>CANTUV010000041.1:13242606-16162712 GCA_947685225.1 Garcia nutans
ATTTACCATGAGCATTCAAAAGAAAATTAATGTAAATACACAAGTAGTGTTTGCCAAGCAAAAAATCCTATCGAAAAATCTTATTTCCAATCTTTGCTTTCTCTATTTATTATTATTATTATTATTTATTTGATTACAACAACTTATAAAACTATAATTGCAAGTAATTGGAAGAATGCGCTAATTTTAGAAAATCTTACTATTTAGTCATAAATTTGTGCCCTTTTTTGTTGGTTAATGTGTATAACCAACAAAATGAAAATTTCATTATATATCAAAAAATTTTAGATGAAATAATCATTTAATATAACCATCTATGTGAGATTCACCTAGATTCCTTAAACCAAAAATAATTCTAATTAGAAATTAATGTTTAAGGGTTATTGATTTTGTAATAAGTAGTATTTTTAACTTTTAATTTAATTTGTTGAGTATCTTGTTATTAGGAGTGAGCATTAATCGATTAATCAACCGAGAGTTTGATTAACCGATTGAATATTTCAATTCAATTAATCGACCATATAAAATATGATCGATTTGGTTAAGTAGATAAGAGTTTTTCGATTTTTGGGTTGGTTAATAGTTAATCATTTTTTGTATGTCGGTTAATCGTTAATTGAAATTAAATTTAATGAGTTGGCTATGATTGATTCATATATACTCTAAACTTAATGAAATTACAAGACAACATATTCAAAAACTCAATTTTTGATCAAACAACTATTATAGTAAATCTAAAAATTTCAAAACAACTATGAAATTGTGCAATTGATTCAAGATTAAAGCTAGAACCTTTAAAAGAAAAGCCACCAAATGGAGAGCCAGAGTTTAGCTAATATTCAGCTAATTAATGGCTAATTACAAAGACCATCTTTGCTAACCAGAACAACAAAAAGGGCCATGATTGATTTTTCAAAAACATTGACTAAAAAGAAAGGACTAAAGTGACAGAGAATTGATAACTTAAAAAGAATTATTGGATTACAGTATTTGAAAATTAGCATAAAGATGCTAAATTTGATAAATTTGGTTCCCCAATTCTTCTTAATTTTTCTCTGTTTATTGTGATGATAAAAGACTCAAAATTCTTCAATCCTTTTTGCTGCTGCATTGGCATTCGCTCTATCTCATTTTTCTTCTGCTCAGCCATTATTGGCTTTTCTGCATTTTTATTGGCATTTTCCCAATTTGAATTTTCTTATTTTTGTATTAGGATTTTGCCATCTTTGTTATTTTCACTGTTAATATATCCACTATTATAATTAACTTTGAAACCCTCTTCTCCTATGAGATTGAATTTTTATAGAGGACATGAAAAACAAGGAACATTGATAAGAAAATTTAAAAAAAATAACTAATTAGTTATTAAATTCTATGGTACCTACATTCTCTTCTGCAACTTCAAATCTCCATCAACAATAATTTCTTCTAATGCTACTAATTTGTTCATCAAGATTTTTATCAAATCATCTAAATCCAATTCTATAACTTTCTCACCCTAAAACTTGCGGTTTCAAAGTGTAAACCATTGATTTTAGTCCTAAGCTAGTTCGGACTTAATTAAAAATGGCCTAAGCATTTATCAGTCCATTTTAAACCTATTTTAAGCTTTTAAATTTGATTGGTCCAATTTTTAAGGCCTAAAATATGATTGTTCAATCTTTGAAACCCTAAATAGGCCTGTTTTGAAGGTTTGGTTAGTTCTAATTAGATATGGGACTCCCATATCGATTTGGGAGGCCCTAAATCTATATGGGAAGGTACCATAACTCTCATATCAATTTGGGAAGCCCCAATTCGATATGGAAAGGTCCATATAGAATTGGGCCTTCCCTAGTTCGATATGAATTTATTTTGGCTTCAAATTCGGTTCGACATGGTCACATGTGATCATGAATTTAAATTATTTTAAGTCGATATGTCTCAGACAACCGTGTTTAATTAGGAAACTTATATGGGTTTACAAAGTTTAACCTAATTGTTCCTTATAAATATAGGTTTTAAGAACCAGCAGAGGAGCGACAACAAGGAATAGGCAGTAAGAAAAGAAATAGCAAAGAAAAACCCTAACAGCTGGAGTAAACAGGTGAAAGAAATAACAAATCATCAAACCAAAAGGCAGTGTTATACGTTTGTCTTCATCTTGTTCACCCAAGATTTTACAAGCTCGATCAACGTAAAATATTGGTGGAACCTACAACGGAGGTTTGCAATTCTTGGTTCAGTTATTTTAAATTTACAATAACTCATTCATCTTATCCCATTGTTTTATTTGTGTTTTTGTTTCATTGTTTTTGTTTGGTTTTTTTTTTAACACTTTTTTTATGAAACATCCAATAGCATTACTTGAAGCATGATCCAATAACCAATATAGTTAAAAGTGATTCATACGGATGTTAATTGATCTCTGTGTTTATCATCCATTAAACTTCGTTAAACTATTTTCAAAACAATTTATTAAAACTAATTTTAAAGTCACAATAATCCTAAAATCAATTTTCAATACCTTTAAACTCTAAATTAATTTTTGAACCACAAAATTATAAAACAATTTCCAATATCAAAACTAACTCTAAGATAGGTTTTTAATACTGACCTCTAAAATTAGTTTTTAAATACCAAAAGTCCCAAAGATAGTTTTTCCTAAACCCTAAAACCAAATTCTTAAACTTTGTTTTTTTCATGCAAGACAGTAACCCTAAAACCCTAAAAATCAAAACCCTAATTTGTATGTGCAAGAAACCTTAATAATATTCTCTCAAAACCCTAATTTCTAAGTTAAAACTCTAGTTTGTACATTAATTATTTAATATGATATTTTGAATGTAGAATTGATTGTTAATTTATATTTATGTCTTGATGGATATTTTATTGCATTTTTATATTGGATGTTATGTTTTAAATGCTTGAATAATTTAGTTGATTGCTTATTTAGATTTTGATATTGTAAAAAGCATGTTTTCATTTCGTGGGTGCCTCGATTTTTATCATGTAATTTAATTTATCATTTAAGAATTTTGGATTAATGTAAAAGGATACATTTCCACCCTTTTGGTGGGTATCCTATTTATTTAGTTTTAGACATTCGATTTGGTTGTAAGGGTACATTTTCACCTCGTGTGGGTGCCTATTTATTATTTCATTGTAAATATTACTTTGATTTTAATATAATGAATTTTTATTTTAATTATCGCATGTAATATGGATGATATTGTTATAAGTTAAAAATTTTATAATATCTAGACCTGAAAAGGAGGCCGGTTCCAATGAACCGAGAGTTATAGGGGTACTTGGTCATTCTCACCTTCCCCACGCATACCCAACTTTCTGAACCCATTAGGGGTTTGGAGATTCCTTAGGAATTGAGTCATCCACCCTTTTTTTTCTGGCCCATCTGGGTGGTGACTTTATTTTCTCAAAGTTTAGGCCCGTTTTCTCTAAGGACTTGAGCCTAACAGTGTCAAAGTTGCAAGAACCATTCCACATGGGAGTAGGGATGAAAATCTTCGCTCACAGTGATGACTGCATTAGGAATAAGAGAAGTTGATTTCATTGGTCTTTATATTATTTTATTCTTTCTTATTATGATATTATCCATTACATCATATTATATTGCATTGCGTGCATGAGTTAGGATACCCGTATAACCTATGTTATGTTATGTAAGGGATACCATACTTTCATTCAAGGTATGAAGATCGAGTATAATATAACCACTCATAGCCTTGTACTAATTGGTATATACTTGCTATGGGAGCCTAACCTTTTCAACCCAAAGACTAAAGCCCATGTAGTTGGCCTAGTTACTTTTCTTAGGTTTAAACCTTAATGCTTGTTCTTTGACTATGTTTGATATATCTTAATTTAAATCATGGCCTATTTGGTTTATTCTTTTTCTAATATGACCTAATTATATTGTAAGTCCAAAATAATTTTCAAATCTTCTTCTAAAATGGTCTTGGACATAAATTTTTTTTTCTAAGATAGGCCAAAAATTCTTTTTCCTTATGGCCCAAGCTCAAAGCCCAAAGATTCATTTTGAAATAAACCTTTTTACAATGGGCTATGAAATAAAATCATTTTTCATTCTTAAAATGGGCTTACAACTAATTGGGTCAATTATGAACTATTTAAAATTAATTATGGGCCTAGTTTACACTAAGATTTATTAATCATGGGCTTGTTTGTGGCATGAATTACTAGTTATTTTGCCAAAATGGAAAATCTATTTATGATAAATCTTTTAATTTATTTTTAATCTCGATATAGTATGAAAGCTTTCTTTTGTTAACCTAATGAATTAAGACTTAATTAATGAAAATTATTATGGACTGACTTCTAATTTGAAAATACAACTATTAGTTAAATGTCCGAGTGAATTGTTCGAAAATAAGGTATCCCATGTTGGTATTTTGTTGGCCATACACCTAGGAAAAGAGATTCGTCATTCGTGTGCGAAAGTTATAAGTTTAGAAGGTTCATTCCTACTATGTTGGGTTGATTTGGTTTGTTTGTTATCTGTACATCCATGCATACATGCATATATGCATTGCATCTCATGTCATTAATCCTTTCTGGTACACAGCTCTAGAGTATAACAGTTCAAAAGCTTACGACAATCCGACCTACGTCAGCAACTTAGAGTTCAGTGAGAATTTAGTCAATTTCTCATCAAAAGTAATGGAGCCTGAACATATTCAAAAGATGTTAGATGACGCCCTAGAAGTCAAAATGGAAGAACTAAAGGGGGCCCTGGCAAAGATCATAAAAATTCAAATGGCTGCAATGTTTGGGAACACTGCTGAAGCATCTGTAAGCACCAAGAAAGACAAGGAAAAAGCTAAAATTGGTGAAGTAGTCTTCGATGATGACAAGATGATTATGGATGGTGATGAATACTGGGCCCAATACTTTTAAGATCCTTAAGATAAGAAGAAGGAGCCGAAGGTCATGGAGAAGGCAACTGTTGAAAAGACCGAGACTTCTGATGTGGAGAAGATGATTGTCGATATGGAGAAGAAGTTTGAGAAGAAGCTGAAAATCGAAGAGATGTCCAAGGTGGACAAACTATTTGAACAAGATGATGAGGTCTCTTATAAGTTCAAGATGCCATCATTTGCTAAATTCGATGAAATTGACAACCCTCATCTTCATGTGAAATAGTATATCACAGTTATGCAGTCTACCCGAGCTACTAAGGCTCAAACTCTAAGGTACTTCATACTTTCGTTAGATCCAGTTGTGCAGAATTGGTTCAATACCTTAGAGGATAGTACTCAAAAGAGCTGGGTTTATTGTACAAGGCTTTCATCAACAATATAGATACAATGCTGAATTAGAGGTCTCTTTGATGGAAGTCAAATCAATAAGGAAGAAATTAAATGAAAATTTTGTTGATTATGTGAAGAAGTGAATAAATAAGGCCGTTTTGCTCAAGAAGAGGCCTAATGAATCTGATCATATTAGGATGATTGTAAGAGGGGTGCTGCCTAGACTTTGTAAAATGATGTCTCACACACTCATCCAAGATTTCAAGGATCTTCTTCAAACTAGTTTATAAATTGAAGAGTGGGAGAGGGAGAAGAACCATTTTTCTACAAGAAGAAATGAGAAAGGAAATCACCAGTCTAAAAACCAAAGCACACAAAAGGCAGTCGATGTCAATGCAACTGGTCAAGCAAATAGAAGATAATTTTTAGAGTTGGAGAAACCTTTGTCCTGGGTTTTCAACAAGTTGTAGAAGAAAGGACTATTACAGCCATTGGCTCCTCGATCATTACACGATCCTCTGCCACTAAACTTTGATGCCAATGCCTTTTGTCAATTTCATCAAATGCAAGTGCATGATACAGATAAATGTGCTTGATTAAGGCATGAGATCTAAGATTTAATCGACAGTGGCAAAGTACCCGATCCCGATAAACCCAATACTAAAAGTAATATATTGCATAGGTTTGAAAGAGTGCCACCGCCAGCAACCTTCATGATAGAAGGGAGATTAATGGAAAGTTCTATCCTATCGTCCTTTCAATATGAAGATGGAGAAATTGTGGATGAGGAGAGGAGCTGATGACCATTGCCTCTAACATGTCCAAGTGGATGAAGCACTATCAAACATAATTCAACAAACTTCCTTAGGCTTAAGTGCTACTTATTCTATTTCTGCTTTTCTTTAATATTTTTGGAACAATTATGTTTTTTTTCTTAAATTAAGATTTTTTAAATAAATTACTTTTATTAAAGTTTTGTTGGTCTTTGTCTATTTTGATGCTCAACCAATTACGAGTCTATCTTGATATTCATAAATTAGTGTATCTATTCATTATAATTTGAATGAGTTTACTAGACGAGGGAGTTATTCTATAGCATTGAGCTGTGTATGCTTACTTAGAGAGGGCTCCTACATAATTATGAATGTCTATGTCCTAGTCAGTCTTAGAACATGCTTTCACAAACTTTTGAAGCAAAATTGAACTTTGCTTATTTAAGAGAGAGATAATCTAGGCATTATTTAGTAAGCCAACAACTAGTATCCACCCTATTAATATCAAACCCTAAATGTCCCTTTAAGCCTTCATGAAATTTTTAGCATATTTTTATTGGCTTGTAAACCCCAATAATCTACCCTGAGCTATTATGACTCTTATGACAAGTTTAATGATTACTAAGTTGCTAATAAGGCAAGAAGACTGAAGAAAGGGACGTTTAATCAAGACTATAAAGAAAGTTAAAGTTTACCTAAATTTAGGTCCGATGGCATCAAGATTAAAAGGATTCATCCTCATTAAAGCAGACTCATGCTACTGTATAGTTAGAAGCATAGGACAATATGAACAATATGACTCTCTTAGAGCTAAAAAAAAGGAAAAAAGAAAGAAGAAAGAAGAAAAGAGAAAAGGAAAATAAAACAACAAAAGTTTGAAAGGGTAGTGTAGAAATCCAACATAGTTCTTTCTACCTGAAACAATAGAAGACTTCCATTTAGCCTACGAGAAGAAGTTTGACTTTAATTGGTCTAACCCAATCAGAGATTCAACCAAAATCAGAGAACTAGGAGAAAGACAATCTTATTCATGATACCCGCCACAACTCCAAGTTTATAATTTTG
Source organism: Garcia nutans (assembly GCA_947685225.1). Lineage (NCBI taxonomy): Eukaryota > Viridiplantae > Streptophyta > Magnoliopsida > Malpighiales > Euphorbiaceae > Garcia > Garcia nutans. The sequence continues at coordinate 13,249,715 of CANTUV010000041.1, forward strand.
AGAGTCCTCCATAGAAAAAAGACAGAATAATAAAATACCAAAAGAAAGAAAAAGAAAAAGAAAAAGAAAAAGAAAAAGAGAAAAAGAAAAGAGAAAAAAGAAAAAAGAGAAAAAAAAGAAAGGAAGAAATAAAAAGAAAAGTGAAAAAGTGAAGGGTCTCCAACTTTTTACAAAGGCAAATACTGTCTTAATTAAGATCCAGATTCATGCCAAGAAGATGGGAGAATGTTCAAAGCTCTTTATAGTGTGTAGATGTGTCATTTGTGTCATGTCAGTTTCAGTTTAAAAATGGTTGTCATTTAACCCATGTCCTTTATAAGACCCCATTTCAAGCCCCTTAAAGACATGTTGATCTCTTTTAGTAGGTAGAGTCAATTAGCAGAGAATGATTGAATAAGCATGCATATGAGATAGATAAAATTTAAAACTCAATGAGACCTTTGGCCAAATAATGTGTATGTACCTATCTGAAGTGTAATAGTTCTTGCTTAAATGAAAATGATTTTCGAGTTTAGTATGGTAACTAGGGTTATCATGTTATAGATATATTGATTTGGGAAAGTCAAGTCCTGAGGTAAATTGACATTGATTTGACAAAGTCAACATTTGATTTTTAAAAAAAATTTCTTATTATATAAACTTTCAAGTTAAGGGAAGTATGTTGCACCGTCGAATCTTAAAGGACACATTGGTAAAATAAATAATCATTCGCAAGGTAATGAGGACGCTACCAACTGATGTGGTAAATCATAGGCTGAAATGGATGTATCTCTATGATACTTGGGCACCACCACTCATATTATTAATATCTTGAAAGCCATAAGTGTAAAGTCTTCTGCCATTTTAATGCAAGACATGAACGAGCATCTAGAAGGAATCCATGGAGGCACTTCAGCTGGTCACCTCGGTCTGTGAGTCAATAGAACCATTGTAAGTATTATACATACATATAATGCATACATGAGCATATCATACTGCATTGTCTATTCTTTTGTCAAGGTAAACAATAGACACCTTGTGACGCAAATAATCAGAAGCAAATATGGAATCAAGGGGGCATGCAAGGCTCATCACTTGAGAAAGATCCAATCACTTTGCAGAAATGAAGATGCACGCTTGTGCAAGGAACCAAATAAAATGCAAACATCGATCAAAGCATGCATGGGAACAAAATCATTGGTTTGAGCCTACACAGGGGGCAAAACTTTCTTTTTTCAATTCTTAATTTTATGCATGCACAAAATATTTTTAGACTCACTTTCAATATTTTGTCACGCAGGGGGCAAAGAGAGGATATGAGAGCTAGCTAAAAAATAGCTGAATTTTTTTTGCAAATGGAAGACCGAAAAGAAGAAAGTAAGAACCTAAAAGAATAAAGATACAAAAGACAAAAGGTCAGTCCAACTAGAAGAGCTGAAATCAATCCATTGAAGGATGGAACAAGTGGCTAGAAGAAAGCCTGCACTTTCAAATGATAGATGGTCAGTCCGGCTAGAAGAACTTAAGTCAATCCATTGAAGAATAGAACAACTGGCTAGAAGAAAGCCAAAACTCTCAAATGATGGAAGGTTAGTAGAATCCATTGAAGAATGGAACCAATTAGCTAGAAGAAAGCCAGAATTCTCAAACGACAGCAGGATGATCAAGATAGAAGAGCTTAAGCCTTGGGTTAAGCACCCTAATCCAATTTTGGGTCGAGCACCCTAATTCAGTCCCGGGTCAAGAACCCTAATCCAGTCTTGGGTTGAGCAACTTAATCCAGTTTTCGGTCGAGCACCCTAATTCAGTCTTGGGTCGAGAATCCTAATCCAGTCTTGCATCGAGAATCATAATCCAGTCTTGGGTCGAGAACCCTAATCTAGTTTGGGTTGAGCATCCTAATCCAGTCTTAGGTTGAGAAGCCTAATCCATTTTTATGTCGAGAATCCTAATCCAGTTTCGGGTCGAGCACCCTAATCAAATCTTGGGTCGAGAACCCTAATCCATTTTTGGGTCACTCTAATCTAATTTCGGGTCGAGTACCCTAATACAATTTCAGGTGGAGCACCCTAATCTAATTCGGGTCCAGAACCCTAATCTACTCTTGGGTCAAGATCTAATTCGGGTCCAGAACCCTAATCTAGTCTTGGGTCGAGTATCCTAACTCAGTCTTGGGTCGAGCACCCCAATCCAATCTCGGGTCGAGAACCCTAATTCAGTTTCAGGCCGAGAACTCTAATCCAATTTCAGGTTGAGCACCCTAATTCAGTCTTGGGTCGAGCACCCTAATCCAATTTTAGGTCGAGAACCCTAATCCAGTTTTGGGTCGAGCACCCTAATTCAGTTTCGGATCGAGCACCAAATTCAGTTTCAGATTGAGAATCCTAATCCAGTCTTAGGTCGAGTATTCTAATTCAGTTTTGGGTCGAGTACCCCAATCCAAAATCCAAATCGGGTTCAAAACTCAAACTAATTCATATCTAAAACCCAAAATTCTAGAATCCAAAATATTTTTTAAGTCCAGAACTCAAACCGGGTTCAGAATTCAAATCAATTCAAATTCAGAACCTAAAATATTTTTCAGAGTTCAGAACTCAATCTGGGTCAAGAATCCAAACCAACTCGGGTCCAAAATCTAAAATATTTTTTAAGTCCAGAACTCAAACTGGGTCTAGAATCCAAATCAATCTGGGTCCAGAACTTGAACCAACTCGGGTCCATAACCTATATCATCGAGTCAAGAACTTAGACTAAGTCCAGAACCCAAACCAATCTAACCTCAGGTCCAGAACCAAAATCAGCTTGGGTCCAGAATCTAAAATTATTTTCGAGTCCAGATTTTAAATGGGGTCCAGAACCCAAACTAATTCAGGTCTATAATCTAAAATTATTTTTGAGTCCAAAACTCAAACTGGGTCTAGAACCCAAATCAATCCAAGTCCAGAATTCAAAATTATTTTCGAGTCCGAAACTCAAACCGGGTCCATAATTCAAAATTATTTTCAAGTCCATAACTAAAATCAGGTCTAGAACCCAAAGCAATTCGGGTCCATAACCCAAAATTATTTTCAAGTCCAGAATCTAAAATGGGTCCAGAAACCAAACTAATTCCAAAATTCAAAATTATTTTTGAGTCCAGAACTCAAATCAGGTTCAGAACCCAAATCAATCTGGGTCTATAACCCAAAATAATTTTCGAGTCCAGAACTCAAACCGGGTTCAGAACTCAAACCAATTTGGGTCCAGAATCTAAAATTATTTTTGAGTCCAAAACTCAAACTGAGTCCATAATCTAAAATTATTTTTGAGTTTAGAACTTAAACTGGATCCAGAATCCAAACCAGCTCGGGTCCAGAATTCAAAATCATCATTGAGTCCAAAACTCAAACCGGGTTCAGAACCCAAACTAATCCAACCTCGGGTTCAGAACTCATTCGTGTCCAAAATCAGCTCAAACTCATGTTATTTTTTACTCTGAATAAATTTAAGATCGTTCAAGCAGGGGGCAAATTGTAAACTCTTAATTTTGGCCCTAAGTTAGTTTGGCCTTAATTAAAAATGACCTAAGTATTTATTGGTCCATTCTTAACGGCTTAAACCTGTTTTAAGCTTTTAAATTTGATTGGTCTGATTTTTAAGGCCTAAAATATGATGGTTCAATCTTTGAAACCCTAAATAGGCTTGTTTTGAAGGTTTGGTCAATTCTAATTAGATATGTGACAGTCCCATATCGATTTAGGAGGCCCTAAATCAATATGGGAAGGTCCCATATCGAGTTGGGACCTTCCCAATTCGATATGGGACTCCCATATTGATTTGGGAGGCCCTAAATTGATATAGGAAGGTCCCATATCGAATTAGGACCTTCCTAGTTCGATATAGGACTCCTATATCGATATAGGAAGCCCCAATTCAATATGGGAAGGTCCATATCTAATTGGGCCTTTCCCAATTTGATATGGATTTATTTTGGCTTTAAATTTGGTTCGACATGGTCACATTTGATCATGAATTCAAATTATTTTAAGTTGATATGCTTCAGACAACCGTGTTTAATTAGGAAACTAATATGGGATTACAAAGTTTAACCTAATCGTTCCTTATAAATATAAATTTTAAGAACCAGCAGAGGGGCGACAACAAGGAATAGGCAGTATAAAAAGAAATAGCAAAGAAAAACCCTAGCAGCTGGAGTAAACAGAGAGAAGAAATAACAAATCATCAAACCATAAGGTAGTGCTATATGTCTGTATTCATCTTGGTCAGCCAAGATTTTACAAGCTCGATCAACATAAAATATTGGTGGAACCTACAACGGAGGTTTGCAATTATTGGTTCAGTTTATTTTAAATTTACAATAATTCATTCATCTTATCCCATTGTTTTATTTGTGTTTTTGTTTCGTTGTTTTTGTTTGGTTTTTTTTTACACTTTTTATGAACGTCCAATAGCATTACTTGAAGCATGATCCAATAACCAATATAGTTAAGCATGATTCATACGGATGTTAATTGATCTCCGTGTTTATCATCCATTAAACTTCATTAAACTATTTTCAAAACAATTTATTAAAACCATTTTTAAAGTCACGGTAATCCTAAAATCAATTTTCAATGCCTTTAAACTCTAAAATAGTTTTTGAACCACAAAATTATAAAACAATTTCCAATATCAAAACTAACCCTAAGGCAGGTTTTTTTAATACTGGCCTCTAAAATCAGTTTTTATGCCAAAAGTCTTGAAGATAGTTTTTCCTAAACCCTAAAACCAAATTCCTAAACTTTGTTTCTTTCATGCAAGATCGTAATCCTGAACCCCAAAAATGAAAACCCTAATTTGTATTTTCATAAAACCCTAATCATATCCTCTCAAAACCTTAATTCCTAAGTTAAAACTCTAGTTTGTATATTAATTATTTAATATGATATTTTGAATGTAGAATTGATTGTTAATTCATATTTATGTCTTGATGGATGTTTTATTGCATTTTTATGTTGGATTTTTGTTTTAATTGCTTGAATAATTTAATTGATTGCTTATTTAGATTTTGAGATTGTAAAAGGCATATTTTTATTTCGTGGGTGTCTCGATTTTTATCATATAATTTAATTTATCATTTAAAGATTTTTGATTAATGTAAAAGGATACGTTTTCACCTTTTTGGTGGGTATCCTATTTATTTAGTTTTAGACATTGAATTTTATTGTAAGGATAAATTTTCACTTTGTGTGGGTGCCTATTTATTATTTCTTTTAGAACATTACTTTGATTTTAATATAATGAGTTTTTATTTTAATTATCGCATGTAATATGGATGATATTGTAATAAGTTAAGAATTTTATAATATCTACAACTGAAAACAAGGCCGGTTGCAATGAACCGAGTGTTGTGGGGGTACTGTGTCATTCTTACCTTTCCCATGCGTACCCAACTTTCCGAACTATTAGGGGGTTGGGGATTCTTTAGGAATCAAGTCATCCACCCCTTTTTTTTTTTGCCCGTCCAGGTGGTGACTTCATTTTCTTCGAATTTAAGCCCGTATTCTCTAAGGCCCTGAACCTAATAGTGCCGAAGTCGCAAGAACCATTTCACATGGGAGTTGGGGCAAAAATCTCCACTTAGACAAATGTTGTTACCAATTGAAAGAATCATAAAAATTAGATTTAAGTTAGCAATTCTTATTAGAACTTGTGAGGAAATGTGAAATCTTTTAAGTGGCAATTTGCCTTTGAACTAAGCTTATAAATTCTATACCGATTTGCTTTAAAGTGAAAATTAGCTGGTGCAAATTTTGGGTAATCTTAAAACCCCCGAATTCCCCATGAGAAAAGGCTAAGAAAAAAAATAAAAAAATAACCCATTAAAGAGTTTCTCTATGTCTCTGTAGCAACAAAAGTAACAAACAAACCAAAGTATTCTAATAGTGTTTCGAGACAGAGAGAACATTTAGGAAAATTCATATTGTTTTTATGGGGCTTTCAATTTCCTCCTAACTCTTCTTTTTTGGCCGATCTTTTTGATGCTCAGTCTAGTCATCATGATGAGGAATCCAATGGTGGTGGTTATGGTGGTCAAAGGAAGCAGATATAAGCATACAGGGCATTTTGCGGCAGCGGAGATGGATTATTGGGCTTTGCAGTGGGCATTGTGTGCTAAAAGCTTTATTTTCTAAACACTGGCCATTGAAATCTATAGATTTGAAGCTATGTGTAGACCCTTAATTTTTTACTCAGTACGGTCCGTTATTTTTTTATATGTAGCCCAAAATAATTTTTATAGTATTTTAATTAAATAATATTTATTTTAGTATTTATTATTTATAATTTTTAATAAAAATAAAAATAGTGAAGTTAATAAAAAATTATAATAATAAAAAATTATAATAAAAATAAACAAACAAAAATAAATAATAATAATAAATAAATAAATAAAAATAAAAATCGGCGACGAAAAAATCGGCGATGAAAAATTCATCTCCGAAGGACAAATTTGCCAAGGCCAATTTCGCCCGTAGGAATTTCTTGCGGGCAAAATGGCCTTGGGCCATTTCGCCGCACCAATCATCGCAGCTAAGCGCACCCAGCTCTCGCAATTTCGCACCAATCCTCGCAGTTTTGGCCAGCGCTCGCAGTTTTCGCCAGAGAAATTTTTTCAACACAATTTTTTTCGAAACCAAATTCTATTTGGTTTCGGTTTCTTTTCCTAATTAATTTTAGTTTCGTTAAATAATTAAAATTAATCTTATAAAATTTCCTATAAATAACACTTTAAAACACAGAAAAAAGGACTGGAGTGGAACTATGGGACTGGAACTTTGGACTGGGACTGGAACTGAGAACTTTGGGAGACTTTTGATTAAGTGATCGAAACTCAGAAAACCCTAGTAATAAGCAAGCAATCAACAATTCATCAAAAACAGCAACCTTGCCTTTGTCCTTGTTCATCCAGAAAGTAATTTTTGGTGGAACCAACGAACGGAGGTTTGAATATCTATTTTCTTTATTTATTTCTTTACAATAGCTTCATCACTCAAATTGAAAATTGTTTCTTCTAAACCTTAAAACCCTATAACGTTTCTTCAAAACCTTAAAAATCCTAATTTGTTCTTTCTATTTTCAAAAAACCTAAAAAGTACTTTCCTGTTTCCAAAAACCTTAAGAACCCTAATTTGTTTCTTCTGTCTCCAAAAACCCTAATTCGTTTCTTTTATTTTCAAAAACCTTAAATCGTTTCTCCTATTTCCAAAAAACTTTAAAAACCCTAAACTGTTTTCCTCTACTTTTTTCAAAAATTTCCAAATGTTTTCTTAAATCTCCAAATCCTAACCTACTTTACAGTTTCTAAAAATCATAATTACTTTTATGAAACTCTAAACTGTTTTCTCAAATCCTAAAACCAAATATGTCTTTCCTAATTTTCCTCAACCCTAATTCTTAAAACCTTAAAATCTTATAAATCCAAACCTTAAAACTCAATGCAGAAAGCCTAAAATCACGATTCAATAAACATGAATTATAAACCTAATATCTTAAGATTCCAAAACCCTAATTTCATAATTTTACCCCCTCGAACCCTAATTTGATCAATTAAAGAACCTTTACTAATTTCTTAAAGCTATAAAACCCTAATATATTTCAATTTTCTTAAACCTTTACAGTAGCTAAGAATTATAAACTCTATTATACTAAAATTCCAAAATCCTAAATATTAATTAAAGAACTTTAAATAGAAACAGTAAACCCTAATTTGCATCTTTACTTGCTTTATTTTTAGATTTGATTATGTAATCTATTATATGCTTTGGTGGTTGATTTATTTAATTTCAATGCTTGATTTATTTAGTTTATTATGGATGAATGTTTATTATATATTTTGATTGATGTTTAATATCTTTGATGAATGATTTATTTATGATGAATGGTTATTTACTTTTATCAATTTATTTTGATTTTCAAATATTGTAAGAGGTATGTTTCTACTTTGTGGGTACCTCATTAATTAATATCATATAATTTAAATTGCTTTTATATTTTGAACCAATGTAAAGGACATGTTTCCATCTTCGGATGGGTGTCCATTTATTTGCTTTGTATTGGACATTGCTTGAATTTTAATATAATGATGCTTTATTTTAATTGTTGCATGTAATATGGATAATATTGTTATACTTAAGAATTTTATAATATTAAGACCTGCAAAGGAGGTCGGTTCCAATGAACCGGGCGTTATGGGTGTGCTGGGCTATTTCTCATCTTTCCTACACGTACCCAACTTTCTAAACCCATTAGGGGGTTGGGGATTTCTTAGGAATCGAGTCATCCACCCCTTTCTTTTTTCTGGCCCGTCCGGGTGGCGACTCCATTTTCTCTGGACTTAGGTTCGTGTTCTCTAAGGCCTCGAGCCTAAATAGTGCCGAAGTCGTAAGAACCATTCCACCGGGAGTGGGGGCAAAAATCCCCACTCACAGCGGCGACTCCACTAGGGATAAGAGAAGTTGATTCCGTTGATCTTTATATTATTCTATTCTTTCTTATAATAATATTATCCATTGCATCATTTAGATTGCATCATGTGCGTGAGTTAGGACGCCCGTGTTACCCGTGTTGTGTTATGTAAGGGATACCATACTTTCACTCAAGGTATAGAGATCGAGCATGGCATAACCACTCATAGCCTTGTACCTTTTGGTATATACTTGCTATGGGAACCTAAGCCTTTTAACCCAAAGACTAAAGTTCATGTAATTGGCCTAGTTACTTTCCTTACGTTTTACCCCAAATGCATGTTGTTTGACTATGGTTAGTTTATCTTGGTTTAAATCATGGCTTATTTGGTTTGTTCTTTTTCTAATATGACCTAAATACATTGTGAGCTCAAAATAAAATTTTCTTTAAAGTCCAAAAGACCAAAGCTATTTTCAAAACTTTTCAAGATGGTCTTTGGACAAAAGACTTTTCTAAAAACAAATCAAAAATTCTTTTGCTCATAACCCAAATACAAAGCCCAAAATATGTTTTTTCTAAAATCTTTTTACAATTGGCTTATAAAATAAAATTACTTTACAAAGAGCTTGCAAATTATTTAGGTCAATTACGAAATACTAAAAATCAATTATGAGTGTAGTTTATACTAAGAGTTATTAATCATGGGCTTATTTTTGGCATGAATCATTAGTTACTTTTTCAAGTGAGAAATCTATCTATAATAAACCTCTTAATTTAGTTTTAATCCAATATAGCATAAAGGCTACTTTAGTTGGATGAATGGATTAAAACCTAATTAATGGAAATTATCATGGACTGATTTCCATTTTTAAAAATATAACTATTGGTTAAAACGTACGAGGAATTATTCGAAAACAAGATACCCCATGTTGGTATTTTGTTAACCATATACCTAGAAAAAGAGACTCGCCATTCGTGTGTGGATGTTATAAGGTTGGAAGGAACATCCTATTTATCCTTGTTTGCTTATTGTTTGTGCATATATGCATACATACATTTGCATCTCATATCATTAATCCTTTCTGGCTCACAGCCCTGGATTATGACAATTCAAAAGCTTACAACAATCCGACCTACGCCGGAAAAGAAGAATCTAGCAACGACTCAATCTCTTTTTCACCAAAAGCAATGGAGCCCGAACAAATTAAAAGAATGGTGGACGATGCCCTCAATGCCAAGATGGAAGAAATAAAAGAGGCCCTGGCTGAGACCATGAAGAACCAATTGGCTGCAATTTCAGGAAATCATGACGAAGCATCTGCTAGCACCAAGAAAGACAATGGGAAGGCTAAAGTTGGTGAAGTGGCTTTTGATGATGATAAGGTGATCATTGATGATGATGATTGGGCTCAATACTTCCAAGATCCTCAAGACAAAAAGGAGTCAAAGATTGTTGAGAAGGCAACTATTGAAAAGACCGAGATGTCTGATGTTGAGAAGATGATTGCTGATTTAGAAAAGAAATTTAAAAAGAAACTGAACACCGAAGAGATGTCTTAGATTGATAAACTATTTGAACAAGATGAGGAGGTCCCTTATAAGTTCAGGATGCCATCTTTTGCAAAGTTCAATGGTACTGGAAACCCCCATCTCCATGTGAAGCAGTACATCACTGTCATGCAGTCTGTCCGAGCTACTAAAGCTCAAACTCTAAGATATTTCATACTCTCATTGGACCCTGTTGTCCAAAATTGGTTCAATACCTTAGAGGAAAGTACTCAAAAAGATTGGGACATGTTATACAAGGCTTTCATTCAGCAATATGGGTATAATATCGAGATGGAAGTTATCTTAATGGAAGTTGAGTCCATTAGACAAAGACCAAATGAGAATTTTGTGGACTATGTGAAAAGGTGGAGAAATAAGGCTACTTTGCTCAAGAAAAGGCTCGATGAATCTGATCAAATAAGGATGATCGTGAGAGGCGTCCTGCCCAAGCTCCGTGAAAGGATGTCTCACACCCTTATAAGGGATTTCAAAGATCTTTTCCAAGCTGGTCTACAAATTGAAGAGTGGGAAAGGGAGAAGAATCGCTTTTCGACAAGAAGGAATGAGAAAGGAAATTATCAGCCTAGCAATCAAAGTACACAAAAGGAAGTTAATGTTAATGCCACTAGTCAAGGAGGAATGAGGCAGTTTTCAAAATTAGGGAAGCCGCTGTCTTGGGTTCTCAATAAGCTACAAAAGAAGGGATTGTTACAACCCTTGACTCTTCGTCCTTTGCCTAATTCTCTTCCACCTAACTTTGATACTAATGCATTTTTCCAATTTCATCAAATGCAAGGGAATGAAACAGATATATGTGCTCGTCTAAGACATGAGATCCAAGATTTGATTGATAGTGGTAAGCTACCCGAGCTGGATAAGCCCAATACCAAGAACAACCCTTTGCCTAAATTTGGAAGAGTGCCACCACCAGCAACCTTCATAGTGGGAAAAGGATTGTAAGAAGATTTTGTTTTATCCTCTTTTCAAGATGGGAATGTTGAAGATGTGAAAGGAGAAGAAGCTTAACTCAACAAACTTTCCTTAGCTTGAATGTTGCTTTTCAATTTTACTTTCTTTAATATTTAATTAGAACAATCGTGTTTTTTAAATTTAAATTTGTTTGAATAAATTACTTTCATAAAAAATTTTGTTGGTCTTTGTTCATTATGGTGCTCAACCAATGAGGAATCTAGCTTGATGTTCATAAATTAATGTATTTATGCATCATGACTTGAATAACTTTATTAGGTGAGGGAATTGCTCTATAGCATTAAGTTGTGTATGCTTACTTAGAGAGGGTTCCTGCATAATTACCTTTGTCTAGGTCCTAGTCAGTCTTAGAATATGCTTAGACAAACTTTCGAGGAGAAATTGAACTCTACTTATTTAAGGGAGAAATGATCTAGGCATTGTTTGACGAGCCAACAACTAGTATCCACCCTATTAAATATCACTCCCTAGTTGTCCCTTCGAGCCTTCATAAAATTTTTAGCTTTCTTTTCACTGACTTATAAGCCCAACAACCTATCCTAAGCTGTTGTGATACTTTTGACAAGTCTTATGATCACTAAGGTGAAGAGGCAAGAAGATCAAAGAAAGAAAAGAATAGTTAAGACCATGAAGACAGTTGAAGTTCTCAAGACCATAAGGGTAGTTGAAGTTCTCAAGACCATAAGGGTAGTTGAAGTTTTCCTAATATCTCCAATCTATCAAGATAACATTAGAGTAATAAATAATTTATCCCTATTAAAGAAGATTTATGTCACTCCACTCATCCATTATTGGAAAACCCAAGTTGGTACAAACAAGACAACTCTGTTTGAGCTAGAACCAAAAAAAAAAGAAAAAGAAGAAGAAGAACGAAAAATAATAAGAAAAAGAAAAGAAAAAAAGAAGAAAAGGAAAAAAGAAAAGGAAAAAAAGGACAAAACAAAAAAAAAGGAAAAAAAGAAAAAAGGAGAAGAAAGATAAAACCTAAAAAAGCGGTTCAAAAAGTCAACTGAGTTCTCTTTTACCTAAAATCAGCAAAAGACTTCCATTTGGTTTATAAGGACATTTTGACTTGAATTGGTCCAACCCAATCAAATATTCAATCAAAATCGGAGAAAAAGGAGAAAGACCATCCAGTTCTTGAAAGCTCTATACTTGACAGTCCTACAAGGAAGAAGGACAAAATGATAAAATGCTCAAAGAAAGGGAAGAATAAGAAAAATAAAAAGAAAGAAAAGGGAGAAGAAGTAAAGGGAATGAATTTGGGTATCAAACCTTTTGCAAGGGAAAAGATTGTCCTGATCAAGATCCAGATTAATGCCAAGAAGAGAAAGGAATTTGGAGTTTAGCAAGATTGCCCCTAACTGTCTAAAGTTCTAATAAGAAATTTGTAGTGTGAGTATTTGTCCATTGTGTCACATCAGCTCCAATCTCAAAATGGCCTTCATTTAAACCCGTGTCCCTTATAGACTCCATTTCAAGCCTATTAAAGATCTGTTGATCTCTCTTGGTAGGTAGAGTCTATTAGTGGAGATAGTTTGAATAAGCATGCATATGAGATAGACAATATTTAAACTCAATGAGACCTTTGGGCAAGTAATGTATATGTGCCTATCTGAAGTGCAATAATTCTTGCTTAAATAGAAATGATTCCTGAGTTTAGTATGGTAGCTAGGGTTGTCATGTTATCGATATGTTAATTTGGAAAAATCAAGTCCTAAGGTACATTGACATTGATTTGGCAAAGCCAACATTTGATTTCAAAATCAAAATTCAAAAATCAAAAAAAATGTTTTGTCATACAAAGCCTTCAAGTTAAGGGAAATATGTTGAACAGTTGAACCTCAAAGGACACATTGGGCAATTGGCAAGGTCATGAAGAAACTACCAACTAACATGCTGAAACATAGTTTGAAATGGATGTCTCTCCGCTGCTTGGGTCTCATCACTCATGTTTTCAACATCTCAAAGATAAAAGCCATAAATGTGAAGCATCCTATAATTCCAAGTGCAAGAACTGAATGGGCATCTGAAAGAAATCCATGAGAACACTTCTGCTGATCACCTCGGTCTATGAGTCGATGGAACCACTGAAAGTATTACTCATGCATATCATGCATACATGAGCATATCACATCGCACTTTCTTATCTTTGTCTATTCCTTGTCAAGGTGAACAACAAAAACATCCTGTGAAGTAAACAATCAAAAGAAGATATTGAATCAAGGGGGCATGGAAAGCCCATTGCTTGAGAAAGTTCCAGTAATTTTGCTAAAGAAGAAATACATGCTTGTCCGAATAACTAGACAATCTACAACATCAACCAAAGTCCGCATAAAAAATCATGGGTTTGAGCCTACATAGGGGGCAAAGTTTCTCCTTTTCAATTTTTAAGTTTATGTATGTACAAAGTATTTTTCAAACTCACTTTCAAATATCTTGCCATGCAGGGAGCAAGAAGAAGATATGAAGGCTAGCTAAAAAAAATGGCTAAAATTTTTTGCTTTGCAAAAAGTGCAAAGGAAGAACAAAAAAGAATGGAAAAAGAAGAAAATTAGAATTCTCAAAAGAATAAAGACGCAAAAGACAAAAAATCAGTCCAGCTAAAAGAGCTAAAGCCAGGGTAAAGACCCGACTCCCAATGGATAAAGATTCATGTTTCAAGGATAAAGACTCGATTTTCAATGGATAAAGATCCATATTTCAATGGTAAAGACCCGATTTTCAATGGATAAATATCCATGTTTCAAGGGTAAAGACCCGATTTTCAATGGATAAAGATCCATATTTCAAGGGTAAAGACTCGATTTCCAATGGATAAAGATCCATGTTTCAAGGGTAAAGACCCGATCTCTAATGGATAAAGATCCATGTTTCAAGGGTAAATACCCAATCTCCAATGGATAAAGATCCATGTTCCCAGGGTAAAGACCCGATTTTCAATGGATAAAGATCCATATTTCAAGGGTAAAGACCCTATCTCTAATGGATAAAGATCCATGTTTCAAGGGTAAAGACCTAATCTCCAATGGATAAAGATCCATGTTCCTAGGGTAAAGACCCAATTTTCAATAGATAAAGATCTATTTTTGGTGGACAAAGACCCACAATCCATAAAAATGGAACAACCAGTTATGCCATAATTCTCAACTGATAAAAGGTCAGTCAAATCAAATTCAATCTCGGGTCTAAGTACCCAAATCAAATCCAAGTACCCGTCCTCATAAAAAATCAGTCAAAAATTACATTGCTTTTCGCTCTCTTCTACTGAAAGTCTCAGATCGTTCAAGCAGGGAGCAAACTGTAGACCCTTAATTTTTGGCCCAGTCCAGTCCGTTATTTTTTTATATATAGTCCAAAATAATTTTTGTGGTATTTTAATTAAATAATATTTATTTTAGTGTTTATTATTTATAATTTTTAATAAAAATAAAAATTGTGAAGTTAATAAAAAATATAATAATAAAAATAAATAAACAAAAATAATAAATAAAAATAAAAATCGGCGACGAAAAATTCGTCACCGAAAGTCAAATTGGCCAAGGCCAATTTCTCCCTCAGGAAATTCCTGCGGCGAAATTGGCTGGCCGCACCAATCCTCGCAGCCAAGCGCGCCCAGCTCTCGCAATTTCGCACCAATCCTCGTAGTTTTGGCTAGCGCTCGCAGTTTTCGCCAGCGAAATTTTTCCAACGCAATTTTTTCTGAAATTAAATTCTATTTGGTTTCGGTTTCTTTTCCTAATTAATTTTAGTTTCCTTAAACAATTAGAATTAATCTTATAAATTTTCCTACAAATAACACTTTAAAACACAGAAAAAAGGACTGGAGTGGAACTATAGGACTGGAACTTTGGACTGGGACTGGAACTGAGAACTTTGGGAGCCTTTTGATTAAGTGATCAAAACTCAGAAAACCCTAGCAATAAACAAGCAATCAACAATTCATCAAAGGCAGCAACCTTGCCTTTATCCTTGTTTATCCAGAAAGTAATTTTTGGTGGAACTAACAAACGGATGTTTAAATCTCTATTTCCTTTATTTATTTCTTTACAGTAACTTCATCACTCAAATTGAAAATTATTTCTTCTGTTTCTTCTAAACCTTAAAACCCTATAACATTTCTTCAAAACCTTAAAAACCATAATTTGTTCCTTCTTTTTTCAAAAACCCTAAAAAGTACTTTCCTGTTTCCAAAAACCTTAAGAACCCTAATTTGTTTCTTCTGTCTCCAAAAACCCTAATTCGTTTCTTTTGTTTTCAAAAACCTTAAATCGTTTCTCCTATTTCCAAAAAACTTTAAAAACCCTAAACTATTTTCCTCTAACTTTTTTCTAAAATTTCCAAATGTTTTCTTAAATCTCCAAACCCTAACCTACTTTACAGTTTTTAAAAATCATAATTACTTTTATAAAACTCTAAACTGTTTTCTCAAATCCTAAAACGAAATATGTCTTCCCTAATTTTCCTCAACCCTAATTCTTAAAACCTTAAAATCTTATAAATCCAAACCTTAAAACTCAATGCAGAAAGCCTAAAATCACTATCCAATAAACATGAATTATAAACCTAATATCTTAAGATTCCAAAACCCTAATTTCATAATTTTACTCTTCAAACCCTAATTTGATTAATCAAAGAACCTTACTAATTTCTTAAAGATATAAAACCATAATCTATTTCAATTTTCTTAAACCTTTACAGTAGCTAAGAATTATAAACTCTATTATACTAAAATTTCAAAATCCTAAATATTAATTAAAGAACTTTAAATAGAAACAGTAAACCCTAATTTGCATCTTTACTTGCTTTATTTTTAGATTTGATTATGTAGTCTATTATATGCTTTGGTAGTTGATTTATTTAATTTCAATACTTGATTTATTTAATTTATCATGGATGAATGTTTATTACATATTTTGATTGATGTTTAATATCTTTGATGAATGATTTATTTATGATGAATGGTTATTTACTTTTATCGATTTATTTTGATTTCAAAATATTGTAAGAGGTATGTTTCCACTTTGTGGGTACCTCATTAATTAATATCATGTAATTTAAATTGCTTTTATATTTTGAACCGATGTAAAGGACATGTTTCCATCTTCGGATGAGTGTCCATTTATTTGCTTTGTATTGGACATTGCTTGAATTTTAATATAATGATGCTTTATTTTAATTATTGCATGTAATATGAATAATATTGTTATGCTTAAGAATTTTATAATATTAAGACCTGCAAAGGATGCGGGTTCCAATGAACCGGGCGTTATAGGGGTATTGGGTAATTTCTCAGCTTCCCCATACGTACCCAACTTTTCGAACCCATTAAGGGGTTGGAGATTCCTTAGGAATCAAGTCATCCACCCCTTTCTTTTTCCCCGGCCCGTCCGGATGGCGACTCTATTTTCTCCGAACTTAGGTCCATGTTCTCTAATGGCCCGAGCCTAAACAGTGTCAAAGTCGCAAGAACCATTCCACCGGGAGTGGGGGCGAAAATCCCCGCTCACACTATGAATGAAGAGATCTAATAGAGAAGTTCAAATTTGGCCATTTGATTCTCTTTAATTTTTTTAAATTAAGTTCAGTTAAATGATTAATTAATAGAACCTACTAATATAGTTCAATTAATTAATTAAATCAAAATTGAAATTTGATTAGTTCGATAAAAAAATATATATTATTGAAAAATGGGTTAAATTGTTATTCAGTCAATTTTGAATATCCACCCCTATCTGTGATAGAGAAAACTGATTCGTGCAACAAAATGATGCTATATAATATAAATGAAGTAATTTTAAAAATATTTGATTTTTATTTTTTTAAAATATACTATCTCAAAATATTTAAAATTTTAATTTAATGGCAAACTTCAATACTCTATATAAAATATTGTGGTGAAATTGTAAATGCAATAATAAAACTATAAAAATATTATCATAAAATTCTATTAATATTTTTTTTTCAAAAGAAATCATTTTATCTACTATAAATTTATATTCATTAATTTTTATAAATTAAACTAAATCAAAATTTATACTAACAGTATAAATTTAATACAACTTATAATTATACATATATTTTATTTATAAATAAATATTTTATGTAAAATTCAGTTAATTATAAGATACTAATAAATATTTTTATGCCTTCTAAAATATATTTTAAAAAATATTTTACCATCAAATATAAAATAATCATAATAAATAGGTTTTTAAACCAATAATAATAATAAATAATTAAAATATATGAAGTACTGATGATAAATAAAATTATCTCTACAAAGTGCACAAGTTGACCACTAGTTATCATTATCAAACTTAATTCGATCCAACTCATTATCTAAATCGGTCATATGTCGGAGTTCATTCCTAATTACACACTAATAATTTAACTCATTTTTGCTGTAGCTAATGGCGAAACCAAAAATTATGAAGAGGGCAAAATTTTTAAAGTAAAATAAATTAGCGGCAAATTAAAAATAAAATTAAATATTTAATATTATAGTAAATTTTAATTTTTTTTATCTTATATTATTTATTAAATTTTAAAAATTTATTAAACTTTTTACATGTCTTCTATTTAATTTTTGGATATATCAACTTAATTAGAAAATTTTATTAAATTAAATTTTATAAAAATACTATTTCATCGGAGAATATTAATTTTATCCACTTTATAATCAAATTATAAAATTTTAATATTAACCTAAATATATAATCACAAAACTTTAAATAACTACTAATTAAAAACAAAAAAAAATATATATTATGTAAAAAAAATCAATAATTTATATATATACTTATATATATATTTATAATTTACATATATTATATACGTTATATAACCATAAATTATATTTATTTTTATAATTATAATAATGTAAATTATATATATAAATTATAATTATGTTAATTATATATAAAAATTATAAATTATAATTATGTTAATTATATATAAATTATAATTATATAATATAATTATAAGTATAAGTATAATTTATAATACATAACTTATATAATTTATATATTTATACATATATTTATATATATGTATATAAACATATGGGATGGGAGGGCGACAAATAATACATAACTTATATAATTTATATATTTATATATATATTTGTTTTATATGTATGTAAATGGATTGGCTCAAGCTCGAGGTCCCAATTCTAATGCTATTTCCTTACCTATGTTACATTTTATTATTTTCCTTTGTAATTCGTTCTTATTGGTTTTGTTTAGGAGCAGCACCCTGTCTCGCGCTCAGTTTTGCATCATGCTAATTACAGTTGTATACTTGAGGCTGAACGGGTTATGGTTGAGGTTCGAATTTATTTTTTTACTTTTTTTTCTTCCAAGTTCGTTTCCTAACTCACTATTTCGCATCAATAATGGCAAGTTAATTATGTAGTCCCACGAATTCCTTCGTTATAAA
This sequence comes from Garcia nutans, assembly GCA_947685225.1. NCBI lineage: Eukaryota > Viridiplantae > Streptophyta > Magnoliopsida > Malpighiales > Euphorbiaceae > Garcia > Garcia nutans. Next base: position 13,268,117 of record CANTUV010000041.1, read on the forward strand.
TGTTCTTTTGCACTATTATCTTCTAGAATTCCAAAACCATAGTGCATTAATAACAAATTCTTCATTTCCATTGGGAAGAATTGTGAGATAAGAACCCACACTATGTAAGAATTATTCTGATTTCATGTGAATATTTGCAACGTTTTTTTACTCGGCATTGTGAAATTTGGTTTTTAACTTGTTGGGTTGAGCATTTACTGTGAAATAAATGCATGTATAAGTGTGCTTGTGAAGTCTGATAGTGGCAATCTCTAGTTATGCGAATGTGGTGTGCTGGGCCATCTAATGGAATTGGATTGTATCGGCCACCATTATTATGAATAGTTTTTTGGAATTTGCAAAATCACTCGATTAAATGTTGAATGATAATTTACTGAAATACCAACATAATCTTGAGTGCAGCAATTGATTTAATTCATCTAAATCTTAATTAAAGTTTTGAAGATTGTTTTTTTTGCCAGATTGTATGTCTTGTGCTATCTTACAAATAATTACTGGTATTAAGCCCTTTTGCTTTCTGCATTTTAATTTATTTCTGTACTTTTATCTCATTAATGTAAATTTCTGTGCTGATATGGTGACTGTGGGCTGTTGGATCATATGGAGGTACTTGGTGAAACTCACTGTTAACGTTTGAGGTTTCCTTTGGGCAATGACCATGTAAATTTGGTGTGTACATTAGAATTTCCTAGTTGTAATCTTAAAAGATAGGGCAAGACTTCATTTGGTCTATTTCATTATTGATAGAGATGTAAGGTCCTGACAAAAAGATGCTCTATGTGGAGAACTGGCATTGTCCTTGCTATTTTCATTACATTAAAATTCTCTCCACTTGGAATTTTTTCCTGTCCCATTTTCCCGTTATAATATGAAATCCAACACTAAGGAGTTGATTTTTGCCTAAATTTTGCTTTGAAAGTGGACATATCACATATGCATAAAAATGCTCAGCATATATTATGTTATCTTAGTTCCAAAGGAAGTAAAGGGTGATATTTTGAAACATTTAGCATAATTAGCATTAAATTGGCGGTGGTTATGGTGGGTGGTGGTTTAAGAATTGATGCTAATAAGAAAACTTTAAAATTAAGCATAAAGAATTCTCATGGCGAAGCAAGAGGCAAAGCTTCCCTTGTTCTGCAGAGAATATTTTATTGGAATTTGGGAAACATTTTTGGTGTACTAGGAAAATATGTAAATGAAAAATAATTTCTTTGTGAACTATTGAAACTTATAAAATAAAGGAAGGAATGGAATTACATACTCGTTAGTCCAATGACCACCATAAATATCTTTGGTTGTCACCAGATATTGATATAACTACTTTCTCCTTTTGTGCAATCCTCTGATATTCATCTATAAATAGAAAAACAAATTACTTATAGGTCCAATGTCATAGTCTTATTCATTGGAAGAAAATTAATATTTTTGCAATGTACTCCAAATTCTAGAAAACAATTTCCAACTTATTTTAAATACTGCAACCAAAGAGCAGTTATTATTGTATTTTGTCATAAAATGTTTGTCACAAACACTTCTATTTTATGTAAAAAAGCGGAGCCTGTTACTTAGATTTATGATAAATAATGATGCACTAAAGTGCTGAAAATTTTGTCAAACCAAGTATTTGAGAGCTATGTAATGGAGGTATGAAAAAGCAAAGGGTTCTCAAGTTATGAAAGAGAAATGGGAAGAAAAAATACAAGGATGAGGAATGCACATTTTCCAAAAGTATTGTGAGCCCACAACATTTATGCCTTTGATTTTGTTAGAGAACTATGACAATTCAATTTTTCTTTTCGTTTTATTTATTTGCTGTGCTAAATATGTGACACTGGTTAATTTGGTTTGGCTATGGAGTTTGTCAAGGGTAAAGCAATGTACAACTGTGTTGGATGCTCTGTTTTGTATTTAATGATTCTAGCAATGTTTTAATATAGTAATATAGTCTCAGTGGAATTATATAATTGGGGGGCTGGGGGGGTGGGTAAGGACTTTGGATTGAGTTGTAATGCACTTTTGATGTTATAATAATGTTAGTATTAATAAATATTATTTTGACTACATTTGCTTTGTGGAAAATATCCTATCTCTGGAAAATATTTTCCAAAGAATTTGTTTTTGGTTGTTTGTTTACAATATTGAAAATTATTAAAAATTTCAATTTATGACATTGTATTTTAGACTTATGAGAACTTTATGCCATTTTAATTTATTGTTGGATATGAAAAAATACATAAAAAAATGTAAAATACAGCTGCTGTCAATGGTCAGGGGTGGCTGTTATTGATAAGTTTGTATTTATAGGTTCTCCTTTTATTATAATGAGTTTATCAAAATTTGGAATATGTTTTATTGTTTTGAGAAGTCAAAACGTTTTTCTTGAAAATAGCTTAGTTTTCCTATGGAAAACATGGAAAATGCTTTTTTGGAAAATTCTTTCCTTGAAACAAATGGATCCCAAGTATGAGCTTAAAGTATTGTTTAGATAATGAAGACTATAAATCGATCCAACAAATCTTTGGTTTTGAACTGGTTAGAGTTGGCCACATGATTTTTTCTCTCTTTTTGTTTCTCACCCACCCCCACCACTCTTCCTCCCTCTAGACCCGTCTAGGTCATTATCCTATGTTACGGTTATTCCTCCACTTTCTGTTTCATGCTTTGTGTTTTCCTAATTAGTAGGACTCCACTAGGCAGTTTGTTTCCTTGTTAGTAGGGGCAGTTATCCTATTCAATCATGTATTTAAATGCGGTTGAATTCAATGAAAAGGGAAGCAGAAATTTAATCAATAAAAGGTTTGAGTTCTTAAAACTCAGAGATTGTAGAGTTCTCTCTAACGAGCTCTAAGAGATTGCAGATTCTCTCTGAAGTCTGTAAAAATAGGTAGAAAGAAGGTTAACCCCTCTTTTCTTCTCCCTTTCTAAACCTAATCCTCTATTCCAAAGATCCATAACTAGATCCCAAACCAGGGACCATAACATTTGGTATCAGAGCCAATATTTATGGGTGATTCCATACAACAAACACTTGACAGAATTATTAACTTTGTCCTTGAGGAACAAGCTGCAAAGAGGGCTTGGTATGATGCATTTATTTCAAAGTTTGAGGGCCTTATTACTGTCCTGGCTGGTTCTAAACATCCACCAGCACCAGGAAATGAGGGAGATCATTCCACAACATCCAAAGAAACAAGTTCAGAATTGCTTGCTCAAGAGGAGATAAGGAGATCTAGCTTCATGAGCCAAGAGGTTGATCTTGAGGTGTCAATAGATTGTACTGAAATGGAAAAACGGCACATAAAAAGGACTGCAACACTCGGGAAAGAAGATGGAATTGGTGAAGCGCTAAAGAACCAATTTAAGAATGATGAAGAGGAAGCATTGGAAGAGCCATTTGATCCAGGAATTTTAACTAAATGCGTGAGCGTAACGGCAATAGAAGAGTCACCAAACAGCTCCTTATATGCAGCAATAATAGAGGAAGACAGATTTTATTTTCTTCAAAGTATTAATAGTCAATTTAGCTATTTTGCGCTTGAGGACAAGCGCATTTTGGAGGAGGGAAGTAATGTTATGGTTATTCCTCCACTTTCTGTTTCATGCTTTGTGTTTTCCTAATTAGTAGGACTCCACTAGGCAGTTTGTTTCCTTGTTAGTAGGGGCAGTTATCCTATTCAATCATGTATTTAAATGCGGTTGAATTCAATGAAAAGGGAAGCAGAAATTTAATCAATAAAAGGTTTGAGTTCTTAAAACTCAGAGATTGTAGAGTTCTCTCTAACGAGCTCTAAGAGATTGCAGATTCTCTCTGAAGTCTGTAAAAATAGGTAGAAAGAAGGTTAACCCCTCTTTTCTTCTCCCTTTCTAAACCTAATCCTCTATTCCAAAGATCCATAACTAGATCCCAAACCAGGGACCATAACATCCTACCATTGCTTATATTTTAAAAAACCTTAAGGAAAAATATAAATATTTTAGTTGTGAATTTCAATAAGCTGACTGAATGTGGCAACCATTGCAATCTGCTGCTCCATTTAACCCATGAGTATAGAATCCTAGCCCATGAACCCATTTCTGGCAAGTGATAGACTGGTTGTCTGAATGAATTAAACTCAAGTTTTAGCAAATATATTTTCATATCATCGCATTCTTTTAAATTGTTTTGAAATATAAGTGGTGGAGAAATCATAACTGGTTGACAGTAGGGTTTTTAAAACAGTGTGTGAGTTGTGAACTAAGATTGAAATCTCAGCAAATTTTGACAGAAAACTAGTTTATTTAATACTTTGAAGTATATGCAGAAAAGAAAAAAAAGTCTTTTAGCATAATTGTAAGATATTCACGAAAAACTATCTTGAAAATCATGGAACCTAACCCTGACTGTGATCTTTATTGTGCTTAGCAATTTTGTCCTGATTTGGCCCTTTGACTTGATTCTTCTAGTTGTGCCCTAAAATTTTGGGCTGGGACTTTATAGTTTGGGCGAACTTGGCATAGTGCCTCTCACCCATAACCTAATTGTTGGGCATTATTTGTCTATTTTGATTGATGATCGAGCTAGAGCTAGAGCTATATGCATGAAAAGTTTTAAGTTGCAATTTAGTCCTATTTTTGGTAAATTTATATTAAACTTATTTAATCTTTCGAGCTTTGCTTGTAGGGACGTGAAGTTGTTCTCATTAATACTGATGAAGCCGGTACCTTGATACTGACTAATTTTCATCTTATTTTTATAGTTAGTGTTTTATCATGTTTTTCTTCACTTCAATCTCAATATTGTCTTCATTTTAATCTAAAGATAGGGGCAACTATGGATGGTATTATCTTTATTTGCATTAAATTCCATATATAATTTGCTTTTTTTTTTCTTTTTCCTACTAAGTTGTTGTTTAGTCATACCTAAGTGAAAGTAAAAGTTTTTTCATAGTTGCAAATCACTTTTTTTGCTCCTCTTTCTAAGAAGAGAGACACTAGAAATGTTAAGAGAACCTAACTATGAATTGTAGGAAGTGTTTATAGATTGTAATAGTTCACGGTGGCTAAGAAGATTTGTTCGACAGAGTTAACATGTTTTCATTGAGAAGGCCCTTTATGTTGTCCTGACTGCAAATAAGTTTGAGGCTAAAGGATGCCTACCATTATTTTTGAATTTGAAGTTGAGAAAACATATGACCTTTTGAAGAACTCGGAGTTTACCTTACTCGTAAGGAATGATCAATTTTGGGGATTAAGCAGAGAAAATGGATGAGGTGATATATTTCTAGATACTCTATTCCCAAGAATTGTTCTCTTATTGGTTTCTTCCTGATTATTGGTGGCATTTGACATGTGGATCTTGTTTTCTTCCAGTTTCTTTTAATCCTAATATGGAAGTTCTTAGATGAGGGAGACTTATTGAGGCCAAGCTATTGACAGGCTTTGTGGTTGATGATTTGTATGGTAATGTCACATCTTTTGCTTGATGATGATTCTTTGTCATCATTTTGATAGTTGGCTGGACACGACTTATTGTGATTGGCTTATCATTGGATGCTAAATGTAAAGATGTGGTTATGTTGGTATGTTGACTCCTGTTATTAAGAACTCTTCGAGAAAGCTTACTAAGTGGAAGAATCATTATAAATAGTGGTTTCTTCCTGTCACTAGAAAAAAAAAGTTTTTGGTTTGCTTGTTGACTTAATGTGCATCTTCCTTTGTACTTGTTTGATGTAAGGGAATAGGAGGAAACTCAAAGGTGCTCTATTTGTGGTTATCAAGTGACGTTAAGCTTGATGAGTTGGTTCACTCTTCCTTTATAATATATTGGGATCAAAGTCTAGTGAATTCTAACAAGGTCAGGGATAAACAATTCTTGTGAATTTTATTTTATTTCGTGCGAAGTGAATATGGAGTTTAGTATTGGAAATGGAGTATATTTGAATAGCTTACTAACTGGGCTAAACATGGTGAACAACATGATGAGTGGGATGAAGTAGACTTATCCTTTAATTGGGCCAAGGAAATGTATTAGGAGAGGTGGAGATAGATAACAGAATCTCAATTTATTTATGGGATCATTCTTTAAAAGTTTAAACTAATTCCATTATTTTTTGTTAGCCTTAAGAAAATCAAGTGGTTTGCAATTGCTTATAGTTTAGAGGAGTTCTAGTAAAAGGGAGCCTATCCTGAAAAAGAAGCCTTTACCTTAGGAGATCAGGCTGTATTATTTTTGTTGGAACCTGAGTAGTGCTTTATGAGGCTGGCTGGGAAGGAGGACCAATTGTAGTCATATTGAAAGTTAAAGGAAGATGAACCTTGATATAATTGTAAACTTTCTCTTTGATGGTTTAGAGTTCACAAATTCAGATGATGTAACACCTTGTGATGTAAGAAGAAGCTTGCCTATCTCTGAGACATATAAAGGAGGGGTGGAATTCTGGGTAGTAAGCTATTTGAAATGCTAGCATGTTTTGAAAGTGCCCTCTTTTGTGTGGGTGTTGCATGTTAAGATTCTCAGCAATAAAACTCTGGCAAAATTAAAAATCTGATGAAAAGGAGGAGATGCTTATGAAATAAGTTCTTTTGTTGCAAATGTAGACAGAATTGATGAAACATGTAGTTATATACTGTGAGTGGTTGAAATCCATTAAGTGCTTGGTGTTTTATGTGGAAATTTGTGGATTGAACTTAGTGCACAGAGAGATTTCCATTGTTGAGTCAGGAAAAAGATGGTGATCATTAATGTCATTGATTATTTTGCAGATATCGTTGCAAGGGTGAAATTTACTGCACATTTTCTCCTTATGAGATGTTTGAAGATTTTTGTATACTTCTTTTATTGAGTTGTAGATTCTAGGCTTCTAGCATATGTGGGTATAGCAATAGCACCACCTCTGGATCCAATATAAAATAATTTTACTTTTGAAAATTGAAAAGGAATAATCTTGTTGTTGTACTGTAGTAATGTTATTTACATGCAGATGCACATTGTTTGTGTGTTATGAATTCTAGCGGCTAATTTTTTCTTTTGCTGTCTTTTTAAGAGTGAAGGGACTGAAAATAGTGTCACACTTGGCGCGATCCCGTTAGCTACAATATAGAAGTTCAACAAAGTGGTATTTTTTTCCCTCTTTTTTCTTATTTAGTATTATTTGTGGCTGCCAAGCTGGTAGATGTGCTATGTGGGACTGTTATTCAAGGTGTTTTTATATTCTTTCTTTTTCTTGAAGATAAATGGTTTAATTAGCATGTGGACTCACTTCAGTTTCTTTACTCCCTCAGTCATATATCATCTTTGTCCAAACTAGAATGCAGAAGCTCCTTTATCTGATTTTGTGTCTTAGTTTATTCAACCTTACAGGATACAACTTCTTTGTCTATGCACTCATAATTGACTGTTGTACCCAAGTTTTAATTGAGTGTCATACCCAAGTTTTTAATTAACAGAGATGGATATCATGTAGCAGAACCTGCTGACCTAAATGGACACTGAATGAAGAATTTAAGGAAATATTATAACAATCATATTATGTGTAGTAACTTGTAAGGGATAAACATAACCAAAGAAATAAGTAATTACATAAGAAATCTTTGTAAAAATTAAATTTTTATGAGGTTATGTTTTAAATTATTACCCACATTTTCAGCTGTTACAATTTTTGTGAAACAATGTGTAACAGCTGTTTTGGTCATCATGGCTTTCAGTAACATTGTATTTTGATTCTTGAATCATACAGTATCATTCAATATAGAATCGCCCCCTAAAATTCCTATATATATCAGTTGATACTGCATATTTAAGATGTGAGGTAAAATTTGTCTGTTTTATCTATTCCATGAAAAGTTTCTTACTTTGCCTTATTGCTGGTAATACAGCTAATTTAAGATGTGGAAGTCATCCAGCAGATCTTGACATTTAAGATGCATTTTCTTATGCTTTAAAATGTTTCTAGCCTTACGTAAACTTGGGTTTCTTTTTTTCCTCTATAGTCCCATATGTAAATGTTTCATGGGGACTGGAAAAAAAATTTCCATCTTGTTGGTATCCTTGTGCGTCCCTTCTTTTGTTGTGGAAACATTATCTTACAGGGTTGAGCTCAACCATTTAAGGTCACATGGAAGGGCCCAAACCTAAAAGATAAGGTGTTTTGTCTCCAATCTGAATATATAGAATATCTTTCCTTTTCCATAATCATGCTACCTTTAAGCCCTTAACAAAATATTTTTTTCAGGTATCCTTTATCTGCTGTGTATAAATAAATGGGTCATATTTTGGGTAACAATAAACATACATTTTAAAAAACAACAAAGAGTCAAAGAAATGGTATCAAGTAGAATTTCCCTGCTTTATATTGGGATTATATGTGAAGCATGTTCTGCCAAAAACCTGCATGCTTATTCTTTTAGTTATTTTGCTTTCTGACTCTGCATACCACTCAAGTCTTTTTCAATCAACACATTGTTATCTTTCTTATATTGATGCATTGTGTGAGTACCTGCTCATTGTTTTCTATTGCAATTTTGCTAGCTTCTTCTCACCATACTGTCATGCTAAATGCTGAGGGGCTATGTTCAATTGACATGTCCATGTAAATTTGTGGTCAATTGGAGTGGGACATTTTTTCAATTCAATTATTTAATATAATTCTTGGATCATTTTAGCCATTAATATGATTTGACATTTGAATTTAACTATAATGAAATTGAATTTCTTTGCCACCCACAATGTGTTACTTGAGTGGGGGAAATATACTTGCACATTTATTTTTGTTGCTTTGTGGAATGTATGTAGGTTCTAAAGAATCAATCTGCTCCTCGTCAATTTGAGAAGGCTTCATCATGGCGACTTCTTCAGGTCATTGGTATGATTTTAACAATTTCATTCAATAGAGGTCTTCATTAGATCCAATACAATTCCACTCTGGTTTATAGCTTCGGTGACTACATTTGGCGCTGTTGTTAGGCTGCTTTTGTCAAACGACTTTTGCATTTTTAGAGCTTAGCAAACTATGGTTTGGGAAACTATATTTTTTATTTAGTTTTTCTTAAACTATGGTTTACAAAATAGCAGTAGAAAATATTTAAAAAATAGCTCCTAACTCAATTCCAATGCAGCCTGTAGTGCTTACATGCACATGTGGTTACCTGATGATTCATCATGTGATGATTCAACATTATAGGTCATAATTTGATGATTCAATGTTGTGGTTCATCATTTGATGGCCCATTGATTCTATAGGAGGTGCTGCTATGGCGGCTGTCCAGTTTCATGGGCAAAATTTAATGTGTATGATATTAACACATGAGACCTTGATGTTGTTTTATTTTTCCGCAAGTAATTCTCTTTTTGATTACTCATAATCATCAGCATGGGGGCTTTTTATAGGGGAAACCCAACTGAACTGAGATAAAAATTGAGACCAGATAATGTGGAAATGGAATTGTAAAGTCTCAATTGTCATTTAAGTGAGCTCCTGGTATGTGAAAAAGTTGCTTGATGATCACTGATTCTGAAATAGATAAGTTGTATTGAATTGATTCAGAATAACTAATGGGCCCATTTGGCTGTAGGATTGTTTTAAATGAAGGCGGATATAAATGCATGTTTAAGTGATAATTATATAGCATATCAATGCCATGTCAAATTCAAATACTTTGTCATTTCAAGTGGAATATCTATCCAAATGGACTTCATCAGTAATGCTTAACAAACATACGAGCAATGCCTTATGGACAATTAGAGAAAAATAAAAGAAGTAAAAACTTTGAAAAGTAACAATAATTAAAAACAAACTACCAATAGTTTTTTCCTTAAAAAATGACAAAAAACCACAAACCCTTGCACTCTTTTGGCAATTCTACTGACAATAACAGACTGAAATACTGAGAAGAGAGCAGCTAGGTGCTTCAATTCCTTCGCTCACTGATAGCTAAAGATTCACAATTGTCTCTGTATCAGCTAATGAAGTGATTTCATGCCCTCCAATAGCATTGCATCACTTGAACTCTAGGTCACAGAGCTTTTAAATCTTGGCAATAACTAGTCACTTTTGATGGCAGGTTTATGTCCTGAAGAAAAGAGAACACGTGCATGCACACACAACGAAAAACTGGAGATAATTTGGTCTTTGACATTTTGTCACGGTCCTGTATCCGTAATCTGGTTCCCATTCAACGTTGATTGGAAACCCAACTCTTTTAGTCTTCTTCCTCCCATTGTGAACTTTGTTTGAAAGTTAAGGGCTCATTAAGAGAGAACCCTTTGATCTCAATAACAATTTAGAAGAAGATAAATGCTTTTTTTTTTCTCATTTCATATTGCTGTTTCTCTCTTAAATACTCATTCAGTTACATGGAATAAGTAACCCACTGCTACATAAAAACTGCCCCATATTCTCCTACAGAAAGGCACCTACAGTAACAACTCACAGCTGAAAAATTCCCAAACTAACCTCTTTGCACTACTGAAAGACAAAACCGAATCCTTGAAGCATAAACTGAAATATAAAGAAATAAATAAAAACAACTGCTAAGGCCTGTGTTTCATTCTTCACTGCTGTCCCCTTCTTCTTGCCTTGTATTTATTGTCTATAAACTCCGGTTTTAGCAGCTGATTTCAGCCTCTCTTCACCTGGAGGAATCTGTTGGACTTTAACACACTTTCATTGGCATAGATGCAGAAAAGGTTAAGCACTGTTACATTTGTGAGAGAGTTTGCAATGCAGATGTATTGCAAAAGATAGGTACCTAACTATTTCCTAATCCCAAACTAGTCAGCATCAGGTTTCTATATCTTTTCTGTCTATATTCTACCCAATTTAGGTCTACATTGTTGAAAATTTTCATTATTGTTCAAACATCAAAATTCTTTTAGTTCACAGCATAACAGAACCAAATGAAAACCACTGAACTACAATTTGGAAAATTCAATTTGAGCTGTATAATGCTCTCCCCAAGCTTATGTTTACTTATTAGTTTTATCTGCCATGACTGGTTATTCTGATTATATAATGAGTTCATTATAGTCACAAGTGATGAGACTAATAAAATTTATTGCTTCTTTTTTATTGTGCAGGAAAAGATATGAGAATTGTTGTCTTTGGTTTCCGCCCAAAAACAAAACAGGTTGGCCTTGTCTGTCAATATTTTTTTCTAATAATACTTTTGTTGTAGTTTTCTCATACTTGATATTGAAAGTTGCCATTCTATTGGTATAAAGATTGCATTGCATAAATAGCAGTTGACAGCTCCTTTTTTTTTTCTTTTTCTCACTGTGAGTGCGACTAACATTCAACTGATATGGAGTAAGGCTTAAAATTTATGGAATTCTAGTTATGAAAATCATTGAGGACTGTAGTTTTTGCACTGTTTTGGGTTTGGATTGATAAACTTTTGAAGGGAAATAGTATAGCAGTCAAATTTGGAGCTTGTCTCCTGGAGCTTTTGGAAAGCAAGCAGATGGAAGAAGAAACTTTGTGTGTGTGGGAGGGAGAGTTCATTACAGATGCATGTCTTCAGATATAAATCAAATAACACATAATTCTATCATCAAACATTAAGAAAATAATAAGCTTCTGTAGAACTCTATAGGAATTCATTTTCATGTTTTATTATGATTAAGAGCCTAAACAGGACAAATTTTAGTAATACCCGAAGTTCTGAGGGAAACATAAATTAACTTTACTTCTAGAAAGCTCTAGACTTGACATACCAAAATATCCTCCAGCGAATTACATTTAAAATTATGCATCCGTGTCCCAAAAAAGTTTCAATTGAAAACCAGGTTTATAAAGGATTCTGACTTTTTTTTAAAAAAAAAAAAAAGAAAAAAGAAAAAAGATATATGGTTAAACATTGTGTCCCTCAGTTGCCAAACAAAATATTTGTTGAAAATAGCCATCAGATTTTGATTCGATTCCCTCATCTTTATGCTGGACACATTGTATAATGTGAATGTGAAACAGTCAAGTACATTCCTTTCTATCCTCTCCTTCTAGAAATACACAGGATTTGCAGATGTAGATATGCCCCTGGTTAAAAAATATGGTATACAAAATAAAATTCCAAATTAGATACTGTTTGACTCTAAATTGATTATCATGATCAGTATACCAAATAAGCACTGCCCTCTTTTAATGTGGCTTTGTGGCCCCACAGAAAAAAATGAGGCGTCTTTCTCTCTTAGTTCAAGGATAGACTTTTTAATACAACAAGGAAGTGTTACATTGGACTATTTTTTTCTTTCTTTTGGTTCCTTCTCTCCTGTTTATTCTTTTTTTTTCCCTTATTGATTAATTTAATCCATCAAATCACCCGATCTATTTGTTTGAATCAATACTCGGGCCTCCAGTTTGCCATGACCAGTTCTTTCTAACTTTTAATTGTACAGAGACGGGTTATATTTAATGCATTACTGCGATATACAAAGCATTCAAGACTCTGGGATCTTTATGCTTTTACTTGTGGTCCTTCAAAATTCAGTAATGCTAACCCCAAAATGCGGTTGCTGAATGAGTATTTTTGTCTTCTGGCAAAAAGATCCCTTCGCGCATCAATGGAAATGATCGAAAATGGGTCTTACACATCGTCTAATGAGTTGTGGAGGATCAGTACAGTGAATTGCAGTTATATGATGTGTCAGAGTTACCCGTTTGCTTTGATCGTTCCAAAATCCATCAGGTATGCTATTGAGATCCTTCCTGCATGGCAAAAGAAGGGGGGAAAAAAAAGAGGGAAGCGCATTGAGATCCACTTTAAAATTTTGAGTCATACTTTTAATGAAGCTTACTCATGCTTCAATTTTATAATTAATAACCATGTGTGGATATATGCTAGTGACGAAGAAGTGCTCCAGTCATCCAACTTTCGTGCCAGGGGTCGATTGCCAGGTTTCTTGGTGCCATCCTGGTATGAAATAATAAGATATTTATTTGTTTTGTTTGTCCTGATTTACGCACCTACTTCTTGATATATATGGTGTTATAGGAACTGGAGCAGTCCTTGCACGCTCATCCCAACCTTTAGTTGGTCTTATGATGAATATGAGGAGGTAAATTGAAGTGCCCATATGAATTCTCATCTACAAGAAACACGAACAGGAGATTATGTAAGATATTGCATAATATAATATGACTCCTAGCATGTGTTTATTGGTTGGGTATATTATAATTTATAATCTTTTTCATCTCTGTTAGTCTAGTGCCTGATTCACTAAATTATTTGTCTGTTGCAGCACTTTGCACTCAACTTGGTGGTGCAAGGGGGCAAAGGTAGGGTTGAGCAGCCTTTTGATTGCTTTATAATTTCATGTTTGTATCATTTGTTTATTATCTGGGTTGTTTTTATTCCGGATCATAATTTTGCATGATGCATTAGCCCATGATCTTAGATTTTCATAATTTTGCATAATTCATTAGCACATGATTTTTGGTTTACTTGCTGCTAAATTTTGCGACCATTCAGCTTATATTGAATATGCAAGGCTCATGCATAAATGTAATTGATGTGGTCCCCATGAAAATTTGGGAACTTTTATGTTTTATATCTTTGAAAAAGAATAGAGTCACTAATTTCCCATTTTGATGTAAAAATAGGAATACGAATAATTCACCTTAATTGTATGGCTTTATCATCCAACCCAATATTTCATTGGTTGACATGTATCATTCACCCTTTTGTATTTTTGTAAGAAGTTATAATGCCTTTTTGGTAAATTAGATTTTAGTCCTTCATGTTTGCCCTTAATTAATCATTAGGATAAAATTTTTCAGAAAAATAATCTCAACTTTTTAACATTGTGAAAAAATTGTCCTACCAATTTATAACTGCATATTTACATATAATTTCATTTATAATCTAGCATCTACTTAAAATGTCACATGGAATGGAGCATGCAAACCAAGGCAATAATATTGACTAAATAATACAAGCACAAATTAAAAGAAACAAAGAAAATGAGTTGTAAACTGAATAATAATCAATGTATAATTAAGCCAAGTCACCAAGCAACACCCAGAACTCTCAATTTACATGAAAATAAGAACATATAAGGCCAATTTAGGGAAGAGATTGAGAGATGTAAAATTGGATGAGAAAGATGCTGAGATAGGTTGTGAAAGTTAATCAGTGACATTTTTAATGTTAATTGTTATTTTATTAGTTTTTTTTTTTTTAAAAAGCAATGCTTATGTAATAGGATTGTTCAATATTTTCCATTTCCAAGGACATATGATTAATGTTAAGATCATGCTCATGGATTTGATTTTTATGGATAGGACAATAGTTTGGCAAGGATTGTAATTTTACTAAAATGGTTTTTTGTCTTGTGTTATGGGAGAACACGAGGGACTTGGATGTTTTCTCCATATTTCCTAGGACATGTTGCTGTACTTTTGAAGAATTAATAGGTATTTTTTCAATGATATTGATATTCTCTTTTCTCTTCCTCTTTATTTTGAGGAAGTTATATATTGCTGATGCAAGACCCAGAAAAAATGCTTTAGCCAATGGAGCAATGGGAGGTGGCTCAGAGTCATCTTCTAATTATTTTCAATCTGAGGTAGGTCAATGGCTTGATCCATGCAGTGATGTTAATTATTGGCGATGAACCTTTATGTCATGCAGATCGCTAATTCCATGTTCCTTTTCATTGTTGATCATCAGGTGGTTTTCTTTGGGATAGACAACATTCATGCAATGAGAGAGAGTCTTTCTCGGCTTAGAGACTATTTAGATACTCATGGCACCACTTCATCAGATGGAATGTCATCATTTTTGGTTAGTCTTCGAAGTCCTGGCTTATTGACCATTGACGTTTGACATGCTAAAATAAATCTCTTTTTGGATGAGTTTTTTGTTTGGCATGTAAAGTTTATTTTTTTCTGGGGTATAACCTATTGTGGGTTTAACTTCAGATCAATTTTCTAATGGGCTAAATTTACTGATACTGTTTTCTGTAATCAGAATATGCATGTTTCTATTTATCCAGATATATTACAATGTAGTCAACGAACTGTTCCTTGAGTATTAGTAAATATAGGCAAGTTACAGCTGTGTTGCAATGTAGTTTGTCCATTTTTAAAATGGAGTAACCCCATGGATGGGACTGTCTGTTAAGGGTTTTGGAATATTCAGAGGCCTCGGGTTCACTTCCCATTGCCGTTGATAAAGGTTAAAAATAAATGCAAAGAAAAACTCGATTCATGTACAGTTTATTTTCTGTGCTGTTTTCTCTATATACCTATTTGATGCATAGACATTTTCAAGCCCTGCTTGCTACCATTTATCACGAAGATTTTGTTGTAGCCTTCTTTTCTGTACTTAACTGACTGTTTCAGATGCGCTTTCATGTTTAGTTGGGAGATTGCTGTGAATGGATTACTTAACACATTTGATCTTTTACTGATTACCAGATGACTCCGAAAAAAATTTTTAGAGCCCAAGTTGGGGAGTTTTTGCAATATAGGTTTAAAAATCTTGGGATTGTTAAGGTTTCTCGGTCATCCTATTGAACTTCAGTAGTCAAATTGTGTTTATATTAAATGTTACTATATGTGGATGATGTTTTTCAATGGTAGAGACATGGTGGTTGGACCTGGGGAGGGGGCGATCTCAGCAGTATGTCCGCTTCTGTATCAACTCTTGGTGACACTGGTTGGCTGATACATGTTCAAAGTGTCTTGGCTGGTTCAGCATGGATTGCTGCACGTGTTGCTCTGGAATCAGCATCAGTTCTTGTACATTGCAGGTAAGAGATTTATTGTCATGTTGTCACCGGTTAATCTTGGCAACAATTTGATATTTGATATGAAATTGTGGTCTTTTTTTCTTCTATTCTCTTTTTAAGTCTCTGTCATTTTTCAAATGATTTGATTTAGATCACTGTTTAGTCCTTGATATAACATTAACTAAATTCTTTTACAGGTGATATATTTAGGAATGCAAGAAATATAAAAGAATTAATCACTTACTGTAATATAGATCTTCCTTTTCCTCTAAGATTGTTGTTTGTTATTAAGAGATCATTTGAGCTGCTTTTACCATGTGCTTTTGACAATAAGCATTATTACATCCTTTATCCCATCAAGCAAATATGGAAATCTTGTTCTTTTACTCTGTGAACAGATAGTTAGAAAAGAGAAAGAGTTGAAGAATACTTTTATTTCTCTAATTATTGTCCCCTACATTGCTCAAAATACAACAGTATATATGCAGCCTATTACGCAACTTCATAGTTTATTAAAATAATTAAACCTTAACCAACCCATATTCATACAACTTTCAACCCATACCTATACAGCTAAACATTCTAGCACTCCCCCTCAAACTGGATTCAATCTTCTGTTTGATAAAATGACAGTCAACCTCTATGTGTTTGGTTCTTTCAAGAAAAACTGGATTAGAGGCAATGTGGAGTGCAGCTTGATTGTCGCAAATCAGCTTCATGTTTTTTGTCTCTTTCCATCTTAATTCTTGAAGGAGTTGTTTTAACCAGATAAGTTCACATGTTGCAAGAGCTATAGCTCGATACTCTGCTTCAGCATTTGATTTAGCAATCACCTCTTGCTTTTTGCTTTTCTAAGAAATCAAATTGCCTCTTATCATGATACAATATCCTGAAGTGGACCGCTTATCTGTGGGAGAATCTGTCTAGTCTGCATTAGAGTACTCAATGATCTGGTGGTGTCCCTTATCTTCATATAATGATCCTTGTGATGGTGCTCCTTTAAAATATCTAAGGATCCGAATCACTGCGTTCCAATGATCATTGCAAGGAGCTTGGAGAAATTGACTCACTACACTGATTGCAAATGAGATATCAGGTCGTGTGACTGAAGTAATTTAATCTTCCAACTAACCTTTGGTATCTTCCAGGGTCTTCTAATGGCTCCCTTGTCTAGGAACCAACTTAACATTAGGATCTATAGGAGTATCCACAGGTTTGCAGTTGAGCATGCCTGTTTCTTCTAGTAGATCTAGAACATACTTCTTTTGTGAAATAGCAATTTATGCTTTTGGCTGTGCCACCTCAATGCCCAAGAAATACTTCAGTTTTCCTAGGTCTTTAGTTTAGAAGTGACTGCAAAGATATTTCTTCAACTTATAAATCCCTTCATGATCATTACCTATTATGACAATGTCATCTACATAGACAACTAGATTAATACATTTCCTGTGAATATCATGCTTGAAGAATATTGAATGATCATATTGACACCGAATCATTCCAAATTCTTGAATTACTGAATTGAATCTTTCAAACCAGGCTCGTGAAGACTGCTTTAAACAATACAGTGACCATCGTAGTCGACATACCAATTGAGACTCCCCCTGAGCAACAAATTCAGGAGGTTACTCTATATACACTTCTTTAGTTAATTCTCCATGAATAAATGTATTTTTAATATCAAGTTGGTGGAGAGTCCAATGGTGCATAGCTGCCATAGAAATAAGAAGACAGGTAATTTTAGCCACTGGGGAGAAAATGTCATTATAATCAATGTCATAAACCAGAGTGTAGCCTTTAGCAACAAGGCCTGCTTTAAGTCGATCAATTTGCCCGTCGGGTCCTACCTTCATAGTAAACACCTATTTGCACCCTACCTTAGTTTTTGCTTCTTGTAATGGAACCAACTCCCAAGTTCCATTATTTTGTAGCGCTGCCATTTCCTCTATTATTGTATCCCGCCTCCCTGGTTGCTGCAGTGCTTCATTCACAGTCTAAGGTGAAGTGACATTAGACAAGTAGAAACAAAAGCATTATATGAGGGTGACAAGCGATGGTAACTAAGAAAATTATATGTTGGATGGGGGTTGCAAGTGGAACGAGTACCTTTGCAGATGACAATAGGTGTTGTGTATGCATTTGCCACTGGCATGACTAGAGTAGGTGAAGATGGAGCAGGAGAGTCATTGAAATTCAATATTGCACCTGTATCAAAAGAAGGATTAGTATTATGAGTAGGGAGATAATGTCGTCTTGAGTAAACTCGGAAGGATGGGTTTTGTTTTGTTAACTCCATTTGTGGTTAAGTTAGATATGGGATTGGAAGAACATTGGAGATGAATTTCTTTTGTTCAGTATTAGGTGAGAAATATGGCGATGATTCGAAAAAGGTTACATTAGCAGAAATGTGATACTTTGTTATTGGATCATAGCATTTATAGCCTTTTTGGAGTCGCGAGTATCCTTAGAAAATACACTTGATGGAGTTAGGCTTGAGTTTGTCCTTCCCTGAAGTGTGATCATGAATAAAACAGGTACAACCAAACACTCGTAATGGTAACTGATTAGGCTCTTCTCCTTGAAACAAAAGAGAATGAGGGGTTTTATGTTGTAATACTGAAGATGGCATTTTATTGATTAAATAACAAGCAGTAAGAAGAGCATTACCCCCAAAAATAAAGTGGGATATTATGATGAATCAGAAGAGTGCGGATTGTTTCAATGAGATGTCGATTCTTACGCTCTGCAACTCCATTTTTTGAGGGGTGTAAGCACAAGAAGTTTAATGAGTGATCCTATGTGAAGACAAAAAGGTGGAGACAGAAGACGACAAATATTCTCTACCATTATTGCTTCATAAAATTTTTAGTGAAGTATTAAATTTATTCTGGATTTCTGCTAAAAATTTTTGAAAAATAAAAAAAATTTAGAATGATTTTTCATTAAATATACCCAAGTACAACGGGAATAATCATCAATAAATGTAATAAAATAGTGAAATCCAATAATTGTACAGACTCGACTTGGACCTTAAATGTTGGAGTGTACTAACTCAAATAGACATGTAGTCCTATTATTGACTCTCTTGGAAAAAGACTTACGAGTTTGTTTTTGAAGTTTACATTGACTCACATTCTAAAGAAGACAAATTTGAAATACTAGGAGCAAATTTTTGAAGTTTGTTGATACTTAAATGACCAAAGCGGTGATAAAGAAGGTTGGAAGAGGTGGTTGAAGTGAAGGCTACAGGTGAATATAGGTTGTAGAGATGATACAAGCCTGGTGAGTCATGTTCTATTCCGATTGTCTTCCCTGTACTCTCGTCCTGTACAATAACAGAATTGGTCACAAAAGTGATAGAGTAATTAAGATTCTTTGTCAATTTACTAATTGGGATAAGGTTATAAGGACATGCAGGGGCAAACAAGACATTATTTAAAGGAATGGAAGGTAATTGAATATTTTCAATTCCCTTAATTGTAGTATGTGAACCATTAGCAAGAGTAACATTAGTTGAAGTAGAAGTAAAGGTTGTGAAATGGTTTTTATTACCAGAGATATGATATGAAACACCAGAGTCTAGTATCCAGGGGCCAAGAGGAGGACTCTTAGCAAGGCAAGCAAATGATTTACCATATTGCGAACCGCCATTTTGTTTTGTAGCCTGATACTACGAATACTCATTGTAGTTTTTCCCAGTTAATGTAATTGAGTTTGATGATTGGGAATTCGCATTAGGCAAAGGAAATAACCCGTCTCCTTGAGTTTGGACAATGTGAACTACTGGTCGATTATGGTTGTACTAATTGTTTCGGGATGACTTGCTATATAGAGCCCAACAGGTTTCTCAAGTATGGCCATTTCTATCACAGTGAGTGCAGTAGGCCCTTGAACCTTTCCCTTTGTTTCTTTGCGGACCTCCCTGTTTAGTCTGAATAGCTAAAACAGATGACTATATCTCATTATTTGGTGTTGTGGCTGAAGAAATCCTCATGAGCCGAGCAAAAACATCCTCTAATGAGGGAATAGTGGGACTTGTCAAAATTTGGTCCCGAACAAAGCTGAAGTCTGGTTTTAGTCCAATCATTGCTAGACTATAACAAATATTTATTTCTTTGTTGTTCTTGTTCGGTAACCTTTTCAGAAAGGGGCATAAGAGAATTAAACTCATCTCTTAAGGTCTCAACTTGTCCCAACTAACTAGTCATATCTTGAGAATTTTGATGTAGATGGACAAGATCATACACAAATTTATAGATACGTTGAATATCATTAGTGTATAGTGTCTTTGCCTTAGTCCACACTTTATAACATTTTTTACAGGAAACAATATAAGTAGTTTTGGTTCAAGGGAGTGCCACAAAAAACTACATAGTTGAGCATCATTTTTAATCCATAATTTCCTATCTTTATCATCAATATGAGCAACTTGTTTTTTCTAGGTAATCACTATAGCCTTGACCCATAAATCACAATTCAACAGAAGCAGCCCACGATACATAATTATTGCTACCGCATAATTTAATAGTAGTAATGGCAGGAGCACCAAAAATAGATGATAAGAGTTTTTTATTAAACCTGGAGTCTCTGACATTGTGATTTATTTATTTATTTGTTGAGATTAAAACAAGAATATCATCTACTGTCAAAATGTGTCACCAAACAAATGTCAGCTCCTTGCAACAATGGCAACTCTCTACTGCCAACAAGGAGCAATAGTCTATCGGTGTCAGAAAATCAGAGTCACACCACCAGTGAACTCAGAATGAGGAGTCGAGCTTTCTGGAAGAGTCACGTCGGGAAAAGGTCGTCGGAGACTGTTCATGAGCCGACGGGTGGTCCGTCGGTCAGACTTTTTGTCGGCGTGTGTAGGATTCCAGCTACTGGATTCTGAGGATGGGCCGAACTTGTAACGACGCTCCTCTTGGGCATAGCGGTGAGAGAGAATGATTACCTCTGTGCGGTGATTTGGAGTGGCAGTGAATAGCAGTGACTATGGCTTTCTACTTTCTGAACTAGAGGAAAGGAAGAAGAAGAAGAAGAGGGAAAGAAAAACTAACCTGGGTTCAAACCTTAGGCTCTGATACCATGTGAACAAATAGTTAGGAAAGAGAGAGAGTTGAAGAATACTTTTATTTCTCTAATTACCGTCCCCTACATTGTTCAAAATACAACAGTATATATACAGCCTATTACGCAACTTTACAGTTTATTAAAATAATTAAATCTTAACCAACCCATACCCATACAACTGTCAACCCATGCTTATACAGCTAGACCTTCTAACATACTCGGTAAGTTCACATTTGTTTATACTCAAAATACATATTGATGAGCCATCTACAATTTTTGTTGATGCCTTTTTGTGATGTGGATTTTGGGCCAGTTTGGGATTAAGTCTAGACTTGCGCTTTGTGTAAACTATGGTTTGAGAAAAGCTAAGTGTAATTAATTCAATGTTTTTCTATATATCTGTATCTATTTACAAGCAATTTATAGTGTGTAATCCTAACACTATTAGGAAACAAGTTTTCTTAAACACTGGAGCAAAATAAGGAACTACTAAAGTATGCTTAAAGTATGGGGAACACCACTCCCTAATATCTGCTAACACTTCCCCTCAAGTTGGAGCATAAATATTAATCATGCCCAACTTGTTACATAGGTAGTTAATTCTAGATCCATTTAGGGCCTTTGTAAAAATATCTCCTAGTTGTTCTCCAGTCTTCACATAACTAGTGAAGATAATGTTTTCTTGGATCTTTTCTCTAACAAAATGGCAATCAACTTCAATATGCTTCGTTCTTTCATGAAACACTGGATTAGAAGCAATATGAATAGCAGCCTTATTGTCACACCAAAGTCTTGCAGGTAATGAAGATTTCAATCCCACTTCGTTTAGGAGATGATATATCCATAGGATTTCACGTGGATTGAGCCATTGCCCTATATTTTGATTCAGCACTAGATCGAGATACAATATTTTGTTTCTTGCTTTTCCAAGATACCAAATTACCACCAATGAAAACACAGTATCTCGTAGTGGATCTTCTATCCACTTTGGAACCAGCCCAATCAGCATTAGAAAAACATTCAATGTTATTGTGCCTATTATTTTTGTAGAGTATTCCAAGTCTAGGAGTTCATTTTAAGTAGCATAAGATTTACCCTAGAGCTTCCCAATGATTGACTGTTGGAGATGACATGAATTGGCTCACATTACTTATAGAGTAAGCAATATCCAGACGGGTTACAGTAAGAGTTCAGTTTTTCAACCAGTCTTCTATATCTTGCAGGATCTTCAAGCAATTTTCCATCCTTTGAAAGCTGAAAATTAGGAATCATTGGGGTACTACATGGTTTTGCCCCTAATTTTCCTGTCTCAGTTAGCAAATCAAGAACATATTTCCTTTGGGATAAGAAGATACCTTTCTTACTCCTAGCTACTTCAATCCCTAAGAAATATTTTAACACTCTCAAGTCTTTTGTCTGGAACTGAGTGTGAATGAAAGATTTAAGGGATAAGATTCTTGCAGCACCATTTCCAGTGATAACAATATCATCCACATATACCACTAAAAGAATGATGCCAACTTCAGAGTGTTTGTAGAAGACAGAGTGATCTGACTTACTCCTTATCATTCCAAAACTTTCAATTGCTTGACTAAATTTTCCAAACCATGCTTGTGGACTCTGTTTCAAACCATATGGAGATTTTCGAAGACGACATATTTTTCCATATTCCCCTTGAGCAACAAATCCAGGAGGTTGCTCCATATAAATCTCTTCTTGGAGATCACCATGAAGGAATGTATTTTTGACATCCAGTTGATACAGAGGCCAATCATTCATAGCAATAAGAGCAATAAACAGACGAACAAATTGAAGCTTAGCAACTGGAGAGAATGTGTCAGAATAATCAACACCATATGTTGGAGCAAATCCTTTAGCTACAAACGAGCTTTGAGACGAGCCATTGAACGATCAGGATTGACTTTCACAATGAAAACCCATTTGCATCCAATGACCTTTTTAAAGATACCAAATCCCAAATACCATTGTCATCAAGGGCTGCCATTTCTTCCACCATAGCAGCATGCCAACCAGGATGAGAGAATGCCTCATGGACTGTTTTAGGAGTGGAGGCGTGATCTAAAGAAGCAATAAACAAACAAGACGAAGGAGGCAAATGGGGATACGAAACAAAAGTTGAAATAGGATAAGCACATTGCCTTTTACTTTTTCGAAGAGCAATTGGAAGATCAAGACTTGGGTTAGAAGCATTTGATTTAGGATCTGGGGACGAGTGGACAGGTGGAGGACATGTGACCGGATCCACTATCCGTCTGGAGTAGACATGAACGATAGCCAGATGAGCAGGTTTGGTTGATGGCGGCTCAAAAGCAGATGAAGGTGGTGAATGAGCAGTTTGAGTAACAGTATAGACCAATAAATCATATTCCTCCCCCTTATAATCTGAGAGAGGCAATGAGGAAAGAAATGGAACATTCTCCAAAAATGTGACATCTGTAGACACAAGATATCGATGCAAAGTAGGAGAGTAACCTGTATCCCTTTTGAACCCATGAGTAACCAAGAAAAACACATTTAAAGATTTAGGATCTAATTTAGTAACATGAGTTGCAAAAGGCATTCGATTAATCAAGAAACATGCTGTGGAGACAGCATCAGCCCAGAATTGTTTTGGAACTTTCATTTGAAATAATAGTGCACGTTCAACCTCAAGGAGATGCCTATTCTTCCTCTCAGCAATCCCATTTTAGGAAGGTGTATCAACACAAGATGACTGATGAAGAATGCCATTTTGATTCATATAAAATTGAAATGCATCTAAAAAATATTCTTTAGCATTATCACTTCATAAGGTTTGAACAGGATGGTTAAATTGTGTTTTAATTTCAGCACAAAATATGGAAAATATTTCAGAACGATTTTTCATTAAATATAACCAAGTAACATGAGAGTAATCATCAACAAACGTTACAAAATATTTGAAACCAGTTTGAGATACAACAAGACATGGATCCCAAACATCAGAATGAACTAACGAAAAAGGAGATGCAACACGTTTATTTATCCTAGGGTACGAAGGAAGACGGTGATGTTTAGCAAACTGACAAGACTCACAATCTAAGGAAGACATGTTGAAACTCATGACATAATTTCTTTAAGGAGGACAAAGAGGGATGTCCCAAACGACAGTGTTCCTCAAAAGGATTGAGTTGGCTTTGGCTTTGGCTTTGACAAGCGATGGCTTTAGAAACTTCAGACTGCAAAATATAGAGACCTCCTTCCACATGTCCTCTACCAATAATCCTCTTCGTCGAAAGATTTTGAAACAAACAATAATCAGAAAAAAATAGAATACAACATTTTAAAGTGAGGGTAAGTGTACTCACGGAAGTTAAATAAAAAAAGAAATTAGGAAGGTGTAAAACAGGAGATAGTGGAATAGATGGTATAGGATTGATAATACCAGAACCAAGTACACAAGATGAAGAACCATTTGCTAAGGTAACATTAGAAGGGCTAGCATAGGAGTGAAAGGTAAAAAAAAGAGATTTGGATTACCTATCATTTGATCTGTGGCACCTGAATCAATGACCCATTTGGATGATGAGGAAAGCAGACATGTATTACCTGACTCAGCAAGAGCAGTAACAGCAGGAGTGGAAGATTGTAATGACTCTTGGTACTGAGTAAATTTTGCAAATTCTTTTGTAGAAACTTGAATTGTCTTGTTAGTGGGCACTGAGGTAGTAGCTAAATTTGCAGAGTGAACTCGTTGATTCTAAGTCTGAAGCTTTCGACAAGTACGCTTGGTATGACCAGGCTCACGATAATAATAGCATACCACTCCTCCAGAGTCCTGATTGCGAATATCACCATCCTTGGAACTACGATTATTAGATCATCTTTGACTTACAAGAGCACTAGAAGCAGATGCAGAAGGTTGTGAGTTTTCAAGGCGAAGTATCCTTGTAAACGTATCATGAAGAGAGGATATCTTGGAATCAGAAAGAATTTGAGATTTGGCTATCTCAAATTCAGGAGGGAGACCTGATAGAAAACTCATAACAACCATTTTTTCCCGTTGGGCTTGTTGAACTTTAACATCATAATGAAATGGCAATAAGATATTAAGTTCCTCATAGATCTTTTTGAATTCCATAAAGTAAGTTGTAAGCGATCGCTCTTGTTTTTGACATGATAAAAGGCTTTGCAAACCTCATAGATTCGGGATATATTTTCTTTTCCCGAATATAGAAACTCCAAGTATTCCATTGAGTCCTTCACAAATTCACAGTGATTAACCAATGCAACTACTTCATTAGCAATAGAGTTTCTGATCTATAAGAAAATGCGCATCATCGCGTAATCAAGTATTTCTAGTTGCATCAGTCAGTGGTTTATCAGTAAGATGATGGGCTTTATCTATACTTCTTAAATAAATACAAACCGTTTTACTCCAAGAGAGATAGTTGGAGCTGTTTAATTTTTGTTATGTGATTTTAGTCAGGATAGGAATCACATCAGTAACAACAATTGATTTACTTTCAACTACATCAATAGGTTCTGCAATTTTTTTTAAACAATGACGACACAAAATATCAACACCTCTGTAAAAGAATATCCGGTTGCCCAAACAACTTATATAGAGTCGAAAAATACCAACAAATCACACAACCAACCACTGAAATGCAAGAATAGATATTCAGAAGTAGAACAGTTACTGTAATAGTAGCTGTCTTCACAAAAAAAAAAAACCCACTGATATATCAGTGACAATCAAACCTCGCCGGAAAATGAAAGCCCAGAAGCTGGCGACCACTGAGAGAGAAACCGGTATCCTGTACGACATCGGACGGCCTGTCACACGCCGACGTGTGTGATTTTCGGCGATTAGGTGGACGTCGCGTGTGCTCCACTCTCCGGTCAAATGGTGACCAAATTGACAGGACCAGCCGGTTGGTGGCCGGTGAATCCAATGGTGAAGGTAGTGAGAAAAAAAAAAAGTCACCCAAGAGGCGCAAGTTGAACGGCAGTGAGTGAGGAGAAAAAGGAAAAGAAAAAAAAAAGAAAGGAGTAAGGAAGATTTCAGAATTCTTCCAGCTCTGATACCATGTAATTAATTCAATATTTTTTTTATATATCTGTATCTATTTACAAGCAATTTATAGTGTGTAATCCTAACACTATTAGGAAATAAATTTTCTTAAACATTGGAGCAAAATAAGGAACTACTAAAGTATGCTTAAAGTATGGGGAACACAACTCCATAATATCTGCTAACACTAAGAAATATAACTTTTTCTAAACCATGATTTTTAAGCTCTGGATAAAGTAAACACAATTAGGCAAAAGGAGTTTACCTCAATGCCAAACACGCCCTTTGTTGATTTCCTTTTATGGAATCAAGTAACGCCTTATATATTTTGTAGGGGCTGTTAGTTAATGGTTTTAGTCTTTGTGCCCTGTAAACAATAAGGCTCTGAAAAAGGCATAAGCAATGGCGATTATGGATGTTGCTATTGTTGGCTGTTATGTAAAATTTCCTTCCCCTGCCTGCCAAAAGCCAAAAAGAAAGGTCTTTGTTCTTGCATATTTGCACTTTCTTCCTATTTTTTGTGATAAAGAAAAATCCAATCTGCTATATCTTGTTCATTTTGCCATTTCAATATTCTAAAATCAAAGCACATGCCAAATACTAAAACTAGCAATACCTCAAGTTTTTTTTTTTTGGATTTCCTCTGCGAAATTTAAGCTAAAAACTACTCCACTCTATCAGTTGTTAGAATGATGCTTCTTATGTTTTTTTTACTTTGCTTTTAGTTTGAAATTAATCATATATTCAATTTCAACTGTGCATCAACAATTACGATTTTCACAACATACATTATGGTGATGGTGAGAGTGACTCTGGTTTAGAGCTATGTTCCCTCATAAATGTATTCTTTTTCTCTTGTCGTCCCTGAGTTGCACCTCTTAGCTGCTGTATATGGATGCTTATTCAAAATATAAAATAAAATAAAAAAGAAATTATGAGGCTCAAACTTAACAAGTCACACATTTAGACCCTCACATGGTATACTTTTGGCAGGAAATCTTTAGGCTTAATCTTAACTTAAATCATTGGTTACCATGCCTTAGGTACTAAGGCTTAATCTGGTTGGCGTAACACATACTAGGAAAGACATCATGGTCACCATGCCTTAGGTAATAGTTCGTTTATCTACACTTTTTTCCTGGCCCAAGAATTAGTAGCTGCAATGTTTTTAATGATTTGGAACTGTTGAGAAATGATAGGGCAGATAACACTGGTGAACACGGCAATGACACAAGTCAGGTAATTGAGTCTCATAGTGCAGGCCATTTTCGTTGATTTCTTAAAGAGTATATATAGAAACTAATTATGAGATTGGAAATACAAAAAGTAGATTGTGATCATGCCTTCACCATGCTTGTCTTTCCCAATAACTATGTTGCTTAAATGCTTAGACTAACCCATATGCTTGCCACCTAACTCCATTAATAAATGCAGATGGTAACCTTCCATAACAGAATTCAAAATACAAAATTCCGACCAAAACTCAAAGTAACGAAAGAGCATCTAAACAAAAATTTCAGAAGTTCAACAGGAATAATATAATTGCTAAGATTATTTTCACTTATTCATATATCATTTTTGTTGATGAAATGCTTGTTTAGAAATGAAAGTTTTCATTACTTTCTTTCTTCTATTTCTTTTTTGTTTAAGGACTACGGAAAATGCTGATTTATCCATTTTTCATCGTATTGTGTAGTGATGGATGGGATAGAACTACTCAGTTGGTTTCACTCGCTAATTAGTTGCTTGACCCATATTACAGGACATTCACTGGGTTTCAGGTATTTTGCATTGTTATATTTGACTTCATAGGTTAATATCATATCTTCTCTGCATGTGCTTAAGCTGTAATACAAGCAAATTGTCTTTTTCTTATGTTGCTGGCTTGGAGTTTGCCTTTGTCACTTCAGTAGTGGTCATACTTTACTATGCAACTTTTACATATTAGATTTTCTTAAATTGGTACGGGCACTTGTCGAAAAGGATTGGCTAGCATTTGGACATCCTTTTGCAGATCATATAGGAATGCCAACTGTATCTGGAGGTGGGAATGTGCCTGTTGAATTATCTTGCCAGTCTTCTGCGGGGAGTTTCTCATCATCGCCTATGCGCCAATCATCAAGACCACTCAAATCTCAAACTCCTAGTTCTTCTCATGGGCAGAACAACTGTTCTACCATATTTTTGCAGGTTTCTGAATTTATATTATGTTGGAAAATATAAACTTTCGTCTATTTCTCTAAATAGAGTACACACACACACTCATATATGATAACAATAACAACAACAACAACAACAACAACAACAACAACAACAATAATAATAATAATATGTGTAATGCTCAACAGCTATTACACATAACAAAAAAGGTCTCAGACAGGCATTACGCAGATGTAGATGCTTTTACTTTCAAAATGGCTGAGACAGCAAAAGGAACAAGTTCATGCTAACATCCTGAATTCATTCCTAGAATTGATTTGTGATTAGTCATTCCTGAGTCCATTCCTTTGATTAATAAATTTGAGAATCTGTTATGTAAGATAATGTTTTGCCAGTTTCTAGGAATTGATTAGTGATTTACTAATGCAAATGTATTGTGCAGTGGGTTGATTGCGTCTCACAGTTGCTGCAAATGTATCCATTTGCTTTTGAGTTCTCCACGGTATGCATGCTTTTTGTTTTTAAACAATTATCATTTTTTATCTCGTGAAAAATTCTAGTTTGCGTTTGAATGTGTACAGAATGTGTTTTCTTTTGCTCTTCAAACATGCTTCTGTGACAAGTCTATTATATGGTGATTTTCAGGCTTTCCTGGTGGATTTATTGGACTGTGTGCTTTCATGTCGTTTTGGAAACTTCTTCTGCAATAGGTGATTTCCATCTTTCTCTTTTTTCCTCACTGCCATTCTCATTCAACTCTTTTATAGCATTATCCTTCATGGATTCACTGTATCTATTTGATCATATTAAGCTGCATAATTTTAGAATAATCAAAGGCTACATTGGAAGCCAAAAAGTTGAAATCAACAAATCATTTTGCAATTGAAGTAATTTTTTACTTGTTTCACATCATAGTTGTAATTATGAAAAATGTGGAATTTATAGATTTTGTCCCGAGTACCTTATGATGGTTCTGCATGATGGCATTTGGAACATCTCACAAAATCCAACACTTAACCTACTTCATTCCCCTGTTTATAGGCAGTAAGGAAGCATGAAATGGATCTTTGAACTGTGTCTAACTCCATTTATTGTGAAAACATTAGAAAGACCACTTTATGAGTTCTTGGTTTCTATTTTCAGCGAAAAGGAGAGGCAGCAAGCTGGTGTATCTGAAGCTTGTGGATGCATGTGGACTTATTTGGCTGATTTGCGTTCTTCTGAAAGGTCTCATGTGTACAATAACCTTTTCTATGATTTGCAGAAACATGATGGTCCATTGTTACCTCCTGCAGCAGCTTTAGCCCCCACTCTATGGCCACAGTTCCATCTCCGATGGGCTTGTCCTTCAGAAGCCCAATCTGGGGGAGCCTGAAGCTCAATGTAGGAACATGTCCCTAAAATTTTCTGAACTTCAAAAGGTGATAAATCTATCTTCTGATTTTCTGCTGCTGACCTGCTCAATATTTATCTATTATTAAACTGATTGGTATTTTTGCACCATTTGCTTTGGCCGAGACTAATGTAGAATTCCAAATACATTAAGCCTTTACTAAAATGCAAAATATTGTAGTCTGTAGGAGCGCATCATACTTTCTGAGGCCTATAATATGCAATTAGGATGCTTTCTTTTCATAACGCACCCTTTAGGTATTCTCTTACCTGGTTGTTTTGTGGGTCAATTGCTAACAGGCAAACGAAGTGGCAGAAAGGAAGGCCAAAGAAATCACAATAGCTGTGGAATCATTATCTGCAGAATTACAGAATGAGAAGCAGATTAGCAGCTCTGCTATAGCCTTGGCCAAAAGTGCCGGCAAGGAAAGTGCAGTCTTAAAGAGAGCCATCCAATCATTGGGATGCAAGGTTCACTTTGCAAGAAGTGGTGATACAACCATGGATATTAATACCATCCCAGTAGAAACTCCACGAAATCTTGTGCATTCTTCCTCAAAAAGCGAAACAGATGGTACTTTGCCGCATGATGAGAAGTCAGATCTCTCAGTTTCAATTACATTATTTGCAGATGATGTAGTTTCTGACAATACCATTGGTCGGGTATGTGAAACTTTATGTCCACTGTGTGCAAGGGAGGGAGGTTGCCGCTGGCCAGATGCAGGCTGTGCTCAACTAAGTAGTCAGTTTGTGGGGCTAAAGGCAAATTTCTGTGCTTTGGATAGGCTGTCTATTTATGATAGTTATTTTGAGACACAATGAGTATGACTCTTGTCCAGGCGTTGGCTTGCTTGAGGCTTCAATTTTTGTCGTTTTTCAATTGACAGTCTTTTTAAGACGCAAAGAGAGAGCTTTGAAGCTCTTTGGGAAGGGATTGCGGATGTATTACAGATCTCAAGTGAAGCAAACATTAGGGACAGTAAACAAATTTGTCACTGTGATAGACCCGCATATTTTAAATGGGTCTCGGGACTGTTATACAGAAAATATAGAGTTAGTTGCGATGACTATTCATTCCTGGGGAGAAGAATGAAGATGTATTTATGGTGATTTGGTTTTTCATCCTCCTGTTAACAGATCACTGCCAATCAATTTTTTGTAACAAGACGACCATTCATTCCTGGGGAGGATAATGAGGATGTGTTTATGGTGATTTGGTTTTTCATCCTCCTGTTAAGAGGATAGCCTACTGCCAATCATTTTTTTTTTGTTACAAGACGACTATTCATTGCTGGGGAGAAGAATAGGTTAGACCCTTGTATAGTTTCCTATTTTATAGCTAATAGTTTTTTATGCTTTACCATACATGTAATACCAAGAATATTTATATACAATGTTGTATTTAATAAGGAATTCCCACCTATGTGTATTTAACTATAGCTGTTTGGTGGGAGCTCTTATGTTGTGGCTTTCATTCATTAATATGAATGGCAGAGAGTTCTTAAATTCTTAAAATGTCTTGATTTCATGTATTTTTAGAGTTTGTTTGACATTGGTATTAAACACAATATTGAAAAGATCTGTATTTTATTGGAAGTTATTTAAAATATATTTTTTTTTTCGTTAGACTAGCATTTTTTAAAATGCGAAACCGAAACCGAAATTTACTTTATTGTAAACTGGGAAAACCCTCATTCATTGAATTGATCACGATAAAATGTAAAAAATGTAACTACTCTTTTGCCAAATTCACAAGACATCTTTAACATTACTAAGAAAAAAAAAATTGACGATATTATATTATGTACATTATTACCACAGTGAGCTAGCTATCTTTTCCCCCGTGAAGTAACATTTTTTTTATATACAGACAATAATTTATAGAGGCCAAAGTTCAAGCCTGAAAAATGTGTAAGCCACAAACAAAAGAATGGTGAGTAGGAGCCCGCCTCAAGTATTTGGTTTAGACATCTCTAAGCATTTATTGACAGCAGGCAAAATACAATCGTCCTCCTACCTCCTTTACTAAAGGCAGCAGCTCTATAAGTGAATCTATGAAGTTCCAGGAAGCAGCCAATCAGTCTGCTAAACATATAGGTTGCGGCTCCTAAATTCACGAGCATCCAATACTGGCCAGGTGTACACTTTTAGTGCACAAGTCCTTTCCTTTCTCAATAATGCTTCCAGAATACTGCTGCTCAATTAAAACAAGCCTCTTTAAAGCATCAGCATGAACAAGATTCTGCATGCATTAACTAATTCTTCCCGCTTGATCTATCAAGGTACCGACTTGATCTCCACATAATGCCCTTGAAATATTCCCAGGTTCAAGCAAATTAAAGATTACAACTACAGGGAGACAACGAATAACATTTAGTACAGTAAAGCAAGGAGGAAATGGGGTTGGGGGAGGTTATTGGCGCAATTGAAAACAAAGTGTGACAAACCTGGAATTCCATTTTCTTCACAGTATGTGATTGCCATCATGTCCATGAAGGCAACACCCTTCGAGACCACTTCTCTAAAAGATAAATGATCCATTATCATAATGGTATTACCAGAATGAAAATCATAGATGCTATCAACATTTGTGCCTTTAAGGAGTGCATCTGCATTAACTGACAAACACTTCGATATCAGAATTTTTTTCCAAAACAAAACTCTTTCAGAAGACTAAAAGTATGTTAGGAGAAGTGTTGGGCATACTCTCAGAGGCCCTCAGAGCTGCTGCTGTATCAGTAGTAAATAATGGATTTCCAGCACCAGCACCAACACTACCAAATATAAAAACTCTTCCTTTCTCAAGATGTTGTACAGCACGTTGCCTGCTATAAGGTTCAACTAACTCTGGCATTGCAAATGCACTTTGCACTCGGGTTTGAACACCCAGCTTATCTAAAGCTGACTGAAGCAATACTGAATTCATCACTGTTGCCATCATACTGCATGACATCATAAGTTACAGAAGTCAAAACTAGAACGTGGAAATGAGTCACATGACTAAAGCTCAAGTACAGCAACAAAAACTTTGAGAGGTCAATTATACAAGTAGTCACTAAACTTTATGCCAATTTCATTTTGGTCACTAAACTTTAACTTACACCTGTCTCACTACTAAAATTTCCCCAATTCATTTTGATAAAATCAGAATTGGGAAAAAAGCCTCAAGAAATTTGAGGCAGAATCATGTCAGATTGTTTGTCTTTATAAGCCCACCAGCCTAACTCTGAAAGAGTATGGTCTCCCTCTCTTCACATTCACAAACTAAGAAAAGAGTAAAAATGTTTATCACATTTCTCTCTATAAGTTCTAAATCTATAAGCCCTAACTATTAGACAAGAAAAATCTCTTGAAACAAGTGGCATGAGCATATCCACAATGGCTGATTATGTGGGCATTTAGCCAAAAAAGTAACTGCCCATACACCTTAAGAGTTTATAATAAAACAAGCAACAAAAATGTAATACATCTTGTGTAGAAACAAGCTTTAAAGGGAGCTCCTGCAAACCATCTGAGATTGGCTTGTTGATACACTTGGAGGTAATTCCAAGTGCAATCACAGTTCAATACGCAAGCCTAGAACAAGAAAATATTTAGCAATAGAACTTGATGAAAACCTGTATAATATGAACAGTAACATGCACGTGTACTTCAATTTAGTGCACATAAAATAAAATAAAATTCAACATAGGTAACAGAGAAATATTCAAACTATAACAAGAAGCCTTGAATAGTAATAATAATGCAATACAGAAAGTTTTAATAGCAATGAAATTACCCAATCTGATAAGCTGTAGGTCTCTCTAAGCCAGTAGCAGATATCCATAAATCTCCACAAAAGAAGTTACGACCCCCGACATCAATTGCTACCTGTAGAAACACATAAGAATATGGCTCCTGCAATTTGAATCTCAAGAGAGTTTAGGCATTACCTCCAGGCCAATGCGGCAAGCTGTTGCTACTTCCCTTGCAATTTGCATTGCCACCTGATAATGCAAAAGGTGGTTTTCAGTTTGAAGTTCCCAAAATACACACGCACGTTCCACCAGATAAGTATACAATTGAATGTTCCTTTAATCATAACAAAGCCTACAAAAAACATCAGTCATATAACAGATGGAACTTGCACCTTGGGGTCAATGTTATGGCAGTTTCCAGCCAATGCAGCACCACTAATTTTAAATACTACTCTCCGCCATTTTAAATTAGGCATTGATTTAGCTTTTAGGTTATTTCCAACATTGTTTGGTGTGTATCTGCATAAGAGATGCAAGGCATTAGGTTAAACAATCATACCAAGGTTCTTTTATGCCATTATAGCACCTAATCTACAACTACAATTTACACACAAAAGATCACTTAATGTAACCCAATGTTGGATATACGAATCTTAAATTTGCTATTCATTAGTACAATTGCTGAACAGGTGAATTCCTCTCGCTCAGAGTTAGACAGTTCACCAATAAGGTTTATTCTTAACATCCTCAACCTGAGAAGCCTAAATAACTACATGCACAAAACCCTGGAACTCTGGATTTTACCAATGTACGAGCAAGTCAACAAGGCACCAAATGAAAACAATAAAACGTATCCCAAAGATACTTGAATATCATATCCTTTTGAATGTTTCAATGGATCATCTGATAATTTCACACTTGCTAAATATATAAAAATGAAGAGCTAGGTCAAACACTTGATAAAGTCTCACAAACAGAATTATATTGGCAATGAATCACTCTCAGGCACTAATGCATAATCATGCTATATTTGTAGAAAGGGACAAACACTGAATGCAGTACATACATCCACGTTGGGCATGAAACCATTTAAACAAATGACACTACACAAGCAAACATACCCATTTTACAGTTCATGCAAAAATGGCATTAACACACAAAATAAAGATAAAATAACTCCGGGAAATTATCATAAAATTGACTCAAATAAGACTAGTAAGTTGAAAACTGAGCATATACAACAATCATCACACACAAACTCAACTAAATACCCAATTCACATTTCATCAAACTAAACAGAAAGAATATATATAAAAGACTACATAATCGCTCCAAGTGGAAAAAGAGCGGACTACAATTAATTGGGATTAAGGCATTGTTGAGTTGGGTGTTGAGTTGAGTATAAAAACACTACCTCTTAACTGGTCTAGTCACCAGGATTCAATTCCCACCACTGCCTCCAACACCACATTCACTTTCTCCACCTCCACCAGCCTTGGCATTAGAAGAATTTCCCATAATTGCATCAATCTGCTTGAACCAATGCCGACTACTACTAGTACCATTACTCCCAAATCCCCCATTATTACTGTTATTGATCCTTTGTAACTCCACTTTATATCTTTTCTTTAAATTATCAATCTTGTTCTAGCACTGCTCTACGCTCTTCTTGTTATTGCCTCCTCCTCTCTCACTCACCGCCTCCGCCACTTCTTCCCAGTCTCTCCCCCTCAGATTTCCTCTGTTCAGCTGGTTATACTTGTCCGTATACGCCTCCAACAAGCACGATATCGCCATGTCGCTCCATTCTTCCCTGTCCTTCCGGTAATCTGTCCGATAATCGGCGGTTGTTGTATTAGTGGTATTCACTTCCATTTCTATATAGTTAGTGGTAGTGGTATTCACTTCCGAATATCAACCTCCACCTCCACCTTCTGAGGCTGGTCCATCATCTCCGCCTCTACCTTCTAAGACTGGACCATCTGCTCCACCACCAAACACATTTGATTATTTTGCTAACATATTTGATTTTTTGAAAATGAGATGAACCGCAGGAATGCAATCTGGGAGCAAAGCTTTGACCATATGGAGCAGCGGTTTGAAGGAGTTGAGCACGAGGTGCGAATGATTTTCACTCTGATAATGGGCCTTAGTGAGTAGTTCAATTCTTTCTTTGCCCAATTTGGACTGCACTACCCACCTTCACAGCAACCACCTCCACCTGGTAACGATCCTGATGTTGGTGACCACTGAGGACAGTGGTAATTTAAGTTTGGGGGAGTTTTCCCTTGAAATTGTTGAAATTATGCAAACTTGTGGTACTTTTTTTTTAATTTGTGATATTTTGGTTATGTTTGTTTCATTTTTACTTATGTTTTATTTAAGATACTTATGTTAATTTGTTTAGTTTTATGGTATTATAAGTTTGGGTAGAATTTAATATAATTATGCGTATTTTTCCTTAGATTTTTTTATATGTTATTTTATATGTTAAAATTTTTCAATTAAAATTTTTGCAATTTTAAGGTTAAGATTTGGTGGAATAATAATACCTTATAAATTTCTAACCAAATGAGCTCTTCAAATTAATTGAAAGTAATTAGTTATTAAATTTTAGATTAAGTATATATTCTTTCATATTATTAATTGCCTAGGCCTAAAACATGTTTAAAAGAGCTTTTAAGATGAAATTAAACCTTGTTAAATAAAAGAAAAAAATAATTTAGGCATTGTTTGTAAAACCAAATTCTTATATCCACCAATTTAACACTATCCTTAGTTGTCTCTTTTGAGACTAAATTAAATTTTTAGCTTGAGAATTTATTTGATTTGATAAGATACAAAACCACCCTTTTCAAGGTTAATTGTCTTTTGAAAATTTTCTCAAAATTAGAATGACTAAAAGGATACAAGTTTAATAATAAGAAGCTCCTAAAGTTTAAATTTTGGGAGGAATAATAATAATAACAAAATTAATTAATTAATAATATATATAAATAAAATAAAATTCCCCTAGAGAAGAGAAAGGAGCAAAGCATTCAAGAATCCTCTACAAAAGCTACAAGGTAAGGGAATTTTTTTAAAGACACTTAACCGATTTCATTTTAGTCTTATTTTAGCCCTCACCTTTATAGACCATATTACAAGTCTATCAAAGACCGTTTGATTTTTCTTGATTTAGTGTGGTCTAATAGTGGAGAAAGCTCAATTAAGCATCAAAAAGAATATTCGCTTATCTAAAGTTTGATGATTGATTGTAATTAATTAAGTTTTAGAGTAAATGAGGGAAGAATAAAGAATGTAAAGTTATGAAGCTGAATTATTAACCTGAAATTTTAAAATTTTTATTGCTAAAATTTTTGCATATAAACTAACATAAAAAAGAAATTTATAGCATTAAATTTTAATTGCTCGAGGATAAGCAATGATTTAAGTTTGGGAGAGTTTGATAGAGTGAAAATTTGATCAAATATTTTATATAATTCTAACCATAATTTTAATTGTTTTCAATTGAATTTGATGGATTTTATGTAATTGAGTTAGAATTACATTATTTAAGCATGAGAAGATAAGATTAAAGGTTTTTTATGAATAGAGGTGCAAAATCAAAGAAAATGAAGCAAAAACGAAGAAAGAATAAAGTGCCACGACCGTGGCCATTCAAGGCCACGACCATGGGAATAAATTTAAGTCTACTACTTAAAAAATTGAAGAAAAATAAAAGTTCCAGAAGAAAAATGAATGCCACGACCGTGGCCATTCAAGGCCATGTCCGTGGTATCCATTTTCCTACTGCCAGAGCCAAGAACATGATGAAAAGTTAGAAAATTACAGCCTCAATTCAAATGCCACGACCGTGGCAATAAAAATACCACCATCGTGGCCTATAAAGCCGTCATTTACAGCTAAAAAATGACTCAAAACAGCTCAAATAAACCCAGGTCACGACCGTGGCATCCATATGCCACGATCGTGGGGCAGAAAATGATAACTTTAAGGTAGAAAATTTGAATTTTGAAGATCTGAACAGCTGCAACTAGCATTTGACAGCTTGCCACCATTAAGAAGCCTCCAAGCACTCTATAAAAACACCATTCCTCCAAAAGTTCAAGCTTATGTTATGATAGATGAGTCTGTGATTTAGTTTTAGAAAAAAAAGTTAGTGTATTTTAAAAAAGAAGAGAGCTTTAACTATAAGTGACAGAATAGTAAGGTTAATTTTTTGTACCCAAAACTTATATCAATTGAGTTCTAGTCTCTATTTTGAAAGAAGAGTAAAATAGGATTTCAAATAAGAGATTCAAGGAGTCCTAAAGGAGTTCTTTTCCAAATCAAGAACTAGAGTTTGCTCTTTCTTGTTTTTATGTTTTCAATAAAAAAAAATATGTGTATTTACTTGAAATATGAGGAACTAAACTCTTTTAGGGTTGGTCCCTTTTATTGTGTTTATTATGGAATACCTATTGCCTAATTGATTTAATTAAGTTTATCTTTAATTAATTTGTTATCTTTGATCTTAATACTTTGAATATCTGGCCAATAATTAATAGAATTGAGATGTGTGATGGAGCGAGAGTGAAAGTACAATATTTGTCCATGGAGATAACAATCTTAAAGAAGTTTTTCACTTAGAGATAAGGTTAAACATGTACGAGGTTGATTCAAGATTCTCACAAAACTTAATGAATTAATTTAATTACTTGTGATCACGAGAGTAGACATAAGGGTTAAATTGATATTAGCTTTAGTACTTGAGAGAGACTTAAGCTTAATTAAGGAGAATTCAACCATTAATAAAAAGGGAAACTGAATTAAAAATCAATAACTTAGAAAATTCATAATAAACTCATAAAGGCGACTTAACCCTAAGTTTCATATTATTAGATTCAATTTCAGCAATTTACTTTTTTAAAGTTTAATTTAATCTTAAACCAATTCTTGTTATCCAATTAATAAACAGTTTAATTGTTTATTACTTAAAACAACCTTCCTCGTAGGAATGATACTCTACTTATTACTATATTACTTGATACGACTTGTGCATTTGCAAATAGCTAGGCCCGAGTCTTAACAATGGCTAGCCAAAGGGTGGACATCTTTACTGTTACCGGGCACTCCATGTCACTACTGTTACTGGATGCTCTATGTCGCTACTATTACTAAGCCTCTGGCCACGCTGATTGACTAGGCATTTACTTGTCATTACTAACCCATTATCCGATCCTAGGATTTAAACTCAGTATATGAGAGCAAAGGTATAAGAATTTGAAATTTTTATTGAAATACGAAAAAAGTGTAATATTGAAAATGTATAATAATATATAGTAAAAAGAGATTGAAAGTGTATAATAATTTGTACTAAAAGTGAAAATTTTTAAAGCTTAATTAAAAGCTCCACTCTCATGAATATTATGAAAGTATTCCAAGGGTTACAGAGATTGAAAGTGCATATAGTGATATTTGAAACAAATTGTTCCGAAGTATGATACTAAATCAAGGTGTCAAAGTTATAAATTGAATGAAAATATCCTATATGTAAAACTAAAAAGTAAGATTTACTGAAAAACACAATAAATATAATATGAACAATATCAATATATGAGAAAATAAGTCTTAAATGAAATAATTTAAAAAGAGAAAAGTTACAATACTGGAAGTGTAGTATAGTATGATTTGTATTTATATAACTAAAATTATTATAATCAAAATATTGAGTTGGTTTGTTATTGAAAATATTTGTTATATTGAAATGTTTGTTAGAATTGAGTTTTACTGCTATATTTATGTAAATATTTTCTTTAATATTAAGTGGCAAAAGACGTATGTGCAAGCACCACTAAGCTGTAAGCTTAGAGTGTTAGAATTTTTCTGATACAGGTATGATGGATTAGAGTAAAATAAAGAATTGGAAAGTAAAGGTTTCAGATATTAGCTGCAGTGCAAATGATGACTTTTATGTATATTGTGATTATGATTGAGGTTTGTAGCATGTATATATATAGTATGATTTATTTTGGTTTATGGAAAGATTGTACATATTTGTAAACATGGATTGTAAATATGTATTTAGAGTTTGAAGTTTTAAATTTTAGTGAATGATTATCAAATCTAGTAATGTATTATATATTTATTATGGATTGACAAATTTAGATGATTACCTAACTTATGATTAGTATTTGATCTATTAGAGATATTGAACTTTGGTTTGATCATTGAAATTTAGAAGTGTTTTTCTGCAGGTTGTATTATTTATTAAAATCTTTGAATAATGATTGTTGCAGGGGAACTCTGCTAAAATTTTTAGTTGGATTGTTATTTAAGTTACATGAAATTGTATGTTGAATTTTTATAGAATTGTTTAGTATATTGAATAGTATCTTCTAACAGTTTTCTGAGATGATTGCCATGGGTGTGCTATAGGTGTATTTATAAATTTTATAAAAAAAATTAAATATGTATTGTGTACTTATAAAAAGCAATGTATTTATAAAACCGGGTGACGTATTTATCCATACCCTAAAGTAAAGGTTTAAATTTTTATAATTAATGAAATTAAGGATGAAAATTTCAATGTAAATGATAAATTTAATATTTATAGTCATATTTGATTTTTTTTTTAATATGGAACAAGTTATGGTATGATTTGGCCATAAGGTCTAATGTGCATATTGTTATGACACAAAAATAATTAATATGGTTCTCTCTCTATGTAAAGAGCTATATAAAATAGAATTGTTTACATAACTAACTAAAAAAATAAAATGAAGGACTTTAGACCCATCTTGTTATATAATGTTTTGTATAAAATTGTGGTTAAAGTCCTTGAAAATAGGCTCAAAAGAAATTTAACGAATATTATTTATGAGAGTCGGTCTTCTTTTATGTCGGGCAGTAGGTCGATTATTGATAATGTGTTGTTTTCCTTTGAACTGATTCATGAGATAAAGAGAATGAATAAAGGAATGAATGAGCAGGCGGCTCTTAAAATTGATGTTAACAAGGCATATGATAGGGTAAATTAGAATTTTATTTAGTGTTATGCTTCAAGCTTTTAGGTTTGTTGTTCAATGGGTTAGATGGATGATGATGTATGTTTTAGATGTTAAATATTCTATCATGTTTAATGAGACT
Source organism: Garcia nutans (assembly GCA_947685225.1). NCBI lineage: Eukaryota > Viridiplantae > Streptophyta > Magnoliopsida > Malpighiales > Euphorbiaceae > Garcia > Garcia nutans. The sequence goes on from CANTUV010000041.1 coordinate 13,308,372, forward strand.
GAGGTGGGCCTGATTTTGGCTAAGAAAGGATTGAGATAAGAAAATCCTCTTTTTTCTTATTTGTTTATTATTTGTGCATAATGACTCTTTATTCTTCTTAGTCAGGCTGAGTTACAAGTCAAAATTCATGGTATAGGGCCAGTAGGGGTAACCCAAAAGTATCTCATTTATTTTTCACAGCTATTATTTTTTAAAGCTAATGTGGAAGAATGCAGGATGGTCAAGAATATTTTGAGGGTGTATGAGGAGGCTTCAAGGCAAGCAGTAAATTTTCAAAAATCAAGGATCATATTTAGCTCAAATGTGAATATGGAGGTGCTTAGTAATTTATTTGAATTTTTAGGAGTTCATTACCCTTTAGGTCATGGTTCTGATTTGGGGTTACCACCTCTAGTAGGAAGAAGTAAAAATATTATTTTTAGCTTTTTGAAGGATAGAGTTTGGAAGGTGAATAACTGGAATAATAGATTTCTTTCTAGAGCTGGTAATAAAGTCTTATTAAAATAAGTTGCCTAGGCGATCTCTTCTCATTATATGAGTATTTTTATAGTGCCCATTTTTCTTTATGAAGAAATCTAAATAATTATGAATTTCTTTTGGTGGGGTTGGAATATTAGGAGGTTATCTTAGGAGAGGATGTGATGTAGCAAGAAGAAGGGTGGAATGGGTTTCTCAAATCTTCATGCTTTTAATATGGCTCTACAAGGCAAGTAAGGTTGGAGATTATCTCTAATCAAGATAATATATTAACAAAATTTTCAAAGCTAAAATACTTCCAAAGTGGGGACTTTCTTTTGACCCAATTAGGCAATAATCCTAGCTTTATATAAAAGAGTATCTTTGAAGCTAGTAGATTTTTGAAGTTGGGAGTTAGATGGTGAGTGGAGAACGGAATGGATATTGTTATTAAGAGTGACCCTTGGGTGCCCAAAGGGAATAGAGATTTTCTTGTGGATGTGACATTGATATTTGAGTTGGGATTTAAAGTAAGAGATCTAATGGATTAGGGGAAAAACATGGGATCTAAATAAGTAGTTGTGTGGTTTTAGCAATTGGGATATTAGAGATATTTTATCTATTCTTTTGGGCAATATTCGGGAAGAGGATAAATTAATGTGGGAAAGCAAGAAAAATGGGCTCTATTCGATGAAAACTAGGTATTATTTGTGTTTAAGATTTTTGGGTGGACCAATGGAGAGATTGGAAGGTGATTTGGTCTTTGATTTGGAGACTTAGCATACCATCGAAAGTTAGGAATTTCATATGGCAGGCACTTCCTGATATTCTCCGTACGTAAGAGATTTTAATTCATAGGGGGCTTCAAGTGGATGCGATGTATAGTAGGTGTGGTAGTATTGAAGACTTGGATCATGCGTTATTGAAATATTCTAAAATGAAGGATTTCTTGGTAGCTTGGGATAAGGATTTAATAAATTTCAGCTTATACTTTAAATAGTTATTTCAACTGTAGCTCATCACCATCCGTTGGGCATTAGAAGTACAACCTTTTTTTTTTTGGAATGAGTGGAAAAAAGGAAACCAATCAACTCCTCCTATAATACATGGCACGAAATGTTCACATGGCTACAGAAGACAACTTGTTTAGCATGGACTTTAATTGGAGTTGTTTTGTAAATAGAGCTACATTTTTAGAGTTGCACATGTATGGATTTGGGGCTCTTTTCTAAGATGAGGAAGACAACTTTACTCAGGCCATTTTGATGGGTTCTATGATTCAAAAATAGTGGAGGCCATTTGTAATAGCCTGAATTTTTTAAAATTTTTTAAAATATTCTAAAATATCATTTAATGATAATAATAATAATAATAATAAATAAATAAATAAATAAATTTGATGTGAACTTTAGTTTGAAAAAGAATTGAAAAAAGAGGGAAAAATTAAAGTTGATGTGAAAATCTTAAATTTTAAAATAAAATAAAATAATATATAATATATATAATATAAAAAAAAAGAAAAAAATCGGTTAAAAAAAAGAAAGAAAGGAAGGAAGAGAGAGAGGAGAGAGAGAAATGAGCATTTTATGTTATTTTGATCAAACTTTGTCATCGAACCTCCGATTGATGCATTGCCAGTGGTATTAGAAAGCCAACATTTAGAAGAAACTAACAGAACTAGAATCACTATTGGAGTATGGAAGGCACTGGACGTGCTTTCCAAATTTTCTCTAATGAATTTTGGCAAACTTTGGTGGCCGAAACTTTAAACAGACATATATCTCTCGTTCGAACTCCGATTTTGGTGATTCAAGATGAATTGAAATCATCTTTTCATATTCTAGCATGTATAGAATGAAAACTTCATTCTCAATGCTATGATAATTATTTATTTAATTTGAGTTTCATTAGGCCATGAGAGGATCGCCGGAGTGAGAGAAAAATTTCAGTGAATACAGAAATTTTTCGGTAATATTTCAACCATTTTACTGCGAGTTAGTTGACACCTCTAGCTTCATTGAGCTCCTAACATCATTATCTTTCCAACAATATTAAATATGCTTTATTTGGATATCAAAAACCTCCTAAACGATGATGTGGGCAATAACTAGAGAGAATTTCGGTGATGCTCCAGCGATCCTATTTTGATGTTCCCTTCAAAATTTTAAATGCGTCGATGATTATATTTTCACTTAGATGAGTTTGAAATCCCTTAAATTATTTTATTTTAGATTAATTAATTTAAATATTATTTTATTTTAGATTAATTAATTTAAATTTTATTAATTATTAATCAATTGATTGAGTTAGTTTAATTAACAAATTATACTTTAGAATTCATAAAATTAAAATTAATTAAATTATAATAATTATTCAACAAACTGAGTAATATTTTTATTAGTAAGATAAGGAATTAACATTTTTATTATAAATGGTAAATAATAATTATTAATTATGGATAATATTACTATCATTATTATTAGTATCATAAGCCAAGATAGAACCTGATAGTGTAATACATATGTAAATATGAATGTAGGTCAAAAATTACCACAAAATCGATTTAGTAATACCAGTGGCTAAGAAAAAGCAAATTTGCAAATTTAAGGTGAGTTGTAGTATTTATCATTTTCTTCGTTGCTATAAAATATTTAAAAAATTATGAACTATTTGATACATTTGTTAATTGTGCTCACATATTGAGAATTGTGAAACCCTATGTGGCCTATAGGTCTTATGTTCCTACCAAGCCAATTGCTTAGCCAATATGACAGAGTTTCAACTTGATGGGGTTATACCATTATGCTATGTGTACATAAAGTCTTGTGATAAAAGGTAGAAGATACTACCCTTATAAGAATATGATGTGTGACAGCACTGGAGTGCTATTGCTATATATTATTTGTTATATTATTTGATTCACTTTTGTGATACTAGCCAGTTATTGTGGGCCCTTCTTGTGTATTAAATTTTATTGATATTTCTTTATTATACAACCACCTTGTATTATTATTATTATTAAACTTTGTATATTCTACCCTTATGGCACTATAATTTTACTAAGTTAACAACCCAGCCAATCGTCCGTGTGGTTTCAGGTAAAGGTTGTTCAGATTAATCATCTTCTTAGTTTTTTCTTTCCAATAAGAAGTCTGAGAATAATATATTTATTCAATAACTGTTATAGATAATTAATGTACTAAGTTTATATAATATTTTTGTTGCTCCGTGGTATTATTTTGAATGATTTAGTCATAATTTGAAAATTAAACATAAAGTAGCAAGTAATATGATATGCATGAGAGTATATTTGTTGATTTTGGTTCTAAGCAGTGTCTGATCGCCTTAAGCCTTCCTAGACTATAGGATCATTATATATCTGAAAACGTGATGTGACACTATTGCTCTTCATAAAGCTATCTCCTGGGCTTGTACAAATTTCAATGGTCAAGGATGCATTTTTTGTAATACTCAAATTATTATTAATTCTATCAATAAACATAAGGTTGATTGTTCCGAATTGGGAGGAATTATTGATGATTGTAGGGATTCATTGGTGTCTAGACATGCTATTAAGGTCAAATGGGTTAGAAGGCAAGCTAATATGGAGGCTCATTTGTTAGCAAGAGCCTCTCATACATATCCTAGCTTTTGTAATTGTAGGTAAGATGCTCCCTCAATTTGTTTGTCTAAGTTGATTTCTTAATGAAAGTTGCTCTTATTATTCGAAAAAAAAATAAAAAATAAAAGTTATTTTCAATAATACGGTAGGTTTCAAAAAATTTTAAATTTATGGAAGCAGCATAAATTAATTGCAAAAATACAGAAGTAGTAATTTCTAAATTCCATTCCTTAGTAAGTTCTACATGTTCAATATGTTTCATATAAAACTTATAAATCAACATATTTAACATATATAATAACATATATAATATATGAAACAATAAAACAACCTATATAGCATATAAAACATATAAATTTGCATATGCATAACATATTAAAAAAACATATATAACATATAAAATAAATAAAATTGCATATATAACATATAAAACAATGTACATAACATATAAATAATATAAAACATATAAACCAATATATATAATATATAAATCAACATATAAAACAATATATATGACATATAAAATAACATATAAAACACATAAATCAACAAATGAATAATATATACAACATATAATAAACATATAAGACTTATAATCAACAAATAATCTTTTAGATATCATTTCATATGGTATATATATTGCATATAATTTAATAAAGAATAATATATACAAAATCTAATAAACTTATAAGACTTATAATCAACAAACAAGCTTTTAGATATTGTTTTATATGGTGTATATATTGCATATAATTTAATAAATATAGTGGATTTAAGATAAAGTAGCATATAAGCTTTTAAATAGCATATTAGCTTTTAAATATTATATATGATACGTATAATTTGATAAAATGTGAATTCTAGAATTTTATATTAAAAAGCATACATAAACTTTTATATGTTATATATGTTGTATATATATAATCTACTAAATGTGATGGATTCCAATTTGTATATATATATATATATATTACATATAATTTGTTATATATAATGAAATCTAGATAAAGAAGCACATACAAACTTTTATATATCATTTATAGACTATATATACTACATTTAATATGTTAAATATGATGAATTCCATATTAAGAAGCATATATATATATATATATATATATACACACAGTGGCGGAGCCAGGACCTGGCTGAAGGGGGGGCTGGGGGGCTGAGGGAAAAACAGAGGTGCATGGCACTGGCAGGGGATCTGGCTGAAGGGGGGGCTGGGACTGAGGGATTGAAGGGCTGAGAGGGAGTTGAAGGCTGAGATTAACATCTCCGGCGGCCGGCAGAGGGGGTCGTCAGCCCCCACACGACTCCACCTGCCTCCGCCCCTGTATATATATATATATATATATATATATAAACTTTTGCATGTTATATATGTTCCATGTAATATGTTAAATATGATAGATTCTAAATTTATATGTTATATATATTGCATATAAATTTTTGAATGTGATGGATTCCAAATTTATATATTATATATCTTACATATATATATGTTAAATATATACTTTTATATATTATGTATGATGCATATAATCTTTTAAATGTGATGGATTCCAAATTTATATGTTATATATCTTACATATAATTTATTAAATATAATGAATTCAATATTAAGAAGCATATATAAACTTTAATTGATATAATCCATTACATATGATAGATTCCAAATTTATATTTTATATAGTATATTTAATTTATTAAATATGATGAAATCTAGATGAAAAAGCATGTATAAATTTTTATATATTATTTATATGTTATATATATATATTATATATAAACATTTATATATTATATATAGTGCATAAAATTTGATGAAATATAAACTCCTGGCCTTTTATATGATATATGTGTTATATATAATTATTTATGTAACATATATGCTGCATATAAAATTTTTTTCCATATATTTAATATATGTTCCATATTTTATGTAATATATATGTTGAAATTTTTTTTTTTATATATGCTGCACATAAAATTTTTTCCATATTTGTAACATGTGGTATATATATAATTTTTTTATGTAATATATATGCTGGAATTTTTTTATGTAAGTTTCAAACTTTATATATGGCTACATATAATTTAAAAAATATAATGAGATGGAAAAGAATTTCTAAAATGAATGTGAAAAGGCTAAAAATTAGAAAAAAAAAATTCTTTTTTTAGACCATTTTATCAAACATATGAAGTATATTACAGTTGAAATACATAAAAAAAAAAAAAGAAATTCGCAATTATTACAGTTAAGACCCAAAACAATTAAAATATAAAATAAAAGATTTATAAACACAACATGCCACAAGATTTTACCAATTTAATTCATGTTTTTTCTTTATCTTATAATGGTTAACAAAAAAAAAACTATTTTGTTTTAATAAAAAACAATAAAACAGATAAAATAATCAAAAGAAGCAAAAAAAAAAAATGGTGATAGAGGAGAAGAGACGTCGGCGGTGAAAAAGAGGTGGTGGAGGATGAAAAGTCAGTGGTAAAACAAAGAATGAAATAGATGAAACAAAAGAATTGTAGAAAAGAGAAAGAAAGAGGAAGAAGAAGAGATGGGCCGACGTGAAAAAATATAAAGAGGAGCATTATTTTGAAAAAAAAAACTAATATATATGAAAAAGGAAAAAGTTAAAAATAAAAAAATAATAATAGCAGTAAAAATAAAAAAAAATTTAAAAAGTAATAAATTGTGTAATTTCTATATAAAATAATATGATTTATGATTTAATGTACTACTAACTTGTAAAATTTTATATTTTATTATGATGTTTAAACAAATTTTCGGAGGCACATAATAATCAAACAGGCATACATGACCCTATTTTTTTTTTACTCTCTCCATTTAATTAAAATTGGAAAGTTTATTAGTCATAAGGGACTTGTAAGGTGGGCAAAATAATATAGAAGAAATTTATTTCATCCATTTAAGTGAAATCTATACACATTTAAAAAATTATTAATTTTTTAAAATATTATATAAAATTATTTTAAATAGATTAAAATATACTTTATTGACTCAGTAATATTAAAATTACTATATTTTTACTTAAACTCCCTTCGTTCTATTTATATAGAGAAAACAGAAAAAATACGAAAATTAAGAAGATAGTTAATATATTTATTAATTATAATCTATCTTAATTAGCCTTAAATAAACCTAATCTTAAAATTTATAATGTTTGGAAAAGAGGTAGCTCATAAACACACTGCTTTAGAAAGTATTTATGACTAAAATTTTTATTTTAAAATGAAGAAGATAAACTGTATGCCACTTATATAATCATGAAATATATTCACACGTAAATAATATGAATTATTATGTATAATTAAATTATTTTCGTATGATGAACATTTTGTAAATATTTGCCCAAAATATTAAAGAGGAAAGAAAATCATATATCGATCGTATACAAATTTATAAATTTGGACATAAATTTAAAATTATACAGATCGATACAATTTAAAATTGTGTCTTAATTATCAATCTGATATCGATATCACCACCTTTTTCGAATAATTAAGATTTGATAGTTAAAATTAGTACACATATTGTAATACATGATAAAAACTAATTCATATTTATTTCCTAATTAGTAAAACAGAATGCAACTTAATAAAATCTCTTATAATCATAGCAATTCATGTATTGAAAAACGATGCATATTAATTATACAGTTTATATTTATCTGTCACTAGTCTTATTTGATGTATAAAAAATAGTTACTTGCAAAGATAATTTTAAAATTTCTTAAGAAACACTTTCCAGTAATTTTCATTCTAAATAATTTTTTCTATATAAAAATAATATTCTAAATAAAAATTTTCTCAAAATAAAAAAAAAAAAAAACGGATGGAGTATATTTAAAAGTTGATAAAAAAGTGAATCCAATATCTCTTATTTTCCAATTCAAGAGTGCATCAAACAACCGCTTGGGATTGAGTTTTTGTCACGTGTACCACAAATTATATAAATTTTTTTATGATTGTTCATTTCCCACTTAATATAGATTTTCTTGTAATGCCCTGCTAGTTTTACTAAAATTCCACATTCTATTAAAGGGTAAAAAAAAATTAAAACCCTCAACACCTCCAAGAATAGAAAAGAATAATATCCACTATATATATATATATAAAAAAAAAAAAAGGACAATGCAACCAATCCCAATCTGAAACATTTTCTCAAGAAGTTGATATCATCAACAGATGATAGAAGCAAATGGCAAATCAATAAAAAGGCTAACTCGCTTAAGATTGCAGTCTTTTATCTGAACAAGCATTAGACAAATGACATACTGCACGGCATGTATACGTGATCAAATATTGCAATTGCATTTTTCAACCATGCAAAATGAGAACCATAAAGGCATAGCCATCTAACTTCACGAAGTTAGAGCAGGAAAGATTTGCAATTACAAATATCGTTGTTGGCTAATCCGACCAGCTTCACATTCACTCACTAAAATTGCAATTTCACTATAATAAAACATCAGAATCATTCATGATCATTAGCTGGTGATTGATACTCGTCAGAAGATTGATCATCATCAGATGATGCTTTCTTGGCTCTCTCTGTCCTTTCCTTCCATCTCGCCCATACCCACTTCAAAATGATGAATCCACCAAGTGCATAAACCTGAAAGTAAATGAAGTGATTTCACAATCGAGTACCAAGTAAAAGAAAATCAGAAAACCAACAAGTTTCATGACAATGTATCTGGCACTCCGAGTTCACAGTAGATATGAATACAGAAAATCGGAACAATTTGGCATTGCCAACTGAGTTGAAGGCCCCGGTAGCCAACAACTAAGCAGAAAAGGAAAAAAAAAAGGATAATGTATTTAGACTAACAGGATCTAAAATTGTTATTCTATTTCTTTTGAGAAAGCAGCCAGAAATTCTGAAACTTTACAAAGATTAGGATTCAAAATCCAAAAGTTCAATATTCACTTGGAACTGCAAGTCTTTATCATTTTCACAATGCCTAACAGATAATGACAAAAATAGAACCAGCAACATAATGCTAATACAAGAGTTCTAAATACTAAAACATATAGAGAACCTGGTTTTCACAAAATACACATGGGTCAAGAAGAATCGAAATGGAAAAAGGAGACTTTCTAGTTTCTTACCACAAGGAGGATGAAGCGATGGGCATGAAGCATCAGTAAGGCAAATGTAAAACTCATGCATATTATTAGCATATGGCATATTACTACATATGCGCGCTTGCATACCAGGGTCAGGAAAAGAAAATTTGTTGGAAGGACAGAGGGGAAACCATAGGTTAGCAATAGCATATTAAGACAAGGTCAAGAATACTAAAACAAGATAACAACCACCACTAATGGCAAATGTATAGTTACATGATTGAGAACAAATGGGAACATGAACCTGAGAAGCTCAATATAATATACATAAACATTTTAACAATAAGAGTATGATTGTTTAGCTTCAACCTAAGGGTTTCTTAGAAGTGTCTGGAAGGACAGGGGAAACCTTAGGTTAGCAATAGCATATTAAGACAAGGTCAGGAATACTAAAACAAGATAACCACCACCACTAATGGCAAATGTATAGTTAAATGATTGAGAACAAATGGGAACATGAACCTGAGAAGCTCAATATAATATATATAAACATTTTAACACTAAGAGGATGATTTTTTAGCTTCAACCTAAGGGTTTCATAGAAGTGTCTAAGTTTGAATCAGAGTTTAGATTTTACTGCTGATTTATGAGCCAAACAAATCCAGTCAAAACATATGTTCCATTTTGTTTCCTCCCCTTTTTCTATTTGAAATTTAAAAGAAGAAATTTAATATTAATGGCCATAAAATTTGTCCAATAAGTCATCTCCATACTAAATCTTGCTACAACACAAATTTCACAGGCCCTATTACACTATCTATTTATTTAAGATAATGGTTTCAATATCTATTACATTATGTATTTATTTAAGATAATGGTTTCAACATCTATTACATTATCTATTTATTTAAGGGTGCTTCAAACTCCACTCAGAAACCCCACATTTAAATGACACTAATGACCACTTGCAGATGCCCTAGCTTCAATACATCAGAATCCTTTGAAGGTCATCCTACGAAACCAAAGTCAGGGCTTCCATCGAGAACTAAAAGATAAATAAATGAATAAATTCAAACTGCCAATATTTCAATAGTTTGACTAGAGGCAAGACCTCTTTGACCAACCCATTTAATCTTTAACAAAATCAAACTGCAAAGCCATCTTAATAGCCCACTTGCTCAAGTTTACTTCAATGCGATATGAAATTCACTTTTGCCTCTGTATAAAGGATGCTTGGTAAGTCTTAACTTGGTCAGTCTTGACATGATGCACTTTATGTCATTCTACCAAGGAGAATAATAATTGTGATCCAAAGTACAGTTATTCCTAGGGAAGCTTTTAAATAGATCATACAATATATTTGTGATACCAATCATTCAAGGATTGCACAGTAACACTATAAATAGCCAGAAAAAACTAACCATTTTTTTATTTGTGGAATATCAAAGGTAGGAGCCAACTCTCTACTCTCAAGTTACTCTTTCCATTTAATCCACGTTATTTAGCCAACCTCATTTTTATTTTATAGAAGCCTAAACATGCAATACCAAGCATCCGACAGTGAAAAAGAAGAAAGTAAATCCAAAAAAGCAAACAAAGAACTCTTTGAGTTGGCAATGCTGCTATGTTTGCTTGTTTTTTCTTTTTTATACATAGCTCCTCCTTTTTTTGTTTCCCCCTCACAACAAAATATCATAAACTACTAGTCTACTGATAACAACTAGCATATAAACACAAAAAGGGTAAACATGGTAATTAATATTATTTCTATTACTCTTCAAATTCCAAAAAATCCAAACAATATCACTCCCAAAAATCTTACGGCGTCACCAGCCATTTGCACTTTGAACTCCAGAGTGCTTCACTCTTTTCGCTCTCAATGCCATTCCATTTTCCCGTTGATTCCCATTAACATACCAGATTTGTTCATATAAATATCTCATTGTCTTTTTATTATAATTCTGACTCCTATTTCCTGAATATTAGAAAATTCACCTGATGAGAGATAATAATAACAATTATACTTCAATCTCCATTACTCCAAAACCTAATTCGCACCTCCATATTTAACATATTTCCAAACACAAAAATTCAACGCAAGCACACACATATTCAATAACTTGACAAACCCAATCCTGAATGTGTTCAAAATTAAAGTATTCCACTTCTAAAACCTTCAACATCAAAATACTTTCCAAGAAAACAAATCAAAACCCCAACTATAAGAAACAGACCTGCCATATAATTACGGGATTGTGAGTTCTCCCGCTGCTCTCTTCGAGCTCGATATCAAGCGGAGCTGGAACAATTGGATTGGCATTAGGGAATCTCACAAAATTTGGTTTTGGGTTCTGGTTTTGTGCTTCTCCATCACCAACCACTGCTATTCTTGACTCCTTTTTAGCCAGAGATGGTGAAGGGGCTTCCTTATTTTGATTGAAGAATGGAAATTTAAAGTCAAATTTTAGAAAGTGCAAGAACAGCTTGTTAGGTTGTTTTGAGTGGTCTTCGGCCATGGCTTTTCGTTCGACAGAACTTTGATTTGGATTTTGTTTGCGGTTTTGCAGAAGGTGGAGTGGAGATAGCAGAGTCGGTCACGTGCACAGTTCTTACCATTTTTTTAACTGTTTTCTTAAATAATTAAAGAATATTTTGCATATAATTACTTTTTTTAAAAGATATTGGTTCTTATTTTTTCTCCCATTATATAATTAAATTTTAAAATTTATATATATTTAATTTTTTTATTAATTATATGTGAAAGATGAAAATATTTATATTCAAATTTTAAAATTTAAATGGCAGAAATAATGTATCTGACTACTTACTACCAAGCCAAGAGTTAATTATTGTTCATTATTAATTTAAATATGAGTAGATGAATTGAAGTTGCATAAATTTTTAAAATAAATATTTTTTTAATATTTATTCTTGCATTTAATTTTTTATTTTATATATTTATTAGAGTTTAATTTTATCAAATTCTCATTAACCAAATATAAATATATAATTTAATTTGATATAATTTGATTTCTTTTTTTTTAGTAAATTATATTCTCTCCGTCATTCTGATTTCCGCTTTTCAACCATATTGAGCCAAAAGTTTTTTTTTTTTTTCAACATTATCAAAATGCACTGAGTTTTTTTCACTATTACGGTTTTGAGTTAATCTTTATTTCTTTTCTAGTTTTTCTTTATTTTTTTTCATTTTATTTTATTTATACTTTTTATTTAAAAAATTTTTAATATCATATTTTTAATATACACATAAAAATAAATATATATATATAATATATAAAAAATTAATAATATAAATTACATCTATAACATATATTATACATCTATATAATATTTTTAATATTTATTTAATTTTATTTATTAATTTTTTATTTTGACAATATTCACACAAAATTCATATATTATTCACATAATATTTAATAATTTTTATATAAAATATATATAATTTAAATAATAAATATAAAATAAATATATAATATACACATAACTAAAACATCTATAATATGTACGAAACATATATAATACCTATCAAATATTTACAGAATATCAATATAACGAAATTAATATATTTTTTTATTTTTTTATATGTATGATATATAAATTTTATTTAAAAATAAATTTAATAATTTTTATTAATATATATTTATATTTTTTATTTTTTATGAGTATTATTTATTTTTAATTATTTATTTTTATTTTTAATTATTTTTTATAATTAAAATTAAAAATTTTTATTTTATAAAAAATTTATAACTTTTTAAAAAATAATTTAAAATATTAATTTTAATTATTTTATTAAAATATTTTTATTGAATAATAAAATTTTAAAAAATAAAATTAAAATAAAATATTAATTATAAAAAAATATTTAAAAATATTATTTTAATAAAGAGAGATCTTCTTAAAAATTTCTTTAAATTTTTATTAAAAATATAAATATTTTTATTTTTATAGTATTTTTAAAATAAAATTTATTTTTAAGTCTTGTAAATATCCTTCCTGTTCTTTTTCCTTAAATTGGACGGTGAGAAGTACTAAATGGAAAAAGTTGCCTCTGTTATAATACATAGTTACTTCCGCTCAAAAAACAGTTCTGTATATAAGAAAAATGATTATATGAACTATTTTGTATCTTTTTCTAAAATTTCTAATCAACTCTTGAAATATTATAGGATATAAAAATATCAGCAACCAAACACAACTCAATTAATTACCAATATAGAATAAGGGAAAAAATATTAATTACCGGGAAAATAAATGAAGGATGGGAAAGCTTTTCAAGCTCTTTATTTTCCAGATTCAACGGAGGAGTTACTGGTTTTGGATCTGCAAACTTCACCACCTCTGATTTTCCTCTTTCTTCAACAACTGGATCATAATTAGCTTGTCGCTTTATGTTTATAAATGGAGAAAACTTTAAGTCGATTTTGGGAAAGAGTGAAAAAAGAAAATTCTTGGGAGCTTTTGGGTGTCCCAGTTTCTTGTTTTTTTCATCATCCATTGTTTGTTGAGGATTTTACTTTTCGTATATAGAGAGAGAGACAGATAAAATTCTAATTTCGTAGCCAGCGTTTATGGATAAAGCTCTTTGTTTTGCTTATTGAGGGGTTTAATATAAAAGGAAAATAGATAAAAGAGGTGCGATTTCGATGTTTCTTGAAAGTACTAGCCAGGGCCTTTGGAATGTATAGAAAATGGCTATTATATATACTCTTTATCGGGAAAGTGATAGCATATTTAATTAATTAAATTTATTTATTTTTCTTTTGATTTTGGATAAATAACTAACAATATTTTTGTAACATTTAATTTTTATATACACTTTTTAATTTTATTATTCAAAATTACTCTAATATTTTGAATTTTTTTTAATTATGATCCAGTTATATTTTTTTCTAAAAATTTAATTGGAAACTTGAAATTTGTGTTAATTATTATCGTCCAAAGGAATGGGTAAATGCCATGAAATAAAATAAATTGGTGGACAAAAAATCTAATTTAAAATTAAACTTGTAACGCATGATCTTAAGGTATAGCTCTTCTATATATGAAAATAATCTTTGTAAGGAAGCTATATGCCCAATAACATATAAAGCAAATAATTAAATTAGGGAGAATATTTTGAGATGATAATGGCCAAGGCTCATTGATCCCACCTCCTTCCACCATTGTGGAATGACAAGACAAAGTTCTAGAGTCTATATAGATTTGATATTTGAGATGCTATTGAGGAAAATTATTTGTTGAGAGGCTAACTAAAAATTATTAAATTTGTCTTTATAATAAATTTTATATCAAACAATTATAAAAATTTTAAATTATTATATATAAAAGTGTATTTGAAAGCCTTTATCCCAATAATTATAAAAATGTTAAGATGTATATAAAATTGTTTATCTAATAAATTGTAGATTTTAACTTTTATATGTGCCTTTTGTACTAGAAAATTGTAGGTTTTTCAATTGAAAAGCACGAATTGGCCTCTAACCTAACGATTTTGTAAAATTTTTAAAAGGACTTGAAAAAAAAAAATTAAGTCCTCAAACTCACTTTTACAGATTACTTTATTCCTACAAGAACTGAACTGAAGAATAATAATATTTAACAAATTTTGGATAAAGGATTGAAAAGTTATAAAGTTTAAGAAGACAAAAGTTTGCAAGATTTTGATATAAACACTGGAATAATTATAAGAATCTTTGGTGAACTAGCTAGGGCAAAAGGAAATTACAGATTTGGCAATTGTAACTGTAAAAGAAATTCAATTTTTTTTTAGGATAAGATTATTGCTGATGTTTTGGTGTCAATTAAGTTTGTTGATGCCTCTCTTTGTTCTTTCCTCGATTTTATAGTTTTACTATTAACTTTTCCCTTAATTTTCTCTCCACTTTGTTCACTTTTCCATTTATCCATTTCTTCGTGCTTTGCACCCACGTTCTTATTTTTATCATTCTATGTTGTTTCTCCTTTTCTCCAACTAGTCCGACTTTTCCTCAACTTATGACCATTTTTTCGATTTTTATTAAGAGTGAGCACGGTCCGGAGCAATTTTGAAATTTAAAAATCTTTGGCTCCAAACTGAAATTTGAAGATTTTGAAAATGGTATTTTCGAAACTGAACCGTAACAAATAAATATCTAAATTGAATTGCTCTGATTTTTTGAAGCAATTTGGTTCAGAGATTGGGTTCTTTTGGTTCAAATCCGATTCTACTATGATCCAGAGATTCAAAGATTTATTTTCATTTTTTTAAAATTTTAAATTTTAAAATATTTTTTAACATTTTAACATTTTAGCAATAAAAAAAATAGTCAACTAACTTTTATAATCTAAAACATATATGATAAAATTATTACAAATAATCAACATTTAATATCTATAATAAAACAAAATAAAATAAAATAATTCAATATCCAACACCAAATTATTGCACATTCCAAATAAAATAACTTAAATTCATAAAAAGAAGCAAGATGGACAAATAATTTTCAAACTTCATATGTTTTTTTTTTGGACTTCATTCCCTGTGTTTTAATAAAAAAAAAGTATGATAATTGATTCAAATATTTTTAAAATAATCCAAAATGAATTGAAATTTAAATAATAATAAAATATTTTAACAACTACACCACTTACATTGAGTTCCAAATCTCCATATTAATTATTGGTATAATATTTTCTAAAACTTCATGTTCTTAAATAATACCGAAAATTTAAGAAAAGTTTAAATTTGAAAACCATTAAGATTTCTTAAATGTTTAATAAAATCAACTAATTTATAATATATTTTATA
The DNA here is from genome assembly GCA_947685225.1 of Garcia nutans. Taxonomy (NCBI): domain Eukaryota; kingdom Viridiplantae; phylum Streptophyta; class Magnoliopsida; order Malpighiales; family Euphorbiaceae; genus Garcia; species Garcia nutans. The sequence goes on from CANTUV010000041.1 coordinate 13,324,373, forward strand.
TATGCTCAAAGCTTTCGAGTTCCTTAATTATTTCTTCAACTTGAATAAGTTTATCAGAAATTCACAATTGTATTTATATCTAAATTAGTATTTTATAAGTATTATGCATATTATTATCAAATTTATAAATTTATTCCCCTCTACTATCACTTGTATTATAATTAATCATTGTTAATGTTTGTACTCATCATTTTTATTGAAAACTATTAATACCATTATAAAAAAATTACTTGGTCGCAGTAATTTATATAAATATATTGAATATCAATTTAATTTTAAAATATTTAATTAATAATTTATTGACAATTAATATTTTTAAATTTAATTTATATTTGAATAATTTAATAATCTTGTAAAACATGTAAATCAATATTGATTAGGTAACAAATTAAAAATTACACATAATCATTAATTATATTTAATTTATTTTTTAGTTAAATTAGAAAATTAATTTAATTTAATTATATATAATTTTAAATGTTAATAAAAATTAATATAATTGTATATTATTATTAATAAATCGGATATTATTTTGGTTCTTCGGTTCGGTTTAGGTCCATTTTGGTCCGGTTCTCAATCCGGATATAACTTAATCTCCATAATCAACCCATATTAAAAAATCGATACAATTCGATTTGGAGAAGTCAAAAGTCAACAAAATTTTTCGGGTCTGGATATTTTTTATTTGATTATTCGGATAAGTTCAAAGATCTTTAAGACCCGTGCTCAGCCCTAATTTCTATTGCCTTAGGTCAAGGCTATTTTTGGGCTTGACCTAATTCAAATTTTGGTGCAAATTAGTGCCCTTTACATACCATTTATTATGTGGAATCAAATGGTATGGTTGCATGGTATGGAACTTAAAGAAGATCACTTTCTTCCTTTCAATCATATTGTTCCTCAGGTGTCTCCCATCATGAAACCACACAAACCTAAAATTCAATTTAATGAATGTGACTGATGGTTTTGGGAACAAGAGGGATTAAGGAATTAAAAGATCTTGAGATTTCTTTTAAATCTTTTCAGACTCCCCAAGACCTAACACTTTTCCTTCTTATGGTTAGACTTATTTATAACTTTTAAAGCCCTAATCCTTTAGATTCTTTCATTAAATCCTTTTCCTAACATTTAAAACGTAAATCCTTTTCAATTTTTGAGTTTTCTAACACCTTCTCAACCATTTCCTCTTATCCTGGCTCTTAATCTTGATTTAAATTTTAATTCTCCTAAGAATCTCTCCTCTAATATTGTGAGATCTTATCCTTCAACTAGTACATTTGCCAGGCCTAATGAAAATTTATCTCCCAAGTGGTATTAAAAGGTCTATCTGACTTCATCTTTAAGCCCACATCTCTCTTCTATTGAGGAAAGCTCTAATCTACTACCTTTAAAACCCATTTCCCAAGGGAGTTTGATAGGTGTCCAATCCAACAAAAAAAAAATTCTACTCTCAAAATTTAATTTGCTAATAGTGATGAGTAGGATCATCTCTATAGAGATTTGTTAATTTATTCCTCTTAACAAGCATAAAAGAAAATATGAGGATTTTATAAAATTAACTAAAATAAAGATTGAAAGAAAGCAAGTAAAGAAAATTGAATTTAACCAATATTAAAACAACTTTCATCCAAAGATAAATATCAAACTTGATTCACAATTGATCATTGATGTAAGTATTGATTTATTTTAAACTTGAATAAATTAATTATAGTTGCTAATAAGCTCTAACAACCAACTTCTCTTTAATTTATTATTAACCAAAAAAAACTCTTTGATTAATTCTCTTATAAACAAGCAATCTTAGATATGCTCTTAAGATTTAATTTGTGATAGCAATAAGAATTAGACAAGCCCAATTCTAACCAACAAACATACAAGCTCGGCTTATTTAGATTAGATCATACATTCATATATCATAGAATATGCTATTACCACTAATATTAGAACTATTAAATAATTATAGATTTAACTTTTTAATTGGCAAACAAATGTCATAAGCTATCAAATATGGGCCCTATATTTGATAAAACTTGGAAATTTACAATTAAAATAGAAAATACATGAATGTTCAAGAAGAAGAAATCAAAATTAGGCACAATGTAGATCTCAAAATTGAATAAATTCAAGTCTTGAATTAAATCCTTGACTGAAAATAAAGAAATTAGTTCTTCATGTTAAAGGAAAATACAAAGAAGAAAAAATGGAGAGAACCCTAAATCTAAGGTCTAAGATCCAAGCTCCATAAGAGTCTTTCTCATTATATAGGAGTATTCCCTAAATAGGAATCCTAATCTAGGAAGGAAAAGAAAATAAACTTCCAATAATAAGAACTAATAAATCCTAACTTAACAAGAGTTTCTAACTAGTCATAATTCTTTCCAAAAAGGAAATAAATCCATCACAAAAATGTCCAGTAGTAATGTTTAATATTCTCTCTTAGTGGTAGATGCAAATAACTTACAGCAACCTTCCATGTATAGAGCGCGCCCATAGCTTATCTGCATAATCAAGCTATGTTCCTATTGAGACTAGGTCATGCCCGCGGTTACATATGAATCTAATATGTCCAATTAACTTGTAAAATCTCAAGCCAAAATTCTAATTTTTGGACTCCTTCTTGCACTAAAGATCCATTCACTACATATTACACACAATATAATCAAAATTCATTCAAGTAATCACTTTAAATGATCAAAACCAAGGATAAATACAATAAATATATAACAATCTACACACCTTATCAGAGCCTCTTCATTATGCTTTCTGACCACATAATGAATTTTTATCTTCATCCTAATTCTACACCTAGAGCTTCCTTCCACTCGGACTTTACCCCTTTTTAAGATAATTTATCACCATGAGAGAATATTTCAATTTCTTGAGATCCTTTAGACCCTTTTTTTTTTGAGTTTTGTTTACTTTCAATCGAAGAAACTTTAGATTAAAATGCCTAAGAAACCCTAGCATCTATAGTAGTGATATTACAAGATTTTCTTTTGTTAATCACTAAAGACTTCCAACCTATTTTCCAGGTGAGCAATATGATTTTCTTTGATACTGGCTTCTTTAGGGCGCCGAATTTTAACTTCATTTTCATCTTTGTAGACATACTTATAGTTGCTTCTTTTCAACCACTCCTGCTTAGGTTCATATCTTTGGTTTTAAGGTATTTTCTTTGGTTTCTTTCTTTCTTTTATTGACTCGAATCTTCAGCTAATGGTTATTTCTTTGGTTTCTTTCTTTCTTTTATTGACTCGAATCTAGGCTCTGCAAACTGAGCTCTTAAGGAATTTTCGATTAGCTCCATTAGCTGCTTCTTTCTGATTCAAATAACCATTTGCTTCTTTTCCTACTGTTTTTCATTTTTTACCTACTTCTAATTAGTGAAGTCTATTTTTGCAGGGATTCTCTCAATCTTTTCTTAGTAAAAACTCTAAATAATACTCAGCCTCTTATTGTTGGACCACCCAAGACTCCTTTTACTTCTACACCTGTGACTCCCTTCAGTTCTTTTTTTTTTTTTGGAAGTCCCTACTTCCTTCTCCAAGTCCTAGTGAGGGGTAATAATGAGAGAACTACTTGAGTAAAATGACTTATACCCTATTTTCTTCATATTTATAGTAAATTGAGCATCCTTAAACTCATTTCTCTAAGTTAAAAAACCTATGTCTACAATTTAGATTGATTAAACTATGTCCTTCACTTCTAGTCTCCATATTTAAACTCTTCCATTTTTTTCTTCAATTTTCTCTTTATTTCTTTAAAGAAAAAATTTCTAACTGACTAGATTATTTGTCTTAGGGGATAAAAACCTTTGCCTCATTAACTTGAGGATCCCTTTTTTTTCCATCCATTCATAATTATTCCATAAAGCAACCTTCTTATAGTCATGTTATCAGGAATCGATGCCATTTTACCACTCTTCCCACCGTAGAGGATTATGTAAAATTCCTTTGGGTTTTGATATGTAAATATCTTTTTTCTATCCCATTAGTGGTAAGCTAAGCATTAAGTATTTGAATTTAGCTCATGTTATGGCTTCAGGTCAACTTTTTTGCTTTAAGCTCCATCTTTCTTGCTTCTCTATACTTTAGTATGCAAAAATGTATCCATATGGGTAAACTCCACAGTTCTCTTTGGATGGTTCAGATATGGTTGTTGGTTTATTTTCTTGAGTTATGAGTCACACCCATTAAACCAAACTCTCTTAAGGGTATAAATGAACAATTGATCGAATGTATGACTTTCTCTCTTTTTGACTTCTTTTCCAATCTTCAAAATAGACCTTATTCTTTTTGTATGCCTTTTGATGATTTCACAACCATACCAGCCTAGTTGAAGAAACTTCCAATCCCTCGATTTCAATGAAATTTAGTTGTGTCTATTTTATGTGTTTACCTTCTGCCGAGTTCTCTTTATCATGGGATCATATTAAATTCTTTTTCAGACTCAAGCTTCCCCATGGCTCCTTAAACAAGTCGAGTGTTAGAGAAATCATTTTGAGGCAATCCACTCTTCATTCCTACATTCATCAGACTTCACCCGACCAAATATCCAACTTCCACACATGTCAATATCAAATGTACATAATTCTTGCTCCCTCTTTAGATATATTCTAATTTTCCCTTGTTCTTTTAACAAATGTTTTCAAGTCATCTTTTTTTTTTTTGTATGCAACTCTAATTTTATTATCTCAAATCAAGCAAAAGGCCATGATTAACTTCTCCTTTGGCTCTATGGTGAAGGTGGTTAAACCAATGGCCAAGAAGGCTAAAGCTACATAAATTATTAAGAAAGAGAAGGAGAAAGAGCCAACTTCTACCCAAGTCACCAAGAATTCAAGTAGAATTAAGTATAAATTAAAATTATCCAATATTCCTACAGACCCAATTATTGGAGAAACTTTTCTAGAGCAATTTGCTCTAGGGTTGATTCTTTTGACTTGTATTTTTTTGTTGTTTTCTGTCTACTAGCTGAATGACCTTTCTATAGTCCACTCCTTTAGCAATTTTTCTATAAGAAGTTATGACATTATAAGTTTCTACTCTTCCACTTCCTCAGGGAATAAAGCACTCTCTTTTACTCCTCTTCTGAAGATACATACATGTTAAAAAGCAAATCCTCATGGTGCTTACCATTTTTTATATTAAGGTGTTTACACTAAGAATTTTCAAGCCTGACCTATGGGCGAGGAATTCAGAAAGAGTCAAGAAACCGCTCTTTAAAGAAATGTAACTTAAGGATTTCGTTTAGTTGAGACATAGAGCTACTGAGGAATGAAAAGTTAAGAAAAAATAATTGAAGAAAGATGAGCCATAAAATACAATAAATTTGGAAAGCCATCAGCATAACACAATCGAGGCCATTAAATATGAGTAATCAACCACTCTCCGATATATAAGGGAAGGAAGCAGGAGGTGGAAGTTATAAAGGAGAGGGGATAGAAGGATCGTGTTGCCATCCAAGAAAGAAGGAAGAACGAGGATTAAAAAGGGGAGATGGCAAATCGAGAGGGGCAACTAATCTATTTCCAAAAACACTCAAACAATTCAATAGCTATGCTTTGCAAATTCAAATAATTAGACAATATGCTTTATTTAAATTCAGTTCTTACTTCCTAAATTAGATTAATTCTCTCAATAGTGTTTTTCTATATCTCAATCAATTTAGTTCTTCAAATAGCCTAAGCCATCTTTGATTTTTCTGTAAGTACATAAAGTAATTATTTTGGTTTATAGTAAGAGCATCTATTTTTTATATGCAACTTAGTGGTATTTCCATTTGCATAATAGACATTTGTTTAATCTCATCCTTAGTAGGTTGCATAATACATTTGTTTTAATTCCTCAAGCATATAATTGTTCATAGTTTGGTTAACAGTATTTTCATTTTGCATAACTAGCATTTGTCCACACGCAACAAGTACTTTTTAGCATTATTCCTTAAGTTCATACTTAGTTTTTAATTATTTCTAGCAGTTTTTTTTCATTTGTACAATAAATATTTGTCTTGTTCCCCAATTATCAATATAGTGTTTATGTGTTTTCTTATCCCTTCAAGTTTATTTTTTTACCTTTAAAGGAGTAAGTTCTAATTGTCTTATCCCAATTTACATCTCTAACAGTTTATTTATTAATTTTTACAATTGTTCGAAGGTATTTTAAATTTATTTGTTTTTTATTAATAGTGAGGCATAACTTATTCCTCAAACTATTTTATTTCTTGTGAAGATTACTAATCTCGCATCCTCAAGGAATTCTAAGGAACCATAAAGGGAAATTTGAGGAACTTTACTCTTTTTCATATCCTTTCTAAAGTTTAAGGCATTTGTTTGATTAAAAGTTAGTGTAGCACATCAAAGATTTAGGAACCTATAGTCCTTTGGCATGCTCACATCAAGTAAAGCCTAAGACTTGCTATTCACTGAGAAAACACAAGGTTGAGAAAGAAAATCTCTACTAATGAACTTCAAGAATACTTGGGGACCAATATTGAGATTGACCTTCCTCCATATTCTTCATGTTTAGTAAGGAACACAGGTCGAAAAAGGTTGTGTTTACCAAGGCTATAAACTAGTGGGAAAGGATCTTCATCTATCAACATTGACTCACCCTTTTCTGGTAACTCGAGGACTCAATTTGAAGTTTGGGTTGAATCTCATAAGAGAAGAAAAAAGAAAAAAGAAATCGATGCTTCATCTAAAGACGTCATTATGAGTTTTACCATATATTTTAACTTTTTATATCATTTTTATGCTATTTATATTAAAACGTATTTTAACTAATTAAGACATGGTAATTATAGGAGCAAATTAATGAACTTTAAAAACGTCATAGAGAAAAAATAATATTGAATGATGATCAAATGTTCAAAGAAGTGCTTAGACAAAAAAAAATGATTATTTAAGAGCTTATGGCCTTAGAAAAGAGCATACCAAAATATTTTAAAACGAGACAAATAAAGATAGAACTTATGAAACAAGCTGAAACTTTTAAAAGAGAAACAAGTGAGAAATTGGAAGATGTTAAGAAAGAAGCGAAGGACTATATAAAAGACATGAATAAGCAATGGAAAAAAAATTTATGATGTTAGATGTCAAAACTCAACAAAGTTTAACAAATTAAATTTTTACCATTTACACAGTGATAGAATTAGAAATTGAATGAAGGATGGGAAAATTTTTTTAAAAAAATTGCAAGTAAATTGAAGCTAAATTTTAACATTTAATATTATAGTAAAATTTAGATTTTTATTATAAATTTCTATTAAAAAAATTCTCTATCATAATTTTATATTATTTATTAAATTCTAAAAATTTATTAAATTTTGTGCATATTTTTTATTCTAATTCTTACATTTTAATTTATTTACAAAATTTTATTAAAAGTCAAAAAATTAACTTCTAAAAAATTATTAATATATGTAATAATATATATATAATTCAAAAGGATATACTAAAGTATATACTTTTAAATTATAAAATTATATATACAACAACAACAACAACAAAGCCTTAATCCCAAGTCAATTGAGGTCGGCTATATGGATTCTTCTTTTCCACTCAATACGATTTAAGGTTATCTCTTCTGGTAGATGTAACATCATAAGATCATTTTGGACCACTTTTGACTAAGTCAGTTTAAGCCTACCTCTGCCTCTCTTAGCTATATCTACTCTTCCTTGTTCAGTTTTTCTAACTAGCGCATCGCTGAGTCTTCGTTTTACATGGTTAAACCACCTCAATTTATGTTCTCTTATCTTATCCTCAATAGGTGCTACCCCCACTTTTTCTCTAATTCACTCATTGCGGATTCTATCCATCCTAGTATGACCACACATCCATCTTATCATTCTCATTTCCACAACATGCATTTTACTTATGTGTTGTCCTTTTACTACCCAACACTTACTACCATACATCATAGCAGTCCGCATTACAGTGCGGTAAAATTTTTCTTTTAATTTAATTGGCATCTTTCCATCACATTGAACTCCTGTAGCACCCCTCCACTTCATCCAACCAGCTTTAATCCTATGATTTACATCTTCTTCACAACCCCCATCTTCTTGAAGAATAGAGCCAAAATATCTAAAATAAGTACTATGAGGCACTACTATTCCGTCTAAAATAATTTTGGCTTTTTCTCTAATCTCGCTATTAAATCTACAATGCATATACTCAATCTTAGTCCTACTTAGCTTAAAACCCTTAGATTCCAAAGTGCTTCTCCATCACTCTAACTTTTGATTTACCCCTACTTGAGTCTCATCTATTAATACAATATCATCTGCAAACATCATACACCAAGGGATGTCATCCTGTATATATAAACTATATAAATTAAAATTATATATATAATTATACCTTTTTTTATAAAAATATATAGTTATATATATAACTTTAGGATGTATTAAAAGGATATAAAATTATTAATTATAAAATGATATATATAGTTTTATAAAATTATATATAATATACATTACAATTATATATAATGTTATATTATATTAAAAATTATATGTATATATGTATAAGGAGGCAGGGTTTGACCCCCACGACTCCCACTAAGTCTGCGCTTGCATTTACAATGTAAGTTGAAATGATTCGAATTTTTGTTGTTCCCAATTTTTTCTTTAATATTTTATTTATAGGTCACGAAGAGTATTAAAAATGAGAATAAGACTTTTTTTTTTTGAAGGGGGAATAAAAACTGCTTTATTAACATGCCAAAATAGAATTGGGTAGCTCATTCCAGACTTTGAATTGCTGGAAATGAACAGAAATCTTGGCCAGCTGATGGGCCAGAACATTGCTAGACCTGCGGATCCAACGAACCATAATATCCGGGCGATCTAATAAAATATTTTTACAGTCAGAAACAATATAACCAAAGCCTGAAAAGTCTTCCATATTCGAGCAAAGAGCCTAAACCAAAATATGTGAATCAGTAAATATACGACCAGCCTCTGTGAAGTTGGAAACAACCCATGATAGTGTCGCTCGAAAGGCTAGAGCTTCTGAAATTTTCGAATCAGATATGCCATGACTGACACCTGTTATTCCTTGTAAGAAAGAACCCTCATTGTCTTCGAAGATTGCACCATATCTTGCTGCTGCTGCTACTTGAAATATTGCACCATCTGAGAATAAGACTTGTAATGGAGATTTTAAAGCATTTTTTAATTAGTTTTTATACCTAGTAACAATTTAATTTTCTTTTTAATAGTAATTTATGTTGAAATTTCAATGAGAATATTTTTGATATTTTATCCGTATTTTTTATATAATTGTTTTCAATATATTTGAAAATGTTAGTATAAATTTTCTTTATATTTTGTATCTTATTATGACTTTTGAATAATTGCTTATTATGCAAACTAAAACAAATGGTTGTTAATCACTATATTATATATATATATATATATAGCTACAAATTGAAATTTTTTTTGTGGATTTTGTGATATGTTAATTATTGCTACAAATTTAAATATGTTTTATAACAAAATGTTCAATGAAACAAATTAACTCTTGACACCAATTTATTTTATATTTGAAACTAAAAACAATAAATAATACCACAATTTTTTTTTTTGAAAATGTAGCAAATAATATTGATAAATAGATATGAAATCGTTAAGTTCGTGGGTAAAATGCAAATGTATTTTCTATAATCAATTTTTAATATCATATACTGTTAGCATATATTTTCATTTATTTAGTTTAATTTATAAAAATTCTTGAAAATAAATTTATGTTTTGCAAAATGATTGTTTTGAAAAAAAAAATTAATATACTGTCATGATAATATTTCTGCAGTAATGTTATTGTATTTTTAATTTCGTCATAATATTTTATACGAAGTAATAAATTTTTCTGTTTAATTTTCAAATGTATCGACTTATTTATTTTATTTAAATAGAATAGCATAATTGTATGATTTTAGCATTAATTTATTAGTAGATTGTCTTTTTAGTAAAGTAATTTTTGCAAATGTTAATTTTAAGTTAAGTAGAAATGTATTTCCAACTGGCTAAATATATTTTGGTAATAATATAATTTGCACATATTGATAATTTTTTAACATGTGAGTACACATATTTTATTTATAATTTATGTTATGTATATATTTATTTTCATTACATCAAAGTCTATTTTACAAAAAAGATATGTAATTAAATGTTCATTATTATTGTAAATTGTCATTCAATCTTTATCTCAGTGTCCTTCACTATATTTCCAATATTTATTTATTTTTTGGATAGTACATATAGTTTCATCTCCTAACATATTCTGAAAAATTTTCTTCCAAGTCAGTAGTGATGCTTCTTTTGTATTGGTAATCAATTTTCTGATAATTTCTATTGCTTTGTAAGACTTAATTTTCAATAATACAATAACATAGTTATATAAAACTTGAGTTACAAAAGTAAGAACAACAATAAGTCCTTTTTTTTTTCTTTAATTGAAGAATAAATTTGGTCCCAAAAGAAATATTGCTTATTCATTCTTATTTTGTATCAATTTGCCAAGGAACTTTCTCAATTGGCCAAAAATTATTTTTTTTAACATTTTTTTTTGTTGATTTGATAATTCATAGAATAACTTTAAGATGCAGACTAAATTTTAAAAGAATGAGTAATTGAAAATAATTATTTAATCCTTTTTTATTTTTATAGTAATATTCTTATTGAGCTTAATAAATAAGATTGGATATTAATTAATTATTGTTGCTTTGATTATATTATTTTTAACTTGAAATATATATTATATATTTAATAATTTGTCATTTAAAGATATGATACAAACCATATCATAGCGCATCAGAGAAATTGAAAAAATCCTACATAGAATATTACAATCTTTTTTAATAATTTAGTAGAATATTTGGGTGATTTTATTTTTAAAATTTTAATAATAACTGTCTTTGGCAGTAATTTTAATTTAATTTTTTTATTATCTGTATTGATGAAAAAGTAATTTAAAATTTTTTTATGAGATTTTCATAGGTTATCGTATAATTCAATTGGTGCTTTATAAAATAATAAAATTTTCAATTTCAATTTTTAAATATATTTCTTACTTCTTGTATTTATATTATAATCAATTTAATATTTGAGATACTAATGTATACATTATAAATAATATCTCTTAAGTCTTAATTATAAATCAAAGGTAAAGTAGTAAATTTTGATTTATTATAAATAAAAATAAATATTTCTCTAGCATTTATTTTCATTCCAAGCTGAAGCACATACAAAAATTAAAGCAAATACAAACATGTAATTCAATTCTCAATTATAATCTTCATTTTGTTTTCTATTCTACCATATTCTTATTTTTTTTTTCTTATTTCCATTTGAGCTTTTTTTTCATAGTGCATACCTATGTCTTTCAATTGTTTTAACAATTCAATGGTGCAGATAAAGCTAATATATTAGTTTTATGATCTAAATTTTCTCACTAAAGTGGCATAGAAAAAAGTCTTAATTACATATAGCAATAAATAAATGACATTCTAAAATACATATTGTCGCACATCAAACCCGCCATCAGGAGAACTTCTAATAGAGGGTCAAAGATTAAAAAAGGAGAAAAGGGTTGAGTTCTTTTCTTTCAAAATTTTGGAATAATTAATTAATGTTTTTATAACAGAACAATTAATTAATTAATTCAATGATAGTAGTGTCATATTAAGTAAAGAACAATACATTGGCACTGACTAGCTAGTAATCACAAATTAAGCTAAAATTATGTAACAATTCACTTATTGAATGCTTACTAAGAAATAAAAAGAAATCATCAAGGAATGAGTTATAATCAAGGAAATAAACCAGGGCAGCCATGTGAACTTATTCACTACCCCGAAAATTAATACAGCTATCCAAATACATCAATTACTCACTCCAATAAACTTCAATACATCAGTACAGCTATGTAACAATGACAATATATTGAACAAATAAACCCCAATAACAATAATAAAGTGCAGTAGATGGCTATGAATCTATGAAGAGTCTTGTTGAGAGATCTTGTTTCAAATCCACGTAAGTTAAAATATCTATATTGTTTTAAATTTTAGTTTTTCTATTTCTAATTTCTCGCAATATAGAAGAGCTCTTAATTCTTTTAATTTTTTTTCTTCAAAAGACATAAATCATTCAAACAATATGATAAAATTCAATAAAATAAAATAAAATAATTAAAGATATACCAGCAATTTGAAACAGCAACGGCGATCTGGACATAAATCATTCAAACAAATATGATAAAATTCAATAAAATAATATAAAATAAAAAATTAAGGATATATCAGTAGTTTAAAATGGTGACGACGATCTGGAACGATGATAATGACTTCGATATAGCTTCAGTTGTCCTATTCTCCTTGCAATATGCTTTCAAGATTGGCACATAGACCCCAAGAACCCTTGAGCATCCATTTCATCAAGAATGCTATTAGCCTTATCAGATAATCCTATTAGTCCTTGGCTCTATCTTTTGAGCTTCAATTATCAAATGCGCTAAACCCTTTAGACTCTCATCTTTGAGAAATCCTTTAACCACATCACAATAAGTTTCCTCGCTGAAATTTTGAATTCTCCCCATCTTGCTCCATTGAGCTACACAATATAGTTGCTAAAACAGACTCCAAATTCCCTGACCTTACATAACCACTAATCAAAGGACTAACAACCTTTTATTCAAAAAAATCAAACCCTTTAACTCAGTTATCTTGTCTTTAACCTCTTTTAAAGCATACAAATAAGCAAGAAACCCAAAAGTCAATTCGTCAGGCTGAATACCCTAAACAGACATCATCTTACTAATATTTTTAGCATCATTGACAGACTCAAATTGACAACAGCAGCCCTCTAAAGCCACATAAAATTGTTAAACAATTTTTATGCTGCTGTACCCTAAAAGCCAACTTCTTTCTTCATTCGCTTCTCCAATGAAGCAACTGAAAAGAAAGAAAGAAAATGACAAAGGAAAAATGAAAATCAAAGCTAAATAATAATCGAGTAATCCAGAAAACCAGACATGTATTTTATCCAATGAAAAAAATAATAAATTGAAACCCTAAAACAAATTGAAATCCCAAAAAAAAATTGAATCTGGGTGCTTTTTGCTAATTGTATGAAAAAAATCTTTCGGTAAATAGAAATAACCTCTCTCGGTGTGTTTTTCTTCGATGAATCTTTCTGCTAGGGCTGTGATTAGGGAAGGAAACATCAACATCGCCACCATCTCTATTGTGGTGCATCACCATCGCCACCATCTGAGGATTTTTTTTTATCTTAAAATGGCTTTATGGGATAGCAAAGCCAAACAGAGAGAAAAAAAAAATGAAAATCAAACAGAGAGAAACCGTTGGTGAGCAAAGCCAAAGAAAAGTTGAGAAAGAGAACCTTTGTTTTAATATGATTTTTTTTTTTTTTGTCTTTTAAAATATAGATGAGGTATTAAAATGTTGCTACAAAACTATAAAATTTTCTTATTATTTTGCTCCAAAATTTCAGAAAAATTATTTTAAAGTGTTGAATATTCAGATATTTAACTCTATTTTTAAAAATTTTTAATTAATAATAAATTAAAATTATTACATAATAAACTAATTTAAAATATACATAATAAAATCATTACAAATATTTAACATTCAATATCTATAATATATAATATAAGTGAATATATTACATAAATTTAATATGAAAAATATTTCTAATACATTTTATAAAATTTTAACAATTTATCGTATTTATATCTAAATTAGTATTTATATTATTTATATTATTCTTCAATACATTCATAATTTATTTATTTTCACAATTACTAGTATTATTAATTATTATTAATGCCTATATATTTCATTTTTATTGACAACTATTATTATTATTATTATTATTATTATAAAGAATTATTTAGTTTCAATTATTTATATAAACATGTAGAATATCAATTTAATTTAAAATATTTAGTTAAATAATTTATTATAATTAACATTTAAATTTTTTGAATTTAATTTATATTTTATTAATTTAATGACATTGTAAAACATTTAAATATTAGCTAATAAATCAAAAATATATATATATATAACTATTAATTATAATTATATTTACTTTATTTTTCTAGTTAAATTAAAAAATTATCAAAATTTAGTTATATAATATATTAAATGATAAGTAATAATATAATATAATATAATTTTATATTATAAGTAATAAATTGGTTCTTATTTCGGTTATTCGGTTCAGATATAGGCTAATATCTAGAACCACTCTATATTATAAAAATCGGCACAATTCAACTCGAAAAAAGTCAAAAGTCAATGGATCTTTTTGGTTCTGGATATTTTCGTTCCGAATATTCGATCTAGTTTGAAAATCTCCAAGATCCGTGTTCAACCTTAGTATTAAAGTACTATTTATTAGAAAAGCTGGGGTAGACTCTATTTAGCAAAATCATTGACGCAACATCGGAAAAATAAATTGTAAATCCTCAGTTTTTACATATTATATATAGATAGTCATAATATTTTGATCATCATAAAAAATTAATATTTTTGCCATGAGTTTATTAAATTCGTGGTTAACATCTTGATATATTTTTTATGATCTTATAATTATGACAAACTTATAGATTTGTAATCATAAATTTATTAATGTCTTAACTAATAAGTCTAATCCAAATACAAATCCTAATTTTACTTGGAGAAATATCTTGATGTGTAGCAATTTATTAAAGCATGAATGTCGATGGAAGGTTGCAAATGGGGCTAATATTAGGGTCTGGGGTGATCCATGGGTTCCTAAAGTCGATGCTTTCTATATAGATGTTGGTATTAATTTCATCAATGAGGAGATGAGAGTAAATGAGTTTATAGATAAAGGTACTATGTCATAGAAAGTGGACAAACTTTTAGAGTATCTAAGCGGGGTGGATGTAAGGGCTACTCTAAAACTCCCTTTGAATAGGAGATTTCAAGAGGATAGGATGATTTAGCACTATGAAAAGAATGGGATCTATTATGTGAAGTTAGATTATTATATTGCATGCAATATGGTGAGAGGACAAAGAGTGAGGATGGATGGAGATTTTTGGAAAATTATATGGGGCAATCAATATTCCACTTAAAATTAAAAATTTGATGTGGAGAGCCCTAAGAGATGTTATTCCCATGAGAAATAGAATTATTAACAGGGGAATTACTATTCTGTTGATCTGCCATTTATATAACGAACTAGAAGATTTAAATCACGTCTTACTTAAATGTGTTAAAGCAGAGGGTGCATGGAAGGCTTGGGCTCATAAGGTTTGGAGTAGTACTGATTCTTTTAGGGACTGTGTTTTGTGAAATGCATTAGGGGATTACCTCGCATTAGAATTGAATAATTTTGCACCATTGCATGGAAGTTGTGGCAAAATAGGAATAACCAAGTTTGAAAGGGGTGTGCTTCTTTAGACCCACGTGCAATTGTTTTAACTAGTATGAATTTTTTTCCATGAATTTCATCATGCAAAAGTAACGTGGGATAGCTTGGTTAGGCCTACAACTAGCATGGGTGGTGGGAATTTTCATGAGGATGATTGGTGTTTAGGATGGCTGGCATTTATTGATGGGGCTGTCTTTAGTGAATTGGAGGAATGTGGTTTTAGAGCTATTGTGGAAAATGAGGAAGGTACTTTTATAAAAGCAGTGTCTGGTCACTACTCATGTTTTTTTGAAGCTAAGGTAGCAGAAGTTTTAGCTTTGAGCAATGTCCTTTATTGGCTCATGAAAAATTTTACCTCACCGGGATGTATCTGCTTGGATGCTCAAAACATGGTTACTGCTTTAAAGAGTGCTGCTTCAAATTTCTCTGAGTTTGGATCCATTATTTAAGAATGTAAGGAGTTGTTGCTGCAAAGACAAGAAATAAAAGTGAAGTGGGCAAGAAGGCAAGCAAACAATGGAGTTCATAGTTTGGCTTGAGTTTTAATTCATTGCTTAAAAATTCAGTAATACTTATTAATTTTCTTATTAATTTTTTTTGACATTTTTTTGTATGTTGACATAAAATAGAAAAAAAAATAGTTTTTATAATTTTTTTATGGATTAAAGTTTTGTAGCACCGTATGGAAATAATGTTTATTTCATGAACCATTTTCAATGTTAAATAAGAAAATTAAATAAGAAAGGGTAGTCATATAAAAAAATAATGAGAAGAAGAAAGGTGGTTGTATTGCAATAATTAATAAAGAAATTAATGAATTTTCCATAAATAAAAAAAATGCATGATAATTTGTTATATTTTGGTTTAATTTTTTTATTACTAGAAAAGAACCTCACATGATGCCATAGATTTTCTTATTTTTTAAAATTTTATAATAATTTTAAATAAATAATTATTTATTTACAATTATAAATAAAAAATAAATTAATACATATATTGATAAATTTAAATAAATAATGTATAATTATTAAATTATAAACAGAGAATAATCGCATTCATTTCTTAAAAATTTACTATCATCCCGTTGTTTTAAGCAATCCATCATAGTTTTTTTAAATATTTTTTATATATTAAATAATAATATATTTAATATTTTAATATATTTAAAAAAAATAAGAGCGATACACGTAGCACAATATTATATTAGAATTAACTGTTAGTATAATATTAGAGAACAATCCTGCTCGACACTATGGTGTTATTGATATAAACAGTTTTTACATTTATGCCGAAAATCATATATGTTAAATATTATATTATAATATAAAATAAATAAATAAGATTTTAATATTTTATTAAAAGCATAATAGTTTTGTTGTTTTTGGAAAATTATAACCATACCAAAAGGCACCATAAAAACTAAAAATTATAGTGTAATTTTAGTAGTTATTTTGAAGAGTTTTATACTCTTTCGATAAAGTCATATCTTTTTATAAATAGTTTTTAAAAGATATGAATTAAAAATATAATGTTATGCCTTTAATAAAAATTTATGTTGTTTCTAAAAAAAATATGACATGACTTTTATTTAATAAAGTTATGACTTTTTTTTAAGTGTTATGTCATTTATTAAGAGACATGACTTATGATATTAAAATCTATAACTATGTGATGATGGATTGTTGAGAAGAAGTGAAAAAAAATTATTTTAGAATTCTACTTTCATTCTCTTCTCTTAAATCTTCTTCTTTATTGACATTACTTGTACAAAGATATATATAAGAAATACCTCTAGAAATTGCTATCTAAAGGTACTTGTATAGTTTTGTTGTATTCTAAAATTGATTTGCCATAATCTTGTAGCAAACTTGTGAGGGCAAATATTACTTAAAAGATAGTGTTGTTCATACCTCAAAACTACAATAAAATCTATTCTTTATCTTCCTCTACTGCACATTTTTCTAACAATTTTTAAGTGATCTTTATACAATGGAATCTTATTTGGATTCTACTTTCAAATTTGCTAGTCAAGAAATTGTAAAATTGGACAAGTTTGGTGGAACTAACTTTACAAGATGGAGAGACAAAATATTATTCTTACTCACTACCTTGAAAATAGTTTATGTTATTGATGCCTCATTACCCACAATTTCTGAACCACAACTAAATGAGAATGAAGAAGTCAAAAAGGCAAGGAATAAATAATAAGATGATGAATTCTTATGTCGGGGCTACATATTGAATTTATTATCTGATCGTTTATATGATTTGTTCTCATCTATGTCAGCACTAAAGGAGATATGGATTGCTTTGGAGAACAAAAATAATATTGAAAAACAAGGTGCAGATAAATATCTTATTGCTAAATATTTTGAATTTAATATTATTGATAATAAGTCTATTCTTGATCCAGTTCAGGTTGATGTTTCTAAAGCATTACAAGTAGGGAAATTATAGCAAAGTTGCCTCAAAGTTGGAACGATTATAGAAAGAAATTGTTCATGTTTTTGAAATTTTCACTTTGGATCAATTCACAAAGCATTTGGGGATTGAAGAAGAATCTCGGATTCGTGAGAAGAACTTCACTTTTAAGTTAAATAGCAAAGTGAACTTTGTTGATACTAATAATAAAAATCAAAAGAATTCTAAAAGGAAAATTAATAAAGCAAGTTTTAATAAATCCAATGGTTTTAAGAAAGGCAAAATTTGTTATAATTGTGGTAAGCAAAACACTTCAAAAATGATTGCAGGTCTAAGAAGAAACATAAGAAAGGAAATGCAAATCCTAGTAGTGCAAATGCTGCTAATGTCGTGGAGGAAAAAGAGATTGTTGATAAGTTGCAATGGTATCATATATGCAAATTAGCATGATTACAGAATTACATATGGCTGCTATCACTTCATCTAGTGATTAGTGGTATGATTCGGGTGCAACCACTTATATTTGCAATAATAAGTAACTATTCAAGGATTACAAAGAATCCAAGAAGAAGTAAGAAGTGCTTATAGGCAATCATGATACCGAAAAAGTACTTGGCAAAGGAAGTGTTGAAATTTTATTCTCTTCGAGAAAGAAACTACTACTTGTGAATGTCCTTCATATTTCAGACATTAGAAAAAATCTTATGCCTGTAAATTTATTAGTAAGAAGGACATAAAAGTTGTACTTGAGTCAGACAAGTTGATTATATCCAAAAATGGAGTATTTGTTCGGAAGGGTTATTCTTGTGATGGTATATTTAAGTTAAGCATTGTTAATGATAATAATAATAAACCACATGTTTCTGTTTATATTGTTGATTGTTCATTTTCTTTATGGCATAATAGATTAGCACATGTTAATTATAGATCTTTAAGGTTTATGAATAAACATTGTTTGATTACTTATAAAGATGACCATAAAAAATATGAAAGATGCATCCAAGCAAAGATGACAAAGAAACATTTTCCTAAAGTTCATAAAAATATAACTTTGCTTGAACTTGTGCATTCGGACATATGTGAACTTAATGGTGTATTGACTAGAGGTGAAAATAGATATTTTATAATCTTTATAGATGATTTTTCAAGATATACCTATGTATATTTAATGAAAAATAAGAATGAAGTTTTTAACATGTTCAAGTTATATAAATTAGAGGTTGAAAACCAAAAAAATGAAAAGATTAAAATCTTGAGAAGCAATAGAGGAGGTGAATACTTCTTGAATGCTTTTTTAATTTTTTGTGAAGAACATGTGATTGTACACTAATCAAGTACTTCATATACTCCTCAACAAAATGGTTTAGCATAAAGAAAAAATAGAACATTGGTTGATATATTGAATGCTATGATTCTTAAAGCTAAGTTGCCATTGAATTTGTGGGGAGAAGCTTTATTGACAGCTTGTCATTTGCATAATAGAATACCTTCAAAGAAATTTAAAGTTTCTCCAGATGAGTTATGGAAAGGAAGAAAATGAAACTTATCTTATTTGAAGGTATGGGGATGCCTAGCATACTATAGAGTTTATGATCCTAAAAGAACTAAAATTGGTCCAAGAGCCAGTAAAAGTGTTTTTATTGGATATGCTAAAAATTCTAAGGCATATAAACTATTAGATTTGGATTCTAATGTTATAGTTGAATCTAGGGATATTGCGTTCTTAGAAACTAAGTTTCTTAGCAATTCTAATGAAACTACAAAAACACATGAAGAAAATAATATTCATAATTCATCTTCTAGTGATAAAAGAATTGCACCACAATATTTTATTGAACTTAGAAAGATCTAAAGAGGTAGAAAAGAAAAGAGCTTGGGTCTCATTTTATTTCTTCTCAAGCTATTGTTTTCTTGGTAGAAAGCAATAGAAATTAGGTTACCAATAAGATACTCATTTTGCTTAATGTTGAAACTGATCCAAAAAATTTTAATGAAGCAATGGCATCAAGAGATGCAGCATTTTGGAGGGAGGCAACAAATGATGAAAAGGATTCATTGTTAACCAATAACACTTGGATTCTAGTAGATTTACCTCCCGAATCAAAACCAATTGGTTGCAAATGGGTATTTAGAAAAAAATATAATATTAATGGATCTTTATAAACCTTTAAAGCAAGGTTAGTAGCTAAAGACTTTAGACAAAAGGAAGGCATTGATTATTTTGATGCCTATGCACCTGTGGCAAGGATTACATCTATTAGAGTGCTTTTAGCACTAGCATCAATATACAAATTGTATATTCATCAAATGGATGTTAAAGTTGTATTTTTAAATGGAGAATTGGATGAAGAAGTGTACATGGAATAACCTAAAGGCTTCATTCTTCCCAAAAATGAAGGAAAGGTTTATAAACTTATTAAGTCGCTATATGATTTAAAACAAGCTCCTAAGCAATGGCATGAAAAGTTTGATTCTGTAATTTTAGAATATGGTTTTATGCATAATAGTGCAGATAGATGTATTTATTCTAAGTTTACAGAAGAATATGGCGTCATTGTTTGTTTATATGTTGATAATATGTTAATCATAGGCACCAACATGATAAGAGTAAATAATACTAAGAAATATTTGTCATCACGATTCAAAATGAAAGATTTGAATGAGGTTGACACTATTTTAGGTATCAAAGTTAAGAAACATAGTGGGGGTGTTGCTCTTAGTTATTCTCATTATATTGAAAAGATGCTGGAAAAATTTAAACATTTAAAAATTAAAGAAGCAAATACACCATATGATGTTTTAGTCAAGATAACTAAAAATGTTGGAAGGTCTGCGGCTCAATTAGAATATGCAAGTGCAATTGGATGTTTAATATATATTATGCATTGCACAAGACCTGATATATCTTATACGGTATGTAAGCTTTCTAGATATGCAAGTAATCTTGGAGTTTAACATTAGAAAGGAATTGAAAGGATTCTTGGTTACCAAAAGAAAACCAAAGAATTGGGACTATTTTATAACAACTTTCTTGCTGTGTTAAAAGGGTATACTGACGCAGTTGGATAATTAGTGCAAGAGATAATAAGTCTACTTTTTGTTGGATGTTTACTTTGGTAGGAGGAGCAATCTCTTGGGCTTCTAAGAAGCAATCATGCATAACACATTCCACTATGGAATCAGAGTTTATTGCATTAGTTGTTGCGGGCAAAGAAGCAGAGTGGTTGAGAAATTTGTTATTTGATATAAAGTTATGGCCACAACCGATGCCACCCATTTCTTTGCATTGTGATAGTGAAGCTACTATGTCAAGAGCTTTGAGTAAGATTTATAATGGAAAATCAACGCACATAAGCTTAAGACATGTAATATCCTCATTTATGCCCTAGAAGTTTTACATATTGTTGATGTTGTTATTGTTGTTGTTATTGTTATATATTGGATTGAATGTATATGATGGGATAAGAGAAGAAATTGGGAGGAGAATGCTTGTGTATATGTGTATTGAGAAAGATTTAGGGTTTAGAGATAATGGTATATGTTGTGTATATGATGATATATATAGCATATAAATTGGTCAAATGAAGAGTCAAAGTGTTGGTTAAGTGGAAGAAGATATTTTTGTGTTAAGTGTGTAATTACATATAAGGGCTTAGATAAGACAAAAGTTAGTTATATGATTGAGGGCATTTTGGTATTTGCTTGGATAAGAATACTTGGTGGAGATTAAAAGCAAAAATTGACTTTGTGTCTTCATCATTTTTCTTCTTTCTTCATGAAGTGGCCGGCTCTCCATTAACAAAAGGGAAAGATAAGTGTTCTTGATGCTAGAAGTGAATTGAAGAAGCAATCCAAGGTTTTGACAAAGGATTGGTGGAATTTCTTCTTCTAAAGTAAGTATTCTCTTGTTTTCTTTGTTTATTTGGAAGTTTTGTTGGAAGTGAATAAGGGTTTGGTGATTTTGTGATTTGGTGGGTTTGAGATGTGTTGTGTTGTGTTTTCAAGTGTTTAATTGATTTTAAGTTATGAGTTTAATTAGAGGTTGTTGTTGGAAATGGTGGAGATGTTGATTTGGAAGAATGGAGAAGAGTGTTGATTTTAGGGTTTTGAGATGATGTGTGTGTTTAATTGTTATATTAATGTGTTGTGAAGTGTTTCTTGTAATGAATATGTGTTTAGAACATTGTTTATGTTCATTTGAAACATGTTATATGATGAATATTGTGTTTGAGTGCAATTGAGAAAGTGTTGGTTTTAGTTAGGTTGTGTTTGTGGGTGACACGGCCAAATGCTTTAAGGGGACACGGGCGTGTCATTTATTTGAGGAAGCTACTGCCTCTTTTCTTTTTAAGGACACGGGCGTGTCACTCAAGGTGGTTGGGCGTGTCAATCAAGTGAGTTGGGCGTGTCCTACAAATGAATTACATATTGTTTTATACTTTGTTTCTTTTTACATTGTTTTGATTCTTCAAAGGTTCCATTGTTTCTAAACTTAAATATGAACATTATAAACATGTTTCAAACACAAGAATGATCTAATCAAATGAATGTGGAAGATCATAAAGCTATGAACCATATCAATTGTGTTTTGCCCTAATTGCATTGTTGAGATTTAGCAATGTTGTTATGCACTTTGAATGGTAATGTGGTTCATGAGTAATGTATATTGAAATGTTGTATCAAAGATGAAATGATAATTCAAATAAGACATGATATGAGACAATGCCATTGTGTTTGGCTATGATGAATGATGCTATATGAGATATAATGTGATCATGGATGAGATAAATATACACTTGAATAATGAAGTGTTATATTGTGAAATAAAATGTGAAGCCATTGTTATTGGCTAATGTGATTCAATGGAGATAAATGAGGCATGTTTGCCTAAATGATAATGAGAATTGAGAATGAAATCTAAATGAATTGTGTGGCTAATGTGTTATTCCATTTTCAGAGTTTGTTGTTGGTGGCATGCCTAACAAGTGTAACAATCTCTTGAAGTTAGGTTGGATTGGATCCTTGAAGCCTAATTGAGATGTTACCACCCTTGAAGCTAGGTTGGATTAGTTCTTGAAGCCAAGTTGGGTAGAAGCTTAGCATGCTTTGCTCCCCTTGAAGCTTGGTTGAACTTGATCCTTGAAGCCTAGTTGGGTATATGATATTGATAAATGTGATAACAAACCAAAGCATTAACTCTGAAAATTGAATTGCATATTGGTGTGTCTTGGGCCCATGCTTGTCTTTGTTTAAGTGTTGTTTATGGATTGTTTAATGATTAGTTAATGAAGTATGAGAAAAGATGTTGAAATGTGATATGCATATATTTATATGTTGAATTATGAAATGTAAAGGTATAATGTTAGCTTTGCATATAAATGGTTACATGTATAATATGAATTGAGAATTGACATTGTATTGTATTAAAGCATACCAATAGCATGTTTTATCTTACTAAGCCGTTGGCTTAGCGCGATAGTGTTTAATCGCGTAGGTAATAGAGTTGATAGAGTTGAACCCGGTAGTTCTTCAAGACCAAGTGAGAGTAGACCTTGAGGAACCCATTTTTGGGAGCTTAAAGATCAAAGCAGACTTGCCAATCATGTATACTTCTTTATATTTTGTAAAGAAATGTTTAATGTGTAAATATGTAATTATTTTATAACTTCCGCTGTGTAATATTTAAATATATATATATATACATAACTAATATGTTTTGTTTTATAAGTAAATGATCTATTTTTCTATAATGTATGATGATAAGGGTATTGTATCAAGTTTTAAAGTGTTCTAAATGTTAAGAGAGATGTAGCATTCCTATGTTTGGTGCACATATGCTACATTGTTGTGGTTGTGGTGTGTGTGCATTGGATATGGGGGTGTTACAAGACATGAATACATTAGACAATTATAATGGAAAATCAAGGCGCATAAGCTTAAGACATGAATACATTAGACAATTATAATGGAAAATCAAGGCACATAAGCTTGAGACATGAATACATTAGACAATTGTTATCTGAATGTGTAGTTACAATTGTTTATGTTAGATCAAGTAATAACTTGGCAAATCCTTTTACAAAGGGACTCTCGAGAGATAAAAATTAAAACTACATCACTTAAATTGGGTCTAAAACCATTCATTTAATACCACTAATAATGGGAACCTGACCTTATTTTAGTATTATATTAACTTAAGGTTTAATAGGTAATAACAAATTGTTAATAAGTGATTGATACATTGAATGGTGTAAGTTTTATTCAATATATAAAATAAGGAGGTTGAGTTGATAAAGTACTCTTAACAAAGTCTACACTTCACCTATATAAATACAAGGAGTGGTACCGCTCCTAGCAAAATATTTTTAATAACTTTTGTAAATATTCATGAATTTAGTATTAAGCACAAGGCCATAGACGTGTTGATATTAATATGTTGTATATCTTTGAAGGATAAGTTACTTATAGTATATGTTACTTCTAGTTTCTATATATGGAATTTTAGTTTAAGACATATATGTATCACTAAAATTTCTTGAAGCTTTGAAGTAATTATACTAATGAAAGGTTTAAGATGAAAATCACCTTTTTTATGCTTAAAGCAATTTGAAAAGTGAGTTAAGTATTTTATATTACAATCTAAGTGGGGGAATGTTAAATATTAGAATATGATATAAAATAAATAAATAAATAAGATTTTAATGTTTTAATAAAAGCATAATAGTTTTGTTGTTTTTGGAGAATTATAACCATACCAAAAGGCACCATAAAAACTAAAAATTATAGTTTAATTTTATAGTTATTTTGAAGAGTTTTATACTCTTTCAATAAAATCATGTCCATTTATAAATAGTTTTCAAAAGATATAACTTAAAAATATAAGATTATGCCTTTAATGAAAAGTTATATTGTTTCTAAAAAGATATGACTCTTATTTAATAAAATTATGACTTTTTGTTAAGTGTTATGTCATTTATGAAGAGACATGACTTATGACATTAAAATCTATAAATATGTGATGAAGAATTGTTGAGAAGATGTGAAAACAATTATTTTAGAATTCTATTTTCACTCTATTCTCTTAAATCTTCGTCTCTATTATCATTACTTGTTCAAAGATATACATAAGAAATACCTCTAGAAGTTGCTATCTAAAGGTTTTTGTGTAGGTTTGTTGTATCTTCAAAGTGATTTACCACAACCTTATAGCAAACTTATGGAGGGCAAATATCACTTAAAAAATAATGTTGTTCAAGCCTCAAAACTACAATAAAATTCATTCTTTATCTTCTTCTAATACACATTTTCCTAACAATATATAATAAAATCAATTAAATTAATTTTTCTAATAAAATTAATAAAATTAATTTCTACTTAAGTATTAACATAATTTGATATCCTTCAGATTTAAAATATTCTTCAACAATTTTAAATATTAATATAAAAAAATACATTAGTTAAATTGTTATAAATAAGTCAGCTAAAAATCATATAAATTGATTATTAAAATTTTAATTAGTATTTATAAAAACAAAATAATAAATAAAAAAAGTATGTTAAATAATGTTAAATTAATTAATTTTTTTAAAATATCAAATAATAAATTTAATATTTTAAAAAACTTAATTTGATATTTTAAGAAATTGGGACACTTATTTGAGAATTGATTGTCATGTTTGGAATCAATTCTCAGTTAATTTAAATATATCTTATAAATAATATTTAAAATAGCTTAAAACAAATCTAAAATTCTTGAAATGTTTTCTCACTTTTTGCCAAAAGAATTCCCCCATTTTTATAGTAAATAGATACAAAAATTTCAATTCATCTGTCGCACATGGGACAATAGAAGAAGCCGGCAAGAAATATGGATTTAATTATTTTTTATATTGGCTTATATTCAATTGTTATTTTTTCAGGTGTGTTAGGGGGTGACCACCAATTAATTATAATATTTGATTGGATATCTATTAGTGGTATGTATTTTCAGAGATAAGGTTCGGAGGATTGATTACGAATAGGAAAAGAAAAACACCGTACAATGTCCGAAATTGGTACTATAATAGTTGTGATGTTTTATTATTTGTCATTTTTTATAAAAGAAATTATATTCACTGTCTGAATATTAATCTTAATTATATTTTTTTTTATTTTTTTAGTATCATATCCACTGTTTGGAAACTAATATATTTTATTACTTTATTTTATTATTTTTAAGAAATGTATTATCCTTGTTGGCACATATTTTATTTATTAGTTAATAATTTAATCATTGCACTCACTATCTGAATATAAAGATTTTATAGTTTAATATTTGTTTAATTTATTGTAATTACTTTTAAATTATATTCATTCCCCGGGCATGACTGTTTTAGTTTTTTTTTTATTTCAATTAAATATTTTTTTGTTATTATATATAAAGGATATTTTTTAATTAAAGTAGACTTAAATATAAAATTTAATTTCGAATGCATATGTATCTGCTCGATGGAATTAAAGTCCATACAGTTCAAAAATTTTTTATTTTTACTATTGTTATTATTATTATGTTCACTTCCTAAATATAATTATTTTACTCATTTTTATTTGAAACTTATTTTTAACATATATTTTTTTTATTTCATGATATTTTTTAATAATTGTATTTATTTCATGGATATAATTATTATTTCTATTTATTTGGTATTACTCATAAATATGTCAATTCCTTATGTGCAATAATACATGATAAATTTTAAAAAATAAATAAATAAAATTTGTCAAATCCTGAACTAATGGACTTATCAATTAACACTTTATTTTGAAAGAAAAATTAAATTTTGTCGTGATTTTATTTATATTTTTATTTATTCCATTATATAAAAAATGCATGTATAAAACAACATAAAAGAACAAAATAAAATAATAAGAGGGAAAGAAAAATCTTAGCAACTCACAGCTTAAAACTTCTCAAAAACATGGATAATAATAATAATAATAATAATAATAATAATAATAATAATAATACTTGCGTGTAAGTTTCAACTTCAAAATGATAAACAGAGATTAAAATTTTACAATAAAAAGTAATGTCCAATTATAAACCCCTTCTCTTTTATAATAATAATAATGATAAGAAGTAGAAAGATGAATAAAAAATAAAAGAAATAATATAAAAAAATACCCCTAAAAAACATATAATAATAATAACAACAACAACAACAACAATAGTATATTGAAGTTTCTTTAAAAAAGATGACAAGTTAATCTATGAATACTTTGACCATATGGGCTTCATTTTGCACTATTTCTTTGTTCTACTAAAATAATAATAAATAAGCAAACTTAGAGCAATGGAGTAAAGCACAAAATAATAATAATAATGATAATAAAATAAAAATGAAATAATAAATTAGAATTGTGCAACATCAGTAGGGAGTTTTCTTGGGTAATGCAAACAAGCATGCTCTCAACAAGTAAAAGCAACATTAATTTTCTATGGTCATTGAAATTTTCTGACAGGAGTCACTTTTTTTAAGTTTGATAATTCAAATAATAATGTAACATATTATAAAATGAAGTTTTAAAAAAGACAGTAGCCATTTCACTCAAAACCTACTTCTTTCATTCTTTTCCTCTCTCCATTTCTCTTTACCTCTTTTTTTTTTACGGATCTGCACACTTCTGAAAGTTTCATTTTATCGTTTCTAAGTAAACAACAAGGTAAAAATTTACTACTTACTTTCTTTTTTTATCTCTATTTTTTTATTAAGCCTCTGATTTATTTGTGCAATTTTTTATTTTTTGTTTCTAATTTAATTTGATTTTTTAAGAAAAACATAAACCCCTTCTATTTTTATTAAATTTTACTTAAAAAATTATATTAGATGTTTAAAAAAATTTCATTTTTTACTTAATTTTTCATTGATTTTACTTTTCATTTTTTTACAAGATTAAATTTCTCATATGTTTTGTTTTTACATGTGATTATTTATTTTGGAAGTTTTTTTTATTTTTTTGATGGTAATAATTAATATGTTCTTATTGTGCTTAAGTTTGTAATTTTTTTTAGTATTGGTAAGCAATTTAGCACTATATGATTATGCTTGTATTCACTGTGCATGAACCATTTATTTCGCTATTTGTGTGCAATACAGTCACTTCCTAACTGCATTCTTTTGAGAATTATATATTCATGTTCATATTTGCAGAAAAAGGAAATAAATGCTTTAAATTGTGATAATAAATTAAATAAATGTTCATGAATTTTTACCAAATTTCGTGGGCTTCAATTTCTAAGATGTGTTCTATTTGATTAATTATTCGAAATTCTTGTTAAAGTACACTTCTTGTACCATCACTATTCAAATTTTTTCATTTCCTTTGCCAGGAAACTAACTTTTTTCTTTCTGTGTTGTTTTTATAAATTTTTTGTATTCAATTTCTATGTTCTTGTATGCCTCCCACCTTTTTACTTATTTTTTTAAAATAGTAATATTTTGTGACTAAGAGCTTGATAATTGGTTTTTATTGCTCGCTAAATACTCTTTGTATTTGGTGAAATTTTGGTTGTTTAAGCCTCTTATGGAGTACACTACATGTACTCAAATTTTTTTACCAATTTCCTCTGCTAGGAAAAAAAAATTATTTTGCTCTCCAAAATTTGAAAATCTCTCTTTTATATTCACTCTTGTCTTTCTCCCTATTTTTCTTCCTCTGTATCTTTTTTTCTTTTTTATGCTAAATATTTTAATTTATATTTTAAATGTATATAGCTCTTGTATTATATAAATGTAATCATTTCCTTATTACACTTCCCCTTGTATTCAATCATATGCATAATTGTAGTAAAATTTGTTCAACTATATATATAATTGCAGTAAAAGAAATTTTGATATTTAAATTACAGAAAAAAAGGAATGCACAATGTTTACCTGACTATCTACTCTTTAATTGTTGAAAATAGTTGAATTTATCTTGATGGTTATCCTAATTTTTTTTTTTCATATTTTGCTTATTAAGTTCACTTCCTGAACTTGCTTATTAAGTTCACTTCCTGTATTTAACAAATCTCCTCCATCCATATTGTTTAAAATAAGAGCTCCTCTAGAGAATATATTCTTCACGACATATGGACCTTTATATTTTGGAGTCCATTTTTCTCGAGGGTCTTAATGCCTAAGAATAACCTATTTTAGCACCAAATCTCCTTCTTTAAATTCTTTTAGATTCATCTTCTTTGCATTAGCCTTGATAAGTCGTTTCTGGTATAATTGATAGTGACACAAGGCTACAATTTTTTTTCTTCAATAAAGTTTAACTGATCATAACAACTTTGCACCCATTCAGCATCATTAAGCTCAGTTTCCATAATAATCCTGAGAGAAGGAATCGTAACCTCAATAGGTAATATTACCTCTATGTCATATACTAAAGAAAATGATGTCACCCTAGTAGATGTCCTAATTGCGGTCTTATACCCGTGGAGAGCATAAGGAAGCATTTCATGCTAATCTTTTGTATGTTATTGTCATTTTATAAATTATCTTCTTAATATTCTTATTGTCTGCTTTAACTACACCATTCATCTTTGGACGGTAAGGGAAGAATTATGGTGTTGAATTTTAAATTTTGCACACATCTCTGCCATATCTTTATTTCTAAAATTCTTCGTATTATCAGTGGTAATACATTTAGAAAGACTATACCGGCATATGATATTTTGTTTGATGAATTTCAGGACTAAATTCTTTGTTACATTGGCATAAGAGGCTGCCTCTGCCCATTTGGTAAAATAATCAATTGCCACTAAAATGAAACGATGACCATTAGAAGCTTTAGGTTCTATTTGGCCAATCACATCCAGTCTCCATAATGAAAAAGGCCACAGGAAAACTATCATATGTAAGGGTGTTGGAGGGACATTGATATCATTAATATATATTTGACATTTATGACATTTTCAGACATAGTTAATGCAGTCTGATTCCATTTTCATCTAGAAGTAACTCATTCTGAGAATCTTACGGGCTAAAACATGTCCACTTAAATGTGTCCCATAAAACCCCTCTTGCACTTCTTCTATCAATTTCCAAGCTTCTTTTTCATCCACACATCTAATCAATATTGTATTATAGTTTCTTTTGTATAAAATATCATCACTTAAAAAGAAATTCATTGCTAGTCGCTGAATTGTTCTTTTGTCAGCATATGAGTCTTTCTGGAGGGTATGTCCTACTTATGAGGTATTGTTTATATCATGAAACCATGGCTTACCATCATGCTCCTCTTTAAGGTTTGTGCAACAAACATTAACACCTCTGATTTCAATCTTGATAGGAGGCATCTTTTTATAAGTGTCCAGTCGAAACATTACAGCTAATATAGCCAATGTATCTGCAATTTGGTTCTCAATTCAGAAAACATGATCTAAACTTATAAATTCAAAGTTTTGAGCTGAATCAAGAACATATTCTGATAAGGGACCAATTTTAGATCTATGTTTTCCCACTCTCCTTTCAATTGGTTGATTATCAATGCTGAATTGCCATACATTTTCAGCCTTTTGATCTTCATATCAATAACACCTTATATTCCTAAAGCGCAATCTTTAAATTTAGCCATACTATTACTGCATTCTAAACACAATTTGGCTATTACTGAAAAATATTTTCCTTATGGAGAGATTAGGGTCACTCTTATCCCACTTCCTAAAGCATTCAAAGCCCCATCGAATTTCATAATCTAGTTTTTTTCTGATCCTTTCTTTTCTTGGACCCATATGATTCCTCCATCAAGGAATTCATAACTTATCGGTTGGCAGTCTTCAATAGCTTGATCTGCCAAATAGTCAGCTATAATACTCATTTTTATCAACTTTTGGGTGATATGTATTATCTCATATTTAGTCAATAAAAACTGCCATCGAATGATTCTCTCAATTAGAACTGGCTTTTTAAAAATATATTTGATAGGATCTATTTGAGATATCAAAAAGGTGGTGAAGTATAGCATGTAGTGCCTTAATCGGTGAGCAGTCCATGCTAATACAGCATAAGTCTTTTCCAATAAAGAGTACTTCGCTTCACAATTGGTAAACTTTTTACTTATATAATATGTGACTTATTCCTTCCTTCCCGAGTCATCATGCTACTCGAGAACACCACATATTAAGTTTTCAAAAACTGTCAAGTACATGAAGAGAGGATGATTGGGTATAGGTGGTTGTAGAATTGGAGGAGTCTGCAAATAAAGTTTGATATTATCAAATGCCATTTCGCATTCTTCATTTCATTGTCCCTGGTTATTTTTTCTCAAAAGCTTAAAGATAGGCTCATATGTAGCTGTCAATTGTGATATGAATCAAGCTATATAATTAAGCCTTCTTAAAAAGCTTTGGACCTTCTTTTTTATTTTAGGAGCCGACATTTTAACCATAGCGATAATCTTATCAAGATCAATCTCAATTCCTCTCTGACTGGCTATAAACCCTAATAGTTTCCTCGATGAAACTCTAAATATGCATTTTATAGGATTTTACCAGAGCTGATATTTCCTTAGCCGCTCAAACAATCTTCTTAAATCTATAATGTGATCTTCACCATGTTGAGATTTTGTTATCATGTCATCGACATATAGCTCTATTTCTTTATGCATCATATCATGAAACAAAGTAACCATTGCTCTCTGGTAAGTTGCCCCTGCATTTTTCAGTCTAAAAGGCATTACTTTATAGCAAAATATTTTCCAAAGAGTGATAAAAGTAGTTTTTTCCTTATCATTAGGATTCATTCTAATTTGATTGTATCCTGAGAACCCATCCACTAATGAGAACATGTAAAATCAAGTTGTATTATCAACTAGTACATCAATGTACGGTAAAGGAAAATCATCCTTTAGACTTGCTCAATTAAGATTTCAATAATTAATATACATTATGACCTTTCCATCCTTTTTAGGGACAAAATAATGTTAGCCACCCATTCAGGATATTTAGCCACCTCCAAGAAACCTACTTCAATTACTTCTTTTTTTTTATTTTCAACAGAATATCCGGCTTCATTTTTCTCAACTTTTATTTTATGGATTTACATTATGGCTTTCATGGCAAACAATACACAATTATGTCCGTACTCAGTTCTGGCATATCCTGTTATAACCATGCAAAGACATCTACAAACTCTTCTAGTAATTTAACTAGCCTTTCTTTGAGTTCTGAAGGCATAGATGCATTAATTCTCGTATCTTTCTTATTTTCTTCGGTTCCTAAATTTACAATCTCTATTATCTTTTCTAACGGTTGTATAATCTTTTCATCTTTTCCATTATCCTAGCTATCTTAGGAGGAAAATCCTCTTCATCTTCTTCATCAATTGTGATTTTAAATATAGGGCTTTCAAAAATCATATCCAGCCTCAATTTCATCAATATTAAATTCATCACTAGTATTCCTTGGTAGAGTGAGCATGAGTAGGAAACATTATCAAGATATATAAATTAAGCAGAAGATGAGAAAGGAAGAGGAATAAAAAAAATTGAGAGCTCAATAATAGGAATGAAACATGCATCTTATTTCATTAAAAATTATTTTGAAACATTAGAAAAAGGAAGATCATACTAATATTTCTCTAGATATTAAGCAGAATCATAGAAAAATAATTATTTGAATTACTTTGAGTCATGAGATGTCAATTCATAAGCTTTCAAATTATTTAAATCATGTCCTAGTGGTAAAGGAGTAACCCATAAAGTTGTTTCATCAAGAGGCTCCTTCTTATTCACCATAGTCACTACTGAAATCTCTGACATTGCCTCTATATCTCATGAATCTTCCATCATCTTCATTTCCTTATTAAAAACAACCAACGCTTCTGAAGGTTTGCATTAGGGGAGGAAATGTCATCTTTTCTATTGATGCCTTTTGATTTTCCAACTTTGCTAGTTGATGCTCCCTTCTCTCTTTATGAATCCTCCTTCTATCTTCTCTAGTGATCTTGTACCCTAATCTAGCTTTATTATCATTATTGGAAGGGAGCAGAAAGATATTGATTCCATGTTCATATTTTTTTAAACCTTTTCTTGGGAAATAACTTGTCTTTATCATTTCTTTTGCTACCATCATAGTTGCGATTGATAATCGAGGGGTTAGCATGACTAATCATTCTCTAACATATGAGGTATTTCCTATCTCAAAGGATTGAAAAGAACTTTCAAAGGCTTCTTCCGCAACTTCGACATATGGGGTTAAGACTAGTTTAGTGATCAGAAAGTCTTCTTCCCCTAAAATTTCAATCATCTTTCCTTCCATGATGAATTTGACCTTCTAATTTAATGATGATGGTACTGTCTCTGTTGAATGTATCCATGGCTGACCCAATAACATGTTGTAAGCTGGTACCATTTTCATTATTTGGAATATGATATTAAATGTGATTAGACCCATTTGGATGGGTATTTCAATATCCCATAAAACCTTTCTTTTTATTCCATCAAAAGCCTATGTTATCATATAGCTAGACTGCATATATGTTTTATCAATTGGTAGCTTGAGAGGGCTATTTTAGGTAGGATATCCAGGGATGACCCATTGTCCACTAAAACTTTGGCAACGGATTATCATTTACATTGGACTAATAAATGTAAAGCCTTTGTATGCCCAATTCTTTCTCCATGTATTTCATCATCAATGAAGGATATGTAATCAGCTGCCATCACACTCCCTACTATATTTTTCAAGCTATCTACAAATATATCATGGCAAATATATGCCTAATTCAGAATCCTAAGTAGTGCATTTTGATGAGATTCTGAATTCAAGATCAAAGATAGCAGTTTCTATTCAATTGTTTAATCATTTTGTACTCACTTTGCTTAACTAACTTCTAGAATTGGTACTCACTTTGCTTAACCACTTTGAGACTAGTTTAGTGATCAGAAGGTCTTCTTCCCCTAAAATTTCAATCATCTTTCCTTCCATGATGAATTTGACCTTCTAATATAAAGATGATGGTACTGTCTTTGTCAAATGTATCCATGGTCATCCCAATAATATGTTGTAAGCTGGTACCATTTTCATTATTTGGAATATGATATTAAATGTGATTGGACCCATTTGGATGGGTATTTCGGTATGCCCTAAAACCTTTCTTTTTATTCCATCAAAAGCCTAAGTTATCATATAGTTAGGCTGTATATATATTTCATCAATTGGTAGCTTGAGAGGGTTATTTTAGGCATGATATCTAGGGATGACCCATTGTCCACCAAGACTTTGGCAACGGAATATCATTTACATTGGACTAATAAATGTAAAGTCTTTGTATATCCAGTTTCTTCTCCAGGTATTTCATCATCAATGAAGGATATGTAGTCAGCTGCCATCACACTCCCTACTATATTTTTCAAGCTATCTACAAATATATCATGGCAGATATGGCAAATATCTACAATTAGTAGCTTGATTTTAGGTAGGATATCCAGGGATGACCCATTGTCCACCAAAACTTTGACAACAGAATATCATTTACATTGGACTAATAAATGTAAAGCCTTTGTATACCCAGTTCCTTCTCCAGGTATTTCATCATCAATGAAGGATATGTAGTCAACTGCTATCATACTCCCTACTATATTTTTCAAGCTATCTACAAATATATCATGGCAAATATGTGCCTAATTTAGAACCCTAAGTAGTGTATTTTGATGAGATTCTGAATTCAAGATCAAAGATAGCAGTGAAACCCTAACTGGAGTTCTATTCAATTGTTCAATCATTTTGCACTCACTTTGCTTAACCAACTTCAAGAATTCATATGCCTCATGCTCAAAGACCAGCTTCTTTACTTCCAATTGCAAATTATTTTTGTTTTATGCATCTTGAAACTTCTTGACTTCAATTTCTTCCACCAACTCTACTTCCTTAGCTTTCCCCCTCCTATGCCTTTCAAGTTTATCTTTTCTTCGATTCTCTACTTCTTATAGAGTATAATAACAATCATTTCTCGTCATGCCACCTACTCTAGAAATATTGACCACTGATCCAATTTCACTACTTGCTTGGCGTATACTCTGATTATTACTTGATATCTCATACCCATACTTCCAAGGCACTACTTTTAAATTCTTATATCCAAACTTGGAATGGTTCTTGCGACTTTGGCACTGTTAGGCTCAGGGCATTAGAGAATATGGGCCTAAATCCGGAGAAAATGGAGTCGCCACCCGGATAGGCTGGAAAAAAGAAAGGGGTGGATGACTCGATTTCTAAGGAATCCCCAATCTCCTATTGGGTTCGAAAAGTTGGGTACACTTGGGGAAGGTGAGAAATGACCCATCACCCCCACAACGCCCTATTCATTGGAACCGGCCTCCTCTTCATGTCTTAACATTATAAAATTCTTAAATATAACGATATTATCCATACTATATGCAATCATAAGAATAAATAAATACTTTATTAAAAATCATAACAATGTTTAAATAAAATAAATAAATGGACACCCATCCGAGGATAAAAATATGTCCTTACACTGTCCAATGTCTAAAACTAAACAGGACACCCACCAAAAGGTGAAACCGTGTCCATTACATTAATTTAGAAATATGAAAATAATTTAAATTACATGAGGTTTAACCAATGAGGTATCCACAAAGTGGAAATATACCTCTTACATTATTAATACCAAGATAAACAAATAATAATAGTAGTAATAAAGAAAATATCCATCCATGATAAATTAAACAAATCAAACAGCGAAATTAAATAAATCAATCATTAAAACATATAATAAACTACGTAATCAAATCTAAAATTAAATAAAGCAATAAATATATAAGTTTAGGGTTTACATCTTAAATTAGGATTTTAAATAAAGGAAGTTAAACACAAAGACTTATAATACACAAATGAACATTGACCTTTTCGATGAGCCCATACGGCGGTCCCGCTTTTAAAAAATGATTTTTAGGGTTGTAGGTTTTGGTGTTGAAAACTAATTTTTAGAATTTTAATAAACAAGTTACTGGGATATTAAGGTTTAATGTTAATTTAATTAAAGAGCTACTGTGTTTAATCTAAAATTAATGTAACCTAGGAACAAAATCATCAAAGCATGTTATTCAGTATTTAAGACCATTGAAACATGTTTTATTGAATTGGTTTAGAGTTTACCGTATTTCGTTGGCTCCACCATAATTATTCATTGGAATTCTGGTTGAGCAAGACAAAGGCAGTATGCTACTGCCTTTATAAGATTGTTCATTTATTATTTGAAGCTTCTCCGTTTATAAGCTACCTGAAAGTTTGCTCCAGTTCAAAAGTCGAAAGCCTGCTTGCTTGTTTCAAAGTATACTGCCATTCTAAAAGTCTCGAAAATCAAAAGTCCCTGAATCAATTTCTAAAAGTCCCCAGTTTTCAATAATTGCCAAAAGTCCCTGTTTCTGTGCTTAATACTCTTATTTATAAGCAATTAAGAGAAAAACCTAGTTTATTAAGGAAATATAATCTCATTAGAAAACAAATTAAAACATCCTAGTAAAAATAGGATTAGGCAAAAATTGGCAAGTCACACGCAGGCGCGGGCGCAGGCTACTGTGAGTGTGGGTACTGGCGAGCGTGGGCCTGTGGCTGCACACGCCAGGCCTGCGATGAACTGGCACACACCAAGGCCTGCGGTGAACTGGCACACGCAGGCCGAGCCTGCGTCGCGTCATCTCGCTAATTCATCGATTATCGCTTTTATTATTTTATTATTATTATTATTTATTTTTTATTAAAAATTTATATTTATAATTTCTTGTTATTATATTATTAAAATAAATAATTATTATTACTAAAATAAATAATAAATATTATAAAAATTATTTCGTACTGTATTAAATTTTTAGACTAGACTTAGTCAAAAAATAAGAGTCTACAACATGTATAACATATCATGTACATGTGTCAACGCATAAAAAGAGATTAGTAAAAACATGACTTGAAAAGTAATGAGCATATAGGAGAGCAAGAACATAGTTTGTTTCGTTTATTAATCCTAAATAGGTTTAGAATGGTTTAGGATAAGTTATCTAAATGTGTGAATTGATGAGACTGAGTTCTATTTTTAAGGGTACATACCCATCTTATTGTATCATAGTTTTGAGATTCCTAGACTGTGTTCATCCTACTATCATCCATAACCTAGATTAGCAAGTTCTCTTAACCAATACCTAGCTAAAAGACAGCCTAAGTAAGGATTTTTTGGAAGCCCTACCGGGTTTTCCATGGAGGCATCCCTACTTTATTCTTATACTAAGCCTATTAGGATAATATGTCATTTTCTGACCTTTAAATGAATGTGTGATAAAAGGTTTGTCGGTTAAAACATGGACATAATTAAAATTTGTAGACATATACAAAAGAATAACATTTAATAAATTTTAAAACACAATCAATAAAGAAACATTACAATAATATATAGCTTAGCCCTCTATTTAGTAACTTACTACATTCTCCAGTAGAGTCGCCAGCTATCGCACATAGGATGACGAGGAAGCCAGCAAGAAATATGGATTTAATTCTTTTTTATATCGGCTTATATTTAATTATTATTTTTTCAGGTGTATTATGAGTAGCCACCAATCAATTACAAGATTTGATTGAACATATATTAGTAGTTTATATTTTCAAAGATAAGGTCCTGGGGTTAATTACGTATAGAGAAGGAAAAATAACCTACAACACCCGAAATTGATACTATAATCATTATGATATTTTATTATTTATTATTTTTTTGTAAGAGAAATTGCATTCACTGCTTAAATATAAATTTTAATTATATTTTTTTATTTTCATTTTTTGACTATCATATCCACTGTTTGAAAATGAATATATTTTATAACTTATTTTATTATTTTTGAAGATTTTATTATCCTTGCGGGCACATATTTTATTTATTAGTTAATAATTTAATCTCTACATTTATCATCTGAATATAAATATTTTATGGCTTAATATTTATTAAATTTATTATAATTGCTTTTAAATTATGTTCCCTCCTTTGACATGATTGTTTTAGTTTTTTTTTATTTTAATTAAATATTTTTTTAATATATTTTGAAATCATTAATATATATTAAAAGGATATTTTTTTTAACTAAAGTAAACTTGAGTTTGAAATTTGATTTCGAATGACTATAGTTCGAATTATTATTATTATTATTATTATTATTATTATTATTATTATTATTATTATTATTATTATTATTATTATTATTATTATTATGTTCACTTCTTGAACATAATTATTTTACTCCTTTTTATTTAAAAATTATTTTAAACATGTTATTTATTTTATGATATTTTTTAATAATTGTATTTATTTCATAGATATAATTATTATTTTTATTTATGTGAGCTATGTGACTCTGTTACTTATAGCCCAAAAACTGTGCGTTTTTGGTAAAACGGTGCGTTTTTGGCAAAACGGTGCGTTTTGTATTAGGGTAGTTTTAGGTTTGATATAAATACCAAACTATTATCTGTTCTCTTCACTTTTCACTCTCTGCCGCTTTTCTCATCTTCTTCTCTCTCTGCTAGGTTTTGTAATTATGAAATAAGGGATTTTTTTCTTCTATAATCTCTTGATAATCAAAAGCCTGTATCTCTGTGAGAGTTGAGAGTTAAGAGTTTCTGTTTGGTGTTTGTAAACAGTGCTGATCGATTTTGAGTTATAGTAAAAGGGGCTGAGGAACTTTTCCTCCTTGGATGTAGTCCTACTGTGTGTAGGATGAACCAAGTAAATACTGGTGTTTGATCTGTTTATATGATTCGTTAATTTTTCTTTTCTGTTTAAACTGTCTGGATCTTCAACAGTTGGTATCAGAGCACGTGAGGATCTCAACGAATCAGGTTGTAATCTTCCTTGTCTCTGTTTTATTTTCTTTCGTTCTTTGGGTTTTCTTGTTTGATTTGTTCAGATCGGGTCTTATTTTGCTTGATCTATTCAGATCGTCTCCTTTCTCACTAAGATCTGTTCAGATCGATTCTCGTTCTATTTGATCTGTTCGGATCGGCTCTTCTTCTGTAAAGATCTGTCAAGATCTGTTTATTTTCTAGATTGTTCTCTTGTTTTTCCTCGCGATCTGGTACTGTGATTGTATTTGTGTTTTTTGCAGGATTGACAGGAGAACAAAAAGGGAAAAAAGATCTGTTTTCTAGTACTGTGACTGTATCTGTATTTTGCAGAAGAGCACTTGATGGCCCAGAAGCTTTACCTTCGACATTAACAGACTTGGAGAAACAAGATTTGATGGATCTTGCGTACAGCACCATCATTCTGAATCTTTCCGATGTTGTTCTTCGGAAAGTAAGGGGTAATGATACTGCTCCTAAACTCTGGCACAAATTGAATGCATTGTACACTGTTAGGTCTGTCTCTAAAATTGCCTATTTGAAAGAAAGGTTGTTTAGTTTTAAAATGGATCCTACAAAATCTGTTGATGATAATTGTGATGATTTTCAAAAATTAGTATTAGAACTTGCTGATGTTGGTGAGAATCTGAGTAATGAAAATCAGTCCATTATTCTGCTTAATTCTATCCATGAAAGCTATCAGAATGTTAAGGATGCTCTTAAATATGGTAGGGATAGATTAGAAACAGATGACATTATAAATACATTAAGACTTAGAGAAATGGAAATTAAGTCTGTAAGTAAGCAAACTGGAATTGCTGAAGGTCTGTTTATTAATGGAAATAGAAGTAAAATTAAAAAGAAAAGATATAAGAATAAAAACAGTGAGAGTAATCAACAGCACCAGTCAAATAGTTCATCCCATAATGATAAAACTTATAATCAGAACACTACTGCCACAAATAAAGTTGAGAGAATTTACTATTACTGTAAGAAAAAGGGTCACATTAGGAGGTTTTGTAGGGAAAGACTTAAGAAACTAGAACAAAACAATAAGTCTGGAGCTGCTAATTCATCAACTCAGGTTGATGATATAGAGGCTTTAACTGTTACTTCCAGCAGAGATGCTGAGGTTTGGATTCTAGATTCTGCATGTTCATATCACATGACTCCTCACAGACACTGGTTCAGTAAGTATCAGGATCTAAGTGGTACAAATGTTCTGATGGGTAATGACTCATCCTGTGAAGTTTTAGGGGTGGGTACAATTAGATTATCTATGTGGGATGGCAGGATAGTTGAGTTACAGGATGTTAGACACATTCCTGAACTGAGGAGAAACCTCATTTCTTTAGGTTGGTTAGAAGAAAAGGGTCTAAGTCATACAGCTAGGAATGGTATATTAGAGGTTTATAAATAGGACAGGTGTGTTCTAAAAGGTAATAGAGTCAACAGACTCTATCACCTTGTAGGTTCAGTCATAACTGGCACTGCTGCCAATACTGAGTCAAGCTGTGACTCAACATCTCTGTGGCACAAAAGGTTAGGCCACATTGGTTACACTGGTTTGGAACAGCTGTATAGGAAAGGGGTTTTAGACTTAAATCAATTTAGTAAATCTAGCCTCTGTGAAACCTGTGTAATGGGTAAGGCACATAGGAAAAGCTTTAGTCACTCACAACACAAGTCACAAAACTGTCTAGATTATATTCATAGTGACTTGTGGGGTTCCTCTTTTGTACCACAATCACTGTCAGCCTCTCAATACTTTGTCACATTCATAGATGATTATTCTAGGAAAATTTGGATTTATTTTCTTAAGAATAAAAATGATGTTTTTAACAAATTTTGTGAATGGAAAGCACTTGTAGAGAATCAAAAGAATTGTAAAATTAAAGTATTAAGAACTGACAATGGCTTAGAGTTTGTCAATAAACAATTTGATGAATTCTGCTTAAAACTTGGTATAATGAGACATAGAACTTGTACCTATACACCACAGCAGAATGGTGTAGCAGAAAAGTACAATAGGACAGTCCTAAATAAGGTCAGATGTATGCTGTTTGAGTCTGGTTTTGGTAATAAGTTCTGGGCTGAAGCTGCATCAACAGCCTGTTACTTGATAAACAGGTCACCTAGCTCTGCTTTAAAATATAAGTGTCCTAATGAGATATGGAATGGAAAACCTATTAGTTATTCTCACCTTAGGACATTTGGATGTATAGCTTACATTCATAGGAAACAGGATAAACTTGAACCTAGAGCAGTTAAATGCTATTTTGTTGGTTATCTTGTTGGTATTAAAGGATATAAAGTTTGGTCACCTGTTGATAATAAGATACTTGTTAGTAGGGATGTTGTGTTTAATGAATTGGAACTGTATAAGACTAATTTGCATGTACCTTTGACAAGATCTCAAGCTGACCTGTCTGTGTTTGAGGTGGAGCTTGACAGTTTTTATAAAACTGATCAGAATGCCACCCAAACAGAACCCCCTACTGCTGTAAACAATGAGTTACAGGTACAACCTGAAGGTGGAGTACTTAATAATGAGCCAGTAACACAAGAGCAAACTGACTATATGTTAGCCAGAGATAGACAAAGGAGGGAAATCAGAAGGCCTCCCAGGTTTGATGATTATGCTTGTAATGTCTTAAATATGGATTTAACTGCCTTTGCTTTTGTGTGTGCTGCTGTGACAGAGACAGGTGATCCATTGAGCTTTGAAGAAGCCAGACTGAGCAGTGACTGGCAACACTGAAAAGCAGCAATGGATGAAGAGATGAATTCTCTCATGAAAAATGGTACCTGGAAATTGGTACCAAAGCCTGTTGGTAAGAAAATTATTGGATGTAAATGGGTGTTTAAGAGAAAACCTGCTATACCTGGCTTTGATAAAGGGAGATTTAAAGCCAGAGTTGTAGCAAAAGGTTTCTCTCAATTGGAAGGTATAGATTTTCATGAGATTTTCTCTCCTGTAGTTAAACATGTTACAATTAGGTTAATGTTGTGTATAACTGCCATGTTAGATTTAGAACTTGAACAATTGGATGTTAAAACTGCTTTCTTGCATGGTACTCTTGATGAAGAGCTTTACATGGCACAGCCAGATGGTTATGTTGAATCTGGAAAAGAAAGTTATGTCTGTTTATTATTAAAATCTTTGTATGGTCTTAGACAAGCACCTAGGCAGTGGTATAAAAGGTTTGATGAGTTCATGATTAAACATAGGTTTAAAAGGTGTAGATATGACTCATGTGTGTATTTTTCAGAACTGTCACATGATCATTACATCTATCTTTTACTGTATGTTGATGACATGCTAATTGCCTGTGAAAATAAGTCTGATATTGTTAAATTGAAGTCTATGTTAAGTGCTGAATTTGATATGAAGGACTTAGGTCCTGCAAAAAGAATTTTGGGCATGAGTATAGATAGAGATAGGAGTAAAAGGATGTTATTTCTGTCCCAATGTGATTATGTTTGCAAATTTCTTAAATTGTATAATCTGAATAAAGTTAAAGCTGTTTCTACTCCAATTGGTGCACAGTTTAAACTATGCTCCAGTTCTAAGCCTCTAACAGTATCTGAACAGGAATATATGAATAAGGTTCCTTATCAAAATATTGTTGGAAGTATGATGTATGCTATGGTCTGTACCAGACCTGATATTGCCTATGGTGTGAGTTTAGTCAGTAGGTTTATGAGCAGTCCAGATAAATCTCACTGGGAAGCTGTAAAATGGCTTGGTAGGTATCTTAAAGGTTCTGAATCTGTATGTTTGTTGTTTAAACAGCCTGATTGTGAAATGTTTGATATAGCTGGTTATTGTGACTCTGATTTTTGCTGCTGATTTAGATAAAAGAAGATCTTTAACTGGTTATTGTTTTACATTTGCTAGAAATATTGTAAGCTGAAAATGTAGTTTACAGCAGGTTGTAGCTCTCTCTACCACAGAAGCAGAGTACATTTCCCTTACAGAGGCTATAAAAGAAGCCATCTGGTTAAAGGGAATTGTAACTGAGTTGGGATTAAAAACAGGTAAAGTCAATGTGTTTTGTGACTCACAAAGTGCAATACACTTAAGCAAAAACAGTGTATTTCATGAGAGAACAAAACACATTGATGTTAAACATCACTTTGTTAGAGATATAATCTCTAAGGGTATTATTAATGTTGAGAAAATCTCAACTTTGATTAATCCAGCTGATATTTTTACTAAGACTGTTTCTGTTTTAAAATTTCAGGAGGCTCTAAGCCTACTTGGAGTTATGAAGAGATGAGCTATTACAGGTGTTACCCGAGGAATGGTTCTGAATGCCTTTTTTCTGCTTTGTAACTCAGAGTCAAGGTGGTGAATTGTGAGCTGTGTGACTCTGTTACTTATAGCCCAAAAACTGTGCGTTTTTGGCAAAACGGTGCGTTTTGTATTAGGGTAGTTTTAGGTTTGATATAAATACCAAACTATTATCTGTTCTCTTCACTTTTCACTCTCTGCCGCTTTTCTCAT
The DNA here is from genome assembly GCA_947685225.1 of Garcia nutans. NCBI lineage: Eukaryota > Viridiplantae > Streptophyta > Magnoliopsida > Malpighiales > Euphorbiaceae > Garcia > Garcia nutans. Next base: position 13,367,611 of record CANTUV010000041.1, read on the forward strand.
CTTCTTCTCTCTCTGCTAGGTTTTGTAATTACGAAATAAGGGGTTTTTTTCTTCTGTAATCTCTTGATAATCAAAAGCCTGTATCTCTGTGAGAGTTGAGAGTTGAGAGTTTCTGTTTGGTGTTTGTAAACAGTGTTGATCGATTTTGAGTTATAGTAAAAGGGGCTGAGGAATCTTTCCTCCTTGGATGTAGTCCTACTGTGTGTAGGATGAACCAAGTAAATACTGGTGTTTGATCTGTTTGTATGATTCGTTAATTTTTCTTTTCTGTTTAAACTGTCTGGATCTTCAACAATTTATTTGGTATTACTTGTACATATGTCAATGCCTTATGTGCAATAACACATGATAAAATGTATTCGTTATGGATAGTTTGGATAATTTGCAAGATATAAATTTAAAATGAATAAATAAAATTTGTCAACCCTAAAACTAATGGACTTATCAATTAACACTTTATTCTGAAAGAAAAATTTTGTTATGTTTTTATCTATATTTTTATTTATTCCATTATATAAAAGAAATGTATGTATAAAACAACTTAAAATAACAAAAATAAAATAATAAGGGGAAGAAAAATCTTTGCAACTCACATCTTAAAACTTCTCAAAAAAATAGATAATAATAATAATAACAACAACAACAACAACAATAATAATACTTGTGTTTAAGTTTCAACTTCAAAATGAAAAACAGATATTAAAATTTTACAATGAAAAGTAGTGTCCATTTATAAGCTCATTCTCTATTACAATAATAATAATAATAAGTAGAAAGATGAATAAAAAATGGAAGAAATAATATAAAAAAATTAAATGATTGCAGTGTAATGTTATCCCTAAAAAATATATAATACTAATAATAATAATAATAACAACAACAACAACAACAACAACAGTATATTGAAGTTTCTTTAAAAGATGACAAGTTAATCTATGAATACTTTGACCGTATAGGCTGTTTTTTACGCCATTCCTTTATTATACTAAAATGATAATAAATAAGAAAACTTAAAGCAATGGAGTAAAGTTCAAAATAATAATAATAATAATAATAATAATAATAATAATAATAATAATAATAATAATAATAATAATAATAATAATAATAAATTGAAATTATGCAACATCAGTAGAGATCTTTATTGGGCAGTGCAACAAATAAAAATAACATTTATTTTTTATGGTCACTAAAATTTTTTTTATAGGAGCCACTTTTTTTTTGGTTTGATAGTTGAAATAATAATGCAATAGATTTTGAAAGGAAGTTTTTTTAAAAAAAAATATAGTAGCCATTTCACTCAAAACTTACTTCTTTCATTCTTTTTCTCTCTCCATTTCTCTTTGGCTCTCTTTTTCCTTTTACAGATCTTCATACTTTTAGCAGTTTCATTTTATCGTTTATTAGCAAACAATAAAATAAAAATTTACTACTTAAATTCTTTTTTTGATCTCTATTTTTTTATTAAACATCTGATTTTTTGCGCAATTTTTTATTTTTTATTTCTGATTTAATTTTATTTTTTAAGAAAGACATAAACCCCTTCGATTTTTATTAAATTTACTTTAAAAAGTATATTAGATGTTACTTATTTTCTCATTGATTTTACTTTTTATTTGTTTACAAGATTAAATTTCTCATGTGTTTTATTTTTACATGTGATTATTTATTTTGGAAGTCCTTTTTTCTTAAAATTTTGATGATAATAATCAACATGCTCTTTTTGTGCTTAAGTTTATAATTTTTTTTGAGTATTGGTAAGCAATTTAGCACTGTATGATTATGCTTGTATTCACTGTGCATGAACTATTTATTTCACTATTTGAGTGCAATGCAGTCACTTTCTAACCGCATTCTTTTGAAAATTATATATTCATGTTTATATTTGCAGAAAAGGAAATAAATGCTTTAAATTATGATAAAAAATTAAATAAATATTCATGTACTTTTACCTAATTTCGTGCTCTTCAATTTCTGAGATGTGCTTTGTTTGATTAATTGTTCAAAATTCTTGTTTAAGTACACTTCCTCTATTATCACTATTCAAAATTTTCATTTCCTGTTCAGGAAGCTAACTCTAGTTTTCTCACTTTTCTTTTTGTATTGTTTTTATAAATTTTTTGTATTCAATTTCTGTGTTTTTGTATGCCTCCCTCCTTTTTACCTATTTTCTAAAGTGGTAATGTTTCGTGACCGAGAGATTGATAAGTGATTTTTGTTGCTTGCTAAATATTCTTTGTATTTTGTGAAATTTTAATTGCTTAAGCCTGTTATGGAGTACACTATATGTACTTATTTTTTTTTACCAATTTTCTCAGCCAGAAAAATATTTTTTTTGCTCTTCAAAATTTAAAAATCTCTCTTTTATATTCACTTTTTGTCTTTCTCTCTATTTTTCTTCCTCTATACACTACAAAAAAAAAGCGTTATCAGCGACGCATTCTGCGACAACTCTTATTTCGTCGCTGATTAGCGACTTTATCAACGACAACTTTATGACAAAGAATCAAGATAAACGTATTTTCAACATTCCGTCGCTGAATGGATAGCTAAATATATCGCTGATTAACGACAAAAAAATGGTCGTAGAATCTGTCGCTGAATAGCGATAAAAAGTAGTTTCTCGCTGAATGTGTCGCTGATTATGACTAATTTATGACAAATTAGCAAAGAATGTGTTTATTTTTTATTTGAAAGTTTTTTGTCACTAATTAGTCGCTAAATTGCTCGCTGATTGGCGGGAAAAATATTTAGTCGTAGAATTATCGTTAATTTGCGACAATATAGCGACCAATTAGCGAGAAATTAATTTTATTTTCTATTTTAAAGTAATTGATCACTAATTAGTCGCTAAATTGCTCGCTGATTTGCGAGAAAAATATTTAGTCGCAGAATTATATTTAATTTGCGAGAATATAGCGACCAATTAGCGAGAAATTAATTTTATTTTCTATTTTAAAGTAATTGGCCGCTAAATTGCTCGCTGATTTGCCAAAAAAATAATTAGTCGCAGAATTATCGTTAATTTTAATTCTGTAAAAATATAGCGACCAATTAGCGAGAAATTAATTTTATTTTCTAATTAGTTGTAATTTCAAAAATACTCTTTTTTAATTTTTAATTTTAAAAATACTCCTTTTAGAAGTATATTTTGAATAAATATTTAATATATTAAATATATATTTAATTTTTAAAAGTATATATTAAATATATTTTTAGTATATTAAAAATATTAAAAAATATAAAATATTTTAAAAAAGTTAAAAAATATATTATGCAGCGTAAATTTCTCAAAAAAAAAAAATTAAACTGCGCTTTTACATATTAAAAAAAGTAGCTTCTCTGTATATCTCTTTGCTTTTAAAAACAGGAAAAAAATATATATATTCATTTTCATTTCGCCCTCTGCCTATTCCTAACAGCCGCACGCAAACATAAAGGCAGTCTTTCTCTCTTCTCTTTTAGGGTTTTTGCGGGAAGAGACTCGGCGTGTGACTGACTGACTGCAATGGCTTTCTTCAGTCTTCTTATATCTACAGTTACTGCTCCTCTGATCGAGCCTTCTTGCGCCGAGCTCTCCCCGTCATCGTCCGATCGGTTTAAGGTTTCACTTTCTCTTGATCGGAAACTTTTTATTGAAACGTATTCTGTTTGTTTTGTGATTTTTAGAACTTTTGGTTTTATCTCTAGTCTGTAGTGTACTGATTTTTTTTTTCGTTTGCTTAATTTCTTTACTGATATATATTTTTGTTTATTTTTTGTTCTACGTTTTTTTTTTCATTTTCTTTTAATTTTAAAATTCTTAACAGCAATATATTTGGATTGAAATTTATTGTATTTACCTTTATACATGTTAAGGGTCTAGGCGACCAAAATGTTCATTTTTCTGCTACGACACATTGTATTGGCGGTATTACAGGTCAATTTAGCTCCAAAAATTAGAAAGCCTATATCCACAATTTGATACTAATTCTCTGTCTAATAACTCCCTGATGTTTGTTTCATAAAATGTTATGCTTTTTGAATATGGGTTCTTTGCTTATTTTCTGTGGGAATTTTCCACAACATTGTTAAATAAACACCTATTTATAGGCTGTCTGTTTGATGTTGGGTTACTTCCTCAGCTATGTCATTGTTACTGATTCTTTTCTTTATTGTTTAAAAATATTTATGGGAATGTTGACAGGCAGATTTCATGTTTTGTATTCAGTTGCTGTGCTCAGGTTGATTGTTTAGCACTATGTCAGCTGGATCCATATATAATTTAAAAATGTATTTAGCTACGATATAATTCTTTTAGATGATAGAATTGAGAGGAGTAATTTTATTGGATTATAACTCATAAACCTATACTGGGAAATCAGTTGATCACACAGGTTTCAACGTTTGCTTCAGGTCTTGAAGTCTTTACAAGTGTTCTTTAGACTGCATATTTTCTATTTTTCAGTTTGTCATTTAGGTGCTGCTTAATAAGTACTTGGATGTTACCTTGCTTTATTTATTTTACTTGGTTATGCAGGTATATCATCTGCTATGATTATTGGCGCATTTATAAGCCTTTTCCTCCCCTTTCCTTGCTTTCTTTAGATTTTGATATGTCTGTTGCCCAACAAGAACATGCTCTGGCAATTGAATGACTTGCTCCTAGACTAGCTGCTCTCAGGATTGAACTTTGTCCTTTCCATATGACGGAGAGTTACTTTTGGAAAGTATATTTTGTTCTTCTGCATTCAAGACTTAACAAGCATGATGCAGAAATCCTTTCGACACCTCAGGTAACATTTTTTTTCCAAATAATTGTTGTAGTACAGTTTAGCTCCTTGTGATCTCAGGCACTTTTTTCTCTATGTCAGATTGAAGACTTTTACTCAGTTGATGAACATGAAATTGTCCAATTGATTAAAATTTTGCCCCTGCTTTTGTTGGTGATTTTGGGATAGGGTTTTGGGGTAGTGGAGGAGGGGATACTGGATATGGCTTAAGCCATCATTGAAACTTTTATCCTCTAGTTATTAGTTATCAAATGGTAAGGAAGCATAATGCTGGCTACACAAATTCCTTAGATCCCAGGGGTTTGTTTCATCATTTGATATTGCTCATCAATATACTGATAGTGATGCGGATGCCCACAAGGTCAGTTTCTCTTCCAGTTTGAATGTCTAGCATTTTTTTTTGTGTATTGCTTACCACAAATATGCTTTCATGCTCCCTACTACGTCCCTCAGTGGGTGAGCCACAGAAATCATAGGGGTAATATATGTGGTGTTGATTTCATATGGCTTCGAAATCCTATTAAATCAAGGAAACCGTTGAATACAAGTTGGGCTGAAGCAGTATTTGGAATTATAAAGCTGGCCTAAAACCTAAAGCTGGCCTAAAACCTTCATTATAAAGTGAAGACTTGTATTTACATTTAATTCGATAAAAAAAAAAAGGATATGTAAGATATGATGTTCCTGTTATTACCTTATAAACAGATTTCTGCAACATAAACTTGAGAAACAATGGAAGTGACAGAATAGATGTTGCCATTTAGGATTTTTATTGTTGCTGAAATCTCTTTGTTGAACTATTTATTTTAAGATTTTTTTGTTGCTGAAATCTCTTGGTTGAACTATTTGTTTTTTCTTTTAAACACTATAGAAACATAGGTGCATCTTGCAAAACTTGTAAGCATTTGAAGTTCTATTGATACTTTTTTCAGACCTATCTGAAGATAAATTATGTTGTGTTTGGTGTCATATTTATATCTATGAGCCATCATAATTATTGAAATTCTGATTCTTATTTGGTGATCTGTTGATATGATTTTTCTATCCGTATAATATATTAGTAAGTATATCAGTTCCTCATCTGTCAATTTTTATCTGGTTTAGGTATACTGATAGAAGAAAAAGTGCCATTAATCACTTCAAGCAAGCTTTGGCTATAGATCCTTTGCTCTGGGCTGCATATGAGGAGCTATGCGAATTAGGTCTGCTCATTGAAATTAACATCCTTGTGGCTCTATTTTTCTTGCTTTCCGTGTTTCAAGCATTCCTACTCAAATTTAAAGAATTTCTTGTAGTTGAGAAATGGAGTTTCATTTTCTTTATGTATATATGTGCTTTTTTTAAAGCCTTTCCTTTTTGAACGTTCTAGGTGCTGTTGAAGAGGCAATTGCATTTTTTGGTGAAGCAGCTGCCCTTTGCATTCAAAAGCAATACTTAACCCATGCATCAGCCTCCCAAAACATGCATATCCCCAATGAGGATCGTAATTTGCTCAATGTTAGAAATTTTGGCTCAGAAGATGTTAGTCCAAGGCAGCTGAAGCATACACAAGGCAATAACCTAAGAGATATCCCGGGAGCTGCTATGTTAGGAGGAGCTGTTAATCAACCTGCTAATGGTGGCCCTCCAAACTTGCCATTTTATAATACTCCTTCACCAATGGCTCCACAGGTATGGCAATGTGAATTATATGAAGTTAACAGTTCATAGAAAGTGTACAGTGATTTGCTTTTCCTTTTCTAACATAACCCCAAAGCAAGCTTGCTTTGCCTGTAATGTAAATTTTCTTCAATTGTGCTTTTCTATGGACAATACCTTCTGTTTTAAAAATCTACTGAAACTTCTTTCTTCTCTTGCTTGGCTTGTGGCTTAATCGATCACTTCCCAGGCCTTTTTTTTTTTGCAGACAATGCTTGGCTTTCTCTGGCTTAATTTGGGCATGCTTTGGAATGCTGTTTATATCTTTTCTTATCTTGTGTTGAATTTCCAACCTGTGATCTGAATGCAGACTTTATATTTATTTCACAAGCAAGTCATATGCCTAGTAACTCTCATCTCATCCTAATCTTTCATGTTTACTTGACATGTTATTGCATATTACAACCCCATTTCATTCTCTTCCACTTTTTTGCTTTATTATCTATGGCAAAGATAGTGTATTATATGTTTTCTTTACTTATTTAGGCTTAGAATTTGTATACTCTATTTTGGTTATGTTTTCAGGACTTCTAATAATCACACTTAGGTTTATCACATTTTCTATATTTTCCAATGTACAGTTTAACCCTTCATCTGAGTTTCTTTATTTTTAATTAGACTAGGAAAACTCAGACACTTGAGTTCTAGAGATTATTATTTATTTCTCTTCTAATAAATTCTTGACTGTTATAACAATAATAATTCATATTTCTTATTTTGAGGTTATTATTTCTGAAATATTTTTTTTTCATCCAGTTTGAATGATAGGTTTCCATTATCAAGCTCTCAAGGACCAAAAGAAAAGGGCTAATGAGATTTAATTCTATATTTGCTTCATTAGTTTCCTTAAACCTAATGAAGCAAATACAGAAATATTAGTTTATTGCAGAAATATTAGTTTATTGCAGCAGAAAATAATTTTTTATTTTTATTATTTATTTTTTTTTTCCATTCTACCTATTCTGAAGTTTGTATCTCACCTCAAAATAAAACCCAAAAATCAAAACTGCTTTTGTTGATTTACATTTAACATTCAACCACAAAGATTTGCTCTAATGAGATTTAATGTTTGACATGTTCACAAAATATTTGAGGGTTCATTTGTTTATACCATTGTTAAAAGTAGATCCAAATTGTATGATTGGATGATTATACAAGTGCACCTTACTGAACTCATTTTTTATTCAGGTGCATGGATTCCAAATTAGTAGCTAATGCTGTGTGGAAGATTTTTCGGAGGTTGCCAAGTCTTGAGGGATCTTCATGGTCTAAAGTCACTAGAGAAACAAAAAATTTGTACTAAAAAATTTATACTATAAAAAATTGTTTATGTATACTTATTGCCACTAATAACTTAATTATGAATGTTGTGTTATTTGATTATTATTGTAATGAATGACTATTTTATAAACATGTTTGGTTATTATATTTGAAATTCAACAGGTTCTTAAAAATGTGTAGACAAAAAAAAAATGGAATACTAGAAAAATATAGCCAAACAATTACAAAATTGCGACAAAATCAGCGATCAAAGGTGACAAAAAAAATATTGAATTCTGCGACAAATCAAAGACTGAAACAACGAGAAAAATATTGTGACATATTCTGCGATAAAATTTAGCGAGCAAATTAGCGACAAATTCAGCGACTAAATTAACGATCCAAATAGCGATGAATTCAACGACCAAAGCTAAATCAGCGACGACTTTCAGCGGGAATAAATAATTCCCGCCAAAAATGAAAATGTTGAATTTGTCTCTGTTTTGTCGCTGATTTGTCACTAATCAACGACACGCACAATTGGTCACTGATTTGTAGTTGATTTTTTAGCGACCAGGACATTACCGTCCGCTCAATTTTTCTCGCTGTTCGTCGCTGATATTGTCGCTATTGTATTTTAGTCGTTGATTTCGTCGTTAATGGTGTCGCAGATTACGTCGTAGATTGCTGTTTTTTTGTAGTGATATTTTCTCTGTTTTTTTTCTTTTTTTATGCTAAATATTTTAATTTATGTTTTAAATATATGTACTTCCTGCATTATATATAAATGTAATCATTTTCTGATAACACTTCGTTTTTATTCATTCATATGCATAATTGCAATAAAAGTTGTTCATTCATATACATAATTGCAGTAAAAGAAAAATTGATATTTAAATTGCAGAAAAAAGGAATGCACAATATTTATATGACTATATGCTCTTTAATAGTTGAAAATGATTGAATTTATCTTGTTGGTTATCTTGATTTTTTTTTCAGATTTTGCTTATTAAGTTCATTTTCTGAACTTAAGAAGAATTTAACGTCTCTCTATAATTTTCTCCCACAAAAAATTATTGTAAGATTTTACTCTCCATTCTCTCAATATGTTTATAGTCTTTTTCTTGAGTTTTCAGTACCTCCGTTGTCTCTATTTCTTCTTCTATTTATAGTGGAAGTAATTTTTTATTTTCTATATTTGTATTTTTCAAGTATTTAACACTCTTTTTTTTTTTGTGTTTTTACATAATCATGCTTGCTATTTTTTTTTTAAAAAATTCTAATATGCATTCTTTTTTTGTTACTCGCAATTTATCTTTTATATTTGGAATTTATGTATTTAGAATATTAGAAATATTATTTTTTTAATAATTTTTATTTTTTACTTAATTTATTGTAATATATAAATATTTATAAAAAATGAGTTTCTATATCATCTTTAGTCCACTCGACCATATACGTACAGATATAAATTTAACAAATTTGACTTTCACAAAACAAACCCGTAAAAAGAAATTCAACCATCAAGTCAATCTGATGGAAATATATTTTCTACATATTTAATCACTAAGAATAGAGTTGCATGTGTAAATATATATATATATATATATTACCGGATATGTGGTTCCCACCGACTAATCCTCTAAACAAATATAATTTTTTAAATGAATATAATTATTATTAATATTAAATAAAATATCAACAAATTAACAAAAATTAAACACATATCAACAGATTAACCACGCACCTATCTCGCATAAAAAACATATAAACATGTCGTCAAAAAAATAAAACTACACATATAAACAGTGCCTTGCATGATTCGGGAAAAAAAAGGTTGCAAAAAGTTTGAAGTTTTATGAAAAAAAAATCAAAATCTGTTGAGGTGATAGACAATAAAAAAAAATCAAAAGATATATTTTGATATGCACATGGAAAATAATTACACGAAATTTGAAGATAAAATAAAAAATTTAAAATTATATATATATATATATAATATGCACATGGAAAAGTAATTATGCGAAAATCCTAGCTACAAAAAGTCAAACAAAATAAAACATGATATTTACGAAACTATAGGACTCTAAAGGTAGTGTCGGTCGAATTAGACCGGATTGAGAATATATTTTACTTCAATCAATCTCATTTATATACTAAAAAATAAAATTAAAGTTGATCAAAATTATATATATTTCCAACCGATCTATATATTTTCAGTTTTAGTCAGATTCGATCGGATTAAATCGGATTGTAATATATATAATAGATATTATAAATATATATAATATATAATAGTATATATTTAAAAATTTATATGTCGGGTTGATTCAGATTGGGCGGGTTATATAATATATATTATAATTTATGAATATATATGTATAATTTATATATGTGTCGATCGAATTTGGATTCAATCGGAAGAATAAATCTTAATCCGGCCATCCGACTGAATTCAAATTTTTTTAAAAATACAAATCAATTTTACCGATATATATAATATAAACCGACCCAATCTGACCAAAATGTGTTCGATTCTGTCGAATTTAGTCGGATTCAAAAAATTTGCCCACCCTTAATCGACTCTATTTTTAAATTTAAATAATTATAAAAATCACATAATATTAATTGATTTGATAAAAATAAAATATAACAAGTATAATAGATTATCTCAAGGCAGAAAAAGAGAATAATTTTGTGGTGTTGAAATTAAAAAATATTGTTGGGAAAATAGAACATTAGTATAATAATTAGTGTTTTTTTTACCATATATATATAACTAATTATAATTCTATAAAAAATAGGATATTATAATTTTATTTAAATTATTATAATAAATATAACAATTATTATAATAAATATATATTATAATAAAATTATAATTTCTAATATCTATATCCATTATAAATTATGATGTCATGTGCGTGTAAATATAATATAAACCAAATATATTTGTTATATTTGGTTTTGGTGTAAACTATTTATGTCTAAATATTAAAAAAATATAATTATATCTATTATAATTAATTTAAAATTTTAAAATTTTAATTTAAAATTTAAAAATTAGGATACGTGATATAATATTATGCTAATATTAATTATTTTAGTATTATACTAAAAAAGAACCCTGCACAATATTGCAGACATTTTTATTTTTCAAATTATATGATAGTTTTAAATAAATAATCATTTATCTGAAGCTATAAAAACCAAAATTAAGATCTTAATAAATTTAAGCAAATAATCTATAATTATTAGATTAAAAAATATAGAGAAATTTGCAACACTATAATATTATCATAATATTTCATATACATAATAAATTTTTTGTTAAACCAAATGAACCAAATACTATTAATAACAAATAAAAAAATATTTATAGTAAAAAATTAAAATAGCAACTCCAGCAGTAGGTAACCTCATCAACCCTAGAAAAATTTATTAAATCTAGTGAGTTTAAAATATTTATTTGATAATAATTAAAATTGTATCTAAAGTGAATTTAGGTCAACTAAAAAATTAATTTGTATATTAACTACTTAATTTATTAATATATTAATATTCTAAATTCATCAAAGATATTTTTAATAGTTTATTATCTTATTTAATATTAATTAATTATTATCAATATCAAATCGAATATTTTAATTCTATTTAAACTTTTCAAATAAATATTTTTGATAACTAATTAATTATCTATTTTAATAAATTATAAATTTAATATTTTAAAAAACTTAATTTAATTTAAAACCCGATATAAATATTTTTCATATTAATTATATATAATTAATAGATATGAAATTTTGGTTTTAATTATATATATAATTAATTATTTAAAATTTTTAAAAAATCATTTTAATAATTTTCAAACATCAACTATATTAGTAAATTGAGTAGATATAAAAAATTAATAATTTATATTTTTTCATATATTTAAATAGAATAAATAAACAAATTAAATTAGATTTAATAGATATAAAAATTAATTAATAATTAATTAATATAATATCAAGTAGGATATCAAAATTTTATTTGAACGTGACATATAAATATAATTATTATCAATATTAAATATGATATTATAATTATATTTAAAATCTCCAAATAAATATAATTATTATCAATATGAAATATAATACTATAATTAGAACTCTGAAACTAAATAAATAAATATTATTATTATAATAATAAATTAATTTAAAATTTTAAAAATTAAAAAATATAGTATAATATTATGTTAATATTATCTATTTTAATATTATATATAAATTTAGTTGTTTTGTGTTATATATAGCTATAGATATAGATTACTTGTTTAGATTATAAATAAAATTAATCAATTAATAACCATATAAATGCAATGATTTGGATGTGGTATTAGATCGACAGTTTTGAAAGACTGAACGAATATATCATCTGGCAAAAAAAAAAAAAAAGGTTTGAGAGAGCACATGGGATGAGACAAAAGTCGGTGGCAGGACTCGGGACAAACGTGAACGCGCAGTACAATCACGAGAGGAAATTGAGGATTTATTTTTTCAATTTTTAATTCATATCGTAGTGTATAAATTTTTTGTTATTTATAATAAAAAATATTTTTATTTAAAATATATTAAAAAATAAATATTCAACTTGTATTTTTATTGAAAAAAAAAATTCTATTAGGTTTTATAACAATTCTATTAGATTCTGTAACAATCACATGATAAAACTTAAAGGTTAAATACTAATTAAAAAAATCTGGAATTGGTTGAAAAATAAATTCAAATAAAAATTTAGAAGGATGATTAAAGAAGGGATTTAAAAAAAAGAAATTCTAAAAATAACATATTTAAAAATATATATTTTTAAAATATGTATTTTAATAATTTTTAATTCTAAAAATATTTTAGTTTCATTGAATATATAATATATATTTGCAATATTTAGAATATTAAAAATATATATTTAATATACAAAATCATAACATATTTTTTAAAAATTAAAAAAGCAACATGTAAAGTAATTTTCTATTAAAACAATAGGAATCACCAATTTTTTTGATGATCAAATAGGTCAAATTAATTTGAGATAAATATTTTTTTAATTAATATGATCGGTTATATTAATTAAAATTAATTAAATTAATTGTTTGATTTTAAAATTTTGATAAAGTAATATTATTGATTTGATTTTTAATTTATATGTTTTATAAATTAAAATTAATTAAATTCAGCATATAACAATCGGTTTTATAAGTTTTAATTTTTTTAAATAGTTAATTTTAAAAAAATAAGTTTTTTAATTCGACCATTGATTGTTGATTTAAAATTCGACTAATCCGAATTGCGTTAATTCCTACCCAACACTATGTGTAACTATTAATTTATATTAAATGTTCACACATTTATATTTAAAAATACATATATTGAAGTTAAATTTTTTTTTTTATATTCAACAGAAAATAATTAGTATTTAAAAAATAAAAATATTTTATTACAAATTAATTTGAGATTCGGAGTGTTTGTGGGTAAATTTTAATATAATTTTTTATGATATAACTTCAATAATAAAACTTTAATTATAATTTAATGAGTAAAATTCATTTATGATATTAACGTGTATTATATCGAATTTATATGTATAGCTATGTGGGTAGAGGTTTTTTTTTTAAATAGGAAAAAATATTAAATTTCATGACATATATTATTATGTGAAAAATATAGAAATTATATTATTATATTAAATTGCTATTGTATTCATATTTAATATTATTTTTAAAAATCTTAATAAATATATTTTATATAAAAATAAGGATATATTAATGCATATAAATATATTCTAATTAAAATAATTAATTTTTTATTTTTTAAAATAAAAAAGTTTTTATATGAGTGAATAATAATATATAATATACATTAAATTTTGTTAATACTGTAAAATAGATGGACAGCAGGAGAGAGCAGTTGATACTACAATGAGAACGCCCACACTATAAAAGTTTTTCAGTACGGACAAAATTTAAATAATCCCACTATAAACACGCTTGAAAATACATGAAACTTAGAAACCACGCTCTGGATCCAATTTCACCTGCTGGTTCTATCCTTTTCACTCCCAAAATCTCTGATTTGATCAATCCAGGTTTTCATCCAAAATGAATTCTAATCACTTGATTCTCGACGAGCCTATAAGAATGGCTTCGATTTTGGAGCCATCAAAACCAGTAAGCGTTCTCTTTTGGTACTAAAAGTTGAATTACTACCTACTGTGTTAGTGTCATCTCTTAATTTTTTTTTAAATTACGAGTTGATTTCGCGTTTGGTTGCTAAGAAAGTGCGGGAAATTATAAGATATCAGGAGTGAATTTATGAAGTTAGTTTTTAATTCATTTATTTATGCTGCCAGTGTTTTGTTCAAGTAAGGTTTGACTTTTTTTCTTGTAGCATCAAAGTTTTATTTTCTTGATTTTCTAATGTTTTTCCTTTTTTATGATTTGTTTATTTTCTGGGAAAATGTTAGGGGTTTTATGCATTTTGATATTTTGGGTTCTGAAAGCATACCTGCCTGTTAACGGATCATATTATAGTTAAGGATTTTCTTATTATTTTAGAAAAAAGTTGGCTCTGTGATAGTTATATCTGTCTCTTATATATTGGTGGTTGTGTTTAGGAACTATACTAATCGTTAAAATAAATGAGTTTCTGTTTTGTGATTTTGGCTTGATTGTGTTTTGCAGACTTTCTTCCCTGCAATGACCAAAATTGTTGGGACACTTGGTCCAAAATCACGAACTGTTGAGATAATTTCTGATTGTTTGAATGCAGGGATGTCTGGTATTTCCCACATCATATCTTCAGTTTGGAAATTGGAATTTTAGTTGGATGATTGAATTAGTGTTAAGCAAATTCCATATAGAAATACTTTACAGAACTTCGTTTTTAGCTTTGATATCATGTGCCTAGACACTTTCTTTAAAAAAAAAAAAGTCTAGAATACATTTTTGGACTTATTTAAATCTGAAATGCTTTTAGGTTCATTCTCGATTTTTCTTGTCCAGTGGCACGGTTTGATTTTTCGTGGGGTGATGCTGAATATCACCAAGAAACACTGGTTAATCTAAAAGCAGCAGTCAAGAGCACCAAGAAGCTCTGTGCGGTAAGCTTGTCCTTTTATGGTTCAGTATATATCACAAGTTCAAATCCTGTTCCATTTTGCTACAAAATACAGATGTAAGGATATCATTATTCTGCATCTTTAATGTCTCTGTCATATGATGGATTTTCTAGTTAAAATTTTACCATATTCTTTATGTGTGCAAAATCATAATTTAGTGACTGTAGCACTAGCATCCATGATTGATATTTTATTTTGGATGTATAAATGAGGTCTGTGTCTGGTGCACCTGCAGCAGTACTTGAGAAGCTTGAAATGCAGCTCTGGTGTGTGCGTGCGTCTTTTTTTTTTTTTTCAAAATTCTTTTTACATTTAAGAAGTTTAAGAATTGTGCGTACTAATTAGAGTATAAACACTAGAACCCTCTTTTTTGGTGGGTTGAAATGTAGACAATGCAGGATGGAGCTCGAGTAGATAATATTTTTTATTTTATTAGGGTGAATGATCTAGGTTAATCCTAATCAATATAAAGAAGTTAAGGTAGGTTTATCCTAATCAATATGAAGAAGTTAAGGTAGGTTAATCCTAATCAATATAAAGAAGTTAAGGTATTTTGAAAAAAATTGTCCCTTTGATCATTACTGTTTTTATATTGCTTCAATGTCTCACTTTTTGAGGATTACTTTTTATCAGGTTATGATTTTTTTTTCCTTTGCACTAACTAGTCTTGCATTTTGTACTTAGTTTACTTTTATTATACCTTCATCTATCTTTTGTATCATCATTTCCCATTTTCTTATTTTTGTCTTTGGCTTTTGTAACAGGTCATGCTAGATACAGTGGGTCCAGAGTTGCAAGTAGTCAATAGAACTGAGCATCCAATTTCTCTTCAAGCTGATACCTCTGTGCTCCTAACACCAGATCAAGACAAAGAAGCCTCACCATATCTGCTACCAATAAATTTTACTGGTTTGTCGAAGGTAAAAGTCTTTAATGCATGTCATATATATTCATTTGGGTTTTGTAGAATATGCTTGCCTTCATTTTCAAAATCTTTCGGCAATTTTTACAATAAATTGGGTATGCAAAAATTTTTTTTGCTTTGGGGGCAGGGGAGAGCTCCATTATGCTAGCTGCATTGCAGTTGGTGTAATTGCTATCTTAACATATGATTACAAGTAGTCAATAGCCGCATTTGGCGGTGACTTTTAAACTTCTGAAAATCACTAGGTTCTTTGTGATGTCAAGATATTCTAAACTGGATTAGAATCTGATCTATTGTTGTGATGCATATCTCGACATCTTTTTTGTTATCATGTTGAAGTACTTAGCTGTTGCATTTGAAGAGAATTGGTGATTGGCTCAATGTCTTGAGAAGCATTCATCACTTAGCTTTGAAAAATAAAGGGAAAATATATAATCCTTTATTAGATGTAATTTAAATTTTATTACACCCCATTCCCCTTCCTGCTCCCTCTTTCTTATTTTTATTAAAATCTATATGCTTCATGGCATTCTTATGCAATTTCTTTATTATTTTAGATATTGTTACTTATTTTTAGTTAGTCAACCAATAAAAAAGGGCTTGCTTGTTACTTATTAGTTAGTAGAGCAATAAAAAAGGGCGTGTACCCTTGATTTTTTTGTTCTCTATGGAGTTTATTTCTGCTTTTCTGTTTGCGATCCCCCACCCTCTTGAGCCCCTTATCTCTCTTCTCAATTTTGCTTCTAAGTTATGAAAGCATGTACTGACTGATATTTTATTACATGATTGTAAACTTAGAGTTTCTCATCAACATGATGATTAGAGAATGGAAAAGAAGAATACATATAGCCGACCCCGATTAACTTGGGATCAAGATTTAGTTGTTGTTGTATTATTGTAAACGAAGAGTTTCCCATCAACCTGATAACAGGAGTTCAATGTGGTTTTTGCAGGCAGTGAAGAAGGGAGATACTATTTTTATTGGTCAGTACCTGTTCACAGGAAGTGAAACTACATCCGTGTGGCTAGAGGTAAGACAATATTTGTGTACTTGAGTTCAATCCCTGCAGTTGCTTGTTTATATTCTCTGCTAACTAGTCTTAGCATTTAAGTTTAACTTAATTAGGGCAACTAAATTCATCAATTTCCCATGTTAGGCCCATTTGTGAGTTCTCTAGAATGCAAACATGTTTCTTGCCTGACCATTTAATGGGAACTGGTTCTTTCATAAGCAACCAGGGTACCTTTGGTTGAAAAATAAACTCTAATTTACAAAATTCAACAGAGTATTACAAATGCGATATAAAGTTTCAACTTGATGTTGCAGGTAACTGAAGTAAATGGTGAAGATGTGCTTTGCCTGATAAAGAACTCTGCTACCTTGGGAGGGCCACTCTATACTTTGCATGTCTCTCAAATTCGTATAGATCTGCCTACTCTCACTGATAAAGATAAAGAGGTTGGCTTTTCTCCTCTATTGAATATGTTATGGTTTATTATGTGCAGGCTTAATGTGTTTGTATACTCTTAGCATTCACTGATTTCCATTTTTCTAACTTTTGGGGCTTATTGAGGCTTGTGCTTCTTAGGTGAAAATATTAATTATTCATGTAAATATATCATTTGTGGGTTTCTTGCTTGATTTCAACCTTACATAAGGGACTGAAGTTTCACCAGAGTATTTTTTTGGACATACCTATACCCATACAAGTCTTTCCATACACTTAAATGTCAGGTTGCTACTGACTGATTGATAATTAACTTGAAATTTCAATTATCACGTTTTTGTATTTTTATTTTCATTATTTCTTTTTTGATCTTCTACATTATACTTTTTTCATTCTAACTTTAACAGTCTTAAAAAGTAGATCCTCGTTATTTGGTATTTCATCTGATCCTTGTTATTTGGTATTTCACTTCTAATACATATATGTTACATATTTTAAGGGGAGTACGTTTGACACTCATTGCTGCTTCATTGTCTGGCATTTTTGACGAAACATGTTCTTGCTGATGCATTAGAGAATTAAGATGTAAGTTCTTTAAGAAATTTGGAGAGACTTGTTGCCTGCAAGTAATGCTCCAGGAAGAATTTGGAAAGGGCATTAAAGAAGTGGAGACTAAGGAGTGGCTTAGAAGTTTCATGACTAGTGAAAAAAATACAATAAGGGAATACAAGAGTATTTCTATCTTAAGCATGGTCATAAGAAAGTTATTAGGAATGGATTGCCAATATAGAACACTGGGACATCCATAATAAGGCAGGAAATCAACTCAAGCGAATAATCAATAAACAGTCCCGAGAGATTGTGATCTACAAAGAGAGAGAGAGATGAGTGCTTAGAAAGAATGTTCAAAGTTGCAAATTAGTCAAACTGGTCCCAAATGAACCATCTAAAGAGTTATTTGTAGAGAGAAAGCAAGATGGTTATGATTTTGTGACAGAGGTTCCAAATATTACTTTGATTAGCAGCTAATAAGAAGTGCAATATCCTAGAGAAAACATGGTTGGTATTAGGAAAAGCAAAAGAGGGAAGGACACTCTTTAACATGACCCTCTTCAAGTGCACTGAGCTGAAATTCTCAAACTTATCCTAGTAAACCTGAAATTGTTTTTGCAATCCTGCCACACTTGATCCATATTGTTAATTGCCCAAGGTGCATGATGTAATGGACTATTAGCCAAAACAAGAGATATAAATGATAGGGTAAGATAGAAAAGAAAGAAAAAAATTAGAGAAGATAGGGAAGAAGAACAGAGAAAAAAAGGAGAGAGGACATTTTAATATTTTTCATTATACCTCTGTCGCTACATCTCATGCTAATAAAACTAATTGTGTAACACATACAAACTAACAACTAACAATATTCTGCCATTCCTATTTTTTCTCTCGAATAGACACCTGTCCATTCTGTTAACAAGGCCTTACTCACTCATTTCCTAATCAAACTTGGCTTACTTCTTTCATTCTCCTCTTTCTTCTTTGGTATGTGACAATTCCCTCCCCTTGAAGCTATTTTTGACCCCAAGAATGCATAATATCCAGAAATTGTTGCTGGATAAAAGATAAATCTTCCCAAGTGGAATCAACAGATGAGAGATTACTCCGTTTGACCAGCACTTGTTGTACATGATCACCAGCCCTCCCAATAGCTCTGGAATTCAGAAATTTTTCAGGCTCAACAATTAATTCAGTGTTGTGTGTTTTCGGGAGCTTAGTTACTGGTACAGTATTGTGTCCTATCTTCTTTTTTAGCAGTGAAACGTGGAAGACTGGATGAATTCTAGAATTTAGAGGCAACTTCAGCTTGTAAGCTACACTTCCAATTCTTTCTATAATCTCAAAAGGGCCATAGTATCTTGCAGCCAACTTAAGGTTCCTCCTTACTGCTATTGTGGTTTGTCTATAGGGCTGAAGCTTTAA
This sequence comes from Garcia nutans, assembly GCA_947685225.1. Taxonomy (NCBI): domain Eukaryota; kingdom Viridiplantae; phylum Streptophyta; class Magnoliopsida; order Malpighiales; family Euphorbiaceae; genus Garcia; species Garcia nutans. The sequence goes on from CANTUV010000041.1 coordinate 13,386,846, forward strand.
ATAGACCATGTCCCCCACCTGAAACTCACGTTTACTTCTGCCCTGGTCTGCATAATACTTCATTCTCTGTTTAGCAGCTTGTAAATTTTCTTTAAGAGTATTCTGAACAGCTTCTCTTTTCCAATAAAAGATCCTCCACAGCAGCCACATTACTAGTAATATTAGTTAAAATAGGAAAAGTAGGATTATACCCATACAATGCCTTGAAAGGAGTCATGTTGATGGCTGAATGGTGGGTTGAGTTGTACCACCATTCAGCTAGTCCCAACCAGTCACTCCATTTGCTAGGGTGTAAATGAGTCATGCAGCGTAAATAGTTCTCAAGTGTCTTGTTTAATCGCTCTGTCTGGCCATCTGTTTAGGGGTGGTATGTTGTACTTATGTGCAATCTCACCCCCTAACAGCTTAAAGAGCTCCCCCCAAAAGACACTTGTAAATAATTTATCTCTATCCGATACAATGACTTGAGGAAGCCCATGTTATTTGCAAATATTATTGAGAAACTGCTTGGCGACTGAGGCAACAGTAAAAGGATGGGATAATGGTATGAAATGGGAAGATTTGGTGAAGCTGTCAACTATAACCATGATAGTATCATGCCCTTTTGACTTTGGTAATTTCTCAATGAAGTCCATACTGATGTGTGACCAGGCTATAGAAGGGATAGATAAAGGCTGTAGCAGACCAGGATAATGGCAATTTTCCCCTTTACACCTATTACGTACATCGCAATGCATAATCCACTCCATAACTGACTTCCACAGATTTGGCTAATAAAAATGGTTCTTCATTTTGATATATGTCACCTGTATTCCTAAATGACCACCAATAGGAGAGTCATGAAATTGAGCCATCAATTACTGTCTCAATTCAGTAGCTTGACCAATATAAATCCTTCCTTTATACCGAAGGATACCACTTGTAATAGAGTAATGTCCTTGAGTAGATTGGCTGGAGGCAGTGGCTTGAATTAGTGCCTGTGCTTGTTGATCCCCTTTATAAGAGTTTTGCACCTCTACCATCCATGTTGGTACAACTGAGGAGACAAATAATGCAGCTTCAGAACCATCATCCTCTCTTCTTGAAAGGGCGTCAGCAGCCCTGTTTTCCTGCCCTTTTTTGTAAAGGATCCTATAGTCAAGGCCTAAGAGCTTGGTGATGCCCTTTTGTTGTACATAAGAGTGCAATCTTTGTTCAAGTAAATGCTTGATACTCTCATGATCAGTTTTAATGTAAAATCTCCCTTGCTCCAAGTAATGCCTCCATTTTGAGACTACATATATTATGGCGATTAGTTCTCTCTCATATGCTGAAAGAGTTTGGTTTCTAGGGGGGAGAGGTTTTGAGATAAATGCTATTGGTCTACCCTCTTGCATAAGCATTGCTCCAATCCCACTTCCACTGGCATCACATTCCAGAGTGAAAGGTAGGCTAAAATTTGGTAGAGCCAACACAGGAGCTAAAGTCATAGCCGTCTTCAATAGATTAAAGGCCTTATCTGACTTCTTCATTCCAACTAAAAGCATTCTTTTTTAATAGTTCTATTAAAGGTTTGCTAATAGTGACATAATCTTTAATAAATCTCCTATAATATCCCGTTAATCCCAAAAAACCTCTCAACTTTTTCAGAGCATTTGGAACAGGCCATTCAACCATAGCCTGGATTTTTGAATAATCTGTAGCTAACCCTTCTGCTGAAATGATATGTCCTAAATACTCCACTGAGGACCCTCCAAAAACACATTTCTCCCATTTAGCGTAAAGCTGTTGTTCTAGCAGTATTTCGAACACCAACTCAAGATGCTCCAAGCGTGAGTCAAATGAAATACTGTAAATAAGTATATCATTAAAAAACACTAGAACGAACCCCCTCAAATAGGGTTGAAACAACTTTTTCATTAGAGCCTGGAAGGTTACTGGGGTGTTAGGGAGCCCAAATGGCATCACTCTGAACTCGTAATGCCCTGCATGAGCTTTGAGAGCTGTTTTGTGGATTTCTAACGGGTTCATGCGAATTTGATGGTATCCAGCTCGTAAGTCGATTTTAGATAAAACCATAGCCCCGTGTAATTCATCTAGTAAGTCTTCAATGATTGGAATCGGAAATTTGTTCTTGATTGTCTTCTCATTTAGCTAGCGGTAGTCAACACAGAACCGCCAGCTGCCATCTTTCTTTCTCACCAAAAGATCAGGTGATGCACAGGGGCTTTGACTGGGTTGAATTAATTATGATTCCAACATTTCTTGTGTCAAATTTTCTATTTCATCTTTTTAGAGATGTGGATAGCAGTAGGGTCTGAGATTAATAGAGTTTGTGTTTGGTTGCAAGGGTATAGTGTGGTTTACGTGTCTATAAGGAGGCAATTTGGTTGGTTTCTGAAAAAGGGTGTGATACTTGTTGAGGAGGGATTGAAGGGAGCTCTGGAATCTGTCTGGAGATGGTGCTGGAAGGGTTGGAGTTATGGTGGATAGTTGTGAGGAGAATAATCTTGCAGATATACCATTCCAACCTTTCTGTATGAGTCTACCCATCTCCTAACCTCTCATGATTTTTAAAGTAGTAGGTTTGGTCATGCCCTTTAATTCAATCATCTTTCCTTCCTTCTTAAAGAGCAGCTTGTATCCCTCAAAATCAAAAGTTACAAGTGTATAGGTTCTCATCCAATCAACCCCTAACACCATGTCATAGTCTCCAATGTCTAACACTCTCATGTCAAACTGAAATTTGTGCCCCTGCATGGTCCAACTGCATCCCAGATACTTAGCCCCTCACAACTATTTTGCAGCCATCTGCCACCATTATTGTCACCAGATTGACCTGTATGATTGGTAGCTTAAGGTCATCGGCCAGCTTTGAATCTATAAAGCTATGTGTACTGCCACTGTCGATGAGGATGACTACTGATTTATTTTTTATTTGTCCCTTCAGCTTAATAGTGTTATCAGAGAGGCTGCCATCAATGGCGTTGATTGAGAGTTGAGCTCGTTCTGTAGCTTCTTCTTCTTCGAATTTTTCTTCCTCTACTTCCTGCCATTCTTCTTCGTGAGCATCTTTTATAAAACTGTCGTTGGTTTGCAAGCTCATTAAAGGTTTTGAAGCACATCGATGACCAGGAAAATATTTCTCTCCACATCGGAAACATGGGTTGGTGTTTTTTCTGGCAGCAGGATAAGGGACGAGGGATTTGGAGGTGGTGTTCGACTGAGTTTTTGAGGTAAAGGTGCTGATTGGTCTCGGGTTAAATGAGTTAGGATTATTTTGGATAGCTAGTGTTTTTGGTATTTGGTTTTGGGCCGGGTAAGTTGTGTTTCGGGTATGTGAGTTTGAGTGAGCTCGGTAAAGTTTATGAGAAGCTTCCGGCACTACTTCTTGCAATGGTGCTTGGTTGAATGCTTGTGCCAAAGTTACCGGACAAAACATTGGGACCATTGCTCCCACTTCTTCCTTCAATCCGCCTAAGAAACTCAAGACATAGTAAGCCTCAGTGAGATAAGGATTCAACCTCTCCATTTTCGCCTTCTTTTCTTCAAAAACCTCCTGAACTCCTTGACAGTAGTGGTCTGCCTGAGCTTGTTGAATTCAGCCACCACATCTTCGTAGGTGAATCACGGAATCTCTGAATCACTGATTCAGAGAATTCGTTCCAATCGCTAATAGGGTGAGTGGAAACCCATCCCCAGTACCACCGTTTTGCCAATCCCGTAAGATAGTGTGGCCAACTCTATCTTCCGGAACTTTGTATATCTGAAAATATTTTTGACATTTCCAGACCCAAGATTGTGGTTCCGTACCCATTTTTGGGAGGAGCCGATTAAGGCAACCCCTGTTCCCATCTCTATTCTCTGCAAAAACTTCCTCTGTTTCTCTGGCTCGAATATTTGGGCTCGGTAAGATTCCTTTTCCAGTCAATGTAACATCTTCCTCCAGAACTTCTTTTCCCTTGTTCAAACTTTGTAGCATCTGCATCATTTGATTGAACTGAGCGCCCATGTTCAATTGCTCATTCCTGAGTTGATCGTAGCTGCGTTGTTGCTCGTTTCGAGCTACCTGTGCCTCTTTCTGTAGCACTTCAAACCTCAGATCAATCTCATTCTGGAGCAAGGTGAGTTTGTCAAACTCTTCTACATCCTCCGATCCTGTGGTTTCCCCAGTGTTGGGGTTCCTAGTCTTTTTTGTTACTTTACTCAAGTTTTAGAAAAATTTGCCCAGCTCTTTTATTGCTCTGATACCAAATTGTAATGGACTATTAGCCAAAACAAGAGATATCAAATGATAGGGTAAGATAGAAAAGAAAGAAAGAAATTAGAGAAGATAGGGAAGAAGAGAGAGAAAGGAGAGAGGAAATTTTAATATTCTTCATTATACCTCTGTCGCTACATCTCATGCTAATAAAATAATTGTGTAAAACATACAAACAAACTAACAACTAACAATATTCTGCCATTCCTATTTTTTCTTTCGAATAGACACCTGTCCATTATGTTAACAAGGCCTTACTCACTCATTTCCTAATCAAACTTGGCTTAATTCTTTCATTCTCCTCTTTCTTCTTTGGTATGTGACACGTAATTAGGTTGCTCTTCCAAATAATTAATCATAGACATGCTATCATATATATGTTGACATAACTTTTGAATGGCAGAAATATTAAATAGAAATGAATTTCATGCATCTTCAAGGATTTTATGAAAATGAAAATTGGAGCTTTTGGCACAAGAGAGCATTCAGTATACTTGTAGTGATTTGGAGCATTTGGGTAAAAAGATGTGCTTGGATCATTAAGACTCAACGTTTGTCTTTGCAGTTACTGTAGAACAAATTCTTTTCTTGGCTTTTTAATAGATTTTTGTTATGCGGCTCTTGAAAGACCACCTGTATCCAGTGTAATTTGACAGTATTACTTCATGAGCTTTATTCTGTTTTATAACTTTTAGGCTTAGTTGAGATGTCCATTTCAAAGAGGATACCCTCCATATTGATTTTTTCTTGTTTAACAAAATCATCTTTTGGCTGAAAAAAAAAACTGTCATTATTTAGCAATTTCATTAATTTGAAGCCTTCTTACAATTCATTCAATAGGTTCTGAATCACATTCATTCTATAGAAAGTTGTAATATATTTTGATTAATAGAAAATTGTTTGGTGCACCTGTATTTATAATATTGGCAGGATATTCTCTTCCTAAAAACTGTCTCATATATTTATTTATTTATTTTGGAAGTGAAGACTACTGGGCTTATTTTTATGTTAAATTATTTATTAAATTTCAGTGATCATTGCTTATTGATCCTTGTCAGGTCATAAGCTCCTGGGGTGTTAGGAATAATATAGATTTCCTCTCATTATCATATACCCGGCATGCTGAAGATATTCGCCATGTAAGGATTTTCCTGCTAGCAGAACTCATATATTTTGGTTTTCTTCATTTGATTGCTTAAACCCCTCCTTTTCTTGGGTCTGTACTGTCTTTACTCAGTTTCTACTCATTACAGTCAATGATTTGCTTTATTACGTAATTTTCAAGCATGTGATTAAGTAAATTTCCTTTTTTTGTTTGTTATAAATTTGATTCTTGCTGCTTATGCTGTTACACAGGCCCGGGAATTTCTTTCCAAACTCGGGGATCTCAATCAAACTCAAATTTTTGCGAAGATAGAAAATATAGAGGTGAACTTTTAAATTTCTAGCTTTGAGTTTCTATTTTACATATTATTTGTTTTTATGGAATTGGAGAGAAAGGAAAGTAAAATAAATAGCATTTCTCTTAATTTCTATCATTTGGATTTTTAATTGAGAAGAGAAATATAATTTATCTAGGGAAATAGTTTTTTTCAAATGGCCAAAAATTAATTTTTCACCTAAATGGTAGGAAAGAAGAGGAAATAAGAGGAGAAAATATTGTCATATGAAATACCATTTGTGTCCTTTTTTTATTTTGATTGAATCACGTTTTAAAACACATTAAAGGATTGAGGATATTACAAATTTTGTTTATTTATTTAAATTATGGAGGAGAAATTTCATTTTACTCATTATTCAATTAAGATTATCAAACGCATTGAAGAAAATTAAATTTATTTTCATTTATTTTCTACCTATTTCTTTCATTAAAGTAAATTCAATCTCCCTTGTGCAAATTAATAATCAAACAAAGCATTAGTGTTGTACATATGCTTGAATTTCATTTTTCAGTTCCTGTTTACAATTTTTTAATCACATTTTGTAGGGATTAACACATTTTGATGAGATCCTACAAGAAGCAGATGGTATCATCCTTTCTCGTGGAAATTTGGGCATAGATCTCCCTCCAGAGAAGGTTAGCATTCAAATCTTAGAAGTAAACTTCCTGGTTCAATAGTATTACACAGATGCTGTTGTCCGCATAATTCCATATGCAAGTTTTTCATTCACATACAATGCTGAAACACAAGGATTATGCACAAACACTTAGAAATTACAGTTGGGATGTGAAGGGCCTTAACAGTGTCACAGTGTAAGCTTTTTATGATGCAGATCCATCAATGAGGACATTTATATTTGGCTTGAGTAAAAATCAGCAAGCCATTCCCTTTTGCATTGGTTCTGTCTTAATTCTATTCTGCACTTCAAGAAAGAAAATGTGAATATGGGTAAAGAAACGATTAACTATCTGAAATGCGACTCCTTCGTGGATTTTACAGGTTTTTCTATTTCAAAAAGCTGCTGTTTACAAGTGCAACATGGCTGGAAAGCCAGCTGTGGTTACTCGTGTTGTAGACAGTATGACAGACAATTTGAGACCTACTCGTGCAGAAGCGACTGATGTTGCCAATGCAGTATTGGATGGTAAATTTTTCTACTTCAGTGTCGTGATGCCTTAAATAACTTAAAAGTGAAGTTCCATCATATTTTTCATTGTCATTGAACAGCATACCATGCTCTGACATGATAAAATATAATATATTTCTTATGGCTATCTTAATGTTGAATTTGGCAAGCCTGGCATTGTGACTATTGCTGTATATTGTCATCTGCACAGTGATAGAACCCATCATAACTCTATTTTTCTGTTACTCCAGGAAGTGATGCAATTCTTCTAGGTGCTGAGACCCTACGCGGGTTGTACCCTGTTGAGACCATTTCTGTTGTTGGAAGAATTTGTGCTGAGGTAAGTTTTCCGCTGCTTTACTTAATTATCTCTCTCTTAGCTTTCTTCTATTTTCTCTTGGCGATCAAAGCTATCTGTGATACTCTACCATGCATCCACATTCCCATGCCCATGCATAAAGCTATATTACAAATGCTTCTTGTTTGTTATAGAATTTTATCCTTCTGTGCCTTCTGTGATGTATGTTTGAATCTGGTTAGTGATGATACGTGTATTACTCAACCTGATCTGCTTTGCCCGCATTTGGATGGGTTGGCATTCTATTTTATGGCCTGCCAGCAAGCCCAACTCTCGAGTTTTTGTCCATTCTATTTTCATATTGGACCAGGTTCATAAGAGGAAATGCCTGACATCTCCACCGGTCTATCTGCCCTAGGCCAAATATTTTGGCCAGAAATGATTACATAATTTCAATTTGTATGTTTTCTCAAGAGCATGTTGAAAACATGATTGATGAAAATTGAGCCCTTGCCACTGAAGGACAAACTTAGAACCTGCCAACTACTTATGCTATAGTGGTCTTATGTTTTTCTTGCTATGCACAAAAATTGCCCAATCTGGTAACTTCGGGTTGGATAGGGTCTTGGGGCATGAACTTGGAGCTAGACTTTATTCCGGTCTGCTAAATTATGAGATGGAGTTGGCTTTGGTTGATTGTCATAATTGATGATCAGGGTAAGTAAAGATGGATTTACAAATGGCCTGGCTATTGAACCACACTGTAGTTTGACATCTATAATGATTTTTTTTTTCCGGATGTAAATTTTACACTAGTGGTTGAATTAAATCTCCATATGCAGGCAGAGAAGGTTTACAATCATGATCTGTATTTCAAAAAGACTGTCAAATATGTTGGAGAACCAATGACTCATTTAGAATCTATTGCTTCCTCTGCGGTATTCTCTTAATGCTACTTTTTGCTTTTTATCCTTGTTTTATTGAATGCATTATAGACCTGACAAATAATTTCTTTCACTGTTTATACTTGTTATCTCGTCCCTTTTTTTTGGCAATGCAGGTGCGTGCAGCTATCAAGGTGAAGGCCTCTGTCATTCTTTGCTTCACTTCAACTGGAAGAGCTGCAAGGTTTTCTAGTTTCACAATTTTTTACCTTCTTTTTCTTGTTATAATTGTTGTCTAAGTTGCAAATACACTGGGAATTAAATTTGAGTTGATTTTTGAAAATCAGGTTAGATGATTAAGAAGTTTCTTTCCTTCATAATAAGGAAAAAAGAAATTTTTTATGTAGAACTTTAGTAAAATTTTGATACTTGTGTGCCAATGCAGGCTGATTGCAAAGTACAGGCCAACAATGCCTGTGATATCTGTCGTTATCCCTCGCCTTAAGACAAATCAAGTGCGCTGGACCTTCACGGGTGCTTTTGAAGTATGTTATTGTCTTTGATTAGGTTTAGTTTTTTGCAAATGCTAGTAACTTGGCATACTTCTTCTTCTTCTTCTTTTTTTTTTAAAATAATGTTTGCATACATTATGCACGAGACATCATGTTTTTATATTTGTATTCTATTTAGTCAATTTTTTTATTAAAAATTTATTTAAATAATTAAATCCAGATCAAAACACCAAAAGGCCCCAATAGAATACCTTCTACTCGTGAGAAGTCCAAAATGGTATTAAATAATCTTGATCAAAACTTCCGAGTTACGCATGCATGCCCATGGATGCTTTATATATGAGAATATTCTTTAGCTACCATGAAATTCTGGGAATATTCTTTATATATGAGAATATTCTTTACCTACCATGAAATTCTGGGAATTCTCCTTATTCTTTTAGTGAGCGACCCATTTGTGTACCATTTCGTGATTGTGTTTGAAGCTCATTATTCCTCTCTGTTCTCCTTGATAATTTTTTGGCAGGCGAGGCAGTCACTTATTGTCAGAGGACTTTTTCCTATCCTTGCAGATCCTCAACATCCTGTAAGTATTTGTTTAAATGATTTTTTCCATTTAAGTCCTACTTTCCTTCATCTTCATATTAACAACGAGTAGGCAAATGGATGGAATTTTCATTAGCAGGTTATAGGAAGGATTTTTTATATGTAACTTTGAAGTTTTAGATTTGTGTTAAATTTCATTGGATTCAAAATTCTAATCCCGTCAGAATATTCAATGAGCCTTGCGTTACACATTGAGGGGTAGCTATCAATGTCATAGCTTGAATTTCACACCCAGGGATCCCATCAAAACCTCACTCCTTATGAAAATCTAACAATCCTCAGTTTTGGAATTCATTGCCTTTGTTTTCATGTGGATCTTAAGGCTTAATTTCTAGCGCTCAATTGACATGTAACCAATGGATATGGGTGAATATCAGCCTTAGTAGAGGAATACTATATCTGTATTGCTTACTATTACAAAATGCATATTACTATTTCATAGCATGAGTATATGTTAGGGTGAAAATTTATCATTAGCATCAAACTATGATGTGCCTCGTTGAATTTTGGCTTTTCATTTGTCGAGATGTACTGAAACTGCTTAATTGGGATGGCATATTTGTAGTTGTTGGAATTTTACTCTCCTTTAGTATTACTATAGGCATTTTCTTTTTAGTTTTACTAGGCACAGTAACATTCAACATACAGAATAATAAAATTATTTAACTGATTTGATTTGTTATCACAGGCTGAATCTACAAGTGCAACTAATGAATCAGTTCTGAAGGTTGCTTTAGATCATGGCAAGGCAATTGGCATTATAAAGCCACATGATCGTGTTGTTGTTTGCCAGAAAGTTGGTGATGCATCTGTGGTGAAGATCATTGAGCTTGAAGATTAAAGCTAATATTCCTTTTCATTTTAGCTTTTGCCCGCGACTTAATGTTTTGCAAAAATAAGCCAACATGAAGAAAAGCACATGTACAAAATTCTGCTCTTAAGACTCAAGTAATTAAAATTCAGCTTCTTGTGTCTCTGGCCTCCTGTAAACCCTTTCCACAGGGTTTTGATAAGAACTGGGGACAACGGCACTGATTATTGAACTGGGGCTAAAGATAATTTCTTGTGCAGTTTCTACCCATCAATTTAATATTTGTTTCTTTTGCTTTTTCCAAAAGAAAAATCTCATCGGAGAAAACTTAATTATTGCTTGCTTTTTCTTTTTTCTTTTTATTCTGTCGTAGACACAATCATTGCGTGCAATAATGCTAATGGTGGTAAGCTCACACAGGCAGTTTAAGAGTTCTTTATGGTCAGGATTTGAGGAAGTAGCACAGACAGCAATTAACTTAAGAGAGCTTTTCCCTCTTTTTAAGGTTGGTTTGCTTTGCCTTTCATCCAGAGAGAAAAATTTCGTTGAACCACTATGAGTTCGATGACCCTCTCCGTTTAATCCTTAATAGGGAAAATAAAGAAATGTGCAGAAGATTATATTATCCACAATAACCTCATAAAATGAACTCAATTGAGGTTTTTGATATATAAATACCAGCAACTACTTATTTTTTCTTTCAGCTCAGCTGATGTAAAACTTCATTACAAAGTAGGATACATATAAGTTAATTTGATCCAGTGGCAAGTGATGTTTTAGTTAGATAAACACATTGTAATTGTATTACGCTCCCATCTTGTGTGCCAGACTCAAAATGCTTACGTCCAAACACCTTGCAAAGTCAAAGTGCCTCTGAAAAAACGTAAATCTGCTTGACCAGGACCCATTATACCCTTTTGTTCACTTATCTTGCCCAGTCCAAGAGAAGGTGGTAATTGAGGTGGTAACTGAGGTGGTGGCCCAGTGGTCTTTTCTTCGTCTCTCCATATGGTAGTTGCCTGCCACTCTCTTTGAACTTGAAAAGTCAATCCAAGTAAATCAAGGGGAATAAGAAAAGCCAAAAACACTGGGAACAAGGGTGCTGTTCTATTTTGTAGTTTAGAGAGGAGGCTATAATTTGGTGTGCTAAAAACTTGATTACACGGTTCTCAAGGATTTTCCTTCTTGAACTGTCTGTAAGAATATCATCCAGTACAACATGATGACAATCTCACTATATAGTCTTTGATAAAATAGAACAATACTTGCCTCATCATGATTGTAAACATCATCCTGCAATAGTGGAGTTGCAAGAGGAGGAGCAACATCGGGATCAGGCTTTTGAAATATAAATGTAGTATACAGACCTGCAAAGGGAAACACAAATAACGAGACCATATGAATAAAATGCTGAAGTTGGCAATTGAATTGAAATGTCAAAGGAAACGAGATAAAAACCACACCTAACACATCAAATGATCGAGAAAGGAGTCTCCCTCTGGGATCTGACAGGTTTGAAATAGCATTCAACAGCATACCTGCAAAATGCATTCTTTGAGAACAGAAAGAGGTAAGGTCAGCACTGCTCATTCAACCAAAAAATTAAACTGCAAAAAATAAGGTTCACTTTGAAACATGCATACAGACCCTAAAAAAAGGAAGAAAAACTTCAAGATAACTCAACTTGTTGCTGCATTAGAGTTTTACATCAACGAAACTGTCTGCAGCCAAATACCTGTTATCATCATAGAACTCTGTCAAGTTCTGAATTTCCACATACTCCAAACCAGCTTCCCTTGTCAACCTAGTTGCATAATAGACATTAGAATATTTTAAGGTCAACACACAACAAATATAAGAAGTATCAGTTTCATCCCTTTATGTGTTTCAACCATGGCTTCACAAACAATACAGTAATCCATCAGGAATGTAAATCTAACAGTAAGATAGACATGAACCCGATCAAGCTTGGAAAATGAACCAAACAATGAGTTTCGGCAGCCATATCATGAGCAAATTTTAATTGATAATTCTTTCCAAATAATGGAAACCTGAATTTAATAGGAAATACAAAAGAAAAAAAAAATCACAAAATCATCTAAGAAAATAGAAGGAAAATATACCAATTGTATAATTTAAATAGTCATATACTTCTCTTCCTCAACTTCGAAAGTTATCATGTAGCTCTCTGACCAAATGCAACTAGGAACTATGTTCGGCTTCACGCTGCCGCTTCTATTGTGGTATGCTTCAACATTCTTCTGGTACTTTGCTCTACATGATCATAAATATTTAAAAATCATAGCCTTATATATCAACCATTACATATAGTATTAGATGAATCATGGTTATGCCAACCATGACGGTTAAACTTTGCTCAAAGAACATAGTGATGGTGAGACTGACCATGACCACAATTTAAAACCTTGGTTAAAAATACCATCTGTTATTAATAGTTTTCTTTTATGTGGCCAAAATCGGATTGGCATAAATGATTTGAATCAAATAAAATTAGAGCTCAAGCACAGAACAGGGTTTTAAATAATGGTTTCAGAATTGATTTTGGAATCAGAAACCATACACAGCAGAATCAGATCAAATCGGACAATATCGGACTGAATTGATTGCCACTATCATGAATAATTTTTTTCAAATTTTGCAACTCAAATTTTGCAAAATGACTCAAATTAATTAAATATTTCAATCATAAATAATTATGATATTATGTATCTAATAATTCAATCATCTGTATTGCAGCAGGAAATATAATATTGGCATGTTAAAAATCATGTTGCAGAAAATTTGAGTCATAAACAAGGAAAGAATGGAATAATAATTACACCAAGAGGTCATGCACCAAGAGGTCATGCACCATTACCAAAACAAAGCCTTTTATAATGTGATGATTATAACGAGTTGTTCAGAAAAGGAAACAGATATTATTGTTAAGAAAAGGAAACAGATATTACTCTCCCACTATCTGAAACAGGATAAACCTAATCTCTATGAAACTATTTGATGGTTCACCTTCGAAAGTTCACTATTCTTGCCAAATGCCAGCCAAAAGGTAACTAAAACATTAAAAATATTATTAAAAGAAATACCAAATAAGTTAATAAACTTTCAGAAAATTTTCACATCCAAGCTCTCATATCAAATTGGAATCGGTACCTTGCAGAAATAACTGATGAAATATCTAAATAATCCATAAAGATAGAAAGATGAACAAATTGATACGAAATTAATTTCAAAATGGATCAAAGTTGGATTTATGCAAATTTACCTCCAAAAACCAGAGTTATATGGTAAAAAGAAAGAGAAAAGAAAATTTATTTAGAATGTACCAAAAAAAAAAGAAGAGAGAAAATGTAGAAGCATGTCTCAGGCAATCTTTAGTCATACCATATGGTAGATGAGTCAGGAATAATACCGAAAAAATAACCCCCCGGCTTAAGCAAAGATGACACATCATGCAGAAGTTTCCTTGCACTTTCCTCAGTCTCAAAGCACAACTGCAAATAAAATTATAACTATGACACTCCAAAACAGAATGTGCATATAAGAAGATAAGGGCAGCATGCTACAAAAATATGTTTAAAACCTGCAAATTCCGTAAGCAGCAAACTAAATCAGCCCGGCTAGCCTTTTCGTGCAGCTGCAATTCGAAATTTTCCTGTGAAATCAATACACTGTCAAGTTAAATTACACAGTTTCAACTTAAAACAACCCAAACCCATATGTCAACCTGATGAAAAGAGTTAAAAGAAGGCAACTTTAATGAAAATGAAAAAGATTCTCATTTCAATGATTAAGCATAACATGAGAGATAAAAAAAAAGCTTATAACATTAAAAACACTTCCAATAAATAAAAATAAAGAACAAAAAGAAGCTTACTGTGCAAGGATCAGCCTCAAAGAACTCAGAGGTGTAACATTTCCCCTGACTCTCCCAAGCTTCTTTAATCTCATTTATTCCAGAAGATGATACATCTGCAGCAAAACTCATAAAACCCAAAACCCATCATCAAGAAACAAAAGATAGAAAGCTCTCTAAATATATAAAGAACAACCCGATAAATTAAACACAATACCAATTCCTATGTAATGGCCAATTTGAGCACCATCCCATTTCTCTGCGTCAGCTCCTCCTCCACAATATAAATCACATACCTTTAAAGTCCCCAAAGACAACCCAATTTTTAAATAACCATTAATACATATAATTAGACATAGAAATATATATACGTAAGCTTTTGAGGGAGAGGGATTAAAGTACAGACAGTGGCATAAGGGTGAACGAAGATCTTGATAAGGGCCGATTTGGCGAACTCGTAGAGATGATGGTGAGTCGACTGAGTTCTCCGAATCGCAAATGAGGTGTTCATCGACTTTGCAAGCTAATAAAATGTGTAAAGTTTCGGTTTTTGGACATTCATTTCTCGTACATTTCAGTAGTCTGTCGAGTCTAGAGATATGTATGGGGAACATTTACAAAACTAACAAAAATAAATAAATAAATAAATAAATTTTATTTCCAAAATATCACAACAAATACAAATTTTTACAATTTTAAAAAATTAAAATAAAAATTTAAAAATAATTTACTTCTTAATAAAATAATTTTTTAAAAAAATATATTTTCTCATTAAAATCAATATATTACTTCAATTTTTTATTTTTTTCAAACTTTATTATTGAATAAAAATATTTTAATAAAATAATAAAAATTAATATTTTAAATTATATTTTCAGAATAAAAAATATTAAATTTTATAAAAAAATTAATTTTAATTATAAAAATAATACTCACAAAAAAAAAATAAAAATATATTAATAGAAATCATTAAATTTATTTTTAAATAAATTTTACATATTATATACATAAAAAAATTTAAAAAAATATTAATTTCGTTATATAAATATTTGACAGATGTTTGATAGATGTTTTATGTATATTTAGTAGATTATGTTGATTTTATTTATATGTTATGCATTTATTATTTATATTATGTGCATTTTAAATAAAAGTTATGTGAATGTTATGCGAATATTATGTGAATATTAAAAGAATAAAAAATTAAATTAAATAAATATTAAAAATATTATGTAGATATTTAATGAATATTTAATAGATATTTTGTAGATGTTTGATAGTGTGATAGATATTATTTGTTTTGTTGTGTGTGTATTATATATATATATATATATTATATATATGTTACGTATATTTTTTTTAGATGTATATTGAGAATATAATCTTAAAAAAACTAAATAAAAAAATAAAAATAAAAAATATAAAAATAAAAAATAAATAATAACGCCAAAATTGTAAAATTGAAAAAATGGGTAGTGTGTTTTACATTGTTGAAAACACACAGGTCATGGGCCCTTGTTTTTGAAATGTGAAAGTTAAAAGCGAGTAGAGGGTGCAGTTTCCTCTATATATATTATATGAAGAGGGTTCAAAAGAAGTGGACCGGATCTCAACTAGGCCTATTGTATTTGACTAAATCGAATCCATGCACACTTCGCTTATGGATGCCCACCACTTAGTGTTTTAAAAAGAGGAAATTATGTTGTAAATGGTAAACAACCAATAACAAAAGTAAGAAGCAAGATGAAGAAGAAGGTGAACAATGGAGAATGAAAGGAAACAAATCTGAAATGTTCTATTAGATGATAGATCGATGATTACAATGCTACTGTGCATGTACATTTATATAAAGATTACAACTAACACCATAACTAACTATTGCTACGTATTTACAGCTGATTGCTACTTGTGTAATAGACTCCGGCTCACTAACTAACTATGACTCTCAACTCATTAACAAAAAATAAATTATATCTTCTACATTACCTCCTCAAGTTGAGGCTTGGAAGGCGGGAACAACCCCAACTTGGACATCAACCTGCTGAACAAAGGCACTAGAAGTGACTTGAAGAGAATGTCAGCTAGTTGAGCTTTGTTTGGGACATACTAAGGTAAAATTAGTCCAGACTTATACTTATCCCTTATAAGATGACAATCTATCTCCAAATGTTTTGTTCTCTTATAAAAAATAGGGTTTTGCGTGAGATAGATTGCTTATTGATAATCACAGTGAAGTTTGAAAGTCAAAGATAAAAGAACTTTTAGATCTTTTAAGAGATAAAAGAACTTTTAGATCTTTTAAGAGATATAAAGAAGCTTACAACAGGTTGAAGCTAAACTCTTGTTATCAGCCTCTGTAGAAGACCTAGAAACAGTGGCTTGTTTCTTGGATTTCCAAGAAATCTATGAGTTACCTAAGAAAATACAATATCCACTGATCGATTTTCGAGTCTCTTTACAAGATACCTAATCCACATCAGTATAAGCCTCAATCACTATTGAATTATCATTTCAATAAAAGAGACCAACATTTGGAGTGCCTTTCAAATATCTTAGAATATATAGTGCAATAGACCGGTGGATATCAGATGGACTTTATATGTACTGACTGAGCTGATGCACCGAAAAAGTAATATTAGGTCTAGTAAAACCCAAGTAAAGAAGCCTTCCTACCAATCTCCTATAAGCAGTAAGGTTAGCCAATGGATTTCCCTGTTGGGAAGAAGAGATAGAACCTTTTAGGAGGGGTGTTATGATAGGCTTAGCCCCTAATAAACTTATATCTGTAAGCAAGTCTAAGGTGTACTTGCTTTGACTAACATTGACTCCAACCTCTGATCTTGCTATCTCTTACTAAAGAAATATTTAGCTATTCGAGGGTCTTTAATGGTGAACTTGGCATGTAATGAATCTCTTACTTTATGAATCAACTCAATTGAAGTCCCAATAATAAGTACTTCATCAACATACACTATGAGGGCTATAAAATCTTTAGCAGCAACATTTGTGAATAAACAGTAATCTTCTTGAGATTGAACAAAGCCCAAACTTTGCAAATTATTTGTAAATTTATCATTCCACTGCCTTGAATCCTGCTTGAGGCCATAAAGGGACTTTTGATATTTGCAAACTTGCCATGTTTAGCTTTGGAATAGCCTTCAAGAGATAAGATATAAATCTCTTCATGAATAAAGCCATGTAAGAAAGTGTTATTAACATCAAGTTGATAAAGCGGCGAACACCTCGAAGCTACTAAGGCAAGAAAAACTCTTACAATAACATTTTTTTGCCATAGGAGAGAAACATTCTATATAGTCTATGCCTTCAACTTGAGTGTAACGCTTGGCTACTAACCTAGCTTTGAACCTTTCTACAAAACCATTGGGTTTAAGTGTCATATACCAAAGAAGAAAGAGGAGAATTAAAGAATTAAGCCAAGTTTGATTAGGAAATGAGTGAGTAAGGCCTTGTTAATAGAATGGACAGGTGTCTATTTGAGAGAAAAAATAGGAATGGCAGAATATTATTAGTTGTTAGTTTGTTTGTATGTGTTACACAATTAGTTTTATTAGTATGAGATGTAGTGACAGAGGTATAACGAAGAATATTAAAATTTCCTCTCTTTTCTTTCTTTCTACTTCTCCCCTATCTTCTCTAATTTCTTTCTTTCTTTTCTATCTTATCCTATCATTTGATATCTCTTGTTTTGGCTAATAGTCTATTGTAATTTGGTATCAAAGCAGTAAAAGAGCTACGAAATTTTTTCTAAAACATGAGTAAAGTAACAAAAAAGACTAGGAACCCCAAAACTGGGGAAACCACAGGATCAAAGTATGTAAAAGAGTTTGACAAAATCTCCTTGCTCCATAATGAGATTGATCTGAGGTTTGAAGCACTACAGAAAGAGGCACAGGTAGCTCAAAATGAGCAACAACGCACCTACGATCAACTCAGGAATTAGCAATTGAAGCTGGGCGCTCAGTTCAATCAAATGATGCATATGCTATAAAGTTTGAACAAGGGAAAAGAAGTTCTGGGGGAAGATGTTACAGTGACTGGAAAAGGAATCTTACTGACCCCAAATATTCGACCCAGAGAAGCAGAGGAAGTTTTTATAGAGAATAGAGTTGGGAACAGGGGTTACCTTAATCGGCTCCTCCCAAAAATGGACCTACCCATGTTTGAGGGTATGGAACCACAATCTTGGGTCTGGAAATGTCAAAAATATTTTCAGATATACAAAGTTCCGGAAGATAGAAAGATGGATTTGGTCACACTCTATTTGACGAGGTTGGCGGAACGGTGGTACTGGGGATCGGTTTCCACTGACCCTAATAGCGATTGGAAGGAATTCTCTGAGGCGGTGATTCAGACCACAACTGTTAAGGAGTTTCAGGAGGTTTTTGAAGAAAAAAAAAGGCAAAAATGGAGAGGTTGAACCTTATCTCACTGAGGCTTACTATGTCTCAAGTTTATTAGGTGGATTGGCAGAAGAAGTGGGAGCAATGGTCCGGATGTTTCATCCAGTAAATTTGGCACAAGCATTTGAGCAAGCTCAATTGCAAAAAGTAACGCTGGAAGCTTCTCAGAAACTGTATTGAACTCACTCAAACCCACATACACGAAACATAAATTACCTGGACCAAAACCAAATACCAAAAACACCAACTATCCAAAATAATCCTAACCCATTTAACTCGAGACCAATAAGCACCTTCACCCCCCAAAAACTCAGTCGAACACCACCTCCAAATCCCTCGTTCCTGCTGCCAAAAAAAAAACACTCCCATGTTTCTGATGTGGAGAGAAATATTTTCCTAGTCAACAATGTTCTTCAAAACCTTTAATGAGCTTGCAAGCCAACGCCAATTTTATAAAAGATTCTCACGAAGAAGAAAGGCATGAAGTAGAGGAAGAACAATTCAAAGAAGAAGAAGCTGCAGAACGAGCTCAACTCTCACCATTGATGGCAACCTCTCTGATGACACTATTAAGCTAAAGGGAGAAGTAAAAAATAAACCAGTGGTCATCCTCGTCGATAGTGGCAGTACACATAGCTTTATAGATTCAAAGCTGGCCTATGACCTTAAGCTACCAACCATACAGGTCAATCCGGTGATAGTAACGGTGGTAGATGGCCAAAAAATAGTTGTGAGGGATGCAACTGGACCATGCAGGGGCACAAATCTCAGTTTGACGTGAGAGTGTTTGACATTTTAGGCTATGACATGGTGTTAGGGGTTGATTGGATGAGAACCTATACACCTGTAACTTTTGATTTTAAGGGATACGCTCTTTAAGAAGGTAGGAAAGATGATTGAATTAAAGAGCATGACCAAACCTGCTACTTAAAAAATTATGAGTGGTAAGGAGATGAGTGGTAAGGAGCTGGGTAGACTCATACAGCAAGGTTGGAATGGTATATCTGCAAGATTATTCTCTTCACAGCTCTCCACCATAACTCCAAGACTTCCAACACTATCTCAAGACAGATTCTAGAGCTCCCTTCAATCCCTCCTCACCAAATATCACAACTGTTTTTAGAAACTAACCAAATTGCCTCCTATAGACACATAAACCACACTATACCCTTGCAACCAAACACAAACCCTATTAATCTCAGACCCTACCGCTATCCACATCTCCAAAAAGATGAAAAAGAAAAATTGACACAGGAAATTTTGGAATCAGAATTAATTCAACCCACTCAAAGCCCCTATGCATCACTTGCTCTTTTGGTGATAAAGAAAGATGGCAGCTGGCGGTTCTGTGTTGACTACCATCAAAGACTTACTGGATGAATTACACGGGGCTATGGTTTTCTCTAAAATCGACTTATGAGCTGGATACCATCAAGTTCGCATGAACCCATTAGACATCCATAAAACAGCTTTCAAAACTCATGCATGGCATTACAAATTCAGAGTGATGCCATTTGGGCTCACTAACGCCCTAGCAACCTTCCAGGCTCTAATGAACAGGCTGTTTCAACCCTATTTGAGGAGGTTTGTTCTAGTGTTTTTTGATGATATACTTATTTACATTACTTCATTTGACTCACACTTGGAGCATCTTGAGTTGGTGTTCGAAATACTGCTAGAATAATAGCTTTACGCTAAATGGGAGAAATGTGTTTTTGGAGGGTCCTCTATGGAGTATTTAGGACATGTCATTTCAGCAGAAGGGTTAGCTACAAATGATTCAAAAATCCAGGCTATGGTTGAATGGCCAATTCCTAATACTCTGAAAAGGTTGAGAGGTTTTTTGAGTTTAAGAGGAAATTATAGGAGATTTATTAAAGGTTATGGCACTATTGGCAAACCTTTAACAGAACTCTTCAAGAAGAATGCTTTCAGTTGGAATAAATAAGTAGATAAGGCCTTTAATCTATTGAAGATGGCTATGACTTCATCTTTTGTGTTAGCTCTACTAAAAGTTATCCTACCTTTCACTCTGGAATGTGATGCTAGTGGAAGTGGGATTGGAGTAGTGCTTATGCAAAAGGGTAGACCGATAACATTTATCTCAAAACCTCTCTCTCCTAGAAACCAAAATCTTTTAGCATATGAGAGAGGACTAATCGCCATAATATTTGAAGTCTCAAAATGGAGGCATTACTTGGAGCAAGGGAGATTTTACATTAAAACTGATCATGAGAGTATCAAGTATTTACTTGAACAAAGATTGCACTCTTATGTACAATAAAAGGGTATCACCAAGTAAAGGGCATGAAAATAGGGTTGCTGATGCCCTTTCAAGAAGAGAGGATGATGCTTCTGAAGCTGCATTATTTGTCTCCTCAGTTGTACCAACCTAAATGTTAAGAGGTGCAAAACTCTTATAAAGGAGATCAACAAGCACAAGCACTAATTCAAGCCACTACCTCTAGCCAATCTACTTAAGGACATTACTCTATTACAGGTGGTATCCTTTG
The DNA here is from genome assembly GCA_947685225.1 of Garcia nutans. Taxonomy (NCBI): domain Eukaryota; kingdom Viridiplantae; phylum Streptophyta; class Magnoliopsida; order Malpighiales; family Euphorbiaceae; genus Garcia; species Garcia nutans. The sequence continues at coordinate 13,407,573 of CANTUV010000041.1, forward strand.
GTATAAAGGAAGGATTTATATTGGTAAAGCTACTGAATTAAGGCAGCAATTGATGGCTCAATTTCATGACTCTCCTATTAGTGGTCATTCAGGAATACATGCGACATACATCAAAATGAAGAACCATTTTTATTGGCCAAATCTGCGAAAGTCAGTTATGGAGTGGATTATGTATTGCTATGTATGTAATAGGTGTAAAGGGGAAAATTGCCATTATCCTGGTATGCTACATCCTTTATCTATCCCTTCTACAGCTTGGTCACACATCAGTATGGACTTTATTAAGAAATTACCAAAGTCAAAAGTTTATGATACTATCATGCTTATAGTTGACAGCTTCACCAAATCTACCCATTTAATACCATTATCCCACCCTTTTACTGTTGCCTCAATTGCTAAGCAGTTTCTCAACAATATTTGTAAATTAAAGAGGCTTCCTTAAGTCATTGTATCGGATAGAGAGAAATTATTTACGAGTGTCTTTTGGGGGGACCTCTTTAAGTTGTTAGGGGTGAGATTGTACATGAGTATAGCATACCACCCCCAAACAGATGGCTAGACAAAGCCATTAAACAAGGCACTTGAGAACTAATTACGCTGTATGACTCATTTACACCTTGGCAAATGGAGTGACTGAATGGGACTAGCTGAATGGTGGTACAACTCAACCCACCATTTAGCCATCAACATGACTTCTTTCAAGGCATTGTATGGGTATAATCCTACTTTTCCTATTTTATCTAATATTACTAGTAATGTGGCTGCTGTGGAGGATCTTTTATTGGAAAGAGAAGCTGTTCAGAGTACTCTTAAAGAAAATTTACAAGCTGCTAAACAGAGAATGAAGTATTATGCAGACCAGGGCAGAAGTAAACGTGAGTTTCAGGTGGGGGACATGGTCTATTTAAAGCTTCAGCCCTATAGACAAACCACAATAGCAGTAAGGAGGAATCTTAAGTTGGCTGCAAGATACTATGGCCCTTTTGAGATTATAGAAAGAATTAGAAGTGTTGCTTACAAGCTGAGGTTGCCTCTGAATTCTAGAATTCATCCAGTCTTCCACGTTTCACTGCTAAAAAAGAAGATAGGAAACAATACTGTACCAGTCACTCAGCTCCCTAAAACATACAAAACTAAATTCATTGTTGAGCCTGAAAATTTCTGAATTCCAGAACTATTTGGAGGGTTGGTGATCATGTGCAGTAGGTGCTGATCAAATGGAAGAATCTCTCATCTATTGATTCTACTTGGGAAGATTTATCTTTTATCTAGAAATAATTTCCAGATATTATGCATTCTTAGGGGGTCAAGAATGGCTTCAAGGGAAGGGAATTGTCACATACCAAAGAAGAAAGAGTAGAATGAAAGAATTAAGCCAAGTTTGATATCTCTAATTTGATATCTCTTGTTTTGGCTAATAGTCCATTACATTAAGCTTAAGTTTATACATCCATTTGGAACCAATTGGTCATTTATCCTTGGGTTAAGTGTAGAAGGCTAAGAATCACCTGGCTCAGTTGGTTCAATTAAATTAGTTACAACAGTGGGAGTAACTAGTACAGTTGGTGTGGTTGAGACGTCTAAATGTAAATTATCAGAGAGAGAAAACTCAATAGGTATGGGTAAAGATGGATTAGAAGTATTAGAGGTGGATGAAGTGTTAAGGTTGGGGTATCCAGTTTCTTGAAACACCACATCCCGACTGATGAGTATGGTGTTATTAGTAAGATTATAAAGCTTGAATGCCTTCATACCAGAATTGGAGCCCAAGAAAACACATCTGATAGCTCTAGGACTTAATTTGTCCTTATGTGGTTGATTGTCAGTAGCAAAACATAAGCTACCAAAGTTTTTTAGTAATGAGTAATAAGGTGTTCTATTGTATAGAAGCTCAAGGGTTTTTTCCAGGAGAGGATCCTTGTTGGAAGTCTATTATTGATGAATGTTGCATGAATCAAGACTTATCCTCAAAACTTATTTGAAAGGCCAGACTAGATATGCAAAGCTTTAGCCACCTGCAACAAATGGTGATGCTTCCTTTCCATAACTCTATTTTTCTATGGAGTGTATGGATAACTCGTCTGATGTTGTATTCCAAGTTTTGAAAAGAGAGTCTGCAATGTAGAATTAACAAACTCTTTTCCATGATCTAATTTCACCATTTTAACAACCAATTGAAACTGAGTTTTCACCATGACTACTATGATTAGAAAAGAATTCTTTACTATAGAAGCTACTTAATTTTTATGTTGCAGAAGGTAGGCCTAAGCGGATCTACTATAGTCATCAACCAAAGTGAGGAAAAAATGTGCACCACTTAAAGAAGCTATCCTGTAAGGACCCCGAACATCCATATGCACAAGCTCAAAAATACTGGTATTGTTAATGGTGCCTATGGGAAAAGAAACTCTAGTTTGTTTTGCTAAGGGGAAAGTTTGATAAAAATTATGAAATTGAATTAAATGAGATGTGAATGATAAGTGGTTTAAATCCATGTCACATGGATGACCAATTCTAGAATGCCAAAGAAAATCATTATCTTTGGATTTATTCACTATAAGAACTGAAGTATAATAAACTCTTGTGTTGAGAGAATTAGAATTTGTGCAGACAGACTTCCTAACTTGACAAAAGTATGAAGACGTAGAATCACTGAATGAATTATAAGAAAAGATTCAACAGTCAAGAAATAAAGATTTTTAGACGCTCTTCCAACAACCATTACCTTATTACTCTTCAGGTATTATAAGAGACATCTATCAATAAAGAAGGTGAAGTAAACTGAATTTGTGTTGCATAATTTTTGTAGTGCAAGAACATTATGGTTAAAGGAAGTTAAGTAAAAACTATCTGTTAAGGATATATTGTTTGGTAAGGATATAAGACCCATTTTAATAACATGTTTCAAGGAGCCATTTGGTAAATATACTGAATTAGGAAGATTGAGATTGATTAAGCTTGAAAAAAGAGAATCAGCAGCACATATATGGTTGGAAGCACCGATATCTATTATCCAATGAATGGGTTTATGAGCGTGCAAAGTAGTTTTAAGAGCATTAGTTATACCTATAAACTCAGTAATTTGAGCAAAATTAACAACCTCTGCTTGGTTGCGTTTCATAATACGTGTCATCTCTTGTTTAATAAATTTAGATATCCATTGTTGTTTATTCTCTATCTCAACATCATATGAGTATCTCCAGTGTAATTTATTTGTGCTTTCCCAGACCTTGTTTACTTATGGTTCTAAGTTCCTTGTGCCACTCTAGATAGCCATGCAATTTAAAGCATGTCTCAAGTATGAACTGTAACTTTGCAGTTATTACGATACCTATCTTCTTTCTTGTCTAACCCCTCTCTTTCTTGGTCTATTTACCATAAGTGTCAGAACCCCTCACAGCCATCACACTAGTGTCAAAAGGATATATGCAACCGTTCTGTACTTATCTTGTGTCTCGATAGTTTGCAGCTTATTAATAGTTGGGAGAGGGTCTAATATTAGAATTTGTATAGACTCTTATTTTTTTACCAAGTCCAGTTCAATACTAATTAAAAGGCGATTAAGTGAACTATGAATATTTAAAATAGTCCCAAATAATTTTTATAATACTTATTATTTATTTTAGTAGTAATAATATAATATTTAACATTTAAAATAAAAAATATAAATATTTATTAAAATATAATATTTATTTTTTAAAAAAATAATAAAAAATAAAAATATTGGAAGAATCGGCGAACAACACGTGACAACGACTGCATGGCAAGCCAATTCGCCGCAGAACGAGAGGCCAGCGGTGAATTGTTGCTCTCGGCCTGCGGCAAATTGCGAGCCCAATGCAGCAGCTTGCCTAACACTCGCGTGCCAGCTTTCTCGCAGCCCTGTGTGCCAGCACTTTAGCTAGTTTCATAAAAAAAATGATAATTTCTCCAAAATTTTATTTAATTCGAAAGTTTTAATTTTTTTCCTTAATCAAATAAGTTTCTTTTTAATTGCTTATAAATAACATCATTAAAAATAAACTTTTTCTTTTTTTGGGACTTGGACTTTTGAGACTTTTGATAGCAATAAAACAGTAGCAACAATCGTGATTAGTAAACATCGAGCAATTAAAACAAACAACAGTCATTAAGAAAACAGAGATCAAAAGCTTGAGACCACCAATCAGAAGGCAGAACGCAGCTGTCTTCAATTTTTTTCAACCAAGATTTTATATAGTTTGATTAATGTAAAATATTGGTAGAACCTACAATGGAGGTTTGCAACTTTCATCTAATTGTTTTTAAGTTTACAGTAATTCAATTATTTTATTTCATTATTTAGTTTACGTTTTTGTTTCATTGTTTGCTTTGATTGTTTCATTGATCACAATAGTCATTGCCTTATTTCGTTATTTCATGCAGTAACCATGTCCTGCCATACTATTTCATTTATAACCAGTAGCCATAAATTCATAATTCATTCAGATGTGTTTTTGTGTTGTTCGTTCATCAAACTACATTAAATAATTTCATTGATTTTCAAAACGTATTGTTGAAATCAGTTTTAAAATTTCAATAGCCTAAAAAATCAATTCTCAAGTCCTCTTAAGTTTTAAAATAGTTTTCTTTAAACCCTTAAATGTTACAGTAACAAAAATAAGTTTTTAAAACCCTAAAAAGTTCAATAATCAATTTTTAATCTTGTTTTTCAAAACCCTAAAAATCCTAATCATATTTTTCTAAAACACTAAAACAGTTTTTTTCAACACCAAAACCTATAACCCTAATAACCTACAACTGTCGTACGGGCTCATTGAAGGGATCAATATTTATCTATGTATTATAAGTCTTTATGTTTAACTTGCCACGCAGCCGTTGCCGCGTGTCGTTCGCCGATTCTTCTGATATTTTTATTTTTTATTATTATTAAAAATAAATATTATATTTTTTATAAATATTTATATTTTCTTTTTTTCCTTTTTTATTTTAAATAATAACTATTATATTATTATTACTAAAATAAATAATAAAAATTATAAAAATTATTTGAGACTGTTTTAAATATTCATAGTTCACTTAATTGTCTTTTAATTAATATTGGACTGGACTTGGTAAAAAAATAAGGGTCTAAAGTTTACTCCTGCTTGAACGATCTGAGACTTCAGTAGAAGAGAGTGAAAAGCAACATGATTTTGGGTAGATTTTGGATGAGGATGGATTCTCCGCCCAAGGTTGAAGTTGGTTTGGGTTCTGGACTCGAAATAAGTTCAAAACTCGAAAAAGATTTGGGTTTTGAACCCAGATAGATTTGATTAGTTTCTCGACCCAAGATTAGATTTGAGTTCTGGACCCGAGGTGAGTTCTGGACTTGAAAATGATTTGGTTTTGGATTCTCAATCTAAGACTGAATTGGATTCTGAACTTGAGACTGAATTTTGGGTTCTCGACCCGAAACTGAATTTGAATTCTCTATTCAAGACTGAATTTTGAGTTCTCGACCCTAAACTGGATTTGAATTCTCGATCCAAGACTAAAATTTGGGTTCTCAACCTGAAACTGAAATTTGGATTCTCGACCTGAAACTGAATTTGGATTCTCGATCCTAGACTAGATTTTGGATTCTCAACCCTAAACTGGATTTGAATTCTCGATCAAAGACTGGATTTTGGATTCTCGAGCCGAAATTGAATTTTGGGTTCTCGACCCTAAACTGGATTTGAGTTCTCGATTCGAAACTGAATTTTGGATGCTTGACTCGAGACTAAATTTTGGATTCTCGACCTAAGGTTTGATTTGGGTTCTCGACCCAAAATTAGATTTGGATTCTTGACCCAAGATTAGATTGGATACTTGGACCCGAAACTGAATTTGGATTCTTGATCCAAGATTGGATTGGGCACTTGGACTCGAGACAAAATTAGATTAGAGTACTTAGACCTGAGACTGAATTTAGAGTTCTAGATCCGAAACTAAATTGGAGTGACCTAATACTGAATTTGGGTTCTCGACCCGAAACTAAATTTTGGGTGCTCAACCCAAAACTGGATTTTGACTGACCTTTTATCAGTTGAGAATTCTGGCTTCCTTCTAACAGGTTGTTCCATTCTTTAATGGATTGTGGGTCTTTACCCACCAAAAATGAATTTTAATCCATTGGAGATCGAATATTTACCCTTAAAATATGAATCTTTATCCATTGGAGATTGGGTCTTTACCCTTAAAATATGGATCTTTATCCATTAGAGATCATATCTTTACCCTTAAAATATGAATTTTTATCCATTGGAGATCAGGTCTTTATCTTTCAAAATGGATCTTCATCCTTAGAGTCAGGTCTTCACCCTTCAAAATGGATCTTCATCCTTGGAGATCGAGTCTTCACCCTTAAAATGGATCTTCATTCTTTGGAGATCGGGTCTTCACCCTTTAAAGTGGATCTTCATCCTTAGTATCGGGTCTTCACCCTTCGAAGTGAATCTTCATCCTTGGCATCGGGTCTTCACCCTTCAAAATGGATCTCCATCCTTAGACATCAGGTCTTTACCCTTCAAAATGGATCTTTATCCATTGGAGATTGGGTCTTCACCCTTAAAAATGAATCTTTATCCATTGGAGATCGAGTCTTTACCCTTAAAATATGGATCTTTACCCATTGGAGATCGGGTATTATATTAGCTCCAACTCTTCTAGCTGGACTAATCTTTTATCTTTTGCATCTTCATTCTTTTGAAAGTTCTAATATTTCATTTTTTTTGTTCTTCTTTTTATAAAATATTCAGCTATTTTTTAGCTGGCCCTTATATCTTCTCCTTGCCCCCTGTATGGCAAAATATTGAAAGTGAGTTTGAAAATATTTTGTACACATATAAACTCAAAAAGCTGAAAGGAGAAACTTTGCCCCCTGTATAGGTAACATCCATTTCAAATTATGATTCATCATGCCATTTGGTAACTTCTTCATAACCTTGCAAATAATCCTTTATTTTGCCCAATGTGTCTTTTGAGATTCGATGATGTAACATACTTCCCTTAACTTGAAGGTTTATGCAATTTTTTTTTATTTTGAAATCAAATGTTGGCTTTGTCAAATCAGTGTCATTGTACCTCAAGACTTGATTTTCTAAATTAACATATCTATAACATAACAACTCTAGTTATTGTACTAAACTCAGAAATCATTTCTATTAAGCAAGAACTGTTGCACTTCAGATAGGCACATATACATCACTTAGCCAAAGGTCTCATTGAGTTTGAATATTATCTATCCCATATGCATGCTAATTCAAACTAGGGCTATAAATGAGCCAAGCTACTCGAGCTCGGCTTGGGTCTCGACTCGGTAAAAGCTCGTTCAAGCTCGAGCTCGAACTGCTCATTTGTTAAATGAGCCAAGCTCAAGCTATGAAATACTCGGCTCGTTAGCTCGCGAGCTAGCTCATTTAAAAAGCTCGTGAGTTAAGCTCGTGAGCTAGCTCATTTAGTGTATTTGATTAAAAATATATATAATTTAATTTATATATATTAAACTATGTATGTGAATATATTAATTTTTTAACTAACATAATTTATATAATTTATTAATATATGGTATATGTGATAAATAAAGTAAATAATAGACAATATAAAATAGCTTAGTAATTTATAGTAAAATATAAAATTATAGTAATATAATATTTTATTTTTGTTAATATATAATTATATTATTCATCTTTCATAAAAATATAAATTTTAGTATATCTTTTATGAAAATTTAGAAAAAATGAATGAAAAATAAAATTAAAATAAGTTTATTGAGCTCGTTAAACTTATTTAAATCAAGCTCAAGTTTAAGCTCGAGATACATAATATATGAGCTGGCTCGATACAAGCTCGGGCTCGGCTCGGGCTCGATTCGAGTTCGAGTTCGAACTCGACTATTTTCTAATGAACAGAGCTTGAGCTTTGCAAAGCTCGGCTCGGCTCGGCTCGATTACAGCCCTAATTCAAACTATCTCTACTAATAGATTCTACCTACTAAGAGAGATCAACAGGTCTTTAATAGTCTTAAAACAGGGTCTATAAGGTATATGGTTTAAGTGAAGGCCATTTTGAGATTGGAGCTGATGTGACACTATGGACAAACCCTCACAATACAAATTTCTTGTTTAGACAGTTAGAAGCATAAAAAGATAGAGTTTTGAATATTTTTCTTTCTTCTTGATATGAATCTGAATCTTGATTTGGGCAGTCTTTGTCTTTACAAAAACTTTGATTCCCACATTCCTTTTCTTCTATTCCCTTTTTCTTTCTTTTTTTCTTACTTTTTCTTTTCTTTTATCATTTTATCATTTTGTCATTCTTCCCTGTAGGGCTATCAAGTACTAAACTTTCAAGAACTAGATGACCTTTCTCCTATCTCTCTAATTTTGGTTGAGTTGGACCAATTCAAGTCAGGCTGTCCTCGTAAACTAAATGGAAGTCTTCTACTGCTTCAGGTAAGAAGAACCCTGTTGACTTTCTAAATGGGCCTTTTGGGTTAACTGACCCTTTTTTTTTTTTATATTTTTCCTTTTTTTCTTTATCGTGGTGTTGGGTCCTATCTTCAAAAGAATTGTCTTAACTATGGATGATTGGAGTAGAGTGAGTTTGCTTCAACAAGGATAAATCATTTGTTGTCCTGATGTCATCTTAATGAATTGGAGATATCAGGTCTAATATCAGGTGAACTTAAACTACTCTTATGGTCTTGAGAACTTCAACTGTCCTTATAATCTTGACTATGCATTCCTTTCTTTGATCTTCTTGCCTCTTCACCTTAGTGATCATTAGATTTGTCATAGAAGTTACAACATCTCAGAGTAGGTTATTGGGTTTACTAGCCAATGAAGAGTAAGCTAAAATTTATGAAGGCTCAAAGGAACAACTAGAAATTAATATTTAATTTGATGGATACTAGTTGTTGGCTTACTAAACAATGCCCAAATCATTTTTCCTTAAATAAGCAGAGTTCAATTTCGCCTCAAAAGTTTGTCAAAGCATGTTCTAAGATCAACTAGGACTTAGACAAAAGTTATTATGTAGGAGCCCTCTCTAAGTAAGCATACACAACTCAATGTTATAGAATAATTTCCTCATCTAGTAAAGTCATTCGAACCATAATGCATAAAAATGTTAATTTATAAATATCAAGGTAGTCTCGTCTTCAATTGAGCACCAAAATTACCATAAAAAATTTAATAAAAATAATTTATTCGAACAAACATAATTTGAAAAACATAATTATTTCAATTAAATATTAAAGAAAGAAAATAGAAGAGCAACATTCAAGCTAAGAAAAGTTCATTGAGTTGAGCTTCTTCTCTCTTCACATCTTCAATACTCTCATCTTGAAAAGAGGATAAAAAAAAATCTTCCTCCAGTCCTCTTCCTACCATGAAGGTTGCTGGTGGAGGTACTCTTTCAAATTTAGGCAAAGAATTGCTCTTGGTATTGGGCTTATTAGACTCGGACAACTTTTCACTGTCAATCAAATTTTAGATCTCATGCCTTAGATGAGTGCATTTATCAGTCTCATGCTCTTGCATTTGATAAAATTGACAGAAGGTCTCGGCATCAAAATTTGATGGCAGAGAATTATGTAGCGGTCGAGGAGCCAATGGTTGTAATAACCCCTTCTTTTGTAGCTTGCTGAAAACCTAAGACAGAGGTTTTCACAACTCTGAAAATTATCTTCTTTCTTGACCAGTTGCATTAACATATGCTTCCTTATGTATACTTTGATTGCCAGACTGATAATTTTATTTTATAGAAAAATGATTCTTCTCTCTTTTTCAATCTTCTATTTGCAATCCAGCTTAGAGAAGATCTTTGAAATCCCTTATAAAGGTGTGAGACATCCTTTTACGAAGGTTGGGCAGGACACCTCTGACTCATCAGGCCTCTTTTGAGAAGTGCAGCCTTATTTCTCCATCTCTTTACATAATCAATAAAGTTCTCATTTAATCTTTGCCTAATGGACTCAACTTCCATTAAATTGACTTTCAACTCTGCATTGTACCTATATTATTGGATGAAAGCCTTGTATAACAAATTTCAGTTCTTTTGAGTACTATCTTCTAAGGTATTGAACCAATTCTGGACAACAGGGACCAATGAAAGTATGAAGTACCTTAGAGTTTGAGCCTTAGTAGCTCGGACAGACTGCATAGCAATGATGTACTACTTAACATGCAAGTGAAAATTTTTTTGTACCATTGTACCTAGCGAAGGAAGGCACCTTGAACTTATAAAAGACATCCTCATCTTATTCGAATAACTTGTCTATTTCTGACATCCCATCAGCTTTCATTTTCAAATTTCTTCTCTAAATCAAAAATCATTTTCTCAACATCTGAAGTTTCAATCTTTTCCACGGCTGATCTTTCCATAACCTTTGGCTCTTTCTTCTTATCTTGAGGATCTTGGAAGTGTTTAGTCCAGTCATCATCGTCATCAATAGCTACTTTGTCATCATCAAATGCTACCTTACCAACCTTAGTCTTTCCCTTGTCTTTTGGTTTCTTAGTGCTGGCAGATGCCTCAACATTATTCCCTAAAAGTGTAGCCAGTTGACTCCTCATAGTCTCAGTTAAGGCCTCCTTCAACTCTTTCACTTGGCATTGAGGGCTTCATCCACTATCCTTTGAATTTGTTCAGGATCCATTGCTTTCGGTGACAAGCTAATTAAGCCACTACTGGATTCTACGTCACTGATGCAGGTTGGGTTGTCATATGCTTTTGAACTGCTATACTCCAGGTCTACTGTGAGCCAGAAAGGATCAATGATATGTTATGCAATGCATGTATGCATAAATAATAATAATTAGGATGTTCCTTCCAAACTTATAACTTTCACACATGAATGGTGAGTCTCTTTTTCTAGGTACATGGTTAACAAAAATATCAAAATGGGATATTTTACTCTCGAAAATTTTTCTCGGACCGTTTAATCAATAGTTGCATCTTCTAATATAGAAGTTGGTCCATGATAATTTTCATTAATTAGATTTTAATCCATTGAATCTCAATTAAAACAGCTTTTACGTTATATTGGATTAAACCTAAATTAAGAGGTTTACCATAAATAGATTTTTTATTTGAAAAAATAACTAGTGGTTAATGCGAAAAATAAGCCCATAATTAATTGTTCTTAGCATAAACTAGGCTCACAATTGATTTTTAGTATTCTATAATTGAACTAAATATTTGAAAGCTCTTTTGTAGTCAAAAAATAATTTTATTTCAATGCCCTTGGGCCATAGGGTTGAAAAAGATTTTTGACCAATCTTGAAAAGATTATCTTGAAGATTTTGAAATTTTGGAATTTTAATCTCTTGGATTTAAAGAAAAAAATTATTTTGAGCTTACAATATAGGTAGGTCATTTTAGAAAAAGGGCAAACCAAATAAGTCATGGTTCAAACTAAGATATATTAATCATAGTCAAACAACAAGCATTTAGGGTAAAAACCTAAGGAAAATAACTATGCCAATTACATGAGCTTTAGTTTTTGGATTGAAAAGTTCAGGTTCTCATAGCAAGTATATACCAAAAGGTACAAGGCTATGAGTGGTTATGCCATACTCGATCTTCATACCTTGAGTGAAAGTATGGTATCCCTTACATAACACAATACGGATAACATGGGCGTCCTAACTCACACACACAATGCAATCTAAATGATGCAATGAATAATATTATAATAAGAAAGAATAAAATAATATAAAGACCAACATAATCAACTTCTCTTATAGGGGCGAAAATCTCCGCTCACAATCTATTTTTTCACAATCTTAAAAGATTCATTCAAGCCCATCAAAAACTGTGTTAGCTTGTTTATACCATCAACATAAATCATATTCTTATTTACTCTACAAGGCATTTCCCACACTCACAGTAAGTCAATGGTTTAAGTTTGTTTAAATCATCCCACAACTTGGATATCTTGTTCACATAAGTAGCCAGGCTATTATTTCCTTGCTCTATAAAGCTATTTTGCCTTTGCAGTTGGAAAATTCTTAGTCCATTAGCAACACCAAACCTTTCTACCAATTGATCCTAAAGATCCTTAGTAGTAGGGCAATAAAGAAAAAATCTCAGCGAACTCCTTGGCTAATGATCCAAGAATCCATGATCTAACCATGTAATCAATCTTCCTTCACTTCAAATATTCATTCATATTTTCACTCAGTTTACTCACAGTACCACCAATGTATCCTAGCTTATCTTTTCCCCCTAGAGAAATCTGAATAGAAGTACTCCAAGTTAAGTAGTTTGTATTTGTAAGTGGTGTTATAACCGATGAGAAACTTGAAGATTCCAAGTTCTATATAACAATCGCTTCATCTGCAGTTGTTGTGTTCTGATTTGTAGTTTGAGAACTCGCATCAGCCATTGTAATTGTTGCAAGGATTATCAGTCAAATAATTATTATATTATTTGTGAAAAGCTTATAAGTAAGAAATGAAAGCCCAAGTAAGTATGCAAATCCATGATCGTCACCATGGATGCTCTAATACCATGTTGTAACTGGTAAACAACTAGTAACAAAAGTAAGAAGCAAGAGGAAGAAGAAGACAAACAATGTAGTACAAAAGGAAATGAATATGGATTGTTCTATTAGATGATAGATCGATGATTAAATGCTACTATGAATGTATGTTTATATAGCTGTTACAACTAACTCCACAACTAACTATTGCCACATGTTCACAGTTGATTGCTACTTCTGTAACAGACTCCAACTCACTAACTAACTATAACTCTCATATCATTAACTAAAAATAAATTACATCTTCTATAAATTACATGAAATACTTCTTTTTCCTCTTAAATTACACTTATAAGGTCAATATTTTTTTTGTTATATTTCTACATTTTGTCTTCACATCTTTACGGTAAGTGGCAAAACCAAAATTCAATTGAGGGGTACAAAATTTTAAAGCTAAAAAAATTTGCATTTAACATATAAGTTTATTTTGAACAAATTTAAAATAAAATTGAATAAAAAGTACTTTTAATATTATAGTATTGCAATAACTAATTTTTACTCTTAGTCTGACAATAATTGAGAGGCGATAATTGTATTTTACGAGTCTTTATCTTTAAAAAATATTGTATAATAACTTTATTTTCAATTTTAACAAAAATATCTTTTTCAATATAACACATTATGTAGTTTGTGAGAAAATTATCCCCAATCTTGTTACGTAAATTCATCTATCCATTGCTAAAAAAAACTTTTCAATAGTAGCGGTTGTAACAAGTAAGACTAAAACTAACTTGAAAAGTAGATATACTAAAGGAAACATAGTTTTATATTCTATCTCAACAATTTTCTGTTGATTTAACATATTCTTAGCGAGTGTATATATACTAGAAAAACACCTGCGGGTATTTTTACTCAATATATATAAATTAATTTTTAAATTCTATAATAATTCTAAATAAATAATCATAAAAATTGATGAGAATAAATATTTTTGTTATTTAAAAATCTATTTAAACTTATTAATAAGTGCTCCATTAATAATTCCTTCAATTGTACTCCTATAAAAAAAATAAATATTATAATATTTTTATGGAAGAAATAAAATAAACATAGCTTATAAAAGTATTTTATGTATTATAATAGTACCTTCTCATTTAATATTATGATTTATTTATTTGATTTAAAAAAATAAATATTTGAAAAGATCGATATAATTGAACTAATAATATTACTTTTTACGTTATTTTTCTTTAATATTTAACTTTAACTAAAAAAGTTATAAAAAAAAATGTGAAATTCAAATAAACTTTCAATTAATGTTGTGAACACTCGAATTTTGAGGCTCGAAAAGCCAATTTTCTCAGACTATAAATGACTGGGTCGGACCGGGGGTCCACGGTAAAAGATCACCGAAAGTATGTCTTCATGGTACTTGAAATGTCCGGAACGACGCAAGGATCACGGATATGGTCTCAGAATAATTTTTGAAAGCCTGTGGCTCCCGAAAAATCAGTTCGAGCGAAAATCGTGCAAGCCGACGGACAAATTTGGGCCCAGCCGCTAGGACCGGCGGCCCGGCAACCGTCACCCCAAGAAAACAAGGATCATATTCCAAGAAAACAAGATCTGGAACTTAGAAGTGGGAAAATTGTAAACAAGGTAATATCCTAATTCATCATTTGTTAATTCGAGCATATCTTAAGCATTCCACCTTCTTCTTAATTTCTTTCTGGTCAAAGACCTAATCCTTTTAGGTCTAAGGCCTAATTTAACTAATCAATCAACCTTTTGGCATTAAGCCATGAATCAATTGATCTTTTTGGCATGGAGCCTAAATTGCATTCTTTTGATACTAAGTATCCAAATTTCATAAAAAATGGCACTAAGTGCTCGAAATCTCACAATTTTGGCAAAAAGCCCGACAATGCACGAAGCATACACACACACATGCATAATGCATAATTGCCTTTAAATAGGCTTTTCCGAACTACATGGGCTTTGATCTCTCATAAAAATGAGAGTATGTAGGCATATTTGGGATTCACCCCAAATAGCAAGTCCACAATTTACTAACAATCTGCTTGTCTTCTTCTCTTCGCCTATTTTGGATTTGTTTCCTTTTGGCAAGTTAATCAAATACATGACATAGTCCCCGAATCCTCCTTGGGTTCGTAGATTAGAAACCTTTACATTGGATGCATTAATTGGAGTCAAACAAGGGTTTTCTTAGTTTTTCCCTTTGAACAGAAAAAACTGAGTGGCGACTCCTAACAACAAGTGAACGTTCATCCGAATCCTTTTCGGGTGGAAAACCGAGGTTCACAATTTGGCGACTCCACTGGGGACCATAAAAATGATTTATGGGATTCTAGTGGACTACTATTGCTTATTTGTTTAATTTGACACTAGGGACCATGAAAATAATTTATGGGATCCTAGTAGACTACTATTGTTTATTTGATTAACTTGCCCTTCTTTAAGGTATTTTTATTTATTTTGCAGGGTACCTTAGCAATGGTTGTCCTTTCTTTAAGGAAATTAGAATTGAAAATTGACTAAAAGAATCTTTCTGGAGACCATAAAAAAAATAAAAAAAATAATAATAAAAATAATACTATTATTATTCATTTAACTGATTTGCCCTTCTTTAGGGTACTTTTATTCATTTTGCAGGGTACCTTAGCAATATATATCCCCTCCTTAGGGATATTGGATTGAAAATTGACAAAAGGAATCTGTTTCCTTTAATGGACCCCTTGTTTGATTAATTGTGCATTAATTTTGTCATTCAGAGAATCTTTTTCTCTTGCATTATATGGGGGAATCCTTTTCCTCCATTGCATAAAAAAATTATTTTCAAATGAATTTCTTCTCTTTCTGTTCAAAATTCTGAGTCTGGATAGCAAGTAGCGCTGACCGGCAAGTCTCCTTGATTATGCCGGCGGACAGCCAAAGCGTCCTCCCTGTTGTCGCAAACCATTCTAATCCTTTTGGAGTGGCCCATGAGTAATCGTACTGTTGGACCCACGCGAAACTCCTTGTTTCACATGTGGTTAAGTATATCTTACTCAAGACTCAAGGGTCCCTATTATGAGCCAATTCTCTATTTTTCATGAACAATAGAACCTTCCCTTAGGTTGTATGTACCCAATGATAGTGCCACATTCCATTAAAATGAATTATGATGTGATGAGGTGCATTCATGCAACATGACAACATTATTTTGGGGGAAAATCTTTTGGGGAAAACTTTTGATGTATATAAGTGGACCAAGAGTTTTTTCTATCCTACAAACTACCCTGATCTCTTGCCCTTAACCTTGGCAGGTATCCACTATCCGTGTGCCTTCACCCACACAAGCTACACCAACTCCAACTGTGCAATCACCCACAAGTCCTGCTACCCCAATTTCACCAGCTGCTCCAATTACTGAAATGGCTACTATCGAACAGATTAAGGCCTTACTAGATGGACAGGTTAAGGAAATTGAAGCTAGGATGCAAGAGAGAATTGATGAAGCTTTGGCTGCCCAAAGGGTAGCCATCCTGGCTGAATTGGGAGGGGCACCAAAGACGGCCTCTACTCCTGGAAATTTAGGAAAGGAACCCATTGTGGGGCAAACTAGTACCCCCATGACTGCTCAGAACAATACCCCTGTCATCAATTTGGAGGATCCACCCTCTAAGAATGAAACTGATGAACTAAAAAAGAAACTTGAATTGCTTGAAAGGTCAATCACTGCCATGAAAACTCATAAAGAGGTGGTAGACATGGATTCCTTATCCTTGTTTCCCCAAGCTAGATTGCCTCAAAAATTCAAGATGCCTGGGATGGACAGATTTGATGGGACCACTTGCCCTAAAACCCATTTGAAGATGTATGTGGGGGCCTTGAGCCCTTGGGGTTTAAATGATGAGCTCTTTGCTCAACTCTTTCAACAATCCTTGACTGGGGCTGCCCTAAAATTGTTTGTAATCCTGGACCGTGCTAAGATTAAGACCTGGGAAGACATCTGCAATGCATTTAACACTCAATACCACTACAATATTGAGGTGGATGTCACTAGAAGAGAACTTGAGACTACCAAACAAAACAACAATGAACCCTTCTCCTCGTTCCTTACGAGGTGGAGGGCAAAAGCCGCCCAAATGATCAATTGCCCTTCAGAACAGGAGCAGATTGATATTATAATCAGGAATTTAAGGCCTACATATCAAGCTCAACTGCAAACCCAATACCTACCTACTTTCAAATCGCTCATTGCGACTGCAACTAAGGTAGAAGACTTGATACAATTGGGTAAAATAGTAGATGAGGGAGCTACTTCGAAGTATAGGAAACAAGGCCAAGCTACTTCCTCAAGCAAGGTCAATGAAGTGGCCAATATTGCCCCTGTGAATCCTTTACGTGTGGGCAATCTTGGGCAGAGAAATCAGCCAAGAAGGCAATATACCGACCTTGGGGTGCCCCTTCATCTAGTGTTTAAAAAGGCCGTGGAAGGGAAGTATTTGAAGCCTTTGGACCCAAGGCCACCTCCAAACCCATTACCCTCCAGTTATAAGGCTAATGAGTATTGTGAATACCACCAAGGAAAAGGGCATAGAACAGATGCTTGCTGGACTCTGAAAAACCGCATCCAGGATTTGGTGGATAGGGGTGACATCATTCCTCTTAGGAGTCAACCGAACATTAATACTAACCCTTTGCCTAATCATTCCATCCACGCCATCACTGTGGAAGAAGAGCTGTTTGATCCTTTCAAACTTCTCTTAGAAATGAATGAAGTGTGTGTGTTGGATTTGAATGACCTTGCCGAAGAGGTCGACGCCTTGACAAGAAGCGGAAGGCAATATCAGCCACTCGACTTGGGAAAAGCCCCTACAACCTCAAATCACCCCCATAAGAAGGCACCAGAGCCAAAAGAAGACCCTGTCCTCTCTCAGCTTAAGCAAACTCAAGCTAGGGTGTCAATTTGGGAGCTCCTTGCTTCCTCATTCCCGCACCGTCAGGCTCTCAGCGAAGCTTTAAGTCAACTTGATACATCGGTGGACACAAGCCCAGAAGCTTTGGTGGCCACTTTGACTCAATCAACCAAGGCATTGAGTATCCGATTTTCTGATACAGACCTACCAGAAGATGGCAGTAAACACAATGATGCTCTATACATCACCATACAAACTGGGGGAAAGACTGTGCCCATGGTTCTCATTGATAATGGGTCAGCCTTAAATGTATGTCCTTTGAAGGTAGCAAGCTGTCTGGGGTTGGAGGCTACAGATCTTACACCTTCTGATCAGATTGTTAGAGCATATGATAACACTCGAAGAGAAATTTTGGGTGTTGCCGCTCTGGAAATTGCTATTGGGCCGGTGAAAATGAGAGTGCCCTTCCAAGTCATTGATGTACCCGTGAGCTTTAATCTCCTCCTTGGAAGGCCGTGGATTCATCAGAATAATGCTGTCCCTTCTTCATTACATCAAAAACTTAAGTTCCCTTTTGAAGGAAAAATCATCACTATCAAAGGTGACACCTGTGAAATCAACAAGAGAACCATGGATCAGTCTCTCTTTGAGGTTGTTCCTGGCGAAATCGCCATGACCTTGACTGGTTTCCATTATGATACAGTCCAATGCATTGAAGGAGAAAAACCCAAAGGGCCATTTATCTTATATGATTTTGGGGAGGTCCAAATCAATTGCCTGGTGGGAATGATGCTAAGGGTAGGTCTGCTGCCCGGAATGGAAATGATAAAGTCTGGGAGGAAAACACCCGTAGTGCGGCCATGGGAAGAACCTGAGAATAAGGAAACTTTTGGCCTGGGGTACAAACCCACAGATGAGGAGATAGAAGAGTTTGAGCATGGAAGGAAGAAAAAGAAGAATTGGGGGGCAAGAAACCTCAAAATGCGCCCTTATTTTAGAACTCTGAATGGTCACTTCTGCAAACCTGGAAAAGCAGTTCCTTATTGTGGTTTTCAGGAACCATTCTATTCTCCTATGACTGGAAAGAAGCTACCGGGTTTTGAGATGTTCGATGATGTTTTAGCCATAAAAGAAGAAGAGCCAGAACCCATAGCTGACCCACAAATGGAAGATTTTATGCGGCCTAGTCTCTTTGATGAGGTTGCTATGATAACCAATTTTGAAGACAAAAGGGACTTCACAAAGCTGATCAAGACCACAGATGGACCACTGATGAACTGATATGCCGAGGAGGGACAAGCTGCTGTAGTCAAATCTAGTCCTGTGTCACACCCTGAACCTGAGTCTTGTACTGAGTCAAATTCTGAGTCAAACACTGAGTCAGAGTCTAGTTCTGAGTCTTTCTTAGCTTCAGGAACAGAAAACCCTGATGTCGAATATGATGTAAGTCTGGGGGATGACTCCGCCGTTATTAATAAAACTGTTCAAGTTCTTGGTTACCCTGTGTCTTTTGCTTTCCAAGTATTATCTAGCAAAAATGAAATAGATGAAATAAAAGAAATAAATGAAAAAAATAATGATTAGAAAAGAAAATGAACATACATACATTGCATATGATTGTGTGAATAAGGAACAGGTTGTTGAGTGCATCAGAAGATATGTCGACTGCTTCATGTGGAAGGCAAGTGATGTTACGGGAATAGACCCAGCCATAGCAGTTCATAAGATTCCACTATACCCAGATGCGAAGCCGGTTAAGCAGAAATTGAGAAGAATGAAGCCTGAATGGTCTTTGAAAATTAAAGAGGAGGTTGCCAAGCAACTGGACAATAAGTTCATAGAACCAATTGCCTACCCTTCCTGGTTAGCAAACATCGTGCCAGTCCCGAAGAAAGATGGAAAGGTCAGGATGTCTGTTGACTATAGAGATTTGAATAAGGCCTGTCCCAAGGACGATTTTCCACTACCACACATCGATTTGCTGATAGACAGGATGGCTAGGCATACCATGGTTTCCATGACCGACCTCACGGTTTGGTACAATCAGATCCTAGTGCACCCACCAGACAAAGAGAAGACAGCTTTCATTACAGAATGGGGCACTTTCTGCTATAGGGTTATGCCTTTTGGGTTGATAAATGCAGGGGCTACCTACCAAAGGATGGCGACAACAGTCTTTCATGACATGATTCACAAAGAAGTAGAAGTGTATGTTGATGATATGATTGTTAAGTCAAAATCTCCAGAAGAACACGTTGAAGCACTTGAGAAGTTCTTCCTTAGACTTCGCAAGTACAATTTGAAGCTTAATCCTGCAAAGTGCCTATTTGGAGCAACATCGGGCTTATTTTTGGGGTATTTGGTCAGCAAGAGAGGAATAGAAGTTGATCTAGCAAAGTCAAAGGCTATTCTGAAAATGCCTCCGCCAAGAACAGAAAAAGAGATTCGAGGCTTATTAGGTAGATTACAGTATATCAGTCGATTCATATCGCAATTGGCAGAGACTTGTGGTCCAATCTTTAAGCTACTAAGGAAAGGTGCTTCACAAGAATGGAATGAAGACTGCCAAAAGGCCTTCGACAAGATCAAAGAATACTTGTTAAGTCTGCCAATTCTACAACCTCCCAGAATGGGAAAGCCTCTGCTCTTGTATTTGTCTGTAACAAATGAAGCCATGGGTGCAATGCTAGCTCAAGAAGCCGAAAGTACAAAGGTGGAAAATGCAATTTACTACCTCAGCAAAAGGATGCTGGACTATGAGTTAAAGTATAACAAGATTGAGAAGTTGTGTTTAGCTTTGTATTGGACTTGTACGAAGTTACAACACTACTTGTCTTCTTACACTACTTATGTCATCGCAGAACAGAGTCCCTTGAAATTTCTTATGGAGAGGCCTGTTTTGGACAGCAAAATGGCTAAGTGGGTGTCAACATTGGCAGCCTTTGACTTAAAATTCATTCAAAGGAAAGCTGTGAAAGGTGGCGCAATAGCTGACCAATTAGCAGAATTACCCGTAAAAGACGAGATGCGAGAAATGGTTTTCCCTGACGAAGACCTCTTGAATGTGGAAAGAAGTATTTGGGAGATGTATTTTGATGGGGCATCCAATTATCATGGAAATGGAATTGGGATTGTGTTCAAAACTCCTTGTGGAGAATACATTCCATTTGCAGTTAAACTTGACTTTAGCTGCACAAACAATGAAGCAGAATATGAAGCTTGCATCAATGGCCTTGAAGCCGCCCTGGAATTAGGCATTAAGAACCTACAGGTCTACGGTGATTCTATTTTAATAGTATCACAAGCTTTAAGGAAATGGAAGATAAGAGAAGAGCGTTTGGTTCCTTACCTACAACGCCTTGATCATTTGGCACAACAATTCGATGATCTGTCCTTCGAATATCTCCCAAGAGCAAAGAATCAGTTTGCTGATGCCCTGGCTACTTTAGCTTCCATGATCAATATGAAGGAGGGGAAAGCCATTCGTCCATTGAAAGTTCAGCTTCAGAAACGACCCGCCCATGTAATGCATTTGACCGATGGTAAACCATGGTTTTGGGATATCAAAGTTATCTCAAGGATGGAAGTTATCCGGAGGGATCATCAAAGGTTGATCAGAGGGCCATAAGGCAGCTAGCCACAGGTTACATTCTTAATGGAGATATCCTCTACAAGAGGAGTTGGAATGGAATGCACTTAAGGTGTGTGAATGAAGCAGAGGCTAAGCAGATAATGGAAATGGTACATGGTGGCGAATCAGGACCACACATGTATGGGATCGCCTTGGCTCAAAAAATTGCCAATCTAGGATATTATTGGTCCACCATGAATGCAGACTGCGTGGCATTTGTGCAAGAATGCCATCAGTGTCAGATATTTGCTAAGATGCAGAAGCAACCTCCCGTTGCCCTGAATCCGATCACTTCTCCATGGCCCTTCGCTACTTGGGGAATAAATATAATTGGCAAAATACATCCAAAAGCCTCAAATGGACATCAGTTTATCTTGGTAGCAGTGGATTACTTCACAAAGTGGGTTGAAGCAGCTTCCTATGCAGAATTAAACGCCAAAAAGGCAGCACAGTTTGTCCGAACCAACATCCTTTGTCGGTACGGAACGCCATTTGAGATTATCACTGATAATGGAACTCATTTCCAAGCAGAATTTGCTAAGCTCTTGAAGGATAAGAATGTCCAGCATCATAAGTCCTCTCCTTATAGACCTCAAACAAATGGAGCTGTAGAAGCAGCGAACAAGTCTATAAAGGTGATCATACAAAAAATGATCAAGGAACATAGGAGTTGGCATGAGAAGTTACCGCTGGCTTTGTGGGGATATAGAACATCAATTAGAACTCCTACTGGGGCAACCCCGTATTCCCTGGTGTACGGAATGGAAGCAGTACTCCCCATTGAACTGGAAGTTCAATCGGCGGGGATAATTCAAGAAAGTCAGATAAATGAAGCTGAATGGATCAGCAATTATCATCATCAGTTGTTGGGTTTGGATGAAAAAAGACTTCAAGCTCTACATCGGATTCAAGGGTATCAGAGGCGAATGGCCAGACATTTCAACAAAAAGGTCAAAGATCGAAAGTTGGAAGAAGGTTGTTTGGTTCTGAAAGAAATCAGAACACCTGTTACAGATCCTCGTGGGAAGTTTCGTCCTCATTGGAGGGGACCCTACATTTTAAAGAAAATACTTTCCGGTGGAGTCGTCATCTTGTCTGATTTGGATGGTCTGGAGTTCACAAACCCATACAATCTGGATCAGCTAAAGAAATATTTTGTATAATCATGCATTGTAAGGAACTACATTAGACCTGATTCTCGCAAACTAATTCGAGATATGTAGGTAGCTCTCCTTGAGCACGGTCTAAATATTAATAAAAATCATCCATTCATTTTTCTTTTGCTAATATTATAAAAAAATTAATAATAATAATAATAATAAATAAATAAAAAATCCTGCTAAGTTGAAAACTCGCAAAGGGCGGCTTAGGCAAGAATGGGTAAGAGCTCGCTAAGTTGAAAATCCGAAAGGACGGCTTAGGCAAAAATTAGAGTAAATAAATAAAGTAGATAATGCTTGGAAAGCAAATGAAAAAGTCATTCATTAAGAATCATTCATTACAAAAAAGAATCATTTGTTACAAAAAGAGTCATTCAGTAAGAGTCATTCATCCCATGAAATATCCAACCAATCAAAAAGTCAAGTCATAACCCCAAAATGTCAAAAGAACCAAAAAAGTAAAAAGACAACCCAAAAAATCAGACAATGGAGTCACCCTGGGATCTAAATCCTACGCCTCCTACGTGGGGCAGAGTCTTCGGTATCTTCCTTAGTTCCAGAACTCTCTGCGACATCTATCTTCTCCTCGCTAAGAGGAACCACCTCCTCTCCCTCCAGCTCCTGCAGCAAGGCATACCTCCTGGGTTTTTCAACGGGCCAAACTTCAGCTATAAACCAGGTCCTATACTCTGGAGTAGGCTGAACAAGGGAAGGCTCAGCAAAAGGCCTGATCATCTGATGGTCTCTGACCCAAGTCTGTAGAACAACGCGAGTAACTCCGGGGGTAATAGGGGAAGCAATGGTAAGCCCAACAGGAAGGGGAACCCTCTGATCAATCCCCATCTGTCTGAGGACCCGAGAAGCACTATACCATGTGCTATGAGTGAAACCAAGGAGATAGACATGGTTGTGCATTGCATTTGCCTCCATGAAGCGAGGAATTCTGTACCAAGGGATGAACCATAGCAATTCTTCTGGTCTGAGCTCGAACAACCAGATAGTCCACTTAGCCATAGAGGGAAAAGAAATCTGGATTCTCCTGGTGCGGTACTGAGAAGGGTTATAGGTCAAAGCATTGGGAGCGACAACCACTCAGAGATGGTCCCTCAGCCAAACCTAAAAAAAAAATAGATCCTTTCTATTTTATAAAAAAAGAGAGAAATGATGAAATAAGAAGAAACAACAGGTATAACAAAATTACCTGAAGGATGATCGGAGTAACAGTCCAATTTTTAAATCCGAGTGCACTTCTGTCGAGACTCCGAATAGTCTCGGCCAGAATCATACCCCCGATACAGTTAAGTTCTTCCATTTGCCTAATCATAGGGCAAAGCTTCAAATCTCCAAAGCCAGGATCACGGTTGAAAAGAAACCCAGCTAATAGGCAAAAGACAAAAGCTCGCATCCTATGCCTCAGTTGAATCTCGTCTTCAAAGTTAGAAGTCAGGAATTCATCAATCAGAGGAAGCAGCATCGCCTTATTCCCATCCACAATCATAGCTTGAGCTTGGGACCTTGTGAGGCTAAAAAGCCTCTGAAAAGACCCCACGTAGCCAATTTGAACCTCATGCCTTACAAGAGGGGCATTTGGGTCACACCCAATAATTGAGCAGAATTCCTCAAAAAGAGGACACATCTCCTCCATTTGGGCACCAAATCTGAAAACGTGTGCTTGGGGATCCCAAAATCTGATACAAGCATGCAAGAAATCCCAATCCACAGCTACACCTCTAAGGGTGGCAACAGCTTTCAATCCGTATCTCCCCATGTTGATCCTTTCGATATTATGGAGGCTCTTGGTCCAGTTATGCATCACGTGATTAAAAAGAGGGTTCATTGTTGAGAGAAAAATAAGATCCTGTAGTGAAAAGCCTGTTTTCTGGCCCGAAAATGCAAGTTAACTTCGAATTTTATACTGCCCTGGCCCAAGTGGCGGCTCGGCCGCTGCACATGGCCGTTGTCGTCGGAGGCTCGGCCGCCGCCGACCCAATTTTGATTCCTGTTTTTGATGCTTTGTGAAATTCTTGTATGTTGGCCCTGTTATGTGCTATTTTCGGGGGTTGTTTCAGAGATTTGTTTTGAAAACACATTTCTAAAAAACAAGCATCATGCATACATATTTGCTGTTAATGCTAACAAATAAGTGCAGGTTTACAGATAAGTTCAAAAAACAGCTGAAAAACATGGAAAGTACAAAGTACAAAAGGAGAATAATTCAAATACATCGAACATAGTTCAAGACAAGTATGAAAAATCAGCGCCGGGCTCTCCGTCTTTGCGGCCTGTTCTGCCTCTCATAAGCAGCATCAGTCCAAGCACCTGTCAGCTCATCCGAGAAAGCAGTGATCAGTGCTGCCATTTCAGCAACTAGGCCCTTAGGTACCTGTAAAAAAGACAATCACAATCAATTTCAAGAGAATTTTATGAATCCTTTTCATGAAAAGTCCTAAAAGAATATACCTGAGTGATGTGAACAAGGCTCCGATAGGGTGCACTCTCCGCACTAATTGGTCGGGTCACCCAACCATCAGGTGCATGATAACGAACAGCATAAGGCAGCCTCAAGTCGGCTAAAGCAGGGTCCAATTGACCGGTAGCCGCAAGGACGGATGAGGGAGGCCTCAAATGTGATGAACTGCTGCTTGCTCCAGTGTGTGATGGTCCAGCCCTAAAAGCGGAAGCTTCAGCCCTAGAGGAAGAAGGTCTGTCAGCTCGCCAGGTGGAAGAGGGATGGTTTTCCGGAGTGCTAGAAGTGGGAGCCGAAGAATGGGATGATCTATAAGGTGGTGCAGAGTCGAATCGAGTCCCAATGCGTGGCATCAGCCGCTGAAGACAGTAGAAATCATAATCATCATCATCCGGGGCATAGGCCGACTCGAAGGGATCGCCCTCATACTGGGACACAGTAACAATCAGAAGCATCGAAGATAGCATATCATCAGGGGGATCCATGGGAGCTACACAAAAACCGGCGATCTGGAAAGTCACTCTCTCAGCGAGATAATACCGTCGATACTCTGGATGGGGAAGTATGAATCGACGGTGAGTCAGAAACTCTGATCGCTGAAAGCTATAATCTTGAGCAATCCACTCTGCCAGCCGGCTAGACATCGCTGTAGTTGCAACCTGTAAAAATTTATTATGTTAGTGAATCATTTTCTCTAATATAATAAATAAGGATGAGGATAAAGAATTTACTGAGTTCATTGGGCAGCTGTCGAAGAATGATCTCAGCTCTCTGATAGGAAGCTTCCTCTTTGGTGCTTCTACCCTCTCTTTATACCACCTCCAAGCAATGGGAGAAAGAGGATCTGCAGGGGTAGGTAGCTCACGAAGAAAAGGGGCGACACCAGGAAAGTACTCGTAAGCCTAAGTCTAAAAAAAAAAAAGAATGAAAAATGAAATGAAATGATGAAGAAGATATCAGAGTTGGTATATGCAAGGTAGAGGAAATGTTCTTTACATTACCTCCCAGAAGTAGTACAGGCCACATGGAGTGATGCGGGTATAGCAGAGGTTTGACATGTCGTCATATAATCTACACAGCATCATGCTAGCCCAATCGTATGTCTGAAGTCGTGTCAGGTCGAGTAGGCTCTTCAGCACATTGAGATTTACTGCGTCCTTCCTGTTTGCTAAGAAGGAGCTAGCAAACAGGAGAATCAGGGTAAACCTGGCCACCTGATCAGCAGTAAGGTCGCCTACCTCATAGCCAGTATAGATGGCTGGCGCCTGCTCTACAAGCCACCTTCGCTGAATGCAGCGAGGCGCCTGATGTCGAGGATAGTCAACCCCGATCAAAGTGATCATGTCGGCTGAAGAAATGTCATGCCGCCAATCACTATAATACTCCACCATCTCAACGCCGAAGGGAATCCCAGAAATGACGGAAAAGTCAATAGGCGTCATCGTCATTTCCCCCCAAGCAAAATGGAAGGTGTCAGTCGTAGGCCATCAGCGCTCGGCCAATGCGCAGATCAACTCCCTGTGGATATCTCTGCCCACATCTATAGCCCTCAAACGGTGGAGGAAAGCAGGTCTGATAAGATCCCCCACCGGATGCTCGGCATCAAAGATGTAAGCCAGAATAGTACTCATGGGACGCTCAGCTATAGATATCTTGGTCGTAGAGTCCTAAAAAAAAAATTCATTATTGGGGATAATTTGAGGACAAATTCAGAAAAATTTAAGTTCTTTCCCCAGCTGGGTGTGACCTCCTAGAAGATTATTTCTAAGTTCTTTACTAGAAATAATTACTGATTACAGAACATAATGAAGCTTGGTATTAATCCTAATTCATTACTAGTACATGTAAAGGAAAGATTCCTAAAATTTGTTTCTAAGTTCCTTACTAGAAATAAATAAAATTCCTAAGCATGCATACTAGATGAGTAAAGGGGAAGGTACTTATCTCATAGCAGCCGGTTCGGGAGCTGTGCTTCTCCTCCTCAAGTAAAAGACTGCAGGGAGAGATTGGAATCTCAAAGTCTTCTAGGCCAGTGAAATCCATTGAAAGAAAGTTTGAAGGAAAGAGAAGAAATGAAAGCAAATGAAAATGGAATGAAAATGAGTCTATTTATAAAAAAAAGGTGAAAACGCAGGTCTTTCTACACCTCGCTCAAAATTCTCATTTCTGACGACCACTGAGCTCCATAAAACATTTTATTGACCCCAGTGGGGGGCAATTGTGAACACTCGAATTTTGAGGCTCGGAAAGCCAATTTTCTCAAGCTACAAATGACCGGGCTGGACCGGGGGTCCACGGTAAAAGATCACCGAAAGTATGTCTTCATGGTACTTGAAATGTCCGGAACGACGCAAAGATCACAGATATGGTCTCAGAATAATTTTTGAAAGCCTGTGGCTCCCGAAAAATCAGTTCGAGCGAAAATCGTGCAAGCTGACGGAAAAATTTGGGGCCAGAAGCGCCGGGACTAGCGGCGGACCGGCAGCTCAGCTGCTTGAAACTGTACTCCGTTGTCTGATATCACACTGTGCGGGACCCCATATTTGCAGATGAGATTCTTTTCGATAAACCTAGCCATTTGACTTGCACCCAGCTTGTTGAAGGATTCGGTTTCGACCCATTTTGAAAAATAATCAACTGCTACTACAATGAAACGGTGACCATTTGAGGCTGTCAGATGTATTTCTCCTATAATGTCGATACCCCAGGTGGCAAATGGCCAGGGTGAAGACATTGAATGCAGTTCTTCAGGAGGCATATGATTCAAGTTACCATACATCTGACATTGCTGGCACTTCTTTACAAACTCAATACAGTCTTTCTCCATGGTCAACCAATAGTAACCTTGTCGAATAATCTTCTTAACTAGGGCCAAACCACTCATGTGCGGACCGCAACTTTCCGCATGTATTTCAGACATGATGCGCTCCACTTCAGGCTTTCTTAAACATCTCAAATGCACTCCATCAAGCCATCTTCGATATAACTCTCCATGGAAGGTGTGCAATGATCACCTCCTTATGGCTCTTCTCTCTTTCTTTGTTGCCCCCGACGAATATTCTCTTTCCTCCAAAAATCGCCTTATAGTATCATACCATGCATCATGGTCCGTATCAACTTCCATGATTGTCTCATATTCATAGCAAGGAGTTGAGGATCTGGTTAAGATCAGAGGCTTAAGGAATAGGCTGGCAGGATTTTCCCATACCTAAGCCAATGTGGCTAGGGCATCAACCATCTGATTTTCTTCTCTTGACAGGTGTATAAACCTACACTCCTTAAAATTCTTCTTCATCATGGTCAGGTAACGGTGGTATGGTTTTAATTTTTCCTCTTTCAACTCCCACTCTCCATTTACTTGGGATACTACTAGCAATAAATCGCCATAAACTTCCACCTTATCTACTTTCATAATCATTAGGGTTTCCAAACTGAGAATACATGCTTCATACTCCACCATATTATTGGTTGCCCTAAATTTCAACTTCTTGGCTAAAGGGATGAGTTCCCCTTCAGGTGATTCTAGTATAACTCCCAAACCTGCTCCTTTCCTGTTTACCGCTCCATCAAAATATATTTTCCACCCTTGTACTTCAATTACTTCTAAATGTTCATCTAGAAATTCCAAGATTACCTCTTCACTTTCTGGCAATGGTTGTTGAACCAGGAATTCTACCACCGTTCTACCCTTGATTGTTTTCCTGGTTACATACTCGATCTCAAATTCTTCTAATATTATCAACCATCGACCATATTTTCCAATTAAAGAGGGTGTCTCCCTTAAGTACTTCATTGGATCCAACCTGGAAATTGCTTGCACACTATACGATTGAAAGTAATGCCGCAACTTCTTAGAAGTCCAAACCATGGCTATACATGTCTTTTCAATGATACTATACTTAAATTCATAAGGTAATGCTCAATCTCCGACTCATCTGCTTGGGCTAGTGTGGCTCCTATCGACTCTTCTTCAACTGCTAAGTATAGTAATAGAGGTTTTCCGGGTTTAGGTGGTTTCAAAACAGGTGGATTTTTTCAAATACTCTTTTATTCGGTCAAAGGCCTTTTGACATTCTTCATTCCATACGACCGGCTGATTCTTTCTATGCAATTTGAAGATAGGCTCATAGATTGTTGTGAGCTTTGCTATAAATCTGCTAATGTACTGCAGTTTACCAATGAATCCCTGAACTTCTCTCTCCGTCTTTGGGCTGGCATATCTCTGATTGCTTTGACTTTGTCAGGATCTATCTCAATACCATTCGGACCAATTACATGTCCCAACAATTTTTCTGAAGTAACACCGAATACACACTTCTTCGGGTTTAATCTTAGCTTATACTTCAAAGCTCTATCGAATAATAATTCTAAGTTTTGGAAGTGTTGCTCCCTTGTATCCGACTTCACCATCATATCATCAACATATACTTCAACTTCTTTGTGCATCATGTCATGAAATAGTGTGGTGGCCATCTTTTGGTAGGTTGCTCCGGCATTTTTTAAGCTGAACGGCATCACCCTATAACAAAATATACCCCATGTAGTAGTGAAGGCAGTTTTGGCTTTATCCTCTTGGGCCATTAACACTTGGTTGAATCTGGAAAATCCATCTACAAATGAGTGTAGCACGCTAGAGGCTGCACTATCGATGAGAACATCTATATGAGGTAAAGGAAAATCATCCTTAGGGGAAGCCTTGTTTAGATCTCTATAGTCCACGCAGACCCTTATCCTCCCATCTTTCTTTGGCACTGGTACTATATTGGCTAGCCAATCTGGGTATTCTATCACTTCAAGGAACTTCACTTGTATTTGCTTAGTGACCTCTTCTTTAACCAATTTAGCCCACTCAGGTCTTAGTCGCCTAAGCTTTTGTTTAACAGGCTTAATGTGAGTGTAAGTAGGAATATGATGCTCGGCTATGTCACGATCTATCCCAGGCATATCCTCATAAGACCAAGCAAACACTTCTTCATATTTTTTGAATATTTTTTCAAATCTCTCTCTCTCATCAAGAGTAAGGTCGGATGCTATGGTAATGTTTTTAGGATTTTCAATTGTTCCCAAATTTAATGATTGTGTGTTAACAGAATTAATATTAAAGATGCTCATGTAACTGCTATTTGAATGTATGCAACCATAAGGAGAAACATCACACAAGTAAGCAAAATCAGACTTTATTGCATTCATTTTGGAAAAGAAAACATCATCATCCTCATACAAAGCAGACAAATTAAAATCAAAGTCAAAATCATTGTTCTCAGAATCATAAAGCAGGATGTCTTCAAACTTTTCTTCAACCAGGGTAGCAATCTCTTCCGGAGTCTTCTCGACTTTCAGGGTAGCTTCATTCTTCTCTTTGTTGATTGACAGGGTGAGCTCTTTCTTCACATGCTCCACTAGCTCAGCAACATCTGCAAAAATTTCAAAATCGGGGATTAACTTACCCATGAACATGATTGGCTCAGGCTTTCCTTGGAGTGGTCCCATATCTGGAGCTTTGACAAAGATCTCTTCAAGTGGTGGGAAGCTCATCTTCTCACTCTTCTTTGGCTGGAAATTGTCATCTTCATCATATCCTAACCCCTTCTTGGATGTTTGAGTTCTAAAATCTGGCATTTTTGTCAAACCGGCCTTACCCTTTCCAAGACCAGCTCCGGGAAGGTAGTTCATGTTCTTCATCATATTCAAGACTTTGGAGTCCACTACTTCATCATCAAAAATTGCAACCACTTGAAAACCATTGAGAGGCCTTTCAACCATTAGGGTGTTAACAATCTCATTATCTTCAGCTTCAATGACCACTGTCTCATTTCCGTTGGGAAATTTGATCTTTTGATGAAGGGTGGAAGGAACTCCACCAAGAGGATGAAACCATGGTCGCCCCAAGAGTAAGGCAAATGTATCTAGTATGTCTAAAACAACAAATTCAACAATAGATTCAATTGGACCAACCTTGACAGTCGCTTTGAAAGTCCCTTCGGCATGCCTCTTAGTGTTGTCATAAGCATGAATTGTCACCTCGGTTGGGTTTAGATCTCTTGTTGACATGGCTAGCTTTGGCAGTATCTTAAGTGGACAAACATTTATGGTGGATCCATCATCGACCATTACACATGAAGTCCTCTTCCCCTTGACTTCTGTTTTGATAAAGAGAGGGTGGATGTGGTCTCTCCCCTCCTCCGGTAAGTCCGCATCTGAAAAAAAAACTGCTCCCATACTAACTTCACTCTTTTCTTGGATCTCCTCACATTTCATTACTTTCCCAATTTTTATGAAGTTGATCAACTCCTCCGGTGTTGTGGAGGTAGAAATTGGCATGCTAGCTAAGGCTTTGGCCATAGTTTCTCGGTGCCTTTTAGAAGTAGCTAATAAGTCCCAAATGCTAACACTTGCTTGGGTTCTTTTCAATTGCTTGAGCACAGCATCATCTTCTTCTATTTCAACTTCCTTCCCCTTATTAGTTTCTATCTCCTTGGGTGGTGGCCTTGCGTAAGGCTTACCGGATCTAGTATTCATCACCTCATCTTCTTCAGGCTCGGACCAAGTCCACTCTTCCTTCTTGGATACAATATCATCATCACTATCACTTGAATCCCAAAACCCGTTGACAACACAAATTGCTACTTCTCCACCCATCATAGCTTGTTCAATTTTGACAAATACCTCTTCTTCTTTGATCACTTTCTCATCCACATCATTAAAAGAAGACATGATAAAGTCCTCATGTAAACCTCTTCCAATCATGAAGGTCGCCAGTGGTGGTATCCTATTGAATTTTGGTAATGGGTTGTCTTTGGTGTTTGGCTTGTTGGGCTCGGGAAGCTTCCCATTATCAATTGGATTTTGAATCTCATGTCTCAACCTCACACATGTCATGCCCTTGCATTTGGTGAAATTGACAAAATGCTTTAGTGTCAAAATTAGGTGGGAGAGAGTTAGGCAAAAGACGAGGATTTAAGGGTTGTAGTAATCCTTTTCTTTGAAGCTTGTTGAGAACCCAAGACATCGGCTTTCCTAATTCCGAAAATTTTCTCATTGTCCCTTTGTTAGTAGCATTAACACCGATGACCTTTTGCATGCTTTGGCTACCAGGTTGATAGCTCCCTTTCTCATTCCTTTTTATTGCAAAGCGGCTCTTCTCCCTTTCCCATTCTTCAATTTGCAAACTATCTTGGAGAAGGTCTTTGAAATTACGGATGAGTGTATGAGACATCCTCTCATGAAGACTAGGCAACACCCCTCTCACAATCATCCTTATTTGATCGGATTCATCGGGCCTCTTCTTGAGTAAAGCGGCCTTGTTTCTCCATCGCTTCACATAGTCCACAAAATTCTCATTTGGCCTTTGCCTTATGGACTCCACTTCCATTAAAGTAACTTCTAACTCAACATTATATCCATATTGTTGGATGAAGGCTTTGTAAAGTAGATCCCAACTCTTTTGTGTTCCATCATCTAAGGTATTGAACCAATTTTGGACAACAGGGTCCAATGAGAGCATAAAGTACCTTAGGGTTTGAGCCTTAGTAGCTCGGGCAGATTACATGGCAGTGATATACTACTTCACATGAAGATGGGGATTCCCGGTGCCATTGTGCTTAGCAAAGGAAGGCATCTTGAACTTATAAGAGACCTCATCATCTTGTTGAAATAGTTTGTCGATCTCAGACTTCTCTTCGGTTTTCAGCTTCTTCTCAAATTTCTTTTCTAAATCAGCAATCATCTTTTCAACATCGGATGTCTCGGTCTTTTCAATAGTTGCCTTCTCAACAGCCTTTGGTTCTTTCTTCTTTTCTTGAACCTCTTGGTAGTATTAAGCCCAATCATCATCACCATCAATGATCACCTTTTCATCATCAAAAACCACTTCACTAACTTTAGTCTTCCCTTTGTCCTTTGGTTTTTTAGTGCTAGCAGATGCCTCGGCATGATTCTCTAAGATTGCAGTCAATTGGCTCTTCATGGTCTCAGCTAGGGCCTCTTTGATTTCTTCCATTTTGGCATTAAGGGCTTCATCCACCATCTTTTGAATTTGTTCGGGCTCCATTGTTTTAGGCGAGCAAGTGATTGAGTCGTTGCTAGATACTTCATCTTCGGCGTAGGTCTGATTGTCGTAAGCTTTTGAACTTTCATAATCCAGGGCTTGAGCCAGAGAGGATCAATGATATAAGATGCAAATGTATGCATGTATGCATAATCAACCAATAAACAAGTGTAATTAGGACGATCCTTCCAACCTTATAACATCCACACACGAATGGCGAGTCTCTTTTTCCTAGGTATATGGTTAACAAAATACCAACATGGGGTATCTTGCTTTCGAATAATTCCCTCAGACGTTTCAACCAATAGTTATATTTTTGAAAATGGAAATCAATCCATGATAATTTCCATTAATTAGGTTTTAATCCATTCAACCAACTAAAGTAGCTTTTTGGATTAAAACGAAATTAAGAGGTTTATTATAAATGAATTTCTCACTTGAAAAGAGTAACTAATGGTTCATGCCAAAAACAAGTCCATGGTTTATTTATTTTTAGTATAAACTAGGCCCACAATTGATTTTTGGTATTTCATAATTGACCTAAATATTTTTGCAAGCTCTTTGTAAAAAATGGTTGGGTGAAAATAGTTTTGTTTCTAAGCCCATTGTAAAAAAGGTTAGAAAAATGGATTTTGGGCTTAGTATTTGGGCCATGGGCCAAAGAATTTTTTTATTTATCTTTTAGAAAAGTATTATGTCCAAAGACCATCTTGAAAAAATTTTAAAAATAGTTTTGGTCTTTTGGTTTTTAAAGAAAAATTTATTTTGAGCTTACAATATACTTAGGTCATATTAGAAAAAGAACAAACCAAATAAGCCATGATTTAGACTAAGATAAACTAACCATAGTCAAACAACATGCATTTGGGGTAAAACCTAAGGAAAGTAACTAGTCCAATTACATGAGCTTTAGTCTTTGGGTTAAAAAGGCTTAGGTTCCCATAGCAAGTATGTACTAAACGGTACGAGGCTATGAGTGGTTATGCCATGCTCGATCTCCATACCTTGAGTGAAAGTATGGTATCCCTTACATAACATAACACGGGTAACACGGGCATCCTAACTCACGCACACAATGCAATCTAAGATGATGCAATGGATAATGTCATTATAAGAAAGAATAGAATAATAAAAAGACCAACGGAATCAACTTCTCTTATCCCCAGTGGAGTCGCCAATGTGAGCGGAGATTTTCGCCCCCACTCCCAGTGGAATGGTTCTTGCGACTTCGGCACTGTTTAGGCTCTGGGCCTTAGAGAACAAGGACCTAAGTCCGGAGAAAATGGAGTCGCCACCTGGATGGGCCGGGAAAAAGAAAGGGGTGGATGACTCGATTTCTAAGGAATCCCCAACCCCTTAATGGGTTCGAAAAGTTGGGTACGTATGGGGAATGTGAGAAATGGCCTAGCACCCCCACAACGCCCGGTTCATTGGAACCGGCCTCCTTTACAGGTCTTAATATTATAAAATTCTTAAATATAATAACATTATCCATATTACACACAATAATTAAAAGAAAGTATCATTATATTAAAATCCAAGGAATGTCCAAACAAAACAAATAAATGGACATCCATCCAAGGATGGAAACATGTCCTGACATCACAAGCCTAAATAGGACACCCACCAAAAGGTAGAAACATGTCCTTTACATAGGTTCTAAAATAAAAAAGCAAATTTAATTACATGATATTTAACTAATGAGGTACCCACCAAGTGGAAACATACCTCTTACAACATTTGGAAGTCTAAATAAATTGATAAAAGTAAATAACCATTCATAATAAATAAATCATTCTTCAAAGGTATTAATCAAAATATAAAATAAACATCTATCCATGATAAATTAAATAAATCAAGTATTGAAATTAAATAAATTAAAGCATAAGAAATAAATCAAAGCATAATTAAGTATGGAATTGAATAAAGCAAATAAAAGTCCAATTATGGCTACTGTGACTTTTTATGGAATTAAAATAAATTAGGGTTTTATGTTTTAAAGGGTTGGTAAGACTCTTTGATTAACAAAATTAAGGTTTGAATGATGATATCATGAAACTAGGGTTTTAAACACTTTAAAATACTTTAATTTGTGATTTTTGGTTATTGGGTTCCTAAGCTACTGTGTAAAATTTAGATTTTTATTTTTTTATATTTTTTAATGTTTTAAAAGGATTAGGGTTCATAAAAATTAGGGTTTAAGGTTTTAAAAGAGTTAAAGTTTAATATTTTAAATTTTGGAAGTTGAATTTGGATTTGATATTTTGGAAGTAGGGTCACGGGTGAAGAATAATTTTTAGGAATTTGGAAATCAATTTAATATTTTATGAAATTTTATGAATTTAAACAAGTGAATTAAAGTTTTTATAACTAGAAAAGATGTTTTAGAAGACTTTTTGAAGGAAAAAGTACCAAGTTTAAAGTTTTGAAAGAAACAGAATTTGATTTTGGTTTTGTTGAAGAATATGTTCAATTAGAGTTTTAAGGTTTTTAAGAAGAAAAAAAAATAACAATTTTAAGCCTTTTGGAAGATAAAGTAACGTTTTAGTTTTTTAATTTTGGAAAACTAAATTAAAGTTCTAAGATTTTAATTTTTGATTTCATAAATTTGCTACTATGTAAAAAAAACAATTAAAGAAAATTAATTAACACATACCTTCTTTTGATGATTTCTCCAAAAATATCTTGGATGAATTAGCTCCAAAGACAAGCCTTTTTTGCCTTTGAATCCTCTAAATCGTGCTGCTGCTGTTCCAGAAAAGAGTTGAATTGAATTTCTTCTTTTCCTTCCTTGATTTGGTTTCAAATTTTCCAAACTACTCTTGGATTTTTGCCTCCCCTTTTTTAATTGTCTTTGGTCCTTATTTATAGTGGTTTGAGGTTGTTTATTCCTAATTAGTTAAGGAGAGTAATATTAAGAAAAAAAAAAGAAACCAAAACCTAATTGGATTAGGTTTCGAAAATTTGCGTAAGAAAATTTGCGCTGTCGAAAAAAAACTGCTGCGGAAAAACTGCGCTGGCGAAAAATCTGCTGCAGCTGGCTGCGGCAGCGCGCGCGGAGCGGACCCGTAAGCTATTTCGCAGCACAATAATTTCGCCCGACTCCGATTTTTATTTGTTTATTTTTATTTTTTATTAATAAAAATTAGATACTAAAGCAAAAATTATTTAACAAAAATTATTTTGGACCAATTAGACAACAAAAATCATTTTGGACTAAATAAAACATATTGGACCGGATTGGGTCAAAAATTAAGGGTCTACACTTCGGCTCCCTTTTCTTGTCTTGAGGGTCTTAGAAATACTAAGCCCAGTCATCATCATCATCATCCACTACTACTATATCATAATCAATAACTACTTCACCAACTTTAGCCTTTTCCTTGTCTTTTGGCTTTTTAGTACTACCAAATGCTTCGGCAGTGTTTTCCATAAGTGCAGCTAGTTGGCTTTTCGTGGTCTCAACTATGGCCCTCTTTAGTTCTTCATTTTGGAGTTGATTGCATCATCTACCATCTTCTCAACTTGCTCCAGATCCATTGCTTTTGGTGAGAAGTTGATTTAATCGTCACTGGATTCTACGTCACCAGTGTAGGTTGAATTATCGTAGGCTCTTGAACTGCTGTACTCCAGGGTTATGAGCCATAAATGATCAATGATATAAAATTCAATGTATTCATGTATGTATGGATACACAATTAACAAATAAACAAACCAAATCAATAGAGTAGGAACGAAACTTCTAACCTTATATCTTTCACACACGAATGACGAGTCTCTTTTTCTAGGTATATGGTCAGTAAAATATCAACATGGGATATCTTATTTTCAAATAATTCACTCGGACGGTTAAACCAATAGTTGTAATTTCAATTTTAGAAGTCAGCCCATGATAACTCCCATTAATTAAGCTTTAATCCATTAGATTAACTAAAAATAGCTTTTGTGCTATATTAGGATTATAAATAAATTAAAAGGTTTATCTCAAATAGATTTTCTAAAAAAGCAACTAATGATTCATGCTTTCAAACAAGACCATGATTAATAAGTCTTAATATAAACTAGGCCCATAATTGATTTTATGTATTCCGTAATTAACCTAGCTAGTTGTAAGCCCATTGAAAAGTTTTGATTAAAAATGGTTTTGTTTTAAAGTCTATTGAAAAGTTTTATTTAAAAATGTTTTTGTTTCAAAGTCCATTGTAAAAGTTTTATTACAAAAATGAATTTTGGGCTTTGAGTTTGGGCTGTAAGGTAAAAAATATTTTTGTTTCAAGGCCTATTAAGTAAAGATTTGTTTGAAAATAGATTTTGGGCTTTGAGGTTGGGCCATGAGGTAAAAGGAATTTTTAACCTATCTTGGAAAGGTTTTATGTCCAAAAACCATATTGAAAAGTTTTGAAAATAGTTTTGGTTTTTTGGGCTTTAAAATTATTTTGGGCTTACAATATAATTAGGTCATGTTAGAAATGGAACAAACCAAATAAGCCATGGTTCAAACTAAGATATATCAATCATAGTCAAACAACAAGCATTTGGATGAAAAACTAAGAAAAGTAACTATGCCAACTATATGGGCTTTAGTCTTTGGGTTGAAAAGCTTAGATTCTAATAGCAAGTATATACCTAAAGGTACGAGACTATGAGTGGTTATCCCATACTCG
Organism: Garcia nutans; assembly: GCA_947685225.1. Taxonomy (NCBI): domain Eukaryota; kingdom Viridiplantae; phylum Streptophyta; class Magnoliopsida; order Malpighiales; family Euphorbiaceae; genus Garcia; species Garcia nutans. Next base: position 13,444,954 of record CANTUV010000041.1, read on the forward strand.
ATGTCCATACCTTGAGTGAAAATATGATATCCCTTACATAACACAATACGGGTTACATAGGCATTCTAACTCATGCACACAATACAAACTAAAATAATGCAATGGATAATATCATAATAAGAAAGAACAAAATAATATAAATACCAATGGAATTAACTTCTCTTATTCCCAGTGGAGTCACCACTATGAGCAAGGATTTTTGCCCCTACTCCCGTGTGGAATGGTTCTTGCCACTTTGGCACTGTTAGGCTCAAGGCCTTAGAGAACATGAGCCTAAATCTGGAGAAAATGGAGTCACCACTCAGACGGGTCGGGAAAAAGAAAGGGGTGGATGACTCAATTCCTAAGGAAATCCCAATCCCCTAATTGGTTCAGAAAGTTGGGTATATATGGGGAAGGTGAGAATGACCCAACACTCCCATAATGCCCAGTTCATTGGAACCGGTCTCCTTTTCAGGTCTAAATATTATAAAATTCTTAAATATTATAAAATCATCCATACTACATGTGAATATTAAAATACAAAATTCTTGTATTAAAATCAAAATAAGTGCAAATAAAATAATAAATAGGCATCCATCCATAGATGGAAATATGCCTTTAAAAGTGTCCAGTGTCCAAAATAAATAGGATACCCACCATAAGTGGAAACGTCCCTTACAATAGTCCCAAAACATAAAATAGATTACATTCAACTTGATTGTTGAAGTACCCCCAAAATGGAAACATACCTCTTACATCATTGAAACCAAAATAAACCAATAATAATAAAGAAAATATTCATCCATTCATCATAAATCAAATAAATCATCCATCAAATAAGTCATCCATTAAGACATATAATAAATCTCATAATCAAATCTAAGGTTTTAAAGAAAAATATATAGAATTTGACATTTACATATTAAATTTTGGTTTTATAAATTTAACAATATGGTTTTAGGGTTTTAAATATGAAATTACGGTTTTGGTTTGAAAATAAGGATTTTAGAGTTTAAATCTAAAAGGTAAGGTTTAGAGTTAGGTTTTAAGGTTACTGCGTATTTAAAATTTGAGGTTTTAGATTAAGTGCGAGAATTAGGTTATTGGATTAGGGTTATAGGTTTCATAGTTTTGGTTTTGAGATTAAAATTTGGGAAATTGGATTTTTGGATTAAGGTTTGGATTTGGGTTTGGGAATTAAGCTGCTTGGAATTGGGGTTTTAGTCTTACTGGATTAGAGTTTAGTAATTTAGGGTTTGGATTAGGGTTATGGGTTTTAAGAAAAACATATTTAGGGTTTTAATTTTTAGAAAAATGGAATTAGGGCTTTAGTATTTTAGGGTTTGGATTAGGGTTATGGGTTTTAAGAAAAACAGATTTAGGTTTTTGATTTTTAGAAAAATGAAATTAGGCTACTAGATGAGGTTTTTGATTATGGTTTAAAGAATTAACATGAATTATACATTAAACATGCAAAAATGGTTTTTTGAATAATCTAATTATGGTTTTGGTAATTAAATTAGAAGTCAAGATTTAATCCTATGTTACTGTGAAATCGAAGAAAATAAATACAAAGGACAATCCTAATCCCATCAGGAAAAAACCTCTATGTATCTGAGTCTCTCTTAATTTAATAATAGTTAGGGAACTTAAAATCGAATTGAAACAAAATTAGGCAAGATTAAAGGCTCATGTTGAATTTGGGCTAGCCAATTCGACATGAGCCCATGCTGATGTCAAATTGGCCATGCCAAATCGACATGAATATGGTTCATGTCGAATTGGATGGTGCCACTCATCTTCTTAGCCTTTTTAAATTGACCCAAGTTAGTTTGGACCTTTTATCGGATTTTAATTTTAATTCAAGCTTTTAAAATTGAGTTGGAGTTAATTTGGTCCTTTTAAAAATTAGATCAGACTAGATTAGGGTTTTTAAAATTGAACCAACTTAATTTAGGCCTTTTAAAATTGAACCGACCTATTTCAATGCTATAAACTAGGTTTAAGCTTTTAAAATAGAATCGAATTTAGCTTGGCACTCTTTAATTGGGATCAGACTAGCTTAGGGCCAAAATTAAAGGTCTACAATATGGAAAGTCAAATATAACAATCAAATAATTACTGCAACTTAAAATTAAAAGAGTGGGTTTGGAGCTTACTCATTTACAAACTATGAACTACTTCTTTACTTTACCCCAAAAAAACCTATAAATATTTTAAATAAAATATGTAAGATATTCATTTTATATATATTGGTAAAAATCATAATATTTCAAATAAGAATATTAATATAAAATAATTTAGTAATAAAAAAGAATCATGAAAATATGAAAAAATTTCATGAATAACACTAAATGTAAACAAAGTAATTAAACAATTTATCTAATGCAAAGTTTTTTTTTTCTTTTAGTTAACAAAAAATCAATGTAGAAATATAGAACTAAGAAAAATCAGAATTTTCGAACGTAATTCTAGAAAAATTAAATAAAGAAGTGAGTGTATGTTATAAATGATTTTTTTGAAAGTTGCTACTTTACACATATATATGTATATTTGTGGTAGTTACATGGTTTCTGAACTAATATAAGCAATTATGCTATTAAACTATAAGGATAACATGACAATAGAGGAGAAAAATATCAAAATGCCTGGAGCTTACCATTTTACAAACTATGAATTACCTTTTCATTTGACTTAAAAAAATGTAAGATTCTAAATAAAACTATATAAGATATTTGGTTGTATATATATAGGTAAAAATATAAAATTTTAATTAGGTAAGAATATTATAAGAAAATAATTTAGTAATCTAAAAGAATGATCATAATATGGGAAAATTTTATCAATAACACTAAGCTATTAGAATGCATTTGTAAACAAATTACTTACTCAGTCAAGATGAGATTTAATGGTTGAACTTTCTTCTTTGTTTCATAAAATATATAGAAAGTTTGTCATTTAAAATCTATGTTTTAATATTTTTATGTTAAAATATTAGTTTATTTTTATGTAATATTTTTATTACCTATTCTTCTTCTCTTTTATATACTCACTGGGAAAGAACAATTATCTTTTAGCTAAAGATTCTGATATGTTTGTAGCATTTGTTGGCTCCTGGGGTGATTGATAAGATGGTGGAGAACCCAAAGATCGTTCTTCTGATATTGTTAGAGTTGTCACTAAATTTAAAGGCATTTGTTCTAAGGGAGTACAACCTATTTGCTTAGAAAAAGAAATGGGTAATAAGGAGTCTTGATCATTAGAAAAGACCTTTGAAGCAACAAAGTTATGATGATAATTTCTCATTCGTAATTGGATGATAGTTTCTCATTCGTAATTGTACTTAGAAAATAGGGCTTTTCAAATAATTTGGCTTATGTGGAGGCAATGCGTAAGGATTAGTGTAGCTTGTTAGTGTATGTGCCCTAGGCCATTTATTTGGATCTTTATGTTATACATTCATTATTAATAAATGAGATTTTATTATTATTATTGTTTGTTTGCATGTTACACAATTTTGATATTTGTCCCTGGTTTATTATTGTTATAGAGATAAAAAATAATTCTTAACCAGTATGAACATTGATTTGATAATCATCAGATGGTTATGTGTATAGTGATACAAATCAATTTCATAGATACTTGTTAGAGAACAATGTATTGGATAGACCCATCATGAGATTACTACATGGGTTAGTGTCATAATTAAATCTCATGATAGTTATGTATTAATTCTTTGACTTGAGATTGTCATAGTTTCCAATATAAGGACTATTATATTTTGACATGATCAAAAATTATCCGTAACTGGATAGTAATAAAGGTTATGATCATATATGATAGAAATTATGTAGAAGATAATGAACAATCAAGATAGAATTTGTCCCTCTCTTTGAGAGAGATATCTTTTGGGCCCCTCGATAAGTGAGACTGTGAAATGCATGGCCGTGCTCAAATGAATTGATAGTGTGATCAATTTCATTTGTTTTATCAGTCTACTTGGAGATCGAGTAATCATAAGTTTGGACAATATAAGTATGACGTTGACCATGACTTATGTTCAAGCTAGATATCGTGTGACAAAGGGATTAATGCATGTACTATTATTAGGCAAATTGGACATTCCTTATATTAATTGGATAGTTGTATCGCCTTGCTAGAGGCCAATTACGACTTGTTGGTTTAATAGAGATTAAATTGACTGCCAATTAATATGGGCCTATCGGGTCACACACAAGAATGCGCTTTGGGCTAGATATAATATTAATAATATTAATATTAGATATTAATATTTATTATTATTATTATTTTCATTATATATATATATATTATTAGATAATATATTCAGAATCCTTATTAGATTTGGATTCTGAATTTGACTTACCTTATCCAATTTCGAATTGGATTCTGGAGTGATTATATAACTCTAGACGTTAAGTCTTCTCAGAGGTAATATTAGAAAATGAAAGAGAACGAAAACTAAGGAACCCTAATACGTTTTAGAGAAAACTTTTTTCAGCCTTCGCCGTTGCAGAGAGCTAGCACTCTAGACGGTAGCATTCGTGTGGATACGCGATAGAGGGTGTTTCGCGATCGAGGCATCTCTTCCAAACTGTGATTTTGAATCATCAACAGGTTAGTTCTTGGAACACTTTCGTCGAATTAAACGAACAGCATGGATCTTGGTGGGAAATCAAAGATCAAAAATTTTTTCCGCTGCATGTTTTTGGTTTGCAGTGATCTCCTTGATTTCCTAACAGTGGTATCAGAGCCACTTGTTGTTTTCGTTTAAGTCGAAAATGCCATGTTGATATGATTACATGAGATATATTGATTTCGTATGGCATGTTAACTATAAAACCCTAATTCTTTTTTCATATGATGAGAAAGGATTGTTTTTTTGGTTTTGTTTCTGTAAAACCCTAATTGGTTTTTCATATGATGAGAAAGGATTGGTGTTTTTAATTTTGTTTTCATGAGATGATCACGTATGTATGATTGGTTGATTAAAATGATTTTCATATGATGAAAATGATTAAGTTTATATGTGATATAAACATTTGGTAATGATTCTGTAATGGGTTGTACATATTCGAAATAAAACAGTAAGAAGGTTAATGAGATTAACGATTCTGTTTTTAGGGTTTCGCCAAAGAAAAATGTTAATGAGAATAACATTTCTGTTTGGCTTCAAGTGGTGCTGCCCCTTCAGAACCCCGCCCGCTGACAGGCCAGCGGGAGCCCCGACCGCTAACCGGCTAGCTGGACCGCCATATGTTTGCGCCTATAGTTCGTTACCGCGACATTAAGAATGTCAATATATTTGTTTCTATTTAACATGTTGGTGATGAATATGTTATGTTTGTTTGATGTCTTGGCATAGCATGGCCTTATGACCTATGTGATTGGTTTATTCATATCTTAATTTTGGGTAAATATGGCCTGCGTGTCATTTATTTTGTTGTAATTTATTTTACTAGTAGTTAGATTTTCTTTTATTGTAATAAATGAAGATTCAAGCTACAATGTTTGTGATGGAGAATCATACCAAGGAGAAGATGGTTCCATGGTGATGGAAGCATAAGCTCAAGTTTTGAAGATATGTAATATTGCAAGTGTTGTAATAGATAGGTTTTTCACCTAGGGTTGCCTTTATGATCTTCAAGTTCATTTGGTCTCTTGAAGATCATATTTAGTTTGGCCATGCTATGTCACGTTTACATATTTTGTCATTTGATATATGATGCTTATGTGATAAATTATATATATGCATATAGGATGCTAAAATATAATGATATGTAATGCAAGACATGATAATAATTTAGTTGAACCCTCATTAATAATTTAAGTCTAAATGCCATCCACGTTTTGAACACCTATCAAAACTAAGATTGTATTAGAGTAGGTATTGCCAAAGCAATATGCTTTAAACATTCCTAGCTAAGTAGGATGAGTAATAGTGCTACTCATATGTTTTAAAATTGGTTAGACTTAATTAGGCTATCAAAATGGTTTTGGGCCTAAGGCATTAGATGGAATTCAACATGCTATGACATATGATGTCAATATTCCATAATTACTAAGAGTTACATGAGATGTAATTGGTAAAGATGTTACCTACCTAAATAACTTGATTTTAAGAGTCACGCCAAAGCTGAGTTTAGAATTAAGTGAAATACGGATCTTAGCCTACTAAAATATTTCTTTAGAGGGTTAAATTTTTAGTGGGAGTTTAAATAATTTTAACCTCATTATTAATTAAAATTTGAATTTGCATATTTATCAACAGATGACTGCTAATAACAATTCCACCTTATCACTGCGATCTATCCTTGAGAAGGAAAAACTGAAAGAATGTGGGACTAATTTTGTTGACTAGTTTAGGAAACTGAGAATTGTTCTCAAACAAGAGAAAACGTCCTACGTGCTTGATGAAGCTGTCCTTGACCCACCTCCTGCTGATGCTTCTAATGCTGCTAAGAGTAAGCATAAGAAGCATGTGGATGATTCCAATGACATAGGATGTCTTATGTTGGCTACTATGTGTCCAGGACTTCAGAAGGATCTGGAACACTTAGAGGCTTATGAGATGAGTGTGCATCTCAAACAAGCTTTCCAACAACAGGCTAGGCAAGATAGGTTTGACACCGCTGTTGCATTATTTGACTGCAAAATGTCTGAAGGTGAATCTGTTATTGCTCATGTTTTGAAGATGAAAGGCTATCTAGATCACCTTGCTAGACTTGGATATCCCCTGAGTTTAGAACTCTCCACGGATTTGATGCTACATTCATTGCCTAGCAGTTTCTCACAGTTTGTCATGAACTATAACATGAATGACATGGAGAAATCCATTCCTGAGCTACATGGTATGCTGCTGAGGGGAATATCAAAAAGCCTACCCAAATATTGAATTTCAATATTAAACAAATGAAAAAGAAAGCCAAAGATACTAAAGGCAAGGGTAAGGCAAAAGGTGCTAAAGGGTCCAAGGGACAAGCTAAACCAAAACTTGAACCTAAGGCTAAAGTTCCTAAGGAAGGGACTTGTTTCCATTGGAACAAGTCTGGGCATTGGAAGAGAAATTGTCAACTCTATTTGGATGAGTTAAAGAAGTTGAAGGGTAGTGCGACTACATCTTTAGGTATTTATGTTATAGAAATTAATTTGTCTATTCCTTCTTCCTGGGTATTAGATACCGGATGTGGATCTCATATTTGTACAAATATGCAGGGACTCAAAAGGAGTAGGATGCTGAAGAAGGGTGAAGTGGACCTACGTGTTGGTAATAGAGCAAGAGTTGCTGTTATAGCTGTAGGAACTTATGAACTTGTTATGCCCAATGGGTTTTTGTTAATTTTGAACAATTGCTTTTATGTTCCTACTATGAGTAGGAATCTTATTTCAGTATCTGTTTTGGATGATGAAGGTTATTCATTTTTTTTTATTAAGAATAAGAAATGTTCTATTTTTGATAAAAATGATTTGCTTTATGGTATTGCAAATTCTTATAATGGCCTTTATATCCTTAATCTTGATGATTCTAATGGTAATGATATCTATAACATAACTTCTAAGAGAACTAAGCCAAATGAGTTAAACCCTACTTATTTATGGCATTGTCGCCTTAGCCATATAAATGAGAAATGGATTTCTAATCTCCATCAAGATGGATTATTAGATTCATTTGATTTTGAATCATTTGAAACATGTGAGTCTTGTTTGCTTGGTAAGATGATAAAGGATCCTTTTACTGGGCATAGTGAAAGGGCTAATGATTTATTGGGCTTGATACATACAGATGTATGTGGTCCTTTTAGCATTAGTGCCAGAGGAGGATTTCGATACTACATTACTTTTACTAATGATTTCAGTAGGTATGGCTATGTCTACCTAATGAAACATAAGCATGAGTCTTTTGAAATGTTTAGAACTTTTTAAAATGAAGTACAAAATCAACTTGGTAAAACAATTAAACTACTTCGATCAGATCGAGGTGGTGAATATTTGAGCCAAGAGTTTGATGATCATCTAAGGGATTGTAGAATTGCTTCACAACTGACTCCTCCAGGATCTCCACAGTGGAATAGAGTTTCTAAAAGGAGAAATCGAACTCTATTAGATATGGTTCGATCAATGATGAGTCAAGCGGATCTTCCTTTATCTTTTTAGGGTTATGCCTTGGAGACAGCTGCATTCATTCTGAACCGTGTACCATCTAAGGCGGTTGAAAAGACACCATATGAGATATGGACAGGTAAGACACCTAGTTTGTCTTTTCTTAAGATTTGGGGTTGTGAAGCTTATGTGAAAAAACCAATTTCAAATAAGTTAGCTCCAAAGTCTATCAAATGTAATTTTGTGGGGGTATCCTAAGGAAACTAAAGGATACTATTTCTATACTCCTTCAGAGAACAAAGTGTTTGTTGCTCGAAATGAGATCTTTTTGGAAAAGGAATTTCTTTCTAAGAGAACTAGTGGGAGTATAGTAGAACTTGAGGAAACTCAAGTACCACAAGAAATCATTGAGCCGTCTATAGAGCCTATTTCAGAACCACAAATAGTTGTGGAGTCTGAAGATGTAACACAAATCCCTCCCAGGTCTGATAGGACACGTCGTCAGCCAGAGAGATATGGATTTCTTATGACTGATGATAGTGAAGTAATGCTCATACATCAAGATGAGCCTACTACCTATCAAGAAGCTGTGTCAGGTCCAGATTCAGACAAATGGCTTGGAGCCATGAAATCTGAGATACAATCTATGTTTGACAACCAAGTTTGGTCTTTAATTGATCCTCCAAAGGGTATTAAGACTATCGGTTGCAAATGGGTTTTCAAGAAGAAAACTGACATGGATGGGAATGTGCAGACCTATAAAGCAAGGCTTGTTGCAAAAGGTTTCAAGCAAACTCATGGTATAGACTATGATGAAACCTTTTCACCAGTTGCTATGCTTAAGTCTGTTAGAATTCTCATTGCCATTGCAGCATACTATGAATATGAGATATGGCAAATGGATGTCAAAACCGCTTTCCTTAATGGAAACTTGCTTGAGGATGTGTATATGACACAACCTGAGGGTTTTGTAAATCCTGAGAATTCTACAAAGGTTTGCAAGCTTCAAAGATCCATTTATGGATTGAAGCAAGCATCTCAAAGCTGGAATCTTCGTTTTGATGAAACAGTTAGGAACTTTGGTTTCATCAAGAATGAAGATGAACCTTGTGTTTACAAGATGGTTAGTGGGAGTGCAGTAGTGTTTTTAGTCTTATATGTGGATGACATATTACTCATTGGGAATGATATCCCTACCTTGCAAAAGGTTAAGACTTGGTTAGGGAATTCTTTCTCAATGAAAGACTTAGGTGAGGCTACCTATATCCTTGGTATAAAGATCTATAGAGATAGATCTAGAAGGATAATTGGCCTGAGTCAAAGTACATACATAGATAAAGTGTTGAAGAGGTTCAACATGCAAGATTCCAAAAAGGGATTCTTGCCTATGTCTCATGGCATTCATCTCAGCAAGAGTCAATGTCCTATGACATCTGATGAGCGAGATCAAATGAATAAGATTCCTTATGCCTCTGCTATAGGATCTATTATGTATGCCATGTTACGTACTAGACCAGATGTCTCATATCCATTAAGCACAACTAGTAGATTTCACGCTGATCCTGGTGAAGGTCACTGGACAGTTGTCAAGAATATTCTTAAGTACCTTCGAAGGACTAAAGATGTATTCTTGGTTTATGGAGGTTTGGAAGATGAGCTAGTTGTAAATGGTTACACAGATGCTAGTTTCCAAACTGACATAGATGATTTTAGATCGCAGTCAGGTTTTGTATTCACATTGAATGGTGGAGCTGTTAGTTGGAAGAGTTCAAAACAAAGCACTGTGGCTGATTCTACAACAGAGGGTGAGTATAGCAGCATCAGATGCAGCTAAGGAAGCAGTCTGGTTGAAGAAATTCATCACTGAGCTAGGAGTGGTGCCTAGCATTGCAAATCCTGTGGACATTTATTGTGACAACAATGGTGCCATAGCATAGGCAAAAGAGCCTAGATCTCATCAAAGGTCTAAGCATATACTCAGGCATTTTCACCTCATTCGAGACATTATCGATAGAGGAGATATCAAGATATGCAAAGTTGATATAAGGACTATTATATTTTGACATGATCAAACATTATCCGTAACTGAATAGTAATAAAGGTTATGATCATACATGATAGAAATTATGTAGAGGATAATGAACAATCAAGATAGAATTTGTCCCTCTCTTTGAGAGAGATATCTTTTGGGCCCCTCGATAAGTGAGACTGTGAAATGCATGGCTGTGCTCAAATGAATTGATAGTGTGATCAATTTCATTTGTTTTATCAGTCTACTTGGAGATCGAGTAATCATAAGTTTGGACAATATAAGTATGACGTTGACCATGACTTATGTTCAAGCTAGATATCGTGTGACAAAGGGATTAATGCATGTACTATTATTAGGCAAATTGGACATTCCTTATATTAATTGGGTAGTAGTAACGCCTTGCTAGAGGCCAATTACGACTTGTTGGTTTAATAGAGATTAAATTGACTGCCAATTAATATGGGCCTATCGGATCACACACAAGAATGCGCTTTGGGCTAGATATAATATTAATAATATTAATATTAGATATTAATATTTATTATTATTATTATTTTCATTATATATATATATTATTAGATAATATATTCAGAATCCTTATTAGATTTGGATTCTGAATTTGACTTATCTTATCCAATTTCGAATTGGATTCTGGAGTGATTATATTCACTCCAGACGTTAAGTCTTCTCAGAGGTAATATTAGAAAACGAAAGAGAATGAAAACTAAGGAGCCCTAATATGTTTTAGAGAAAACGTTTTTCAGCCTTCGCCGTTGCAGAGAGCTAGCACTCCAGACGGTAGCATTCATGTGGATACGCGATAGAGGGTGTTTCGTGATCGAGGCATCTCTTCCAAACTGTGATTTCGAATCATCAACAGGTTAGTTCTTTGAACACTTTTGTCGAATTAAACGAATAGCATGGATCCTGGTGGGAAATCAGAAATCAAAAAAAATTTTCGCTGCGTGTTTTTGGTTTGCAGTGATCTCCTTGATTTCCTAACATAGCTGTCATCATTTATTAGTGACAGACATGATTTTGAAATAAAAACTTGAGCCACTCTTCCAAAAACACTAATTGTGATTTCTCCAGTTTCATCTTTAATCCCGCACATTAACTTAAAGCTGTATAGTAAAACAAAAATAAAACAATAGTTATTTTTGTTTGATTTTGATTATGATGACATAAATATCTAAGTATCTTGAGAAAATTGAAATAGAATATACATTAAATAAATATATATTTTTTAATTTGAGATATTTGTATCCACATAATAACACAAACATAAAATAATATTTTTTTTATTAATTTTGAGTATGATGAAGTAAATATTTAACTATATTGAGAAAAGTCAAGTAGAATATCTATAAAATAAGTATGTTTTATAAGTTTGAGATGTTTACCAAGGATTCGTTGGCTCATCAAAACTTCCATGGTTTGCACCACCATGACACACTATATTTTTTCACTTGGCTATTACACTTGGAGAATGCTTTATAATATCATCCTTGGGTAGTTTCAACATCTATAATTGTTGCTTTTAAGTGAACAATAAATTATGTAGGAAATAGTAGATATATAATGTGGCAATCTGCTCTCAGAATTAGGGTCTGTTACAATGACAAATGAAATTGACAAATGGTTAATTGAATTTATAAAAATGACACATCTAACATACTTAGAAAGTCACTTCAGTCATCAATAGATGTTAATGATATTCTCTGTTTGCATGATTTTTGGAGACCAACCCAATAATCTAGCATTAAAGTTCTGTTTGCAACTGAAATTGGTATAGGATTAGATTGGTTACCTTTTTTGGTTGGTTTTCGACCAGTTCTTCCTCTTCGAGGATATGGATACTTTTTTGAGCCACCAAGAACAGGGCGAGCATAGTCTTCACCCTTGTCTGGACTTCCCAAATCATTGTAGTAAGCATAATCATATACTCTGTCCCACTCTTTTAGCTCGCTTTTCCATTTCCCCGCAGATTTATGAGTTCTTCTTCTCTATATTTGTGTAATGGCTCAGGTGTTTGGCATGGAAGGTGGGTCTAAGTATACAAATCACCAAGTTGTTAGGGAATTGCACACTTTAATCCTGGGTGCATCCCAAGTAAAACTTGAATGAAATATTGGACATTGACATTATGCCTATTTTCCTTAACCAAAGACGGGAAAAAACAAATATAGAAAGTCATAATGTCTGAAAATCTATGTAAACTCTTATCTTTTAAGGAAATTATAATCTGGGAAATAGCTATTCTGATAGGAAAAACAAATATGGATTGTGATTTTTGCCACAGAATGAAGGAAATAAAATAAAAATCTTAGTAATTGGGTTAGAAGTAACAATCATGACAAATAATACTAGGATGAAAGTAATGGAATATACAAGAAACTATCCCAAAATTTATCACATTAATTGAAAATTCAAATTGTAGAAATAAATATGGAATCAAAGTTTAATTTGAGACAAATAAAATAAAAACTCAAACTTCTTTTGTTAATTCAAAACATTAAATCACTCTTACAAAATATGACAATCTCACAAAATACATTTATTTTTTCTCTCCACTCTCTTTTTTCTCTTACTCTTTTTCCTTCTCTCAAATCTACATTTCTCTAAATGTTCAATGGTCATATATATAGAAAACAATAGCCTACTATAATTGACTAATTTCTAACTTTAATTATCTTAATTTTGGACGGTGCCCATTATTTTTTGACCAAGTTTGGTCAGTGCATATTTTCAACACTAAATAAAACATTTTCATTTAAATGTATGGTTGGTGTATGGCCGGTGGATGGACGGTGCACATGTAAATTGAGTTTAATATTTTCCAATAAATCCCCCCTTTAAACTCAATTCTCTTCCATCCTTCATCCCAATCGCCACTTTACATTTTTCGAGTAGAATAGTCGGTAGTGGCTTTGTGAAAATGTCAGCCACTTGATCATGACTCACAACATGACTCATTCTTACTCATACTTTCTTCACTTGTTCTCGAATATAGTGAAACCTAACATCAATGTGCTTGCTTCTTTCGTGATGAACGAGATTCTTTACTAGCTCAATTGCTGACTTATTATCAACTCAAATCTCTGTTGCTTCATGTTGTTGGAGATTCAGATCATACAGTAGATTTCTGAGCCAAATTGCATGACACACACACCATGATGCTGCCACATATTCTGCTTCACACGTTGAAAGTGTCACAATTGGTTGCTTCTTTGATTGCCATGTGAATGCCGTGTCTCCTATAAAAAATACATATCCCGATGTACTCTTTCGATCATCTATGTCTCCACACCAATCATTGTCCGAATACCCCACCAATTTATATTCTTCAGTCCTTGAGTAAAATAATCCGAGTGATTGTGTTCCTTGAATATATCGGAGAATTCTCTTCAATGCTTTCCAGTGTGTGTGGACTGGTTCTTCCATGAATCGACTTACTACTCCAACACTATAGGATATATATGGTCTTGTGCATGTAAGGTAACGAAGGATTCCCACTAGACTTTGATACTTTGTTGTATCTACTCGATCTCCACCATCAAACTTTGAGAGTTTAGCACCTGGTTCCATTGGTGTTGAGACTGGATTGCAATTTGCCATATTGTTCCTCTATAGGATATCCTTTGCATGTGCTTCTTGTGACACAAAAATTCCTGTCTTTCCTTGTCTAACTTCCAAACCAAGAAAATACTTTATCAAACCTAAATCTGTCATGTCAAATTCTTGCTTCATCTCCTCCTTGAAACTTTTAATCATCTCTTCATTATTCCCCATAAAGATGAGGTCATCAACATAAAGAGCAACAAACATCAATTTGTCTTTTTCTTTCTTCACATATAGTGCATGTTCATATGGACATTGGATGAACCCATTCTCCTTGAAATACATATCGATGCGAGTATTCCAAGCTCGAGGTGCTTGCTTTAACCTGTAAAGTGCCTTTTTCAATTTCAAAACCTTTTGCTCCTTTCCGATTATTGTGTAACCGGGTGGTTGTTCAAGATAGACTTCCTCTTCTAGCATACAATTCAAAAATGCTGATTTGACATCCATATGAAATATTGGTCACTCAAATTGTGTTGCTTGAGAGATTAGAAGTCGAATTGTCTCCATTCTTGCAATTGGAGCAAAAACTTCATCATAGTCAATTCCTGCCTTTTGTCTGTAACCCTTTGCAACAAGTCGTGCCTTGTATCGCTCAATCTTTCCTTGAGCATTCATCTTTTTCTTGTATACCCATTTTACTCCAATGGGCTGACTTTCTTTTGGCAATTATGTGAGCTCCCATGTCTTATTTTGCTCGATCGATTTGATCTCCTCATTCATCGCTGCTCGCAATTTCTCATTCTTCACTGCTTCTTCAAAGCTTTTGTTTTCAGCATCTTCCAGAAGACATACAAGATGTACTTCTGTTGTGGAATCATACAGATCATGCAGACTTCGTATCCTTGGCTCAATTGGTTCTTCCTCACCATCAGTCATTTGCGAACTCCTTGCTTCTGGAGAGTATTCCTGTATTTGAGAACTTGATAATGGAATGCTTAATGATTCTCCTGTTTCTACTGCTATTTCCATAGATTTGTTCCAGTCCCAATTGCTTGCTTCATTCATCTAAACATCTCGACTCACCATTACCTTTTGATTTATTGGATCGAGCAATTTGTAGCCTTTGGTTTTCTCGTCATAGCCAATGAATACAAATTTCTTGCTCTTGTCTTCTAGCCTTGTGCGTCGTTGATTTGGCACATGTACGTAGGCCACACTGCCAAATATTTTGAAGTGTGAAACTATTGGCTTTTGACCACTCCATACTTCTTGTGGAGTTCTATCTTCCAATTTTGCATGTGGACATCTATTCTGTACATAAATTGCGCACTGCACGGCTTCTGCCCAAAATTCTTTTGGCATCTTTTTAGTTTTCAACATTGATCGAACCATGTCGAGAATGGTCCGATTCTTTCTTTCTGCCACGCCATTTTGCTGTGGAGTATACGGTGCAGTGAAGAGCCTTCTTATTCCATGCTCTTCGCAATAGCTCACAAACTCTGTTGAATTGTATTCGCCACCTCTATCAGATCGTAATGCTTTAACAAACTTTCCAGTTGCCTTCTCTACCATAATCTTAAATCTTTTAAACACCTCGAATGCCTCTGATTTTTCTTTTAAGAAGTAAACCCAAGTCTTTCTGGAGAAATCATCGATAAAAGTAATAAAGTACTTTTTGCCACTGAATGACTCTGGAGTGATTGGCTCACAAATATCAGTGTGAATTACTTCAAGAAGAGCTTTTGCTCGATATTCTGCCTTCTTCTGAAATGAGTTCCTTACATGTTTTCCAAAAACACATTCCTCACAGAATTTCTCTGTATAGTCTAAATTTGGTAGTCCATGCACCATCTCCTTCTTTGATAACTTTTGTAATCCACCATAATGTAAATGACCAAATTGCAAATGCCATAAAGAAGATTTGTCATCAATATTAATTTGCATACATCTTTCCTTGACATACATGAGGTTAATTTTGTACATCCGATTCTTTGCCATCTCGACTCGTGCAACTAGACGACCATTTTTGTCTTTTAGTTGAAGATCTCGATCTTTCATCAACACGGAGTATCCTTTCTCCATGAGTTGTCCCATGCTCAAAATATTGTTTTTGAGGTCAGGTACGTAATAGACATTCTGAATTAATCCTTTCATACCATTCTTTTGCTGATAGGATATTGTACCTAGTCCTTTCACCTGGATTTTAGATTCATCTCCAAATGAAACGTGCCCATCGATGATTTTCATTTCTGTGAATAAATGCTTATGTCCACATATATGATTACTTGCAGCAGTATCGAGATACCATATTGTCTCATTATTAGTACTCTCATTATCATGGGCCATCATAAGAAGCCCATTATTGGATCCTTCTTCTGTGACTAAATTAGTGTTTTCTTCAACTTTCTTTTCAGCATAGCACTCTTTTGCATAGTGCCCAAACTTGCCACAGTTATAACAATTATCAGAATTACATACTTTTGCATAGTGACCAGGCTTGCCACATTTGTAACACTCAATGTTTGAGTGATTTATCCAACCACCTCTACCACATCCTCGGCCTCGGCCTCTCCAATTTTGTTGGCTTGTCTGCCCATTTCCTCCATAATAGTCATTTTGACCACGACCTCTACCACCACAAACATTTCCACGACCTCTTTTGCAGCGTCCTCTTCCTCGGGAGTTTTGAGAATAAAATGCTTTTTCATCTACAATTGTTGCCTTTGTTTGAAGAGCCTCTTCAAGAGTCTCCTCCTTCTTTTTCTTCTTACGTTGTTCATGTGCTTCAAGAGAACCAGCGAGCTCATAAACTATTAATGTGGTTAGATCCTTTGACTCTTCGATAGCGCACACAATATTTTCAAATTTATCTGTCAATGATCGTAGTATCTTCTCCACAACTCCCGAATCATTTAATGTCTCACCATTTCGCTTGAGTTGATTCACCACGGTTTGACCACGTGTGATATAAGTTGATACACCTTCTGACTCCTTCATCTTCATGCCTTCGAGCTCACCCTGAATCGTTTATAGGCGAACTTGCTTGACACGATCATCTCCTTTGAACACTTTCTCTAAAGTATCCCACGCTTCTTTTGAAGTTGTCGAACTGGCAATCTTCTCAAAGCCCGACTCATCTACTACTTGGAATAGCATATAGAGAGCTGTTTTGTCCTTTGCTCGTGTCTCTTTTAACGCCTTTAGTTGGTTTGCACTCATGCCTGCAGTATCTGTTGGCTTGGTAAAGCCTGTCTCAACTATCTCCCATGCATCTTGTGCGCCTAGTAGTGCTCTCATTTGTATGCTCCAATTATCATAATTCAACTTTATAAGTCGTGGTAGAGGTATTTGCCCCAACGCGCTTCCTGAACTTGCCATGGCTCTGATACAAATTTGTAGAAATAAATATGGAATCAAAGTTTAATTTGAGACAAATAAAATAAAAACTCAAACTTCTTTTGTTAATTCAAAACATTAAATCACTCTTACAAAATATGACAATCTCACAAAATACATTTATTTTTTCTCTTGACTCTCTTTTTTCTCTTACTCTTTTTCCTTCTCTCAAATCTACATTTCTCCAAATGTTTAATGGTCACATATATAGAAAACAATAGCCTACTATAATTGACTAATTTCTAACTTTAATTATCTTAATTTTGGATGGTGCCCATTATTTTTTGACCAAGTTTGGCTGGTGCATATTTTCAACACTAAATAAAACATTTTCATTTAAATGTATGGTTGGTGTATGGCCGGTGGATGGATGGTGCACATGTAAATTGAGTTTAATATTTTCCAACACAAATTACCTTATTTGGAAAGAATGCTCGATCATACTTGTAATGACGAGCTGGGTAGACCCAGGAATTGCAGACAAAATGTACCCTACCATGTGCAGGGACATTTTCTATAATGACTGTCTTGAGGAACAATTGGCTGTGATGATGATTTCTAATTATGGAAGCACCTGGAACACCCAAGTTCTCATCCCAGTCAAAATGAATGTCAAACTCTATCTCCGTATCTGTTGTTATTGGTGTAATTTTCATCATCCATTTCTCTAAATATGCCACCTTTCCAAGCTTTCCTGGCAAATCATTCTCTAAACACAAAAAAAGTTTCGAACTTTTTGCTAAAAAATAGTTCATTATCACATAATTAACCAAGAATGCTCAAAGATAAGCCATTTGAAGAACTTCTCAAAAATAAAGGAACAAAATTTTTTTCTTTCCACGTGTTCTTCTTTCGCTCTTTTTCTTGCTTATTATTTGGGTAGAGTGAAAATGGGCAGAGAACTTCTTGGCAGGGGGTTAAGTTCTGTTGGCTTAAAAAACAAAAGTAATTTTGTCTTCATCCAAGAACTTTCTCAACCATATACATTAGTTTTAGCAATCTGTTAACACTCTAAATGTATATTAACCAATATTTATATAAATCATGAAGTGTTCAGCAAAACCTCATTTTTTTCTGGATCTAAAATTTGCAATTCTAAGATAGTTTTCCAATTTAATGTCTTTTCTTCGCTTAGAGGAATTGTTTTTTTTGACTTTGGGAGGAACTGAACCGGTGCAAAGGTGCTTAGAAATATGCAATTATATTTTTTTAGGAAATAATATATAAATATTAGATAGATTGTAACTTTGTTTTAAAAATATAGATATTGTGAAGATAATTATTATTTTACCTTTGTTTGTATTGGCGCACTTCATCAATTTCTGGATTGATAAAATAAATAGTGGAAGCTGAGCTACCAATAAATGGATTCCCTGTAATTTTATTGGAAAAATACTAATAGTTAATTTAATTATTATATAAGATATATTGTAATTTCAATTACACATTTTTCTTATCCATGTAGTCTTTCACCGTCGTTGCAACAAACACAATAATGATATGACCAGCAATTTCTCTAACCATGTTCTTATTGAATGTTTGTGTCAAGTTACCCCAAAGAGTGATGCCTAACTTTTCATTAATATATGAAAAGCAATAACAAATTTTAATAAATAAACATGCATTTATACGAAGTGTACACATATAAACATAAAGATAGACAGAGAAGCATACATAAACATAAAGACAAAATATATATGTATGTGTGCCCATATATATTTATGCAATTATTATCCTATTTCAACATAATTTTTTTACCTCAAGTTTTGTACAATCAAGTCTTTTTTTGATGTCTAATAAAAACTAATGTCAGAATATTTTTTTTTATCTAAAAACAGAATGCAAGACATATGATGGTAAATATTAGTACAAAATATTCTTATTGCAATCATTTTGATCTCATGATAGTAACTGTGATATTATTTTAAACTCTTATGTGTATTAATTGCATTTACATGAAATTGTAAGTGCAAAATTTAAAACATGAAATGAATTGATTACTATTATATTATAATGGCTTCAAATGACAAATTTTACATAATATTTGGATTTATATTAACAATTTATATGATAATTTTTAAAAGATAATATTTAAGTTGTTATTACATTTACATGAAATTGAGATATCAAACTTTATTCAGTGCATCCATTTTGGATGTACAACTTTATAATAGATAAACTAAGTTTAGTATTAGAAGTAGGTTGTGACAAAATTGCAATAACTAAACCTATATATCTAATTATTAAATATTGGATAAAAGTATCATAAGTTGTTTGAAGATCATTAAGTAATTATGAACATAGACTTGGAAATGTAAGTGTTGAGATTATTGAACAATCAAAATCTATTTTGATCATTGACAGTCAAATTGATAAAGTACTAATGATTTTAAATAAGAAACTAAGCCTTTGTGCGATGGCCTAAGCTACTGAGCGACCTCACAAAAGAAGCTTGAGTAGAGAACCAATCAAGCGCATATAGAATTACCGAGCTAAGTAAGCAATGAAGCTTTATACTGAGCTAGATGTACGATCACCCTATAAAAATGGGCAGCCACACAACTATACCGAGCTAAATTCATAAATCTCACAAAAGAGTTCACATTGTCAATGAGCAATGAGGTCAGGACGCTCGGTAGGAGTACGACTGTACTTGACCAACAAGCGACTGCTCCAATATCGAGCTAAAAATTTATAAACCATAGAAAGGATCACGGTTTCAGCGAGCGATGAAGTTAGGATGCCAGAACTTAGTGCGATCACACATGAAGTCTGAGCGACCACACAAAATAATGACCAAAAATCTAAAAATGGCAGAAGAGATAGAGGTCAACTCGCATGGTACTTCCTCAATGCTCAAAGTCTTATACGATTGCCCAACTGAATCAAGTGATTGCACAAGTCTGGCATATTTGAATCTTAGCACCAAATATCTCAGACAAATGAGATTTTGACACATGGATAAAGATATTTAAAATTAACTGTAACCTTGTACTGAGCAACCGAACACCATACTGTGTGACCACACGACACAGAGATATGGGGGAGCTAGATTTTGCCAGACAATAAAATCCAACTGTTGGAATTAGCCGTTACAGAGAATTTTTAAATTGTGCTACCGCACATCGAGCCGAGCGACCGTATACCAAGGTTCAACCACTAAATTAGTGGAAGACAAGCACTAAACATGTGGGAATAATTTCCAATGGCTAGTTTAAGACCAATTTGCTATAAATACCCCGAGAAATCTCTTGTTACAGGGTAATTATGATTTTAATAGCCTAAGCAATATACTTTCAATATCATTTACTTAATTGATATCTAAACTGGTTGAGTGTTGGGTGTGAGTATTAAAAATACCATTGTAAGTTGAGTGCTAGCTTTGAAACACTTAGATTTTAGAGTAAGCCTTGGAAAAACTCTTATAAGAGTTTTAAGGGATTGTCTCAAGCCTTACAAAGTTCGATGTGAGCTTGTGAAAATGCCAAGTTAGAGTTAAGCTTATAAAAACTCAAGATTAGTGAAACCTTAATAAGTTGTTAAGGAAGTAGATGTAGGATCGAGGTAAATCTAAACCGCTATGAATCTTTGGTGTTCATTCTTCTCTACTCTACTCAATCTACTTCTACATATTCTTCATCTTGCCTTTAAATTTTTAAATTTATCATCACTGCTCAAATCAAACAATTCACTCCCCTCTTAGTTGCTAGTTTGGGACAACAATTGGTATCAGAGCTAGTAAATTTCAAAAGACTTAATTGTGAAATTTGATCTAAAATGGTAGCCATTCCACCAACAAACACTTTTATATCAACTTCTACTTCCAACTCCACACTTGGAAACCTAAATCCCTACTTTAGACCTTACTTCAATGGAGCCGATTACTTTTATTGGAAACATAAGATGTATTTGTCCCTTGACAGTAAAGGAATTAAACTTTGGGACTATTGAAAATGAGTGGAAATCTCCCACTCATGAAATTGATGGCATCCAAGTTCCTCTTCCAAGAGCACAATGGTCAAGTGCCAATATGAGAGATCATTACAATAATAATAGTGCAACCTCTATCTTGATGAATTCAATATTAAGAGAAGAAGGTGGAAGAGTCCAACATCTTACTTGTGCATATAGCATTTGCAAAAATCTTAAGAACTACCATGAGGGCACTAAAAAAGTGAGGTTCACCGAGAAGCAAATGTTTATGCATGAATATGAGCTTTTAAAAATGAGGCCCAACGAGAACATCATTGACATGACCAACCATTTTCTTGCCATCATCAATGAACTAAAGAAATATGGCAAGGTATATGATCAAGGTGATGCTAATAGCAAAATTTTTGGAGCACTTGGAGAAAAGAAGAGTTTTGAGTCTAAAGTTTCTTTAATTGAAGAAGCTTATGACTTTAGCTCTTTGAGAACTGATGAACTCATTGGAAAACTACTCGCTTTTGAGTTACACACTGAAAAGGAAGAAGAATAAGGTGAAAAGGATAAAAGAAAAGCAATAGCTCTTAAAGCCATTAAGGAAGTTGAGAGCTCAAGTGAGGAAGATAGTGATGATGAAGAAGAAATGACTATACTGTCCAACAAGACAAGTGATTGGAAGAGAAAGAGAAGTCTACAAGCCAACAAAGGTACATTTCCTAAATCCTCCTTCAAAGATAAAGAGAAAAAGAATGAAGTAAAGTGCTATGAATATGGCAAATTTGGTCACATCAAATAGGATTGCTTCAAATTGAAGAACAAAAGGAAGTGGGATAAGAAAAAGAAGAAATCACTCAAAGTTACATGGGATGATGATGATTCCTCAGGTGAAGAAGAAGAGGGAGAGAGAAAGAAATTACTAATCTATGTCTCATGGCTATTGAGGATGATGATGATCACACCAATAAGATAGGTATTCAATCTTTGAACTTGATTGCATATGATGATAATCTTGATAATGTTTTAGATGATAATGATTTGATTGAGCACATGAACCTTAGAGGAGAAAAATAATTTTCTAAAATGAAATTTTATAAAGATAAATGTTCTAAATTAGAAAAAAACTTTGTATCTCTAAAGAATTTAACATTAGAATTAAAACAATTGATAAAATGTCTAAGAACTCACATAGCTTAAAGAATATGATTAAGGAAAATAAAATTTTGAAGGATGAAATAAATGAATTAAAAGAATATATTTCAAAATTTCACAAGGGAAAATAAGGCTTAGATACATTGATCAATAATCTAAGATCACCCTCTTTGAAACATGGCTTAGGGTTCAATGGCTCATCCATCCCTATATCTAAAGCATCAAAATTTGTAAAAGCATCTATAACTCAAACATTTAGTGTTGAAGTTGTAAAGAACAATAATGCACAAATCAAGCCTAAAATCCTAACAGGATGAAATTGGATTCACAAGGCTCAAGAACTAAAGTTCAAAGAGCAAATCATGCATTTATGTATACAAGGCATACACATAAACAGCAAAATGTACAAAAGCAATCTCATTTAACATACACTTGAACTTGTGTAAATGGCTCATTGAATTTTAATAAAAGAGTACAGAAATATAAAACCTTGTATCAATGCACTTATTGTATAAATTTTAGACATAAGAGCACTTTTTTCTACATAAGAAAGGCTCATCTCAAAGTAGGGGATCTCTCTACTACTAACCCTTAAGGACCCAAATTCATTTGGGTACCTAAAAGAAGATAAACCTTATTGTCTTGTAGGTATGCCTAAAGTCTACTATCAATGAAAGTGTTTAGCTTATGGATAGTGGATGTTCTAGGCATATGATAGAAAATTCAGAACTCTTTACAACTCTTACCTACAAGCAAAGAGGTAATGTCACTTTTAGGAATAATGCTAAAGGTAATATTATAGGCATTGGTTCCATTGGCACGCTTGGAAAAAATATGATTGAAAATGTATGAGTTATTGATGGTTTAAAACATAACTTACTTAGTATAAGTCAATTGTGTGACAAAGGATATAGTGTGAATTTTAACTTAAAAGGATACGAAGTCACTTCCTCCAATGGTGAACTTGCATTTAAAGGAGTTAGAATTGACAATACTTATAAAATTGATTTACATTCTAATAATGCATTTGAATGTTTAATTTCCACTAGTAATGATGCATGGATTTGGCATAGAAGATTAGGACATGCTAACATGGATTATTTGGAATGCATTGGTAAAGATGAACTAGTTGATGGTCTATCTAAAATAAAATTTAATAAGGATAAAATTTGTAAACCTTGTCAATATGGTAAACAATATAAAAGTTCATTTAAAACTAAAAATGTTATAAGTATTTCTAGACCCTTTGAACTTATTCACTTGGATTTGTTTGGACCAAATGCATTTGTGCTTGTTGATGATTACTCAAGGTCTATATGGGTTAATTTCTTAGCTCAAAAGAATAAAGCTTTAAATCATTTAAAAATTTTTGCAAAAAGAGTTCAAAATTAAAAAGGTTATACGATCACATCTATTAGAAGTGATCATGACAAAGAATTTGAAAATGAGAACTTTGAAAATTTGTAATAAGTTTCATATTTCATACAAATTTTCAGATCTTAGAACACCATAATAAAATGGTGTGGTTGAAAGAAAAAAATAGAATATATGTTGAAATGACTAGGACAATGCTCAATGAGTATGATTTACCATCTTACTTTTGGGCGAAAGCCATTAATACCGCTTATTATATTTCAAAACATGTTTACAAAAGACCTTTAATAAATAGAACTTCTTATGAGCTTTGGAATGGTAGAAGACCTAAAATTTCATACCTTAGAGTATTTGGATGCAAATACTTTATATTGAATACCAAGGATAATCTTGAAAAATTCTCATCCAAATTGGATAAAGGCATATTTTTAGGATATTCATCATCTAGCAAAGCATATAGAGTATTTAATAAGAGAACACTAGTAGTTAAAGAATCAATGCATGTTATTTTTGATGAATCCTTTAAAATTGATCAAAGGAAAGGTAGTGATCTGAATGATTTTGTAGGTACATTTGAAGAATAAGAAACTATCAATGTTCCAAAGGACAATCAAAATGAAAGTGAGACAAGAATGGAACAAGAGGAAGAGTCTCAAGAACTACCCAAAGATTGGCAATACAAAAAGGGTCATCCAAAAGAACTTATCATTGGTGATACATTAAAGGGAGTAACTACTAGATCTAAACTTAAAAACTTATACGTTAATGTTGTTTTTATTTCTCAAATTGAGCTAAGAATCATTGAGGAGGCTCTTAGTGATTAATGTTGGGTAATTTCCATGTAAGATGAACTCAACTAATTTGAGAGAAACAAAGTTTGAGAACTTGTTCCTAAACCTAAAGATCATCCAATTATAGGATGTAAATGGGTATATAAGAATAATCTTGATGAAAATGGTCTCATTACTAGAAAAAAGCTAGATTGGTAGCCAAAGGCTGTAACCAAGAGGAAGGCATTGACTATGATGAGATATTTGCCCCCATTGCTAGATTAGAAGCTATTAGAATATTTCTCACAGTTGCTTGTCACATGAATTTTAAACTTTTTCAAATGGATGTTAAAAGTGTATTTTTAAATGGATTTATAAATGAGGAAGTTTATGTTGAACAACCTCCCAGTTTTGAAGATTATCAATTTCCAAATCATGTTTTCAAACTTACCAAAGCACTATATGGATTGAAACAAGCTTCAAGAGCTTGGTATGATAGACTTAGTGCTTACTTTCTTGAAAATGCTTTCTTAAAAGGCAAGGTTAACACAACTCTTCTTGTTAAAAAGAAAATTCATAACATATTTATTGTACAAATTTATGTTGATGATATTATATTTAGTGCTATTAATGAATCTTTGTGCAAGGAATTTGCTTCTTGTATGACTAGGGAATTTGAAATGAGCATGATGGGTGAACTAAAATTCTTCCTTAGACTACAAATCAAGCAATGCAAGGATGAGATATTTATCAACCAATCCAAGTATACAAAGGAACTTCTCAAGAAGTTTGGAATGGATGGTTGCAATGCAAGTAAAACTCCAATGAGCACATCTTTGAAACTTGACAAAGGTTAAAGTGGTAAGGTAGTAGACAAGAATAAATATCGAGATATTATTGGATCACTACTTTACTTAACAGCCTCTAGGCCTGATATATTGTATAGTATTTGTTTGTGTGCTAGATTTCAATCATGCCCTAGAGAATCATGTTTGAATACCACTAAAAGAATTTTGATGAATAGAATATTGCATTTAGGTCTATGGTATCCTAGAAACTCATCATTTGATATACTAGGTTTTCGAATGTGGATTTTTCCAGTAGCCTGCTAGATAGGAAAAGCACCACTGGAGCATGTCATTTTCTTGGTGAATGTTTAGTTTCTTGGTTTAATAAGAAATAAGTGTCAATTACTTTATCTGCCATTGAAGCTGAATATATTGCTGCATGTTTTTATTGCACACAAGTTCTTTAGATGAAATAACAATTGCTTGATTATGGAAAAATATTTGATAACATTCCTATTAAGTGTGATAACATAAGTGCAATTAATTTATCCAAAAATCCCATTCAGCATTCTAGGTCAAAGCATATAGACATCAAACATCAATTTTTAAGGGATAATGTCCAAAATCATAATGTAATTATAGAATTTGTTGATACTCAAAACCAACTTGCCGATATTTTTACAAAACCCCTAATTGAGGATTGATTGAACTTTATAAAACAACACATTGGCATGATAGATGTAAAATTCCTTGTATGATTATTTTTAATCCTCCTAAAATCCATTTTGATATATTGCATTCAAAAGATTATGAAATTCCCATTTTTGTTTTTGTGCGGTCACCTAAAAATCTCGAGCGATCTCACATCATCTGCATTCTTCCAAGCTGAGCTTCAACAACAAATGTCTCCTGGGCTCAAGCTAAAAAATTTCTATCAAGTGAAAACACAACAGCTCATGTGGTCATCCAAATTCAAATTTTCAAAATTTTCTCGACTGTTATAGACACCTCAGGCTTGTGAGAGCACCCATTGCCTAGAGAGCTCACCAGACTGAGCAACTGCGTATCATGTGTAACTAATATTTTTTTTCTTAACATTGAAACTTTTAAATTTTAAAATTTTCTACACTCAAATGGTTAGAAACAACTAGTTTTTAATTTTTGTCTATAAATACCCTTTGGTTGCATGAAAATACATCTTTATAAACACCTAAACACATTTACAAATAATCTTTCAAGCTTTTGTTCATCAAGAAGGAGTTTTTAAATGTCTTTCAAGCTACATCAACATTCTACGTTCTACCTTTCTTTCTATCTTTTACATTTCTATATTTTTTCTTTTTATTTTTCTTAGATTGAGGTTATGGCACCCAAAACCAAAACCACTGAAAAGAAAGACATAATCAATGGTAAAGAGATTGTCATAAGTGAATCTCGACCTTAACCCCAACCCCAACCTCAACCAAAATACTTCACTAGGAAGAGTGTTCAACCACACAAATCCAAGTACACAAATGAGGAAGAGAAAACCAAATATTACATGCTTAAGAAAAAGAACATAGAACCAACCAAAATGCTTACAGACTGGATGCTCCTAGTCTTAAACATCTAAAGAGAAATCTATAGCTACCTTGATAGGATTGGGTGGATATACTTTGCATTCCCAAATGAGCTAGGTTTTCTTAACCTTGCAATGGAATTCCTAATATCTCTAAGGGTAGAGAAAAACCATAATGTACCTATAGGATTCTATAGTGTTTATTTTAGGCTTTTTAGCTAAGACTTTGCTCTATCTTTAGAAAAATTCAGTGAAGTTTGGAGATTCCAAACCCATGGGGTTTTCTCCTACACGGATAAAGATTTTTTCTTGAAAAACTACTTTTCTTTTTGGAGTGAGCTTTCTATTGAAGCCGAATAAAATAATAGGTCTTCAAAATCCATCCATTTTAGAACTCTCCTCTTTTGGCTCTTGCATAAAATTATCACTTACACTATCCACCAAAGAAGTGATGAAAATGAAAAGGTCACTCAACGTGACTTATTTTTTTTTTGTATGGCCTTTTGCATAATGAGCCCATCCAAAGTGCTAGGCTCCTAATTGATACCTTCTTTCTCTCCTCACAAATAACCCAAATTGCTAGACACTTAGGTCTTCTAACCCCTGAAAATCTTGCAACCCTAAGTAATCCCCTTGATCCAGCCACAAATTCCATTAACCTAAACTACCTTGCACATGCTAGATGCATCCGAAATGTTGATGACCACTATGAATATACCTTTGGGATCAAGGGAGTTATCCAAAGAGAGAGGAAGAGGCCTAGGTTCCACATTATAGAAGAACCTACCTATGTAGAAGTTGAGCATCCTCCAAGACCTTCCAAACCAACCAAGGAAAAGGGTTAGTCATCTAAAACCCTAAAGCTCATCCTCAAGGACATAACTTCTCTTCAAAAGCAATTCAATTATTTTAAGAAGAATGTAACCAAGAGGATCACAAAACTCAATAAAAAAAGGTTGATCTTATTTCCCACATTCATCATAACATATATGATTTACAAGGGAAAATTGATCTTCCTTAATGTGAGTTGAGTGAATGGGATGTGAGTGACAATATTGAAAGCTCGTATGAAGAGTCTTCCCAATCATCTCATGGTTACTCTCACTCTTCTTCTCTTAATGGCGATGATGATGATAACACTCCCACTCCACCTCCACCATTAAGAAAAGGAAAAGAAAAAGTCTTAGATTAATTACTTTATTGTATTCCTTTTGCATTTACTTTTATTTTTATTTTGTATTAAAAGTTATTATCAATGAATTTTATCTTGTTTTAAATCTTCTTTCGATGACTTATATTTTCTTTTTAATTTCCCTTTTGCCTTTGTCAAAGAGAGTAGAAATGTGGTTGAATTTAATTGTCATAATGAAAGAAGAGAAATTACATGAACTTAAATAGTAAAGTGAATAAAATATACAAAGGGAGCGAATTAGCCTATAAAGGGAAAGATAAATAAAGGTTGAGAAAAATACAAAGAAGAAATTGTTAAACTAAAATTTAATGATCATGCACTTCATAAACATTAATAATTTAAGGGGGAGCAACTAAAATCAAAATTCCTTTGGCATTAACACTCGCATTTGAATTATAATTGATACATGAACTTGACTATTATTTTTTTTTAAATTCAATTTGATTGTCAAATTCAAAAAGGGGGAGATTGTTGAGATTGTTGAACAATCACTTTATTTTGATCATTGTTAATCAAATTAATAAAGTATTAATGATTTCAAATAAGCCTATTATAGGGATGAAAAATTGGGCCTTTGATGAGCTACTGAGTGACCGAGCAGAGAACCGATAAAGTGCATATAGAATTATTGAGCTAAGAAGCAATGCATCTCTATACAAACCCTAGATGTGAGACCACCCTAGCAAAATGAGCGATTGCACAACTATATCGAGCTAAATCCACAAATCTCATAGAAGAGTTCATGTTGCCAATGAGCGGTGAGGTTAGGATGCCCGGTAGGGTGCAACCGTACTCGAACACCGAGCGATCGTGCCAATACCAAGCTAAAAATTCATAAACTCACAAAAGGGATCACAGTTTCAGCGAGCGGTGAAGTTATGATGCTAGAACTTAGTGAGACCACACATGAGGTTCGAGCGACCACACAAAATAATGATTGAAAATCTAAAAATGGCAAAAGAGATAGCCATCAGCTCGCGTGGTACTTCCTCAATGCTCAAAGTCTTGTGTGACCGCCTAACTGAACTGAGCGACCGCACAAGTCTAACATATTTTCTCCCCCACTCTCATGAGGAATGTGTAGATTCTTAATTTTTGACCAAGTCCAGTCCAATATTTTAAAATAATTCATAAATAATTTTTATGGTATTTATTATTTATTTTAGTATTTATTATTTATTTTAATATTTATTTTATTTATTTTTTTAAAAAAATATATAGATATATATAAAATAAAAAATAAAAAAATCAAATGGACCAATCGGTGAGCGGCATGCAGCAAGCCAGTTTGCAGCAAGCTGAAAGGGCCTACGGAGAATTGGGCAGTACCTCGCCCAACCTCACAGGCGCTCGCTTTTGCTCACATCCCAGTAGCCCAACCTCGTTATTCACTCACTTATTGCTCACTTCCCAGCAGCCTGTGCCAGCGCATTGGCCGATTTTTGTCAAAACTCTATTTTACTCGAAAACTTCAATTAAATTCCTAAACAGTTTTTAATATCCTTAATATATTAGGTTTTATTTTAAAATCCTATAAATAGTAGTTTTAAATACAGAAACAAGGACGACACAATTATTTAAGAATTATTCAAGGACTTTTGGATTTTTTTGGACTTTGGCAATTTTATTCAGGGAGGACTTTTGATCAACGAATAAACCCTAGCAAATTTTCATCTATAAAGGAAGCAGATAAAAGGATAGAAAAAGAAGATCAATGACACACAACTTTACAAAGGCAGTGCACTCACTGTCTTAGAAAAGCTCACCTAGAATTCTCATTCAACGATTTTGGTGGAGCCAGCAAATGACGGTATACTCTAAATTAAATAAATACGATATGCTTTGATTATTTTAAATATTGAATAAGTTGGTTCTTCATCAAATTAAAGTTACAGTAGGCTAGTTCTTTTAAAATTAATTCATATATTAGTTTACATGGAGTACAGATTTCTATTTTTATTTTTCTACATCATATAAACTAGAATTAGTAAACTTGCTGACTCAGGATATTTATTGGTTTTCTATTGCACATGGTTATTTAATCAATATGCTGCATAGACTCACTTAAGGTTTTTCCATAAAAACTCAGTAGCTTCATTTAATCTCTTTAAAAATATTCATAGTGACTTAATTCGTATAAACTTTAAAACTTTGATCAGCTTTCAAAAATCCCAAAACATATTTTCTAAATCTTAAACCCTAAAATCTTAATTTTCAACACCAAAACCTACAAACCCAAAAGCGAGTTTTCAATCCCAAAACCTTTAACCCTATAAGCGGGACGACCTTATGGGCTCGTCAAAGGGATCAATATTTATTTGTGTATTATAAGTCTTTGTGTTTAACTCCCTTTATTTAAAAACCCTAATTTGATTATTAAAATTCTAAAACCCTAAATTTATACATTTATTGCTTTATTTAGTTTTAGATTTGATTATGTAGTTTATTATATATTTTGATGACTGATTTATTTAATTTTAGTGTTTGATTTATTTATCATGGATGGATATTTTTCTTGACTATTATTTATTTATTAAAATTGTAAGAGGTATGTTTCCATAATTGGGTGCCTCATTAATTAATCTTTATGTAATTTTATTATTTTCATATTTCAGGATTAATGTAAAGGACACGTGTTTACCTTTTGGAGGGTGTCCTATTTAGTTTTAAACATTGGATGATGTAAGGACATGTTTCCATCCTTGAATGTGTATCTATTTATTTATTTTGTTTGAACATTGCTATAATTTTTAATAAAGTATTTGTTTATTCTTATGGTTGCATGTAATATGAATAATTATCATATTTAAGAATTTTATAATATTAAGACCTAAAAAGGAGGCCGATTCTAATGAACCGGGCACTGTGGGAGTTTTGGGCTATTTCTCACCTTCCCCATGCATGCCTAACTTTTTGAACCCAATAGGTTGGAGATTCCTTAGAAATTAAGTCATCCACCCCTTTCTTTTTTTTTTCCGGCCTGTCTGAGTGCCGACTCTATTTTCTCCATATTTAGGCCGGTATTCTCTGAGGTCCTGAGCGTAACAGTGCCGAAGTGACAAGAACCATTTCACCGGAAGTGGGGGCAAAAATTTTCGCTCATAGTGACGACTCCACTGGGGATAAGAGAAGTTGATTATATTGGTCTTTATATTATTCTATTCTTTCTTATTATGATATTGTCCATTGCATCATTTAGATTGCATCGTGTGCATGAGTTAGGATGCCCGTATTACCTGTGTTGTGTTATACAAGGGATACCATACTTTCACTTAAAGTATGAAGATCGAGCATTGCATAACCACTCATAGCCTTGTACCTTTTGGTATACACGTGCTATGAGAACCTAAACCTTTTAACCTAAAGACTAAAGCTCATGTAATTGACCTAGTTACTTTCCTTAGGTGTTACCCCAAATGCTTATTGTTTGACTAAGGTTAATTTATCTTAGTTTAAATCATGGCTTATTCAGTTTATTCTTTTTCTAATATGACCTAATTACATTGTGAGATAAAAAAACAAAAACAAAACAAAATAATTTTTTTCCTCTAAATCCAAAAGACCAAAACTATTTTTAAAATTTTCAAAATGGTCTTTGGACATAAAACTTTTTCAAAAACAAGTCAAAAATTCTTTTCTCATGACCCAAATACAAAATGCATTTTTTCTAAAAACTTTTTACAATGGGATTAGAATAAAATCATTTTCACACCCTTTTGAATGAGCTTACAAATATTTAGGTCAATTATGAAAATACCAAAAATTAATTATGAGCCTAGTTTATACTAAGAATTATTAATCATGGGTTTGTTTTTGGCATGAATCATTAGTTACTTTTTCAAGTGAGAAATTTATTTATAATAAACCTCTTAATTTAGTTTTAATCCAATATAGCATAAAAGTTGCTTTAGTTGATTGGATGAATTAAAGCCTAATTAGATATAATATCTAACTAGATCTAATTAGATCTTTTAATATTAGATCTAATATCTCCAATTTATTAAGATGATTTATCCTTATTGAAATAAGACTCACTCTACTGCACTCATCCATAAACAAAAGTATGGAATGGTGCAAGCAAGATAATCCTTTTGGAGTTAGGACCCAACACCACGAAAAAAGGAAGAAAGAAAATTAAAAGAAAAAAGAGAAAAGAGAAGAAAAAAGAAAAGAGAAGAAGAAGAAGAAGAAGAAAAGAAGAAGAAAAAAAAGAGGAAAAGAAAATTAGACACAAAAGGTAGTTCAGAAAAGCCAACTGAGTTTTCCCTTTACCTAAAGCAATAGAAGGTAAAGACAGTTTGACTTAAATTGGTCCAACCCAACTAGAAATTCAACCAAAATTAGAGAGATAGAAGAAAGGTCATCTAGTTCTTAAAAGTCCTATATTTGACAGTCCTACAAGGAAGAAGGAAAAAATGATAAAATGCTAAAATAATAATAAAAAAAAAGAATAAAAGGAAAGGAATATGGGTACCAAAATTTTTGCAAAGGTAAAGACTGTCTTAATCAAGATCCAGACTCATGTTCAAAGCTCTATCTTTTTATGCTTCCAATTGTCTAAACAAGAAATTTGTAGTGTGAGGGTTTTTCTATAGTATCACAACAACTCCAATCTCAAAATGGCTTTCATTTAACCCTTGTCCTGTATAGACCCCATTTCAAGCCTATCAAAGACTTGTTGATCTCTCTTCTTAGGTAGAGTCAATTAGTGGAGATAGTTTGAATAAGCATGCATATGAGATAGACAATATTCAAACTCAATGAGACCTTTGGCCAAGTAATGTGTATGTGCCTATCTGAAGTGCAACAATTCTTGCTTAAATAGAAATGATTCCTAAGTTTAGTACGGCAACTAGGGTTGTCATGTTATAGATATGTTAATTTGAAAAATTGAGTCCTAAGCTAAATTGACATTGATTTGGTAAAGCCAACATTTGATTTCAAAATCAAAATTCAAAAAGAAAAAAAAATTTGTATAAAGCTTTCAAGTTAAGGGAAGTATGTTGAACCATTGAACCTCGAAAGATACATTGGGGCAAGGTAAATAATTATTAGCAAGGTTATGAAAAAGCTATCAACTGGCATGCTGAATCATAATTTGAAATGGATGTATCTCTGACTCTGCTGCTTGGGCTTCCACCACTCATGTCCTCAACATCTTGAAGATAAAAGCCAAAAATGTGAAGCCTTATGTCATTTCAGTGCAAGACCTGAACGAGAATCTAAAAAGAATTTGTGAGAACACTTCAACTAATCACCTTGGTCTATGAGTCAATGGAACCATTGTAAGTGTAATCCATGTATATTGTGCATACATGAGCATATCACATTGCATTTTGTTATCTTGTGTTGCCTATCATTTGTCAAAGTGAATAGCGAATACCCTGTGAAGTAAAGAATCAAAAGAAGATATTGAATCAGGGGGCATGAAAGGCCCATTGTTTGAGGAAGCTCCAGTAATTTTGCAAAAGAAAGAAGAAATACATGCTTGTCTGAAGAACCAAACAATATACAATCATCAACCAAAGCCCGCATAGAAAAATCATGGGTTTGAGCCTACACAGGGGCAAGGATTTCTCCTTTCATTTTTTTTTTAGTTTATGCGTGTACAAAATATTTTCAGACTCACTTTCAATATTTTTCCACGCAGAGGGGCAAGGAGAAGATATAAGAGGCCAGCTAAAAAATGGTTAAATTTTTTGCAAGAGGCTAGCTAAAAAATGGCTGAATTTTTTGCAAAAGTACAAAGGAAGAACAAAGAGAAAGGAAAAAAAAGAAAATTAGAAATCTTAAAAGAATGAAGATGAAAAAGACAAAAGATCAGTCCAGTTAGAAGAGCTGAGACCAATATAGGATAAAAGTCAAAAGAATGAAGATTCAATTTAAAGGGTGAAGACCTGAAGTCAAAAGGATGAAGATCCAGTTTCAAGGGTGAAGACCCAATCTTTAAGGATGAAGATCCATTTTCAATGGTGAAAACCCGATGACCAAGGATGAAGATTTGAGTTCCAAGGATGAAAATCCAATTTCAAAGGTGAAGACCTAATCTCTAAGGATGAAGATCCGTTTTTAAGGGTGAAGACCCGATGACCAGGGATGAAGATCCGAAGCTCAAGGATGAAGATCCGTTTTCAAGGTGAAGACCCAATCACAAAGGATGAAGATCCATTTTCAAGGGTGAAGACTCGATCACAAAGGATGAGGATCCAATTTAAAGGGTGAAGACCCGAAGCCCAAAGGATGAAGATTCATTTTCAAGGTTGAAGACCCGATGCCAAGGATGAAGATCCAATTTCAAGGGTAAAGACCCGATCTTCGAGGATGAAGATCCAATTTTAAGGGTGAAGATCTGACGCTAAGGATGAAGATCCACTTTGAAGGGTGAAGACCCAATTTCCAAAGGATGAAGATCCATTTTGAAGGGTGAAGACCCGAAGTCCAAGATTCATTCCAAATGATAAAGACCCAATGACCAAGGATGAAGACCCAAGGTCCAAGGATGAAGATCCATTTCGAGGGTGAAGACCCACAACCCATTGAAGAATAGAGCAACCGGTTAGAAGAAAGCTAGAATTCCTTAACGACAGAAGATCAATCCAACTAGAAGAGTTGGAGTCGATCCATTGAATAATGGAGCAAGTGGCTAGAAAAAAAGCCATGAAGATCAATCAACTAGAAGAAACTAAAATTTATTGGCTAGAGGAAAGTCAAAATTCTCAAAAAGGTCAGTCAAATCCAATTTTGGGTAGAGCAGCAAAATTTAGTTCGGGTCTATGTACCCAAATCAAATTCAGTCTCGGATTGAAAACCCAATCAAACCTATCCGGGTCATAACCTAAATCTTTTCTATGTCCATAACTCATTCCGGGTCCAAGTACCCAAACCATTACCAATATCGGGTTGAGAACCCATCCTCATCCAAAATCTACTCAAAGTTATGTTGTTTTTTACTTTCTTCTACTGAACATCTCAGATCGTTCAAGCAGGTGGCAAACTGTAGACCCTTAATTTTTTACTAAGTCCAGTCTAATATTTTAAAATAAATCCAAAATAATATTTATTATTTATTATTTATTTCAATAATAATATAATATTTATTATTTTAAATATTTATTTTTAATAATAAAAATAAAAATAAAAATAAAATAAAAAATAAAAAAATAAAAATAAGACAAATCGGCAGATGACGCGGGGCAGTGGCAGTGGCTGCGGCTGCCTACATGGCAAGCCAATTCGCCATAGGCTTGGGCAGTGCCTCGCCTAGAGCCTCATTGCTCGCTAGCTCGTTGCTCATGTGCCAGCAGCCTTGCTTGCACAGTATCCCATTACTCACATGCCTGTAGCCCAGCGCATCGCAGCAATTGGCCAGCAGCCCGCATGCGCTGACAATTTTGCCAAAACCTTATTTAGCTCAGTTTTAATTTATTTTTCTTAACAGTCTATTATTTCCTTAAGCCAATAGTATTAGGTTTTTATTTTCTTATAAATAGCACAATTAAACAATTAGAGGGGGGACTTTTGCTTTCAGTGGAGAATTAGAATTTTTGAGAGAATTAAACACGGAAATAGGGATGACACAATTATTAAAGAATTATTCAAAGAGCTTTAGCAATTATCCAGACTTTTCTTTTGGCTGGACTTTTAGCAATTTATAGGAGGACTTTGGTTTTTTCGGCTGAGACGATTGGGACAGAGAGCAAGAGAGTAAGAAAGAAATCAAAGGCTCGTCGAAGGGGTCAATATTTATTTGTGTATTATAAGTCTTCGTGTTTAACTTTCTTTGTTTTAAATCCTAATTTAGTTATTAAAATTCTAAAAATCTTAATTTAAGATGTAAACTCTAGATTTATACATTTATTGCTTTATTTAGTTTTAGATTTGATTATGAAATTTATTATATATTTTGGTGATTAATTTATTTAATTTCTATGTTTGATTTGTTTAATTTATCATGGATGAATATTTTTTTTATTATTTGTTTATTAAAATTATAAGAGGTATGTTTCCATGATTGGGTACCTCATTAATTATGCTTCATGTAATTTAAATTATTTTCATATTTTGGGATTTATATAAAGGATACATTTTCACCTTTTGGTGGGTGTCCTATTTAGTTTTAGACATGGACGATGTAAGGACATGTTTCCATCCTCGGATGGGTGTTCATTTATTTGTTTTGTTTGAACATTGCTATTATTATTATTAATAAAGTATTTGTTTATTCTTATGATTGTATGTAATATGGATAATATCATTATATTTAAGAATTTTATAATATTAATACCTAAAAAGGATGTTGGTTCTAATGAACCGGGCACTGTGGGGGTGCTAGGCCATTTCTCACATTCCCTATGCATACCTAACTTTCTGAACCCAATAGGAGGTTGGGGATTCCTTAGGAATTGAGTCATCCACTCCTTTCTTTTTTCCCAGCCTATCCGGGTGGTGATTCTATTTTCTCCGGATTTAGGCCCATGTTCTCTAAGGCCCTAGTCTAACAGTTTTGAAGTCGTAAGAACTATTCCACGTGAGAGTGGAGGCAAAAATACCCGCTCACATAATGGTTCTTGTGACTTCGATACTGTTAGGCTTAGGACATTAGAGAACACGGGCCTAAACTTGGAGAAAATGGAGTCGCCACCCGGATGGGCTAGAAAAAAGGAAGGGGTGGATGACTCGATTCTTAAGGAATCCCAACTCCCTAATGGGTTCGGAAAGTTGGGTATGTATGGGGAAGGTGAGAATGACCTAGCACCCCCATAACACACGGTTCATTGGAATCGACTTCCTTTTCTGGTCTAAATATTATAAAATTCTTAGATTATAACAATATCGTCCATACTACATACAAATATTAAAATAAAGAATAATTGCATTAAAATCAAAACAAGTTCAAACAAAACAATAAATGGGCACCCATATAAGATGGAAACATGCCCTTACAACTATGTTCAATGTCTAAAAAAAATAAAACACCCACCAAAAGGTGGAAACATGCCTTTTACAATCTTAAAATCTAAATAAATAATCAATAAGATAAATTAAATCATTCAAGCATGATAATTAAAATAAAACATCCATCATAAAATAAAGTATACCATCCATCATATAAAGAATAGAAAATGAAATAAATAATTAAAACTAGAGTTTAAATCATTAAATAAACAAAATTAGGGATTTAGA
Source organism: Garcia nutans (assembly GCA_947685225.1). Classification (NCBI taxonomy): domain Eukaryota; kingdom Viridiplantae; phylum Streptophyta; class Magnoliopsida; order Malpighiales; family Euphorbiaceae; genus Garcia; species Garcia nutans. The sequence continues at coordinate 13,481,987 of CANTUV010000041.1, forward strand.
TTTTGAAATTAGGAAATTAGGGTTTCTAGAGCTAGGGTTTAGGACTTTTGGTTTTCAGGTTTAGGTTTTTGGGAAAGAGATTAAGAAATTAAAAAAACTAACTAATAACTTAGGGTTTTTAGAGTTTGGGAAAATAGATCAGGGTTTTACAGAAGTTTAGGATTTGGAAACTAGGGTTTTAAGCCAGGTTAAGGAAATTAGATTCATGGAACAAGGGTTTGGGAAATTGAAATTCTGGGATTAGGGTTTAAGATTTTAGTTTAGAGTTTGGAAATTTGGCTAAAAAGGTTTAGAAATTAGTGTTTAGGATTTTTGAGGCTTAAGGGTTACAGATTAGGGTTTTGATTTTTGAAAAAAATAGTTGGGATTTTGGTATATTAAAAATAGATTTAAGGTTTTTGACATTTTAAATGCTGGTTTATGTTTCTAGTATTAAAGGGGTATGGTTTTAGAATTAGGATACAAACTTAAGATTTTTGTGATCAAAATATGCACGGGTATAGTTGGATTTCATAAATTAAATATGCAAACTAATGTTAACTAGCAGACTGAGGCTTCATATGTATAATATTAGGGTTTGAATATAACAACTAATATAATTGAGATCAAAACTATATTAAACTCAAGCTATTACCTACTATATGGATTTTAATTTATAAAATATCAATCATAATTAATTTATGCTTGACTATATTATTGAAGGAAAATACTATAACATTAAATACAAATTGATCTTAAGGATTCAAGCCTGAGTACGTTGGTTCCACCAAAGTTAATTAGTTGAAACAAACTTGCCTCTGCTACTGCCTGGATGAACTGTAATTTTTGGCTAGAGATTGCCTGATTGTTGCTTATGTGTTGCTTTTGTTAAACTGTGCTAATTGATGGCCCTCTTCTTCATAATTCTTGTTGCCTGTGTACGTTGGTTCCACCAAAGTTAATAAGTTAAAACAAACCTGCTTCTGCTATTGCCTGGATCAACTGTAATTTTTGGTTGGAGATTGCCTAATGGTTGGTTCTATGTTGCTTTTGTTAAACTATGCTAATTATTGGCCCTCTTCTTCAAAATTCTTACTTCCTATTTTAAATGTTAAACATCGTTATTTATAGGCACAATTATGTTTAGAATAAAACCCTTAAAACTTAATCTGGCAGTCCAAATAAAGTCCATCTTAATTAAGGAATTAATAAGCCAAATTAGAACTAGAGTAGTGGACCATGGCGAATTGGGAATCGCCAATTCTCCATGGTAAGCCATCCAGGGCAAATTGGTTAAGGCCAATTCACCATGGATGGGTGTCTATTGTCTAACTCTTGAGCTAATTGTCCATACAAGGCATTGGCAGTTTAAAATTTATTAACAAAGAAGATGTTGCATTAAGTAGCTTTTCTAATTCATATAAAACATAATTTTGAAGTTCATTTGTTAGGACTTGGAAATTAGGATTATAAAATAAATTTTTAAGTCTATCATCTACCATCAAAATCCAATGTTTTTTCAATAATTAATTTGGACTTGCAACATCATAAAAAAGTAATAGAGTAACAAAAAGTTGACATAATTGAGAAGATGTTGACCGTTGAGATGCTTCTTCTATTGCTTGATGCCATTCTCAATCATTACTAATAATCCTATTGCTTGACATGCTTCTTGATAATTTGGATATAAGATGCCATCCACAGTTCTAAGATCTTCGTAAGATATAATTCACTAGAATTTGGGGATACATAATAGATTCTTCCTATGGTATTTCCTTTTTTTCTTCAAGCCCACATTTTATGTTTGCATCTCAAACCCCACCTGCTTAGAAATTGAGGATATGTTATTTTTCAAGCCTTTAGATACCTTTTATTTATTTCCATCCATTCTATAAACAATGTAGTTTCAATACCTGGCTTATTAACTATTGAATGGAGTAATTCATTTTTGTGAAAAGTAATGGTGTGCATTAAAGGGAGATGGACAAATAATCATTGAACAACGTTTATGCATTAATGGATAGGAAATTCATATAATCTCCAAATTTCTTCAGGAGGAGATATATATCTACAATTGAGATAAGATTTAATCTCATTAACTTTACTATAATTTACCCTTACAAAATGATCAGTGTCTATATTGTCTTCAATTATAATTTTTATCATGTTGGACCTTTACTTAAATATTTGAATAAATATTTAATGAGCATGGATTGTGAACATATCCCAACATTGACATGTGCTTGATACTTAATACATAATATTTTATTATATGGAACTATAAATCTATTATCTAACTTAATCCCGTCTCTAATAACAAAATTTTCATTATCTCTTCATATATATAAAAAAAGCCATTATCTTCAATGTTAGTTTATGATCTTAACTATTTATTTGTTCAGGTGTCCTAATCTTGTTATTGGGATGCATCCTGTTAGCTAAATCATTGGCTTAATAAGCTCTATTTTGATCTTAGGCAATCAAACTAAATATGAACTAATCTTTGCATTAAGTTACATTTTTTCATGAACTTAATGTTTAGAGAAAACTCAAAAAGCTCGATCGGACCACTCAATAGTCCAACCAGACTTTAGGCTGCTTCAAACAAGAAATTCACATAGCAAAGATAATGATTGAAAGTACTCTCAGTTTCTTAGAGTAACAGCCATAGTCCGACCGAACCATCAAGAAGCCCGACAGGACCTAAGTAGGAAGAAAAACTCCAAAACTTATAGAGAAGTTCATGGTCAGAGGTACTCCCAGAATCTTAGCATACCAGCCAAAGTTTAATAGCTGATCGGACCCTTGGCCTATAGAAAAAGTCCAAAAGTTCTAGAGACATTCACGACATATGGTACTCTCACATTTTGAGCATACCACAGAAGGTTTAACTGGACCAATGGAAGGCCGACCAAAACATTACATCAAAATTAAAATATTGCAGCTATTGATCTTTTAATTAATTATTTAATACCACATGTACTAGCCATTAAATAATTATTATCAGAAATATGAAAAGTCTAACCAAACCATGAGAAGTGTGACCATACTTTGCAAAGTATGATTGAAAAATTGGTGGTTCGACTGATAAGTGCATATTGAATATATATTTTCCTATTAGTTTTATATGAAATTGAGTTGAATTAATTTATCCTAAGCTTATTATGTGTTCTAATTTCATTATTTTTGAGTATAGCTTAGTTTGAATTAATTTTTGTAGGGCTTTTGCAAACAGAGATTTTTGACATATTGGACCTTTAAAGCTTCCATGAAGTTTTTAGTAATGATAGAGCTCAGGATTGGAAAATTTGTCTTCATAAAGTTTGTAGAGGACATCTCTAGATTTCCAAACATGTCTGGTTCATTAAAATACAAGATCAATTATGCCTCTAATATTAAGTCTAAATTAGGTCTGGGATGCTAAATCAAAATTTCTGTCCAAACCATTAGGAGTAATTAGGCTATATCTTGGGCTTTTGGAGTCCAATTGAGGTGTTCAAAGCCTAAAGTTATCTACACTTCAAGAGCTATAATGTTGATGAAGAAGTTAGATAGTGATAAGGATGTTATCTGACAGTACATTTCCTTAAAAAATAGAACTCGAATTATGGAGAAGTATAATGCAATTAGGAGTCTGTTTTTAGGTAGTTTATATTATTAAACAACTGGAATTGGGCTTAATTATGCTGGGGAGACTGAGAATGAGATAGAGAGCACTGGAAATAATGGTTTTAGGTTTTGATTATTGCATAGAAGAATTCTCAAGAGGAGATTGTGTTGCGCTCTAATTAACACTACTAGAACTACACTCGCAAGTATACGAGGCTGATGTAGTATCTTGGTGAACACCTCAAGGTCGTCTCACAAGGAAGCTAGATAATCTAATTGATTATCAGGTTGCAAATAACAAATTATTAATAAATTTAAATTGCTAACAACTAATGAAGACAGATCGAGTAGAGTTTAAAATAATAAAAGTAAACTGAGCTGATATATTGATTCACTTAATAGAAAGGTCTAGGGTTTGCACTTCTCTACTAACTTATATGTATGAACAACTATTCCTCTCAACCAATTTAATTTCTAAGATTAGATCTCAAGCAACGTAATTAATCGAATCAAGGAGATAAGCTCTCGCATTCAAACCTCTTTCAAATAATCTTGTTACAATTGAAATGATCTTTTTCTTAGGTTTATATTTCTAATTCACTTAAGTCCCTAATTGAATTGTTCCAGCATTAGACTTCATTTCTCAATCCTTCATCTAATACCTCAAACACATAATTGGTGGCAATAAATTATATATTAACATTAATCCATTCAATTAAGGCTAAAGAAATAATTCAGTTAAGAGCAATAACCATTTCATACAATCATAGTAGATCCATACAAACCCTAGACTAGATCAAATTAGTTCATAATGATGCTGTCAAACAGATTCATCTCATTAAAATTCAAAGAAATTAATTTAGACATAATAGAATTCATGAATACAATTCCAATGAAACTTAAGAGATAAAGTTTGAGAACAAAACCAAATTACAAACTTCCTTTAGCTTCTGAAGAATCTCTTGTTCAGATCTTTGCTAGAAGAATATTGCAGTGGAAAAATCAAATTTAATCTAGACTGTTTACATCAAAGTGTAATCAAAATTCTCCAAGAAAAAATGGAAACTCAAAAGTTTATGTTTGACGGCTGAAAAACTCTCCCTTTGAAAAACCCTAATCCTCTTATTTATACGAAACCTCACATCAAAATCCGCATTTTCTTTCTTCCCTTAGTCCATGGAGTGACACGGCCAAGCTGGTGGTCGTGTCATGTGACACGGCCAGTGGCTTGGCCGTGTCACCTGGATGTGTTTGCTTCTGTGTAATCCTTCATCTTTGAGTCTATGGAATTGAGTGTGACATGGCCAAGCTCCTGGCCGTGTCACCTGAGTGTGTCACCTTCTGATCTCTTCGTTCTTTGCTCTTTGTTCTTTAGTCTTCTTCCTTGGCTAAGTATGGGACACTGCCAAGCTTGTGGCCGTGTCATGTGACACTGCCAGTGGCTTAGCCGTGTCACTTGGATGTGTCAGCTACTGCCAAATCTTCCTTCTTCTCTTGGTTCCTTGGTTTTGCCCTTAAGGTGAGACATGGCCAGTGGCTTGGCCGTGTCTTGCTGCTTCAAGCTATTCTTTCTTCCAAGGAAATATTTTGCATATTAACCTAAAACAAACACTTAAACAAACTTTAAACAAGAATCAAATAAACATTAACCAACAACACATAAACACCACACTAAAAACTAGAACAAAAATGACATAAACACTGAAATAAATTAAAAATACCAAAATTGATGAAATCACTAAATAAACAGATTAAAACTACCAAAATACCTGAAGAAAATAATAATCATCATAATAAATAATATACAATTCTATGACAAAAACTAATAAAACAACTACCCCACACTTAAAACTTTGCTTGTCCTCAAGCAAATTCACATGGCATAAATTAAAAACTCAAACAACCTTAACTATAATTCCAGTATATAAGATGAAATCCTTTAAGACTCAGCCATAAATAATTGCAATTTACTTCAATCAAGATTTTCTTAACTCATTCATTAATCCAGACATAACAAATCTCATCTCTCATCTAAGTGTTTCACTCGATCTCAAAGGTTAATTCACTCAAACCACTCATGACTGCATACTGCCATAAACTTGCTTAATTATCCAATCTCTCTCACTGATTTTCTCAAGAAATAATCTGAAGGTCTTTTATTTGGATGTAATGGGGCTAAGGTGAAGGTGTGAGAAAAGACATTTAAGTTGAAACATCAAGAAATGGAGTATCTAAATTAGACAATACTCTTACTCAGAAACTCGTAACTCCCTCAAATGGCATATTCACCAACCCTTGATAATCTCACATACTTGCATACTTAAAGAAAAGTACATGAGTCGACATTCCTCTTTGATGACTAATGCTAGAAAATATATGAATTATATATATATATATCTTCTCTTTTTATTTTCTTTTAATTTATATATATATATATACAAAATATAAAATTGCATGGAACATCTAGATTAAAATGTAGAGGAAAAGAATAATCGACTCTTAGTCAAATACAATGTGCAATGTATGCATTTCAGCCCAAAATCTTACTAAAGCAATACTATTATATATATATATTTTTAATTGCTTACCCCACACTTATGAATTAAACCACCCTATTGTCATATCATAAGAAACTCCATTCCTTAATGCAGGTATGATGATAATAAGAAAATGTTGAGTTGTGAATTGTGTTGATCAATCAAGAAAAAGTCAAAGGCTCAACTTGGCTCACTAAGGAATTCATAATTAAGGGAGGTCTTTTTAAGCTAAAGGAATAATCCTAATTTTCCTTCAATATTTTAAAACTTGAGATGAAATCATAATGTGAGTTCAATTAGTATGCAAAAACAAGCTCTAGAGATGCAAAATCATGAAGGTGCACACTTAAGAAAAGAAAATCAATTGACAATAATATTCAATCTATGAGGCTCAAAACTCACAAAGGGTGGGTTCTCAAAGATTTATATGTCATGAATTGAAGAATGTGAAAATTTATCCTGAATGAATTCAAATGCTAATCTCTATGCTGATACTTAAGGTTCAAATATAATGCTAGAATAACAGAAAAGTCAATAAGTTTCCAACAATTATGCCATGCACAATGCACAATATAACACACAAAAACAAACAAAACAAGAATTAAAGGAAAGCTTAAGATTATCCCACACTTATAAATACATTGTCCTCAATGGAAACAAGGATAATAAAGAAAAAGAGTGAAGGTACGACCTGTTTTCCATCGTTCCCTTGTGAGGCAAACTCTACCTTTTCATCACAAACAGCAAATGTTCAAAAACAAATTATAATATATAAAATAAAATACCTAAAATGTTAACATTAAAAACAAAAACGAAAAATAACAATGAAAATATGCTATAACTAAGCAAAAGAAAGTAAGGAATTGTCTCGAAAGATTAGAACCTATTTGATCTACGGTGAAGGAGGATGTGATGATGATGCAGCCGAAGGATGGAGACTCGGAATCTTAGCAAGGTTGCTATTGATTTGGTCCAACTGTTGCAAGACCGTAGCATGGTTATGATCGACCTTGCTCTCCAGTGCCTCTATCCTATTAAGTATCTCCTGATTATCCGGGACCGGTGTATCTTCTCCAAATCAAGAGAATCTGAGTCGGACTCCTCCTAGACTCATGTTCTCTTTTGTCTGCCCCCTGGTGCCTCTGACTCAGTTGAAGGCATCACATAGGCCCCTCCCCTATTCACAACCATATGCATCTTCTCAAGTGTGGCCAAATCCAATGAATCATTACCCGTAATTTTAGTCATATGACAGGTACTCGAGTCAAAATCATCAAGAAGGGCTGTTGCCAATGTGGTAACCAATCCTCCAATATAAATAGCCCCCTTCTTTTTGTTTGCCACATTATCAAAAATATCGGCCAACCAATAGCCGGTGCTAATGGGTATTGCATTACAAGCACAATCTAAGAAAAAGAGCTCACTAAGTTCCACTACACCTAGGCTTTCCTTCCGAGCAAAGAACCCACAGGACATAAAGCGATGCAAATACCTAAGAGCTGGACTACTCAATTTAGTTGCCTTGGCCGATTTGGCCACATAAGTTCCCGAGCTCAATGCTCCCCAAGCAAATTGTTGTTTAAAATCCTTAGGTACAGACTTTTCATCGTGTTGATGGAAACCAAATATAACATTCCATTGCTCAATACTAACTACAAATGATTTCCCAAGCAACTTAAAATTCAACCTAGAGCAAATCTTCTGTACATCTCTTTCAACCTTAAGAGATGTTAAAAATTCCAAAGTAAGCTCTTAAAATTGCAAAGGTCGAAAGGAGACTAGTTTCTTCCACCCAAGGTTTTGAACATAACTATAAAAATTATCCCTAATATGAAGAGCATTAAGGGATTCATCGCTGACATACCTCGTCGGAAAGAAACCCCTAGCCAAAAGAGTAGCTCTCTTTAAAGATGAAGAAGATGAAGATGCAGCTGCAGTTGGAGGTCGCTTCCTCTTGTGGTGAGACACCATCTTTGTTCTTGGCATAATGAAAGATCTGGAAAAATTTGAAACCTAAACAGATTAGATTGATTTTTTATGAGAGAAGAAGAAGATTGAACGGATTAATTTCAATTTTGGTGAAGGAAATTGAGAATTAATGGGATTTTGGAAGCTTTGAAAGAACAACAATGGAGGTTTTGTGAGAGAAAAAGTCGAGAGAGAGAAAGGAAATAAAAAGAAAACTAGGGATTGAAATGAACTAAAAGTTCTAAAACCGTGTTTTTAAACTTTAAAATTGAAGTGACACGACCAAGCTTAGGTTAGCTTGGCCGTGTTTGATGAGTTTGGAGGGACATGGCCAGTGGCTTGGCCGTGTCCATGGGTGTGTTTGACACTGTGAACAAAGGTTGCAAGAACAAAGACCTATGTGACACCGCCAAGGACACGGCCAAGCTTGTTGGCCGTGTCAGGGACTGTGTGAACTTGATTTTTAGGGTTGGCTTGACACGGCCAGTGGTTTGGCCGTGTCAAGTGGCAGTGTCCTTTACTGCCATTTTGGCTCTTTTTTTTATTATTTTTTTTATTTTTTGTGTCACCAAATCTTAAAGAAATGCAATCCTCTTCTTTGATTAATCCTTAAGCACATTAAAAAAAATAAAAACCGATCAAAGCACTCATTCCATTTATTTAAACCAAATATAAAATCAAAATTGCTGAATATAAAATTATAACTATGAAAAGAAATGCAAACCGATGGGTTGCCTCCCATTTAGCGCTTCTTTAACGTCATGTAGCTGGACATTACTGCAAGACTTAAGGATCGTAGATCAAAGTGCTATCGATGATCCTTACTTCTAGGAACCCTTCATTATATGGTTTAACTCTCTGTCCATTTACTTTGAAACTTTCATTTGTTCGAGAGTTAAGCAATTCTATAGCACCGGAAGGATATACCTGAGTTACCTCGAAAGGACCACTCCATCGAGACTTGAGTTTTCCTAGAAACAGACGGAGACGAGAATTAAAAAGCAAAACTTTCATACCTGGGCTCAATGTTTTTCGCACTATAATTCTGTCATGAAGTGCTTTAGTGCGATCCTTATAAATCCTCGAACTCTCATATGCCTCATTCCTCAGTTCATCTAACTCTGAAATTTGCAGAAATGTTCTCTCTTTGCCTTGTCCAAGTCTAAATTCAGAGTCTTGATTGCCCAATACGCTTTGTGCTCCAACTCCACTGGTAAATGACAAGCCTTACCAAAAACCAATCAGTATGGACTCATACCCAAAGGAGTCTTGAAAGCAATTCGATATGCCCACAATGCATCATGCAATCTACTTGCCCAATCCTTCCTTGATAAGTTGACTGATTTCTCTAGAATTCCTCTTATTTGCTTGTTGGATGTCTCAACTTGTCTAGAAGTCTGTGGATGGTATGGGGTCGCCACCTTGTGTTTCACACCAGATTTGTGCATTAATTTCTCAAAAAGTTTGTTGCAGAAATGACTTCCCCCATCACTGACTATCACTCTTGGCGTGCCAATTCTGCTAAGAATATATTCCTTCACAAATTTAACAACCACATTAGCATCATTAGTACGTGTGGGGATTGCCTCCACCCATTTTGAAACATAATCAATAGAAACTAAAATATATTCATAACCAAAAGACTTGGGAAAAGGACCCATAAAGTCTATTCCCCACACATCAAACAGTTCAACAACAATATACGATTGAAGGGGCATTTCATTCCTCCTCCTAATGTTACCCACTCTTTGACAGCGGTCACAATGCTTACAATATTCTTGAGCATCTTTGAATAGAGTAGGCCAGTAAAAACCACTTTGAAGCACCTTTTCTGCAGTCTTTCTTCCTCCAAAATGACCACTACAGTGAAGGTCATGACAAAATTGAAGAACACTCAATTGTTCTTCCTCATATACACACCCGTGAACTATCTCATCTTTGCATATCCAGAATAGGTAAGGTTCATCCCAAAAATAAAATTTACTCATGTGCAAAAACCTTTTCTTTTCCTGAAATGACATGTCAGAACGCAAAATACCACAAGCAAGATAGTTAGCAATATCTGCAAACCAAGGTGCATTAATTACCACAAACAGCTGCTCAACAGGAAATGCTTCTAGATTTTTATGAATGCTATCAGATGCAAGATTTTCACCAAAGAAAGGTAACCTAGATAGATGATCAGCTACAACATTCTCACTTCCTTTAGTATCCTTGATTTGAAAATCAAATTCTTGCAATAATAACACCCATCTAATTAAGCGAGGTTTAGCATGATGTTTTGTCAAAAGATATTTTAAAGCTGCATGATCAGAATACACAATAATTTTTGACCCAATTAAATATGCTCTAAACTTATCTAAGGCAAATACGACAGCTAACATTTCCTTTTCAGTTGTTGTGTAATTCATTTGAGCACTATTCAGGGTCAAACTAGCATAATATATCACTCTCAAAAATTTCTCAACCTTTTACCCAAGAACAGCTCCTACTACATGATTAGAGGCATCACACATAATTTCAAATGGTAAAGACCAAACAGGAGCTACAATTACCGGTGCACTAGTCAGTTTTTCCTTAAGGGAATTAAAGGCTTGCATGCATTGTGTAGTAAACTCAAATGTAACATCTTTCTCTAGCAAATGACACAATGGTTGGCTTATTTTAGAAAAATCTTTAATAAAACTCCAGTAAAAACCTGCATGCCCTAGAAAACTTCTTATTCCCTTAACAGAGGTAGGTGGGGGTAACTTAGCAATCAACTCTACCTTAGCCTTATCCACCTCAATCTATTTACTCGACACAACATGGCCTAATACAATGCCCTGAGTAACCATGAAATGACTCTTTTCCCATCTCAAAGTGAGGTTACATTCAATGCATCTCTCAAGCACAAGAACAAGTTTATTGAGGCAATTATCAAAAGAATCACTGAAAACAGAAAAGTCATCCATAAATACCTCAATAAAATCATCAATCATGTCTATGAAGACAGACATCATGCATCTCTAAAAAGTTACAGGCGCATTGCGCAAGCCAAATGGCATATGCCGAAATGCATAAGTCCCGAAAGGGCAAGTAAAAGTAGTCTTGGATTGATCCTCTGGTGATATCGACACCTGATAATAACATGAAAGTCCATCCAAAAGCAATAATGTGAGTGTCCAGAAAGTTTATCCAACATCTGATCAATAAAAGGAAGAGGGAAATGGTCTTTCTTTGTGGCATTGTTCAACTTCCTATAATCGATACACATTCTCCACCCAGTAGTAGTCCTAGTAGGAACCAATTCATTCTTTTCATTTTTCACCACAGTGATTCCTGATTTCTTAGGCACTACATGTACTGGGCTCACCCACTCACTATTAGCTGTTGAATATATCACTCCTTCATCAAGCAATTTGAGCACTTCCTCTTAACCACTTCACTCATGTTTGGGTTAAGGCGCCTTTGGGTCTCCCTCACAGGTTTAGCTCCCTCTTCTAAGGTGATTATATGCATGCACATTGAAGGGCTAATACCTTTGATGTCACTCAATCCCCATCCTATTGCTCTTTTCAATCTTTTAAGCTCACTCACCAACCTCATCTCTTCCCTTTCACTAAGTTCGCTAGATATTATCACAGGTAAGGTGTTGTGATCTCCTAAAAACACATATTTCAGATTTTTAGGTAACTCTTTCAGCTCTAACTCAAGTGAAGGATTCTTCTCTTCCTTTTGGATGGAGGGAAGTTCAAATACTGGGTCCTCCTTAAGTTCCTCTATTTCAGCACTCTCTAATGTCTCAAGGCAACTGGCTATTTCTGAATAAAAAATATCCAAACCATGATCTAAGGTCAGTGCCAGCTCCAATTTATCCGAGGAACCTGTCTGCAAGAAAACATCTGAAACAACTGCGTCAATACAATCAATTAAAGAGCAATCCTCATATAACGCAGTTGTAGGAATGGGAGAAGTGTTAAAAATAGGAAATTAAATCGTTTGTCCTAAGACAGTCATTGACAATTTACCATTTTTAACATCTATCAAGGCGTTGGTAGTAGCCATAAAAAGCCTACCCAGTAGAATAGTGTGTGCGGATGGTGTAGGGTTACTTCCTTCCATGTCAAGAACTATAAAATCCACAGGCACTATCAACCCACCAACCTTAACTAACACATATACTATAACCCCTTTCGGAAATCTAAGAGATCTGTCATCTAATTGCAACACCATTTTGGTAGGTTTAAGTTCCCCAAGTTCTAATTCAAGATACACAGAATAAGGCATCAAATTTACACTGGCTCCTAAATCACACATACCATCAGTCCCCTTTCCATTACCCATAGTAATTTGAATTATGAAACTACAAGGATCCTTTAGTTTCGGAGGTAGTTTATGCTGCAAAACAGCACTAGCTACCTTTTACACTATCACCTTTTCATTTGGCTCATACCTCTTTTTCTTAGTGTTCAGTTCCTTGAAGAATTTGGCATAAGCCGGCATGTTCTTTATTGCTTCATGTAAAGTTAAGTTAATACTTACCTTAGACAACATGTTGAAGATGTCCGAAAATAGCTTATCTTGTTTATCATTCTTCAACCTGCTGGGGAATGGTATAGGTGGCCGGTACGGATTACTTGCCTTGTGTAAATCTGCTGAAGGGGATTTCTCCATTGATTTTTCTCCAGCACCTTTGTTCTCTGGTTCTCCCTTCCTTTTTTTTCTTTTGATCACCTGTATTCACAGAATTATTTTCAACATTATTGTTTATTACCTTGCCACTTCTAAGAATAGTCACTGATTGTGCCTGCTCAGGTTGACTCAAAAATTTCCCTTTTTGTTGAATCTGCATCTGTTGTGCAAGTTGTCCCACTTGAGTCTCCACTTTCTTAAAAGATGCTTCTATTGAATCCAGCCTCTTGTTATTCATCTCTTGATTCTTAGCACTGACTTGGATAAAGGCTTGTAAACTATCCTCCAAACTCTCTCTCTTAGGCTGCCCTTGATTTGAAGATTGACCCTGTGGTTGGTTTTGTCTCTGGAGCAAATGGAAAGGTTGTTGAAAATTATTTGTTGCCCAAGAAAAATTTGGATGATTCCGCCAACCAGAATTGTAAGTATTTGAGTAAGGATCATTCCGGGCCCTTGGTTGATATCCCCCCATAGCATTGACTTGCTTGGCCTCATTTCCATAAGACTCATATGCAAAGGGGCATATATTTGCTCCATGCCCGAAATTTCCACAAATTCCACACACTTCTTGAGTGGATGAAGAGGTATTGTTCTTCATGTTCAACATCTGCACTTGCCTTGTTAATTCAGCTATCTGATTGACCATCTCACTATTGGCTTCCAATTGATTCACCCCTTTACTTCTTCCACTTACACTTTTCTGTTGAGAATTAGCTCCCAACATTTTAAAGATTTCATAAGTTTCATCTATTTTCTTTTCTCCCATAGCTCCCAAGCTGCGTTATCAACAGTATTTTGAAATTGCTGGGTTAAACCATCATAGAAAAACTGATTCAGAAGTTGATGTGGGTAGTGATGATGTGGACACTGGATCAATAACATCTTAAACCTGTCCCAAGCCTCATGAAATGGCTCTCCTTCAAATTGAGAGAATGTAGCTATTTTCCCTCTCAATTCAGCTATCTTTTGATGTGAGTAAAATTTGCCCATAAACTTGTTATAAACTTGCTCCCAAGTTGTCAAAGAATTTTCAGGCAACATCATAAGCCAGCTCTTTGCCCTATCCTTCAATGTATACGGAAAGCATCTCATCCTCAACTGGTCCTCTGTTAGTCCTCCCAATGGAAAAGTGTTGAGGGTAGAATAGAAATCCCGAATAAAGTTCAAAGGATCTTCATTTGAAACTCCATAGAATGATGGCAGCATGTTGTAATGGATGTTCTTCAACTCATAATTTCTTGCTGCATCTGTCAATCTTATACAAGATGTGGAAGTTCCAATGACAGGTCTGGCAAAATTCCTCATAGTTCTTTGCCTTACTTCTCCCATATTGGTAGATTTTGCAGTATCCGACTCAAAATAAAAAATGTCCTCCTCTGTATCAAATCCGGTGTACAGTTCAAACTCTTCTCTGCTCCTTTTCACTCTCTGAATTTCTGTAATAACTGGGTATAGTTCTCCTCCGAGTGATCTCCTGCCTAGCATAAACAAAATTTTTGGAAAAAGGAATTATTAAAAGCAAAAGACAAATAAAATCAAATGTAAACAATGAAAAATAATTTAAAATATCTATGACTAATAAACAATTACGCCAATTAGCCTCCCCGGCAACGGCACCAAAAACTTGTTGCGCTCTAATTAACACTACTAGAACTACACTCGCAAGTATACGAGGCTGCTATAGTATCTTGGTGAACACCTCAATGTCGTCTCACAAGGAAGGTAGATAAGCTAATTGATTATCAGGTTGCAAATAACAAATTATTAATAAATTTAAATTGCTAACAACTAATGAAGACAGATCGAGTAGAGTTTAAAACAATAAAAGTAAACTGAGCTGATATATTGATTCACTTAATAGAAAGGTCTAGGGTTTGAACTTCTCTACTAACTTATATGTATGAACGGCTATTCCTCTCAACCAATTTTATTTTGAAGATTAGATCTCAAGCAACATAATTAATCGAATCAAGGAGATAAGCTCTAGCATTCAAACCTCTTTCAAATAATGTTGTTATAATTGAAATGATCTTTTTCTTAGGTTTATATTTCTAATTTACCTAAGTCCCTAATTGAATTGTTCCAGCATTAGACTTCACCTAAGCCACTGGCTGTGTCCCTCCAAGCACACCAAACATGGCCAAGCTCACCTAAGCTTGGTCGTGTCACACTTAACTCCAAAGAAGAAGAGATGAAAATCATACAGAAGCGGACACATTCAATAGACACGGCCAAGCCACTGGCCGTGTCACATGACATGGCCAGGAGCTTGGCCGTGTCACTCCATGGACTAAAGGAGCGGAGTTTTAAGCGAGGTTTCGTATAAATAATATGATTAGGGTTTTATTTCGGAGAGATTTTGATCAGCCGTCAAAGAGAATAACTTAGGGTTTCCAATTGTTTTCTTTGTGATTATTGATTACACTTTTATGCACAACAGTCTAGATTAAATTTGTTTATGCCATTACAACATTCTTCGAGCAAGTTTCTGAATAAGAGATTCTTCAGAAGCTGAAGGGAGTTTGTAATTTGGTTTTATTCTCAGACTTTGTCTCTTAATTTTCTTTGGAATTGTATTCATGAATTCTATTATGTCTAAACTGATTTCTTTGAATTTTAATGAGATGAATATGTTTGATAACATCATTATGAACTAATTTGATCTAGTCTAGGGTTTGTATGGATCTACTATGATTGTATGAATTGGTTATTGCTCTTAACTGAGTTATTTCTTTAGCCTTGATTGAATGGAATTATTGTTAATATATAATTGATTGGCCATCAATTATGTGTTTAAGGTATTAGATGAAGGATTGAGAGATGAAGTCTAATGCTGGAACAATTCAATTAGGGACTTAGTTGAATTAGAAATATAACCTAAGAAAAGGATTATTTCAATTGTAACAAGATTATTTGAAAGAGGTTTGAATGTGAGAGCTTATTTCCTTGACTCGATTAATTAAGTTGCTTGAGATCTAATCTTTGAAATTAAATTGGTTGAGAGGAATAACCATTCATACATATAAGTTAGTAGAGAAGTGTAAACCCTAGACCTTTCTATTAAGTGAATCAATATATCAGCTTAGTTTACTTTTATTGTTTTAAACTCCAATCGATCTATTTTCATTAGTTGTTAGCAATTTAAATTTATTATAATTTGTTATTTGCATCCTGATAATCAATTAACTTATCTAGCTTCCTTGAGAGATGACCTTGGGGCGATCACCTTTGCTATAGCTATCTCGTATACTTACGAGTGACGATTATAGTACAACTTAATTTGAGCGCAACAAGTTTTTGGCGCCGTTGCCGGGGAAGCTAATTGGCGTAATTGTTTATTAGGCAAAAATATTTTAGATTATTTTTCATTGTTTACTTTTGATTTTATTTTTCTTTTGCTTTTAATATTTCCTTTTTCCAGAAATTTTGTTTATGCAAGGCAGGAGATCACTCGGAAGAGAGCTATATCCAGTTACTCCAGAAATTCAGAGAGTGATAAGGAGCAAAGAAAAGTTTGAATTGTACACCGGATTTGATATAGAGGAGGACACTTCTGATTTTGAGTCGGATACTGCACAATCTACCAACATGGGAGAAGAAAGGCAAAGAACTATGAGAGATTTTGCTAGACCTGTCATTGGAACTTCCACATCATGTATAAGATTGACGGATGCAACAAGGAATTATGAGTTGAAGAACATCCATTACAACATGCTGCCATCATTCTATGGAGTTCCAAATGAAGATCCTTTGAACTTTATTTGGGATTTCTATTCCACCCTCAACACTTTTCCATTGGGAGGACTAACAGAGGACCAGTTGAGGATGAGGTGTTTTCTGTATACATTATAGGATAGAGCAAAGAGCTGGCTTATGATGTTGCCTGAAAACTCTTTGACAACTTGGGAGCAAGTTTATAAAAAGTTTATGGGCAAGTTTTACTCACATCAGAAGACAACTGAATTGAGAGGGAAAATAGCTACATTCTCTCAATTTGAAGGAGAGCCATTTCATGAGGCTTGGGACAGGTTTAAGATGTTATTGATCCAGTGTCCACATCATCACTACCCACTTCAACTTCTGAATCAGTTTTTCTACGATGGCCTAACCCAGCAATTTCAGAACACTGTTGATAACGCAGCTGGGGGAGCTATGGGAGAAAAGACAACTAATGAAACTTATGAAAATTTTGAAATGTTGGGAGCTAATTCTCAATAGAAAAGTGTAAGAGGAAGAAGTAAAGGGGTGAATCAATTGGAAGCTAACAGTGAGATAGTAAATCAGATAGCTGAACTGACAAGGCAAGTGCAGATGCTAAACATGAAGAACAATACTTCTTCATCCACTCAAGAAGTGTGTGGAATTTGTGGGACTTTTGGGCATGGAGCAAATATATGCCCCTCCGCATATGAGTCTTATGGGAATGAAGCTGAGCAAGTCAATGCTATGGGGGGACATCGACCAAGGGCCCGGAATGATCCTTACTCCAATACTTTACAATCCTGGTTGGCGGAATCATCAAAATTTTTCCTGGGCAACAAATAACTCTCAACAACCTTTCCATTTGCTCCAGAGACAAAACCAACAGCAGGGTCAATCTTCAAATCAAGGGCAACCTAAGAGAGAGAGTTTGGAGGATAGTTTGCAGGCCTTTATCCAAGTCAGTGCTAAGAATCAAGAGATGACTAACAAAAGGCTGGATTCATTAGAAGAATCTTTTAAGAAAGCGGAGACTCAAGTGGGACAACTTGCACAACAGATGCAGATTCAACAAAAAGGGAAATTTCCAAGTCAACCTGAGCAGGCACAATCAGTGACTGTGCTTAGAAGTGGCAAGGTAATAAACAATAATGTTGAAAATAATTCTGTGAATGCAGGTGATCAAGAGAACAAAAAAGAAGGAGAACCAGAGAACAAAGGTGCTGGAGAAAGATCAATGGAGAAATCCCCTTTTACAGATTTACATAAGGCGAGTAATCCTTACCGGCCACCTATACCATTCCCAAGTAGGTTGAAGAATGATAAACAAGATAAGTAATTTTCAGACATCTTCAATATGCTGTCTAAGGTAAGTATTAACTTACCCTTACTTGAAGCCATAAAGAACATGCCAGCTTATGCCAAATTCTTCAAGGAACTGAACACCAAGAAAAAGAGGTATGAGCCAAATGAAAAGGTGATAGTGTCAGAGGTAGCTAGTGCTGTTTTGCAGCATAAACTACCTCCGAAGCTAAAGGATCCTGGTAGTTTCATAATTCAAATTACTATGGGTAATGGAAAGGGAAAAGATGGCATGTGTGATTTAGGAGCCAGTGTAAATTTGATGTCTTATTCTGTATATCTTGAATTAGAACTGGGGAAACTTAAACCTACAAAAATGGTGTTGCAATTAGCTGACAGATCTCTTAGATTCCCGAAAGGGGGTTATAGAAGATGTGTTAGTTAAGGTTGGTGGGTTGATAGTGCCTGTGGATTTCATAGTTCTTGATATGGAAGGAAGTAACTCTACACCATCCGCACACACTATTTTACTGGGTAGGCCATTTATGGCGACTACCAACACCTTGATAGATGTTAAAAATGGTAAATTGTCAATGACTGTCTTAGGACAAATGGTTGAATTTTCTATTTTTAACACCTCTCCTATTCCTACAACTGCATTATATGAGGATTGCTCTTTAATTGATTGTATTGATGCAGTTGTTTCAGATGTTTTCTGTAACACCCCTATACCCCGTATATGCACACTACATACCACCATATTTGTAATATACATATACTGAATATAGGAATGCTACGGTTTACTAAACAAACAAATCATTCCTTTATACAATAAAATGAGAAAACTTGAAACATTTAAGTTATATCATAAAACACAATAAATAAAACGTCCATTCAATACGCAGCGGAAAATGTAGAGATGTTTACAAATACATAAACATCAAAATCAATTTTTTACAAAACATAAAGTTTATACATGTTTGGCAGTCAGTCTTTGATCTTTAAGCTCACAATCAACACTTCAAAATCTAGACTCGACTCGGTCTAGATGAACTCTCTGGCTCGACCCTGTCACCTGCGCGATGAACCACAATCGCGCTTAGTGGTACAAACCCCAATAACAATATGTTTCAATGCAATGCCAATATCATATCTTCAAACATTATAAACAATACATAAGAATATCACATTTCAAAATCTTACATTGAATCTCATTATTCATTTGTTTCACCATTCATAAATCACATTTAAAAAAAGACAAGCATGGGCCCAAAAGACACTAATATGCCATTCAACTTTCAGAGTTAATGTTTTGGTTCAATTATCACATTTATCATTATCATTATCCCAACTAGGCTTCAAGGATTAGGCTTAACCAAGCTTCAAGGGGAACAAAGCATGCTAAGTATCAACCCAACTTGGCTTCAAGAACCAAACCCAACCTAGCTTCAAGGGTTGTAACATCTCAACTAGGCTTCAAGGACTAGACCCAACCAAACTTCAAGGGGAGTAAAGCATGCTCAACTTCAACCCAATTTGGCTTCAAGGATTAAGCCCAACCTAGCTTCAAGAGATTGTTACTATTAGGCATGCCACCAACAACAAAACTCTGAAAATGGAATAACACATTAGACACACAATTTATTCATTATTTCATTATCAATTCCATTCTCATTTTCTTATCATCATTTAGGCATCCATGCCTCAATCATCTCATTTGCATCATTATAGCCAACAACAATGGCTTCACATCTCATCAATAGAGTATACAAAATTAATTGCATTGGACATCATCATCTAGGCAAACATGCCCCATTTATTTCATTTAAATCATTATAGCCAACCACAATGGCTTCACATCTTATCATATCTCAATTCATATCAAAGCAATTCATCATTAAAGTATTCATAACCAATTGCATTAAGCATACATTATGAATGATCATCATATCTTTCACATTATACAAATCATAACATTAATCAAATGTATCAACAATGTAATATATTACTTACCACATTTACAACTAAATGTGTTAAGTCCCAATGTCATGTAAATGTATGCAATAATGTAGGGTTTGTACTTACCTCAAGAACAACTTACACCAATCTATACACTTCCTTTTCCAAGAATCCTCAACACTTAGGTTAGGGCAATTCAACCTCTTCACAACCTAATCCAAAAGGAATAATACACGCTTAATTACAAATTCACATGAATTCCAATACAATTATTCACCTATTAGTATCATACTAGACCCATAGATCATAAACTACAAGCCAACATCTCTCTCTAGGACCCCACGGTTGTGGCCTCCCAACCCCCACGGGCGTGGGTTAGCAAATGGATCTGCCTCCCTTGCTCAAAACCCCCACGGCCATAGCTTCCAATGGCGACGGTCATGGCAGCCAAAGGCCACGGGTGTGGCATCCAAAATGCTTCTGTTTCAGACCAAACTCATATATTCTATGCTTCTAACTTCATTAAACACCAATATCATGAAGATCTACAAGAATAATTAATCAAACTAGACATCTACAACAATAATCACCAATTCACAACCCTAACACAAACACAACTCATACACTTCCAACACCAACATCAACCTAACTCCTTATTTCAATTCAAATCCAACACTCTCAAACACACCACAATCAAACACACTCTTACTATCAACAATAATCTATCAAACTCAAACACAACTTCAAATAAAACAAGAGAACCAAGAGAGAACTTACCAAAAATGATGAAACTTCTTGGATTTCCAACTTAATTACTTGAAATTTCCTTTAATTTTGATCTTGGAAAATCAAATCTCTCTCTTGCTTTGTGATGCCCGGCCAACCAAAGAAAGAAGAAGAAAAATGAAGAAGAAGAAGAAGCAAAGTCAAATATTTATTCCCCACTTAAATCTCCACCAAGCAATATATTATTAAAATATTCTAATATATTCTCTTCCACTCATTAATTTTCCTTTTAATTACTTAATTAAATTTAAAATAAATAAATATCTTCTTTTGACCATATAATAATTTGACTTGTATATGTTGTATATATCTCTATATATACAACATATACACATATCTCTTTACTTCTTTTCTCTTTCCATTAAACATATACTTCAAATCCAAATACAACAATAATTCCAAAACTTCTAGGGCATACTTTGGGATATTACAATTCTCCCCCTCTAAAAAGAAATTTCGTCCTCGAAATTATCTGATATCAAGTCTGAAACAACCGAGGATATTGATCTCGCATTGCTTGCTCACTCTCCCAAGTTCCTTCTTCCTTTTGCATGATTCTTCCAAAGAACTTTAACAAGTGGCACTTTCTTATTTCTCAACTCTTTCACTTCATGTGCCAAAATAGCAACTGGTTCTTCTTCAAAAGTCAGATCTGGACTCACCTCAAAAGATTCAACTGGTAAAACATGAGATGGGTCTGATCTGTACCTCCGCAGCATAGAAACATGGAAGACATTATGGATTCTATCCAATTCAGGCAGCAAAGCAAGTCGATAAGCAACTGGTCCAACTCTTTCTAATACTTCATAAGGTCCAATAAAATGAGGACTTAGCTTTCCTTTGCGACCAAATCTCACAATCTTTTTCCAAGGAGATACTTTCAAAAATACTTTATCTCCAACATCAAATTCTATGTCTCTTCTCTTCAAATCTGAATAAGATTTCTGTCGATCTGAAGCTGCTTTTAGTCGATCCCGAATTATTTTCACTTTTTCTTCCGTCTCGTTAATCAAATCAGGACCAACCAATTTGTCTTCTCCAACTTCATTCCAACATAGAGACGTCCTACATTTTCTACCATACAATGCCTCATATGGTGCCATTTTAATACTAAATTGATGACTGTTGTTGTAAGCAAATTCCACAAGTGGCAAAAATCTGTCCCAACTTCCAGAAAAATCAATGACACAACTTCTCAACATATCCTCTATAATCTGTATCACTCTCTCTGACTGCCCATCTGACTGTGGATGAAAAGCAGTGCTAAAGTGCAATCGAGAACCCAAAGCACCATGTAAACTTCTCCAAAACCTTGAAGTAAACCGAGGATCTCGATCAGACACCAAAGAAATTGGGACACCATGCAACTTTACTATCTCACTGATATACAACTCAGCCAACTTCTCAAGAGAATAGTCCATTCTAACTGGAAGAAAATGAGCTGTCTTTGTCAACCGATCAATAATCACCCAGATAGCATCATGCTTCCTCTGAGTCAATGGCAAACCAGACACAAAATCCATTGTCACACGTTCCCATTTCCATTCAGGCACTGATAAAGGTTAAAGCAACCCTGTTGGAACTTGATGTTCAGCTTTTACCCTCTGACAAGTGAGACACTTGGACACAAATTCCGATGTCTTTCTTCATACCTGACCACCAGTAATGTTGCTTCAAATCCTAATACATCTTTGTACTCCCAGGATGCATAACAAAAACCGATTGGTGTGCCTCTTCTAAAATAATCTTTCTTAAACTAGCATCATCAGAAACACACAATCTATCCTTGAACTAAAGGCTACCATCACTTCTCACATGGAATTCTTGGCTCTCCCCATTTTGGCAATCTGAAACAATCTTCTGAATTTTCTCATCAGAAAATTGAGCCTCTTTAATCTGATCCAACAACACCGGTCTCAAATGCAATTGAGCTAACAAGGCTTCATCATCACATAATTCGAAACTAGCATGCAACACTCTCAACTCAACAAGCAACGAGAGCGAACAAACAGCCAAACCTGCTAAAGACTTCCGACTCAAGGCATCAGCAACAACATTTGCCGTACCAGGATGATAATCAATCAAATAGTCGTAGTCTTTGATTAACTCCAACCATCGTCTTTGCCGAAGATTAAACTCTCTTTGAACCCCTAAATATTTCAAACTCTTATGATCTGTATAAATAAAACATTTCTCTCCATACAAGTAGTGTCGCCAAATCTTTAAAGCAAACACTATGGCTGCTAACTCCAAATCATGCGTCGGGTAATTAAGCTCATGCGGCTTCAACTGCCGAGAAGAATAAGCTATAACTTTACCCTCTTGCATCAAAACACAACCTAAACCATTATGTGAAGCATCACTGTAAATCACATATGGTTTATCTTCCACAGGCAAAGCAAGAACAGGAGCTTGAGTCAACATCTCTTTCAACTGCTCAAAGCTTGCTTGACACTGATCTGTCCACACAAATCTAACTCCCTTTCGAATTAATCTGGTGAGTGGAGTAGCTATTAAAGAAAAACCTTTCACAAAGCGACAACAATAGCCTACCAAACCCAGAAAACTTCTAACTTTAGTCACAGACTTCGGTGGACTCCAATTCAAAATGGCCTCAACTTTACTTGGATCGACTCTTATACCATCTGCTGAAACTATATGACTAAGAAAAGTCACTTGATCAAGCCAAAATTCACACTTTGACAGCTTAGCATACAATTGCTTCTCTCTCAAGGTCTGCAACACAATTCACAAATGCTTGTCATGCTCCTCTTCATTACATGAATACACCAAAATATCATCAATAAAAACCACCACAAACTGATCCAGGTAGGGCTTAAACACCCTATTCATCAAATCCATAAAAGCTGCAGGTGCATTCGTCAATCCAAAAGGCATCACTAAAAACTCATAATGCCCATATCTTGTGCGGAAAGCTGTCTTAGGAACATTTTCAGTTCTAATCCTCAACTGATGGTACCCTGATCTCAAATCAATCTTGGAAAACACTGCTGCTCCCTTCAATTGATCAAAGAGATCATCAATCTGAGGCAAAGGATACTTATTCTTGATAGTCACTTTGTTCAATTGCCTATAATCGATGCATAATCTCAAAGTACCATCCTCCTTCTTTACAAACAAAACAGGAGCTCCCCACGAAGAAACACTAGGGCGAACAAACCCTTTATCCAACAACTCCTGCAACTGCACCTTCAACTCTCTCAACTCAGCATGTGCCATTCGATAAGGATTAATAGAGATGGGAGTGGTACCAGGCAACAAATTGATACCAAACTCAACCTCTCTCTCAGGGGGTAACCCTGGCAACTCCTTAAGAAACACATCTGAAAATTCCGCAACTGTGGGTATACTATCAAGTTGAGAACCCACTACTCTGGTATCCACAACATGAGCAAGATAAGCATCACACCCTTTTCTAATTAACTTTCTAGCTGCAAAAGCTGACACAAACAAGGATGCAAGTTGTTTCTGCTTACTAGATACCATCACACTTCTACCATCACTGGCTCTCAAAGTAACGCATTTCTTTTGACAGTCTACCACAGCTCCATGTTTAGACAACCAATCCATTCCTAAGATCAAATCATACTCCTTAAAAGGCATTTCAATCAAATCACCCAAAAATTCCTCACCTTGTACCACCACTGCACTATCCCGATGCACCTTACTCACCACAACACTATGTCCTAAAGGATTTGTCACCAAGACATCAAATCCTAAGGACTTTGAATGCAATTCAGACACAGGCAAGATAAATGCACTTATATATGAATGAGTAGATCCTGGATCAATCAAAGCAAGAACTGAAATATTAAATAAAGAAAATGTACCCGCAATGACTGCTGAAGCATCCGGCTGTCTCTGGATCACAAACACTCTCTGAGAAGACCCAGCCTCATCTGGCCTACTGCATCCGGATGTAGAGCCTCCTCTCTGACTGATCCCGGGTCGACCACCTCTACTGAAACCTCTTCCCCCTGGACCACCTCTACTAGAATTAGGTCGAGAAGCTGCAGTATCAGTCTGTCTATCATCCTACATCTCAGGGCAATCTTTAATAAAATGAGCTGGTGACCCACATCTAAAACATACTCATGATCCACCCGTCTTCCAACAAGTACCCCCATGGTTCCTACCACAATGAACATATACAGGTGGAATAGATCTCTGAACCACTGGAGTTAGAGCACTAGCTATAGAAACTGTAGGTCTCGATCTCTGCCTCTGATACTGAATTGACCTACTTGACTGCCTCTGGCTCCTACTAATTCTTGGAACAAAACTTCCTCGGCCTCTCTTAATAGATGAAGACCCTGCCTCAAACTGGGACCTCCTAACTCTGGTCTCCTCCTCAATAGCAGCTGTTGCAATAGATTGTGCTCTCTCAACACTTCTAGTTGCTGCAACCAATTGAGAAAAATCCTGATACCGAGATCCAGCAACAATACACATAATAGAGGGCCTCAACCCCTCCTCAAATCTCCTACACCGGTCAATCTCATCAGAAATAATCCCACCGGCATAGTGACTCAACCGGATGAACTCTACCTCATACTTTGTCACAGTCCGGTTATCTTGTCTCAAATTCAGAAATTCCATCTTCTTGACATCCTTATACTCCCTCGGAGTATATTTCTGCTCAAACTCCCTCAGAAAATCACCATGAGACAACGTAGGTGGATCATCCATAGCATGAGGAACCGTCTTCCACCAATCATAAGCATCTTTCTGAAGAAGGGATCTAGCATAATCAAATTTCTCTTCAGGAGTAGCTTGCAACTGGATAAATACCCTCTGCACTCTATCCAACCATTGCTCAGCTACTGCAGGATCTGTAGTGCCCAAGAAATCCTCAGCCCCATATTTTCTCAATTTATCATAATGCCTCACCGGTACTTGCGGCTGTGGTGGCGGTGGCGGCTGCACTGGAGCTCGCCTCAATAATTCTACCACATGCCGTAACCAACCCGACGGAACCTCATCAGCAGCTGATCTCCCTGGCACAGGAGCAGGGCCTCACTAGCTCTCTCAACTCTAGCTCCATCTCTACTCTCTTCAGGAGCTACGCTTTTAGCACTACCTTCTATAGACTGACGTGACTAGACGCCATCACTACCTATATCTGAAAACAAAGCAGAATATACCTCATCAAAGATCAAAGACTGCCAATACCAAAGCATGTATCTTATTTAAAAATCACATTTTAAAATCAAAATTTTCTTTTTCCTTACAATTTACCTAGGTTGAGAATCTCAAATCTAGGCTCTGATACCAAAACAATTGTAACACCCCTATACCCCGTATACGCACACTATATACCACCATATCTGTAATATACGTGTACTGAATATAGGAATGCTACGGTTTACTAAACAAACAAATCATTCCTTTATACAATAAAATGAGAAAACTTGAAACATTTAAGTTATATCATAAAAAACAATAAATAAAACGTTCATTCAATACGCAGCAAAAAATGTAGAGATATTTACAAATACATAAACATCAAAATCAAATTTTTACAAAACATAAAGTTTATACATGTTTGGCAGTCAGTCTTTGACCTTTAAGCTCACAATAAACACTTAAAAATCTAGACTCGACTCGGTCTAGATGAACTCTCTGGCTCGACCTTGTCACCTGCGCGACAATCGCGCTAA
This sequence comes from Garcia nutans, assembly GCA_947685225.1. Taxonomy (NCBI): domain Eukaryota; kingdom Viridiplantae; phylum Streptophyta; class Magnoliopsida; order Malpighiales; family Euphorbiaceae; genus Garcia; species Garcia nutans. The sequence continues at coordinate 13,508,181 of CANTUV010000041.1, forward strand.
GCCAACGGCTTAGTGGTACAAACCCCAATAACAATATGTTTCAATGCAATACCAATATCATATGTTCAAACATTATAAACAATACATAAGAATATCACATTTCAAAATCATACATTGAATCTCATTATTCATTTGTTTCACCATTCATAAATCACATTTAAACAAAGACAAGCATGGGCCCAAAAGACACTAATATGCCATTCAACTTTCAGAGTTAATGTTTTGGTTCAATTATCACATTTATCATTATCATTATCCCAACTAGGCTTCAAGGATTAGGCTCAACCAAGTTTCAAGGGGAACAAAGCATGCTAAGTATCAACCCAACTTGGCTTCAAGAACCAAACCCAACCTAGCTTCAAGGGTTGTAACATCTCAACTAGGCTTCAAGGACTAGACCCAACCAAACTTCAAGGGGAGTAAAGCATGTTCAACTTCAACCCAATTTGGCTTCAAGGATCAAGCCCAACCTAGCTTCAAGAGATTGTTACTATTAGGCATGCCACCAACAACAAAACTCTGAAAATGGAATAACACATTAGACACAATTTATTCATTATTTAATTATCAATTCCATTCTCATTTTCTTATCATCATTTAGGCATCCATGCCTCAATCATCTCATTTGCATCATTATAGCCAACAACAATGGCTTCACATCTCATCAATAGAGTATACATAATTAATTGCATTGGACATCATCATCTAGGCAAACATGCCCCACTTATTTCATTTGAATCATTATAGCCAACCACAATGGCTTCACATCTTATCATATCTCAATTCATATCAAAGCAATTCATCATTAAAGTATTCATAACCAATTGCATTGAGCATACATTATGAATGATCATCATATCTTTCACATTATACAAATCATAACATTAATCAAATGTATCAACAATGTAATAGATTACTTACCACATTTACAACTAAATGTGTTAAGTCCCAATGTCATGTAAATGTATGCAATAATGTAGGGTTTGTACTTACCTTAAGAACAACTTACACCAATCTATACACTTCCTTTTCCAAGAATCCTCAACACTTAGGTTTGGGCAATTCAACCTCTTCACAACCTAATCCAAAAGGAATAATACACACTTAATTAAAAATTCACATGAATTCCAATACAATTATTCACCTATTAGTATCATACTAGACCCATAGATCATAAACTACAAGCCAACATCTCTCTCTAGGACCCCACGGTAGTGGCCTCCCAACCCCCTCGGGCGTGGTTTAGCAAATGGATCTACCTCCCTTGCTCAAAACCCCCACGGCTATGGCTTCCAATGGCCACGGTCGTGGCAGCCAAAGGCCACGGGCGTGGCATCCAAAATGCTTCTATTTCGGACCAAACATATATATATTCTATGCTTCTAACTTCATTAAACACCAATATCATGAAGATCTACAAGAATAATTAATCAAACTCAACATCTACAACAATAATCACCAATTCACAACCCTAACACAAACACAACTCATACACTTCCAACACCAACATCAACCTAACTCCTTATTTCAATTCAAATCCAACACTCTCAAACACACCACAATCAAACACACTCTTACTATCAACAACAATCTATCAAACTCAAACACAACTTCAAATAAAGCAAGAGAATCAAGAGAGAACTTACCAAAAATGATGAAACTTCTTGGATTTCCAACTTAGTTACTTGAAATCTCCTTTAATTTTGATCTTGGAAAATCAAATCTCTCTCTTGCTCTCTTGCTTTGTGATGCCCGGCCAACCAAAGAAAGAAGAAGAAAAATGAAGAAGAAGAAGAAGCAAAGTCAAATATTTATTCCCCACTTAAATCTCCACCAAGCAATATATTATTAAAATATTCTAATATATTCTCTTCCACTCATTAATTTTCCTTTTAATTACTTAATTAAATTTAAAATAAATACATATCTTCTTTTGACCATATAATAATTTGACTTGTATATGTTGTATATATCTCTATATATACAACATATACACATCTCTCTTTATTTCTTTTCTCTTTCCATTAAACATATACTTCAAATCCAAATACAACAATAATTCCAAAACTTCTAGGGCATACTTTGGGATATTACATTTTCTTGCAGACATGTTTCTCGGATAAATTGGAGCTGGCATTGACCTTAGATGCTGGTTTAGATATTTTTTATTCAGAAATAGCCAGTTGCCTTGAGACATTAGAGAGTGCTGAAATAGACGAACTTAAGGAGGACCCAGTTTGTGAACTTCCCTCCATCCAAAAAGAACAGAAGAATCCTTCACTTGAGTTAGAGCTGAAAGAGTTACCTAAAAAATCTGAAATATGTGTTTTTAGGAGATCACAACACCTTACTTGTGATAATATCTAGCGAACTTAGTGAAGGGGAGGAGATGAGGTTGGTAAGTGAGCTAAAAAGATTGAGAAGAGCAATAGGATGGGGATTGAGTGACATGAAGGGTATTAGCCCTTTAATGTGCATGCATAGAATCACTTTAGAAGAGGGAGCTAAACCTGTGAGGGAGACCCAAAGGCGCCTTAACCCAAATATGAGTGAAGTGGTTAAGAAGGAAGTGCTCAAATTGCTGGATGAAGGAGTGATATATCCAATAGCTAATAGTGAGTGGGTGAGCCCAGTACATGTAGTGCCTAAGAAATCAGGAATCACTATGGTGAAAAATGAAAATAATGAATTGGTTCCTACTAGGACTACTACTGGGTAGAGAATATGTATCGATTATAGGAAGTTGAACAATGCCACAAAGAAAGACCATTTCCCTCTTCCTTTTATTGATCAGATGTTAGATAAACTTTCTGGACACTCACATTATTGCTTTTTGGATGGACTTTCAGGTTATTATTAGGTGCCGATATCACCAGAGGATCAATCCAAGACTACTTTTACTTGCCCATTTGGGACTTATGCATTTCGGCGTATGCCATTTGGCTTGTGCAATGCTCCTGCAACTTTTCAGAGATGCATGATGTCTGTCTTCATAGACATGATTGATGATTTTATTGAGGTATTTATGGATGACTTTTCTGTTTTTGGTAGTTCTTTTGATAATTGCCTCAATAAACTTGTTCTTGTACTTGAGAGATGCATTGAATGTGACCTTACTTTGAGTTGGGAGAAGAGTCATTTCATGGTTACTCAGGGCATTGTATTAGGTCATGTTGTGTCAAGTAAAGGGATTGAGGTGGATAAGGCCAAGGTAGAATTGATTGCTAAATTACCCCCACCTACCTCTGTTAAGGGAATAAGAAGTTTTCTAAGGCATGCAGGTTTTAACCGGAGGTTTATTAAGGATTTTTCCAAAATAAGCCAACCATTGTGCCATTTGCTGGGAAAAGATGTTCCATTTGAGTTTACTGCACAAAGCATGCAAGCCTTTAATTCCCTTAAGGAAAAACTGACTAGTGCACTGGTGATTGTAGCTCCTGTTTGGTCTTTACCTTTTAAAATCATGTGTGATGCATCTAATCATGCAGTAGGAGCTGTTCTTGGGCAAAGGGTTGATAAATTCTTGAGAGTGATATATTATGCTAGTTTGACCCTGAATAGTGCGCAAATGAATTATACAACAACTGAAAAGGAAATGTTAGCTGTTGTTATTGCTTTAGATAAGTTTAGAGCATATTTAATTGGGTTGAAAATTATTGTGCATTATGATCATGCAACTCTAAAATATCTTTTGACAAAACAACATGCTAAACCGCGCTTAATTAGATGGGTGTTATTATTGCAAGAATTTGATTTCCAAATCAAAGATACTAAGGGGAGTGAAAATGTTGTAGCTGATCATTTATCTAGATTACCCTTCTTTAGTGAAAATCTTGCATCTGATAGCATTCATAAAAATTTAGAAGCATTTCCTGATGAACAGCTGTTTGTGGTAATTAATGCACCTTGGTTTGCAGATATTGCTAACTATCTTGCTTGTAGTATATTGCGTTTTAACATGCCATTTCAGGAAAAGAAAAGGTTTTTGCACGTGAGTAAATTTTATTTTTGGGATGAACCTTACCTATTCCGGATTTGCAAAGATGAGATAGTTCGCAGGTGTGTATATGAGGAAGAACAACTGAGTGTTCTTAAAATTCCTCTGACTCGTCCTTCCGTCACAAATCCGTCGCAGATCCGTAGCAAATTTGCGACGAAAACATGTCCGTCGCAGATTTTCGTCGCAAAATTCCGAATATTTTTATAGTGAAATTTGCGACGGCAATAGATGGTAGCGGATCTCCGTTGCAAATTGGTTTTTTTAGTGTTTTCTCTCTCGCGCCAAGTTTACGCGCCAACTTTTGCGACGATTATTTGCGACGAAATGATTTTCGTCGCAGATCTTCGACGGACTTGCAACGGATTTGCGACCAATTTCTCAAAATTCCTCTGACTTGTCCTTCCGTCGCAAATCCGTCGCAGATCCGTAGCAAATTTGCGACTGAAACATGTCCGTCGCAGATTTCTGTCGCAAATTTCCGAATATTTTTATAGTGAAATTTGCGACGGCAATAGACGGTAGCGGATCTCCATTGCAAATTGGTTTTTTTAGTGTTTTCTCTCTCGCGCCAAGTTTACGCGCCAACTTTTGCGACGATTATTTGCGACGGAATGATTTTCGTCGCAGATCTGCAACGGATTTGCAACGGATTTGCGACCAATTTCTCAAAATTTCTCTGACTTGTCCTTCCGTCGCAAATCCGTCGCAGATCCGTAGCAAATTTGCGACTGAAACATGTCCGTCGCAGATTTTCGTCGCAAATGCCGAATATTTTTATAGTGCTAGAAGCTTAAGATTAAATTTAAATATCTAATTTAATTACATAAAATCCTAGTCACATGTTTTGAAAAATCAAAACCCTAACTAGATCATCCAAAACCCTAGTCACATGTTTTAAAAAACCAAAACTTTAATTAGATCATCCAAAACCCTTTTTTCATGTTCATAAAACCTAAAAACCCTAATTTTGTCTTAGAATCCATAAAATCTTAATTTTATCCAAAAAAATTATAATTTTCTCTCAAAAACCCTAATTTTCATTTATAAACCCTAATCATGTTTTCCAAAACTCTAAAACCCTAATTTAGCATTATAAACTTTAATAAACCCTAATTCATATACTAAAACCATAGTTTTGTATATCTATTGTTCATTGTGATATTAAAACGTATATTTGTTTATTTAATTTATTATATACTTATGATGGATGACTTATTTTATTTAGTTTATAATGGATGATTTGCTTTTAATTATTGTGAATGTTTGAATTGTTTAATTTATTTGGTTAATTATTTTAATATTGATTATTTTGATTTCAAGGATGTAAGAGGTATGTTTCCACTTTGTGGGTACCTCATTAGTTAAGTTCAATGTGATTTAATTTATTTTGAGTTTGGGATTAATGTAAAAGACTTATTTTCACCAAATGGTGGGTTTCCTATTTTATTTAATTTTGGAAAACCGGACAATTATTGTAAGGGCATGTTTTCATCTTGTGCGGGTGCTCATTTTTATTTAGTTGTTTGGACTTTCTTTGATTTCAGTATAATAAATATTTATTTATTTTAATTTGTATGTACAATGGATAATATTCTATAAGTTAAGAATTTAATAATATTTAGACCTGTAAAGGAGACTGGTTCCAATGAACCTAGCATTTTGGGGGGTACTCAGTTATTCTCACCTTTTCCATATGTACCCAACTTTTCGAACTTAATAGGGGGTTGAGGATTCCTTAGAAATCGAGTCATCCACCCTTTTCTATTTTCCTGGTCCATCAGGGTGGCAACTTTATTTTTTCAGGGTTTAGATCATATTCTCTAAGGTCCTGATCCTAATAGTGCCAATGTCATAAGACCATTCCACATGAGAGAGTGGAGGTAAAAATTTTCGCTCACAGTGGCGACTCCACTAGAGATAAGAGAAGTTGATTCCATTGGTCTTTATATTATTTTATTATTTCTTATTATGATATTATCCACTGCATCACTTAGATTGCATTGTGTGTGTAAGTTATGTAAGGGATACCATACTTTCACTTAAGGTATGGAGATCGAGCATGGCATAACCACTCGGAACCTAAGATTTTCAACTCAAAGACTAAGCTCATGTAATTGGCCTAGTTACTGTCCTTAGATTTTTTCCCAAATGCTTGTAATTTGAATATGATTGATATATCTTGGTTTGAACCATGGCCTATTTGGTTTGTTCTTTTTCTAATATGACCTAATTATAATGTAAGCTCAAAATAATTTTATTCTTTTAGGCCAAAAAGACCAAAATTATTTTTAAAACTTTTCAAGAAGGTCTTTGGATATAAAACCTTTTAAAAATAGGTCAAAACTTCTTTTTCACCTCATGGCCCAAGTACAAAGCTAAAGATTCATTTTTAAAAAACCTTTTCATAATGGGCTTCAAAACAAAACTATTTTTCACTTTATTCAAATTATAATTTTGCTTACCTTTTTTCTTAAATGGGCTTTTAACTATTTAGAAAAATTATGGAATACTAAAAATCAGTTGTGGGCCTAATTTATACTAAGAAATTATTAATCATAGGCTTGTATGTGGCATGAATCATTAGTTGCTTTTTCAAACGGGAAATCTATTTATAATAAACTTGTTAGCCAAATAATCTCAATTTTTATCTTTAGCACTCAAATTTAATGATGCATTTAACATGTCTTTGTGTTACTTGATGTGGGAATAAGATGATCAACATATTGCTAGAACAGGGCTAAAATAACAGTCACCCCAGACTAAAGGGCGATCGTCCTTGAAGCTTTGAAGAATAAATGGAGTTACAGTAGAGTTCGTAATAAGAAACTTGACCTGAGAGATGACCATGACAAAGTAATTCGTGATCATCCATATATTGGGATGATCGCACCTCAAGTGGCATAAACTCCAACATTCACAGTAGGAAACGGGGTGACAGACATGGTCTAAGGAGTGGTCTCACAGAAACATTTTGTAACTATCCCTTTTTCATAGGCGACCGTCCATACATTTTGTGAGGAAGTCATATGGATTGGCAGTAGTGTTTGTGGTCTTGGATGCACCTAGAAGATCAACGTGAATCATCCAATTCGACCGCTATTTCAGTATTAGTGTGACTGCAACTTTCATATTTTGGCAAAAAATTACTTTGTCAATTGAAGCAGTGACACATGGAATGATCATTACAAAAGCAGGTTTTAAAGTCAAAAAGGGCAACCATCCCCGGACTTTGGGAGACCGTCCCGAGAGCCACAGGATGGGTAAGATCCCATTAGCAGAGCACTCACAATTTACTGTTGGAAGTTTTTTTAAATGGAGCGAGCAACCCTAAACAACATACAATCAGCCAACATATCTAGGCGACTATCCACCATGCTAGGATGACCACTCCCTATGGAAACTCTTTGTTATAATAAAAATAGCCTAATAAAATGTATCACGTTACTCATAATGGTTAGTTAGACCAAATTAGCTATAAATACCCTAAGAAATCTCTTGTTTAGAGGTTCTAAAGATTGACATAGCTAAGGAAAATTACTTTCATTTTTTGTATCAAAATCTATATTTGTATTGATTGAGTGTTGGGTGTGAGCATTTAAACAACATCAAAAGTTTTAGTGTGAGCTTGGAAATACTTATGTTGTGAGAGTGAGCCTGGAAAAACTCTTGTAAGGTTTGTGAGGATTAATCTCAAACCATTGTAAAGTTTAGTGTGAGCTTGTGAAAATACCAAGTTAGAGTTAAGCTTGTAAAAACTCAAGATTAGTGGAACCTTAACAAGTTGTTAAGGAAGTGGATGTCGAATTGAGGTAATCCTAGCCATTATAAATTCTCTTGTGTTCATTCTTCTCTACTCCTACTCTTGCTTTGATTTGATTTTGATTTTTTAATTTACCATCAATTCTTTAAATCAAACAATTCACCCCCCTCTTAGTTGCTATCATGGGACAACAATTGCTATCAGAGCTAGTAGAATTCTTAAACTTAATTGTGAAATTTGATCCAAAATGGAAACCATTCCACCAACAAACACCATTACACATGGAAATCTAAATTCATTCCTTAGACCCTATTTCAATGGAATGGATTATTCCTATTGGAAACACAAGATGTATTTGTTCCTAGATAGTTAAGGAATTGAACTATGGGATTTTGTTGAGAATGAGTGGAAACCTCCTAATCATGAAGTTAAATGTGTCCAAGTTTCTCTTCCTAAATCTCAATGGTCAAGTGCTAATGTGAAAGATTGGTTCAAAAACAGTAGAGCTGCCTCCATCTTGATAAATTCAATATTAAGAGAAGAAGGTGTGAGAGTCTAACATCTCACTTGTGCTCATTGCATTTGGAAAACTCTTGAGAATTATCATAAGTGTACTACCCAAGTGAGATTCACCAAGAAGCAAATGCATGTACATGAGTATGCATTATTCACGATGGAGCCCAACAAAAACATAATCGACATGACAAATCGCTTGCTTGCCATTGTCAACGAATTAAAGAAATATGGCATGATATATGATCAAGGTGATGTCAATAGCAAAATCTTGAGGGCTCTTAAAGCATGAAAGAGCTTTGAGTCAAAAGTTTCTTCTATTGAAGAGGCTCATAAACTTAGCACCTTGAGAACTGACAAATTTGTTGGAAAGCTACTCACTTTTGAATAACACAATTAAAAGAAAGAAAAATAAGGTGAGAAAGAGAAAAGGATAGTAGTAACTCTCAAGGCAATCATAGAAGTTGAAAGCTCAAGTAATGAAGATAGTGACGATGAAGAAGAAATGACAATGCTTTCAAAAAGAATGAGTGATTGTACGAGAAAGAGAAGATTGCAAGCTAACAAATGTACATTTTCTAAATCCTCCTTCAAAGACAAAGATAAAAAGAGTGAAGTGAAATGTTATGAATGTGGCAAATTCGATCACATCAAATGGAATTGCTTCAAGTTGAAGAATAAAAAGAACTGGGATAAGGAAAAGAAAAAATCACTCAAAGCTACATGGATGATTCTTCCTCAAGTGAAGAAGAAGAAGAGGAGGAGGAAGAAATTGCTAATCTATGTCTCATGGCTATTGATGATAAAATTGACTCCAATGAGGTAGGTACTCAATCCTTGAACTTAATTGCGTATGATGTTGATGATGATTTAGATGATAGTGATTTAATTAAACATATGAACCTTAGAGTAAAAAAGTATTTTTCTAAAATGAAATTTTATATAGATAAATATTCTAAGCTAGAAAATAATTTTGTGTGCTTGAAAAACTCTACATTAGAATTAAAGACCTCAAATGAACAATTATTGAAATCAATTGATGACATGAATAAAAATTCATATAGCTTAGAAAATGTGATAAAGGAAAATGAAATTTTGAAGGATGAACTAAAAAAGCTAAAAGAATCCTTCAAAAGAATTAGTTAATGGCCTTCCTAAGGTAAAATTTCACAAAGATAAGACTTACGAACCTTATCAATTAGGTAATCAACATAAAAGTTCATTCAAATCTAAAAATATTTTAAGCACTTCTAGACCTATAAAACTCATTCACTTGGATTTGTTTGGACCAAATAGAGTTGCTAGTTTAGGTGGCAAGTTATATGCATTTGTACTTGGTAATGATTACTCAATGTTTACATGGATTAATTTCTTAGCTCAAAAGAATGAAGCTTTCAATCATTTTAAAATATTTGCAAAAAGAGTTCAAAATAAAAAAGAATATGTAATCACATCTATTAGAAGTGATTATGGAAAAGAATTTAAAAATTAAGAATTTTGAAAACTTTTGCAATGAGTTTGGTATTTCACACAACTTTTTAGCTCCTAGAACACCACAACAAAATGGTGTGGTTGAAAGAAAAAATAGAACATTGGTTGAAATGGCTAGGACAATGCCCAATGAGTATGACTTACCATCTTACTTTTGGGCGAAAGCAGTTAATACCACATATTATATTTCAAATCGTGTTTACAAAAGGCCTTTGATAAATAAAACTTCTTGTGAGCTATGGAATGGAAGAATATCCAAAATCTCATACCTTAGAGTGTTTGGATGTAAATGGTTTATATTGAATACCATGGACAATAATAGAAAATTCTCATCCAAATCGAATAAAGGAATATTTTTAGGATATTCATCATCTAGCAAAAGCATATAGAGTATTTAATAAGAGAACACTATTAGTTGAAGAATAAATACATATTATTTTTTATGAATCTTCTAAACTTGATCAAAGGAAAGATAGTGTTCTTGATGATTTTGTAGGTACATTTGAACAACAAGAAATAACTAATGTTCAAAAGAAGAAGCTTGATGATCATCCAAAAGAACTAATCATTGGTGACACATCAAAGGGAGTAACTACTAGATCCAAACTTAAATACTTAGATGTTATTGTTGCTTTTATTTCTCAAATTGAGCGAAGGACCATTGAAGAGACTCTTAGTGATGAATGTTCAGTGATTGAGATGCAAGATGAATTGAACCAATTTTAGAGAAATAGTATATGGGAACTTATTCCTAAACCTAAAGTTCATCCAATTATAGAATGTAAATGGTCTCATTACTAGAAATAAAGCTAGATTGGTAGCCAAAGGGTATAACCATGAGAAAATCATTAACTATGATGAGACATTTGCCCCAATAGCAAGATTGGAAGCAATTAGAATTATACTTGCATTTGCATGTCATATGAACTTTAAACTTTTTTAAATGGACGTCAAAAGTGCTTTTTTAAACGGTTTTATCAATGAGGAAGTTTATGTTGAACAACCTCTCGGTTTTGAAGACTATAAATTCTCAAATCATGTTTTTAAACTTACCAAGGTACTATATGGACTAAAATAAACTCCAAAAGTTTGGTATGATAGACTTAATTCATATTTGCTTTAAAATGGTTTTTCAAAATGTAAAGTTGATACAACTCTTTTTGTTAAAAAGAAAATGCATAACATTTTGATTATGCAAATTTATATTGATGATGTTATATTTGCTGCTACTAATAACTCTTTGTGCAAGGAATTTACTTATTGTATAACTATGGAATTTGAAATGAGTATGATGGGTGAACTTAAATTCTTTCTTAGCCTACAAATCAAGCAATGCAAGGATGGGATTTTCATCAACCCATCCAAGTTCACTAAGGAAATCCTTAAGAAATTTGGAATGGATGGTTGCAAGATTAGCAAGACTCCCATGAGCACATCCTTGAAACTTGACAAAGATGAAAGTGGTAAGCCAGTAGATGAGAAGAAATATTGAGGTTTTATCAGATCATTACTTTACTTAATAGCCTCTAGACCCGATATAATGTTTAGCATGTGTTTGTGTGCTACATTTCAATCATGCCCTAGAGAGTCATATTTGAATGCCACTAAAAGAATCATAAAATACTTGAATGGAATATTGTATTTAGGACTTTGGTATCCTAGAGACACATTTTTGACATTTTTGGATTTTTGGATGCGGACTATGCTGGTAGTATATTAGATAGAAACAGCATGATCAGTGCATGTCATTTTCTTGGCGATTACTTGGTTTCTTGGTTTAGTAAGAAACAAGTGTCGATTACTTTATCTATCATGGAAGCCAAAAATGTTATTGCATGTTTTTGTTGTACACAAGTTCTATAGATGAAGCAACAATTGATTGATTATGGAAAAGTGTTTGATCATATTCCTATTAAATGTGATAACACTAGTGCCATTAACTTATCTAAGTATCCAATTCAACACTCTAGGTCTAAACATATAGATATTAGACACATTTCTTAAGAGATAATGTACAAAACTAAAATGTTATCTTAGAATTCATTGATACACAAAACCAAATTGTTGATATCTTTACAAAACCATTAAATGAAGATAGATTAAACTTCATCAAGCATAACTTAGGAATGATTGATGGAAGCTACTTTAATGAATAAACCATGTGCATTCAATACATTGTGTTAAATATTGTTGTGTATGCAAGATTTTATCATTAATTAAAACCATCAATTTTGATAATAAATTGTTCATACAAAATTCTGGTTCTTTTTATTCTTTCTATTTTTTTCTTGATTAGTGTTGTCATCCTACCCTATCTCATGGTCACTAGTTTAGTGGTCTATTTCATCCAAAATAAACCTTCAGTGAGAGGTCGGGCAAATAGAATGGATGGTAGCAAGGATTTGAAAAGTCTCAATTGTTACATGTTTTCTCACAAGTAGCGAGCATCCCACTATATATAACGATCGCACTGTGGTCATTCGCGGGGCCCTTATGCAAAAAGACTGTAACACCCTTATACCCAATATACGTACACTACATACACCCAACATATGTAATATACGAATATAGGATACAAGAATGTCATAAACCATTTTAACCAAACAACTCTTCACTTATAAAATCTGTATAAACTTACAACATTCAATTGATATCATATAAATAATAGATGAAACATTACTTGTTAAAACACATATATAACTTCATTACCAAAGATTTATCCAAAATAATTTCCATAGTTTGTGGAATATACATATTTATATAAATCAAAATCAATATGTACCAAAATATAAAATATTTACATGCTGGCAATTCGTCTCTGATCTTGATGCCCAACAATCAACCCTGCACTTAAGGTCTCAAGCCTAGACTCGACTCGGTCTAGATAAACTCTCTGGCTCAACCGGATCTATCCAGTCACCTGTGAGTTGAATCACAATCGCGCTAAGCCAAAAGCTTAATGGTACAAATTTTGATAACAATATAATTCAAATGCAATGCTAATGCATAACACATAAGGATATTATATCTCATAACATTATATCATTATATCATTATTCTTGATAAATTGCTCAATTGTTCCACAATTCATAATTCACATAAAAGCAAACACAAGCATGGGCCCAAAAGGATCTAATATGCCATTCAAATTCCAGAGTTACTGCTTTAGTCTAATATAACAACATTTATCTAGCTCGAAGGGGAATCATAATCACAATGAGAATTACCTCATATGTAACATCCCAACTAGGCTTCAAGGACTAGGCCCAACCCAGCTTCAAGGGTCTGCTACATCATGTAACACCCAAATAGGCTTCAAGGACCAAGCCCGACCTAGCTTTAAGGGACTGTTACGTCTTAGGCATGCCGCCAAACATAAAACTTTAAAAATTGAATAACATACTAGGCACACAATTCTTTCATAATTCCATTATCAAATCCTTTCTCATTTTCTCATGATCAAACTAAGCACCAAGCTTCAAATATCTCATTTATATCAATATAGCCATCACCAATGGCTTTACATTCCATCTTTAATGTATACATAACAAATTACATTACCCATATATTTTGGGTCATTATCATATTTTGCACAAAGTTCACATTACATATAATGCATTTGTAACATTATTCAAATCATAACATATTTCTTATGAACCAATAATGTAGTAGGTAACTTAACACATTTTCCAACCAAGTGTGTTAAGTCCCAGTGTCATGTAAATATAAATAATTATTCAAAGTTTGTATTACTTCTAAAAGCAACAAACACCACTTTCAACCTCCTCTTCCAAGATATCCCTCTACACTTTTATTGTGGTAACTCAAGTCTCTTCAAAGCCTAAACCACATATGATAATAAATAATCACTAACTAATACACTTATAGGTTTAAACAAAACCTCTCAACACAAGGATAAGAAACATAAAGAAAAATAAGGAAAAAAACTGTGTAGGGCAAACTCTACACATGACACGCTTAACAACACGGGCGTGTCAATGACCATGCCCTAAGCCCACAACACAGAAGCTTTGACACGCTCAGTGACATGGGCATGTCACTGCACGTGTAAATACTATAACAACACAGTAGCTATGACACGCTCAGTGACATGGGCGTACGCTCAGTGACATGGGCGTGTCACTGCAAGTGTAAATACTACAACATAGTAGCTGTGACACACTCAGTGACATGGGCGTGTCACTACTCATGTCACCAACACTAAAAACAGAACCATCGACACCCCTAAAGACATGGCCGTGTCACCAGGCGTGTCAGGCCAAAAATCCTGATATCCACACATAATTGCCAGATCCAAAATTATCTTTCACTACTCTTTTCAACTCCATACAAACTCAACCAAATCCCTCATTATACCACATAATGCTTGTGTAAGCATCAAAACAACTCAATTAAAAATAAAAATACACAATCACAACCATGAATTCACAACTCAAAAGTTACACAACTCACAACTCTTATTCTCTTCACCAAACTTAACCCTTTTCTTTAATCCAACCCAACTTCATAGTAAACTAGACAAAAGAACTTCAAACATACCAAAGATCAATCATTAACACAAACTACACCAAACATCCAATTAACACATATAAACTTTCATGGAAATTCAAGAAAACAAGTTGGAAACTTACCAAATATGGAGAAAATCCTTAAAATTCCAACTTGAACACTTGAAATCCTTCAATTACTTGAGTTAGCAAGAAGCAAAATCTCTTTTCCTTTGATGATGATGGCCGGCTACAATGGAGGAAGAAGAAGAAGAAGAAGATAAGATCAACTCCTCTCTTTACCAACTAAACCCCTATTAACCACACAATTTTCCCTCTTTTAATCTCCACCAAGCATATATATTATTATAATATAATTAATCTCAAATATCAACTTCCACTATCTATAATATTAATTACTATTTTAATAATTAAAATACTATTTGACCAAGTTAAAATGTTGACTTGTATATAATATGTATATATCATATACACATTTCCTTTTCTCTTTTCTTTTCACTTAATTATATATATATTTTTAAATCATTTCTTTAATTTTCAAAAATTAATATTCTTAAAATTTTTGGGATATTACAATTCTGCCCCTCTACAAATAAATTTCATCCTCGAAATTACCTGCTCTCAAGTCTGGAACAGCTGGGGATACTAATTCCGTATCATCCGCTCACTCTCCCATGTTGCCTCTTTCGTAGCATGATTCTTCCAAAGAACTTTCACAAGTGGAACTTTCTTATTTCTCAACTCCTTCACTTCACATGCCAAAATAGCCACTGGTTCTTCCTCATAAGTCAGATCCGGACTTACCTCAATTGATTCTACTGACAGAAAGTGAGATGGGTTTGGCCTATACCTCCAAAGCATAGAGACATGGAAGACATTATAAATTTGTTCCAATTTAGGCGGTAGAGCTAGTTTATAGGCCACTAGTCCAACTCTTTCCAGTACCTTATAAGGTCCTATGAATCGAGGACTCAACTTCCCTTTGCGGCCAAATCTCAAAATTTTCTTCTAAGGAGACACTTTAAAAAACACTTTATCTCATACACCGAACTCTATGTCTCTTCTTTTTAAATTTGAATATGATTTCTGTCGGTCTGAGACTGCTTTCAGACAATTCCTAATCACCTTTACTTTCTCTTCTATTTCCCTAATCAAATCAGGACCAATCAATTAACCTTCTCCAACCTCACCCCAACATAAAGGTGTCCTGCATCTCCTACCATACAAAGCCTCATAAGGTGCCATTCTAATACTGGACTGATGACTGTTGTTATAAGCAAACTCAATCAGTGGTAAAAATCTATCCCAGATCCTAGAGAAATCGATGATATAACTTCTCAACATGTCCTCTAAAATCTGTATCACTCTCTCTGACTACCCATCTGTCTGAGGATGGAAAGCAGTGCTAAAATGTAACCGGGAACCTAAAGCATCCTGCAAACTTCTCCACAATCTCGATGTAAATTGGGGATCTCGATCAGATACCAAAGAAATTGGAACTCCATGTAACCTCACTACCTCACTGATATACAGCTCAGCCAACCTCTCAAGAGAATAATCCATCCAAACTAGAAGAAAATGAGCTGTCTTCGTCATCCGATCAACAATCACTTAGATGGCATCATGCTTCTTTTGAGTCAAAGGCAATCCAGTCACAAAATCCATCGTCACTCACTCCCATTTCCACTCTGGCACTAAAAATGGCTAAAATAATCCCGAAGGAACTTGGTGTTCAGCCTTCACTATCTGACAAGTGAGACATCTGGATACAAACTTTGCTATGTCCCTCTTCATACGTGACCACCAATAATATTATTTCAAATCCTGATACATCTTGGTACTCCCATGATGCATAGCATAAGCTGACTGATGTGCTTCCTCCAAAATTACCTTTTTCAGTCTTGCATCATCAGGAACACACAATCTATCTCTGTACCACAAACTGCCATCACTTCTCATATGAAAGTCTCGACTCTCCCCCTTTTTGGCAATCCAATACAGCTCTCTGGATTTTCTCATCTGCCAACTAAGTCTCCCTAATCTGATCCAATAACACCGGCCTTAATTACAACTGAGCCATCAATGCACTATCATCACAAGACTCAAATCTAGCATGCAACGCTCTCAACTCGACAAGCAACAAGAGTGAATAAGCAGTCAAACTTGCCAAAGACTTCTGACTCAAGGCATCAGTAACAACATTTGCCTTATCGGGATGATAATCAATTAAATAATCATAGTCTTTAATCAACTCTAACCACTGTCTCTGCCGAAGATTCAACTGCTTTTGAACACCCAGATATTTCAAACTCTTGTGATCTGTATAAATGAAACACTTCTCCCCATACAAGTAATGTCGCTAAATCTTCAAAGCAAAAACTATAGTTGCTAACTCCAAATCATGCATCGGGTAATTTAGCTCATGCGGCTTCAACTGTCGAGAGGCATAAGTAATGACTCTACCCTCCTGCATCAGAACACAACCTAAACCACTATGTAAAGCATCACTGTAAATCATATAAGGTTTACCTTCCATAGGCAAAGTAAGGATAGGAGCCTGAGTCAACATCTCCCTTAGTTGCTCAAAGCTCGTCTGACACCGATCTGTCCAAACGAATCTAACTCCCTTTCGAAGTAATCTGGTGAGTGGAGTAGCTATCATAGAAAAACCTTTCACAAAACATCAATAATAGCCTGCCAAACCCAGAAAACTTCTAACCTCTGTCACAGTCTTCGGTGGACTCCAATTCAAAATAGCCTCAACTTTACTCGAATCAACTCTAATACCCTGTGCTAAAATCACATGACCAAGAAAAGTCACTTGATCAAGCCAAAACTCACATTTAGATAGCTTAGCATACAACTGCTTCTCTCTCAAAGTCTGCGATACAATCCACAAATGTTTTTCATGATCCTCCTCATTACGTGAATACACCAAAATATCATCAATAAAAACCACCACAAACTGATCTAGATAGGGTCTGAATACCCTGTTCATAAATCCATAAATGTTGTTGGTGCATTCGTCACCAAGAACTCATAATGTCCATACCTCGTACGGAAAGCTATCTTAGGTACATCTTCATCTCTGACTCTCAACTGATGGTACCCTAATCTCAAATCAATCTTAGAGAATATTGCTGCTCCTTTCAATTGATCAAAGAGATCATCTATCCTAGGCAATGGATACTTGTTCTTGATGGTCACTTTATTCAATTGCTGGTAATCAATGCACAATCTTAAGGTACCATTCTTCTTCTTCACAAATAACACAGGCGCTCCCCACTGGGACACATTAGGGTGGATGAACCCTTTATCCAACAATTCCTGCAACTGCACCTTCAACTCTCTCAACTCAGCAGGTGCCATGCGATAAGGAGTAATAGAGATGGGAGTGGTACCAGGCAACAAATCGTTACCAAACTCAACCTTTCTCTTAGGGGGTAACCCTGGAAACTCCTCAAGAAAAACATCTGGAAACTCAGCAACTGTGGGTATACTGTCAAGCTGGGAACCCACTACTCTGGTATCTACAACATGAGCAAGATAAGCTTCACATCATTTCTGAATCATCCTCCTAGCTGAAACAGCTGAAACAAATATGGATGAAAGATGTCTCTGCTTACTAGATACTATCACATTCCTACCATCACAGGTTCTCAGAGTAACACATTTTTGTTGACAATCTACCACAGCCCCATGCTTAGATAACAAATCCATGCATAAAATTAAATCATACTCCTTGAAAGGCATCTCAATCAAGTCACCAAGGAAATCCTCATCCTGAACCACAACCGGACTATTACTGTGCACCTTGCTAACTATAACACTATGCCCTAAAGGATTTGTCATCAAAACATTAAATCCTAGGGACTCAGAATGCAAATCAGTCACAGGCAAAATGGATACACTAATGTATGAATGAGTCGATCCAGGGTCTATCAAAGCAAGAACTGAAGTGCCAAATAAAGAGAAAGTGCCAGCAATAACGGCTGAAGCATCTGGTTGCCTCTACATCACATATACCCGCTAAGATTGTCCTGCCTCATCTGGTCTACTACTTGCGGTAGAACCTCCTCTCTGACCAGACCATGTTCGACCTCCTCTGCTAGCACCTCTACCACCATGATCCCCTCTAACATTGGGTTGAGAAACTGCAATATCTATATATCTATCCTCTGGTGGCTCAGGGCAATCTCTGATAAAATGATCTGGTGACCCACATTTATAACACACTGCTGGTCCACCTGTCTTCTAGCAAGCACCCCCATATGCCCTACATAGGTATATGGAACTGGCCTCTGAACTACTGGAGTCGAAACACTAGCCACAGAAACTGTAGTTCTCGTTCTCTGCCTCTGCTGCTGTACTGACATACCAGACTACCTCTGGCTCCTAATAAACCGTGGAAAATATCCCCCCTCGACCTCTCTTCACAGATGAAGACCCTACCTCACTTTAGGGTCTCCTAGCTCTGGTCTTCTCATCTCTAGCAGCTGCTACAAGACCCTGTACTCTCTCAACATTCCTGGCAGCTACAACTAACTGGGAAAAATCCTGATACCGGGAGCCTACAATAATGCACATAATAGAGGGTCTCAACCCCTCCTCAAACCTCCTACATCGATCAATCTCATAAAAAATAATCCCGCCACCATACTGACTCAACAGAGTAAACTCTATCCCATACTCCGACACAGTCCTGGTATCCTACTTCAAACACAAAAACTCTATCTTCTTTGCATCTTTATACTCCCTCGGAGTATACTTCTGCTCGAACTCTCGCAGAAAATCATCGTAGGTCAAGATTGGTGGATCATCTAGGGCATGTGGAATCGTCTTCCACCAGTCATATGCATCCCTCTGCAAAAGAGATCTAGCATAATCAAACTTTTCTTTTGGAGTAGCCTGCAACTGGATGAACTACCACATCAAAGATCGGAAACTACCAGTGCCAATGCATGTATCATATTTAAAAACCATATTTAAAAATCTCAATTTTCTTTCTCTTACAACCCACCTAGGTTGAGAACCTCAAACCTAGGCTTTGATACCAAAATAAATGTAACACCCTTATACCCAATATATGTATACTACATACACCCAACGTATGTAATATACGAATATAGGATACAAGAGTGTCACAACCCATTTTAACAAAATAACTCTTCACTTATAAAATATGTATAAACTTAAAACATTCAATTGATATCATATAAATAATAGATGAAACATTACTTGTTAAAACACATATATAACTTCACTACCAAAGATTTATCCAAAACATTTTCGATAGTTTGCGGAATGTACATATTTATATACATCAAAATCAATATGTACAAAAATATAAAATATATACATGCTGCCAATTCATCTCTAATCTTGATGTCCAACAATCAACCCTACATTCAAGGTCTCAAGCCTAGACTCGACTCGGTCTAGCTGAACTCTCCAGCTCAATCGGATCTACACTGTCACATGTGCGATGAATCACAATCGTGCTAAGCCAAAAGCATAGTGGTATAAACTTTGATAACAATATAATTCAAATGTAATGTTAATGCACAACACATAAGGATATTATATCTTATAACATTATATCATTATTCTTGATAAATTGCTCAATTATTCCACAATTCATAATTCGCATAAAAATAAACACAAGCATGGGCCCAAAAGGATCTAATATGCTATTCAAATTCCAGAGTTACTGCTTTGGTCCAATATAACAACATTTGTCTAGCCCGAAGGCGAATCATAATCACAATGAGGATTACCTCATATGTAGCATCCCAACTAGGCTTCAAGGACTAGGCCCAACCCAACTTCAAGGGTCTGCTACATCATGTAACACCTAACTAGGCTTCAAGGACCAAACCCAACCCAATTTCAAGGGACTGTTACTTCTTAGACATGCTGTCAAACATAAAACTCTGAAAATTGAATAAAATGCTAGGCACATAATTCTTTCATAATTCCATTATCAAATTCTTTCTCATTTTCTCATGATCAAACTAAGCATCAAGCTTCAAATATCTCATTTATATCAATATAGCCATCACCAATGGCTTTACATAGCATCTTTAATGTATACATAACAAATTACATTACCCATATATTTTGCTCCATTATCATATTTTGCACAAAGTTCACATTACATATAATGCATTTGTAACATTATTCAAATCATAACATATTTCTTATACACCAATAATGTAGTAGGTAACTTAACACATTTTTCAACCAAATGTGTTAAGTCCCAATGTCATCTAAATATAAATAATTATTCAAAGTTTGTACTTACCTTTAAAAGAAACAAACACCACTTTTAACCTCCTCTTCCAAGATATCCTTCTACACTTGGATTGGGGTAACTCAAGTCTCTTCAAAGCCTAAACAAAATGTGATTATAAATAATCACTAAGTAATACACTTATAGGTATAAACAAAACCTCTCAACACAAGGATAAGAAACACAAAGAAAAATAAGGAAAAAAAACTATCTAGGGCAAACTCTACACATGACACGCTCAACAACACGGGTATGTCAATGGTCATGCCCTAAGCCCACAACACATAATCTTTGACACACTCAGTGATATGGACGTGTCAATGACCGTGCCAAAACTCTTACAGCACAGTAGCTATAACACGCTCAGTGACATGGGCATGTCACTGCACGTGTAAATGCTACAACAACAAAGTAGTTATGACACGCTCAGTGACATGGGCGTGTCTCTGCATGTGTAAATGCTATCTTTTTTCTTTTCACTTAATTATATATATATATATATTTATATTTAAATCATTCCTTTAATTTTCAAAAATTAATATTCTCAAAATTTTTGGGATATTACAAAGACGGTCGCTCTTTGTACACTTTGTAGAACATTTTCTAACTATTAGTTGTCTGCCAGTTTTCATTTTTTCACTCTCTAACAGCTAGAAATGGCTAGTTTCACATTTTCTCTATTTATACCCATTGAACTTCAGTTACATACTTCTTTTATCTCTTCCATCTTATAAACATAACCTCAAACACTAAACTCATCTCAAAACCCCCTCTACTTCCAACACACTTTGTTTTCTGTCACCTTTCTTCTCTCAACTAGCTAATGGCTCCTAAGAAGAAGATTCCATCTAAAGGAAAGTGAAAAGTGAAGAATCCTTTAGGTATTGTGATCAGGGATCAAGGAGAAGCTCCTCCCTCTCCTCCACAACCTAGAAGAGGTGAGAAAATCTACAAACCCCATCATTAAACCTCTGAAGAAGATATTAGGTATACCATGCTTAAGAGTAAAAAGATGGAGTTAACAAGCCTTTTGGAGGCATGCTCATGGCACTCAACATCAATGATGAGATTAATAGATTTATGAATGTCCTTGGATGGAGAAAATTTATCTATCCAAATGAGGTAGCTTAAGTAAAGAGTTTTTGATATCTCTTCAAATAGAAAAGAGTGATAACTCTCCCTTTGGTTGGTATGGGATTATATTTAAGCTATTTGATCAATACCTTGCCTTAAGCATAGAGGCTTTTGCAAAAATTTGGGATTTTCCAATGAGTGGAGCTACTTCCTACAATGACACAACTTTTTCAAACCAAACCCTCTCTTCCTTTTGGCAAGAAATTTTTGTGGAGACTTCATTTGTGAAGGAATCCAAAGCTAGACACATTAAATCACGCACTCATTGTATGCTCCATAGGATTATAACCTACACAATCCACCAAAGAGCTGATGGAAATGAAAAGGTCACCAAAAGGGACTTGATTTTCCTCTATGCCTTCACTCATAACACACCCATCAACACACCCAAATTCTTAATCGATACACTCTATCACCATGCAACCACTAGGCCAGGAACCTTCTTTTTTTCCTCACATATCACTCAAATAGCTAGGCACTTGAATTTGTTGAATGACCTCTACCTAGCTACCTTGAGAAATCCTTTTGACCTCTCTTGTAGTGCTATCACAATAGAGTATCTAGAACATGTTGGTTGTGTTAAAAAGATTGATGGCACATATGTATATCTCTTTGGGAAAAAGGGTGTAGTGGATAGGCACAAAAAGAGACCTAGACACACCATTGAAGGAGAAGGAGAATCCATATAGGTTGCTATGGAAATGCCTCACAAACCCTCTTCTTTAAAGTCTAGCAAAATTGTCTTTACAACCAAACTCATCCTAAAAGCCATCAAATCTCTTCACAAGCAATTAGTTCACTTCAAAAGGGATGTCCCAAGAGGTTTCAGCACTTGAACAAGAGAATTGATCTTCTATCCCACATGCATCATGATCTATATGACATGCAAGGCAAACTGGAGTTGCCTCAATGTGATCTCAAAGAATGGGATGTGAGTGATCATGCAGAAAGCCATTTTGAAGAAGAATCCATATATGACTATGCTAGCTCTAGCTCTAGCCCTAAACCTAGTAGTCCTACTCCTCTTGATAAGGGTAAGGCTCCAATGGAAGAAGAGGAGCCAGAAGATGAATATTTTGATTAGATTTTTCCTTGTTATTTTATGTTTATGTTTCTTTGCATGTTTCTGTTTTGCTGTGTTTTTCTTTCTTTTGTTTTTGTTTATGTTGTTCTTGCATTTCTTATACTTCATGTTTAATGGATGAACTTTCTTTCTTAATGAATTTATCTTTTTTACATGCTTTAATCTCCTTTGTATTTCCTTTTTTCCTTTGTCAAAGGAGCAGAGTTAAGTAAATAGAAGTTAAAGTAAATAGAAGTTAAGTAAGAAAGTATTCTGGCTAAACTCAAGTAAAAGGTAATTAAAATGACACAACAATAATTTTCAAAACATCTTGGATAAGCATACATATAGGCAGAGATTAAAAGAAGCAATTATCACTTATCACTTAAAAATTAAAATTAAGATTGTCATTATTTTGCTTATCTTTCATCATCATTCCATTTGATTGCCAAAGTGAAAAAGGGAGAGATTGTTAGCTAAATAATCTCAAATTTGATCTTTAGCACTCAAATTGAATGATGCATTTAACGTGTCTTTGAGTTACTTGACACATGAATAAGATGCTCAACATATTGCCAGAACAAGGCCAAAAAAGCGATTACCCCAAACTAAAGGGTGACTACTCTTGAAGCTTTGAAGAACAAATGGAGTTACAGTAGGATACGCAGTAAGAAACTTGATTTGAGGAATGACCATGATAGAGTAATTAATGACCATCCATATATTGGGACAATCGCACCTCAAGTGACATAAACTCCAAAATTCACAGTAAGGAATGCAGTGACAGGCGCGGTGTGAGGAGTGGTCTCGCAAAAACATTTCACGACCATCCCTTTTTCATAGGCAACAGTTCATACATTTTGAGAGAAAGTCATATGGATTGGTAATAGTGTTTGCGGTCTTGAGTGGGCCCATAAGTTCTATGCGAGTCATCTAATTAAAGCACTATTTTAGTACTAGCGCGACCGCACCTTTCATATTTTTGCAATAAATTAATTTGTTAAATGAAGCAGTGACATGTGGAATAGCCTTTGTAAAATCAAGTTTTAAATTTAAAAAGGGTGACCGTCCCTTAACTTTAGGTGATCGTCTCATCCCGATAGCTAGAGGATGGGCAAGATCTCACTAGCAGAGCACTCGTATTTGACCGTTGAAAGAATTTTTAAATGGGCAACCGTCCCTGGACAACATACGACCATCGAACATATCTGGGTGACCATCCACTGTGCCAGGACGACCACTCCCTATGGAAATTCTTTGTTATATTAAAAACTAGCCTAATAAAATATATCACATTACTCATAATGGCTAGTTAGACCAAATTGGCTATAAATACCCTAAGAAATCTTTTGTTTAGAGGTTCTCAAGATTGACGTAACTTAGGAAAATTACTTTCATTTTTTATGTGTCAAAATCTATACTTGTATTGATTGAGTATTGGGTGTGAGCATTAAACACCATCAAAAGTTTGAGTGTGAGCTTGGAAGCACTTAGGTTGTGAGAGTAAGCCTGAAAAAACTCTTGTAAGGGTTGTGAGGATTGATCTCAAACCATTGTAAATTTTGGAGTGTGCTTGTGACAACACCAAGTTAGAGTTAAGTTTGTAAAAACTCAATATTAGTGGAACCTTAACAAGTTATTAAGGAAGTGGATATAGGATTGAGGTAATTCAAACCACTATAAATTCTCTTGTGTTCATTCTTCTCTACTCTTACCCTTGCTTTGATTTGATTTTAATTTTTGAATTTACCATCAATTCTTCAAATCAACCAATTCACCCCCCCCCCCTCTCTTGGTTGCTATCTTGCGACAACAAAACTCTTTGATTGGGTTTAATCCCAAATATAGCATAATGGCTATTTTTAGTTGATCTAATGGATTAAGACTTAATTAATGTGAATTATCATGGACCGATTTCTAAGTTTAAAAATATAACTATTAGTTAAAATATTTGAGTGAATTTTTTCAAAAACAAGATTTCCCATGTTTATATTTTATTTACCACACACCTAAAAAAAGAGACTCACCATTCGTGTGTGGAAGATATAAGATTGGAAGAAATATCCTAATTATCTTTCTTTGTCTCTTACTTGTGCATCCATGCATACATGCATACATGCATTGTATTACATGGCATTAATCCTTTCTGGCTCATAGACATAGAGTATAACAGTTCAAAAGCTTATGACAATCTGACCTATGCTAGTGATGTAGAATCTAGCAATGACTCAGTCAGCTTTTCACCAAAAGCAATGGAACCTAATCATATTCAGAAGATGGTAGATTATGCACTCAACTCTAAGATGGAAGAACTGAAGGAGGTCCTAGCTAAGATCATGAAAAGCCAACTGGCTGCACTATTGAAAAATACTGTTGAAGTATCTGCTAGTACTAAAAAGCAGAAGGACAAAGGAAAGGCTAAGGTTGGTGAAACAGCCTTAAATAATTACAAAGTAATGCTTGATGGTAGGGCTCAATCCTTCTAAGATTGTCAAGATAAGAAGAAAGAGCCTAAGGTTGTGGAAAAATCAATTGTTGAAAAGATTGAAACTTCATATGTGGAGAAGATGATTGCTGATTTAGAGAAGAAGTTTGTAAAGAAGCTAAAGGTTGATGAGATGTCGAAAGTAGATAAGCTGTTTGAACAAGATGAGAAGGTCCTTATAAGTTCAAAATGCCTTCTTTTGCCAAGTTTGTTGGAAGTGGCAACCCACATCTTCATTTTTAAGCAATACATCACTATCATGCATGCTACTCGAGTGACCAAGGCTCAAACTCTAAGGTAATTTATGCTCTTGTTGAATCCTGTTGAGCAAAATTGGTTTAACACCTTAGAGGATAGTACTTAGAAGAATTAGGATTCATTGTATAAGGCCTTCATCCAGCAATATGGGTATAATGCTGAATTAGAAGTTACTTTGATGGAGTTGAGTCAATAAGGCAAAAATAGAATGAGAATTTTATTGATTATGTGAAAAGGTCGAGACATAAGGTTGCATTGCTCAAGAAGAGGCCAGATGAGTTAGAAAAAATTAGGATAATAGTAAGAGGGGTGTTTTCTAATCTTTGTAAATGGATGTCTCACACTCTCATCAGAGATTTCAAAGATCTCCTTTAAGCTATTTTGCAAATAGAAGAATGGGAAAGAGGGAGGAACCATTTTTCTATAAGAAGGAAAAAGAAAGGGAGTTATCAGTTCGGCAACCAAAGTATGTAAAAGGTAGTCGATGTTAATGCAAATAGCAAAGAAAGTAGGAGGTAGTTTTTAGAGTTGGGAAAATCATTGTCCTGGGTATTTAATAAGATACAGAAGAAAGGGCTACTATAATCATTGACTCCTTGCCCATTGCCAAATCCTCTATCACCCAACTTTGATGCAAATGCATTTTGCCAATTCCACCAAATGCAAGAGCATGAGATGGACAAATGTATGAGATTAAGGCATGAGATACAAAATTTAACTGACAGTGGGAAGTTGCCCAAATCTAAGAAGCCTAGCACGAAGGATAATCCATTATCAAGGTTCAACAGAGTACCACCACCTGAAACCTTCATGATCAGAGAAGCTTTAAATGAGAAATTTGTTTTGACTTCTTTCCAAGATGTATGTGGAGAGGCAACTAAAGAAGAAAAGACACTTTGCAAGATTGAACTAGCTATAATTAAAGGGAATGAAGTGGCCATTTGTATTGTGAATGAATTTTAGGATTCAACCAATAGTGATGATGAGTCAGAATCCAAGAAAGAAGAGTGGACTTGATCTGAGCTATGCAAGGCCACCTGATCTGAGCTATACAAGGCCACCACCAAAGGAACTAGAAGTTGATAAAGGAAAAGATGTTGAAACTGGGAATAAAAAAGAGGATGATGTTGTTCTTAAGTAGCTGAAGAGAACTCACGTGGGTATTAGTATCTGGGATTTACTGGCTACATCCAAGAAGCATCAAGAAACTATAGCCAAAGCTATGGCAAGCATATATATTTCCACTTGCAACACCAGATGATCTGATTCATTTTATAGAGGTGAACAAGGCTGAGAAAGTAAAGAAAGGTGATGATGCCTAGAAGAGGAACAAGATTGATGTGGGAATGGTGTCATTTTCAGATGTTGATTTGCTAGAAAAGGGAAAAGATCACATCTACCTATTTTTTTATCAAGGTAGAGGTCAAAGGAAAAAGAACTTCATGTGTCATGGTTGATGATGGATCTGCCATAAGCGTCTGCCCACTTAAGATCTTGCCAAAGCTGGCTATGTCGACAAGAGATTTAAGTCCAACCGAGGTGACAATTAGGGCTTATGATAATACCAAAAGGCATGCAGAGGGAACTTTCAAAGTTGTTGTAAAGGCTGGCCCTATTGAACCCATGGTGGAGTTTGTGGTCTTGGATCTGCCAGTCACCTTTGCATTGTTGTTGGGAAAACCTTAGTTTCATCCTTTTAGTAGCGTTCCTTCTACACTCAATTAGAAGATCAAGTTCCTAAATGTAGATGAGACAATGGTTATCAAGGATGAGGATAATGATGTGGTAAACACTCTAATGATCGAGAGGCCTTTCAATGGATTTTAAGTGGCTATTATTTTTTAGACCGAGATAGTGGGCTCCAAGATTTTGGCTATGATAAAGAAAATGAATTGCCTACCAGGTGCTGGCCTTGGAAAAGGGAAGATAGGTGTGATAGAGCTTCCAGATTTCAAGACTCAAACATCCAAGAAAAGGTTGGGATATAATGAAGCTACTGGAGGTGTTTTGTAGAGAAAGAATAGGAAGATGAGTTTTCCTCCACTTGAAGAAGTGTTCATCAAAGCTCCAGATTTGGGACCACTCCAAGGGAAGCCGGAGCCAATCATGTTCATGGAGAAGCAAATTCCAGGTTTTAAAATCTTTGTCGATGTTACTGAACTACCAGAACAAGTAGAGAAGAAGCTTATCTTGCCAACTTGCAAGGAATCCAGCCCAAAAGAAAAGAAGGAAGTTGTCCTAAAGGTCCAAAAGGCTCCAGAGAATATTGTTGCTCTCATTGAAGATAATTTTAAAAACCTTGTAGTTTATGCGGACAACGTTCTAATTTTAATTTTAATTTGTCTACTCTGCATGAGGATGATGATGTTTTCTTTTCTAAAATGAATGCAATAAAGTCTGATTTTGCTTACTTGTGTGATGTTTTTCCTGATGGTTGCATACATTTGAGTAGTGATTATATAAGCATTTTTAATATTAACTCTATTGACACACAATCATTAAATTTGGGAACAATCAAGAATCCTAAAAATATTAGCATAGCATCCGACCTTACTCATGAAGAGAGAGAGAGAGAGTGATTAGAAAAAATATTTAAAAAATATGAAGAAGTCTTTGCTTAGTCTTATTAAGATATGCCTGGAATTGATTGAGGCATAGCTGAGCACATGATTCTCACTTACACTCATATGAAACCTGTCAAACAAAAGCTTAGATGGTTAAGGCTAGAATGGGCAGAACTGATCAAAGAAGAAGTCACTAAGCAGATACAAGTGAAGTTCCTTGAGGTGATAGATTATCCTGACTTGTTACCTAACATAGTTCCCATGCCAAAGAAAGATGGAAGAATTAGGGCTTGTGAGGACTACAGAGACTTGAATAAGGCTTCCTCTAGTATGCTACACTCATTCATAGATGAATTTTTTAGATACAACCAAGTGTTGATGTCCCAAGAGGATAAAGATAAAATTGCCTTCATAATTATGCAAGGTATATTTTGATATAGGGTGATGCCATTTGGATTAAAGATCACTGGAGCAACCTACTAGAGAATGGCCACCACCTTGTTTTATGGTATGATGCGCAATGAAGTTGAGGTCTATGTTGATGATATGATGGTGAAGTCGGATACAAGAGAGTAGCATTTTCAAGATTTAGAGATCTTTGAAAGAGTAGTAAAGTATAAGCTAAGGTTGAACCCAAAGAAGTGTGTGTTTGGAGTTACTTCAAGCAAGATGTTGGGACATGTGATTAGTCCAAATGGAATTGATATTGACCCTAACAAGGTTAAGGCAATCAGGGATATGCCAACTCTTAAGACGGAGAAGGAAGTTTGAGGGTTTATTGGAAGGTTACAGTATATTAGTAGGTTCATAGCAAAGATTACCGCAATCTATGAGGCGATCTTTAAATTACTTAAAAAGAAACAACTAGTCAAGTGGAATGAAGAGTGTCAAAAGGTCTTTGAGTGTATAAAAAAGTATTTGCTAAATCCACCTATTTTGAAGCTGCCTAGAACTGGTAAACCTTTGTTACTTTACTTAGCAGTAGAGGAAGAATTAATAGGAGCAATGCTAGCCCAAGCAGATAAATCAGGAGTTGAGTACGCAATTTACTATTTGAGTAGAAAGCTCATACCTTATGAGATTAAGTATAGTATCATCTAGAAAACCTATATAGCTGTGGTTTGGTTATCTAAGAAATTACGGCATTGCTTTCAGTCTTATAGTGTATAAGCAATTTCTAAGATGGATCCAGTAAAGTATTTAAGGGAGACACCCTCATTGATTGGAAAGTATAGCCGATGGTGGATAATTTTAAAAGAATTTGAAATTGAGTATGTAACTAGAAAAACCATCAAAGGTGGAGTAGTAGTAGAATTTCTAGCTTAATAACCATTGTCAAATAGTAAGGAAGTGGTTTTGAAATTCTGATGAACATTTAGAGGCCATAGAAGTATAAGAATAAAAGATGTATTTTGACAGAGTAGTGAATAGAAAAAGAGCAGGTTTGGGAGTTATATTTGAATCATCTAAAGGATAGCTGTGAGTGGGGATTTTTGCCCCCACTCCCGGTGGAGTTGTTCTTGCGTATTCAGTACTATTTCAGGTCGAGGCCTTAGAGAACACGGACCTAAGTCCGGAGAAAATGGAGTCGCCACCCGAACGGGCTGAGAAAAAGAAAGGGGTGGATGACTCAATTCCTAAGGAATTCCCAACCCCCTAATGGGTTCGAAAAGTTGGGTACATGTGGGGAAGGTGAGAAATGGCCCAGCACCCCCACAATGCCCGGTTCATTGGAACCGGCCTCCTTTGCAGGTCTTAATTTTATAAAATTCTTAAGTATAACAATATTATCCATATTACACACAATAATTGAAATAAAGCATCGTTATATTAAAAATCAAAGCAATGTCCAAACAAAAGCAAATAAATGGATGCCCATCCGAGGATGGAAACATGTCCTTACATCATCCATGTCTAAACTAATAGGACACCCACTGAAAGGTAGAAACATGTCCTTTACATTGGTCCAAAATATAAAAGCAATTTAAATTACATGAGATTTAACTAATAAGGTACCCACAAAGTGGAAACATACCTCTTACAACATTTGGAAATAAAAAATAAATCGATAAAAGTAAATAACCATTCATAATAAATAAACCATTATCAAAGATATTAAACATCAATCAAAATATATAACAAGCATTCATCCATGATAAATTAAATAAATCAAGCATTGAAATTAAATAAATCAAAGCATATAATAAACTACATAATCAAATCTAAAATTAAATAAAGCAATAAATATATAATTTAGGGTTTGCATCTTAAAATAGGATTTTAGAATTTTAGTTACTAAATTAGGGCTTTGGAAAAAGGAAAGTTAAATACATGGACTCATAATACACAAATGAATATTGACCCCTTCTACGAGCCCATACGGCGGTCCCGCTAGCCGGTTAGCGAGCGATGGTCGAGGGGGCAGCGCCCCAGAAAATTTTAGAAACTGGCTTCTAGGATTGTAGGTTTTAGTATTGAAAATTAAGATTTTAGGGCTTAGAATTTAGAAAATAGGGTTTTGGAATTTTGAGTAACTAATATTATTTTTTAAATGAATAATGCTACTGGACATTTTAAAGATTTAGGGTTTTGGATGTTTTATGAAAATAATGCTACTATGATTTAAAAAAAAGAATAGGTTTGGTAACAGATTATTATTTTGATTTTTAGGGCTTAAGGAATTTGGAAAAATGATTTAAGATTTTTGGAAACAAAAGAAACGAATTAGGGTTTTTAAGGTTTTGAAGAAATAGATTAGGGTTCTTAAGTTTTAGAAGAAACAGAAAAGTAATTTTAGGATTTTTAAAAATAGAAGAGACGATTTAAGGTTCTAAGGTTTAGAAGGAATAAATTAGGGTTCTATGGTTTTTAGAATCAAAAGAAACAATTTAGTGATTGAAGCTACTGTAAGAGAAAAGAAAAAGAAATTAGATATTCAAACCTTCGTTTGTTGGTTCCACCAAAAATTGCTTCTTGGATGAACAAGGACAAAGGCAAGGTTGCTGCCTTTGATGGCTTGATTCTTTGCTTGCTTATTCCTCTCCTCTCTAAAAAAATTCGATTGTTTCACTGAAAAAATTTTTAAAGTCTAATCGTTCCAAAGTTCAAGTCCCCTCCTCTCTGTGTTTTTCTTTAGTCTTATTTATAGGAAATTTAGATGATTAATTTTAATTGTTCAAGGAAACTATGTTTAATTAGGAAAAGAAAACCGAAACCAAATAGAATTTGATTTTGAAAAAAATTACGTCGGAAAAATTTTGCTAGTGAAAATTTGCGACTATCTGCAGCTGCCAGGAATTTTACAAAAAATTGCGAGCGGGTGCTCGCTGGCAGGCTGCGGGCCATTTCGTCCACTGTTTTCGGCGACTCGCCTATTTTTTCATCTCAAAATTTTCTTTCGCCGATTTATTTTTATTTATTTATTTATTTATATTATTTTTTATTACTATAATTATAAAATATAAATTCTAAAACAAATATTATTTAATTAAGATAACACAAAAGTTATTTTGGACTAAATAAAATATATTGGACCGGACTGGGATAAAAATTAAGGGTCTACAATAGCTCATCCCTCTAGTTAAGAAGTTAAATTTTAGGGCAACCAACAACACGGTGGAATATGAAGCATGCATTTTTGGTTTAGAAACCTTGATGATTATGAAGGTTGATACAGTGCAAGTCTTTGGTGATTCATTGCTAATAGCATCCCAAGTAAATGGAGAATGGGAGTTGAAGGAAGAAAAGCTGAAACCATACCACGATCACCTAATTTTGATGAATAAGAACTTTAAGGAGAGCAGTTTTATACACCTAGCAGGAGAGAAAAATAAAATGACCAATGCCCCAGCCATTCTGGCTTCAGTATGGAAGGATCATCATAAGTTATTTCTTAAGCCTCTAGTTTTGATCAGTTCATTGACTCCTTGTTATGAGTATGAGGCAGTCATGGAAACTAACGCGGACCATGATGCATGATATGACAATATAAGATGGTTATTAGAAAAGTAGGAAATACCCACAGGATGCAACAAAGGAAGAGAGAAGAGCTACAAGGTGATGGTCCTTGCAATACATCACCTTTCATGGAGAGTTGTATTGAAGATGGCTTGATGGGGTGCATTTAAGATGCCTGAGGAAGTTTGAAGTTGAGTAGATCATGTCTAAAATACATACAAGAAGTTATAGACTCCACATAAATGGGTTGGCCCTGGTCAAGAAGATAATTCGACATGGCTACTATGGGTTAACTATGGAAAGAGATTGTATAGATTTTGTGAAGAAGTGCTAGCAGTGCTAGATGTATGGCAATCTGAATCACATGCCTCCCAAAGAATTGCATTCTATGTCTTTACCATGGCCTTTTGCAACTTGGGGCACTGACATTATTGGAGAGATACATCAGATATCTTCGAACGGTCACCGATTCATTATAGTGGCAGTGGATTATTTTTCAAAATGGGTTGAAGTTGAATCTTTCAACAAGCTAGGGGCAAGGCAAATAGCTAAATTTATTAAGAAGAATCTCATCTACAGATATGTGGTTCCACACAGTGTAGTATCAGATAATGGGGTGCAGTTTCAAGGAGCAGTTAAGAACTTATTCTCGAAGTACCAAATCTGTCATCAACGACCCTCCCATTATAGACCAAAGGCTAATGGTGCAGTGAAAGCAACGAATAAGACAATTAAGTAGATTTTGTCCAAGATGATCAAGACGCATAGGGATTGGTAAAAAATTCTTACTTTTCCTTTATGAGGATATAGGACTAGTGTGCGAACCCCGACTGGAATGATGCCATTTTTCTTGGCTTATGGGATGGAAGCAGTGCTGCCGATTGAGATTGAGATCAAATCACTAATGGTTGTTGCGCTCGAATTAACTCTACCACAAAGCGTCACTCGCAAGTATACGAGGTAGCTGTAGCAAAGGTGATCGCCCTAAGGTCATCTCACAAGGAAGCTAAAGTGGCTAACTGATTATCAGATTATGAATAACAAGTAATGAAGAAATTTTAAATTGTTAACTAATGAAGAAGATTGATTGAAGTTTAAAACAAGTAAAAGTAAACTAAACTGATGTTTTGATTCACTTGATAGAAAGGTCTAGGGTTTTCACTTCTCTACTACTTATATATATGAATGGTTATTCCTCTTAACTAATTTAATTTCAAAGATTAAATCTCAAACAACTCAATTAATCGAGTCAAGGAAATAAGCTCTCACATTCAAACCTCTTTCAACTAATCTTGTTACAATTGAAATAATCTTTTTAATAGATTATATCTCTAATTCACCTAAGTCCTTAATTGAATTGTTCCCAGCATTAGACTTCATCTCTCAATCCATCATCTAATACCTAAAACACATAATTGGTGGCCAATCAATTATATATTAACAATATTCCATTCAATCAAGGCTAAAGAAATTATTAGTTAAGAGAATAACCAATTCATACAATCATAGCAGATCCATACAAACCCTAGACTAGATCAAATTAGTTCATATTGCTATCAAACATACTCATCTCATTAATATTCAAAGAAATCAATTCAGACATGATAATATCCATAAATACGATTCCAATGAAAATAAAGAGATAAAGTTCAAGAACAAAACCAAATTACAAACTCCTTGAAGCTTCTGAAGAATCTCTTGTTCAAATCTTGCAAGAAGGATGTATCAATGGCTAGAACAATCTAATCTAAGCTAGTTGATCCAAAGTGTAATCAAAATCAAAGAAAACAATTGTAAAACCCTCAGTTCTTCTCTTTGACGGCCCAATCTCAGCTCAAAATCTCAACAACCTTTAAAACCTAGCTTCTGTTTCTCTTTTATACGAATTCTCCGCTTTAAAAATCCGCTTCGCCATTGGTTCATGAGAGACACGGCCAAGTTGGATGTGACTTGGCCGTGTTGGTGGTCTTTGGAGGGACACGGCCAGTGACTTGGCTGTGTCCCTTGCTTGTGTTCACTACTGCCTGCTTTTCTTCTTTTCTTCTTTGGTTGAGTGACAAGGCCGTGTTGGAAGTGACTTGGCCTTGTTGGATCATTTTGGAGGGACACGGCCACTGACTTGGCCATGTCCCTTGCCTGTGTCTTCTACTGATTGATTTTCTTCCTCTTTTGCTTTGGATTTGAATGAGACACTGCCAATTTGAAGCAACTTGGCCATGTTTGAGCTCTTTTGGAGGGACACGGCCACTGACTTGGCCGTGTCCCTTGCATGTGTCCCTCTCTGTGTCTTGAACTTCCTTTTCAACTTGGTATGAGACACGGCCAGTGACTTGGCCTTGTCCTCTGCCTGTGTCAGCTACTGTCCTTTTTTCCTTCAATTTGCTTCCTTGGCTTTTTAACCTAAAACAAAACTTCAAACAAACTTTAAACAAGAAGTAAATAAACAATAACCAACAAAATATAAACACCATACTAAAAACTAGATCAAAAATGACATAAACACTGAAATAAACTAAAACTACCAAATTTAATGAAAACACTAAACAAACCGATTAAAACTAACAAAATACCTAAATAAAACAATAATTATTATAATAAACAAGACACAAATCTATAACAAAAACTAATAAAACAACTACCCCACACTTACAACTTTGCTTGTCCTCAAGCAAATTCACATGGCATAAATTAAAAACTCAAACAACCTTAACTATAATCCTTTAAGACTCAGCCATAAATATTTTCATCTTACTTCAATCAAGGATTTTCTTAACTCATTCATTAATCCAAACATATAAATCTTATCTCTCATCCAAGTGTTTCACTCGATTTCAAAGGTTAATTCACTCAAACCACTCATGACTACATACTACCATAAACTTGCTTAATTATCCAATATCTCTCACTGATTGTCTCAAGAAATAATCTGAAGGTCTTTCATTTGGATGTAATGGGGCTAAGGTAAAGGTGTGAGAAAAGACATTTAGGCTGGAGCATCAAGAAATGGAGTATTTACATTAGACAATACTCTTGCTAAAAAACTCATAGCTCCCTCAAATGGCATACTCACAATCCATTAATACTTCACATACTTGCATACTTCAAGAAAAATACATGAGTCGACATTCCTCTTTTGATAACCAATGCTAGAATATATAAGAATTTTGTATACATATATATACTATTTTTTTTATTTTCTCTCTTTTTTTTATATCATATAATTTTTTTAAATATATATATATACAAAATATGAATTTTGCATAAAACATCTAGCTTAAAATGTAGAGGAAAAGAATAATCGACTCTTAATCCAATACAATGTGCAAAGTATGCATTCAACCCCAAATAGCAATACTATATTTTATTTTATTTTATTTACTTGCTTACCCCACACTTTGAAATAAGCCACCCTATTGTCATATCATAAAACTCCATTCCTTAATGCAGATATGATGATAATAAGAGAATGCTAAGTTGAGAATTGTGTTGATCAAACAAGAAAAGGTCAAAGGCTTAACTTGGCTCACTAAGGAATTCAATATTAAGGGAGGTCTTTTTAAGCTAAAAGGCTAACCTAATTTTCCTTCATCATTTTAAAACTTGAGATTAAATCATAATGTGAGTTCAATTAGTATGCAAAAGCAAACTCTAGAGATGCAAAATCATGAAGGTGCACACTTAAGAAAAGAAAATCAACTGAAAATAATATCAAATTATGAGGCTCAAAACTCACACAGGTGGGTTCACAAAGATTTATATGTCATGAATTTCAGAATGTGAAAATTGATCCTGAATGAATTCAAATGCTAATTTCTATGCTGATACTAAAGTCTCAACTACAAAGCTAGAATCAAAGAAAAGATTGATAAATTTTCAACAATTATGCCATGCACAACAAACACAATAAACAAAACAAAACAAAAATTAAAGAAAAGCTTAAAGATTACCCCACACTTTAGAATTTACATTGTCCTTAATGGAAAACAAGAATAATAAATAAAAAGAGTTAAAGGACAACCTGTCTTCCATCGTACCTGGTGAGGCAAAACCCTAACTTTCCATCACAAACACAAAAGTTCAAAAACAAACAAAATAAAATATCCAAATATAAAATGTTAACATTAAAACAAAAATGAAAAATAATAACAAAAATACACTAAACACAATAAAGCAAGGAACTCAAAATCTATGGAAAAGGCGGGCGTGAAAATGATGCAGCCGAGGGATGAAGACTCAAGATCTTGGCAAGGTTGCTATTAATCTGTTCCAACTGCTGCAAGACCTCAGCATGGTTATGGTCCACCTTGCCCTCCAGTCGATCTACCTATCCCTCCAAGGCCTCAATCCTAATAAGCACCTCTTGATGTTCCGAGACCGGAGTATCCTCATCTAGATCTAGAGAATCCGAGTCAGACTCCTCTTGGACCCGTGCTCTCTTCTGCCTGTCCTCCGGTGCTTCTGGCTCAGCTGAAGCCATCATATAAGTCCCTCTCCTATGCACCACCATGTGCATCTTCTCTAATGTGGCCAAATCTAATGAGTCATTAACCAAAATTCTAGTCATGCGATTGGTACTCGGGTCAAAATTTTCAAGAAGGGCTACTGCTAATGTGGTAATCAACCCTCCAACACAAATTGCCCCCCTCCTTTTATTAGCCACAGTATCAAAAATATCGGCTAACCAATAGCCGGCACTAACAGGCACATCATTCAAAGCACAATCCATGAAAAATAGCTCACTCAATTCCACCACACCCGGGCTCTCCTTCCTAGCAAAGAATCCATAAGACATAAACCGATGCAAATACCTCAAAGAGGAATTTCTTAATCTAGATGCTTTGGCCGATTTGGCCACATAGGTCCCCGAGCCTAATGCTTCCCAAGCAAATTGTTGTTTAAATTCTTTAGGTACCGACCTTTCCCCATGCTGATGGAAACCATATATATCATTCAATTGTTCAATATTAAGCACAAATGATTTACCCAGCAATTTAAAACTCATTCTAGTGCAGATTTTTTTATCATCTCTTTCAACCTTAAGAGATGTCAGAAATTCCAAAGTCATCTCCTCAAACTGCAAAGGTCGCAAGGAGACTATATTCTCCCACCCAAGGAATTGCACATATCGATAAAAATTAGTCCTAATTTGCAGAGCATCAAGTGATTCATCATTAACATACCTCGCCGAGAAAAAACCCCGAGCCAAAAGAATTACTCTCTTCAAAGATGAAATTGATGAAGAGGAAGAAGCTCCTTCGGTTGTAGGCCTCTTCTTCTTGTGGTGTGAGACTATCTTTGTTCTTGGCATCTTGAGAAATCTGAAAAATTTATCACCAAAACTTGATTAAATCAAACTTTTATGAGCAAAGAGGAAGTTTTTTAATTGACTATTTCTAGATTTGGTGAAGAAATTTGAGGTTTAATGAAGGATTTGGAACTTGGAATCACAAAGAATGGAGATTGCAAGAGAGAGAAAGTGAGAGAGTGAGGAGATGAACAAACAGGAAACTAGGGACTGAATGAGGAAAAAGTGAAAGAATCGTGCTTTTTTAAAGTGAAAAAGTGAGAGACACGGCCAAGTTAGGGTTAACACGGCCGTGTCTTGTGTGTGTTGAGGGAAGAGACACGGCCAAGTCTAGGTGACACGGCCGTGTCTCTGTGTGTGTTGAGGGAAGAGACACGGCCAAGTCTAGGTGACACGGCCGTGTCTCTGTGTGTGTTGAGGGACACGGCCAGTGACTTGGCCGTGTCCCATGGGCGTGTCTGCTACTGGAAGAAGAGGTGAAAAATAAAAAAACAAAGAGCAATTGGTGAAGTCTTGGCCGTGTCCCATGTGACACGGCCAAGTCCTTTGGCCGTGTCACTTACTGTGATAAAGTGCAAAAATAAAAACTTTGTGTTTTTGTTGAGGCTTGGCCGTGTCCCATGTGACATGGCCAAGTCCTTTGGCCGTGTCTCCTTCTGCCTTTTTCAATTTATTTTTTTTATTTTTATTTTATTTTTATATTTTTTATTTTAAATTTGAAATCTTTATTTTATATCACCAAATATCAAAGAAATTGCAAACCTCTTCTCCGATCAACCCTGAAACACATTAGAAAGATAAAAACTGATTAAAACACCCATTCCATTTATTTAGACTAAACATAAAATCACAACTTGCTAAATTTTAAATTACAACTATGAAGAATAAAATGCAAACCGATGGGTTGCCTCCCATTTAGCGCTTCTTTAATGTCATATAGCTGGACATCATGCAAGGCCTAGGGATCATGGATCAAAGTGTTGTCAATGATCCTCACTTCCTGAAATCCTTCATTGTATATTTTAACTCTATGTCTATTTGCTTTAAAAATCTTATTGGTTCTAGAGTTAAGCAATTCAATGGCACCAGAAGGACATACCTTAGTTACCTCGAAAGGACCACTCCATCGAGATTTGAGTTTACCTTGAAACAGACTGATTCGAGAATTAAAAAGTAAAACTTTCATACCTGGACTCAATGTCTGTCGCACAATAAATCTGTCATGAATTGCCTTAGTGCGATCCTTGTAAACTCTCGAGCTCTCATATGCCTTTGGGTTAAGGCATCTTTGGGTCTCCCTCACTGGTTTAACCCCCTCTTCTAAGGTCAGTTTCAGCTCCAATTTATCTGAGAAGTCTGTCTGCAATACAACATCTGAAACAACTGCTTCAACACAATTAATTAAAGAACATTCCTCATATAAAGCAGTTGTAGGAATAGGAGAAGTGTTAAAAATAGAAAATTAAACAGTTTGTCCTAAGACAGTCATTGATAACTTACCATTTTTAACATCTATTAAGGTGTTGGTAGTAGCCATGAAAGGCCTACCCAGCAAAATAGTGTGTGCTGATGGTGCAGGGTTACTTCCTTCCATGTCAAGTACTATGAAATCCACAGGTACTATTAACCCTCCAACCTTAACTAACACATCTTCTATAACCCCTTTCGGGAATCTAAAAGATCTATCAGCTAATTGCAACACCATTTTGGTCCATTTCAGTTCCCCTAGTTCTAATTCTTTATAAACAGAATAAGGCATCAAATTCACACTAGCTCCTAGATCACACATGCTATTAGTCCCCTTTCCATTCCCCACAGTAATTTGAATTATAAAGCTACCAGGTTCCTTTAGCTTGGGAGGTAGTTTAAGCTGCAGAACAGCACTAGCTACCTCTGAAACTATCACCTTTTCATTCGGCTCATACCTCTTTTTCTTGGTGATCAGCTCTTTGAAGAATTTTACATAAGCCGGCATATTCTTTACTGCTTCAAGTAAGGGTAAGTTAATACTTACCTTAGACAACATGTTGAAGATATTAGAAAATTGCGTATCTTTTTTATCATCTTTCAACCTGCTAGGGAATAGTATGGGAGGCCGGTATGGATTGCTTGCCTTATGTAAATCTGTTGAAGGGGACTTCTCCATTGATATATCTCCAGCACCTTTGTTCTCTGGTTCTCTTTCCTTCTTGTTCCCTTGGTCACCTGCATTCACAGAGTTATTTTCAACATTAGTTTTAATTACCTTACCACTTCTAAGAATAGTCACTGAATGTGCCTGCTCAGGTTGACTTGGAAATTTCCCTTTCTGGTGAATCTGCATCTGTTATGCAAGTTGTCCTACTTGAGTCTCCACTTTTTTAAAAGATGCTTCTAATGAATCCAGCCTCTTATTTGTCATCTCTTGATTTTGAGCACTGACTTTGATGAAAGCTTGTAAACTTTCCTCCAAGATCTCTATCTTAGACTGCCCTTGATTTGAGGATTGGCCCTGCTGTTGGTTCTGTCTCTGGAGCAAATGGAAAGGCTGCTGAGATTTGTTTGTTGCCTAGGAAAAATTAGGATGATTCCGCCAACCAGGATTATAGGTATTTGAGTAGGGATCATTCCTGGCTCTTGGTTGAAATCCCCCATGGCATTGACTTGCTCAGCTTCATTCCCATATGATTCATATGCAGAGGGACAAATGTTCGCTCCATGCCCTAAAGTTCCACAGATTCCACACACTTCTTGAGTAGATGAAGAAATGTTATTTTTCATATTCAGCATCTACACTTGCCTTGTTAACTCAGCTATCTGATTTACCATTTCACTATTGGCTTCCAATTGATTCACCCCTTTACTTCTTCCTCTTACACTTTTCTGTTGAGAATTAGCTCCCAACATCTCAAAAATCTCATAAGTTTCATCAGCTGTCTTTTCTTCCATGGCTCCCCTAGCTGCATTGTCAAAAGTGTTCTGAAATTGCTGGGTTAGACCATCATAGAAAAACTGATTCAGAAGTTGAAGTGGGTAGTGATGATGTGGATACTGGATTAATAGCATCTTGAATATGTCCCAAGCCTCATGAAATGGCTCTCCTTCAAATTGAGAGAATGTGGCAATCTTCCCTCTCAACTTAGCTGTCTTTTGATGTGAATAAAACTTGCCCATGAATTTGTTATAAACTTGCTCCCAAGTTGTCAAAGAGTTTTCGGGCAACATCATAAGCCAGCTCTTTGCCCTATCCTTCAAAGTATATGGAAAACACGGCATCCTCAACTGATCCTCTGTTAATCCTCTCAATGGAAAAGTGGTGAGGGTGAAGTAGAAATCCCGAATAAAGTTCAAAGGATCTTCATTTGGAACTCCATAGAATGATGGCAGCATGTTGTAGTGAATGTTCTTCAACTCATAGTTCCTTGCTGCATCTGTAAACCTTATACAAGATGTAGAAGTCCCAATGATAGGTCTAGAAAAATCTCTCATGGTTCTTTGCCTTTCTTCTCCCATGTTAACTGATTGTACAGTATCTGACTCAACTTCAGAAGTGTCCTCCTCTGTATCAAATCCGGTGTAGAGCTCAAACTCTTCTCTGCTCCTTTTCACTCTCTGAATTTCTGAAATAAATGGATGTAGATCTCTTTCGAGTGATCTCCTGCCTTGCATAAACAAAATTTTCTAGAAAAAGAAATTATTAATAGCAAAAGACAAAATAAAATCAAAAGTAAACAATGAAAAATAATCTAAAATTTCTAAAACTAAAAAACAATTACGCCAATTAGCTTCCCCGGCAGCGGCGCCAAAAACTTGTTCCGCTCGAATTAGCTCTACCACAAAGCGTCACTCGCAAGTATACGAGGTAGCTGTAGCAAAGGTGATCACCCCAAGGTCATCTCACAAGGAAGCTAAAGTGGCTAATTGATTATCAGATTATGAATAACAAGTAATGAAGATAATTTAAATTGTTAACTAATGAAGAAGATTGATTGAAGTTTAAAACAAGTAAAAGTAAACTAAACTGATGTTTTGATTCACTTGATAGAAATGTCTAGGGTTTGCACTTCTCTACTACTTATATGTATGAACGGTTATTCCTCTTAACTAATTTAATTTCAAAGATTAAATCTCAAACAACTCAATTAATCGAGTCAAGGAAATAAGCTCTCGCATTCAAACCTCTTTCAACTAATCTTGTTACAATTGAAATAATCTTTTTAATAGGTTATATCTCTAATTCACCTAAGTCCTTAATTGAATTATTCCAGCATTAGACTTCATCTCTCAATCCATCATCTAATACCTAAAACACATAATTGGTGGCCAATCAATTATATATTAACAATATTCCATTCAATCAAGGCTAAAGAAATTATTAGTTAAGAGAATAACCAATTCATACAATCATAGCAGATCCATACAAACCCTAGACTAGATCAAATTAGTTCATATTGCTATCAAACATACTCATCTCATTAATATTCAAAGAAATCAATTCAGACATGATAATATCCATAAATACAATTCCAATGAAAATAAAGAGATAAAGTTCAAGAAAAAAACCAAATTACAAACTCCTTGAAGCTTCTGAAGAATCTCTTGTTCAAATCTTGCAAGAAGGATGTATCAATAGCTAGAACAATCTAATCTAAGCTAGTTGATCCAAAGTGTAATCAAAATCAAAGAAAACAATTGTAAAACCCTCAGTTCTTCTCTTTGACGGCCCAATCTCAGCTCAAAATCTCAACAACCTTTAAAACCTAGCTTCTGTTTCTCTTTTATACGAATTCTCCGCTTTAAAAATCCGCTTCGCCATTGGTTCATGAGAGACACGTCCAAGTTGGATGTGACTTGGCCGTGTTGGTGGTCTTTGGAGGGACACGGCCAGTGACTTGGCTGTGTCCCTTGCTTGTGTTCACTACTGCCTGCTTTTCTTCTTTTCTTCTTTGGTTGAGTGACATGGCCGTGTTGGAAGTGACTTGGCCGTGTTGGATCATTTTGGAGGGACACGGCCACTGACTTGGCCGTGTCCCTTGCCTGTGTCTTCTACTGATTGATTTTCTTCCTCTTTTGCTTTGGATTTGAATGAGACACGGCCAAGTTGAAGCAACTTGGCCGTGTTTGAGCTCTTTTGGAGGGACACGGCCACTGACTTGGCCGTGTCCCTTGCATGTGTCCCTCTCTGTGTCTTGAACTTCCTTTTCAACTTGGTATGAGACACGGCCAGTGACTTGGCCGTGTCCTCTGCCTGTGTCAGCTACTGTCCTTTTTTTTTTCAATTTGCTTCCTTGGCTTTTTAACCTAAAACAAAACTTCAAACAAACTTTAAACAAGAAGTAAATAAACAATAACCAACAAAATATAAACACCATA
Source organism: Garcia nutans (assembly GCA_947685225.1). NCBI lineage: Eukaryota > Viridiplantae > Streptophyta > Magnoliopsida > Malpighiales > Euphorbiaceae > Garcia > Garcia nutans. The sequence goes on from CANTUV010000041.1 coordinate 13,550,884, forward strand.
CTAAAAACTAGATCAAAAATGACATAAACACTGAAATAAACTAAAACTACCAAATTTAATGAAAACACTAAACAAACCGATTAAAACTAACAAAATACCTAAATAAAACAATAATTATTATAATAAACAAGACACAAATCTATAACAAAAACTAATAAAACAAAGGTCATCATGGAAGATGAATTTTCTGAGATGGAATGGGTAGCAAGTAGATATACATAGTTGGCCTTATTAAAAAAAAAGAAGGTTGAAGGCACTATATCATTATCTGTTGTATCAAAGAAAGATAGCTCGACTTTATAATAAAGGGGTTAAGATTAAAAAGCTTACAGTTGGTGACTTAGTGTTAATGTAGTGCAAGCGTAATGTCCCTGATCCAAGAGGAAAGTTTAGACCTTGTTGGGAAGGGTTGTATGTTGTGAAGTAAGTTATGAACAAGGGTGCAGTCAAGTTGTCAGACATGAATGGGAATGAGTTTAGTGAGCCAATGAACATTGATAGGTTTAAGAGATTTTATGTTTGAAAAAAAAGGCTCATTAGGTTGAAAAATCGAAAGGGTGGCCTAGGCAAAAGTTAAAGTAGTCTGCTAGTTCCAAAAATCCAAAAAGGCGGGCTAGGCAATAATCAGGGCTAAAATAAGGAAAATTGTCAATTAGAAAATCTGAAAGGGCTAGTTGGCAACATGAGTGATCTTGTGTATGCTGGCTTTATATTCTTTTTATTATTCCCCAATTCAGTAAAATAGAGTTAATATTAAAATTGTTCTATGTGCACTATTTTAAATAAACTGATCATTATGGTAAAATAAATAACACAATAGCGAAAAGTGATGATAAATTATAAAAGAAAGAAAACATCTTTTATTTTTATTATTCATCCTAATATCATTTTATCTAAAGAATTAATAAATGCAAAATTTATGACAGACAATTAATGCAACGAGCAGGCCAGCTTTGCTTCAGTCGATCCAAGTAGGCCTCATTCAGACGGGTCATGTCCAAATCATGAGTGATCTTAGAACCTCGAGCCTCAGCTCTATAGTAGCGATCAATTCAATAGGGATCATAACAAGTACCTCGATGGAGAGCAGTAAGAGAAACATACATCAGATATGTCTGAATGGTCACATGGGTAATCTTCCGCCAATGTACCAACCAACGGATGTTAATCACAGCTCGTGAGCATATCTAATCAACCTATTTGGCATATGAGGAAGCAGGATGAAACAGTTTTCTTGCAGAATGATGTCAGGACAAATATCTAGTGAAGTTCATAAATGAGGTATCAAGAAAGAAGAAGAGCTCATGAAGGAAGACCTGTAAAGAAAAATAGTAATTCATGTTTAAAAAAAAAGCCTGTTAGGTTGAAAACCTGCAAAAGCAGCCTAAGCATAAACTAGGGCTGTCTGCTAGCTCTAAAAGCCCACAAGGGCGGTCTAGCAAAAAATTAGGACCATCATCAAAAAAAGAGAGGTCCATTAGGTTGAAAACCTGCAAGGGCAGCCTGGGCAAAAATTAGGACAGCTCGCTAGTTCTGAAAACTCACAAAGGTGGACTAGACAAAAATTAGAGCATTAAAAATGAAATGCTGAATTGAAAACCCGAAAGGAAAATATAGGTAATTACCTAAAGCAGTAAGGGACTTCTAATCAACCTCCTCAAAGAATTTGTCTTGAATTGATCTAATCCAACTAGTGTTTAACCTAAGATCATGGGTACTAGTGATAATCCTCCTTCCATTTGGTCTACGATATCCAGTGCTCATGGATCAATGTCACCATTAGAAAAAACAAGTAGGAATTGACCATGTAAGCATAGACAAAATATACATCCCCATGCTTTGGTTAGAGCCAAATGGGAAGTACAATAATCAATCAATGGACCAAATAAGATTTTTCTCACCTCTGGTTAATTGTAGAACTTCAGGTTTTGAGAGTTGGAACAACATCTACATCTTTTAATGGGTCTTTGAGTTCAATATGGGTAATGCCATTGGATGATTACTTGGTATCCAAGAATGGCTTCAAAGTCTTCAATCATAGGACATACTTCAAAGTTGTTTATCTTGAAGGTCCTAGTTTTTATATCCTGAAAGGAAGTCATAGCATGTAAGAAGGATTAGTCCAACTTGACATTTTGAAAGTATCTTAAAGTATTTATTTGAGACTAAGATATTTATTACCAATGTGTAGCTTTAATGATCTTAAATAAATCTGTGATTTTCTTTATATTGAGCTCAATCATTGATAGGGTTTGAGAAAAGTTGAAACTTTTTGAGTTGATTATGAAAATTTTGTTTATATTGTTACGATAAAATTCATGATAAAAGGGGGTGGTTGGAATGGGAGATGAATTTACTTGTCTTGAGTTAAGAGTTGTAGTGAGCAAGTGGATAGAATTATTGTGGATTAAGAATAACGACTGATTTAAATAGACATAAGGTTGGAAACTGAACTGTACGAGGCTTAGGCGTATATGTTGACTATTTTCCAAGCCCTTCATAGTTTGGGTAAACCCTAGTCCATGACAAATTTGAATTTGGGAATTTGTCATGAACATTTTGTGTGTATATATTAAAAAATGATACAAAACAAAAAAAAATGATGATGAACAAAAGTCAAAGTTGCAAGAAAGTTAAATATTATTATTATTATTGTTACTATTACTATTATCATCATTATTATTATAATGTATACAAGCTTTTTGTTAAAGTTTAATACAAGTTGATTGCTAAAAAGGGGGAGACGATTTGCAGTCAAATAAAGCCCTAAAAAATTCATCGCCTGATGAAGGGGAAGGAACATCACCTTGGAAGCCAGCTTTAGAGTAGTCATCCCTTGAGAGAGGAGGAGGTACCTCATAGTCATCAGTTCGGGGCCCCCATGACAATGAATCACTGGCATCCCTGTAGCCCTGAAATTGAAATTCCCAAAAGTTTTACTCAAGATAAGCAGCACACCAACGGCTGGAGGCCAATTCTTCTTGCAGCTTCCTATTATGTTCTTTGAGCATTCGCTGTGAGCCAGATAAGGAAAAGGTAAGTTCATGCATTTTTATGCATACATGCAGCATACATTAATATATATATAAGATGAGAAACTAGCTAATTTAGATCGAAGCCCTGAACCTAAAGGATGGATCAACATAGGGCATTACGAATGAAATGTATAGTTGAGATGAAGCCGCATGAGATAGACTGGCCCTATCATGACGAGGACCACTTGATTGCTCAGCCACTTATAAAAATTCAATATTAAATAAGTGCCATAAAAAGCAATCCTGGATGAGCAACAGAACATATTTCATCAACCTGAGAAGAGACAACCATGACATTATCATCCCTATCTCCATCCTCATGTTCACCCTCCTCATCATTTTCATCATTCCCATCTCCTTCTTCTTTTTCTCCCTCATCTTCTTCTTCCTATTCATCTTCTTATTCATCCTGTTCCACAAATACCTTCAACACCAATAGCCAAAACTTCAAAGCTCGAAAGTTGATCCTGAATAAACTGAATGTATGATACATCTAGTGGAAACAATAAGGTGTTGATCTAGTACCCATTTTGAGCACACCACCAAGAGTTATCCAGCATGGTAGTAATGTCTAAAATAAATCTTGGGATATTCGTAGGAACCCTCTATCGGTCGAGACCAAGGAACCAATTATATACTCATTTGTTAAGAAATCAGCCACTAGAAATTAGCCCCACAATGACTCGTCAAGAATTTTGAAAAGGCAGTGTAGCACTCGTGATAGGGATCCATTCAATTCTCTCATCATCCCTCCACCATGCAATGTCCACATGCATAATCATAAAAGAGCTAAGTTATCCTTTTCATAAATTTTAAATAATAATTTCATCTTTTACCTTGTCCCAGGTTAGACAACTCAGGCGATACAATTGGGTATGCACATGGTGACTGCCCAGCACCTCCCTGTAGCCTGATAGCTAAAAATTTAGGCTCGGATATCTGACTCATGGTCTCTCAAGTACATGTATCCTCACAAGGTTATGCTCGTATGGCCAAACCTACAGAAGCAATGAAAGATCAAGCTTATACATACACACATGTTATTTAAGTCATCGGTTATGGAAATTCATACCTCGACAACGACCATAAAACTGGTAAAGGATATTTTTCTTCTATAATCTTTGTCGAGTCCATGATACAAGCATGTGAGACCAGCTTCTCCCAAATTGTTAAGTGGCAGATGGCAGCCTCGGTGCTGCATAGGATGGTTAACACCAATAAATATAGCAAGAACCCCTAGGTATATTGCTCAGCTCGTCCACCATGTACTATCTAGTGTAATTCATCCAGTACTCTCGGATTGGCTCATATTTGATCTTATAAGGTCCCTTGAACTTGGGCCTCATGCCAATCAGCTGCCAAATTTTAGCCAGTGTTAAAATGTTATCAGTCAAAGGGACTGGAATCTATCATAATGGGCAGATGAAAAGTATGACTAGTGTCCATCTATCGCTCTGCAAGTTCCTGGACCATAAACCTATCAATCTGAAAACCTTGTGATGGTAATTGTAGGACAAAATCATCAAAGCCACATTCCCCAACCATCCTTCTCACTGGAGGTCGCACTTGATTATACCATTGACGAGCCTTATACACACATCCTCTGCCATGGACAATATAAGAGTCATGCTGCCATCAGACAGGTAAGTCAGCCAAGGTAAATAAATTCTATTAGCTTTTATTTATGCACAAATTTATTTTCCCTCTAATAGTAGTTTTATTTATCCTTTTATGCATTTTTTGCTAAACAATTCCCATCAATTTATTTTCATGCATATATTTGCCTAAAAATTTCATAAATTTATATTTACTAAAAATTCTATAAATTTCCTAAATAAATTCTATAAATTTATATTCATTTATCTAATTCTCTTGGAAATATTTGCTAAGCAAATCATATAAATTTCTTTTCGTGCATTTTTCCTTATTATCAATGATCAATAACATATTTTTGTGCAAACAAGTACTTAAATTGCAGCAAAATAATACCGACCTTTGATCTCTTAACAATGCTACGATGGAGATCCATCCCAGCTAAGAGGGAAAAGGTCCCTTGTTCCTACGTTCAGATGTAGTCTAGCGGTTTAGCATCGAACCGAGGCCATGTTCTTGAAGTGTGTTGTATATCCCCCATTTGTGTGCTAAAAGTGTCTGCATAATACATAAGTTTTAAATGAAGATTCTGAAGTCAAATAAATGAATTGCAAATTCAATGAGACTCTGAACATTTAAATTACCAAATCAAAAAGCATAAAAAAGGAGGACGTGAGGTGAAGTAAAAGGAAAGTAAAGTATTCTATTTATGTTTTTAACAATAATTGATAGAAATGCTTGGACAATGTTAAAAGGTAAGATGCACTATCTCAATAATTTAAAAGGTAAGATATAAATGTATATTTATATATACATATATCTTTCATTTCACGTGCTAACAGTTTTAATTCTTTTATGAAAAGCTAAAATATAGAATAGTAAATAAATATTTTTCGATGCGTGCCCAAAAATATATTCTTAGCAGAAAAAATATTTTTTCCATACAAGGAGCAAGGATATATAAGGAGTATCCAGTATAAATGATAGTTAAAAATAGCTAAATTTTTTGCTACTTTTTTTTGCTAATTGTTAAAATTATTTTCCTGTAGATATCTTGGGTTCAAAACCTAAAACCAATCTCGGGTCTAGAAGCCAATATGATCTCAGGTCTAGAACCCCAATCTAATCTCAGCTCCAGAACCCAATCCAACCTTTTGTCCAGAATCCAAATCTAATCTCTAGTCCAGAACCCAATCCAATCTCAGGTCCAGAATCCAAATCCAGTCTCGGTATAGAATCCAATTGGGTCTCGGGCCCAGAACCCAATCCAGCCTCGGGTCTAGAACCCAATCTAGTCTTCGGTCCAAAATTCAAATCTAGTATCAGGTTCATAACTAAAATCTAGTCTCGAGTCTAGAATCCAAATCCAACCTTACGTCTAGAAACCAAATCAATCTCGAGTCTAGAACCCTATTCAATCTCGGGTCTAGAACCCAATCCAATCTCTGATCTAAAACCCAAATCCAGCCTCTGGTCCAGAATTTAATCTAGTCTCGGGTCCAAAGCCCAAAATTCAATTCTCAGGTCCAGAACCCATTCTTGCCCAAAATCAGTTCAAAATTCATATTGATTTTCACTCTCTGAATGAATTCAAGATCGTTCAAGTAGGGGCAATCTGTAGACTCTAATTTTGTCCCTAAGCTAGTTTGATCTCAATTGAAGAAGGCCAAACTAAATTTGATTTGATTTTAAAAAAGCTTAAACCCAGTTTATAGCTTTAAAATAGGTCGGTCTAGCTTTGAAAGGCCTAAAATAAGTTGGTTCAATTCTTAAAGCCCTAAACCTAGTTTGATTTATTATTTAAATATCAAAACAGGTTTGATTAAACTTTAAAATAACAATTAAGCCGAACCAAACCCTAAATGTAAAACCATGAGGAATTGGTTTAGCCAATTCGCCATGGAGGGCCTCTATAGGGAATTAGCCTTGGCTAATTCGCCATGGATGGCATACCATGGTGAATTGGCATTAGCCAATTTGCCATGGTCCCTTAATCCGACCTTAATTCAGTTTGTTTAGTTTCCTAATTAAGATCAAACTTCATTTGACCGTCAGATTAGCATATTAGGATTTTATTTTAAACTTTCTTTGCCTATAAATAGTAACAATTAATACAGAAAAAAAGGGACAAATAGACAAATAAATGAAGCATCAATTAAAACACACACAATAACCAGGAGGCAGGAATCAAAGCTTCCATCAATTGCACTTAACCTCCAGCTCAAACGAAAGTGTATTTTCATCCTTTTAAATTTAACAGAAGCTATTTTGATTATACTTTTAAGCATTATTTAATATTCATTTCTAGTAGCTTGTTTTCATTAGTTTCAAAGTCACCATAGCCTAATTCATTCAACACTGTTTCATCCAGTAGCTTAGTTAATCAATAATTCATTTGTTTCAAATGTCTAATAGCTTAGGATTTAATTTAAACATCTAATTTAATTACCTAAAATCCTAGTCACATGTTTTGAAAAAACAAAACCCTAACTAGATCATCCAAAACCCTAGTCACATGTTTTAAAAAACCAAAACCTTAATTATTTCATCTAAAATCCTTTTCGGATGTTCATAAAACCTAAAAACCCTAATTTTATTTTAGAATCCATAAAACCTTGATTTTATCCAAAAACAAAACCCTAATTTTCCCTTAAAACCCTAATTTTCATTTATAAACCCTAATCATGTTTTCCAAAACTCTAAAATCCTAATTTAGCATTCTAAATTTTAAGAAACCCTAATTAATATACTTAAACCCTAGTTTTGTATATCTATTGTTCAATGCGATATTAAAATCTAGATTTGATTATTTAATTCATTATATACTTATGATGGATGATTTATTTTATTTGGGTTATAATGGATGATTTGCTTTTAATTATTGTAAATGGTTGAATGGTTTAATTTATTTGGTTAATTGTTTTAATATTGATTATTTTGATTTCAAGGATGTAAGAGGTATGTTTTCACTTTGTGGATACCTCATTAGTTAAGTTCAATGTAATTTAATTTAGTTTGAGTTTTTGATTAATATAAAGGATATATTTTCACCAAATAGTGGGTGTCCTATTTTATTTAATTTTGGACAATCAGACAATTGTTGTAAGAGCATGTTTCCATCTTTTATGGGTGCCCGTTTTTATTTGTTTGTTTGGACTTTCTTTGATTTCAATACAATGAAAATTTATTTATTTTAATTTGTATGTAGTATGGATGCTATTTTAATAAGTTAAGAATTTAATAATATTTAGACCTGAAAAAATACCGATTCCAATGAACCGGACGTCGTGGGGGTGCTGAGTTATTCTCACATTAATCATACGTACCCAACTTTAGGAACCCAATAGGGGGTTGAAAATTCCTTAAGAATTGAGTCATCCACCCTTTTCTATTTTCTCAGCCCGTCCGGATGGCGATTCTATTTTCTCTGAATTTAGGCTCGTGTTCTCTAAGGTGTAATATCCCAAAATACACCCTAAAAGTTTTGGAGTTATCGTTGTTTTTGGATTTAATGTGTATGGTTAATGGAAAGAGAAAAGAAGTAAAGAGAGAGTGTAGATGTTGTATATATATATATATAACATATACAAGTCAAAGAAATAGAAGTCCTAAGAAGATAAATTAATAAAAAGGAAATATTATAAGAGATAGATGTATATGGAGGATAATATGTATACATATGGTATTTAGAAAATATGGGAAATATAAAAACAATATATAAGGCATATACATATACCAACATATACATTACATATACCTAATGTATAAAGTGGTGTAGGAAAAGTAAGTTTATATAATTAATTAATTAATAATAATAATAAAAGAAAAAGAAGATAAGAAAGTCAAAAGAGAAGGAAAGTGTGTGGTGGAGGTTTTTAGAAATAATTAATTATTATTATTATTATTATTATTATTATTATTATATATGATAAACATGAAAAGAAGAGGAGAAAAGATATTTCTTCTTCTTCTTCTTCTTCTTCTTGCACGAGAGAGAGAGAGAGAGAGAGAGAGAGAGATGAGATTATTTGCATACACAACAAATTTATAAAGGTTTTGAGAGAATTGAAGATGGAGATTGAAGATTTGGCAAAATATTCAAGTAAGTATTTATCTCTTTGAGTTGATTTCTATTGATTTTATGTATATGTGATTTGGGTTAGTGTGTGAAGATAATGATAGTAAAAGATTAAAGGTTATAGATATGTTGAATTGGAATTTTGATAATGATTATATAGTTATTTGTGAGGATGATGATGGATTATTGAAATTGGTTAGTAAGGGTTTAATATGTATGAATTGGAGAATTGAATAATTGATGTATGTTTGAGGTATGTTTGTGTTTAATGAAGTTAAAAACATAGAAAACATGAGTTTGGTCTGGAAACAGAGGCATTTTTTATGCCACGCCCATGGTCTTGGCTACCACGACCGTGGCCATTGGAAGCCATGGCCATGGAGGTGTCGAACAAAAGAGACAGATTCACTTTCTATGCCACGGCCGTGGGAGTGGGAAGGCCACGACCGTGGGGGTTGTTAGAGCAATTGGGCAGAATTGTTTGCTATGCCACACCCGTGGGGGTTGGTAGGCCATGACCGTGGGGTCCTAGAGAGAGATGTTGGTTTATAATTTGTGATCTAAGGGTCTAGTATGAGGTTGATAAATGAATAATTGTATTGAATTCATGTGTATCTTTGAGTAAGCGTGTGTTATTCCTTGTGGATTAGGTTGTGAAGAAAGGTTTTGCCCTAATCCAAGTATTGAGATTATTGGAAGATGAGTTTGGTGTTATGTGATGGCTCATGAAGTAAGTACAAATTTATATGATTGCACTTATGTATATGATTTGAGACTCAACACATTTGTTTGTAAATGTGTTAAGTAATTTATTATATTGTTAATATAATTTGATTAAGGTTATAATTAGATGATGTGAAAGATATGAAGATCATTAAAAGGTATGTACATATTATATTATTACATGCATTCATATGATGTTGGGATTTAACATCTATTTGATTGCAAATGTGTTAGGAAATCTAATGCATTGTTGATGCTTATGAATAAGGTTATGTTTGGTATAATGTGAATTGAGACATAATGAGATGTGAACTCTATTGATGAAATGAGGAACCATGAAGGTTGGCTATAATGATATGATGAATTGTTTTAATGTGAGTTGAGATGATTTGATATATGAGGCCATGATTGTTGGCTATGATCATGCAAATGAAATATAATTGAGGCATGGTTGCCTAATGAACTATGAGAAATGAAATGAAAAGAGTTTGATAAAGAGGCAAATGAAATAATTGTGTGCCTAATATGTTAATTCAATTTTCAGAGTTCAGGGTTTGGCGGCATGCCTATGAAATATATGAAAAGTAACAGTCTTGCCGGGTTGAGGATCTCTTCAATTTGAGTTGAATTGAGGTCCAAGAGACTGGGTCTGTTACAATATGTGAATTATTGATATGAAATATATGAAAAGTAACAGTCTTGCCGGGTTGAGGATCTCCTCGATTTAGTCGGGTTGATGATCCAAGAGACTGGGTATGTTACAGGTAACAGTCTTGCCGGGTTGAGGATCTCCTCAAGTTTGTTGAGTTGATGGTCCAAGAGACTGGGTCTGTTACACTATCCATGGATAGAGATATATATATATACATTGCCTACGGGCTTGATGATTATGATATGGACCAAAGCAGTAACTCTGAACTTTGAATAACATATTAGATCCTTTTTGGGCCCATGCTTGAGTTTGTTTAAATATGATTCATGAAATGTGCAATGAATGAATAATGAGACTTATGCTCGTCTTGGTTTAAATGTAAATTATGTTGAATGATAAGATGTGCAAGCACCACTTGAAATTATAATATGATGTATAATATGAATGTGGATGTGGACATTGTTAATATTATTTTATGGATATTCTAATAAGTTATGGAATTGTGGTTTGCATCAATAACATATGTGTGCATGGATATAAGCATAGGATTAGTAGAAATACATGTATATATGGATATGGAAGGTGTAATTGAAATAGGAAAACATGATAAGAAAATAATGATATAAGAAATTAACATATGAATATGATTTTCCATAATGTATGTTTATAATATTTATTTGTACTACTAAGCTCTTTGGCTTAGCGCGGTTGTGTAATCGCGCAGGTGAGTAGGTGGTAGATTTCAAGTCAATCGGTATGCCACGAGAAAGGTATATGTATCTCGAGACCAACTAGAAGGTGGTGCATACATGTATAATATAAATATGTTGTATTTTGACAATTAATTATTTATCTGCATAAGTGTATTTTTATTTAAGAAGAGAGTATTATTATATATATATATATATATGTAAGACCTTTGAAAGTAGAATGATTTTGTAAGTGTACTATTCTTTGAACTCCGATTAAAGTTTTCAACTATAACGATAAATGACATTCTTATACTTTATATGCGTACTGTATGTATACCAAGTATATGTATAGTACTTATATGGAGTATGGGGGTGTTACAATTATTTTGGTATCAGAGCTTAGGTTCGAGATTCTCGGCCTAAGTGGAAAAAAAAAGTTTGGAAAGTCTAAATAGAATTAAAAAAAAAAGAAAAGTTTTGAAATGAAGTTTGTAATACATGCATATGCATTAACACCTAGGTTGGTCTCGGATGTGGCATTATGTGAATTGTAATGTATATGAATTACATGAGATGGATGATAGTGTGAGGATGAAGTTCTGCATGGAAGGAAAATTAGAAAAAAAAATGATATGGAAAAATTTGTACAAGTTTAATTGATAAATTAAAGAATGGGAGTTTACTTAAGAAAAACAAATATTGAAATGTTGATTATTGAAAGGTGATTGTAATATAAAGAAATGAATAAGAGAATAAAGTTCGAATTGAGTTAAAAACAAAATTAAGATTAAAGTATGTACTCTTTACTCTACAATTTGGATCTCTTTCTAATAAACCTTATGTTTGGATTATTAGAAGGAGGAAATATTGTTGGAGTGTTAATATGGATAAAAATGTTATTAAAATAAAGAAGGTATGGTGGAATATTGAGTGAATTGATTGGTATAGACAAAGTGTGACTATTTAAAGTTTGGGGGTATGTGAAGTTAAGGTTTTGTTCAAAAGAAAAAGAGATAATGTTGGTTAAGTAAGAAAATAAATTGGTGTTGGTTGTATTGTTATTTTAATGCAAACATTGTGATTTTAATGTTAGAAATGAGATATGCTTAAGTGTTGTTAAAGCTCATGTTAATGGTGGTAATATGTAATATTTAGATGTTTGAAATGAGCTTTAATAATGGTGAAAATTATATGTGTTGATGTTGCTTTGTTGTATATATATATATATATATATAAGATGTTTTTAAAGTTGATATTAAGAAAAGATGAAAGTTGTAAATTGAAGTTTAGGTGAGATAGTGATTTGAGAATTTAAATTTTTAATGGAATATTGATAAAGATTATTTAGATATCGATAGTTTAATGTACGTTAAGCATATGAACTATTTGCAATGAATATTATTGCATATGAGAATACTATGAATTTGGTAATGAGATTATTAGTAAGAGAATTTGTTTTGAAGTAAAAAAAATGAATAAGCGAGTGAAAATGAGTTACTTTAAGTTATTTGATTGAAAAGGGTAAAAATGGTTGGAGGTATATTAAATGCTTTTAAAACAAAAGTGAAAGAGATGTCGCATTAGAAATGTGACTAAGATGTATGTGAAGTGTTATTGTGATTAGAATATATATATATTGGTTGTGTTGATAAATACTGTACATTATATTAAAAGAATAAGAATGATATTGTTCAATGGAAAGTAATAAACATTAAATTTGTACAGATTGTATGCGAAAGAGGAATTAAATAAAATTGTAGGATTAAGTGTATACATATAAAGGATATGTGAAAGGAGTTCTTCGATATGAAGGTAATTGTAATATGTAAGGAATATGGGAAGTGAGTCATATTGTGGATGTGACCTATGAAGGTGTAGGTGGTATAACTAATGGTCTAAATATATTAAGAATGATATTGCATGTATTAGTGGACCTAAGAGGGATTAGGTCTTAACTTGTGCAAAGCTAGATAGACTATGTAACGAAATTAAGAGTGAAAATGGACTCGAGTAATATTGGACAGTAAAAGTTTTATGGTGATCACTGAATTTGATGATCATATAATACTTTGAGTTCCAAAGTATTTATATGTGGAAAGGTTCTATGTATATGTGCATAATAAAAAATTGTAAGGAAAAAGGGAAGTATATATATACAAATTTTAAAAGAGATAGATTAGAAATGGAGTAGCAAATGGAAATTGTGTTAGATTTTCATATGATTGAATATGTATATGTAAGAAATGTTAATAGTAATATCGTTGAAACATTAATTAAGCTAATGATGATCATATAATTGAGTGCAAATTGGGTTGAAACGGAGTTGGAATGTGTTAACTCTTGGTGCAACAAAAGTTTAGAGAATGAATATGTAATTCTTGTGATATGATTTAGCTTTGTAATTGGAAAGGTTGGAAGCAGAATAGTAAAGAAACATTATGGATTTATAAGCTTCACGCTTAATCATTAATTTCTTATGGTCATATGATTTGTTTAGTATATTTGGCTGATTAGTTTTGTTATTCATATATTTGGAAATGAGATAATATGACTGTAATACAGTTTTGGTAAGATTGATAATTATGTTTCTAGAAACATGACCAAGAGTTATGACTGATAAAGTTATACTTTATTATTTTATGTTAGAAATTTGGTTATAGTTATGAAACGTAAGGAAAGAAAAGAGAAATGTAAAATGTTTTGAGTTATGGCTAATGTGATAAAAAGGTAATTATTGTAAATATAGTAATGATATGAAATGAAGGAGTAGTAAAAAGGGAGAAATTACAAAATGTGACTGAAAGTTATATTGGATATGTTTATGGTATAAAGTGAATAAATGAATGGACTTGAGGTTTAAGTGAATGAACTATAGATAGTTGATATGGTATGAGATTATCATGCGAATTGGTGGAAATTAAACTAAGATAATAGAAAATAAAATATGTGTATATTGAAAGATAACTTGAAGTGATTTGTTATTATGATAATTTGATTGAATATGGATCTGAAGAGATCAGGATTTGAATATAAGTTTGCCCTAATGGAATTAGGTTATATATATATAAATATATTATGAAATTTCATGATAAGTTTAAATAAATTAATCGTTGGTTTGAATTGAATAAGATTGAAATGTGGGTATTTTGTGACAAATAGATCAATTGATCTAGATTTCGCTAAGGTTACGAATCGATATTGAGATATAATATGTATAGTATACTAAAAGTATTAAATTTAAATGATAAAGTATGTGATTTAATTTTCTGACTAATGAATGGATATGAATAAATTGAGTTATATCAATTGTAAATGATGACAAAAGGGAAAAAGATTGATTATATGTAAAGAAAATTGAAAGGCATTGTATTGATATTTATGCTAAGTGAGAAGCGAGATAAAGAAGAAATCAAATGGATGGAAAATAAGAATGGTAGTAATTAAATGGATGAACAATATTAATTTGTATCAATTAAGGTTCGACAAATATTTATTTTGAAAGTAACTGTAGTGACGGTATAATCAATATTAAGAGATAAATCAATGATTTTAAGGTTAAAGTTAAGAGAGTAATTATAAAGAGATGAAGTGACAAAATATTTTGAATGTAAAGATTGGACGAAGAATAAGCATATTATAAAATAATCTGATGTTTGTATAAAGATACATTAATTGAGAATGTAATGAGTTATTTTGAATGTTTCGTTAAGGAAGTAATAAGATATATAAATATATATAGAATGATGAGTTATGAAATTTAGAGAAGATGAGTGACTCAAAGGGGGAGAGTTGAAGTTATATGATTGGACGACATAATACCTCAATGATATAATGAACTTTATATGAAAGCTAAGATGGTAATGTGTTAAGAATGATTGCTATTGTACTAGATAATTTCGAGGATGAAATTAATTAAGGGGGAGAGAATTGTAATATCCCAAAATGCACCCTAAAAGTTTTGGAGTTATCGTTGTTTTTGGATTTAATGTGTATGGTTAATGGAAAGAGAAAAGAAGTAAAGAGAGAGTGTAGATGTTGTATATATATATATATATATATATATATAACATATACAAGTCAAAGAAATAGAAGTCCTAAGAAGATAAATTAATAAAAAGGAAATATTATAAGAGATAGATGTATATGGAGGATAATATGTATACATATGGTATTTAGAAAATATGGGAAATATAAAAACAATATATAAGGCATATACATATACCAACATATACATTACATATACCTAATGTATAAAGTGGTGTAGGAAAAGTAAGTTTATATAATTAATTAATTAATAATAATAATAAAAGAAAAAGAAGATAAGAAAGTCAAAAGAGAAGGAAAGTGTGTGGTGGAGGTTTTTAGAAATAATTAATTATTATTATTATTATTATTATTATTATTATTATTATTATTATATATGATAAACATGAAAAGAAAAGGAGAAAAGATATTTCTTCTTCTTCTTCTTCTTCTTCTTCTTCTTCTTCTTCTTCTTCTTGCACGAGAGAGAGAGAGAGAGAGAGAGAGATGAGATTATTTGCATACACAACAAATTTATAAAGGTTTTGAGAGAATTGAAGATGGAGATTGAAGATTTGGCAAAATATTCAAGTAAGTGTTTATCTCTTTGAGTTGATTTCTATTGATTTTATGTATATGTGATTTGGGTTAGTGTGTGAAGATAATGATAGTAAAAGATTAAAGGTTATAGATATGTTGAATTGGAATTTTGATAATGATTATATAGTTATTTGTGAGGATGATGATGGATTATTGAAATTGGTTAGTAAGGGTTTAATATGTATGAATTAGAGAATTGAATAATTGATGTATGTTTGAGGTATGTTTGTGTTTAATGAAATTAAAAACATAGAATACATGAGTTTGGTCCGGAAACAGAGGCATTTTTGATGCCACGCCAGTGGTTTTGGCTGCCACGACCGTGGCCATTGGAAGCCATGGCCGTGGAGGTGTCGAATAAAAGAGACAGATTCACTTTCTATGCCACGGCCGTGGGAGTGGGAAGGCCACGGCCGTGGGAGTGGGAAGGCCACGACCGTGGGGGTTGTTAGATCAATTGGGCAGAATTGTTTGCTATGCCACACCCGTGGGGGTTGGTAGGCCACGACCGTGGGGTCCTAGAGAGAGATGTTGGTTTATAATTTGTGATCTGAGGGTCTAGTATGAGGTTGATAAATGAATAATTGTATTGAATTCATGTGTATCTTTGAGTAAGCGTGTGTTATTCCTTGTGGATTAGGTTGTGAAGAAAGGTTTTGCCCTAATCCAAGTATTGAGATTATTGGAAGATGAGTTTGGTGTTGTGTGATGGCTCATGAAGTAAGTACAAATTTATATGATTGCACTTATGTATATGATTTAAGACTCAACACATTTGTTTGTAAATGTGTTAAGTAATTTATTATATTGTTAATATAATTTGATTAAGGTTATAATTAGATGATGTGAAAGATATGAAGATAATTAAAAAGGTATGTACATATTATATTATTACATGCATTCATATGATGTTGGGATTTAACATCTATTTGATTGCAAATGTGTTAGGAAATCTAATGCATTGTTGATGCTTATGAATAAGGTTATGTTTGGTATAATGTGAATTGAGACATAATGAGATGTGAACTCTATTGATGAAATGAGGAACCATGAAGGTTGGCTATAATGATATGATGAATTGTTTTAATGTGAGTTGAGATGATTTGATATATGAGGCCATGATTGTTGGCTATGATCATGCAAATGAAATATAATTGAGGCATGGTTGCCTAATGAACTATGAGAAATGAAATGAAAAGAGTTTGATAAAGAGGCAAATGAAATAATTGTGTGCCTAATATGTTAATTCAATTTTCAGAGTTCAGGGTTTGGCGGCATGCCTATGAAATATATGAAAAGTAACAGTCTTGCCGGGTTGAGGATCTCTTCAATTTGAGTTGAATTGAGGTCCAAGAGACTGGGTCTGTTACAATATGTGAATTATTGATATGAAATATATGAAAAGTAACAGTCTTGCCTGGTTGAGGATCTCCTCGATTTAGTCGGGTTGATGATCCAAGAGACTGGGTATGTTACAGGGAACAGTCTTGCCGGGTTGAGGATCTCCTCAAGTTTGTTGAGTTGATGGTCCAAGAGACTGGGTCTGTTACACTATCCATGGATAGAGATATATATATATACATTGCCTACGGGCTTGATGATTATGATATGGACCAAAGCAGTAACTCTGAACTTTGAATAACATATTAGATCCTTTTTGGGCCCATGCTTGAGTTTGTTTAAATATGATTCATGAAATGTGCAATGAATGAATAATGAGACTTATGCTCGTCTTGGTTTAAATGTAAATTATGTTGAATGATAAGATGTGCAAGTACCACTTGAAATTATAATATGATGTATAATATGAATGTGGATGTGGACATTGTTAATATTATTTTATGGATATTCTAATAAGTTATGAAATTGTGGTTTGCATCAATAACATATGTGTGCATGGATATAAGGATAGGATTAGTAGAAATACATGTATATATGGATATGGAAGGTGTAATTGAAATAGGAAAACATGATAAGAAAATAATGATATAAGAAATTAACATATGAATATGATTTTCCATAATGTATGTTTATAATATTTATTTGTACTACTAAGCTCTTTGGCTTAGCGCGGTTGTGTAATCGCGCAGGTGAGTAGGTGGTAGATTTCAAGTCAATCGGTATGCCACGAGAAAGGTATGTGTATCTCGAGACCAACTAGAAGGTGGTGCATACATGTATAATATAAATATGTTGTATTTTGACAATAATTTATTTATCTGCGTAAGTGTATTTTTATTTAAGAAGAGAGTATTATTATATATATATATATGTAAGACCTTTGAAAGTAGAATGATTTTGTAAGTGTACTATTCTTTGAACTCCGATTAAAGTTTTCAACTATAACGATAAATGACATTCTTATACTTTATATACGTATTGTATGTATACCAGGTATATGTATAGTACTTATATGGAGTATGAGGGTGTTACATAAGGCCCTGAGCCTAACCGTGCCGAAGTCATAAGAACCATTCTGTGAGCGGGGATTTTCACCCCCACTCCCGGTGGAATGGTTCTTGGGAATTTGGCACTGTTTAGGTTAGGGGCCTTAGAGAACACGGGCCTAAGCCTGGAGAAAATGGAGTTGCCACCCGGACGGACCGAAAAAAGAAAGGAGAGGATGACTCGATTCCTAAAGAATTCCTAACCCCCTAATGGGTTTGAAAAGTTGGGTACATGTGGGGAAGGTGAGAAATGACCTAGCACCCCCACAACGCCTGGTTCATTAGAACCGGCCTCCTTTGCAAGTCTTAATATTATAAAAATTTTAAATATAAAAATATTATCCATACTACATGTAACAATTAAAATAAAGCATCATTATATTAAAATCAAAACAATGTCCAAACAAAGCAAAAAAATGGACACCCATTCGAGGATGGAAATATGTCCTTACATCGTCCATGTCTAAAACTAAATAGGACACCCACCGAAAGGTGGAACTGTGTCCTTTACATTGGTCCAAAAACTTTAAAATAAAATAAATTACATAAAATTTAACTAATGAGGTACCCACAAAGTGGAAACATACCTCTTACAATTTTAAAACTAAGACGAAATAAAAGAATATTCAATCATCTAATTATAAATAAAAGTAAATCATTCATAAAATAAAATAAACCATTCATCATTAACATATAACAAATCACATAATCTAATAAATAAATAAAATTAGAATTCAATCCATTAAATAAACAAGGTTAAGGTTTAAGATTTAAGATTTAAGAAATTAGGGTTCTGGGATTAAAAGTTTGAGGAAATAGGGTTTTGATTATGGCTTTAGGCTACTGGGAATTCTAGGTGTTTATTTAACAAATTATGATTTCTAAATTTTGGCTTTGAGGAATTAAGGTTTTGGCATTTAGAATTAGGGTTTTAAAGAATTTAGGGTTCGAAAAAAATGATTTAGGATTTTTTGAAAAATAAAGCACTTTAGGGTTTGTTTAAAGAATAATTTATGGTTCTAGAATAAGAGCTTAAGAATTTGGGATCTAAGGTTTGAAAGTTAAATTTTGGGGTTACTGGATATTTGGAAAACATATTAGGATTTAAGAAAGCAATTTTGAATCTTAGAATTTTAGAAAATAATTTAGGGTTTTGATAATTGCAAAACTATTTTGGGGTTTTAGGAATTACAAGGAAAATTCGGGTTAGGGTCTTAGAGTTTACTGGAGTTAGGGTTTTATCAAAACATGATTCTTATAAAAACTTTAAGACCACTTTAACATGGATTTTTTATAAATATTTATATGTAATATGACTACTAGACGTTTAAAACATTATTTGAATAATCTAATTCCATGGTGATTTAATGAAACAAGCTATTGTGAAGATTTGAAAATTGAATTAATTAAGATTTAGGGTTTGAATAACTTAGGGTTTAAGAAATTAGATTTGCGTTTTGTGGTTTTAGAAAACTGTAATTAGGGTTTTAGTTTTTAAAAATATGTTTTACGGGTATTAAGGCATTAGGATTTTGGAAAAATGCTTTTGAGGATTTTAAATAAAGTTTGGATAGTGAGTAGAATAATTGATCAAATAACAAAAACATGCATGTTTAAACAATTTATTAAATTGTATGATGAAGCTACTGTAAACATAAGCAAAGAAATAGAGATTCAAACCTCAGTTGTTGGTTCCCCCACAATCTTTGAATTCTGGTTGAACAATAATAAAGATAGTATGGGCTGCCTTTGATGGATTGTTGTTGCTTGCTCACTGACTCTTGCTCCTTCAAGATTCTCTTTTTTGGCCAAAAAAATCTAAAAGTCCAAAGTCTGATAAAAAAATCCAGATCCTCTTCTATATCTTTAATGTGGTATTTATAAGAAAAAAAATCAAAAAAACCTAATACTAATTGGCTAAGGAAATAAAAACGTTTTAGGAAATAAAATTAAAAATCAAGTAGAATAGGGTTTTGGCAAAACCGCCCGCAGGCCGACCGAAGAAGTTCTGCGGGCGCTGAGCACAGCCAAACCAATTTGCCATAGGATTGTCCTTTTTCATTTAACATTGTGGCCAATTCATTGCCAGCGATAAAAAATTTTCGTCGCCAATTTTTATTTATTTATTTATCCTTTTTTATTATTACTTTTTTATTTTTATTAAAAATAAATATTATAAGTAATAAATATTATTAAAATAAATATTATTTAATTAAAACACCACAAAAATTATTTTGGACTGTTTAAAAATATCGGATTGGACTGGGTCAAAAATTAAGTGTCTACAGTTTGCCCCTTGCTTGATCGATCTGAGACTACAACAAAAGAGAGTGAAAAGTAATGTGATTTTTGACTGAATTTAAAGCCATACTGGACTCCGTACCCAAGGTTGGTTTGAGTTCTGGACTCAAAAATAATTTGGATTCTAGACCCGAGGTGAATTTAGGATTTGGATTCTGGACATGAGGTAAGTTTTGGACTTAAAAATAATTTGGATTCTGGACCCAGGATAAGTTCTAGACTTAAAAAATATTCAAATTCTGGACCCGAGATAAGTTATGGACTTAAAAGAATAATTTAGGTTCTGGACCCGAAATGATTCATATTCTGGAACCAAGGCGAGTTCTGGACTCGAAAATGATTTGGGTTCTGGATCCGGAAGGAGTTCTGGACTAAAAAAAAATTTGGGTTATAGACCTAAGACTAACCTTTTATCAGTTGAGAATTCTGGCTTAACTGGTTATTCCATTCTTTAATGGATTGTGGGTCTTTACCCACAAAAAATGAATCTTTATCCATTGGAGATTGGGTATTTATCCCTAAAACATGAATCTTCATCCATTGGAAAATTGGGTCTTTACCCTTGAAACATGGATCTTTATCTATTGGAGATCGGGTCTTTACCCTTGAAACATGGATCTTTATCTTTACCCTTGAAACATTGATCTTTATCCATTGGAGATATGGTCTTTACCCTTGAAACATGGATCCATATCCATTGGAGATCGGATCTTTACCCTGGCTTCAACTCTTTTAGCTGGACTGATCTTTTATTTTTTGCATCTTCATTTTTTTTAGAGTTCTAATTTTCTTCTTTTTTTTCATTCTTTTTTGTTCTTCCTTTGCACTTTTGAAAAAAATTCAGCCCTTTATTTTAGCTAGCCTTCATATTTTCTCCTTGCCCCTGCGTGGTAAAATATTAGAAGTGAGTCTCAAAATATTTTGTACACACATAAACTCAAAAAATATTGAAAGGAGAAACTTTGCCCCCTGTGTAGGCTCAAACCCATGATTTTTTCTATGCGGCTTTGGTTGATGTTTGTATATTGTCTAGTCATTGAATAAGCATGCATTTCTACTTTTTTTGCAAAATTACTGGAGCTTCCTCATGCAATGGGCTTTCCATGCCCCCTGATTTCATATCTTCTTTTGATTCTATACTTCACAGGGTGTTTGCTGTTCACTTTGACAAAGAAATACAATACAAGAAAATGCAACGTGATATGTTCATGAATGCATGATATACATGAATAACACTTATAGTGCTTTCGCCGACTCACAGACTGAGGTGATCAGCTGAAGTGTTCTCATTGACTCCTTCTAGATTCTCGTTCAGGTCTTACAGAAGGTTTCACTTTTATGGCTTTCATCTTAAAGATGTTGAGGACATGAGTGGTTGAGACTCTGAGCGGCAGAGCTAGAGATACATCGGCAGAGCTAGAGAAACATCCATTTCAAACTATGACTCAACATGTCAATTGGTAGCTTCTTCATAACCTTACAAATAATTCTTTACTTTGCCCAGTGTGTCCTTTGAGGTTTGACTGTTCAACATATTTTCCTTAACTTGAAGTCTTTGTAAAAAAAAATTTCTTTTTTTGATTTTTGAATTTTGAAATTAAATATTAGCTTTTCCAAATCAATGTCAATCTACCTCAGGACTTGATTTTCCAAATTAACATATCTATAACATGACAACCCTTATTACCATACTATTTGAAATAAGAATTGTTGCACTTCAGATAGGCCCATATACATTACTTGGTCAAAGGTCTTATTGAGTTTAAATATTGTCTATCTCATATGCATGCTTATTCAAACTATCTCTACTAATAGACTCTACCTACCAAGAGAGATCAATATATCTTTAATAGGCTTGAAATAGGGTCTATAAGGGACACGGGTTAAATGAAGGCCTTTTGTAAGTTGGAGTCATTATGACACTATGGCCAAACCCTCACACCATGATTTTTTGTTGGAGCCATAGGCAGTTGGAAACATGAAAAGACAAAGCTTTGAACATTCTTCTTTCTTTTTGGCGTTAACCTGAATCTTGATTGGGACAGTCTTTGCCTTTGTAAAAAGTTTGGTACCCATGTTCATTTCTTTATTTCTTTTTTCTTTTCTTTATCTTTCTTTTTCTTACTCCTTCTTTCCTTTGAGCATTTTATCATTTTGTCCTTCTTTCCTATAGGACTGTCAAGTACAGGACTTTTGAGAACTGGATGACCTTTCTTCTATCTCTCTAATTTTAATTGAATCTTTGGTTGAGTTGGACCAATTCAAGTAAAACTGTCCTTATGAAAGTCTTTTCTTGCTTTAGGTAAAAGAGAACTTAGTTGGCTTTCTGAACCGTTTTGGATTTTGTTTTGTTTTGTTTTTCTTTTTTTTTTCTTCTTTTTCTTTTCTTTCTTTTTCTTTCTTTTCTTTTTTTTTTTGGTTTTAGCTCTAAAAGAGTTGTCTTATTTGTACCAACTTGGGTTTCTAATAATGGATGAGTAGAGTGACATAAATCTTCTTTATTAGGGATAAATCATTTGTTACTCTGATGTTATCTTGATAGAGTGGAGATATTAGGTGAACTTCAACTACCATTATGGTCTTAAGAATATCAACTATCCTTACGGTTTTGGCTATGCATTCCATTCTTTGATCTTCTTGCCTCTTCACCTTAGTGATCATAAGACTTGTCAAAAGCATCACAATTGCTCAAGGTAGGTTGTTGGGGTTTGTAAGACAATTAAAAGAAAGCTAAAATTTTATGAAGGCTCAAAGGGACAACTAGGGATTGATATTTAATTGGGTGGATACTAGTTATTGGCTAACCAAATAATGCCTAGAACATCTCTCCCTTAAATAAGTAGAGTTCAATTTTGCCTCAAAACTTTGTCAAAGCATGTTCTAAGACTAACTAGGACTTAGACAAAGGTACTTATGCAGGAGCCCTCTCTAAGTAAGCATACACAACTCAATGCTATAGAACAATTCCTTCACCTAGTAAAGTCATTCAAGTCATGATGCATCAATATATTAATTCATGAATCATCAAGCTAGATTCCTCATTGGTTGAGCACCAAAATGAATAAAGACCAATAAAAATTTTGATGAAAGTAATTTATTCAAACAATATTAATTTTAAAAAATATAATTGTTCCATAAAACACAAAATAAAGAAAATAAAACAAAAAAAAAACAAACAAGGGAAGTTTGTTGAGTTAAGCTTCTTCTCCTTTCACATCTTCAATATTCCCATCTTGAAAGGAGGATAAGACAAGATCTTCCTCATATCCTCCTCCTACCATGAAAGTTGCTGGTGGTGGTACTCTGTTAAACTTAGACAAATGATTGCTTTTGGTATTAGGCATATCCGGCTTGGGTAGCTTACCACTGTCAATCAAATCTTGGATCTCATGTCTTAGACGAGCACATTTATCCATCTCATGCCCTTGCATTTGATGAAATTGACAGAAGGCCTCGGCATTGAAGTTTGATGGCAGAGGATTATGTAGCGGTCGAGGAGCCAATGGTTATAACAATCTTTTCTTCTGTAGCTTGTGGAAAACCCAAGATACAAGTTTTCCCAACTCTGAGAACTGTCTTTTATTTCCTTAACCAGTTGCATTAACATCAACTTCTTTTTGCGTGCTTTGATTACCCGACTGGTAGTTCTCTTTCTCATTCCTTCTTGTTGAAAAGCAGTTCTTCTCCCTTTTCCACTCTTCAATTTGTAGACCAGCTTGGAGAAGATCTTTGAAATCCCGGATGAGTGTATGAGACATTTTTTCATGAAGACTAGGCAACACCCCCTCTCACAATCATCCTAATCTGATCTGAATCATCAGGCCTCTTCTTGAGCAAAGCAACCTTATTTCTCCATCTCTTTACATAATCAACAAAGTTCTCATTTGGTCTTTGCCTAATGGTCTCCACCTTCATTAGAGTAACTTCTAATTTAGCATTGTATCCATATTGTTGGATGAAGGCCTTGTATAGCAGATTCCAACTCTTTTGAGTGTCATCATCTAAGGTATTAAACTAATTTTGGATAATAGGATCCAATGAGAGTATGAAGTACCTTAGAGTTTGAGCCTTAGTAGCCCGGGCAGACTGCATAGCAGTGATATACTGCTTCACATGGAGGTGAGGATTTTTGGTTCCATCAAACATTGCAAAGGATGGCATTTTGAACTTGTATGAAATTTCTTCATCTAGCTCAAACAATTTGTCAACTTCAGATATTTCTTTGGTTTTCAGCTTCTTTTCAAACGTCTTTTCCAGATCAGTAATCATCTTTTCAACATCTGAAATTTCAATTTTCTCCACAGCTGATCTTTCAACAATCTTCGGCTCTTTCTTCTTGTCTTGAGGATCTTGGAAGTATTGAGCCCAATCATTATCATCATCAATGATAACCTTATCAAAAGCCACTTCACCAACTTTAGCCTTCTCCTTATCTTTCTTGGTGCTTGTAGATGCTTCGGCATTATTCACAAATATTGTAGTCATTTGATTCTTCATGATCTCAGCTAGGGCCCCCTTTAGTTCTTCCATTTTAGCATTGAGGGCGTCATTCACCATTCTTTGAATTTGTTAGGGCTCCATTGCTTTTGGTGAAAAAGTGATTGAGTCGCTGCTAGATTCTTCGACTCCGGGGTAGGATGGATTTTCGTAAGCTTTTGAACTGCCATAATCCAGGGCTGTGAGCCAGAAAGGATTAATGATATGTGATGTAAATGCATGTCTGCATCTATGCACAAATAATAGACAAAGATAAGTAGAACGTCCCTTCCAACCTTATAACTTCCACACACGGATGGCGAGTCTCTTTTTCTAGGTATATGGTTAACAAAGTACCAACATGGGGTATCTTGTTTTCAAAAAATTCTCTTGGACATTTCAACCAATAGTTATATTTTAAAAATGGAAACCAGTTCATGATAATTTCCATTAATTAGGCTTTAGTCCATCCAATCAACTAAAGCAGCTTTTATGTTGTATTGTATTAAAACTAAATTAAGAGGTTTATTATAAATATATTTCTCGCTTGAAAAAGTAACTAATAATTCATGCCAAAAATAAGTCCATGATTAATAATTCTTAGTATAAACTAGGCTCACAATTAATTTTTGGTATTTTCATAATTGAACTAAATATTCGTAAGTTCTTTCAAAAGGTTATGAAAATAATTTTATTTCTAAGGCCATTGTAAAATGATTTTAAAAAAAAATAGATTTTGGGCTTTGTACTTAGGTCATGAGAAAAGAAATTTTGATTTGTTTTTTAGAAAAGTTTTATGTCCAAAGACCATTTTAAAAAAGTTTTTGAAAATAGCTTTGGTCTTTTGGATTTTAAAAAAACTTATTTTGAGCTTATAATATACTTAGATCACATTAGAAAAAGAGCAAACCAAATAAGCCATGATTTAAACCAAGATAAATTAACCATAGTCAAACAACAAGCATTTGGGGTAAAAACCTAAGGAAAGTAACTAGGCCAATTACATGAGCTTTAGTCTTTGGGTTGAAAAGTCTTAGATTCTCATAGAAAGTATATACCTAAAAGGTACAAGGCTATGAGTGGTTATACCATGCTTGATCTTCATACCTTGAGTGAAAGTATGGTATCCCTTACACAACACAACACGGGTAACACGGGCATCCTAATTCACGCACACGATGCAATCTAAAGGATCCAATGGATAATATCATGATAAGAAAGAATAGAATAATATAAAGACAAACGGAATCAACTTCTCTTATCCCCAGTGGAGTCACCACTATGAGCGGGGATTTTTTCCCCTACTCCCGATAAAATGGTTCTTGCGACTTCGGCACTATTTAGGCTTGGGGCCTTAGAGAATACGAGCCTAAGCCCGGAGAAAATGAAGTCCCCACCTGGACGGGCTGAAAAAAGAAAGGGATGGATGACTTGATGCCTAAGGAATTCCCGACCCCCTAATGGGTTTGAAAAGTTGGGTACGTGTGGGAAAGGTGAGAAATGGCCCAGCACCCCCACAACGCCCGGTTCATTGGAACCGGCCTCCTTTGTAGGTCTTAATATTATAAAATTCTTAAATATAACAATATTATCCATACTACATGCAACAATTAAAATAAAATATCATTATATTAAAATCAAAACAATGTCCAAACAAAGCAAATAAATGGACACCCATCCGAGGATGGAAACATGTCCTTAATTGGTCCATGTCTAAAACTAAATAGGACACCTACCGAAAGGTGGAAACGTGTCCTTTATATTAGTCCACAAACTTTAAAATAAAATAAATTACATAAAATTTAACTAATGAGATACTCACAAATTGGAAACATACCTCTTACAATTTTAAAACTAAGACAAATAAAAGAATATTC
Source organism: Garcia nutans (assembly GCA_947685225.1). NCBI lineage: Eukaryota > Viridiplantae > Streptophyta > Magnoliopsida > Malpighiales > Euphorbiaceae > Garcia > Garcia nutans. Next base: position 13,577,381 of record CANTUV010000041.1, read on the forward strand.
AATCATCTAATTATAAATAAAAGCAAACCATTCATAAAATAAAATAAACCATTCATCATTAATATATAACAAATCACATAATCAAATAAATAAATAAAATTAGAATTCAATCCATTAAATAAACAAGGTTAAGGTTTAAGATTTAGGATTTAAGAAATTAGGGTTCTGGGATTTAAAGTTTGAGAAAATAGGGATTTGATTATGGCTTTAGGCTACTGGGAATATTGGGTGTTGGTTTAATAAATTATGATTTCTAAATTTTGGCTTTGAGGAATTAAGGTTTTGGCATTTAGAATTAGGGTTTTAAAGAATTTAGGGTTCGGGAAAAATGATTTAGAGTTTTTTGAAAAATAAAGCACTTTAGGGTTTGTTTGAAGAATAATTTATGGTTCTGGAAGAAGAGCTTAAGAATTTGGGATCTAAGGTTTGAAAGTTAATTTTTGGGGTTACTGGATATTTGGAAAACAGATTAGGATTTAATAAAGCAATTTTGAATCTTAGAATTTTAGAAAATAATTTAGGATTTTGATAATTGCAAAACTATTTTGAGGTTTTAGGACTTTCAAGGCAAATTAGGGTTTAGGTCTTAGAGTTTACTGGAGTTATGGTTTTATCAAAACATGATTATTATAAAAACTTTAAGACCACTTTAACATGGATTTTTTAATAAATACTTATATGTAATGTGACTACTGGATGTTTAAAATATTATTTAAATAATCTAATACTATGGTGATTTAATGGAACAAGCTACTGTGAAGATTTGAAAATAAAATTAATTAAGATTTAGGGTTTGAATAACTTAGATTTAAGAAATTAGATTTGTGTTTTGTGGTTTTAGAAAAGTGTAACTAGGGTTTTAGTTTTTAAAAATATATTTTATGGGTAGTAAGGCATTAGGGTTTTGGAAAAATGCTTTTTAGGATTTTAAATAAAGTTTGGATAGTAAGTAGAATAATTGATCAAATAACAAAAACATGCATGTTTAAACAATTTATCAAATTGTATGATGAAGCTACTGTAAACATAAGCAAAGAAATAGAGATTCAAACCTCCGTTGTTGGTTCCACCACAATCTTTGAATTCTGGTTGAATAATAATAAAGACAGTGTAGGCTGCTTTTGATGGATTGTTGTTGCTTACTGCCTCTTGCTCTTTCAAGGTTCTTTTTTTTTTGCAAAAAAAATCCAAAAGTCCAAAGTCCGATAAAAAATTTCAGATCCTCTTCTGTGTCTTTTATGTGGTATTTATAAGAAAAATCAAAAAATCTAATACTAATTAGCTAAGGAAATAAAAACATTTTAAGAAATAAAATTAAAAACTAAGTAGAATAGGGTTTTGGCAAAACCGCGCGGGGGCCGGTCGTGCGAAAGTATGCTGGCGAAGAAGTTCTTCGGGCACTTGGCGTGAGCCAACCAATTCGCCGTAGGATTTTCCTACGGTGAATTGGCCTGTGGCCATTTAGGAAAAATCTACAGTGAATTTGCTTGTGGCCAATTCGTCGCATGTTTTTCCTATGGTGAATTGGCCTAAGCCAATTCGTCGCCAGCTACAAAAACTTTTTGTTGCCGATTCTTCCGTCGCCAATTTTTATTTATATTTTTTTATTATTATATTTTTTTATTTTTATTAAAAATAAATATTATAAGTAATAAATATTATTAAAATAAATATTATTTAATTAAAACACTACAAAAATTATTTTGGACTGTTTAAAAATATCGGATTCGCCTGGGTAAAAAATTAAGGGTCTACACATTCCATATGGAAGTAGAGGCAAAAATCTATGCTCACAGATTACGAGGCCCTTTTACAATTTCTAAGATTCTTCCTCATGGTACAGTGGTTTAAATTCATGATAGTAAATTTAAAGTGAATGTGCATCGCATTAAACCATACAATGAAAATGGGTTTGAGTCACTCAAATCCATTACTTTACTTTTTTTATATAAATAACTAAAATAGTCAAGCTAATGACTATAACAAAGCATTTCTTGGGAGGAAACTCAAGTGATTTTCATTGAATTTTATTCTTAGTTAGATTATAGTTTAAAAAAATTTATAACATTTTAATTTTGTTATGTTCTTTAATGTTTTATTTTTAAGCAAGTAGCAAAAGTGGAAGAAGAAAGAATAAAAAGGATTGATTTTTAATTTGTATTTTAAAAAAATTATTATTACAAGCCACTGTCACGATCGCTCCAACCAGTGCGAGCGCTACCAGGGGGAGATACGATCCAGCACAAGCATGATGAGTAGACCTGTGCGAGTGACAAGCCATAGGCCTATCATGATCGTACGACCTGCGTGATTGCTATGGGCAAAGACTAGGGGCCTATCAAGGCTGAATCGCCTAGAGCAATCGCGACGGGCCCAGATAAAAACAATTTAAAAACCCCGTAACCACTCAACCCTCCTTTCTCTTTCCTCACTTCTTAAATGTCTTATCTTCTTCTTCCTTTTCTTCTTCTTCTTCTTCTTCTTCTTCTTCTTCTTCTTCTCTCTAAAACCCCCCAAAATCCCTAACCATAGACCTCCAAAAATTCTCTCAATTTCTTCCATAATCACACCAATTCCTATCAAATAAACTATACCTATAACTCAAATCATCAAATCATGGCACCAAGACTAAAAATGTGATGCCAAGAGAACAACATCAAGGAGAGGTAAGGAAAGGATCTCAAGTTCTTCAAGGGATGAGGCAGAACTATCTTCATAATTTTATACTCCTTTTCCCATTTATAACGAAGAAGAAGATGGGAGATTTCTATCTCTATGTTTAAGAACAATTTCTGCCTATAAGTATTACAATCATGGCATATTTGAATATTTGGGTATTGATGATAGGATGCAACAATTATATGCTAGATTAGGACGGAAAAAATTAGTAGAAAAGAAATTCGATACTTATAGAGAACTCACTCTTGAATTCTTTACAACTCTTAACATGTCAAAATCCAAAGATAAGAATCTAGAGTGTAGAATGCTAGGTTTGAATTATGTGATTAATTATGATGTTATGTTCAAGGCTTTAGGCTTACCAAAAGGTGGTACTTGTAGTATTTCTAAAAAATTTAATATTGACAAATCTTGGAATTTAACTGGATTTTGTTCGTTCAATATTAGGAATGCACCTAACGGGTTAATTCATAATCATAGTTTTTTGTTATTGCATAAACTTATGTGTCATCTTGTGTTTGGGAAAAAAAGAGAGTAATAAAGTATCAACTCAAGAGTTATTTATGTTGCATTGTGCATATAAAAATAAGAAAGCATCTACAACATATCATATTATTTAGAGTTTCATGTTTATTGCTTAACATTCTGATAACACCATTGCATTGGGTCACATTTTTACTGGATTAGCATTATATTTTGAAATTTTTTATCATAATAATATAACAACAGAGTACATTAGTGGGGAGCCTTATTCATATGACACACTATGCCGTGTTAAAATTCTAGATGCAAGCAGTAGGTTAAAGGATCCCACAACAAGAATGTGCTGCAAGAACTTATTTGAAAGAGGCTCTAGTAGTGCTCTACCGAATGCCCAAGCAACAAATGTTGAAGAGGAAAGTGATGAAGAAGAGAGTGATGATAATGACAATGAAGAACAAGGATGATAACAAGTTCTAAGGCGGCTTGATACAATGGATAAAATGAATAAACATTTGAGCTCATAGTTGAATGTTATGGAGGAGCAGTAGAGGACAATGGGAGACTAGCTAGGGTCTATGAATCAAAGAATTATCAACATGGAGATGAGTCAAACTTATCATAATTATAAGTTAATGAAGTATATAGAGCTTCCGGGTTTGTCTATCCCTTCTTTGACTCTATCACCTCTACCATCGCCATAAAAGAGGGAAGCTTTCATCCCTTCTTTTTTCTTATCATATTTTCTTTTTCTTGTTATTTGTGTGTGAACTTGCTTATGGTATAATATTTTTCATTAGGGACAATAAAAAGATTAAGTATGAAAGGAGAGTAGTTAACTTAATTTGTTTTACTATTTTATTTAATTGTTGTTTTAATTTAGTTGTGTGAATTTTCTATAATTTATGTTTTCATCTCATAAAATATATATATATATATTTAAAATTTTTGAAAAAGAAAATTCAGTTTGTTTTACATTAGATTTGTTTAAGTTATTTTTGGTTTTAAATTTATATTTAATTTCATTTTTTTGTTGTATTGGCTTTATTTTTCAGTTTTTAATAAATATTAGGATTTGTTTTACACCTAATTTAAAATCTATTTGGTTATTTTGATCCCCACTTGTTCTTTAATTTTCATTGAGTGTGTTAATTATTATTTTTTAGATTTTAAAATGATAATTAAACTCTTTTAACTAAATTGACATAACTTTTGCTTATTCTCAATTTAACGCATGGAATGGATAAAGTTAGTATTTTAAGTTAAGAATAAGTGATTGTTATTTTTCTTTCGTTAATTATATTTGATTGATTGTTGTGATTTAATTTATGATGGTTTATTTGCTTCAGACAAGCAAAGTTCAAGTGTTGGAGAATTTGATAAGTGCATATTGAATATATATATTTTCCTATCAGTTTTTATGTGAAATTGAGTTGAATTAATTTATTTTAAGCCTATTATGTGTTCTAATTTCATTATTTTTTAGTATAGCTTAGTTTGAATTAATTTTTGTAGGGCCTTTGCAAACAAAGATTTTTGATAGAATAGACCTTTAAAACTTCAATGAAATTTCAATGATAATAGATTTTGGGATTGGAAACATTGTCTTCATAAAGTTAGTAGAGGACATCTCAAGCTTTCCAAAGAGGTCTAGTTCATTAAAATCTAAGATCGTTTGTTTCTCCGAATATTAAGTCAAAATTAGGCATGAGATGCTAAATCAGAATTTTTGCCCTAACCATTGGGAGTAATTGGGCATATATTGGGCTTCCGAAGTCCAATTGAGGTGATTGAAAAGTCTAAATTTATATATTCTTCAAGAGCTACAATTTGATGAAGAATAATTGGACTCAAATTCTAGAAAAGTAGAATACAATTAGAAGTTTGTTTTTAGGTAGGTTGATATTGTTAAACAATTGGTATTGGATTTAATTATGGAGGGGAGACTGAGAATGAGGAGAGAGGGCTGGAAATAATAGTTTTAGATTTTGATTGTTGCAAAGAAGAATTCTTAAGAGGAGATTGTGGAAAGACAAACCAAGAGATTAGAGTTGATCCACAGTTGATCTAAGAGAGTTTTTCTTCATTTCCCTTAATTTTATTTCAATTTTACTTTGTATTTACTATGTTTAAATCAATTAATATGATGCATTGTCTTATTAGTATGAGTGACTAAATTTGTTATCTAGAATATTGATGAAATGTGATTTATTTTTTGAAATATGTTTGTGATCTATTTTTCTTTATTCATGTTAATTCTATTATTGAATCTAATGCTTGTAATTGTTTGGCCACTAATTGTATGATTCTAGATTAGTGAATAAGTCTAAGAGGAATATTCATTGATTGAAATTAAGTAATAAAATCGCAAGAAAATATTTGGTACGAGAGTATACAATGACTTGTGTGGAATTATATAAATGATTGGCTCTTAATGAATTGATTATACGTTGTTAAGGCTTTTGAGAAATAGGTTAATAATTTATAATTAATATGTTATTATGTCTTGATAAAGAATAGTAATTATTTAAGAATCATTTATCCATAATATGAATAATTAAAATTTGGATTAATAGACACAAGAAATTATCATTCGATTATCACATGAATTCAATGTTCTAGGTTATTTGCTTGATTGTTATTTTTCTCAAATTAAATTGCTGTTAATTAATTTAGATTTAGAATTATTTTTTTTCTTAATTACATTCATTATTCGATTGCCTAAATAGTGGTTAAGTTAATTTCAGTTGGTAATTAGTAAACAGTCTCTATGGGAATGATATCTTATTTTATAACTTTATTATTTGAATACGATTATATGCTCTTGCAGATTTTGTATATCACCGACCATAAAGTTGGTCCATACAATAATTAAAGTGGAAGACAAAGTCTAAATATGTTGGCACCCTTGGCTATATCAAGTTTTGGAGGCTATAATTACCACAAGAAACCTAATTTTTTTATAAGGATTATAATTGTAACATCCAAGATAAACAAGTTTCATTTCTTTGCATCAAAATTTATATTTATATTCTTTGAGTATTGGGTGTGAGCATCAAATACCACTGTAGGTTTAAGTATGATCTTTGAAACACTTAGGTTTTAGAGTGAACCTTGGAAAACTCTTGTTAGATTTGTGAGGATAATACTCAAACCTTGTGAAAGTTTAGTGTGAGCTTCTGAAAACACCAAGTTAGAGTTAAGCTTGTAAAAACTCAAGATTAGTGAAACCTTAACAAGTTGTTAAGGAAGTGGATATAGGATTGAGGTAATCTAAACCACTATAAATTCTTTGTGTTTTGTGTTTGTTCATCTCTACTCTACTCCTTTCTTCATCTTACTTCTTATTTTCATTTTTAATTTGCCATTACTTCTTCAAAATAACCAATTCACCTCCCCTCTTGGTTGCCATCATGGGACAATAACTGATTTTAGAGCCTTAAAATTTCAAGAAGCTTAATTGTGAAATTTGATCCATAATGGTAGCCACACCACCAAGCACCTCGACATTAACTTCTACTTCACCTCAATTGCTCCTTCCCATAGAAATTGAAACTCTCACCTAAGACCTTACTTTGATGGAACTGATTTTTTTTATTGGAAATACAAGATGTATTTGTTCCTTAATAGTGAGAGAATTGAGCTTTGAAAGCATATGATTAAGGAATGGAAACCTCTAACTCATGAAGTTAAAGGTGTTCAAATGCCTCTTCCTAGGACTAAATACTCAGAAGCTTAAAAGAAGGCTCTTTACAAAAATAATAGAGCTAGTTCCATTTTTGGTGAACTTTATGTCTAAAGAAGAAGGTGGAAGAGTCTAACATCTTACAAGTGCATTTAGCATTTAGAAAACTCTTGAGAAGTACCATGAGGGTACTACCCAATTGAGGTTCACCAAGACCCAAATGTTAGTGCATGAGTATGAACTCTTCAAAATGAAGCTAAATGAGAATGTCACTGAAATGACAAATTGATTGCTTGCTATTGTCAATGACTTGAGAAAGTATGGCAAAGTGTATTCTCAAGGTGATGTTAATAGCAAAGTCTTTGGAGCACTTAGAGCTCATCCCAAGAAGAACTTTGAAAGTCTCTTTAATTAAAGAAGCTCATGATCTTAGTAAACTAATGACCGATGAGCTAGTTGAAAAACTCCTCACCCTTGAAATGCACATTGAAAAAGAAGAAGACAAAAATAAAAATGATAGAAGAAAGTCAATAGCTCTCAAAGCAATCAAAGAAGCTGGTAGCTCAAGTGAGCAAGATAGTGATAATGATGAAGAAATGGCAATGCTATCCAAGAGAGTTAGTGATTGGAAGAGAAAGAGAAGAATGCAAGCTAATGGTAACTTCTCCAAATTTTCCTTCAAAGATAAAGAAAGGAAAAATGAAGAAAGATGTTATGAATATGGAAAATCGGGTCATATCAAAATAGATTGTCCTAAATTAAAGAGCAAAAAGAAATGGGACAAGGAAAAGAAGAAATCTCTCAAAGCTATATGGGATGATGATACCTCAAGTGAAGAAAAGGAGTAAGGAATTGCAAATCTTTGTCTCTTGGCTATAGGATATAATGATAATAATGACTCGAATTAGGTAGGTACTCCTTCTTTAAACCTTGATAATGATAATGTTGATGATGCATCAAATGATAGTGATTTAATTGAACATATGAATCTTAAGGTACAAAAATATTTTTCAAAAATAAAATTCTATAAAGAAAAATATTCTAAGTTAGAAAAAGATTTTATTTCACTAAAGAATACTACTTTAGACTTAAAGAGACTTCAACTGAACAATTGATGAAATCTTTAAATGAAGTATCAAAAATTCATCTAGCTTAGATAACGTTGCTAAAGAAAATAAGATTTTGAAAGAAGAAATAAATGAATTAAAGAATTCAATTTCAAAACTTCAAAAAGGAAAAGAAGCATTGGATACATTAATTAGTGTTTAAAAGTCACCCTCTTCAAAATATGATTTAGGATTCAGTGACTCTATTACTACTACATCTAATGATTCAACATTTGCAAAAGCATCTGCAACTCAAACCTCTAGTGCTAAAGTTGTAAAGAATACACATACAAAGCCTAAGAATCGCAACAAGACTATCCAAGGCTCACTAGGCTCTAGAACTAAAATTCCTAGAGCTAATTATGCATATATGTATTCAATGCATGAACACAAGCACAAGTATGCATAAAAACAAGCAAATGTCAAACATAATTATAATTACAAACATACCCAATATAATCCTTCCAGAGTAAATAGAAGACGAATGATAAGACATAAACATTTATATCAATGTTATTATTGCATGAAATATGGTTATATAAACACATTTTTTTTATATTAAAAAGGCTCACCTCAAGTTAGAGGATCCTTTAACAACTAACCTTCAAGGACCCAAGTTCATTTGAGTACCTAAGAAAAGGTAAATATTGTTGTGTTATAGGTATTTCTAAAGTCTACAACCCATAAGAGCATTTGGCTTATTGATAGTAGGTGTTTAAGACATATGACTATAAATGCAAAGCTCTTCACAACCATCACATACACATAAACAGGTGATTTAACCTATGAAAATAATGCAAAAGGTAAGATGATTAGTATTGGTTCCATTAGTATGGTTGGTAAGTACCAAATTGATAATGTTTGGTTGGTTGATGGATTGAAGCATAACTTACTTAGATTAAGTTAACTTTGTGATAAAGGATACAATTTTAATTTTGATTCCAAAGAATGTAAGATGATTTCACCAAATGGTGAACTTATATTTAAAGGAGGAAGAATTGGTAACATATATAAACTTAATTTACACTTTAATAATGCTTTTGAATGTTAAGTCACTATTAGCAATGATGCTTAGCTTTGGTATGAAAGATTAGATCATGTTAGTATGGATCACTTACAATGTTTATGCAAGGAAGAACTTATTGATGGGCTACCCAAGATAAATTTTCACAAAGATAAAGTATATGAACCTTGTCAATTTAGAATGCAACATAAAAAGCTCTTTAAAACCAAAAATGTTGTAAGTACCTCTGGACCTTTAAAATTAATTCATTTAGAGTTATTTGATCCAAATAGAGTTGCTAGCCTAAGTGGTAAATTGTATGCATTTGTACTTATTGATGATTACTCAAGGTTTTACCTGGGTTAATTTCTTGGCTCAAAAGAATGATGCTTTTGATTCTCTTAAAATTTTTACAAAACGAGTTCAAAATGAAAAAAATGCTATGCAATCACCTATATTAGAAGTTATCATGGCAAAGATTTTGAAAATGAACAATTTGAAATTTTTTATAATGAACTTAGTATATCACATAATTTTTCAGCTCCTAAGACACCACAACAAAGTGGAGTAGTGGAAATGAAAATTAGAACTTTGGTTCAAATGGCTAGAACAATGCTTAATGAGTATAATTTGCTGAAGTTGTTAATACTAAGTGTTATGTTTTAAATAGAGTTTTCAAAAGACCTTTGTTAAATAAAACATCTTATGAGCTTCAGAATGGAAGAAAACCTAAAATTCTATACTGTAGAGTATTTGGATGAAAATGCTTCATATTAAATACCATGGACAATCTTAGAAAATTTTCATCCAAATCGGATGAAGGAGTGTTTCTAGGATATTCATCTTCTAGTAAAGTATATACATTTTTTAATAAAATAACTCTATTAATTGCATAATCAATGCATGTTATTTTTATGAGTCTTTTAAACTTGATCATAGGAAAGGTGGTATTTTTGATGACTTTATAGATACTTTTAAATGGATTGAGATAAATGGAACTCCAGAGGAAGACAAAGAAAAACCATCTTAAGAGGAATCTAAAGAAGAAGAAAATCAACAACTACCCAAGGATTGGCATTATCAAAAAGATCATCTAAGAGAATTCATTATTGGAGATACGTCAAAGGGAGTAACTACTAGATCAAAACTTAAAAATTTAAATTCTAATGTAGTCTTGGTTTCTTAAATTGAGCCAATGACCATTGAGGAGGCTCTTAGTGATGAAAGTTAGGTGATTGAGAATTTGTTCCTAGACTTAAAAATTATCCAATTATAGGATGTAAATGGATCTATAGAAATAAGCTTAATGAAAATAGTCTCTGTGAGTAGGAATTTTCGCCCCCACTCCCGGTGGAATAGTTCTTGCTACTTCGGCACTATTTAGGCTCCGGGCCTTAGAGAACACGGGCCTAAGCCTAGAGAAAATGGAGTCGCCACCCAGACGGGTTGAGAAAAAGAAAAGGGTGGATGACTCGATTCCTAAGGAATCCCCAACCCCATAATGGGTTTGAAAAGTTGGGTACAAGTGGGGAAGGTAAGAAATGGCCCAGCATATTTGAGAATGAATCAGGATTTTATATATTTGAGAATTAGTAAGGTTTATAAGTAAATCAAATTAGGATTTAAGGGTAACATCATGAAATTAGGGTTTTGGAATCTTAGGACATTAGAGTTTATAATTCATGGTTACTGGATTGTGATTTTAGGTTTATTGGATTATTACTTTAGGGTTTAGATTTACTAGATTGGATTTTTAAGAAAGTTAGGGTTTAGGAAAACTAGGGTTTATCGTATTAGTTTTTAAGAAAATTAGGGTTTTTGATATTTTGGAAAACATATTTGATTTTAGGATTTAAGAAAACAATTTAGAGTTTTATAAAAATAATTATGATTCTTAGAAAACATAAAGAAGATTAGGGTTTGAAGATTTAAGAAAACATTTGGAAATTTTGGACAAAAAGTTATGGTTTAGATGAAAATAGTTCGGGGAAACAATTTAGGGTTTTAAAGCTTTTGAAAGCAGAAGAATAGTTTTAGGGTCTTAAGGTTTTTGAAAACAGAATAGTAGTTTAGGGTTTTAAGGTTTTAAGAAACGGGAGAGAAATACTTTAGGGCTTTAAGGTTTCTGGGAACAGAAGAAACAATTTAGGATTTTTTAAGTCTTGATCACTGATTAAGGTTACTGGATGAACAAATTACCAAGTTTAATGATTTAGGTTACTGAAACAAAAATCAATAATAGATGTACTTAAAAGAGAATATGGCAATAACATTTTAAATATAATTGAAGCAAAGATTTATAATCAAACCTCCGTTCGTTGGTTCACCAAAATTGATTTCTGGATGAACAATGATAAAGGCAGTGTTGCTGCCTTTGAATTGATTGTTGATTGCTTCTTGTTGCTTAATGACTCTTGTGCTAGGGTTTTTTTGTCTCTTTGTAAAATAATTTTTTATCCATTCAAAGTCCCTTAATTATGAGTTTTAATGTGTTATTTATAGAAAAAATCATAAACCTACTTCTAATTGTTTAAGGAAATTAAAACCAATTAGGAAAAGAAACCAAAACCAAATAGAATTTCGTTTCGAAAAAACTGCGTTGGAAAATTGCACTGGCAAAAACTGCGAGCGACTGCGGGCGGGCACTTGAGTGGCTGGCCAATTTGCCGTAAGAATTTTCTGCGGTGAATTGGCTTGGGGCCAATTCGCCGCAGTAATTTCCTACGGCGAAATAGCCTCCGGAGGAAATTCCTGAGGGCGAATTGGCCTGGCCAAGCTAATTTTCAGCGACGAATTTTTTTTGGTGCCGATTTTTATTTTTATTATTATTTTTTTATTTTATTAACTTTACCATTTTTATTTTTATTAAAAATTATAAATAATAAATACTAAAATAAATATTATTTAATTAAAATACCTCAAAAATTATTTTAGACTATATAAAAAAATATCGGACCAGACTGGGTCAAAAATTAAGGGTCTACAGTTTGCTTCCTGCTTGAACGATCTAAGACTACTACAAAAGAGAGTGAAAAGCAATAAGATCTTTGACTGATTTTTGATGAGGATGGATTCTTGGATTTGATTTGGGTACTTGGACCCGAGACTGAACTTGATTTTGGTACTTGGACCTGAGATTGGGTTTGATTTGGGTACTTGGACACGAGATTGAATTTGATTTGGGTACATGGACCTGAGATTAGATTTGATTTGGATACTTGGACTCGAGATTGGGTACTTAGACCCGAGATTGAATTTGATTTGGGTACTTGGACCCAAGACTGAATTTGATTTGGGTACTTGGACCCGAGATTAATTTTGATTTGGGTACTTGGACCCGAGATTGAATTTGATTTGGGTACTTGGACTCAAGATTGGGTGCTTGGACCTGAGATTGAATTTGATTTGGGTACTTAGACCCAAGATTGATTTGATTTGGATACTTGGACCCGAGATTGAGTTTGACTGACCTTTTATCACTTGAGAAGTCTGACTGCTCCGGCTATTCTATTCTTTAATGCATTATGGTTCTTCAGCTTCAAAATGGATCTTCATCATTAGACCTTGGATCTTCATCCTTAGCATCAGATCTTCACCTTGGAAAATGGATCTTCATCCTTGGAGATCGGGTCTTCACCCTTGTAAATGGATCTTCATCCTTGGAGATCGGGTCTTCACCCTTAAAAATGGATCTTCATCCTTTAAGATCGGGTCTTCACCCTTGAAAATGGATCTTCATCCTTTGAGAACGGGTCTTCATCCTTGAAAATGAATCTCCGTCCTTTGAGATCGAGTCTTCACCCTTGAAAATGGATCTTCATCCTTTGGACGTTGGGTCTTCACCCTTGAAAATAGATCTTCATCCTTTGAGATCGGGTCTTCACCCTTGAAAATGGATCTTCATCTTTTGAGATTGAGTCTTCACCCTTGAAAATGGATCTTCATCCTTTGCATCGGGTCTTCACCCTTGGCTTCAGTTCTTTCAGCTGGACTGATCTTTTGTCTTTTATGTCTTCCTTCTTTTGATAGTTTTTAATGTTCCATTCTTTTGCACTTTTGCAAAAAAAAAATTAGCTATTTTTAGTTGGCCCTCATATCTTCTCCTTGCCCCTTGCGTGGCGAAATATTTGCAAGTGAGTTTGAAAATGTTTGGTATATAAACTTAAAAAATTGAAAAGGAGAAACTTTGCCCCCTGTGTAGGCTCAAACTAAAGATTTTTTTTATACAAGCTTTGATTGATGTTTTTATTGTCTAGTTCTTCGCACAAGTATGCATTTTTTTCTCTTTGCAAAATTACTGGAGCTTTCTCAAGCAATGGGCTTTCCATGCCCTCCTGATTTGATATCTTCTTTTGATTCTTTTCTTCACAGAGTGTTTGCTGTTCACTTTGACAAAGAACAAATAATACAAGAAAAAAATGTCATGTGATGTGCTCATGTATGCATGATATGCATGAGTAATACTTATGGTAGTTCCATAGACTCACAGACCGAGGTGATCAGTAGAAGTATTCTCATTGACTCCTTTTAGATGCCCATTCAGGTCTTGCACTGAAATGATAGAAGGCTTCACTTTTATGGCTTTCATCTTCAAGATGTTGAAAATATGAATAATGAAGGCCCCAAACAGTAGAGATACATCCATTTTAAATTATGATTCAACATGTCAGTTGGTAGCTTCTTCATGACCTTGCCAATAATCATTTCCTTTGCCCAATGTGTCCTTTGGAGGTTCAATGACTCGACATACTTCCCTTAACTTGAAGGTTTTGTATGACAAAAACATTTTTAAATTTTTGAATTTTGAATTTTGATTTTGAAATCAAATGTTGGCATTACCAAATTAATGTCAATTTACCTTAGGACTTGATTTTTCAAATTTACATATCTATAACATGAAAACCCTAGTTACCGTACTAAATTCGGGAATCATTTCTATTTAAGCAAGAATTGTTGCACTTCAAATAGGCACATACACATTACTTGGCCAAAGGTCTCATTTGAGTTTGAATATTGTCTATCTCATATGCATGCTTATCCAAACTATCTCCACTAATAGACTCTACCTACCAAGAGAGATCAACAGGTCTTTGTTAGGCTTGAAATGGGGTCTATTTTGTTAGGCTTGAAATGGGATCTATAAGAGACATGGGTTAAATGAAAGCCATTTTGAGATTGGAGCTAATGTGACACAATGGACAAACCTTCACACTATAAACTGCTTATTGGAACTTTAGATAGTTGGGAGCATGAAAAGATAGAACTTTGGACGTTCTCCCATCTTCTTGGAGTCAATCTAGATCTTGATTGGGACAGTCTTCATTTCTTTTCTTCTTTTCCCTTTTCTTTCTCTTTATTTTTCTTACTCTTCCCTTTTCTTTCTCTTTATTTTTCTTACTCCTCCCTTTCTTTTAGCATTTTATCATTTTGTCCTTCTTCCTTGTAGGACTGTCAAGTATAGAACTTTCAAGAACTGGATGGTCTTTCTCTTTTTTCTCTGATTTTGATCGAATCCTTTTGTTGTCTTAGGTAAAAGAGAACTCAATTTGCTTTTTGAACTGTCTTTTTAGATTTTATCTTTTTTTCTTTTTTTCTTTTTTCTTTTTTCTTTTGCCCTTTTTTCTTTTTTTTTCTTTCTTCTTCTTTTTTTTTTCTTCTTCTTTTCTTTTCTTCTTTTTTTTTTTTGGTTTTAGCTCTAAAAGAGTTGTCTTGTTTGTACCAAATTGGGTTTCTAATAATGGATGAGTGGAGTGACAAATATCTTCTTTAACAAGGATAAGTCATTTGTTACTCTAATGTTGTCTTGATAGATTGGAGATACTAAGAAAACTTCAACTACCCTTATGGTCTTGAGAACTTCAACTACCCTTATGGTCTTGAGAACTTCAACTATCATCATGGTCTTAACTATTCATTTCTTTCTTTGATCTTCTTGCCTCTTCATCTTAGTGATCATAAGACTTGTCAAAAGTTTCACAATAGCTCAGGGTAGGTTGTTGGGGTTTTATGCCAATGAAAAGAAAGCTAAAAGTTTATGAAGGCTCAAAGGAATAAGTAGGGATTGATACTTAATAGGGTGGATACTAGCTGTTGGCTAACCAAACAATGCCTAGATCATTTCTTCCTTAAATAAGTAGATTTCAATTTCGTCTTGAAAGTTCGTCTAAGCATGTTCTAAGACTAACTAGGACCTAGACAAAGGTAATTATGCAGGAGCCCTCTCTAAGTAAGCATACATAACTCAATGCTATAGAGTAAATCCCTCACCTAGTAAAGTTATTCGAGTCATGATGCATAAATATATTAATTCATGAATCATCAAGCTAGATTCCTCATTGGTTGAGCACCAAAATGAACAAAGACCAACAAAATTTTTTATGAAAGTAATTTATTCAAACAACTTTAAATTTGAAAGACATGATTGTTCCATTTAAATATTAAAGAAAGCAAAATTGAAAAGAAACATTCAAGCTAAGGAATGTTTGTTGAGTTAAACTTCTTTTCCTTTCACATCTTCAATTTTTCCATTTTGAAATGATGATAAAACAAAATTTTCTTCCAGTCCTTTTCCCACCATGAAGGTTGCCGGTGGAGGTACTCTTCCAAATTTAGGCAAAGGGTTGTTCTTAGTATTGGGCTTATTCGGCTCGGGTAGCTTACCACTATCAATCAAATATTGGATCTCATGCCTTAGACGAGCACATTTATCTATTTTATGACCTTGCATTTGATGAAATTGACCGAAGGCCTCGGCATTGAAGTTTGGTGGCAGTGGATTATGTAGTGGTCGAGGAGCTAATGGTTGTAACAACCCTTTCTTTTGCAGCTTGCTAAAAACCCAAGATAGAGGTTTCCTCAATTCTAAGAATTGTCATTTATTTCCTTAACCAGTCGCATTAACATCAACTTCTTTTTACGTGCTTTGATTCCTAGGCTGATAATTCCCTTTCTCATTCCTTTTTGCTAAAAAGCGATTCTTCTCTCTTTCTCATTCTTCAATTTGCAGACCAGCTTGGAGGAGATCTTTGAAATCATGGATGAGTGTATGAGACATCCTTTTACGAAGACTAGGCAACACCCCTCTCACATTCATTCTTATTTGATCAGATTCATCAGGCCTCTTCTTGAGAAAAGCGGCCTTATTTCTCCATCTTTTCACATAGTCCACAAAATTTTTGTTTAGCCTTTGTCTAATGGACTCAACTTCCATTAAGGTCACTTCCATCTCGATGTTGTATCCATATTGTTGAATGAAGGTCTTGTATAACATATCCTAACTCTTTTGTGTTCCTTCTTCTAAGGTATTGAACCAATTTTGGATAACAGGATCCAATGAGAGTATGAAGTACCTTAGAGTTTGAGCCTTAGTAGCTCGGGCAAACTGCATAGCAGTGATATACTGCTTCACATGGAGGTGAGGATTTCCAATTCCATCAAACATTGCAAAGGATGGCATCTTGAACTTGTACGGAACTTCTTTGTCTAGCTCAAATAATTTGTCAACTTCGGACATTTCTTCGGTTTTCATCTTATTCTCAAATTTCTTTTCTAAACCAGCAATCATCTTTTCAACATCAAAAGTCCCAGTTTTCTCCATGGCTGATCTTTCAACAATCTTTGGCTCTTTCTTTTTGTCTTGAGGATCTTGGAAGTATTGAGCCCAATCATCATCATCAATAATCACCTTATCATCATCAAAAACCACTTCACCAACTTTAGCCTTCCCTTTGTCCTTTGGCTTCTTAGTGCTAGCAGATGCTTCGACATGATTTCCTAAAATTGTAGCCAATTGGTTCTTCATGGTCTCAGCCAGGGCCTCTTTTATTTCTTCCTTCTTGGCATTGAGGGCGTCATCTACCATTCTTTGAATTTGTTCGGGCTTTATTGCTTTTGGCGAAAAAGAGATTGAGTTGTTGCTAGATTCTTCGTCTTTAGTGTAGGCCGAATTATCGAAAGCTTTTAAACTATCGTAATCCAGGGTTGTGAGCCAAAGAGGATCAATGATATGAGATGCAAATGTATGTATGTATGTATGCATGTATGAGCAAATAATAGACAAAGATAAGTAGAACGTCCCTTCCAACCTTATAACTTCCACACACGAATAGTGAGTCTCTTTTCCTAGGTATATGGCTAATAAAATACCAACATAGGGTATCTTATTTTTGAATATTTTCCTCAGATGTTTCAACCAATAGTTACATTTTCAAAAATGGAAATCAATCCATGATAATTCCCATTAATTAGGTTTTAATCCATTCAATCAACTAAAGTAGCTTTTATGCTATATTGGATTAAAACTAAATTAAGAGGTTTATTATAAATAGATTTCTCACTTGAAAAAGTAACTAATGATTCATGCTAAAAAAAGCCCGTGATTAATTATTTCTTAGTATAAACTAGGCTCACAATTGATTTTTGGCATTTCATAATTGACCTAAATAATTTGCAAGCTCTTTGTAAGAAAAGGTTGGATAAAAACAATTTTGTTTCTAAGCCCATTGTAAAAAGATTTTAGAAAAAATGGAGTTTGGGCTTTGTATTTGAGTCATGAGAAAAGAATTTTTGATTTGTTTATGGAAAAGTTTTATGTCCAAAGGCCATTTTGAAAAGTTTTAAAAATAGTTTTGGTCTTTTAGATTTTAAAGAAAAATTTATTTTGAGCTCACAATGTATTTAGGTCATATTAGAAAAAGAACAAACCAAATAAGTCATGATTTAAGCCAAGATAAATTAGCCATAGTCAAACAACAAACATTTGGGGTAAAAACCTAAGGAAAGTAACTATGCCAATTACATGAGCTTTAGTCTTTAGGTTAAAAGGCTTAGGTTCTCATAGCAAGTAAATACCAAATGGTGCGAGGCTATGAGTGGTTATGTCATGCTCGATCTCCATACCTTGAGTAAAAGTATGGTATCAATTACATAACACAACACGGGTAACACGGGCATCCTAACTCACGCACACGATGCAATCTAATATGATGCAATGGATAATATCATTATAAGAAAGAATAGAATAATATAACGACCAACGGAATCAACTTCTCTTATCCCCAGTGGAGTTGCCACTGTGAGCGGGAATTTTCGCCCCCACTCCCGGTGGAATGGTTCTTGCGACTTTAGGCTCGGGGTCTTAGAGAACACGGGCTTAAGCCCGGAGAAAATGGAGTCGCCACTCGGACGGGCTGGGAAAAATAAAGTGGTGGATGACTCGATTCCTAAGGAATCCCCAACCCCCTAATGGGTTCAAAAAGTTGGGTACGTGTGGGAAGGTGAGAAATGGCCCAGCACCCCCACAACGCCCGGTCCATTGGAACCGGCCTCCTTTGCAGGTCTTAATATTATAAAATTCTTAAAGATAACAATATTATCTATATTACATGCAATAATTAAAATAAAGCATCATTATATTAAAATCAAAACAATGTCCAAACAAAGCAAAAAAATGGACACCCATCCAAGGATGGAAACATGTCCTTACATCGTTCATGTCTAAACTAAATAGGACACCCACAAAAAGGTGGAAACATGTCCTTTACATTGGTCCAAAATATAAAAGTAATTTAAATTACATAGAAATTAATTAATGAGGTGCCCACAAAGTGGAAACATACCTCTTACAATTTTATTACTAAAACAAACAAATAATAATCATAACAATAAAGAAAATATTCATGCATGGTAAATTAAATAAATCAAGCATTGAAATTAAATAAATCAACCATCAAAATATATAACAAATACATAATTAAATCTAAAATTAAATAAAGCAATAAAAGATATAAATTAGGGTTTACTGTTTCAATTTAGAGTTTTTTAATTAACATTTAGGGTTTTGGGATTTTAGAATTATTATTGTTATTTGTTTAGGCTACTGTAAAGGTTTTGAAAAATTGGAATGAATTAGGGTTTTATACATTTGAGAAGTAGTAAGGTTTTTTAGTTAATTAAATTAGGGTTTAAGGGTAACATCATGAAATTAGGGTTTTGGAATCTTAAGACATTAGAATTTATAATTCATGGTTACTGGATTGTGATTTTAGCTTTATTGGATTATTGCTTTAGGGTTTAGATTTACTAGATTGGATTTTTAAGAAAGTTAGGGTTTAGAAAAAACTAGGGTTTACCATATTAGTTTTTGTGAAAATTAGGGTTTTTGATATTTTGGAAAATATATTTGATTTTAGAATTTAAAAAAATAATTTAGAGTTTTATAAAAATAATTATGATTCTTAGAAAACATAAAGAAGATTAGGGTTTGAAGATTTAAGAAAACATTTGGAAATTTTGGACAAAAAGTTATGGCTTAGATGAAAATAGTTCGGGGAAACAATTTAGGGTTTTAAAGCTTTTGAAAGCAGAAGAATAGTTTTTGGGTCTTAAGGTTTTTGGAAACAGAAGAGTAGTCTAGGGTTTTAAGATTTTTGAAAATGGGAGAGAAATACTTTAGGGCTTTAAAGTTTCTGGGAACAGAAGAAACAATTTAGGGTTTTTTAAGTCTTGATCACTGATTAAGGTTACTGGATGAACAAATTACCAAGTTTAATGATTTAGGTTACTGAAACAAAAATCAATAATAGATGTACTTAAAAGAGAACATGGCAATAACATTGTAAATATAATCTAAGCAAAGATTTATAATCAAACCTCCGTTCGTTGGTTCCACCAAAATTGATTTCTGGATGAACAATGACAAAGACATTGTTGCTGCCTTTGAATGGATTGTTGATTGCTTCTTGTTGCTTAATGACTCTTGTGCTAGGGGTTTTCTATCCCTTTGTAAAACAATTTTTTCGATCCAATCAAAGTCCCTTAATTCTGAGTTTTAATGTGTTATTTATAGGAAAAATCATAAACCTACTTCTAATTGTATAAGGAAATTAAAACCAATTAGGAAAAGAAACCAAAACCAAATAGAATTTGGTTTCGGAAAAACTGCGTTGGAAAATTGCGCTGGCGAAAAAATTGCTGGTGAAAACTGCGAATGACTGCGGGCAGGCGCTGTGGCGGCTGGCCAATTCGCCGCTGGAAATTCATGCGGCGAATTGGCCTGGCCAAGCCAATTTTCGGCGATGAATTTTTTTCCTCTCCGATTTTTATTTTTATTTTTTTATTTTTTTATTTTATTAACTTTATCACTTTTATTTTTATTAAAAATTATAAATATTAAATAATATTTAATTAAAATAACTCAAAAATTATTTTGGATTATATAAAAAAATATCAGACCAGACTAGGTCAAAAATTAAGGGTCTACAGTCTCTTTACTAGAAACAAAGCTAGATTGATAGCCAAAGGCTATAACTAGGAGAAAGCATTGATTATGATGAGACATTTACTCTCATTGCTAGATTAGCAGCAATTAGAATTTTAATTGCATTTTCTTGCTATATGAATTTTAATTTTTTTTCAAATAGATGTTAAAAGTGTATTTTTAAAAGGTTTTATAAATGAGGAGGTTAATGTTAAATAACCCCTTGATTTTAAAGATTATAAACTTCCAAATCATGTTTTCAAACTCACCAAGACACTATATGGTTTAAAACGAGCTTCAAGAGCTTAGTATGATAGACTTAGTGCTTACTTATTGAAAAATGATTTTTCAAAAGGCACAGTTAATACAATTTTTTTATTAAAAAGAAATTGCATAATATCTTAGTTGTACAAATCTATGTTGATGATATTATATTCGGTGCTACTAATGAATCTTTGTGCCAAAAATTTGTTTCATGTATGACTAAGAAATTTGAAATGAATATGATGGGTGACTCAAATTCTTTCTTGGCCTACAAATTAAGTAATGCAAGGATGGTAACTTCATCAATCAATCCAAATACACAAAGGAACTTCTTAAAAAATTTGGAATGGATGGTTGTAAAGCAAGCAAGACTCCAATGAGTGCATCCTTGAAGTTAGACAAAGATAAAATTAGTAAGAAAGTAGATGAGAAGAAATATTGAGGTATTATAGGATCCTTACTTTAATTAACTGCTTCTAGACCCGATATAATGTATAATATATATTTGTGTACCAAAGTTTAATCATATCCAAAAGAATCACACTTAAATGCTGCAAAAAAAAATTGAAATACTTAAGAGGAATATTGCATTTAGGTCTTTGGTATCCTAGAAATATATCATTAAACATTTTAGGTTTTTTGAATATAGATTTTGCCGAAGCCTACTAGATAGGAAGATCATGACTAGTGCATATTATTTTCTTGGTAATTGCCTAGCTTCTAGATTTTGTAACAAACAAGCTTTGGCTGCTCTATCTACCACGTAAGCCGAATATGTTGCAAGTTGCTTTTGCTGCACAAAAGTTTTATGGATGAAATAACAATTGCTAGGTTATGGTAAAGTATCGGATCATATTCCTATCAAGTGTAATAATACTAGTGTTATTAATCTATATAGAAATTTCATTCAACATTATAGGTCAAAACATATAGAAGTTAGTCACCATTTTTTGAGAGACAATGTTCAAAACTAAAATGTTGTTTTGAAATTTATAGATACTCAAAATCAACTTGCAGATATTTTCACAAAATCCTTGAATGCAAAAAGGCTAAATTTCATAAAACAATACATTGGCATGATAGATGAAAATGCTTTATATTGACTTACAACTTATTTTTAATTTGAATGCTTGTTTTGATTATGAAAAACAATGATGGAATCAGAAATGCTTGTAAGTTCATACCATAATTCTTCATTAACATCTACTTTGATCATTCAGTCCACAAATTGAGATCTACACATTTTGCTTTAAAAAACTTTCTAAATTTTAAAAATTTTGGAGTTTCTGATCAGACTTTATAGTAGGTCTGACTGTACTCTCATCCATTGTTACGCCCCAACCTAAAATAGTTAATGTAATATTCCATCCTAAATACAATTCTAAATAGTACTATTATAGATTATAAATTAAAAAAAAAAAGTTGGACCACGAACTTACAAGGGTTGATTTTATAAGTTGACAATTGTACCAAGAATTAAATTTATATTTTGGCATTAAATGTTAAGCTAACTTGTAATTAGATATTTAATTATGAGATAAATGAAACTATAAAGATAAAATTCGATATAAACTTGTTATAAAGATTTGAATTTGCTAGACTAATAACATGAATTGGACTTGTATATACATGTAAATGTACATTAAGTTAAGGGTAGAAAAAAAATGAAATTATGATGTAGGGTTGTAGGTATACTAAGCAATGATTGTGGAATGAACAATCGAATTTCTTTTGGCGCCAACTCAAGTATAACGTGTAGGAAAGGAAGAAGAAGTTAAGTTCATAAGCAAATTATGAGATAGCAATTTGACAAATGCTCCATAACAAAGCTAATAAAATATATGTAATCACATGTGTCAAGTGAAGGTTTGATGATTTACTAGGTGTCCACCTAATGACATGTTAAGCTACATATGTCAATTACCAATTCCTAAAAGTTTACAAGTGCATTAACACATATAATTTAAATAGTTATCTTCTTGCAATACATTAGGTAGAATATTAAAGTAGTGACGAATATATTGTACCTAACTAAAAGCTAACAAATATTGGATAAATGATAATTGTAAAGATAACACATGTTTAACATGTGTTTGGGCAATGATGAAGCTAATCATGGCCACATCATTTATTTACAACCATATTAGAGATGAATGATTAAAAATGGACAAAAGAAGCAAGAAGCCAAGTTAAATGTCTTCTTCTAAGGATAGACCCATAGCTAATCAAGAAGGGAACCAAATGGCCATTGTATATGAAGTGTGGTGTGATTAAGAAGTCAATAAACAATAAACTAATAAACAAAAGATAGAAAGTTGATACATAGTGGGCAATGTGTTTAAAGGCTAAGTCTTCATGTATTATCTAAAAGCAAACCGTGATATATATATATATATAAATAACTCTCAACCCATTACACCATTTACACAATTAAAGAAAAAAAAAAGAACAAACTTGTAGAGAAGAGAGGAAGAAGATGAGAAGATCAAAGGATGGACTTTAACTTGGAGAGCCATGAAAAAAGGATTAAAAGGCAAAGGAAATTGGCAAACTAAGGTGAGTGTTCCAAATATCCTTAATTTTAAAAGTTTTAAAAAGAATGTATAACACTTAATTATTTGAATTAAAGGATTGATTATATGAAGTTGAGTCCTAAAAAATTTAGATGTTGAACGCTGGAATTGATATATTTTTATAATAGAAATGAGTTTCCCGAATTTTTAGTTATATTTACAAGGCTTTGATGGACTTGAAATTTTTATTGGAATTATTCTTTCATGTCTGTCATTTAAGTGAATAATTTCATCATTTATAAATTGATTTTCTAATTATTAAAAATGATAGAAGAAAAACTACTAAGGTTGTATAAGCAGACACATAATCTAAAAGAATTGAGAAAACATTTTGAAAAATATAGTAAAGGAACCCAGAAAAATTAAAATTTTGAAATACAAGTTAATATACATATAGTTACTATATGATTTAAATTTCATTATTTTTTTAATGATCTTTACTAATTAAAATGAAATCTAAAATAGATATTGTAATATCCCAAAGTATACCCTAAAAGTTTTGGAGTATTTATCGTTGTATTTGGATTAATTGTATATGTTTAAGTGGAAAGAGAAAATAGGTAAAGAGAAGAGTGTATATGTTGTATATATGAGATATATACAACATATACAAGCCAAAGAAATAGAAGGTCAAAAGAAGATTTATTTTTAGTGGTTGAAAGAAGTGTTGAGTGTTGACTTTACTTTTCTCTATTCATCTTCTTCTTCTTTTCTTTTCTCCTTGGCCGGCTAGCTCCATAGCAAGAGAGAAAGTGAGATTTTGTCTTTCCAAACTCAAGATTGAAGGATGTTTCAAGTGATCAAGTTGAAAATCTAAGAGTTTTCATCACTTTTGGTAAGTTCTCCACTTGATTCTTTGGTTTTCTTCTAAGTTTGTGTTTTGAGTTTGGTGTTTGATTGTTGATGGTATGTGTATATTTGATTATGGTGTATTTGAGGGTGTTTGATCTTATTGGTGTTGATTTTGAGATAGAGCTAAGTTTGGTGTTGGAAGAAAACAAGTGTTGTGTTTGAGTTGTGTGTATGTGATGGTTGTGAATTGGTGTTTGATGTATGTTTTGAGTTGTTTTGATGTTTTTGCAAGTTAGTATGGTTTATGGGTGTGTTTAGTTAAGTTTGTTTGGAGTGAAGATGGTGGAAGTAAGAGGTTTGTTGGATGTGATGTTGTTGTTGCCAGAATCAGGATTTTTGGCCTGACACGCCCATGAGCATGGCCAAGTCTTTAGGCTTATCAATGAGTCTGTTTTCTTGATGGGTGACACGACCAGTGACATGCCCATGTCACTGAGCGTGTCACAGCTTCTGTGTTGTGGTAGCATTGACACGTCCAGTGACACGCCCATGTCACTGAATGTGTCATAGCTACTGTGTTGAGGGAGGATTGACACGGCCAGTGACACACCCATGTCACTGAGCGTGTCAAAGCTTCTGTGTTGTGAGTTTAGGGCACAGTCAAGAACACGCCCGTGTTGTTGAGCGTGTCATGTGTAGAGTTTGCCCTAGTTGATTCTTAGCCTTATTATCTCATGTGTATCTTTAAGTGAGTGTGTATTATCACTTTTGGATTAGGTTTTGAAGAGATTGAGTTGCCCTAATCTAAGCCTTGGAGGATTCTTGGAAGAGGAAGTGTTTAGATTGGTGTGAGTTGCTCTTGAGGTAAGCACAAACTTACATGGTTGCATACATTTACATGACTTTAAGACTTAACACATTTGGTTATAAATGTGTTAAGTAATTTATTACATTGTTAATACATTTGATTAATGTTATGATTTGTATAATGTGAAAGATATGATGATCATTCAAAATGTATGTCCAATGCAATTGGCTATGTATACTTTAATGATGAGATGTGCAGCCAGTGTTGTTGGCTATAATGATGCAAATTAAATAATTGGGGCATGGTTGCCTAGTTTGATTATGAGAAATGAAATGAGAAATGAATTGTGAAAGAGATTGATAATGAGATAAATGAATTAATTGGGTGCCTAGTATGTTATTCGATTTTCAGAGTTCTGGGTTTGGCGGCATGCTTATGAATTGCTGGGCAGGTGAAAAGACGGGTCGTAAGCCGAGCCCAGCTGATAAATATGAAAAATGATATTTTTGAGGTGAAAAGACCGGGTCGTAAGCCTCAAAAATAGTAACAGTCTAGCCGGGTTGAGGACCAAGATACTGGGGCCCTAGGGTCTAGCCGGGTTGAGGTCCAAGAGACTGGGTCTGTTACATTATCCATGGATAGATATATATATAGCCTACGGGCTTGATGAATGTGATTATGGACCAAAGCAGTAACTCTGAATTTTGAATAACATATTAGATCCTTTTTGGGGCCATGCTTGTCTTTGTTTCAATGTGAATCATAAATGGTAAAACAATTAAATAAGATAATGAAATGTAATATTATGAAATATAGCATTTTTGAATATGATCTCTATTGCTTGAAAGTATGACATTGACATTGCATTAAAGCATATTGTTATTGTGGTTTGTACCACTAAGCTATGGCTTAGCGCGATTGTGGTTTATTGTTTTGTTAGTTTTTGTCATAGATTTGTAGTTTGTTTATTATGATAATTATTGTTTTATTTAGGTATTTTTTTAGTTTTTATCAGTTTGTTTAGTGTTTTCATTAATTTTGATATTTTAGTTTATTTTAGTGTTTATGTTGTTTTTGATCTAGTTTTTAGTATGTGTTTATGTTTTGTTAGTTATTGTTTATTTAGTTTTTGTTTAAAGTTATTTGATGTTTTGTTTTAGGTTAAAAAAGCCAAGGAACCAAGACTGAAGGAAGAATGCACAGTAGCTGACACAGGCAGAGGACACGGCCAAGTCACTGGCCGTGTCCCATATCAAGTTAAAGAAGAAGAGCAACTCACAGAAGCAGACACATGCAAGGGACACGGCCAAGTTAGTGGCCGTGTCCCTCCAATGAAGCCCAAACACGGCCAAGTCACTCTGACTTGGCCGTGTCTCACCAAGTTCCAAAGGAATAGAAGAAGCAAAACTCACAGTGGAAGACACAAGCAAGGGACACGGCCAAGTCACCTGGCCGTGTCCCTCCAAAAGGCTTCAACACGGCCAAGTCAAGCTCCACTTGGCCGTGTCACTCAACAAAGAAGAAAAGAAGAGAGGCAAGCAGTGGTGGACACATGCAAGGGACACGGCCAAGTCACCTGGCCGTGTCCCTCCAAAGAACACTCACACGGCCAAGTCACTTCTGACTTGGCCATGTCCCTCATGAACTAAACGCGCAACGGATTTTAAAGTGTACGTTTCGTATAAAAGGAAAAGGAAGAGCTAGGGTTGAGGGCAGTTGAGGATTTGGAGCAAAGTTTTGAGCCGTCAAAGAAAAGTTTTAGGGTTTAACATTAGTTTTCTTGATTTTGATTAAACTTTGGATCAAAACTAGTTTTAGATTAGATTGTTCATACCATTGTTTCATCCTTCTTGCAAGATTTGAACAAGAGATTCTTCAGAAGCTTCAAGGAGTTGTAACTTGGTTTTGTTCTCGAACTTATTCTCTTTATTTTCATTGAATGGATATTATCATGTCTATTTTGATTTCTTTGAACATTAATGAGATGAATATGTTTGATTGCATTATGAACTAATTTGATCTAGTCTAGGGTTTGTATGGATCTGCTATGATTGTATGAATTGGTTTTTCTCTTAGCTAATAATTTCTTTAGCCTTGATTGAATGAAACATTGTTAATATATAATTGATTGACAACCAATTATGTGTTTTAAGGTATTAGATGATGGATCGAGAGATGAAGTTTAATACTTGAACAATTCAATTAGGGACTTAGGTGAATTAGAGATATAACCTATTAAAAAGATTATTTCACTTATAACAAGATTAGTTTAAAGAGGTTTGAATGCGAGAGCTTATTTCCTTGACTTGATTAGTTGAGTTGTTTGAGATTTAATCTTTGAAATTGAATTAGTTAAGAGGAATAACCGTTCATACATATAAGTAGTAGAGAAGTGCAAACCCTAGACCATTCTATCAAGTGAATCAAAACTCAGCTCAATTTACTTTTATTGTTTTAAACTTTAATCAATCTTCTTCATTATTTAGCAATTTATAAATCTCTTTATTACTTGTTAAACATAATCTGATAAGAAATTAACCACTTAGCTTCCTTGAGAGAACGACCTTGGGGCGATCACCTTTACTACAGCTACCTCGTATACTTGCGAGTGACGCTTTGTGGTAGAGTTAATTCGAGTGCGACAAGTTTTTGGCGCCGCTGCCGGGGAAGCTAATTGGCGTAATTATTTATTAAAAAAAACTTAAGATTATTTTTCATTATTTACTTTTGATTTTATTTTATTTGTCTTTTGCTTTTAATAATTTCTTTTTCTAGAAAGTTTGTTTATGCAAGGCAGGAGATCACTTGAAGGAGAGCTACATCCATTCATTCCAGAAATTCAGAGACTGAAGAGGAGCAGAGAAGAGTTTGAGCTCTATACCGGATTTGATATAGAGGAGGACACTTCTGAATTTGAGTCAGATTCTGCACAATCAGTTAAAATGGTTGAAGAAAGGCAAAGAACAATGAGAGACTTTGCTAGACCTGTCATTGGAACTTCCACCTCTTGCAAAAGACTAACAGATGCAGCAAGAAATTATGAGTTGAAGAACATTCACTACAATATGCTGCCATCATTCTACGGAGTTCCAAATGAAGATCCTTTGAACTTTATTCGGGATTTCTACTCCACCCTCAACACTTTTCCATTGGGAGGATTAACAGAGGATCAGTTGAGGATGAGGTGTTTTCCATATACTTTGAAGTATAGGGCAAAGAGCTGGCTTATGATGTTGCCCGAAAACTCACTGACAACTTGGGAGCAAGTTTATAATAAATTCATGGGCAAGTTCTACTCACATCAAAAGACAGCTGAATTGAGAGGGAAGATAGCTACATTCTCTCAATTTAAAGGAGAGCCATTTCATGAGGCATGGGACAGATTTAAGATGCTATTGATCTAGTGTCCACATCATCACTATCCCCTTCAACTTCTGAACCAGTTTTTCTACGATGGTTTAACCCAGCAATTTCAGAATACAGTTGATAATGCAGCTGGGGGAGCCATGGGAGAAAAGACAGCAGCTGAAACTTATGATATTTTTGAGATGTTGGGAGCTAATTCTCAACAGAAGAGTGTAAGAGGAAGAAGCAAAGGGGTGAACCAATTGGAAGCCAATAGTGATATGGTAAATCAGATAGCTGAGTTAACAAGGCAAGTGCAGATGCTGAACATGAAGAACAATATTTCTTCATCTACTCAAGAAGCGTGTGGAATCTGTGGAACTGTCGGGCATGGAGCAAACATTTGTCCCTCTGCATATGAATCATATGGGAATGAAGCTAAGCAAGCCAATGCTATGGGAGGATTTCAACCAAGGGCCAGGAATGATCCTTATTCAAATACATACAACCCTGGTTGGAAGAATCACCCAAATTTTTCTTGGGGAACAAATAATTCTCAGCAGCCTTTCCATCTTCATCACAGACAGAACCAAGAGCAAGGCCAATCCTCAAATCAAGGGAAGTCTAGGATAGAGAGCTTGGAGGAAAGTTTACAAGCTTTTATCCAAGTCAGTGCTAAAAATCAAGAGGTGACCAACAAGAGGCTGGATTCCTTAGAAGCATCTTTTAAAAAAGTGGAGACTCAAGTTGGACAACTTGCACAACAGATGAAGATTCAACAAAAGGGGAAATTCCCAAGTCAATCTGAGCAGGCGCAATCTGTGACTGTTCTTAGAAGTGGTAAGGAAATTTATAATAATGTTGAAAATGATTCTGTGAATGCAGGAAACAAAGAGAACAAGGGGGGAGGAGAATCAAAGAACAAAGGTGCTGGAGAAAGATCAATGGAGAAGTCCCCTACAGCGGATCTACATAAGACAAGCAATCCATACCGGCCTCCTATACCATTCCCCAGCAGGTTGAAGGATGATAAAGCAGATAAGCAATTTTCTAACATCTTCAACATGCTGTCTAAGGTAAGTATTAACTTACCCTTACTGGATGCAATAAAAAACATACCGGCTTATGCCAAGTTCTTCAAAGACCTAATCACCAAGAAAAAGAGGTATGAGATGAATGAAAAGGTGATAGTTTCAGAGGTAGCTAGTGCTGTTTTGCAGCATAAACTACCTCCCAAACTAAAGGATCCTAGAAGCTTTATAATTCAAATTTCTGTGGGGAATGGGAAAGGAACTGAGGGCATGTGTGATTTAGGAGCTAGTGTGAATTTGATGCCTTATTCTGTGTTCCAAGAATTAGAACTAGGGGAGCTTAAACCGACAAAAATGGTGTTGCAATTAGCTGATAGGTCTTTTAGATTCCCGAAAGGGGTTATAGAAGATGTGTTAGTTAAGGTTGGAGGGTTGATAGTACCTGTGGATTTCATTGTTCTTGACATGGAAGTAGGTAATTCTTCACCATCTGTACACACCATTCTGCTGGGTAGGCCTTTTATGGCGACTACTAACACTTTGATAGATGTTAAAAATGGAAAATTATCAATGACTGTTTTGGGACAAACTGTGGAATTTTCTATTTTTAACACTTCTCTTATTCCTACAACTGCTTTACATGAGGAATGTTCTTTAATTAATTGTGTTGAAGCAGTTGTTTCAGATGCTTTCTTGCAGACAGGTTCCCCAGATAAATTGGAGCTGACACTGACTTTAGAAGAGGGGGCTAAATCAGTGGGGAAGACCCAAAGATGCCTTAACCCAAAGGCATATGAGAGCTTGAGGAATTATAAGGATCACACTAAAGCACTTCAAGACAGATTTATTGTGCATCAGACATTGAGTTCAGGTATGAAAGTTTTACTTTTTAATTCTCGACTCCGTCTGTTTCCAGGTAAACCCAAATCTAGATGGAGTGGTCCTTTCAAGGTAACTAAGGTATGTCCTTCTGGTGCCATTGAATTGTTTAACTCTAGAACTAATAAGACTTTTAAAGCAAATAGACATAGAGTTAAACCATATAAACAAAGATTTCAGGAATTGAGGATCATTGACAGCACTTTGATCCATGATCCCTAGACCTTGCATGATGTCCAGCTTTATGACAATAAGGAAGCGCTTAATGGGAGGCAACCCATTAGTTTGAATTTCTTTTTCATAGTTATAATTTTGTATTTTGCAATTTTGATTTTATGTTTAGTTTAAATAAATAGAAACCCTAAAGTCTCTTGCATCTTGTTTTTGAACTGTGATGGAAAATTAGGTTTTGCCTCACCAAGGTACGATGGAAGACAGGTTGTCCCTTAATTCTTTCTCTTTATTATTCTTGTTTTCCATTGAGGACAATGTAAATTCTAAAGTGTGGGGTAATCTTTTAGCTTTTCTTTAATTTTTGTTTTGGTTGCCTTGGTATGTTTTATTGTGTTGTGCATGGTATAACTGTTGAAAATTTATTGATCTTTTCTGTGATTCTAGCATTATAGTTGAGACTTTAGTATCAGTGTAGATATGAGCATTTGAATTCATTTAGGATCAATTTTCACATTTTGCGGTTCATGACATATAAATCTTTGAGAACCCACCTTTGTGAGTTTTGAGCCTTATAGATTAAATGATTGATTTTCTTTTCTTAAGTGTGCGCCTTCATGATTTTGCATCTCTAGAGTTTGCTTTTGCATACTGATTGAACTCACATTATGATTTAATCTCAAGTTTTAAAATGATGAAGGCAAATTAGGCTACCCCTTTAGCTTAAAAAGACCTCCTTTAATATTTAATTCCTTAGTGAGCCAAGTTGAGCCTTTGACTTTTTCTTGTTTGATCAACACAATTCACAGCTCAACTTTCTCTTATTATCATCATACCTGCATTAAGGAATGGAGTTTTATGATATGATAATAGGGTGGTTTGTTTCAAAGTGTGGGGTAAGCAAGTAAAAAAAAAAAAGTAGTGCTATTGGGGGTTGAAATGCATACTTTGCACATTGTATTTGATTAAGAGTCATTATTCTTTTCCTATATATTTTAAGCTAGATGTTCCATGCAATTCTTAATTTTGTATATATATATATATTTAAAAAAATGATAAAAGTAAAAAAAAAAAAAGAAAGAGAGAAAATAAAAGAAAAGTTACATATATATATACAAAATTCATATATGTTCTAGCATTGGTTATCAAAAGAGGAATGTTGACTCATGTATTTTTATGCAAATATGTAAGATTATCAAGGGTTGGTGAGTATGCCATTTGAGGGAGTTATGAGTGCCTTAGCAAGAGTAGTGTCTAATTTAGATACTCCATTTCTTGATGCTCTAGCTTAAATGTCGTTTCTCACACCTTCACCTTAGCCCCATTGCATCCAAATAAAAGACCTTCGGATTATTTCTTGAGAAAATCAGTGAGGGAGATTGGATAATTAAACAAGTTTATGGTAGTATGCAATCATGAGTGGTTTGAGTGATTAACTTTTGAAATCGAGTGAAACACTTAGATGAGAGATAAGATTTGTATGTCTGGATTAATGAATGAGTTAAGAAAATCTTGATTGAAGGAAATTGCAATTATTTATGTCTAATGTCTTGAAGGATTTCATCTTATATGTTGGAATTATAGTTAAGGTTGTTTGAGTTTTTAATTTATGCCATGTGAATTTGCTTGAGGACAAGCAAAGTTGTAAGTGTGGGGTAGTTGTTTTGTTAGTTTTTGTCATAGATTTGTAGTTTGTTTATTATGATAATTATTGTTTTATTTAGGTATTTTGTTAGTTTTTATCGGTTTGTTTAGTGTTTTCATTAATTTTGATAGTTTTAGTTTATTTCAGTGTTTATGTTGTTTTTGATCTAGTTTTTAGTATGTGTTTATGTTTTGTTAGTTATTGTTTATTTAGTTTTTGTTTAAAGTTATTTGATGTTTTGTTTTAGGTTAAAAAAGCCAAGGAACCAAGACTGAAGGAAGAATGCACAGTAGCTGACACAGGCAGAGGACACAGCCAAGTCACTGGCCGTGTCCCATATCAAGTTAAAGAAGAAGAGCAACTCACAGAAGCAGACACATGCAAGGGACACGGCCAAGTCAGTGGCCGTGTCCCTCCAATGAAGCCTAGACACGGCCAAGTCACTCTGACTTGGCCGTGTCTCACCAAGTTCCAAAGGAATAGAAGAAGCAAAACTCACAGTGGAAGACACAAGCAAGGGACACGGCCAAGTCACCTGGCCGTGTCCCTCCAAAAGGCTTCAACACGGCCAAGTCAAGCTCCACTTGGTCGTGTCACTCAACAAAGAAGAAAAGAAGAGAGGCAAGCAGTGGTGGACACAGGCAAGGGACACAGCCAAGTCACCTGGCCGTGTCCCTCCAAAGAACACTCACACGGCCAAGTCACTTCTGACTTGGCCATGTCCCTCATGAACTAAATGCACAACGGATTTTAAAGCGTACGTTTCGTATAAAAGGAAAAGGAAGAGCTAGGGTTGAGGGCGGTTGAGGATTTGGAGCAAAGTTTTGAGCCGTCAAAGAAAAGTTTTAGGGTTTAACATTAGTTTTCTTGATTTTGATTAAACTTTGGATCAAAACTAGTTTTAGATTAGATTGTTCATACCATTGTTTCATCCTTCTTGCAAGATTTGAACAAGAGATTCTTCAGAAGCTTCAAGGAGTTGTAACTTGGTTTTGTTCTCGAACTTATTCTCTTTATTTTCATTGAATGGATATTATCATGTCTATTTTGATTTCTTTGAACATTAATGAGATGAATATGTTTGATTGCATTATGAACTAATTTGATCTAGTCTAGGGTTTGTATGGATCTGCTATGATTGTATGAATTGGTTTTTCTCTTAGCTAATAATTTCTTTAGCCTTGATTGAATGAAACATTGTTAATATATAATTGATTGACAACCAATTATGTGTTTTAAGGTATTAGATGATGGATCGAGAGATGAAGTTTAATACTTGAACAATTCAATTAGGGACTTAGGTGAATTAGAGATATAACCTATTAAAAAGATTATTTCACTTATAACAAGATTAGTTTAAAGAGGTTTGAATGCGAGAGCTTATTTCCTTGACTTGATTAGTTGAGTTGTTTGAGATTTAATCTTTGAAATTGAATTAGTTAAGAGGAATAACCGTTCATACATATAAGTAGTAGAGAAGTGCAAACCCTAGACCATTCTATCAAGTGAATCAAAACTCAGCTCAATTTACTTTTATTGTTTTAAACTTTAATCAATCTTCTTCATTATTTAGCAATTTATAAATCTCTTTATTACTTGTTAAACATAATCTGATAAGCAATTAACCACTTAGCTTCCTTGAGAGAACGACCTTGGGGCAATCACCTTTACTACAGCTACCTCGTATACTTGCGAGTGACGCTTTGTGGTAGAGTTAATTCGAGCGCAACATTCATCGCGCAGGTGACAGGGTAGAACCGGAGAGTTCAGCTAGACTGAGTCGAGTCTAGACTTTGAAGTGTTGATTGCGGGCTTAAAGATCATAGACAAACTGCCAAACATGTATAAACTTTATGTTTTGTAAACATGGATTTTGATGTATTTATATATGTAAATACCACTACATTTTCCGTTGCATAATGAATAAATGTTTTATTTAGTATAGTTTATAATAAAATATAAAGTGTTTTATGTTTTCTTATATTATTGCATAAGAGAAAAATTGGGTTATCTAATATAAACCGTGGCACTCCTGTATTCGGTATATGTATATTACAAGTGTAGTAGTATGTAGTGTGCGTATACGGGGTATAGGGGTGTTACATCTGTTTTGGTATCAGAGCCTAGGTTTGAGATTCTCAACCTAGGTAAATTGTAAGAAAAAGAACATTTTGATTCTAAATGTTGGTTTTTAAATGAGATACATGTTTTGGCATTGGCAGTCTCTGATCTTTGATGAGGTATATTCTGCTGTATTTGCAAATATAGGTAGTGATGGCGTCTCAGTCACGTCAGTCCATAGAAGGTAGTGCTGAGAGTGTAGCTCCTGAAGAGGGTCGAGATGGAGCTAGGATTGAGAGAGCTGGAGAGGCACCTGCTCCTGTGCAAGAGAGATCAGCTGCTGATGAGGTTCTGCCGGTTTGGTTACGGCATGTGGCAGAATTGTTGAGGCAAGCTCCAGTGCAGCCACCGCCACCACAGCCACAAGTACCGGTGAGGCATTATGATAAATTGAGGAAATTTGGGGCTGAAGATTTCTTTGGTACTCCAGATCCTGCAGTAGCTGACTAGTGGTTGGATAGAGTTCAGATGGTATTCATCCAGTTGCAAGCCACTCCTGAAGAGAAATTTGATTATGCTAGATGCCTTCTGCAGAAAAATGCTTATGATTGGTGGAAGACGGTTCCTCATGCTATGGATGATCCACCGACTTTGTTTTATAGTGATTTTCTGCGGGAGTTTGAGCAGAAATATACTCCGAGAGAGTATAAGGATGTCAAGAAGATGGAATCTCTGAATCTGAGACAAGATAACCGGACCGTGACAGAGTATGAGGTAGAGTTCATCCGGTTGAGTCATTATGCTGGGGGGATTATTTCAGATGAGATTGACCGGTGTAGGAGATTTGAGGAAGGGTTGAGGCCCTCTATTATGTGTATTGTTGCTGATTCTCGGTATCAGGATCTTTCCCCGCTTGTTGCAGCAGCCAGAAGTGTTGAGAGAGCACAGGCTATTGCAGTAGCTGCTACTGAAGAGGAGACCAGAGTTAGGAGATCCCAGTTTGAGGCAGGGTCTTCATCTATGAGGAGAGGCCGAGGAAGTTTTGTTCCGAGAGTCAATAGGAACCAGAGGCAGTCGGGTAGGTCAATTCAGTATCAGAGGCAGAGACCGAGACCTACAGTTTCTGTAGCTAGTGCTCCGACTCCAATGGTTCAGAGGTCTACTCCACCTACATGTGTCCATTGTGGTAGGATACATGGGGGTGTTTGTTGGAAGATTAGTGGATCAGCTGTGTGTTTCAGATGTGGATCGCTTGACCATTTCATTAGAGATTGTCCTGAGATGCAAGAGCATAGGCAGGCAGATTCTATAGTTTCTCGACCTAGTGTGAGAGGAGGTCGAAGTGGCAGAGGTGTTAGTAGAGGTGGTCGACCCGGGATCAGTCAGAGAGGAGGCTCTACATCCGAAGGCAGTAGGCCAGATGAGGCTGGGTCTTCTCAGCGAGTGTATGTGATGCAGAGGCAACCGAATGTTTCAGCAATCATTGCGGGTACATTTTCTTTATTTGGCATTTTAGTTCTTGCTTTGATTGATCCAGGATCTACTCATTCATACATAAGTGCATCTATCTTGCCTGTGTCTGAATTGCATTCTGAGTCCCTAGGATTTGGTGTCTTGGTGAAAAATCCTTTAGGGCATAGTGTGGTAGTTAGCAAGGTGCATCGTGATAGTTCATTTGTGGTGCAAGGTGAGGAGTTTTTGGGTGATTTGATTGAAATGCCTTTTAAGGAGTATGATTTGATTTTAGGTATGGATTGGTTGTTTAAGCATGGAGCTGTGGTAGACTGTCAAAAGAAGTGTGTTACCCTGAGAACCAATAATGGTAGAAGTGTGATGGTATCTAATGAACAGAGACAACTTGCATCCTTGTTTGTTTCAGCTGTTGCAGCTAGGAAGTTGTTTAGAAAAGGATGTGATGCTTTATCTTGCTCATGTTGTGGATACCAGAGTAATGGGTTCTCAACTTGATAGTATACCCACAGTTGCAGAATTTCCAGATTTTTTTCTGAGGAGTTGCCAGGGTTACCCCCTGAGAGAGAGGTTGAGTTTGGTATTGATTTGTTGCCTGCTACCACTCCCATCTCCATTACTCCTTATCGAATGGCACCTGCTGAGTTGAGAGAGTTGAAGGTGCAGTTGCAGGAGTTGTTAGATAAAGTGTTTGTTCGCCCTAGTGTTTCTCTGTGGGGAGCACCTGTTTTGTTTGTGAAGAAGAAGGATGGTACTTTGAGGTTGTGCATAGATTATAGGCAATTGAACAAGGTGACTATCAAGAATAAGTACCCTTTGCCTAGGATAGATGATCTCTTCGATCAGTTGAAGGGAGCAGCAGTGTTTTCCAAGATTGATTTGAGATCAGGGTACCATCAGTTGAGAGTCAGAGCTGAAGATGTTCCTAAGATAACTTTCCGCACAAGATATGGGCATTATGAGTTTTTAGTGATGCCTTTTAGATTGATGAATGCACCTGCAGCTTTCATGGATTTGATGAGTAGGGTGTTTATGCCCTATCTAGATCAGTTTGTGGTGGTCTTGATTGATGATATTTTGGTGTATTCGCGTAATGAAGAGGATCATGACAAGCATCTGCGGATTGTATTGCAGATCTTGAGAGAGAAGCAATTGTATGCTAAGCTGTCGAAGTGTGAGTTTTGGCTTGATCAAGTGACTTTTCTCGGTCATATAGTTTCAGCAGATGGTATAAGAGTTGATCCGAATAAAGTTGAGGCCATTTTGAATTGGAGTCCACCGAAGTCTGTGACTGAAGTTAGAAGTTTTCTGGGTTTGGCAGGCTATTATCGACGGTTTGTGAAGGGTTTTTCTTTGATAGCTACTCCACTCACCATATTACTTCAGAAGGGAGTTAGATTTGTGTGGACAGATCAGTGTCAAGCAAGCTTTGAGCAGTTGAAAGAAATGTTGACTTAAGCTCCTGTTCTTACTTTGCCTGTGGAAGATAAATCATATGTGATTTACAATGATGCTTCACATAATGGTTTAGGTTGTGTTTTGATGCAGGAGGGTAAAGTCATAGCTTATGCTTCTCGGCAGTTGAAGCCACATGAGCTTAATTATCCGACGCATGATTTGGAGTTAGCAGCCATAGTTTTTGCTTTGAAGATTTGGCGACACTACTTGTATGGGGAGAAGTGTTTCATTTACACGGACCATAAGAGTTTGAAATATTTGGGGGTTCAGAGAGAGCTTAATCTTCGGCAAAGATGATGGCTGGAACTGATCAAAGATTATGACTGTTTGATTGATTATCATCCTGGTAAGGCAAATATTGTTGTGGATGCTTTAAGTCGGAAGTCTTTGGCAGGTTTAACTATTTATTCACTCTCGTTGCTTGTTGAGTTGAAAGCGTTGGTTTTGAATCATGTGATGATGGAGCCTTGTTAGCTCAGTTGCATTTGAGACCGGTGCTGTTGGATCAGATTAAAGAGGCTCAATTGGTTGATGAGAAAATTCAGAAGATTGTTTCGGGTTGCCAGAAAGGAGAGAACCGAGATTTTTATATGAGAAAAGATGGTAGCCTTTGGTTCAAGGATAGATTGTGTGTTCCTGATGATGCAAGATTGAGAAAGATTATTTTGGAGGAAGCACATCAGTCGGTTTTTGCTATGCACCTTGGGAGTACCAAGATGTATTATGATTTGAAGCAACATTACTGGTGGTCAGGTATGAAGAGGGACATAGCGGAGTTTGTATCTAAATGTCTCACTTGTCAGAGGGTGAAAGCTGAGCATCAAGTTCCAACAGGGTTGCTCCAACCTTTATCAGTGCCTGAACTGGTTTGCCATTGACTCAGAAGAAGCATGATGCTATCTGGGTTATTGTTGATCGGTTGACAAAGACAGCTCATTTTCTTCCAGTTCAGATGGACTATTCTCTTGAGAAGTTGGCTGAGCTGTATATCAGTGGGATAGTGAAGTTGCATGGAGTCCCAATTTCTTTAGTGTCTGATCGAGATCCCCGGTTTACTTCGAGATTTTGGAAAAGTTTACATGGTGCTTTGGGTTCTCAATTGCACTTTAGCACTGCTTTTCATCCGCAGACAGATGGGTAGTTAAAGAGAGTGATACAGATTTTGAAGGACATGTTGAGAAGCTGTGTCATTGAATTCGCTGGAAGTTGGGACAAATTTTAGCCATTAATGGAATTTGCTTATAACAATAGTTATCAGTCTAGTATTAAAATGGCACCTTATGAGACATTGTATGGTAGAAGATGCAGAACACCTCTATGTTGGAATGAAGTTGGAGAAGGCAAATTGGTTGGTCCTGATTTGATTAAAGAAACGGAAGAGAAAGTGAAAATAATTCGGGATTGGTTGAAAGCAGCTTCAGATCGGCAGAAATCTTATTCAGATTTGAAGAGGAGAGACATAGAGTTCAATGTTGGAGATAAAGTATTTCTGAAAGTGTCTCCTTGGAAAAAGATTTTGAGATTTGGCCGCAAAGGGAAGCTAAGTCCTCGTTTTATTGGACCTTATGAGGTATTGGAGAGAGTGGAACCAGTTGCTTATCGAATTGCTTTGTCGCCTAAGTTGGATAGAATTCATAATGTCTTCCATGTTTCTATGCTGCGGAGGTACAGATCAGACCCATCTCATGTTCTGTCCGTTGAATCTATTGAGGTGAGTCCAGATCTAACTTTTGAAGAAGAACCGGTGGCTATTTTGGCACATAAAATGAAAGAGTTGAGAAATAAGAAAGTGCCACTTGTAAAGGTTCTTTGGAAGACTCATGCGAAGGAAGAGGCAACTTGGGAGAGTGAGCAAGCGATGCGAGATCAGTATCCCCAGCTGTTTCAGATTGAGATTAGGTAATTTCGAGGACGAAATTTCTTTTTAGAGGGGGAGAATTGTAATATCCCAAAGTATACCCTAAAAGTTTTGGAATATTTATTGTTGTATTTGGATTAATTGTATATGTTTAAGTGGAAAGAGAAAAGAGGTAAAGAGAAGAGTGTATATGTTGTATATATGAGATATATACAACATATACAAGTCAAAGAAATAGAAGGTCAAAAGAAGATTTATTTATTTTTATTAAATTAATTGAAATGAAAATTAGTAAGTGGATGAAGATTTTTATGAATATTATATTAATTAAATTGCTTGGTTGAGAATTAAAGGGAGTTTTAGTGGTTGAAAGAAGTGTTGAGTGTTGACTTTACTTTTCTCTATTCATCTTCTTCTTCTTTTCTTTTCTCCTTGGCTGGCTAGCTCCATAGCAAGAGAGAAAGTGAGATTTTGTCTTTCCAAACTCAAGATTGAAGGATGTTTCAAGTGATAAAGTTGGAAATCTAAGAGTTTTCATCACTTTTGGTAAGTTCTCCACTTGATTCTTTAGTTTTCTTCTAAGTTTGTGTTTTGAGTTTGGTGTTTGATTGCTGATGGTATGTGTATATTTGATTATGGTGTATTTGAGGGTGTTTGATCTTATTGGTGTTGATTTTGAGATAGAGTTAAGTTTGGTGTTGGAAGAAAACAAGTATTGTGTTTGAGTTGTGTGTATGTGATGGTTGTGAATTGGTGTTTGATGTATGTTTTGAGTTGTTTTGATGTTTTTGCAAGTTAGTATGGTTTATGGGTGTGTTTAGTTAAGTTTGTTTGGAGTGGAAGATGGTGGAAGTAAGAGGTTTGTTGGATGTGATGTTATTGTTGCCGGAATCAAGATTTTTAGCCTGGCATGCCCATGAGCACGGCCAAGCCTTTAGGAATGTCAATGAGTCTGTTTTATGGATGGGTAACATGACCAGTGACACGCCCATGTCACTGAGCGTGTCACAGCTTCTGTGTTGTGGTAGCATTGACACGTCCAGTGACACGCCCATGTCACTGAGTGTGTCATAGCTACTGTGTTGAGGGAGGATTGACACAGCCAGTGACACGCCCATGTCACTAAGCGTGTCAAAAAGCTTCTGTGTTGTGAGTTTAGGGCACGGTCAGGAACACGCCCGTGTTGTTGAGCGTGTCATGTGTAGAGTTTGCCCTAGTTGATTCTTAGCCTTATTATCTCATGTGTATCTTTAAGTGAGTGTGTATTATCACTTTTGGATTAGGTTTTGAAGAGATTGAGTTGCCCTAATCCAAGCATTGGAGGATTCTTGGAAGAGGAAGTGTTTAGATTGGTGTGAGTTGCTCTTGAGGTAAGTACAAACTTACATGGTTGCATACATTTACATGACTTTGAGACTTAACACATTTGGTTATAAATGTGTTAAGTAATTTATTACATTGTTAATACATTTGATTAATGTTATGATTTGTATAATGTGAAAGATATGATGATCATTCAAAATGTATGTCCAGTGCAATTGGCTATGTATACTTTAATGATGAGATGTGCAGCCATTGTTGTTGGCTATAATGATGCAAATGAAATAATTGGGGCATGGTTGCATAGTTTGATTATGAGAAATGAATTGTGAAAGAGATTGATAATGAGATAAATGAATTAATTGTGTGCCTAGTATGTTATTCAATTTTCAGAGTTCTGGGTTTGGCGGCATGCCTATGAATTGCTGGGCAGGTGAAAAGACCGGAAC
Organism: Garcia nutans; assembly: GCA_947685225.1. Taxonomy (NCBI): domain Eukaryota; kingdom Viridiplantae; phylum Streptophyta; class Magnoliopsida; order Malpighiales; family Euphorbiaceae; genus Garcia; species Garcia nutans. The sequence continues at coordinate 13,617,715 of CANTUV010000041.1, forward strand.
GTAAGCCGAGCCCAGCTAATAAATATGAAAAATGATATTTTTGAGGTGAAAAGACCGGGTCATAAGCCTCAAAAATAGTAACAATCTAGCCGGGTTGAGGACCAAGATACTGGGGCCCTAGGGTCTAGTCGGGTTGAGGTCCAAGAGACTGGGTCTGTTACATTATCCATGGATAGATATATATATCGCCTACGGGCTTGATGAATATGATTATTGACCAAAGCAGTAACTCTGAATTTTGAATAACATATTAGATCTTTTTTGGGCCCATGCTTGTCTTTGTTTCAATGTGAATCATAAATGGTAAAATAATTAAATAAGATAATGAAATGTAACATTATGAAATATAGCATTTTTGAATATGATCTCTATTGCTTGAAAGTATGACATTGACATTGCATTAAAGCATATTATTATTGTGGTTTGTACCACTAAGCCTATGGCTTAGTGCGATTGTGGTTCATCGCACAGGTGACAGGGTAGAACCGGAGAGTTCAGCTAGACTGAGTCGAGTCTAGAATTTGAAGTGTTGATTGTGGGCTTAAAGATCAGAGACAAACTGCTAAACATGTATAAACTTCATGTTTTGTAAACATGGATTTTGATGTATTTATATATATAAATACCACTATATTTCCGCTGCATAATGAATAAATGTTTTATTTAGTATAGTTTATAATAAAATATGAAGTGTTTTAAGTTTTCTTATATTATTGCATAAGGGAAAAATTGGGTTGTCTAATATAAACCGTGGCACTCCTGTATTCGTTATACGTATATTACAGGTGTAGTAGTATATAGTGTGCGTATACGGGGTATAGGGGTGTTACAGATATTGCTAGAAGGGTAGCTGTAAAATACAAAACCTATAGGTTAAGAAAACCTAGTTTGTAAATATAGTAAATAAGCATCGAAAATTTTGAAATTCTACTTATAGGTTTACATATATGTTAAGCTTTAAAGAAGGATCAATGGTAAAAGTAGAACTTAAAATAGAAGCTACTAGAAAACCCACTATAAAAATTGGAAATTAAAGGTTTGAGAAACCTAATTAAATAACATAGTGAATGACTAAGGAAAAATATGAAATTTTATATATAAGTTCATTTATATGTTTAGATTATATGGTTTAAATTCCATAAATGATAGTTAAGATTTGGTGGTTAAAAAATGGTGAAAAAGAGGCTGCCATGTAAGATTTAAAGTCTAATAGCTTTTAATATTTTGGAAAAAAAATATAAGTTAAATTTAAATGGTAAATATATGAAAAGAAGTATAAAATGATCTTATAGATGGATTAAGAATAAATCTAAAATTTGGTAAATTTTTAAATTAATTTTGAGGATTAAAATAACAAAAATGTTGTTTTATGACTATGGAAATAAAATTAAGAAATTTATCTAGAAATCGAGATTTTGGGCAAATGATTTGAAATTATAATTTCCATTGATTTGCAATTTATTGATTTATTACAATTGAAAACTTATTTAAAGTAATTAAAACTTTAGATAATTTGCATTCTAATGATTTTCTAAGAGTAAATATAAACTATTGATTATTTTTCTAAACTTTTATTGAATATGAATATTTAAGAAATTGAAAATTTTTATTAACAAAGAAATGTTCATAAATAGTTTAATATATTAAATGGATTTATACCAATTTAAGTTGGTATTTATCATACGATGACAAGTATAAAAATGTATATATATTTTTAGTTATAATGAAGTTTTCATTATTATAAAGAAATTTTAAGAAAAGTGTAACACCCCCTACATAATTTGTACACTTAACTATATAGGTAATGTCACTTAAACACTCAATTTGACTATAAATATAATATATAAATAAAACCAAAATGTTTTAATACGTTAATGTAATTGTTAACTTTTAAAAGAAATATCGTGATCATACTCGTATTACATATATACATCTATTTAATTTACAAAAAACTCCTATTATTAAGTTACATTTCATACATTATTATAATCCTCTTACTACCCACAAACTTATACAAATGTCATACAAAATTATAAAGTGATGCTATGTGAACCATACAAAATACAGTATTTATAATATTGCTCTTTGAACCTTTGTGATGTAGTTGATTAGAAATATATATCTCTCATTTTGCAGTCTTAACTCTTTTAGTTTGATTTGCGCATCAAAAAATAAATCTAACACGCGAAGCAAAGCTTAGTGGAGCTTATACAATTATAATATATAAGAAATTTTAAAGAAAAGAACTTTACATTACTAATTTAGAAGCAATAGAAAATTATCATTTTAAAACATTAAAAAAGAAATTAATGAACTCATTTAAGCTTAATACACTAAACACGATTAAATTCAACATTTGATTAGCTTAATAATAACCACATATCACATTATTTTCAATATAAATAACTTCTTTAAATTTTTTCATGGACACTAAACCCATATCATATGTTTGCATAACGGGTCACTGTTGGTAATTTAATATCCAATCTCAAGAAGATGTAATGGAAAATATGCCCACTGACATTGATGACACAATGTGTCCATTAATATTATGATGTGCCCACTATTACTATGAATATCCACCTACAGCTAGCCATTCAATCCCAAGCTAGATCTAAAATAAGTATGTTTTGGGCAATTTACTAGTTTTTAATTAACATGAATTAACATTGAATTATATATACCATGTCAATGGAATAGTACTTTGATCAACATTTAGTATTATATATATTTGTCATATATTCAAAGTTTATTACTCTTTTCCATAGTTTTAATACATATACATGAATTCTTAACACAAAGATAAGAAATATAAATATATAAGCCTCATACTAGGTCTGTATATCATAAAATACAAGTCAAAAATATTATTCAGGTACCCCACAGCCGTGGCATCTCAACCCCATTCCCTTGGGATGCAAAACAAGGCTGCCAAACATCTTTATAGACCTCTACAATCGTCGCACTCAAGGATCACACCCGTGGCATGCAAAACAACATTATTTCTTCAAAAAAAAAATAAGCAAACAGCCTCATTTCCAATCCCATGGCCGTGGCACTTATTTGCCATGCCCGTGGCATTAATTTTGGTTATCTTCAAAATATTTCTTCTTCAGTAGTCCCAACTTCAACACCACACCCTTGGAACCTCTAAGCCATGCCCGTGGTATCCTAATATTGTGTATTTTACACACTAAATCACATAAACCTAACATATTGAAGATCTAAGATAAAGATATATCAAAACTAATTTTTTGACATAAAAAGAGTTCATATCAAATATTTTACTCAAACTATAATTAATCAAATCTTTAAACATCACTTATGGCTAAAAACAACATCAAACCACTTAATTCTTATAAAGATTGAATTAAGAATCATACTAATCACATATAAGTTCTTTTAATTCATTTTTCATTCATCAATCCATTTAACCAATACTTTTAAGAAATAATTCATTATAAATTACTCAATCAACCAATTCAAACATTAAAACTTATAGAAATTTAAATATTTACAAATTAAAACACATAAACACATACCTTTTTCAAAAATCCCTCTTTCTGTATGATCGCTTGTTAATAATCTTGCCTTCTCTAGTTTATTCTTCTAAAAACCTATAACTAGATGTGATTTCCTTTTAAATTTTTGCTAAATCATTGAAAAGAAGAAGAAAGGAGAAGTTTTGGTGGCAATGGTGATGATAGGTGTGGGAGATGGAAGAAGAGAGAAAAAAATTCTACACACACACACATGTACATATATATATATAGTTTAATCAGGTGTAGGAAATCTCATTTAACTATAGTGCACCCTCACTCTTAACCTTTGATTCTAAATCGAGTTTTAATCCTGTAATATCGTTAAAATAATTTTTTTCAGTAAATTTTAAGATCCACTATTCATTATTTTCTATTTATATCATTTATCTTGGTCATTTTTATCACTATACACTATCAATTATCAATATTAATTAAAAAGTTCACTATTTAAAATTTTAAACATTACAAAAACATTCAAAGATAATTGTGACTATAAAATTATGATTCAAATATATATATTTTTGGAATATATATATATATATGAAATTAAAGCTTTATGTAAAAAATCTAGAAAAAAAAATTAATAATATTTTAAGATTAAGAATTTTAAACGACCTAATTGGATTAAATATAAACAGCTACATATATGATAGTTTAGAAATAGTTTAAATAATAATAATAATTGATGTATTACCTAAAGAATTAGGTAATTAAAAGTAATATACTGACATACGAGTAAAATATTCCCTTGACAATTTAAATATAATTGCTAAGTATTTTATTTATGAAGGATTAATTGATAGTTAATTAATTTAAAAATATTAGCTAGTGGTAAAGAAATGTTATTAAAGAATGCTGAATAACAAATAAAATAAATAATATGATACTATTAATTGAATTACGTATTAAATTAAGAATAAGAAATTTCATAAATGTATGTTATGATATTGGGATATGAAACCTTAAAGATAAAATATACAAAAAAAATATTTACAGACTAGTATAGTTAAGGAGATATATTCCCCAACGAAATAATATTTATGAGTTAATAATTCAAAGAGATAAATAATATATTAAGCTAAGACTATAAAGAAGTAACTTCTAATTAATTAGAAAATTTTATTGCGAGGAATAAAACATCAAAAGTAAATAAAGACATATTTATATTTTTTATGAATAAATAAAGAATTTTATTCTGAGGAATGAAATATTAAAAATGAATAACTAAATTTATGCATTCTTATTATGTTTCTAAATAAACTCTTTTCCACTATGGTAAGCCTTCCAGATAATATCTTCTGAGACTAACCTAATGACCTAGCTAGCCTTTTTGGTATTCATATTTGTAGAACCTAACCCTAGAGGGGGTTAAACTACAAAGCAGTGTACACTGATGTTCTAATATGCGCATAAGGAGAAGTTATTACCTTGATTATTATGGCCTCTGGCCTATCTATTATGGTCTTTGACTTATGGTCTTTGACCTATCTATTTTGATCTGTCATATGAACCCCTTTAACTGGAAATGATTTCCTTAATATGCACTAGCGTGAATAGTTTTTAGTCTATTTCTTATACCTATGATAATTTCTTAAATTCTGAACTGTTATTCTATGTTACTCATGTTAGTTTTGAACAATTGTAATTACATTTTTGAGCCCTAAATAACACCTAAAAGAAAATACTAATCTGATACGGCTATTCAGGTGGCCCATGGGCCTAAGAATCTCGGCCCAACCTAAGTGGTTCTAGCCGAGTTGGGCTGACCTGAGCCAGCGACTAGGTTGGACTTAGGGTTATAGGTGTTTAACCCGGCATAACTCGGGTCGGACTTTGGGTATATTTAAAAAATCTCAGGTCAACCCGGCCCTACCTGAGAGTATATATAACATAAAGCCTAATTTCTAATGGTTGTCATCTGTGTCGTCTCCCCTTAATCCTCTTTTATTTCATTTTGCCTCAATTCTTCTCCAAGTTCATTGAAATTTTCTCTATCAATAACTACCTCTTCTCTTCCATTTTTTCTCTGAGATTTTCTTTATCAAGAACTTCATGTTGTATTTAGTCGTCTTCATGCTCCCTCAACTTCGCTCCATCAACCATATATCACACTCTCTCTCGGCTTCACCATCAAGGGCGCTCTTTACACAAAATCTTGATTTCTCCATCTTAATTTCTCAATCATTCTCTTCATCTTTTTGTGACTACCTCTTCTACATCGACTTTTGATTACATATAGATATGTAGTTTTGGGTATTACTATTGTTGGTATTATTCTTGTAATATTTGGTGTTTTACAATTTTGGTTTTGGGTTTTTAGATTTCATTCTTATCCTTGAGAAATATGTGTTTATTATTCAATGATTATTTCTCATTTTAGGTGTTTTGGTTAGTTCCAGATTTGTAATTGTTTTATATTTTATAGTTTTGGATTTTTTTTTTTTGTTAAACATAAGTTTGTACAACCTATTTGGTATCATTTCTCAAATCTATATTATGATTTTAGATATATTGTGACTTTGTGTAGTTCTGTAACTTGTTTATTTTAGGATCTCAAATCTTTTTTTTAGGATAATCTCAAATATGTTTGTTTGTTATAATAATAGTAATAATAAGATGGAATTTCAGAAGTTAAGAAGACATACAATTCAAGAAGTTAGTTTTTTATTTATAATAATAATAATAATATATCATATAAAAGATTTTAAAAAATAGAACCCATGGCCCGGTTGGCCCGAGTCTGCCGGAGCCAGCCTGGCCTATTCAGGTCTAGGGTCAGGCTGAAAGCATAATTTTTCAGCCCGAATTATACTCGGGCCTGGCTGCGGGCTAGGGGCAAACCCGACCCAGCCCGGCTCGAGTGCACCCTTATAATCTAATATGCATTTACCTTACGATAGGTAAATTTATTAAGAAACTATAAGTGAAGATGGATACCAGAACATGAATTTAGATACCAAATTAATCAATGTTATCTAAGTAAAATATTGAATTAATTACTGTACAAAAATAAACATAAAAAAATTAGTACGGAAATGAGTACTATATAATAAGTAACGAATTAGTTAAGGATCAGCTTATAATGAGCCTAGATAAATAAAATGTTAGGTTAATTCTAAGTACTCTGGGAACATATGCATTATGTATAATAAAATAGTGGAAGCAATTCATAAAAAGGTGCTACGAATTCTAAATCAATATCTGTAATATCAACTTCAAAAGTGCAAGAAGTTACTTCAACTGTATTAAACTGTTAATCACTTAAAGTGAAAATTAAAGCAAATGTAATAAGCCTAAACACTTACTGAGTTGCGGCTTACTCCTCACTAGTTGTTGTGCTTAGTATTATTTTGCAGATAGAGCGACTCTAGTGATGGTGGCACTGTAGTATCCAAGAGTAACAAAAGTATAAGAGAAGACAACTAGAAAAGGTTCTGGTTATGTGTAATGTGAAAACAAAAATAAAACTACTATATGAATTAGTAAATGTAAACTGCTTCAAAAAAAGAAAAAACAAACTTGGTGAAGTTTTGGTATTTATTACTGTTCTATTCTGGATTTGGATTCTACGAGGTTCCAGTGTATTAAACCGACCAAACCCTAGAACCATTGCACCTCCAAAATTGGGGTGTGACAGAGGTGGTATCAGAACAAAAATCTTAAAAAGGTAAATAGGAGATAATTATAAAGAAAAAGATCTGGGAAGATAAATTAGAGGGGCAGTTATAGAACAAAAGTTTAAGATTGAAGTGGAATGAGAGAAGATACCACAGTGCCAGAGTTGCCATGATTAAGAGAAAGAATAAGTTTATACGGGTAAAATATAGTCAATATCTTAAGATAGTTTAACGGAGAAAAGTAAGAACATAAGTAAGAGAGAGAGAGAAAGAGAGAGAGAGAGAATTAAAAGAATATGTGTATATATATGGTATATGCCTGTGAAGTGCATATACATTATATCATTCACTTAGGCATCAGAATTTCTAGCATCAGCACTGTGTGAGCATAGCATAAATATATTCATCGATCTATTTAAAATACAGGCTAAAGACGATATATATAAGAAAATAAGTGTAGAAAAAGAAGAAAAGAAAAAAACATAATAGAGTAATTAAGGAAATATGTCAAAATAGCGCATCAAAAATGCAATAATATTAAGCATATAATAAAAGTCTGAGAAATTCGATGATGAAATTTTAAAAGGGGGAAGAATGTTACACCCCAACCTAAAATAGTTAATGTAATATTCCATCCTAAATACAATTCTAAATAGTAATATTATAGATTATAAATTAAAAAAAAAAAAAAAGCTGGACCATGAACTTATAAGGGTTGATTTTATAAGTTGACAATTGTACCAAGAATTAAATTTATATTTTGGGATTAAATGCTAAGCTTACTTGTAATTAGATATTAAATTATGAGCAAAATGAAACTATAATTTAAAATTCGGTACAAACTTGTTATAAAGATTTAAATTTGCTAGACTAATAATATGAATTGGACTTGTACATACATGTAAATGTACATTAAGTTTGGAAACAAGTGAAATTGTGATGTAGGTTTGTAGGTATACTAGGCAATGATTATGGAATAAACAATCGAATTTCTTTTGGTGCCAAATCAAGTATAACGTGTAGGAAAGTAAGAAGAAGTTAAGTTAATAGGCAAATTATGAGATGGGAATTTGACAAATGCTCCATAACAAAGCTAATAAAAACATGTGTAATCACATGTGTCAAGTGAAGGTTTGATGATTTACTAGGTGTCCACCAAATCACATGTTGCTACATATGTCAATTACCAATTCCTAAAAGTTTACAAGTGTATTAACACATATCTTGTAAACAGTTTTCTTCTTGCAATGCATTAGGTAGAAGATTAAAGTAGTGATGAATATATTGTACCTAACTAAAAGCTATCAAATATTGGATAAATGATCATTGTAAATATGACACATGTTCAACATTTGTTTGGGCAAGGATGAAGCTAATCATGGCCACATCATTTATTTGCAACCATATTAGAGATGAATGATTAAAAACAGATAAAGGAAGCAAGAAGCCATGTTAAATGTCCTCATCTAAGGATAGACCGGTAGCTAATCAAGAAGGTAACCAAATGGCCATTGTATATGAAGTATGGTGTGATTAGCAAGTCAATAAACAATAAACTAAAAACGAAAGATAGAAAGTTTATACATCGTGGGCAATGTGTTTAAATACTAAGTCTTCATGTACTATCTAAAAGCAAACCGTGAAATATATATGTATATGTCTCGACCCATTACACCGTTTACACAATTAAATAAATAAAAATTAAAAAAAAAAACTTATGGAGAAGAGAAGAAGAAGAAGAGAAGATTAAAAGATAAACTTTAACTTGGAGAGCCATGAAAAAGGGATTAAAAGGCAAAGGAAATTGGCAAACTAAGGTGAGGGCTCCAAATATCCTTAATTTTAAAAGTTTTAGAAAGAATATATAACAATCAACTTAATTATTTGAATTAATGGATTGATTTTATGAAGTTGAGTCCTAAAATATTTAGATGCTTAATGCTGGAATTGATATATTTCTATAATAGAAATGAGTTTCCATAATTTTTAGGTATATTTAGAAAGGTTTGATGGACTTGAAATTTTTACTGGAATTATTTCTTCATGTCCGTGGTTTATGTGAATGATTTCATAATTTATAAAGTTGATTTACTAATTATTAAAAATGAAAGAAGAAAAACTACTAATGCTGTATCAGCAGAGACATAATCTAAAATAATTGAGAAAACATTTTGAAAAACACAGTAAAGAAAAATCTAAAATTTAAAGCAAAAGTTAATATACATGTCTGTAGTATTTGATTTAAATTTCATAAGTTTTTAATGAGCTTTACTAATTAAAATGAAATCTGAAAGAGATATTGCCGGAAGGGTAGCTGTAAAATACAGAACCTATGGGTTAAGAAAACCTTGTTTGTAAATATAGTAAATAAGCTTAGAAAATTTTGAAATTCTACGTATAGGTTTATATATATGTTAAACTTATATGGTTTAAATTTCAAATTTTTTAAAGAAGGATTAGAGGTAAAAGTATTACTTAAAATAGAAGCTGCTACAAAACCCACTGTAAAAATTAAAAATTAAAGGTTTGAGAAACCTAATTAAATAACATAGTGAATGACTAAGGATAATTTTGAAATTTTAGATATAAGTTCATTTATATGCTTAGATTATAAGGTTTAAATTGCATAAATTATAGTTAAGATTTGAAGGTTAAAAAATGATGAAAAAGAGACTGCCATGTAAGAATTAAAGTCTAACAACTTTTAAAGTTTGGAAAAATAATTTAAGTTAAATTCAAATAGTAACTATATAAAAAGAAGTATAAAAAAATTACATGTGGTCTTATAGATGGATTAAGAATAAATCTGGAATTTGGTAAATTTTTAAATTAATTTTTAGGATTAAAATAAACAAAAGTCTTGCTTTATAATTATGTAAATAAAATTAAGAAATTTATCTGGAAATGGAGATTTTGTGTAAATGATTTGAAATTATAATTTCCATCAATTTGCAATTTATTGATTTATTACAATTTAAAACTTATTTAAAGTAATTAAAACTTTAGATAATTTGCACTCTAATGATTTTCTAAGAGTAAATATAAACTATTGATTATTTTTCTAAACTTCTATTGAATATAAATATTTAAGAAATTGAAAATTTTTATTAATAAAGAAATGTTCTTAAATAGTTTAATATATTAAATAGATTTATACCAATTTAAGTTGGTATTTGTCATATATATATATATATATATATATAGTTATAACGAAGTTTTCATTATTATAAAGAAATTTCAAGAAAATATTCTAAGATAATTGTGACTATAAAATTACGATTCAAATATATATTTTTGGAATATATATATATATATATATATATGTATATGAAATTAAAGCTTTATGCTAAAAATCTGAAAAAAAAAATTAAATGACACATAATTTACCAAGTAAGGAATATTTTAAGATTAAGAATTTTAAAAGACCTAATTGGATTAAATATAAATAGCTACAGATATGATAGTTTAGAAATATTTAAAAAAATTAATAATAATTATTGTAAATTAATGTATTATCTAAATGATTAGGTAAATAAAAAGTAATATCATGAGATACAATTAAAATATCATCTTGATAATTGAAATATAATTGCTTAGTAATTTATTTATGAAAGATTAATTGATAGTTAATTAACTTAAATTGATTAGCTAGCAGTAAAGAAATGTTAATAAAGAATGCTTGAAAAACAAAGAAAGTAAATAATATGATTATTGAATTATTATTGTTAAGCGGTACTATAGTTACTATTAATTGAATTACGTATTAAATTAAGAATAAGAAATTTCAAAAATGTATGTTATGATATTGGGATATGAAACCCTAAAGATAAAATATATAAACAAAATATTTATAGATTAGTATTTAAGGAGATATATTCCTTGGCGGATTAATATTTTACGAGTAAATAATTTAAAGAAATAAATAATATATTCAGTTAAGATTGTAAAGAAATAACTTCCAATTAATAAGAGAATTTTATTCTGAGTAATAAAACATCAAAAGTATATAAAAACATTTATTTTGTTTATGAATAAATAAAAAATTTTATTTTGAAGAATGAAATATTAAAAATGAATAACTAAAGTTATGCATTCTTATTATGTTTCTAAATAAACTTTGTTCTATTGTGGTAAACCTTCTAGGTAATATCTTTTAAGACTAGCTTGATGACCTAGCATGTTTTTCTGATATTCATATTGGTAGAGCCCAACACTGGTGGGGGTTAAACCACTAGACAGTATACATTGGTATTCTAATATGCGCATAAGGGAGAAGTTTCTGCTCTAATTATCGTGGCCTTTTGCCTATCAGTTGTAGTCTCCGACTTATGGTATTTGACCTATATGTTCTGATCTGCCATATGAATTCTTTTACTAGAAATGATTTCTTTAATATGCACTGGCATGAATATTATTATTTTTGGTTTGTTTCTTATACCTATGATAATCTCTTAAATTTTGAATTGTTATGCTAAGTTACTTATGTTAAGTTTGAATCATTATAATTATAGTTTTGAGCCCTAAAGAAAACACCTAAGAAGGAACACTAATCTAATATGCATTTACCTTACGATAGGTAAATTTATTAAGAAACTGTAAGTGAAGATGGATATCAGAATATGAATTTGATGGGTGTCGAATCCACCAAAAATAATAACCTGCTCTTCCTACAAAAGAAAACTTGTAAATAGGGTGAGAAGTGTCGAACCCTAGGGACTAGCTTGCCGAAAGTTAACCAGAACTGAAAATAAAACTAAAAATTAAAATGGGGGATTTAAAATTGGAACGAGATTAATTAAAATTAAAAACGAAAGCAACAAAAATAATATAAAACCTGAAACGATGGGGAAGAATTCAGTCAAGGCATACCGCGGTTCGAAGTTTAAACTGATTGATCATTGATTCAAGAATAATCATTTAATTCAGATTACAGACAAGTTATAGTCAGGAGAAACGTCGACCCAACCAATCCTACCTTATTAATAGGTTATTAAGATACGATCTAATAATAACCCCTAATTAACTAGCAAACCTAAGTACGACGAAGGATTTAACTGTTAACAGCCTTAAATCTAGTAGGACCTTGCCCTAATTAACAGAAACTACGAGTATCCATTTAAATCAGATTATACTCTTCCTTGATATAACCCAAAAGGTTCTACCCAATTAAATTATACCAATCACTACTACATCAATCTAATCAAACAATTACGGATTTAATTCAATTGAATAGTCATGGAAATTACTATCAAACAAAGAACGGGCCCTGTTAATCATTCAATAGAATTTCACTAAGGGATATATTTTCCCAATAAACCATAGAAAGAATATAAATGCAATGTAAATCAAAGAATTCTATTAAGTTCAATTCAATCTCACAATCATGATCAAACTTCTACCTTGGATTAAACCTTGACTGAAAAGGACGACTAGCCACACATGGCTATGGAAGAAAACATTGTAAAATCTGTCAACGAAGGCTGAAATTCGTATCTCCCTTTACGTAATCAAAAAAAGTGTCCATTGAAAAACCTAATTTTAACTTATATACTACTAAAAGTGGGGCCAAAACATAATACAATAAAAGGGGCCTACTAAACAGTATTTAATATTCTTCCTTGGCTTTAAAACGGGCTGAAGACATAAAATTAAATTGCGGGTCAGCCACCAATCAAATTCTGCCGGCACCTCTCTGCCTGCTGCTTAGTCTTGCCCAACGCTAAGGACCCGACAGCTTCATATTTCTCCAAAGAAATCCTAGCAGCTACTCCTGCTTCAAAACTTCTTCAATTTTGCTCTTTTTAGCTTCATTCTCACCAAATCCAACATATCCTAACACAAAAATAAGAATCCAACTAAAAACTCCCATATTAAGCACATATAACACAAAATAAACATAATATTAGCAATAAAAACAAGTTGGATTTGCATGTTATCAGAATTTAAATACCGAATTAATCATTGTTATCTAAGTAAAATATTAAATTAATTACTGTAGAAAAATAAACATTAAGAAAAAATTAGTACAAAAATAAGCACTATAGTAATGAAATAATAAGTAAGCAATCAGTTAATGATCAACTTATAATGAGCACAGATAAATAAAATGTAAGGTCAATTCTGGGTACTCCAGGAACATAAGTATTTTGTATAATAAAATAGAGGAAGCATTCATAAAAAAGATGCTATGAATTCTAAATCAATATCTGTAATATCAACTTCAAAAGTACAAGAAGTTACTTAAATTTGTATTAAGCTACTAATCACTTAAAGTGAAAATTAAAGTGGAAATTAAAGCAAACGTAATAAGCCTGAACACTCATTGAGTTACGGCTCACTCGCTCATTGTTGTGTTTAGTATTATTTTTTTTCACATTGCACATAATCAAAACCTTTCATAGTTGTCTTCTCTTTTATTTTATACTTTTGAATACCACAGTGCCACATCAACTTCAAAAGTACAAGAAGTTACTTAAAATTGTATTAAGCTACTAATCACTTAAATTGAAAATTAAAGTGGAAATTAAAGCAAACGTAATAAGCCTGAACACTCATTGAGTTATGGCTCACTCGCTCATTGTTGTGTTTAGTATTATTTTTCAAGTAGAGCGACTCTAGTGATGGTGGCACTGTGGTATTCAAAAGTATAAAATAAAAGAGAAGACAACTATGAAAGGTTTTGATTATGTGCAATGTGAAAAAAAAATACAACTACTATATGAATTAGTAAATGTAAACTGCTTCAAAAAAAAAAGAAAAAAAATTAGTAAAGTTTTAGTATTTAGTACTATTCTATTCTAGATCTAGGTTCTATAAGGTTCCGCTGTATTAAATCGACTTGAACACTAGAACTGTTGCACCTCCAAAAATGGGGTGTGACGTCCATTTTACTCATTTTTAAAATCCAGCTTGGCTTGAAATCACCACCTTGCATCCCAGTCTTAATTTTTCAAAATTTTCTAACAGTTATGTTGAAAACACAATTTACCGTTGGGATTGGTGGTAATTTATGTTTTCTAATGGGACCTACACAAGTACGACCAAATTGTGCCTCTGTTTTTCAAAAAAATGTAACCATTGGATGATGTTTTGAAACTCCTCAAAACACCCCCAAACAACTATAAATGGCTAGTTTTAGTGTTCAATGCCCCAAAACTCTATAACCCCCCCCCCCCCCCCCCCCAAATCAGAATTTAACTCTTCTATTCACTCTACAACTTCTAACTTTCAAAAATCATCAAACATCTATTCTACTATCTTCTTCTTTCACAATCTCAAGACACCAACAATGGTCCCTAAAGAGAATTCCAAGAAGAAGGCTTTAAGAAGAAAAAAGGGAAGGGGAATTACCACTTCCTCTCAACAAGAAGAGACCCATGTAAGAACACACAAGATAAGGTTCAATAATGATGAAGAAGGAACAATGTGTGCAATTATCAAAGACAAAATAGGTGAACCCAACTGTGTATTCTCTACCTTAATTCTTGAAAGCCTAAACATTAAAAATGATATTAGGGCCTGTTTTAGTAAATTTATTTTTCTTGACATAGATTATCTTGGGTGAGAATCATTAACAAAGGAATTCCTTACTATCTTGAATGTTAATAAGAAAAGTAGTGATCCTTTAAAATACTGTGGTATCTCCTTTAGGTTTTTAAACCAAGATTATGGCCTCACCTTAGAAGAATTCTCCTCCATTTAGGGATTTCAAATTGATGGCATTTCCCATCTATTTAACAACATCCTCACTCCCCAAATTCAATTGAAATTTTAGAGAGAAATCTCTGTAGAAACAACTCTTCATAAACTATCCAATACCAAACTCCTTAGGAGCTTGACCTTTTGGATGTTTCATAGGATAATAATCTACACCATAAGTGCTAGAGGTGAGAGTAATGAGAAAGTAACTCAAAAGAACCTTCTTTTTCTCTGTTGTCTAATCAAGGGAGAAGCCATCCAAAAAGGAAAATTTCTAATTGACACTTTCCTCCACATTATAAAAACCAAAGCTGAACTCATCTTACTCTCCTCCTAAATCACTTAAATTGCAAAATATATTAGTGCCCTTACCATAACCTATAAAGTTACACTCTCTCATCCTCTTAATCCAACCACCAAATCCTTCAACATTGGTGTAGACCCTTAATTTTGGCCCGGTGTTAATTAAATTTTAATTTAAAAAAAGGTAAATTAAATTTGGTTTCAATTTAAAAATCCCAATCAAACTCAAAGGTCCTAATTAAATTTAAATCAAATTAAAAGGGCTAAATCAACTCAAGACCAACCCAAAAAGCCAAAACGGTATGCCAAAATTAAGTTCATGTCGAATTGGCATAAGCCAATTCGAGTGCCAATTCGACATGATGTAAGGCCTCATGTCGACATGAGATGGCTTTTCTTTATCTACCTTTGGAGTTTCATTGATTTCAATCCTCTAAATTAATACATCTACAAAATCATCATGAACACTACCATTCCCATAATCAAGTACAACATGCATTGATTCTTCAACTACTAGAGTTCTTTTATTAAAGACTCTATATGTTTTACTAGAGAATGAATATCCTAAAAAAACACCTCCATCTGATTTGGAAGAAAATTTTTCAAGGTTGTCCTTGGTGTTTAATATGAAGCATTTGCATTCAAATACTCTAAGGTGTGAAATTTTAGGTTTTCTTCTATTCCAAAGCTTATAAGATGTTTTATTTAACAAAAGACTTTTAAGAACTCTTTTTGAAACATAGCAAGCAGTATTAGCAGCGTTCGCCCAAAAGTAAGAAGGTAAGTTATACTCACTAAACATTGTTCTAGCCATTTCAACCAAAGTTTTATTTTTTCTTTTTACCACTTCATTTTGTTGTGGTGTTCTAGTAGCTGAGAAATTATGTGATATACCAAGTTCATTACAAAAATTTTCAAAGTATTCATTTTCAAATTCTTTTCCTTGATCACTTCTAATAGATGTGATCACATAAATTTTTTATTTTGAACTCATTTTGTAAATATTTTAAAAGAATCAAAAGTATCTTCTTATGAGCTAAGAAATTAACCCATGTAAACCTTGATTAATCATCAACAGGTACAAATATATATAATTTTTCACTTAGGCTAGCAACTCTATTTAGCCCAAACAAATCTAAATGAATCAATTATAAAGGTCTAGAAGTACTTACAATATTTTTGGCTTTGAAAGAGATTTTGTGTTGCTTTCCAAATTGACAAGGTTCACAAACTTTATCTTTGTGAAACTTTATCTTGGATAGCCCATCAACAAGTTCTTCCTTGCATAAACTCCATACTAGCATGACTTAATCTTCTATGCCAAAGCCAAGCATCATTGTTAATAGTGACTAAATATTTAAAAGCATTATTAGAATGTAGGTCAAGTCAATTCTTCCTCCTTTGAATATAAATTTGCCATTTGGTGAAATAATCTTACATTCTTTGGAGCCAAAGTTAACATTGTATCTAAGCATACCAATGGAACCAATACCAAATATCTTACCTTTTGCATTGTCTCCAAATGTTACATCTTCTGCTTGTGTGTATGTGATGGTTGTGAAAAGCTTCACATTTTCTGTCATATGTCTTGAACAATCACTATCAATAAGCCAAATGCTCTTATGAGTTGAAGACTTTAAACATACCTACAACATAATAATATTTATATTTTCTTAGGTACCCAAATATATTTGGGTCCTTGATGGTTAGTTTTAGAGGGGTCCTCTAACTTGAGGTGTGTCTTTCTAATGTAACAAAATGTATTTATATGACCATATTTCATGCAATAAGGGCATTGATAGGCTTATATATTTGCACTCTTCTTCTATTTACTTTAGAAGCATTATGTTGGATGTGTTGGCAATTACAAGTATTTTTGACATTTTCTTAGTTTTGTGCATGCATGTGCTTGTGTTCATACCTTGCATACATGGGTGCATAATTAGCTCTAGGAATTTTAGTTCTAGGGTCTAGTGAGCCTTGAGTAGTCCTGTTAGGACTTTTAGGCTTTATGTGTGCTATCTTTGTACCTTCAACACAAGAGGTTTGAAATTTAGATGCTTTTATAAATATTAGTGCATTAGATATAATTGTAGTGGAGCTATTAAATCCCAAGTCATATTTAGAAGAGGGTGACCTTCGAGCACTAATCAATGTATCTAATGCTTCTTTCTCTTTTTGAAATTTTGAAATTGAGTTCTTTAATTCATTTATTTCTTCTTTTAAGATTTCATTTTCTGTAGCAACAATATCTAAGCTAAGCGAATTTTTTAATGCTTTATTCAAAGATTTCATCAATTGGTCATTTGAAGTCTTTAAATCTAAAGTAGTGTTCTTCAGTGAAATAAAATCTTTTTTCTAACTTAAAATATTTTTCTTATAGAATTTTATTTTAAAAAAATATTTTTGTACCCTAAGATTTATATGCTCGATTAAATCACTATCATCTAATGCATCATCAACATTATCATAGTCAAAGTTTAAAGAAGAAGTCATTATCATCACCATCTCCTATAGCCATGCGATAAAAATTTACAATTCCTTGCTCCTCTTCTTCATCTTCATCACTTGAGGTATCATTATCCCATGTAGCTTTGAAAGATTTTTTTTCCTTATCCTATTTCTTTTTGCTCTTAAATTTAGGATGATCTATTTTGATATGACCCGATTTTCCACATTCATAGCATCTTACTTCATATTTCTTTTATTTATCTTTGAAGGACAATTTAGAGAAGATACCTTTAGCTTGCAATCTTTTTTTTCTCTTCCAATCACTAACTCTTTTGGATAACATTGCCATTTCTTCATCATCATCATCACTATCTTCTTCACTTGAGCTATCAACTTCCTTAATTACTTTAAGAGCTATTAACTTTCTTCTTTCCTTTGCACTCTTGTTGTCTTCTTTTTCAATATGCATTTCAAAGGTGAGGAGCTTTCCAAATTGCTCATCTATCATAAATTTGCTAATATTATGAGCTTTTTCAATTGAAGAAATGTTTGATTCAAAGTTCTTCTTAGGATGTGCTCTAAGTGCTCTCAACATTTTTCTATTAACATCACCTTAAGAATACACTTTACCACACTTCCTTAAGTCATTTATAATAATAAGCAATCGATTTGTCATTTTGGTGATATTTTCATTTGGCTTCATTTTGAAGAGTTCATACTCATGCACTGACATTTGGATTTTAGTGAACCTTACTTGGGTGGTACCCTTATGATAATTCTCAAACATTTTTCAAATTCGAGATGCACTTGTAAGATGTTGGACACTTTCACCTTCTTCTCTAGATATAGAGTTCAGTAAAATAAAACTTCCTTGATTATTTTTGTAAAGGACTTTTTCTTGAGCTTCTGAGTATTGAGCTCTAGGAAAAGGAACTTGAACATCATCAACTTCATAAGTTAGAGGTTTCCATTCCTCAATCATAAACTTCCAAAGCTCATTTGCTCACTATTGAGGAACGAATACTTTTTGTATTTTCAATAAGAAAAGTTGACTCCATCAAAGTAAGGTCTAAGGTGAGAGTTTAGATTTCCATGTGAAGGAGCAATTATGGTGCAAGTAGAAGTTAATATATAGGTGTTTGTTGGTGTGGCTGTCATTATGGATCAAATTTTATAATCAAGCTTCTTGAAATTTTGAGGCTTTGATACCAATTATTATCCCAAAATGGCAACCAAGAGGGAGTTAATTAGTTGTTTTGAGTACTGGTCCGATCATAATGTATAATTTTCTCACATGATTGTTCTAACAGTTAGTACACATAGCATCCAATAATTGAGTGAAAACTTAGCAGCTATAATTTTTGAATTCTGTTCTATTAGCATAGTCGAGACAACACTCGTCCGGTCAATCTGAGCTTGGTATGCTGAGATTTTGAAAGTACTAGTGACCATGAACTCTTATGGAACTTCATTAGATTTTTAGCTCTAGCTTAGTGTGATCGGACTACATGAGGTCCAGTTGTACCAATCGTATTATGATGAAGTTTTTTTGAGTACCAATGACCATGATCTCTACTAGATGACATTTCTTTAATTTTCATACCATGGTCCGGTCAAACTTCATGATAATTCTCTAGAAATTAAGTTTATATAAAATATAACTTGATATAAACATTAGTGTCATTCAATTTGATTGTCTAAGATCAAAATAGAGTTTATCAAGCCAATGGTTTAGCTAACACTATGTATAGCCAAAAATTATTAATTACTAGGAATAAAAATGAAGCATGTGGTCAACTCGTTTATCAAAAAAAGAAATAAACAATCACATAACCATAAAATTTTTTGCAAAGTTGTCTCCCTAAGACTATCTATTTAGCATAATTTATCATTTAAGAATTAAAAATATATATTTCAGAAAAAAAAGACCTACATATGAACAAGAGAAATTAATTATCAAGGCAAAAGTAATAATTAAAAAATTATACCAATTAAAACTAAGAACTCATCAAACACAGAAATTATATAACTATAAAAAATTTGTAATGCATCATGTTTAGATTTATAATTAGATATATGCCCATATTTGCAGTGCAAACTAAAGCCCCAAGAAAACAAAAAAAATCATAACAATTAAAATCAAAAACTCATCAAAGACAATTCATATAAATATAAATAATTTGCATTGTATATATAGCTTTATGATTATAATGATTTGCGTTGCATGTAAAGATTTGTTTGTACTTTACTCCTTATCATCAAGAGAGACCTTTATTGCCATAATCTCTTTTTCATTCATGGCTTTCATTAAATTTCCATTAAGCTCACCATTATTTTTCATTGTACAGCCAAAGAAAGAAAATTTAAAATACACAGAAAGTGAATACAAAAAGAAGAATTGGGGAAAAAAAAAGAAAAAAAAATGCTTCAAAATGTTCTAGAGAATACAAAGAGAGAAATTGGAGAAAAAAGAAGAGAAGAAAAAATTGATTCAAAACTTTTTCTTCATTTCCATCTGATAAAGATGGAAAAGATAGTTTAAATAAAATAGAAGGGTATTATGGGAAAGCCATTATCATCTGATAATAATTAAAAAAAAATTAAATGCAATGGTTAATTACTCCAATAAACAAATGGATTATCTGATGGTAATATTCTAAAATTTTTAAATTTATGTGCATGAACAAATTATTAATATATTAATTTAATATTAAATGATATTAATTGATCGTCAGAGATGTAAGACTATAGTAATTATTGTTGTTATTTCCCAGGTAATGTAATCCATATCAGTACAGCATAGCCCTCAAAGCACATGTCAAAAGAAAGTATAACCTCTTAAGAAATAAAGTAAAAATTGTAATAAAAGAAAAAAAAAGAATGGTTATTGTGGAAATCTACATTGTTCCTTGTGGCAATTTTAGTCTAGTATTTAATAATTATTGAACATGAATTTGTTATTACGTTGGAGCATGCCTCTTATCTCTTTTTCTTTTTTTTTATTGAAAGTAATGCATAGTAAATATGCTTTCCTACTCCTTTAATTCTAAATAAAACAAGAGACTTATATCATCAATAATTCTTAATGTTTAATAGCCGTTTTTAACTTGATATCTCATATTTAATATTTTTTTTTATTGATCTTCAACTAATTTGATAGTATATCCACAAGATATTCAAAGTTGTATGTTACTGGGATTAGTATTCTGTCAACTTCAAAATCTCTCGAAGTTTTGTCATCATTTTGTTTTCTTTTTTATTGAATGAAAATTGGTATGTTTTTCATCAATATTTATAAATATAAAATTCAAAAGTTTGTTGTATAACTATCACCGCAAGTTTTCTCCCAATAAAAGAAATAAAATAAACAAAATCCTCCAAAGGATGTAGATAAATTACCAAGCAATTTGAAATTCTTATTGTATGATTGCTTCTATTTCTTTTAATTTTTTATTAGTTTAATACATTCATAGTTCTTTATATTTGAGCCTTTTTTTCACTTTATCCATATACTCCTCTAGTAATCACTTAGTCCCCTAAACTCAAATTTTTTTTTTATTCATTTGCCCCTTCTATGGGGATGTGGTAGAATATTTGAGCTTCACACTCTTAACAATATGTGAATCTAAGTAAAATAATCGATATGCTTTATAAACTATCAAAAATGCCCTTCAATTTATTAAATTACTATTTTTAAATTTTCATTACTATTTATTCAATTATTTTCTTAAATTATAAAATTATTTTTATATTATTTATCAAAATTAAATATATTAAATTTATTTGTAATATTTTATTAAATTATTTGTTAAATTAATTTAATTATTTTTTAAATTAAATTTCTCTAGCTCCATGTTAAAAATTAATCAAAAAACTGACAACAAAAATAATAATTTTAAATTTATATACTTTTATTTATAAATTAGCATATAAAATAATAATTTTAAGTAAATTTCCAAAACCACAAAAAACCATTCTTCTTCTTCTTCTTCTTTTTCTTCTTCTTCTAGTCCGAACGCAAATCCAAATCCACAAACACAAAATTTAATATCAATAAAAGTAAATCAAGAATCTTAAAAGTATAAAAATTCAATATTAATAAAATCAAAATTCAATATCAAAATACCCAATTCACAATAAAAAATAATAATTCACAAAATTCAATATCGAAAACCTAATTTGATATCAATAAAAATCATGATTCTTAAACAATCAATTCAATATCGATAAAAATAAAAGAAAATTATTGCAACTCATTACAGCCTCTAGAAAAAAAAAAATAAAGGGCACAACATTTGAACCTGAAATTTATTAATAGAAAGATCCAGAGACTCCAAGTTGAGTCTTAACCCACTGGCCGTTGGATTTTCCTTTCAAAGAAAAATCAAGATAGATCTAAGTTGTTTAAAACTGAACTGCATCTAGATCTAGAAGGGAAAGCAATTTAACCAGAAATGTTGTTTGATTTTAAAGAAAAACTCTCAAGTTGTTCAAGAGTCAAATGATATGTAGCCACTGTGTGAAAAGTCGATTTGTTTCTTGGCATTTAACTCCATAAAAAATACATAGGTTCTAGTTATGGAAATTAGATGGTGGGTGGGAAAGTATACGAAAATATCATGCTTCAATTTTATTATTACTAATGATGATGAGCATTGGCTAGAGAAGATGATGAGTGGGAAAGTGTGGTAATGCCAACGATAATGGGTGAAAGCCATATGGGTTTCATCTTTTTTTTTCTTAATTTTTACTTTTTATTTCAGTTTTTTTATTATTTTAAATATAATTTCCATCAATTTTTTTCTAATAAATGACGTGTCATTACAGTAAGTGCGCTTGTAAAATACGCGTCTATCATTATCTGTTATGTGCAAAGAAGAAAGTTGAATAGCAAAAAATTAAGTATGGAGGGTTATATAGTTACTCGAAGGATAGAAGGTACAAAATGATAAAATCGTGCAAGTATAAAGGGTTATGGATGTATTAAATTTTTTTTTGTTCATCAATTAATACCAAGTTTTGATATTGTATTCTGAAACCACAAGAATTACAGCATAATTTATGCATATATTAGTTGTCGTTTTCAAGTTTAATTGAAATTAGAATATAAAATTATACTTAGAATATGAATTATTTTTTAATATTATAACATAATTTTGTTTTTTATTTTTAATTTATTCAAAAGCTTATTATTTAAGAATAAATTTGTGGCAAAAAAAATAGAGGGAACAAAAAACAAGGATAGTTAAATTACCTAGTCTTAGAAGATGCTACCCAAACAATTTAATTGAATTAGACAGGTAGGAGATGGCCATGTCTAATTTTAAATCAAAATTGGACATGTCAAAATCGGCTCAAAATTGATCAAAATTGAAACTATGTTGGAGCAATGGTGAATCAAAACCAAAACCATAGAAAGATAGTCTTTTTCCAATTCATAATATTTCAAAAATAGAACTAGTATCGGTAGTTCCAATCCAATTTGAATTGAGGAAATATAACTATTCATTTGTATATTTATATTTTATTTGATTATTATAAATTGTTTTCAAGTATTAAAAATAAAAAAATAAATAAAACAAAATAAGTAAAAAAAATATACATATATATATATATATATATTAGTTGGATGTTGAAGCTAGGGTTCAAACCCTTGGCCTAAAAGAGGTGTGTTGTAGCTTTAATCACTAGGCCCAATTCATTTTCTATTTTCATATATATATATATATATATATATAATCATGTAATAACTATTATATTATTAGTGTCCAAACAACATCAAACATATAGGGATAGAGACAAAGAAAGAGTGAGGAGAGGCTGCCATTTGATCCACCCATCTTTACCCAGTTTTAAGCATCACTGATGTTGTCATTGTGAAACTCATCTTCAGGCCAACTCAGTGCTATGAAGCTCACCCTAAATGGCCGTTGGAGCAAGTTATAAGCCTCAATCAAAGCGATCAGAAGTCCACCTTCTGTGGATACTACTAGTTAAGATCCCAGTGGATTCTGGCCACTTTTCCAAAGTCAAGATCTTGGTATATTCTGGCCACTTTTCAAAGACTTCTTGACACGATTGGAAAGTACTTAATCCCAGAATCATTTTAACACCTACCATAGCCAATGAGAATGCTAGTAGTCATCGGAATTGAGGAGAGAAGATTTTTGGCCATTACACCTTTCGAGGCATTCCCTAGTTAATCTATGAGTTAGATTACATCGCTGGCAATAATGGAACTAGAAGTTTAAGATATATCAATTAGTGTAAATTTCACCTGATGTCACGGTCATCGGTGATGGCACATTGTTGGTCGAAAATTGACAAGCGGACCTATGCATCGCCTTTCACTATGTGGATTTTCACACGTAAGTCACAACTCCAAAGTTAGTTCGTGAGAATTTAACTCTAGTAAGCTCGAAAATTCAAGAATGCTCAATTTGGAAATTAAATTAGTACTAATAAATTTAAAAAACAAGTGTGTATTAGACTATATTTTCATTTCAAAAAAAAAAGACTATATTTTGGTGCTCAAAATTAATTAATAGGTAAGATTATTTTTATTCTTGTTAATATTAACTTTGTTATAAATGGTTATAGAAGACAAAGGTAGTTAAATTATAATATTTAGCTTTGTTTGAAAGGGTATTTGGAAAAATTACTTCCTTAAGTATTCAATTAACTTAAAATATAATTTAACAAGTTTAAAAATTACTTCCTAATTGAATGATTTTATTACATTATAATTGTTATTGTTGTTATTATTATTATAATCAAATTGTTATTATTATTGTTATTAATATTATTATCATGAGAATTATTGGCAAAAAAAAATTATAATGATCTAAGAAAATTGTGATATTTTAAAATTTAATAATATTTGGCAAGAACTTTGATTGTGGATTGTCTATTAAGTGTGGAGGAACAGATAAAAAATTGAGTTGATATTGATTGTTGCGGGCTGTTAACTATTCAAAAGAAATAAAAGAGGAGACTACAAAGGTAATAAAAGAGGAGGCTAGGGTTTCATAATGGGTTTTAAAATATAAAAGATTGAGTATAACCTAAATATAAGGAGACTATATATAGCTAAGTAAAGAAAACAAAAAAGTCTATTCTGCCCTTAATAAATAATAAAATAATCCTATATTTCTTAATATCTCCATTCATACTTATGATGTCGCACTACAAGCATCAAGAGTTTGCTAGCTAGAAAACAAAAATAGAAAATAGAATGCGACTTAGAGAAGAAATCAACAATCTGCAAAGAAGAAGGAATAAAGGGTGATAGTGAGTAAATATCATTTATGTTTTTGCATAATTTAGGCTCGCTATCAAGACTTTCTACTGACTTTTGATTGTTTTTGTAGAGGAAAATGATTTAAGGAAGAGTTGGAGAAGAAGAAGGAAAGATGAGTTAAAACTTGGAAGTTCATAGGAAGTTTGCTGACAGGAGCCTCAGGCACAACCTTTGAGCAAGAGTGACTTCAATATCTGACCTGATAGATTTTGGACAAATTTGATAGCTGACACATACCATATTTTGATCATTGGATGTCCAATTTTGAAAGGATTTAATGAGATAAATTTGATCTTTTAATTTTTTCTATTAGTTAGGAATTTGATTTGGATTATTATTATTATTATGATTATTATCATCATCATCATCATCATCATCATTATCATCATCATCATCATCATCATCATTATTATTATATTGTAATTTTTTTCTAATTAGATTTAGTTTAGAAAGTCTTTTTTGAAACAAGGGTATATAAGCTGGATTTTTCAATAACTCTAGACGATTTTGATGCACTTTTGGCTGTTACAGTTTTACAGATCGTTAAATTTTTCTTTTCTTAAAAGCATGAGCAATTAATTCATTTCTTAGTTGAAGGTTAAGTAAAGTTTAAATTCACGAATTGTGAGATCTAAATAACCTCATCTTTTCTCTTCTTTAATATCCATAATTTATATAATTCTTTGTGGCTTAATTTAATTGTTGTTTTTCTAATTAATTGATAAGGCACGTTACTTGATTAGTTAAATAACATAACGCTATTCAAAGTTCTTAAATTTGTAATTATTCTCAATGCTTTGATTTAGGTAGCAATTAAGAGTATCCTGAGAGATTATATAATTTAATTAAATAAATCTCAAAGTTGAATTTATTGGTTAGAATCAAGTTCTTCTAGTTCATAAAGCTATTAATAATTAGATTCTAAGGATTTTCATAGGATAGATTATTGGCAAGAGTTAATTAAAGAACATTTCTTATTAATTAATTTAAAATTTAAGGGATGATTTATATTAAGAGCTTATCCAACACTATAACTGATTTATTGAAGAATTAAAATGAGCTATCTTTGAATCTGTGTTTAATTCAAGAATTAAAGTAAAATTACTCCTTCAACTAAGTCTTTTTCCATGGAATCTCCTTATTTATTTTTACTGTTCTTTAATTTATTAGTTTAATTTTCAGTTCCAATTTAATTTTAATTTTTAATTTATAAACTCCCCTTTTAATTTTTATTGTTTTTACTTTCGTTTTCAAAACAGATTTAAATTAGTTTAATTCCCTGTAGATTCTACCATATTTACTATTACTACAATTTAATTTATTTAGAGAATAGAAATTTAATTTTTATGATTTTGATATTTATTAAATTTTGGCACTGTCACTGGTGAATTATTCTAAGCTATTTTATTTCTTTTCATGACCAAGTATGATCATGAATACCTTTTTTACAATCCTAAAATTGAGAAAATCACTAAGGATAAAGGAAGAAAACAAAATTACAAAGACACGCATTAGCGGCTAAACCATCTGTGATAAATTCAAACCCAGCACTTGATTTTCATTCTTCTTTAGGCGAATTAGAAAAAGAAGAGGTTATGGCTGAAGGAGAATGCATTTTGAGGGAGCTCGCTATACTTCCCATCAACTAATAGCCTTTATACATCACTTATCAACCTTGAACACCACTTTTAAACTCAAATATGGCTTGATACACCTGTTGACTAAGTTCTATGGTTTGGAAAGTGAAGACCCACACAAACATCTTGAGGAATTTCATATTATTTGTTCAAGTATGAGACCATAAGGGGTGACAGAGGAGCAAGTTAAATTGAGAGCATTCCCTTTTTTCTTGGATAACTGAGCCAAAGATTGGCTCTTTAATTTGCCATCAGGTTTAATAAATACATGGATTAAATTGGTGAGGATGTTTTTACATAATTTCTTTCTCGCTTCACATGTTGCCAACATAAGGAGGAAAATATGTGAAATTAAGCAAAAAGATTCAGCAAATCAATATGGATATGGGAGAGGTTTTAAAAGGTAATGTGCAAGTTGCCCCCAACACTCTTGCAATAATTTTATGAGGGGCTCTTACCTACTGAACGAAGCATTTTGGATGCCGTAAATGGAGGTACCATAATTAACAAGACTCCTCAAGTAGCTAGATATTTGATTTCTGTCATGGCAAATACTTCCCAATAATTTGAAAGCATGAAGGAGATAACTAGAAGAGTCAACAAAGTAAGTATTTTGTTCCTTAAGTCTAAAATATGGCTTAGACTTAAGGAACAAAATACTTACTTTGATTCAAAATATGGCTTTAGGTAATGCACAACCAGCTAGAGTAAATGGAATTTGTGCATATTCAGGACTTCCCATGGATATGTGCCCCACTCTTTAAGAGGAAGATCCTCAATAAGTAAATGTTGTGGATGGATTTCCCAACCAACCCCAAAGACGCTATGATCCTTACTTAAACACTTATAATCCGAGGTGGAGAGACTATCCAAATCTTAATTGTGGAGCAAAAGCATAAAATTCACAACCCTTCCAGCTAAGACCACCTCCTTAACAACCTCCTCCACCATAAAAATTAGGTATGTCCCTTGATGATATGTTTAAGCCTTTTATGACTAACACTCAATGGTTTTAATAGAAAACTCGATTGAGTATTCAAAATTTAGAGAGTCAAATTAGTCAATTAGCCACATCAATTAGTAAGCTGGAGTCCCAAGGGAAATTATCCTCTTAAACGGTGGTGAAACGAAACAAAATGCAAGCGCAATAACCTTGAGGAATGGAAAAGAGTTGTTAAACAGTACAAAAAGCAGACCCCTAAGCAGGGCTTGAAGAAAACTGCAGAATCTGAAATTCTAGTTCAACAAGAGGAACGACCTATTGCTTTCAACAATAATCAGCCCAAATGATCAGTCATGATACCTTCTCCTTTTCCACAAAGATTAGCTAAATCTAAGAAGGAGAAAGAATAAAAAGAAATTCTAGAGACTTTTCACGAGGTCGAGGTGAGCATCTTATTGCTTGATGTAATTAAATAAGTACCCGAGGTATGCAAAATTTCTTAAGGAATTATATAGCAATAAGAGTAAGCTCAATGGGAAAGAAAAAGTAAGTTTCAGGGAAAATATATCAGGTGTGATTAAAAGACAATTATCCCCAAAATGCAAGGATCAACATATGTTTGCTATCTCTTGTAA
This sequence comes from Garcia nutans, assembly GCA_947685225.1. Taxonomy (NCBI): domain Eukaryota; kingdom Viridiplantae; phylum Streptophyta; class Magnoliopsida; order Malpighiales; family Euphorbiaceae; genus Garcia; species Garcia nutans. The sequence goes on from CANTUV010000041.1 coordinate 13,645,841, forward strand.
AATAGGCAATCTAGACATTAAAAGAGCAATGTGTGATTTAGGAGAATCAATTAACGTTATGCCTTTATCCATTTATTCTTCTTTACAAGGTGGTCCTTTTAAAGAAACAAGAGTGACCATACAATTAACTGATAGGTTAGTAGTTTACCCTTATGGAGTTTTAGAAGATGTTTTAGTTTAAGTCAATGGTCTTATTTTTTTTCAGTTGATTTTTATATACTTGACATGTAAAAAGATTAGTCCTCTAGTTCTTCTTAGATTTTATTTGGTAGGCCATTTATAAGCACATCTAAAATAAAAATTGATATTCATGATGGTACACACACTATGGAGTTTGATGGTAAAATTGTTAAATTTAATGTATGTGACGTTATGAAATATCCTAATGATGTGCCTTGTGTATATGGGATGGATGTGATAGACTCCCTAAGTCAAGATTTGTTTGAATTAGGTGATATTGACAAGTTAAATATTGCTCATTGCAAAAATATTATAGCAAGTACCTTAGCAAATTTAGAAGCAAAAGTTGCCTTAGATGAGGAGCTTTGTGATGTGGTACACGAATTGGATACATGCAAGTAAGTAAAAGTTTCAATTTAATCTGAATTACCAATATCTCACACCAAACTTTTACCTTTTATTGTGCAGGCACCAGATATGGAGTTGAAATTGCTATCCAAACACATAAAATATGCTTATTTAGGGGAAAATAATAGCCTCCCAATGATAATTTCTAGCAAATTTACCAAAGGAGAAGAAGAGAGCTTAATTCGGGTGCTTAAGGAGTATAAGGGAGCCATAGGATGGACAATAACTAGCATCAAAGGGATATCACCTTCCATATGCATGCATAAAATGTTAATGGAAAAGGAAAGCAAGCCAATAAGGGAAGCTCATAGGCATTTAAATCCACTCATGATGAAAGTAGTGAAAAAGGAGATTTTAAAGCTCTTTGATGCAGGCATAGTCTATCCAAATTTGGATAGTAAGTGGGTAAGTCCAGTTCAGGTGGTGCCTAAGAAAACAAGTTTTATTGTTATAAAGAATTCAGATGGTGAGTTAGTTCCTACTCGAGTTCAAAATGGATGGAGGGTTTGTATTGCTTATAGAAAATTAAATGCATCTACCGAAAAAGACCATTTCGTCCTTCCTTTTATTGATCAGATGTTAGAACGATTAGCTGGTAGAATTCACTACTATTGTCTTGATGGTTATTCAGGTTTTTATCAAATTCCAATAGCATCAGAGGACCAGAAAAAGACCACATTTACTTGCTCATTTTGTACTTTCGCATATGATGCCATTCAGTTTTTACAATACTCTAGCTACATTTTAGAGGTGCATAGTGAGTATTTTTTCAAAAAATGTGGATAAAATTATAGAAGTTTTTATGGATGACTTCACATTGAATGGGAATTCCTTTAAAGAGTGTCTAAATAACCTAACAAAAATTCCTAATAGGTGTCTAAAGTTAGATCTTATATTAAATTATGAAAAGTGTCATCTTATGATTGATCAAAGACTGATTTTAGGACATATAGTGTCAAGGAAATGAATTGAGGTAAATAAAGCAAAAATAGATGTGGGTTGTTAAGCTGACTACGGATTCTAACAGCTAAGTACTTTCTCGTTTTTTAGTATCAGTCATATGCCTTTGAGTTTGGATCATGACACTAGGCTCTTTTTTATTTTTAATAAAAAAAAAAACTCTCTACAAATGATACATGCTGATTCATTTTTACATATAAAAAATATTAATTTCTTCCTACTATCCTCTCAAATATTTTCTTCAATATTCTCTGCAATATGCATTTTTTAATATTCCGTCCAATGTTCTCTACATTACAATTTCAATCACACTACCTTTTTATTTTATAATTAATATTCTTTGTATTATTTTTAATTTATTTATTTTATACATTATTATTTTTTATTCTAAAATTTGATTTCGCTATTTTTTAAGTTAAGAGACCTATGTGGAGATTTTGATTCCTCTTTAAATCTCAAGAGGGTACATAGACAATTTAAAAAAAATAATAATAAGTTTGGTCTCTTCTTTATAATTTTTTAAGAAAAATTAATTCCAAAATTTTTATTTTTTAATACTCTTAGATCTAAATAATTTTTTTCTCTAATTCTTTAATTAAAACTAATTGTAAACATCTTCTAGAATCACCTAAATCACCCTCGAACTTCAAGTCGCCCCCTCGATCTGCTCTTGAATCAGAATTTGAACTGTAGTCAATAATTTTGAAATCATACTTAAATCATTCTATAGGTGGTTAACTAATGGTTCAAGAATTAAAAGTAGTGATTTCTAAACTGTGGCCATATCTAATACGAGAAACAAAATGAAAAAAAAAATGGTAATGAAAATTCTAAGTTGAAAATGAACCTTTAATATTTTATTATTTAATAAATAAATACAATTCATAAAAATTTGAAATTATTTTCTAATAAAATTTAAATTATTTATTGTCAAAGGACCTTGAGATTACATAAAAATGGGAGAGAATTAAATAAAGAAAATTATACGATATATTATTTTCAAACTTTCATTTTCAAATTTACTATTGTTATTTTTTATTTTTAATCTTTTATTTTTTTTATTTTTACCATTTTTTATCTTTTGGTTTTTCAAAAATACACTTTCTTTCTCCACTTCTTTTTTCCTTTCTTTTTCATTATCTATTTGCTTTTTTTTTCGCCGATGATTTGCTCAAACATTTCCCGGTCACCAGCATTATTATATTATCACGTATGATTGTGGGTAAGGGTGGGCATTCACCGAACAATCAAACTCTAATTTGATCAATCATTTTGACCAATAATTTTAACGATCAAACTGATCGATTTTAAATTTTAATTAATTTAATTAATTAATCGAACTAAATTGATTCGTTCGGTTAATTAACAGAACCGATCAATTTTTATGGTCGGTTTGATTAATTAACTAAACCGACTAATTTTTTATTTTATAATTAAAAACTATATTTTCAATAAAAATATTAATAAAATTAAATAACTAAACAAAATGTATTAAAAAATAAACAAAAATAATTTTATTTTGTAATAAAAAATAAATTTATAATAAAAATTTATATAATTAAAGATTTAAACAAAAAATTAATAAAAAAATAAAAAAAATTATTTTTAAAAATTTTTGGTTAATCAGTTAACAGGCCAAACTGAATAGATTAATTATTAATTAAACCAAAAACTGAAATAACTTAAACTGTTGGATCTAACTGATCGAATTAAATTATCAGTCAGTTAACTGAATTAAATTTTCAGTCAATTAACAAAAAATTTGGTCAGTTAATCAAATTGTGCCCACCTCTAATTATGGCTGAAAACTCTTTCGATAAATATATGCCAGAAGCTCCGTAATTGAATTGGGCCTCCATTGGACTCTCTCTCAACAGAAACCCAAACCGCAAATAAAAAATAGAGAGCTTTTGATAAAAATATAAAAATAATTTTAAATTTATTATATTTATAAAATATTTACTAAAATACCGAAATTTATAAAATATTTATTAAGATATCATATTTTTATTAGTTTACAATGAGTTTATCATGAGTTTATAAATTTTTTACAATTTATAATGAGTTTATAATAAAATATTTAAAATACTCCCAGTAAAAAAAATAAAAAATTTAAAAAATGTGGTGAGTTGTGTCATTTTTTTAGAGAGAGAGAGAGAGAGAGAGAGAGAGAGAGAGAGAGAGAGAGAGAGAGAGAGAGCGCTGTAATTTTGAGATTCTCAAAAGAAAAAGTTCAAATCTTTCCAATTCAAAAGGGACTTACTATTCTTCAAAATTCTTTTTTTTTCCTTGCATTTCTATTTCTGATACGTAATTTATCATCAATAATCTTGTTTTTCTATTCTTAATTCTCTTAGTTTGTTCAATTATCAGTCTTGATTAAAGTTTTAATTTTTACTAATTACTTCCCTAATTTTTTTTCGTCGGTAGCTGCTAACTTAGAAACCCATTATTTTCTGGCATTTTTTGGCATTCCCACAATTACCGTCTGAGAATTTTGAACCAGTATTAAGGGGATTTTTGCATTTTTTTTTGTTCTTTTTTTTTTGGTTAATTTATTGTTATGTGCCAATTTTGTTATTGTTTAGCTTTTTAGAAATTTCCCTTCCCTAAATCATGAATTAGGATTTTATTCAATTTCTATTGATTTTCACTTTCTGCGATGGATTTGGTTTTGTTTTAGTTACTTCAATTTTCACTTTGTGCTTTTAATTTTTTGTTACGTAATCAATTATTTGCTAAATTTAAGTTGTGTCCAGTGGTTAAGCTTTGTTGTGTCAATTTGATAATTGATAGGTAGCTGCCAATTAAGTTCACATCATTTGCAATTTTGAATATGAAATATATATGGGAAGAATGCTCTTAGACATTGCATGTTATTGACTGCTCTAGTTTGGAGCTCAAAGCTATAAAGCTGAAATTGAGACAATTTTTAATTGTTCTAATTTTCAGCAATTATAGTGGTTTCTAGTAACTTTGCCTTTCATGTTTAGTAACAAGTGAATTTCTTTGCTACTTATCTTTGCTTGACTTCAAAATAAATAACGGCAACATTCATCCCAATTTAAATATTCTATTTGATGTACATTATAATTTCTAGAGAATACTTAAATCAAATTTTCCATTATTGGCTTCTACATGTTTTGGCTTTGAGTACCTAAACATTTGCAGAATTGTTAGTCTACTGAAGTATGATATTTTCTTCAGGAAGAAATTATGAAATAACTTCACCACAGCAGCAACATTCTTTAATTTGAAAAATAACATTCTTTAATTTTCCTTCTATTTTTCTAAAAGGTTACATTGTTTCACTTTCATTCTCTTTTTCGTTTTCCTATTTCAAATCATCCTGAAACAAATTTCACATTCAAATATCACTTCTGTAATTTTTAGTATTGTATGATTTATTCACAATTATGCAGAGAAGTCTTAGAAGACTACACTATAAACATGAGAATGTTAACAGAGCTTGTTTCGAAAGCTATGGCAAAGTCATTGAATTTAGAGGAAAATTGCTTCCTAGATCAATTCGAAACAGAGCAGCTCTACAGGCTAGGTCTAACTACCACTCATGATGTCAGAGATCGGATCTTGTGCTTGGCTTAAAAGCCCATGCAGATGGATCAGGATATACAATCATCTTGCAGGATGATGTTGAAGTTCTGCAAGTTCTAAAAGACGAGAAATATGGAATTAAGTGTTAAAAGAATTGGTGGGTTTGGTTTACTTGTTGAGAAAATTTTAGAATTGGTGGTGTTTTCGTTAGGTCAACCAATGATGGTGTTCTTGTATGGAATTTGCCCAAGTGGAGGCAAAGAATAAAAAAAAATGGTAACATTTTGTTAGAGGAATTGTTGGCAATTGTTGTAGTTGTTCTCATTTGGGCAAATGACTCGAATTCAGCAAAAAGAGAGTTCCTTTGGTAATCCACAAGATTTAAACACATTATTGCAATAACAAATTGATATATTAAGGTATAAGATTGAAACACAAAATTATATTTGACATGTATTTTTTATTTTAATAAATCAAAAATGAAATTATGCTAAAACTTTTATTTTCAATAATTTAATAATAAATCTATACGAAATCTAAATTTTGCAATCATTTTTAACAAAATCTATGTCAAATTTCTTTTTTTTTTTTCTTTCTGCTCTAATAAAACTTTAATTTTTATTTTTCCTAAAACATCATGCAACATTTTTCATGATATACGTTGTCAAGGTAGATCCTCCAATATTTAAAAGATTAATTTATATGTTGGTGGGTCTGCATATATATATATATATATATAACATTTATATGATGGAGTGTGTATTATAAAAATATATATAGAAAGGTAAGGTAATATATCTCTTCACTCTATTAAATAATTTAAATTTTGAGTTCCTTTTTAACCAAATAAAAGAAAATTATTCTGATTTTCTCGTTACGTAATGTAAAAATAATAATAATAATTTAGTAATTATGACTCCAATAAGATTAAGTTCTTTTGTCTTTTTCTCATATTTTAAAATTTATTAATATATCGATATATATTACATATAACAATATATACGATAAATTTTAAAAGAATAAGAATATAAAAATAATATATGTTTAATTATATGTCGGTGTATATTATATATAACAACATATACATATTAAATTTCAAAAGAATAAGAGTATAAAACTATTCTATATATGTCAATATATGTTGATATATATTAACATATATCAGTATATATCATATATATTTTAATGGCATATGTTGGTATATATTGATATATGTCGCTATATGTTGATATATATTGATATATGTCGATATAAAAAAATAAGAGTATAAAAGTAACATATGTATAGTTATATGTCGATATATGTTACATATAATAACATACATTTGTTAAAATTTAAAAAATGATAATATAAAAGTGATATTTGTTAATATATATTTATGTGTGTGTGTGTGTGTGTTACATATAATAATATATACGTGTTAAATCTTAAAAAAATAAGAGTATAAAATTATTATATACTTAGTTATATATAGGTATATGATACATATAACAATATAAATATATATTAAATTTTAAAATAATAAGAGTATAAACTATTATATTTTTAATTATATGTTAATATATATTATATATAATAATATATATTTATTAAAATTTAAAAGAATATAAATATAAAAGTGATATATGTTTAGTTATATGTCTATATATTACATATAACAATTTATACGTGTTAAATTTTAAAAGAATAAGAATATAAAAGTGATCTATGTTTAGTTATATATTAATATGTGTTATATATAATAACATATACGTATTAAATTTAAAAAAATAACAGTATAAAATTATAATATATTTAATTATATGTCGATATAGATTACATATAACAACATATGCATGTTAACAATTTAAAAAGAATAAGAATATAAAAATTATATATTTTTAGTTATATATCGGTATATATTACATATAAAAATATATACATGTTGAAATTTAAAAGAATAATAGTATAAAACTGTAATATATTTAGTTATATGTCGGTATATATTACAAATAATAACACATACATGTTAATCAATAAAGAATAATTAATTAACAGACATATTGGTATTGTGGACTATATATATGCATAACCATTGTATTTCATTTATTTTGATACCTTGTAACATATTATTAAAGAAAAACATTAATTTAAGTGTGGTTTATTTTTTTTTTTTTTTGATTTTTAATTTTGTAAATATTTTTACAAAATATATATTGTTGTATGTTTGTATATATTATATATAATAATATATAATAGTTTTATACTATCATTCTTTTTTATCTCAACTTATATGTATTATTATATATAATACATATAAAAATATAATATAATATATTTATTTATATATTGATGTTTTTTTCATGCATTCAACTAATATATATTATTATATGTAATATATGTAAATATATAACATCATATATTAATTTGTGTATTAATTTTTTTATATATATCAACTAATATATGTCATTATATATAATATATAAACATACAATAGCGAAACCAAGATTTAATTTGTGAAGAGAGGGGCAAATTTCTAAAGAAAAAAAATTTGTATTCAATATATAAATTTATTATGTACAAATTCAAAATAAAATTGAATAAAAAATAATTCTTTTAACATTATATTACAATAGTGCAATAACTAATTATATATTATAAGTCTACATCTAATTTTGGTATTTTTTATATTTTAGTTGATCCAATGTTAAATTGTAAGTTAATAGTTTAAAAAGATATTATATAAGTTTAATTTTAGTAAATTTATCCATACAAAATTAATATTATATTCTTCTTCTTTTTTAATATGTGCTATTCCTATAAAAAAATATTATTTATGTAAGAATTAAAATATTTATAATTAAAAAAATTATTTATATTTATAATGAGACCATGGATCAAATTTCAAACAATAAAAAAATACCAAATTTTTTTATTAATTAAGTTAATTTTTATAATTATTTTTGAATTTTTCTTTATTATTTTTCATGAAATATGAAAAAATTATTGAATATATTAAAATATACTATGATATCCTCCTAAAATTAAGAAAAAAATTTATATATAAGTGATGAGATTGTATAGTTTACAAGACACTATTAAATTATTTATTATAAACACATACAATATTGTTATATTTATAATTATTAATAATATCAATTTTATTATATAAATTGGAAACAATTAAAGATAATAAACAGGTAGAGTATATTCATCAATTTAATACAAATTAGAATATGAATTTATATATGTCGGCACCATCATAATTAGGAGTAACTATTTACTACTTAAGTTGAAATGTAACTTGGAAGTGCTAAAAAACTTAAAGTACACTTTTTTCTATTAGGAGAGCGTTAAATGACCAGAAGTTTTTGGCAAAAAATGGTCAGAAATTAGTAAAAAGACTTATTCACCTTTACTTTTTGATTTAAGGATATTGTAAAATGTCTAATATGTCCTTCACTCACCCTCTCTCATCCAAACCTAACCGGATGAGCCTTTACAATTTTCAACATCTTATGAACCAAAACAATTAATACAACTCATATTTCCAAAGTGAAAGTTAAAGTTATTAATCACATTTTTTCTTCACTTCCTTTCATTTTTCCAGTTTAATATCTCAAGGTTAAATTATTCAAGATGCATTTCATGCCATCCTTCTTTCCTCTTCGATACTTTCATTATCTGATTTTTCTGTCATCCTTCTTCACTCTTTTTTTCTTCTTCATCTAAAAGTTTACCTTGGTTTAATGATGGAAAACCTACAGAAATGCAAATCACTCATGAACAGGAACAAAAAGATAAGTTTTATATTGTGTTTAAAGGTCAAAAATGTGAAAATTATTCTTCGTGGCATGACTATGCCGCCCAAGTTAATGGGTTTAGTGAAAGTGTCTATAAATCATATGTTTTGTTTGAGGATGTTGTAGATGCTTGGAATATGTTTAATAATGTTGGAAATAAAATAAGTCAGCATCTACAAGGTGTCTTTGAAGAATAAAGCATCAATCAAGATGAAGATAGTAGTTCCAGATGTTCATAATATGGAAATCAAGTTTATATAAATTCATATGCATTGACTTACCTCTTCATTGCTGGAATCTTGCTTGGGTTACATATCTCAAGAAAATGATCACCAAAATTCAACACTTTTGTTGTGTAATGAATAAATGTGGATTTTGTTTGTTTTGGTTTTGTACATAATATTTTTATGAATGCTCAAATATTTGTATGATTTTGGTACATCACATGAAAATTTTCAATTGGATGTGATATCAAAGAATTAAATTTTTTTTAGTCATTGTTACCATTTGCATAAAATATTTAACACAATCTTTAAAATTCTTAAAAAATAATTGAAAAAAAATGGAGAACAGTGACTAGAAAAATCTAAAAGAGTGAAATGTTAGAGTTTCAATGAAGCAGATATAGTCACAAAACAAAGAATGGATGATAAGTGCAATGGAATAAATTAATTCAATATTTGTATCTGCCAAAATTTTTTATTATCCATAGTCATATGATTAGAGGTAATTCAAATTGAATATATATAATACTCGGTTGTTTAGTTGTGTTTAACAATTTTAACACATTTAAATAAATACCAAATTTAGCTAACATTCTAGTACAATTAACAAATGTTCTGCATTAGTAACTAAAACATTTACAAACATGTGAATAAACATTGTCTAATTGGTAAAGTACAAAATCATCAATTAGATGTATTTGTGTATAAAATTGCATGATCATTGTATATATGCACAAAAACTAGCTCAAGTATATCCCTCTTTTAAAAATTGTGAGCTTTATAGTATGGCCTCCATCCACTCTTTATTCTCATCTTGCACATCACACCTAAATGGTTTTCTCTTGACACATATTCCACTTCCCACAGCCTATGCATAACAAGATCATAGAAAACATTCTCTTGCATCGGTCTCCAAGATGTTCTCTGGCAAATTCAATTGCCAGATTCTAAAGAAAAAAATAAGTGATTTTAATGGAAATTATTTAAAATATATAATAAAAATATTGAACATAATTAATTATTATTCACCAATTTTTTGTTGATTTTTTTTATATTTAGAGGGCATCGGGACCACCATAGTATTTTTATTTTTTAATTCCTCCTATGAAAAGGTTGGTCATTGGATCATTTACTATGGTAAAAATAGCCCTTTTGATCATTTCTTCACATGTACTTGCAATAGCATTCAAGAAATATTTACCATCCAAAAAGACAAAAAAACATAGTCTTTGTCCAAAGAAATGTGTTGAAAAAAGGGTAGATATATAGAACCTTTCAATGAGATAGTGTTTTTTTAACTCTCTTAAAATGGAATCTATTCCAAACATATATGTCATGGTCCCTTATTTTGACAGGATACAAATAGACAAACCTTGCGAAGGTACCCTTAGGTTTTTAGGGTATTGGATTCTCACCAATGTTTGCATTACTCAAGCCGACATTCTCGCTTCCGTTTCATCCACCCCTGCTCGCGTGGGTGCTTCCCTCTAAGGCGAATCTATGTTGAATTGCTAAATACATGTATCAACCAAATGAATTTCATTATGATTGTAATCAATCTTAGCACAGGCTGCAATAAGGGCTCGATGCTATTATGTTAATAAAAAATGGCTTAGTCATTTTGCTTTAGTTGCAAAGCATCTTCAATTCCTATCAAAATAATAATGTACTTAATAATAATACCCAAATGTGATGTTTATGTAGACAAAAACCCAAAAATCATTTAAGTTGTTAAAATTACTTACTTTTATGATTAAATTTGAATTAAGACACATTTCCTTTAGTACCTTTTTATTTGACAAATCAACTTGTCCACCACTTAACAATTTATTAAAAGAAGCCCCTTTTTGTTTCCATTTTGTTAAAATCAAATTCTTTCTAATCTATTTCATGACCCTTTCTGTTGTATATTCTGACATAGAATTCAAATTTTGGCAACACTAAGAAAACAAACTTCCACGCTATACGGATTGAATACCATTTTATTATAAAATCAAAACCTTGTTTATTTAGAATAAATTCATCCTTTGCTTCAATGAATATTAGGCTTACATGCAATTCAGACACAGCCCTTCCTCCAAATCGAAGGTTGATAAATCTTGGATAACTTAAAATTTCTTTAATCTCAAATATTCTTCTAGGCACAGTTTAAAATTATCAATTTAATAAGTCAGACATTGATTTAATGACTTTTACAAACATATTGTAACCTAATATTACTTGTAACAATGAAGGAAAATATCGAAAACTTAATGAAAACAAACCAATATTTTGTCATTTGTGGTTCTATAGCAATGCTAAAAATGTCTATATATGCATCTAGATCCATAATCCTATTAAAATTGACAATCGATAAATACACAAATATTTTTAACATAACTTATCAACAAGATTGTGCTACAAAACTTACATGAATAGTAGAGTATATTATACTTCTTCTTGTTATGGATGAGAAGAGGTTAAGAAATTCAATACAGAAAAAAAAAAGTGAGGTCGAGAAATATTGAGTACGGATAAGTAGTAATTGAAGAACATGTCAAAAGAAATCTTGAATATATAAGAATAAAATTTGTACTTAAATATTGCCTCGGAAAGTACCTTTATTAGAGGAGCCAAGAAATAAGATTGTTTTGGAAAGGAAAACTATATTTATTGACCTGAAACATTGCCATTTTATTTTATGGGATCTGAAACTTAATTAATGCTTTTTTCTATTTTACTGATACGACACCGCTTTGAAATTAATACTTTATTTTATTATTGTTATGATTTACAAAAATGACATTGCACCAGGGTTTATTTTTAAAGTATTGATGTTTTTTTACCTTGTATTATTGTTAAATAGCAATCATACTTAAAATAAAGATCGTAAACAGTAGTAAAATGCAACTTAAATAAACTTAAATATAATTTCATTAATATTAAAATTAAAACATCAACATAACTGCATTTTTCCCCTTTCAACAAAAAATCAATTAAAACATTAACATAACATGGTGATAACATTCAGCATTTTGATTGGAATATTAAAACTCAACTGAATCATCATTATCATTTGAATCCTCAGCTAGGTTATAAGAGGAAGGATTGTTTGATTCATCTGATATCACTAAAATTGAAGGGTCTCCATTTGCATTTACAATAGTTGATATGTCAACAAAAATGTCATAAATCTTAATCGGAGGTTGAGATGCATCTTGAAGGACAGTACATCTAACATGATCCACACCTTGCTCTTCAATCAAATGTTGAAGCAGTTTGCTCACTTCATTTTTTAAAGATATCATGTTATCTCTACTTGTAGTGTATAGCCTGTCAAGGGTGGCAGGTGAAGCATTCAGTATAACGGCATTGTTTGACCTATCCCTATTTTGAGGTAGAATTCTATCCATTCTTCTGTTTTGGTAGGAAGTAGTCAAATTAATTTTTTTTTGTATTTAATTGAGATTTTCGTTTTAGTGTAACAATTCTATGTTATATAAATGCGCAGATCACATCAGTACTATGAGCTGAAGAGTTGCACATTAAATATAAATTAATTCTTATCTCTTCATACTTGAAAATAAATTAGCCGTAGTAATCATTACAATCCTTGTTGTGGGTTTTCGAAGAGGCCTTCTTAAGACAAGTGGCTGAATATTATGTTGTTCATGAAAAAAGGGATGGCTTTTCAGTTTTCAAAAACCCTATTCAATTACAGCGCTAATTGCATTTTTGTTCACTTTGAAAAAATATATTAGTCATTGAAACTCAGAATTCTAATATAACCAGTGACAGTTGTATGTTATTAGCAAATAATTTCAAAATTAATTTTATAAATATAAAATTAACAATTAAGTCATAGGGTGTTTCCGTTTACAAATACTAATATAATTAGTGAGAGTTGTATTTTATTATCAAATAATTTCAGAAATATAATTAACAATAAATGAAAATGGTATTTTCATCCACAAATACATATTATTTCTTCACGCTATATGGCTTGAAATCAAATAACTTATTATTTATCAAATGTGTTTTATATTATATTGAATGACCATTGTGTTTCTTCATGATGATAAAAATTAATAGTTTTATTACAATGTACACTAATCATATGCCAGTAATTTAGTTATAATTATATGTAAAATTATAATTATTATTAATTTGCAAAATTGTTACAATGTATATTTAAATATGTGTTTCTAACTATGTTAGAACCAAAAAACGTGTGTTTCAATTAAATTGAAGGACCATAAACTAATTTCAAATTTTAAACATAAAATGATCTTTATGTTTAAAAATGATTTTAGTCTTGCAAAAATTATATTCCTTTCATAATTTTGACAATTAAAAATTCCTTTTAAATCAATTCAAAATAAATGTGTAAAATAAATATTTCTAACATTCACAATGAAAAAATAAGAAATTAATATTTAATATATAATATTTAATACATATTAGAAAAAAAAAACAGCATGAGCCTTTAAGTGCCAAAATTCCAACAAATTATGCATAAAAAACCAAATTACAAAAGAAAAATTTTAAAAGACCAACATAAAAAAAAAAAAAAACTTCATTTTTCCTTCATAATCTTTAATGATTTCTATTTCTCTTCCTCTCAACCATAATTTCTCTTTTGATCCTCAATTGTTCCTCAAGTATATCAAACCTATGCCTCAAAAGTCTATTTCTGCTTATTAACATGTAATTAAGGATGACAGAGTCATCCAACTTATCACGACCATTTTAGAGGAGTTTGTTGTTGCCAACCATGGACTTCAAAGCTTTGCCAACCAACTCTTTATTGTCTTTGATAGCCTGATAAATAGAAATAAGTAACACGTTAATAACAAATTCAATAAATGTGAAAGAATGATCATATAGGTTATGATTATATGAAGCAAACAAATAGTATACAATATAAATTAATAAGCCTCTCCCCGTCGTTAGATCAAACACTTTCTCGTACTTTATCCATTGAGATTTGATTATTTTCTAGAGATGAAAAGAAAGAAACGAAGGAAATTAAGAAATAAAATGCAAGGATAATTGTGTTCAAGCAATTCTTATTTTTCAGTTTAAACACAGCTCTAAAAAACACCTTTGGAAAAACCAAACAGTCACAACCCAACTTAATACCTCCACTCACAATAAACAACATTGTATTAATCTTTTGGCAATTAATTTAACAACTAATTTGACAATTACTTTAAATAATCACACATGACTTCAACGTGTCAAGCAATATGATCAAATCTTCTGATACATACCAAATAAACAATACTTGATGAGGATTAATATTAACATGAAAACACGTTATGATTTTTTGACTTTGTAATTTAAAATTTTATCTAAAATAGTTTAATTTGTAATATACATTATTAAAAATTTGCTTTAAAAAGAATTCTAAATTCATAATTAATCTTAATTGTCACATAAAGTAACAGAAACATCACCAATTTGTAACATATACTAACAGGTTATTTTGTATATTATTAATCTTGATTGTAACATATAGTAATCTATTATGTCCTATGTGATTAATAAGGCATGAAGAACTAAACATTATTTGACCATAGTCCATGTGTGGCTAATTGGCTTATAATGTACTATAAACTCTTAATTTTGGCCCTAAATAAGTGTGGTCCAATTTTAGAAGCTTGAATTAAGTTTGATCCAATTTTAAAAGCTTAAACCTACTTTGATCCAATTTTAAAAGCTTAAATCTGGCCTAATTCTGTTTTAAGAGCTTAAATTAGGTCTAGACTGATCCTAAAAGCCCAAACCAAGCCAGTCCGATACCAAAAGACAAAATCATGATGAATTGGCCTAGCCATGAGTCTTTAAATTTGCCATGAGTATTTAATTTAGGCCAGAATCAATTTTAATTATGCCAAACTCAAATAGGTTTGAATAAGGTAGTAATTTTTTAATAGGATTAGGATTAATGGCAAAAAGGGTCACCCTAATTGCTGCCTACAAATACAAAAGAAAACAAGGATTTTGGGCAGTAACTTAGGAGTCGGTAATTAGGTCTTGGCAATTAAAACCGAGAGCAATTATCACAACCCACCTTTGATTGAAATCAATTAAAAAAGAGAGCAACTGAGAAGATGATCCAGTAGCCGTTGAAAGCAGAAAATAAAAGAGACAAAAAGCAATTAAGAGAGATAATAGCCAAAGCAAAAAGTAATCTTCATATTATTTTAACCTCAACCAAGACCTATCTGATCTAACAAGCCATAGCACAAACATACAAGCATTCTGTGAAGAAGTTGCAGTGCTTGGGGCCAAGGTTTGGTTCAACAAATAACTTAGTAGAGCCAATAATGCAGGTATGATTTTAGTAACTCATTTTAATTAAATTTCATTAATTATCTTCACTATTTAACATTGCAGAATTCATTATCATATGTTTGGTTTCTAATCTCATGCAATAAGTCATAGCCGTAGGTTTAAATTTAGTTGAAACCCTAATTGCACAATCTAAAACTCTAATCTTGCATGTTTTAATAATAATTTGTATCTAAAACTCTAATCTTGCATGTTTTAATAATAATTTGTATCTTAAACCCTAATATTGCACGTTTTAATCATAGTTTGCATCTTAAACTATAATGTTGCATGTATTAATTTTAGCTTGCACATTAAGCCCTAATTTTGCATGCTTTGACTCTAGTTTTTTATAAAAACCCTAGTTTTGCATGTTCAATCCAAGATTTAGGATCAAACCCTAGTTCTGCATGGTTAAGCTTTAGTTTAGGCTCCAAAACCCTAATGTTGCAATTATAACCCTAATTTAATAGTTAAACCCTAATTTTGTTAATTTGATCTTGATTTATTGCTACATGATGGATGATGAATTTTGATTTTATTTATAATGAATGATTGAGTGGCATTTATTTATTCTTGTTTAGATTTTCAGGATAATGTAAAAAGCATGTTTCCACTTTGTGGGTGTTTTATTTTTTATTTATTTATTTTAAGAACTTTGGAACTATTGTAAGAGACATATTTTCATCAAATCGATGGGTGTCCAATTTTATTTATTTGTATGGACATTGGGACGTTGTAAAGACATGTTTCCACCTTATATGGGTACACATTTTGTTTGATTTGTTTAAATTATAATAAGGTCATGATTTTTTTATGATGTTTGTAGTATGGATAATATCATAATAATATAAGAATTTACTAATATTTAGACATAAAAAAAGTTGGTTCTAATGAATCGGGCGATATAGAGGTGATGGGGTATTCTCACATTGTCCATGAGTATCCAACTTTTCAAACCTAGTTGGGGGTTTGGGATTCCCTAAAAATAGAGTTATCCACTCCTTTCTATCTTTTTGGCCCGTCCCGATGGCGACTCCTATTGTTTAATTTCTCTAGTAAGGCACGTGTCAAATCCGAGCACTAAACGGCTGTAGATTTAAGATTTTCTCCGAAGACCTCTTTTCACTCTCTCTTTCTCTTTTCTCTTTTTCTTTTTTTTTCTCTTTCTTCCTTTTTTCTTCTTTTTTGTTACATTCTTTTTATTATTATTATTTATTATTGTTATTTTATTAGTGGGTGTTACAGTATATATCGATACATATAAATATATATTTTATATAAATAGATATATATATATATATAGTTATGTGTAACATATCTTAATATATAACTAAATTTATTTTTAATTTTAATTTTACAAAAAATAAATAGGAATAAAAATTATTTTTCGTGAAATTTAGATATATTTTTTTTACTTGAACATCTCAAGTCTAACTATTTTAGTTAGATTATAATTAATAAAAAAATCAAAATTACAATACTAATTTTAATTTAATTAGTAATATTTCATGAAATTTTTCATCCTTAAATAGAAAATGTATTTTATAAATTAATCAAAATTGTGTAGATTTTTACAAGATGGAAAATAAAGAATTTTAAATATTAAAATTAATTTAATTTAATTAACTTGGTAATGGTTAGGCTGACACCGTATTATGGTGGCAGAGATTCGGTATGGACAAAAAATGATAGAAATTTCAATAAAACTTAGATTTTAAGTTAGAAAGTTGCATACCGTATATTTGCAAAATAGAAAGAGTTGTTAGTGTACATTTGAAATTTTTTTAAGCATCGTAAATTTGAAAAAAAAAATAGATATTTTTGTAAATATCCCAATCTAACATGTGATGTTTATACAAATGTGAAAGAATCATAATTCAAGAATTAACCTAAAATAAAGCCCAAATTTCATGATATTTGAGGAGGATTATAAAAAATTGAAGTATCAGCATCCGAGAAGTGGAGTCTACATTCAAGCCATTAAAGCTCATTGAAAATTTATAACGTTATTATTTACAAATAAAGTTAAGAAAAAAATTACAAAACTTACCTCAAAATAAAAAATACTTTTCAAAAATATGACACTTTAAAAAAATTACAAAAATATGGGATTACAAAATATGGATCCTTCTTCCTCATTCCTCGCCCTTATATACAGTGTATATATATTGTATATATATTATTTTTATTTAATGTACATATTGTTTGTATATTACATATATGGGTTCTATATATGTTGAATTTTCAATTAATAAAATATATACTTCTTTGTATGTTGTATATATTATGTATATGTTGCATGTATATTATAAATATGTCATATTTATATTATTTGTATGTCATGTATATATTCTATATATATTGAATTTGATTAAATATATACTTTTATGTATCTTATTTATTTATGTTGTATATGTTGTATATATTTCGTGTATATGTTGTGTGTATATTGAATTTTAATTGATAAAATATATACTTTTTTGAATATTATTTAATTATGTTATATAAGCTATGCATGTGTTGTGTATATGTCGAATTTCAAGTCCTAAAATATATACTTCTTTTATATGTTATTTAATTATTATTTATATATTAAATATATATAATACTCATATATTACAAATTGTACAAATACAAAATAAAAAAATAAAATTAAAAAAAATTAGATATATTTATACAGAAAATACATATTGAAAAGAGTAATAGAAAAAATTTATAAAAGAAAAAATTTATTTATTTGAAATATTTTATCAAACATATAAAATATATTACAGTGAAGAAGAAGATAAAATTCAAAAAAAAAACTAGCAAAAAAAAGGAGAACAAAATAAAATCCAAAAAAAGAGTAGTTGTAGCAAATAAAGAAAAAATTGAAACAAAATAGTTTTATAATTCAGAAAATGTACTTTGAAAGGAAGAAAATGGAAGAGAAGATAAATAACCATAAATTTAAAAGAAGAGCAGAATGTGCAAATGAAGGAAAAAAATTTTGAGAAAAAAAAATATGAAAAAAATCGTAAAAAAATTGTATATTTGAAAATGAAAAAAAAAAGAAAAAAGAAAAAAAAAATAACCATCATAATTTTAAAAATAAAATTAAATACACTAAAAACCATGTAATTTAATCTAAATTTAATTTAATTTTGAAAACATTAATAATATGATTTATTTATATTGGTATTTTATGATATTTCATCTTCAAGTTACGGACCAAATATGCTTTAATTGTGCATGTATTTTACAATGGACCATAGAATTTATTTTAATTAAATTTTTACAATCAATAATATTTAATAATATCAACAATCAATTTCATTTATAAATAATATTATTTTTTTAAAGTCAATTTTGTAATTTTATAATCAATTTTAATTTAGTAATGTTAGAATTATCTATAATACCATTTAGTAATGTTAGAATTATCTCTAATACCATTATATTTCAAAGTTGAGTCCTAAATAAAAATTAAACTAATAATAAAACATTTTTTAGCATTTAAGAATTTAGAAAAATCACCTAAAATATACCCTTTCTAAAGTATTAATATTTTTTAGACTCATATCACCTTAAATAGGTTAAAAATACTAGAATACCTTTATACCTAATAAACTAATATTAATAAAAGAAAATAACTCTCAGTTGTCGATGTCGCCTTTTTCTATTCATCTTCTCTCTCTTTCAACTATGAATCTGCCACCATTAGATCGACGAAAGAAAGCTTTGTCATTATCTCTCTCTAATTTTACACAGTATATTTTTATTTTGTTCATTTAGTTGAATTTGCAAAAAAATGTTCAATCTTGATTTTGATGCAATGTAGTTGTATATAAGTTATTTTGACTATGAAATGATAACTATTTGAAGAGAAAATGGTTTATTTTGTTGAATTTATTCTATATTAGCATCTTTGTCCGGCTCACATTCATTGTTCAAACAAAGAGATTTGAACAGAACTGCCCTAACTATCCCTAACTTGCTCTATCACACATCAAAATACTTATATCTGCTATAGAAAAATACTCTATTACACTTTCTGAGATACTTTGCATGCTTTAGTATGAAAATGATATTTGTCTGATTTATTTTGATTTTTTTAATAAAAAAAGATTATTGAACTGTCTTAACTATCCCTAATTTGCCCTAACCCACAATAAAATGCTTATATCTGCTATAGAAAATGCTTCATTATACTTTCTGAGACACTCTACATGCTTTAGTCTGAAAATGATAAATATCCAATTTATTTTGATTTTTTTTTATGAAAAAAGGGTTACTGAACTACCTTAACTATCCATAACTTGCTCTAACCCACATCAAAATTCGTATATATGCTATAAAAATTCTCCATTACACTTTCAGAGACACTCTGCATGCTTTAGTCTGAAAATGATGTCTTTTTGATTTTTTTTATTTTTTTGATTAAAAAAAAAAGGTTACTGAATTGCCCTAACTATCCATAATTTGCCCTTACTCACATTAAAATGCTTATATCTACTATAGAAAATGTTCCATTACACTTTCTGAGACACTCTGCATGCTTTAGTCTAAAAATAATGTTTGTCCAATTTATTTTAATTTTTTTAATAAAAAAAGTTACCAAACTGCCATAACTATCCATAATTTTTCCTAACCCACGTCAAAATGCTTATATCTACTATATAAAATGCTCAATTATACTTTATGAGACACTCTGCATGCTTTAGTCTAAAAATAATATTTGTCCAATTTGTTTTGATTTTTTATATAATGAAGGGTTATTAAACTGCCCTAACTATCCCTAGCTTGCCCTAACCCGCATCTACATGCTTATACATGTTATAGAAAATGGGAAAGAATCTAATAGTAATAGTTTTGTTTATTATTTGTGACTGCAGGGTATTGATCATTTACCTTCAAATTCAAATGTCAAAGAGTAGTATGGTTATCCTAATCCGTTACGGTGAAAAATTTAATATCGAGACATTAAAATATGATGGGGGTGTACTGAATTTCTTATATGGACAGAAAATTTTATTTCAATAAACTAAAAAAAGTGGTATCGAATGTGCTTAATATTGACGGTACTTTAAATATTGGGTTCAACCTTTTTACCGGATATGATGAAGCACCACTTTATAATGTTATAAATGATCGGACATTTAGCATATTCCTTGCATTTGTGGCTGAGAATAGACTGAAGCATCCACTTAATGTTACAATTGAAGAAGGTGTCTTTAAATTTGGACATGCCAGCAATCATCCATGCAAAATGAAAAAAATTATTGAAGGAGAGGTTCCTGGTCTTAATGAAATTTCTAAAGATCAATATCATAATCAATATAAAGACGACTCACTTATGTCTACGATGGTAGAAGATATCAATGCATTTCCTGAGGTTTTTGTCTATTTGAATACTGCACATGATTATGACTTGCCTTATGATGCTCATGTCATTCTGCATTTACACACCGTAGACCATATGACCGAAGAAATAAAATTTATAATAATGGTGTGGAACATACCACCGAGGTTCGTGTAGATTAGAACAATGGAACCAAACAGTGTAATGGCACTGAGGCTGCGAATTTAGTGTTACATGAATCAAGCAATGATTTTGATTTAAATCTGTTAGGTGAAAGTTTAATTGAGTATTCTATTGGAGATGGTAAAATATTTAGAACAAAGAGAGATTTGACTACGACTATCAATTGTAGTAATGAGGGAGCAATTTCAATTTAAGATTTTCAAGTCAAATCCACCTTTCATCGTTGTCTGCTATATTGATAAATCATGTAAATGGAGACTGAGGGCAAAAGGTTTAGCTAAAGGCAATCAAACATGTTGGATGATAACAATATATGCAGTAGAGCATTCATGCCCAACTAATTTTATCCAAAGTAGACACATACAAGCTACAAGTTGGGTTGTCGCAGAGTGTGTTAAAAAGAGATTAATAAATCCTGGAAGAGTATTCAAACTTAGAGATGTGATTGATCATATGTGTCAGGAATTTTGGGTGGAGGTCAATTATTTTACTGCATAGAGGGGCCGGGAGCATGCTTACAAGAATATCATATTGGATACTCCTAAACAGTCTTACTCTATTCTTCCTGGATACTTACACATGCTTTATGAAGCAAATCCAGGTTCAGTTGTTCATGTGCATTGTGAAGATGATCATCGATTTCTTTATCTCTTCAGTGCATTTAATGTTTCAATTCAAGGTTTCAAGAACTATAGACTTGTAATATCCATTAATGGAACTCATCTAAAAGGGAAATATCATGGAGTGCTTCTTATTGTCGTCTGTCGTGATGTCAATCAATAAATTTTTTCGTTGGCCTTTGGGATAACTGATTCTGAAAATGATGCATCATGGACATGGTTCTTGGGAAGGTTGAAGATAACCTTTGGTGAAAGACTGGGCCATGTGATTATTTTAGACAGACATCGAAGCATCCATAAGGCAATATCAGACGTCTTTCCAAATGCATTTTATGGAATTTGTATGTATCACCTTCTTAATAATCTCAAAATGCAAATTTTGACATATAACAAAAAATCTTGAAAAGCATTATTATAAAATGGCCAAATCATATAAAATTCATGATTTCAGTTTACTCTTTGGTTCATTCTATATTGTTGTTTCTAGTGCAAAAGAATATCTCGAAGGGATTGGTCTTGACAGATGGACACGTTCTCATATGAATAAAAGGAGATACAATATCATGACTACTAACATATCAGAATCTGTGAATACTGTACTTGTCAAGGCATGAAAACTTCCCATAACCGCATTTGTGTGTGAGGTGCGAAAGATATTACGAAGGTTGTTTTTTGAACGGCGAAGTAAGATAGAAAAATGTACTACAAAGATGACACCTACTGTTGAAAGAAGGCTAAAAAAGAGAATGATGTATGCTTCGAAATTGAATGTCAGTGCATTATTTAAATTTCATGCAACTGCTATATTATGAATCAATTACATAATAATTTTAGTATTATGCATTTAATGTCAGATGGAACTTACTAGTAAAATGAGGTACAACTAAGGTATGCTTCATCATAGTAACAGCCTTGTGAATATTATTTACCCTCTTCAACATTCACATATTCTAATATGTTAGCAGTCATTTAGGAAAAAGGTGAAATAATGCAAATCATGTGATAGAAACAAAGTTATTTCACTTAAGTGATATTGTCTAAATTGAACTTTAATAATATAAAAAAGGGGATTTTATAGTACTTGTTGACTGGGATAGGGCAGAGGACAAGAAGAGTTTTCTCCCCATTAATTATACTTCTCATCCAACAGGGATTCCTGTTTCTTACCTCATGGGGACTCGACATTTTTGATATATAGATAGAATATTGGTAGCCTTTACACTGAAGTTTGATTAAATGGTTAAAAATGGTTAGTATTAAATTACATGACTTTGAAGATCAAATGTGTGAATAACTATCTCTTTTTGAATAAAATCCCTCCTAACTTTTCACTTCACATAGTATCATTAGGAGAAGAAATTATTTGGGCAATCTCTAATGTAATGATCTCAGGACCCACATCTATAACACTCATCTGTTAAACCAGCCCCCAAATAAACACCTCTGTGCATCTAGTTATCTCATATGTTATACTGTACATTGGAAATATTTACTCCGTAATTTATTTAGCCTATAGGTGATAAAAAATAACATATCTTTCCTCATGAATTATATTACATATTAAGTTGTGAAAATTGACATTCACATTGATATCATTGGACAGCCCATGCCACTCAAGGTGTATCAGGTCTTACGTATAAAAATATTCATTTGCATCCAATTTTTTAGTGAATAATCATTGTGATAATTTTTCTGGTTTATTACTTCTTACATCTAGTTGGCATATTAAGTGAGGGGCAATCCTAGTGATTATAAGGTCTAAAAACATAACAGATTTAAGGATTAAGAACCTACTCATCCTTGGGTGGATTTGTCCATGGATTTTGTATTAGGGCTACCAAGGACTAAAACAGGTAAAGATGTTATTTTTGTCATTGTGGATAGATTTTCGAAAATGACAACATCAAAATTCACATAATTATATTAATTGAGCAAAAATAGATCGGCCAACTCGGTGATATTAACAAAATTCTATTTATTAATTAGATCTAGTAGTCCATTACATTCCAGTATAACTATTCAAATAATTTTTAGCCCAAGATACCCAATATAAAAATGATCAACTGATGATGTAATTCTTTAGCTTCAAAATGTAACATAGGTTAGGGTACTTATTGAATATGATAATAAGAAGAAAAATGCTGCAAAACCTTATGCTCAACATAGCATGTTATGGATTTACCCTGGGTCCTGTTGCCCAAAACATTACTATTATTTATTGCTCCTAATAAAAGTATTATTTTCATAGGATAACACAAGTTCCATAGTAATTTAGAGGGTGTTTCTCAAAACTTAAAAGCTGGTCAAAACTGCTTATAAGCTGTTTTTAGATTATAAGTTGTTTATTTAAGTGTTTCTGAAAACTTAAATAGTAGATTATAATCTGATTTTAATCAGTTTTTTAAAAGTTGGGTTTTGCTACTTTTTTTTTAAGCACTTATTTTTTAAGCAGTTTTGACCAAGTAAAAGACCATATTATCCCTACCTAATCTTCAATATTTCAAATTTGCCTACCTTATACACTTTAGTTCCCATCAAAGAAATTTTATTATTATTATTATTATTATTATTAAATTTTATTATTATTATTATTATTATTATTATTATTGTTGCAAAATAAATTTTGAATTGACATTTAAAAAATTATTTTTATACAATAAATAAACTCATGGACAGTTTGGTCATTTTGACAGTTTCTACAATTAAAAACTGATTATAAGCTGATTTTACAGAAACACTTAACTGATTATAAACTGATTATCAGCTGATTATTAGCTAGTTTACAGAAACGCTTAACTGCTTATTTTTAATCTGATTATAATCTAAAAATCACTTATTCACAATAAGCTGAAAAGCTCCAGTTTTGAGAAACACCCTCTTAATATTAAAACATTACTATTATTGTCCAACTATTTTGTATTTTGAAACATACTATGAAATCCTAACCTCCTTTTTTACTTTTGTATTTCTCTTTTATTTATTTGAATTGTTTAACTTAATAATTTTGAACACAGGGTATTATCTATATTAATTTCAACAATATAAGGATAGTTCAAATAATGTATTTCTAGTAATGAGAAATGAGTTCTTAACTAAATAACTTTACTATTAATATCACTATTTTCATATTTAAGGGAATATCTGACGAAAATTATATATTTAACAATTAAAGGTTCTTTCTTAGTACCCATTCAATGTAATAACTAAAACCATATTAATGACGGATAAGTTTTATGTTTAAAACTGCGAACGTGCCGATGCAAAACAGCCATGATGGGGAAAACTGAGCTCAAGCATTGCTATACAATTTTGATTTCATGGCAGCCTTTCCTGCAAGTCACGTTATCATGGTTCAACCTACGATTTGATTAAAAAAATAATAATAATGTCCATCTCATTCCCATCCACAAGTAAATTTTGTAAGTAATTAACCTTAGCAGCATATAACATTATAATCATAATCATAAGCTATATAATTATCATAGCATCGTTATAATTATTATTTAATATACAACATTATCATAACTGATATTGGATAAATCAAGAAGATGTTGGAATCCACTCATTCCCTTGAAGGAAATTCTGTACTGAGTATATGTTTACATGTTCTGCAGGAACCTGACTACTCCATGTTACTCTCTTGGACAAATTAGATCCTGGTCCAGAATTCTGAAATTCTCCGTAGTAAAGTGTTTGCAGTGCGAAATCACCAGACCAGGGCATCCACCCTTGTGGTGTTATAAGAACTTCCAAGTGACAATTTAAGAAAACAACTCTTGAGTATTCCTTCCATGGCCTTCCCAAGTAATTCTTGTGAACAGCAGGCTTCCTATGGTATAATGCCATGTACTCCTCAGTCCCAGTTATCGAACAATTTTGAAACACAAAACCTGTTGATTGGGCAGGGTCTATCCTGCCGTGTGCTGTGATGGCATTGTTTTCGCCTTTTTCTGGCATTTCTTGCCTAGGACTGACTAAGATTACACAATCTTGAAAATATGCAGCCGAGTTTCCAAAAATGAAGTCCACATTGCCCTGAATACGACATGATTTGTAATACTGGCGAAGTGAATGAGCATACAAAGTATCTTGATTGCCCAGGAATTCACAGTTCTCAATAAATGATAAATCACTGTCGGATCTAAAGGCCACTGCTTGGTGGGTGGGGGCTGCCGCTGCATTCTGGAAGGTTATACCACTAGCCATGAATCCATCACCAAGAACTCCTGCAGAAAATTCGAGAACATATCTGAATTGCAGTAAACAAGGCTTGAAAAATTCATCAAGAAAAGCTTTTGTGACATATTTTACTCGATTTCTTTTTACCAGAGAGGTCATTTTACTTCAGAGACCTTCAGTCTTCACATTCGTTGCTACAACTTGGTTCCATATAAATTAGAGATATGTCACATCATGGGATACAGACCATGTGATGGACCATATTAAAATAGTCTTAAGAAACAAAAAAAAATTAGATAATTTTACCAGTAAATGTTACCATATGCATATACATTACATAGTTAATCACAAATGACTTGCAGATTCTGTGAAGCTAGACTCTAATTCTATTAGAATTAATATCAAGTAAAATACATTAAATAGACTTAATACTGCCACACCAAAATAAAAGAATTACTAGCAGATTGCTGGCAACTTTCAACAACTGAAATACTGCAAGTGCAAATGGGTCCAATGGCATGAAAGATGAGAATAAAAGCCTCTTGTCCCCTAGCCATACAGTAAAAAAGAGAATACAAATGGTTAACTTACCAACAGTTGCAGACTCATAAGTAGTAACACCAATCTGACCAACATTCAGTGACCCCGTAATGACTGTTTTTCCTATTCCATCCCCCAAAAAGACCACATTTTTCTTCTCAAACGGAACTCTAACGATTTCCTCATATACCCCCTCTTTTATATGTATCACAAACCTATGGTCCACCATATTACTGGGTGCTGCATTAACAGCTTCCTGCACTGTTTCGTAACAGCTATAATTATCGTCCATACACACTGTTACATTGGCTGTTAACTTTGATGGAAACTCGCCCTTAAATCCCATTTCATTACCAGACCCTGGCTCCTCCCAAAACCCATCCCGCTCGGTTTTGGGTGGCGTCCAGGACCGGATTTCATTACCGAATAAATCGTAAGAGACAATCATGCTCAAAGCATTGCTACTAACCCCAATCAAAGGATCGAGAAATGCCATTGTTTCATTGACTGCTTCTGTGTTGCCACCATGGTAACTCAGCCCTCCATAGCAATCGTATTGGTAAGCCAAAGCAGCACTCATCCAAGCACGGACATTCTTGGTCTTACCAAGTGGCAAACTGACATTGACAATTGAAATCCGGTACTGGGAAAAACCCAGAATGTCCAAACAACTTTTGGCAACGTTAGTGAGGTTTTGATTACCTTTTGCAGAGGCTAGGAGAGACGATAACATTGATTGAGCAATACTGAGATTTTGAGAAGAGATCCATAATGCAGATTGGATAATTTGAAGTGGGGTTGGATTTGAAGGTACAATATTAGACTGAATTAGAGAGGACTGACAGGTTTGTGGGTGTAGTGTGGCTTGGCAGGCTAATTGGATCTCGGCTGCTGGTACTTTTGTGCTGTAAGGGGATTTTGGGGATTGTGAATGTTGAGTTTTATGACGGAGAGTAAAGAAGAGGATGAGAGCAATGAGAGAAAATAGGAAGAAAAAAGCAATGATGATGAAGAGTAAGCATTTGAATTTAGATTTTT
Organism: Garcia nutans; assembly: GCA_947685225.1. Lineage (NCBI taxonomy): Eukaryota > Viridiplantae > Streptophyta > Magnoliopsida > Malpighiales > Euphorbiaceae > Garcia > Garcia nutans. Next base: position 13,673,169 of record CANTUV010000041.1, read on the forward strand.
TAGGGGCTGAAGGTGCAGTCATGGTAATGGGGTTGAAGCTAGCCAGAGGAGATTCAAAAGTATTAAAGTATTGGGTTTATAGATGAGCGTTATGGAAATGGAGCACACGTGACGTGATATACCATACAGAAAAGATTTCAATTTCTAGATCTAACTGAAAAGAATTATTAATTCAATTATTATGGAAGACAGGAAGGGAAAGGACAAAGAACCTTCCAAAAACATCACTGCAAATACCGATTGTCAAAGCAGGTTAACTTTTCATGCCATCTACTAACAGTATATCATATGAGTTAAACAAAATTACTATTTTTTTTAAACTTCTATGTTAATAATATATTAAAAGCACCATCCACACAAATTATTGATTTTTGTAACACTCATTTTATAAAATAAAAAATTAACTAACATAATTGACACACCCTTATAAAATAAAATATAATCAATTTTAGTTTTAATTTTCATTATAATTCCTTCCATTCTATCATCAATAGTATAGATTATTTTTAATTTTTTTTAAAATTTTAACGTCAAAATTAACAAAATCATTAATTTATTAACGAAATAGAAATTTAAAATTAACAAAATCATTAATTTATTAACGAAATAGAAATTCAGATATTAATTAATTAATTTTTTTTAAAAAATACCAATGAATTAGTTAATTAATTAAAATGACTAAATACTGATGTATCTTTAAATTTATTAAAAATATATATATATACATAAATAAATTAATGTAATCAAAGTGTTCAAAGTCCAGCACTAAAGATAAAATCACAATGACCCTTTTCAGAATGAAAAAAAGAAAAGATAAAATAATGAATGGAAATAATACACGCAATAAAATAGCATAAAATTTTTATAAAAAGAAATAAATATTGACTCACCAGCTGTAGCCGAATTGTAAGTGAACATTTCAGGTTGACGGACTGTCAAATATCCTGTAATGACGGTTTTGCCAATGCCATCCCAAAAACACAACATTTTTTTTCGTAATGGGAATTTTAACAATTTCCTCGTAAACTCCAGCCATTATATGCACCACAAACTTTTTCCCCGGCTGGTTATCCGGCCGCATCAACCGCCTCCTTAATCGTCTTATAACACCCGTTACTCCCATCCTTACAAACCGTCACATCTGCCGTTAACGTAGACGGGAACCCACCCTGACCCGGACTCTCCCCCAAAAACCATCTCTCTCTGTCTTCGGCAGGGTCCATGACCCCGTCTCATCTCCATATAAATCGTACGACATAATCATGCTTAAAGCATTGCTAGTTAAGGAGATTAGCGAGTTCAAAAACACCATCGTTTTGTTTGTCTCTGCAGTCTCGTTTACATACTTCAAAGCGCTCCAGCAATCGTAATGATACACCATAGCAGCGGTCATCCAAGCTCTAGCGTCCTTTGTCTTGCGACGTGGCAAAGCATCATTGGTTGATGCGATACGGTACTCGGAATAATCGAGCAGTTCTACACAGCTTTGAGCTGCGACTGAGCGGTTTTGATTTCTCGCGGAAGAACCTAGAATAGATTTAACCATTGATTGGGCTGTTTTGAGGTTGGTGGTGGAGACATAAATTGCTGATTGGATGATTTGCAGTGGAGTTGGATTTGGAGGGAGATGATTGGAATTATCTAAAGATGATTGGCAAGTATATGGGAATATGGTCGCTTTGCAAGCCTGGAGAATCTCAGGTGGGGTTGTGGTGGTGGTCGATGAGCGGGGTGGTTTTTTGGGGTGAAGAGAATAAGAGAAAAAGGGTAAGGAACGAGACAGAGAGGAGAGAAGCCATGAAAGTGGAAAGAAATGGGGATTTAGTGAATGGGAATTTTATGGCTTTTTTGGAGTAAAATGGTCGCTTTGTTGTCATAGTAAATTAATTGTGATCTTTTAATTTGTGATTTAATTGTGAGAATTGAGTGAATGGAAGTGAAATGGTAGTTTTAACCATGAAAGCTATCACGGGCTATAATTGGGTATTTGGAGTTTTGGAATAGCCGAAAAGGCCAAGAATGAGACAGGAAAAGGAGAAGGGTTTGGGTGAAATGGAGGTCATAGGTTCAGTTAGACCTTGAAGGAGAAAAGTAGATCAGTGCAATGACCAGTTTTAGGTGGGTCTGCCATGCCCGTCAGCCAATGGGAGTGAATTTTGGTTGATCCAAGTGACTATCAATATTTTTTTTTAAAGCCATTATTTTTTATTTATTTATGAGAAAAATTTAATATATATGTAATATGATTTTTTACTCATACAGATTTTTTTTTAAAAAAATAAGGTTTGTAGTTTATTCTGTAAATAGGTGCTAATTTCGTTAATTTTATATTAAATGAAGGTATTAAATGTCAAAAAATAAAATTTTAAAATTTATAAGCTTTGAAAAAAAATTTTAAAAATTCATAACATTTAAAATAAATAAATAAAAATTAAAATTTGAAAATAAGATAATATGAAATTAAACAGAGTTGGGCATTGGACCTTTCATTTGATAACATAAAAAAGTATTCATCTCTACTTGCACAAAAATAAAATAGTCTTCTATCTGCATATATCAAAAATTATGGTCGTAAAATTATTGAGCTCGGTTTAAATTTTGGCTTAATAAAAATTTATGTAGACTCGAGTTTATTTAAAAATAAATTACTCGTTTGTTAAAGAAAAAAAATTCAAAAACGAAAACTAAAAGTCAAAAATTATTTTCATTTTCACAGCAACTTTGAAAAGATTTCAAGAATATGGTAGCAACATAGTTAATTATAAAAACACGGCTATAATTACACAGCTATGATTACAATATTATTATTTCTTATTAAGTTTTTTATGTTGTATATATTTCATATGAAACTTACATTAAAAAAAACATATAAAGCATATAAAATGGCATATAAGGTATAAATCAACATATAAAATATTATGTAAGAATAAACAATATATACAATATATAAAATTTATAAATCAACAAACTTATTTTTGCACCTAATTTTATGTTGCATATAATTTGTTAAAAATAATAAATTTCAAATGAAGAAGCTTTAAGCTTTTGTAAGTCATCTATAAATTATGTGTTACATATAATTTGATAAACGTGATATATTCCAAATTAACAAACATGTATATAAAGCTTTTAAATATCACTTTATATGTTATATATACCACATATAACTTACAAATATCGCATATAACTTACAAATATCGTTTAATTATATATCGTATATGTTACATATAATTTAATAAATATAATACATTCAAGATAAATAAGCATATAAAGCTTTGAAATATAGTTTTATATGTTAAGTAATATAATTTGATAAATATAATGAATTTAAGATGAAGAATCATATAAGGCTTTTACATATAGTTTAATTGTTATATATGGTTCATATAATTTGATAAATATAATGTATTCAAGGCGAAGAAGCATACAAAATTTTTAAATATTATTTTATATATTATATATGATTTGATAAATGTGATAAACTCAAGATGAAGAAGCATAGAAATTTTTTTATGTAATTTTATGTGTTATATATGTGTAGACCCTTATTTTTTAAATAAGTTCAATCCTATATTTTAAAACAGTCTGAAATATTTTTTTAATATTTATTATTTATTTTAATATAATAATTATTTTTTATATATTAAAAGAAAAAAGATATTATAAATATTTATTTTAAATATAATATTTATTATAAAATAAAAAATATATATATAAAAAATAAAAAATCAGACGGACGAATCGGTGAGCGGCACGCGGCAAGCCAGTTCATACGCAGCAATGGCCTGCAGCCCAGCACCAATCCTCGCAGACGCTCGCAGAAGCCTCGCCAGTCCTAGCAGCAACAACCCGCAACTTGCAAGCCAATCCTCCCAGCAACGCCCAGAGCCCGCACGCAGCAGGCCTAATTCCTCGCAGCCTGCACCTTTGGGCAATTTTTGCCTAAATCTTATTTTAGTCAATTTTTTTTTATTTTTTCAAAATAGTTTATAATTCCTTATCAAAACAGTATTAGATTTTTTGGGTTTTTCTATAAATAACACAATTATAAGATTGAAGAGAGGACTTTGGCAAATTATTCAGAGACTTTTGATTTTCAAAGGACTTTTTGGCCGATTATAAGACAATTCTTTTGGAACGGCTGGGAACGATTAGCAACAAGAAACAATCAACAATCAAGGCAGTAACCAGTGTTGTCTTGGTATAGCTCATCCAAAATTTTCATCCAACGATTTTAATGGAGCCTTCAAACGTAGGAATGTTTATCTAATTTTGTTTATCAAAAATCATCTTCATCCATTAGCAATTAATCCATTAAAATTGATAATTGTAACTCTAAAAATCTGTGTAATAATCCAATAAAATCAATAGACATTGGTTTTTAATTTTTGAATTCACAGTAGCTTATTTCATTCCCACTTCAAAATTTTGATCCTATTTTCATAAATTCTAAAATCCTAATTAAAATAAATAATTTTTCAAAGGACCTTAAATTATTACAGTAGCTTAATTCAAAGAATTTTACAAATAATTCACTCAAACCCTAAATTCCTAGTTAAATTCTATTTATTTCTAGTTACACAGTAGCCATAATCTTTTTAAAAGAATAATAATAATGTTGGTTTTTAAAAATCAAAATCCTAATTTCTAAGCCTAAATCCTAAAATTTTAATTGTTAAACATAAACCCTCTAAACCCTAATTCCATTCAAAGAAATCCTAATTTAAGATGTAAACCCTAAACTTATACATTTATTGCTTTATTTAGTCTTAGATTTGATTATGTAGTTTATTATATATTTTGATGGTCGATTTATTTGATTTTGATGTTTGATTTATTTAATTTATCATGGATGAATATTTCTGTGACTATTATTTATTTATTAAAATTGTAAGAGGTATGTTTTCATGATTGGGTACCTCATTAATTAAGCTTCATGTAATTTAAATTATTTTCATATTTTGAGATTAATGTAAAGGACACATTTTCACCTTTTGGTGAGTGTTCGATTTAGTTTTGGATATTGGATAATGTAAGGACATGTTTCCATCCTCGGATGGGTCTTCATTTATTTACTTTATTTGAACATTGCTATGATTTTTAATAAAGTATTTGTTTATTCTTATGATTGCATATATTGTGAATAATATCGTTATATTTAAGAATTTTATAATATTAAGACCTGAAAAGAAAGTCGTTTCTAATGAACTGGACGTTGTGGGAGTGCTGGGTCATTTCTCACATTTTCCACGCGTATCCAACTTTTCAAACCCAATAGGGGATTGGAGATTCCTTAGGAATCGAGTCATCCACCCTTTTCTTTTTTACGGCCCGTCCGGGTGGCGACTTTATTTTTCTTCGGGCTTAAGCCCGTATTCTCTAAGGCTTCGAGTCTAACAGTGCCGAAGTCGAAAGAACCATTCCACATGGGAGTGGGGGGTGAAAATCTCCGCTTATAATATGTTGCATATAATTTTATATATATGACATATTCCAAATTAAAAGCATAGAAAAAAAAACCTATATACTATTTTTGCGTTTTATATGTTACATATAATTTGATAAATGTGATGGATTTCAAATAAAAAATATAGAAAAAATTTTGTATGTAGTTTTATCTATTATATATTGTTAGGGCCCAGCCTAACTATCTTCAACTATACAGATCGTAATCAAGTAATAAAATAGAGAGTAGAATATCGTTCCTATGAGGAAAGGGTATCCTAAATATTAAACAATTAAATTATTTGTCTATGGATGAGATAGTAAAATTTTTATTAGCTCCACTCATCCTTTTCCGTGGTCATTTTCTAAAATAGTTTGTTCATAATTCTCTTATTTGAAAATAATAAATAAAAAATTCTTAGAGTGCTCTAACATAATATCAGTGATGCTAACAAGTACAAAATACCCCGAAATTTGATATGTTACCAAGTTATGAAATGTTTTATTAATTTCATAACCTAAAAATTAGTCTTAAGGATAAAGTGAACTCCAGGTATAATTCTAATGAAAACACCTGTTCATTGTCCAAACATATTAGTAACCCATCACATTTTCTTTGAGTGATTTGTTATGTAAACTTTATTATAACATACTAATAAAATGAAATTTGTCATATTCACTATTGATCCAGAAGGACTGTAGCTTCAAGTGATCAACTTTAGTTATGCACAAGAGTGTACTAAAATGTGTCGAGTTTGTCCCATAGGATTTTCTAAAGGAAGGTTATCTTTCTTCATGCCATTCCATCAATATATAACTTTCAGATCTAGAACCTAGATGCACATTATAAGTTGTAAGATGTGCCTCTTCCATGATTTCTTTTCTTAAATTATCTACATCTAGTACACATAACCGAGAACCATGTCGTAGTACACTCTTGTCATCCATCACAAAGTCTTTAGAGTTACCATCTTATACTTCTTCTATAATTTTGCATAGTTGTGGATCTCATTACAAGAAACTCATAATGACCATACCGAGTCCTAAATGTCATCATGGGTATATCTTTCCTCCTAATCCTTAACTAATAGTACTTCGATCGTAGATCAATCTTGGAGAAACATTGTACTCCTTGAAGTTGATCAAACAAATCATTAATTCTAGGAAAGGGATACTTATTATTTACCGTAATCTTATTCAACTACTTGTAGTTGATACAGAGGCATATACTACCATCGTTGTTCTTCACAAATAATACCGAAGCATCCCAAGGTGAAGCATTAGGTTGGATAAATCCCTTATCCAAAAGATCTTGCAATTATTCCTTAAGTTCCTTCAATTCTATAGGAGCCATCCTATAAGGTGGCATAGATATGGGATTCATACCAGGAACTACATCGATGCAAAACTCTCTCTCTTTCAGAAGGCAATCTCGAAAGCTCTTCAGGAAAAATATTTGGAAACTCATTCACCACTGTCACAGTTGCTAAATTCCTAACATCTACAGATACATCCCTAACAATTGCTAAATACCATTGACAACCTGAATCTATCAACACATGTTCCTCAAGAGAATAAATAGAAAATTACTTGCCACCATAACATTAGAAGCCTGAGCATCCTGACGGGTAAGAGTGAAAACCTGAGTTTGTCCCTGATTCTAACATCTTCCTAAATACCTTGAGCTTTGACTTTGACTCTGTCCTCTACCCCTACCCCCCAAAACCACGGCCCTACTGGCCACTCATCGTCCTCCAGAATGAGATAAAAATAATGTCTGCAAAGGCTAGCCGACACTAGGAAAAGTGAGTATACCCCTGACTATGAACACTTTGTTCTCCATATAAGGGGCAATCTCTAGGAAAATGAATCGGTTGGCCGCAACCAAAGCAAACATTTGATCACAACATGCATTGACCCTGATGAGCTTTACCACATCTAGCACAAGTAGAAGTACCTAAACTAGAATCTAATCCAATATAACTGGAGCCTCCACTGCTGCCACTAAAACCTCGACCGTGTCTGGAGTTGAGCCACCTTTACTCTTGCCCTTACGCCTAAAAGAACCCTGTGACTCTGAACTATAAGTGTCCATTTGAAAAGTACTACTGGGACCAGAAAAGCTGTGAGTACCATGTCCTCCCTATCTTCGAGAACCCCAAGACCTCCTCTTCTTTTCTTCTAAAGTAAACTCTATATCCTTGGTAGTATCTACCACCTCACTAAAAGGTCGACCCTGGAGTCCACTGAGTAAGGAAGTATAATCATCTCCTAGAACCTCCTCTTTAGTCTGGCAATATGAACTTCTTAAGCTCATCATCAACTACCATCGTAGGGACAAACCTACATAATCCAAGAAACTTAGTGGTGAACTCTGCCACTGAAGTGTAATGATCCTTCCTTAAATTCTCAAGTTCTACCATTTTTCGATGTACAAATCCCAGGGGAACAAACTAAGTAATAAACTCCTCTTTAAAATTCTCCCAAGTCATCTTTTGGTATCAAGATTATATATAGTCCTTATACCATGCATGTGCAGGATCCTCTAGTCTCCGACCAACCAAATAAATGGATCTAGTATCTGAACAACTCAACTCATCACAAATCTCCCGAATATTATCTAGAAAATCATAAGCTTGCTCTTCATCACTAGAAAAAGTCTATGGATGCTACTTAATGAAGAGCTCAAAAGATACTTGTGTCGGTGCTGCAACTAGAGCCATTTGAGAAACAGCCCCGGTCATATCAGCTATAATCCTCTGAAAACCAGCTAACACAGCCTCTACACCCATAGGGGCCTCCTCTCTAGTTTGCCTATGACTGCCCTGACTACTAGGGCCAGCTTCGGTCAAAATAGTAGAACCCTCCTCATCTAAAGCAGCTTGCTCTCCAACAGCTACCCAAGCTCTAGCACCAGATCTAGTCGTACGCTCACTCATCTTCTGAAAAGAAATAAATAACTTTAATCAAATAGGATAAATCAATTTACATCAATGTACGATTATGTGAAGGAAATGGCAAACAATTGGCTTGACACTAAACAAAACGGTACCGCAGAAATGGAAAGCAAAAATAATACAGAATGATGTGTGCCTATACTCCATAATTCTAAATTTTTCAAGGAAAAGAAACCAAAAGCTCTGATACCAACTTTGTCACGACCCAATCTCAAGGGCACGTGACCAGCACTAAGAGGCAAAAAATCCGAGGCACCAGACTCCACAGTCAGTCTGACATAATATGACAGTAAAAATATCTAAATCATCACATCATTCATTAAATTACAAAACCAAATATAATAATTCAATATTTAGATTTTATGGAGTCTCTAAAGATAGAAATACAGAACAAAGTAAAACAAACATGATTTTAAATTAGTTCATACATAAAAACCACTGCCAGAAAAAGAAAAACAATGTCTCTGAACAATATCATAAATGCTCACCCTGAGAACCTGAAAAAAAGTGAGATATAGGTGAGCATCTAGACTCAGTGAATGATACCGGTTAATATATCTACCTGGTATCCCGTTTTGATTCTATACTAACACTATAAATATCATGTCAATGCATCATGTCAATCATACATCAAATCATATAAACATCCAAGGATAGAATATAGTCCATAGAAAATCACTTTAAATCTCAAATTAGAGGAGTCGATCCTCTATCTGACACTCTCATTCTAATATGGTCTCTTAATTCTAATTCATATGGGGTCCACCATCACAGCCTAAGCCAAGCAGCGCTAGCCGATCAACAAGCAGTATTGAGCATAAAAATAATCCCGCCGTTATGCCAGCCCTAAATTCATTATAATATCATTGTTCATGTATTATCATAATCTAATCATATCTTATGTGGTTTCATATCATTCTAATTCTATCCGGCAATCATAGTTCAATATTATCACATGTGTGCACAACCACATACAAATGCAAAAATTCTAAAATTATAAATAGTACATATTATTTATACTATTTATATACGTATATAAATTAAATATTAATGCATGAAATATAGGAAAGAATATTAAAAAGTATCACTCACAGTTAAGAAGGAAAGACCCGATCAACTGCTTGGTCTCAAGGTGTTGAAATCTGAAACCGGACGGTTTGAATAAATTATCAAAAATTATTACAATAATACAATTAAAGACTCTAGAATCAAGTAGTTTATAATTTTAAATTAACTGGATAGTTATAAATTTTAATTTAGGTTGAGTCCCCGAATTTTCGGTATTTACGTAATTAATGGCTATTAATTAATTTAATAATTTAAATTTAATTATTAATATTTAATCATCATCATTGCCAATAATATTTATTTAAAGTCTGATAAATTAATTAATGCATGAAAATTTTTGTCAAAAATTAGCACTGATCAGACCCTTGCCAGCATCTCGTTGAAAATTTTTTGACGAAAGAATTTGATAGCAAATTTAGAACCCACGCATTCGTCTTAACGAAAGAATTTCAAAAATATATATCACTCTCTCTCACTCGGTAGAATCTAGCCAAAAAATAGATCAGAAGGTTTGGTCGTGACAGGATTCGGTCAAATTTCAAATTTTATCCAAAAATTACAAATGATATACCAAAATAAAGCTCTTGAGGAGAGGAGTCAAATGATACCTGAACCATCGTGAAAACTCATGTCAAAGTCATTGATAGTGAGACTGCACAATGGGCCTTGGACGACACGTGTGGCTCGGTCCAGCGGCCGTTTAGGGCGAGTCAGGTGGTGTTGGACTTATTGTCGAATGGCGATTCTCCTAGTCCAGTGCATGTCAAAATTTGAGCACCGGACGGTGCTAGATCTGAGAATTTTTTTACGACCTCTTTTGTCTCTTCTCTTTTTCTTTTTTTTCTCTTTCTTCCATTATCCTTCTTTTATGTTACCTTCTTTTTCTTTTTTCTTTTTATTATATTATTATTAGTATTAGTATCATCATTCCCAATAATATTTATTTAAAGTCCAATAAATTAATTAATTAATGCATAAAACTTTTATCAAAAATTAGCACTTATCCAATACTCGCCGGCATCTCATCGAACAATTTTCAGTGAAAGAATCTGGTGGCAAATTTTGTGCCCACACATTCGTCTCGATGAGAGAATTCCAAAAATATAATCACTCTCTCACTAGGTGAAATCTGGCTAAAAAACTGATTGAAAGGTTCAGCCGTGACCGGATTTCGGTCAAATTTTAAATTTCATCAAAAAATTACAAATGATATACCAAAATGAAACTCTCGAGGGGAGGAGTTGAATGGTACCTGAACGTCATGAAAGGAGGTCAAAAAATAGATGAAAACTTTGGTCAAAGTCGTCGGTTGTAGGACTGCACCATGGTCTTCTAACGACCTGTGTGGCTTGGTCTCGTGGCCTTTCGGTGCGAATTAGGTGGCGATTCCCCTAGTCTAGAGGGTGTCAAAATTTGAGCACCAAATGACGCTAGATTTGAGATTTTTTCAACAGCCTTTTCTCTCCATCTTTCTTCTCTCTTTTCTATTTTTCTTTTTTTTTTCTCTCTTTCTTCCTTTTTCCTTCTTTTCCATTACCTTATTATTATTATTATTATTTTATTATTTTATTTGTGGGTGTTACAGTATATATCGATACATATGAATATATGTTATATATAATTAGATATATATATATATAGTTATATGTAACATATCATAACATATAACTAAAATTATTTTAAATTTTAATTTTATGGAAAATAAATATAATTAAAAATTAATTTTCATAAAATTTAGATATGATTTTTTTACTTGAACATCTCAAGTCTAACTATTTTAGTTAGATTATAATTAATAAAAAATAAAATTATAATATTAATTTTAATTTTATTGGTAATATTTCATGAAATTTTTCATCCTTAAAAAGAAATTGTATTTTATAAATTAATCAAAATTGTATAGATTTTTACAAGATGGAAATTTTAAATATTAAAATTAATTTAATTTAATTAACTTGGTAATGGTTAGGCTGACACTGTATTATGGTGGCTAGGGATGTGCAAATAACCCATCACCCGACTGACTCGACCGACCATGTCGGTTTAAACCAACTATATTGATTAGTTTTGGTTTGTTGATTTTTTAAAAAATTTAACCGAATCTGACACAAACCCGACCAAATTGACCATTATTGGTCAGCTTTTAAAAAAAATTTCCGATCGCTATTAAGTAGTCAAGTTAGTTGAGTCCTAAAACCCGACCAACCCAACGATGCACATGCCTAATGGTGGCAGAGATTCGATATGGACAAAAAATGATAGAAATTTCAGTAAAACTCAGCTTTTAGGTTGGAAAGCTATGTACCGTATATTTGCAAAATAGAAAATGTTATTAGCATACATTTGAAATTTTTTTTAAGTGCCGTAAATTTGAAAAAAAAAATTACTTTTTTAGTTATTTTTGTAAATATCCCAATCTAATATGTGATGTTTATTCAAATATGAAAGAATCATAATTCAAGAATTAGCCTAAAATAAAGCCCAAATTTCATGATATTTGAGAAGGATTATAAAAAAATTAAAGTATCAACATCCGAGAAGTGGCAGATTACAAGATAGAAAATCAAAATAGAGTCTATATTCCAGCCATTAAAGCCCATTAAAAATTTATAAAATTATTATTTACAAATAAAGTTAAGAAAAAAATTACATAACTTACCTAAAAATAAAAAATAAGTTTAAAAAATATGACACTTTAAAAAATTACAAAAATATGGGAAAAACACATTTGATTACAAAAAAAATGAATCCTTCTTCCTCATTCCTCATGCTTATATACAGTGTATATATATTGTATATATATTATTGTTATTTAATGTACATGTTGTTTGTATATTTCATATATGGATTCTATATATGTTGAATTTTTAATTAATAAAATGCGTACTTCTTTATATGTTATATATATTATGTATATGTTATATGAATGCTATGAATATATCATATTCATATTATATGTATATCGTGTATATATTCTATATATATTGAATTTGAAAAAATATATACTTTTTTGTATCTTCTTTATTTATGTTGTATATGTTGTATGTATTTTTATGTATATGTTGCGTGCATACTGTGTATATATCATGTGTATATTATATTTATATCATATATATTCTGTATAAATTGAATTTCATATGATAAAATATATACTTTTTGAATATTATTTAATTATGTTATGTATACTATACATGTGTCGTGTATATGTTGAATTTCAAATCCTAAAATATATACTTCTTTTATATTTTATTTAATTATTATTTATATATTAAATATATATTGTTAAATATATATAATACTCATATATTACAAATAGTACAAATGCAACTAAATAAAAAAACAATACAATTAAAAAATTAGATATATTCATATAGGAAATACAAATTGAAAAGAGTAATAGAAAAAATTTATAAAAAAAATATTTATTTAAAATATTTTATCAAACATATAAAATATGTTAAAGCCAAAAAATAACAGAAACAAAATTAAGGAGAAGATAAAATGCAAAAAAATAGCAAAAAGAAAATGAAGAAGAAAATAAAATCCAAAAAAGAGTAGCAGTCGCAAATAAAGAAAAAAATTAAAACAAAATAATTATATAATTCAGAAAATGTACTTTGAATGGAAGAAAATGGAAGAGAAAATACATAACCATAAATTTAAAAGAAGAGCAGCAGGTGCGAATGAAGAAAAAAATTTGAGAAAACAAATGTGACAAAAATCATAACAAAACTGTATATTTGAAAGTGAAAAAAATAACATCATAATTTTGAAAATAAAATTAAATATACTGAAAACCATGTAATTTAATCTAAATTTAATTTAATTTTGAAAACATTAATAATATGATTTATTTATATTGGTATTTTATGATATTTCAGCTTCAAGTTACAGACTAAATACGCCTTAATTGTGCATGTTTTTTAAAATGGATCATAGAATTTATTTTAATTGAACTTTTACAATCAATAATATTTAATAATATCAACACTCAATTTCATTTATAAATTATATTATTTTTGTTAAAGTCAAATTTGTAATTTTACAATCAATTTTAATTTAGTAATGTTAGAATTATCTCTAATATCATTATATTTGAAAGTTTGAGTCCTAAATAAAAATTAAACTAATAATAAAATATTTTATAGCCTTTAAGAATTTAGGAAAATCACCTAAAATATGCTCTTCTCTAAAGCATTAATATTTTTTGGACCCATATCACCTTAAATAAATTAAAAAGACTAGTATAGCCTCATACCTAATAAACTAATATTAATAAAAGAAAATAATTCTCAGCTACCGATGTCGCCTTCTTCTATGCATCTTCTCTCTCTTTTTCAACTTTAAGCGGTATGCTTTTATTTTATTCATTTAGTCGATTCTGCAAAAAAAATATCTGATCTTGATTTTGATGCAATGCAGTTGTATATGAGTTATTTTGACTGTAAAATAGTAATTATTTGAAGAGAAAATGATTTATTTTGTTGAATTTATTCTTTATTAGCATCTCCATCCGGCTCATATTCATTGTTCAAACAAAGGTAGATTTAAACATAACTTTCCTAAGTATTCCTAACTTGTCGTAACTTATATCAAAATTCTTATATCTGCTATAGAAAATTCTCCATTACACTTTTCTGAGATACTCTACATGCTTTAGTCTGAAAATAATGTCTATTCGATTTATTTTAATTTTTTATGATGGAAAAGAGTTACTGAACTACTCTAATTACCCCTAACTTGTCCTAACCCACATCAAAATACTTATATCTACTATAGAAAATGCTTCATTATACTTTCTGAGACACTCTGCATACTTTAGTTTGAAAATGATATCTATCTAATTTATTTTAATTTTTTTGATGGAAAAAAGATTACTGAATTGCCCTAACTATCCACAACTTTTCCTAACTCATATTAAAATACTTATATCTGCTATAGAAAATGCTTCATTATACTTTCTGAGATACTCTGCATGCTTTAGTCTGAAAATAATATATGTCCGATTTATTTTAATTTTTTTTATAAAAAAAAGGGTTACTGAACTGCCCTAACTATCTATAACTTGCCATAACCCACATCAAAATGCTTATATATGCTATAGAAAATGCTCCATTACTCTTTCTGAGACACTCTACATGTTTTAGTCTGAAAATAATATTTGTCTAATTTATTTTAATTTTTTTATGAAAAAAGGATTACTAAACTGCCCTAATTATCCATAATTTGTCCTAATTCACATCAAAATGCTTATATATATTAGAGAAAATGCTCCATTACACTTTCTGAGATACTCTGCAAGCTTTAGTCTGAAAATAATGCCTGTTTAATTTTTTTTTATATATAAAAAAAGATTACTGAACTGTCCTAACTATCAATAGTTTACCCTAACCCATATTAAAAATGCTTATATCTGCTATATAAAATGTTCCATTATACTTTCTGAGACACTCTGCATGCTTTAGTCTGAAAATAATATGTGTCTGATTTATTTTAATTTTTTTTATAGAAAAAAGGATTACTGAACTGCCCTAACTATACATAATTTGTCCTAACCCATATCAAAATACTTATATCTGCTATAGAAAATGTTTCATTATATTTTCTGAGACATTCTACACGCTTTAATCTAAAAATAATATATGTTTGATTTATTTTAATTTTTTATGGAATAAAGGGTTATTAAACTGTCTTAACTATCCATAACTTGTCCTAACCCACATTAAAATGCTTATATATGCTATAGAAAATAGAAAAGGATCTAATAGTAATGCTTTTGCTTATTATTTGTGATTGTAGGGTATTGATCATTTGCCTTCAAATTCAAATGTCGACAATTATTGTAGTTATTCACATCCATTATGGTGGAAAAATTAATATAAAGACATTAAAATATGATGAGGGTGTATTGAATTTCTTGTATGAACAAAACAAATTGATTTCAATGAACTAAAGAAAGTGGTATCAGATATGTTTAATATTGACGGTACTTTGAATATTGGGTTCAACTTTTTTACCGAATATGATAAAATACCACTTTATAATGTTATAAATGATAGGACATTAGCATGTTCCTTGCATTTATGATTGAGAATTGACTAAAGCATTCACTTTATATTATTATTGAAGGAGGTGTCTTTAAATTTATACATGTGCAGTGTCCAAATTGATAGAAACCTTAGGAAATAAATTGATGTCTTCTACCATCGGAGACATAAGTGAGTCTTCATTTTTATATTAATTATGATATTGATCTTCAGGAATTTTATCAAGGCCAGGAACCTCTCCTTCAATTTTTTTTTATTATAAAATGGCCAAATCATATAAAATTCATAATTTCAGTTTACTCTTTGGGTCTTTTTGTATTGATGTTTCCAGTGTAGAAGAATATCTCGAAAGGGTTGGTCTTGATAGATGGACAAGTTCTTATATGAATGAAAGGAGATACAATATCATGACTACTAATATATCAGAATCTGTGAATGCTGCACTTGTCAAGGCACGAAAGCTTCCCATAACCGCATTTGTGAGCAAGGTGCAAAAGATGTTATAAAGGCAATTTTTTGAACAGCAAAGTAAGACAGAAAAATGTACTACAAAGATCGCACCTGCTATTGAAAGAAGGCTAGAAAAGAGAATGATGTATGCTTCAAAATTGAATATAAGTGCATTATTTAAATTTCATGCAACTGCTCTATTATGAATCAATTACATAATAATTTTTCTAACATGCATTTAATGTCAGATGGAATCTGCTAGTCAAATGAGGTATGGCATGTATGACGTTGATCAGAACTATATGATGGATATATCACTTAGGAATTATTATTGTAAGAGGTTTCAATTAGACCAGATTCGATACGAGCATGCTCTTGTGGTTGTGAAAAGTGGTGAATATAATGCTTACGACTTGTATTCCCCATATTATTTCTGAGATTATTGGTACAATACATATAAAGAAGTTATAAATTATTTACCTCACATAACAGATTGGACGTTAGCAAACAATGCGAGACAAATGACTCTTCTACCTCTAAATGTTCGAAACCTCAACTGGCAGAAGTAAAAAATGCAAAATTCCTTCTTTGGGTGAGGATAAAACATGTCTTAAGTGTAGTGGTTGCAGAGAGCAATGTCATAATAGACTCATTTATAAATATCTCATATCACTTCATTCTGCTTCATAATCAGTAAGTACCCAAACTACTAAAAAAATTTATATTGTTGTCTTTCCTTATTTGTAATAAACATTACAATCTGATTGATATGTAACTTATCAATCAATTAATTAGCTTATAATAGTTGTTCAACTTAATAATATATGATTTTTCATTTCTTTGGTAATAAATTTTTCTTATGAATTTAAATCACATATGTGGTACTGTTCACAAACTTTTTTGACCATAAATTAGCCATATCATGCCATTGAGGATGAAAATTTGTCCAACTTGATCTCATTTGGTCGAGGGTTACATACAGTGGGGGTTAGGGCAAGTTAAGGCATTTTTACAAGGAAGGCTAAATCACACCTTTGCTATTGTTCATGAACTTTTTTCACTATAAATTAGCCATATCATGCCATTGAGGATAAAAATTTATCCAACTTGGTCTCATTTGGTCCAGGGTTACATATAGTGGGGGTTAGGGCAAGTTAGGGTATTTCTACAATGAAGGCTAAATTACACATTTGTTACTGTTTATAAACTTTTCTCACTATAAATTAGTCATATCATGCCATTAGGGATGGAAATTTGTCCAGCTTACTCTCATTTGGTCCAGGGTTATATATAGTGGGGGTTAGAGCAAGTTAGGCCATTTCCGCAAAGAAGGCTAAATCACACATTTTGCTACTGTTTATAAACTTTTTTCACTATAAATTAGTCATATCATGCCATTGGGGATGAAAATTTGTCCAGCTTGCTCTCATTTGGTCCATGATTGCATATAGTAGCGTTAGGGCAAGTTAGGGCATTTCTACAAGGAAGGCTAAATCATACATTTGCTATTGCTCACAAACCTTTTTCACTATAAATTAGCCATATCATGCTATTGGGGATGGGAATTTGTCCAGCTTGCTCTCATTTGGTCCAAGGTTGCATACAGTGAGGGTTAGGGTAAGTTAGGGCATTTCTGCAAGGAAGGCTAAATCACACCTTTGCTACTATTCATGAACATTTTTCACTATAAATTAGCCATATCATGCCATTGGGGATGAAAATTTGTCCAGCTTGCACTCATTTGGTCCAGGGTTGCATAAAATGGGGGTTAGGACAAGCTAGGACATTTCTGCAAGGAATGCTAAATTACACCTTTGCTACTGGTCATGAATTTTTTTCACTATAAATTAGCCATATCATGCCATTGGGGATGGAAATTTGTCTAGCTTGATATCATTTGGTCCAGAGTTGCATATAGTAGGAGTTAGGGCATTTCTGCAAAGAAGGCTAAATCATACCTTTGCTACTATTCATAAACGTTTTTCACTATAAACTAGCCATCTCATGCCATTGGGGATGAAAATTTATCCAAATTGCTCTCATTTGGTTTAGGGTTACATATAGTGGGGGTTAGGGCAAGTTGTGGCACTTCTGTAAAGAAGGCTAAATCATACATTTGCTACTATTCACAAACTTTTTTCACCATAATTAATCCATATCATGCCCTTGGGGATGGAAATTTGTCTAGCTTGCTTTCATTTGGTCCAAGGTTGCATACTGTAGGGCTTAAGACAAGTTAGGACATTTCTGCAAAGAAGGCAAAATCCACATAATAGACTATATATATAACTTTAAATTTACACCAAGTATTAAGCTATTCAATTCTTATCATCAGTGTTACATATAAAATATAAACAACTTATATCAGGTATTAAACTACTCACTACTCATCATCACTATAATATAAACCAGCATGCTTCTGTGTTGTGTGGTACCATAAGCAGCATATGGCGGTATATCTCATTTGCTTCATATTTTCATGATTGCATTGCCAGATATAATAATTTGGGGACATTAAGAATTTAATGAATTTAGTAACAAATATCCCACAATCTTACCTGTTAATAAAACAGAAATTAAATCCTCTATTTAATAATCAATAAAATTATGGAATGTCATATTACTAATATGGTCAATTCCTTACCCAATTTGTTATGGACATTGCAACTTGTCATATTTGACCTTAAGCTTCTTGCCTTGATATATTTTAAGTTCTAGGCAGAAATTGAAAAAACAAATATGCTCCAATGCAGTTGGGAGCATTTTTGAAATTGGAGTGACAAAATTCATTCTTTTATTAACATACTTTTTTTGAAAATTGAATCATATACAGTGATTGTCAAATATATAAGTGATATCTCCATCATAAACCAGTGGCTGCTTATGTGGTTTGCTGGCAATTAAATAGTGTCAACCTCCCATGATACTTTGCCATGCCGAAAATTCCCTCTTAAAAATCTTTTGATACTCAACGTGGGAACCTATATTTTATTTTCAACAATGGATTGATTGAATGTTCTATGTTTCCATATAAAATGCTAGTTAATTATACATCCCCCATACATTATTCCTTGATCAAAACTGCTAGGAAGGAAATATTGCTTTTGTCTGATATAGTATAAAACTATATCTATATCCTACAACACGATTGTAGTCAAGCTATGTTAGTTGTAGAGTATTGTAGAGTATTGATTCATATATATAAGTATTAAACATATGGTATCGATAATACATACTTACATCATTATTGAGCCATTGATCAAAGTTCCTCATGCACCATAAAAAATCTAAATTCTTGACCAAATCATATACAATGCCATCTGACAGCATTTGATACGCAAGTTTAACACTAAGGAAAAGAAAAAAAGATAAAATAACATATTATTAAATCCCCTAACTCTATATAATTTGACATAACTATCACCAGTCATATTGTATTAACATCATTATTCTAACTTATTATTTATAATTCATGAAATTCAGATTCTACCATTCGTTGAATGCAAACTCTTCTTCAAAAGTAGGCCTCTGAATAGGATTCAAAGTAAAAACAGGTGAATACTAGTCTGAATTACCTAATCTTCTTTCATGGAATTGAGATTTATTATCTATGTTTCTTCGCAGTTCATTCTTTCTGCATAGCGTCCAATCACCACCAATGTACTTTGGATTGGGAATTATCTTTCTTTTTTTCTGTAACCAACTCAAATGCATTTTTCGAGATAGTTATGAGAGATGGACTGCCTCCAAGTGCTTCACTCATATTTGGTTCACTGACAGGTGTAGGTGCATACCCATACAATGGAGTCTAAAAATCAAATTGGTCCTTCTCTTCAATATTACGTTAAATCAAAACGATTTTACCATTTCACTGCTAAATCAATTCATGAATTTCTTTATTTTGTGAACCAACTATGATGTGAATCTCTTTATTTTCATCTCTCAAAGTCTTCATCTCCTTTTCCTTTTCTTTCAACATTTTTCTGAATTCTTTATTTTGATTTTCCAAAGAAGACAATCGTATCTCAAAATCTGCAGAAAGTGTTGTCTTCTCTCTCTCCAATTGAGAAACCCATTTCATGATATTTTAAATATATGAAGATTGAAAACCATATATATTTTAAATATATGAAGACATTTATCTTTAGTTGTGTGGCTTGGTTTAGAGGGAGGCGTCATAAAATGTTCAATAATCCCTCTTCTCTGCCGAGTGATAAATCATAGAAAGTTGGATCAACTGATTCTTCTCTGGTCATGGTAAATGGAATAATTTGCAACTCATGTACACAGCATATTAATGTGAGAAAGGTCATGATATAGCAAATAAAACACAGATTAGCAATAATAAATTTGTTAACAAAAATCGAAATGTGATGTACCAATTCTAGAATTTTTACGTGGATTTTTTTATAAGATACTTTTGACCTATGCTCCAATTCATTATCCTAAGAATATGATTACTAATTCTCTTAACCCTGACCCTATCTAAAGATGGCAATATCTCCATTGCATAAATTGTTATGGTATTAAAAATTTCACTTAAGGAGTATCCACCAACTTTTTCCTTATTCTTCAACTCTAAAAAGCATTCTTCACATTTAAACATATAAACTTCTAACTCAGTTTGCCCCATGCAATACGGTTAAAGGCATCAACATCATCAATAAGTGACAGAATTCGGGAATCAATTTTTGCTTTAATAGCTTTGCCCAAAACCATAAGGTCAATCAGGCATGTAATCCCTAACTTAACCTGAACATTCATGTCATTACAATATTTAAATGCTGCAAACATCTCCTTGATGGTCATATTTTCATACTCATACACAAGAGGACTATTGGCAACAACTAAATCCTCATTGCCATTATATTTCAACCCAAAAATTAGATAAAATTCACCTGTTCCCATGGTGACTACTTCGCTACTGAACTTAAATAACAACTCAACTGCCTTTGTATTGTAAACTTGGTATAAGAAAATGTAGTTTATCAATCCAGGCCAATGAAAAAAATTTTTTCCTTCACTTTTAGTAAGTGACTAATATTATACTTTGAAAAGGCATCAATCTATATAAATTTAAAATTAAGAAATAACTACTTCATAAACAGAAACATAAATCACTTGTATGTTAAATATATTGCAATTAACTTTTCATTGTTATCAGCAAATGCGTTTTGAATGAAACGTATAATTTTCAAGACAACACTATTAGTGTTAACCTGGTGGTATCTCTACATTGATGGTTTAATTATATAATTAGATTGAAGTCTATCAACATTTACCCCTTCTTGGGCATTTTCTTCATCTCTTTGAAATTCAACAGCTCGCTTCCTCTTGTTGGCTTCAGTGGGCTTACCAACTTTCCTTCTTTTGAAAACGTAACGATACCCAGATGAGGACATTTTCTTAGGATTAGGTACAATAAGTGTTCCTTCACTATAGAAGATGATGCAGAACCTGAAGCCATTTACCTCAAAAAATTTGAGTTAGGGTAAATTAGGAATAGTTAAGGCAGTTCAATTCAATAAATCCCCTATAAAAATAAAAAATAAAAAAATAATCAAATAGATACCATTAACATGAACAAGTATGCATATTGACTTAGGAAGTGTAGTGGAGATTTTCAGATGGCAGAAACATGTAACTTCACCAGTGTCAGGGCAAGTTATGGGGTAGTTAGGGCAGTTCAGTTTAATAAATTCCTCCTAACAAAATAAAAAAAAATCAAATAGATACCATTATAAAAATCAAGTGTGCAGATTGACTTAGTAATTACAGTGGAGATTTCAGATGGCAGAAACATGCAACTTCACTACAGTTAATGCAAGTTATGGGTAGTTAGAGCAGTTCATTTCACAAAATTCTCCCTAAAAAAAATAAAAAAACATAAAACAATTACCAAGTTTGCAGATTGACTTAAGAATTACAGTGGAGATTTTCAGATGGCAGAAACATGCAACTTCACTATAGTCAGGGCAAGTTATAAGTAGTTAGGGC
The DNA here is from genome assembly GCA_947685225.1 of Garcia nutans. Taxonomy (NCBI): domain Eukaryota; kingdom Viridiplantae; phylum Streptophyta; class Magnoliopsida; order Malpighiales; family Euphorbiaceae; genus Garcia; species Garcia nutans. Next base: position 13,695,133 of record CANTUV010000041.1, read on the forward strand.
AGTTCAGTTTACTAAATTTTCTCTAAAAAATAAATAAATAAATATATACCATTGCAAAAAGCGAATATGCAAATTGACTTAGGAAGTTCTTTGAAGAATTTCAGATGGTAGAAACATGCAACTTCAATGTAGTTAGGGTAAGTTATGAGTAGTTAAGGTAAATCAGTTCACTAAATTTTTTCTAAAAAATTAAAAAATATCAAATAGATACCATTGCAAAAATCAAATGTGATGATTGACTTAAGAATTGCATTGAAGAGTTTCAAATGGCAGAAACATGCAACTTCACCAGAGTTAGGATAAGTTATGGATGGTTAGGGCAGTTGACAGTGAAAATCTAACAAAACTCATAACTTTCCCTAACTCCATCTAACTTCACTTATATAAACGATATATAATCAAAAAAATAAAAACTAAAAATTAAAAACACATACTTCGAATAGGCAAAACATTGATCGAAGAAAACACATTACTAAATAACAGCTATTGCCACCCATGAAGATATCGACTTTCACACATACATCTGTTTTATTATATTTTCACACATTTCGAATCCAATATTTTTTTTATTTTCGAAGTAAAAAAAGCAAAAAATAAAAAACCTAGAATACAGACTTACTATTCATATTTGAGAAAATAATGAAACTTTGTCGAATGACTGTGAAAAATAAAAGTTTCAGATATTGAGAGTGCAAGAAAATTTCAGGCGGTGAGAGAAAGAGTAAACGACGATGAGAGAGAGAGAGATCAACAGTGACAGAAAGATATCGACGAAGGCAAGTCGATTTTGCTGTAGTTTGAAATGAAAGAAGATTATTTAATTTAAGCGCAATTCATACGACAAGGGTATTCTAGTCTTTTTTAGTCTATTTAATGTGATATGGGGCTAAAAATTATTAATGCTTCAAACAAGAGTATATTTTAGGTGATTTTTTAAGAATTTATTCATAAATTGGTAAGAATTGTTAAATAAAAAATATTATAATTATATACTTTTCCATTTGATATTTTGAAAATTCAAAACAAATAAAAAATCAGTAAAAGTAAATTTTTTATAATTTATTAAGTGATAATATATTAAAAAATATATAAAAAGAAATTAAAATGTTATTGATATTTAACTAAATAATTATGATATACATATATTGCTTTAAAAATTAATTTTTTTAGAGCATTTCTAGGAATTTTGCAAAGATTCGATGCTGGTAGAGAGAGATGAGCCCGCGACAAGAATCAGTAACAGAGAGCCTAGTAGAAGCTGCTTTAAGGGTCCTTAACACGCCGGACCCTTTTGAAAAGGCCAGGCTAGGTGACTTCGTCGCTTCCCAATGGCTTCAAGGGACTATTTCTCAGCCTTACCTTTCTTCCCTCGATCTCGCTGTACCTGATCGCCCAGCCAGGCTTACCAACGTATGCTTAGACTCATAAATGCATAATGCTCTTGAATTTTGAACTTTGTATATTTCCCGTTCGATGAAATGCGTGAATGAAGTAGTAATAAAAATTTTGTTGCAGGTTAAGTTGATGGCACCAGGTTCAATGCCAAAGCTTGGGAAAGCTGGTAGTTTGCAGAGTAGGCAGGCTATTGTGCATAGCCTTGTTCATACTGAAAGTTGGGCTATTGACTTGTCTTGGGTAACACCATTTCTTTGTTTTTCTTGGCAACTCTAACTTTGGAGTCAATTTTATTGAGACCATTTTGGTCTATTCGATGTTTTATATTTTGATCTTGTTAGATCTAAATCCATATGTTTGCCTCATATAATAATAAATAATAATTTGTTTGTCCTCCCTATTATGACAATAATTAATTGCCACTTGTGTCCCTATTATGACAATAAATAATTGCCTCGTGTGCATGAGCAAATGAAAATATTGATTGTTTAATCTTGTGCTTAAACACATGCGCAAAAGTTGAATTGGGATTGGTTTTTTATTTTTATTTTGCAATATCTTCAAGTTGAGTCAAAATATTGACATCCATGAATATTGTGATAAAATGAATGCTGGTGATGATTTAGTGAAACATATAAATACTTCACCAGTGACCTTATTTTTTATTTTTTCTTAAGCAATATAGTAGCTCTATAAACAAGCACTATTATATATATTTTTTCTATTCTGCTGTATTTCCTGATTTTTTTTTTTGAGTATTGCCAGTTGATTTCATAACTTCATTTCAGGATATAATTGCTCGTTTTGGTAAAGAAGAAGCAATGCCAAGAGAATTCTTTACAGATTTTGTGAAGGTTGCTCAAGATGAGGGCAGACACTTCAATCTTCTTGCAAAATGGGTTGAAGAACTAGGTTCTTCTTATGGAGCATTACCAGCTCATGATGGTTTGTGGGACTCAGCGATTGCTACATCTTAGGACCTATTGGCACGTTTGGCAATAGAGCATTGTGTCCATGAGGTACGTGTTTATGCATTAACTTTTCGCCCTGCAGTACATAAATTTATGTTTTTGATGAAGCCATGAGAGGTCAGTGGTAATGGTATATAAAGGGAATGGGGTGTGTTTAACGCTCAGCAAAAAAAAAAACAATGTCTACAATTGACATTGTGGTTGTTGCATTCTTTACACACTGATATTTGTTGTTCATATCTTTAGGGCCTGTTGTTATACTCGAATGGAATAGTGCTTTTACAGACCAATGTTTGGGATTTGTTGCTGAGGAGGGTCTGAGAGTGTGTTTAAGGTTCACAAAGAAAATAATGCGTACAATTGACATTTTGGCTTACTTTCTGCATTTTTGTCATTGATATATGTAATTCATGTCTTTTGTGCCCAAAAGGGAATACTTAGGCTTTTACAGGCCAGGTTTGGGAGTTGTTACTAAGTTGGAATTAGTTGGCATGACTAAGCTCAATAATATGAATAGGATTACAAGCTCAATAAATGCTTATGTAGGGCGCCAGTACTTTGTTTCTTGATTTGGTCTAAGATTGGCTTAAACTTCTGGCAACATCTTTTTTATTTTTTATTTTTATTTTTACCTTTAAGTGTATTATTTGGATATTCCATCTAATATATGTTATTTCATGAATGATTTGACTAAATGCAGGCCAGGGGATTAGATGTGCTTCCAACAACCATTTCTCGGTTCCGGAATGGAGGTGACAACAAAACAGCTGATTTACTGGAGGAAGTGATTTACCTTGAAGAGATTACCCATTGTGCTACTGGAGTCAAGTGGTTTAAATATCTATGCTTGAGGTCTAGAAATCCTGCTTTCGATGACAGCCTAACATCTCAAGAAAGTGGGGAGGGAGAAAGTGAAATTACAATGGAGGAGAATGAAGAGGTTATCAACAAGTTTCATACCATAGTGAGAACACACTTCAGAGGACCGTTAAAGCCACCCTTTAACGAGGAAGCAAGAAAAGCTGCTGGATTTGACCCTTAATGGTATGAGCCACTTGCTGTCAAAAGAGATCAACTTAAATTCCCAATGGTGATTAGGAAGCAGCAGTAAATTTGGAGAATTTTTATAAAAAATTCTTCTTAAAATTATGGGAAACATTTAAGTGCTTTAACACTTGTGCCTATGTGTGCATTAAGGTTAAAACTTAAAAAGTATAGTAAGAGAATGTTGAATGAGGAAGTGCCATAATCGTGCATTTGTTATTGAAGAGGCTAAACAAATCACATAGAACTTTTATCAATCCATTTTTTTAACATTTGTGTCAACCATTATTAGAATCCTTTTGCATTTCCCAATCCAATAGGATCCCATTTGCAATGATAAAAGCTATCCTGTACAAAAAAATGAAAAAAGAAAAAATCCTAATTTTGCTTAGTGATTCTGATTGTACAAAATAAGTCCAACCCTCCAACATTAGTAATTTACTAATGAAACTAACTTTAAAAGGTGAAGAGTTTAATTAGCACGGTTAAAAATCACGAGTAAGTTGCTGATTCACGAAAAGATTTGTTAGTTTTGTTCTTTTTCAATTGAAATTGAATTTGACCATATATGGCTCTTTCTAAATAATTTTGCTACAAAATTGGACTAAATATGGTCATTGCTCCATTTCAAATAGGGATATTTACAAAATTAACCTAAAAACTAAAATTTGTTAAATAATACGTGGATGACTACTTATTATATTAATCTTATCCTATTAAGATTATGATTAGTGTTATCCTATTCAAATTAGAATTTAATTGCAATCTTTCTTCTCATCTAATTTCTACTTATACCACTATAAATACTCCATTATAGATGGTTCATTAGAGACAATTAATAATATAGAGATTTCTCATATTTCTCATTATCTATTTATCTTTTTTTTTTAATTTTACAATACTTTATCAGCACGAGACTCTATCAATTTATTCATTCTAAACATTCAAGTTCAAGGTAACCATTTTAATTTTTCTTTATATAATTCTATAAAAGTGTTTATGATTTTTTTTAATTAATTAAAGTTGTGGAATTGGGCTTATGAGTTGTTCAAGGAGATGTATGGAACAATGATTTGTTTGCCATTAAATTGGAGCATTTAACTAGCACGCCTTTAGCCCTTGGGTCATTTCACTATGAACAAGGTAGCAAATTAAAATTATTGGCAATTAAAAAATAGCTTGGCCTCGTTGGGGCGCCACAAATCTATGAGACCATCATCTTAGCGTGTTACTTGGGCTAGCCCTCTCATTTACCACCACTTTAATGTCTAGCTTGGTAACGTTGGCTTGTGATCAAGTGGGGCATGGTGGCCCATGCAGGTCACGAACAATTAATTAGAGTTTGTTTCCAGAAAATTATAAATAGAAAAAAAACTTTTTGATCTATATATAATATATATTAGATTTCTAAACTAAATAAAGAATATTAATTAATTAATTAACAATATGTAATTTAGTTGTTTTATACATATCAGTATGAGAATATGGATCAAATATCATACATAATATGATGAATATGAATTTATTACAGTACACGCTTTTTCATTAAAAATAAATAAAACAAATATTGTATAAAATATTTGTTTATATATATATAATAACTTAATATAGTATATGATATAAGTATATATTATTCTTGAATTTATTTATCGTTACTATTATTTTATTCTATATGAATATATTAAAGGCGTATTGTTTATTCCAATATACATGAAGTAAGGTTATTTTTATTATTTTTTTAAATATTATTATATGCAATATAAATATGTATCCATGTTGAAAGAATAATATTTGTATTTACTATAACTTAATATGATGATCTATAATTTTTAGAGTTTTGATATTTAAACTCTAATTATAATTTTTAGCTTATTTACTAGCTCTGAAATATATTTAATTTATAATTTATATTTAAATTTAGTATATTTATAATATTAAATCTCATAATATTTGAATTTGTACCCTTGATATTTTCTGAAAAAAAGTATCCGTTATGGGTACTTAATAATGAGATTCACCTTGATATTGTGAATCTTAGAGATACTATGAAAAGAAAATCAAGCATCCTAGCAGGATCGCTTAGAAATAATAATTTTCTTTTTGATTACTCAAATGAGAAATTAAAAATTGATTATCTCATTATTAATTATTACAGTATTTTTGATGAATATTAAATTTTTATGCCTCAAATATGCTCCTGCAGTAACTATATTAAGAGCAAAAAATTATAAAATATTTTAAACTAATTTTTTATTTATCTGTAGCTAAATAAAATTTTTAGCTTTTGATGAAAAATAGTCAAACTCGTTCAACTATTTTGACATTATTTCCTGAAGTGAATGTGATATATTTTCAATATCATGGATGAAATCTTGATTAAAAAAAAAAGTTATAGTGAAAAAAAATTTTTCCTACCAATTTTGAAATCAAAAGCGCTAAAATATATATATATTTGCACAATTCTCATAATTCTTCATGATTAGAAAATATTTATTATAGTTAACATTAATAAAATTAATGTTAATATGATATCTGATTTTGCAAATATAGTTAAAGACTCTAGAAGAGTCCACCTTATATTCTAAATTTGAACAAAATAACATTTCAATGATGCATTGTATTCAAATAGATTCTGAAGAAATCTATTAAGTTTTAAAGAATATGTCGTAATGGATATTCTATTGAAACAAAGTGAAAGAGATATTGAATTTTTATATGTTAACTCTATGAATTTGAACCAGAAGTTCATATTTAAGAAATTTTAAATTTCTTAACTAGATTGTACATTATAAAAAATAAAGATGGCTGAGTTACACTATATGCACCGGAAGTGTATAAATTTCAAAATTTTTATCTTTTGGCATGATCATCTTGGTCATCTATATTCAAATTTAATGTGACATATTGTTGAGAATACAAATGAACATCCACTGAGAAAAAAATTAGAAAATGATTTTACTTGATAATTACTTTTGTACTTCTTGTACTCAAGGTAAATTAATTATGAGACCTTTATCAACTAAATTACATTTAGAGTATCCTAAATTTCTACAAAAATACATGAGGATATTTGTGACCTTATCTATCAATCTTGTAGAGTTTTTAGATACTTTATGATTTTAATTAATGTTTCAACTAGATGGTCATATGTTTATCTATTGTCAACTCTTAGTATTGCTTTTACTAAATTTTTTGCTCAAATTATAAAGTTAAGGTCAATGATTCTTGATTATCATATCAAGAAAATTTTTATAGATAATGCATATGAGTTCACTTGAAAAGTATTTTATGATTATATTACCATTGAACATTTTATTGCATATGTTCATACTCGATATGGTTTAGTTGAATTATTATTAAGATTTTACGATCAATTATTATTCTTATGACTATGAAATCAAAACTTTCAATATACGCTTGGATACATATTATTGTTTATATTGCACCTTTAATCTGTATTTGATTGTCTGCATATCACAAGTTTTTTTATTTTATAACTTTTATTTATCTGAATTAATATGTCTTATTTAGAATTTGGGATATTAAAATTTCATGTTGCAGTGTATATATTCTTATTGCATTCCCTTAAAGAAATAAAATGGATTATCAATATTATTTTGATATCTATATAGATTTTAATTGTCTACATTAGATATTATCGACCTTTACCGATAAATTTTCTAAAGCAATATTTTTAGTGAGTTAGTTTCACTCCATTAGGGGAAGATAAAAGTAAAGGGTTAAAAGCACAATAGATTAGTTGGAATACACCAACTTTATCCAATCTTAATACATGCACAAATCAACATAAACTGAAAGTTCAAAAACTAATTCGTTTGCATAATGTTGCAAATCAGTTACCAGATATATTTATAAATACCCAGTAGGTGTTCAAATTATATATTTCAGCCGCTAATACTCGTGCTCGATTGATTGTCCCTATAAGACATCTTATTAGTATGGTAGCTAATAGATATAATATACGCCTGAAGCGTAGTAGACTACTTGGTTCAAAATATTAATTTTTGAGATAAGGAGAAATGAATACTTTTAAAATGACACTCTTGAAGAGGTCAAAAGTAACATAAGTAAATAACCATATATTTTTAGAGAAGTAACCCCAGAAATGGTTCCGGTACTGAAAATTTATGAGATCTCGTTAAAATATAGAAATATGTAAAAAAGAGATAAAATTATTGTTAATAATATGTTTGCATATATTGCTATTGAAATTATCAAAATATGCTTGAGCCTAAAAATATTTAAAATTATCGACATCGAAGTAATTGACCAAAATGAAAAGTAATCAAGGCTGAGCTAGATTCATTTGCTAAACATATAATATTTGGACCAGTAGTCTAGACACCAGAAGATGTCATACCCATGGGTATTGTATGTAAAAGAAAAAAAATCATATGAGATTATGAAAAAAATGCATTTCCTCTATTATGAATGCAATTACTCTTAAAATTAGTTTTGCAGTCTCTGAAGGGCTCGATATTATATTATAATAATTTGCTCATATAACTCTTAAGAGAAATAAGTTAAATAAAATTATGTTATACAAGGCACAACTTGTGGTATAATAATTCTCATAATGTTCTTATATAAATTATGATGAGATATATTTTCCTATCATAGATGTTATTATCTTTAGATTTTTTATCAATTTAATAGCCTTTGAAAGGCTTAACATATATTTGATGGATATTGTGACAGTTTACTTATATAGTTCATTAGATAATGACATATATATAAAAATTTATGAAGAATTCAAGATGTCTGAAGCATCAAGATGCCTGAAGAATATAATATCTTGATAAATATACTATACTAAGTTTAAAGATTTTGATATAAGCTAGGTGGATGTGGTGTCTATTTGAATATTTAGAGAAAATGGATATGAAAATAATTTTATTTTCCCATGTATTTGTATCTGGCAGATAAATACAAAATTTATCATAGTTGCAGTTTATGTTAATGATTTAAATATAGTGAAAACTCCAAAAGAGATCTCAATTATTGCAGACTATTAGCAAGAAAATTTAAAATGAAAGATATTGGAAGATTATAATTTTATCTTGGATTTCAAGTTGAGTATTTGTCAAATAAAATTCTTGTCCATCAAATATTATCAAACTTGAAATAATTTTATATGGATAAATCTTATTCATTAAGCACTCCAATGATTGTTTATTCCTTTGATGTAAAAGGAGATCTCTTCAGCCCCTGGAAAGATAATGAAGAGATTCTTGGCCCTGAAGTACCATATCTCAGTGCAATAGGAGAGCTCTTATATCTTGCTAACAATACAGGATCAGATATTACTTTTGCAGTTAACTTGCTTGTAAGATTTAGTTCTGCACCAACTAGAAGACATTGAAATGGAGTGAAACACGTTCTTTGCTACCTACATGACACATCCGGTATGGGTTATATCTTCACATATAACACTTCACGTATAACAATACTACTATTTTTATGGCGATATGTGAAGCAAATAATCACTGCTACTTCATCAAATCATTCAGAGTTATTAAACTAGTCGTTAATGTGTATAATTGAGAAACATTATCGAATATATTGGAGGAGCATGTGGATTACCTATAAAAAGCAACAAGCCAATAATATTGCATGAAAATAATATATCATGGATTGCACAAATCGAAGGAGGCTACACAAGGATGACAAAACTGAACATATATCACCAAATATCTCTTATACATATGAAAGAATGAAGAAATAAAAAATTGATATTTGCAAAGTTCGTTCAAGTGAAAATCCAGCAGATTTGTTCACAAAGACATTGCCGACATCAGTCCTCAAAAGATATATATAAAATGTTAGGATGCGTTCACCTAAAATATTTTAGTTGAATGTATTTTTGAGGAGAAGTCACATATGAATATTGTACTCTCTTTTTTTCACTAAGTTTTTATCCCACTAGATTTTTCTTAGCAAGGTTTTAATGAGGCATATTTATAAGGATAGTCATCCAAGGGGAAGTATTAAATAATATATGTATGACTACTTATTAGATTAATCTTATCCTATTAAGATTATGATTAGTGTTATCCTATTCAAATTAGAATTTAATTGTAATCTTTCTTCTCATCTAATTTTTACTTATACCACTATAAATACTCCATTATAGATAGTTCATTAGAGATAATTAATAATATAGAAATTTCTCATATTTCTCATTCTGTATTTATCTTCTCTTTTTTTTATTTTACAATAAAATTGTTTTTAAATTTATATGGCTAAAAAATATTTCAGTTTTAGGGTAAAAGTAACTTTTTTTATACAACGTAGTTAAGCGAAAAAGTTAGTTTTGCAAAAAAAAAAAAATCAATTTTTATGTATGGGAATACAATGAACTAGTCAATAATAGTCAATTTTTTTGTATGGGACTATCATAAACTAGTCAATAATATTATATATATTGACTAGTTCATGTTATATATATATATACATTGGCGAACCTATAGTGTGATGAGTGGGTATATATATATGTCTATGTGTAAGAGGAAATTAATTCATTATTTTTTTTTTCTTTTGAGTTAGATGCTTGATGAATTTTATATTGTTATTTTGTTGACAAGAATTTGGGGATAATATAATATGGGTTTTATTTTTTTTTTAATATACAATAACAATATAACTAGCTAGTTCTAAAATTGAAAAATCGAAGATATCATTAATAAAGGAATAATAATTCTTGAATAGATTTTTTTTATTTTTGTATTGATGATTTATATAATTTTTATATTTTTATATATCACTCTATGATTTTCTATATTTTATAATCATGAGGCATTTAGATTTAAAACTTTATTTGATATTTTGATATTGCGATTTTATTTTTCTCATTTTTTATAATATTATAATTACTTGACAATATAACAAATAATAACAATATTATTTTTCTTTGTTTGATTATTTTTAATGAAAAGATTTTGTTTATTTTTAATAATTTTAGTAAAAACTCTAATACTTGTTCCTGAGAATTTAAGTAAAAAAAAATAACAATCCTCTTTAGAAAAATTTCATTAAGAACTTTAGGTGCTTATAATTAGAATATGTCACAACATCGACCCAAAGACATACCGATGTTTTATTAGATAATAATTTGAGCTCTCAAAAAATTTATTGAGTTGAAAAAATATTATGTTTATCTATTGATATATTTGTCTCTTAATTTTTCTTGTCGTAACAACAATATATTCAAAAAAAATTCTCTAATAAATTAATTTTATTGTTAATGAGCCCCCGCTCACTTTAAATTCTATATCTATCCCGTATATATAAACAGTATATATATATATATACTGTTTATGTATCAAAATGAACTGGTACACTACTTTCAATATATATACACCATTTACATAAAAAAAACTTATATTAAATTATACATATAATTAATTTTTGGATCATGCAATTAATTTGAATTAAATTTATTATCCATAAGTTTCAACTAAAAATATTATGGAACAAATATTAATTTAAAATTTATTATCTCAATTTATTTTCATATAAATTAATTATCGTACACTCACATATAACTAAATATATATCACTATTATATGTAAAATATACAATAAAAATGATTTAAAAATATTAATATATATCTATATATATTATATGTAATAACATATGTTATTTGATTTGTAAAAAAAATATTAATATATAATTAATATATATTGTTATATGTTCATATATATTACATATAATAATATATATCAGTTGAGATGCAAATAAAAATAACAATATATTATTATATTTCGTTATATGTTTATATATATTATATATAAATAATAAATATCAGCTTAGTTCCAAAATGAATAACAATATACAATTTTTGTATGTTGTTATATGTTGTTATATGTTACATATAACAACATACATCAATTGATTTACAATAAAATATAAATACAAAAATTAATATATAATGTTTTATATTTATATATGTTATATATAATAATATATATGTTACATATAACAATATATATTAGTTTGTAAAAGAAATATCAATATGCAACTGATATATGTTGTTATATGTTCATATATATTACATATGATAATATATATTAGTTGATTTATAAAAGACATATCAATGTGCAACTGATATATGCTATTATATATATATATATATATATATTACATATAATAACATAAATTAGTTGATATGTAAAAAAAATTAATATATAAACTAATATATGCTTGGATATGTTTATATATGTTACATATAATATATATTAGTTGTGGTGGAAAAAAAATACCAATATGTGAACTAATATATTGTGTTATATATTACATATAATAACATATATCAATTGAGATGAGAAAAAAAGAATAACAATATAAAACTAGCATATGCTATTATATGTTATATATAACAACATATATCAGCGGAGTTAAAAAAACATTAGTATATAACTATTATATACTGTTATATATTCATATATGTGATATATAACAACATATATAAGTTCAATTCAAAAAAATATCAGTATACAATTTATAAAAATTATTATATGTTTGTATATGTTATATATAACAACATATATTAGTTTATTCGAAAATAATATCAGTATATAATTAATATATGCTAATATTGTAATATCCCATATAGTACCCTAAATTTTTGGATATGTTAATTGTTGAATTGGATTAAATGATTTAAAGCTTATTTATGATTAAGTGAAAGGTTAATAGAAAGATGTGTATATGCTTTGTATATGGAGATATATACATTACATACAAGTCAACAAGTTGAGTTGGTCAAATGAGATATTTGAATTAATTATATTAAATATTGATAGTTGAAGATGATGTAATTGGGTTATTATTATATTGTTAATTGCTTGGTGGAGAGTAATTTGAGGAAAGTGTTTGGTTTAAGAGGTTGACTTTCTTTCTTTCTTCTTGTTTGCATTTTCTTCTTCTTCTTCTTTCTTCTCTTTGGCCGGCCACCATTATCAACCAAAGGAAAAGGGATTTTGTTGCTTCCAAACTCAAGAGATTGAAGGACTTCAAGAGATCAAGTTGGAGTTTTAAAGATTTTCTTCATATTTGGAAAATTTTCAACTTGTTTCTCTGTGTTATTTTGAGTTTGTGTTTTTGAGTTTGGTGATTGGTTGTTGTAGATGTGTTTATGGTTGATTTGGTATGTTTGAGGTTGTTTTGTTTTGTTAACTTTGATTTTGGGGTTGGATTGAAGAGAAAAGGGTTAAGTTTGGTGAAAGAGTCAAGTGTGTGGATGGTGTAAGTTTGAGTTGTGATATATGGTTGATATTGTGTTTTAATGTTTGTAATTGAGTTGTTTTGATGTTTATTCAAGTTCATATGGTATATTGATGGTTTTGGTTAAGTTTGTTTGCAGTGAAAAAGGGTAAAAGAAAGATGATTGTTGGTTGTGGTATTTTGGTGTCGATTTCAGGATTTTTGGCCTGACACCCCCAGTAGCACAGCCATGTCTTTGGGCATGTCGTTGGTTCTATTTTCTGGGTTGGTGACATGTCTAGTGACACGCCCATGTCACTAAGCGTGTCACGGCTTCTATGTTGTGGTAGTATTGACACGTCCAGTGACACGCCTATGTCAATGAGCATGTCACAGCTTCTGTGTTGGAGGAGAATTAACACGTGCAGTGACACGCCCATGTCACTGAGAGTGTCAAAGCTTCTGTGTTGTGGGTTTAGGGCACGGTCAGAGATATGCCCGTGTTGTTGAGCATGTCAAGTGTATAGTTTGCCCTAGATAGTTCTTATTCTTGTATTCTTATGTGTAATCACCTTTGGATTATGTTTTGAAGAGAATTGAGTTACCCTAGCCAAGGTTTGAGGGATATCTTAGAAGAGGAAGTTGATAGAGTGGTGTTGTTGCTTTAAGAGGTAAGTACAAACTTTGAATGATTGCATACATTTACATGACATTGAGACTTAACACATTTAGTTGAGAAATGTGTTAAGTTAATTGATACATTGTTGATGAATGAATTATATGGTATGATATGCATAATGTGAATTATGTTGTTGTATCAAAGCAATTGAGTAATGTGTTAGAAATGAAAGGAAATGTGGAATAACATGATGAAATATATGAAAACATAATGTAACCAATAGGTATTGAGATAAAATAGAAGAATGAGAAAAATGAGAAAAGATAATATAATAAGGCAATGAGCCTAGTTTGATTATGAGAAATGAAATGAGAAATGAATTGCGAAAGTATTTGATAATGAGATAAATGAATTAATTGTGTGCCTAGTATGTTATTCAATTTTCAGAGTTCTGGGTTTGTCGGCATGCCTATGAATTACTGGGCAGGTCAAAAGACCGGGTTGTAAGCCGAGCCCAGCTGATAAATGTGAAATATGATGTTTTTGGGATGAAAAGACTGGGTCGTAAGCCTCAAAAACTGTAACAGTCTAGCCGGGTTGAGGACCATGATACTGGGGCCCAAGGGTCTAGCCAAGTTGAGGTCCAAAAGACTGGGGCTGTTACATTATCCATGGATATATATATATATTGCTTACGGGGCTAGACACAAGGTGTCAATATGGACCAAAGTAGTAACTCTGAACTTTGAATAGCATATTAGATCCTTTTTGGGCCCATGTTTGTCTTTGCTTAAACGTGAATTATGAAATATGATGTAAATGATTAATATGTTGAGTTATAATGTAATGAGTTGATATATTCATATGTATTGTGCATTAGCATCGCATTAATCTATATTAAATCATAGTTTGTACCACTAAGCTTTCTACTTAGCGCAATTGTGGTTCACCGCGCAGGTGACAGGGTAGATCCGGTTATGCTGGAGAGCTCGTCTAGACCGGGTAGAGTCTAGGCTTGAGTTTGTAAGAGCAGTGTTGAGTTATGGACATCAAGATCAGAGAAGAACTGCCAGCATGTATAAACTCTATAATTTTGTAAACATTGATTTTGATATATATACATATGTATTTTCCGCTGCCTATTAAACTAATGTTTTGGATAAACTTTTGGGGTAGTGAAGATATATGAATATGTATTTTAATAAGGGATGTTTCATCTATTATTTTCTATATAATAACTTAAATGTTTTAAGTTTACTTACATTGATTTATAATGATTTGATGATAAAGTTTAAAGATTGGTTTGTTTAAAATGAATTGTGACGTTCCTGTATCCGGTATACGTATATCGCAAATAGTGTGAGTGTATGTAGTGTGCATATATTGGGTGTAGGGGTGTTACAACTGTTTTGGTATCAGAGCCTAGGTTTGAGGTTCTCAACCTAGGTAAATTGTAAGAAAGAGAAAATTTTGATTTTTAAAATAGGGTTTTTAAATAAGATACATGCATTGGCATTGGCAGTTTCTGATCTTTGATGATGTATATTCTGCTGTATTTGCAAATATAGGTAGTGATGACATCTCAGTTACGTCAGTCCGTAGAAGGTAGTGCTGAGAGTGTAGCTCCTATTGAGGGTAGAGATGGAGCTAGGGTTGAGATAGCTGGAGAGGCACCTGCTCCTATGCCAGAGAGACCAGCTGCTAAAGAGATTTCGCCGGTTTGGTTAAGGCATATGGTAGATTTGTTAAGGCAGGCTCCAGTGTAGCAGCTGTCACCGCAACTTCATCCACAAGTACCAGTGAGGCAATATGATAAATTGAGGAAGTTTGAAGCTGAGGACTTCTTTGGTACTACAGATTCTACAGTAGCTGAGCAGTGGTTGGATAGAGTTCAGAGGGTATTCATCTAGTTGCAAGCCACTCCTGAAGAGAAATTTGATTATGCTCGATCTCTTCTACAGAGAGATGCATATGATTGGTGGAAGACGGTTCCACATGCCATGGATGATCCACCGACCTTGTCTTATGGTGATTTTCTGCGGGACTTTGAGCAGAAGTATACTCTGAGGGAGTATAAGGATGCTAGAGTTTCTGAATCTGAGGCGGGATAACCGGACGGTGACAGAGTATGAGGTAGATTTCATCCGGTTGAGTCATTATGCCGATGGGATTATTTCAGATGAGATAGACCGGTGTAGGAGATTTGATGAGGGGTTGAGGCCCTCTATTATGTGTATTGTTGTTGGTTTCCGGTATCAGGATCTTTCCCAGCTTATTGCAGCAGCCCGGAGTATTGAGAGAGCACAGGGTATTGCAACAGCTACTACTGAAGAGGAGACCAGAGTTAGGAGACCTCAGTTTGAGGCAGGGTCTTCATCTATAAAGAGAGGCCGAGGAGGTCATTTTCAGAGGTTTAGTAGGGGCCAGAGGCAGCCTGTTAGGTCAATACCACATTAGAGGCAGAGATCGAGACCTACAGTTTCTATGGCTAGTGTACCGACCCCAGTGGCTCAAAGGTCTACTCTACCTATATGTGTCCATTGTGGTAGGATACATGGGGGTGTTTGCTAGAAGATAGGTGGACTAGCTGTGTATTTTAGATAGGCAGGCAGATTCTGCAGTTTCTCGACCTAGTGTCAGAGGAGGTCGTAGTGGCAGAGGTTTCAGTAGAGGTGGTAGACTTTAGTTTAGTCAGAGAGGAAGCTCTAAATCTGGAGGCAGTAGGCCAGATGAGGCTGGGCCGTCTCAGCGAGTGTATGTGATGCAGAGGCAGCCGGATGCGTCAGCCGTCATTGCGGGTACATTTTCTTTATTTGGCATTTCAGTTCTAGCTTTGTTTGATCCAAGATCTACGTATTCATACATAAGTGCATCCATCTTGCCTGTGTCTTAATTGCATTCTGAGTTCTAGGATTTGATGTCTTGGTGACAAATCCTTTAGGGCATAGCATTGTGGTGAGTAAGGTGCACCGAGATAGTCCAGTTGTTATTCAGGATGAGGAGTTTCTTGGTGATTTGATTGAAATGCCTTTTAAAGAGTATGATCTGATTTTAGGTATGGATTAGTTGTCTAAGCATGGAGCTGTAGTAGATTGTTAGAAGAAGTGTGTTACCCTTAGAACCAGTGACGGTAGGAGTGTGATGGTATCTAGTGAGTAGAGGCAACTTGCATCCATGTTTGTTTTGGCTGTTGCAGCTAGGAGGATGATTCAGAAAGGATGTGAGGCTTATCTTGCTCATGTGGTAGATACCAGAGTAGTGAGTTCTCAGCTTGATAGTATACCCACAGTTGTTGAATTCCCACATGTTTTTTCTAAGGAGTTGCCAGGGATACCCCTTGAGAGAGAGGTTGAGTTTGGTATCGATTTGTTACTTGGTACCACTCCCATCTCTATTACTCCCTATCGAATGACATCTGCTGAATTGAGAGAGTTGAAGGTGCAGTTACAAGAGTTGTTGGATAAGGGGTTTGTTCGCCCTAGCGTGTCTCCATGGGGAGCACCTATTTTGTTTGTGAAGAAGAAGGATGGTACCTTAAGATTGTGCAATGATTATCGACAGTTGAATAAGATGACCATCAAGAACAAGTATCCTTTGTCTCGGATAAATGATCTCTTTGATCAATTGAAAGGAGCAACAGTTTTCTCCAAGATTGATCTGAGATTAGGGTACCATCAGTTGAGAATCAGAAAGGAAGATGTTCCCAAGATAGCTTTTCGCACAAGGTATAGGCATTATGAGTTCTTGGTGATGCCTTTTGGATTGATGAATGTACCAGCAGCTTTTATGGATTTGATGAATAGGGTGTTTAGACCTTATCTAGATCAATTTGTGGTGGTCTTTATCGATGATATTTTGGTGTATTCGCATAATGAGAAGGAGCATAATGAGCACTTGCGGATTATATTGCAGACCTTGAAAAAGAAGCAGTTGTATGCTAAGCTGGCTAAGTGTGAGTTTTGGCTTAATCAAGTGACTTTTCTGGGTCATGTAGTTTCAGCAGATGGTATAAGAGTTGATCCGAGTAAAGTTAAGGCCATTTTGAATTGGAGTCCACCGAAGACTGTGACAGAAGTTAGAAGTTTTCTGGGTTTGGCAGGCTATTATCGATGGTTTGTGAAAGATTTTTCTTTGATAGTTACGCTACTCACCAGATTGCTTTGAAAAGGAGTTAGATTTGTGTGAACAGATCAGTATCAAGTAAACTTTGAACAGTTGAAGGAGATATTGACTCAAGCTCTTGTTCTTACTTTGCCTGTGGAAGATAAACCATATGTGATTTACAGTGATGCTTCACATAGTAGTTTAGGTTGTGTTTTCATGCAAGAGGATAGAGTCATAGCTTATGCTTCTCGGCAGTTGAAGCCGCATAAGTTGAATTATCCGACGCATGATTTGGAATTGACAGCCATAGTTTTTGCTTTAAAGATTTAGCAACATTATCTTTATGGGGAGAAGTGTTTTATTTATACGGATCACAAGAGTTTGAAATACTTAGGTGTTCAGAGAGAGTTAAATCTTCAGCAGAGACGGTGGTTGAAATTGATTAAAGACTATGACTGTTTGATTGATTATCATCCTAGTAAGGCAAATGTAGTTGCTGATGCCTTGAGTTGAAAATCTTTGGTAGGTTTGACTGCTTATTCGATCTCGTTGCTTGTTGAATTGAGAGTGTTGCATGCTAGTTTTGAGCCTTATGATGATGGTGCTTTGTTGGCTCAGTTGCAGTTGAGGCCAGTCTTGTTGGATCATATTAGAGAAGCTTAGTTGGCAGATGAGAAAATTCAGAAGATTATTTTGGATTGTCAAAAAGGAGAGAGTAGAGATTTCCATGCGAGAAGTGATGGAAGCCTTTGGTATAAAGATAGATTGTGTGTTTCTGATGATGCAAGATTGAAAAAGATTATTTTGAAGGAAGCACATCAGTTGGCTTTTGGTATGCACCCTAGAAGTACCAAGATGTATCATGATTTGAAGCAACATTATTAGTGGTCAGGTATGAAGAAGGACATAGCGGAGTTTGTATCCATATGTCTCACTTGTCAGAGAGTGAAGGCCGAGCACCAAGTTCCGTCGGTGTTGCTCCAACCTTTATCAGTGCCAGAATGGAAATGGGAGCAAGTGACAATGGATTTTGTGACTGGTTTACCTTTAACTCAGAAGAAGCATGATGCCATTTGGGTGATTATTGATTGGTTGACGAAGACAGTTCATTTCCTTCCAGTTCGGATAGACTATTCTCTTGAGAAGTTGGCTGAACTGTATATCAGTGAGATTGTGAGATTGCATGGAGTCCCAATTTCTTTGGTGTCGGATCGAGATCCTTAGTTTACTTCAAGGTTTTGGAAGAGTTTGCATAATGCTTTGGGATCTCGATTGTATTTTAGCACTGCTTTTCATCCTCAGACAGATGGGCAGTCAGAGAGAGTGATACAGATTTTGGAGGATATGTTGAGAAGCTGTGTCATTAATTTCTCTGGAAGTTGGGACAGATTCTTGCCATTTATGGAATTTGCTTATAACAACAGTCATCAGTCCAGTATTAGAATGGCACCTTATGAGGCATTGTATGGTAGAAGATGCAGGGCGCCTCTATGTTGGGGTGAGGTTGGAGAAGGTAAGTTGGTTGGTCCCGATTTGATTAAAGAAATAGAAGAAAAAGTAAAGATAATTCGGGATCATTTGAAAGCAACTTCAGATCGACAAAAATTCTATTCAGATTTGAAGAGGAGAGACATAGAGTTCAGTGTTGGAGATAAAGTATTTTTGAAAGTGTCTCCTTGGAAGAGAATTTTGAGATTTGGCCGCAAAAGGAAGCTGAGTCCTTATTTTATTGGACCTTATGAGGTAATGGAGAGAGTCGGACCAGTGCCCTATAGACTAGCTTTACCTCCTGAGTCGGATAGAATCCATAATATCTTTTATGTTTCTATGTTGTGAAGGTACAGGTCAGACCCATCTCACATTCTGTCAGTGGAATCTATTGAGGTGAGTCCGGATCTAACTTTTAAAGAAGAACCAATAGCTATTTTAGCACATGGAGTGAAAAAAGTTGAGAAATAAGAAAGTACCACTTGTGAAGGTTCTTCGGAAGAATCATGCTAAGGAAGAGGCAACTTGGGAGAGTGAGCAAGTGATGCGAGATCAGTATCCCCAGTTGTTCCAGACTTGTGAACAACTAATTTCGAGGACGAAATTTATTTATAGAGGGGGAGAATTGTAATATCCCATATAGTACCCTAAATTTTTGGATATGTTAATTGTTGAATTGGATTAAATGATTTAAAGCGTATTTATGATTAAGTGAAAGGTTAATAGGAATATGTGTATATGCTTTTTATATGGAGATATATACATTATATACAAGTCAACAAGTTGAGTTGGTCAAATGAGATATTTGAATTAATTATATTAAATATTGATAGTGGAAGATGATGTAATTGGGTTATTATTAAATTGTTAATTACTTGGTGGAGAGTAATTTGAGGAAAGTGTTTGGTTTAAGAGGTTGACTTTCTTTCTTTCTTCTTCTTTGCATTTTCTTCTTCTTCTTTCTTCTCTTTGGCCGGCCACCATTATCAACCAAAGGAAAAAGGATTTTGTTGCTTCCAAACTCAAGAGATTAAAGGACTTCAAGAGATCAAGTTGGAGTTTTAAGGATTTTCTTCATTTTTGGTAAGTTTTCAACTTGTTTCTCTGTGTTCTTTTGAGTTTATATTTTTGAGTTTGGTGATTGGTTGTTGTAGATGTGTTTATGGTTGATTTGGTATGTTTGAGGTTGTTTTGTTTTGTTAACTTTGATTTTGGGGTTGGATTGAAGAGAAAAGGGTTAAGTTTGGTGAAAGGGTCAAGTGTGTGGATGGTGTAAGTTTGAGTTGTGATATATGGTTGATATTGTGTTTTGATATTTGTAATTGAGTTGTTTTAATGTTTATTCAATTTCATATGGTATATTGATGGTTTTGGTTAAGTTTGTTTGGAGTGAAAAAGGGTAAAAGAAAGATGATTGTTGGTTGTGGTATTTTGGTGTCGATTTCAGGGTTTTTGGCCTGACACGTCCAGTAGCACGGCCATGTCTTTTGGCGTGTCGTTGGTTTTATTTTTTGGGTTGGTGACACACTCATGTCACTGAGCGTGTCACGGCTTCTGTGTTGTGATAGTATTTACACGTCCAGTGACACGCCCATGTCACTGAGCGTGTCATAGCTTCTGTGTTGGAAGAGAATTGACACGTGTAGTGGCACTCCCATGTCACTGAACGTGTCAAAGCTTCTGTGTTGTGGGTTTAAGGCATGGTCAGAGACACGCCCGTGTTGTTGAGCGTGTCAAGTGTATAGTTTGCCCTAGATAGTTCTTATTCTTGTATTCTTATGTGTAATCACCTTTGGATTATGTTTTGAAGAGAATTGAGTTACCCTATCCAAGGTTTGAAGGATATCTTGGAAGAGGAAATTGATAGAGTGGTGTTGTTACTTTAAGAGGCAAGTACAAACTTTGAATGATTGCATACATTTACATGACATTGAGACTTAACTCATTTAGTTGAGAAATGTGTTAAGTTACTTGATACATTGTTGATGAATGAATTATATGGTATGATATGCATAATGTGAATTATGTTGTTGTATCAAAGCAATTGAGTAATGTGTTAGAAATGAAAGGGAATGTGGAATAACATGATGAGATATATGAAAACATAATGTAACCAATCGATATTGAGATAAAATAGAAGAATGGGAAAAATGAGAAAAAAATGATATAATAAGGCAATGAGCCTAGTTTGATTATGAGAAATGAATTGTGAAAGTATTTGATAATGAGATAAATGAATTAATTTTGTGCCTAGTATGTTATTCAATTTTCAGAGTTCTGGGTTTGGCGGCATGCCTATGAATTGCTGGGCAGGTGAAAAGACCAGGTCGTAAGCCGAGCTAAGCTGATAAATGTGAAATATAATATTTTTTGAGTGAAAAGACTGGGTCGTAAGCCTCAAAAACTGTAACAGTCTAGTCGGATTGAGGACCAAGATACTGGGGCCCAAGGATCTAGCCGGGTTGAGGTCCAAGAGACTGAGGCTGTTGCATTATCCATGGATATATATATATATTGCCTACGGGGCTAGACACAAGGTGTCAATATGGACCAAAGCAGTAACTTTGAACTTTGAATAGCATATTAGATCCTTTTTGGGCCCATGTTTGTCTTTGCTTAAATGTGAATTATGAAATATGATGCACATGATTAATATGTTGAGTTATAATGTAATGAGTTGATATATTCATATGTATTGTGCATTAGCATCGCATTGATCAATATTAAATCAAAGTTTGTACCACTACGCTTTCTGCTTAGCGCGATTGTGGTTCATCGCGCAGGTGACAGGGTAGATCCGGTTGTGCCGGAGAGCCCGTCTAGACCGAGTCAAGTCTAGGCTTGAGTTTGTGAGAGAAGTGTTGAGTTGTGGACATTAAAATCAGAGACGAACTGCTAGCATTTATAAACTCTATAATTTTGTAAACATTGATTTTGATATATATACATATGTATTTTTCGCTGCCTATTAAACTAATATTTTGAATAAACTTTTGGGGTAATGAAGATATATGAATATGTATTTTAATAAGGGATGTTTCATCTATTATTTTTTATATAATAACTTAAATTTTTTAAGTTTACTTACATTGATTTATAATGATTTGATGATAAAGTTTAAAGATTGGTTTATTTAAAATGAACTGTGACATTCCTGTATCCGATATATGTATATCGCATATAGTATAAGTGTATGTGGTGTGTGTATATTGGGTGTAGGGGTGTTACAATTATACATTAATATATATTATATATAACAACATATATCAATTGATTTGAAAAAAAAAATTAATATATAATTGATATATGTTATTATATGTTCATATATGTTATATAATGACACATATCAATTGAGATATAAAAAAGGATTAACAAAAATCAACTATTATATATTGTTATATAATATTTATTTTTTTGAAAGTACAAATAATTATGACTAATAAATTAATAAATAATTATATGTTGTTATTTATTTGTTTTCATTTTTGTTTATTTTTATTTTTTAATAAGATACTATCTAAAGTAATTATTATTTCATAAGATCATATTATCGAGAAAAAGTAGAAGACTCGTGTGCATCACTAAATCATTGTAGCACACGAAAGAAATCCAAAAGAGGGATAAAGGGTCTCCAATTGTTTGTCTCTCTACCATAATGGCAATTCCCTTAAATTATTGTAAAGAGTAGGCTAAGTATGGTTCAAAGCAATTTGAAGTTTGAAAAATTTTCGACTTCGAACTAAATATCAGAGATTTTAAAAATAAAATCTATAGAATCGAACCATAGTAAAGAAATCTTTGAATTGTATTGCTCTGATTTTTCAAAACAATTTAGTTCGGAGAGATTCGGATTCAATTTTATTTGGATATGAAAATTCAAAATTTTGACTCCATTTTTTAAATTCTAAATAATAAAATATTATTTAATTATTTTAGCAATAAAAATATTCAACTTATATTTTTTATAATTCAAAATATATATGATAAAATTATTACAAATGTTTGATATTCAATATTTATAATAAAATAAAAATATTCAATGTCCAAAACTAAATTATTATGAATTTAAAATTAAAAAAACTTAAATACATAAAAAAAACAGTAAAATGGACAAATTAAAATTTGTCAAACTCCATATATTTATTTTGAATGTTGAAAATAAATCAATATATTTATATATAATATTAAATATTAAAAATAAATCAATATTTATATAATATTAAATATTGAAAATAAATCAATATAATAAAATATAAATTTATAGTATTATTGATCAATTGAATATTATTTTAGATATTCGGTTTAATCCAGTTATATTGAATTCGGTCTATTTTCTCATTCCGAATATGACCTAATCTTTAAAACCGCTTCATATTATAGAAATCAGTACAATTCGGTTCGGAGAAAGTCAAAACTTAATAGAGTTTTCTCATTCTGGATATTTTTAATCCGATTATTCGGATCGATTTGGAGATCTACATTATTAATGCTCAACCTTAACACAGAGTACCTTTTTTTTTTCAAAACACACCCCAATTCTCTTTTCATTTCTTACTAGGGGTGAGCATTCGATTGGTTGATTAATTAACCGACTGATTAATCGAACTGATTTAATTAAAATATTTTAACCGAACAGACTGATTTTAAATATTGGTCGATTTGATTAATTAACCGAATCGAACTGATCGTTTTGATTTGATTAATTAACTGAACCAACCAATTTTTTAAAATTTTATAATAAAAATTTTATTTATGACAAAAAATTAATATAATTAAATGACTTGACAAAATTTATTAAAAGAACTAAAAAATAATTTTATTTTGCGATAAAAGTTTATATTTATAGTTTTAAAAAATTAATATAATTAAAGAATTAAACAAAAAATTAATAAATAATTTTTTTTAAAAAATTATTTAATTGTTAACTGACTAAATTGAACTAATTAATAGTTAACCGTTAACCGAATTAAAAATCAAAATAATCTAAAAAAGATTAACCGAACTTATTGATATATAATAATTTTAGTTAAAACTAAAATTTGCCCGCCTCTATTTCTTACTACACTATTATCATTTACAATAGCAATGTTACAATTACACAATAAAAAATAAAAAGTAATTACAAGACCTCAAAACCAAGAAAATAAATTACAAAGAAAAAGAAAAATTAATTAATTAATTAAATTGGTGGTTTGATTAATACTTAAATTAATTAAGCTAATAGCTAGAAATCTTTATGATGCTCAGCTGTGATTAAATAGCCTTCGTGTTTTTTTCTTTTCCGACTGTAATAGCCATACATTCAGCATTTTAGATGCAAAATTCAACAATTTTACCCGTAACTCTATTGCTTGCTCATATCATTACCAACCATGTCATTTATATCTTTTTCTGCCCTAGAACCAAAATTCCAAACAAGTCTCGTAACCATATAGCAGCAGCAAATCCCAAACATTCAATAGCACATCAACAACTTATTCAAGGAATCAGCAAATAGAACAAATAGCATTTGCCATCTCCATCACATCAATGAATTTGAAGCAATTTATTGAATAAATTGTGTACATTTTTCCATTATTTTCTTACACATTATTCTTATTGAAATAAACATGAAAATGCAGCATGCTTTCCAGAGAAAAACACAGCAAATTGTAACTTTAGAAAATTTCAAAAAATGCAAAATCTTGCTTGAATTGACACCTGAACAATCAATTCTAACTATTAACAGAAAGAGTCCAACGAATGGCAAAATTTTGTAATAAGTTATGGCACAAACAACTGCAGTGGTGAAAGGTATCCCTTGAACAAATTGGCAGTGTCTTGAAAAATTTCTAACTAGTTTTCGCACAACATTCTCTGAAATGTCTGATTTTCTGAAAACCCAATTGTTAGTTTGATGAAGTCTCATAGAAGCAGTTTCCTGATATCATTGAAGTTGGATCGCAAAGCCGAGAGAAATGCACCTGCAAAAAGAATAGTTTAGAACTCAAGACAAGGAAACTCGAAAATTTTTTATACATCCATGAGAAATTTTTGTTGTCATAATGCCTCATGCAGCAGGACCATTGCTTAAATTGCAAATTAGAACCTTGATTGCGAATCACAAACATGCTGAAGAACAGAATGAAAATACAACCCTATCATTGATTTTCATTTATCTTGTCAAATAGTAAGGCTAAGCAGCAGACAAGCTCATTATGGCTTTATAATTCTCCATAATTAGTTGTACCCAGTAAACCTGGTCTTTCCATAATTGCATCATCTAAACATATACAGAAGACCTTGTCCAATTAACTAGAGCTAGAGACATATCCTGCCTCTGATGATATTCTAATGGAATGATATCCTACAATTTACCAACCTAATTAAGCATAAGGCTAAACCCAGCAGGAAACAAACTCCCAAGTATTCTTTAGATACACACTGATACTTTAAAGAAAACCTCACAATTTTGATAAAAGTGAAATTTACAGCATTATATACCTGCAACTTTGCCATCAAAAACACGATGATCAGCTGATAAAGTCAAGTTCATTTTGTTTACCACTGCAGGCCTCTCAATTCCTGGAAGAAAGTAAATCCAGGTTATACTACTCATTTAGAAAACATCTAACATTAAAGGGCAGAACCCACAGGCAGCATGATACTTACCATCACTATGGAGTAGTGGCTCAACAACCTTGTTCCCTCTACCAACAGCTAGGATACCAGCCTGAATTTTGTTAAGGGAGAAATTTTAACATGGACAACAAACAACAATGACAGTCAAAATGAAAGAAGAAGAAAAAAACCAATGACAACAATAAAGAATTGTTACAGTTTGTTGTACTTTTTTGGTTCTCAGTTCTTAAAGCATAAAACTTAGTACTGTTCCCAAGAAAATTTCAACCACTAACTTTTGAGGACCAAAGAGGAAAAAAAGAATGTACATCCAAAATAAACGTTCAAATTATAAGATCCAACTCTATGTGCTCTAGTCTTACGTCTTTGTTTATGGAGATACAAACACTTTCAGAAAACATTAATTCTCCTAAGGCCAAAGTCCAAAGTCTAACAAGGCCTTGGCTTTTTGAGAAGATGTAATTCAAATAACAGACCATTTACATAGCATGTAAAGATGATTGATGAAACAAAGCGTTACTGGTTTGCTTGAAAGAACATGGATTAGGCATGCACGTAGTGAAAGCAAGAAAGAACCTGTGGGGGATTTATAATTGCAGCAAATTGGTCCACTGGATACATTCCCAGGTTTGAAATACTGCATCATGATCAAGTTAGATTTTTTCTTTTTTTTTATTATTATATATACATATATATACATGGAAATGGAAAAAAGTAGAGAGTTGGGTACTGAAGACAAAAATAATATTATATACCTGAAAGTCCCTCCTTGAAACTCATTCGGCGCAAGCTTCCCTGCCCGAGCTTTCTCAGCTAGTTGCTTAACCTAAATGTCCAAGTTACTGAGAGTAAGATGATGAAAAGAAAAATCTACTTAAATCTTTAAAAGATATGGTGATACTTAATAAAAAGAGAAAAAAAAAAGTGTAAAAACTGAAATTTCCCATATGGATTCAAGAACGACGTAACATCAAATTTTCTTTTGCAAACAGAGATAATCAAGATTCATGAGCTCCATATAATAAATTTATAAAGTTGTGAGAGGCAAGGTTTCAAGAGTCATGATGCGGAACATGATAAAAGTACTCGCTGCAAGGCTCTATCTTCTCTAGCAATGGGTTCTGCACAATTACGTAGAGACATAAAACTGAAAAATATCAAACGTGCCACAACATACCTCTGAGGAGATTGAGGAAATGGACTTCTGGTCTGCATTCCTAACAATAGGAGTCATTAGGCCCTGTAAAGAAAATAAGATATAATGAAGCCAGATGTTTCCTAGGGTAATCAGAACAAAGGATTATTATCAAAAAATACCTTCTCAGTAGCAACTGCTATTGATATGTCAACAGAATCACACAGAATTATTTCCTCTTTCTCAGTATTCCAGTAAGCTGCAATGCAATGATTGACGTAAAAGATTTTCAGTACCAGAAATGCATATGGATGCAGTAAGATTATCAGTGTTAGGAAGAGGAAACCAAAACTATTACTAATCCAAAATATAGATAACTTCAATTAGGAAGGACCCAAGAGACGTCCCACTCCAGTCCATTTTGAAAGCACCTTTTTGCCTTCACATATTGTAATTGCCATTATCATATTGGACATGGAACATTGTCTACCCGAAATCTTCTCTATCTAATGTAGATTCTGACATCAAATTTCTGAATGTTATCACATACAGACAAAATAGGGGTCTGAGGTCTTTGCTTCCTATGCAGTTTTTCAATTACTCAGTTTGTAACCGCATATGTCAACCTCCAAACAGACATCTAAATTTACCAATGTGTAAAACAAATATATATGGATTGCTGTGATTCTTAATGTTACTGAGTTATTGAGTATTAGTATCTAAAAACAATTTATCGTGATCTTACCATTTGCTTCAGGTACATTTCTCAGAGCAATTGCAACAGCTTTGATGACAATGTCATTTACTGATACTTTAACATCATGCTGTTCTGCAAGTTGAAGTACAAATGCATGAGCAATACGCCAATCAAGAGAAATGAAGTAACAAGTCAAAGTTCAAATTCTATACCTTTGAGCTTCTTTCTGAATGAAAGGAGAGGATCCAATATAACATCTGATAGACGCCATTGATAACGTTAGAACAGATATTATATACTGAAAGACAGAGAAAGTACCATAGAGAATTACACAACCTGTTGATAAATATAAATGTGGCGTAGTCTGTTTTGATTCCAATAACCTTCTCGCTATAACCTGCAAAACTAGCATGAGCTGTGGAGCTTACGAAAAATTTGAAGCCAAACTATAACCTCTAAGTCAGAAAGATTACTGAATTGATAGAGGGACAAAATCCAAGCACAAAGGAAGAATGCAAGGGGAACTGCTAAAAAGAAAAGGGAGAAAACCTATGCGTAAAAACTTCAAGAAAAGAGAGGAGCAAGACACAGGAGCCAGAAAAATCCACAGTATTGTCATGCTAATACTCATGTTGCAACTTGTGAACTACCAAAACAAGCATGATAACAGAATGCATGCTAATACTCATGTTGCAACTTGTGAACTACCAAAACAAGCATGATAACAGAATGAATATCAACAACCAAATAAATTTCTTATCTGAAGAAGTAATATTCTAGTAGTCCATAAAGGGAAAAAACAACTAAGAAATTCAATCTCAGCTCTAAAATGTCAGATAAAAAATAATAATGTCCTTGTCCAACAGATAATTAACCAACAGAACTCAATACAATTCAACTCAACAAAACCTTAATCCCAAGTCAATTGGGGTCGGCTATATTGATTTTTCTTTTCCACTCAGTACGATTTAGGGCTATCTCTTCTGATAGATGTAACATCATAAGATCATTTTGGACCACCTTTGACCAAAGCAGTTTAGGCCTACCTCTGCCCCTCTTAGCTATATCTACTCTAACTTGTTCGGTTTTTCTAACCAGTGCATCATTAGATCTTCGTTTCACATGATTAAACAATCTCAATCTATGTTCTCTTATCTTATCCTCAATAGACGCTACCCCCACTTTTTCTCTAATGCACTAATTGCGGATTATATTCATTCTAGTATAACCACACATCCATCTTATCATTCTTATTTCCGCAACAAGCACCTTACTCATATATTGTCCTTTTACTGCCCAATACTCACTACAATACATCATCGCAGATTGTATTGCAGTGCGGTAAAACTTTCTTTTCAATTTAATTAGCATCTTTCGATCACATAGGATAGGAAAATTATGATGATGTCAAATTATGATGCAACAGGAAAGGAAAATTAATGTGCTAAATAAGCATGCTGAAAAAAGGATAAGAAGTACTACCAAATATGGCTAAGAATGGATATGGGCATACAGCTGAGATGCCATTTGTCATAACAGAAAATGTTATGCATTAAAAATTCCATCAGGAACTGTTTCATGTTTTTCATATGCACCTATATTGGAAAATATATATAAATCACTTGTTTTACATGGATGCTTCCTTTTATTCTAGGATATAGGGACATTTAGACAAGCAGTGGTATCAAGACAAGTCTTCAGCCGTCCACAACCCTACAAAATTTTGACCTAGCAAAGAGGAACTCCATACTTGCTTTCCATTTAAGAATTAACGCAACCAACCTTGCGAATTTGAGTATTTGGCACATCCTCTAAGGAATCTGACTGCTGTAAGTGGGATTCCAGCGAAGTTGTGGTTGAAGCTTGTGGGCCTTTTTGAGGTGCTGGAGCTACTTTATCCTGGGGCCAAGATTTTCTTGATCCCTTTCCCGACTTAATTGCAGCCAAAACATCACTCTTTAATAGAGTGCCATGTGAACCTGACGCCTTTAACAATGATGGATCTAATCCATACTCTGAAATCAACAACTTAGCAGAGGGACTGATCCTTGTAAAACTTGTTTTCTCTTGCCTGCCTACATTTTTCGAACCACCATGGCTCAGTATTTCTTCCTTGACCTCCACACTACCATTAAAGTTAGTCTTTACAGTTTCAATATCATCTGGATTTTCAACCTGGCAAAAGCACATCATTAGTGTCCCTCCTACCTCAAGTGACTACCACTTCAAATGTGAACAAAATTTAAAAGCAAGTGAAATCAAACTTTTCCATAAAAATTTTAAGGACTACAGATCATGAAAAAGATGCTACTTAAATAATGAATAAATCAATCACATTACTAATTCACGAAGAGATCAATCACATCACTCAAACTTTTTCATAAAAATATAAGGACTACAGATCATGAAAAAGATGCTACTTTCACATCTCATGAACGCTTAAAAATTAGTTACTCATGGGCAATAATTGGAGCTTACTGTGACAGCAACTGGTTGTCCCACAGCTACTTCCTTTGAACCTTCAGGTGCTAATATCTTAGCTAAATACCTGCACTCAGAAACAACACTTGTGAAAAATAAATCACAGATAGCATAACATTCAAAATCAATTACAGTTGATTTCTTTTCACAAATATTATAAACAAGTGATCAGATTTTTTTTCTTTTTTTGGAAAAAAAAAATAAAATAAAAACACCAAGAGGCAACAATGCATATACAAATAGGGATTACTTACAATGCAAAGGTCCCTAAATTATAAAGCGGTTAAAGTCATCCTACTAAACCAAAGGTCTATCGCACAAAGCTAATTATCTTTGAGCATTGTCAGAGACAATTTCCCACTCAAAGTCCTTGCCAGGTTTCCTTTTTATCTCCAATAAGATTCAGCTTCAAAGTAGGAGATATTATTGAAAAAGTGGGTCTCATTCCAAAAAAAAATAACACAAAATAATTATTGTGATATTTTCATCAGATTAATATATCCTCCTTAGCTACTACTTCATCTAACCATGTCCTCCCTTCGCACATTCACAAACATGCTACATAAAAGAACAAAATGTAGATTTTAGGTAACTTTCTATACCATGATTCATGTCAAAAAGAGGAAGACCCCAATAACCACTTCCTTTGAAACCTAACCATTTTGATCCAAAAGTTCAAGAACAATAAGCAAATAATCATCCACTGAAAATGACTCCTTTCAATAATAAGTTTCCAAAACCACTCGACAAGAAGAGTTCTATTAAGTAAAGACAGAGTAGAATGCCCTTCTTGCTTCATTGCGGTTTCCTAGTCACTGCCTTACCATATGAAATGCTACTATTAAATGCAACCTCAGATAACTACATTCTGAACTTCAACAGCACCTATTTATCACAAAAATAAAGAATATCTCAAGAGCATTAAAGGAATAGTTCTGTAAGAGTACACCTCACACCCTAATAATAAATATGACTTCTTCTACCAAATAAATTTCATTTACATTTCTTTTTTGCTTTTTCATGATAGAATCCAAAATGCCTTTTTCTTTAAATTTGGCTGTTTAAGGAATATGAAGCTCCACCCAAAGAAGAGGTCCCCCTTTAACACTTTGTTACTTGCTAGGAGACAACCATCCACTCTTCACCCAGAGAAATCATCTTCCTTAGGCTTCAAATTAACATTCGGTCGAAATATCACATGAAAACATATTAAACTGCACATTCAATTTTAAGGATTTTATGAAACAATATGCACCACAAGAAACAAATATGTCATGATGGAAGGTAAGAAAGTGTGTTGCCTTTCCACATAAAATTACTGATACATTGGTTTCGAAAAAAAACATCTGTTTAGGAATTTCCATTTCCAACATATATTGTATACATGTTCAAAGATTCCCACTAATGTCGTGGTGAATAGGATGGTCAAACCATAAAGAAAAATATGCCATAAAGCATATGATTTGGTCAAACTAAATATGCCTTAAGACTTAACTTATCAAACCATATACACACCCCATGAGTTAAATCAGCATAGTGTACTCTTGAATAAAAGTCGCTCCAAGTTAATAGCAACCAATAATTTCAAAAGCAAGAGAATTATTACCCCTCTTCAAGACTATCAAATTCAAGAGTGGCCTTGTCTGTCTCTATCTCACATAAGATATCTCCCACTTCTATCTGTTAAGAAAAAGAGAAGTGCCAAGAGAACAAGCATAATGATCTGATCAATCAGTATGTGCCAGAAAAAAAGGACTTCAGCAATGAACCTATAACTTAGCATAACAAACTAACCTTATCCCCTTCCCTTTTTCTCCACTTAACAATATTGCCTTGGGTCTGTGCAATAACACAGAGAAAAGCAAAATTAGATTGCAGCAAAAGAAAAATCAGCACAATTGAGACACACACATTAGCTCGTGTCCTAGTACATACTTTCTTACCATTGTTGGGGATAATGCCGGCATTCCAAGAACAATGTGAGGAGGAAGTTCAGACGCATTGATCATAGTAGAGCTGGTTCCCTTGTCTTCACTTTTGGCATCCTGGTTAGATGATTTTACTTCAACCTCTGATCCACTGCCAACAGTTGCAGGAACATTTTGGATTTCATCTGCATCCTCAACCTTGTGAGGTCATCAAAAGAGTGTTAACAACCTGTTATCTGAATGTTTTGTACTTGCAACAGAAATTATGAGTGAAGAATGTATCAAAAATATCAATGTCAAATAGTTCCAGTACACATGCAAAGTTTTTTAAAAGGGACAATAGATAAATTCAGAAACAGAGTTTTAGGGTATCATGATAAACCGTTATGGCAATGGGCTGCCCTACAGGCACATCCTTCGAACCTTCAGGTGCTAATATCTTTGCCAAAAACCTACAGTGAAGAACACATATCAAATATCGAGGAATAAAAGGCAGTTCCATGGAAGTTTCAAATTGGAAAAAGAAGGTAGCCAAAGCTAGTGCTCTCAAGTCCAAAATAAAGCAAGTAAAAATTTTGCAATGGTTTGTTGGATAGATCATCATTTGAAATTATTGTGTATTTGAATTTGAGTTTGTAAAAACCATAAAAATAGGCAAGATGACAAATTCCAAATACTCAGTCATTTCAAATGATTATCTATCCAAATGAACCCCAATAAAATTTTGAAAAGGAGAATATCCAAGAGAGTAGTGAAGTGGATGAGAGTTCCCAAGGGATGTATTCCCAAAGTGGAATCTCATTACAAACAAAAAGCACAAGAAAGCCTCAGGTTCAACAATGCTAAAAAAAAATTAAAGGAAAGGGTAGAAAGAACAGAACTTACCCCTCCTCAAGGCTTTCAAATTCAACTGTTGCTTTGTCTGTCTCTATCTCACACAGTACATCACCCACTTCTATCTGTTAGATTCATTCAACATCACATAATGATAGCAAGGAGCCAACAAATTCTCCCACATTCAGTCATGAAAAGGGTGTATTTCAAAGGTATTGCTTTCAAATAAAACTCACCTTATCTCCTTCTTTCTTCCTCCATTTTGCTATGTTACCTTGAGTCTGTAAAAGGAGGAAAAAAGGAAAAGAATCTTGACTTCTTGCAGAAGAGAAGAAAGCCAAAAGAAAAAAGAGAACTGTTTGACTGTCTATCTTACCATTGTTGGAGACAAAGCTGGCATTCCAACAACTGTATGAGATGGAGGCTCTGAAATAACATAGGTTAGAAACAAATATGGACATCAGACCTAATGACATGCATAACTATGCATAGAAAAAAGCTCTTAATCTCGAGCATCATCAAAAGCATAAAATCATATATATGTTGTTGTGGGATATTGAAGGCAAGTTGAGGAAGGGTAGACGAAATGGTTATACCATATCCAGAATATGTCAAGAAATCAATAGTCCAGAGAAAGAAGCAGATTCAGGAAGTGGAAGGGAGACAAGTAGGCATAAAATGCCTTGATTGAAATGGTAAAGAAAATTTTAACATATAAGTTAATAAAATAAAATATGGCCCTATATAGATATGAACAGGGAAGATGAATCTATATAGTTGATTGAGCTAGAGTAGGACAGAGGTTATGTTCAATTTATAACTGTCAACGCACATAAGACCAAATTCACCATAAAAAAAATTAACAAGCTTAAGATCAAACATTGCATAAGAAACTAGAATCGTTACTGATATAAAATATCGACAAGGTTGTTGAAATGGTTCTTTTCTTCTCTTTTTTTAATACAAGAAAACAATTTTATTGAGAATGAAAAGAAGAGAGCACCAAGGAGGACAGCGAGGCCTACTAAAAAAACAGGTATAAAAGTAATGCCCCCCAATCAAGTTGGATAATACTTGAAACCCCACCCCTCTCTCCCAAAATGGAAGAAAAAGGTCAGGAAGCATATTCCACATGAATAATAAAATGAACATCTTGCCCCACTATTACTTGAAAGGACAGATTTGAACTTTGAAGATGGAATGTATGGAAATCCATTTAATCAGTAACTTGAGTTTGAGCTAAGGCTACATGCTCATGAGTGGCTAATAACTTATTGTGCACTCAAAATTTGACTCTATACAACATGCACTCTTATCCCCATAATATTTATTCAATGCTTGCTTCAAACTTATTAGCATGCCATACATAATGTACACAGAAGAAGGTACAGGTGATTTGAGAAGTTTCACAAGAAGGCAATGCAATTTTATTACATTTCAATTGGGATACCAAAATACTAACAAGGTACAAGAGTAAAAGGACCAATTGATATTTCCTTGGAGCATACTTTTTAAAGAATTCAATAGTTCATTGTACTTTCATATTGTAGACCCTTAATTTTGGCCTTAAGCTAGTTCGGTATTAATTAAAGATGGCCTAAGTACTTATCGGTCCATTGTTAATGGCTTAAACCTATTTTAAGCTTTTATTTTGATTGGACTAATTGTTATAAGGCCTAAATGAGTCCTGTTTAGTTTTTTTAAGACTTTGAAACGGTCCGAAAGCGAGTTTTAAAACTTAGAAACAGTCTGAAACCCATTTTGGTTCGATATTGGATCATGCATGTCGAACTGGGTCTGCCCAGTTCAATATGGATGTCCATATTGAACTAGGGCAAGCCTAGTTCGATATGGATGGTCCATATCGAACTAGGGCATGCCCAGTTCGATATGGACCTTGTCCATGTTGAATTCAGTTGGTTTTAGTTCGATATGGTTTTAGCTCGAATTCAGTCTGTTTTAGTTCGACATGGTCACGATTTATTACGAATTCAAATTGTTTTAATTCAATATGTCTCAGATAAAACCGTGATTAAATAGGAAACTGATACTTGTTTAACAGAATTTAACCTAATATTTTCTTATAAATACAGGGGTTAAAAACAAAGCAGCTGAGGAGCAACTATCAAGCAACCAGCCATAACCAAAACAACAAGCATTAAACCCTAGCAGTATCAAAGATTGAATGAGCATAGACATCAAACTATCCAAACCAAGAAAGCAGAGGAAGTTTGTCTTCATCTTGTTCAACCAAGATTTTACTACTGGTATAAACATAAGGCTTGATCAACGTGAAATGTTGGTGGAACCCACAACGGAGGTTTGCAATCCTTTATCCAATTTGTTTTAAGCGTAAAGTAATTCATCTATCTTTGTTTCATTGTTTTAATTTGTTCCTGAACTTTTTATAAAAATATTCCAGTAGGCATAACTCAATAATCCACTTAGTTAAACATAATTCATATTTGTTTTAATTGATTTCTGTGACAGTGTGTTTACTGTCCGTTAAACCATTTAATTGAATTTCAAAATAATTTGTTTAAACCAAAGTTTAGATGCCACAGTAATTAAAAAATCCTTAAAACCCTAATGGCCCAGTAACCTGTCTCTTAAAACTTCAAAACCCTAAATCAGTTTTTAAATCCTAAAGTCACGAAACCAGTTTTTAAATCCTAAAATTCTAAAATTAGTTTTTAACTCTCAAACCAGTTTTCAAAATTTTGAAACCCTAATTCTATTTCCCGTAACCAGAAATCCTAATTCTACTTTCTAAAAACCAAAAACCCTAGCTTTGTTTTCAAAAACCCTAATTTCCATTCAAAACCCTAATTATATTTTTAAAACCCTAATTTACATATAAAAACCCTAATTTGTATAAATATAAAACCCTAGTTTAGAAAAAACCCTAATTTTTCAACAAAATCATTTTATATAAACCGTCTACCTTTTGGAGGCACTGCCCCCAATCCCCTGCAAGGAACACTGCCCCCTTGATCCCCGCCAACTAACCGGCTAGCGAGGCCGCCGTACACGACCCATCGTTAATGGGGTCAATATTTATTTTTGAATTGAAAGTCTTTTGTGATTAACCTTAATTTCCTTTTATTTTGTACATCTAATGCTTTATTTAAGATTAAAACCTAGATCGGATTATTTCATTCATTGTTACATGCTTTATGATGGATGATACATTTTAATTATTTTATTGCTCATTTTATTTAATTGAACTACGTTTGTTTATTTGGGTTTTAATGATATAAAAGGCATGTTTCTATTCGTGGGTGCCTTATTTGTTTAATTTATTTATTTTGTGTAGTTTAATTTATTTTTAAGACGTTAGGACAATAGTAAGAGATACGTTTCCACCTTTTGGTGAGTGTCCTATTTTTTTTTGTGGACATTTGGACATTTGTAAGGGCATATTTCCATTTTGTATGGGTGTCCATTTTGTTTAATTTGTTTGATTTATGATATAGCATTCTTTATTTTTATAAATGCATGTAATATAGATAATATCATAATAATTAAGAATTCAATAATATTTAGATCAGAAAAGGAGATCGATTTCAATGAACCGGACATTATGGGGTGTTGGGCCACTTTTAACCTTCCCCACGCATACCTGACCTTTGGAACCCAATAGGGGTTAGGGATTTCTTAGGAATCGAGTTATCCACCATTTTCTTCTTTCCCAGCCTGTCCGGGTGGCGACTCCATTTTCTCCGGATTTAAGTCCATGTTCTCTAAGACCCTAAGCCTAACAGTGTCAAAGTCGCACGAACCATTCCACCGAAAATAAGGGCGAAAATTTCTGCTCACACATATTATGTAAAAACATGATTTATAGTTGACAATAAAGATTCCGCTACACTGATAAGACAAAATTGTGCTAGAGAAATTGAGAATTTCAGACTAGCCCTGGTAATTTAAATAAGATCATACTGTTAACGGCTTCAATTATTTAAATGCCACAAAGTCACCAGGGCAAAAGATAATGGATGCGACCAAGCAAATCACTTTAAGGAAAAACTAAAAATATCCCAAAGACACGTGCATAAATATTGAGTATTTGCCATCGACATAAAGATGATATGTACCTGCAGATGAGAGATGACGAAAACCAATTTGCAACTGCAAAATGACAGAGAACATTAAAAAACAGACGTATCTATATCAACTAAACTGATGAACTTAATACTAACCGTAAGTTTCAAAGAGTTATCACGTACTCCAGAAATCATGGATAACGAAGAAGGCCTGATGAACATAATCACAAGTGAATTTCCAGTATAAAAAAACAGACACATTAAATAATGAAGATTATATGCTGGGCGGTCAATATAGAGGAATCAGATAATAAACAAAGTCAATTTAATGAATGTAGAGTAATTTTAAAAAAAAGCATTGTAGCCGTGAAGGGTGAAGAAACATGGATCAACCAACCAACAAAACTCAATATCACTTGAAAACTCAATCACCTGAAATTTTGTTGTTTCTAGCTTGATTAAACTTATAATACAGCAACAGCCTAAACAAATTTAATTAACTGCCAAGGTTTTTCACTTTTTCTAATTCCCATGCCAATTTTCAATTTGTAGTAAATAAAACAAGAAGGTCACGTCTCATGATAGAAAGAAGATGCTGATTCCTTTAAAGGAAACAATTAGATAAGGAAGACCTCCAAAATCTTTTTTTTTATCAAAGTTTGACATAAGAGTGATAAGTGGAATAGTTGATGGACGCTTACCTTAATAAAGAGCCATTATCACCCATGAAAGAGTTTTGCCCACTCTGACAACTGCATCAACAAGTCAACAGAAAACAAGAATATAGAACTATTAAGTATCATATAAATGGAACACAAAAGATTATGAGAAGGTAATATTTAGCCGATAAGAGAGGTAAGACAGAAACACAAATGCCCACTATCTTATAATTAGATAACGAACTTCAACCTGAACATACGAAAACAATTCGAGCACAAACACTCAAAAACATTGATTTCTCATATTTTCCCAAGACTATAAATTTTCACATGATATGTAATTCTGACCAAAACCCACCAACATCCAACTCTCAAAATCTCCATTCTGCCAAATAAAACCGGATAAAATGTGCATTAATTTCATCCGCCAAAAGGAAAAAGTGGATCATTTATTGCTTGTATCCAACAGAATTGAAACGAAGTTCAATTTCAATTACATGTGTACGCATATATATGTGGAGAGAAAGTACCGAGCCAGTGATCTAAAAGATGAATGATAAGTAGAGACAAAGCGAGCTCTGAAAAAAGAAGGGGCGCGTGAGATCACAGGATGGACTCTAAGCCGGGAAAGCGCCATGGCTAGCTGTGTCCTCTTTTCTTTTCAGCACCTAGTGTTTGCAGAAAGAGAGAGATTGGAAGGGAGAAGCGAATCAAATTTGTATGGGTTTTGTCAGAAATTTCAGATCGCCAATGCCAAACTATCAGCTGGCTGCTAATGCTAAATTGCTAAGAATCGTAAACAAAGTTTGTTTCTGTTAAGAAAATTATGAAGTTCACTTTTTTTGAAGAGTTGGGAA
Source organism: Garcia nutans (assembly GCA_947685225.1). NCBI lineage: Eukaryota > Viridiplantae > Streptophyta > Magnoliopsida > Malpighiales > Euphorbiaceae > Garcia > Garcia nutans. The sequence goes on from CANTUV010000041.1 coordinate 13,733,237, forward strand.
CGACAGTGCGCTCGACTCGAAGATCGTAATACTAATTAGTTAGGTAAATGTGCAGAACGACGGCAACTCGGGTAACCGATTTGTTTTAATCCGTTTTAATAAAGGAGCTTTTATATCCCCATAAAACCAAAACTTTTTTACGAAAATACTAAAAAAAATTATATTTCTAGAAAAAAAAAGTTAGATTAATTTTTTTTAATTACTTCATCACTCACAACAAATAGTATTTTAATTCAAATCTCATTTTTTAAAACTTCACTGTAAAATAAATATATTTAATAAAATAATAAAAATTAATATTTTAAATTATATTTTTAACATATAAAATATATTAATTTTTATAAAATAAAAATTTTAATTTTGATCACAAATAATAAATAATACTCACAAAAATAATAAAATATATAAAAATATATTAATAAAATTATTAAATTTATTTTATATAAATTTTATATATTATAAACATAAAAAAAAGTTTAAAAAAATTAATTTCATTATGCAGATATTGTTATAAATATTTGATAAATATTTTGTGTATGTTTGATATATATTATGTATATATTGTGTGTATGTTATATATTTATTGTGTATATTATGTGTATGTTATATAAATATTACATGGATATAATATGAATATAAAAATGAAAAATTAAAATTTAAAAATATTAAATAAATTTTATAGATATTTGATAGATATTATTTATATATTTAGTGTATATTATGTAGATGTTGTAGATATTTGATATATGTTTTATATATGTTATATATTTATTGTGTATTGTGTATGTATGTTATGTATATGTTGTGTGAATAAAAAAGTTAAAAAATATTAAATAAATTTATGTGTATTTATTTTGTATGGTGTGTTTGTATGTTATGCAGAATTTTGATGGATGTTCTGTATATGTTTGGTGTATATTATATAAATATTATAGATATTTGATAGATTGTGTGTATATATTATTTAGATATTTAATAGATATTATGTGGATATTTGGTGCATATTATGTAGTTATGATAAATATCTAATATATGTTATATGTATATAATGTGAATATAAAAATAAAAACATAAAGGGATATTTACAAAAATGCTCTAAAAACTAAAGTTATTTTTAAATTCACGAGGGAATTAACCAAATAAATACTCCTTCACATATCACTAATAAAATTTAGACTTTATTCACCTTAACTAGACATATTTTGATAAAATTGTCCTTTAATAAAAAAAAATACAAATATACTATTCTCTTTACAAATTTCTCTCTCCTTTACCAGATCGAAATCCCTCTCTCTCTCTCTTGGTCTTCCAAATCTTCTCCGCTATTGTTGCTTCGCAAGTGAAATCTGAAACCGTCGACCTCAAGAAAATAGTATGTTGTTGCTCAAGTCGTTCTTGAAGAAAGCATAGGTTTGCTATCTCTCTCTCTCTATCTCTCTTTCTCCTCTCTACCTGATACAATGTATACTTAATGACTGTGTTTGATTTAAATTTTATGTTTTTTAGTAAAAAAAGAAATGAACTCCCTTACATGCTCTGTTGATCAGTTTATTAAGTTCTTGCTTTTGTTATCTTAAGCAAAGTACATTATACTAATTTAGGTTATTTTTTGTGTTTATATGACTTATTTTGAAATAGTGTATTTGCTTGTTTTTCTTAATTATTCAAATTGCATTTATATGTTAATCTTTAAATTGTAAAAGAACATGTATTCAATTTTTTTTCTTTTATTAATTTTTTATATCAAAAATATTTTAGACCATGGAAGTGTTGGTGTATTTTATTGATTCCCTTTCTCAAGTTTTGCGTAGATGATGATATGATAAGATAACCAATATGAAGCACTGGTTGTAAATTTTAAAGGTTATTTTCATTGTTTAGTTGTCTTAGTTGTTAACACATGTAAAGAAAGAAAAAAATCTTACTTTACATGAATTGAAATGGCTTTCACTTGCTATAATATTGATATTTGTAGTTTGCCTATCAATTACTAATATCATCATTCTTCATGTTGAGCCATTATAAATTAGTAAACACAATATGGTTACCCCACTTCATTTTTTGCTCCAACAATGAGTTTTGCGTATGTCATTTAGTGCTTGAGTGTGCCTTTTATAAATATGGCCCATAGTTTGAGTGATAAGGCCATCTTAGCAACTTTCCTCAGGTTCTTTGCATTTTGAACAAGCAGCTAGCTTTTTCTTTTTGGATAAATTTAGTACTAGTGATTGTCCTCCTGTCTGCAGTATTTTATAACTTGGTCGAGCAATGATATCAAAAGGTATTGATGTAATTTATGAAACTACTGACATTGGAAATGTTAATACCAATTCAATTTTTAATAATATCAATATGCATTGTTCATTTTATTATAATGCCAATATGTTGTCCTTGTTCTAAAAACTTGAATATTGCACTTCAAGAAAAAGGGAACAAATGCAAAAGATAAAGGAAAATCTAACTTTGTTAATTGTCAGCCAAACTTTTGTGATGAGGAACATAAAGGCTTAGTCTGCAGTTGTTGATGTTCATGGCTATAGACCATTCCATCATCAACAGTGCCAAGTTATTCACTAGTGTTGTGTATGTGTTTTTAAGTGTCGTTCCTAGGTATCATTAACTATGAAATCAAAGTTTTAAATCTTATAAGAGAGCATGTCAATACTAATATGTTATGTTCTATCTAATATAGTTCATATATACAGAGCAATAATCAAATATGTCTCAAAATATTTTTGCTTATCTTCTCTTTAAATGTAAAAGGGATTTGAATATGTTAATTGTTAGATTGCCTATTACAATTTTCAAACTTTCCTTGATTATTGCATAGATATGCATAAGTTATGAGCATATTTATGATATGATATAAATTTTATTCTTCCCTTGTCGATTTGTAAAAATTTTAAAAATATTTTTTCTTAATTTAGAAAAAGACATAGAAATGAACTCATTTTTATAAGTTGATATGCTTTGATATACTTAGAAATAAATCATTTTGTGTTATAAAATATTATTTATGTATTAATGATATGGAATTAGTAAAGAATGAATTTTTTGTGTTTTTATTTTTTTTATTTTGTGTTTTTAGCTATTTTTAGACGTCAAGATGTGTGTGTTGACTGATGGTCATTAATATTTGTTGATATTTGTTAATTTGGGTTGATATGGTTTAGATGGAGTTATCAAAGCACGAGTCATTTTTAGTACTAGATGTTGTTTAGCTATTTTAAAATGTAAAGAAATATTTTTTAATTGACTGATAGTTATTGATTTTTATTGTTCTTTATTGATATAAGTTGATAGATCTTGATATGATTTTATATGGGATTACTCAAGAATGATTTTTTTTTTATTTTGGTTGTGTTGCTTATTTGTTTTAAATACTAAAGAAGTGTATTTTTTATATTGATATTGGTTGATATGTATTGATCTTTGATGATATGTGTTGATATATCTTGATATGTGTTTATTAAAATATCATATATTTGTGTTCTATATATTATTTAGATGCCTTATATAGTAAAGAAATGTGATTTTGTTGACTGATCTATATTGATCTTCTATGATATTGATTGATATGTCTTGATATATCTATATGGTTTGACATGGGGCTACTAAAATATCAAACATTTGTATTCTATATGTTGTTTAGATGTCTTAAATGGTGAAAAATGAGATTTTGTTGACTGATTTGTGTTAATCTTTTATAATATGGGTTGATATGTGATGATATAACTTGATATATCTGATATGGGGCTACTAAATTATCAAGCATTTATATTCTATATATTATTCAAATGTCTTAAATAGGGAAGAAATATGGTTTTGTTGATTGATCTATGTTGATCTTCTATTATTTGGTTTGATATGGCTTGATATGTCTTAATATGATTTGATATGAGACTACTAAAATATCAAATATTTATGTTCTATATGTTGTTGAGATGTCTTAAATAGTAAAGAAATGTAGTTTTATTAACTGATCTGTGTTGATCTTCTATGATATGGGTTGATATGTCTTTATATGGTTTGATATAGGATTACTAAAGATTTATAATTTTTTTTTTGTGTTCTTCATGTTGTTTATCTATTAAAACTAATCTAGAAATTTATTTTGCAGGCATAAAATGGCAACTTTGTCTATATCCACTTCTAGGCCAAGTAGTGAATAATTACCTATACACCAGAAGAAAGAAGTGTTGAAAGATGCTAGCCATGTGGCCATGTTTATAACAAGCCCTAAATAGTACAGGCTTAAAAAGAGGATGTCTACTCAAATAGAATCATTTATGTTATATATGTTGTTTAAATATTTTAAATAATTAAGAAATGTGATTTTCTTGACAGATCTATATTTTTTGTAAGCCAACAAGGATGTCAAAATTTATATTGTGAATATATACAGTTATTGATTTAGATGTTGAATTATGTAAATCATAATTCAATATAAATTTTGAATTATTATACAAAAAATTTAGAACATAAAGAAACAAAACTATTGAGCAAATGAAAAGAAATATAAGATAGAATTGCATTAATGAAAGAAAATAAATGAACATATCATATAAAAATTTAATTGTACTAATATGTAGGCCAATAATAATATTCATTGATAAAGCAACTTTCAGTATACCAGTTTTAGATAATAATAGTCATATATTATTTTTTAATAATACATTATACCAGCTTTAAGCGAAAACCCATTAACAAAGAAAAATACACTATTATCATTGTTTCTTTATGATAATGCAAGAGAAGATATATATCCCTGCAATAGCTATTACTACATCCACAAAGAAAATTTTACCCAACCCACGCATTGTATTTGTCTTCTCTAACTCTCTCTTCTCCTTCTTCAATCTGTCCACTTTCCTCAATAGAGCATTGATGATGTTTGTAGCTCGTTCAAGATTTTTTGGATCAACCCAAACAAAAAATTTACATTTTCCTTGGTGAGTATGTTTATCCAAATGACAAAACTCATTATTTAAGCAATAATAATATGAATACACAATATCTAAATGCAAATAACATAAAAACAAATTAAAATTTTAACATGTCCCATAGTTGTTGCAGCCATAAAAACGCTTCCCTGGATTATCTTTTGTCCATGATACTCGAAGGGGTGCAATCTCACAGCACTCACAAATTGGAGCATAATATTCTTAATATTCGATATGAAATGCATATAACAATTTTCATATCTGAAGAAGAATAAATAATTTTTAGGATTTCAAATACACAATTTTAGATCGTTTAGTACACCTAAATTCCATTTAGAATAGAAAAATATTCAATTAAACATAATCCTTTAATACATATATCAGTCTATATCAATTTATATCAACTCATATCAAGACATATCAAACCATATCAACTCATATCATCAAATATCAATACAAATCAGTCAACAAAACCTCATTTTTTTTATTATTTAAGACATCTAAAAAACATAAACAACACAAATGCTTGATGTATTGTAGTCCCATATCAAACTATACCAAGACATATCAAATTTTATCAAACTTTATCAAGACATATCAAATCATATCAAATCATACCAAGACATATCAAACCATATGAAGACATATCAACTCATATAATCAAAGATCTACACATTTTAGTTAAGCAAATCACATTTTTTCAGTATTTATACATCTATAATTTCATATCAATAAGATTAATAAAGATCAATCATTATCAATCAATAAAGAAAAACTTCTTAAAATTTTAAAACACCTAATCAACATTTAGTATACAAAATGACTTATGTTTTAATAATCACTAAGCAATTTATATCAACTAATATCAATATAGATAAACAAATATCAATCACTATTAATCAATAAAAACACAGTTCTTGACATTTTAAAACACTTAAACAATATTTAGTACACAAAATGATTCATGTTTTAATAATCACTAAACAAACCATCTCAACATTTAGTAATGCCTTTTACTATACAACTACTATGAAATATTCAACAATCAAGAAATTAAAAAAATACTTATTTCTATTCTTAATCAAGAATTCCTCATTCCATCATCAATCATTAATCATTCGTTACAATTTCCAACATTACATAAAACCATTTTGTTGAAATGAGAACTGTGTTACATCTTATTTCTCTTTCGGTAGCCTGGCATTAGATATATTGGAAAACAATTTTTGAACTGTTAAAGGTGCACAAATACTTGGTCAAGATAATGAAGCATTAGCAATAATTCTGCTACCATTGAAATGATGGTCAAAAGAATCCCAAAATTCTTACAAGTGAAGTTCAATTAGATTATACATTATTATTTATGTACTTTACATTTTTAATCTTTATATTTGTGTTCTAGAAACATATGAACTCTAATTATATGGCTTAGAAAAGTTAAGTGAAAGCACTTTGTATATACCCCAATAATGAGGCCATCTACACTAAAAGATAGTAAAAAAAAATGCAGGTGTAACATTATATGCTTTTGAAACTATGCCATTGGACACTATTGCATTCCAGCTTTCTTGATGTTAACTATAAGTTGTTCTCAATTTTAATGATTGCTTAAGAATTGCAAAAATTATAAAAATAATACTCTTTCTACACATTAAGAAAAAAAAAATCAGTGGTCAAATGGAATCATTTTGTACTAAAGTTGCAACATATAAATGGTATTGAAGAACTTTCCATGTGAAAGTAGACGATGACCAAACTCAAGAAATAAAACTGCAATAGTTTTATAAATATATCAGAACAAGTGTTTATGACCTGACAATTAACACAAGCAAAAATAACCATTCATATATAATGAAAAAAAAAAAGAGCTATAATCAATAGAAATAAAAGAGCAACAAAGAAAATCAGAAACTTCAAACTTGAAAGTCCCATAATCAAGTCCCAAAAACATACTATCCCTTTCACAAATCAACTTATGGTAATGGCAAGAATGGAAATCAAGTTTCCAACTAAAGCAAAAATTGTGTAATGAAGTAATGAAAGCAGAGAGAGAGAGAGAGAGAGAGAGAGAGAGAGAGAGAGAGAGAGAGAGAGAGAGAGAGAGAGAGAGAGAGCAATGAGCATACCTTGAGATCGACGGTCTTAGATACCACCGGCAAGGCAACAGTGGTGGATATGTTTAGAGAAAGAGAAAGGAAAAGGGATTTTAATCGAAAATTTTTTTAGGAATTTTAGATTTGAAAGAAAGACAGAGAGTAAGGGATGAGAAATTTGAAATTAGAGAGCAATAGAGACATGTTTTAGGAAATAGAATGGGAGGGCTTTTTCATTAAAGGGTACTTTTATAAAAATATTTCTATTTAAGGTGAGTGAAGTCTAAAATTTATTAGTGATATGTGAAGGGGTATTTATTTGGTTAATTCCCAATTTACGATCACTAAAAGAATTTTGGAAAATAACCAAAAATATTTTTTAGACTCTCTTAACCTTAGATGACCTCAAAAGATAAATATACCCTTAAACCTAATAAACAATCCTTTCTTTTTTCATTTTGAAATGATGCCAACCACTTTCTCTTCATCTTCTCAAATTTTCTTTTTCTTTTACTAATATTTTACAAATCTTTATTTTTCATCAAAATTTTATATTTCTTCTTTATTATTTGTAATACTACATCCATTGATACATTAAAGTAGTAAGTTAGAGTTTTTTTTTTAAATCAAGTTATAAAAAAATAAAGATTGTATTTTTAACTATACATGTATATTTGAATTACTATAATTGTGATATTTTATAAGAAACTTATAAATTTTATTGTATTTAACCATAATCTCTATCTCTTTTCTTTTTTTTTCCTTTCCTTTTATTTTTTCATTTAAATTTTTGAACAGTTAAAAAATTTAAATAGAGTAGTTTGAAGGTTACTGGATTATGTTTGAAATAATATTGTATAATTATGGAGGTTGTTAAAGCTTGCTAGTAGATTATAATATTCAGTTAGGAATTATTAGGGATAGTTAGGGGCGATTAATATCAGTTAAAGAGTATTAGCCCTAACTACATCTAATTTGCTCTAATTCATATCAAATTACTTCTAATTGGCATTAAAAATTATTCATTATATAATCTAAGCCAACCTTTTTCTTCTTTAAAAATAAAAATAAATCTGATAGATTCTTTTTAATCGGAAAAATTTTAATCGGATTTTAATCGGAAAATTTTTTAGGAATTTTAGATTTGAAAGAAAGACAGAGAGTAAGGGATGAGAAATTTGAAATTAGAGAGCAATAGAGACATGTTTTAGGAAATAGAATGGGAGGGCTTTTTCATTAAAGGGTACTTTTATCAAAATATTTCTATTTAAGGTGAGTGAAGTCTAAAATTTATTAGTGATATGTGAAGGGGTATTTATTTGGTTAATTCCCAATTTACGATCACTAAAAGAATTTTGGAAAATAACCAAAAATATTTTTTAGACTCTCTTAACCTTAGATGACCTCAAAAGATAAAAATACCCTTAAACCTAATAAACAATCCTTTCTTTTTTCATTTTGAAATGATGCCAACCACTTTCTCTTCATCTTCTCAATTTTTTTCTTTTTCTTTTACTAATATTTTACAAATCTTTATTTTTCATCAAAATTTTATATTTCTTCTTTATTATTTGTAATACTACATCCATTGATACATTAAAGTAGTAAGTTAGAGTTTTTTTTTTAAATCAAGTTATAAAAAAATAAAGATTATATTTTTAACTATACATGTATATTTGAATTACTATAATTATGATATTTTATAAGAAACTTATAAATTTTATTGTATTTAACCATAATCTCTATCTCTTTTCTTTTTTTTTCCTTTCCTTTTATTTTTTCATTTAGATTTTTGAACAGTTAAAAAATTTAAATAGAGTAGTTTGAAGGTTACTGGATTATGTTTGAAATAATATTGTATAATTATGGAGGTTGTTAAAGCTTGCTAGTAGATTATAATATTCAGTTAGGAATTATTAGGGATAGTTAGGGGCGATTAATATCAGTTAAAGAGTGTTAGCCCTAACTACATCTAATTTGCTCTAATTCATATCAAATTACTTCTAATTGGCATTAAAAATTATTCATTATATAACCTAAGCCAATCTTCTTGCTTTTATGTTTAAAAAGAATCTATCAGATTTATTTTTATTTTTAAAGAAGAAAAAGGCTAAAAGAACTGTCCTAATTCGCCATAACTTACTCTAACCCACATCAAATTATTTCTTGCTAGCATCAAAAGATCTTCATTATACCTCTAAGATAATCTGTATATTTTTGTCTAAAAATAAAATATATCTCATTTATTTTGATTTTTAAAGAGGAAAAAAAAATTTACAAACGTGTCTTAATTCTCTCTAACTTGCCCTAACTCGCCCTAACTCATATCAAATTACTTCTAATTGGCAATAAAAATTATTCATTATATAATCTAAAATAATCTACATACTTTTATATTTAAAAAGAATCTGACACATTAATTTTGATTTTTAAAGAAAAAAGGCTAAAAGAACTGCTCTAACTCGCCATAATTTACCCTAACTCACATCAAATTATTTCTAATTTGCATAAAAAAAATCTTCATTGTGCCTTTAAGTTAATATACATACTTTTATCTGAAAATAAAATATGTCTCATTTATTTTAATTTTTTAAGAGAAAACAAGTTTACGGACATATTTTTAATTTTGAAGAGGAAAAAAGTTTATAGACATATCCTAACTTCCCTTAACTTACTGTAACTCATATTAAATCACTTCTAATTTGCATTAAAAATTATCTATTATATAATCTAAAATAATTTACGTGCTTGTACATTTAAATAGAATCTGTTAGATTTATTTTAATTTTTAAAAGAAAAAAGACTAAAAGAGCAGCCTAACTCGTCATAACTTGCCCTAACTCATATCAAATTATTTCTAACTGGCATCATGAATTCTGTATTATAATTGTTAAGATTATCTACATGCTTTTGTTTGAAAAATAAAATTTATCTAATTTATTTTAATTTTTAAAGAAAAAAAGCTTATAGAAATTCCTCAACTCCACCTAATTTGCCCTAACTGACATCATTTTACTTTTAACTGAAAAGTTGAGATGTTGCACAGCAGAATGGGTAAGACACTTACTTTAATAATAATTTTTCATTCTTAAATTGTATTAATTATGATATGAATACTGAATTTCTATAACAAGTCACATCGTGAGATGTTTGTTGCTAAATTCATTAAATTCTTCATATCTTTAAATTATGATATCTAGCAATACAATCAAAAAAATATAAAGTAGATGAGATACACTACTACATATTATTTATGATACTATGTAGTATAGAAATATGTTATTTTATATCACAGTGATGATGAGACGTGAACAATTTACTATATGATATATATAAATAGTATATAATGTAGATGTATGCACATATACATGGTGTAATTTTTTATGTTTTAAATATTTGAGCTAAATTTGTATTGTTTTTTCAATTATAAACGGTTAGTATTTCAAGTTATTGCAAAAAGTTTAATTTATATTACTTTGGTGTAATTCAAAAATGCCCTAAGTCTACCTAACTTGCTCTAACTCTATTTATATGCACTTTAACATGCTTGAAACTTAATCCGATCAATACACCAGCCTCATTTTTATTTCACTTTCAAATTTTAGTGAAGATAATAAATGAACAATATCCATAAGTTGAAATTTAAAAATGTCATAACTCTATCTTTATGTACAAATCTAAAACAAGTCACAAACTAGTCATAACAAAAAATTCATTAGCAAATCATACAAATTATATAATGTCTTCACCACAGTTATACAATAATATAAAAATTTATAAAATACATATCAAGCACATTCTACTGTTTATTATAAATAAAGAAATACAATAATATATAAGTTATTTCTGAGTAGTCTGAGTATTTATAGCTTATGAAGCATAATGAATTGTTATCGACTTCTGACATGTGAGTCTATTATGGTCTCATTCCCAATAACAGCTACACGTCATACCTCATTTTACTAGCATGTTGCATCTGTTATCAAAAACAGTATTAAAATTATTATTAAACTTAAAATAAATCAGATAAATTTTACTAGACTGATTTTATTTTTCAAACAAAAGCATTTAGATAATCTTAAAAACTATAATGGAGAATTTTTTTTATGCCAGTTAAAAGTAATTTGATATGAGTTATGACAATTATGGCAAGTAAGGACAGTTCTTTTAGCCTTTTTTCTTTTAAAAATTAAAATAAATCAAACATATTTTATTTTTAGATAAAAGTATGCAGATTATGTTAGAGGTATAATGGAAAATTTTCGATACCAGTTAGAAATAATTTGATTGAGTTAGGACAAATTATGCCAGTTAGGGCAACTCTTTTAGTTTTTTTTTTAAATTAAAATAAATCAGAAAAATTCTATTTAAACATAAAAGCATGCAGAGTATCATAGGTTGTATAATAGATAATTTTCAATGCTAATTAAATATAATTTGATATGAGTTAGGGCAAGTTAAGGAGAATCAGAGTATGTTTGTAAGTTTTTTTCTATTAAAAAATTAAAATAAATCGAACATATTTTATTTTTAAATAAAAGTATGCAAATTGTCTTAGAGGTATAATGAAAAATTTTTTATGCTAGTTAGAAGTAATTTGATTTGAGTTAAGGTAAGTTATGGTGAGTTAGGACAATTCTTTTAGCATTTTTTTTTTAAATTAAAATAAATCAGATAAATTCTATTTAAATATAAAAACATACAGATTGTCTTATATTATATAATGGATAATTTTTAATGCCAATTAGAAGTAATTTGATATCATTTAGGGTAAGTTATATGGAGTTAGAGCTCGTCCATAAACTTTTTTTTCTTAAAAAATTAAAATAAAAGAGTCATATTTTATTTTCAGATAAAAGCATATCTATTATCTTAGAGATATAATGAAGATTTTTTAATGCTAATTAGAAGCAATTTGATGTGAGTTAGCACAAATTATAGCAAGTTAGGACAATCGTTTTAGCCTTTTTTCTTTAAAAATTAAAATAAATCTGTCAGATTTTATTTAAATATAAAAATAAGCTTATTATCTTAGATTATATAATTGATAATTTTTATTACCAATTAGAAGTAATTTGATATGAGTTGGGGCAAGTTAGAAGGAGTTAGGGCATGTCTGTGAATATTTTTTTCTCTTTAAAAATTAAAATAAATAAGACATATTTTATTTTCAGACAAAAGTATACAGATTATTTTAGAGGTATAATGAATATTTTTTATGCTAGTTAAAGCAATTTGATATGAGTTAGGGTAAATTATGGCGAGTTAGGACAGTTCTTTTAATATTTTTTTTGTTAAAAATTAAAATAAATCTGGCAGATTCTTTTTAAACATAAAAACATGCATATTGGCATAAATTGTATAATGAATAATTTTTAATACCAATTAAAAGTAATTTAGTGTGAGTTAGGGCAAGTTAGAGATAGTTAGAGCTAACACTGACTCTAACTTATCGATTTAATACATCAGTAGATGTCATATTGCAAATAATAAAGAAAAATATAAAATTTTAATGAAAAATGAAGATGAAGATTATAGAATATTAGTGAAAGAGAAAGAAAATTGAGAAGATAAAGAGAAAGTAGTTGACGACGTTTTAAAATGAAAAAAGAAAGGATTGCCTGTTAGATTTAAGGGTATTTTGATTTTTTTAAGGTCATCTAAGATTAAAGGAGTCTAAAAAATATTAAAAATTTTAATGAAGATATATTTTTGGTAATTTCCCGTGAAATTTTCAATTTTATGCTTTTCAAATGTTTTTCTTACAAATAAGTCCATCAATACAATCCCATTGCACAGCCAATGTCACTAAAAGTCTTTTGGAAAACTATATTAGTCATGAAGAAGTGTGCCCCACTTCTTTTATATTTCACATTTCATGTGCCTTAGCAATAGATATGAATGAAATGATTTCATTATTAGCTTGCTTGTGATGCTAATGTGTCCCCCCACTTTGGCTTTTACTTATTACTTTCAATTTTAAATCACTGTACACCTTCTAACTTAATTTATCAATTAATTCATTTTAAGATTTTCTTTAAAAATAATTGCACTTAATTATTAACTATCATTTCAATTTGTTGGCTTATTGTATATTCCTCATATAATAATAATGATAATATTATAAACTATATATTTTTATTTTATATATTAAATTGGTAACTAAATCATACTAAAAATTAAAATTTCTTTCCATCTAAGATATAAATATATAACATTTGCAATATAGAACTAATGTAATTAATTGATATATGTTGTTATATATTTATATATAATTATACATGTTATTAAATGTTGATATACGTAATATATATCACATGATTTAGAGAAGAAATATGATAATACAAAGTATTATATGCTGATATATATAACATATATCAATATATATCATATTACTTATAAAACAAATATGAGAATACAATCATGAAAATTTTTTATCTCTAAATTTAATTAAAAAAATTTTAATTTGTCAACAGGTTATTGATGTGTGCAAAAAAATAAAGTTATTACAGAAAATGTTAGTGATAATTACCAACAGATTAACTTATCAACTGCTTAACATTTTGAAATTTTGCTAGTAAAATTTTTACTGGCAAGGTATTATAAACCGATTGTATTTTTCCTTGGTAATCTCTAATCGTACTTATATATTACGTTTACTGACAAGTTTTATAAATTTATTGATGCAAATTTCTATAGTTAAATACGATAAGACTTTGTAAACGCGTAGTTACAAATATGATAAAATATAAGGATATAGAAAATTTTGATATGTAACGAGTCCAAAAACTTATATGGGCACTAAGATTCAAATATCATATTATACTTTATTTCTTTTGTAATAAGCCAATTTGAGATGTTTAATTTTTTGGTTTTAACCATCAAATATCTTACAATGAGAGCTTGCAATATCTTATAATGAGAGTTTGTAAACTAATCTGAATTTACGTCGGACAGACTCAGTAAAATCCTCTCTCTCAAATTTTAATTTTGATATGCAGCGTGCGCTTAACTACTAAACTCTTAGCCCAATGACTAAAGCACCCTTTTTAAACAACACATAAATATTACATATATCTATACTAAAGAATTATTACAAACAAATTTGTTCATTTAGTCTGCTTCAACACAAAGTTGAAGTTGTCTCATTGTCCATAGTATTGTAAACATGTTAATTAAATACTACTTAGTGGAACTAGAATACTGAGAAACATTTACTGGAAGCTTTCTGATAAATTCAAGAACAACTTTGGCAGTATTGTGAGCTGCAAGGGAACCAAATGTATCAATTGAATTTTCTCCTGTTTGTTTTCCAGCTAAATCTGACATTCCTCGAATGACGATCACAGGGAAGCCATTAGATAAGCATGTCTGATGAAAAAAAGCAAATTAATACTATTAGTACCTTGATATTTTTACTATTAAATTGAACCCAAATTGTAAGGGAACTTACCATTACTACAGCAGAACTCTCCATATCTGTAGTTGAAACCTCAAAAGTTTGAAAAAGAAAATCCCTGTAAGCTGCATTATCTAAAAATATGTTGGCTGTTGATCCTCTAAGCCCAACAACTAGCTTTGGCTTTTGATCAAGGCACAAGGTTGAATTAACACATTTCTCCAGTTCCATCGCCTGATGACATTATTGAAAATTGAAACATAATATCATAATTAAAAACAATTTCCAAGTGCAAGTCTAACTATTTGTCTTTTCCATTGTCTGGAAGGCTTTTTTCTATTTCTTGGAAATAGCCTCATTTAATCAGAAACTAAGAACAATAACTAGCTAGGCAAGAGTTGTCTGTAATGATAAACGACATTTTCTAACCCTTATAAATCAGGAAGTCTCGTGCAAGGTTTTAAATTGTAGCGTTGTAAGAATGCTAGTGTGTCAAAGCAAAGTGTAATGGTCACAGTGAGTACTATCATGAATTTATTTAGAACGAAAAAAAAATTGACAGAATCAGTTGTCATTGTGGTACCCTTTTTGACCGTCAGCAAAGTAACATTAAGAAATCAATGCCAATTAAGGGACTAGAAATTTTCGGCGTAACCTCTAAGCTTGCAGCAAGATGAAGCCAATTCTGGCTTACTTCAGCCCAGAACAATGACACAGCAGCATTAGGTTCACTAGACACTGTAAAAAATTGTTCAGGGCTGTATCCAACTTGTCCTAATAGATTCAAGCCATCTCCTTTAGGTACATTATAGCCTCCAATCTTCAATTGAGCAACATCACTGGAATCTACAGTTCCATTTGGGTTCTGCAAATCAAGAAATTCTGAAAATATAAAAGTTGCAATTCTGATAGTTTCAAGAAAACAACAGGAATCAAATACATACCAGCCAATTCCAAAGTCCAGTATGAGCAAATTTCTTTGGAATGGAAACATCTCCAATGAACATAGAATTATTTACATTTCAAGAAATGCCAAAATGGACTATACCAGTTATGTCAAATAGATCTAGCATTTGCTGTGTTGCTGCAGCAGCATTCAACTGATCGAACCAGCACCCATATCAAAAACATCAAATCATATTAAAAAAAAAAAAGCCATAAAAGTCTTCCATGCCTCTGAGTGTCAAAAATTGAGTAATTAGATCTCATTGTAATTAAAATTAAATTTTGTATCAGATTATACGAAACAAATTTATAATAAGCACAATGGAAGATATTGATAGTTGAGTGACTATATACTAGTACATATTCTATCGAAAGCTAGACGAGATGATTATATGAATATGTTCTTACATTCCACCCAGTTATTGGCTACATGATACGAAAACTCTAATGCTACTAGATCCTATCAGTAGCAAGGAACAGAAATTACCATTCCAATCCCACATCTAACATAGATCACTTTCTTCTCATAGACTGTTCCCACTCGGAATCTTCGTCCTGTAACTCAAAATCGTTATTTTGACTTAAATAGTATCAAATATAACTCAATAGCAACTAAAAATCCAAAAAAATTGAGTAAGATTTGCTTAAATAACTACCTGATAAATCGACAAAAGGGAACTTGGGATGAGGCTTGAAAGCGCCAGTTGCAAAGAAAGCATTCTCTTCAGGTGGATAAACTGTAATAAGACCAATATAAGGCCTTTCTTGTTAAATTCCTTGATTGTTCTTCAAGTAACTCTCTTCTTTGACGTTATAGCATATAGAGAAATAACCTGCAGTAGTAAGATCAAAACAATGGCAGCAAAATACATGGTGTACCTTTCCTGTCTTGCAGCCGTGGTTGGTATCTCATTATAGCTTAGCTTAAAATGACAAATCCTATATATAATGCTTAATGGTATTGTTTATATTTGTATTTCTCTGAATATATTGATTCTTTGAATGTGTGTTTCGCATGGAGGAATTCTTTACTAGGCAAGATCTGACAAAAAAGATTTTGAACAATAGTAAAATTGAATTTTTTTTAATAAAAATTACTTTGTTGGATTTCCTCTCAACTCATAAATATAAATAAAATAAACATAATATTATCTTCAGACTAATAGCTCAACAATCGAATGTTTTATTCTGTAATACAAAATGTTAAAAATTTAAATGTCATCGGCTCTTCTCATTTAAGAATTTTCAATGCCCTAAAACAATAAAAACATTGCACATGGGAAAAGGAGTAATCATCATCTATGAAAAAGCAAAGCAGAATATTTTAGTAGTGCAATTTCTTAATGTCATTTCATGTAACAACCACACTTATCATATGAATCTTAATGCATGATTAAAATATGTTTTTTTAATATTTTTTTATCTGTATTTCTAGTGATGGCTAGATTCAAGGCATGTGAAATAATCATTCTGGTCAACAATAACAGTACTAGTTTCCAGCCTTGTGTTATGTACCATTCATAAAGTTTTCAAGCAAAATACAGGCCAACCGGCCTTTCGTTGGCTCTTGACAGTGTGGCTGGCTGTCAGTTGCTTGAAATCTTAATATATGACAGGATTGCAAAATTAATAAATAAATGAATAAAATGGGACTTTCTGCAACCACATCCTCATAGATTAGCTGAATTTTTCATATTTGTTTTTTCAATTTTTACACCAGAACTCACCAAAATTGACTTTTTAAAATTACTAATGACCATTTTTTAACTGATAGGGCCTTTATATGTATATATATTTTTAGATTAAGTGAGATTTTTATTAGTTGAAATTTTAAATTATCTTGACAGAAATTTGGTATCTTTATTTCTGTCTCGGCAAATAATTTTTTTTTACCATAAGATATACGATTAATTCTTTTTTGCAGTGTACAATTTTGTGGAGTTGTCAGATTGGTGAATGCAGTAACTAAACCAGTTCACCTAGGGGTCAGACTATCAAGTTTTAAGAATAAAGAGTGCGAGAAATTCAAATGATAACACACATTTTAATTTTTGGCTTGCAATAAAGCTAGGGTCCTGATCGATGGCTGATCCCCTATCTGTACCCCACGACCCTAGCTTTTAGTCCTCAAATTTGTCAGCATATTTCTGCATTAAAGCTATCAAAGTTTAATGAGAACTGCCGCAAATTTGAGGCCAGATCAAGATATTGCATGCAAATCTTCAAGCTAAATGGAAAGAAAAATTATGAGGTGATTTTTTTCCTAGGCAAAGATTTCATGGAAAGAAATTTTCATTGATGGCGTGTAACATCTAAATACAGACAACAAGTTTCTGAATCCTAGCCCCTAAAAATCCTGAAAATCAGGACAATACATTGTACATTAATTTCTTACAAAAACATAAATGGAAAGTAAGATTCCCACCACAAACTCAGATCTAAAATAACAGGAAGGACAGCTTTGAGGCAGTATCATGCACCTTGAAGAAGCTGATCGGACCAGGATCCACAACTTCATTATCTTTCACAAAATCAATAACCTTCAGGGACATCAACTGTTTATAAGAATCCCCAAATTCCTCTAAACATTGCTGTAACATTAAAGAATGTTTTGTCAAACCCACAAATAAATTTTCACCGGTTTTGAAGAGTTTCAATTGCCTTTTTCCACTGCCATGCCCTTTGTTTTGCATCCTCAAATGACATTACCTTCTTTGGCTGAACAAGTAAAAAAGCTACAAATCAGAAATATAAAAGGCAAAGGAGGGACGAACAAAAAATAAAACCAAACTATATATAGTGGAGTGAAAAAAAGCACTCGTTATATTATTCGTTTTTAAAATATCTTTCCAGTCCAAGAGTTTCAGAGCACGATCGTTGGAGGAACTAAAAATTAATCGTTGACGGAACTAAAAATTGAATAAGCAAATTTTCCAAAAAAAAATTACACGCAAATTAAAACTAAAATTGAACATTTAATATTATAGTAAAATTTAAATTTTTATTGTAAATTTCTATTAAAAATTTTCAATTAAAACTTTATATTATTTATTAAAGTTTTTACATTTTTTTTATTTTAATTTTTTGATCTATTAATTTATTTACAAGATTTTAATAAAAGTCAAAAAATTAATATCTAAAAAATTATTAATATATAATTATATATATAATTCAAAAGGATATATTAAAAGTATATACTTTTAAATTAAAATTAAAATTATATTTAAATTATATAAAATTATATACTTTTAAATTATAAAATATATATATATAATATATATAATTATACATTTTTATAAAAGTATATAATTATATATATAATTGAAAAAATTACACCCTTCACCATTTTTTTATAAATTTTTTTTTCATTTTTACCAGGAGTATTTTAATCATTTTGCAATAAACTCCTAATAAACTCATAAACTTATAATAAATATATAATAAACTCATAATAAACCCATAATAAGCTTATAATAAACTATCTAAATCTGATATTTTTGTAAAAAATCATAAATTCTGATAAATTTAAAAATATTTTTAAAAATATAATAAATTAATTTTTTATTTTATTTTTTCTGATATTTTTGTAAAAATCACTATATAATTTTAGGATATATTAAAAGAATATAAAATTATTAATTATAAATTATATATATAATTTTATAAAATTATATATAATATATATTAAAAATTAAAGAGGCCTCCACGACCCCTCTAAATCCCGCCATGCCTGTTAGCAATGGGGAGGGGCAAATTGGGTTTCACAATTACCATTCCCACCCCCATTAGCCATTGGGTTAGGAGTGGAAACATATCAGGGCAGGGATGGATATCACCACTTTTTTTTTTTGTCATTTATACTATTAAAAAATAATATTTTTTACACATTATCATTAAATATTATGTAAATATATGGGATATATCAGTGTCGTTATTAATATTCAACAATAAATATTTATATGTAATTAATAGTATATTTTTTATAGATGCAAAAGTAATTTTCACATATATATATATATATATATCAAAATATAATAACAGTACATAAAAAAATATAAGTTCATAGTCAGGTTGGGGATTCGAAGCAGGGCGGGGAGGGGCTGGAGACCTGAACTCATCCCTGCCCCACCAATGCTAATCCCCCTTCAGGGTCGGGGCAGAAAAAATTGTCATGTCTAGGTTTATAATAAATTAACAATTAGAAGAAAATAGTAGACTAATAAATGATTAGTGGGAACTAAAAGGCATACCGTACAGATCTTGAAATTTGAAGGACTTATAACCTGGACATTGAGGTCATTAGAATTGTCAGACCAAATTATATTTCCCTTTACCACTAACTTTGAAGGATCCACATAAATCAATTTTGGCTTGTTAGTGAGAATAAGCTGCACTTTCTTGCATGACAACTTCTGTAATTTTTTCACCATTGAGATCATAAGAACAGATTCCCCGGGATCCAAAAATTGTTGCCTGATTGCATTCATAGTCAATATGTTAGAGACTGCAGGTAACCAGGAGAAATGCAGATGCAACCACTTTGAGGGGCTGGAAATAACATTAATTAATAAAGAATAATATGCATCAATTTAAATAATTTAGAAAGCTTTATAAACTTTGAAACAACAAAGAAATAGATATAAGAGGGCATGTCCTAATGCTAAAGAAGGACCTTCAACCGCGGGATTATAAAACAAACAACCTTGTAAGGAATGAACTATGCTTGCTTGATAATGTAGTTATATGACGAACTTGCTTTAACTCGAAGTACAGAAAAAAAATAAATAAATAAACACCAATTTTCAAGTCAAATTTTATTCTACAAGTTCAGAGTGTTAACAAATCTGTAACCCAAATCTAGCTTGCCAAGGCCAGGTGCTCCAAATAAGTTCTAAGACTGAATCTTCCTCTTACCAGCTTTAAGCACACAGTAAGATAATATTGCAAAGAAATCTATATTAAATATTATTTCCAACTGACTGGATGGGTGATTTGATCCAAGCTTACTTGTGTTTTGACTGCTAAAACATGATAGGCAACAAGAACAAATTTGAAAACTAATATATATCCACAAGGTCTATAGCCAAAAAGTTTTGCATGCAAAATTATCAAATCTTTTTGAGGTGAGAATGAAAATAATAGATCAAAGTGAATGATGGACTAATGGAAAGAGTGTTGAGCCAATACCATTTAGAATCAAAGGAGTCAATAGAGGCTAGTCTAGTTATAGATCCTTCAGTAGATGATGAAGTTCCAACAGTACCATCATTATGTCTATCCCCAATATGTGTAGGATTCCACGAAGATTCCTGATCATGCTCACGCTCCCCAGACACTGCCTGTAAACAGTAGAGCCAGCAATCATGAGATCTCAACATTATAAAAGAAAGAAGGGAAAAAGCAAAGAAAAAATGAAGATAATTTAAATACAATTAAAGTAATACCATTTGTTCCAAAGCAAGTTTTGGAGGCGTTTCCTCTCTTAAATTCTTCCAGTTAACTCCCTTAAAGAAAGGGTGCATTTTGAGTACAGCATAACCATCAGGTCCAGCCCCTGGCCTTCTGCTAGGATCTATATCCTACATCATTGATTCATTGTTACATGGAAATAACTGGCTGTAATTATAAACGTTATAATTCAGGAAGAATTGTTGTAATCACTTATAATTGGTCCTGGAGCCAAAAAGTAGGAAAACAGAAAGAAAGAAAAGGTTCATCCTTTGCAACTTCCATTCTTTTATTGAATATAGCATATGCAGAGTTCATAAATTAACAATACTCTAGACCACCACTAGAAAAACCCAACCTCTTGTCAACTAGTTATGTGCAAACCCAGCCTCTTGTCAACTAGTTATGCACTTTAAAAATTTAAAAACAGTAACACCACCCTTGTTGCATGTCAACTCATAAGGGGTTAAGATGAACAGCAACGACCAAAAGTAAAGTTGGCAATCACATGTTTTTATCAATATCACAAACCATGTCTAAATGTGCTCGTGAAGAGTGAGCAAAAACTTGGTAGCTTACCAATAACCGATCAATGATGTCTCTGGCTTCTTCTGAAAAATAGTTAGGAAATCTTATATCCCGAGCTATGATTCTTTGAAATATAAGCCATTCACTTGCATCTTTGAAAGGAGAGGTTCCTGAAAGCATCTGGTACAAGGTGCAGCCAAGTGCCCAGAGGTCATTTCTGTTTGAATTTGATTTTAAAAAAAAGGCAAAAGGTTATCCTACATAAGTAAGAGAAGATTAAGAGCAAGGCTAACTGAGAAGCTTATCTATAAGCACCAGATATTGAATAACCCAATATAAAACGCAATAAAAGCCCACTGCTTCGAAGATTCTTTAACTAGTTATAATCATATTTTTGTCTAATTAACATGCCTTGCTCATTTAAGGAACGAAGTGCCTTACCCAAATGTAGCAGGAGAAGAGTTGAGAACTTCTGGAGGGACATATGCAGCTGTGCCCACAAATGTGCAAGCCTTATCATCTGAGCAGAGCATTAGCAAAAGAAAATTTAATAGAAGACACAAAGAAAAAGTCAAAATCATTTACGGATGAGGATAAAGTTCCAGCATTACCAGAAGCTGCATTAGGAAGGACAGTGATGCGGCTATCCTGCATTGGCTTCACACTCCCAAAATCAGCAATTTTAATATGTCCATCTCCTGTAAGCAGCAAATTCTCTGGCTGCAATTTGAGAAACCTTAAGCATTTTTTGGTAGCCAACCAAAAAAGTGCATGCATGACAGGGAGTTACCTTGATATCTCGATGTATTAATCCCATGCTATGTATGTATTCAAGAGCATCCACAACTTCTGCAGCATAGAAACGAGCTTCCTCCTCCGACAAACGGCCTTTCTGCACACATGCAAATTATCCAAATATTTGATAATGTACAATACAAAAAGAAAGTGACATAATCCACCACATACTGAAAACAAGAATAATTTATTTCAAAATGAAAACCATGCTGATTCTCTCAAATTTTGTGAATCTAAAGATGAGGAATAAATTTAAAATGCAAATTTTGATGGATAAAAGCCATTTTGTAAAACAAAAACCTGAGCTGTATTTAGAAATATTTAGAACAATAAGTTTGCAAATAAGTCAATAATCTACAGTAAAATGTACCACAGTTATTACAAATTAAGATGGAATGCTTCATATAAAAATTATTGATAGCTGGTTGAAGGGAATGCAGCAACAGAGGAAGGTCTCTGAGGAACAGGAAAAAGTTTTCATTACTTGCACTAATAGTTGGTTCAGGAAGTTTAATTTTGGAACTACAGAGTTCTTTGAAGATGCTTTTCATTTTATTTTGTCAATCCCCTTTCTGTAAATAATGACCCTTTTCACTTTGGCTCAATCTTACTACCAAGGAAAACAAGAATGCTGCATCCTACTACCAAGAAAAATTAAGAATCTTTTTCTCACAATGAAATTAAGGGTTGCTAAGGAGTATTTCTTATATTAGCTTACTCTGGTTATTTGGTCAAAAAGTTCTCCACCTTCACAGGATTCAAGTGCCATATCTGCAAGATATAATCAAAGAGGACTGAACTAAATCAGTGTTGGTGGTAAAGAAAAGGACTGAACTAAATCAGTGCACAAAAATTTTAGAAACATTGTTACCAAGGATACCTACACAGTGAAAAAGAATCTTGAAAAGTAAAAAATAGCCGCACAATTCCAGGGTGATCCAATTGATCAAGAACAATGCGTTCCAACTTCACATAAGCTGTTTTATTTTCTTTGGTGATGAATTTCTTGTCCATGATCTTCAAGGCATATACAACTCCAGTATCCTTCTTCTTTGCCCTTACTACCTGATAGATCCATTAATATGATATTCACTACATGTCATGACTGAGAAGAAGCTCAAAGGACAACAATCATTGGCATATGGTGCTGTAAATTAGAGCAAGCTAATAGTTGCAGTCTAAAACAATAAACAAGGATTTCTAGTGAAAAAAAAAATTGTAATATTCCCAATTCCAATTTATAAGAATAAAAATTCATTACAGAATGTAGTTGTTCAAAATAATAATGATGACGACAGAGAGGATGAAAAGAAACTGCAGAAAAACATAGAACTTTTTGCTTCTCAAATATTGTATGGAGAAAGATTGCTTGTAGGTAGAGTCATAAGGGAGCCACTAAAGTAAGTCTCGCAAAAAAAAACATATTTTAAGCATTCAAAACATCAGGACTGGACTAAAGCAATTTGAATCTGCATATCAAAGCCAAACACCATTATTAGACAACCATTCTCAGCACAGAAAAGAAGCTGCCAGGGTATAATTTAGTAAAACAAGAACCATAATTTATGATTTATATCATAAGAAATGTAAAAGCACGAATGGTTCCTGATTGATGCTTCTCAATCCTATAAATAATATCAATCATTGTTACTAATAAGATAAAACCAACTTTCCAATTAGGTCCTACTCCTATCAACATATAGAAAATAGAACATTTAAGATTCTCAGATAACGAGTCAACATAAAAACAAGAAGCTCTTTATTCAATCTGAGGTTCTCAACACCTATGACCGTTTTTTTTTTCTTTTTTACTAATTTCCCTCGTCTTCTAAAAGCTCCAATATTTCTCTAATGCTCCATCGGCTGCAGAGAAAAGATGAGAAAACTGTATATAGACAGACAGAGAGATGAATAAATAGTAGATAGAAGCCTGAAGGAGAATCCGTTCAACAAAATTTAGTTTTCACTTTCTTAAATGCAGAATCAGCATCAAAACTAAGATTCATAAATTCATTTCTAATCTGGACTCAAAATTCTCAAAAGCAAGCAAAAGAAATAATCAAATTCCATATCCCTGCACACCCTTATTCTGCCCGAAATTCATCAAACCATCAACTCCTTAGAGCCAGACCCAAAATATTTTGTTAAGAATTGGCATCATATATATATATATATATATATATATATATATGTTGTGCGTATAACATACGAGCTTCATTCTATATTAACAGCCGCCCAATGAGTATCTTGCAGAAGACTCGTTTATCATCATCAAACATTATCACCCATTAAATAATATGAACAAAAGAATTACATGCATAAGCTGATATTAAGAAAATTACATTGCACAAATAGATATATGAATCATGGAAACAATATCTAATTACAAACATCACCAAACAAAACAAACTCACCAATCTACAATAAAACAAAAAGAACCAACAAACTCCCCATAACATAAAACCAATAGAAAGCAACCAGGAAAGGAAAAATCTTTAAATAAAACAATTAAGGGAAATAAAAAATTAAACCTTTGAATAAGAACCAACACCATAGATCTTGCCAAGCTCAAAATCCTGAATACCAAAATTTTCCTGAGGAGCCCTGAAAGCAAAGCTCTTAGGTCTCTGCACATTCCCAATTTTTTTATTATTAGAAGAAATAGAAGAAGGGGAAGAAGAAGAAGAAGAAGAAGAAGAATTATTGCTGCTCTGAATCCTTAGCTTGGAATCAAAATCCTTCTCCATTGCCAACATCTCTATCAAATTATGTCCAAACAATAAATATTAAGAAAGACGCAGTTTCTCACTCAAAATTCTCTCTCTAGAAATCTTGGGAGGAGAGTTTGGACGACAAAAGAGAAGCCAATGGATCAGAATCAGAGTTTGACTCCTTATATTCTCTGATAAAAAGAAAAGAGAATAAGATTCTCTCTCTCTCTCTCTCTCTCAGAAATTTGTATATACATAAAAATGCTTATATGGGTATATGTGTATAATCTGAAAATGATCAGCTTTGGGTATCACAGCGATGGATATCAATTCATTCTATTTCCCTTCCATTTTTTTCTCTTTTTTTCTTTTTCTCTTTTTTTTAAATATATAATATATATATATATTTGTTTTTTCTCTATAATTGATTAGAGAGAGAAACCCTTTTTTATGCTTAATGGAATCATGATTAGTAATTTGTTGCCACATCATCATACAAATGAAGTCTCAACCATATTGATATTTTTATCACGATAGTAAAAATAATAAAAAAAATATTAATTATAATTATTTTAAATCATAATTATTAAATAATTTTTTTATTAATTAAAAAATATTAATTATAATATCACTTATTATAAATAAATTTTTAATAAAAAAATTTTAATAAATAAAAAAAATTATCCGATAACCACTCTTTAAAATAACTATAATTAATATTTTTAAATAATAATATATACAATAATATATGATACATAATTGAAAACCCAACCACGCTTAGTTTGATTCGCTTGGGCTCAAGCCAAAATTTTTTTTAATTTGTTGGAATTTATTTTTTTATTTAAACTAAATTTTATTATTTATTTTCTATTTGAGTTTAATTGATATTTATAATTTATTTTAAATATAATATCTCTCATAAAAAAATTAAAAATCTTTACACATTTAATAAATTGATATGTTTTCCTTTGATATTTTTGTTTCATAACAAAAGAGAAAATATTTATTTATTTTTATTTTTAATATATTTAGTTGTAATTTTCTCCTTTTAATAATTATACAATAATTTACGAGTTTTATTTTTTTTAAATTGAGTTGAGTTGAGCTTAATAATTATACAATAAACAACTATATCTTTTCTTTTTAAGAAAAATAAATATAAATTATCTTACAAAATGTCAATATTAAAAAAAGTTAAATTAGATTTCCACTCTCCTTAACCTAATAAAAAAGAGCAATTAGAACTAACAAACGAATTATTACATTCACATATCACCTAACAAAATTAAAATGAATAATAAAAACATCCAAAACTAGAGTTAAAGTATCACCAATAAGAGAACCTAGATAATATAAATACGATAAACTACTATAATTTTAATATTAAAAAGTCATATTTTTCTTTTGATTAAAAAATTAAAATACTAAAAAATATGAAAATTAAAAATCAGAAAATGAAAGAAATTTTCGAGTTTAAAAAATATCACATGACCACTAAGGTGTAGTGTGGTGATTGGGAGTATGTGTTACTCTCGCTTAGATTTCGAGTTCGACTCTAGGTATTTTTCTACCTCAATGTGTAATTTATAAAAAAAATAATAAAAAAATTTATTGTTTATTTTCCTTTAAAAAGAAAAAAGGATAACACTGGGGAGGCGAAGTAACATATATAATGGGTATATTTCAATATATCCTTTCTGTTTATAAAAGCATGTAAGAGTGACGAGAGAGGAAATTTTTCTTCATGGCAACTATTTGAAGCTTCTTAAATCCCAAGGCATCTCATACCAAGACAAAGATTTTGTAAGATGCTATTTCTAACTTTCCACTAGAATAAATTTTTTTAATTTTTATTTTTAAAAGAAGATCCTATAAATTGTCAAAATCTTAATTTTATTATTGTCTCCAAGATGTTTGCTTCAGTGTATAAAATAGACATTGTATCAAAAATGAAAATAATGTCAAAATTTATAATTCTTATTTTTCATGGTTTATTTAGTATTATAAAATTTGAAAATAATCAATGTCCAATTAACAATATAGTGTTGAAGAATATATGTGAAGACATATTGTTAATATTATTGTATTGTGGCTATATTTCTATCACACATTGAAAAATATAAGATATGGAGAGGAACTCCTAAGGTTAAGGGACTCCTCCCTCTTAGCAAAATCATCTCAAAAAAGTTCAATTATTTATAAGGTTTATTTTTTTCTTCTTTCTCTTTTGTATTTCTTCTTTAAAATTAGTAATATTATTATGGTGATGTCCGAAAATATAGGCAAAATTGGTCGAATCTTATTAAATTTTAGTATTCTCTTTATTGTTTATTTAATAGCTATTTTTGGTATAATTGTAGTGATATTTTGTACTAGTGATTATATGTCTAAAAAAATTCTATGTAAGAAAATACTTAGTATTTAAGTGTATACATTGCGACTCACCTCTCTTTTTTGAAAATTTTTCTGATATAATTGTTGGTGCAATTGTTCACATACTATACATATTAGTGGTGAAAAATTAATCCAATTTTCACAATAATTGGTATTAGAGTCAATATTTTCTAAGTATGCTCTATGGTTGCAGCCTAGTCTAATCTTCCATATCAGAAAAGATTTTCTTGAATTATTTGTATTCCGCATCTGTTAGCTATTAAATAATTTTTTAAAGCAGAGATAACAGACAACTCAGGCAAATCATCCAGTCCAAATGAGACAACATCCACTTCATCAATTTGGTCAAGAACTGCTGTGTCAAATGCTATATTTACAGTGAAAATTTTTTATAGTACAGGTCCTTTTAGTACGTGACAAAGTGAGGTTTTAGACGCTCTTTTTCAGCAAGGTCTAGACTATTGAAGAAGAGAAACTAAAAAATATTGATAAAAAAAATTAGAAAGCCATCAATCATGTGGTTTGTGGTATAATTCGATCATGCCTTTTTAGAGAATGGAAGTATATTTTTTCTAAGAAAGTTTCCGCAAGTAAATTGTAAAAGGCATTGGAGGAAATATTTTTGAAGAAAAGCAGTCAGAACAAGTTTTATATGAAGAAGAGATTGTTTCGCTTCACTTATATTTCTGGTACCACTATAAATAAGCACATCATCAATTTTAATCAGCTGGTAGCTGATTTGATGAATTTGGATGTGACTTTCAAAGGCGAAGATTTGACTTTGATGTTGTTGGGGTCCCTTTCAGAGGAGTTTGAGTTTCTTAAAATTACTCTACTCCATGGGAAGGCTGAAAGTGACTCTCTTTGAAGTAATTGTTGTACTATACAGTTACGAACTATGAAAAAAAGGCAAAAAAGAGAGTTCAAGTGGAACAGAAGAAGCATTGATTGTGAGAAGTCGCTCTCAAAGCAAGAAGAGAGAAAAGAAAGGGAGATCAAAATCTTGACCAGCAAAAGATGAATGTGCCTTTTTTTTTGGGAGAAAAAGGGCATTGGAAGATAAATTATCCCAAGCTGAGTAATAAAAATAAATCTGATAAAGGGAAAGCTATCGTGAATTCAAATGTAGTTGAGTGTGATGATGAAGACTCGGAACTTTCATTACCTATTGTGTCATCAACAAGCTCTTCTAGTGTATGACTACTTGATCCTAGTTGTAGTCATCATATGTGTCCCAATCGAAATTAGTTCTTTGACTTTAGAGAACTATAAGGAGTAGCTGTTTATACAGCAAATGACGATACATGTATGATTAAAGGAATTGATTTAATTCAATTGAGGAATCATGATAAATCAATCAGAACACTGTCAAATGTCCGATATATACCGAGTTTGAAGAAGAATCTCATCTCTGTGGGAGTCCTAGAATCAAAGGGCTTCATTGTAAATGCAGCAGATGGAGTAATGAAAATCATCTCCGGTGCACTGGTGATAATGAAAGGATTAAGAAAGACTAATAACTTGTATTACTATCAGAGTAATATATTTATTGGGACAACAGCAGTAGCTTCTAGTAATGATCAAGAGTTGGAAGCATTCAGATTATGGCATATGCGTTTGGGACATGTTAACGATAAATTCTTAAAACTGTTATCAGATCAAAGATTATTGAAAGGAGTGCAACCCTAAAAGTTATATTTTTGTAAGCATTGTGTCAAAGGCAAGCAGACTAGAGTGAAATTTGATACTGTAATCCATGATACCAAGGGTATTTTGGACTATGTTCACTCAGATATGTGGGGTCCTTCCAAGATAGCTTCAATGAGAGAAAAGTACTACTTTGTAATATTTATTAATAACTTCTCTCGGTGAGTATGTGTGTATACTATAAAGACAAAGGATGAAGTGTTAAGAGTTTTTCTCATATGAAAAAAGCTGGTGGAAACTCAGACGGGCAGAAAGTCAAATGTCTCCGCACATATAATGGTGGAGAGTATAAAAGTGATCCATTTTTAAAACTATGATAATATGAAGGCATTATCAGACAGTTCATAGTTAGAGATACACCACGACAGAATGGGATGACAGAACGCATGAACCAGATATTAGTGGAGAAAGTTCGATGTATGTTATCCAATGCTAGGTTAGACAAATAATTTTAGGCTGAGGTTGTGCCATATGCATGTCATCTCGTTAATCTCTTATCATCAACTGCTATTGGTAGTAAAACACCTTTGGAGATGTGGTTTGGAAAACCTGTTACTGATTTATGATTCCTTGCGTGTATTTGGTTTCACTGCATACTACCATTTTAATGAATCAAAGTTAGATCCGAGGGCAAAGAAAGCGCTCTTTATGGGGATCATCACTAGTGTGAAGGGACTTTGCCTTTGGTGTCCAGAAATAAAAAGGATAGTCTTTAGCAGAGATGCTACCTTTGATGAGTCTACCATGTTAAAAAAAGTAATAAATGAAAATTTTCAGCAGACAGATGGTACTCCGCAGCAGGTGGAGTTTGAAAGAAGAATTATTGACCCAGCAATAAGTAAAATAGATGAAGACACTCCTACGGTAGAGGTGGAGTCAGATAAAAAAGAGGTTCCAACCCAAGAACCCCCACAACAATAAGAATCTATTGCAACAAATAGGCCACGATGAGAGATTCACAAATTTACTTGATTTGATGATATGGTGGCTTATGCATTCCTAATTACAAATGATGACATTTCTAGTACTTATAGTGAAGCTGTCCAAAGTTCAGAAAAGAAAAAGTGAAGGAAGACCATGGATGATGAAATGCAGTCTCTTGGAAAGAATCGGACATGGAAGCTAGCTAATCTTCCAAAGGAAAAGAAGGCAATTGGATGCAAATGGGTATATACAAAGAAAGAAAAATTTTCTAACAAGAACGATATTCACTACAAGGCAAGGTTGGTAGCTAAAGACTATGCTCAGATAGAGGGAATTAATTATAATAAAGTATTTTCTCCAGTTGTAAAATATTTGTCCATTAGAATTTTATTGGCCTTGGTAGCACAATTAAATTTAAAACTCATTCAACTTGATGTAAAAACTGCATTCCTACATGGAGACTTAGAAGAAAAAAATCTATATGACTCAACCAGAAGGGTTCAAGATTACTGGAGAAGAAAATTGGGTATGTAAATTGGAAAAATTATTGTACAGATTAAAATAATCTCCGAGGCAGTGGTACAAATGATTTGATAATTTTATGATGAGACAGAAATACACAAGAAGTAAACACGATCACTGTGTATAATTGCGCAAGCTACAAGATGAATTTTTCATATATCTTCTCCTGTATATTGATGATATGCTGATAGCTTTAAAGAATCTAGAAAAAATTGAGAAGTTGAAGGCTCAACTGAATCAGGAGTTTGAAATGAAAGACTTAGGAGAAGCAAAAAAAAAAATAGGCATGGAGATATGCAGAGATAAGAAGAGAGAGAAGTTTTGGTTTAATCAGAAACATTATCTGAAGAAGGTACTACAACATTTTGGACTGAATGAAAGTCAAAACCTGTAAGCACACCGCTTGCACGTCATATGAAGCTCAACTCATCTTTATCTCCTAAAAATGAAGTGGAACATGAGTATATGTCTAAGGTTCCTTATGCAAATGTTGTTGGTAGCTTGATGTATGTTATGGTGTGTACAAGGCTAGACATTTCATAAGCAGTTGGAGTTGTGAGCAGGTACATGCATGATTCTGGTAAGGAGCACTGACATGCTGTAAAATAGATTCTATGGTATATTCTGAATAACGTAGATGTTGGGTTGATATTTGAGCAGGATGAGAAAGATGGTCAATGTATAGTTAGATACTGTGATTCCAACTATGCTGGTGACTTGGATAAACGTTGGTCAACTACTGATTATGTGTTTACACTTGCTAAGGGCTGGTTAGTTGAAAGTCTACGTTACAGTCAACAGTTGCCTTATTCACCACAGAAGCAGAGAACATGGCAGTATCAAAGGCTGTTAAAGAAATAATTTGGCTTCAAGGGTTGCTTGGTGAACTGAGAATTAGACAAAAGCATATCAAAGTGCACTGTGATAGTCAAAGTATTATTCATTTAGTAAAGAACTAAGTTTATCATGCAAGGACGAAGCACATGTTGGTAGCTTGATGTATGCTATGGTGTATACAAGGCTAGACATTTCATAAGCAGTTGGAGTAGTGAGCAGGTACATGCACGATCCTGGTAAGGAGCTCTGACAAGCTGTGAAATAGATTTTATGGTATATTCTGAATAACGTAGATGTTGGGTTGATATTTGAGCGTGATGAGAAAGATGGTCAATGTGTAGTTGGATATTGTGATTCCAATAATGTTGGTGACTTGGATAAACGTCGGTCAACTACTAGTTATGTGTTTACACTTGCTAAGGGGCTGGTTAGTTGAAAGTCTACATTATAGTCAACAGTTGCCTTATCCACTACAGAAGCAGAGAACATGACAGTATCAAAGGCTATTAAAGAAACAATTTGGCTTCAAAGGTTGCTTGGTGAACTGAGAATTAGATAAAAGCATATCAAAGTGCACTGTAATAGTCAAAGTATTATTCATTTAGTAAATAACTAAGTTTATCATTCAAGGACGAAACACATCAATATTTGGTATCACTGTGTACGTGAGATTCTGGAGAAAGGTAAAATATTACTTCAGAAAATTCGGACCACTAATAATCCCGCAGATATGATGACAAATGTGGTGACAATTGTCAAGTTCAACCATTGTTTAGATTTGATCAATATTTTAAGAAATTGAAGATGAGCGCTTCACAGCCTAATTGGAGACACTACTAAAATAGTTTTTTTTAGAGAAGACTTGCAGATTGTAAATAGAAAAATAGCCAAGGTGGAGATTTATTGTATTTTGACTATATTGCTATCCCACATTGAAAAATGTGGGATATGGGGAGGGACTCTTAAGGCTATAAATAGGGACTCCTTTCCCCTTAGCAAAATCATCCCAAATAAGTCCAATTGTTTATAAGACTTATTTTTCTCTTCTCTTTCTTTAGTATTTCTTATTTGAAATTAGTAATATTATTTTGGTAGTGTCCGAGGACATAGGTAAAATTGATCGAACCTCGTTAAATTTTAGTGTTCTCTTTATTGTTTATTTAATAGCTATTTTTGGTATAGTTGTGGTGGTATTTTGTACTAGTGATTATATGTTTAGGAAAATTCTATTTGAGAAAAGACATGATA
Organism: Garcia nutans; assembly: GCA_947685225.1. Classification (NCBI taxonomy): domain Eukaryota; kingdom Viridiplantae; phylum Streptophyta; class Magnoliopsida; order Malpighiales; family Euphorbiaceae; genus Garcia; species Garcia nutans. Next base: position 13,765,731 of record CANTUV010000041.1, read on the forward strand.
TTTAAGAGAGTCCATTATAACCCACTTCTATTTTCTGAAAATTTTTCTGGTATAATTATTGGTGTAATTGTTTACACACTATATATATTATTAGTGAAAAATTAATTCAATTTTTACAACAAATATGATATTTGTAAACAATAACAACTGTGATTTTTAAAACAAGTGAAAGCAATTCTAATTAAGGAAGAAATTTTTTTTACAAAACCTTGCTGTTTAATAAAAAAGTTTCTTAATCTTAATATGGATTATGGGAAGATTTGATTTTTACATATTAAGAGGTGAATCTATCTCCCTTTTTTAAGTTAATAATTTGCTTTCACTGATTTTTTTTAGTTTTTATGAGGTTTTTTTATTTTTCTTTTATAAAATTATTTTATTTTCTTAAAATTATTTAAAATTTTCAAGTTTAAATTGGTATTATACTTGTTATTGATATTCAAATAATCAAATTTGAATAAAAATATGAAGATTAACAATATGCTTTTTATTGAATTGTCAACTATAATATTTTATCAACAGAATTAGAAAATAATAAAAGAAATTTATTTGTTTTTATAAATCATCATTAAATTTAAGTCGGATATAGTTATAAAAGCGGTACAATTTTTTCTACTTAGCGCGGCATATTCAGAATTTAAATTCTAAACTTTTAATTAAATTATAATAGTTTTTTATCAGAGGATATATGTATTTATTGATAAAAGAAAATTATTTTAATAGTTCTTGGATTAAGCTTTTATATCTTTACTGCTTTATTTATATTTTATTATTCATAATGCTTTCAAAAAATAATAAAAACAAAACACTTGGGGTTGAAGTGCAGCCGGTTCCATCAACGGCAAATGTTGTTTTTATGTTTACATTTCACCTTTATGTCACAGTAGGCTTCTGAAAAAACATACTACCAATTACACTATTGGATACATAATTTAAACAACAACAACAACAACAACAACAACAATAATAATAATAATGGGCCAAATTTAGTATTGTATTCATGTGTATTTTACAGATATTAAAATTTTATCTTTTTAATTTAAATCATTAATAAGAAATCTCATATAAACTAAGATATAAGAATTATGGGGCACAAATCCTAAATAGTACATGCCACTTTAATAAAAGAAAAATTTACTCGAAATCATTATGAAATTAACTAATATTATTATATTACAGTTTATTATAATATATATATATATATGTTTGTGTGTATTGATAAATTATATTAGAAGTTAAAATTTCTATTCAGCTACTCTGAGTATTGTCATACAATGGCTCAATATTTAGAGACTCGATATTTAGAGTAGAACACAGTCGATATAAGGATGAATGATTTATAATAATCTATTTGATTATGATTTATAATAATCTATTTGATTATTAGCTCTTTTCTAATTGACGTTTGATTCAAGTGATCAGTCTTGATACATCATTAGAAAAATAATCAATCTTATATTTTTTTATACAAAAAAAAAGAGTTGAAAATTTCAAGTCATTATAATTTAAGAGTAAGGATTTTATTTTAGGGAAATTTACACGGACTACTGTGTCCGTGGGCTGTTTGAGTTTTCAAATATATAGTGGGTTGTTTTTTTTTTCAAAATTACGACATTCGCTTTTATTTTTCTTCCTTTCTTTACTTTAATGTTCTTTTTATATTTTTGTATTGTTTTTAATTTTCCTTTTTTAATAATTTATTTTTATTTATATTTTTTATTCATAAATATTTTTTTATTTTTATATTCTTCTTATACACAAAAAAATAAACATTTATAAAATATATACACACCATATACATAATATACAAAATAAACAATAATATATCTATAACATAAACATAATATATATGTAATATATCAATAATATATACACTATAATTAATCAATTTATGATAGCTAGAAGACATATATCTATAATACATATACTATAATTAAACAATATATAAAAGTTGTATAATATATAAATGCTAAAAGACAATATATGCACGATATATATATGAAATATCTATAACATATATACACCATATCTGAAACATATAAAATTATATTACTAAATGATGTTTTTAAATTTTTTTTGAGAAATTTTATAAAATTATATTATTTTCTCTTAAAAGTATTATTTTACAAATAATATTTGAAATAAACACAATTTTTATAATTTTTTTTAAAAAATTTATAATATATACATAATATATCTATAACATATATAAATTATAAAAATATATGTAAGGTATTTTTATAATTTTATAAATTTTTTATACATTTTTAAATTTTTTTATCAATAATATTTTTGAAAAAATTTTAGTTTCGTGGTTAATTTTATAAAAAGCCTTTTATTTTTAAAAGATTTTATTTTATTTTTAATTTTTAAAGAAGGGAGACAAAAAAAAAATAAATTGAAATTGAAATGGAGAAGAAAATCAACATTGTGGTTGTCATAGATCAATTCAGTTCAGAATTGAAAACAGCTTATTTATTTATTTTTTTAATTTTAAAGATTTTGTCTTTTTGATATTTTTTTATCAGAATTTTTGATAATCATATTTAGATCGTTGCTTGATACTTCAAGCTCTCAAAATGACAAGTCAAATAAGTATGAGAATATCTTATACATTGAGTAGCTTCTTTGAAATATTGTACGATTTACCAACAGCGAAAGGAGAAAGAGAGGTGGATAAATTAGTGAATTTTTTATTTATAAATAATAGAGTTATTTTTTATATTGATTAAATTCAAATTTCAATCAAAATCGGATTAAAAAAATGAAGAAGTTTTAATCACACAAAAAAATTTTGTAAATAAAAAATAGTATCGGTTTCTTCATAAAATTTTTTTAAAGCATAATTTCTTCATAAAATCTTGAAAATATGAGATATAAACAAATTCTTATAATCATATACTAGACTTATCAATTTTTATCTAGTTTAATTATCTACCTTTTTTTTATATTAATTCATTTGTTAATCTCATTTCCTTTTGCTAATCTTTAACTTATTATTTTGGTATATATAGTCCCTAGTTTTCTCAGATTTAAGATTGTCAATGAGGACAGAGTAGAAAAATATTTTAATTCATTCTTATCCTATTAATCAATGATGGATATCTCCCATATAGTTTTATAAAATTATTATTATATATATATATTTAGTTATTTCATATTAACAAAAATAACTAGTTTTGGATATTTTATATTATTAAAAATTTTATTTTATAAATTATTATTAAATTGTTTATCTAAGAAATAACAAATTTTCGCCTTTAAATATGCACAACATATAAGTTCCTCTACAAAAAAAATTCAAAAATAACTTTTAAACCAAATAACTATTTTGATTTTCTAAAGAACTAGAGATAAAAAAATGAAGTCCTCCAACTCATCTTAATATACACTACAAGAGAAATATAGTTTATCTACGAAAATTTATCCACTGGTAATTTTTCTGAGCAAATATATAGAAATTATCTTGAAAATACCTAAAAATTTGTTATTTTATCATTACTAAGGGATTTATCCACGAATTTACCCAATAACTAATAATCTCTGAGTAATTCGTGAATAAATTAAGACGGGAGAATTTTTACCTTAATTTACCTACAAATTATCCGAAAAATACAATTGTGGGTAAAAATTTTATGAGTAACCTCTAGATAATGTGACATTTACCATGGATTACTCATAAAAATGTCCATAGATAAGTTTCCTTGGTAATTTCTGGATAAGTTTATAATAGAATTTCTTGTTTAAAATTAAATACAGATTATTTATAAATAATTTTTATGGGTAATTTATGAGTAATATAAGAAATAAATATTTTAATATTTCTAGTGTTTACCTAGAAAAATTTATTTATGATAATTTTCTGGATAATATAAGAAATAAAATTTCATTCCTAGTTAACCAGAGAATTTACCCATCATTATATTCCCTGGGTGATTTAAAAACCAAATACCCCTAGGGCTCTTATACGACGTAGTTTTGGCAATTAAACCTATTGTCCCTTGTGTTGGTCTAAAAATATCTCATTTCTCTCTCAATCCTTCAAGTATACTGTATTTCATCATCGCTGCCTCTGTCCTGCCATCGTCTCTTGCTACTGTCGCACCTTATTGCGTTGCCGTTGCCTCCTTTCCTTCTCAATATCAAGGTAATTGAACCAAAAAAAAAAACTATTACACTATTTTAAACTTCTTTTCTTTATGTTTATGTTTCTGGGTTTGACGAAATCGGATTGAGAATTTTGCTATGGCAATTGGGAATTTTGCTTTAATTTTTTGTCATATTCGCTCACTATTCCTAGTTACCCAAAGATTACAATGTTATCAGAAGTAGAAAATTCAAGAATATTATGTCATTTATGAGTTTTATCAGTCTATTAAGATCCAAACGTTTCATCTTTTTGATGTAAATGATCCTTGTAATTTTTTGTTTGTCCTTTTTTCTTTTTTGTTCAAAAGGCTAACAACTAATTTTCTGTTCTCATTTTGCTTTAGTTTCATTTTAGTGCAGGCTGTCAGGTGAGGAAACAAGGGTTTGTATCTGCCTAAACTAAGGTACGGCATCTTAATTTAAGAGGTGGTCATCTTTTACATTAATAAGATGCAATTCATTTGGTTCTGTAGTTGTTCTATAGTTGTACATTAAAAAATTAGGAGATGAGTTTATGCCAAATTTGGTAACTTGCATTTGTATTAGATAGGGTTATAAATTAGGAGATGAATACTGCTAAAGACATGCTTTAGGTGGTTTTTTCTATTGGCTAAAAGACTTCAGAACTTCAAATTATCTCAGTTTTAGGTGAATAGTAAAATTAGAAACTCTAGACAAGTTGGTTCTGATGAATAGATAAAGAAACAAACCATTCCATATAAAATAACCTTTTTATAACCTGTTCTATATAAAAACCTGCAAATGAAGTACCATTTTTACATAAGTTTTTACTACTGCACCAAGTAATTGGCTTTAATAAATGTCACTGCCTATCAAAAACAAATTATATACTCAACAATTTAATCGGAAAAATGGTAGAAAACATAGCATAATTCAACAAAAACAAAAGAATGGGTTGACTTGTGATAAAGAATAAAAAAAACTAAATTTGAGTTGGCTTAAACAGAAAAGCACCTACCTTAGAAATATAAGAAGTCTATCTTGCAATGTGATTAAAGTTATGGAGAAAAAAGATTGCTAAGGCTGATTAAAGTTATATGAATTGAATTGGACAAAAAATGAAAAAATAAAGTTGGCACATTATTCTTACAAGCCCATGATTAAAAAATTATGATAAACTTATGGGCTTTATGATTGGTATGTTGAATTTAATTAATTATCATGAATTTAACACTTTATAGTTTGTAGAAGTTGAGAGCGAACTTGGTTTGGAAGAAAAGAGAGATATAGATTGTATAAAACCATGTGAATTATTGTGTTGTAAATTAAACCAGCTAAATTAAGTTAATAATTACCAAAATTATTCAAGCCGTGAGCTATGTAGTTTAGATTTATGTTCAATTTGGGGTGCAAACTAATAGATATGAGAGTTATTCAAAGTATGAGCTGTATTGTTAAATTTTATGTTCAATTTGCTATCTTGAGTTAGTGGATATGATTACTAATCCAAACATGATTTGTGTAGTTGAGTTTTATGTTCAATTTGCTGCCTTAGGTTAATAGATTTGAGAATTATTCAAATCACGAGTTGTATATTTGAGTTTTATCTCTAACTTGTAATTAAGTTTACGAACTTAAAATGATGGGACAGAGGTTATAGACACTTGAAGTTCAATATATATATATATATATATATAATTCTTCTATTTATTTATTGCCTTTTGTCCTGTTTTGATTTCATAGCAAAAGTGGGCAACAATTTTAGCACATTTCCTGCATAATATACTGCTGCTCATTTTTTTAATAAAATAAGTTACTTTTTTGGCTTAAATCCATTTTTTTTTATAATGAGTTACTTTATGAGAAGCAACATATATATATATATATATTAGCAAAGGTGGGTGGCACCACCAGAATATATTAAATAAAAAATGGAAAACATTACAAAAGTCAAAACACCCTCTTTTAGAAAAATGGGTGAGGCAAGAGGCAAAACTAAAGAAGAAACAATTAAACGCACCACAGAGAGCTAACTAGCTAAGTAAGTCTAATATAAGGAGACCCCATGTTGTCTGAGATGAGAATGCCCCTAAGCATGTGAGGAGTTGAATTAAAGTCTTGACAGCAAAAGGTTGAAGAGTGCAAGCGGCAAGAAGAGGCTATGAGGTCGGCAGCTTTGTTCCCTTCACGTTAAATATGTCTTAAGCTCGATGTCAGAATAGCCATCAACTCTTGTATCTGAGCCACAACACGAGACGAGAAGGGAGGATGAGCTGTTTGTATACACTGGACAGCAACTTGAGAATCGGATTCAACAAGTAGAGACTTGTAGCTTTGCCTTTCACACCACCGTAAGGCATAGAGAATGGACAGCAGCTCTGCTTGGACAGGGGAAGATGCTGTAAAGTGGAAGCCGATCCCAGCAAGAAAGCTTCCCGAGGAGTCACGGAGCACCGCACCACCAGCCGCACCATGTTTTGTGTAGGAGGCATAGATATATATATATATATATATATATATATATATATATTGCTCGTGTTTAAATTAAAAATGGGATTTGTTTATGGGTATCATCCAACTTTAAAACCACATATCTTTAGTGGAAATGAACAACAATAATTTATATTTTTTTAGCCATATAAATTTTAAATACATTTGCAATTTTAGTGGAAATGAACAACAATAATGTATGATCAAATTACAAGTTTTTGGAACTTCCTTTCCATAAAAGCCACATATCTAATTATTTTATATAAACATTAAGTAAACCTTTCTTAGAGTTAAGTAGTGGGGTGTCCAATACTTAAAGCATATAATAATGAATTTGTTCAACTGAACTAATAATGAATACGTGCTCTTTCTATATGCATTATACATAACTTGTTTTAAGCCTTTATAGGTCATAATGTTGTTACTAGTAATTAAATTGACTCTTAGAGGTTAGTGCATAACTTGAACTCTACAAGAACAACAATATTAACAAATTTTGGATAGAGTAATAAAATGATAAAACTTAAAAGAAAAGGGAGTCTATTAAAACTTAGTTTGGAAACTAAAATAATTACAAGATTTTTGGTATACTAGTAAAAACTAAAGGGGAACTATCATTTTGCTAATGAATTCATAAAGAAAATTCAATTTTGAGCTCATAAAATTTGTTACTGATCTTCTAGTGTTTATAGTCTATAAGTAAAAACGAAAGGGGAACTATGATTTTGCTAATGAAATCTGTAAAGGAAATTCAATTTTGAGTTGACAGAGTTTGTTGATATTTGTTCCTTTTATCTTTTTTTATTTTATAGCTTAATAAACAATTGTCTCTTCGAGTTTCTCTCCAGTATTACCACTTTCCATTTTTTCCTTGGCCTTGCCACCATGTTTAACTTACTAACCACGTTCCCTTCTCCAGAAAACCATGTTCCCTGTTTTTCTCACCAACCTGACCACTTTCCTCAACCTCCATGTGTTTTTCTTAGTCTAAGGCCTCGTATTTTAGCTTGGCTCATTTAATTTCTGGTGCAAACAATTGGCCAACGCATACTTTTTGGTTTGAGGAATCAAATAGTATAGTTGCATGTTTGAAGATTTGAATAAATTTTGTTTGGAGCCCTTTAAATATCTTTTATTCTTATTATGTAACATCCTTATACCCTATATATGTATAATACATACACCATATATATGTAAAATATGTATATAGAATATAAGAATCTCAACATTCTTATCATTTGAAAATTTTTCTTAAATTTAAGAAAAAATATTTTATTTCTTAAAATACACTTTAATAGATAATTAAATATACACATTAGTAATTAATTATCAAAAATACAAATTTTAAAGAAAAATTTCTTGAAAAAATTTGCTAGAATTTTATCTGTAAATCGGATATTTTCAAAACCAAACAAAACAATTTTCATAAAATTTTACACTCCTAAATACATTTAATCTACCATTACTCCAAAATTCTCCAAAAAGACCTAAATATATTAATATACAAAAGTATTCCAAGCTTTCATAATATATGGCCAAAACTAAAAAGAAAATTTATAACATTTTCATATATTAATACAAAGTACGTAAACATAACATGCTTCATCACAATAAATATTTACATATCAACTGATGGCTCTAGTCTCGTGGTAGTCTATCAAAATCTTTCGGTACAACCTACAAACCCTAGACCTGATTAAGTGTAGTAGGACTTTTTGTATCAATCTTATCACCTGCGTGAAAAATAAATTGCGCTAAGCTAATAGCCTAGCGGTACATACTTTAATAATAAAAAAAAATATAAAAATAATGCAATATGTCTTTCCCTTGAAACTCACAATTTAGCATGCAGATACATTCAAAACTTATTCATTACTCATATAATTCCATCATATTTCATAATTACATGCATTAGGTCCAAATAACCCTAAATAATATTCAGATTCTAGAAATATTATTTTGGTTTATCTTGACACTCATTGTCTAGCCTGAAGGCAAATAATATCACAAGTGACGACTAATGTCTAAATTACCTACAATACTTCTAAATTGTAGTATCTTTACTTCTGAAATCTAAAGAAAAACACAGGAAAAAAATAATAATATAATTTATATTTACCCTAAGATAGGTAAGTATAAAAAGAAACTATAAGTGAATATGAATTTTAGAGTTAAAAAGTTAAATACTAAATTAATTATTGAAGTAATACGAAAATCAGAGTCTGAAAGATAATTACAAAATTATTTACTATAATAATTAAATAATAAGCAAGAAATCAGTTAAGGAATAGTTTAAGCAAGTCTGGATTAAGTTAATTTTGATAGATTATTTAAGTACTCCAATGGTATAAGTATTCTGCATTAGCATGATAATGAAAGAATTCTTAAAAATACTAAGAATTCTAAATGAATATTTGTAATTTTAATTTTGAAAGTACAAGAAGCTACTTAAACTGTGATAAGCTACTAATAACTTAAAATGGAATTTAAAGCAAACATAATAAGCTTGAACACTCAATGAGTTGTGGCTCATCTCTCGCTCTGTTGTTATTTTTAGTGATGTATTAGAGATAGAGCAACTTTGATAATGGTGGCAATGTGGTATCCAAGGACAACAAAATGAAAGACAACTAGAAAAGATTTTGGTAATGTATAATATGAAAGAAAAAAAAATACTAGAGTTTTTAGTAAATGTAAACTGTTTAAAAAAAACTTAGTGACATTTTACTACTTTATTCTATTCTGACTATGAGTTCTATGAGGTTCCGGCGTATTATACCGACTTGAACCCTAGAATCGTTGCATTTTCAAAATTGGGATGTGACAATTGATAAATTCATACCTACGTTGTTGGCTCCACCAAATTAATTTCGTTGAACCACACTTGCTATCTGATTTATTGAAAAGCCTGAATCAATTGGGGTGTCTTGGGTGATATTTAAACAGTCCAAAGATTGTTTGCTTGTTTAAGCTGCTATCTCTCTTTGGTTTTGCTATCTGCCTCTCTTTTGATTTGATAATTACGACTATTTAATTGCTTTTGGCTGCACTCATTGTCCTCCTTTTTTTTTTTTATTGTTAATTGGTTTTATAGGCAACCTTTAGGGCAACCATCCACCCTCCTCTCACTCACAAAGTCCTAATCGTATTAGAAGAGCCTCTCTTCATCTAAATCCACTATGAGTTTTAGCAAAATTAGGAAATTTAAACAGTGAAGCAGGCCCTAAGCATAGCTAATTCGCCAATTCGCTCATAATGAATTGGCCATAGAAAATTGCCAATTCTCATGATTTCTAGGTCGGTTTAGCTTTTTAAATCAGACCAAATTTGATTTTGGCTTTTTAATTAGGTCCATACTTGATTTGAATTTTTAAAATTGGATTGAATTTAACTTGTGCCTTTAAAATTGGATCGACCTTAGTTCAAGCTTTTTAAAATTGGATTGAATTTGATTTAGCCTCTTTTAATTAGGACTGAATTCATAAATTAAGGGTCTACATATATATAAAAAATTTAATAAATATTTAGGCTTTAATAAATATTATAAAATTAAGGATAAAGATTGTTTTTTAGAAATTTATAATAAAAATCTAAATTTTACTGTAATATTAAATATTCAATTTTATTTTTAAATCACTTGTAATTTTTTTATACTTAAAAAATTTATTCCCTTTATGTGTTTTTGGTTTCGCCACAAATGAGGGCTAAGTGAATGAGTGAACAGAGGATGACTAGGGACCTGTTAGCATTCTGTATACAAATACCAAGTGAAACAATGTTGATTTGCGGGCTTTGGATTGAGTTAGGTTAACCGACAATTTTTAGAGAAAAGTCAAAACTCAATTTAAAATCTAAAAAAATTTGAATGTATAATTTGAAATTTGACCCTATTTATAAATATGATCCAAACCGACAGGAACAAAAGTCAATAAAATAAATTAAAGAATTGTAGTTGATTGAGAGTTTCCTTCTCTTAAGGAACACTTTTTTTTTTTTTTTGAGTTAGGAAATTGGCAATTCAGCATGACATTTTAGCTTTTTTTTTCAACGATTGGCGTATGATATTTTAATGGAAGAAAAGAAGGTCCCTACTAACGATAGACATATATTTATTCAAACTCGTGCGCAGACGGTGAAGCTTAAGTAGACGTAGAAATTTGAACTTTTGAAAGTCTCTTTAGCATATTTCAATGACCAAAACTTTTGTTAATTGATATCTGGCACTAGCAGAATAAACTTTTAGAAAAAAATGCAATGTAAACTAATTTATACATTTCCATTCTCTTAATGATATTACTTGTCATTTTAATTTATATTTACATTGAGTTTAATTTGAAATTGATAATAAAATATAATTTATTTTTTTAGTTTGATTTTTATATTTAAATAAATTTAATTTTTATTGAAATGTATATGCATTTTTTAAATATAATTTTTAATTAAATCAACAAAATTCTATTTAATTATTTAAAATATAACCTTATAATAATATTTTTTTTTGAATTTTGACATTCATATCTATTTTCAATTTTTTTATTTGGATTACGAAATGAATAAAAGAGCTCGTGCAAGTTTTAACTACAGTAAATAAGTTGAGAAGACAATGAAAATCTTGTTGAGGAGTTTGTAGACTTTTTAACGAGGCAAGAATAAGTACAGCTTAGTTGGAGGGGCAAGAATTTAACAAAAGCTTTACAGCGCCATAACTAATTTATATGAAATATTATAAGATTGAGTTCAAAAATTATTTTTAAAATTTAGCAATTTTTTGAAAAATTAACGATATTATTAATTTGTTTTAAATTTACACATACTAATATTTAATATTTTTTTTTATTATTTTTGGGTTGGTCCTTATATTTTATTTATTTTGATACTAAAAATTATCATGAATTAATGTTTTAATTTAAATGATATTTTTCAAATGCATCTTTATATAATATATTAATAAAATAAAATAAATAAAAATTTTCATTTACATTAAACATAAAACTTTCAAATTTCAAATGATTTTTTACGAAATTTAATTTTAACACCAGAAAAAGGACTAGAAAAGCTCTGCCTATTACAAATACCGTAGTGCATCATCCATGTATGGAAGTGGAGTAAAAATAGAAACTCGCCCGTAAATTTAGTTTGGATTACGGTTAATAAATGCTCCTTAACAGTATCCAGAACTAATATAAGATAATTTTGTACACCAATAAGTCAATAACATAAAATAGTTTCTCAGTGAATTAAGACTCGAAAAAGGAAAAACATTTATATAAACCATTTTATGTGAGAAGGCAGGGCTGGCTTTGGGGGTATAACAAAACAAGCCCTAGACCCCACAATATATATATATATATATATATATATATATTTGTTAAATTTTTCATATTATATTTTTTATTATTTATTAATATAGATATGAGAAAATTGACCCTAAAAGCTAATTATTAAGGTTAGAGAGCCCATTTCTATATTAACTTGATTATATTCTTATATTTTTTATATGTGTGATTTTTATATGTGTGATTACCTGTTCTTAATTAGTTCAACAATAGGTTTCACTTTTTAATAAAAAAATGGTTTACTTAAATTATATATAAATTTTATTTTTTTATTGGTTGTATTTTGATTTTTAACCTTTTGACTTATATTTTATTTTATTTTGACTCCTTTTAATTTCTAAACACACTTTATTTTACTCTTTCATCTATTTTCTCTTAATTTGTTTCGCTGGCTTTCATCATCCGTGTTTTGAGATGTGAGAATCACTCATAAGACTAAAAATTTTTAAACTAGTAAATAATTTTTTTTTATATTTAATTACATATTTTGCTAAAATATATTATAAATTAATTATTTGATTGACCAGCAGTATATTCTAAAGGAAAACAAAACAAAAATTATTGATTATAAACGTTTTTCAATCATATTCTATTGTTCTAATCTTTATTTATTTTTAGTTTTGCACATATATAATTATATAGCTTGTCATTTATTGATTTGTGATTTTATTTGCTAATATTGAAAATTTTATTTATTTATTTTTCCTTAGACCTCAAAACTTTTGAGCCGCCCCTGTAAAATGGTTGACTATTCAAAAATCTTTTCATTTTTATATGCACAGTTCTTTTATATAAGTAACTTAGTGGCTGCCTAATACCTCACCACTGCCAAACTCTAGCTAGTAATAATTAGAAAAAAAAATGTCTGTTAGAATTAATTTTAAATTGTTAAAATTAATCCTCTAATTAATTATAAGTGTGGGCTAAATATATTTAAATATTGAATGTGTATTGCAGTCAAATTAAGATAGTCAAATTAAAGTTTTGATCAAATTAGGATTGTTGACTATTGAGGTGTCCTATTCGTAATAGGATTATAAGTGTAGAGACCGATAAGAATTTCTGTTTTGTTGAAGGACCAAAATAGAAATTAATCATCATCATCAGTTATAAATAAGGGGTCGTGGTCTCCAGGGGAACATAACAATTTTGAGAGAACATTACGTTCCTTCAGTAGTGCTTCCGCTAAACTTAAAGTGTGTATCTCCTAGAAGGCGACAAACTCCAAAATCGTCTTCAGCTTCAACATACGATGATGTCAAGTATGCAATTTACCCCTTTGCAATTTAATTTGAATAATCTAGTGATCTATGCATGTTTTAGGTTTTAGGGGAATCAGGTTTTCTTCCCCTTTCAATTGGTATCAGAGCCTATGCTAGGTTGCTAGATTTTCCGATTAAATTGCGGTATTTATTATTGTTTTAATTCTAGAAAATTAATTCGGTGATTGTAATTTTCGAGAATTAATTTGAAATCGAAATTATTAATCTGAAATCAATTTTGGTTTGATTTATTTTTGGATTAAATTACTGTTATTATTTAATTGATTCTGGAAAAATCAATTTCTGAACTTGAATTTGTGCTTGTGATTTTTTCTGGAATTAATTAATTTTTAGGTTAATTAATTATGTAATTAATTAATTAAAAAAATATGTTTTGAAACTGTTTCGTGAACAGTGTTTCGTGAACAGTGTTTCGTTGTTCTTCGTTTTGGTTTAAAAGAACACAGTTAAGGATTTTAATTAATTGATTAAATCTTTATGAAATTTTGATTTGATCTTCGATTAAATCGTAAAAAAAAAATCATTTAATTTAAAATTTCAATTTAAAATTTAATTCAATTGAGTTTAAATTTTGGTATTTTAGTCCTATTGTGTCTAATATTTTTAATAATAAATTAATTGAAGCAATAAGTCACCAAAGTGGCCTCTATTGTTTTAATTAATTTGGGATATTAGACAGGTGTATTAAAATTCGTTGCGGGTAGTATGCCGACCCAAAGGAAGGCTGCTATCTGGCTGAGTTTTGAATACACGTGTTGCAATAAATATGTGACAATTATTTGGTTTTATCCATGTGGATAATATATCGGCTCAAAGGAAGGTTTTTATCTGACGGGACTAATTGTCAATATTTTGATTGCTGCGTGAGATACCAATTACAGTTAATATTTTATGTCTAAAGATGAGAATATTAACGTTGTGCCTGGTATCTTGTTTCCATTATTTGAACTCAAAATCGAGTTTATAATTTGTGGATCGTGAGCGTACAATTTTTTATTTTTCTTTTTCTCTGAATTTAGCTAATATGCTATATAAACTCCTAGTGTACCTTTTCTTTAGATGTTAAACTTAGATTTAGAAATTCAAACATGTTGATTTATCTGGGACGCATGTATTTGGATTTAGCATTTAGGAAGGATGAACCTATTTCTCCTACTGAAGAGAGCAAAGATGCTCAGAGGGTTCAGTATGAGAAGTGGGAGATTTTTTATCTTGCTTGGGTCCAGTGATCATGCATCAAAGAATCCCAGAAATATTTGAGGAGCCACTCTGCTAAAGCTATATGCTATGAACTACCTTGCCCAACTGGAAAGCGACTATGTCAAGTGTGACGAAGTCGAAGTGGGGACATTTTCAGCAATCTAATTTTCGTTAGGTATACTGGCAATGGTGGTATTAGGGAGCATATTCTGAGCATGTCCTAAATAGCTAAGAGGCTAAAGGCTCTGGATTTGGTTTTACTAGATGACCTTTTAATCTATCTAGTTGATGACTAATAAAGGGGAGAATGCTCGTTTGGTTGCTTCAGCAGATAAGGACAAAGGTGAAAAGAAGAATAAGACTGCTAATAGAAGGACTGTCCCAATTACACCACGCGACGTATAAAGAAGGGTAGTACCTTGTTTGGTTTATTATGAGGTTAATTCAACTTTAGTATCTAGAAACACTTATTGAATGGATTACAGTGCCACTATTCATATAAATGTTTCATTGTAGAGTTACTTGAACTACTGAAAGCCAATTGACGGTGAAAGATATGTCTATATAGTAAATGGCAAACTGGTGGAAGTAGAGACATAAAAACATTTTAGATTGTGTTTAAGAACTGAATATTATTTGAATCTTATAGATACTTTTGTTATACTATCTTTTAGATAGACTTTGGTCTCTGTTTCTTATTTGGACAAATTTGTTTTTTACTTGTTCATTTAGAAACAGATAATTTACTTTATCTATAGATTCAAATATTTGATACTAGTTTCTTAAATGTTTATGATAATCTATATACGTTAAATGTCAATGCTTCTTATAATGAAACTCTGCATGTGAGTACTAGAGATATCAAAGGAAAGCTGGATATGGATAACTCAGCTGAACTTTGACACAGATGTTTGGATTACCCATCCAAATCTAGAATAGAACATCTTGTGTCAAATGGTATCCTAGATACATTTGATTACACAGATTTGGATTTCTATGTTAAGAATACTAAGTTAAAATAGACCAAACATAGAGATTAGGTGCTATTAAGTCTTCAGTCATCTTAGAGTTGATATATATGGATATCTGTGGTTTATTCTCTATAGCATCATGAATGACCAAAGATAATTCATATCATTCATAAGATGATTACTCACGTTAAAGGTACCTATATCTCATTCTTGAAAAATCTAAGTCTGTGGACGCTTTATTTTAATCTTATAAGGCTGAAGTTGAAAATCAACTCAGAAAGAAGATTAAATCTATTACATCTGACTGTGGTTGTGAGTACTGTGGCAGATTTAATAGCTCAGGTGCGTAGCGTTCTGGACAAATTGTTATTTTCCTACAGAAATGTGGTATAGTCCATCAGTACACAATGAATGGTATAACCAGTATGAATGGTGATGCTGAGAGACATTATAAGACTCTTTTGGATTTGATGAGGAGTATGATTAGTCATTCATCCTTATCAGAGTCTTTTCTAAGAAAAAGTATTAAATATAGCAGTCTATCTTTCTAATTAAGTACCAATCAAAGCAGTCTAAGTACTTTCATACTTAAGGGTATCCAGCTAAGGCTAGGCCTTATAGGCCTAATAAGGGTAAAATTGGACTCCAAATATGTTAACTGCTACTTTATTGGTTATTCTGAGTGATCATAGGGTCTAAATTTTATATTCCTACTACCATATTAGTGTATTGAGATGTGTATTATGACATTCTTTAGGATGTTGAGCTTGAGGGGGGAAATAAGGTTATAAACATTGTCTTTGAGGAGAGATCAAGTTAGGAAATTTTGATTCTCATCATTGTTTTCTGGAGTGGTAGTGTCACTCTTATTCTATAAGCAATTCTAGATCCAATATAAGACAATGTTAAAGAACTTCCCATCAGTTTGAAGATCCGTTCTTCATTAGGATCAAGCTCATCAACCTTAAGAATTTGAGCCAGAACATGTGCCTTTAAATAGGTCCATTAGAGAGAAGAGAAGTGCTATTCTAGATGTTTATGTAGTATTTCTATAGGATTCTAACTCTCATAAGTGGATTGAGGCAATGAGTGAAGAGTTTAAGTTTATACAAGACAATAAAGTTTGGAATCTTATCCCAAGACCAAAAGGAATTCTAAAGGTAATATGGAGAGATATAAAGCATGTCTTGCAGTTAAAGGCTTTACTCAGAAGGAATGGATTGACTATAAAGAGATCTTCTCTTTGGTTTTATTGAAGGACTCTTTTAGGACAATCATGGCTCTCGTTGCATAATTATTCTTGAGTTTCATCAAATGGATATTGAGATTGTGTTTATCTATGGAGACATTGATAAAACAATCTATTTGGTGCAGTCAGATTGCTTTGAATAAGGAAACTCAAAGCTACTGATATGCAAATTAAGAAAATCCATTTATAGGCTCAAGCAAGCATCTCGTTTGTGGTACTTTAGTTCCATCAAGTAGTTGTCTCATTTGGTATTGAGACAAATGTTATTGAGGACTGTGTATATCACTGTGTGTTTCACTAATTCAGTGGGAGTAGGTTTATTTTCCTGATTTTATGTGTGGATAGCATAATTTTTTGTTACCAGCTGTAAGGTCTTGTTGCATGAAAGATTTAGATAAAGTTTCTTTTGTATTAGGGATCCAGATACTTCGAGATCACTCTCGATGTATTCTTGGATTATTACAAAAGAGCTACATTTAGAATATGCTCAAGAGGTTTGGTATGCAAGAATATAAACCAATTTATACCCATGATCATCATAGGTGATAAGTTTAGTCTCATACAATGTTTTAAGGATGAACTTGAGGTTCAGTAGATGTAGCAGTTTCCTATGCATCGGCAGTTGGGATTATGGTGTATACTCAAATTTATACTTATCTGAATATTGTGTTTATAATTGGCATGTTAGGTTGATATCTTAGTGATCCAAAAATGGATCATTGGAAGGCAGCCAATAAGGTTTTAAGATATATTCAGAGAATAAAGGAACGTATGCTCACATACAGAAAGTCAGATTAGTATGAGATCATTTGGTATACTGATTCTGACTTTATCGAATGTCTTGAGTAGCAAAAGATCCACATTAGACTACATTCCATGGTTTTGGAATTTGTAGTATGCTATGAGACATTTGATCATGAAATTTTTTTTTTACTTTGCTAAATGTCACAGGGCTGCACATTATGGCTAGCATTGAAAATGCTAATAAAGTTTTAAGTGTGACATTAATTCAGCAGTTTGATTCTCCAATGACAGTAGGAGCTATTTGGTATTTAGTTTCTGGCTGTAAATGGAGAAAATACAGAGTGGACAGATATCCATAGAGCATGTTAGAACGAACTCCATAATTATAGATCCTCTTACTAAGGCATTGATACCGAAAGTCTTTCATGAGCACACTGCTCATGTGGGTGTCATATTGTTTGAGGATGTTTAGTTTTAGTGGGAGTTTTGTTCATTATGTTTTGAATGCTCTATTTGGTTTTGGATATATTAATTCAGTTTCTGCAGAAAATGAAGTATTCACTTTTGTTTATTACACTCTGTGTTATTTTTGTGGTTGATCTCAATTAAGTGTGACCAGTTGAAAACAGGCATGATTAGATCATATTACATGTAGTTTCCATGCTACACTCCTATTATTGATCTATGTCATTTGAGAGTATTAGTAATGTGATTGATGGTGGTTTGAGTCACGATTAATGTGGCGACTGGCCCTTCAGTCCTTTATCGATATAATCAATGGACGAGATTGTTTGAGGCACCTTTAGTATGACTGCTTTTATGAGCTCATTAAGGTATATACATTTATATTTAATATATATTAGCCCAAGTGGGAGATTGTTAGAATTAATTTTAAATTGTTAAAATTAATCCTCTAATTAATCATAAGTGTGGGCTAAATATATTTAAATATTGAATGTGTATTGCAGTCAAATTAAGATAGTCAAATTAAAGTTTTGATCAAATTAGGATTGTTGACTATTGAGGTGTCCTATTCGTAATAGGATTATAAGTGTAGAGACCGATAAGAATTTCTGTTTTGTTGAAGGACCAAAATAGAAATTAATCATCATCATCAGTTATAAATAAGGGGTCGTGGTCTCCAGGGGAACATAACAATTTTGAGAGAACATTACGTTCCTTCAGTAGTGCTTCCGCTAAACTTAAAGTGTGTATCTCTTGGAAGGCGACAAACTCCAAAATCGTCTTCAGCTTCAACATACGATGATGTCAGGTATGCAATTTACCCCTTTGCAATTTAATTTGAATAATCTAGTGATCTATGCATGTTTTAGGTTTTAGGGGAATCAGGTTTTCTCCCCCTTTCACTTTCTTCCCATACAATAATGGAAACAAAAGGGGTGAATCTTGGGGGTTCTCTTATTGTTCCTAGTGTTCAAGAATTAACTAAAGTACTGAAAATTGATAATGTTCCTTCAAGGTATCTGCGCCCAGACCAAGATCCCATCATCCAGAACGGTATTTCAGAACATGAAGTTCCAGTTATTAACATGCAAATGTTACTTTCTCAAGATTCTATGAATTCTGAATTGGCCAAGCTTCACGATGCTTGCAAACACTGGGGTTTCTTCCAGGTAATATATCAACATGAACTACGTACTGTTCTTCAAGTATATCATTTATATATATTATCTCAATCTCTCTATGAGACTCGGTTAATTAAATGCATGCAACATTTCTTTTATGTATTACAAGAGAGGCTGCTGTGGTTACACGCAGGGTTTGTTGAAAGGAGGGGGGGGGGGGGGGGGGTGTGGGGGAGGATGAAGGCTTGAGGTGGTGGGGTGGTAGGCCGACGCTGTTCCTCGCCTCTCTCTCTGCTGGCTGCTTAATTTTGTGATGAAAAACAGATTCTTATATGTTCTTCATTACAATATATATTTAATTGCCTTGGCGAAATGTTAAATTATTTTTTTTTAATATGCTCTTTGTGAAACGACGTTGTTTCGCTGAGACAGATTAAAAAAATGTTGTCTTCAACCTTTTGCTCAACTGAGAAAACCAGAAGTGAAGCCCCCAAAGGGGGAGCTCCCATGGCAACAACTGGCGGCTATAACCATTTAGGTGCTTCTGGCTGCCAGCGAGATGGGGTCATCGGCTCCTCCACGATCCCCTTTAGTTCCGGCACTAGTTATACAAAAATAAATAAATTAGTACTATTTTTGGCCTTTTGGTTTGGTCATTATGTAAAACAGTTTTTCATGATTCGAACATATTGTTTTCCCAAATAGAAGTGATTGTTTTCTCAAATAGAAGTAAAATTCATATTTTAATTGTTTGAAAAATTTTCAATCAGCTGAGATTTTGCCTTTTCTTTTCTTTTATTTTATTTTTATTATTTTACTTTTGATTTTTCTTCCAAATATAATTGATATTTGTTTGTGTTCATACCAAAGCAGATCACCAAAAATATATCTATTAATTATTTTTAAGAGAGGAGAAGAAATTGATTACATGACAGACAGACACCAAATTTCAGTGTATCATATTTTACTTTTTTTAAAAAAAATTTAGTGTTATTTATTTTTTATAATTAAAATTAAAATTTTGTGTTTTATAAAAAATATAATTTTTATATGATAATAATTTAAAATATTAAATTTTTTTATTTTATTAGAATATTTTTTATTTAATAGTGAAGTTTGAAAAAAAAGTATAAAATTTGAAGTAAAATATTGATTGTAACGAGAAAAGAGATATTTTTGAAAAAAAAATTATTTTAATAAAAAATAAAGTATTTTTTAAATTTTATTTTAATTTTTAATAAAAGTGTAAATATTTTTTATCTTTTATGGTATTTTTAAAATAAAATTTTTTTGATAGATATGTAGATGTCCCTAAAATCTTACTAAAATTAATTAATGAAAAAGAGACTCACAAAATCAGTTTCAGGAAGCCCATTAGGACTGGTAAAATGTAATTTTTTTTTTCAAAATGAAAATATGAGAGGAAATTAATTATATAAAAGAAGCAACAAAGTAAAAATTAATTGAAAAAAGAACTATTAATTGAAAAAAGAACTACCATATATGCGACTAACAAAGAAAGGAGCTCCGTTGATCATGTGGGAAAAAAAACAACCTTAATAGAGCCATTGATAAAAATTCAAGGAATTTTTGTACCTTTGTCCAAAGCAGTTTTAGCCATTAACTTACCAAACACTAAATAATTTATTAAAGCTACTGGTTGCTGATTGCTAACCTCTTGCCATTGACAGCTCACCTTCATCACTGCCACTAAATCAAACATGTTCTAAATTAAGTTATTAAACATGTAATTAATTTAACAGCATCTGAAAATAACTTTTGCAGCTGGTAGACCATGAAGTGAAGTCTTCACTGTTGGAGAAGATAAAGAAGGAAGTCCACGACTTCTTCGACCTTCCAATGGAGGAAAAGAAAAAGCTTTGGCAATACCCAGGAGAAGTGGAGGGGTTCGGGCAAGCCTTTGTTGTCTCTGAGGACCAAAAGCTTGATTGGGGTGACCTTTTCTTCTTGGTTACTCAACCAATGCACGCAAGGAAGCCCCATTTATTTCCAAACCTCCCTCTTCCTTTCAGGTCAATATATATATGTTTATATATATTTATATATTTGACCTAATATTGTATTATTTTTGTCTAATAGATAAAATTATCTCCAGTTTTGCTTAAATTTTTTAACATTTTTTCTTTGCCAATTATACTCTAATTTAATTGAAACATTTTCTTGATGCAGAGACACTTTGGATACTTTCTCATCAGAAATGAAAAATCTAAGCATGGCTATTCTAGCACAGATGGCTAAAGCACTAGGCATGGAAGCGGAGGAGATGAGGGAGATATTTGAAGATGGACTTCAATTAATGAGGATGAATTATTACCCTCCATGTCCTCAACCAGACAAAGTGATTGGTCTCGCTCCACATTCAGATGCCTCTGCTCTTACTATTCTCCTACAAGTTAATGAAGTTGAAGGTCTTCAAATTAAGAAAGATGGCAAATGGATTTCCATTAAGCCTCTTCCTAATGCCTTTGTTATCAATATTGGAGACGTTTTAGAGGTATTTAACTATTTATATATAAATATATATTCACTTATTTCTTATTTATATATAACATTAAATTTACAAATTCTTTTTATTGGTTTTGAACATTGGCAGATTGTGAGCAATGGGATATATCGTAGCATCGAGCACAGAGCAACAGTCAATGCAGATAAGGAAAGACTCTCAATTGCAACATTTTATTATCCCAATTATGGTGTTGAAATGGGGCCATCACCCAGTTTGATAACTGAACATACTCCACCATTATTTAAGAGAATTGAAGCTGAAGAGTTTCTTAAGGGTTTATTTGCTCGAGAGCTCCGTAGCAAGTCTTACCTTGAGACCTTAAGAATATGACATGGCCATAGCAAACACAGATGGCTCAAGATTCAATAATATACATAACTTAGAATAATAATCCATTACCAATGGATTTTCATTCTGTGGCTGCATAAATGAAAGATTTTGAATTAATTCGAGCTTTCAAATAGAGTAAATTTAAGAATAAAAAAAATAATACTTTAGTAGTTATGAGTTTAAACTAAATAATAGACCTAAAGCTCCATTATTGGGAGTGCGGATGAATAATCTTGCTATCTTATCTTTCTTGTAACATATTTATAATAAATCGAATTTGAATGTTATTTATTATAATTTTATTCCTGTCAGTATATAGTTGAATATGGTAGAACACAATTAAGGTTTTAATTACTTAGAAAATCTTGAACTTATATTGTTTTTAATTTTAGCCTTTCGATTAATTTTTAACAATTATATATATATATATATATATATATTGAAGCGTATCAATGAAATCAAAGCAATATATATACCTTATAAATTTGACAATACAATGAATAATATATTTATGAAACTTTTATTCACATCAACAAGAGGAGAACATGGATTTTATGTTCTTAAGACATTACAACAATTAATTAAGCATTTAACTATAACCAAATTGAAAGTTAAAAAATGTGACAAAAATATCATTTTTTTCTTTTAATTATGTTAGTACAAGCCATGTTTTTGCCCGATGTGCTATTTTATTCCCTTTTTTTTTTGGTCTATGTAATAGAGCTTTGATCAATAATTTTGTAAAAAATGCGATTCGAATATTAAAATTGATACAAATTTTAAAAAAAATCATATTTTTAATTGTTAAAAAATAAAAGGATAGATTAAAATTTAAAAAATCCTTAAGCTTTAAGATTTTTTTAAATGTAATTAGGCCTAATATTAATAAAAAATTCAATAAAATAATAATTATACTCAATTATATCATATCAAACTACGCTTTATCTCTTTTAAATTATTTAATAATAAGTGTACTTGGGCCGAGTTGGGCCGGATTTATCCCAGTCAGCACCTCATTTAAGTATAACTCAAGTTTGAAAGGTTTGGACAGGCTAGATTAATTCGGACTGGCCAGGTCATCAGGTTGAATTGGTGGGCGAACAATTATTCTTAATTTTTTCTCTCTCTCTAAATAAAATGAAAAATGAAAACACTGGCTAATGTGAGATGGCTCATTATCAATTTAGACATTTTATTAATCAATTTTCAGTACCTATTCAATTTTCCATAATTTATTCAATTTTTATTCATAACCATAATTTAATAATTTCCATTCATGTCATTATCAATTTATTCTCTTTGTTTCCATTTTCAGTTTCCCAATCATTATCTCTAACACAAATCCAAATCCATAATCAATAGCACTTTCACCAAATCTAAACTCCTAAATGAAAAAATAAATCAACAACAACAAAAATCTGAAATCAAAGCCAACAACTCAACAAAACAAAAGAAATCCAAAGCCAAAAAAAAAAAAAAAACAAAGATAGATGAGAGATTGACAAAAAAAAAAAAAACATAGAGTGGATAAGATGGCAAAAGGAAGAAGACGAGCGACACAAGCTCGTAGTAAAAGAAGAGGCTAGAGAAAATAGAGAAGAGAGCTACGCAAGATGAGAAAAGTGAAGAGAAGAGTGTCTGAGATATAGGTAATAGGGTATGTATAAAGCTTGAATAGCAAAAATGTCACCATAATTAATATAATTCGGGCTGGGCCGGGTTAGCCCAAGTAAATTTAACTTAGGCCTGAGGCTCAAAGCAAGATGCACTCAGGTTTCAATATGAAACCCGAGACCCAGCCTAGTTACCTTTGAACCAGACCCAACCAATGGGCTGAGTTTCTTAGGTTGCTAGGCCGGGGGAACATTCCTATTTAACAATTAAATTCTTCATTGTACCTAAACCTAAGGTAATGCCCATATGCTAGTAAATAATATACATAAATTTTAAATCACTTTTAATTAAATTTATAGTTTATTTGTTAAATTTCATTTACTTTTTAGTTAAAAATTTAGTTTTAGTATTTTATTTTAATTGTGGTTTACTTGTTTAATTTTTATGATTTTGAGTTATATTTAAATAAAAATAACAAATAAGGAAGCTTGAAGACAAAATCTGATTAGATTTGAATGCACATCAAATAAAGAAGTCTCATACTTAAACTCTAGCCCCCTACTCCAATTAGATTTTTTAATTCCTAATTGAGAGTTAGAATTCCTTAATATTTAAAATAGTATACTACAAGAATATATCATATTACCGACATAAATTTATTGATAGAAAAATTTTTGTTGGTAATATCGATAGAATACCGAGAAAAATAATTAAAAAAATAAATTAAAAAATACACCGACAGATTACCAATAGAATACAGATAAAAAATTTACCAACAAATATTTTGTCAACAATAATGGCGCCAACAATTATCGACAGACTTTACAGATAGAAATATTTTATGTAGATAAAATCACAGATAAAATATTTTTTCTGTCGGTAAAAATACCAATATAATATATTTTCTGTAGGTAATGCCAACAGAATATATTTTTTGTAGGTAAAATTACTGAGAGAAAATATTTTCTGTCGGTAATACCGATAAAAATATTTTCTATAGTTAAAATTACCGACAAAAATATTTTTTGTAGGTAATGCCGACAGAATATATTTTTTGTAGGTAATACCGATAAAATATATTTTCTGTCAGTAAAATTACCGATAGATAATATTTTCTGTCGGTAATACCAAGAGAACATATTATCTGTAGGTAAAATTATGGACATAATATATTTTGTAGGTAATATCAACAAAATATATTTTCTGTCGATAATTATTTGACAAAAAATTATTCTCTTAGTAAATAAATAGTCACAACCCAATTAGTTGGACAAAAATTTTACAGCAATTATTTGAGATATTTACTAAGAGAAAATATTTTTTTATTGATAAAATTACCGAGAAAAAATATTTTGTCGGTAATACCGATATAACATATTTTCTGTAGGTAAAATTATCTATCGACAGAATATATTTTCTTTAGATAATTTTGACAGAATATATTCCCTTAGTAAATAAATAGTCGCAATTCAATTAGCTGGGCAAAAATTTTACCGCCATTATTTGAGATATTTATAGAAAGATAGTATTTTTCTGTCGGTAAAATTACCGAGATAATATATTTTTGTAGGTAATACCAACATAATATTTTTTCTGTCGGTAATTTTTTGACAGACACTTAATTCTCTCGGTAAATAAATAGTCGCAACCCAATTAGTTGGGCAAAAATTTTACCGCCATTATTTGAGATATTTACCAAGAGAAACTATTTTCTATCGGTAAACCGAGAGAATATATTTTCTGTAAGTAAAATTACCGACAAAAAATATTTTTTGTAAGTAAAATTACCGATAAAATATTTTTTTTATCGGTAATTTTACCGACAGACATTTAATTATCTAAATAAATTTTTTTTTTATAAAAATACATTTTTTCTCTCCTTTCCCATTTCTACTAATTCTTTCCCATTTTTTTTCATTTCTCCTCTCCCTTTATCTGTCTTCGTCTGTCCCTTTTCTATGTATTTTTTTTCTTATTTTTCGCTTGAAGAAGAAGAAGAAGAAGAAGAAGATGATGATGAAGAAGAAGAAGAAGAAGAAGAAGAAGAAGAAGAAGAATATATTTATTTTTATTTTTTAATTTTTGATAATTTTTGTAATATATGTTAAATTTTTTATTTATTTTTTAATTTTTATGGATTTGACATTTTATTTTGGGTTTGTGAATGTTGTAGTTTAAGTTGATTATTTATATTTTAGTTGTGTATTGTTTGATTTTTAAGATTATTTTAATTAATTATAATATTATTTTAGGGATTTTTAAAATTTTCATGATATATTTAGAAATAGTTTTGTATTTAGAAATTTATTTTGAGTATCATATTTTTTTAAAAATACTTTTCCAAATTTTTACAAAAATTAGAAAAAATTGATTTATTTTTATAAATTTCAAAATAAAATTATAAAAAAATTAATTTTTTAAATTTATCTATTTAAACATAATATATTTTAAGAAATTTAAAATTTTTTTATTATATTTCTAGAAATTTTTTGTTAAATAAAAATATTTTAGTGTGTTTTATAATTTTTTAAAAAACATTAGCTAAAATTTATTTATTTTGATAAAATTTAGAATAAAAATAATTTGAAAACTAAACTAACGAAAAGTTTTATTTTTTTTATATTTTCTGTATGCAATACCGATAAAATTTTCTTTCGGTAATATACCAACATAATTTTTTATCGACAACTACTGATAAAATTTTCTCTAGGTAATTTACCGACAGAATTTTCTATCAGCATTACCAACAGAATTTTCTGTCAGTATTACAGATAGAAAATTTTTTCTCTCGGTAATTTACATACAGATATTTATTTTCATCTGTATTTTCATTACTGGCAAAGAAAATAACTACAAAAATTTTCTGTTGATAATCTGTAGGTAAATCTAATTAGCAACAAAAAAATAAAAATTACGGACGAATTTTTTCATCGATAATCCGGTACATTTCCTTAGGAAATATTCTCTATAAAAAGAGAATAATATATGGAGAAAGGATTATCAATATACAAAAAAAAGTAACATACACAAGGAGAAGAATAAGAAGGAATGAGAATTAAAAAAGAAAACTGTAATATCTGAAAATTTTAAGAATAACTTTTTATATTGTATACATATAAAAGTATATATTGGATAATGCATGAGCTCATTTGTGGTTTGGGAATTTGAAATTGTTAGAAATAGGATTGGATAAGCTTTAAGAAGTAGACAATTAAATTCGGATATAAATTTAATCGGTATTTTTGAAAAAGAATCTTAAAGCGGTAAAAATTATAAACATACTCCTGTGGCCCTAAAATAAAATTCTACCATAATTGGGATATCAAAAATGTCCAGTAGGATTTTAAAATAATTAAAATAATTATTTTTATAATTTTATGAAATTAAAAACTGAATTAAAAAATAATTAAAGAAAGTAGATATATCAAAACTTAGTTATGAGCAATACATAGGATCAAAACTCAATATATGATTAAAGTGAGTTTTGACTTCATTTTCTTTCTTTCCTTATCCAACTCATAACCCTCATCATCTCCGTCACCTTCTTCTCCTTTCTTTCGTTTTCTTTCACTTACATAAAAGCCACGGAATTTTAGAATTAATTCAAGGTTTTGATGGAATTAGTTAAATTATGCATGATTTCTCAAGAAAATCACTAAAAAACTAAGGAAAATTGATAAAGGGAAGAGAAAACTAATTAAATAGGTTAGTGTTTGTGTATTTAATAATTTGCTATTTTTTGGATTTTTTAATTTAAATGATTATGGAAGTTTATTAATTTATATTAAACGAATTATTTTGTTAGAATTAGTTAATTGAACTTCTTGTGAAAGAATTGAATATGTAGACAATAGATGAAGAAATTGATCATGGATTAATTTGTGAATGAGATTAAGTGTGTTTGTGTGGTTCTTAACTTAAAATTATGTTTAAAGTAAATTTTGAACCATAAAAGTATTGGTTTAATGTTTAAATGAAATGTTTTTAGTTTTAATTAAAGAAGACTTTACCTAAATGTGTTGTTAATGTTTGAGAAACAATTGATTGATAAGGAAAAGAAGTGTTTACATTTAAGGAATTTTTTTTAGCAAAAATTGACTTTATAATTGTCAAAATAATTGATTATTTGTAATAACAATTGATTATGGACTAATTTCTAATAATAATTGATTATGAAATAATATGTGATAATAATTGACTTTGGATTAATTTGTGAAAATAAATGATTATAGATAAATTGTGATAGTAATTGATTGTGGTTTAGTTTATGAAAATATTTGATGATGGATTACATTGTAAAATATATTGACTATGAATTAATTTGTGAAATAAATTGTTATGAAATTTTTCTTTGTAATATTTATTGTAAATGCCCTTATACCTTACATATGTATAATACGTACACACTGTATATATAAAATACATATATAAAACACAAGAATATCACTATAATTAATGGTAGAAAATCCTATGCAATTCTTAATAAAATAAATAATCCTTTAAAAGTTAAATTTAATAAGTAAATAAATAAATACACAAACAATTAAAGACAAAATACAAATTTAAAAGAGAAAATCAATAAGAAAAATTTGCTAGAGTTTTGTCAGTAATTATAATGTTTCAAAAATATTAACTCAAAAACACAACTTGCACATGAAAATGCACTCCCAAAACTCATTTCATTCAAAATCCTTTACTTCAATAATTTACATCCCAAAAATATAACACTCTCATACCCTATATACGTATAATACATATATTATATTTATGTAAAATATGCATATAGAATATAAGAAGGTCATCATCCTTGTCATTTGAAAAATTTACCACAATTATAAGAAAATATTTAAAACATAAAATATATACTTTATTAGATAAATAAATATCAACATAAGTAATTTATATATCGAAAATACATATTTTAGAGTAAAATCTCTGAAAAAAATTTGTCAGAGTTTTATTTATATTTTGGACATTTCCAAATTTAAACAATACAACCTGCACAAAATTCGCGCTTCCAAATTATATATATATATAATCTTCATTTATCCAAATATATCCAATTTTATTCACACCACCCACATTTTAAAAGCCTCATGATCATTTATATATATATAATGTATTTAGACATTACACACATATTAAGTTTTAAAACTTTTACAATGTATATAAATTATACAAACAATATGAGATTCAATATAAATACATATTCACATGCTATGCAGTGGCACCAGTCTAGTGGTGAACCATCAATCTTCTCGACTATTGGACTCTAACCTGCTACCTGCATGATGAACAAATCACACTAAACTTTTCGTCTAGTGGTATATACTTTGATAATGAAAGAAAATTTAAACAACAATGCAAAATGCTTTTACTTTGAAATATTCAATGTGACATGAAGACACATAATGAAACTTATACATTTTCCTTATAAAACCATTATATGACACGTTCACATGCATTGAGATGACTCTATATAATATTCAAGTTCCAAAGATAATATTTTGGAAGTGTCTGGTCCGAAGGCAAATAATATTAATACCCAATGTCTGGCCCGAAGGCAAATAAAAATGATACCCCACATCTGGCCCGAAGGCAATAATAGTGACGTCCAGTGTCTGGCTCGAAGACAAATAACCGGTATATCGTATAACACCAAACACAATATTTTAAAAATTGATATTACATAAGGTTTCACACATAACACATATAATTTCACATTTTTCTCATACTTTGGCAATTATGCCAATTCTCATTCTTTTTGCACTTTTTCCATATTTTCTCATTTATCGCATATTATTCATTTAAGCTATATTTTTATACTTTTCTGTTACAAATATCAAATGCTTTGCCACTTTATCAATGTGGCCAAATTATGCCTTAAAATTGGCATAAATACATTCTTTTCACAAACGTATTTAACAATGCTATTAGCCATCTTAAAATGGCTTAATTATTCATACATTATGCATTTTATGCCTTTAAACACATATCTATGCACTTTTCATGTGATTTCACAAATCAAAGTAGCATAGTTATAATTTCCAAATACAATATAACATTCCATTTTTAATGCATTATAATATAATTCCATCAAAGTATGTACTAACCTTGCTTTATACAACCTCCAAGCTAGAAAGCAATCCTTTCTCACTACTTTCTCAACGTGCCCTTCACCACTTTAACCAATTAACTTAGTGTCACTCATCGTCTAATCATAATGTGAGTATATACAACACTTTAGAATCACATTTTTAGACATTTAAACTACTAAACATCAATTAAACATCATTCCTTCATATTTTTAAAAATTTGATCTAACTCTCTTTAATTTTTGAAAACCATTCCAACCCAATCCAAATTGCATTTTAAGTTTATTTCCATCATAAAATCACATTATAACATATTTTAAATTATTTAATTCAATTAACATCCATTCTTTAATAATATTTTTCCAAAACTGTAACACCTATGTACATTATATATGTACAATATATATATTCCGCATACGTAAAATATATATATATATAATATAAGAGTGTCATCAAAATTGCATGTGAAAACTTCATACTTTCATTTATCTACATAATTAAACTTTTAGAAATTTAATTTATGTATTATTAGCAATTATTTTCAGTATTATCAGAAAACTTTATAGGAAAATACTCTGAGAAAAAATTGTCAGAGCTTTGTCTAAAATTATAATAGAACCCAAAAATCAACAAACACATGTATGAAAATTTTGCACTTCCAAAACCATATTTATTCACATACCAAAAAATCTCCAATTATCTCAAACAAATCACCCAAAACTCATTATTTTATAAATTTACATATTCAATAAGCATATTTAATATTCATAACCCCTTTCAAAAGAATTACTTATACAAACTTTATATAATGTACACAATAAATACCAAAAAAAAACCCAAGATGCATAATACAAAGAATAAGTATACATGAATGCAGTCAACACCATTGGTCTTGTGGCTCTCCCATATCTAAATATTACCCACCACCGAGATCACTTTGATAGGCAATTCTCACCTGTGCAGTTCATACAACCGTACTAAGTTTTATAGCTTAGAAGTACATATTTTGATAATAGTAAAAATTTAAAGACAATAATGTAAAATGCTTTTCTTTCGTAAATCATAATATGACATGCAACTACACTTTAAATCTTATGCATTTTTCATCTTAAACCATCACATGTCACATTCATATGCATTGGGCCAAAATGACCTATATAATATTCAAGTTCCACAAATATTGCTTTGGAACATTTTTGACATCCAGTGCTTAGCCCGAAGGTAAATAATAGTGATGCCCATAGTCTGGCCTGAAGGCAATCTAATAGTGATGTCCAGCATCTGGCCCAAAAGCAATAATAATGACACCCAACATCTGGCCTGCAGGCAATCATCTATATACCGTAACACCAAATACAATACTCTGAAAATTGATATTATACAAGGTCACATGCATTCATTAAACAATTCTCAATTTTCTCACTCTTTAACACTTATGTCAATTTCCATTCTTTTTGCCATTTTTCCATCATTTCTCATTATTTCAATACATTTCAATAATTTTATCAACTTTCTTACCACATACTAAATGTGACCGAATAATGCATTTATTAAGTAAAATTACACATTTTTCACAAACACATTATGTATTTCTAAGCTTAAGCATATATCTATGCACTTTTTATGTGAATTCTCACATCAAAGTGGCATAGTCATCAAATTACACATCAATGTAGCATGCCAACAGTGAAAATTAATGCATTTCATTCAAACTAATGTATGTACATACCTCAATTATGCCAATACACCTCCCAAATATTACTTCACCAATTGCCCTTACTCTCTTTAAATTTGTAACTTCCCTTTACTCAACCCTAAACCACATTACAAGTTCCAATTTAGCAATAGTAATCAATTTAAATTTACTTTAGTCATTCAAATACCATTTACATCAATTCCACCAAAACACTATTTTCATCATTGCCACCTTATTCAAACTTCATTCTATCAAGCTCATTCTTAACATTTAACTATAAAAATATTACTTATACATCAATATAACTTTAAAATAATTCACTTCCATTATTATGAAAATCTCTTTCAAAAATCTAAATTTTACATAATGTAACTATTAACATTAACTTCACCAAAACCTACTTATATCACATTTTCTACCTAACAATCATAACATTTACATTAAAACAACACCGGTTCATCTCATTAAAATAATTATCAACATCCATATTAGAAATTCTAATTTTACATAATAGGTCCATAACTCTAAAATTAACCAAACTCTCTTATAATCAATTTATAATCATAAAATCATTACATACATATTAAAACAATATTAAATTATTCCATTTCAACAATTAATTATTGAAATAATATCATCATACAATAGCTACTTTCACATGGTTTCACAGTTGCAATTTCAATCAATACATTCTCATGTAACAAAGCCAATATCCAGTAGCATATAAACTGTTAACTTCATGCAGAAACCAAGTTCAAATATTAAACCCCTTATTAGTTCATCCAAAACCCTACTTGCATGTTTTTAAAACCAAAACCCTAATTTGATCACCCAAAATCCTAATTTATAAACTTACAGCCCTAGAATCCTAATTTGATCCCCCAAACCCTAAATTTTAGTTTAAAACCCTAATCTTGTTTTTTAAAAAATATATGTTAGGACTCGGGCCTAACTATCTGCAAGTGCACAGACCGTATCAAGTAATACAGTGATGAGTAGAGTATCGTTCCCACAAGGAAGGTTGTTTAATATACTAAACAATTAAATTGTTTATTATTTGGATAACAAAAGTTGGTTTAAGATTAAATTAAACTTTAAACAAAAATAAATTGCTGAAATTGAATCTAATAATATAAAACTTAGGGTTAAGTCACCTTTATGAGTTTATTATGGATTTTCTAAATTATTAATTTTTAATTCAGTTTCCCTTTTTATTAATAGTTAAATTCTCCTTAATTAAGCTTAAGTTTCTCTCAAGTACTAAAGCTAATATCAATTTAACCTACATGTCTACTCTCGTGATCACAAGTAATTAAATCAATTCATTAAGTTTTGTGAGAATCTTGAATCAACCTCTTAAATATTTAACCTTATCTCTAAGTGAAAAACTTCTTTAAGATTATTATCTCCATGGACAAATATTGTGCTTCCACTCTCACTTCATCACACAACATCTCAATTCAATTAATTATTCGCCAGATAATCAAAGCATTAAGGTCAAAGATAACAAAATAATCACAGATAAACTTAATTAAATCAATTAGGCAATAAGTATTCCATAATAAACTCAATAAAAGGGACCAACCCTAAAAGAGTTTAGTTCCTCATATTTAAAGTAAAAACACAATATTTATTTATTGAAAACATAAAAACAAGAAAGAGCAAATCTAGTTCTTGATTTGGAGAAGAAATCCTTTTGGACTCCTTGAATCTCTTCTTTGAAACCCTTTTTTTACTATTCTTTCAAAATAGAGACTAGAACTCAATTGATACAAGTTTTGGGTACAAAGAATTAACCTTACTATTCTCTCACTTGTATCTAAAGCTCTCTTATTTTTAAAACACACACTAACTTTTATCTAAAACTAAATCAAAGACTCATCTATCATAACATCACACACTTGAACTTTTGGAGGAATGATGTTTATATAGATTGCTTGGAGGCTTTTTGATGGTGGCAAGCTATCAAATGCAAGTTGCAGCTATTTAGATCTTCAAAATTCAATTTTTATGGCTTAAAGTCATCATTTTATACCCCACAGTCGTGGCATATGGATGCCACGATCGTGGCCTAGGTTCATTTGGACTGTTCCAAGCCATTTTTCAGTAGTAAATGGCTGCTTTGTGGGCTATGGTCGTGGTATTTTGATTGCCATGGTCATGGCATTTGAATTGAGGCTTCAATTTCTGACTTTTCTTCCTATTCTTGGCTTTGGTAATAGGGAAATGGATCCCACAAGCGTGGCCTTGAATGGCCACGGTCATGGCATTAATTTTTCTTCTGGAACTTTTATTTTTCTTCAAATTTTGATGTAGCAGACTTAAATTTATTCCCAAGGTCGTGGCCTTGAATGGCCATGGTCGTGGCACTTCATTCTTTCTTCATTTTTGCTTCCTTTTTTTTGATTTTGCATCCCTATTCATAAAAAACCTTTAATCTTGACTTCTCATGCTTAAATAATGTAATTCTAACTAAATTAAATAAAATCCATCAAATTCAATTGAAAATAATTAAAATCATGGTTAGAATTACATAAAATATTTGATTAAATTTTTACTCTATCAAACTCTCCCAAACTTAAATTATTGCTTTTCCTCAAGCAATTAAAATTTAATACTATAAATTTCTTTTATATGTTAGTTTATATGTAAAAATTTTAATAACAAAAAATTTTAAAATTTCAGATTAATAAATCATCTTCATAACTTTACCTTCTTTATTCTTCCCCCCCTTTACTCTAAAACTTAATTAATTACAATCAATCATCAAACTTTAGATAAGCAAATATTCTTTTTGATGCAATATTAACCTAGTCTCATATGCATGCTTAATTGAGCTTTCTCCACTAATAGACCACACTAAATCAAGGAAAATCAAAAGGTCTTTGATAGGCTTGTAATGGGGTCTATAAAGGATAGGGCTAAAATAAGATTAAAATGAAATTTGGTTAATTCTCTTACCTTATAGCTTTTGTAGATGATTCTTGAATTCTTTGCTCCTTTCTTTCCTCTAGAGGAATTTTATTTTATTTTTACTTTTTCCACCGAAGTATGCATTCAGGGAATGAGAAGGAAATTTCTTAAGCTTTTTGGTGCACAAAAGAGGCATTGGGATTGACAAGAATAAGGCCAAAGCGATCCTCGAGGCGCAACCTCCTTGGAATAAGAAGGAGCTTCAGAGGTTTCTAAGGCATGTAAGTTACTTGAGGAGAATGATCTCCGATATGGTCAGGAAGATTAAAATTTTCCCAGGATTGTTAAAACTAAAGGTAGCAAAGAGGCATTCAATAATATTAAAGAATACTTATCCAAACCACCGGTGTTGATGCCTTCTTGTAAAGGAGTAACAATGAAGCTTTATATTTTAGCTATAGATAAGTTCAAAAGGTGTCCGCTAGCCCAACACAATGAGGCATTCCATGAATAGGTAGTGTATTATCTCAGTTGGATTCTTGAGCCAATCAAGGTTAGATACTCCCCTATTGAGAATATTAGCTAAAACCTTAGCTTAATAAATTCTATTTTGACCTTAGGCAATCAAATTGAATAGTACTAATATTTGCACCAAGTTAAATTTTGCAGGAATATTAGGTTTTGAAGAATTTAAGTAAGGCCCAATCAGACCAGTAATCAATCCTGTCAGACCAGGACCTAAACTCTTAAAAAAAATTCTTTAAGTAAAGATCAGGGTCACTAGTACTCTCAAATTCTCACCGTACCATATTTAGTCTATCTAGACCAGAGGTAGTCTAACTAGACTAAGCCATATGCAAAACTCTCCAAAAGTTCTAGTTGGTTTCACGCTCAATGATACTCCCATAATTTTAGCATACTAGACATAGTTCGAACAAAATAAGTAAAATGGTGTTCAAATATTATAGCTGTTATATGTCCACTCAATTAATGGATGCCATGTGTACAAGCCATTATGGAGTGTTCGATAGAAAACTAAAAAGGCTGACTGGACTAAGGAAATCTGACCATAATTTTTCTCTAGACAATGATTGAAGTGAGAGAAAAGACTTAATTATGTTCTTTTCAAAATGACTAGTTGAAGACTTAAAGGCTATAAATAGCTCAAGAAACTTTATTTCTAATAACTTTTAAGCTTCATATAGCTATGTTAAACAACTTTCATCTCTTTGCATCAAAATTTCTATTTGTAATCTTTGAGTGTTGGATGTGAGCATTACATACCATTGTAGAAGTTTAGTGTGAGCTTTGAGACACTAGATTTTAGAGTGAGCCTAGGTAAAAATTTTGTTGGGTTGTGAGAAATACTCAAACCATTGTAAAATTCAATATGATCTTGCAAAAAAACCAAGTTAGAGTTAAGTTTGTAAAATTTTAAAATTAGTGGAACCTTAATGAGTTGTTGAGAAAGTGGACATAGGATTGAGGAATTTAAACCATTATGAATCGCTTGTGTTTAATCTTTTCTAGTATGCTCATTTCTTATTTCTTAATTTTAAATTTCCCACATCTCATCAAACAATCAATTTACCCCCTCTTGGTTGCCATCTTGGGACAATAATTGGTATTAGAGTCTCAAAATTTTAAAAAGCTTAATTGTGAAATTTTGGTTCACAATGGTAGCCACTATTTCCCAAACTACTTCAACTTTCACCATTGGTCCTTCCCATGGAAACTTAAATTCCTATCTTAGACCTTATTTTGATGGAAGCAATTATTCTTACTAGAAATATAAGATCTATATGTTCCTAAATAGTGAAAGAATTGATTTTTGGAAGTGCGTGCTTAATGAATGGAAACCCCCTTGACACAAGCGTGGCTATGGAATCCATGGAAGGAGGTGATGAGACTCAAAGCTTGGAGAGTCCTTGTGGATTAATTACAAGATAAAGAGCCAAGAAGATAAAGGATGCCTTATATAATCCTATGTGCAAAGATTCATGGATGCAAATATGGACCCGTATGGACTAAGTAGAGGCAAAGATAAGTTAGCCATTTTATTAGAGGCCATGGATAATGAAGGCTAGTTGGGGTTACTTGTTATTTAGCCTAACTAGATATTTATGCTTTATTATCTAATTATAAGACTTATGTTATTTGGATGACATTTAATAATTGGGTATTATTTGTATGCCCATTATTAGTGGTTTGTGCCTTTATTATTTAAGCCCAAAGTTATTAGCATCTTAGTAAGTTATTCTAGTTGGATTAGTAGGATGAGGGTGGAGGTATTCTTGTAACAAAACACCCCCTTTTAGTATTGTAACCTATTTAACCATCTTATAGCTTCTTACAAGAGGTTAGACAATTTTAAATTAAAATTCTAGATTTGAGAGATTATCTTCTCTTGTTCTTAATTTACTTGTGAAATTAAAGTTTACTACAACAAAGCTATTGCTTTAAAGTAGATAATTCTAAGGTTTTATTCCATAGGTAGAATTTGGGTAAAGGACTTGGCAAGGATCTGATTTGGCTTTTTAAGGAGTTAGTTCTAAGTGTAAAGGTGAGAGGGTCTCTAGTCCTTATACTAGGGGTTCACATTACTCCTATACAAGAAGTTGATGGAGTCCAAGTGCATATTGTTAGAGCATAATGGACGGAAGCTCAAGAGAGAGATTTTTATAAGAACAATAGAGCTTGCTCCATTTTGTTAAATTCTTTGTCGAGAGAGGAAGTTGGAAGAGTCCAACACATTATAGGTGCATATGGTATTTGAAAAACTCTTGAAAACTATCATGAGGGTAATACCCAAGTAAGGTTCACCAAAATCTAAATGCTTCACATGAGTATGAACTCTTCAAAATGAAGATAAATGAGAATGTCAACAAAATGACAAATTGATTTCTTTAATTGTCAATAACTTGAAAGAATATGGCACAGTGTATGCTCAAAAAGATGTTAATAGAAAAATGTTGAGAGCACATCCAAACAAGAACTTTTGATCAAATGTTTCTTCTATTGAAGAAGCTCATGACTTTAGTAAGCTAAGGATTGACGAGTTAGTTAGGAAACTTCTCACTTTTGAAATGCATATGGATAAGGAAGATGATAAAGGTAAGAAGGACAATAATAAAACAATAGTTCTCAAAGTAATTAACAAAGTTGAGAGCTTAAGTAAAGATGATAGTGAAGACGATGAAGAGATGGCTATGCTATCAAGAAGAGTTAGTGAATAGAAAAGAAAGAGGAGAATACAAGGGATGATTCTCTAAATCTTCTTTCAACAAAAAAGAGAAGAAAAATGAAGTTAAATGCTATGAATATAGTAAACTAGGTCACATCAAAACTGAAAATATTCCAAACTTAAGAACAAGAAAAAGAAGAGAGCTTTCAAGGCTACTTGGGATGATAACTCCTCAAGTGAAGAGAAGGAAGAAGAGAAAGAAATTACTAATCTTTGTCTCATAGCCATAGAAGATGATGATGACTCCAATGACGTAAGTACTTCATCTTTAAACTCTAGTATCATTTATGATGATGTTATTGATGATGGCTTGGATGATGACTCCAACGGAATCAACTTCTCTTATCCCCAGTGGAGTCGCCACTGTGAGCGGGATTTTTGCCCCCACTCCCGGCGGAATGGTTCTTGCGACTTTGGCACTGTTTAGGCTCAGGGCCTTAGAGAACACGGACCTAAGTCCGAAGAAAATGGAGTCACCATCCGGACTAGCCGGGAAAAAAGAAAGGGGTGGATGACTCAATTCCTAAGGAATCCCCAACCCCCTGATGGGTTCGGAAAGTTGGGTACGTGTGGGGAAGGTGAGAAATGGCCCAGCACCCCCACAACGCCCGGTTCATTGGAACCGACCTCCTTTATAGGTCTTAATATTATAAAATTCTTAAGTATAACAATATTATCCATATTACACACAATAACTGAAATAAAGCATCAATATATTAAAAATCAAAACAATGTCCAAACAAAGCAAATAAATGGACACCCATCCAAGGATGGAATATGCCCTTACATAATCCATGCCTAAATAGGACACCCACCGAAAGGTAGAAACATGTCCTTTATATTGGTTTTAAAATAGAAAAGCGATTTAAATTACATGATATTTAACTAATTAGGTACCCACCAAGTGGAAACATACCTCTTACAACATTTGGAAGTCTAAATAAATCGATAAAAGTAAATAACCATTCATCATAAATAAATCATTCATCAAAGATATTAAACGTCCATAGAAAGTAAACATCCATCCATGATAAATTAAATAAACCAAGTATTGAACTTAAATAAATTAAAGCATATAAAAATAAATCAAAGCATAATCAAATATAGAATTGAATAAGGCAAATAAAAATCTAAATTATGCCTACTGTTTTCATTTTGGGTTCTTTATTTTATGTGTTTAGGGTTTTGGAATTTGTGGAATTAGGCTACTATGAGTTTTTAAAGGAATTAAAATAGATTAAGGTTTTATGATTCAAGAAGTTGATAAAATTCTTTGATTAACCCAATTAGGGTTTATGATGTAAAATCATGAACTTAGAGTTTGGGCTCTTCAAAACACTTAGATTTATGATTTTCGGTTACTGAATTATTATTTTGAGCTTACTGTGTAAAATTATGTTTATATGGTTTTTAAAGTTTTAAAGAATTAGGATTTAGAAAAAAATTAGATTTT
The DNA here is from genome assembly GCA_947685225.1 of Garcia nutans. Lineage (NCBI taxonomy): Eukaryota > Viridiplantae > Streptophyta > Magnoliopsida > Malpighiales > Euphorbiaceae > Garcia > Garcia nutans. The sequence continues at coordinate 13,804,572 of CANTUV010000041.1, forward strand.
AAGGTTTTAAAGGAATTAGGTTTCACGGTTTTGGTTTTTGGAGTTGAATTAGGGTTTTAGGATTTTTGATTTAGGGTTTTAGATTTTTAGGATTTAAAAATCAATTGATAATTTTATGGAACTTTATGAAAATAAACCAAACGATTTAAAGTTTATAGAAGCAAAAAAGAAGTTTTTAGGACTTTTGAAAAGAAACAGAACCCAATTTAGGGTTTTGAAAATTTTGAAAGCAAATTAAGGTTTTGGGGTTTTGAAGAAACAAAACTAACAACTTTAAACTTTTTGGAAAACAAAGCAACGAATTAAGGTTTTTAAACTTTAGAAAAAGTGAATTGAGGTTCTAGGGTTTTTGAATTAAAAGAAACAAAGGGATGATTTAGCTATTGTGAAGAATTGAATTTAAACAATTGATGCATACCTTCGTTTGTTGGTTCCACCAAAAATTTCTTCTTGGATGAACAAAAATAAAGATAAGCTTTGCTGCCTTTGAATTGCTTGAATTGTTTTTCTGCTCTCTAAAAAAAAATCAGCTTGATTCACTGTCTTTCCTACTTAGTTCCGGTCTAATTTTTTTGATCAATTTCTCCTCCGATTTCTTGATTCCTTTTTGTGTTGTTTTTGGTCTTATTTATAGAAGAATTTTATGGTTCATTCCTAGTTATTCACGGAAGCTAATATTGATAAGAAAAGGAAACCGAAACCTAATTGCATTTAGGTTTCGGAAAAATTTGCGTCGGAAAAATTTCGCTGGTGAAAAAAAATTATTGTGGAAAAATTACGCTGGCAAAAAAATTTTGTCGCAGTTGGCTGCGGCAGGGGCGAGGACTGGCCTGCGGGCCATTTCGCCCGCAGGAATTTCCTGCGGGCAAAATGGCCCATGGCCATTCACCCCACGTTGGTTTTCGGCGATGATTTTTTCGTCTCCAATTTTTATTTTTATTTTTTCGATTTTTATTTGTTTATTTTTATTTTTTATTTATAAAAATTAGATACTAAAGCAAAAATTATTTAATTAAGATAACAAAAATTATTTTGGACTAATTAAAATATATTGGACAACACAAAAATTATTTTGGAGTAATTAAAATATATCGGACCGGATTAGGTAAAAAATTAAGGGTCTACAGTTTGCCCCCTGCTTGAATGATCTGAGACTTTAGTGAAAGAGAGTGAAAAGTAATAATACTTAATTTTTGAGATGGTTGAGGTTTTGGGTTCTGGACCCGGTTCGAGTTCTAGACTCAAAGATAATTCTAGATTCTGGACCTAAGAAAAATTTAGGTTCTGGACCCGATTCAGGTTTTGGACTCAAGGATAATTTTAGGTTCTGGACCTAAGAAAAATTTGGGTTCTGGACCCGGTTCGAGTTCTGGACTCCAGGATAATTTTAGGTTCTGAACCTAAGAAAAATTTGGATTCTGGACCCGGTTAAAGTTCTGGACTCAAGGATAATTCTAGGTTTTGGATCTAAGGAAAATTTGGGTTCTGAACCCGATTCGAGTTCTGGACTCAAGGATAATTTAAGGTTATGGACTTAAGGAAAATTTGGGTTCTGGACCCGGTTCGAGTTCTGGTCTCAAGGATAATTCTAGGTTCTGGACCTAAGAAAAATTTGGGTTCTGGACCCGATTCGAGTTCTGGACTCAAGGATAATTCTAGGTTCTGGACCTGATTCGAGTTCTGGACTCAAGGATAATTCTAGGTTCTGTACCTAAGAAAAAATTGGGTTTTGGACCCGATTCGAGTTCTGGACTCAAGGATAATTCTAGGTTCTGGACCTGATTCAAGTTTTGAACTCAAGGATAATTCTAGGTTCTGAACCTAAGAAAAATTTGGGTTCTGGACCCGGTTCGAGTTCTGGACTCAAGTATAATTCTAGGTTCTGGACCTAAGGAAAATTTAGGTTCTGGACCCTAATCCAGTTCTGGACTCAAGGATAATTCTAGGTTCTGGACCTAAGGAAAATTTGGGTTCTGGACCCGAGCTAAGTTCTGGACTTAGGAGAGATTCTAGGTTCTGGACCTAAGGAAAATTTGGGTTCTGGACCTGAGCCAAGTTCTGGACTTAGGAAAAATTCTAGGTTCTGGACCTAGGAAAAATTTGGGTTCTGGACCCGAGCTAATAATAATTTTTATTTCAAAAAGTTCTGCTAATTTTTATGCACATATATTCTTTGCCCCTGCGTGTAAAAATATTTATACACGCAAGCATTTGAATGATTAAAGTGAATAATTGAATTTACTATTTATTTACTGTGTAATTACTGTTTATGTAATATTCACTGTTTATAAATAGTAAATTTACTATTTATAAATAGTATTAAATAGTATTTACTATTAGAAATAGTAATTTTACTATTCATCAATAGTAATACTATTTATAATAGTAAAATTTACTATTCATCAATAGTAATACTATTTGTGAATAGTAAAATTAATTTTTGAATTTTGTTTTTTCCTTGCCGTTTCTCTATATAAACGAACGAATTCCTTATTTGATTCACAGTAAAATTTCTCAATTTTTATAATTTTCTCAAATTCTTTCAAATTTAACACATAGTTTAAAAAAAAAATACATGCTTCAAGGTCAGAAACTCATTCTAATGCCGAGTTATTAGAGTTTATTAGGCATCATGAAGATGGAAATATAGATCTACTAGCCAGAATGCCGCTTCATCGTAGTTCCAACCAAAAGAGCGCGTTAATTAATTTTCCCTTTTTCTTCTTTTTTCTTTCTCTTTTTTTATTTATTTGTTCATTTTTTGTTATTTATTTATTTATTTTTGATTTTTGTCTATGTTTTTTATATTATGCTCTTTTATTATTATGGTGTTTGCCTCTATTTTTTATTTATATTTTATATTATTATCCTTTTTAGAAAATTTAGGAAAAAATATATTAATTTGAGCAGATAAGATGATATGTACTTACCTGGTATTAACTTACCTGGCTCCGTGTTAGCGTGATCGTTGTGTTGTTCAGGCTAGAGGGTGTATCTACAAAGCCCTACAATGGTACGATGTAGTGCCTTCTCGGGTAAGGCAAATCATTTGAGATTGTGGCTTTGAGAGCTTCATCTTACAATTGCCATCCGAGGAGTATCAGATAGACCGGAGCGTAGTCCAAGCGCTTGCAGAATGATGGTTGGGTGCAACCCACACTTTTCACTTGCCCATTGAAGAGATGACAATTGGTCTGGTCGATTTTACTGCTATAACCGGCCTTCGATTTGATGGTGTTTCGGTTCCTCTGACCAATGATATTTTGACATTTGAAGAAATTCAGAAATTAATTGGTATGGAACCATCATATAAAGGGCCTTTTAAGATAAAAATTGAACCGATTCGTAGCTATTGGATGAACTATGAAGGACAGATTCACAGAGACACGGCCCAACAGTATGCTCGAGGATTTTTGTTATATTTTCTTGGGTCGACCATCTTAGGCAGCACTGAATCCTCCATCCACTTGTCAGTGTTGAAGGCCCTTTCTTAGTTCAGAATGGTACCATCTTCTGGCTAGGGTGAAGCTGGTCTTGCCTGTCTTTACCATGGTCTTGATAAACTTTGCCGAAATAAGAAGTCTTTTGTCTGCTTGATGGCGATTGTCGAGGTATTCTTCTTCCACCAATATCATTTCCATTCCTTTCTTGTATGAATTTGATCTTTACTATTATTGTAGGCATGGACATATAAACACAACCTTGTGAGGGTACCCGGTATTTCCTGAGAGAGGGTCGGGTATCCGAGGTTAAATTTCTAGTTGTCCGATCGTGTAGACATTCCCGGCTCTCACCATGTGCATACTCACCGCTTTGTGTTGAGCTGCTTAACCTGGGACCAGGTAAAATAACATTAGTATACTTTAAATTTTTTGTGAAAGTTTACTTACCTTATGTTATTTTGCAGGTGAATTTGGCCTGGTGGAACCCAGAAGAGCAGACAAACTGGTCTCCCTTCATGAAGGCTGCGCTATCTTTCCAACATTCTCGCCGAGTCATCACCGGCCCAGTGTCTAGTGGTTGGCTTCTAGGAGAGAAAGTTTATGAGTGGTTTCTCAGTCCAGTGCAGCGGAGGATTTCGATGCCTTGCCCGAAATATACATTAAATATTATGTTGATGCCGGAGGATGCATGGTGGCTGGCTCGGTACGGTTATGGTATTGAAGCATTTCTCTATCCGCCAAGTGCATCTTATGCCCATTTTATTCAAAGAAGGCTTTTGAACTTTGATGTATCTCCTGTTGGCGTACGGGAGATTCCCAAGGAAAATGATGGTGGAGATGAAGAGGAACATCACGGAGATGCAGGAGAGTTTGTTCCACATCTCGGGGCTAGTACCTCTCAGGTAAAACTTTTACCATTTCTCCCTTGCAACTGCTTCTTTCTTTTTTTGATTCTTTAATGATTATTGCAGGCTGCTGGCTCATTTGATCATGAGGCTGAACCTTCTTTTACTATTCCTTCATTTGCTCATTCTAGCCTGCCAGATATGCCATCTCATCTGCAGGGCTTTGATATGACTTACCTAGTAAGTTCCTTATTTCATGGTAATTTATGTTGTATGTATGCATGATTATGTATGCTCTTACCCTTTTCCTTTCTGGCTCACAACGGATACTTGAAGAACAAAATAGGAAACTTCAAGAAGAGTGATGACCATGAGATTCTTTCATCTGCTTCTGATGAGGACCGTGACAGATCGGAACCCCAAGGTAATATGGATTTTGGTGCTCCCGCTTCGGGCGATCTCGGGACGAGTAATTTGCCTTCTCCTCCAACATGCGATGACTTTTTCAGGGCTTTATTTGATGACCTACCCCCACCTTCGTAGTGGTGTTTAAATATTGTATCAATTATATAAACATTGTACAATAAGCATAATAATGAAAAATACAATTTCCATCTTTACTGTAACTTTTTTTTACTACACCACAATTATTATATATTTTTTTATCACATCATAAATAGTACATCACAATTTTCTTTTCATGGCCATATCATTTGCTAAAACCAAATGCAACACGGTAGAGGATTTTGTCGCCAATTCTTTTCCTTACACAAAATGGTTTCGTCCTTTTCCATCACCTTTACTTCATCACTTTTGGAAAAGTTTATTTCCTCTATATAAATCACCTTTCATGCCATATTTCATACAAAAGCCAAAATACTTTCCATTCCAACGTAAAAACTCCTTTAACAATTTTAATTTTTTCTTCATTCCTCCATCATGACCGAACATCATTTAAAGAAGATAAAAATTCTATTTAAAAATATGGATGCTATTCACTGGGAGCAAATTTCATGGTCAAAACTTGATATTTTAAAGTGTTTTCAAAATGTTAAATTGGACCACTCCTTCTTACATGCCATGTCTTCCTTTTGGAACATGGATTCTAGGACATTCAAAATTAATGGCTTTGAAATATGTCCCTTGATTAAAGAATTTGAGGCCATCCTTGGATATCCAAATAACCAACAAATGGTGTTACCCACATTGATTTCCAAAACTCAACAAAAGATGCAGATGTTATTTCAAATTCCAAAACCCGAAGTTCTTCGGTTGCTGAGAGGTGAAAAAATTCTACTTACTCCTTTGATTGATCTTTGTCTCTCTCATTTGGCTCCTACTAAGGCATGGGGACACATGCTTTGTCTTTGCTTGCTTGGCCAATTCTTGCTTGTCTCTTCTGACGGCGATATTGATCCACGAGTATTGGATATTATGGACCAAATGGAAGGAGGCTTGTCGCCGGTACCTGTGATCTTAGCCGAGACTTTAGTTGGATTAGACCGACTTAAATCAGGATTGGCAAAGAGACTGACTGGGAGTCCGTTGCTGCTTCAGGTAATTACCTAAACTGCCCTTTCAGGTTTTCAATTTAGGTTTTCTCCTTTTTTTTCTTTTCTTTATTGCTCTAATTTTTGCCTAGTTCTCCCATGTGGGTTTTCGGAACTAGCGAGTTGTCCTAATTTTTGCCTAAGCTGCCCTCGCGGGTTTTCAACTTAGTGGACCCCTTTTTTTTTATTATATATATATATTTTATTGCTCTAATTTTTGCCTAGTCCACCCATGTGGGTTTTCGAAACTAGCGAGTTGTCTTAATTTTAGCCTAAGCTGCCCTCACGAGTTTTCAACTTAGAGGACCCCTTTTTTTATTATATATATATATTTTTATTGCTCTAATTTTTGCCTAGTCTACCCATGTGGGTTTTCGAAACTAGCGAGTTGCCCTAATTTTTGCCTAAGCTGCCCTTGCGGGTTTTCAACCTAGTGGACTTTTTTTCTCTCTTTTTTTTAATTTAATTCTTTCTTCACAGATTTGGCTTTAGGAGCGTCTTTGTTTGCTTGATACTCCATCCATGGATTTTACCAGATACCTGCCACATCATCATTCTACTAGGAAACTACTCCATCCTGCTTCTTCATATGCTGACTGGGTTGAATGGGTCCACTCATATAAGGAGAGGATCTATGATGATGGATTCGGTACTTTGAGAACAAATCTTTAACTGCTCCTTGAAATTGTACTCATTGTCTGATACCACATTGTGCGGGACCCCGTACAGGCAGATGAGGTTCTTTTCCATAAATCTAGCTATTTGACTTGCACCCAGTTTGTTAAAGGATTTGGCTTCAACCCATTTTGAAAAATAATCTACTGCTACCACAATGAAGCGGTGACCGTTTGAGGTTGTCGGATGTATCTCTCCTATAATGTCAATACCCCAAGTGGCAAATGGCCAGGGTGAAGACATTGAATGCAATTCTTCAGGAGGCATGTGATTCAAGTTACCATACATCTGACATTGTTGGTACTTCTTTACAAACTCAATACAATCCTTCTCCATGGTCAACCAGTAGTAACCTTGTCGAATAATCTTCTTAACTAGGGCCAAACCACTCATGTGAGGGCCACAACTTCCCGTATGTATTTCTGACATGATACGCTCCACTTCAGGCTTCCTTAAACATCTTAGGTGCACCCCATCAGGCCATCTTCGATATAACTCTCCATGGAATGTGATGTATTGCAATGACCACTGCCTTATGGCTCTTCTTTCTTTCTTTGTTGCCCCTGGCGGGTATTCTCTTTCTTCCAAAAATTGCCTTATAGTATCATACCACGCAACATAGTCTGTATCAATTTCCATGATTGTCTCATATTCATAGTAAGGAGTTGATGAACCGGTCAAAATCAGAGGTTTAAGAAATAAACTGACAGGGTTTTTCCATACCAAAGCCAATGTGGCCAGGGCATCAGCCATCTGATTTTCTTCTCTTGATAGGTGTATAAACCTACACTCCTTAAAGTTCTTCTTCATCATGGTCAAGTAATGGTGGTAGGGTTTTAATTTTTCTTATTTCAACTCCCACTCTCCATTTACTTGGGATACTACTAGCAACGAATCGCCAAAAACTTCCACCTTATCCACCTTCATAACCATTAGGGTTTCCAAACCAAAAATACAAGCTTCGTATTCTACCATATTATTGGTTGCCCTAAATTTTAATTTTTTGGCTAAAGGGACAAGTTCCCCTTCGGGCGATTCTAGTATAACTCCCAAACCTGCTTCTTACTTGTTTACTGCTCTGTCAAAATACATTCTCCACCCTTGTACTTCAATTGCCTCTAAATGTTCATCCAGAAATTCCAAGACTACCTCTTCGCTATCTGGTAATGGCTGTTGGTCCAGGAATTCTGCCACCGCTCTACCTTTGATCGTTTTCCTGGTTATATATTCAATCTCATATTCTTCTAATATTATCAACCATCGACCATACTTCCCAATCAAAGAGGGTGTCTCCCTTAAGTACTTCATTGGATCCAACCTGGAAATTGCTTGCACACTATACGATTGAAAGTAATGCCATAACTTCTTAGAAGACCAAACCATGGCTATATAGGTCTTTTTAATGATACTATACTTAATTTCATAAGGTAGGAGCTTTCTACGTAAATAGTAAACTGCACGCTTAATCCTTGACTCATCTGCTTGGGCTAGCATGGCTCCTATCGACTCTTCTTCTACTGCTAAGTATAGTAATAGAGGTTTGCCGGGTTTAGGTGGTTTTAAAATAGGTAGATTCAACAAATACTCTTTTATTTACTCAAAGGCCTTTTGACACTCTTCATTCCAAATGACCGGCTGATTCTTTTTAAGCAATTTGAAGATAGGCTCACAAATTGTTGTGAGTTTTGCTATGAATATGCTAATGTATTGTAATTTACCAATAAATCCCTGAACTTCTCTCTCCGTCTTTGGGGCTGGTAAATCCCTGATTGCTTTAACTTTGTCAGGATCAATCTCAATGCCATTCAAACCAGTCACATGTCTCAATAATTTACCCAAGGTAACCCCGAACACACACTCCTTCGGGTTTAATCTTAGCTTATATTTCAAAGCTCTATCGAAAAATAATTCCAAGTTTTAAAAGTGTTGTTCTCTTGTATCTGATTTAACCATTATGTCATGAAATAATGTGGTGGCCATCCTTTGGTAGGTTGCCCCAGCATTCTTTAAGCCGAATGACATTACCCTATAACAAAATATACCCATGTAGTAATGAAAGCAGTTTTGGCTTTATCCTCTTGGGCCATTAACACTTGATTGTATCCAGAAAATCCATCTACAAATGAGTGTAGCACCCTAGAGGCTGCACTATCAATGAGGACATCTATATGAGGTAAAGGGAAATCATATTTAGGGGAAGCTTTGTTTAAATCTCTATAATCCACACAGACCCTTATCCTTCCATCTTTCTTTGGCACAGGTACTATGTTGGCTAGCCAATCTGGATATGCTATCACTTCAATGAACTTCATTTGTATTTGCTTAGTGATCTCTTCTTTAACTAATTCAGCCCACTCAGGTCTTAATCACCTAAGCTTTTATTTGACAGGTTTCATGTGAGTGTAAGTGGGAATATGATGCTCGGCTATGTCTCGATCTATTCCAGGCATATCCTCATAAGACCAAACAAATACTTCTTCATATTTTTTGAATATTTTTTCAAATCTCTCTCTCTCATCAGGAGTAAGGTCGGATGCTATGCTAATGTTTTTAGGATTTTCGGTTGTTCCCAAATTTAATGATTGCGTGTTAACAGAATTAATATTAAAGATGCTCATGTAACTGCTATTTGAATATATGCAACCATCAGGATAAACATCATACAAGTAAGAAAAATCAAACTTTATTGCATTAATTTTGGAAAAGAAAACATCATCATCCTCATACAAAGCAGACAAATTAAAATCATAATCAAAATCATTGTTCTCAAAATCAAAAGGCAGGATGTCTTCAAACTTTTCTTCAACCAGGGCAGAATCTCCTCCGGAATCTTCTCGCCTTTCAAGACAACTTCTTTCTTCTCTTCCGGATTGGATTCTTTGTTGGCTGACAGGGTGAGCTCTTTCTTCACTTGGTCCACTAGCTCGACGACATCTGTAAAAATTTTAAAACCCGAGATCAATTTTCCCATGAACATGATTGGCTCGGGCTTTCCTTAGAGTGGTCCCATATCTGGAGCTTTGACAAAGATCTCTTCAAGTGGTGGGAAGCTCATCTTCTCGCTCTTCTTTGGCTGGACATCATTGTTTTCATCATATCCCAACCCTTTCTTGGAAGTTTGGGTTCAAAAGTCTGGCATACTTATCAAACTGGCCTTACCCTTTCCAAGACCAGCTCCGGGAAGGTAGTTCATGCTCTTCATTATATTCAAGACTTTGGAGTCCACTACTTCATCATCAGAAATTGTAGCTACTTGAAAACCATTGAGAGGCCTCTCAATCATTAGAGCGTTAATAATCTCATTATCTTCAGCTTCGATGACCATTGTCTCATCTCTATTGGGGAACTTGATCTTTTGATGAAGGGTGGAAGGAACTCCACCGAGAGGATGAAACCATGGTCACCCCAAGAATAAGGCGAAGGTAACCGGTATGTCTAAAACAATAAACTCAACAATAGATTCAATTGGACCAACCTTGACAGCAGCTTTGAAAGTCCCTTTGGCATGTCTCTTAGTGTTGTCATAAGCCCGAATGTTACTTTGGTCGGGTTTAGATCCCTTGTTGACATGGCTAGCTTTGGCAATATCTTAAGTGGGCAGACATTTATGGAGGACCCATCATCGACCATTGCATATGGAGTCCTCTTCTCCTTGACTTCTATTTTGATAAAGAGAGGGCGGATGTGGTCTCTCCCCTCCTCCGGTAAGTCCGCATCCGAAAAAGAAACTGCTCCCATATTAACTTCACTCTTTTTTTGAACCTCTTCACATTTCATTACCCCTCCAATTTTTATGAAGTTGATAAGCTCCTCCGGTGTCATGGAGGTAGAAATTGGCATGCTAGCCAAGGCTTTGGCCATAGTTTCATGGTGCTTTTTAGAAGTAGCTAATAAGTCCCAAATGCTAACACTTGCTTGAGTTCTTTTCAATTGCTTGAGCACAACATCATCTTCTTCTTCTTTATTTCCTACTTCAACTTCCTTACCCTTATTAGTTTCTACCACCTTAGGTGGTGGCCTTGCATAAGGCTTACCGGATCTAGTGTTCATTACTTCATCTTCTTCGGGCTCGGACCAAGTCCATTCCTCCTTCTTGGATACAAGATCATCATCACTATCGCTTGAATCCCAAAACCTATTGACAACACAAATTGTTACTTCTTTACCCATCATAGCTTGTTTAATTTTGCCAAATGCCTCTTCTTCTTTGGTTGCTTCTCCACCCACATCTTGAAAAGAAGACATGACAAAATCTTCATACAAACCTCCTCCAATCATGAAGGTTGCCGGCGGTGGTACTCTATTGAACTTTGGTAATGGGTTGTCTTTGGTATTTGGCTTATTAGGTTCGGCTAGCTTCCCATTATCAATTAGATTTTGGATCTCATGTCTCAACCTCATACATCTATCCATGTCATGCCCTTGCATTTGGTGAAATTGACAAAATGCTTTACTGTCGAAATTAAGTGGGAGAGGGTTAGGCAAAGGGCGAGGATTTAAGGGTTGTAGCAATCCCTTTCTTTGAAGCTTATTGAGAACCCAAGACATTGGCTTCCCCAATTTCAAAAATTGTCTCCTTGTTCCTTGGTTAGTAGCATTGGCACCGACTGCCTTTTTCATGCTTTGGCTACCGGACTGATAATTCCCTTTCTCATTCCTTCTTGTTGAAAAATGGTTCTTCTCTCTCTCTCCCATTCTTCAATTTGCAAACCAGCTTGGAGAAGGTCTTTAAAATCACGGATGAGTGTGTGAGACATCCTTTCACGAAGACTAGGCAATACCCACTCACAATCATCCTTATTTGATCGGATTCATCGGGCCTCTTCTTGACCAATGCGGCCTTGTTTCTCCATCTCTTCACATAATCTACAAAATTCTCATTCTATTTTTGCCTAATGGACTCCACTTCCATTAATGTAACTTCCATCTCGACATTATATCCATATTATTGGATGAAGGCTTTATAAAGCAGATCCCAACTCTATTGCATTCCATCATATAAGGTATTGAACCAATTTTGGACAATAGGGTCCAATGAGAGCATGAAGTACCTTAGTGTTTGAGCCTTAGTAGCTCGGGTAGATTGCATAGCAGTGATATACTGCTTCACATGGAGATGAGGATTTTCAGTTTCGTCAAACTTTGCGAAAGATGGCATCTTGAACTTGTACGAAACTTCTTCATCTAGCTCAAATAGTTTGTCAACTTCGGACATTTCCTCAGTTTTTAGCTTCTTCTCAAACTTCTTTTCTAAATCAGCAATCATTTTTTCAACATCAGAAGTTTCGGCCTTCTCCATAGTTGATCTCTCAACAATCTTTGGTTCTTTTTTCTTCTCTTGAGCATCTTGGTAGTATTAAGCCCAATCATCATCATCATCATCAATGATCACCTTTTCATCATCAAAAACCACTTCACTAACTTTGGTCTTCCCTTTGTCCTTTGGCTTCTTAGTGCTAGCAGATGCTTCGGCATGTTTTTTTAAAATTGCAGTCAATTTGTTCTTCATGGTCTCAGCTAGGGCCTCTTTCATTTCTTCCATCTTGGCATTGAGGGCATCATCCACCATTCTTTAAATTTGTTTGGGATCCATTATTTTTGGTGAGCAAGTGATTGAGTCGTTACTAGATACTTCATCTTTGGCGTAGGTCGGATTGTTGTAAGCTTTTGAACTATCGTAATCTAGGGTTGTGAGCCAGAAAGGATTAATGATATGAGATGCATGTATGCAATTAACAAACAAGGACAAATAGGACGTTCCTTTCAACTTTATAATATCCACACACAAATGGTGAATCTCTTTTCCTAGGTATATGGTTAACAAAATATCAACATGGGGAACCTTATTTTCGAATATTTCCCTCGGACATTTCAACCAATAGTTATATCTTCGAAAATGGAAATCAGTTCATAATAATTCCCATTAATTAGGTTTTAATCCATTTAACCAAGTATAGTAGCTTTATGCTATATTGGATTAAAACTAAATTAAGAGGTTTATTATAAATAGATTTCTCACTTGAAAAAAGTAACTAATGATTCATGTCGAAAACAAGACCATGATTAATTACTCTTAGTATTCACAATTGATTTTTGGTATTTCGTAATTGACCTAAATAATTTGCAAGCTCTTTGTAAGAAAAGGTTAGATAAAAACAATTTTGTTTCTAAGCCCATTGTAAAAAGATCTTAGAAAAAATATATTTTGGGCTTAGTATTTGGGTCATGAGCAAAAGCATTTTTGATTTATTTTTAGAAAAGTCTTATGTCCAAAGACCATCTTGAAAAATTTTGAAAATAGCTTTGGTCTGTTGGATTTAAAGAAAAATATTTATTTTGAGCTTACAATGTACTTAGGTCATATTAGAAAAATAACAAACCAAATAAGCCATGATTTAAGCTAAGATAAATTAACCATAGTCAAACAACATGCATTTGGGGTAAAACCTAAGAAAAGTAACTAGGCCAATTACATGAGCTTTAGTCTTTAGGTTAAAAGGCTTAGGTTCCCATAGCAAGTATATACCAAATGGTACGAGGCTATGAGTAGTTATGCCATGCTCGATCTCCATACCTTGAGTGAAAGTATGGTATTCCTTACATAACATAACACGGGTAACACGGGCATCCTAACTCACGCACACGATGCAATCTAATATGATGCAATGGATAATATCATTATAAGAAAGGATAGAATAATATAAAGACCAACTGAATCAACTTCTCTTATCCCCAGTGGAGTCGCCACTGTGAGCGGGGACTTTTGCCCCCACTCCCGGTGGAATGGTTCTTGCGACTTCGGCACTGTTTAGACTCGGGGCCTTAGAGAACACGGACCTAAGTCCGGAGAAAATGGAGTCACCACCCGGACGGGCCGGGAAAAAAGAAAGGGGTGGATGACTTGATTCCTAAGGAATCCCCAACCCCCTAATGGGTTCGGAAAGTTAGGTACGTGTGGGGAAGGTGAGAAATGGCCCAGCACCCCCACAACGCCCGATTCATTGGAACCGGCCTCCTTTATAGGTCTTAATATTATAAAATTCTTAAGTATAACAATATTATCCATATTACACACAATAATTGAAATAAAGCATCAATATATTAAAAATCAAAATAATGTCCAAACAAAGCAAATAAATGGACACCCATCCAAGGATGGGACATGCCTTTACATAATCCATGCCTAAATAGGACACCCATCGAAGGTAGAAACATGTCCTTTACATTGTTTCTAAAATAGAAAAGCGATTTAAATTACATGATATTTAACTAATGAGGTACCCACCAAGTGGAAACATACCTCTTACAACATTTGGAAGTCTAAATAAATCGATAAAAGTAAATAGCCATTCATCATAAATAAATCATTCATCAAAGATATTAAACGTCAATAGAAAGTAAACATCCATCCATGATAAATTAAATAAACCAAGTATTGAACTTAAATAAATTAAAGCATATAAAAATAAATCAAAGCATAATCAAATATAGAATTGAATAAGGCAAATAAAAATCTAAATTATGGCTACTGTTTCAATTTTGGGTTCTTTATTTCATGTGTTTAGGGTTTTGAAATTTGTGGAATTAGGCTACTGTGAGTTTTTAAAGGAATTAAAATAGATTAAGGTTTTATGATTCAAGAAGTTGGTAAAATTCTTTGATTAACCAATTTAGGGTTTGTGATGTAAAATCATGAACTTAGAGTTTGGGCTCTTCAAAACACTTAGATTTATGATTTTCGGTTACTGAATTATTATTTTGAGCTTACTGTGTAAAATTATGTTTATATGGTTTTTAAAGTTTTAAAGAATTAGGATTTAGAAAAAAATTAGAGTTTAAGGTTTTAAGGGAATTAGGTTTCATGATTTTGGTTTTTGGAGTTGAATTAGGGTTTTAGGATTTTTGATTTAGGGTTTTAGATTTTTAGGATTTAAAAATCAATTGATAATTTTATGGAACTTTATGAAAATAAACCAAACGATTTAAAGTTTATAGAAGCAAAAAAGAATTTTTTAGGACTTTTGAAAAGAAACAGAACCCAATTTAGGGTTTTGAAAATTTTGAAAGCAAGTTAAGGTTTTGGGGTTTTGAAGAAACAAAACTAACAAATTTAAACTTTTTGAAAAACAAAGCAACGAATTAAGGTTTTTAAACTTTAGAAAAAGTGAATTGAGGTTCTAGGGTTTTTGAATTAAAAGAAACAAAGGGATGATTTAGCTACTGTGAAGAATTGAATTTAAACAATTGATGCATACCTTTGTTTGTTGGTTCCACCAAAAATTTCTTATTAGATGAACAAAAATAAAGACAAGCTTTGCTGCCTTTGAATTGTTTGAATTATTTTTCTGCTCTCTAAAAAAAAATCAGCTTGATTCACTGTCTTTCCTACTTAGTTTCGGTCTAATTTTTTTGATCAATTTCTCCTCCGATTTCTTAATTCCTTTTTGTGTTGTTTTTAGTCTTATTTATAGAAGAATTTTATGGTTCATTCCTAGTTATTCACGAAAGCTAATATTGATAAGAAAAGGAAACCGAAACCTAATTGCATTAGGTTTTGGAAAAATTTACGTCGAAAAAATTTCGCTAGAGAAAAAAAAACTGCTGCGAAAAAATTGCGCTGGCAAAAAAAAATTGTCGCAGTTGGCTGTGGCAGGGGCGAGGACTGGCCTGCGAGCCATTTCGCCTGCAGGAAACTCCTGCGGGTGAAATGGCCCATGGCCATTCGACCCGGGCTGGTTTTCGACGACGATTTTTTTGTCGCCGATTTTTATTTTTATTTTTATTTGTTTATTTTTATTTTTTATTAATAAAAATTAGATTCTAAAGCAAAAATTGTTTAATTAAGATAAATAAAATTGTTTTGTACTAATTAAAATATATTGGACAACACAAAAATTATTTTGGAGTAATTAAATTATATCAGACCGAATTAGGTCAAAAATTAAGAGTCTACACACACTAAGCCTAAATGTCCTAAAAAGGCCACAGGAGGCTCATAAGGCACTAATGCTAAGCCTCCTAGAGTAAATCATGCATATATGTGCACAAGGCATGAACAAAAGCACAAGTATGAACAAAAGCATTCTCATTCTAAACATATTTATGGTAGTCAACATACTTCACCAAAATTTACTAAGAAAAGGAAGAGAAACCTAAAATTATTTATAATGTCATTATTGCATAAAAATGGACACACCAACACATTTTGCTATATTAGGAAGGCACACCTCAAATTGGAGGACCCTTATAAAACTTAAAGGTAAACATTTTTGTATTGTAGGTTTGCCTAAAGTCCATAACCAATGAAAGTATTTGGATAGTAGATAGTGGATGCTCAAGACACATGACCAAAAATGCAAAAATGTTTACCACTCTCATTTATAAGTAACAAGATAATGTAACCTTTGAAAATAATGCTCAATGCAAGATTATAGGAATTGGTTCCATTAGCATACTTGGTAAGAATTTAATAAAAAATGTTTGGTTAATTGAAGGTCTTAAATATAATTTGCTTAGTGTAATTATATGATAAAGAGTACAATGTTAATTTTGACTCTAAAGGGTGTAAAATTATTTCACTCAATGGTGAAAGTGCATTCAAAGGAGGAAGAATTGGTAATACCTATAAAATTGACCCATACTTTAACAATGCTTTTGAATGTTTAGTTACTTTTAGCAATGATACTTGGTTTTGGCATAAAAGATCATGGCATGTTAGTATGGACCAACTCCAATGTCTAAGCAGGAAAGAGCTTATGGATGGACTCCTCAAGATAAAATTTAACAAGGATAAAGTGTGTGAACCATGTCAACTTGGGAACAACACAAGAGCTCTTTCAAATGCAAAACAATTGCAAGTACTACTAGACCCTTAGAATTAATACATTTAGATTTGTTTGGACTAAATAGAGTTGCTAGTCTAGGTGGTAAACTATATGCATTTGTACTTGTGGATAATTACTATAGGTTTACTCGGGTTAATTTCTTGACTCATAAGAATGAAGCTTTTAACTATTATTTTTTTGCAAAAAAAGTTCAAAATGAAAAAGGCTATGTGATCACTTCTATTAAAAGTGACCATGGCAAAGAATTTGAAAAATGAAGATTCTGAAAACTTTTGTAATGAATTTGGTTTCTCACATAATTGTTGTGCACCTAGGACACCACAACAAAATGGTGTGGTGGAAAGAAAAAATAGAACATTGGTAGAAATAGCTAGAACAATGCAAAAGAGTATAATCTATCTTTATGTTTTTAGGTCAAAGCCATTAACACTACTTGTTATGTTTCAAATAAAGTTTTTAAAAGACCCCTAATGAATAAAACTTCTTATGAGCTATGGAATGAAATAAAATCTAAAGTCTCATATCTCAGAGTATTTGGATGCAAATGCTTCATATTAAGCATCAACGAAAATCTTGGAAAATTTTCATCTAAATTGGATGAAGGAATTTTTTTAGGCTATTCCTCTACTAGCAAAGCTTATAGAGTCTTTAATAAAAGAACATTAGTAGTTAAAGAATCAATGAATGTTATTTTTGATGAATGCTCTAAACTTGATCATGGAAAAGGTAGTGCTCTTGATGATTTTGTAAGTACATTTGATAAGCTTGAGATAAATGAGGCCCTTAAGGAAGATATAGAGGAATAATCTCAAGAAGAACCTAAAGTAGAAAATACTCAAAAGCTACCAAAAGAATGACAATATTGAAAGGATCATCCTAAAGAACTTGTTATTAGCGATACTTCAAAGGGAGCAACTACTAGATCAAAACTTAGATATTTAGACTCTAAGTAGCATTTGTTTCTCAAATTGAGCCAAGGACTATTGAGGATGTTCTTAATAATGATTATTGGATGATTGCTATGTAAGATGAAATTAACCAATTTGAGAGAAACAAAGAATAGGAACTTGTTCCTAAACCCAATAATTGTAATGGTTAGAATTTTAAACATTGAATTTCTGAGGTATAAGCATATTAGATTGTGAATGAAGTGGATAGTGGTATGAATGTGTGAAATAGATGGGAAAATAAATAATAGAGTTATATTTTTAAGTAGAGAAAATAAATTTAAAGAATCATTAAATTAAGAGTTGACTTTAGGAGCAAATTAAAAAGTAATGTACTAAAAGCTATGGTGTGAGCATCACACCTTAAGAAAACCTAAAAGCTATATAAAGTGAATACTAGAATTTTCTTTTTCCTTCTTCCTTATCCCTTAGCCGACCTCACCATCACCATCATTATCTCTTTACCTTCTTTTTCCTTCTTCTACCAACTTCTTCTACCAACTTAGATGAAAAACTAGAGAACCTTTGCATAAATCTTAAAATTTCTAGGGGAATTTGTAAGATCAAGTGAGAAAATCATTAAATATTGAAGAGAAATTGAGAAAGAGAGAAAGAGCACATATAAAGGAGGTTTGTGCTTATATGTTTATATTTTGCTAATATGTTACTTTCTTTTGATTTTTAAAGCATGTGTAAATTGTTTGAGTAATATTGATTGAGTTGATTGTGAAAAACTTGTGGTTTGCCTAGATTATACTAAGGTTAAACCTAATTCATGGATTATATGACTAGCCAAAGAGGCGGACATTCTAGTGATAGTGGACACCTAGTGTCACAGAGAAAGTGGGCCTTTGGCCATATTTTTTATAATGGGTATTTTCTTGCCATCAGTGACCCGTTATCCAAACTTAAGGTTTAAAATTTAGTGTGAGTGGGTGTTGTCCCAAGATAACAACCAAGAGGGGGAAGGGGGGGTGGATGAATTGGTTGATTTAAAGAAGTGATGGTAAATTAAAAATTTAAAACAACAAGAATAACAAGATGATGAAGGAGTAGAGTAGAGAAGATTAAACACAAAGAGTTTATAGTGATTCAAAATACCTCGATCCTACGTTCACTTCCTTAATGACTTGTTAAGGTTGCACTAGTCTTGAGTTTTTACAAGCTTAACTCTAACTTGGTATTTTCAAAAGCTCACATTCAACTTTTATAAGGTTTGAGTATTATCTTCACAACCCTATAAGAGTTTTCCTAAGGCTTACTCTAAAACCCAAGTGTTTCAAAGCTAACATTCAACTTACAATGGTATTTTGTTTCTCACACCCAACATTCAATCAATAAAAATGTAAATTTTGATACGAAGAATTAAAATTAGTTTGCCTTAGCTATATCAATTACAATTGCCTTCAAACAAGGGATTTCTTCTGGTATTTATAGCCATTAGGACTTAAACTAGCTATTGGAAGTGGTTCCCATATGTTTAGTTCTTATTTTCTACTTAAATTATTGTTAAGACACATTGTACAGTTGCCATATGCCTTGACCAGTCGTACAATTCAAATTTTCTTCAATGGCTATCTCTAACGGTAACTTTAAGTGGCCCGATAGGATCATAACTTCCCATCTTGCTATGTCTTGCGATAGCACATAGGGCTTATGTTGTCACACAATGTATGGTTACTATTTAATTTGAAATCCTTCTTCCATATATCTAATTATCATTGATCTAACATGTTTGGCTCTAAAATTCAAATTGGCTAGTATGATGTGGTCGCACAAATGGAGTTTATCACCACACAACATTATCGCTATCTCTTCTGTGGTTAGTAAAAGTTTTGGTTATGTCTTATGCGGTCACATGAATGGTGGGTGGTCATACAGTACGTCAAGTCTCAATCGGACACTCTGGCCTGTGGGTGGTCATACAGTACGTCAAGTCTCAATCGGACACTCTGGCCTCTATCATCTCTGTAAGTTTTAAGATTTTTGTCTATTGGATTATGCTATCTCTCGAAGCTTTTAAGCGGCCAGACAATTGGCTTGCAGTCAGCTATGGGTACTCCAGGGACCGTGATATCTTCTGTGCTTTAAGGAGTTTCTTTCCCTTTGCTTTTGTGTGGTCGCTCAGTATGTTGGGCGATCGCATGAAGCCTAACATTGAGTACCTATAAAAAAAAACTTGTTTGAACTTATTAGCACACATCAATTTGATTGTCACTGATAAAAATGGAGTTTAATTGTCCAACAATCTCCTCCTTTTTGACTTTGGCAATCAAATTAAATTGAACATTTATAAGCAGTAACTCAATCAAGTGCATTTTCAATTTGGATAAATTTAAATGTAAGTCTTTAATACCCATTATTATTGTTTGATTTTAGTTTTTCCTATTAGTTACTCCCCCTTAATTTATACTCCCCCTTAGTTGTTGTTTTAATGCAATATATAATGTATATAATTCAATTTATGTATCTTCTCCCCTTTGACAAAGGCAAAAAGAAAAAGATAAAAACTGGAAAATGAAAGAAATATCATTACAATAAGAGAAATAGACAAAGAAATTTCATTAAACTTGAAAATTACAATACAAAGTAAAAGATAAAAATAAATGCAAAAGAAAGAAAACACAAGACATAATTAGAAAGACTAAAAGACTAATCTATGACTTTCTCTTTTCCTTTTATAGATGGAGGATGAGGAGGAATGCCTTCATCTTCATCAAATGATAGAGTAAGAGAGTAGCCATGTGAGGATTGAGAGGGTTCTTCATATGGACTTTCAATGTATTCACTCACATCCCATTTACTAAGCTCACATTGTGGAAGATTAAATTTCCCTTGCATCTCATAGATGTCATGATGAATATGAGATAGGATATCAATCTTCTTATTGAGTTTAGTTATCCTTTTAGTCACATCCTTCTTGAAATGAGTGAATTGCTTTTGGAAAGAGTGAATGGCTTTAAAAAGGAGCTTCAAGGGTTTGGAGGATTCACCCTTTTCTTTTATAGGTTTGGTTTGTTTGGGAGGGCTCTTAACTTCAATAGTGATAGGATCTCTTTCTTCTTCTTGTGTGATATGATACCTAGGTCTTTTCTCTCTTTTTGAATCACATCTTTGCTACCAAAGGTGTACTCATAATAGTCATCAACCTTTTGAATACACATAGCATGTTCAAGATAATTAAGGTTGATAGAATTGGTGGCAGGGTCAAAAGGATCACTTAGGGTTGCTAATTTTTCAGTGGTTAGCAATCCTAAATGCCTAGCAATTTGAGTGACTTAGGAAGAGAGAAAGATAGTCCCAGCCCTACACTTGCCATGGTGAGGGAAAGTGTCAATGAGGAATCGGGCAGTTTGGACGAGTTTGTTATATTCCAAGGCATACAAGAAGAATAACTCACGTTGTGTGACTTTCTCATTGCCATCACTCCTTTGATGGATAGTGTAAGTGATAATCCTATGAAGGAGCCAAAAAGATGAGGGTTCTAAAATGGATAACTTTGGAGGACCTATTATTATATTCGGTTTCTATGGATAGTTCACTCTAAAAAATGAAAAATTCTTCAAAGAAAAGTCCTTGTCATAATAAGAGAATGCTCTATGAGTTTGAAAGCCCCAAACTTTAGCAAACTCCTCTAAGGAGAGGGCAAACTCTTGATCAAAATGTTAGTGTATGTGCCCTAGGCCATTTATTTGGATCTTTATATTATACATTCATTATTAATAAATGAGGTTTTATTATCATTATTGTTTGTTTGCATGTTACACAATTTTGATATTTGTCCCTGGTTTATTATTGTTATAGAGATAAAAAAATAATTCTTAACCAGTATGAACATTGATTTGATAATCATCAGATGGTTATGTGTATAGTGATACAAATCAATTTCATAGATATTTGTTAGAGAACAATGTATTGGATAGACCCATCATGAGATTACTACATGGGTTAGTGTCATAAGTAAATCTCATGATAGTTATGTATTAATTCTTTGACTTGAGATTGTCATAGTTTCCAATATAAGGACTATTATATTTTGACATGATCAAACATTATCCGTAACTGGATAGTAATAAAGGTTATGATCATATATGATAGAAATTATGTAGAGGATAATAAACAATCAAGATAGAATTTGTCCCTCTCTTTGAGAGAGATATCTTTTGGGCCCCTCGATAAGTGAGACTGTGAAATGCATGGCCATGCTCAAATGAATTGATAGTGTGATCAATTTCATTTGTTTTTTTTATCAGTCTACTTGGAGATCGAGTAATCATAAGTTTGGACAATATAAGTATGACGTTGACTATGACTTATGTTCAAGCTAGGTATCGTGTGACAAAGGGATTAATGCATGTAATATTATTAGGCAAATTGGACATTCCTTATATTAATTGGGTAGTTGTAACGCCTTGCTAGAGGCCAATTACGACTTGTTGGTTTAATAGAGATTAAATTGACTGCCAATTAATATGGGCCTATCAGGTCACACACAAGAATGCGCTTTGGGCTGGATATAATATTAATAATATTAATATTAGATATTAATATTTATTATTATTATTATTATTTTCATTTTTTATATATATATTATTAGATAATATATTCAGAATCATTATTAGATTTGGATTCTGAATTTGACTTACCTTATCCAATTTCGAATTGGATTCTGGAGTGATTATATTCACTCCAGACGTTAAGTCTTCTCAGAGGTAACATTAGAAAATGAAAGAGAATGAAAACAAAGGAACCCTAATACGTTTTAGAGAAAACATTTTTCCAGCCTTCGCCGTTGCAGAGAGCTAGCACTCCAGACGGTAGCATTCGTGTGGATACGCGATAGAGGGTGTTTCGCGATCGAGGCATCTCTTCCAAACTGTGATTTCGAATCATCAATAGGTTAGTTCTTTGAACACTTTCGTCGAATTAAATGAATAGCATGGATCCTGGTGGGAAATCAGAGATCAAAAATTTTTCCGCTGCTTGTTTTTGGTTTGCAGTGATCTCCTTGATTTCCTAACACAAAAAAACTAAATTATACTCCTTTGAATCCTATGGGAGCATTGTGGTTCTTTTCTACCCTAAGGGACATCAAGAACTTTCTTGAGAGGCTAGGGTATCCTAGTTCATTAGGAAAGGCAAATGTCTCCAACTAGGGCTGTAAATGAGCCAAGCTACTCGAGCTCGGCTTGGGTCTCGGCTCGGTAAAAGCTCGTTCAGGCTCGAGCTCGAACTGCTCATTTGTTAAATGAGCCAAGCTCAAGCTATGAAATACTCGGCTCGTTAGCTCGTGAGCTAGCTCATTTAAAAAGCTCGTGAGTTAAGCTCGTAAGCTAGCTCATTTAGTGTATTAGATTAAAAATATATATAATTTAATTTATATATATTAAACTATTTATGTGAATATATTAATTTTTTGACTAACTTAATTTATATAATTTATTAATATATGATATATGTGATAAACAAATTAAATAATATACAATATAAAATAGCTTAGTAATTTATAGTAAAATATAAAATTATAGTAATATAATATTTTATTTTTGTTAATATATAATTATATTATTCATCTTTCATACAAACATAAATTTTAGTATATCTTTTATGAAAATTTAGAAAAAGTGAATTAAAAATAAAAATTAAAATAAGTTTATTGAGTTTGTTAAACTTGTTTAAATCAAGCTCGAGTTCAAGCTCGAGATACATGATATATGAGCTAGCTCGATACAAGTTCGGGCTTGGCTCGGGCTCAATTCGAGTTCGAGTTCGAACTCGACTATTTTATAATGAGCCGAGCTTGAGCTTTCCAAAGCTCGGCTCGACTCGGCTCGATTACAGCCCTATCTCCAACCTATCCTATCAAGATACCTATATAACTCACTTTGGATGTTGAGGGTGATAAGCATACCTTCAGTAGGCATTTTAGTAGGCTCAATGGTTTTCTTTTTGAGCATGTAATATTTGGTCTTTTCTTATTTAGTTTTGTGTTTAGGTTTATAGGGTTGGACACTCTTTCTTGTGAAGTATTTTGGCTGAGTTTGTGGTTCACTAATGATACCCCTTTCCCTTTCTCAATGGTTAAGGCTTTCTTCTTGAAAGTCTTAGGTTTAGGTGCCATGTTAAACATAAAAAGAAAAAAGAAATGTAGAAGAAAGAATAGAAATGTAGAATAGAGAGTGTTAATGTAGCTTGCAACCTTCACAAACGTTCTTCTTGATGATCAAAACTTTGAGAGAATATTTGGAGAGGTGTATATGTGTTTGTAAAATTGTATTTCACTATAAAATAAGGGTATTTATAGACAAATTTGAAAAATAGCTATTTTATGACCGTTGGAGACAAAATAGGTATAGTTGTGCAAATTGTAACATTTAAAAATTTGGTAGTTACACCTCGCGTGCAATCGCACATGTTGTTGTGGGACCGCAAGACCTCTCTTATGACCACTACATGTAGGAAGCAGTCACACAAACCAATAAGATGTATAATGGTTGAGAAATTTAAAATTTATGAATTTGAGTGACCACACAATTTAGTTATGCATTCGCACAAGAATGATTTTTGGTGATTAAGGGACACATAGGTGTTGTGTGATCGCATAAGGGCGGTGAGTGACCACAATATGGAATTTAGTGAAAGTTTTGATGAAATTTTAAATTTTTAAGATCAAAATAGGATTTGGAGGTGGCAAAGAGTAATTATTCAAGAGATTTTCCATCAATCATACCTATATATTTTTTTATGAAGTTCATCCTCTCTTCATTTAGGGGTTTTATAAAAATGTTGGCAAGTTGATCTTAAGTGTCAACAAATTCTAAGTCTACATTTTGATTTTAAACATTATCTCTTAAAAAATGATGCCTAATGTCTATATGTTTTGACCTAGAATGTTGAATGGGATTCTTGGATTGATTAATTGCACTTGTGTTATCACACTTAATGGGTATGTGATCAAACATTTTTATACAATCTAGCAACTGTTGTTTTATCGAAAGAAATTGTGTATGATAAAAACAAGCAGCAACATATTCGGCTCCGCGGTAGATAAAGAAACCTATATTTATTTCTTGCTAAACAAAGAAACTAGGCATTCACCAAGAAAATGACATGCTTTAGTGGTACTTTTTCTATCTAATAGGCTACCGGCAAAATCTGTATCTAAAAAATCTAAAATGTCAAATGATGTATTTTTAGGATACCATAGACCTAAATGCATTGTTCCACTCAAGTATTTTAGAATTCTTTTAATAGTATTTAAATGTAATTCTTTAGAGCATGATTGAAAACTAGTACACAAATAAACACTATACATTATATCAGGTCTAGAAGTGGTTAAGTAGTGATCCAATGATACCTCGATATTTCTTCTTATTTACCATCTTACCACTTTCATTTTTGTCTAGCTTCAATGATATGCTAATTAGAGTTTGGCTTAGTTTGCAACCATCCATTTCATGCTTTTTGAGAAGTTCTTTTATGTATTTGGATTGGTTGATGAATATCCTGTCCTTGCATTGCTTAATTTGTAAACCATAGAAGAATTTAAGTTCACACATCATGCTCATTTCAAATTCCCTAGTCATACAAGAAGCAAATTCTTTACACAAAGATTTATTAGTAGCACCAAATATAATATCATCAACATAAATTTGTATAATCAAAATTTCATGAATTTTCTTTTTAACAAAGAGAGTTGTATCAACTTTGCCTTGAAAAAATATTTTTTAGCAAATAGACACTAAGTCTATCATACTAAGCTCTTTTAGCTTGTTTCAATCCATATAGTTCTTTGGTGAGTTTGAAAACATGATTTGAAAATTTGTAATCTTCAAAACTGGGGGTTGCTAACATACACTTCTTCATTTATAAATCCATTTAGAAATGAACTTTTGACATCCATTTAAAAAATTTTAAAATTCATATGACAAGCAAATGCAAGCAATATTCTAATAGCTTTTAGCCTAGCAACGGGGGCAAAAGTCTCATTATAGTCAAGGCCCTCCTTTTGGTTATAGCTTTTGGCTACCAATCTAGCTCTGTTCCTAATAATGAGACCATCTTCATCAAGCTTATTCCTATATACCCATTTGCAACCAATAATTGGATGATCCTTGGGTCTAGGAGCAAGTTCCCACATTTTGTTTCTTTCAAATTAGTTGAGTTCAACTTGCATTGCATTCACCCAACATTCATCACTAAGAGCCTCCTCAATGGTTCTTGGCTCAATTTGAGAAATAAAAGCAATATTAGCATCTAAATATTTAATTTTAGATCTAACAATTATTCCCTTTGAAGTATCACCAATGACAAGTTCATTGGGATGATCCTTCTTATTTTTTCAATCTTTGGGTAGCTCTTGAGTCTCTTCCATCATAAATTATTCTTGTACCATTCTTGATTCTAGCTCATTATTGTACTTTGGAATATTTTTTTATCTCAAGTTCTTCAAATGTACCTATAAAATCATCAAGAGCACTACCTTTCTTTTGATCAAGCTTAGAAGATTCATCAAAGATAACATGTATTGATTCTTCAACTAATAGAGTTCTCCTATTAAATACTCTATATGCCTTACTAGAAGATGAATATCCTAAGAATATGTCTTCATATGATTTGGATGAGAATTTTTTCAAAATTATCTTTGGCATTCAATATGAAGCATTTACATCTAAATACTCTAAGGTATGAGATTTTGGGTTTTCTTCCATTCCAAAGCTCATAAGAAGTTTTTTTTTATCAAAGGTGATGGCCTGATTAATCTATTTTTGATCTTTGGTAATCAAATTGAATTAAACTAATACTTATATCAAGTTACATTTTGTAGGAACTTATATTTTTGAAGAAAATATCAAAAGTTCGATCGGACAACACTAACTCCCAACCGGACCTTCAATGCCAAGTTGAGAAAATTCACTCAGAAGGTTTCACGGTCCGAGGTACGCTCAAAATCTCACAGTACCACGTGAAGTCTGACCAGACCTCATGATGTACCGACTAGACTATCAAGGTAGATTTTCCTAAAATCATCCAGTAGAGTTCCCGACTAGAAGTACGCTCTGTTTTTGGCCGGACCACCATTATTTTGACCGGACCTGGATGTAGTCCGATCAAGATGTTTAAATAATTCACAAGTCAGAAGCTGCTTAACCTCCACTCAATTAGTGAAAGCCACGTGGACCAACCGTTGGAAAAACATTAAACAAAAGTTCAAATATTCCGACTGGAACATTGTGTAACATCCGTGATTTTGGAGAAATTAAATAAGTATTTGGAGATATAAATTGTATATACTCAAT
Source organism: Garcia nutans (assembly GCA_947685225.1). Taxonomy (NCBI): domain Eukaryota; kingdom Viridiplantae; phylum Streptophyta; class Magnoliopsida; order Malpighiales; family Euphorbiaceae; genus Garcia; species Garcia nutans. The sequence goes on from CANTUV010000041.1 coordinate 13,831,176, forward strand.
ATATATATCTAGAGTATATATAACATATACATATGGTATATTAATTGTATATGTTGGATTAATACATTACATACTTAATATTTAATACACATATAAGGTACATTTAATGTGCGTATAAAATACACATTACTTGTGCATATGTGTAATATCCCAAATTTTTGAAAAGTTCTAATTTTTGGAAATTTGATAAAATAAATTATAATTTAAATGGATAAGTGGAACATATTTGTGATATATATGTAAAATATACATAACATATAAAAGTCAACACTTTTTAAAAGAAAAGTAAAAGTAAAAGGGTATTTTGGTAATTAAATCTTAGAAATTCAAAATTAATAAAATAATTCAAAAATAAATTATTTTTGAATGGAAGAGGGAATTTATGACTTTTAATTTATTAAATAAATAAATAAATAATTATTAAATTATTTTAATATATATATGGTTTAAAATAAAAGATGAAAGGAAAAAAAAATTAAAAGTCTTCATCTTCTTTCTTCTTCTTCTCCAAGCTGAATTCTCCATGGCCAAAGAGGGAGATTTTTAGCTTCTTCCATCATCAAATTCTTCAAGCTTTCAAGGGAATAAGAGTAGTTTTGGTGATTTTCCAATAAGTAAGTAAGCTTTATTTCCAAAATTATGAAGTTCTTTAAAACTTATGAATATGTATGAATTGAGTTTTTGAAAGAGCATGTTATAATTGTTGGAATGGGTATGGAAGACGTTCTTTTGATGAATAAACAAGGATTTTAAGGTTGGATTAAAGAAATGGTTGAGTTTGGGTAAGATTGGTGAAGAGAGAGAATTTAGGGTTATGGGACATTTGAGTTTTTGAGATCATGAGTTTTAATTGTGCAAATTGATTCCAAATGGATTTTTTTGATGCATAAACAAGGATTTTAAAATCAAATGATGGTTCTAGTTGAGTTTGGATAGAGTTTGAAGATGGTAGTATTGATTTAGGGTTTTGAAAAAGTGAATTTTCAAAGAATGATTAATCGTTTGATTTTAATGCTTAAATCATGTTATTTAATGATACAAGGGTTGGAAATAAGATTGAAATGATAATTGGATTGAGTTGGAATGGAGATCCTTCAATGGTGAAGGTTATGACATTTTAGGGTTTTGAGCATAAGCCTGTGGTTAATTAATGTAATTGGTTTAAACATGCTAAAACATGTTTCTAATGATATTAATAATCTTAAAACACTAATTTAAATGGCTTGATATGATTTTTCAAAGTTAAAGTGATGTGAAGCTTAATTTCGGGATTTGGTTTAGAGTGATATTTAATTATGGTTTGATGTTGAGAATACCTTAGAATGTGATATTAAATGATTATGTATGATCACATTTAGTATAGGCACCGAGGGAGGTTGATTTGCTTCATCCAAGTGGTTAAGGGCAAGTTGGAAGGATAAGATTGGAGGTTGTGTTAAGCCTTGCTTTGGGTTGCTAGTGGAGGTATGTACAAACTTTGAATATATTGTTTATATTTGCATGACATTTGGGCTTAACGCATTTTGGTTGGAAAATGTGTTAAGTTACTTGGTTCATTGATTGAATATGAATAATGTGCTATGACATTTGTAATATCATATATGTGTTAAATGCATTGTGAAAAGCCATTGATAATGGCTAAATTGTGTAGAATGTGAAATATGTATATTATGTGAAAATACCCAAAGTAATTGATTAATGTGTTGTGAATGCAAAAATGAGATATGTGGAATAATGAAATGAATTGATATTGATAAAAATGAGAAAAGTGAGAAAAATAAGAAAGATGTGAAAAATGATAAAAATGAGAAAAAAAATGTGAAAATAAGGCAATGTACCTAGATTGAATATGTGACAATGAGAAAGAGATTAATAATGAGAAAAATGAATAAATGAAAAAAAAGTGAGAAAAAGATGATATAATAAGGCAATGTGTCTAGTTTGATCATGAGAAAACGAGAAAAAATTTTGATAAAGGAATTATGAAAGAATTTGATAATGAGAAATATGAATAAATTGCGTGCCTAGTATGTTATTTAATTTTTAGAGTTCTAGATTTGGCGGTATGCCTATGATTGCCTACGGGCTAAATGCTGGAATGCTAAAAAGACTGGGTCGTAAGCCAGGCCAGTTGATAAATATGATGTTTTTGGGGTGAAAAGACTGGGTCGTAAGCCTCAAAAACTGTAGCAGTCTAGTCGAGGACCAAGATACTGGGGCCTAAGGGTCTAGCCGGGTTGAGGTCCAAGAGACTAGGGTTGTTACATTATCCATGGATATATTGCCTACGGGGCTAGACACATGGTGTCATTATGGACCAAAGCAGTAACTCTAAAATTTGAATAGCATATTAGATCCTTTTTGGGTCCATGCTTGTCATTGCTTTAATGTGAATTATGAATTATAATACAGTTGAGCAATATAATGCTATGAGTAGTGATTATAAAATATTTGAAAAATATAAGAAAGTAGAATGGTGTGACATATATATGCATTGTGCATTGGCATTGCATTGAGTTTTATTATTATTATCAAAGTTTGTACCACTTCGGCTTGGCGCGATTGTAATTCGTCGCGCAGGTGTCATGGATGATTTGGTAGAGCCGGAGAGTTCTATTAGACCTGGTCGGGTCTAGGTTTATATTTATTGAGCTTGAAGAGTTATTTTTGGGTACATCAAGATCAGAGCCAGTGGCCAGCATGTAGATATTTGATATTACAATGTATTTTGATATTATATATGTTATGATATGTTTTTGGAAGTATATAATGTTGTGAACCTCGGTTTTCCGCCCGAAAAGGATCCGGGCGAAAGTTCACTCGTTGTCAGGAGTCGTCACTCAGTTTATTTTGTTCGAAGGGAAAAACTAAGAAAACCCTTGTTTGACTCCAATAACTTGTCCAATGTAAAGGTTTCTAGTCTGCGAACCCAAGGAGGATTCGGGGACTATGTCATGTATTTGACTAACTCGATAATAAATAATAAAAAAAAGAAATGAATGTAAAAGGGACGAAGAAAACAGAATAAAGAGATTGTTATTAAAATGTGGACTTGCTATTTGGGGTGAATCCCAAATATGCCTACATACTCCCGTTTGAATGGGAGATCAAAGTCCATGTAGTTCGGAAAAGCCTATTTAAAGGCGATGAAATTTATGCTTCATGCATGTGTGTGTGTATGCTTCGTGCATTTGTCGGGCTTTTTGCCAAATTTGTGAGATTTAGCACTTAGTGCCAAAATTGTATAATTTCGGGTACTTAGTACCAAAAGAGTTCGATTTAGGCTTCATGCCAAAAGTTCATTTTAATAGCGCCGTTTAGGTACTTAGTACCAAAGAGATGCAATTTAGGCTCCGTGCCAAAAAAAGAGTTGATTTTATTTACGGCTTAATGCCGAAAGGGTGATTGATTAGTCCATTAGGCCCTCAGACCTAAAAAGATTAGGTCTTTGACCGAGAAGAAATTAAGAAGAAGATTAGAATGCTTATGATATGCTCGAATTGACCAAAGATGAATTATGATATTACCTTGATTAGAATTTTTCCACTTCTAAGTTCCAGATCTTGTTTCCTTGCACTTTTGAGTATGATTCTTGCTTTCTACAACACAATATTAGAAATTCTTAAGCATAAAAATTTCGTCAGCATCTGGGCGTAGGAAGTCCAAAAGTTTCTTTCTTTTGAAAATCTGAAGCCTATTTATAGGCAAAATCGGGCTGGACGGCGGCCGAGCCGCGGTGAACGGCGGCGAGCCGCCGGCGCTACGGCGGCTGGCCGCCGGAAACACGGCGGCCAGGCCGCCGTCCTGGCCCACCGCGACTCGCGCTATTTCTGCTAAAACTGACTTTTCGGGAGCCACGGGCCTCCAAAAATTATTCCGGGACCATATCCGTGATCCTCACGTCGTCCCGGACATTTCAAGTACCATGAAGACATACTTTCGGTGGACTTTTACCGTTGTCCCCCGGTCTGGCTTGGTCTAAGGAAATTGGCTTTTCAAGCCCCAAAATTCGAGTGTTCACAATTGCCCCCCACTGGGGTCCATAAAAATGATTTATGGAACTCAGTGGTCTTCTGAAGAGCGAATTTTGAGCGAGGTGCAAAAAGACCCGCATTTTCATTTTTTTCTATAAATAGGCTCATTTCATTCAATTTTCATTTGCTTTCATTCATTCTTCTTCTTTCACTTCTTTCAAATTTTCTTTCGACGATGGATTTTACCGGCTTTGAAGACCTCGAAATCCCACTCCCTCCCTGCAATCTTTTACTTGAGGAGGAGAAGCACAGTTCTCGGACCGGCTGCTATGAGGTGAGTACATTCCCATTTGTCCATCTGGTATGCATGCTTAGGAATTTTATTTATTTCCAGTAAGGAACTTAGAAATAAATTTTAGGAACATTTCCTTTACATGTACTAGTAATGAATTAGGATCTGTACCAGGCTTCATTATGTTCTGCCATCAGTAATTATTTCTAGTAAAGAACTTAGAAATAATCCTTTAAGAATCCACACCCGGCTGGGGAAAGAACTTAAATCTTTTCTGAATTTGTCCAACTTTTCTGAAATATTTTTTTTAGGACTCTACGATCAAGATATCTATAGCTGAGCGTCCGATGGTCACTATTCCGGCTTACATCTTTGATGCCGGGCACCCAGTGGGGGATCTTATCAGACCTGCTTTCCTCCACCATTTGAGGGCTATAGATGTGGGCAGAGATATCCACCGGGATTTGATCTGTGCTTTAGCCGAGCACTGGTGGCCTACTACTGACACTTTCCATTTTTCTTGGGGGGAGATGACAATGACGCCTACTGACTTTTCCATCATTTATGGGATTCCCTTTGGCGTTGAGATGGTGGAGTCCTATGATGACTGGCGGCAGGACATTTCTTCAGCCGACATGATTACTTTGATCGGGGTTGACTATCCTCGATATCAGGCGCCTCGCTGCATTCAGCGGAGGTGGCTTGTGGAGCAAGCGCCAGGTATCTACACTGGTTACGAGACAGGCAACCTTACTGCTGACCAGGCGGCCAGGTTTACCTTGCTTCTCCTGTTTGCTAGCTCCTTCTTATCAAACAGGAAAGATGCAGTGAGTCTCAATGTGCTGAAGAGCCTACTTGACCTGACACGGCTTCATACGTACGATTGGGCCAGCATGATGCTGTGTAGGTTGTATGACGACATGTCTGACCTCTGCTATACCCGTATTGCTCCCTGTGGCTTGTATTACTTCTGGGAGGTAATGTAAATAACATTTCCCCTATCTTTATATATGTTGACATACACCAATTCTGCTATTTTTTTTCAGACTTGGGCTTACGAGTACTTTCCTGGCATCGCCCCTTTTCTTCGTGAGATACCTGCCCCCGCCGATCCTCTTTCCCCCATTGCTTGGAGGTGGTATAGAGAGAGGGTAGAAGTACCAAAGAGGAAACTTCCCATCAGAGGGCTGAGATCATTCTTCGACAGCTGCCCAATGGACTCAGTAAATGCTTTATCGTCATCTTTTTTATTATATTAGAGAAAATGATTCACTAATATAACAAATTTTTACAGGTTGCATCTGAAGTGATGTCTCACCGACTGGCAGAGTGGATTGCTCAGGATTACAGCTTTCGGCGATCAGAGTTTCTGACTCGCCGTCGATTCATACTTCCCCATCCAGAGTTTCGACGGTATTATCTCGCTGAGAGGGTGACTTTCCAGATCGCCGGTTTCCGTGCAGTTCCCATGGATCCCCCTGATGATATGCTATCTTCAACACTTCTGCCTGTTACTGTGTCCCAGTATGAGGGCGACCCTTTCGAGTCGGCTTATGCCCCGAATGAGGATTATGACTTCTACTGCCTTCATCGACTGATGCCATGCATTGGGACATAATTTGACTCTGTACCTCCTTATCGGTCTTCCCACTCTTTGGCTCCTACTTCTGGCACTCCGAGAGACCATCCTTCTCCCGATCGGCAAGCTGACAGACCCTCTTCCTCTAGGGCTGAGACTTTCGCTTTCGGGGCTGGACCATCACACACTGGAGGAAGCAGCAGTTCATCTCATTTGAGGCCTCCCGCATCCGTCCTTACAGCTACCCGCCAATTTGACCCTATTTTAGCTGACTTGAGGCTGCCTTATGCTGCTCGTTATCATGCACCTGGTGGTTGGGTGACCCGACCAATTAGTGCAGAGGGTGCATTATATCGGAGCTTTGCTCATGTCACTCAGGTATATTCTCATAGAACTTTTCATGAAAAGGATTCATAAAATTCTCTTGAGATTGATTATGATTTCGTCTCTTTTACAGGTACCAGAGGGCCTGATCACGGAAATGGCGGCACTGATTACTGCTTTCTCGGATGAACTGTCTGGTGCTTGGACTGAGGCTGCTTACGAGAGGCAGAGCAGGCCGCAAAGACGAAGAGGCTGGCACTGATTTTTTTTCATACTTGTCTTGAACTATGCTTGCTGTATTTAAACTATTCCCCTTATGTACTTTGTACCTTTCATGTTTTTCAGCTATTATATGAACTTATCTGTAAACCTGCACTTATTTGTTAGTATTAACAGCACATATGTATGCATGATGCTTTTTCTTTTTAGAAATCTATTTTAAAAATAAATCCCTGACACAATCCCAAAAAATAGCACATAACAGGGCCTAAACAGGTCCAAAACATGAGAATTTTACAAAACATCAAAAAAGAGGAATCAGGACGGTCGGCGGCGGCCGAGCCGCTGCCCGGGCCAGACCAGTATAAAACTCAAGGTTGTCTTACATCTGTGGGTCAGAAAGCAATCCTCTTACTGCAAGATCTTATTATTTTTTTTCAAATAACAATGAATCCCCTTTTTAATCACGTGATGCATAATTGGACCAAAAGTCTCCACAACGTTGAAAGGATCAACATGGGGAGGTACGGGTTGAAAGCTGTCGCCACCCTCAGAGGTGTAGCTGTAGACTGGGATTTCTTGCACTCTTGCATCAGGTTTTGGGATCCCCAAGCCCATGTTTTCAGATTTGGGGCTCGGATGGAGGAAATGTGTCCTCTTTTTGAGGAGTTCTGCTCGATCATTGGGTGAGATCCAAATGCCCCTCTTGTGAGGCATGAGGTCCAAATCGGGTATGTGGGATCTTTTCAGAGGCTTTTTAGCTTCACAAAACCCCAAGCCCAAGCTATGATTATAGATGGGGATAAGGCGATGCTGCTTCCCCTAATTGATGAATTCTTGACCGCCGATTTTGAAGACGATATTCAATTGAGGCATAGAATGCGAGCCTTCGTCTTTTGTCTGTTAGCTGGGTTCCTCTTCAACCGTGACCCCGGCTTTGGAGATTTGAGACTTTGCCCAATGGTTAGGCAAATGGAAGAGCTCAACTGTATCGGGGGCATGATCCTGGCTGAGACTATTCAGAGTCTCGACAGATGTGCACTTGGATTTGAACGTTGGACCGTCACCCCGGTCATCCTTCAGGTAATTTATACCTTTTGTTTCTTTTTTACTTATTCCATCATCTCTCTTTTCCTTTGTAAAATAGAAAGGATCTATTTTTTCAGGTTTGGCTGAGAGATCATCTTCGAGTGGTTGCAGCCCCCCAGACTTTGACCTACAACCCTTCGCAGTACCGCACCAGGAAAATTCAGATTTCTTTTCCCTCTATGGCCGAATGGACTGTTTGGCTGTTTGAGCTTGGACCGGAAGAATTATTATGGTTCGTCCCTTGGTATAGGATTCCTCAATTCATGGAGGCAAATGCCGTGCACAACCATGTCTACCTGCTTGGGTTCACTCACAGTACTTGGTACAGTGCTTCCCGCGTCCTTAGGCAGATGGGTATTGATCAGAGAGTTCCCCTTCCTGTCGGGCTTACCATTGCTTCTCCTATTACCCCCGGGGTTACTCGGGCTATTCTACAGACTTGGGTCAGAGACCATCGGATGATCAGGCCTTGTACAGAGCCTTCCCTCGTTCAGCCCACTCCAGAGTACAGGACCTGGTTTATAGCTGAGGTTTGGCCCGTTGAGAAACCGAGGAGGTGTGCATTGCTGCAGGAGTTGGAGGGAGAGGGGGTGTAGGATTTAGATCCCAGGGTGACTCCATTGTCTTTTCTGTTTTTGGGTTGTTTTTACCTTTTTGGTTTTGGGGGAATATGACTTGATCTTTTTGTGTTTTATAGGCTGAATGACTCTTTTTGTAACAGATGATTCTCTTTTTGTAATGAATGATTCTTAATGAATGACCCTTTTGTTTGCTTTCCAAGCATTATCTACTTTATTTATTTGCTCTTATTTTTGCCTAAGCCGTCCTTTCGGATTTTCAACTTAGCGAGCTCTTACCCATTCTTGCCTAAGCCGCCCTTTGCGGGTTTTCAGCTTAGCGGGCCCCACTATTGCCTAAGCCGCCCTTTGTGGGTTTTCAGCTTAGCGGGATCTTTTGTTTTTTTTTTATTTGTTTTTTCTTTTGGCAAAAGAAAGATGAATGAATGATTTTTATTAAAATTTAGACCGTGCTCAATGAGAGCTGCCTACATATCTTGAATTAGTTTGCGAGAATCAGGTCTAATGTAGTTCCTTACAATGCATGATCATACATAATATTTCTTTAGTTGATCCAGATTGCATGGGTTTGTGAACTCCAGACCATCCAAATCAGACAAGATGACGGCTCCGCCGGAAAGTATTTTCTTCAAAATGTAGGGTCCCGCCCAATGAGGACGAAACTTCCCACGAGGATCTGTAACAGGTGTTCTGATCTCCTTCAAAACCAAACAACCTTCTTCCAACTTTCGATCTTTGACCTTTTTGTTGAAATGTCTGGCCATTCGCCTTTGATACCCTTGAATCTGATGTAGAGCTTGAAGTCTTTTTTCATCCAAACTCAACAACTGATGATGATAATTGCTGATCCATTCAGCTTCATTTATCTGACTTTCTTGAATTATCCTCGCCGATTGAACTTCCAGTTCAATGGGGAGTACTGCTTCCATTCCGTATACCAGTGAATACGGGGTTGCCCAGTAGGAGTTCTAACTGATGTTCTGTATCCCCACAAAGCCAGTGGTAACTTCTCATGCCAACGCCTATGTTCTTTGATCATTTTTTGTATGATCACCTTTATAGACTTGTTCGCTGCTTCTACAGCTCCATTTGTTTGGGGTCTATAAGGAGAGGACTTATGATGCTGGATTTTCTTATCCTTCAAGAGCTTAGCAAATTCTGCTTGGAAATGAGTTCCATTATCAATGATAATTTCAAACGGCGTTCCGTACCGACAAAGGATGTTGGTTCAGACAAACTGTGCTGCCTTTTTGGCGTCTAATTCTGCATAGGAAGCTGCTTCAACCCACTTTGTGAAGTAATCCACTGCTACCAAGATAAACTGATGTCCATTCGAGGCTCTTGGATGTATTTTTCCAATTATATCAATTCCCCAAGTAGCGAAGGGCCATGGAGAAGTGATTGGATTCAGGGCAACAGTAGGTTGCTTCTGCAGCTTAGCAAATATTTGGCATTGATGACATCCTTGCACAAATGCCACGCAGTCTGCATTCATGGTGGACCAATAATATCCTAGATTGGCAATTTTTAGAGCCAAGGCGATCCCATACATGTGTGGTCCTGATTCGCCACCATGTACCATTTTCATTATCTGCTTAGCCTCTGCTTCATTTACACACCTTAGGTGCATTCCATTCCAACTTCTTTTGTAGAGGATATCTCCATTAAGAATGTAACCTGTGGCTAGCTGCCTTATTGCCCTCTGATCAACCTTTGACGATCCCTCCGGATAACTTCCATCCTTGAGATAGGTCTTGATATCCCAAAACCATGGTTTACCATCGGCCAAGTGCATTACATGGGCGGGTTGCTTTTGAAGCTGAACTTTTAATGGACGAATGACTTTCCCCTCCCTGATATTGATTATGGAAGCTAAAGTAGCCAAGGCATCAGCAAACTGATTCTTTGCTCTTGGGAGATATTCGAAGGACAGATCATTGAACTGTTGTGCCAAATGATCAAGGCGTTGTAGGTAAGGAACCAAACGCTCTTCTCTTATCTTCCATTTCCTTAAAGCTTGTGATACTATTAAAATAGAATCACCATAGACCTTTAGGTCCTTAATCCCCAATTCTAGGGCGGCTTCCAGCCCATTAATGCAAGCTTCATATTCTGCTTCGTTGTTTGTGCAGCTAAAGTCAAGCTTAACTGCGAATGGAATGTATTCTCCACAAGGAGTTTTGAACACAATCCCAATTCCGTTTCCATGATAATTGGATGCTCCATCAAAATACATCTCCCAAACACTGCTTTCCACGTTCAAGAGGTCTTCATCAGGGAAACCCATTTCTCGCATCTCGTCATTCACGGGTAATTCTGCTAATTGGTCAGCTATCGCCCCACCTTTCACAGCTTTCCTTTGAACAAATTTCAAGTCAAAGGCTGCCAATGTTGACACCCACTTAGCCATTTTGCTGTCCAAAACAGGCCTCTCCATAAGGAATTTCAAGGGACTCTGTTCTGCAATGACATAAGTAGTGTAAGAAGACAAGTAGTGTTGTAACTTCGTACAAGCCCAATACAAGGCTAAACACAACTTCTCAATCTTGTTATACTTTAACTCATAGTCCAGCATCCTTTTACTGAGGTAGTAAATTGCATTTTCCACCTTTGTATCTTCAGCCTCTTGAGCTAGCATTGCACCCATGGCTTCATCTGTTACAGACAAATACAAGAACAGAGGCTTTCCCATTCTGGGAGGTTGCAGAATTGGCGGACTTAACAAGTATTCTTTGATCTTGTCGAAGGCCTTTTGACAGTCTTCATTCCATTCTTGTGAAGCACCTTTCCTTAGTAGCTTAAAGATTGGACCACAAGTCTCTGCCAACTGCGATATGAATCGGCTGATATACTGTAATCTACCTAGTAAGCCTCGAATCTCCTTTCCTGTTCTTGGCGGAGGCATTTTCAGAATAGCCTTTGACTTTGCTGGATCAACTTCTATTCCTTTCTTGCTAACCAGATATCCCAAAAATAAGCCCGATGTTGCTCCAAACAGACACTTTGCAGGATTAAGCTTCAAATTGTACTTGCGAAGTCTAAGGAAGAACTTCTCAAGTGCTTCAACGTGTTCTTCTGGAGATTTTGACTTGACAATCATATCATCGACATACACTTCTACTTCTTTGTGTATCATGTCATGAAAGACTGTTGTCGCCATCCTTTGGTAGGTAGCCCCTGCATTTATCAACCCAAAAGGCATAACCCTGTAGCAGAAAGTGCCCCATTCTGTGATGAAAACTGTCTTTTCTTTGTCTGGTGTGTGAACTAGGATCTGATTGTACCCAACCGCGAGGTCAGTCATGGAAACCATCACATGCCCAGCCATCCTGTCTATCAGCAAATCGATGTGTGGTAGTGGAAAATCGTCCTTGGGATTGGCCTTATTCAAATCTCTGTAGTCAACACACATCCTGACCTTTCCGTCTTTCTTCGGGACTGGCACGATGTTTGCTAACCATGAAGGGTAGGCAATTGGTTCTATGAACTTATTGTCCAGTTGCTTGGCAACCTCCTCTTTAATTTTCAAAGACCATTCTGGCTTCATTGTTCTCAATTTCTGCTTAACCGGCTTCGCATCGGGGTATAGCGGAATCTTGTGAACTGCTATGGCTGGGTCTATTCCCGTGACATCACTTGCCTTCCACATGAAGCAGTCGACATACTTCCTGATGCAATCGACAACCTGTTCTTTATTCACACAATCATATGCAATGTATGTATGTTCATTTTCTTTGCCAATTATTATCTTTTCATTTATTTCTTTTATTTCATTTATTTCATTTTTGCTAGATAATACTTGGAAAGCAAAAGACACAGGGTAACCAAGAATCCGGACAATTTCATTGATAATGGTGGAGTCATTCTCCAAGATTACATTAGATTTGACATTAGGGTTCCCTAAATCTGAAACTACAGAAGACTCAGAATTAGACTCTGACTTGGTTTTTGACTCAGAATTAGTACAAAACTCGGTACAAGACTCAAGTTCAGGGTGTGACACAGGACTAGGTTTAACCTCAGCAGCTTGTCCCTCCTCGGCGTACCAGTTTCTCAGCGGTCCATCTGTAGTCTTGATCAGCTTTGTGAAATCCCTATTGTCTTCAAAATTGGTTATCATATCAACCTCATCAAAGAGACAAGGCCGCATGAAATCTTCCATTTGGGGGTCAGTTTCAGGTTCTGGCTCTTCTTCTTTCATGGCCACAATATCAGCAAACATTTCAAAACCCGATAGCTTCTTTCCGGTCATAGGAGAATAGAATGGTTCCTGAAAACCACGGTGATGAACTACCTTTCCAGGTTTGCAAAAGTGACCATTCAGAGTTCTAAAGTAAGGGCGCATTTTGAGGCTTCTTGCCCCCAACTCCCCTTTTTCTTCCTTCCACGCTCAAGCTCTTCTATTTCCTCGTCTGTAGGTTTGTACCCCAAGCCAAAAGTTCCCTCATTCTCAGGCTCTTCCCATGGCCGTACTACGGGTATTTTTCTCCCAGACTTCATCATTTCCATACCGGGCAATAGACCTACCCTCAGCATTATTCCCATTAGGCAGTTGATTTGGACCTCCCCAAAGTCATATGAGACAAATGGCCCTTTGGGTTTTTCACCTTCTATGCATTGAACTGTGTCGTAATGAAACCCAGTCAAGGTCATGGCGGTTTCACCAGGAACAACCTCAAGGAGAGACTGATCCATGGTTTTCCTGTTGATTTCGCAGGTGTCCCCTTTGATAGTGATGATTTTTCCTTCAAAAGGGAATTTAAGTTTTTGGTGTAGTGAAGAAGGTACATCATTAATCTGATGAATCCACGGCCTTCCAAGGAGGAGATTAAAGCTCGCGGGTACATCAATGACCTGGAATGGTACTCCCATTTTCACCGGCCCAATAGTAATTTCTAGAGTGGCGACACCCAAAATTTCTCTTCGAGTGTTATCATATGCTCTCACAATCTGATCAGAAGGTGTAAGATCTGTAGTCTCCAACCCCAAACAGCTTGCTACTTTCAAAGGACACACATTTAAGGCTGACCCATTATCAATGAGAACCATGGGCACAGTCTTTCCCCCAGTCTGTATGGTGATGTATAGAGCATCATTGTGTTTCTTACCGTCTTCTGGTAAATCTACATCAGAAAATCTGATACTCAATGCCTTGGTTGATTGGGTCAAAGTGGCCACCAAAGCTTCTGGGCTTGTGTCCACAGGTGTATCAAGTGGACTCAAAGCTTCGCTGAGAGCCTGGCGGTGTGGGAATGAGGAAGCAAGGAGCTCCCAAATTGACACCTTAGCTTGAGTTTGTTTAAGCTGAGTGAGGACAGGGTCTTCTTTTGGCTCTGGTGTTTTCTTATGGGGGGGATTTGAGGTTGTAGGGGTTTTTCCCAAGTCAAGTGGCTGATATTGTCTTCCACTTCTTGTCAGAGCACTGACCTCTTCAGCGAGGTCGTTCAAATCTAACACACACACTTCATTCATTTCCAAGAGAAATTTGAAAGGATCAAACAACTCTTCTTCCACAGTAATGGCGTGGATGGAATGATTGGGCAAAGGGTTAGTGTTGATATTTGGTTGCCTCCTGAGAGGGATGATGTCACCACTATCCACCAGATCCTGGATGCGGTTTTTCAGTGTCCAGCAAGCATCTGTTTTATGCCCATTCCCTTGATGGTATTCACAGTATTCATTGACTTTATAACTGGAAGGTAATGGGTTTGGAGGAGGTCTTGGGTCCAAAGGCTTCAAATATTTCCCTTCCACAGCCTTCTTAAACACCAAATGAAGAGGTACCCCAAGGTCAGTATATTGCCTTCTTGGCTGATTTCTCGGCCCAAGATTGCCCACACGTAAAGGATTCGTAGGGGCAATATTGGCCACTTGATTGACCTTGCTTGAGGAAGGAGTTTGGCTTTGTTTCTTATATTTCGATGCAGCCCCCTCATCCACTATTTTACCCAACTGTATCAAATCTTCTACCTTGGTTGCAGTCGCAATGAGCGATTTGAAAGTAGGTAGATATTGGGTTTGCAGTTGAGCATGATATGTAGGTCTTAAATTCCTGATTATGATATCAATTTGCTCTTGTTCTGAAGGGCGATTGATCATCTGGGCGGCTTTTGCCCTCCACCTCGTAAGGAATGAGGAGAAGGGTTCATTGTTGTTTTGTTTGGTAGTCTCAAGTTCTCTTCTAGTGACATCCACCTCAATATTGTAGTGGTATTGAGAGTTAAATGCATTGCAGATGTCTTCCCATGTCTTAATCTTGGAACGGTCTAGACTCACAAACCATTTAAGGGCAGCCCCAGTCAGGGATTGTTGGAAGAGTTGAGCAAAGAGCTCATCATTTAAACCCCAAGGACTCAAGGCCCCCACATACATCTTCAAATGGGTTTTAGGGCAAGTGGTCCCATCAAATCTGTCCATCCCCGGCATCTTGAATTTTGGAGGTAATCTGGCTTGGGGAAACAAGGATAAGGAATCCATGTCTACCACCTCTTTGTGAGTTTTCATGGCAGTAATTGACCTCTCAAGCAATTCAAGTTTCCTTTTCAGTTCATCTGTTTCATTCTTGGAGGGTGGATCTTCCAAATTAATGACAGGGGTATTAATCTAAGCAGTCACGGGGGTACTAGTTTGCCCCACAATGGGTTCCTTCCCCAAATTTCCAGGAATAGGGACTGTCTTTGGTGCTACTTCTAATTCAGCCAGAATGGCTACCCTTTGGGCGGCTAAAGCTTCATCAATTTTTTCTTGCATTCTAGCTTCAATTTCCTTAACCTGACCATCCAGCAAAGCCTTAATCTGTTCAATCGTGGCCATTTCAGTAATTGGAGTAGTTGGTGAAGTTGGGGTAGTAGAACTTGTAGGGGATAGCACAGTTGGTGTTGATGTGTCTGGTGTAGGTGAAGGCACACGGACAGAGGGTACCTGAAAAGGTCAAGGGTAAAAAATCAGGGTGGTGTGTAGGGTAGGAAAACTCTTGGTCCACTTATGTACATCAAAATTTTCCCCCAAAACAATGTTGTTATGTTGCATGAATGCACCTCATCACATCACAATTCATTTTAATGGAATGCGGCACTATCATTGGGTACATACAACCTAAGGGAAGGTTCTATTGTTATGTAAAAATAGAGAATCGACTTATCATAGGGACCCTTGAGTCTTGAGTAAGATATACCTAACCACATGTGAAACAAGGAGTTTCGCGTGGGTCCAACAGTACGATTACTCATGGGCCACTCCAAAAGGATTGGAATGGTTTGCGACAACAGGGAGGACGCTTTGGCTGTCCGCCGGCATAATCAAGGAGACCTGCCGGTCAGCGCTACTTGCTATCCAGACTCAGAACTTTGAACAGAAAGAGAAGAAATTCATTTGAAAATAATTTTTTATGCAATGGAGGAAAAGGATTCCCCCATATATGCAAGAGAAAAAGATTCTCTGAATGACAAAACAAATGCACAATTTATCAAATAAGGGACCATTAAAGGAAAAAAAATTCCTTTTGTCAACTTTCAATCCAACATCCTTAAAGAAAGGATATATAATGCTAGGGTACCCTGCAAAATTAATAAAAATACCCTAAAGAAGGGCAAATCAGTTAAACGAATAATAATAACAGTCTACTATAATTCCATAAATCATTATTATTATCATCATTTTTTTATAATATATAGCCATTATTTTATTTATTATTATTTTTTTTATGGTCCCCAGGAAGATATATTTTTTTCAATTTTCGGTACTAATGTCTTTAAAGAAAAGACAACCATTGCTAAGGTACCCTGCCAAAATAAATAAAAACACCCTGAAGAAGGGCCAGTTAGTCAAATAAACACTAGTAGTCCACTAGGATCACATAAATCATTTTTATGTCCCCAGTGGAGTCGCCAAATTATGAACCTCGGTTTTTCGCCCGAAAAGGATCCGGGCGAAAGTTCACTCGTTGTCAGGAGTCGCCACTCAGTTTATTTTGTTCGAAGGGAAAAACTAAGAAAACCCTTGTTTGACTCCAATAACTTGTCCAATGTAAAGGTTTCTAGTATGCGAACCCAAGGAGGATTCGGGGACTATGTCATGTATTTGACTAACTCGACAATAAATAGTAAAAAAAAGAAATGAATGTAAAAGGGACGAAGAAAACAGAATAAAGAGATTGTTATTAAAATATGGACTTGCTATTTGGGGTGAATCCCAAATATGCCTACATACTCCCGTTTGAATGGGAGATCAAAGTCCATGTAGTTCGGAAAAGCCTATTTAAAGGCGATGAAATTTATGCTTCATGCATGTGTGTGTGTATGCTTCATGCATTTGTCGGGCTTTTTGCCAAATTTGTGAGATTTAGCACTTAGTGCCAAAATTGTATAATTTCGGGTACTTAGTACCAAAAGAGTTCGATTTAGGCTTCATGCCAAAAGTTCATTTTAATAGCGCCGTTTAGGTACTTAGTACCAAAGAGATGCAATTTAGGCTCCGTGCCAAAAAAAGAGTTGATTTTATTTACGGCTTAATGCCGAAAGGGTGATTGATTAGTCCATTAGGCCCTCAGACCTAAAAAGATTAGGTCTTTGACCGAGAAGAAATTAAGAAGAAGATTAGAATGCTTATGATATGCTCGAATTGACCAAAGATGAATTATGATATTACCTTGATTAGAATTTTTCCACTTCTAAGTTCCAGATCGTGTTTCCTTGCACTTTTGAGTATGATTCTTGCTTTCTACAACACAATATTAGAAATTCTTAAGCATAAAAATTTCGTCAGCATCTGGGTGTAGGAAGTCCAAAAGTTTCTTTCTTTTGAAAATCTGAAGCCTATTTATAGGCAAAATCGGGCTGGACGGCGGCCGGGCCGCCGTCCTGGCCCACCGCGACTCACGCTATTTCTGCTAAAACTGACTTTCCGGGAGCCACGGGCCTCCAAAAATTATTCCGGGACCATATCCGTGATCCTCACGTCGTCCCGGACATTTCAAGTACCGTGAAGACATACTTTCGGTGGACTTTTACCGTTGTCCCCCGGTCTGGCTTGGTCTAAGGAAATTGGCTTTCCGAGCCCCAAAATTCGAGTGTTCACAAATGTAAATTGTAATGAATATTTTGAATAATTTGTTCAGATGGGATTTTATATGTGTTGTTAATTTATATATCTATATGTAAGTATTTTGAGAAAAATATGGAGAAATTGAGAAGTATTGGTGAAATGGTGAATTGATTTTTATTGGGAGTGTTTGCTTTATACAGGTTGTGTTTTGCTGAATTTTGGAAACGTCCAAATTACAAATAAAACTCTGATGAATTTTTTCTAGAGATTTTCATATAAAATATTTAGTTTGGATTCCTATAACAAGCAAAGAATATTTATATACTATTTATTTTATATATTAGTATTTGAAATCATAAAATAGAAATGTAAAATTTTTTATTAAATCTGTCTGTGATATTTTTATACCGTATATGTGTATTTTACATATGCTGAAAATATGTATTATACATACATAGGGTATAAGGGAGTTATACATTGTGTTTCCCGACTGGGATTAAGGAATCTTGACTGGACCTCTCCTAGTCCTACCATGAAATTACTTTGGCCAAAGAATTAGTGGAAGATAAGAATCAAACATGTTGGACCACTCCTCAAACGACTAGTTTATTACTTGTAGGCTATAAATACCTTATGTAAATTCATTAGTGAAGGGATGTTTTTTAGTGATTGAATTTGTAATAGCCTGCTTAAACTTATTTCCTTTATTTGCATCAAAATTACATTTTTGTATTGATTGAGTGTTGGGTGTGAGCATTAAACACCATCTTAAGTTTGAGTGTGAGCTTGGAAACACTTAGGTTGTGAGAGTAAGCCTAGAAAAACTCTTGTAAGGGTTGTGAGGTGTGTTATCTCAAACCATTGTAAAGTTTTATTTGAGTGTGTAAAAACACTAAGTTAGAGTTAAGCTTGTAAAAACTCAAAGCTAGTGGAACCTTAACAAGTTGTTAAGAAAGTGGATGTAGGATCAAGGTAAATTCGAACCACTATAAATCTTTGTGTTCATTGTTTCATCTTTTACTTAACCTTCTTCTACATCTTCTACATTTCTTATTCATTGAAATTTTAGTTTTGAATTTTAAATTTGCCATCATTCATCAAGCTAACCAATTCACCCCCCTCTTGGTTGCTATCTTGGAAAAATAATTGGTATCAAAGCTTAAAAAAATTCTTAAACTTAATTGTGAAATTTGATCCACAATGGCAACTTCTTCATCCACCTCAAACTCTCATGGAAATCTTAACTCTATCCGTAGAAAATGAGTGAAAACCTCCAACTCATGAAGTTGATGGTGTCCAAGTTCCTCTTCCCAAACCATATTGGTCAAGTACGAATAGAAGGGATCGATTAAAAAATTATAGGGTAGCCTCCATCTTGATGAATTGTATTTCAAGAGAAGAAGGCGAGAGAGTCTAACATCTCACTAATGCTCATTGCATTTGAAAAACGCTTGAGAACTATCATGAGGGTACTACCCAAGTGAGGCTCACCAAGAAGAAAATGCACATACATGAGTACGAGCTATTCAATATGAAGCCCAACAAAAATGTTACTGACATGACAATTCACTTACTTGCCATTGTAAATGAATTGAAGAAATATGGCAAGGTGTATGATCAAGATGAAGTCAATAGCAAAATCTTAAGAGCATTTAGAGCAAAGAAGAACTTTGAATCCAAAGTTTCTTCAATTGAGGAAGCACATGATCTTAGCTCTTTGAGAAACAATAAACTTGTCAGAAAACTATTCACCTTTGAGTTGCACACCGAAAGAGAAGAAGAACAAGGTGAAAAAGAATAGAGGAAACTAATAGCTCTCAAAGAAATTAAAGAAGTTGAGAGCTCAATCAATGAAGATAGTGATGATGAAGAAGAAATGGAATTATTTTCAAAAAGGATGAATGATTGGAAAAGAAAGAGAATATTACAAGTTAACAAAGGTGAACTCTTTAAATCCTCTTTTAAATATAAAGATAAAAAGAATGAAGTGAAATGTTATGAATGTGAAAAATCCAGTCATATCAAATTGGATTACTTTAAGTTGAAAAACAAGAAGAAATGGGACAAAAAAAAGAAGAAATCTCTCAAAGCTATATGGGATGACACTTCCTCAAGTAAAGAAGAAGAAGAAAAAGAGGAAGAAGGAATTGCAAATCTATGACTCATGGTTATTGAGGATAAATCCAATGAGGTAGGTACTCAATCCTTGAATTTAATTTCATATAATAAAAATGATATTGATGCTTTAGATGATAGTGACATGATTGAGCATATGAACCTTAGAGTAGAAAAGTATTTTTCTAAGATGAAATTCTATAAGGACAGATGCTCTAAGCTGAAAAAAGATTTTTTATGCTTAAAAAAAATTCTACATTAGAATTAAAAACCTTAAATGAACAATTATTGAAATTAATTGATGAATTGAAAAAAAAATTCACATAGCTTAGAGAATGTGATCAAGAAAAATGAAATTTTGAAGCATGAACTAAAAGAACTTAAAGAATCTATATCAAAGTTTTATAAGGGAAAGGAAGCATTAGATACATTGATTGATAATCAAAGGTCACCCTCCTTGAAATATGGTTTAAGATTAAATGGCTCATCAAATACTACTTCTAGTAAATTAACATTTATGAAAGCATCAACAACTCAAATCTCTAGTGTTGAAGTTGTAAAAAATACTAACCATATTTTAATAATCCCAAAAGTATTACAATAATCTCACAAGACTTTAGAACTAAGGTTCCAAGAGAAAAACATGCATTCATGTATACTAGACATGTACATCAACACAAAAATACACAAAAACAAACTTATATTTGCAATTGTGTGAATGCCAATGGGAAAGTGCATAAATATAGAATTTTGTATCAATGCATATATTGCATGAAATTTAGGCATAAGAGTGTTTTTTGCTATATTAGGAGGGCTCATCTCAAGTTAAAGGGTCCTTCTACTGCTAGCCCCCAAGGACCCAAGTTCATTTGGGTGCCTAAAAGAAGGTGCATATTCTTGTAGGTATGTCTAAAATCTACTATCAATGAAAGCATATGGCTTATGGATAGTGGATGCTCAAGGCATATGACAAGGAATGCAAAGCTCTTTACAAGTCTTACTTAGAAGCTTGGAGGTGGTGTTACCTATGAAAACAATGCTAAAGTTAAAATCATTGGTAGTGGTTCCATTGGCATACTTGGTAAAAATTTGATTGAAAATGTATGGCCTGTTGATGGATTGAAGCATAATTTGCTTAGTGTTAGTCAATTGTGTGATAAAGGATATGATGTAAATTTTGACTCCAAAGGATGCAAGGTTAATAATTCAAATGGTGAAATTGGATTCAAAGGAGCTAGAATTAGCAACACATATAAAATTGACATACATTCCAAGGATGCATTTGAATGTTTAATTTCCATTAATAATAATACTTGGTTATGGCATAAAAGGCTAGGACATGCTAGTATGGATCATTTAAAATACATTAGTAATGAAGAACTAGTTGATAGTCTCCCTAAAGTTAAATTTGACATAGATATAACATATGAACCTTGTCAACTTGGTAAGCAACATAAAAGTTCATTTAAGTCTAAAATGTTGTAAGCACTTCTAAACCCTTATAACTTATTCATTTGGATTTGTTTGGACCAAATAGAGTTGCTAGCCTAGGTGGCAAGCTATATGTATTTATTCTTGTTGATGATTACTTTAGATTTAAATGAGTTAATTTCTTAGCTCAAAAGAATGAAGATTTTAATCACTTCAAAATATTTGTAAAAAGAGTTTAAAATAAAAAAAAGGCTATGTAATCACATCTATTAGAAGTGATCATGGCAAAGAATTTGAAACTTAAAATTTTAAAAGCTTTTGCAATGAATTTTGTATTTCACATAATTTTTTAGCTCCTAGAACACCACAACAAAATGGTGTGGTTGAAAAGAAAAATAGAACCTTGGTTGAAATAGCTAGAATAATTCTCAATGAATATGATTTACCGTCTTATTTTTGGGCGAAAGCCGTTAATACTGCTTGCTATATTTCAAACTGAGTTTATAAAAGGCCTTTAATAAACAAAACTTCTTATGAGCTATGGAATGGAAGAATACCCAAAATTTCATATCTTAGAGTATTTGGATACAAATGATTCATATTGAATACCAAGGATAATCTTGGAAAATTCTCATCCAAATCGAATGAAGACATATTTTTAGGATACTCATCATTTAGCAAAGCATATAGGGTATTTAATAAGAAAACTCTAGTAGTTGAAGAATCAATGCATATTGTCTTTGATGAATCCTCTAAGCTTGATCAAAGAAAAGGTAGTGCTCTTGATGATTTTGTAGGTACTAATGATCAACAAGTGATAATGGTTGCTCCACAAAACAATCAAGATGAATAAGAAAAAGGAAACGCAAGAGTTACCCAAGGATTGACAATACAAGAAGGATCATCCAAAAGAACTCATCATTAGTGAAACTTTAAAAGGAGTAACTACTAGATCCTTAATCATTTAGATGTCAATTTTGCTTTTGTTTCTCAAATTGAGCCAATAACTATTGAAGAGGCTTTTAGTGATGAATGTTGGGTGATTGCAATGCAAGATGAACTCAACTAATTTGAAAGGAAAAAATTATGGGAACTTATTTCTAGACCTAAAGATCATCCAATTATAGGATGTAAATGGGTTTATAGGAATAAGCTTGATAAAAATGATCTCATTACTAGGAATAAAGCTAGATTGGTAGCCAAAGGCTATAACCAAGAGGCAGACATAGACTATGATGAGACATTTGCTCCCGTAGCTAGATTAGAAGCTATTAGAATTCTACTTGCTTTTGCATGTCATATGAATTTTAAACTCTTTAAAATGGATGTTAAAAGTACATTTCTAAATGGATTTATAAATGAGGAAGTCTATGTTGAACAACCTCCTGGTTTTGAAAACTATAAACTCCCAAATCATGTTTTGAAACTTACCAAAGCTTTATATGGATTGAAACAAGCACTAAGAACATGGTATGCTAGGCTTAGTACATATTTTCTTGAAAATGGTTTTTTAAAAGGCAAAGTGGACACAACTCTCTTTGTTAAAAAGAATAAGGATAACATCTTAATTGTACAGATTTATATTGATGACATAATATTTGGGGCTAATAATGAATCTTTGTGCAAGGAATTTGCTTTTTGTATGACTAGGAAATTTGAAATGAGCATGATGATTGAAATCAAATTCTTCCTTGGATTACAAATTAAGAAATGCAAAGATGAGATCTTCATCAACCAATCCAAGTATACAAATGAACTCTTAAAGAAGTATGGAATGGATGGTTGCAAGACTAACAAGACTCCCATGAGCACATCACTGAAATTGAACAAAGATGAAAGTGGTAAGGTAGTAGATGAGAAGAAATATCAAGGTATTATTGGATCTCTACTCTATTTAACTGCTTCTAGACCCGATATTATGTATAGTGTATGCTTGTGTGCTAGATTTCAGTCATTTCCTAAAGAATCACATTTGAAAGCCACTAAAAGAATTCTGAAATACTTGAATGGCACATTGCATTTAGAACTTTGGTATCCGTGAAATACATCATTTGACATTTTAGGTTTTTCAGATGTGAATTACTCCGGTAGCCTTTTGGATAGAAAAAGAACAACTGGAGCTTGTCATTTTCTAGGTGAATGCTTAGTTTCTTGGTTTAGCAAGAAACAAGTATCTGTTGCTTTATCCACCACGGAAGCCGAATATGTTGCCGCATGTTTTTGTTGCACTCAAGTCCTTTGGATGAAATAATAACTATTTGACTATGGTAAAACATTTGATCATATTTCCATTAAATGTGATAATACTAGTGCCATAAATCTATCTAAGAATCCAATTCAACATTCTAGGTCAAAACATATAGATATTAGGCACTACTTCTTAAGGGACAATGTCCAAAACCAAAATGTTATCCTAAAATTCATTGATACACAAAATCAACTTGCTGACATATTCACAAAACTCTTGAATGAAGATACAATGAACTTCATATAACAACATTTGGGAATGATGGATTGAAGCACCATATCTTAGGCTTGAAATTACATAAAATCTTATCTCATTCCAAAAAAAAAAATCTCTTATCAATTGCTATTTTTGATCAAACCAATGTGTCTTAAATGAAAAGCACTTGTTTTCTCAAATATGTTAAATTTTAAAGTTTCCAGATCAGGCCAACCATAAGTCCGGCTGCACTTTTTAAAAATTTTTTATTTTAATTTTTTTTCGTAAAAGTACGACCATACATTTCAACGTATCACATTTTTGTGACTGTTGTGCCTCAAATAATATTCTCGTTTGGACTTCACATAGTCCAACCAGACTTTTTAAAAAATTTCAAATGTCACGTCCAGTCTCATGAAAGTCTGACTGTACTTTCACTTTGAATTAAAAAATTTCTAGCTATTGGAACTCAATCAAAATATGCATATTTTGTCTCCAACAACTATAAACAGCTAGTTCTCACCTTAAACACTATAAATACCCCCCCCCCCCCTCCATTATCAGTATTTACATCTTTGTTTTCAAACTCTAAGCATCTAAACTCTCAAAGTACTCAAATTCTCTCAAATTCAAATTCTCAATTCATCTTTTCTCTTGATCTACTTGATAGCTCCTAAAGAACACAAGAAGAAGGCTTCAAGAGCTGAAAAAGGGAAGGGAATTGCTGCCCCATCTCAATAAGAAGAACCTCCAAGAAGAAGCCACAAAATAAGGTTTAGAGATGAGGAAGGAAGGAAAAGGTATGAAATTATCAAAGATAAAATCGTAGAACCTAACCGTCTCTTCTCTACCCTCACTCTAGAATCCTTAGGTATTGAGAATGACATTAGGGGTTATCTTAGATCTTTAGGTTGGGATAAATTTGTTTTCTTAGAACATGATGATTTAGGTTTGGAAAGCTTGACTAAGGAATTTCTCACCACTTTGGTAATTAGTAAGAAGAGCACTAATCCATTAGGATACTATGGAATTTTTTTTAGGTTATTTAATCAAGAGTATGGTCTCACATTAGAAGATTTTTCTACCATTTGGGGTTTCCAATTAGAGAGAATTTCTCATATAACCAACACCATTCTCACCACTAAAAGACAAAAGGAATTTTGGACTGAAATTTTCATAGAAACAAATCTTCATAAACTATCAAATGCCAAACACCTTAGGACCCTTACCTATTGGATGTTGCATAGGATTATCACCTACTCTATTAGTGCTAGAGGGGAGAGCAATGAAAAAGTAAACCAAAAGGATTTACTCTTTATTTATTGCATGCTTAAAAACCAACCAAACCAAACCGGGAAATTCTTAATGGATACTTTCCTACACCTTAGGTGTTGCGCTCGAATTAACTCTACCACAAAGCGTCACTCGCAAGTATACGAGGTAGCTGTAGCAAAGGTGATCGCCCCAAGGTCGTCTCACAAGGAAGCTAAAGTAGCTAATTGATTATCAGATTATAAATAACAAGTAATGAATAAATTTAAATTGCTAACAATTAATAAAGACAGATTGATCGAAGTTTAAAACAATAAAAGCAAATTGAGCTGATGTTTTGATTCACTTAATAGAAGGGTATAGGGTTTGCACTTCTCTGCTACTTATATGTATGAACGGTTATTCCTCTTAACCAGTTTAATTTCAAAGATTAAATCTCAAGCAACTTAATTAATTGAATAAAGGAAATAAGCTCTCGCATTCAAACCTTTCTCAAATAATCTTGTTACAATTGAAATAATCTTTTCCTAGGTTATATCTCTAATTCACCTAAGTCCCTAATTGAAATGTTCCAGCATTAAACTTCATCTCTCGATCCATCATCTAATACCTTAAAACACATAATTGGTGGCCAATCAATTATATATTAACAATAATCCATTCAATCAAGGCTAAAAGAAATTATTAGTTAAGAGAATAACTAATTCATACAATCATAGCAGATCCATACAAACCCTAGACTAGATCAAATTAGTTCATAATGCTATCAAACATACTCATCTCATTAATATTCAAAGAAATCAATTTAGACATGATAATATCCATAAATACAATTTCAATGAAAATAAAGAGATAAAGTTCTAGAACAAAACCAAATTACAAACTCCCTGAAGTTTCTGAAGAATCTCTTGTTCAAATCTTGCAAGAAGGATGTATCAATGGCTAGAACAATCTAATCTAAGCTAGATTAATCAAAGTGTAATCAAAAATCAAAGAAAACAAGTTATGAAACCCTAACTTCACTCTCTGACGGCTGAAACAAACTCAAACTTTCAACACCCCTTAAGAAAACCCTAACTTTTACATTTATACGAAACCTCCGCTTTAAAAAATTCGCTTGCCTTTGGTCCATGAGAGACACGGCCAAGTTGGAGGAAACTTGGCTGTGTTGGAGGTCTTTGGAGGTAGAGACACGACCAAGTTGGATGAGACATGGCCGTGTTGGAGGTGAATTGGAGGGACACGGCCACAAGCTTGGCCGTGTCCCTTGCTTGTGTCTTCTACTGCTTGATTTTGATTTTCTTTTTCCTTTGGACTTAAGTGAGACACGGCCAAGTTGAAGCAACTTGGCCGTGTTGGAGCTCTTTTGGAGGGACACAGCCACAAGCTTGGCCATATCCCTTGCTTGTGTCCTCTTCTGTGCCTTGATCTTCCTCTTTAGCTGGGTATAGGACACAGCCATAAGCTTGGCCGTGTCCTCTGCATGTGTCAGCCACTGTCTAATTTTTCATTCTTTTTGGTTCCTTGGCTTTTTAACCTAAAACAAAACTTGAAACAAACTTTAAACAAGAAGCAAATAAATATTAACCACAAAACATAAACACACACTAAAAACTAGGACAAAAATGACATAAACACTGAAATAAACTAAAACTACCAAAATTAATGAAAACACTAAATAAACATATTAAAACTAACAAAATACCTAAAGAAAACAATAATTATCATAACAAATAAGATACAAATCTATGACAAAAACTAACAAAACAACTACCCCACACTTAAAACTTTGCTTGTCCTCAAGCAAATTCACATGGCATAAATTAAAAACTCAAATAACCTTAACTAGAATTCTAGTATATTAGATGAAATCCTTCGAGACTCAGACATAAATAATTGCAATTTCCTTCAATCAAGATTTTCTTAACTCATTCATTAATCCAGACATACAAATCTCATCTCTCTTCTAAGTGTTTCACTCGATTTCAAAGGTTAATTCACTCAAACCACTCATGACTGCATACTACCATAAACTTGCTTAATTATCCAATCTCCCCCACTGATTTTCTCAAGAAATAATCCGAAGGTCTTTCATTTGGATGTAATGGGGCTAAGGTGAAGGTGTGAGAAAAGACATTTAAGTTGGAGCATCAAGAAATGGAGTATCTAAATTAGACAATACTCTTGCTAAGAAACTCACAACTCCCTCAAATGGCATAATCACTAACCTTTGATACTTTCACATACTTGCATACTTAAAGAAAAGCAATGAGTCAACATTCCTCTTTTAATGACCAATGCTAGAACATATATGAATTTTGTATATATATATATATCTTTTTTTATTTATTTTTTTAATATATTTATTTTTTTCTTTTTTTTATATTACTCTCTTTTTATATATATATACAAAATATAAAATTGCATGCAACATCTAGCATAAAATGAAGAGGAAAAGAATAACCAACTCTTAGCAAATACAATGTGCAAAGTATGCATTTCAACCCCAAATACAATTTCTTTTTTATTATTTTTTTAAATTGCTTACCCCACACTTTTGAATCAAACCACCCTATTGTCATATCATAAACTCCATTCCTTAATGCAGGTATGATGATAATAAGAGAAAGTTGAGTTGATAATTGTGTTGATAAAACAAGAAAAGGTCAAAGGCTCAACTTGACTCACTAAGGAATTCAATATTAAGGGAAGTCTTTTTAAGCTAAAGGGCTAACCTAATTTGCCTTCATCATTTTAAAACTTGAGATTAAATCATAATGTGAGTTCAATTAGTATGCAAAAGCAAGCTCTAGAGATGCAAAATCATGAAGGTGCACACTTAAGAAAAGAAAATCAATTGACACTAACATTTAATCTATAAGGCTCAAAACTCACAAAGGTGGGTTCACAAAGATTTATATGTCATGAATTGCAGAATATGAAAATTGATCCTGAATGAATTCAAATGCTAATCTCTATGCTGATACTAAAGTCTCAACTATAATGCTAGAATCACAGAAAAGTTAATAAGTTTTCAACAATCATGTCATGCACAACACACAATATAACACACAAAACGACAAACAAAACAAAAATTAAAGAAAAGCTAAAAGATTACCCCACACTTTAGAATTTACATTGTCCTCAATGGAAAACAAGAATAATAAAGAGAAAGAGTTAAGTACAACCTGTCTTCCATCGTACCCTGGTGAGGCAAAACCCTAACTTTTCATCACAAACACAAATGTTCAAAAACAAAATGCAAGAGAGCTTTAGGGTTTCCATTTATTTAAACTAAACATAAAATCAAAATTGCTAAATATAAAATTATAACTATGAAAAAGAAATGCAAACTGATGGGTTGCCTCCCATTTAGCGCTTCTTTAATGTCATAAAGCTGGACATCACTGCAAGGCCTAGGGATCTTGGATCAAAGTGCTATCAATGATCCTCACTTCATGAAATCCTTCTTTATATGGTTTAACTCTCTGTTCATTTACTTTAAAAATCTTATTGGTTCGAGAGTTAAGCAATTCGATAGCACCAGAAGGACATACCTTAATTATCTCGAAATGACCACTCCATCGAGACTTGAGTTTACCTGGAAATAAACGGAGTCGTGAATTAAAAAGTAAAACTTTCATACCTGGACTCAATGTCTGTCGCACTATAAATCTATCATGAAGTGCTTTAGTGTGATCCTTATAATTCCTCGAGCTCTCATATGCCTTTGGGTTAAGGAATCTTTAGGTCTCCCCCACTGGTTTAGCCCCCTCTTCCAAGGTCAGTGTCAGCTCCAATTTATCTGAGGAACCTGTCTGCAAGAAAACATCTGAAACAACTGCTTCAACACAATTAATTAAAGAACAATCCTCATATAAAGCAGTTGTAGGAATGGGAGAAGTGTTAAAAATAGAAAAATCAACAGTTTGTCCCAAGACAGTCATTGATAATTTACCATTTTTAACATCTATTAATGTGTTGGTAGTATCCATAAAAGGCCTACCCAGCAATATAGTGTGTGCTGATGGTGTAGGGCTACTTCCTTCCATGTCAAGAACTATAAAATCCACAGGTACTATTAACCCTCCAACCTTAACTAACACATCTTCTATAACCCCTTTCGGGAATCTAAGAGATCTATCAGCTAATTGCAACACCATTTTGGTTGGTTTAAGTTCCCCTAGTTCTAATTCTTTATACACAGAATAAGGCATCAAATTTACACTGGCTCCTAGATCACACATGCCATTAGTACCCTTTCCATTCCCCACAGTAATTTGAATTATAAAGCTACCAGGATCCTTTAGCTTGGGAGGTAGTTTATGCTGCAGAACAACACTAGCTAGCTCTGAAACTATCACCTTTTCATTCGGCTCATACCTCTTTTTCTTGGTGATCAGCTCTTTGAAGAATTTGGCATAAGCTGGTATGTTCTTTATTGCTTCTAGTAAGGGTAAGTTAATACTTACCTTAGACAGCATGTTGAAGATGTTAGAAAATTGCTTATCTTTTATTTCATCCTTCAACCTGCTGGGGAATGGTATAGGTGGCCGGTATGGATTGCTTGCCTTATGTAAATCTGTTGAAGAGGACTTCTTCATTGATCTATCTCCAGCACCTTTGTTCTCTGGTTCTCCTTCCTCCTTGTTCTCTTTGTCACCTGCATTCACAGAATCATTTTCAACATTATTGTTAATTTCCTTACCACTTCTAAGAACAGTCACTGATTGTGCCTGCTCAGGTTGACTTGGGAATTTCCCCTTTTGTTGAATCTGCATCTGTTGTGCAAGTTGTCCCACTTGAGTCTCCACTTTCTTAAAAGATGTTTCTAATGAATCCAGCCTCTTGTTGGTCATCTCTTGATTTTTAGCACTGACTTGGATAAAAGCTTGTAAACTTTCCTCCAAACTCTCTATCTTAGACTGCCCTTGATTTGAGGATTGGCCCTGCTGTTGGTTCTGTCTCTGGAGCAAATGGAAAGGCTGTTGAGAATTATTTATTGCCCAGGAAAAATTTGGGTGATTCCGCCAACCAGGATTGTAAGTGTTGGAGTAAGGATGATTTCAGGCCCTTGGTTGGAATCCTCCCATAACATTGACCTGCTCAGCTTCATTCCCATAAGTCTCATATGCAGAGGGGCATATATTTGCTCCATGCCCGAAAGTTCCAAAAATTCCACACACTTCTTGAGCAGATGAAAAAATATTGTTCTTCATGTTCAGCATCTACACTTGCCTTGTCAACTCAGCTATCTGATTGACCATCTCACTATTGGCTTCCAATTGATTTACCCCTTTACTTCTTCCTCTTACACTTTTCTATTGAGAATTAGCTCCCAACATCTCAAAGATATCATAAGTTTCAGCTGCTGTCTTTTCTCCCATGGCTCCCCCAGCTGCATTATCAACAGTGTTCTGAAATTGCTGGGTTAGACCATCATAGAAAAACTGGTTCAGAAGTTGAAGTGGGTAGTGATGATGTGGACACTGGATCAATAGCATCTTAAATCTGTCCCAAGCCTCATGAAATGGCTCTCCTTCAAATTGAGAGAATGTAGCAATCTTCCCTCTCAATTCAGCTGTCTTTTGATGTGAGTAAAACTTGCCTATAAATTTATTATAAACTTGTTCCCAAGTTGTCAAAGAATTTTCGGGCAACATTATAAGCCAGCTCTTTGCCCTATCCTTCAATGTATACGGGAAACATCTCATCCTCAACTGATCCTCTGTTAGTCCTCCCAATGGAAAAGTGTTGAGGGTAGAATAAAAATCCAGAATAAAGTTCAAAGGATTTTCATTTGGAACTCCATAGAATGATGGCAGCATGTTGTAATGAATGTTCTTCAACTCATAATTCCTTGCTGCATCTGTTAGTCTTATGCAAGAGGTGGAAGTTCCAATGACAGGTCTAGCAAAGTCTCTCATAGTTCTTTGTCTTTCTTCTCCCATATTGACAGATTGTGCAGTGTCTGACTCAAAATCAAAAGTGTCTTCCTCTGTATCAAATACGGTATAAAGTTCAAACTCTTCTCTGCTCCTTTTCACTCTCTGAATTTCTGGAATAAATGGATGTAGCTCTCCTTCGAGTGATCTCCTGCCTTGCATAAACAAAATTTCTAGAACAAAAGAATTATTAAAAGCAAAAGACAAAATAAAATCAAAAGTAAACAATGAAAAATAATCTAAAGTATTTTTGCCTAATAAACAATTACGCCAATTAGCTTCCCCGGCAGCGGCGCCAAAAACTTGTTGGACTCGAATTAACTCTACCACAAAGCGTCACTCGCAAGTATACGAGGTAGCTGTAGCAAAGGTGATCGCCCCAAGGTCGTCTCACAAGGAAGCTAAAGTAGCTAATTGATTATCAGATTATAAATAACAAGTAATGAATAAATTTAAATTGCTAACAATTAATAAAGACAGATTGATCGAAGTTTAAAATAATAAAAGTAAATTGAGCTATGTTTTGATTCACTTAATAGAAGGGTCTAGGGTTTGCACTTCTCTGCTACTTATATGTATGAACGGTTATTCCTCTTAACCAATTTAATTTCAAAGATTAAATCTCAAGCAACTTAATTAATTGAATAAAGGAAATAAGCTCTCGCATTCAAACCTTTCTCAAATAATCTTATTACAATTGAAATAATCTTTTCCTAGGTTATATCTCTAATTCACCTAAGTCCCTAATTGAAATGTTCCAGCATTAAACTTCATCTCTCGATCCATCATCTAATACCTTAAAACACATAATTGGTGGCCAATCAATTATATATTAACAATAATCCATTCAATCAAGGCTAAAAGAAATTATTAGTTAAGAGAATAACCAATTCATACAATCATAGCAGATCCATACAAACCCTAGACTAGATCAAATTAGTTCATAATGCTATCAAACATACTCATCTCATTAATATTCAAAGAAATCAATTTAGACATGATAATATCCATAAATACAATTTCAATGAAAATAAAGAGATAAAGTTCTAGAACAAAACCAAATTACAATCTCCCTGAAGTTTCTGAAGAATCTCTTGTTCAAATCTTGCAAGAAGGATGTATCAATGGCTAGAACAATCTAATCTAAGCTAGATTAATCAAAGTGTAATCAAAAATCAAAGAAAACAAGTTATGAAACCCTAACTTCACTCTCTGACGGCTAAAACAAACTCAAACTTTCAAAACTCCTTAAGAAAACCCTAACTTTTACATTTATACGAAACCTCCGCTTTAAAAAATCCACTTGCCTTTGGTCCATGAGAGACACGGCCAAGTTGGAGGAAACTTGGCTGTGTTGGAGGTCTTTGGAGATAGAGACATGACCAAGTTGGATGAGACATGGCCGTGTTGGAGGTGAATTGGAGGGACACGGCCACAAGCTTGGCCGTGTCCCTTGCTTGTGTCTTCTACTGCTTGATTTTGATTTTCTTTTTCCTTTGGACTTAAGTGAGACACGGCCAAGTTGAAGCAACTTGGCCGTGTTGGAGCTCTTTTGGAGGGACACGACCACAAGCTTGGCTGTGTCCCTTGCTTGTGTCCTCTTCTGTGCCTTGATCTTCCTCTTTAGCTGGGTATGGGACACGGCCACAAGCTTGGCCGTGTCCTCTGCATGTGTCAGCCACTGTCGAATTTTTCCTTCTTTTTGGTTCCTTGGCTTTTTAACCTAAAACAAAACTTGAAACAAACTTTAAACAAGAAGTAAATAAATATTAACCACAAAACATAAACACACACTAAAAACTAGGACAAAAACGACATAAACACTGAAATAAACTAAAACTACCAAAATTAATGAAAACACTAAATAAACATATTAAAACTAACAAAATACCTAAAGAAAACAATAATTATCATAACAAATAAGATACAAATCTATGACAAAAACTAACAAAACATTAGGAAAACAAAAATCGGGCTTATCCTTCTCTCTTCACAAGTGACCTAAATTGCTAAGTATGTTGGTGCTCTTACACCAACAAACAAAGCAACTCTCGCTAATCCATAAACATAGGCTACCTAAAACATGATAAGTGTATTAGGAAGGATAATGGGACCTATGTTTATCTCTTAGGAGCACTAGGTGCTAGGGCTCAACAAAGAAAGAGACCAAGGATTGTTGAAAAAAGTGAAGAAACTTTTCAAATGGAATTTTCTAGACCCACTACTCCAAAACCTTAATCCTCCATCCTTCAACTTCTTCAAGATATCCATGGGCAAATGAGCTCACAAAGCTCAAGGATTGAAAAAAAAAGCCCCAAGATATCTCTCATCTTCACCTTGACATCCAAACCATCCAAGAAGCCTTAGGCTTGCCAAAATGCTTTGAGGATGAACCAAGCCTTTCACCTTCTATTCATGGTTCCTACCTTTAAGAAGAGGAAGGAGAAGCTGCTACCTCTCAACCTAGAGATAAAGAGCAAGGGGAACATGAAGAAGAAGAAGGGGATGAAGAAGAAGAGGGAGATGAAAAAGAAGAAGATGATGAAGAAAGTGATGATGATGCTTAGATTTTTTTATTTTTAATTTGTTTATTCATATTTGATTGTTTTCATGTTGTCTTGTTCATGATGTTTGCTATTTTCTTTAAACTTAATGAAAGCTTATTTTTATTGAATTGTACTTATTGCATTTAATTGTTTTTAAGTTTATCTTTTTGCCTTTGTCAAAGGGGGAGAGAGAACTTCTATTGAATTTGAACAAATACATAAAATGTTGAACACTTAACATTATTTAAGTAAACATAAAATATTATTTAAAGGAAGTAAACATTGAGAGGGAGTAAATTAAGTAACTTAACATTTTTAGATACCTTGAACACTTTGAAATTCAATTTATTGCCAAAGTAAAAAAGGAGGAGATTGTTGGCCCGATTAATCTATTTTTTATCTTAGGTAATCAAATTGAATTAAACTCATACTTGTATTAAGTAACATTTTGCAAGAACTTATACTTTTAAAGAAAATATCAAAAGTCCGATCGGACCATGCTAACTCCTGACTGGACCTTTAATGCCAAGTTGAGAAAATTCACTCAGAAGGCTTCACGGTCCGAGGTACACTCAAAATCTCACCGTACCATGCAAAGTTCAACTGGACCTCATGATGTATCAACTTGACTGTTAAGGTAAATTTTCATAAAATCATCCAGTAGAGTTCCCGATCAGAAGCACACTCAGTTTTTGGCCAGACCACCATTATTCTAACTGAACCCGGATGTAGTCCGATTGAAATGTTTAAATAATTCACAAGTCAAAAGCCGTTGAAACTCCACTCAATTAGTGGAAGCCATGTGAACTAACTATTGGAAGAGCATTAAGAAAAAGTTTAAATATTTTGACTGGACCATTGTGTTTCCATACCGAGATCAAGGAATTTCGACCGAACCTCTCCTAGTCCGACCATGAAATTGCTCTGGCCAAAGAATTAGTGGAAAACAAGAATTAAACATGTTGGACCACTCCTTAAACGGCTAGTTTATGGCTTGTAGGCTATAAATACCTTATATAACTTCATTTGTAAATGGATTTTTTTTAGTAATTGAATTTGTAATAGCCTACTTAAAATTATTTCCTTTCTTTGAATCAAAATTACATTTTTATATTGAATGAGTGTTGAGTGTGAGTATTAAACACCATCTTGAGTTTGAGTGTGAGCTTGAAAATACTTAGGTTGTGAGAGTAAGCCTGGGACTCTTGTAAGGGCTGTGAGGTATGTGATCTCAAACCATTGTAATGTTGAGTGTGAGCTTGTGAAAAAATCAAGTTAGAATTAAGCTTGTAAAAGCTCAAAGCTAGTGAAACCTTAACAAGTTGTTAAGGAAGTGGATGTAGGATCAAAGTAAATCCAAACCACTATAAATCTTTGTGTTCATTGTTCGATCTTTTACTCAACATTCTTCTATATCTTCTATATTTCTAGTTCATTGAATTTTGAGTTTTGAATTTTTAATTTGCCATCATTCTTCAAGCCAACCAATTCACCCTCTCTCTTGGTTGCCATCTTGGGACAACAAAAGGCCTTTTGAAAACTCGATTTGAAAAATAACATGCAGTATTAACGGCTTTTGCCCAAATATATGAAGGTAAATTGTACTCATTAAGCATTATTTTAACCATTTCTACTAACGTTCTATTTTTCCTTTAAACTACACCATTTTGTTTTGGTATTTTAGGAGCTAAAAAATTATGTGAAGTACCAAACTCATAGCAAAAATTTTTAAATTTTCATTTTTAAACTCTTTACCATTATCACTTCTAATGGATGTGATGACATAGCCCTTTTCCTTTTGAACTCTTTATGAAAAAATATTGAAATGGTAAAAAGCTTCATTCTTTTGAGCTGAGAAATTAACCCATGTAAACCTTGCGTAGTCATCAACAAGAACAAATGCATACAACTTTCCTCCTAGGCTAGCAACTCTATTTAGACTAAACAAATCCAAATGAATTAATTTTAGAGGTCTAGATGTGCTTACAACATTCTTGATTTTAAAGGAACTCTTATGTTGTTTTCCAAATTGATAAGGTTCAAAAATTTTATCTTTATTGAATCTTATTTGAGGGAGTCCATCTACAAGTTGTTCTTTACTAATGCAATGCAATTGGTCAATATTAGCATGTCCTAGTCTTCTATGCCAAAGCCAAGCATCATTACTAATGGTGACTAGACATTCAAAAGCATTGTTAGAATGTAAGTCAATTTTATAAGTATTACCAATTCTAACTCCTTTGAATAGAAGTTCACCATTGGAAGAAGTAATTTTGCATTCTTTAGAGTTAAAATTTACATTATACATTTTATCACACAATTGACTGACACTAAGTAAATTATATTTCAAACCATCAATAAGCCATACATCATCAATCAACTTTTTGCCAAGCATACTAGTAGAACCAATGCCAATAATTTTACCTTTAGCATTATTCCCAAAAGTCACATTACCTCTTTGCTTGTAAGTGGAGATGTAAAAAATTTTGCATTACCCATCATATGCCTTGAGCATCCACTATCTACAAGCTAAACACTTTCATTGATAGTAGACTTTAGGTATACCTACAAGACAATAATGTTTATCTTCTTTTAGGTACCCAAATGAACTTGGGTCCTTGAAGGTTAGTTGTAGAAGGGTCCTCTAGTTTGATATGAGCTTTCATAATATAGCAAAAAGTGCTTTTATGACCAAACTTCATTTAATAATGGCATTGATATAAAGTTTTATGTTTTTGCATTCTTTTATTGAAATTTAATGTACTATGTGAGTAGTTACAAATGTGTGTTAAGTGAAATTATTTTCGTGCATTCTTGTGTCAATGTTCATACTTTGTATATATGTATGCATATTTTTCTCTTGGAACCTTAGTTCTAGAGCCTTGTGTCCCAATGTAATCCTCTTAGGCTTAGTATGTGCATTTGAATTTTTCACAATCTTAGCACTAGAATTTTGAGTTGTAGATGCTTTAACAAATGTTGGTGCACTAGATGTAGTAGTAGTTGAGATATTGAATCCTAAACCATATTTAGAAGAGGGTGATCTTTGAGCACTAATTAATGTATCTATTGCTTCTTTTTCTTTTTAAAATTTTAGAATTGAATTCTTTAATTTACTTATTTCTTCTTTCAAAATCTTATTTTCCTTAACAAAATTATCTAAGCTAGAGGAATTTATTGACACTTTGTAGACCCTTAATTTTTGACCTAGTCCGGTCCGTTTTTTTTATAGTCCAAAATAATTTTTGTGGTATTTCGTCGCCGAAAGGTTGGCCAAGGCCAATTCGCCCACAGGAATTTCCTGCAATTGGTTGGCCCCCCAGCCAGCGCGCCCAGCTCTGGCAATTTCCCGCAGTTTTGGCCAGCGCTTGCAATTTCGCCAGCGAAATTTTTCCAAAACCAAATTCTATTTGGTTTCGGTTTTTTTCCTAATTAATTATAGTTTCCTTAAACAATTAGAATGAATCTTATAAATTTTTCTATAAATAACACTTTAAAAGACAGAAAGAGGGGGAGAACTTTGGACTGGGATCGGGGAGTAGGACTTCAGATTTGAGAGGAGCAAGAGCAAGCAATCAACGATTTATCAAAGGCAGTAACCTTGTCTTTGTCTTTGTGCATCCAGAAGGCAACTTTTTGGTGGAACCAACTACGCGGGTTTGATCCTTAATTATACATTACTCATGATCACAGTAGCTTTGTTTCTTTGATTCATAAGAATATACACACAAAACTTTGATCTATAAATATGTAGTAACATTGATCTTTGTTTCAATAACCTAAATGATTTCTTCTGTTTCCAAATACCTTAAAAATCCTAATTCATTTCTTTTGTTTCCAAAAATCTTAAATCGTTTTGTCTATTTTCAAAAACTTTTAAAAAAACCCTAAACTGTTTTCCTCTAACTTTTTTCCAAAATTTTCAAATGTTTTGTTAAATCTCCAAACTCTAACTTACTTTACAGTTTTTAAAAATCACAATTGCTTTTATAAAACTCTAAATTGTTTTCTCAAATCCTAAAACCAAACATATTTTCCGAAACACCAAAAAACCTAATTCTCTCAAAACTAAAATAGTAAACCCTAAATTTTCCTAAACCCTAATTCATTGAATTTAAAACCCCAAACTAGTTAGTTTAAAACCTAAAGCCATAATCTAATAAAACTAAAATAACAATCCAATTAACATGAATCATAAACCTCATATCTTAAAATGTCAAAACCATAATTTCATAATTTTACCCCTCAAACCCTAATTTGATCAATAAAAGAACCTTATTAATATCTTAAATTATAAAACCCTAATCCATATCAATTCTCTTAAAACTTATAGTAGCCTAAACAAATAACAATAATAATACTAAAATCCAAAAATCCTAAATACTAATTAAAGAACTTTAAATAGAAACAGTAAACCATAATTTGTATCTTTACTTGCTTTATTTTTAGATTTAATTATGTAGTCTATTATATGCTTTGATAGTTAATTTATTTAATTTCAATGCTTGATTTATTTAATTTATCATGGATGGATGTTTTCTTTATTGCTATTATTTGTTTGTTTTAGTATTAAAATTGTAAGAGGTATGTTTCCACTTTGTGGGTACCTCATTAGTTAAATATCATGTAATTTAAATCGCTTTTATATTTTGGACTAATGTAAAGGATATGTTTCCATCTTTCGGTGGGTGTCCTATTTAGTTTAGACATGGATGATGTAAGGATATGTTTCCATCTTCGAATGGGTGTCCATTTGCTTGCTTTGTTTGGACATTGCTTTGATTTTAATATAATGATGCTTTATTTCAATTGTTGCGTGAATATGGATAATATTATTATACTTAAGAATTTTATAATATTAAGACCTACAAAGGAGGCCGGTTCCAATGAATCAGGCGTTGTGGGGGTGCTGGGCCATTTCTCACCTTCCCCACATGTACCCAACTTTTTGAACCCATTAGGAGGTTGGGGATTTCTTAGGAATTGAGTCATCCACCCCTTTCTTTTTCCCGGCCTGCCCGGGTGGCGACTCCATTTTCTCAGGACTTAGGTTCGTGTTCTCTAAGGCCCCGAGTCTAAACAATGCCGAAATCGCAAGAACCATTCCACCGGGAGTGGGGGCGAAAATTTTCGCTCACACACTTCATTTAATGATTTTATTAATTGTTCATTTGAAGTCTTTAAATCTAAGGTAGAATTATTTAAGGAAATAATATCCTTTTCTAGCTTAGAGCATTTTTCTTTATAAAATTTCATTCTAGAAAAATATTTTTGGAACCTTAGATTCACATGTTCTACTAATTCACTATCATCTAAAGCATTATCAATATCATCACTATATGCATTTGACTTCAAGGGTTGAGTACCTACCTCATTGGTGTAATCACATCCCAAATAGCCATGAGACACAAATTTGTATTTCCTTGCTCTTCTTCCTCTTCTTCTTCTTCACTTAAGGAGTCATCATCCCATGTGACTTTGAGAGATTTCTTCTTTTCCTTATCCCATTTCTTATTGTTTTTTAATTTGAAGCATTCTGATTTGATGTGACTTGTTTTTCCACATTCAAAGCATTTTACTTTATTCTTTTTCTCTTTATCTTTGAAAGAAGATTTAGAATAAGTACCTTTGTTGGCTTGGAGACTTCATTTTTTTCCATTCACTTACTCTTCTAGATAGCATAACCATTTCTTCATCATCATCACTATCTTTATCACTTGAGCTTTCAAAATCATTGATAGCTTTGAGAGCTATTACTTTCCTCTTATCTTTCTTACCTTGGTCATCTTCCTTCTCAGTGCGCAACTCGAAGGTAAGAAGTTTTCCCATAAGCTCATCAGTTCTTAGAGTGCTAAGGTCATGAGCTTCTTCAATTTAAGAAAACTTAGACTTAAAAAATTCTTCTTTATTCTAAGTGCCCTCAATATCTTGCTATTGACATCACTTTGATCATAGCTTTACCATATTTCTTTAGGTTATTAACAATAGCAAGTAATCGATTTGTCATATCAACGACATTATCATTGGGCTTCATCTTAAAGAGTTTATACTTATGCACAAGCATTTGAATCTTGGTGAACCTTACTTGAGTTGTACATTCATGATAGTTCTCAAGAGTTTTCCAAATGCTATATGCACAAGTAAGGTGTTGAAATCTCCCTCCTTCTTCTCTTGAAATTGAATTCATCAAGATTGAGGCTGTCTTATTTTTCTTGTAATGAGCTCTTACTTTGTCATTAGACCATTGTGCTCTAGGGAGAGAAACTTGAATACCATTAACTTAATGAGTAGGAGGTTTCCATTCATCTTGCACAAATTTCCAAAGCTCAATTCCTTCATTATTAAGGAATAAGTATATCTTATGTTTCTAATAGGAATAATCGGTTCCATCAAAATAGGGTCTAAGATAGGAATTTAGATTTCCACATGAAGGAGCCATGGAGTCGGAAGTAGAAGTTGATGTAGAGGTGTTTGTGGAAGTGGCTGTAATTGTGGATCAAATATCAAAATTAAGCTTCTTGAAATTTAGAGGCTTTGATACCAATTATTGTCCTAAGATGGCAACCAAAAGTAGGGGTGAATTGGTTGATTTAAAGAACTCATGGTAAATTAAAAATTTGAAACAATAAGAATAATAAGATGATGAAGGAGTAAAGTAGAGAAGAATAAACACAAAGAGTTTATAGTAGTTTGGATTACCTCTATCCTACGTCTACTTCCTTAACAACTTGTTAAGGTTTCACTAGTCTTGAGTTTTTACAAGCTCAACTCTAACTTGTTATTTTCACAAGCTCACACCTTACTTTTATAAGGTTTGAGTATTATCCTCACAACACTGTAAGAGTTTTCCCAAGGCTTACTCTAAAACCTAAGTGTTTCAAAGCTAACACTCAACTTACAATGGTGGTTTGATGCTCACACCCAACACTCAATCAATACAAATATAAATTTTGATACAGAGAATTGAAATTAGTTTGCCTTAGCTATATCAATTACAATTACCCTCAAATAAGAGGTTTCTTCTGATATTTATAGTCATTAGGACTTCAACTAGCCGTTTAAAGTGGTTCCCACATGTTTGGCTCTTGTTTTTCACTTAAATTGCAGCAGAGACACATTGTGCGGTCGCCATATGCCTTGAGTGGTTGCACAATTCAAAATTTCTTCAACGGCTTTATCTAACGGTAACTTTAAGTGGCCTAACAGGATCATAACTTCCCAACCTGCCATGTCTTGTGGTCGCACAAAGGGCTTGTACGGCCACACAATGCATGGTTACCATTTAATTTGAAATTCTTCCACGTGTTCAATTATCATTGATCCAACATGTTTGGTGCTAAAATTCAAGTTCGCTGGTTTGCTGTGGTCGTACAAATGGAGTTTGTCAGCACACAATGTCACCGCTATCTCTTCTATGGTTTGGTGGAAGTTTTAGTTATGTCTTGTGCAATCGCATGAATGGTAGGGCTGTCGCATAAGTGTTTATGCATCGAGGCTCAACCATACACTCTGGCCACTATTGTCTCTATAAGTTTTGAGATTTTTTTTCCATTGGATTATGTGGTCATTTGAAGCTTTGAAGCAGTCGTACAATTGGCTTGCGATCAGCTGTGGACGCGCTAGGGACCATGATCTCTCCGGTGCTTCAAGGATTTTCTTTCCCTTTGCCTTTGTTTTTGTGCTGTCACTCAGTGTGTTGGGCGGTCACACGAAGCCTAACATTGAGTACCTATAAAAACAAACTTGTTTTAACTTTTTATCACACATCAATTTGATTGTCAATGATCAAAATAGAGTTTAATTGTCCAACAGTGGGCAAAATAGTAAATAATTACCTTAAACAAGAAAATTTGTATTAAATGTTTAATTTTGTATTAATGACTAATTGGATACTTTAGTAAAGTTTATTGTGTTGTTGGGATGATTTATCTATCATGTATAAAATTTTTAATGTCATACCTTGTTTCACTTATTTGGCAATTTATGAATGTGCAAGCACCACTAAGAGGAATCTTAGCATGTTAAACTAATTTATGATGCACATATCAAACTAGAAGAGTAGATCATGCAGAGTAAGTTAATGAAGCTTTAAGATGAACTACAACACTACAAGGTGGGTTTTTTTTTAAAAGATTTTATATTAAGCTTATGTTTCAATTCATATAAAAGCTCTAGAAGTTTCATGGGTGTTTGTAAAGAGAAAAAAAGAAGAACATTTTTAGATTCATGTTTAGTTATTTATAGATTAATAATATGTAAATTATTTGATATCTAAATAATTATAAATAGAGATTTAGAATTTGAGTATTATTATAAATGAATGATGGTGAAACGAGGGAAAATGAAGTGAAATGGAATGTGTAAGTGTTTAGAGTGTTGGTTTTACATGTTGAGTTGTATGTTTGTTGAAAATAGTAGATTTTGAGATTCACGAGCGTGTCTTGGTGTTTATCACGGTGGTGCACTTTTATTTAAGAACGTCAGTAGCATTTTAAGATACACTAGCGTGTCTTGGTATTTGGCATGGCTGTGCCCTTTTATTGAATAGTGGTGGTAGTAATTTTTAAACCACGAGTGTGGCCCTTTGTGATGACACGAGCATGGCATAGATTTTTCTTTAGTTTGGTCATTTTGTTATGTTAGTGTGGCATGAGGAATCTGGTAGCATCTCTTAATAAGTCTTTAATTGAATTATTAAGGATGTTACAAGAACCATCTAATTATTGGTTGCAAATAGGTATTTAGGAATAAACTTGATGAAGATGAACTCGTTACTAGAAACAGAGCCTGATTGATACCCAAATGCTATAACCAAGAGGAAGGCATTGATTATGATGAGACATTTGCCCATAGCAAGATTAGAAGCTATTATAATTTTATTTGCATTTGCATATCATGTGAATTTAAGCTTTTTCAAATGGATGTCTAAAGTGCGTTTTAGAAAGGCTTTATCAGAAGAGGTCTATGTTGAACAACCTCCAAGTTTTGATGATTGTGGACATCCAAATCATGTTTTCAAGCTCATTAAAGCAATTTATGGATTAAAATAAGCTCCATGAG
Source organism: Garcia nutans (assembly GCA_947685225.1). NCBI lineage: Eukaryota > Viridiplantae > Streptophyta > Magnoliopsida > Malpighiales > Euphorbiaceae > Garcia > Garcia nutans. The sequence continues at coordinate 13,873,085 of CANTUV010000041.1, forward strand.
GTTGCAAAAGGAAAAGTAGACATGACACTTTTCGTTAAAAAGAAATTGAATGACATTTTGATTGTTTAAATTTATATTGATGACATTATATTTGGTGTTACTGATGAGGCCTTGTGCCAAGAGTTTACTTCATGTATGATGTAGACCTCTAATTTTGGCCATAGCTAGTCTGATCCCAATTAAAAAGGCCTATTCAGAGATTGGCCCATTCTTAATGGATTAAACATGTTTTAAAGCCTTTAATTAGATTGGTTCAATTTTATAAGGCCTAAAATAAGCCGGTTCAACTTTGGAAGCCCTAAAATGGTTTGATTCAAAGTATAGTGGGTTCGATTTTAGTTTAAATTGATATGGGACATGTCCATGTCCATATCAAATTTTTTGATTTCCAATTCGATATGGACCACTTCCATATCGAATTGGAAGTGGCCATATCGAATTGGCCTTCCAATTTGATATGGAATTGGGTTCATATTGAATTAAACCAATTTTAATTAGATATGGACCTCTCCATATTGAATTGGAACTTCTTATTATGGTTCATATCAAATTAATTTGATTTTAATTTGATATGGACATAGCTTCATGTTGAGTTTATTTTATTTTAATCCGATATGATCATGATTTCACTCGAATTTAAAAGATTTTAATTCGATATGCATCAGAAGGGAGCCATGCTTAGATAGAAGCCGAGACTTGGTTTCAAGAGTTTAACCTAATATTTTCTATAAATATAGGGAGCAAGAGTGATTAAAAAGAAGAGGAGGCCACAACAAATAATTAGAAAAACCCTAGCAATACTCACTAAAGAAAAGCAACAATCATTAACACACAGCGTATTATCAAACCAAAAACAAGACACCCCACAAAGATAGTAGCATACTATCTTTGATTTGCTTGGCCAGAGTTTCAAATTGTTATAAGTAGAAGTTTCATCAACGTATAATTTTGGTGGAGTCAACAAATGAAGGTATGTTCTCTACATTTAACTCACTTAAATTCAATAGAGGATGCTTTTGTGATAACTTTTAAACACTGTTTATATTTCTTCTTTGCCCAATTAGTTCCAGTAGTTACATTCATTAATTTCAATCCATATTTATTTTTTAAGATACGTCCAGTAGCCATATTAGTTATTTTGTTTTACAATAACCATATCAATAATTCAATTTAAAACTCACAGTAGCCATATTGATGATTTAACTTGTATAAATTTATAACAGCAAATTTGGTCCCTTAAAGCAATAAGCCCCAACAATAACCTATTAAAACTAATAGACAATGGTCATCAACTTATGAAAATTGTTACAGTAGTTAAATCCTAGGTATCAACCTATTTGCATGTTTTAAGATAAAACCCTAAGTTCATACCTAAAATCCTAATATTATAATTTTACATATTTTGTTACCAAGAACTCTAGTTTAGGAAAAAGCCTAATTTGTATAAATATAAAACTCTAGTTTAGATAGAAATCCTAATTTCCCAATAAAATCATATGATGTAAATTGTCTACCTTTCGGGGGCACTGCCCCTGATTTCCTCAAGGGGTGCCGCCTCCTTGACCACCGCCCTCTAACTGGCTAGCGGGACTGGGTATGCAACCTCTAATCAATTTAGTCAATATTTATTTGTGGATTATAAGTCTTTGTGATTAACCTTAATTTCTTTTTATTAAACTTTAATTTTGTATATCCAATGCTTTATTTAAGACTAAAACCTATATTTGATTATTTCATTTATTGTTACATGCTTTATGATGGATGATGCATTTTAATTATTCTATTACTCATTTTATTTAATTGAAATATGTTTGTTCATTTGGGTTTTAATGATGTAAAAGACATATTTTCACTTGTAGGTGCCTCATTTATTTAATTTATTTATTTTAAATAGTTTAATTTATTTAAAGGCTTTGGGACAATTGTAAAAGACACATTTTCATCTTTTGGTAGGTGTCCTATTTTATTTATTTTCTTTGTGGACATTTGGAAATTTGTAAGGGAATTTTTTCATCTTTGCATGGGTGCCCATTTTATTTAATTTGGTTGATTTTATAATATAGTATTCTTTATTTTTATAAATGCATGTAACATGGATATTGTAGACTCTTAATTTTTAACCCAGTCCAATATGATAGTTCAAGATAATTTTTATGGTATTTTAATTATTTAAATAATATTTTAATTACTAATAATATTTAATAGTTATTTTTAATAAAAATAAAACATAAAAAATAAAAAATCGGACGGATCGGCTAGCGCTGCCGCGCAACAAGGGAATTCGTCGCAGAAAATTTCTACGGCGAATTAGGCACTGCCCAATTCGCCACAACAAATATCTGCGGAGAATTGGGCAGTGCCCAATTCGCCGTAGCTGGGCTTGCCCAGTTCTACGATGGACTGGCTTGCCCAGCTTTCTTGGCCTGCATCCGTAGCTGGCAGCAGTTTTTTCGCCAGCGCACAGCCGATTTTTTGACCAAACCTTTTTTTACACGGTTTTATAATTTTTCCTAAATAGTTAGTATTTTCTTATTAAAATAGGATTATGTTTTTTTTTTCTATAAATACCACATTAAACACACTAGAAAGGGAGAGACAGAAGATGGAAAAACCCTAAAGAAAGAGAGGAGAAAAACCCCAGAAGAACAATAACAGTTTTTTCAGAACGAAGGAAACGACAAACAGAAATATCAAGACAAACAAAAAAGAAGGCAGAGTCCATACTGTCTTCACATTGTTCACCCAAAAATTAATTTTTTGGTGGAACCGACGATGGAGTTTTGATCTTTAATCATAAATTATTCATGTTTATAGTAGCTTCATTTTCTTTGATTAATAAGAACATGCAGTAACTTGATCTTTGTTTTAATAACTTTAATTGTTTGCTTTAGTTAATACATTAATCAGTTGGTATTCGTAACTCCACTTGTATGTTTTATAAAAACTTAAAACCATCTAGTAGTTGTTGAGGGTTTGAATCAATTGTCAGAATCTAGTTTGTTTACTAAAACCTCAAGAACCATAAGTTATTTTATTGAAACTCAAAACCCTAAACTAATTTTATCCAAAAGCTTAAACCGTTTTATTATTAAACTCCAAAATCTTGATAATTCTACCAAAACTTTAATTTATTTCTCTTAATCCAGAATTGTTTTTCAAAGGTAGTAAGTTAAAATCCTAAACCCTTTTTTTTCGATAATCCAAGAATATCAAAACCCTAATCCCATAAATCTTTCTCTATTAAACCTTAAATTCCTTAAACCCTAAAACCCTAATATCTTAACCGTGTGTCCTAAGCCCTAATGTCTTAAGGTTCCAAAACCCTAATTTCATGATGTTAGCCCTAAACCCTAATTTGATTAACCAAAAACTTTATTACGTTCTTAAAATTATAAAACCCTAATCCATTCTATTTTTCCAAAAATTCTCACAGTAGCCTAAATAATAAATATAACAATTTTAAAATCCCAAAACCCTAAATATTAATTAAAGAACCCTAAATTGAGACATAAACCTAAATTTGTATCTTTATTTGCTTTATTTAATTTTAGATTTGATTATGTAGTTTATTATATGTTTTGATGGTTGATTTATTTAATTTCAATGCTTAATTTATTTAATTTATCATGGATGGATATTTTCTTTATTATTATGATTATTATTTATTTGTTCTGGTATTAAAATTGTAAGAGGTATGTTTCCACTTTATGGGTACCTCATTAGTTAAATTTTATGTAATTTAAATTGTTTTTATATTTTGGACCAATGTAAAGGACATGTTTCCACCTTTCGGTGGGTGTCTTATTTAGTTATAGATATGAACGATGTAAGGACATATTTTCATCCTCGGATGGGTGTCCATTTATTTGCTTTGTTTGGACATTACTTTGATTTTAATATAATGATGCTTTATTTTAATTGTTGCATGTAGTATGGATAATATTATTATATTTAAGAATTTTATAATATTAAGACCTGCAAAGGAGACCGGTTCCAATGAATCGGGCGTTGTGGGGGTGCTGGGTCATTTCTCACCTTCTCCACACGTACCTAACTTTTTGAACCCATTAGGGGGTTGGGGATTCCTTAAGAATCGAGTCATCCGCCCCTTTTTTTTCCCGACCTGTTCGAGTGGTGACTCCATTTTCTCCGGACTTAGGCCCGTGTTCTCTAAGGCCCCGAGCCTAAACAGTGTCGAAGTCGTAAGAACCATTCCACCGGGAGTGGGGGCGAAAATCCCCGCTCACAGATATTGTCATAATAACAAAGAATTAAATAATTTAAACCTGAAAAGGAGGCCGATTCTAATGAACCGGACACCATGGGGATGCTAGGTCATTCTCACCTTCCCCTCGCATACCCAATTTTTAGAACCTATTAGGGGGTTGGGGATTTCTTAGGAATCAAGTCATCCACCCCTTTCTTTTTTTTTGGTCTGTCCAGGTGGCGACTCCATTTTCTCTGGGTTTAGGCTCATGTTCTCTAAGGCCCTGAGCCTAACAGTACTAAAGTCGCAAGAATCATTCCACATGAGAGTAAGGCAAAAATTTCCGCTCACAAATGATGGGTGAAATCAAGTTCTTTCTCAGTTTACAAATTAAGCAATGCAAGGATGCAATCTTCATCAACCAATCCAAGTATACAGAGAAACTTCTCAAAATGTTTGACATGGATGGTTGCTGTTAGATATGTATGCCCTAGAGACAATCACTAGAGGTCATAATATGCATAATATCATTCTTTTATATATTAATGAATTAAGGCATCCTTTATTATTTAGTACTCATGTGATGCATGTAGTTGATTTTATATCTTAAACTATTTAATAAAGTCTCTAGTGTAAAACACAATGTAAGAGATATCATGATGAGATCATGATATGAGATTCTTATTACATGTACATGTGTTTATACTAAAATTATCCCTAGTCATAGTATTAATAAGATAGAACATTGTTAATACAAATAGACTAGCACATGTTACACTTCTTGATTTGATCAAGCAGTTGTTCTCATAAGCCGTAGGCATGGTGATGCTTAGAGTTAACATGTGAATGCTTGTTAGAAGAACAAGTTCATTGGATGGCCCAACTATGAGATCTTGACATGGATATCTAATCAATGTTAGTGATATTATCTCATCATAGTAGTTGTGCAAATATCCTTAGACTTGAGGTCTCCAAGTTATCTTGGATATCAAGTGTTAGACTGTAATCCTATTCCTTATTGTCTCATGAGAGATTGCTTATAAGGTAGACATTGGGCGTTGCATGAGGTGTTTGAAGATAGTTGAAAGATCAATAAAGGATAGATCACTCCTAATAGAAGGAGAGTATATCTAACGGCCTCCTGAAGGAAGGCATTACTCTAGGAATTTGTTGTCCCAAACTAGAAACCAAGAGGGGGTGAATTGGTTGATTATAGTAAAGATGATAAAATAAAAATTTGATCAACAAGAAGATGAAGATGGAGTAGAGTAGAGTAGATAAGAATGAACACAAGAGATTTATAGTTGTTCAAATTCAATAATCCTACATCCACTCCCCAACCTCAATTGGGTATTCCTCTATGCTTGGTGTTTTGTAAGCTCACTCCCAATTTGGTGTTTTCAGAAGTTCACACCGAACTTTAGAAGTGTATTCCTAAGGCTAATACTTAAACCCCTTACAAGAGTTTTTCTAGGCTAACTCTCAAAGACAACAAGTGTTTATGGCTCACATTAAACCTTACAATGGTGTTTTAATGGCTAACACTCAACTTTACATGAAGAGATAAATAGATGAAGACTTAAGAAAAAAAATTGCAAGAGTTTGGATAATATTAGTACATATTCTCTTGCTATAAGAATTGTTTGAGGTGGTATTTATAAGCCTCAAACAAATTCTGCCCATTGGTGAAGTGGGTAGGAAATTCCAACTCCAATAGCCACAAAATCTTCTTAGATTTATGTGTCAGACTGTTTGTGTGGTCGTGTAACAATTTTTAAGGTCTCTCAACTTTCTTATGCGGTCAAAATTCAAATCTCCAATGACTACTTGACACATGGCATCTTCTTATTGGTTCTTTAACTAGCCGTTGAAGCCCTCCAATGACTATATGAATCTCGCAGTTGCATAAATTTGTAGCAGTGAGAGATTGCTTGTCTCATCGGAATTTCACAGCTACACATCACCACAAATCTTTCTGCAAGATGATCAAGTTTAGAGGTCGTGCAACTAATTGTGGGGGCACACAACCATTTGTGCAAGCATACAACCATTTGTGCGGTCGCGTAATCTCAAAGGTAGATTTTTAGTACTTAAAGTTTCTTGCATTTTAGATCATTCTAAGTTGATTACCTACCATATAGACACTCAATGAAGCCCTTAGATTACTTCAATTTGTTTCCCAAGATCAAAATCAAGATTGACCTAAATCTAGGTTAATAGAATTCTTAGCCAAGGTAGATGGATCTTTTATAGAGTAATGGGCTTCGAGAATAAGAACTAATAAATTCAACCCAGGCATGATGTAGTCAAACTAGTAGGAGTTGAAAGAAAGTATGTACTCTGAACCGAATGAGATATAGTATGATGTAAAGAGTTTATTGCACGGTAACTATCTATGGAGTGGTTAAAGTCAAATCACTTTGACTTTCTCAACACTTGGATGGCCAAGATGTGTTGGTAGAGGCCAACTAGGTATGCTTAATATCAATTAGTTGATTGGAGAACTAATCCTAAATGAAGAGTTTATTTTAGAAAACCTTAATTTTAATTAAGGGTAAATTTGGTATTTATCTACTAATATGTTTGAGAGCCTAATAGGTCACACAATGAAAAGTTTTAAAATTAATTAAATTGGCTTTATATTATGAGATAATATATTTAATTGATTGAATCCATTAAGGAAGAAGAAAATGAGTTTATTACCTATTGGGCCAAGTTGAGCCCATTTGGGTATAATAAGCTATTAAGTTTAGAAGCCCTAGTTAAATGAAACCCTGGAAGACCAAAAGAACATAAATACCATCTTAAAAAGATGAAAGCCTATCTTTATCTCCTAACCAAAAAGAAGATAAGAAAGAGTTTCTTCGTCTTCTACTTCTTCTTCCATTAGAATGTATCTTCCTTGCTAGTATAAAGACTCACTCTAAGCCACTATAATTAGATAAGAGATTAATTCTTTCTTTTGTGTGGATACTATTAAAGACAATCCTAACTTGGATTGTTGTGGTTTGCGACAACTCAATAAGAAGAGAAGGTGAAGAATTTATGAAGAACTCTTAGGTGTAATCTCTAAACCTTGAATGGTCTTCCTTTATTTCAATTTTAATCAATGTGAGATGATATAGGGTTTGAGATTTTTATTTTTCTACTGCATATTAGCAACCATTTTTGTCTATTCTTGCTATGAGTTCCCAATAGTTGCAAGGCAAGCAAGACTCTAATGAGCACATCTTTGAAGTTGGACAAGGATAAAGTTAGTAAGAAAGTTGATAAAAAGAAATATCGAGGTATTATTAGATCACTTCTTTATCTTACTGTTCTAGGTCGATATAATGTATAATATTTGTTTATGCGCTAAATTTTAATTAAATCCTAAGGAATCACATTTAAATGCCACTAAAAGAATTTTGAAATACCTAAGTGGAACTTTATATTTAGGTCTTTGGTATCCTAGAAATACATAATTTGACATTTTAGGTTCTTCAGATGCAGATTATGCCTGTAGCCTACTAGACAACCGGTGCATGCAATTTTCTTAGTGATTACCTAGTTTCTTGGTTCAACAAGGAATAAGTATCGGTTGCTTTATCTTTCATGAAACCTGAATATGTTCTAGATTATTTTGTTACACACAAGTAATATGGATTAAGCAATAATTTCTATATTATGGTAAAGTGTTTGATCATATTTTTATCAAATGTGATAACACAAGTGCAATAAATCTATCCAAAAATTTTATATCAAAATATAAAGATATAAGACATCATTTTTTAAGACACAATGTACAAAACCATGTTGCTATTTTGGAATTCATTGATAATCAAAATCAACTTGCACACATTTTTATAAAACCCTTATATGAAGAAAGATTAAATTTCATAAAACAACATATAAGAATGATAGATGGAAGCACTCTAGATTGATTTGAATGAATTGTGTTTTGTGTTGATGGATTGCTTTATACTTGTTGATGATTTGTTCATTGATTTGAATGTGCACATCAAAGATGAATTAGAATTGATTATAAATACATTCACTTTACATGCTCTAATTCTTCATTCACATCTATTTTTATCATACATTTAGGCCACAAATTGAGATCTACACAAATTACCTCAAAATTTTCAAATTCTTTAAATTTTTTAAAAGTCTAGATCGGACCACATCTTTAGTCTAACCGTACCTTGAGTCATTTTTTCCTAAATCCAAAGACCAACCTCTTTAGTTCATACTACATCATAATATGATAGTAATAATTTAAAATTTTTGACTGGAATATTCAAGGCTAGATTTTCCATCTAGACTTAAATTGGTCCGACCAGATTGAATATGTCCCAACCAGACTGAACTTGGCCCGGTCGATAAAAACCTTTCAAATTCTAAAATTATAACCATTGGAAGGAGTTTGGAAACATGCCAAAACACCCCCAAAAGGCTATACACGGCTAGTTTTGTCCTAAAACCATATAAATACCCCCCCCCCCCCCTCAAATTAATTCTTATGAACTTCTATTCATCTATTAACATCTAAACACTTAAACCACTCTAAAATTTCTCTTCTACTAACAAAATATAAAGTTTTCTTCAACACTTGAACTATGGCACCCAAAGAGCACAAAATGAAGACCTCAAGAAAGGAGAAAGGCAAAGGTGTTGTAATGTCCTCCACTCCCATAGAAGAACCTCTAAGAACTAGGACTCATTAACCTAGTCATCTCAATAAAGAAGAAAAGAAAAGCTATGCCTTTATCTTAGACAAGAAAACTGAATCAAATAAGGTACCTTCTCTATTCTCTCTTGATTCTTTCTCCATAGAAACTGAAATTAGGGCTTACTTATCCAATCTTGGGTGGGAGACCTTTGTATTCTTAGAATGAGATTAACTAGGGTGAGAATCTCTAACTAAGAAATTTCTCATAACCTTGGTTGTTGAGAAGAAAGAGCGAAACCCTTAGGATACTATAACATTACCTTTAGGTTATTTAACCAAGAGTATCAACTTTCATTAGATGATTTTGCATCCATTTGGGGATTTAACATGGAAGGTATAATTCACTCTTTCTATTCTAAAGTTTCTCAAGCAATTTTACTTGAGTTTTGGAAAGAAGTTTCAATTGAAACAGATTTCCATAAACTTTCTAACACCAAACATCTAAGGACCCAAAATCTTTGGCTCTTACATAGGATAATAACCTACACTATTAATGCTAGGGGTAAAAGCAATGAATAAGTCACCCAAAAGGACCTTATTAGAAAAGAGTAAGGGTAAGAGATCTCAATCTGAGGTAAAGTTAGCATCTCACAAGAGGGGGGTGCGAGGATTCTTTATGAAGTGTTGGTGAGGGGTCAAGTGCAGTCTAGTAGGAATATCCAGTTGAGGTAAAGGTCCATGTCATCAGCTATTAGTACCCCTACCCCTACTTTCTCATAGACCTACTCCACCCACATACACCCAGTGTGGTAGAGCACATATACGTATTTGTTGGGGAGGTAACTCTAGAGGTTGTTACAGGTGTCACTATATTAGGGATTGGCCAGAGCCACTAGACGATGAGTAGATAGAGACTATTGGATTTAGGCCTAGTTCTAAAGAGGGCAAAAGCGGCAGAGGTGGCAGGGCATGATACAGATAAAGGGAGAAGTCTGTAATTATGGATAGACCAAAAGGAGCATCACAAAGAGTATATGCGATGCAAAGAGAGCAGAATGTCGCGGAGGTAGATGAAGGTAAATTTCTATTATATGGTATATTTTTTATACATTGGTGGAATATTTATATTTTAATGTTATTATAAGTTAAAAATTCTTTATGCAAGTTTAAGGATTTGTGCAGATGATTAAAAATATTCATAGGGGGAGAGTCAAGATTATTTAGTTAGAGATTATATTGTTGGCTTTATTCGGAGTTGAGATTAGAGTTTGATTCTTGATTATAATAGGTAATTTCGAAGATGAAATAATTTAAAAAGAAGAGAATTGTAATATATGTGATTTTAGACAAAACTTAATAAGTATATGGAGATTAATTCGAGTATGGTAGAGCAATATATGTAGTATATACCTAATGCATACACAAGATATACACAGTGTATATATTATATATATATATAACATATACTTCTATAAATATTGGATACATATATTATACTCAACATATACATGACATATAAATTTATGTAAAGATATACATAATATATACAAAGAGTATACATGACATTAAAATATATATCAAGATATACATAAAATATATTTTAAGTATACAAATGGTGTTGGGAAGATAATAAATAAATAAATAAAAAGAAAGTTAAAGGAAGAGAAAAAATGTGTGGATGGAATTTAAGGGAAAAATAATAACATAAATAATTAAGTTATTAATTAAAGTAATATATATGGGTGTAAATGGAGGAAGAAAGAGAAAAGAGTCTTTTTCTTCCTTTTTAATACTCCATGGCTGAATTTGGAGGTTATAGAGAGAGAGAGAGAGAGAGAGAGAGAGAATTTCTTCTAAACATTTACAAAGATTTTATTGGACTCAAGGTGATTTTGAAAAGGAATCAAGAATTAAAGTAAGTTCTTCTCCTTAAAGCATTATTATCTTAGATTTTAAGATTATGTAAGATTTTGGTAGAGAGAGAAAGTTATTGTAAATTATTAAAATTGATAACAATGAAGTTAAAATGATGGATACATGATGATTTGGTTATTGATTGGTTGAGATGAACATTATTTTTGAAATTATGGGATGAAAATTAGGATTTTAATATGGATGTTTATAATTCTTGTAATGGGTTGATTTGCTATTTTAATGTATATGTTGTGATTTTATGGTTGAAAATTGAATATGAGAAGGTTTTCGTGAAGTTAAGATTTTGTAGTAGGTTATGTGAAATTATGATTTTTGAAGAAGGTCAATAATTGTTAAAATGAATTGTCATGGAGTTATTTTCATGGATTTATTTTGTTATATAAATAATAATTTTATGGTTGGATGATGGAAATAGTTGTGGATAGTTGAAGTTTGGATAAAGTAGTAAGGGGAGAGATTAGGGTTTTGTTGAAAATTGGTTGGAAATTGATTAATTAGTGATTAATTTATATAAAATTAGTATATGAATGACTCTAATTGAATAATATTGTTTGTTGTTTGAGTTATATGTGATTAGGCCAAAATAGATCAAGTGGAGGAGCATAAAGTTTCATCAAATTAAGGCTTGGGAAGTGGAATAAGGTTAGCACATCTTTTATTAAGTATAGATTTGGTATATTGTATTTTGTTACTTTGAGAACTGGTTTTTCATATAACCTATGCAATGTTGCATAGTTATGTAGTAAATGTCACATTGGGCAATCATCCAATGTGAATTGATGTTTGTACATGATATACATGAGGTATATTAATGTTATGTAGTATGATATATAATATGAGCATATTTGTGAAATGTCACAAAATATGTGGGAATGAGTCACATTATGAGTGTGACTCATGATTATGTAATGTGATGGTGAAATAGCAATGAAATGTGATCAAATGTAAGGTGATTATGAAAAGTGGTGATCACTTGGAAAATGTGGAATTGTAATGAGATACTGTATGTTTTTAACCCTATACAATAATCTGTCTAGTAATGTTGAGATTGATTATGCATGTGTTAATAGACCTGAGCAGAGTTAGATCTTAACCAGAGCAGAGTTAGATCCTGAGATTGAGATTGATGAAAGACCTGAGCAGGGCTAGGTCTTGAGACTAGACATGATAATTATATAGGGGTTATTGCGCTCAATGTGTGTGTATGGGTTAATTTTTTATGTGTATGGATTATGAGATAACAAAAGTTTTGTACAAGTATTGCAAATTACTATATGAGAAAAATATTTAGATGTATGTATATATGTATTGTTTTTAAATATGTACTATTATGCTATATGCTTAGCACGGTTATATGTATCGTGCAGGTGAAAGGGCTGTAGACCGGAGTGGTCTAGATTGAGGTGAGATTAGAAGTTTGAGTTTGCCATAAGACCAACCCTGATGGTGTTACATTTATGTATAGTTTTTCACACTCTGTACTTTGGATTTGTATAACTTGGGCATGCTATATATATAATAAATTATTTTGGGAATATTATGTATATATGCATATATAAATATTTATGATGAGAAATGTTTGCATATCAAACTTTGATATGTAAATTAATGAAGTAGTGATTTAGAGAATGGGTTGTAAATATTATTGTGGGAGTGAAATTTTCTTATGCAGGTTGTGCTTGCTTGATTTTTGAAATATTGAAATTATAGATAAAACTATGGCAAATTTTTTCTAAAGAATTTCTGTTGCTTATGAAATTTTGACATTTAATTATATATATATTTAATTACCTATTAAATTTATCTTTTAAAGGATAATGTACTTTGATAAAAATTAAGAGAGTTTCCTACTGTATTCTATATATGTACTTTATATGTACTTATATATACAAATTATACAAATTATATGTATATGTACTTTATATATACAAATTATATGTATGGTATATATATAAGGTATAAGTGTGTTACATAGTAAGATAACAATAAAATAGCATAATTGAAAACAAATAGCAAATCAAAATAATTAAGCAAGTCTAAATATTAAGGATTAAATAATTTAATTTAAAGGAAAGAAAACCAAATTTGTGGCTTTTAAATAGGCTCACTACTTGGAGTAAAATTTCATGTATGCCTATTTATCTTATTTGTATGAGAATCAAAACTGTAAGTAGTTCGTGCCTTTAATTGCAAAAGGCAAGGTTTAATTTAAGTTTGCTACGCTATCAAATTAAAAAAAAAAGAGAGTTTAAGAAAGAATACCTTTAAAGATCTCTTCTTAGCTGGTTTAATGTAGGGTCAAAGGCTATTTTTACCTCACAACTTCACCATCTAGGATGCTCCAATTGATTATTTGAAAGCAAAGGAGAGTAATAATGCAATATCAAAATTTAACTAACAAATTAATTAATTAATTAATTAATTAGTTTTCAAATTTCAGAGGCTTTTTGATAGAGTTTTAAAAGAGGACCATTATTTATAAGGGTGAAATAGGTCAGAAAAATTAAACTATAGGAGCCCAAGCTGTAACACTCTGATACTCCATATAAGTACCATACATATACCTAGTATACATACAATACATATATGTAGTATCAGAATGTCACGTAAATTTTCAGTTTATTTACCTTTAACCGAATTCATAAAATTTTACATTACTTTGAAACACATTTATAAAATCATTGCTCTTATTAAAAATGTAACATAATTAAAATCATATATGTATGCATCACCTTCTAGTTGGTCTCGAGACACCCTTACTCTTCTCGTGGCACCACAGCTAAACTTCCAAATTAACCTCATAAATACCTGCGCGATTAAACATCCGCGCTAAGCCCGAGAGCTTAGTAGTACTAAATAAAACAATAATAAAATAAACTTTGCCAAAAGAATCATACCTTAAATTTTTAGCATTTAGTTTTATTGTTTTCTTACCACGTATTCCTTTCTCAATGCATTCTTCAGAAGTTCTCACTATCTTTGCAAATTTGATATATAATTACATGGAACATTCATAACACAATTCTTGCCCTTTCTATTTCATATATATATATATAACATACATCATTTTAACAAAACACCATTCAATGATCTATCCAAATTTTCATAATAGCAATTCTCACAAATTCCACCTTCATATACATTTTACACATCATACAACATGTTCATAAGCCCATATCTCAACAAAGTCCCTCAAAACACATTCCTCTTCAATACATCAATGCACATATTACAAAATCATACTTCATAACATCATTTTATTCACAATTCATCAAGCATGAATCACATTGACAACAAAGACAGACTTGGGCCCAAACAACATACTAATATGCCATTCAATTTTCAGAGTAATGCTTTGGTTTAATTATCACATTTATCATTATCATAGACCCAACTAGGCTTCAAGGATTAGGTTCAACCAAGCTTCAAGGGGAGCAAAGCATGCTAAGCTTCAACCCAACTTGGCTTCAAGAACCAATCCAACCTAGCTTCAAGGGTGGTAACATCTCAATTAGGCTTCAAGGATTTAATCCAACCTAACTTCAAGAGATTGTTACACTTCTTAGGCATGCCACCAACAACAAACTCTGAAAATGGAATAACACATTAGTCACACAACTCATTTATCAATTTTATTCTCAATTGAATTATCATAACCAATAACAATGGTTCACATTTTATTTGAATCATCATAGCCAATCACAATGGCTTCATCACATCACATTAAAATCACCATAGCCAATAACAATGGCTCACATCTCATTTGAATCATCATAGCCAATAACAATGGCTTCATATTTCATTTGATTTCAACTCACATTTCATCTGTCATCACAATATCACATATTTTATATTTCATGCTTCATCACAACATCACATCATTCATATAACACATTACAATTTACAAAGCATAGAACATAACATTATTCATATAGTATCATCAAATCATATTGATCAATTCATCACTCAAGTATACATGATCATTATATCTTCCACATTTCCTATACCATCATTGTTAGATACATCACACTTTACATTATTCATGGATTTGTAATCTTCTATATACTTTTGGTTGGATCATTATTGTTTTAAGTGTGTTTAGGTACCAAAAGACCCTTTTAAAGATCCAACAATATAAGAAGAATATATAACAATGTAAGAAGGACAAAGAATAAAACATTACTTAACACATTTGAGGGACACGGGCAGCACACTTGAGGGACACGGCCAAGCTTGTGGCCGTGTCTCTCAACACAATTTTGGCAATAGCGAACACGGGCATGGGACACGGCCAAGCTTGTGGCTGTGTCTCTCATCACAATTTCAAACAGACTCAGACACGGGCAGAGGACACGGCCGTGTCTCTCAACAAAAGTCAGGCAGTAGCAAACACATTCAAGGGACACGGCCAAGCTTGTGGCCGTGTCTCTCCAAAATCCATCCAACACGGCCAAGTTGCCCTAACTTGGCCGTGTCTCTCATAATTTGGCCGTGTCCTTCAAGAACTCAAAGACCAAACCATTTCCAAAATTCATACCACAACCCTTTTAATCATCATCTTTGTTCATATTTATCAATTCCATATCACTTTAACATTTATATAACTTCATTATATCACCATAACAATCAATATATATACATCACTATAATCAATTACTCAAAATACCATTTCATTCATATCAAATCCTAACTCAAAAATTCATCATCATCATCACAAATACCCCAAATTATCAACACTAAAATACCAATTCAACACAATTACATACTTCAATCTTTCATTTCCATCATCTTAAACACCAACCATACCTCAATCCAAAGAAACCCAAAACAAGAAGATAAAAACATATATATACATAATCAATAAAATCAACTCAAGAGAGAAGTACTTACTTGAATAGCTTGCCAAATCTTCAATATCCATTTGCAAGCCTCTTGATAACCTTAATCTTTGGTGTAATTAGAAGTAAAATCCCCTTTCTCTCTCTAGCTTCTCTCTCTCTCTCTCTCTCTCTCGTTTACTAAGAAGAAGGAGACGAAGGAGAAGAAGAAAGAACGTTCTCGTTCTTTCCTTCATCCTTATCATATATATATATATATAATAATAATAATAATAATAATAATAATAATAATAATAATAATAATAATAATGCAATTAAATCTCCTCCACACAAACTTCTTTTTGCTTTCCTCTTTATTTTCCTTTTTGTCCTCATTATCATTATTATTATTATTAACTAATCATACAAATATATATATATACAACTCACTTTTCCTACACCATTTTATACCTCATATATATGTTACATTTTATAATTCCCATATCTTCTCTTCACTTCTTTTCTCTTACCCTTCAATACACACATTGAATCCAAATACAACAATAATCCCAACACTTTTAGGGTATATTTTAGGATATTACACAAGCTGTGCCACTTTTGGCCTTTTTTAAATTAAATTAAATTTTTAATTTTTAAACTAGAAACACTTAATTTTAATTAGGTGATAAATTTAGAGTTCATGATGACTAATGGGTCCATCAAAACTCCGACTTGTGCATTTCTAATTTTGTTGAAACTATCATTGCATGCATTTTAATCTAGTATAGAATCAGGGTTCACATTATATTAATCTATTCCTACTTAGGTGGCCTATTCATCATCTAGGCTGCGTTTGCCCTCCACCTAGTAAGGAACGAGGAAAAGGACTCCTTTAGGCCATGTTTAGTAGTCTTCAAATCCCGGTGAGTCATATCAACTTATATATTATAGTGGTACTATTTGGTGAACTCATTGCAAATATCTTCTAGGTCTGGTACATTTTTCTATCAAGGTCTACAAATCACCTTATAACTACCCCTGTTACTGACTATTAGAATAACTGAGCAAGGAGCTCATCTGTTACTCCAAGGGAAGAGGGCACTCACATACATCTTTAGGTAGGTTTTTAGGCAAGTAGTACCATCAAATCTATTTATATTGGGCACTTTGAATTTTAGAGGTGTCCTATCATTAAGGAAGAGGGCTAAGGAGTCCACATCAACATAGTTCTCACTACCCTTGAAATTCTTCATTTGTTTTTCTAATACCTTGGTCTTTTTAAGCAACTTCTAAGAGGCATCACCTTCTTGGGAAAGGACTAGGATTGGTATTTGGTAAAGGTTCTAGTGTGGATCTGATCTAGGTTAGCTCTATGACTGGCACAATTAGTATTGGTAGATTTCCTAATGGTGTAGTATGGGTTAAAGAAGTTGGTTAAGGAGCTGGAGGGTTTCAGGAAGTGGAGGCTTCATTGGAAAGGAAGTGGGAATAGACCAGACCATTCCAAAGACATCATGAAGGATAGAGTTTCTTTAGCTGGAGAGGGAGTTTGCAAATATTTTGGTCCACTTCGCTTGCTAATTAGCCATCATGGTTTAGAAAATTTTCTATTATCTCTCAAGGAGTGCTTCTAAAGTCAGGTCTAGATCAGTGCATTAGGCCATGTTTACCTTTTTTAAAAGATAAGGAAAGGGTGAGTGAATGAAAAGATACTCTTTAGGGTAAGCAATTTAATGCATGGGTCATACGGTAATGGACTATTCTATCATGAGTTGGACTTCTCTTAAAATGGACTCATGTTCATTAGCAAAGTGGGTGTTTAAATTAAAAAAAAGGCATACATAAAGGTCTTTATGTGGCTCACGAAGGCAATTATAGGGTTATCATTAGTAGAAATTAGGGTTCCTTTCAAAAAAAGAAAGAGAATAGTGAGTACTGGACCTAATGTAACCTAGAAACCATGGTGATGTTGGAGCTAAACCCTAAAGTGTGGTCAAGGGGAAGAAGGTATCTTATGATTTAAGGGAATGGCCAAATTTTTGGTTGGACAAGGAAATAGGTAGATATTTAGGGTCAAGATAAAGCTTTATGGAGGTAAAAAAGGTAGAACAAAGTTGTGTTTAAATAATGAGCTTAGTTGGGATATGAGGTGATTTGATCCATAAGTTCTTGGGGCTCATCTTTGAATTAAGGCTTTCTTTCCTTTTTTACAAATAATATACAAGGTAGTGTATCTTAAAGTTTGTCTTATATAAGGCTTTTAAGTTTGTGATGATGTACATTATTGGCCCTACGGATGGCACCAAAAGGGGGTGAATTGGTGTTATAAATATGCAATAGGAAATTAAAAAATTAGTTAAAGAGATAAGGGAAGAAGAAAGATGAACACTAAGATTTATAGTGGTTCGGACAACAAATCCCTAGATTCAATCCCCAACCTCAATTGGGTATTTCACTAAACTTGGAGTTTTGCAAGCTCACTCCCAACTTAGTGTTTTATAGCTCATATCAAACTATTACAAGTGTTTTATTAAGGCTAGCATTCAAAACTCTTAACAAGAGTTTTTCTAGGCTAACTTTCAAACCTAACAAGTGTTTATGGCTCATACTAAACCTTACAATTGTGTTTTAATAGTTAATACCCAAATGTACATGAGAAAATTAAAGATGAAGATTCAAGAAAACAAAATGCAAGAATTTGGGCACTACTAGAACATTCTTTCTTACTTGAAGCTTGTTTGAGGTGGTATTTATAGGTCTCAAACAAATTATGGAAATTGGAGAAGTGGGCAGAAAGTTCTAAGTCTAATAGGAATAAAATATTACATTTAATGTTGTGTCAGAGTACTTTCCTAGTCAGGAGCCTTTTAGTCTTGCTGGGAAGTGTCAAACTGAGCATGGTCTAGTTGGGAGATTCATCTTGTGTCTAACATCTCTCTAATGGCAAGTACATGTGGCATTCTTCCATTGGGCTAATGAGCAATGGTCACATTTGACTTGCCCCATATGAATTGTTTGGTCAGACTCTTTAACTGGTTGATTGAAATATTTAAAGATTAAGCTACTTGTCATCTTCTCATTGGATGCTCAGTCTATGCCTCAACATCCTCTAACAAATGTGAATGGTCCAGTCGAGAGGCTAATTGGTCTGGTTAGACCTTCCTTGGTCCATTGACATTTTGGCGTGATGCTCAGTAGGAAACTCTCTAGAACTTTTAGTAACTTCTGCTTATCTAACGTACAATCGTAACAGCTCTTAGTCCGGTCAAACTTTGGTGTCCCACTTAGGTTTTGAGAGCAATATTGGCCAAGATCATTTCTAGATGTCTTTGCCAATTTTCACCCAATCTTTGGTCGGTTGGACCATACCCTGGTCTAGAAGAGATTGTGGTGACTTGATTATTTTTCTAAGTTGTTCAATCTTTCTTGCACATGGGCACTTGATAACAACATTAGAATAATTCAATTTGTTTGCCAAGATAAAAATTAAGATTTACCTAAACCTAGATTAACAGTCTCCTCCTTTTTATTTTGGCAACCAAATTGAATTTGAAACAAAAATAATCAACATGAATATGCAATAGTTTATCCTTAAGCTAGTACACAAAAAATTATAATAAAATTTTAAACTCCCCCTATCAAATTGCAAGTTTGCAAGGATGATTTCAAATTCATCACATTCTCTCCCCTTTTGTCAAAATTCAAAAAGATGAGTGGAGAGGTGAAGAGCAATCAAGCAACCAAATAGAGTTTATGAGAAATGAGGAAACTATAAACACAAAAACAAGATCAAAATTAATTTTGGTGATTAACTTTATACAAGAATTCAAAATCAATGTAAATAGCCAATCACCATAAACAATAGATACAATTTTAGAATAAAATTAAGACAAATATAAGTCAGATACTTAGTTAAAAAATGAAAATAATCAATTGACGGAAAATATCAAAATCAATTAAGAGTACCAATTAATTGAAACAAAACGTTCCCCCTCAAACAATGATCTCCCCCTTAAGTGGTGAAAATTTGAAAAAGAAAAAATTAATCTCCACATTTATCTAAATCACTAAGTTTTCTCCTCCTTTGATGTAGTCACATTAAGAAGCTTATAAAAGAGATATTAATATTAAAATAGAAGGTGGTGATTGACTCAATTATAAAAGAACTTTAAAATGTAAAATAAATAATTGAGTTAACCATAAAATTAATTATCAGCACAAATTCCAAACATAATAGAAAAGTGAAAATTAAAAGCATAAAAATTGAAAAGTTATAAGGCAAGAAATGTTAAAAAAGTTCCAATGTCAATTGCCTTACCTTGGCATTGTTGAGCATAGTTTGATGATGCCCTCATCCTTCATCATCTTCGTGCCATTTGCCCTTATAAATTGGGAGGTCCTCCAATGCTAGTAAGGTAAGATGAATGTGTTCCTCATCTTCATTATCATCATCATTGTTGGAGGAGCTTTCATCACTTGAAGCTTTGAAATTCTTCTTCTTGGTTCTCCCCATTTCTTCTTCTTATAGGAATGGGAGTTGCAATATGAGGTGGAAAGAGGTTTCTCTTTTTTTCTTCTTTGAATGATCTCCTTCTTCCTTTTTGCAATGATTAGCAACTCTTTATCCTCATCTCATCTCCATTAGAAGAGTCATTTATACTCTTAATTTCATATTTCTCTCTAGTGGAGGCCTTGAGAGCTTGCATCTTCTTCTTCTTATCATTTTCTTATTCTTTTTGCTTCTCCATTGCCATCTTATGTGTGAGTAGCTTTCTAATAAGGACATCCATTGGAAGCTTGCTTAAATCATGTACACCCTCAATGAATGTTGTTCTAGATTCAAAGTCCTTTGCAAAAGTCTATTGAGGTCTTCCACAAAGTAGACTTCACTAAATTTCTTCAAATTTTTGACGATGGCAAGAAGTCGGTTGGTCATCTCCATGACATCTTCGAGGGGCTTCATTTTGAAGAGCTCATACTCATGTACAATCATTTGGACCTTTATGGATTTTACTTGATTGGTGCCTTCATGATAATTTTCCTAGGTCTTCTAAATACTATTTGCATTTAGGCATCCAAGAACTCTTTCACATCCTTCACTTGACATTGAGCTTAGGAGAATGTAAGCAACATTTTTTTCTCTCCCATTGCTTCTTTCTATTCTTCATTCCACTCTTCTAGTGGAATTTCTTCTTCCATACCATCAACCACTCTTATAGAAGGCTTTAACTCTTCTTCAACATAGCTCCATAAGTTTGCAGGACCACTATCAAGATATAGCTTGATCTTATACTTCCAAAAAGGGTAATCAAAGCCTTCAAAAAGTGGTTAGAGACCATTTTCCCATTTGTTGTCCATCCTTGATCTTCAATCATGCAATGAAGCTTGAATGTGATTATTTAGCACTGATAGCAATTATTGGCCTGTGGATGGCACCGAAAGGGGACATGAATTGGTGATATAGATATGCAATGGGAAAGTAAAAAATTAATTAAAGAGATAAGGGAAAAAGAAAGATGAACACTAAGATTTATAGTGATTCGAACAAAAAATCCATACATCCACTCCCCAACCTTAATTAGGTATTTAACTAAACTTAGAGTTTTGCAATCTCACTCCCAACTTGGTGTTTTCTAGCTCACACCAAACTATTACAAGTGTTTTCCTAAGGCTAACACTAAAACCCCTTATAAGAGTTCCTTACAAGAGTTTTTCTAGGATAACTCTCAAACCCATTAAGTGTTTATGGCTTACACTAAATCTTAAATTGGTGTTTTAATGGTTAAGACCCAACCTTACATAAGAAAATTAAAGATAAAGATTCAAGAAAACAAAATGCAAGAGTTTGGGCACTATTAGAACATTATTTCTTACTTGAAGACTTATTTGAGATTGTATTTATAGGCCTCAAACTAATTCTGCCCATTGGTGAAGTGGGCATAAAGTTTCAAGTCTAACAGTTATAAAATCTTACATTTATTATTGTGTTAGAGTACATTCTAGATCAGGAACCTTCAAGTCCAATCAGGAAGCTTGAAGTATGGTCAGATTGAGCATGGCCTAGTTGAGAGATTCATCTTGTTGTTAAAATCTCTCTAATGACTAGTACACATGGCATTCTTTCATTAGGCTAACGAGTAATGGTCATATTTACCTACCACATATGAATGGTCTAATTTGACTCTTCAATTGGTTCGGTTAGAATATTTAAAAAAATTAGGCCACTTGTCATATTCTCATTGGATGCTCAGTCTTTGCCTCAACATCCTCTCATAAATGTGAATGGTCTAGTCGAGAGGATTGCTAGTCTTTTTGGACTATACATGGTCCGTTAACATTTTGGTCATGATGCTCAGCGAGAAACCGTCTGAAACATTTGGTAACTTCTACTTATTTAAGGTCCGATTGTACCAACTCTTGGTTTGGTCGAACTTTGGTGTCTCACTGAGATTTTGAGAGCAATGTTGGCTAGGATCCTTTTTGGATGTCTTTACTAATTTTCACCCAAGCTTTGGTATAGTCGAACCAC
Organism: Garcia nutans; assembly: GCA_947685225.1. Classification (NCBI taxonomy): domain Eukaryota; kingdom Viridiplantae; phylum Streptophyta; class Magnoliopsida; order Malpighiales; family Euphorbiaceae; genus Garcia; species Garcia nutans. The sequence goes on from CANTUV010000041.1 coordinate 13,895,224, forward strand.
ACCCTGGTCCAGATGAGATTTTGTTGACTTGATTATTTTCTAAGTTGTTCAATCTTTCATGCACATGGACACTTGATAACAACATTAGAACAATTCAATTTGTTTGCCATGATCAAAATTAAGATTAACCTAAACCTAGGTCAACATACATGTATGCATGGTGAAAATGGTTCCATGAACTATATACAAGAGTGCTTTAATTGTAAAGGTACATAAAACCTAAGATCAAGATCTAAGGTCATTAGATGAGAATGATAAAGGTTGGTTTCATCAAAAGAGTCCCATCATACTAGAGCAGTAATATACCTAATCATATGTCAGATAAGGAATCTGGTATAGGTCTAGCAGTACATGCATGCTTGTTACACCCTAAAAAGGATTTGGGGATTCACTGTGGATGGCATTAATTTTGCTATCCCCTAGCATACCTAAGAAAGATTGCCAAGTTGATGCTACTTGCTATCCTAAGATTTTATTCTATGTAAACTAAAGCTTAAATGTAAAGAGTGATGTATGAAAAAGTTTAAAATTAATCAAAGGCCAAGCTAAGTTTACTTTAAAAAGGTTAAACCCATTGGCCTACATAAAATTTTTCTTTTGAAAAATATTTTACCCCAGTGGAGTCACCGGTTGTGAGGCCCTGCCCGAGCACCGAGTATAGTCCACCAAAGGATTGGAGCTGAAATACTCATTTTAGGCTAAGTCTCATATGAAAGTGCTAAGGTCACCCTGCCATTCATAGAGTAAGCTCGGTTCAAGTAAAATAGGTTTTGACTTGTAATTTTAATTTATTTTTGAGAAAGAGAGAAAATTTAAGAAAAATCCAAAATTGACTCAAATCTTATCTCAAACATAAAAGTCACTAGCCTCGAACCAAATGATGGATTTGACGGCCTGGTTTTGGCTTATTTTAAGTAAAAATGGCTTGGCCTTTGATTAAATAAAAACTTATAAAATTTTGTTTCATGTAATGACAATTATAATATGATATGATAAACAAATGCATGAATAATATTATATCATACATGCATCCACATGCAAATAAAGATAAAGCGAAGTACAAGATTGAATTAAACTTTACAACTAAAAAAAGCCCAAAACAGGGGATCCCATCTCCAGCCTTATAGATTCTAGGTTGAACACACATTCCCCAAAAAGATACTAAGTAAAATAAGGTTCATATTTAAAAAAAAAAAACGTTTTAAGAGTTATAAGACAAGAAAATGATAGTTTTACAAAGTAGACTTAGTAGTTCGATTGACATTGCAGGTAGGCTTACATATCCCATTTAAATATGAATCAAAGCCCATGCAGTTCTAACCATCTTGCAATGGTTGGTTTTAAATTAAAATTTTAGTTTTCCTAGTCTAACCTAATGTCTAAGTTCAATTTTAGATTTAGCTTTCTAAACCTAAGTCTAGAGTTCAAATTTTAGGTTCATATTCCAACCCTTTTTTTCTAAAAATTTGATTTTAGGTTCATATTCAACCTAATTTTTTTTTTAAAAAAAAGTTTATTTTAGGTTCATATTCCAATAAAATTTTGAAAAAAGTTTATTCAGGTTCATATTCAAATCAAATTTGAAAAAGGATTGATTTTAGTTTGATATTCCAACCTAATTTGAAAATAGATTGATTTTAGATCCATATTCCAACGTAGTTTGAAAAAAGATTGATTTTATTTTGAAAATGGATTTTTTTAGTTTTAAAACCTAATTATGGAAACAATTTTGAAGTTTGATTGGTTTAAGCCTTTTAATCAAATTTAAGTCCTTTTAGGTCTTGAATCCAATTAATTAAATCCAATTCCAAAGCCTAAATGATGGTCTTTGAACCTAATCAAACTAGCAATTAAATTTGATTCGTTAAGTGGTGTAAGTGAAAATGAGGTGAAAAAAGCCTATTTATAGACTTTTAGAGGATTAAAACTGGAAAAAAAAAGTGAAAAGAAAAAGTTGGATTAGGGCACTGTGGCACAAAAATCAAGGTGCATGATAGAAAATTTTGCCCTTCACAGTAATTTTCTATTGCTTGGCAATACCTGGCAGCTGCCGCAAGCCTGTACATGGCAACTAGCCCAATAGGCCCATTTACAACTAGTTTTGCATAAAAATTTGTTGGAAGCCCATTCAGGATCATCTGACGTCCGTTTTGAGTACTTTTGATGCATTGGAATTGCAACAAACTGAATTTTAATATTATGGTGAAAAATTAAGGATTCACACCACTCGGCCTCCCGACTCAGTCTGCTATTCAAGCCCATCTATAATGGAGTCAACGTCAACTCCTATGTGCTCAAGCCTCTCCTAAAGGGCTTTATTTACCCACTACTCCCACTCGTATTGGCTCGTACACCACTCCAAGTCCTGTTTCACCTAGTGCAAAGCCTCAACATGTGTGATCTATAAGAAATAATGGATTTATAAGTTACATTGATTACGCAAAGTTAGCTAGTTCTTCAGCCCATGATGAGCTTATCAACATACTCCAAAGAAGACCTAGGGCACTGCATTAGAAAGAAAAGGTTAAAAAGCAACCCGAATCAAGGAGAACAAGTTGGAAGAAAAGAGTTGAAGAATTTACAAAAGAAATCTCCATGGGGATGAATTCTATACAGACCTTATGAAGGTTAACAATCCTTCTATATGGCTAGCAACCTAAATTGCAATACGTGAAGAACATATCAGGTAGGGCCAACCAATCAGTAACTAATTCTGGGCTGTCTTGAATAGTTAAAAGGGCATGTGAAGAAGATCTAGCTTTAGTTGTTCGGGCCCTCTTGTGAGAAAGCACATGAGATAGGGTTAGTGATCATATCTTGAAAGAAAAGAAAGAAGGTCCATGATAATGAAACTTAGTAAAGTAGGAGAAGGGGGTGCCCCTACCACTGTGATAGTGTGGAGCATATGATCCCTAATAAAGTTAGAGTAGCTAGCATACCGATCAACTAGAAACCTAGTAGAAGTACCAATCTGCCCTGAAATAAGCATTTTTGAGGGAAAGAAGAAGGAAATAGGGAAAAACTCAAGTGGATCCTTAGGAATGAGCCTAGCATCGAGTGTAAGATGCCAGTCTAACACCCTCTCACATAGCTACCGACATCAGAATGTTGGGCCCTCCAACAAATATTTGTGAGCAGTTATAGCCCAAGAATGCCTCATAGCTAGAGACTAAGAATCTTTAAGCATTTCCTACCAAGATAACTTAGTCTGAAAGAGGAAATGTAAAAGGGTTAGGCCAATTTGAGTAGGTACTGAAAATGAAGAAGGAAAAGAAGAGAAGAGGTTCTACTTATAAAGGAAAACTCAAGCCCATTAAGGTAGGTCCTGAGCTTATGAACATCGTGCTCCTGATATCCTAGGAACTCCTTATCTATGAAGTCCAATGGAGTGGGCCCTGGAACCAACCCTTGCTCATATGCCCAAATCTGCAAAAAGAAGGGATTAGACATTTGGAAGAAAGAAAATAAAGTAGGAAAAAACACAAGAAGAAATATTCCTAGCTCAATGATCATTATCAAGCCTTGTTGGGTCATGACCCCCTAAAACTCCGATCGTGGCCCTAATAAATCATACCCAAGGCTAGAGACCTCTAGCCAAAGGTCAAAATAGCATCAATATCCTATAACACAAAATAAATGAGGACCAATAAGAACCCCTTTATCATCATATCAATCACACCACCAGAGTCAATGGTTCTACTGGAGGGTGTTGGGCCCAATAGTCGATAATGTTAGTACATAGTATACAATTATTCCGCTACAATCTATGGGGAAAAGCCAAAGAGGTTCTCTATGTACTCCTTTTGATGGACTAGATAAAATTGTTTTGAGGCCTATAAATACAACTTCAAACAAAACTACAAGTGATGAGAAATATGCAAAAATGTACAAACTAATGCATTTTCATTTCTTGTTCCTTTAATCTTTTTATTATCTTTGTAAGGTCTAATGTTAGCCTTAAACACTATTATAAATATTTAGTGTGAGCCTTAAACACTTAGGTTGAGAGTTAGCAAAGGACAAAAACTCTTGTAAAAGTTTGAGTGTTAGCCTTTCGGAAAAATACTTGTAAAGAGTTTGAGAGTTAGCCTTAGTACCTTAGAAAGAATCAAATATGAAAATTAATTATTCTAATAAAGGGAAAAAAAGAATTGAATGCAAATGGGTATATGCAAAGATAGAAAAATTTCCTGACAATAATGATATTCATACATAATCTTTCTTCGGAATTTTCCCGATATACTTGTTAATATAATTGTTTACAAATTATACATATTATTGGTGGAAAATAATCTAACTACAACATATCTTGGTTAGAGTTTTAGCTATCTAGATTCAATTATGTTGAATTATTTTAGTGATTTTATATTATTGGTGGTTTTATATGAAAAGAATTATGATGATTTTGAAAGAAATTGTCACAACACAAATTCAGAGTGGTCGATTCTAGGGTTTGGGTCAGTATAATAAGCCAGAACCTCATAGAACATAGTTTCAGAACATAATAAAAGTGAAATTACACAAATTTTTTTTAAAAAACCATATATATTCGTTTGTATAGACAACTTCTCTTGTTACATATAATCTAGCATTCTTTCTAATTGTCTTTTCTTGCTATTCTTTGATACCACAGTGTCGCTATCACTGGAGTTGCAGGCCTGTAATAACAACACTGAAAACAGCAAGGCAAAAGGTGAGCCCCAAACTTAGTGAGTATTTAGGCTTATTAAGTGTGCTTTAATTTCCACCCTAAGTTCTTAGCAGCTTAAGTAGCTTCTTGTTCTTTGGGGTTGATATGCACATGGAAACTTAATTGACAGTTCTTCACTCAGTTTCTGGACCATAATCAACTTTCTACTTATGTTTTAATTCTTTCCATCAATTTTTAGTTTACATGTAATAGCTATAATCATGTTTGATTATTTAGCAAGTTACCCAACTAGTATATAAATATTTATCATTGCCATTTTCTTCAGTTGTTATAGAATATTTTACTTATTATCGATTCCATCTTATTTGTTTATTATTATTATTATCCATGAATTCCTACAACTCTTAATCCTAAAAATACAGATGCAGGCTTTACTAATAATTCCAATAATTTAGTTTTATCTCTCTCTCTCTTTTAATCACAACAAAAGATTAATAGCACATTATTAAGCCAAAAAACTATTACTTTTCTTCTAATTTTCAGTATAGACCGTAATAGTACAGATTTAAAAATTCCAGATAGATAACGTTTACAGTAAAAATATACATATAATTTACTTAATTCTATACTTGACATCTAAATTCTTAAACCTTCAATATTTACTTTTATCTATAAATTCCTCCGATCACTTTTACCTGCCTTTTAGGTAAGCAATATACCTAACGTTCCTATAAGTCTTTTAGTGCAAATGCAGGATTTTAGAAATACCACTGGGTGTTGGTGACAGTGAAATAATAATAATTCAGGGAAATCCAAAAAATTCCAAAAGAATAATTTTAATGCACATTAGCTAGTACATATCAGAATAAAATTCATCTTCATTGCAGATATCTGCATATAGTAAATCATTCCAGAAAAATAGGAGTTATATGACAAATCAGAACAGATAAGTCTAAGACTACAATAGAAAGGCCAAAGGCCATAATAATTAGGATGGTAGCTTCTCCCTTATACTCATATCAGAACTCTAATGTATAGTTTCTAGTGATTTAATTCTCACTAGAGTTGAGCTCTGTCCATATAATTATTAGATTATCAGGCTAGATCATCGGATTAATCTCAGAAGACTCACCCGTAAGGTTTAATTCAATAAACAATGTTCTTTTTCTTTTCATAAGTTAATACATGACATGCGGATGTAAATACTCATATTACTCAGAATTTTCAGTTTACTGTTTGTAATTTTTCTACGGAAATTCTTATTTAATTTCCGTCGATATAAATTTAGAAGATCTATTTTCTCCTACCATTGATTTCTATATATATATATATATATATATATATGTATTTATAATTTTTTTTTTCAAATTACTCTTTCCCTTTATAATTTGCATCATGCTAACTTTATCCACAACTTACCAATTTACCATCATCCTTCTAATTAAGGATTAGAAGATTTCTTTTATGAATTGTAGCTATTTGCATTTTTTTTTTCCAGATATTACTCATCACTATAATTTGCCTTTCCATTTTTTTAACCTTAATTTATTAACTCAATTGTATTTTATCCAATTTATACTCTTAATAGAAACCCAAAATTTACCAAGGTATTAAATGTAACTAATTAACACATAATTACATATTTACATATACAGTATTAACAAAACAAAAAGTTAAAATCCCGTAGCCTCTAATCATTCCAATTTATTTGCAAATTTCCTTTTTCTTGAAAGAATATGTTATTCCAAAAAAATATCTCAAATATTAGTTCATTAGTTGATTCTTTTAGAAAGTGTTCTTAAAATTAACATCTATAATTTAGAAGTTATATATAATATTAATATATAATGTAACTTTTAAATACTACCATCAATAACAAAATAGTAAATTAAAACTTATGCAATCATTTTGATAGCATATAATATTCCTTTATACACCACTTATCACTTCTCATTGTTTTATTTTATTTTACTTCTTATTTATATCCCCCTTCTAATTCATGCATGGCAGTTTTGGAACCAAAAGTTCCATATTTTATTTATTTTTTAACAAATCTTTCTTAAGTTCTTTCACCAATCAATTTCGTTTCCATACTATTCATGCACATAATCCTTAATCATTTTGATAGCATAATCCTTAGAATTTTCCATTTTATTACTTTCTTTTTTTACAAGTACGAAAGAGAATGACCCATGCATGTCAAAACCTCATACATGTATAGATAATTAAATAATATAACTTTTAGAATTTAAACACAATTTTCGCCCAACTTTGCACCATAAGTTCCTTAACTTTGATTCAATATTTCTCTAAATTGAAAGTTAAAATTTAATTTTAATTTGATATTCATGGTCTCCTATTTTTAAACCATACATGTATATGAATTTCGTAAATTATCATTCAAGTTCATAAATGTTGATTTTATGTATACATTAGGTATACAGAGTGTATATCTTGTTTAATTTCTTCCATATATTTTGTTAATAAACCATTTCAAGTAACATCACAATCAGTTTTATTTTCTGTGAATTTAAGTCTCGGGTTCTAAATTTTTGTCCAAGGTTTTTTTTTTTATATAAACAAGTTAATTATTATTATTATTATTAAATGGGGAAAAACATATATGTTGGATAGAACAACCCAAACAAAAATCCCTGCCCAACCTACAACAATCCCATAAATACGTGAAAAAACCCCATAATCTCAAAGTACAAAATTAAAAAGCCGAAAACCAAAGAAATAAGGCAAAACCTTGTGATGTAAACAAGAACCACAACCACAGGCAAATTTTTGTCCATGTTGAATTCTTTAAAATCCATTCCATTCTAGTTACATCTTTGTTTACGAACATTTCCTGCCATTTCTTCTTTTGCTTAGTCGTGATTCAGTTGATATTCAAAGCTAAGGTTTGTATTTCATCATCCTGCAGCCATGTCCATATATCCTGCAGCCATGTCCATGTCAAGTAGTTTTTCTAGATTCATGGCTTATTTCTCCATATCTACTCGTTAGTTTAAGATTTCAATTTGGTATTTATTTAGAATATATCATATCTACTCATTCATATAAATTTTATAAGTTGTCCTCTAAGTTTATAAAAATTGACTTTGTGTATACAATATGTATACGGTATCTATATCTTAACTTTTAAATCACTTTCTTCCTAACCTTGTGACATATTTTCATTTTCTTTTCAGTATCATAATTTAAAATTATTATACAGCTTCTTATAGGTCTTGGGTTCTTTTTTTGTTTTACCAAGTTTTACACCATTCTTCAAACTTTTCCAACGTGCAAATTCCTATTCCTTTACTAATTCGTTTCTTCTTAAAACCGAGTTGTTATGCTAAATTTTAAATCCATGAAAGGCTTACGTTTTTATCTATTAATCACTCAGAATTATCATATGTTGGTTCAAGCTTTTAAATATATCAACATGCACTGAAACAACTTAAGGATCTTGAATTAAGTTTTTGAACACTCAAATCTTTCCTTTTTTATAAAATTCTTCAAGCAAACTATTATCCTTCAAATGCAGCTCCAAGCAACGCTACTCCCTCTCAAATGCAACCCCAAAATCATGAAGTTTCCCTTCAATGTCACTCTTTCTCTTGGTTGGAAAGATAGTTTTTGTGTGGTTAATTTCTTAGTTTGCTTGAGAAGGCCTCTCTTATATTATGAAAAACCGATGTTTTTTTATTTTTGTAATCATGAAGAAGTTTGTATTTTACTGCCAATAAAGCCTAAGAAGATTATATTCCTTCCCTTCTTGTCACTTTTGCATGTGGTAAAAATGCCACATGTAGATGCCCATAATAAAGTCTTTTTCCTAGTTCTCCACTTGGTCCATTTACTATTGTTTATTATTTCCTTATTTTCTAACCATGACATGTTATCTTGCTTATGTCCATGCATTGTTTAATTCATAAGACATTTGTCTCCTATTTGCATTAGAGGTTCGGGGTTTAGCTTAAAAGGGTCATAGTGGATTTAGTTGCATTCTAAGTACATGTTAGTTACACTACAATTGGACCTTATGCCCATATATGATGACTATGTACATATCCATTATTAAATTTGCAAAATATCTATCCTCACCAAACCGAATTGTATTTATCAATTATATATTCTTGTAAAGACAATTTTTAATTGCCAAGCTTAAATAAATAATTTATTAGTTCATCCATCTTAAATATGTGTGTTTAATATATATATATATATATAGTTCATCCTTGTACCCGATTTTACATTTGTATATTATATGCAAGTATATTACTAAGTCCAATTAAATTTAAATTAATCCTACCAATTATTTTTAACCCAATTGTTAAATATATCTATACTTATACGTGTCCACTTGTATGCAGTTAACTTTTATATTAATATTTATGGTTAATATTTCCACATACTTTTGATCGTAGCCTACTTGATCTAGGGCATTACAGATATGCTACAAAGAGATAAATAATAAGTAAATTAATCATAAATGATATCATTTAACATAAATAGATGCATCAGATAGGAAAAAAAAATAAATATTTTTTTTACTTGTTTAAGAAACAAAAACTCAAAATTCATAAAATAATTTTTTATTTTTTTGTGAAATAAAAAATAAAAAATCAAATGTAGAACCGAATAAGTCATTAGATTTAGTGGACGTTTGATTTAAGTCACCTCTAACAATTCCTTATAAACTTAACTGACAATTCATGCCACCTTTGGATAATTGGATTCTACTACTTCAGCATAAGCCTTCATAGCCTCATAAAATAAACACATTATTACTTTGTCCATGCAAATCAATAGGAATGCCCAATTGTCTGCAACTCAAAAAAGATTTTTCTACACAAGGGAGAACCATGGGACTATTATGTCTTACCAAGAGAGCAGCCTTTCAATCATATACTGAGATACTGAGTTTTTCTCCTTTAACTGGTCACTCTTTATAGTCTAGTGTCAAAAAATAATTTTTCCTACTAGAAAATATCACAATGAGAGTATCATTAATCTTCTCACTCACACATCTATGAAAGTAGCGGTATTATTCTCAAAACAACTCTTCCCTTTGTACTTGCAATCATGCTAATTTAAGTATGGATCGATGGCCTATTTCAGACGATAGGATAGAGCAACCTCCTAATATTTCCTTCTCTTTTTCATGAAGGCTAAAATCTAACATCAACTCAAAGGCTCAATTCCAATCATTCCATTATAGTATGTTTGGGATGGGTGAAAGAAGGGTGGATAGAGTTAAAAGGGGAGGGAGAGTAAATTGTATTGTTTAGAAATAGGATAAATTGAGGAAGAGAGTTTTATAAGGTTAATGGACGGTTAAAAGTATTATTTTTCTATAGAAATTTTAATACCTCGTTTTGGGATGTTAGCAAGTGTTATAACTTTTATTTTTCATTTTTATTCTTATTATAAATTTTATTACGCAAGTACATTTTTATATATTCATCTTTTTCACCAATAAAGAAAAAAAATTAGTAATTTCAGAAAATATTACTATTATTATGCTATTTCTAAAGTAATATTATAACTAAAAATAATTTTAATCAATTGGATAACTATAATAACTAATCTTATATATAAAAAGGTATTTTAGTTAGTTAATATTTAATTTTACCTTCCCTTACATTCCACCAAAATAGTATAGGAATACATACTCTTTTTTTTTTACTTTATTTAATATTACCTTCCTTCTAATTATAAAAAAATAAAATAAAACAAAATAAATACTCTTTTTTATCAGAAAATACTCTGCTCTATATTACTTTATTTAATTTTCTCACACCTCATCTAAACATAGCCTTAAAAGTTTAGCTAAGGATGGCAAGTGGTTAAGTGTGGGATGGATTTTGGCAAATACCCATACCTACCTATTTTATAACAAGGCAAGGTAGGATAGAATGGGTCACAAAATACCTATTTATTTTTGCAAGAATATAAATAAATATTATATGTTTATATAAAAGGCAACATATTCAATTAAACATCTTAGCTATATATAGTCTTGGTAGTAACTAGACACCTAAAATTTTTTTGAATCATTCAAATTTTTTTTTTCTTAAATTTAGATTCAAATAAGCACTTTCATTAATCACATCTCAATTTGTCATTAAAACCTGCTTCACTGGTAATTGTGGGCTCCAAGCCCAAAGTTTGTATATAAGTCAAAGTTTCAAATAAGATCAAGTAAAAATGTTTTAATTTTTAATTTTTCATTTAAAAAGTAATTAGAAATAAAAATTTTAAAAATAGAAAATGGAAATGAAAATTACAAAATGAAATGAAAAATATTTTTCACAACTAAATATTTCCTAAATAATTCATTAAAGTTTATATAATTTAAAGTATTTTTACTACTATATTATATTTAAATAATAATTATTGAATTTAGCAATTTAAAAATCATTTAAATTTATTAGGATTTTATTTAATATTAATAGATAAATTCAATAATTATTATTTAAATATAATAATATATATGTATATTATATCTATTTCCTATAAAAGCATGAATGGGGATCCCCACGAGGTGGGAAGTATACTTGTCATCCCTGCCTTGCCCTAGTTAATAAGGAGAGATTTCTCTTCATCCTCTTCCCATGAAAAAAAAATATGGAGAATTTCCGCACCATTTGGGGCAAATTCCCATGGAGAATAAGAATTTTTCATCCCATTGCCAACTCTAGCTTCTTTTAATGGAAAATTGAATTGCCACTAATAGAGGTACTTATTTGATCAGAATTTAACCAAAAAGAGATGTATGAATGGTAAAAAAAAATAGATATCTAGTTGCTACTAGAGTCATAATTGATATACTTAATTGAATCTTTAATCTTATAAGAAAATATAATATATTTACATACAAATGTGTCTAAAATACATCTATATAATTATAATATAAATAAAAAATGTGTAAAAAATAATTTTCAATATATATATATATATATATCCGATATGTCCTCAGGATCTAAGGGTAATAAAAAATAAAGAGAGAAAATAATGAATGAAAATGAAAATAATATGAAACAATATGTAGATACCGGTGTAAATAAATGTAAAACAATTTTTTCTTATGCACAGGATGAGCTTAAGCTGCAAATGCAGAGCATACTTAATTGACTTGTAAAATGAAATGAAATTATAACAGTGTAAATGAAATGAAAATTCACTTTTTTTTATTTAATAGATATATAAAGTACAAGGAGATCTGAATTCTCTCAAAGGAAGACAAGCTATTATTTCAAAGGTTTTCTCAAAGCTAAACTTCTCTAAATATTTCAACTATGCCTTCTTTGAAGTGTGGTTTCTCTATTTATAATGAGGAAAAGTATCTTTGAAGATATCTTCAAAAAAGAAGTAACCAACTAGCCAAAATGGTTTTATTGAAGCTAAGGCCTCTTTTAATATCCAGCCCGGAGTGATTATCAAGAAAGTATATCCTATATAGCTTCATATGGTTATCTTCTACTATTGTCGAAGTAATAATTAAGAGAGGGTCCCAAGTTCACATGGGACTCTGTCTTCATGCTTGTTTCTATTGGCCACCATGATTTTTTCTAATGAATTTTTTTTTCTTTTTTTCTTTTACTTTTTCTTTAGTTATGTGTAGTGGTGGGAGGATTCAAAAACAATCATCTTTATTTTCATCTCATTGGTAAAAAAAAAAAAAAAACAATCCATCTCTGGTTCGGAGGGAATAGAATGACTCTGCTATGTCTGAGAGATGATGTTAAAGAATTCTTCTTCTATGTTCAATGCCGACAAGGCAGGCATGAGAAAAAATTTATATGCCAAAAATTGTGTTATCTATGGTTCTGGCTATAAGCATTATTACTTTTGAAGATATGCTTGGATTGCCGATTTTTTTTTTTAACTTATCAAGAACGTTGAAGAGTCCCACCATTTTACTTTAGATTTTTCTGAATTGTGTAGTGATGGTATCTCTTATTGAAAATTTCAAAAACCATGCGAACTACCAAGGTAAGAAAAATTTTGAGAAAAAAGGGAAGGGATGGAATCCTTCTCTTTTTGAGGGTTGGAAATGGATTTTAAAAAGGTCAAATCCTTCTTATATTTTTGGTTTTTGCATTTCTATTACTAAACTTGTAACACTCTTATACCCTATATACGTATAATACATACACTCAGTATATGTAAAAAACGCATATAAAGCATAAGAATGCCACAAACCGATTTAATAAAAATTTTTGCATTTTTAATTTAAACCCCCAAAACACTTTAAAATGTATATTTAAATGGTAAATAAAATATTTTTTTTATTAATTATAGATTACCAAAATAAGCATTTTATATAAAAATCAGTGGAAAAAATTTGCCAAAGTTTTGTCTATAAATAGGACATCCCAAAAATTCAACAATTACTCAACCTGCACAAAAACACACTCTTAATAAAAACAATTCAACATTTCACCAACACTTATCAATCTCCTCCTAATTTCTCAAAACATTTATATATATTCACATATATATATATATATCAAACACATATATATACATTCCCACATTGTAAAATTTATCCAAAAATCTTTATAATTTACAAGGTACTCAAAACATAAACATAATATACATAATATCAAAATATACTAAAACATAAATATATATACGATCGAAACCGGCACTGATTTGGAAGCAGCAAAATCAACCCAATCAACCTCAAGTTTAGACCCGACCAGGTCTAGCAGAACTCTCCGGATCTACCGGATCACCCCTGTCACCTGCGCGATGAATTACAATTACAAACTTTGATAATAACAAAACTTTAATATAATGTCAATGCATAATGCTTTTGCATGTTATGTCATAATGTGACACTCAATTTCACTTTAAACATAATCTTTAATCTTTTTATAATTCACATAAATACATAAATAAGCATGGGCCTAGACAAACTAATATATTATTTAAATCCTAGAGTTACTGTTTTGGTCCACATTGATACTCAGTATCTAGACCCAAAGGTAAATTATAGTAATGCCCAGAATCTAGCCCGAAGGCAAATCATATATCAGTGATGCCTAGTGTCTAGCCCCGAAGGTAAATCATATATCAGTGACGTCTAGCGTATAGCCCCGAAGACAAATAATAAGGATAACCTTATAGGCATGCCGCCAAATACAGAACTTTGAAAATTAAATAACATACTATGCACATAATTAATACATGTTTTTTATAATCAACTTTTCTTATCACATTTGCCTCATTTTTCATTTTTCTCATCACATTGCCTCATTTTCTCACTTTCTCATTCATATCAATGTCAACTCATTTTAATTCATCATATCTCATCATTTCATCACAATATATGTCATTTCACATTAAAAACACATTACTCAAATAGTTTTGGGTCATTCCTACATAATGCATATAAATCACATTTTATTCAATTTAGCCATTAATAATGGCTTTACATAATGCACATAATGCATATTCAACAATTCACATGTTATAACACAATGTTCTTGAATGTTCAAGCTACCAAGTAGCTGAACATATTTTTCATCCAAAATGTGTTAGGCCAAATTCAATACAAATATATTGTAGACCCTTAATTTTTTATCCAGTCTGGTCCGTTATTTTTTATAGTTCAAAATAATTTTTGTAGTATTTTTAAAAATTAAAAATGGTGAAGTGAATAAAAATAAAAATAATAAATAAACAAAAATAAATAAATAAATGAAAATCGACGACGAAAAAATTCGTCGTCGAAAATAATTGGCCAAGGCCAATTTCGCCCGCAGGTTCCTATGGGCAAAATGGCTTCTGGCCTCGCCCAGCTCGTAATTTTCCATGCAATTCTTCGCATCCTGTCGCAGTTTTTGCCAGCGAATTTTTCCAACATAATTTTTTTCGAAACCAAATTCTATTTGGTTTCGGTTTCTTTTCCTAATTAATTTGAGTTTCCTTAAACAATTAGACTTAATCTTATAAATTTACCTATAAATAACACTTTAAAACACAAAAAAGAGGAGGGACTTTTGAACAAAAAACTTGGGACTGGGATCGGATCAGACTTGGAGAAACTTTTGGATAAAAAAAGAAAACTTTGAACTATGATCGGATAGTGGAACTTCATATTTAAAAGGAGCAATAAGCAAGCAATTCAGAATTCATCAAAGGCAGCAACCTTGCCTTTGTCTTTGTTCATCTAAGAAGCAATTTTTGGTGGAAACAATGAACGAAGGTTTGAATCTTTAATCTCTTTTTGTTTTATTTTTACAATAGCTTCAATAACTAAAAATTAACAAATTGTTTTCAAAAGCCTTAGAACCCTAATTTATTTCTTCAAAACCTTAGAACCCTAAATTGTTCCTTCTATTTCCAAAAACCCTAAAAAATACTCTTTTATTTCCAAAAACCTTAAATCGTTTTTCCTATTTCTAAAAGCTTTTAAAAACCCTAAACTGTTTTCTTCTAATTCTTTTCTAAAATTTCCAAATATTTTATTAAATCACCAAACTCTAAACTATTTTCTTCAACTCCAAATACCAAATATATTTTTCGAAACACTAAAATCCCTAATTCCCTCAAAACCAAAACTGTAAACCCTAATTTGATTCATGAAACCCTAATCCATTCCAATTTTCCAAAACCTTTACAGTAGACTAAACAAATAACAAATATAATACTAAAATCCCAAAACCCAAAATATTAATTAAAGAATTTTAAATAGAAACAGTAATCCTAATTTGTATCTTTACTTGCTTTATTTTTTTAGATTTGATTATGTAGTCTATTATATACTTTGGTGGTTGATTTATTTAATTTTAATGCTTGATTTATTTCATTTATAATGGATGGATGTTTATTTTATATTTTGATTGATATCTTTGATGAATAATTTATTTATGATGAATGGTTATTTACTTTTATCGATCTATTTTGATTTCCAAATGTTGTAAGAGGTATGTTTCCACTTTGTGGGTACCTCATTATTTAAATATCATGTAATTTAAATTGCTTTTATTTTTTGGACCAATGTAAAGGACATGTTTCTACCTTTTAGTGGGTGTCCTATTTAGTTTAGACATGAACGATGTAAGGACATGTTTCCATCCTCGGATGGGTGTCCATTTATTTGCTTTGTTTGGACATTGCTTTGATTTTAATATAATGATGCTTTATTTCAATTGTTGGATGTAATATGGATAATATTGTTATATTTAAGAATTTTATAATATTAAGTCTTGTAAAGGAGGCCGGTTCTAATGAACCGGACGTTGTGGGGGTGCTGGGCCTTTCTCACCTTTCCTATACATACCCAATTTTTCGAACCCATTACGGGGTTGGGGATTCCTTAGGAATCGAGTCATCCACCCCTTTCTTTTTCCCGGCCCATCCGGGTGGTGACTCCATTTTCTTCGGACTTAGGTTCGTGTTCTCTAAGGTCCTGAGCCTCAACAGTGCCGAAGTCGCAAGAACCATTCCACCGGGAGCGGGGCGAAAATCCCTGCTCACATTGGCGACTACACTGGGGATAAGAGAAGTTGATTCCGTTGGTCTTTATATTATTATATTCTTTCTTATAATGATATTATTCATTGCATCATATTAGATTGCATCGTATACGTGAGTTAGGACGCCCTTGTTACCCGTGTTGCGTTATGTAAGGGATACCATACTTTCACTCAAGGTATGAAGATCGAGCATGACATAACCACTCATAGCCTCGTACCATTTGGTATAAACTTGCTATGGGAACTTAAGCCTTTTAACCCAAAGACTAAAGCTCATGTAATTGGCCTAGTTTCTTTCCTTAGGATTTTACCCCAAATGCATGTTGTTTGACTATGGTTAATTTATCTTAGCTTAAATCATGGCTTATTTGGTTTGTCCTTTTTCTAATATGACTTAAATACATTATGAGCTCAAAATAATTTTTTTTTTAAATCCAAAAGACCAAAGCAATTTTCAAAATTTTTCAAAATGGTCTTAGTATATAAAATTTTTCTAAAAACAAATCAAAAATTCTTTTGCTCATGGCCCAAATACTAAGCCCAAAATCCATTTTTTCTAAAATCTTTTTAGAATGGGCTTAGAAATAAAATTATTTTATCAAACCTTTTCTTACAAAGAGCTTGCAAATTATTTAGGTCAATTACGAAATATGAAAAATCAATTGTGAGAATAGTTTATACTAAGAATAATTAATCATGGGTTTGTTTTTGGCATGAATCATTAGTTGCTTTTTCAAGTGAGAAATCTATTTATAATAAACCTCTTAATTTAGTTTTAATCCAATATAGCATAAAAGCTACTTTAGTTGGTTGAATGGATTAAAACCTAATTAATGGAAATTATTATGAACTAATTTCCATTTTCAAAAATATAACTATTGGTTGAAACGTCCGAGGGAAATATTCGAAAACAAGATAACCCATGTTGGTATTTTGTTAACCATATACCTAGGAAAAGAGACTCGTCATTCTTGTGTGGATGTTATAAGGTTGGAAGGAACGTTCTATTTGTCCTTGTTTGTTTATTTATGCATACATGCATACATGCATTTGCATCTCATATCATTAATCCCTTCAAGCTCACAGCCCTGAAGTACGACAATTCAAGAGCATACAACAATACCACCTACAACATTGATTTTGATTCAAGTACTTCATTGGAAGGATGGATGCAAACTAGCTAAGGGACATAATCGATGAAGTTGTCAGAGCTTGGATGGCCGACTACGAGATTAATTGGGTGAAATTATGAGGACCCAATTGATTCAAATTCTAGAGATCATCAACAATGCTAATGAGGCATCTCCCGTTAACATAAGAAAGAAGGAAAAGGCAACATTAACAAGGAACATGTCTACTGATAGAGATCGAATGAAAAATGAGAGATCAATCCCTATTCTACAAGACCAACAAAACCATGTGCTATCTAAGTGGAGCAATAAGAGCGGCTATCACCCTAGTGGGCAAAGTCAAAGGGAAAGAGGAGGTGTTGAAAAAAATGCAACAACTGAGCTAACAAAGAAGCGTAAATTTTCATACTTAAGGGAGCCTTTGTCAAAGATGTTAGAAAATCTAATGAAAATGGATTTGCTACAACCATTGGCACCTCGGCCTCTACATAAGCCTCTACCACCAAATTTTGATGCCAAGATTTTCTGTCAATTTTATCAAATGCAAGGGCATGAGACAGATAAATGTGTTCGATTAAGGCACAAAATCCAAGATTTGATTAACAGTGGAAAGCAGCCTGAGCCTGATAAGCCCAACACTAAGAATAATCCTCTGCCTAAATTTGGAAGGGCACCATCGCTTACAACCTTCATGAAGAGTTTTATCTTGTCACCTTGTCATGATATGGATAGAGAAGCTGCTAAAGATGATATGCTACTAAGCAAGCTTGGACTAACTGTGGATGATGAAGCAATGATCCTTGATGATGGAAAAAATCCTTGCCCTTGAGATGTCTAAATAAATGAAGTATCTTCGACTCCAACTCAACGAACTTCCCTTAGCTTGCAGTGTTGCTCTATTTATTTTGCTTTCTTTAATATTTAATTAGAACAATTATATTTTTTTCAAATTTAAAGTTGTTTGAATAAATTATTTTCATTAAAACTTTTGTTGGTCTTTGTTCATTTTGGTGCTCAACCGATGAGGAATCTAGCTTGATAATTCATGAATTAATATATTTATGCATCATGACTTGAATGACTTTACTAGGTGAGGGAATTGATCTATAGCATTGAGTTGTATATGCTTACTTAGAGAGGGCTCCTGCATAATTACCTTTGTCTAGGTCCTAGTCAGTCTCAGAACATGCTTTGACAAACTTTCGAGGCAAAATTGAACTCTACTTATTTAAGGGAGAGATGATCTAGGCATTGTTTGGTTAGCCAACAACTAGTATCCACCCTATTAAATATCAATCCCTAGTTGTCCCTTTGAGTCTTCATAAAATTTTAGCTTTCTTTTCATTGGCATATAACACCAATAACCTACCCTGAGCTGTTGTGATACTTTTGACAAGTATTATGATCACTAAGGTGAAGAGGCAAGAAGATTAAGGAATGGAATGCATAGCCAAGACTGTAAAAATAGTTAGTGTTATCAAGACCATAAGGGTAGTTGAAGTTTTCCCAATATCTCCAATATATCAAGACAACATCTGAGTAACAAATAATTTATCCCTGTTAAAGAATATTTATGTCATTCCACTCATCCATTATTAGAAACCCAAGTTGGTACAAACAAGACAACTCTTTTAGAGCTAGAACCAAAAAAATAAGAAGAAAAGAAAAAAAAAGGAGGAAAAAAGGAGAAGAAAGATAAAACCTAAAAAGGTGGTTCAGAAAGCCAATTGAGTTCTCTTTTACCTAAAGTAGCAAAAGGCTTACATTTGGTTCATAAGGACATTTTAACTTGAATTGGTCCAACCCAACCAAAATTGGAGAAAAAAGGAGGAAGACCATCTAATTCTTGAAAGTTCTGTACTTGACAATCCTACAAGGAAGAAGGACAAAATGATAAAATGCTCAAAGAAAGGGAAGAGTAAGAAAAATAAAAGGAAAGAAAAGGGAGAAGAAGAAAAGAAGCAAATTTGGGTACCAAACTTTTTGCAAGGCAAAAACTGTCTTAATCAAGATCCAGATTAATGCCAAGAAGATAGAAGGAATTTAGAGTCTAGAAGATTGCTTCCAGCTGCCTAAAGTTCAAACAAGAAATTTATAGTGTGAGGGTTTGTCCACTGTGTCACAATAGCTCCAACTTACAAATGGCCTTCATTTAAACCCATGTCCCTTATAGACCCCATTTCAAGCCTATCAAAGACCTATTGATCTCTCTTGGTAGGTAGAGTCTATTAGTGGAGATAGTTTGGATGAGCATGCATATGAGATAGACAATATTTAAACTCAATAAGACCTTTGGCTAAGCAATGTGTATGTGCCTATCTGAAGTGCAACAATTCTTGCTTAAATAGAAATGATTCCCGAGTTTAGTATGGTAACTAGGGTTGTCTTGTTATAGATATGTTAATTTGGAAAAATCAAGTCCTGAGGTACATTGACATTAATTTGGCAAAGCCAACATTTGATTTCAAAATCAAAATTCAAAGTAAAAAATAAAAAATGTTTTTGTCATACAAAGGCTTCAAGTTAAGGGAAGTTTATTGCATCATCAAAACTCGAAGGACACATTGGGCAAAGGAAATGATTACTGCCAAGGTTATGAAGAAGCTACCAACTGGCATACTGAATCATAATTTGAAATGGATGTATCTCTAATGTTTGGGGCCTCCATTATTCATATTTTCAACATCTTAAAGATAAAAGCCATAAATGTGGAGCATTGTGTCATTCCACTGCAAGAAATGAACGGGCATCTCAAAGGAGTCAATGAGAACATTTCTGCTGAACATCTCGATCTGTGGGTCAATGGAACAACTATAAGTATTATTCATGCATACATGAGCATATCACATTGCACTTTCTTGTCTTGTATTGTCTATTCTTTGTCAAAGTGAACAGCAAACACCCTGTGAAATAAAGAATCAAAAGAAGATATTGAATCAAGGGGGCATGGAAAGCCTATTGCTTGAGGAAGCTCCAGTCATTTTGCAAAAGAAGAAATACATATGTGTGAAGAACTAGACAACAAAAACATCAATCAGAGCCCGCATAGAAAAATCATGGGTTTGAGCCTACACAGGGGGTAAAGTTTCTCCTTTTCAAATTTTGAGTTTATGCATGAACAAAATATTTTGAGACTCACTTCTAATATTTTACCACTTAGGGGGGCAAGGAGAGGATATGAAGGCTAGCTAAAAAAGGCTGAATTTTTTTTATTAAAGTGCAAAGGAAGAACAAAAAAGAGTGAAAAAAGAAGAAGAAAATTAGAATTCTCAAAAGAATGAAGATGCAAAAGACAAAAGATCAGTCCAGCTAAAAGAGCTAAAGCCAGGGTAAAGACCCGACCTCCAATGGATAAAGATCCATGTTTCAAAGGTAAAGACCCGATCTCCAATGGATAAAGATCCATGATTCAAGGGTAAAGACTCGATCTCTAATAGATAAAGATCCATAGTTTAAGGGTGAAGACTCAAAGTCCAAAGGATGAAGATCCATTTTCAAAGGGTGAAGACCCGATGCCAAGGATGAAGATCCAGTTCAAAGGATGAAGATCCATTTTCAAAGGTAAAGACTCGATTTCAAAGGCTGAAGATCCATTTTCAAGGGTGAAGACTCGATCTCACAGGATGAAGATTCATTTTCAAGGGTGAAGACCCGATCTCAAAGGATGAAGATCCATTTTCAAGGGTGAAGACCTAATCTTAAAGGATGAAGATCCGTTTCAAGGGTGAAGACCTGATCTCAAAGGATGAAGATCCATTTTCAAGGGTGAAGACCCGATCTCAAAGGATGAAGATCCATTTTGAGGGTGAAGAACCACAATGCATAGAACAGTCGGAGCAGTCAGACTTCTCGACTGATAAAAGGCTAGTCAAACTCAGTATCGAGTCCAAGCACCCAAATTCAATTCAGTCTCAGGTCCAAGTACCCATTCTGGGGTCCAAGTACCCAAATCAAATCAGACTCAGGTCCAAGTACTAATCTCAGGTCCAAGTACCCAAATTCAATCTAGTCTCGGGTACAAGTACCCAAATTCAATCTAGTCTCGGGTCCAAGAACCCAAATTCAATTCAGCCTCAGGTCTAAGTACCCATTCTCTGGTCTAAGTACCCAAATCAAATCAGTCTCGGGTCCAAGTACCCATTCTCGGGTCCAAGTACTCAATCTAGGGTCTAAGTACCCAAATCAAATTTAATATCGGGTCCAAGAACCCAAATCAAATTCAATCTTGGGTCCAAGAATCCAAATCAAATCAATCTCGAGTCCAAGTACCCAATCCCGGGTCCAAGAACCCAAATTCAATCTAGTCTCGGTCCAAGTATCCAAATCAAGTTCAGTCTCGGGTCCAAATACCCAAAACAAATTCAAGAAACCATCTCATTAAAATTAAGTCTTATTGCTTTTCACTCTCTTTTACTAAAGTCTCAGATCGTTCAAGCAGGGGGCAAACTGTATACCATTAAATTTTGACCCAGTCCGGTCCGTTATTTTTTATAGTTCAAAATAATTTTTGTGGTATTTTTAAAAATTAAAAATGGTGAAGTGAATAAAAATAAAATAATAAATAAACAAAAATAATAAATAAATAAATAAATAAAAATGAAAATCGGCGACGAAAAAATTCATCGCCGAAAATAATTGGCCAAGGCCAATTTCGCCCGCAGGAAGGCTTCTGGCCGCGCCCAGCTCGCAATTTTCCATGCAATTCTTCCCCAGCGAATTTTTCCAACGTAATTTTTTTCGAAACCAAATTCTATTTGGTTTCGGTTTCTTTTCCTAATTAATTTGAGTTTCCTTAAACAATTAGACTTAATCTTATAAATTTTCCTATAAATAACACTTTAAAACACAAAAAAGAGGAGGGACTTTTGAACAAAAAACTTGGGACTGGGATCGGATCGGACTTGGAGAAACTTTTGGAGAAAAAAAGAAAACTTTGAACTATGATCGGATAGTGGAACTTTAGATTTGAAAGAAGCAATAAGCAAGCAATTCAGAATTCATCAAAGGCAGCAACCTTGCATTTGTCTTTGTTCATCTAAGAAGCAATTTTTGGTGGAACCAATGAACGAAGATTTGAATCTCTAATCTCTTTTTGTTTTATTTTTACAGTAGCTTCAATAACTGAAAATTAACAAATTGTTTTCAAAAGCCTTAGAACCCTAATTTATTTCTTCAAAACCTTAGAACCCTAAATTGTTCCTTCTATTTCCAAAAACCCTAAAAAATACTCTTTTATTTCCAAAAACCTTAAATCATTTTTCCTATTTCCAAAAGCTTTTAAAAACCCTAAACTGTTTTCTTCTAATTCTTTTCTAAAATTTCCAAATATTTTATTAAATCACCAAACTCTAAACTATTTTCTTCAACTCCAAATACCAAATATATTTTTTGAAACACTAAAAACCCTAATTCCCTCAAAACCAAAACTGTAAACCCTAATTTGATTCATGAAACCCTAATCCATTCCAATTTTTCAAAACCTTTACAGTAGACTAAACAAATAAGAAATATAATACTAAAATCCCAAAACCCAAAATATTAATTAAAGAATTTTAAATAGAAATAGTAACCCTAATTTGTATCTTTACTTGCTTTATTTTTTAGATTTGATTATGTAGTCTATTATATGCTTTGGTGGTTGATTTATTTAATTTCAATGCTTGATTTATTTAATTTATCATGGATGGATAATTATTTTATATTTTGATTGATATATTTGATGAATGATTTATTTATGATGAATGGTTATTTACTTTTATCGATTTATTTTGATTTTCAAATGTTGTAAGAGGTATGTTTCCACTTTGTGGGTACCTCATTAGTTAAATATCATGTAATTTAAATTGCTTTTATATTTTGGACCAATGTAAAGGACATGTTTCTACCTTTTAGTGGGTGTCCTATTTAGTTTAGACATGAACGATGTAAGGACATGTCTCCATCCTCGGATGGGTGTCCATTTATTTGCTTTGTTTGGACATTGCTTTGATTTTAATATAATGATAATTTATTTCAATTGTTGCATGTAATATGGATAATATTGTTATATTTAAGAATTTTATAATATTAAGACCTATAAAGGAGGCCGGTTCCAATGAATCGGGCGTTGTGAGGGTGCTGGGTCATTTCTCACCTTCCCCACACATACCCAACTTTCCGAACCCATTAGGAGGTTGGGGATTCCTTATGAATCGAGTTATCCACCCTTTTCTTTTTCCGGCCCATTCGGGTGGCAACTCCATTTTCTCCGGACTTAGGTCCGTATTCTTTAAGGCCCCGAGCCTAAACAGTGTCGAAGTCGCAAGAACCATTCCACCGGGAGTGGGGACGAAAATCCCTGCTCACACATATCTAATTTATCAAAAGTTTATACATACCTTAAAGAGCACTCAAATACAAGCTCAAGATCACTCCCCAACCTTCACTTCCAACTTGCTCTTCAATCCTAGGATTGGGAAATTCACTTCTTACTAATGCCTATTCAAAATGTGAGCAAATACAAACATTTAAAATCACATGTCAAGGCATTACAAGCATAAAACTCTAATTAAACTCCACTCCAACCAATATCCATAAATTATGTCTAACCATACTTTAACATTGGAAAACCATTTTAATCCATTTAAATTGATGTTTTAAGTTTATTTATATCATTTAAAACATATTTTAACCCATCACATTAAATAAACTCATACACTTCACTAAAACCCTAAAATGCCAAAAGCTTCATCAATTAAGGTTCTTCATTCCATCCCATTCCAATTATTAATCCAATCTTATTTCCATCACTTTATATCATTATATAACATGATTTAAATATTAAAATCAAACAATCAACCATTCTTTGAAAATTCCCTTCCAAAACCCTAAATTCAACATTACCTTATCCAATCTCTAACCAATCTTGGTTAAATCCATCATTTGACTTTAAAATCATTGCTTATACATCAAAAAAACACATTTGGAATCCAATTGCACAATTAGAACACATGATTTCAAAATTTTAAATTTTACATAACCTTAAATTAGCTCTTTCAACCAAACTCAACTCAAACTAAATCTGTTCTTCAATCCAACTTATAAATTATTAATAACTAGTCAAAATAACTTCATACATACCCATTCAAGCAATTAAATAATTCTACATCAAAACCTCAAACTCAACATACTCAAAACTTCATGGAAATCCAAAGAATAAGATGGAAAACTTACTATTTATGAAGAAAATCACCAAAATCCCATTTAAATCTTGTTAATTCCTTCAATTGATGAAACTTGGAAGAAGGAAAAACCTCTCTTGGACTCCAATGGTTGTTCGGCCTCAAGGAAGAAGAAGAAGAAGAAAATCAACTTTTAATTTTTATCTTTCTTTCTACTAATTTTAAGACCATATACATAATATATTTTAATATATTTTTAATTAATTATTTATTTATTTAAAAAAATCATAATTTATCTCTTCCAACCAAAAATAATTTATTTTTAAATTATTTAATTATTTTTAATTTTACAAAGTATAATTACCATTATACCATTTGACTTTTGACTTTTCTATTAAAGAGTTGACTTTTGTATATGTTATATATATTTAATATATATATTTCACATATACACTTTACTTTTTCACTTAAAATCCTTCCATTTTCTATTTAAATTATTTTTTAATTCATTTAATTTAATTTTAATTTATTTTATTTACTTTTTAAAAATTTCAGATGTTATAGAACCAAAGTATGACCACTATTGGGAGAAGCATGATGGAAATTTAGAAGGATCAATGTTGATATTGAAATAATATAGTCAATAATGATTTTTTTGTGGTTTTGAAATAACGAATGTATTAAACCATGCTTGTTAATAGTCCCAATTTGAATAAGTTCTGCTGTGTTTAATTCTTGCTTGAAAATTAAAGGGGAATGATATAGGTTTTGAAAGTTCATACTCCCATTCTGAATGAGGAATAACTTTGCATATTGTTCATGTGGAATATGAAGGTTCTAAATGGTTATTTTTAGTTTGGAAGTCTTTAAATCTTTGCAGAACCAGTATGTTCTAAAATAGCTATGTAATATTGTGTTATTTTTGAAAGGTCAGATAGTTTCATGTACCATCCTTGTGGGAAGATTTTGGAAATGGTTATGGAAGAATCATAGTTGTAAAATCCTTCTTCAATTGTCCAAATATTTTGGGCACTAGGTTTTACAAAGTAATTAGAGGTTGTTTTGAAAATTTTCTTTATGATAAAATTATCTAGAGTTATCTGAAATTTCAAGCTTTGAAGCTTGGTTTTGAGAAAAGGTTTTTTTAAAAGAACAATTTCCTTCCTTATTTTTGAAAATAAGTTGAGAAATTATACCTGACTAGGCCTATAAAAGTTATGGAATTATTTGAATTTGTCCCTGGGGGGACTGAGCCTGTTGCACATAAAAATTCTATTGTAAGGCTTTTACAAGCTCAGGGGATTTTGAAATTGAATCAATCCATTGTTGGATCTAGAGATTCTTCTATAGTTTTGGACTCTTCCTCAATAACTACCTTTGTCCAAAATTTTATTGGTTGAGCAGAAGAAGGACGAATGTTCGAAGAGGGTTTTGGAGGTTATTGTTGGTCCCGTCGAATCATTTTTCACTTTGCTTTTTTAGGTATTAGGACCTATTTTGAAGAAATTCTTTGGTTAGAAAATCAAGAATTGAGTTTGAATCTCCTTTAATGAATTCTATTTCAAAATAAAAATAAAAAAAACACTAAGAATTGCTTACTATGAGGCCTTAGCCCTAGCTTGCCTTTTGCGCCAGCTCGCAAAGGATACAAACCAAAAAGTTAAAAAATTGGGCTAAGTGTCATGAAAAAATGCCGAGGTCACTCTGCCTTCATTGGCTATACTTAATTCATGTAAATTAATTTTGAAAATGAGTTGCCACTCAAATTTATTTTGAAAAAGGAAAAATTTAACAAAAATCATAAAATTGATTCCAACATTATCCCATGAATAAAAAAATCACAAGCCTCGAACCAAAGGATGGATTCGAGGGCTAGGTTTGAACTTATTTTAAATAAAAATAATTTAGCCTTTGATTAAATAAGAACTTACAAAATAATTTTTATGATATGACAGTTATAGTATGAAATGACAAATTAAACATGACTTATAAATTCATACATAGCAAGATAATAAGGTAAAGTGTAGAAGCTAAATTAAATTTTACATTTAAAAACCAAGAATAAGGGATCTCAACTCTAGCCATAGTGATTACACGTTGAGCACATATTCCCTAACTATTGTTGCTGACTTGTGATTCAAAGCTATTTATGTTAACCGACACTTTAGGTGTGTCCCAACTTTGAGAAACTTTAAGTGGCTTGTATTTTCATTGACAGAACATTTTAATTGACAACAAAAGGCTAGGATTTATTTTACAAAGTGGACTTAATACTTGGAGTGAAATTCCAAGTAGGTCTGCATATCCCATTTGAATAGGAATCAATGCCCTTACAATTCTAACAACCGCAAGATTATTAGTTTAGGATTTGAAATGATGTTTTAACCTAAGCTAGGTAAGCCTAAGTCTATATTGATTTTTGGTTTAGGAATTAGATTCAGATTAATTCTAGGTTCAACTAGATGAATCTAAAATAAAAACTAATTTTTTGAATCAACTAGATGAAACCCTAATTTGAAAATGATTTAGGAGTCAACTGGATGAAACCCTAATTTAAAAATGATTTTGGGAGCCAACTGGATGAAACCCTAAATTAAAAATTATTTTAGGAGTCAACTATATGAAACTCTAATTTTTAAAATGGTTTTGGGAGTCAACTTAAAAATAATTTTAGGAGTCAACTTAAAAATAATTTTGGGAGTCAACTGGATGAAACCCTAATTTGAAAACTAATTTTAGGTTTCAACCGAATGAAACCATAATTTGAAAAGAATTTTGAGAGCCAACTGGATGAAACCCTAATATGAAAATAATTTTAGGAGTCAATTAGATGAAATCCTAATTTGAAAATAATTTTATTAATTAATTTTAAGGACCAAATGATAGTCATCAAAGTAAGGGCAAAAGGGCATAATTTAATTTAATTTTAATTTTGGAAATCAAAGGATAGTCCAAAAATTAGGGCACCAAAATTAAAAAAAAAAAAGAGAGAGAAAATTGAGGTATTCTTACTTTCCTTCTTGATGGCTTAACAAGTGATGGCTTGAGAGTATGGTCGGACCTTAATTCCACCTTGAAGTAGGTTAGTGTTTTGTTAGAAAATGAAATTAATTTGATTTAAGTTAAGGAAAGCTAAACCAAAAAGGACTAGCATCCAAACTTGCTAAGAAAGCAAATTTTAGGCAGTTCAAACTAAGGAAAAATGAACTTTTTCTTAAATAAAAGAAAAGAGGAAGAGAACAAGAACCAAATAGAAAATATGATTTGCTTGATTGAAATATGTGTGAAAAATTAAAGAGAAGAGACCTATTTATAGAGGTTTAAAAAGGCAAAATCATAAAAATCTAGACTAAGACATTGCGACACCAAAAGGGGTGCCACGTGGCATGATGCCACATGAGCTACTACAACTGCCACAACATCCTTTTACAAAACTTCTTTTGCATATTTGCAATCTATGTGGAGTAAAATTTTTTATTGCGTAAATCACTTTTAAATTTTGTAATGCATATGACAATGGAAAGGATTTTCTTTTCTATTATGGAATAGTTTTTCTGACAATCATTACAATGTGCATATGTAAAATGAATAATTTATTCTTAATTATTCTTGGATTGTTTATGTATTCCCACTTACCCTAACTCAAACACATTTTTCTGTACTATTTTTGGGGCTTTAGGATCAATTAAGTGCTTATCATATACCAAAGCTAAGCTTAAGCATGCAGGTAGAAAGATTGGAGCTAGTCTTTCCCCCCCCCCCCCCCCCCCCCCCCCCGACGAGTGGTAAGAATAAATATCCTTGCCCAATTAGCACTAAGATTATAAAATTGAACATTTTGTTTGCACTTTCAATTTTTTTAAAGAATCTCCTTTTGGGCCTGGGTGGCCTGCTTTTGTTGCTTCTGCCTTTGCTTTTGCTTTCATTTTTGGGATTGGGCTGGAGGCTTTAACTTGTCATTTGATGGTATGAACAATTTATGTGTACTGATCAGACCATAATAATGGGTTTTTCTTTAGCAGATCATGCAAGGGTTTTGCTATACAGTTTATATTTGGGATAAAATCTAAGATATAGTTAAGACTTCTAAGAATCTTTGTAATTGGGTTTTGTCTAATATTTTATTAGGACATTTGTTTGTAAATTCCAATGGCCTTTCTATTGGGATGATTGTACCCTGAGAAATGTGATGTCCTAAGAATTTGATCTTAGTTTGGAACTAAGAGATTTTTTACTTTGAAACAACAAGGCCATTTTTCTTGATAATATATAAAAATGTCCTAAAATGTTTGAAGTGTTGTTCTATTAATTCAAAAAAATCAACATTTCATCTATATAGATAATACAAAATTCTTAATATAGATTAGAGATATCATTCATGATCCTTTAAAATTCAAAATGAACATATTTTGATCCAAATGGCATTACCATACATTCATATTATCCAAATGGGATTGCCATCCATTCATATTTTTCAAATGGAACAGGGAAAGCAGTCTTGCATTGGTTTTTTGGTTGAATTTGAATTTGCCAAAATTCCACTTTCATATCAAATTTTGAAAAGACAAAAAGAGAATGTTGTTTTTGTAACAAATCTCTTTTGTTATGAATGTGATAACTTATCCATTTTAAGGCTTTATTGAGTGGTTTGTCATCGATTACAATCCTAGGAGTGGCTAATTCTATTTTTGAATTCTTATTCACATAGAATGTTACATAGCTCCAAGGAGATTTAGACTTTTTAATCAATCCTTTGGACTCAATATCTTAAATTTCTTTTATACAATGAGCTTTAAGATATTGATTCACCTAGATTGGTCTGACCTTCGTGGGTATTTGTTTTTAATTGAATCAATTTCATATAGGAGATCTACCATATGATGTTTTCTATCCCAAGAAGCATTTGGTAAATAAAAAAAAAATTCTTGTTCATTGAGGTTTTGAAATTTTTTTATTTTTTTTATGTTGGGTTCTTGAGTCATTGTTCTATTTTCTATAATGATATTTTTTATTTTAAAAAACACAATTGCTTTTCTTTTCCCCTAATTATGTAATTAATCTTATTCTCATAAATGCAACAAGCCATTATGAAATTAAGATTCCTTGTCTTTGGCTTTTGAATAAAAGGGAAAATTATTTTTTATTCTTTAGTTTTAAAAGAAACTCCATCATAGTTAACTGTATAGGGGTTATTAAATTTATGAATGGAGTCCCTAATATAACACTTTGATTAATTTCTTTTACCAAAACAAAAGATGTTCTGATTTGTAAGTTTCCTGAAGCGATAGATGCTTCAGTTTTTGAAGTAACCATAAGTTTTGAATTATTTACAGAAATAAGTTTTGTTTTATTTTTTCTTGAAAATGTTTTGGAATAATGTCTTCTCTAAGGCAGTTTGAATTAGCTCTTGTGTCAAAAAGTGCATTCGTATTAATTTTAAAATCATCAGGGAAGACAAGCATAATTTGGATAAGATACTTTCAAGAGGTTACTTGTTTAAAAACAAATAGAAAATCTTCTGAAATATTTTTGAGTATTTCAATTTTATCCATTCCTCATCTTTTGTTTCTTGTTCTTCCTTTTTTAATGTTTCCTCAGACACTAATTTTGGAAGAAGTGTTTGGAGTATCTATGAATCCTCAAGTTGCTTCTCTTTGAGTACTTTTAATTCAATTTTGATGGATTTGATTTCTTCTTGGAGTTTTGAATTATGGTTGGTGGTTTTGATTCTTTGTCTTTCATAGGATTGTTGTTAAATTATAAGAATTCCTAGGACCTACTGGTTGAGGTATGGGTTTTGAATGAAGTGGATGGTTTTGGATTTTCTCCTAACGATCTTATAAGTTTTTCAAAGAATTCTTTTTGGACTTCAGGATTCGTGAGGATATCAAGCATGAATTGATAATCTTTTATGAGCACATTATTTTGTTTTGAAGGGGTTTCTAAATCACAGTCTATGTCTCAGGCATCAGTGGTTCCTATCTCACCTATTTGTAAAGGTTCATTATTACTAGTGGGCTCCAATTCAAATTGGTTGCTAGAGGAATTAAGAAGAAAGGCTTCTATATTATAGAGATCTTTATCTATTTGAAGCTCACGGAGTTTTTTTTACTCTATAATATTTAGGAATATGGCTTTTCTTGCCACATCTATAATATGTAACATCCTGTTTGGTGGCATTGGAAGAGGAATGGTTGGAATTTTTGGGATTTTTTTATAGTTTTTAGAGGGTTTCTTATAAAATTCTTCTCTTTTTGGTTTTGGATACCTTCTCTTTAAATGATATGAGGTTTTGGAAGATTTGAAGCAATAATTTTTGTTATAACTTCCTCCATAACTTTACTTTATGTTACTAGTTGAGAATTCAAACTATTTGCAAAAATTACCAAATTCTTTGTTTTCTTCATTTCCTACATTAAATGCTTTCAAAGTTTGAGATTCTGACAAATTTGGAGTCATTCTCTTTGGGTAATACTAATCAACTCTCCATATGTCAAGATTATAAGGGATGGGATTTCCAAAGGATTCCTTAATTTTGTTTCTAACATTTTCTCTTAAAAGAGTAAGTAAGCTAGGAAAGAATTTTTCTTTCCAAAAGGGTTGGTTAGAATATTCCTTCTGCATGATTTTTGTTAGGAAAGTATTCTTATAGTATTGGAAATCATTCAATTTCTCACAATAAAGGTTTGAAAGGAGTTGTGCATTTTTATCTTTAAGATGCGAGGGATCACCTATGAAGTATAGTGAAATTGTGAGAATTAGGATTAGTACTGCATCTAGAATAGTTTTTCCTAATTCATTGAGGATGGGAGTCCCATCTTATGTGGTTTGGATTGATCCTAAAATGTTCAATTGTTGTTGGGGTGTGAGATAGTAATTCCATCATCCTTTGAGCTATCTTGAATATCCAATAATAAGGAGCTCAACTATGGCTCTATCATGGATATCTGATTGGGATTTATAGGTATTGGCTACCATGGTAATTTATTGGAGGAAATTGAGTATGTTGTATTCAGTCATATCGTCTAAATTCTACTTATAGACTGTAAAGGCATTGAATTTTGATTGACTCAGGATATTGGGTCTATTCTCTAATCTTATGTCTGAGGTAATGGAGATGGATAAGGTTTGGCTTTTAGGCCAGTATAGCTTATTTAGTCTTGGACTTACAGTAACATCTTCAGACTCAAAGTGTTGTCCTGTAACATTAATAGTATTGGATGCTTGTATTTGAGGTGTAGTTTCTTGAACTACCTGAGGAGTGTTTGAATTTTGGCTAATCCTACTAAATTGGTCTCTAATTGCCTATAGGAATTCTATTTTATTATCCTAAATTTGTTTTTGGCTGGTTTAGACATGTGGAATGGTTTAAAGATAAGATTTTCTTAATCCACTAAGTTGTGTTCCTAAAGGATTGAGATAGGCTTTGTGAAACTATTTTAGATGACAAGATTCCTAAGATTCACGAAGGAATCATCATTTGGAATTTTGGATAGTGTTGCTTCTACTTGTGTCTCAAAATGTGCAAATTTTATTTGTCTCGAAGGAGAATGATCTAATTAGACTTTCTACTTTTTGCAAGTTCCCATTCTAGGACCCTTTCTCGAAAGCAATAAGATTGAGAGATTTTGAATATGATTTTAGAAAAGGATATGAAATTCCTTTCTATGAGGCATGGATTTTGAAACCAGTCAAAGAATAAAATATGAACATTTTTTGAAAGACAAAATCATAATGCATAGACTGTATTTCCTTTCTTTGGTGTAGGAAGGTTTTAAAGAACCAGTTTCTCTTTTCCATGTTTAAGATGGAGTAAAAATCATCATGAAGAAATTTTTTTGTCAACTTCAAACTCCTTTTCTATAATATTTAATTCATTTATGACATTTTTCAATTATAAATGAAGGAGTTGGTGAAGTCAATGGAGAAACCTGATGTTCTACATATTCTAGTTCCATATAAACTGGCTGAAGTATGTTTGAATTGTAATCTACATTTTGAAAAGTTGCACTTGGAGTGCTTGATGTGGAATTCCTATGAGGAATGGGTTATATAGGTCATTGCTACTTTGGCCTAGAAATGGTAGTTAAATGATAAAAGGAGTGTTTGTTTCATATTGGACATTACCTTTGTTTAGAAATGGAAAGTAGATGACAAAGGGAGTGTTTGCCTCCTGTTGCACTTGAGAATATGGTAAGTACAAGACAAAGGGAAGCATAAAGACTTTTCCTAGGTCTACTGTGATAGAAGTTGAAGTATTAGAAAATCTAGAACTGTGAGACTTATCAGAACTCAAATTGACACGTGAATCATCAAACTGGGATATTTCTCTAAACTGTGTACTTGACTTTGAACTTTAAGCTGGATTTAGTTTTACTACTTCTTCGAAGACCTATTCTTCTGAAAGATTGATATCTTTCCATTGAATTCATCTTGGAATGATAGTATTAGATTTGGATAGGTTCATCTGTAAAAGTAAAGTTTCTCCTTTAGTGCTTTGAATTGATGTTTTGTAGCACAAGTAGAAACATAGCCTTATAATGGACCTTGTAGATTAGAGCTATAGAAATGGAGCCTTTACCATGTGGTAATTGTGAGTCTTGATCTAGAGAACCAAAGATTGTAAGATGTTTCTATCATTTAATGAAACTGTGAAATTTGGGTAACAATAAAAAAATATTGGACCACTGCATAAGCTATATTCTGTGGAGCTTAGTAATGAGTCTTGAAAATTTATGAAACTAGTATCCTAAGGGCTACTAAGATTGAGGTATTTAACCCTTCTTTTGTTAGGGGCTTTATATTGACCTGGGCAAGTCCTATACATATATATTTAAATTATTTGTCCTTATGTTTTTTTAAAGACCTAGAAGAAAGAAGATAAATAGTTTTCAAATATAGATATCTCTTTCTTCTGTTTTTATTATGAAATCAGTTTTGAAGAAATTAAGTTTTGAAGTTTTGTAAATTTGGTCCTTTTGGATCTTGGAAATTTCCCAATCATCAAGGGCTTTTGAAAAATTTTCAATAATATATTCTTCACTATTGATTATTTTCTTATTTTCTGAAGAACCAGTAGAAGAATTTGAAAGGAAAGTGGTTCGACATAACAGGTTATCCATTAAAGCTTAAAATTAAATATCAATAATGAAGTAACCTACCAAATGATTTGTTGCCTTATGCCTTATAAACTTATGGCCAAGTGGGACTTACTACCAGGTACTATATATTATTTCGTTAAAAAAAATTTGATTCAACCTAACCCCCACCCCCCTATGATATCCCCCAGGCTTTGATACCATTGTGTCCTGATACCCCTCTCCAGGCTCTAATGCTAATGATTTACTTAGAGTAACTTGAATTTATATAATGATTTATTTAAATCTATTATTAGGCTCAATCCATTTGGAATATCTAAAACTAACTAATATTGATGATAATCACTTTTATCCTAACCAAACA
The DNA here is from genome assembly GCA_947685225.1 of Garcia nutans. NCBI lineage: Eukaryota > Viridiplantae > Streptophyta > Magnoliopsida > Malpighiales > Euphorbiaceae > Garcia > Garcia nutans. Next base: position 13,929,113 of record CANTUV010000041.1, read on the forward strand.
TTAAAGATACAATAGCATGGCATGTGCATTAGATCATTGCTTGAGTATATCTACATTTTTTTAACATATGAAACTGGCTAGTACTAGTAGATATCATTTGTTTTTTTTTTTTTTGTATAAAATAGTTTGACTATGATTAAGAAACAAGCATTATATAATATACATGTTTAGGTGTCTGTAAAATATAAATTTGATGGAAAAGCAGGATCTGAAAGGCAGAAACAGCTAGGCATTGCTTGGGCGTATTGATCTCATAAATACTAAATATTATTTATTATTTTAGGCTGAAGAGGACATTAGGCTATAGTTGTGGTCCATAAGAATAAGATAGAATCATAACATAATTTTGTTGTTGTCCAAAATTATTGGATAAGGATAATATCAAAATTATATAATTCAGCTAACAATATGTCCATGCACGTATGTGCAGTTGGATAACCAAAATTAAAATAAATTAAATAATTTTTTTTAGGCAATTTGTCTCCATGGAGAAATGGAGTCATTCTTTGTCCTTTTTCAAAATACAAAGAAAATTTTCTTCTCAATCTTTTGCATGCTAATTCTAGTAATTTTCAATCATTTGCATCCTAATTCTACTAATTTTCTTCTCGGTCAATGTGCAATGAAATGAGTGAAGCTATAGGGAGAAATTATTGATATAAAGTGTCTATGGATAAAAGAAGAAGAAGAGCCTTTATTTTACCAGCTTTTTCTTTACCTACTTAGAGGAGGAAATGGGAACACTCTGCTCTCATATAAGGCTAATTTTAGTTCTCATCACAAATAAATATTTGTCCCATTGATTTTATTCTAAATTTATGTATAAATAGCGAAAAAATTTCATTACATAAATATTTTTTAAAAAAATAAAATTAAAAAACAACTTTAAAAGCAAAAGTATGAGAAATTAATTTCATGATAGAGATGAAATTCATAAAGGGTAAATGAATAATTTGGATAAAAAAATTCTAGAAAAATAGATTTGAAACAAGGATTTTTTCAAAAAATACCCTAAAAAATAAAAATATTCTTAAAAATATCCATTTTTCTTTTCTATTTTAAAAATACCCTTTTAAAATTTTTAATCTCGAAAATTCTCTTTTTTTAGAAATATATTTTGGGTATCTATTTAGTATATAAAAAGTTTACTCCATTTTTAAAAGTATATATTAAATATATATTTATTATATTAAAAGTGTAATAAAAAATAGAATATTTTTGAAAATAAAGTTAAAAAATTGTGCTATACAGTATAATTTTCTCTTTACAATAAGTGTAATTTTATTTTTTTTTAAATTAATGCTTATTTAGTTGGTCAAAATAAAAATCTTGGAAGCGGAATTAAGGAGGAGACTAAGGGTTTAAAAGAATAGAACTTAAAAGTTAAAAATTGAAAATTTTAAGTGGAAAATATTATTATATGTAAGGGTATTTCAAAATTTTGAAGTCACTTTTGCTAAACTTTTTTTAGAGTTTATATTCAAACAAAATTCAATATTGTAAAATGGGTCAAAATCGAAGGGGATATTTACAAAAATAACTTAAAATATAAATTACTTTTCAAATATACGGTAGATAAAAAAAATTTTCAAATCTATAGTTGCAAATCTTTTCTTTTACAAATTATAAATGCCCATTGTTTTTAGAAAAATAGTGGCCATTTGTTTTTTTTTTTTTCTTGTTTCATCTCAATTTCTAAATAATTTTTTTAAACTATTAAATTACAAATATTTATGTTAAATTTCTATTTATATATATTCACATATATTTTTATTTTAAAAATAAAATTTAAATTTTTATTTATATTAATATATTTTATTTAATTTAAAATTTTAAACTAATTTAAGCATAAAATATAAAAATTATTTTAAAATAATTTTAATATAAAATTATAAAAATATCATTTTATATTTACCATATATTGATATATATCAATATATACTATATATACTAACATCTATGTTGATATATGTAACACATATCAATATATATCATATGATTTAAGAAAGAAATATGGTAATACAAAGTGTGATATATTGTTATATGTAGATATATGTAATATATATCAACATATATAAGATAGTTTAGAGAAAAAATCAAAATATAAAGTGTGATATATTAATATATGTTATATATAGCAACATCTATCAGTTGATTTGTAATAACATATCAATATACAAACTAATATATGTTAATATATATATTACATATAACAACATATATCAATAGATTTGCAATAAAATATTAATATACAAACTAATATATGTTATATATAATAATATATATCAATAGATTTGCCATAAAATATCAATATACAAGCTAATATATATTGTTATATGTTCATATATATTACATATAATAATATATATTAATTAATTTACAAAAAAAATATCAGTATATAACTGATATATATTGATGTATGTTACGTATAATAAAATATCAATATATAAACTAATATATATTGATATATATTATATAAAATAACGGATATTAGTTGATTTGCAATAAAATAATAATATATGAACTAATATATGTTGATATATGTTGCATATAACAATATATATTAGTTGGTTTGTAATAAAATATCAATATATAAACTATTATATATTGATATATTATATATAACAGTATATATCAATTGATTTGTAATAAAATAATAATATAAGAACTAATATATATTGATATATGTTATATATAACAACATATATATATATATAACATATATCAGTTGATTCGTAATAAAATATTAATATACAAATAAATATATATTGATATATGTTAAATATAACAATATATATTAGTTAATTTGTAATAAAATAACAATGATATATGTTAGTATATATTAATATATATTACATATAATTACATATACTTGCCATATAAATGAAAATAATTTATATATAATTACATAATTAATGCCTAACTTATATACATTCATAATTAAAATTTTATATTATTTAAAAATAATTAATTAATTAACTTAAAACATAATTTATGTTAACTAAATTTAAATTATATTTCATACACCTTTATATATAAAAAATAAAAATAAAACATAATAATAATTTATTATTTAGAATTTGTATTGTTACATAAAAATATTTCAAAATAAATATTTATATGGTTGCATAAAAAATACAAATATAAATATGCATAAAACAGACAAAAGAATTAATATAAAAAAATACAAATACAAATAGAAAAAATAATAAAAGAAATAAAAGAAAAAATTTGTATTTAAAATAATACAAAATGAGCATATTATCAATTTTACCGCAAAAATAAAAAAGAAAAAAAAAGTAAGTTTCATATATATGGAAAGTAAAAAAGAATGAAAATGAATATATATAAATATATATATGTGTGCGCGCGCGCCTGTATAAATGGAAACGAAGAAACGAAATCCCGTGTTAGGTGTAAATTCCTCAAATCCAAATATTATGCAATTTCGAGGATTTTCTGCCTGCGTTCCTGGTCCAAATTACCTTTTATTTTTGAATTATTTATAAAATTAACCTTAAAATTAAAACACGTTTTCAATTTATAGTACATTAAAAAACTTTCAATTTTATTTTAGCACAACTTCTCATTTTGCAAAATATGGATGGGTCATTCTTGCTTTAGTTAGTACTACTTGCTTTAGTAACTGATTATATGAGTCATTTTTTACTCCATGTTAACTTAAAATATAATTTATTTATTTTTATATAATTAAAATTTTATATAACAAAAAAATTAATTATTTATTTTAAAATATAATTATATTAACTAATTTTAAATTATATTTCATACACACTCTTTTATATATTCAATTTAACATATACTATAAAAATTATTTAAAAAATATTTTTTAATATATAACATAATTCACACATTAAAATATATGCCTACATATATTTAGTTATATTTAAAGAAAATGATTATTTATATGTTTGTTTGGCTACTGTGTTTTTTTAATAAATTGCATTGGCTACTGTGTTTTTTTTTAATAAATTGCATATAACATATATTTTTTAATTTCATTATATGATTATAATATATTTTTATTTTTTATACTTTTAGTTTTGTGACCATTATTTTTTTTATATATTTATTTTTTGTAATTTTTATCTTTTTTTATCCTTTTTTTAAAATTTTTTGTGTATTTGTTTTTTGATATTTTTATTAGTTTTTAGTATGTTTGTTCTTTTTCTTTTTTATATAGTTTCTATTATTTGCACTATTTATTATTTTAGACAAATTTCAAATTAAATTTTATAAAAATATTAAATTAAAAATAGTCATATTAAGTTTCTACTTATATTAATGTATACTAACATATAACTAAAATACATCTACTTATATATAACATATATCTCTTTAATACTCTTTTTTTTAAAAAAAAAATTAATATGTATATGTTGTTATATATAACACATACCGATATATAATTAAATATATATCACTTTTATACTCTTATTCTTTTAAAATTTATCACATATATATTGTTATATGTAATATATACTAAAATATAATTAAATATATATTACTTTTATATTGTTATTCGTTTAAATTCTAATAAGTATATGTTTATATGTAATATATACTGATATATATAATTAAATATATATTATTTTTATACTCTTATTTTTTAAATTTTAACAAGTATATATTATTATGTGTAATATATATCGACATATAACTAAATATATAATAGTTTTATAATTTTATTCTTTTAAAATTTAATACGTATATGTTGTTGTTTGTATCATATACCGACAAATAATAAAATATATAATAGTTTTATACTCTTATTCTTTTGAAATTCAACACACATATAATGTTATATGTACTGATATATAACTAAATATATAATAGTTTTATATTCTTATTCTTTTAAAATTTAAAAAGTATATGTTGTTATATATAACATATACCGATACATAATTAAACATATATCACTGTTATACTCTTATTTTTTAAAATTTTAATAAGTATATATTATTACATATAATAAATATCGACATATAACTAAATATATAATAGTATTATACTCTTATTCCTTTAAAATTTAATGCATATATATTGTTATATGTAATACTTATTGATATATAGCTAAATATATATTATTTTAATATTTTTATTATTTAAAATTTAACGTGTATATATTTTTATATGTAACATATATCAACTTATTATTAAACATATATAACTTTAATCTATGGATATTATTAAACATATGTTTTAATATTCAAAGCATAATTTTTTTTTTCAAAAATATGGTGGACTTAGACATTTAAAAACACAGAGCCTATTAACATATACCAACATATATTAATATATATTGTTATTCTTTAGTTAAAGTATTTATAATATATACCAACAGATACTGATATATACTTATATATATATGTAACACGTACTAATATATATCAACATATACCGACACATACCCATATATATTATTATTTTTTAGTTAAAGTATATGTATATACCTACATATATATAACATATATATATCTAGATATATATAACATATATCCATTTATACCCGTATATATTATTATCTACATATATATCAACAAATACTAATATATGTCTACATATATGTTACATATATCTAGTTATATGCAACAATACCGATATATACCAACATATATTGACATATACCTATATATATTATTATTCTTTAGTTATATACCGACATATACCTACATATAATATATATATATATACACATATATCTAGTTATATGTAACATATGTCGACATATATCTATATATACCTATATATATGTAACATATATATAACTAATTATATGTAATATATGTTAATATATACCGACATATACCGTGTAACACCCATTGATAATCATGCTAAGAACTATCAAGAGATGTCACACAGTACCTATACAATTATTCATTCAAATTTTAGTAAGTGCTAACACTAATGTCGATAAAAATATTTCGGCAGAATGTCCTCTATACTTTTACACTACCAAAATCTTCTCCAATCAAAACACAACATGCAGAAGAAAACACTTTGAATATTTCTTAAATTCAATCTCAACTCCAATTTCAATAATCCATCATCTATCATCTACAATTTAATTCAATTACTTTTGATTTTATCCATATATTAGCACATGAAATATTTTTCATAACAAATATATTTTACTATAAAGTTTAACCCAAACCATAATTGTAAAGCATATAATTCTCTAAGTTCACCATAATTATACCACTGCCAGTATAGGAACAATACTAATATGTGAATAAAATTAAATGCTTAATACAATACCCTTCATTAAGCAACTTCTGATCTGCAGTTGATCTTGAAATTTTATAACTTACTCAGCTGAATTTATCTTGTCCGTCTGATCTGTGCATCAGAAATAAATCTAACACGTTAAGCAATGCTTAGTGGTGTTTGTATATTCATAATTTACCAAAATTTATAACATAAAAATATAATTGAAAATAATGTATACGAATAGAATTTAATCTTTAATATAATAACTTGATATAAAATCAAACAAAAGCAAGCTAAATTATTTTAATATTAACAAATTTAAGATTCAGATAATAATTAAAATTAATCATTTTATACAATTTTCTTAAGTCAATAAATTTCATTTATGCCCTCACACTGAATTTTAAATCCTTGGTTCAGATAGCGAGTCAGTAGTGGCAAGTAAATGCCCAGTAATATCAGTCAGTTTGACCAATGGCCAGTATGGCAAAATGCTAAGTAACAGTAGTGACACAAAGTGTCCAGCAATAATAAGAATGTCCACCGTCTGGATAGTCATTCAATCTTGAATCTAGGTTTAATATCAATATGGTTCGGGCAATTCCATTTGCTTCTTATTTCCAACTAATTTTGCAGTTATAAAGTTATTTTGTTAAAATCAATAACAATTCTTTTTAAAAGAAAATTACACTTTTCTTCTTTATCATTCAAATGTCTTTACTTTAACTATACAAGTAAAGAATTATTTCTTAAAATGAATTCAAAACCCATTGCATTTAAAATATATTCACTAAACATATTATGAACAATCACTTTAATTCCAAAACTTTAAATTTTCTCAAAACTATAAACTCACAAAACCCTAAATTTAATATTTTGTTTAAAAACCACATTAATATACTTATTCTAAATTAATTATGAACTCTTAATCAATTTCTTCATGAATTTGTTCCATATTTATTTATAAACCCTAAATTCAACATAACTCTAAATTCAATATTTTGTAAATTCAAAAATTATTTTAAACTTAGTTTTTGTTTAACAACCACATAAACACACTATTTCTTAATCAATTTTAAACTTACAATCATTTGTTTCATGAACTAATTCCATTCTTATTCCTAAACCCTAAATTTGTTGAAACCTTAATTCTACACTTTTATGAATCAAAAATCATTCTAAACATAATTTTATATTAACAATTATACAAATACACTTATTTCCATCAATTTATGAATTGATAACTAATTATTTCACTTGCTAATTCATTATATAATACTAAACCCTAAACTTGCCATAACCCTAGATTGAATCTTTTATGAATTAAAAGTAGTTTTAAACATAATTTTAAGCTAAAAACTATGCATACACACTTAAAATTATTCAAAAATGGATTCAAATAAAATTTCTCTTTACATAGTTCCATACTCCAACTTTCTCTCTCTATAAATTCTATTAATAAATTTCACCACAAAAATTCAATTAAAGTATTATAATTTGCTCACATAATTCATGAAAATCAACAAAAAAACAAAAGAATAGTAAATTATGAATAAACAAGCACAAACCTCTTTACAAAGTAATACTTTCTCTCTCTTCCTCAATTTTCCTTGAATATATAGTGATGGTTTTAGTGTTTCTAACTTAATTTAATGGATTTTACAAAACATTTTGAGTTATATATGAATTTTCCTTAATTTTTGCTTAGGTTTGATGGAAGAATATGGAAAAAAGAAAATTTTGGTTGTGCTGATCTGGAGGGTCAGCTCGGTGATGGTTTTAAATTTTGAGTTACTGAGTGTTCATTGTAACTTTGGTGCACCCGTTTTTTTAATTTATTTCTAAATCTGAATTTTAATTCTGTAAAACTATAAAAATAATTTTTCTAATTAATTTAAAGCTCTATCATCTATATTTCACATTTTGATTTCAACAAAAATTCAACTTTAGGTTTAAAAGGGCATTTCTATAAAGTTTTACCATTTAAAGATTCTTTTTCAAAAATATCAATATTGTCCATATATATTGTTTTTCTTTTGGAATACATGTTCACATATATCTAGTTATAAATAACATATACCAACATATGTCGTTATTTTTTGGGGTATATCTAGTTATATATAATATATACCAAAATGTGTTAATCAAAATAATTTACATATACTCGTTAAAATATTGTTGACCAAATAAACTCTATTTTGATCATTGGCAATCAAATTGATGAATACGAATGAATTGAACAAGTTTTTACTTATAGGTATACATTCTAGCACTTGTGTGACCGCACAAAAGCAAGAAAATAGAAACTACTTAAAACATAGAAGAGATCGCGGTCTCTAGAGTGGTGACAAGCTTACTGTCATACATTGTGCGACCGCCCAAGTTCTTCATACTACCAAACAAAGTAAAGTTGAAAAATGAGAATCTCACATAAGAGATAGTGGTCTGAATGTACAATGTAATGTTGGTCACCCAAGGATTAGTGCGATAGTACAATAGCTGAAGCAAAACATCAGAACAACTCAGAATATATAGCAGTCAAGTTGCACGGTGAGAAATCATATTTGTGTGACCATACAATTATAAGAAATTTAAATTTTAGCGCCAAACATGATGGATCAATAATAAATAAACATGTGGAAGAGGAATTGCATTAAAAAATGGTCATTTAAACATTGTGCTATCGCAAGACATGATAGGCTAGCAAGTTATGGGACCAACACTCTTGTCAGGCAACTTGTGTCAATCGTTGGAGACAGTTGTTGGAGAAAATTCAAATTATGTGACCGCTCAAGTTGAAGAGAGCCCACACAAACTTAATAACGAACACATAAAACATATGGCAACCACATACATGACTCAACAATGATTGAAGTAGGAAACAAGAACCAAACATGTTAGCACCCACCTCAAACTGCTATATCAAGTCTGAAGGCTATAAATACTACAAGAAACATCATTTTTCATAGTTATTGTGATTATAATAGCCAAGATAAACATTCTTCATTACTTTGAATCAAAATTTCTCATTGTATTCTTAGAGTGTTGGGTGTGAGCACTAAACACCATTATAAGATTGAGTGTGAGTTTCGAAACACTTAGGTTTTAAAGTAAGCCTGGGAAAACTCTTATTAAGGTTGCGAAGATAATACTCAAACCTTGTAAAAGTTTGGTGTGAGCTTGTAAAAATACCAAGTAAGAGTTGAGATTGTAAAAACTTAATATTAGTGGAACCTTAACAAGTTGTTAAGAAAGTGGACGTAAGATTGAGGTAATCTGAATCATTATAGATTCTTTATGTTTATTCTTCTTTACTCTACTCTTTTCTTTATCTTGTTTTTAATTTTTAATTTCCCATCACTTCTTCTTAACAACCAATTCACCCTCCTCTTCCTCTTTATTGTTATCTTAGGACAACAATTGATATTAGAGCCTCAAAATTTCAAAAAGCTTAATTGTGAAATTTGATCCACAATGGCAGCGACACCACCAAGCACCTCTACATCAACTTCTACTTCCACCGCAATTGCTTCTTCTCACGGAAATCTAAACTCTCATCTTAGACCTTACTTTGATAGAATCAATTTTTCATATTGGAAATACAAGATTTATTTGTTCCTTGACAATGAGGGAATTGAGGTTAGGAAGTATGTGATTGAAGAATGGAAACCTCCAACTCATGAAGTTGATGGCGTTCAAGTCCCTCTTTCTAAAGCTCAATACACGGAAGCTCAACAAAAGTGTAGACCCTTAATTTTGGTACTAGTTCAAATGTGATTTTAATTTAAAAGGTCGGATCAATAACAAGGTCAAAGTTAAATCAAATAACATTTGAATTAGGAATAGTTGAATTAAAATTGAGCCAACATTTAAATATAGTCAAAGTCAGTTTGATTCCACTGTCCAATTCGATATGAGCCTCAACCCATATCCAAAATGAATTTTATAAGGCCAATTCGATATGAGCTTGCTAAATTTGACACGAGCTTAGTTTTTAGCAGAATTTAGGCTTCTAATCATGTTAAAACTTTAATACTCTCGGATAATAATGAGGTGTTCGAGCAAGATTAGGATTAAGAAGCTAAAATTTTCCCTAATTTGAGATTATAAATACAAATCAATCAGACTAAAAAAGGAAGAGGGCAATAAAAAGAATTAGAAATTAAAAAGAAAAATAACACAGAGGTAGAGAGCAAAAAGGGAAAAGAGGCAGTAACTTGATCCTCGGTTCATTAAAGTACCAACCAAGACTAAGTTTGATCCAGGAAGTAACATCATTAGCACCAACTTTTGTAGGGTTAAGGTGACAAAACAAAGCTTGGTTCAACAGAATTAAACTTGGTGGAGCCAAGAACATAGGTCTGACTTCTCATTAACCAATTCATTTTGATTGAATAGATCATCTTCATTTATTAACTCATTGTGTTTTTAAAAGTTGTAAGCATGCTTTACACCTTCTATACTATAAACCATACAATCTTATTTGCATGTTAGTTTCATAATTTAAAACTTTGATCAACACGACCAAATCTTATTTTTAAACATAAAACCTTTAGTTTAATAAAAACCCTAATCATGTATAGTTTAATTCTAGTTTATATATTAAACCTTAATCTTGCATGATTTCAGTTCTAGTTTATATATATTAGGTCCTAGCTGTACATATCTTATCATTAGTTTGTATTTTAAACCATGTTCTAAAATCCTAGTTTGTATGAAGTAAACCCTAGCTTAGGAAATTAAACCCTAGATCAAGAAAAACCATAATTTGCTCCCATAAAGCACTAGTTTATGACTTAAAACTGTAATATGCATTATAAAACCCTAATTTATTTTCCAAAACCATAATTCATATGTTTTAGTCTTAGTTACTTTCTAAAACCCTAGTTTGCATGTTTTAGCTTTAGAATTGCAATCTAACCCCAATTTAATACTAATTTTATGATTGATTTATTGTTATTTGCTTATGATGGATGATATTAATTTGTTGGTATAATTTATTTATAATGAATGGTTGGATAATAGTTATTTATTATTGTTTGGATTTTCAAGTACTTGTAAAAGGCATGTTTTCACTTTGTGGGTGCCTTATTTATTTTAATAATTTATTTTAAAATTAAGGATTTTTAGATTATCGTAAGGGATATATTTTGACCAAATGGTGGGTGTCCTATTTTATTTACTTGTATTTTGTACATTGCAAGGGTATGTTTCCATCTCGTATAGGTGCCCATTTTGTTTGATTGTTTAATTTATAATATGACAGATGTTTATCTCTTTTAATTGCATGTATTATGGATAATATTATGATAAGTTAAGAATTTAATAATGTACAGACCTAAAAAGGAGGCCGATTCCAATGAATCAGGCACTATGAGGGTGTTAGGTCATTCTCAACTTTTCCATACATATCCAACTTTCTGAACCTAGTAGGGGTTGGGGATTCCTTAGAAATCTAGTCATCCATCCCTTTCTATCTTCCCAGCCCATCCGGGTAGCAACTCCTATTCTCCAAGTTTAGGTCCATGTTCTCTAAGGCCCAGAGTCTAACTGTACCGAAGTCGTAAGAACTATTCCACTAAAAGTGGAGGTAAAAATCCCTGCTCACAAGAAGGCTCTTTATAAAAATAATCCAGCAAGTTCCATTTTGCTAAACTCTATGTCTAGAGAAGAAGGTGGAAGAGTCCAACATCTTACAAGTGCATATAGCATTTGGAAAACTCTTGAAAACTATCATGAGGGTACCACCCAAGTGAGATTCACCAAGACCCAAATGTTAGTACATGCGTATGAACTCTATAAAATGAAGCCAAATGAAAATGTCACCAAAATAACAAATCGATTGCTTGCTATTGTCAATTACTTGAGGAAGTATGACAAAGTGTATTCTCAAGGTGATGTTAATTGCAAAATCCTGAGAGCACTTATAGATCATCCCAAAAAGAACTTCAAATCAAAGGTTTCAATAATTGAAGAAGCTCATGATCTTACCAAATTAATGACCGATGAGTTGGTTGGAAAACTCCTTACCTATGAAATGCATATTGAAAAAAAAAAAAAGAAGAAGACAAATGTGAGAAAAATAGAAGAAAATTAATAGCTCTCAAAGCAATCAAAGAAGTTGAAAGTTCAAGTGAGGAAGATAGTGATGACGATGATGAAATGGCAATGCTATCCAAGAGAGTTAGAGATTGGAAGAGAAAAAGAAGAATGCAAGCTAAAGATAACTTCTCCAAATTTTCCTTCAAAGATAAACAAAAGAAAAATGAAGTAAAATGCTATGAATATGGAAAACCAGGTCATGTCAGAAAGGATTGTCCCAAATTAAAGAGAAAAAAGAAATGGGACAAGGAAAAGAAGAAATTTCTCAAAGCTATATAGGATAATGATACCTTAAGTGAAGAAGATAAGTAAGGAATTGCTAATCTTTGTCTCTTGGATATGGGAGAGGACGATGATGATGAATCCAATCAGGCAGGTACTCCTTCTTTAAACTTTGATTATGATAATGTTGATAATGCATTAGATGATAGTGATTTAATTGAGTATATGAATTAGGGTACAAAAATATTTTTCAAAAATGGAATTCTTTAAAGAAAGATATTCTAAGTTAGAAAAAGGATTTTATTTCACTGAAGAATACTATTTTAGACTTAAAGACGTCAAATGAACAACTGATGAAATCTTTGATTGAAGTATCAAAAAATTCATCTAGCTTAGATAATGCCGCTAAAGAAAATAAGATTTTGATAGAAGAAATAAATGAATTAAAGAATTCAATTTTAAATTTTCAAAAAGAAAAGGAATCATCAGATACATTAATTAGTGTCCAAAGGTCACCCTCTTCTAAATGGTTTAGGATTCAATAGCTCTACTGCTGCTACAACTAATGCTCCAACATGTGTTAAAGCTTCTATAACTCAAACATCTAGTGTTGAAGTTACAAAGAATATAAATACACACACAAAGCCTAAGAATCCCAACTAGACTACTCAAAGCTCACTAGGCTCTAGAACTAAAATTTTAATAGCACATTATGCATATATGTATTCAAGGCATGAACACAAGCACAAATATGCACAAAAACAAGTAAAAACCAAACACACTTTTGATTGCCAACATGTCCAACATAATTCTTCAAGAATATATAAAACAAGGATGCATAAACATAGACCCTTATATCAATGCCATTATTGTATGGAATTTGGTCACATAAATATTTTTTTGTTACATTAGAAAGGCACACCTCAAATTAGAGGACCCCCTAAAACTAACAATCAAGGACACTAATACATTTAGGTACCTAAGAAAAGTAAATATTATTGTGTTGTGGGTATGTCTAAAGTTTATAACCCATAAGAGCATTTGGCTTATTGATAGTGGGTGTTCAAGACATATGACCGAAAACATGAAGCTCTTTACAACCATCACATACACACAAGCAGGTGATGTAACCTTTGAAAACAATGCAAAAGGTAAAATCATTCATTTGGTTCTATTGGTATGCTTGGTAAGTATCAAATTGATAATGTTTAGTTGGTTGATAGATTGAAGCATAATTACTTAGTGTAAGTCAGTTATGTGATGAAGGATACAATGTTAATTTTGATTCCAAATAATGTAAGATTATTTCACTAAATGGCGAACTTATATTAAAAGGAGGAAGAATTAACAACATATATAAACTTGACCTACACTCTAATAATTCTTTTGAATATCTAGTCACTATTAGTAATGATGTTTAGCTTTGACATAGAAGATTAGTCATGCTAGTATGAACCACTTAAAATGTTTATGCAAAAAAGAACTTGTTAATGGGCTACTCGAGATAAAGTTTCATAAGGATAAAGTATGTGAACCTTGTCAATTTGGAAAGCAATACAAAAGCTCTTTTAAAACCAAAAATGTTGTAAGAACCTCTAGACTTTTAGAATTAATTCATTTAGATTTGTTTGGTCCAAATACAGTCACTAGCCTAAGTGGTAAATTATATTTGTACTTATTAATGATTACTCAATGTTTACACGGGTTAATTTCTTGGCTCATAAGAATGATGCTTTTGATTCTTTTAAAATTTTTGCAAAACATGTTCAAAATAAAAATGGCTATGTAATCTCCTCTATTAGAAGTTATCATGGCAAAGAATTTGAAAATGAACACTTTGAAAATTTTTGTAATAAACTTGGTATATCACACAATTTTTTAGCTCCTAGGACACCATAATAAAATGGAGTGGTGGAAAGGAAAAATAGGACTTTAACTGAAATGGCTAGAACAATGCTCAATGAGTACAATTTACCTTCTTACTTTTAGGTAGAAGCTGTTAATACCACATGTTATGTTTCAAATAGAGTGTTCAAAAGAACTTTGTTAAATAAAACATCTTATGAGCTTTAGAATAGAACAAAATCTAAAATTTCATACCTTAGAATATTTGGATGCAAATGTTTCATATTAAACACTAAGGATAATCTTGAAAAATTCTTATCCAAATCGGATGAAGGAGTATTTTTAGGGTATTCATATTCTAGTAAAGCATATAGAGTTTTCAATAAAAGAACCTTAGTAGTTAAAGAAGCAATGCATATTATTTTTGATGAGTCTTCTAAACTTGATCATAAGAAAGGTAGTTCTTTTGATGCTTTTATAGATATTTTTTAAAGGATTGAAATAGATGGAACTCCAAAGGAAGATAAAGAAAAGCCATATCAAGAGGAATCTAAAAAAGAAGAAAATCGACAACTACTGAAGGATTGACATTATCAAAAAGATCATCAAAGAGTACTTATCATTGGAGATACATCACATGGAGAAACTACTGGATCAAAACTTAAAATGTAAATTCTAATATTTTGTTTCTCAAATTCAGCCAAGAACCATTGAGGAGGCTCTTGGTAATGAAAGTTAGGTGATTGCAATGTAAGATGAACTCAACCAATTTGAAAGAAACAAAGTATGGTAATTAGTTCCTAGACCTAAAAATAATCCAATTATATGATATAAATGGATTTATAGAAATAATCTTGATGGAAAGGGTCAGTACTAGAAACAAAGTTAGATTGGTTGCCAAAGGCTATAACAAAGAGGAAGGCATTGATTATGATGAGACAATTGCTCCCGTTGCTAAGTTAGAAGCAATTGGAATTTTACTTGCATTTTCTTGCCATATGAACTTTAAAATTTTTCAAATGGATGTTAAAAGTGCATTTTTGAATGGTTTTATAAATAAAGTTTATGTTGAACAACTCTCTGGTTTTGAAGATTATAAATTTTGAAATCATATTTGTAAACTTACTAAGGCATTATATGGATTAAAATAAGCTCCAAGAGTTTGGCATGATAGGCTTAGTGCTTATTCATTGAAGAATGGATTTTCAAAAGTAAAAGTTGATGCATCACTCTTTGTTAAAAAGAAATTGCGTGATAGTTTAGTTGTGCAAATATATGTTGAAGATATTATATTCGGTGCTACTAATGAATTTTTGTGCCAAGAATTTGCCTCTTGTATGCCAAGGAAATTTAAAATGAGCATGATGGATAAATTCAAATTCTTTCTTAGTCTACAAATTAAGCAATGCAAGGATGGTATCTTCATCAACCAATCCAAATACAGAAAGAAACTTATCAAGAAGCTTGGCATGAATGGTTGCAAAGCAAGCAAGACTCTAATGAGTACAACCTTGAAGTTGGACAAAGATAAAATCGGTAAGAAAGTAAATGAGAAGAAATATCCTTACTGATATATTCACAAAATCAACTTACCTATATATTCACAAAACCCTTAAATGAAGAAAGAATGAACTTCATAAAACGACACATAGGAATGATAGATGGAAACACTCTTGGTTATTCACTTTATAACTTAACCTGCAATGATAAATTACATTAAGTTTATTGATTAAAATTACTTGACAATATCTTTTAAATGAAATAATTCATTATTTACATCTATTTTGATCATTCCAAACTGAACCATCAATGAAATTATTTTGATCCATTATAGCGGTCACTTAAATATGTGAGACGGTCACACGGAACAATGGCTTGTCTAGTTCTCTAGAACCTATTTTTGTTCAAGTGCACAATAAGATGAACGGTCGCTCATTTTAAAATTATTTAAATTCTCTTGACCGTTAATTTATAATTTGGTTAGTGTGAGCACTCATAACTTCTGACGATCACAATGCATTTATGGCTACCTCACAACAAGTTGAACGGTCACACTCGAGCAAAAACTACCCAAATTTTTGAATGTTGGAAATTGTCCAAATCTGTCCATTTTGCCCCTAGTGGTCATAAACCGGCTAGTTTTCAAAATTTGTATATAAATACCTCTATTTTGCAGTAGAAAACACTTTTACAAAAACTCTAACACTTCTCTAAAAGTTCTCTCAAGGTTTTAGCTCCTAAGAAGATATTTGTGAATATTTTAATCTTTTCCAACACTCTCTCTTGTTCCTTTATGTTTTTTTTCTTTTATTTTTGGTTGACAATGGCCCCCAAACCTAAGTCTAAGAAGAAACCATCAGCCACTAAAAAAGGGAAAAGGATAGTGATCAAAGAACCTCAACATTAAACCAAAACACATACCCATAGTAGTGTCCAACCATATAAACCTAAATTTAGAAATGATGAGGAGAAAACCAAATATTATATGCTCAAAAAAAAGAATCTTGAACCCACCAAAATACCTACTGAGGGGATGCTCTTAACTCTTAATATAAAAGGAGAACTCTATAGATTCCTTGACACATAGGTTAAAGGTACTTGGTCTTCCCAAATGAGGTAGGATATCTTAGCCTAACTAGAGAATTCCTAACGACTTAAGACTAGAAAAGAATCATAATGCCCATATTTGTTTCTATGGAGGATAATTTTATCTTTTTAATCAATAGTTTGCACTCTCTATAGATCAATTAGTAAAGTTTGGGGATTTCAAACCCATGGTGCTTTTTCAAACACTACCAAGCACTTCCCTCTAAAAAACTTCTCAAACTTTTGGAGTGAAATTTCAATAGAAACAGAGTATAACAATAGATCATCCAAGGCATACACTTCAAATCCCTCATTCATTGGCTTCTCCACATAATTATAACCTACACTATCCACCAAATGAATGGCAAAAATGAAAAAGTCACATAACATGACTTATTCTTCTTGTATGCCTTAATATATGGTGCACTGGTCTAAACCAGCCCTTTTTAAATTGACACATTTCTTCACCATGGAAAATATAGGGTAGACACTTTCTTTTTATCCTCTCAAATCACTAAAATAGCTAGACATTTAGGATTGCTTAGCCCTGAAAACCTAGTAATCTAAAGTGATCCTCTAGACTCTGCCACTAACTCCATCAATAATGACTACCTTGAACATGCTAGATGTATCTAAAATATTGATAACCACTATGAATGCATCTTTTGAAGTAAAGTTGTGATTCAAGGGGAAGAAATAGACCTAGATACCATATTATTCAAGAAGGATGTAGAGAACCTATAGAAGCAGAAATAGAACATCCTCCTAAGATAACCAAATCCACTAAAGAAAAGGGTGACCCCCAAAACCATAAACTTACTCACTCTAAAAACAATTCACTCATTTCAAAAATATTGTCACCAAAAGGATCACCAAACTCAACCAAAAGATGGATCTTATGTCACATATCCACCATGACATCTATAAAATGCAAGAAAAATTTGATCTCCCTCAATGTGGTGTTGTTGATTGGGATGTAAGTGAACATGTTGAGAGTCCACTTGAAGACTCATCTGAATCAACCCATGACATATCTCCTACACCCACACCATCCATTGATGAAGGAGATATGGAGAAACAACATCAAGAGATCACTCAACTGACATCTAGGAAGGGAAAAGAGATTGTTAAAGATTAATTTTCTTACTTTCAATATGTTTCTTGTTATATATTTTTGATGATCCATGTTTTGTGTTTAATGTAATCCTCATATTTTATGTAATGGAATCTTTTATGTTTTTTTTGTTCTTTTGTTTTTGCCTTTGTCAGAGGGGGAGGAGTATTGCATTAAAATAAAAACATTGATGCATATGTTAAGGGGGAGAACTAAAAACATTGATACATGTTTAATTCAATTTCTTAACATTCATTGTTTAACTCAATTTGATTTCCAAAGTAAAAAAAAGGAGAGATTATTGGCCAAATAAACTCTATTTTAGCCATTATCAATCAAATTGATGATTTAAAGTGAGTTGAACAAGTTTTTACTTATAAGTATACATTCCAGTACTTGTGCGACCGTACAAATGCATAGTGCAACTGCACAAAAGCAAGAAAATAGAAACCACTCAAAATGCAGAAAAGATCATTGTCTCTGGCACAGTGACAAGTTGGCCATCATACATCATGTGACCACCCTAGTTCTTCTTACGACTGCACAAAGTAAAGAAGAAAAATGAGAATCTCATTCCAAATGTACAATGTAATGCTGGCCGCCCAAGGATTAGTACGACTGCTCAACATAATGTGCGACCGCGCAATAGTTGAAGTAGAACATCATAACAACTTAGAATATATAGCGGTCAGGTCGCGTGGTGAGAAATCAGATTTGTGCGACTGTAAATAACAAGAAATTTAAATTTTAGGATCAAACATGATAGATCAATAATAAATAAACACATGGAAGAAGAATTACATTTCAAATGGTTTTTTAAACATTGTACGACTGAAAGACATGGCAGGCTATCATGTTATAGGACCAATGCTCATGTCAAGCAATTTGTGTCAACTGTTGGAGATAGCCATTGGAGAAAATTGAAATTGTGCGACCGCTCAAGTTGAAGAGAGCCCGTACAAGCTTTATAACTAACACACAAAATATATAGAGACCACATACATGACTCAACAATGATTGAAGTGGGAGACAAAAACCAAACATGTTGGCACCCTCCTCAAACGGCTATATCAAGTCTTAAAGGCTATAAATATCACACGAAACATCATTTTTCATAGTGATTGTTATTGTAATAGCCAAGATAAAAATTTCTCATTACTTTGCATCAAAATTTCTTATTGTATTCTTAGAGTGTTGGATATGAGCATTAAGCACCATTGTAAGTTTGAATATGAGCTTTGAAACACTTAGGCTTTAGAGTGAGCCTGGAAAAACTCTTGTTAGTGTTGTGAGGATAATACTTAAACCTTATAAAAGTTTGATGTGAGCTTGTGAAAATACCAAGTTAGAGTTGAGCTTGTAAAAATTTAAGATTAGTGGAACCTTAACAAGTTGTTGAGGAAGTAGACGTAGGAATGAGGTAATCCGAACCATTATAATTCTTTTGTGTTTATTCTTCTCTATTCTACTATTTTCTTCCTCTTGTTTTTAATTTTTAATTTACCATCACTTTTTTATAACAACCATTCACCCTTCATCTTGGTTGCCATCTCGGGACAACAAATATATATAACAAATAATAGTATATATCAACATATATCAATATATATATCAACATATGTCGATATATATATCAATATTTGTTGTTAAAATATATGTAACATATACTAACATATATCAACATATATTAACATATACCGACATATATCAATATTACCATTAAAATATATATAATTTATACTAATATATATCAATATATATCGATGTATATTAACATTTATACCGATATATATATATATGAACACATATCGATAGATACAAACATATACCTTTGTAGCATATATCATTTAAGTTGCAAAAATGAATATCAATTTACAACTATTATATCTGTTAAATGTTGATATATATTATATATAATAACATATATCAATTGATTTACAAAAAGCAATTATCACTATACAACTATTCTATGTTAATATATGATAATATATCTTACATATAACAATATATATTAGTTGACTTATAAAACAAATATCACTATACAACTATCATATGTTATTATATGATAATATATGTTAAATACAACAACATATATTATTTAGTTGCAAAAAGGAGTATCATTCTACAACTATTATAAATTGTTATTTGTTTATATATGTTACATTATAGAAAATATATTAGATGAGTTATAAAAAAATATTAGTATACAACATATACCAAATGGTTAACAAGGAAATTAGAATAATTTTCTTTTAATATTAATGTTTATGTAAAGCTCAATATTTTATTATACAGTTCTTGGCTACTCTAGAGGCTTCTTGGATGTTAATATTATGCTTATGTCGTGTATATTAGTAAGAATATTATTAATGAATCAAGATGTTAATAATTAATAAATGTATCAAGTTTAATGATAATTGATGATCATACATAGTATAAATTGTTGAGAATTTATTAAATGTAGTGAAAACGAGGTATTGGATTAGAAATTTAGAGAGATATAGAGAGATGTGTGTGTTGGTGACATTGCACAAAATTAGAAAAAAAAAAAATCACCTCAACTTGCCTTGGAGATTCTAACAGGAGTTGGATGACCATTCTAGCATTTTTTAAGTAAATTTTTGAATTTGGAGAATTATAATCTGCATCAGTAGATAATTTGACTACTATGAGTGAAATTTATTATAATAAATTGTGAATTACTATACTTAATTAGTGGGCATAATTATGGTTTTTTTATTCAGAAAAAATAGATGACAATTGAGTTTGTTATTGTGGAATTGGGTCAATTACTAATGATGAAATAATGCTTTCTTCATAATTTGTGATAAAAATCCGTTGTTAGAGTCAATTGCCACTGTGGGTTCATCTTCAATGCTTGAAATTTCAGAAAGAGGAGCATTTTGTTGTTGCTATCACAAATATTATTGTTATTGAAGCAAGAGATTCTCAAGCATAAGTCTTTGGCATTTTTTCACTACCTCATCTCTTCTTAAGGCTTTGCTAAGCATATATTTGAAATCATTTAACTGATCATCTCTCTTTCTTTACTCTTCTTGAGTTGCTAGCCTTATTTGTTGAAGGTCAAAACTTATGCATAAAAGGGAATGCCTTAGTTCTTCCATGCTCCGCATTTGAGGAAAAAAAAGAGTAATATCCATAAATTCCAAAATCAAGAACAAGACAAGTAAAAAAAACAAGAACTCATTAAACTATGTAACTATAAATGCCAAAAAAAGAACAAAAAAAAAAAGAACAAGAACCCATTTACTCTTTCTAACTAAAAAGGGCTAATAGATAGTACCCATCGTACTACATCTTATCCATATACCATGTCAATTATCTCTTTAGATAGACACTACTTTTTGAATTCCAATTTTGAAAACAGAGAAGAAAGTGCTCTGGCTACATCAATGGTGATTTTTAACCTTAATTCCCATTATAAATAGCCTCCAAGTAGATTTCAATTTGTTTTTAGGGGTAATCAAGCAATGTAAAACCCTTCTTACCCAAGCAATGTTCGAAAATTGTCTGTTACATCTTCCAACTCCTTTATTCAAAATCTTATAGCAACTCCAGTGACTTTGTGGTCGCCGAGACTAACACAACTCAGATGATCTCTCCAATTAACATCTAGTGCAATAACGAGATTAAAATTGGAATTCAAAAATATATTTTTTTTAAATAATCCCCTGAATATATCTCTTTATTTAGAATTCATCATGGTTTTGATCAATAACAGTAACGATACCAACGAAGCTTTCCATATAAAAGAGAAAAGAAAAAAAAAAACATAAGTTTGATACACAAAAACAAGAATAACGTAAAATTGAAAAAACAAAAAGCCAAAAATGAAAAAATATATATATATATATACAACAGTAAAATTGAAAAGAGAAATTAAAAAGTAGTAAATGATGTAATTTTCTCCTTATTTTTTGAAGTATTTACATGATTTATCTATTTTTTTTTTACTTTTAGTTTTTAAATAGGGAAATTTACAAAAATAACCTGTAAACAATTTCTGTTTTCAAAAATACAAGAGTACGTTTCTTTTTTCAATTTTAAACTAAACACTTTTTAAAATAACAAAAATACGTTAATTGCAACAGATCCAAAAAAAATAGAAATCCTTCGCTACAAATTTTCTTCAAATTATCAAAACATATCAAGTAAACATCCTTTCTTCATGACCGATCAACAAAATTTGAGGAAACAACATATCAAAATCGAAGAAGACATCAAAAAATCAAAGCAAATCTGGAAAAAAAAAACGAAAAAGATAAACAACAAATAGTTTATGATACCTACATCTTCATTAGAGAACAGGTACAAAGTCAAACAAAACTTTTAATAAAAAGATGATTTTCATAAATCTTATATGCAGATTTATTTCATTTTAATAGATTTCATATATAAATGATTTATTTTCTTTAAAAAAATTTTAAGAAAGAGATATCAGCATATGATATATACGTTATTATATATTATGAATAAAAAATTGCATCAGATAATTTAGAAAGGGAGAATGAGAATTCATATTGTTATATGCTATTATATGATTATATATAATACATGTCAGCATATATTGGATGATTTAGAGAGAAAACATAAGAATAAAAATTATTATATGTTGTTATATATTGATACATGTAACATGTATTAATATATATATCATACAATTTAGATAGGAAATATGAGAATATGTATTATTATATTTTGTTTTCTGTTGATATATGTATCATGTATTAGAATAAATCAGATAATTTAGAAAAGACTCATGAGAATACAAAGTGTTATATATTAGTAAATGTTAATATATGCAACATGTATCAAATGATTTAGAAAATACTCATGAGAATATAAAGTGTTCTATGCTATTATATGTTAATATATGTAACATATATCAGCACATATCAAATCATTTAAAGAAGAAACAAGATAATACAAAGTGTTATTTGATTTTATGTATTGATTTATGTAACATATATCAGCATATATCATATGATTTAGAGAAGAAATATGAGAATACAAAGTATTGCATGTTACTATATGTTGATATATATTACATATATCAGATTATTTAAAGAAGAAACGTGATTATGTATTATATGATATTATATGTTGATATATGTAACATACATTAGCATATATCAGATAATTTAGAAAAGAAACGTGAGAATACAAAGTATTATATGTCATTATATATTGATATATAAACATATATGTGATATGATTTAGGAAAGACTCATGAAAATATAAAGTGCTATTTATTGTTATATATTGATATATGTAATATATATCAAAATATATCATATGATTTAGAAAAGATTATGAGAATACAAATGTTATATGTTGTTATATGTTGATATATATAATATATATTGCATATATGAGATGATTTAGAAAAAACTCATGAGAATACAAAGTGTCTTGTGTTTTTAGATATTGATATATATAATATATATCAATATATATAAGATAATTTAGAAACGAGTCATGTGGATACAAAGTCTCATATGTTGTTATATGTTGATATATGTAATATATATCAAATGATTTAGAAAATACTCATGAGAATAGAAAATGTTATATGTTGTTATATGTTGATATATTTATTTTTAATATATTTAGTAAAATGTTTTATTTTATTACACAAGAAAAAAATGGGTGCAATTCCAATATTAATTCAATATAATGAAAAATGGGACAACATGAATTACAAAGATTTTAAAGTAAACAAAATTCTTGTCCAAGAATAATGTAAATATGAAGAAATATTGCAATCAATCTCTTTATAACTGAAAATAAATACAAAAGAGTCAAAAATACAAGTGCAGAACCATATTACTAATGGATATCATGTAATATCTCTAATTTTTAAAAATTTTAAAAAATAAATTAAAATTAAATTGGATAAATTAAATAGATGATTTAAATAAAAAATGGAAGGTTTAGAAATGAAAAAGTGAAATGTATATGTGAAATATATATATATATATAATATACATAGCATATAGAAAGTCAACTAAAGTCAACATTTTTAATAGAAAAGTCAAAGTCAAGTGGCAATTTTATAAATATACTTTGAAAATTATAATTATTTAAATAAATTAAAAATAAATTCTTTTTGTATGGAAGATGTAATTTGGGGTTTTTATTAAATAAATAAATAATTAATTAATTAAAAATATAATAAAATGTAATATATATATATATATGGTTAATTTGAAAGTGGAAGGAAAGAGAAAATGATTAATCTTCTTCTTCTTCTTCTTCCTTAAGCTAGGCCGAACTCCATAGCCACCAAGATGAGTTTTTGCTTCTTCCAAGATCCATTAATTGAAGGAATTAACAAGTTTCAAGTAGAATTTTAGAAATTTTCACCATAAATAGTAAGTTTTCTAACTTTTTCATTGAAATTCCATTATTATATGAATATGTTGAGTTTGGATTGTTGTGACAACATTATTTAATTGCTTAATTATGTATGTATGAAGTTATTTTGAATAGTTATTAATGATTTTTAAGTTGGATTGAAGATTTGGTTAAGTTTGATTTGAGTTGGGTGAAGAGAGAGAATTTAAGGTTATGGAACATATGGACTTTTGAGTTCATATATTTTAGTTGTGCAATTTAATTTCAAATATGTTGTTTTGATGTATAAACAAGGATTTTAAAGTCAAATGATGGATTTGGTTAAGTTTGGTTAGAGTTTGAAAATGGTGGTGCTGATTTAGGGTTTTAAAAAGGGAGTTTTCAAAGAATGATTGGTTGTTTGATTTTAATACTTAAATCATGTTAGTTAATGATATAAGTGTTGCAAATAAGCTTGGATTAATAATTAAAATGAATTGGAATGAAGAACCTTCATTGGTGAAGGTTATGCCATTTTAGGGTTTGGTTTAAAGAATGTGTGTTTATTAATGTGATTGAATGAAACATGTTATAATATGTTTTTAATGATATAAATAAACTTAAAATACTAATTTAAATGGATTATAATATAAGTTCAAAGTTAAAGTAAGATTTGGCTTAATTTTGAAAATTTTATAGGAGTGATATTTAATTAAGGTTTGATACCTGTAATTCCTTAAAATGTGATATTAAATGATGATATTTATTCATATTTCGGTTAGACATTAAGGAGATGCGAATTGCCCAACCCTAGTGTGAGGGCAACTTGGAAGTAAAAGTTTATGGGACTTTCTTAGCTTGCATTTGAGTGCTTATTAAGGTATGTACAAGCTTTCGATCTATGAGATATTGTTACCATACAATTAGGCTTAACACATTTTGTATGGAAAATATGTTAAGCTGCTTGATACATTGATTATTGTGCTATGATATGTGAATTGTTAAGTATGCATTATATGCATTATGAAAAGCCATTTTTAATGTCTAAAATTAATAAAATGTGAATTATGTGCATTATGTGAGAATGATCTAAATTATTTGGGTGATATGTTTTAATGCAAAATGAGATACATTGTGACGAAATAGTGAGATATGATGAATTGACATTGATATGAATGAGAAAAGAGATAATGTGATGAGAAAAATGAGAAAAGAGGCAATGCGATGAGAAAAATGAGAAATTGAGACAATGTGATAAGAAAAAAAAGTGATTATGAAAAACATGTAATATTTGTGTGTCTAGTATGTTATTCAATTTTCAGAGTTCTGTGTTTGGCGGCATGCCTATGAGGTTATCCTTATTATTTGCCTTTGGGGCTAGACGCTATGCATCACTGATTTATGATTTGCTTTCGAGGCTAGACGTTTGGCGTCACTGATACATGATTTTGCCTTTGGGGCTAGACGCTTGGCGTCATTGATATATGTTTTGCCTTCGGAGCTAGAAATTTGGTGTCAACATAGACCAAAATAGTAACTCTGGGTTTTGAATGATATATTAGTGTATTTGGGCTCATGCTTGTGTGTATTTATGTGAGTTATATAAAGATGGAAGATTATGATTAAAAGTGAAATTGAATGTCATATTGTGACATAGCATACAAATGCATTATGTATTGGCAATGTATTAAAGTTTTATTGTTATCAAAGTTTGTACCGCTAGGCTTTTAGCTTATAGCGATTTTAGTTCATCGCGCAGATGGCAGGGGTGATCCAGCAGAGCCAGAAAGTTCTAGACCGGGTCGGATCTAGATTTGAAATTGCTTGTTGAGTTGTCTTTACTGCTTCTTTGACATCAAAGCAATTCACTAGCATGTATATATTTTATATTATAGTACATTTTGATATTATGTATATAATGTTATGTTTTTGGAGCATATATTGTAAATTATAAAGAATATTTTGGTTAAATTGTGTAATATGGGGTTTTATATATGTTTTGATAAATATATGTATATGTATAAATATTTTGAGAAAATATGGAGAATTTGTGAATTTGGGATGAAATGTTGCTTATTGTTTATTGGGGGTGTATTTTGTACAGGTTGTGTAATTGTTAAAAATTTGAGATGTCCAAAGTACAGACAAAACTCTGGGAAATTTTTTTCAGAGATTTTCATATAAAATAATATTTTGGAACCTTTAGTTAATAATAAATATTTTATTTATTACTTAAATCTACATTTTAAAGTGTTTTGGGATTTTAAATTAGAAATGAAAAATTTTTTGTTAAACCAGGCTGTGATATTTTTATATTGTATACACGTATTTTATATATACCGAGTGTATTTATTATATATATAGGGTATAAGGGTGTTACATATCCAGTAATAAAAATTGAAGATGATAGAAGTTTGATGTTTTAGATCATGCTGAAGAAAAAAGAATCAGATATAAAGACGTACCCTTTATGTGTAACAATTGAAGAAGCAAGTTATCAAATGGCAGTATCCGAATTATTTCCACAACTTAGTGCACTTCATAATTCAAGATAATGCTCTATATATGATAGTAATGTTGAAAATAATATCATCCATTATGCAAAATGATAAGCAAAAGAGCAATTGATGAAGAAGAATAACAAACTGCAGATGAAGTAGATAGCATCAAATATAATTATGAACACAATACAACCCGATATTGAAAAGGGTAATATCTACAATGATAAATATACTTTTAAACATGCACTTAGTCTATACGTAATCAGAAATCTTTTCTAATATAAAGTAAGAAAGTCATGCAACAATAAATAAAATGTAGTTTGATAGGATGGACATTGCAAATGGTTCTTGAGAGCAACAAAAATAGCAAAAACAAAGTTGTTTGTGATTAAAAAATATAAGAATATTCACAACTATTCATTAGAAGCGAGAATGAGTGACCATAGATAAGCAACAATATCTGTAATTATTAATGAAAGAAGAATACAATGTAAACCTGAATTATATGAAAGCATGGAGAGCAAAAGACAAAGCAATGGAAAAAGTTAAAAGCAAACCTGATGAATCTTATAAACTTATTCCAACCTTTTTATATATGCTAACTATTACAAATCCAAGATCAATTGTAGAGCTGGAAAAGAAAGAAAAAGGCTCATTTCTTTATTTATTCCTTGTATTAGATACATTAATAAAAGGATGGACTTACTGAAGACCTATAATGGTTGTAGATGGAGCATTGCTCAAAAGCACTTATAGAGGAACATTATTTACAGCATCAACACAAGACGTTTTATGTAAAAACTTCCTACTAGCATACTCAATTATTGACTATGAAAATGATGAAACATTGGAATGGTTCTTAAAAAATATTGCAATGATATTTGCTAACAAAAATATTATTTATTAATTTAGAAATAACAAGATATATTAAATGATTTAATGAAAAGAAATATCAGAATAAAAAATGTTATATGCTCTTATATATTGTTATATATTACATTTAACAACATATAAATTTATATAACAACTGTATTTTTATATTTCTTTTCTATAAATCATTTGATATATGTAAACTTATATAACAACTATATTTTTATGTTTCTTTTCTATAAATCATTTGATATATATTAATATATGTAATATATAACAATATATATTACATGATATATAAAAAAGAAATATGAGAAGACAAAGTGTTATATGCTATTATATTTTGATATATGTTATAACAATATATATCATATGATTTATAATAAAAAAATCAAAATACTAATCTTGTGTAATGTTATTTGTTGATATATTTATATTTAATATATTTAGTAGCATGTTTTATATTATAAAACATGTTTCAAGTAGGATATTCCCTTTAGTATTCTCAGTCGTTGACTCTGAAAAAGATTAATCATGGGAATGTTTCATTAAAAACATTTAAACAACATTAGGTTACAGAAAAGGAATGTGCATCATTTCTGACATAAATGAAACTATCTGTTGGACAATTAAACTCTATTTTTATCATTGACAATTAAATTGATATGTACTAATAATTTCAAAATAAGTTTGTTATTATAGGCATGAAACTCTAACCTTTGTGCGACCACCCAAGCCCACCGAGTGACCGCACAAAGTTGCAAGACAAATATACAGAAGACACATAAAGGATGGTGGCCTTGCCAAGCAGTGAAGCTGGATCATGAGCTAGACATGTGACCACCCAAGCCTACTGAGCGACCACACAATATACCATGCTAAAATCCATAAAACTTATTGAGGAGCTCATGGTCTCAGTGCGCGGTATATTCCAGTTGCGAGGTAGATGAGCGATCGTACCCGAGCACCAAGCGACCTCGCCAAAAGCCAAGCTAAATTCACAAACTTATAGAAGGGTTCGCGATCTAAGTGTTCGGTGAAGTCAGGGCATGTAAAAGGCATGCGACCGTACCACTAGCTCGAGCGACCACACAACCTAATGACCCAAAAGCTCAAAAATGGCAGAAGAGATAGCGGTCAGCCGTATAGTGCTTCCTCAATGCTTAATCATTTGTGTGACCATCTGAGTCAACCGAGCGACCACACAATTCTAATATATTTGAATCTTAGCACCAGATGCCTTGGACTAATGATAATTGAACACATGGATGAAGAAATTCAAATTAAATGGTAACTTTGTGTCATGCGACCGCACAAGGGGTAGTGTGACTGCAAGACATGGTAGCATGGGCATACAAGATCCTGTCATACAACAAAATCTTATCGCTGGAGTTAGCCGTTAGAGAAATATTTGAATTGTGTGACCACACAAGTATTAGTGCAACTGCACAAAGTGACTCGGCTACCAAATTAGTGGAAGACAAGCTCTAAACATGTGAAAAACACTTCAAATAACTAGTTTAAGTCTAATTGGCTATAAATACCCTAAGAAACCTCTTATTTGAGGGTAATTATGATTCTAATAGCCAAAGCAATATACTTTCAATTTTATATACTACAATGAACATTTGTATTGTTAGAGTGTTAGGTGTGTGTATCAAAAACACCATTGTAGAACGAGTGTTAGCTTTGAAACACTTAGATTTTAGAGTGAGCCTTGGAAAAACTCTTGTAAGGGTTGTGAGGATTGATCTCAAACATTACTAAAGTTTGGTGTGAGCTTGTAAAAACACCAAGTTAGAGTTAAGCTTACAAAAGTTCAAGATTTGTGAAATCTTAATAAGTTGTTAAGGAAGTAGACGTAGAATTAAGGTAAATCCGAACCACAATAAATTCTTTATGTTCGTTCTTCTCTACTATGCTTAATCTTCTTCTACATCTTCTTCATCTTGTTCTTTAAATTTTTAATTTATTGTCACTACTCAAATCAACCAATTCACCCCCTCCCCCTCTTGGTTGCTAGTTTGGGACAATAATTGGTATCAAAGCCTTCTAAATTTCAAGAAGCTTAAGTGTGAAATTTAATCCAAAATGGCAGCCATTCCACCAACAAACACCTCTACATCAACTTTTACTTCCAACTCCATGGCTTCTACACATGGAAACCTAAATTCCTTCCTTAGACCTTATTTTGATGGAACCAATTACTCTTATTGGAAACATGAGATGTATTTGTTCCTTGATAGTGAAGGAATTGAGCTTTGGGATTTTGTGAAAATTGAGTTGAAACCTCCCACTCATTAAGTAGATGGTGTCCAAGTTCCTGTTCCTAGAGCACAATGGACAAGTGACAAGGTGAGAGCTCATTTCAAGAATAATAGGGCAGCCTCTATCTTAATGAATTCAATATCAAGAGAAGAAGGTGGGAAAGTCTAACATCTTACTTGTGCACATAGTATTTCAAAAACTCTTGAGAACTATCATGAGGGTACTACCCAAGTGAGGTTCACCGAGAAGAAAATGTTTATGCATGAGTATGAGCTTTTCAAGATGAAGCCCAAGGAGAACGTCACCGACATGACAAACCGATTGCTTGCCATTGTCAATGAACTAAAAAAAATATGGCAAGGTCTATGATTAAGGTGATGTTAATAGCAAAATTTTGAGAGCACTTAGAGAGTTTTGAGTTTAAGGTTTCTTCAATTGAAGAGGCTTATGACCTTAGCTCTTTGAGAACTGATGAACTCATGGGAAAAATACTCACCTTTGAATTGCACACCAAAAAGGAAGATGAACAAGGTGAAAAGGATAAAAGAAAAGTAATAACTCTTAAATCCATCAAGAAAGTTGAGAGCTCAAGTGATGAAGATAGTGATGATGAAGAAGAAATGGCTATGCTATCCAAAAGGATAAGAGATTGGAAAAGAAAGAGAAGACTACAAACTAACAAAGGTACATTTCCTAAATCCTCCTCTAAAGATAAAGAGAAAAAGAATGAAGTAAAATATTATGAATGTGGCAAAATGGGTTACATCAAATCGGATTGCTTCAAAACAAAGAACGAAAAGAAGTAGGATAAGGAAAATAAGAAATCACTCAAAGCCATATGGGATGATGATTTCTCAAGTGAAGAAGAAGAGGAAGAAGAGCAAGGAATTGCTAATCTATATCTCATGGCTATTGGGGATGATGATCACACCAATGGGGTAGGTACTCAACCCTTAAACTTGATTGCATTTGATGATAATGTTGATGATGCCTTAAATGATAGTGATTTAATTGAGCATATGAACCTTAGAGTAGAAAAATATTTTTCTAAAATGAAATTTTACAAAAATAAATGTTCTAAGGTAGAAAAGGACTTTGTTTCTTTAAAAAAGTATACTCTAAAATTAAAGACATCAAATGAACAACTGCAAAAATCCATTGATGAAATTTCTAAAAACTCACATAGCTTAGAAAATGTAATCAAAGAAAATAAAGTTTTGAAGGATGAAATAAGAACTTAAAAGAATCTATTTCAAAATTTCATAAGGGAAAAGAGGACTTAGACACATTGATCAACAATTAAAGGTCACCCTATTTGAAATATGATTTAGGGTTCAATGGGTCATCTATCACTACAGCTAATGCAACAACTTTTATAAAAGCATCTACAACTCAAACCTTTAGTGTTGAAGTTGTAAAGAACACTAATGCACACACCAAACTAAAAAATCATAAAATGATTATATTGGGATCACGAGGCTCTAGAAATAAGGTTCTAAGAGAAAACCATGCATACATGTATACAAGGCATGTACACAAACATAAAAATGCACAAAAATAATTTCATTTAACGTACACTTGCAATTGTGTACATTATGCTTTAAATTTCAATAAAAGAGTGCATAAACATAAAACCATGTACCAATGCACTTATGAAATTTGGACATAATAGCATATTTTGCTATATTAGGAAGGCTCATCTCAAATTAGAGGATCCTTCTACTACTAAACCCAAGGACCCAAGTTCATTTGGGTACCTAAAAGAAGATAAATTTTATTGTCTTGTAGGTATGCCTAAAGTCTACCATCAATGAAAATGTTTGGCTTGTGGATAGTGGATGTTCAAGGCACATGATGGACAATGCAAAGCTTTTTAAAACTCTTGCCTACAAGCAAGGAGGTAATGTGACTTTTGAAAATAATGCTAAAGGTAAATTCATAGGCATTAGCTCCATTGGCATGCTTGGGAAAATATGATTGATAATGTATTACTTATTGATGGATTGAAACATAACTTACTTAGTGTGAGTCAATTGTGTGAAAAAGGATATAATGTAAATTTTGACTCTAAAGGATGCAAAGTTACTTCATCCATTAGTGAACTTGCATTCAAAGGAGTTAGAATTGGCAATACATATAAAATTGACTTACATTCTAGTAATTCATTTGAATGTTTGATTACCATTAGTAATGATGCATGGATTTGACATAGAAGATTAAGATATGCTAATATGGATCATTTACAATACATTAGTTAAAAAGAACTTATACATGGGCTCCCCAAAATGAAATTTAATAAAGATAAAATTTGTGAACCATTTCAATTTGAAAACAACATAAGAGTTCATTTAAAACTAAGAATGTTGTAAGCGCATCTAGACCCCTAGAAATAATTCATTTAGATTTGTTTGGTCCAAATAGAGTTGCTAGTCTAGGAGGCAAGTTGTATACATTTGTGCTTGTTGATGATTACTCAAGGTTCACATGGGTTAATTTCTTAGCTCAAAAGAATGAAGCTTTCAATCATTTTAAAATTTTTGCAAAAAGAGTTCAAAATGAAAAAAGCTATGTAATCACATCCATTATAAGTGATCACGGCAAAGAATTTGAAAAGGAGAACTTTGAAAATTTTTGCAATGAGTTTGGTATTTCACATAACTTTTCGGCTCCTAAAACACAACAACAAATGGTGTGGTTGAAAGGAAAAATAGAACACTGGTTGATATGGCTAGGACAATGCTCAATGAGTATGACTTATCATCTTACTTTTGGGCAGAGCCCATTAATACTGCATGTTATATTTCAAATTGTATTTACAAAAGGCCTTTAATAAACAAAACCTCTTATGAGTTTTGAATTGGTAGAAAACCCAAAATTTCATACCTTAGAGTGTTTGGATGCAAATGCTTCATATTGAATACCAAAGATAATATTGAAAAATTCTCATCCAAATTGGATGAAGGCATATTTTACGATATTCATCATCTACCAAAGTTAATAAGAGAACACTAGTAGTTGAAGAATCAATGCATGTTATTTTTTGTGAATCCTCTAAACTTAATCAAAAGAAAGATAGTGCTCTTGATGACTTTGTAGGTACATTTGAAGATCAAGAAACAAACAATATTCCAAAGGACAATCATAATGAAATTAAGACAAGAATAGAATAAGAAGAAGAGTCTCAAGAACTACCCAAAGATTGGAAATTCAAGAAGGATCATCCAAAAGAACTTGTCATTGGTGACACATTAAAGGAAGTAACTACTAGATCTAAACTTAAATACTTAGATGCTAATGTTGCTTTTGTTTCTCAAATTAAGCCAAGGACTATTAAGGAGGCTCTTAGTGATGAATGATGGGTGATTGCTATGCAAGATGAACTTAACCAATTTGAGAGAAACAAAGTAAGAAAATTTGTTCCTAAACCTAAAGATCATCCAAGTATAAGATGTAAATGGTTATATAAGAATAAGCTTAATGAAAATGGTCTCATTACTAGAAACAAGGCTATATTCTAGTCAAAGGCTATAACCAAGAGGAAGGCATTGACTATGAGAAGATATTTTGATCCGTTGTTAGGCTAGAAGCTATTAGAACATTACTTGCATTTGCTTGTCACATGAATTTTAAACTATTTCAAATGGATGTCAAAAGTGCTTTTCTAAATGGATTTATAAATGAGGAAGTTTATGTTGAACAACCCCCCAGTTTTAAAGATTATAAATTTCCAATTCATGTTTTGAAACTTCCAAAGCACTATATGGATTGAAACAAGCTCCAAGAGCTTGGTATGATAAACTTAGTGCTTACTTGCTAGAAAATGGTTTTTCAAAAGGCAAAGATGACACAACTCTTTTTGTTAAAAAAATGCATAACATTTTGATTGTGTAAATTTATGTTGATGACATTATATTTAGTTCTACTAATGAATCTTTGTGCAAGAAATTTGCTTCTTGTATGACTAGAGAATTTGAAATGAGCATGATGGGTAAACTCAAATTCTTCCTTAGACTACAAATCAAGCAATGCAAGGATGTGATCTTCATCAACCAATCCAAGTATACAAAGGAACTTCTCAAGAAGTTTGGAATGGATGGTTGCAAAGCAAGTAAAACTCCAATAAGCACATCCTTAAAACTTGACAAAGATGAAAGAGGTAAGGTAGTAGATGAGAAGAAATATTGAGGTATTATCGGATCACTACTTTACTTAACCCCCTCTAGATCCGATATAATGTATAGTGTTTGCTTGTGTGCTAGATTTCAATCTTGAACTAGGAAATCACATTTGAATGCCACTAAGAGAATTTTAAAATATTTGAATGGTACATTGCATTTAGGTCTATGGTATTCTAAAAATACATCATTTAACATATTAGGGTTTTTCGATATGGATTTTTCCGGTAGCCTACTAGATAGTAAAAGCACCACTAGAGCATGTCATTTTCTTGGTCAATGCCTAGTTTCTTGGTTTAGCAAGAAATAAATGTTTGTTGCTTTATCAACAGTGGAAGTAGAATTTGTTGCTGCATGTTTTTGCTTCAAACGAGTTCTTTGGATGAAACAACAATTGCTTGATTATGGAAAACATTTGATCACATTTCTATTAAGTGTGATAACACAAGTGCAATTAATTTATCCAAGAACCCCATTTAGCATTCTAGGTCAAAGCATATAGTTATCAAATATCATTTTTTTAAGGGATAATGTTTAAAATCATAATACAATCTTCGAATTCATTGACACCGAAAACCAACTTGCTAATATATTTACAAAACCTTTAAATGAAGAAAAATTGAATTTTATAAAACAACATATTGGCATGATTTATGGAAAACCCCTTGTATGATCATTCTTTGATCCTTCCAAAATCTATTTTGATCATGTTCATTTGAAAAGTTATCAAAATTCCTATATGTTTAATTTGTGCGGTCGCACAAAAATCCCAAGCAGTCGCATCATCTAAGTCTCCCGAGCCCGAGCTTCAATAACAAGTGTCTCCTAAGCCCAAGCTTTAAAATTTCTTTTGAGTGAGAGCACAACAGCTCGTGCAGTTGCCCAAATTTTAAATTTTAAATTTTCTTGACCGTTATATTTATAGTACACTTATGCAAGCGCCCAGCGCCTATAGAGACAATTAGACTAAGCTTGCGGTCACACAACAGGTTGAGCAACCGCACATGTGTAACTGCCATATTTTTAAACATTGGAACTTTTAAATTTTGGCCCATTTTATACCCCCAAACGGTCAGAAATAGCTAGTTTTTCAAATTTTGTGTATAAATACTCTAATTTTGCATAAAAATACATCCTTACAAACTCTCAAACACATTCTCAAACAATCTTTCAAGTTTTGAAGAAGTTTTTGAAGGATTCTCAAGCTCCATCAACACTCCATCTTCTACCTTTCTTTTTTATCTTCTACTTTTTTTTTTGTATTTTGCTTTTGTTGTGGTTATGGCTCCCAAATCCAAGACTACCAAAAAGAAAGACCAAACCAAGGGAAAAGAGATTGTGATTAGTGAACTCAACCTAAACCCAAACATTTTACTAGGAAGAGTGTTCAACCACATAAACCCAAGTACAAAATAGAAGAAGAGAAAACTAAGTACTACATGCTTAAGAAAAAGACCATAGAACCAACCAAAATGCTTGCAAAAGGGATACTCCTAGCCCTAAATATCTAAGGAGAAATCTATAGCTACCTTGATAGTATTGGGTGGAGGCACTTTGTATTCCAAAATGAGTTAGGTTATCCTAGCCTCACAAGGAAATTCCTAATGTCTCTAAGGGTAGAAAAAAAACCATAATGCACTTATAGGTTTCTATGGAGTTTACTTTAGGCTTTTTGACCAAGACTTTGCCCTATCTTTAGAAGAATTTGGTGAAGTTTGGGATTTCAAACCCATGGAGACTTTTCCTATACGGATAAGGATTTTCCTTTGAAAAAGTACTCTTCTTTTTGGAGTGAGATTTTATTGAAACCGAATACAACATACGAGCTAAAATCCATAAAAATTATAGAGGAGCTTGCAGACTCAATGTGCGGTATAGTCCAGTCACAAGGCAAATAAGAGATCTCACCCGAGCACCGAGCAACCTTACCAAAAGCCGAGCTAGATTCACAAACTTACAGAAGGGTTCACAGTCTAAGTATACGGTGAAGTCAGGACAAGTGAAAAGCATTCGACTGCACCACTAGCCAGAGCGATCGCACACCCCAATGACCCAAAAGCTCAAAAATGGCAGAGGAGATAGCGGTCATCACGTATGATACTTCCTCAATGCTCAATCACTTGTGCGATTGCTTGAGTCAACCGAGCGACTGCACAAGTCTAATAAATTTAAATCTTAGTGCCAAATACCTTAGACCAATTATAATTGAACACGTGGATGAAGAAATTCAAATTAAACGGTAACTTTACGCCGTGTGACTGCACAAGGGGTTGTGCAACCACACGACATGGCTGCATGGGCATACAAGATCATGTCAGATAACAAAATCTTACCATTAGAGTTAGCCGTTGGAGCAATATTTGAATTGTACAACGAAACAAAGTGACTCAGCTACCAAATTAGTGGAAGACAAGCTCTAAATATGCAAAAACCACTACAAACGGCTAGTTCAAGGCCAATTGGTTATAAATGCCCCATGAAACCTCTTATTTGAGGGTAATTGTGATTCTAATAGCTAAAGCAATATACTTTCAATTTCATATACTAAAATTAACATTTGTATTGTTAAAGTGTTGGGTGTAAGCATCAAAAACATCATTGTAAATTGAGTGTTAGCTTTGAAACACTTAGTTTTTAGAGTGAGTCTTAGGAAAACTTTTGTAGGGGTTGTGAGGATTGATCTCAAACCTTATTAAAGTTTGGTGTAAGCTTGTAAAAATACCAAGTTATAGTTAAGCTTGTAAAAACTCAAGATTAGCGGAACCTTAACAAGTTGTTAAGGAAGTGGACGTATGATTGAGGTAAATTCGAACCACTATAAATTCTTTGTGTTCACTCTTCTCTACTCTACTTAATCTTCTTCTATATCTTCTTCATCTTGTTCTTTAAATTTTTAATTTATCATCACTACTCAAATTAACCAATTCACCCCCTTCCCCCTCTTGGTTGCTAGTTTGGGACAACACTATCATTACAGCAATCAAAAACATATATCCTAAAATAATGCATGGATTTTGCATGTTCCATTTATTGAATAACCAGAAATCATTCAAAAATAACAAAAAATAATAAAAGAATTAATTTTTTGGAGCAACAAGAGTATATACAATTGAAGAATTCACATGATACATGGAAGAGTTAGATAAATTGGACGAAAGAATTGTACCATACTTGTATAGTATTGAATTTAAAAGATGGGCTAGAGTACATTCAACCAGCAACATGTATTGAACTATAATATCAAATATTGCTAAATCATTGAATGCCATAAACTTAGCTACAAGAGAATTACCAATAACAACTTTATTAGAGTATTTATGATCACTTGTATAAAAATGGACTTGGACAAATAAAAATATTGCATTAGGAAAATTTATAAGGTTGACACAAAAGGAATAAGAAATAATAAATGAAAGCCTCATCGAATCATTAAAATTACAGGTATATAAAATTAATATGTTTTATTTCGTTAACAATTTACATTATGATAGGTCAATTAATATATATAATTCATTAATTAACTATTATATTCTGTTATATATTGACATATGTTATTTATATTAATATATATCAAAAAATTTATACCACGAAAAAATAGAATACAACTTTTATATATTTTTATATATCGGTATATGCAATATATATTAGATGATTTAGAAAACTAATATCAAAATATTACTTTTATATACTATTATACATTGTTATAAATTTTTACAATAACAGATTAAAAAATATATAAAAATATAAAAATTGTTATATGTCTAGTTATATTTTTGTATATGTTAAAAATATAGGTTAAACCATTAACAAGTGAGATGGACAGTGCTAATGACAATCAAATTGAATTCATTGTTAACTTGAAGGAAATATTATGCAACCGCAACAAATTCCAAATAAATGAAATACCATGCAAACACGCAGCTGTAATACTAATGAAAATGAGTTATGACAATATTTGTATTGCTCATATCACTCTACTAAGGAGACATTTGTATATACCTACACAGCACATGTTCATCCAATTGGAAATGAAAAACACATGGATAATACCGGCTAAGGTAAAGCAAATAGAAGTTCTACCACCAGGATTTAAAGTCAAAGCTGAAAGACAAAAAGAGAAGATACAGAGGAGCATGGGAGAACAAAAGCAAAAATAAATGAAGTAAATGTGGATAAATGCAGTAAATGTGGACAACAATGGCATAATAAAAACTTGTAGAAATGCACCAAAATAATTAAATATATTTCTATATATAATACATATATTATAATTAATTAATTAATTGAAAAATTATTATTCAATGTTATATAAAATTGTTAAATACCTTTTTTCTATACTAGTTTATATTGAGAATATATATTTTGTTATACATTGTTATAAAATTATATTTTTTTTTCTATTTTTAAACATATATTAGATGATTTACAGA
This sequence comes from Garcia nutans, assembly GCA_947685225.1. Lineage (NCBI taxonomy): Eukaryota > Viridiplantae > Streptophyta > Magnoliopsida > Malpighiales > Euphorbiaceae > Garcia > Garcia nutans. The sequence continues at coordinate 13,967,814 of CANTUV010000041.1, forward strand.
AGAAATATGAGAATACAAAGTATTATGCGCTTTTATATGTTGATATATGATACATATATGAACATATATCATATCATTTAGAGAAAAAGTATGAGAATACAAAAATTTAATATGTTATTATATATTGATATATATAACATATATCAGCATATATCAGATGATTTAAAAAACTAATGAGAATACAAAGTGTTATATGCTATTATATATTGATATATGTAACATATATCAACATATATCAAATTATTTATCGAAGAAACAATATAATACAAAGTATTATATGTTATTATATGCTAATATACGTAATATATATCAGCATATATTGGATAATATAAAGAAGAAACAATAATATAGAAAAGCCTTATATGTTGTTATATGATAATACATATAACATATATTAGCATATATAAGATGATTTAAAGAAGAAATAATAAAAAAACAAAATATTATATGTTGCTATATGTTGATATATATAACATATATCAGTATATAAGATGATTTGGACAAGAATCATGAGAATACAAAGTATTACATGTTATTATATATTGATATATGTAACATATATCAAATGACTTAGAAAAGAAACATCACAATAAAAAAAGTGTTATAAAGTTGTAATATGTTCACACATATGGAATATATCAACATATATTAGTTGATTGCCCAAATAAATAATAGAATAAATATGTTGTTGTGAACCCCTAAATTTGCACCTACATTGAAGTATACATATGATCACGGTTCCAAAAAGTTGGAATCGCACAAGTTGGATTTAGGACGTACCCAAATGGGCCCAGATCTATCTAAATGGGATTGAAAACCCTCGATTTTTTACATGATGAAAAATCCTCAATTTAGCCCTTAAATGAGAGCCCATATAACAATGAATCCAATGCAACAAGAATCACTCAAATTAGACATCAGATGGCTCTGAACGAACCATTTAAATTTAGGAGCTGTAAGAGGTTGCCAAAGCATAGACGACAATCAAGCCCACAACTGTCATACCCTAGGCGATGGCCAGGCGACAGGCGACCACTGTGGGCCACCGTACCTTGGGTGGTAGTCTCATATCTGATGACCATTGTTGCTTAAATGGTGACTGGCATTGCCTATCCAATAACTGGCGCAGTGCAGCCTGGCCAACACGACAAGCATCGTCTAACCTGCCTAGCCACCATATCTAAATTGTAATCCCACATCTAGAAATTACAATCTTTGCACTCCCAAGCTTGGCTATAAATAGCCTAGCTTAATCCTACAATGGAAAATAATCATTTTCACCCCCCTCTTAGCTTCACTATAAATAGTAAGCCTCCCCTAGCTTCCAAGACACACCGACCGACCAAGCAAATCTAATTGCTAGTTAGCTTTCTTTTTCTCCCTCTTTTCTTCTTAAAAGTAAAACGTTCAAGCTTCCTTGGTAAGAACCCCCTAAAGTTAGCTTCTTTAGCTAGCTTGGGTGCTTGATCCATATTTGGGTGTTTTTTTTTCTTTAAACAGCCTCAACCCAATTGCATCCTTAGTAATCCAAGCCTTCCAAGCCTAAGTCAAAGCCTAAGCCTTCCAAGCCCAAGTCAAGGCCTAAGCCTTCCATCAAGCGCAAGCCAAGGTGCAAGCCTTACATCAAGCCCAAGTTAAGGCCTAAGCCTACCAACAAGCCTAAAGTCAAGCAAAGCAAGAGAAAAACTCTAAAGGTAAATCTTAAACTCATCCTTTTCAATTCAGTAAAATAAAAAAAATCTAAATTAAACTAAGCCCTTTACAATCAAAGGCATGAACTACTAAGGGCCTTGATTCCCATTCAAAGGGATATGTAGGCACATCTTGGAATTTCACTCTAAGTGGTTGGCCTACCTAAAAGCTACCAAATTGGTTTTCCTTCTTTCTCTTATTATTTATTTTCATTTTATGATTTATTTTTCTTTTTATATTTTTATATTTTTCTGGTGATTTATATTTAACCTAGTACCCATAAGAGTTAGAGTTAGTGCTCCCCTTTGTATGATTTATTTGGAGTTGTAATTTAATTACTTGCTCTTTTTGAATTTTATGAATTTCATATTTAATCTTGCCCATTCATATTAATAATTGTCACTCATGCTATTAACTATCATCACATGAAAATTAAATGTTTCTAAGAGTTAAGGTTTAATTAAAGAGGAATTTCTTTTTATTTAAAATCAACTTGAAAACCTAGCCCATGACTTATCATGATTGGTTTTGGACTAGTGTCCTTTTAAGTAAAAATTAATTTAATTTAATGGAGTCAACTAAAAAGGGTTTTTCCTTAATTTTTTCCAAATAAATAAACTAAGATAAGGACTCTACAATTTTGAATTTTCAAAATAAAATCCACCATCCCTTTTCAAAATAAAAGATGAGTTTCTTTTAAAAATAAAAAAAGACAAATATTTTTTAAAATAATAGATAAACCCATACATACTGAACCGACTTGAGACCTTATGGGACCATTATTAAGAATATAATCCCAAATTAAAAAAATAACAAAAACATCAACAACTTAAATATGGTGGAGGATGATTGCCCATATATCTAGTGCTAGGCATTTTGGGTGTTACTGTTCTGGTCAATAGGTTAAAGCAGAATAATTTTTGAGAGAAAGATTGGCCATGGGTTCATGGAGATTTTTCAAAAGTACCTCATGTGCAGTTAACTATCTAAGTAACTCATAGAAAGAAGGAGGTTCAGGTCTTAAATTGAGAGCTATAATGATTGGATGAAACTCTTGTCCAATATTTTTGTATATGATTACGTTGAATTCAGGAGTGGAAATTGGTCTACCTGCTGCTTTCAATTCATCTGCCAATGATTTTGCTTTTTGAATAAATTGAGAGATGCTCATGTCATTGCATTTGAGCTCTTGCAGTTCTATGTATAATTGCAATTATCTATTTTGCAACCGAGACCAGAACACTAGCACCCAAGACATATGGGTAATCATCCTTTACTATATTTAAGTTGTTGATATTTTTATTATTTTTTTTTAATGTGGGATTATATTTTTAATAACGTACCATATGAGCTCTAACCCAAATGAGTATTTTGGCTCCCTCTTGGCATGCCAGATTAGTGCTCGAGTGAGGCCTCACAGTTGCATGTTGTTATATGTTGTTATATCTTTCATATAACAATAAATATCTATATAAATGGAAAACAAATTACAATATAAAGATATTGTGAGCGGGGATTTTTATCCCCACTCTCGGTGAAATAGTTCTTGCTACTTTGACACTGTCAGGCTTTAGGCCTTAAAAAAACATGTGCTTAAACCTGAAGAATAGGAGTCACCACCCGAACGGGCTGGAAAAAAGATAGAAGGGGTGGATAGCTCAATTCCTAAGGAATCTCCAACTCTTATAGGGTTCAAAAAGTTGAGTATGATGGAGAATGTGAGAAATGGCCCAGCACCCCCATAACACTGAGTTCATTGAAATTAACCTCCTTCTCATGTATAAATATTATTAAATTTTTATATTATCATAATATTACTCAAAATACAAGAAATTACAGTAAATAAAATGAAAACAATCATCATATTATAAATCAAACAGTAAAATAGGCACTCATACAAAATGGAAATATGCTTTTATAATATCCGACAATCCAAAATTAAAATAAAATAGGATATCCACAAAAGAGTTGAAACATGTCCCTTACAATTTCTTAAAATCCAAATAAAAGAAATAAATAAAATAAAATAAACAAGGCACCCATGAGCTATAAAAATATGCCTTTTACATCCTTAAATCCAGATAATAGATAATCCAAATAATTCAAACATATAATTACTCATTATACAATTAATCATAAAATTGGAGATTAATTAATGAAATTAGGTTTTATCATAAAATTAGAATTTTAGTTGGTTTTGACTATAATTAGGGCTTCACTAATGAAATTAGGGTTTTGGTTGTAAAATTGAAGATTAAACATGAAACTGGGTTTTGGAATATAATCAATCAAATAAAATTAAGACAACAACACAAATTAAAATGAATCTGCAAAGCTAACAAACAAATATGATAATTAAATTGAATAACAATAAGTATTAGAGGTCATACCAACGTGGTTGGCTTCATAAAATAATTATATTGAACCAAGCCTTGTGACTGAACTGGCACAATCCCTCCGTGAAAATTGATATAAGAGTTTTGCCTTGAAAAATCTTTAATAGTTTGGATCAATAAGATTTTTGGTTTCTGTGTTTGCTCTCTACTTATTTTGTTTTTTATTGCTTTTTCACTCACTATATCTTTTGTTTTGCCCGTTCTTAGTTGATGCTTAGTTGATGTTCCCCTGATTATTCACTTAACCCTCCTTTTATAAAGTTGAATTAGGGTTACATTCGGGTTCCTTCAGTTGGAAATTCTGAATATTATTAGAAAATCCTATGATTGTCTCAATAAGCTCCTGTTTAATTAGATTTAGGAAAAATTAAAGTATTAGACCGGACGCGAATTGGTCATGGACTCATGGCGAATTAGCCATGAGTCATGGCCAATTCGCTATGACTTAGGGCCAAATCAGGTCTAATAATTTAAGTTTTCTAGGCTTTTTAATTGGAATCAAATTTGTCCAAAGGCCAAAATTAAGGGTCTACAGATATAATAATATTTTTTTTGAAAAAAAAAGTATATTGTTGTAATTGACATATAATTTTTATAAGAAAAAATATTACATATGTTTAACATATACATAATAAAAAAAATAAAAACAAAAATGTCTAAATTCCCTTGGACTTCTTTGCCTTATAAACTTTCAAATCTTTGTCTTCCAATCTTCTTTTTCCCTTATCATTCCTATGCTTCTTAACTTTCCTACTTGATTTATCAGTACTTTCAATATCCCCTTTAATTTTACCTCTGCCGTATATTTACAATAGAGAGCTAATCTATATCGATAATTCTCAATATTGAATGCCATAGGCAGTATATCAAGCCATGAACATACACTTCAGCAAAAGCAAAAGTAAACACGCCACAATCACTGAAAAAATAAAAATAAATTAAAAAATAATAAAGCATTGATAAACTAAAAATATAAAAAACAAAAAAAATAATACCTGGTAATTTGTACTGGAACTCTATCCACTAAAGACATATCAAGAGGATCATTAAAAGATGCACCAACATAAGGACCATCAATAAAATTAATATCCTCTCTAAACTTTCCCACCTCAAGGGAAAACAGTGCAAAAATGTTTAAGATAATAGATAGTAGCAGCATCATTCTTTGCACTCGTCATGGAATTATAAACATATATACACCTATTCTTAATTGATAGATACCCTAAAATCCAATGAGAATCATCAATTTGATGAACACAAAAAAAAAAAACACTTCATCAACTTCAGTCTATGGATGTGAACAAAGCATTGTTTTCCCCCAAAATATATCTCGATATTTCATCATCCATCTTGAAAACATTTAAATTTCCACCCTTTTCACGAAATTCTCTATATTTCACGCTAACAATATGGTAAAGAAAAATATGTTAGTTGTATTGAATTTGACGCTATAGTTACCACACTACCCTTTCTTCCGTAAATAATAAAAAAAATATTCATGTGCTACAAAAAAATAATAATAAATATAAGAAAACAAAAGGTAAAATAATACATAAAAATGTAATAAAAATTCAAACATACTATATCTGTTAAAAATTTCCCCAAGGAATGTAAGATTATGAAAAAACTCCTTATCATCAGTATTAGCAACCCCAAACTCAAAAAAAGGATCAAGGTTCCTTTCTTTGCTATTATATTTATTTTCTTATAACAAAAGTAAATTAAAAATATAAAAAAATAGAAACAAAAAAATAACAATATCAAAATTATATATATGACCATAAAACAAATATATGCTAGCTATTCTTCCTTTTCTTCAACCCTTTTTCTATCCAAATATTAAGTCAAAACAATCATCAAATCTGGGCTCATATAACAAATCATTATCTGGCAGCAAAATAATATCATCTTTACGAACTTCCTTAACAATAGATAATCCAAATTCAGTAGTGAAAGGAGATTTCAAAACACTAGATGGTTTTGACATTTCTTTTAACATCAACATCATCCTTATTAACACCAAAATAAAAATTAGGACAGCCAGATTTCTCCATCTCGCCCTCAAAAATGAAAATATAATAACTTAAATATAACTATTATATGTTAATAAATTTTACATAACAATATATTATAATATGTTATTATAAAATCAATAAAATAAGCATAAGAATAAGAGTCATGAGAATACAAAACGTTATATATTGTTATATATTGATATATGTAACATATATCAACATAAATGAGATGATTTAAAAAGAATCATGAAAATACAAAGTGTTATATGTTGTTATATGTTGATATATATATAACAAATATCAACATAAATGGGATGATTTAGAAATGACTTATGAGAACACAAAGTTTTATATGTTGCTATATGTTGATATATGTAACATATATCAACATATATAAATGATTTAAAAAAGAGTAATGAGAATATAAAGTGTTATATGTTGTTTTATGTTGATATATGTAGCATATATCAACATATATCAAATGATTTAGACAAGAATCATGATAATACAAAGTGTTATGTGTTATTATATATTGATATACACAACATATATTTGCATATATAAGATAATTTAAAGAAGACTCATGAGAATACAAAGTATTATATGATGTTATATATTGATATATACAACATATATCAACATATATCAAATGATTTAGATATGAATCATAAGAATATAAAGTGGAATATATTGTTATATATTGATATATGTAACACATATCAGCATATATGAGATGATTTAGAAAATATTAATAAGAATACAGAGTATTATATATTGTTGTTTGATATATGTAACATATATCAACATATATGAGATGATTTAGACAATAATTATGAGAATACAAAAGTGTTATATGTTATTATAGAAATTTATGCACATATTACCTATAATAATATACATATGTTGAATTTAAAATAAATAAAAGCACAAAAAAAATAATACTTAAAATAAAAATAAAAATATACTTTAGTAGAATTCAAAGAAAGAACTAATTCAATAACATTATCGATATTTTAATTAACATCTTTAACCATTTTCGGTTAAAAATAAAAAAAATAACAAATTAATAATAATAATAATAATAATAACAAATTAAACAAAAATATAAAAAAAACTAAAAATACCTTCCTAGATATTTTATGCTCAAGTGCTTCAACTTTTGCCAAAAATGTAGATTCAAGGTTAGAACCCGTTGAAACAGACTTTTTACTGACTTTTGTACCAAAAACATCATCAGCACGAGCAACAACAATAGTAATTTTTAACTTTGGCTAAAAAACTAGGATCATAAAATGAAGAACCTGAAGTAGACTTATTACTAAGCCTAATTTCAACTCCATCATCACTAACACGAGCAAAAACATCGTTAATAACACTAATAACTTTGGTAGCGACACTAGCAACTTTAACTTCATTAATAAAAGCATCAATACCAATACCTCCAACATCACCAATAACTTCATCAACAGTAGTTGCAACTGTAGACAAAATAGTAATTATATTATTCTATCTTCTTCAACATCAGAAGAACCAGTAACAATAGTACCAAAATTAACAGTACCTTGAGTAACAGTGTAGACTCTTCTAAACCAGCACTAGTTTTATTATCAACAGCAAAATCTACAACTAAAACATCAGCTATAACATCTTAAACAATCTTATTGTAAAATCAACATCAACTTCCTTATCATCGTCACTGCCTTTAGAAACAGAAATTCCTCCTTCAAAATATTTACCAATACTTCTTTCCTTTATCTATAAAAAAACAGAAAGAAGTATAAAAGAAAGCATATAAATTGAATATAAAAATTAAAAAATAGAATAAACATATATTGATATATGTAACATATAACAATATATCAATTAACAGTAAAAATAATTAATTGTAATAATTACATATAAAAACATATATCAGATGATTTGCAACAAACAAATAAAATAAAATAAACTGATATATAATGTTATGTTGTTATATAATAATATATGTAATGTATGTCAATTGATTTGGAAAATAAAAACTGTAAAAATGAGTTATATTTTTAGATGTTATTATACATACCTCAAACACTTCACCCTCATCTTCTCTATTAGAATCATCAGAATTAAACTTACCAGTATGATTCATTTCTACATCTTCATTCACATTTTCTTTACCCTTTCAAAATACAAGAAAAAAAACAAAAAGAATAAAAATAAAAACAAGTATTTCTAAAAAACAAACAGAATTAAAATATTAATAAATAATAAAAAGGAAAAAAAATACCTTAGAAACCAACTTCTTTGACATACCAATAAGCAAATCAAAAATTTTCTTAAATCTCTTATTAAAATTCAAATTCATAGAATTAACTTGTTCCTTTAAAGAGAGAACTTCTTTCTTTATAAACTTAACATCTTTTGCATTTTATATGTTAGCAGAAAAAAAAAATACTCACTTCTTTCTCTAATTTAATGAGATGATCATTTATGCAACTATTTAACTTTCTCTTCATAGAATAGCTTGATATCTCATCAGTCTTGCTCTTTTCCTTTTCAACAAAATCATCAACAACATCAACATCCATTTTCTTTGACATTATCTCTAATGTAATCACCTTCATTAACATCATCATACTCCAAAACATTATAATATTTACCAAAATTCAAATTCTCCATCTCATCAAAACTAGGAGAAATATTTTGCAAATCCAACTACAATAAAACAAAAATATATAAAAATTTACAAACAAAATAACAAAATATAAAATATATAGAAAACATAACAAAAAATTACATATCTCAAAAACAAAAAGACTAAAAACTTCTTCAAAATCCTTAAGATAAGGAGAATAATCAAAGATCAAGTTATTGTTTGAGCAATTTTATTATCAGATTTAACACCAAACATATCCTTTAAATAATCATAACACTTATAAAATTTACATATCCTTTAAATAACCATATTTGAATAGCAAGAGGAAACCCAATTAGCCTATAAAATTTATTAGGTAACTTTTTTATATTAAAACTACTCATAGTCACATCGAAAATATATAGACCAGAATGATAATAAAAATAATTCTCACTATCAATAATGTCTAAATCCTCCCTAGGAACCAACTTATCCTTTGGAGATGATAAGAAAAACAAATGCAAAAAATATAAAACAGCAATCTTAATAGTATCTTCATCACATATAATTTTTTTTAAGAAAACACTGCACAATATCAAATTTAGAGATCTTCACCTTACCCCTAAAATAATCAGATATCAAATTATCATCATCCTTTAAAAACAAAAACTTATTACGATCTCTAGTACACTTCAATACAATAATCAAACTAAATTCATGAATACCAAAAACCAATTCAACGCCATCAATCTAAAACAACTTTTGTTTTGAATTAGAACCCTTCATTGCCCTCAAAACCAATGGATAAAAAAGTTATGTTTGAATTTTGAAAGGTGGAAAATAAAATAAAAAACCCAAAAGGTGTCTCATGAAACAAAACCATTTGTTCTGAGGTCAATACACATCTCAAATTACTTCTCAACTTATACTTCAATTCACAATGAAGTTTAACAACATGAAAAATCTTCATTTTTTCTAGACCAACTCTATAAAAAAATTTAAAATATACTATTAAATTTTGATATATGTAATATATATTACCATATATTAGATAATTTAGAGTACAAATATCATAATACAAAGTATTGTATGTTATTATATGTTGATACATGTAACATATATCAAATAATTTAGACAAAGAGTTATGAAAATATAAAGTATTATATGATGTTATACTTTGATATATGTAACATATATGATCGTATATCAGATAATTTAGCGCAAAAATATACGAATACAAAGTGTTATATACTGTTATATATTGATATATGAAACATATATCAACATACATTAAATTCTTAAAAAAATCAAAATATAATGCTATATTAGAATATAGTGTTTTATGTTGATATATGATACATTTATCAATATATAATAGTATGTGACATTTTTTATTTTGGTATTTTTTTCTTTATATCATCTGATACATGTGACATTTTATATTTTGATTATATTATCTGATATATGTTATTAAATGATACATATATTAAAATATATCAATTTACATAAACAAACATAAGAAAAAAACTGTTATATGCATATCTTAATCAAATTCAAACTAAACAAATATATTTCATTGTATCTAACATAAAACAAAATACAACAGCATAAAAACAATAAAAATGAATAAAAACAATACAAACATGAACACACGAAACAAGAAAAACAACAAAGAAAAAACATTAAAAAAGAAAACAAAAATACCTTTATATAAGAATATTTTCTAGAACTACTACTCTTTTTCACTCATTTCTTAGTTATATCAGGTTTTTTCATAAAATTAATAATATGTGAAGTAGTTCTACAGAATGAAAAAATAAAGGAGGAACTTCTAACCATTTAAAATATATATAAACCAATAAAACACAAAACCCACTAAAAAATCAAAGAAATCTAAAGAAAATGGAAATGTGAAGGAAAAAATGAAGAGACCACTAAATCACAAAAACTAAAATGGAAACCGCAAAACATAAGAGAAAACCACTAAATATTGAAGGAAAAAGAAGAAACAAAAATAAAATTTGAACTAAAACAGGCAAAAAAAAAATGATGAGAAAGTTGAACGACATGAGAAAGAAAAATTGAAAATGGTAAGAATAAGCAGAAAAAAGAAGCATAAAAGAAAAACCATAAATGTGAAAAAATGAAATATAGATAAAGTAAAATCGAAAAACAAAGGGTAAAACTAAAAAAAAATTACAATAGTAAAAATAAAAAAGACAAATCAAAAAATAGTATGTAGTATAATTTCCTCTTTTAAATATACGATTGCATGTTTTTTCTTCAATTATAATTCTTTTTCCACTTTTATTTTTATTGTTTTTCTTTTTTCATTTTTACACATCACTTAACTTCTCTCACTACTAGAAATGCGCAGATTATCGATGGAATTTACCAACAAAAAATAATATGTTCCTAATTACCGATAAATTTTCTACATATTACTTGAGAGAAAATTTTATATGATTTCTAGAAATATATTAGCGACAAAAAAGTTTCAGTTAGTGACAAAGAATTTACCTCCAGTTTTGGCCCAGCAAAGCACCAAGAGTTTATTTTATTGATTAGTAAAACTTACCAACAAATTGTTAATTATGTCAGTAGATGTATAGATTTCAACGAGAACTATATTTTTTGTCAGTAATTTCTTTGGTCAAAGTCATAGCATAGTCTCATCATGAGAAAATGCATTGACGTAATGATAGGTGCCAATAATTTTTTTATTTTGATAGGATTTTTAGACGTCACTTTTCTGGAGAGATTTTGTGTTCAATTTGAAAATGTATTGACATATAGTCTATTTTTTTGGTAAAATTTTATTTAGGTAAGATTTTTGGACGTCAGATTTACTGACAATATAGTTTTTCTATTGATAAAGTTGTTATCAAAAAAGCTTTACCGACTGCATCTTTTTTCCGTTGGTAAATTTACTGACAATTTTAATTGTTTGTCAGTAAATCGACAAGTATTATAATTGGCATGACCATTTTTCTTTTCTTCTTCTTTTCTTTTCTTCTTCTTTTCTTCTCTTCTCCTAAATTTTTGCCATTTTTTCTAATTTTCCTCTAATATCTAGCAATTATCTCTAAAATTTTTACATTTCAAGAGCTTTTAGTTCGTTGGTTGAAGATTCAGGTGCTTGTATTTATATATTTTAAGCTAAAAGGTTAGATTTTAATTTATATGTTGTTTTAATTTGGTTTATAATATATAGTTTATGTAATTTCATGAATTATTGTTGCAATTATATTTTTCTTAGGAAAACTATTGTTGTTGGGATTATTTTTTTTTGTTAGGAAAATTATTATTATTAGAATTTTTTTGTTGAAAAACTTAATATTGTTGGAATTATGATGTTTGTTGGGCAAATTATTATTGTTGGAATTATATTTTTTGTTTGAAAAATTATTGTTGTTGGAATAAGGATGTTTGTTGAGAAAATTATTGGCGTTGGAATTAAATTTTTATATTCAGTTTTTGAATAAATTATTGTTGTTCAAACTATTATTTTATATTTGGTTCTTGTTTAAATTGTTGTTGGTAAAATTGTGTATTGAATAAAATTTATTGTTTTGCAAAATTATAAAATTATATATTGAATAAAATTTATGAGTAGAAATAATAATTTGTATAAATAATTTTGTGTTTTATATATAAATTTTGAATGTGATTAATATTATAGAAAAATAATAATTTAGAGAAATAATAATATTTATTGAGAAAATATTAATTTTGCTAGAGTAACATTTTTTTGTTGTGTTGTAATAAATAATTGAAGTATTTAATTTGCACTTGTGTTTGACATGTTGAAGTTTGGATGGTATAATGATTGTATATTGGAAGTGCTTTTCATTTACAAGGATGCGAGACGTTGAATGATTAAGTCTACATATATGTGATACCCTACCAATATTTACATTAAATGTTGATTTAACGATGAAAAAATAAAATATTTTTTTAAGTTATTTAGTTTAAGGTTTTAGCCTTAATACCCATTTGATCCACTTCTCAATATTATTGAGAATACCCTGAATTGTCCAGGTTGAACAGTTTGTAAATAGCATTATTTATAAGTTAATTGTCATATATATATATATATATATATATTAGTAGAAAATACAACATATACCTCAAAATGCTCTCTAGGTAAATACCAAATATCATGAATATGTCAAATTTAATTATTTATTTATAATATTTGGCGTAATGCTCTTAGAGAACTAAGGGAATGAATTATGCTAATCTATTTTCTACTTATATATATACATGGAAATGTAGACAATGTTATTTATGAATAGGTTAAGTTTTCTACTAATATATATACATATATAGTAGTGTAGACAATGTTATTTATGAATAGGTTTTTAGTAAAGGTGTTATAAGGAGATGGTTAATTAAGATGATAAATAAATTAAGGAAATTAATTTACATTTAACTAATTTTGTCAATTTATTTTTAGACAAAAATGAGTTCAAATCGTTCTTGGATATACAAATGTATTAATAGTGATCGCACTCTTAATATGAGTTTTGTGCATGGCATAAAGGAAGTTATTAGATTTGCATCCAAAAACTACTGATGGTTAGGCAATAAGATTAGATGTCCATGTATAAAGAGTTATCATCGGGCATTTAGGACTCTTGGTGATGTTAGATTTCATCCAGTGAAATATGGTCTTGAACTACTATGAGTGAGACGACATGGAGAGAATTATGTAATTTTAAAGCCAGTTTAAGAAGTTATTCTAAAGCCAGTAGAACAAGTTGTGGACCCATATCAGCAGATAGTTTATGATAATAGTGGTCCAAGTTTTTATAATTTTGAAGAATCTAGTTCAAATTTTGGGCAAGCTTCCTCAGAGGAGACTCATAATATGGATGGACAATAGTTTTATAGCATGTTGAGATCTTTGGACATTGAATTATGTCCTAGATGCGAAACTTATTCTCAATTATTGGCAATTACTCATTCTTTAAATCTTAAATTTGAGCAGCAAATGTCGGCAAGGGGATATGAAAATTGGACACTATGGTTGACAGATTCTATAATACAAAAAGATTAGTTCAGGGACTTGGGTTGCCAGTAAAAAAGATAGATTGTTGTAAAAATGGTTATATATTATATTAGGATGATGATTAGCAAATGACTATGTGTAAATTTTGTTGAGAATATTAGGGTGACTTTAAATTATTTAAGAAGTTTTCTTATTTCTAATTACTCTTATTTTGGAAGATGTATTTTTTTTATTATTAGAATTGGTTTTTTTATTGAAAGTTTATTTTCTTAATTTGATATTATTTAGAAAGATTTATTTTGATAAGACTTCCAATTCTTTTTGACCTAGTAATTAAAAATTCTTCTTAAATAAGATTTGTATTCTTCTTACTCAAGTCAAGCACTCCTATATCTATAGTCTCAAGATGTAGCTATTTGGTAAAAGCAATTTTTGTGGCTATCTCGTGATTTTTACTTTATGCTCACAGTGTAATTTGTAATTCTATGAGATTGTGTGAGGCTTTTAGGTATCACTGGGTTAAGGGTTTGAGTGTTCCTTTTTTGTATCTTGTACCTTTTAGTTTTTAGTGAATTTTGCTCTTTTATTCGCCTGTGGACCTAAGCTTACGTTGAATCACGTTAAATTTTTTTCTCGCTCTTTTATTTTTCCATTTGCTCTTTTGTTTTTCTCAATTTATATTTTATTATTTATTTTGTTGTTCGCACCAAGTCAAACCATATGAATATTTTTGAGGTTTTTTATTCCTAATAAGTGGTATCAGAGCTTGTTTCATTGAATATACATATGAATATTTAATTTTATTTTTAGGTTAATTATGACGACGATAAAATTTAAAATTGACGCATAACATATTGCATAAAATAATATTAGGCAAAGAAAAATTGCCTGAAAATTGACTGTGAAGCAAAAGTAAGATTTAGAGAAGACAATATCTTCCATTCAATTATGTTTGTCTAATGAGGTTTTGTGTGCAGTCATTCATGAGAAAACTGCTAAAGACTTGTGGGAAAATTGGAGTCTTTGTATATAAAGAAAAATCTCACAAGTAAATTAGTTATACAACATCGTATGTACATGCTCAATATGGCAGAAGGTATATCTTTGAAATCTCATATTAATGAATTTAATTCTATTCTCATGGATTTAGAAAATTTAGACATTAAGTATGATAAGGAAGACAAAGCACTTATGTTATTAAGATCACTACCTCCATCATTTAGATATATTAGAGAAACTCTAGTTTATAATAGAAAAAATTTGACTGTTGAGGAGGTTAATGAAGCATTGTTTGCTAAAGACCTTGCTAATAAGGAGCTTTATTTTGATAAAAAAAAATAGTACAGGAGAAATTTTATTTTTAAAATAAATACAGTAATTTGATATGTAATTACTGCAAAAGAAAGGGCACATTATAGCAAATTGTCTTAAGCTACAAAATAAAAATAAAGAAAAGACTCAAGAAAATAATTCTGGTGAAGTCAGTGTTGCACAAGATGATTTTTATAGTGATGTTTACGTTGTAACTGAAGAAGGTGCCAAAATCAATGGAGAATGATTTTTAGATTTTGGCTGCTCATTTCACAAATGTGTCAATAGAAATTGGTTTTCTTATTACAAAACAATCGATAGTGGAACTATTTTAATGAGTAATAATCATCCTTGTAACATTATTGGTATTGATACTATTAAAATTAAAATGCATGATGACATAGTTAGAACTCTTACTCAGGTTCGACATGTTCCTGATATGAAAAAGAATATTATTTTGTTGTTTTCTTTGGATAATATTAGTTGCAAATTTACTGGCCGTGGAAGAATTTTTAAAGTTTTGAAAGGTATCTACATTCTGATGAAGGCTAAACAAGTTGGTAGATTATATGCGGTGCAGGGTTCTACCATTGTGGGTTTAGCTACAGGTTCATCGTCCATGCAAAATTTGAATTCTAGTAGTTTGTGGTTAAGCCTCTTTTGTTAAGTAAGTTCAAGTCTTGTTTAAGCTTGATTGGTATTTGTAAAAATTAAGTTGCTATTTTGGAGAAGGTGGAGCAAAATTTTTTTATTTTTGATTTTGGTACAAGATAATTCAAAGTCAAGGTGGAGAATTGTTAGGGTGACTTTGAATTATTTAAGAAGTTTTATTATTCCTAATTACTCTTATTTTGGAAGATGTATTTCTTTATTAGAATCGATTTTTTATTGAAAGTTTATTTTCTTAATTTAATATTATTTAGGAAGATTTATTTTGATAAGACTTCCAATTCCTTTTGACCAAGTAATTAGAAATCCTTCTTAAATACGATTTGTATTCTTCCTATTCAAGTTAAGCACTCTTATATATATAGTCTCAAGATGTAGATATTTGGTAGAAGCAATTTTTGTGGCCATCTTGTGATTTTTGCTTTATGCTTGCAGTATGATTTGTAATTCTATGAGATTGTGTGAGGCTTTTGGGTATAATTGAGTTAAGGATTTGAGTGTTCCTTTTTTGTTTCTTGTACCTTTTAGTTTTTAGTAAATTTTGCTCTTTTCTTTGCCCGTGGACGTAGGCTTACACTGAACCGCATTAAATATTTTGCTCGCTCTTTTATTTTTCCTTTTTCTCTTTTATTTTCTTAATTTATATTTTATTATTTATTTTGTTGTTCACATTAAGTTAACCCGTATAAATATTTTTTAGGTCTTTTATTTCTAACAGAGAACCTAGACACAAGAGCATAAGGGGGTGGATAGAGATATAATATTCCATTTAAACAAATGTATTATTTTCCACTAACACTAAGACTACAACATCTATACTCTTCAAATGTGATAGTAAAACATATGCAGTGGTATGGTGAGCATGAACAAGAAGAGGGAATAATATGTCATCCATCTAATTTAATTGCTTGGAAGCATTTTAATTAAACACACCCAAAACTTATAATTATTGATCTTCCTGAATCATCAACAAAAATCTTAAAATAAGAAATTGCCTTTCAAGAAGATGTATGTAATTTTGCGACTGAAATAGATAAAATACCAGGAGATGATGATCCAAGTCTTTTAAATGAATTAATTGGCCAACTGGTTGACATTGATAAAGGGGATTGAAAATTAAAAGAAGATACTCTAGAATCAAGCTCATCAAATGAATCAAATTCAGAATAGGAGGAAGTCTAGATAATTATATTAATTTTTTAATCTGTAAAAAAATAATTATTTTTTAAAAAATTAACAAAACTTTACCAACGGATTAGAAATCTCACAATAATATTTCTCAATGTTACCAACAAATTGCTGACAGAATTTTTCTTTAACAAAATATATTTAAAAAATTACCAATGGTGTGGTCTTACCGATGGAGATTTGAAAACTTTGCTAAAAAAAAATTACCAACGAAACTATTTTTTTTAACTATTAACAAAAAATACCAGTTGAAGTTGCATTAGAAATTTATCGATATATTTGAATTCTCTCAGCTTATAATGAAATTTCATGACAAAAAACAGCGTCGATAAGTTTTCGATACATACTGACGATGAGTGTATTCTGTCATGAAGATTTTATAATGAAGGGAATTAGGAACAAAATTTTTCTATTGATAATCTAACAAAAAAGATGTTACTGGCAAAAAATATTAAGATTACCGACGAAAATTTCATCAGTAATTTGCATATTTTTTGTATTGTTTGTTACCTCCATTTCACATGATTTTTATTTTATTTTGTTCTTTCTAAGTCTTTAGTTTTCTTATTTCCTTTTCTTTCTTATTCTTTCTATTCTTCTTTGTAGTTTGCCTTTTATTTGTTTCTTTGCTTTTTCTTTCTTATTTTTTGTTTATTGCTTTGATTTTCTCTTCTTTTTTTTTTTGCTCCGGTTTTTGTTTCCATGTTCTTGTTCAAAATTTTTATTATAAATTGTTGAAAATGTTATTAGTTTATATGAAAGTTTTATAAAAATTGTTGAAATTCTTATGCAAAGGTACTCAAGAAGTTGTATTTGGTGTATTTGATTTTTTTGTTGTTTTTTATTTTGATTTTTGTTGTTCTTCAATTGCAATGTTAAAAGTTTATTTCTTTAATTGTAATGCATTTTACACGTTCGATAAAATATTTTAAAGAAATTTTTTCCTTTTTTTAAATTTTTAAATTTTTTCTTTCTCAACTTGTGTTTGTTGAATGAGTACGTCCCCTTTCTTTTAAATTTTATTTGTTTGCTTTTGATTTGTGTTTGTATTATTTGTGATATGTGAGTATTATATATATTAAAAGTTGAAATATAATATCTATATAATATATACACAATATTTATATGATAATTAAAAACATATAAAGGCTGAAATATAATAATTATACAATATATATATACAATATCTATGAATTAATTAAAAACATATAAAGGTTGTAGTACAACATCTACACGCTAGTTACAAAACAGGAACACTATAATTAAGATCATATATACTATATTTAAGAACAAATTCTACATGTATACAATATTTATACTATATATGCGCAACATTTATACTATACTTAAGAATATTTAAAAGTTGAAATACAATATTTACGTGATATTTATACTATAATTAAGTATGTATGAAGGGTGTGACATCTACACAATATCTGCACAACATCTACGCATTAATTAAAAATATATATATAAGTCGTAACTCAACATCTACATGGTATCTATGTTGTAACTCAATATATATACAAATTTATGCAATATTTATATAACATATATATAACATATATATTATTTGTGTTTTACAATTTTACACATTATTTAGTTATTTATTTATCTTATGTTTTAGATTTCAATACATACTCAACATTTAAAATATCTATTCTCTTTGTATCGGCACCCACCGACCTACGCTCATGTTACCCCCCAAGCAGCACTCACTACCTATATTAAAACTGTTGTTAAACTTTATATACTTTACATTTTTCTTTTCTTTTTTATTTAGTGCACACACAACACTATATTTTTTTGCTTCCAATTTATTTAATATACACATAATATCTATATTTTTTTAATACATATCTATTTTGAAGAAAAGTGCAAGTTTTTTTAATCTGTTATATTTTTTTTCTTTCTGACATTGATTTCTTCTTTTGTTGATCTATATTGTTATTCGATTTTATATTTGAAGTTGTTTTTATTGATGATTTATATTTTTTTTACTGTTAATATGTTTTCAAGAAAATTGCATATTTATGATCTTGTTTTTGTCAACTTTCTGATATTGATTTTTTCTTGTTTAATGTTTTACGAGCTTGGGTTAATGAATATGAAGTTAGTTTTTATTGTTAATTTCAGTTTTTGTTGTGTAGATTTGTTGAAGAATAAAAACAACCGAAGATGATGTTGATGATTTATTTTCTTATCCATTTTTTCTTTTGTTCTTGTTGTTGATTTCTTCCTTTTTTTAATGATTTTTGAGCCTTGATTGTTGATTGTGATCTAGTTTTTCTTTCTTTTTTTTTATGATAATCCTTATATTTGTAGTGATTTTTTTATTCATGAAGTATAAGTTTTGTCACATGGGAAGTTTATATGTTAACGGCGGTGTTAATTTTGTCATAAATTTATTGTTTTGGAAGGCTTTTTTCCAAATTTGTAAATAATTCTTGAATTTTTCGTAGTTAAATAAGGTTTCTTTTTTCAGTTAGATAAAAATTTGCATACCATGTAATTTCCGCCTTACATAAAGGTGCGTGGAGAACATTAGCCGAAACGCAAGCTCAATTTGTTAAAATGTGTTGTGTTTTCTAAACATTAAGTAAAAGAGAAAATTATATCATATACTATATTTTAACTTTTATTTTTTAATTTTTCTGCTATTAATTTTTAATTTTTAACCTTTTAATTTTTAATTTTTACTTCTTATATTTTTCTTTTCAAAAAATACGGTGATTTTTCTTCATTTTCTTCTTCCTCTTCTCTTTTTTTTCTATTTTAGTTTTTTCACACTTTTTTCTTCTTTTGTTCCCACTGCTGCATCTTCATTCTTTTATTTTTTAGTTTTCATTTCAAATAAAAGCAACTCTAACGATGAAAATTTTTTTGCTCCACGGACACACATAATTGCAATTAAATCTCAACATTGCAGCTTGTTTTTGCTTTGGCTGCTACATTTTTTTTTTTTATTTCAATGATCTGTTGGCCTTTCGTCGATGTAGAGAACGAAAATGGACCTTGAGGAATTTCCCTTATTATAATAATGCTTGTGATAATGGCGCAGACATTAATTGAACATCCAAAATTATTTGAGAGTCTTGGAATTGCTCAACCGAAGGTTGTACAAGTCTTGTCAGTTAAACATTTTGTTCCGTTAATCAATATTTGTTTTGATTGTTTTTATTTATTTGTGGATTTCAAATGTATTGATTAAGAATTTATTTTTCTAATTTAATATATTTTACATGTTTGATAAAATATTTTAAAGTAAGAATTTTTTAATTTTTTAGTTTTTTATCAAAAAATTAAATATATATTATAAAAGTAAATATATAATATTATAAAAAACTTTTCAAAATAATTAAATAAAATATTATATATATATATATATACAATTTAAAATAAAAACTTTCGAAAGTGTTTTATAGACTGCTAAATGTTTGATTACACTATATATATTACATATAAGTAGAAATATACGTTGAATTATAAAAAAAGAATATATAATTATTATATATTTAGTTATATATGGATATTTATTAGATATAACTAGATATATATGTTAGTTTTGAAAAGAATAATAGTATATAATTATTTTGTATATTTAGTTATATCCATATGTTACATATAATTAGATATATTGAAAAAAATAATATATATATATATGTTATAAATAGCAAGATATATGTATTGATTCTGAAAAAAATAATAGTATATAATTATTTTATATGCTTAGTTTAGGTTGGTATATATTATTTATAAAATAATAATATATACTACATATAACTAGATATATGTGAGTTACAATACATGTAGATATATATTTAGATATATGTTGGTATATATTACATATACTTAACTAAATATTATATATATATAATTTAAAATGAATACTTTTAAAAGTGTATTATTAACTGCTAAATATTTGATTACACTATATATATATATATATATATTACATATAAGTAAAAATATATGTTGAATTGCAAAATATATATATAACTATTATATGTTTAGTTATATATGGTTATATATTATATATAACTGGATATATATGTTAGTTTTGAAAAGAATAAAAGTATATAATTGTTTTGTATATTTAGTTATATATGAATATATATTACATATAATTAGAAATATCCAAAAAAATAATAATATATATAAATATATGTTACATATATCTAGATATATATGTTGATTTTGAAAAGAATAATAGTGTATAATTATTTTATATGATTAATTTCTATGGGTATATATTATTTATAGAGTAATAGTATATATTATATATAACTAGATACACGTGACTAATAGTATATGCGGATATATATTTAATTATATATTGATATATATTATATGTATTAACTAAAGAATGATATTTTTATAAATATAGGATCCTATATTTTTAAATATATGCTTTTGACAGTATTTTTTTTTAAAAAAAATTCTTTTCTAAAGTATTTTTGAAAATTTTTTTTGTAGTATTTTTGTAAATTAACTTTTTTTAAGTTATTTTTGTAATTTTCCCTAATAAAAACAATTTCAAAACAAAATCAAATAAAACTTTTTTTAAAAAAATCATATATAAAACTTTGAATTTTCTATAAAAAAAAATACAGTAAACTTTGAAAAGTTCTAAATTTTCTTTTCAATTTTCTATCTGAAAAATTATGGTAATTAAATTCTAAATTTCAACTATTTTTGAAAAAACGGAGATTGTTTGCACAATTAAAAATAATTATATATGCAATTGATTATGTAATGAATTTACTTAAAATCTTATCATTATTAGAAATTTTATTGCTAAATCTGATTTGATATTAAATATTATAAATTAATTTCGATTGACTAAAAAAAATTAATCAAAACAAATAAGTAAATACGAAAAATGTTTCTTCAGCAAAATTATTATGGTGTCTATTTATTCTTCAATTAAAGTTGAGTTTAAATTGAATTTTAATATTATTATTTAAGCTTCTTTAGTTATTAACTATCAAAAGCTTGATTTGATACTCTAATTGAAAATAAAATACTTACGAAATCTTATATTTTAAACATTTTATTTATAATATTTGCTATGAAATTGGCACAGTTCTTTAAAATTTTATGATATTTTATTATATTTTACTCAATTTATGCACTTACTAATTGGAACTAAAATACATATGAAATCTTATATTTTAAATATTTTATTTATAATATTTTGCTATGAAATTGACACAGTTCGTTAAAATTTATGATACATTATTATATTTTACTAAATTTATGCACTTATTGATTTTTTTTTAATTTGCCATTTTTATTATATTTTTTCTGTTTCGTCGAAAGTTTTCTTAGAAAAGATATTAAAATTAAAAAGTGATTTTGGGACTCCTCAAAGAAAAACAGCTAAAATACAACGACATTTGAATTTTTTTTATAAAAAAAGAAAGAGATGAATATAATAGATATTTAAATAAGATATTATTAATCGAGTAATATCGTTATTTTAAATTTTTCATAATTTTAATTCAGTAAATTTAATTGAAAATAAATATTTTATTAATTATAAATAAAATGAAATAATTTATTCAAGAAATACTGAGAATTGACTGTTTGTATCTGGAAAAAACAAGAATTGATAATTTTTATAAAAAAATTTAAGTAAATTCTCAACTTAATTGCACTAATCATTAATGTTCTTTAGCATAATTCTATTAAAATCTCTAAACTTTATTTTATAAAGATAAAATTTTTAAAATTAAAATTTATTTTAATAATTTTTTAAAAATTATTTTTCAACAATTTAAATTATGTGATAGTCACATATTATTATATTATAAAAAAAATTTGAATTCAATCTCATTTTTTACTTTTATTTTTTTAACCTAAAATCACATTTTCATTAGACATAAACTCAATTATTTTGCCATTAATTTTTCACAAACATGTATAAAATGAGAGAGAAATTATTTTTTTTCTATATAACAACATATTACCATCATGATATTTTGGTTATCAAAAAATAATTTAAAAAATTTTATTAGGAGAAAATTTAAAATTTAAAAACTTTATTTTTATAAAATAAAATTTAAAAATTTTAATAGCATAAGTACAAAAGATTAGAAACATGCTATAATTAACCTTGAATTCTCGCGCGAATGCCAAACAAAATGTGGAGAGAAAGTAACAATTGGGTCCCACCATACGGCTGTAAAAAGCAGCTGATATAGCATTGAATTGGGTTATCTAAAGTGAAAATAATAATCTACTCAATTTTTTAAAATTTTTATTTTTTTTACTAAAATTATTTTAATTATTTTATTATAAATTTATTATAAATTATTAAAATTTATAAATTCATTATAAACTAATTATAAATTCATTATAAATTCTCTATAAATTAATAAAAATTTAATATTTTAATAAATATTTTATAAATTATAATATTTTATAAATATAATTATTTAAAATTATTTTTAATTTTTTTATATTTTTATCAAAAACCCTTATCTAAATCAATAATAGTGGCCCGTATCATCATTGTTGTGGGCCATTCATTGTCTAATGTTGCTGCTGCTGTCGCAGTTGAGTCATGGATAATTTTTTTGAGTTATTATAGTTGAGATTTGATAGCAATTCATTGCCAAGTTTCCATGCATGCACGTCCACAACAAATATCGGGCAGTTTGTGAAATTGAAATGTTTTGCTACTTTTAATTATCTTTTTAGAAATATATAGGAAAGTTCCTCCACAATCCTTCATCACTCGCAAAACAATGAAATTATTAAATATGAAATTAATGTTGTACTTTGATTAGATTGAAGAAATAAACTTAATAATATATAAAAAAAAATTAAACTTTATCATCATTTTTTTATATTAAAAAATACGATCACTCAAACTTTTCATATGGACCCCTTTCAAGACCAATCTCGACCACATTTTCTTCATATATATGTGGTTAAGAATGCGCCTTCCTAGAAATTTCCAAGTCATTTCTTTTACATTTTTTTAATATCCTAACAAACAAAGAAAAAGATATGAAACAATGGGGAAAGGACATTGTGATCAAACCTCTGATCTATCAACTTTCATAAAAAAATTTCAAAAACAAAAAAAGAAAAGGAATGACGATATCTACATGTCTATCAACTCTCAAAATGGCTAAAGGATATAATGTGCACCTTGCCACACAAAGATATCAAATACTAAAAATTCCCCCCAACACAAAAATCTTCACAGTAGGGGTTATAAAACTATAGTAACAAAGATAAGAATCTACCTTAAAGGATGAAGATTCACAAAGATTGAAGAGAATGAGAATTGACTGACTTGCTTCTAGAATTTGTTCTTCGCTATAAATCCCAACCATCCTTTCGCCGGCCAAATTCTGATTTCCAGCCACCTAAAGTTCCATACATCTCTGAGAATTTCTGGAGGCAGTTGCTTCTTATCTTGTAATGCGCTTGCGTATTTCGGCTAATTGCAGCACCAGAGAATTTTGATGTATCTATTGCCCATGTTGGTCTCACATATTCAACAGTGCTTGATGTACTTGCATTTGCATACAAGTAATTCAATAACACATCCTCACAATTAAAATATTTGTCCACTACTTCCCTCCCTGCCTTAGCTTCCTTGCCCCAATACCTCTCAAAAGCCACTTTACTATCTATGAAAGCAGCCCCAGTAAGAATCATACTGTAGCTTTTATGAGTACGGGCATATTTCTCACCCCTATACTTCAATGGGCTTCCACTAATAAGTCGGGGATAGAACCCAACAATTCGATCTGGGTATTGGCGCCACACATAGAATCCCCGTTCAATGTCATCGCAAGTCATCATAATATCATCATCAAGCTCAAGAACACCCCGCGTGTTTATCAATGAATCCTTCTTGAAACGATTGTTTAGTGAATTTTGATTTTCTACTCTGATCCTAACAGGTACAGCTGAGTCCAGCTCACTCAGTTTTGGGGGTAACCCTTTGTTCCAAACCACAACTATCTCTTTAACTGAAGAACACCTAAAGTAATGCTTCACATACATTTTCAAATTCCAAAGGCGAGCATCATATGTCATAGTTAATAGTGTAAATTGAGAGTAGGAACCATTGTATGGATAAGGTTCTTCAGCACCATTGCCTCCATAGATATATTTAACACTTGTACATATGAGTACAACCCCGACTATAAATATCACTGTTAAGACCAATCTTCCAGCCCAAGTATCAGGCCTTATTTTCACTCGAAGAGATGAAGCTGCTCTGTTCAAGCGGCCACAAAACCGCCTTACCTTTGAAGAAAATGCATTTGACCTTTCCCATGCCAACAGATTATCGCTTCTCTTGCCCGCATAGTAAGAACACCAATTGAGGGGTATAATACACTTCACAGCTCCAAGCAGCAAACCTGATACTACAACAACTGCCATCACTGCTGCAAGCGAAGTACAGCCGAGAATAAGCCGATGCATTGAATCTCCTGATGGTACACGATCACCATCCATAACCCCAATCCACTTGCCAGAACTTAGCTGCTGCACATCAAGATGATGATAACGAGCACCATTCCAAGCATTCCGTCCCTTGTTGGGCTCTTTAAAGCCGGAGGAGACTTCAACTTCTTTGTAATCATCCCTGGTAAGAACTTCAACCTTGAAGACTCGCACTCGCCGTCCATATGTTTCACCACAGTCCTGACCAACACGATAAAGGTTTCCATCATATACAAATGGTCTGCCTCCATTTCTAGCTCCCAGGCTTTTGTCGACATTATAAATTGGATTCTTCTTGTGTGGTTTCCAAGGACCAAGAGGAGAACTACTATGCCAAATTTCCAACTGTCCATTTTTCTTAGTTCCAAAACCAATGTGGTCAGAACCAAAAAGCCAATATTCTCCATCATGTTTAATGATAAAAGAATCAACTAGTGGCTTCTTTAAAAGGATCTTCTCCAGCTTCCATTGCAATGGGAAATTAACTGCTTGATAAAGACGAAGTTCACCATTTGCACTCGCCTCAGGAATCATGTATATCTGAAGAACAGTACAAACAAAATGATGCATGCAATCAACAAAATCTACTCTAATCTAATTATAATATTCAGACTTAGACATCATAACACTAAGTTGCAATGCTATTGCTGTTAGCCTAGCCAAGCTCAATCCAGAAAATAAAATTTGGCGATCCCAAAAGTCACTATGAAATACTCCTAAATTCACCTTCTGTGCCACCAGATCTAAACAAATAGTTCATGACGATTCTTTTTTATATTAATAGTGTCATACCTATGACCTATTCTAGGTCTGGTCCAAAGTTGCTAAAGGATAGATATTAGAAGTACTTCAAGTTCATGTATAAACAGATTCAATAAGAATCGTGATCTTACTTCATCAAGATGGCTGAATATATAAGGATAAGAGAGATGCCAGTCCTCATCCAAGGCAATGCCCAATTGTTTCCATGTTGCTCCGTTATCAGTACTTTTTGCAACTCCAATATCTCCTTGCATGGTAATTGAATTCTTTGTTTCGTAAAATAAGTAAAGAGTATCTCCCTGGATTGTTTAACACAAAGCACATGGATTAATTTCAATGCAGAAATTAGCATAAATTTGACACTCAAAAGGACTATTTCCAGAATAAACTAAGAAGTAAATCTTCAAGTTCATATGCAAGTAATAAGATGGACATACACAATGCGAGATATAGATTGTGAGATGGAGAAATTACCAAGCCAACAATTTAAGCTCAAGATTAAAGCAAAAGTGCATGGTGACCCTAAAAAACCAGCTGTTGTTCTCTCAGATGCTACACAGTGCAACCCACTTACAAGTTAAATCACGCATTGCAATGCTTCAAAAGGCATCACGCCACAGATTGTCACCACTACAAAAAATACCAGATGAATTTTAAAAACAAAATTTCACGGTATTTTGAAGTAGCTTTGTTTTGTTCACATAAATGTGAAAAACAATATGAATAGTCTCTAAAAATTCATGCCTCTTAAATGGTCATTTTTCCTCTGCTTCTTATTTGAAACTCCCACAAGTTAAAATTTCATTGATCCGTTCATAGAGGTCTTGATAAACGAGGGGCATTCTGCCCATCATCACAAAGCTCCTCCCCTTACTGAGGGGCCTTTAGTGAAGGGTAAATTCTTCTCTAATGGCCATAACTCAAGAGTACAAGCAAAATATAATTTTTCCCCCTCAAAGAATAAGTGGCTGACACTGTTGTTTTATCAATGAATACGCAAGGTACAATTCACTGGAACCAGACAAGAGTTCAATTCACTGAAACCAGACAAGAATACAATATCAATAATGTGCAAAAGAAGACTAGGATCATTAAGTGAGCTTTTTACCAAATTGAATATGATCCATCTAACTCCCACATTCAAAAGAAAACCTTGAATCCTAGTCAGCCTCTCCACTTCCATCATATTAGGATTTCACGTGAAATCAAAATGAAAATTCAACAAATCATTTAGACCCCTGTCCCTACTCAAAAACCTTACCTCTTTACTAATCATCAGGACCTGTGACCTATCACTTGCTCTCCAACTAACTTAACACATCCTGTCTACCATGAAACATTCAGCAGCTAATGCCCGAAACTAAAGGAGTCAAGATGTGATGAGTGAATTTATCTTAACCTTCAATAGCCATCATTGAATAAAATATATCAGCTAGAAATGGCAAAGTACCAAGTCTTTTACCAGAGGTCAGCTTACAGTGCAATGTCTTTCAAATGGAAAACCAACCTCAAGGGACTCCTTTAAGAAGGAAATCTGATTAACCCTATATGTGTACCAAGTATTAAACATGAGAACCCCAACACACACTAGAGAATTAATCAGCACTGATAAAGAAGTTAAAAGTCACTTTTGAAATGTTGAAATTTTATGGCCAAAACATCCCATGTGCGCCTTAAACATAATTTTTAGTAGCTTTCAATCAAAGCATTAAATAGGATTTCTCAGCAACAATGCGAAAATGAAGATTTTTTTTTAAGATTTTTTTTTCTTTTGTTAAGGAAAAAGATGTAATCAATCACAATATGCAACAAAAAAAAGTACAGAGAAAAACACATTCCAGCTCAAAACATGTACATTCAAATCCTAGGGGGTAAAACTCTGCAATAATACTCAAATTTGTATACTCTAGACTCCCTCTCTCTCTCTCCTCATCAATCATACAAGAGAAAAAACAAAATTCACCCCATCACAAAAGTTCAATAATAATCCCTTAAAGAGAAAAACAAGAAAAGAAAGGCTAAGACAATGACAGAGTTTACCACTATAC
The DNA here is from genome assembly GCA_947685225.1 of Garcia nutans. Taxonomy (NCBI): domain Eukaryota; kingdom Viridiplantae; phylum Streptophyta; class Magnoliopsida; order Malpighiales; family Euphorbiaceae; genus Garcia; species Garcia nutans. The sequence continues at coordinate 13,995,995 of CANTUV010000041.1, forward strand.
TCTGAAAAAGCTTTCTACTCCAAAGAAAATCCAATCAGTTTCTAGCATATTTCGTTTTCTTCTATTGATCCAATCACGATTGTCCCAATCACAAGATAAGTTGTCCTTATTTCTTGTCCCTTACCAGGGATGTTTCCCTAATGATTTCTCATTTCTAAATGGGATATTCATGGTGGAATAAATCTATGCTAAACTAAATCTTATTGCCGTCTCGAGCCATCTACCCCTCATTCCAAGGACACTCGGAATATCCATAATATATTGATGGATCTGCAAACTACAGGTCCTCGAAACATCTCATGAACAGCATAAAAAGCATTAATAACCGTAATTTCACCATTTGTTAGCAATGAGATTCATACAGCTCACACATCACATCAGCATCTTCATATGCTTCCTCCAATTCCAAGAAAGAGGAAAGTGCCTTACAGAAAAATACAAACAACTCCTCAATTACTTTGTTTTAGAACAGCCGTCTATCCACAATGATAGAATAAAAAAATCCCTTGAGTGGAGTACCTCTGGCATATCAGTGCCGTCTAAGATCTCTATCTTACTGAAATACTGTTGATAATGGAATTCATAAACACCTAAACAGCTGGCATTCAAAGATTAGAATAGTAGCGAAGGCAACAACTTCAGCTCAGTTATGGCCAATAAGACCCGCTAAGTGCCACAAAAGAAAAGATCTTTATCCTGATTTATGAATCAGGAAGTAACTAACTAAAGTCCTTCTGCTAGTCCAGTTAATTTGACCGTTGAACAACTATATATTGCCGATGGTGATTACATGTATTATATTAATTTAACCAGAAACAGTACCTGAAACAAATTATCATCTACAACTAATAAAGCCTGAACGAAGTACAAAATAAATAAATAAATAAACAAACAGGTAATAATTACCTGAACATAAATTATATTATGTTCAGGTAATAATTTCCAGTTAATTTGACCGTTGAACAACTGCATATTGGATCGTTCAAAAAAAAAACTGCATATTGGCGATAGTGAGTACGTGTGTTATATTAATTTAACCAGAAACAGTACCTGAAACAAGTTATCATCTGCCACTAATAAAACCTGAACGGAGTACAAAATAAATAAATAAACAAACAGGTAATAATTACCTGAACATAAAGAAAAGGATCAGCAACAAAATTACTAGGGAAACCAGCATCCGAGACTGAACCACAGGTGATAACTGGGTTTGCCACTGGCCAGGCTGCACTCTCATCTTTCCACACATTCACCTGTTACCATTTTCAACCCACATGTCAAAACACCTCAAGACCATAAACAACAACTGTCCACCAAGTTTTTTCTCCCTTTTGAGAGACAATTACCCACAAATATTCCCATTAGAAAATCAAAAATCAATTTAACCATATGAATATATTGCTTTATAATGAAAAACTTACAAAAAAAAAAGCAATAAATGATATCGGAAGGAACATATACATTGATACATGTGGAGAGAGAGACAGAGATAGAGAGACTCTAAATAAAAAATAAAATAGAATGATAGAAATACAAAAACAAAAGGCCCAGAAAAGATAAAAACTTCCCCCCTGCAAAACAGCCATCAGTTTTTAGTTTAAACTGAAACAGCTATCAGATTTAAAACCACAATAACTGGTTCATAATACCCACATCACAGAAATCAAAAATTAAACCAAAATAGATAAAAAAAAAAAAAAAACATATTATCCATAACATTTGAGTGTCACTTTAGATGTGCCAACACATTATTGGCATGAAAACAAAATTAAACCATATACAAGAATAAAAAAAAATTAAAAATCAACCAAAACAGTAAAAACATAGAGAAAGAAAGACTTACAGTTTCAATTGGTTTCAGAGAGAAGGGAGAGTCACCATAAAAAAGACCAATTGACCAAGAACCCTCATTGTCCTCTTGACAGCCAACAGAGGAGGTTACACCAATAGCACTCATATAAGGTTTATTAAACATAAGCCAACCAAATAACACACCAATTGATCCATACAGCATCAAACAACACAAAAAGAAAACCAAACCAGAGGAAACAAGTCTATGGTGAAGCAACTGCTGTTGGTATTCCCATCTCCATCTAAACCAACACTTCATGTTTATATCAAAGCAAGAGCTCCCACCTGTTGTACCATTGGTACCACCTCCACCAGTACCAATACCTCCATTTCCAGCACCTCCAGAAACACCCATGATGATCAACAATAATTATACCCTTTGTCAGAAACAGAGAATTTTCCCATTTAGTCCAAACATTTCTCTTTCCCTTCCCCTTTTTTTTGAATTTCAAAAAGCTCTGCTTCTGTTCTCCTTTTTGTTCTTGGGTTTTCGTTTTTTAGTACTAGCGCCCTCTGATTACAAATTATGGGTTCTGGGTTTTATACAGTTTTGCCAGTTTTCTCACACTATAATTTCGAGAGAGACAGGTAGCGTGGCCGCGATGATTGTGGCCGGAGGTGGCGGAAGAAGAGGTTTTTGGGGTAACTTTTTTTTTATTTGCAGGAAATTGCGTTACCTAGCAACGCAAATACTAATATATATATATATATAGAAGGTGTTTCTCAAAACTTAAAAGCTGGTCAAAACTGATTATAAGCAGTTTTTAGATTATAAGTTGTTTATTTAAGTGTTTCTGAAAACTTAAATAGTAGATTATAATCTGATTTTAATCAGTTTTTTAAAAGTTGGGTTTTGCTACTTTTTTTTAAGCACTTATTTTTTAAGCAGTTTTGACCAAGTAAAAGACCATACTATCCCTACCTAATCTTCAATATTTTAAATTTGCCCACCATATACACTTTAGTTCCCATCAAAATTCTTTTACGTTTCTTCTTAAATAAATATTATTATTATTATTATTATTATTATTATTGCAAAATAAATTTTTAATTGATATTTAAAAAATTATTTTTGTACAATAAATAAACTCAGGGACAGTTTGGTCATTTTGACAGTTTCTGCAATTAAAAACTGATTATAAGCTGATTTTACAGAAACACTTAACTGATTATAAACTGATTATCAGCTGATTATTAACTAGTTTACAGAAACGCTTAACTGCTTATTTTTAATCTGATTATAATCTAAAAATCACTTATTCACAATAAGCTGAAAAGCTCCAGTTTTGAGAAACACCCTCATATACAGAGAAGAGAGGTGGCGAAGGCCACGCAGTTTTACTTAACATGTGATGCGATGAGATAGAAATGAACTTACTGTACTCTCATTCTTAGGTGCGTGTACTACAACCGCGACATTTCGATGACAAGTGCTTTTATGATTTACACGTGGATATTAGTAACGAATAAGAAATGAGAATACGCGTGAATTGAGTGGAACTTTCAATTTTGGAAGTGTTGAAGCCTTGAAGGGTTCGAAGGGTTTGTTCGCATGCAATCGAATTTAATTGCCTGCTTTCAATGTAATTTCCTTTTTTCTCTTTTTATTTAAGTAGGAATTTTATTACCGTATTTAATGAGGGATTACGCAATTGTAAATTAATTAATGCGAATTTGAAGTAATTTAAAAGCCTAAACCTTTATATAATCGAATTACTACACCAATCAATTCTATAATTTTCAAAAAAAATATTATTCATATTTAATCTTATTATGTAGCCTGAAAGTGATATTTTTTATTTAATTTATATTTTTCAAAAATTTTAAATGTATAATATTATTTATAAATAACTATAAATTTAACATTAAAAATATATATCAATCAAATTTATTACGTAATATCCCAAAATGTACCCTAGAAGTATTGGAGTAATTATTGTTATTATTGGATTAAGTGTATTTATTTTATTGGAAAGAGAGTTGAGGTTAGAGTAATGTGTATATGTTGTATATATATTATGATATACTTAACATATACAAATATTTGTTTGAAGGGTATAAAGGTAATTATTTTGAAATTGAGTTAGTGGATTAAGATGGGTGGATGGTGATGTTTGAGATTATTTTATTTTTATTTATGTGGAGGAGAATGTTTTGAAGAGAGAGAGGGTTAATGTTTGACTTTTCTTTCTTTTCCTTTTCTTCCTTCTTCCTCTCTTCTCGTGTCTCTCATTTTCCTTTTCTTCTCCTTTCTTTGCTTTGGACGGCAGCAGCAAGAGAACAAGAGAGAGGGAGAGATTTGACCTTCCAAGCTCAAGATTGAAGAAGTTTTCAAGAGATCAAGGAGGAATTTAAGAGTTTTCTTCATTCTTGGTAAGTTTCCTCTTGATTCCCTTGTTTTCTTTGAGTTTGTGTTGTGGGTTTGGTGATTTATGGTTGTTGGTATGGATATGTTTGAGTGTGTTGTGTTTAAGAGTGTTGGGTTTACTTGATCTTTGATTCTTGGGTTGGATTGAAGAAAAGAGTAAGATTGAAAGGAAGAATAAGTTTGTTGGTTAAGATTGAGTTGTGGTTGTGTTTAGAGTTTTTGATGATGTTGTGATTTGGTGTTGGATGTGTATTTTGAGTTGTGTTGGTGTTTTTGCAAGGTTGTTATGGTTTTGGGTGTGTCTAGTTGAGTTTTGTTGAAGTGGAAGATGGTGGAAGATTGTTGTTTGTTGGTTGGATTGTTGTTTTGGCCGGAATCTGGGTTTTTGGCCTGACACGCCCAGGAGCACGTCCAGGTCTTTAGGCGTGTCAATTGTGTTGGATGGCAGTAGGTGTGACACGGCCATTAACACGCCCGTGTTAGTGAGCGTGTCATAGCTACTGTGACTTTGGGGAATTGACACGGCCAGGAACACGTTCATGATGTTGGACGTGTCGATACTTCTGAGAGACAGTAGGTATTACACGCCCAGTGACACGCCCGTGGTCCTGAACGTGTAAATGCTTCTGTGTTGTGGAGTTAGGGCACGGTCAGGGACACGCCCGTGTGGGTAAGCGTGTCCAGTTTAGAGTTTGCCCTAATTGATTCTTAGCCTTATGATCTTATGTGAGTTTCCTCATTGTTTTGAATTAGGTTGTGAAGAAGGTGAATTGCCTTAATTATTTTGGTGAAGGACTTGTTAAGAGGAAGTGTTTAGAATTGTGTGGATTTCTTTTGAGGTAAGTACAAACCTTGCATTATAACATACATTCATGTGATTTTGGAACTTATACATTTGAGTGTGAATGTACTAAGTAATTTCATTGTATTGTTGATATGTTTGAATAATGTTACGTTTTATACAATATGAACCTCATGAAATGTAATATGGTATATGTATGTGTTACGAAAATGAAAGATGTGATGATAAGATAATGTGTAAAGCCATTGTGATTGGCTATATTGACTCAAATGAGGCATGTTTGCCTAGTTGATTGTGGAATGAGAAATGAATTGAGAAAAAGTTTGATAAAGAGATATATGAAATGGTTGTGTGCCTAATATGTTTATTCAAATTTCAGAGTACTGGTTTTGGTGGCATGCCTATATAAAGGTAACAGTCTAGCCGGGTTGAGGATCTCTTCAATTGAATTGAATTGATGGTCCAAGAAACTGGGTATGTTACACTAAATGAAATGTGAAAATGAAATTTATGAAAAGTAACAGTCTAGCCGGGTTGAGGATCTCCTCGATTAGTCGGGTTGATGGTCCAAGAGACTGGGTCTGTTACTAGTAACAGTCTAGCCGGGTTGAGGATCTCCTCATGTTAATGGGTTGATGGTCCAAGAGACTGGGTCTGTTACACTATCCATGGATAGAGATATGATATATATATCGCCTACGGGCTTGATCATTGTGATTATAAACCAAAGCAGTAACTCTGAACTTTGAATATCATATTAAATGCTTGTTGGGCCCATACGTGTCTATGTTAAATGTGTGAGTGATGGATGATGATATAATTATTGAAATAATGAAATGAAACATCCATAAAATAAAGTGTATTGAGTATGATCTATATTGTTTGAATGTATGACATAGCATAATATCATTATAGTTTGTTCTACTGAGTTGTTGGCTCAGCGCGATTGTGGTTCATCGCGCAGGTGACAGGATTGAACCCGAGAGTTCCTCTAGACCTAGTGAGTCTAGGCGTTGAAGAGTTGATTTTTGGACTTAAAGATCAGAGAAGAGCTGCCACTCATGTATATATTTTATATTTGTAACTTTTGATTTTGATGCAAATGTATTGGGAAACATTTGTTATATTTTTCGCTGCGTTTTAAATAAACTTTCTATCTATTTCGTTTTATAAACTCATTTAAAAGTTTTGAATTTGTTCATAGTATATAAGAGTCATGTCATGTGTGTTTTGTAACCGTGACATTTCTATATTCAGTATACGTATATTACGATCGTATTAGCATGCTGTGTACGTATACGGGGTATAGGGGTGTTACAATTGTTTTGGTATCAGAGCCTAGGCTTGAGATTCTCAACCTAGGTAAACTGTAAGAAAAAGGATATTTTGATTTTAAAAAGTTGGTTTTGAATAAAATATATATATATATATATTTAGTGTTGGTAGTCTCTGATCTTTAATAAGGTGTATTCTGCTATGTTTGCAGATATAGGTTGTAATGGATCCTCATTCACGTCAGTTTGTTGAGGGAAGTGCGGAGAGTGTAGCTCCGGAAGAGAGTAGAGATGAAATTAGAATTGATAGAGCCGGTGAGGCACCTGCTTCTGGGTCAGGGAGACCAGTTGGTGATGAGGTTCCACCATCTTGGTTCAGGCATATGATGGAAGTGATGAGACAAACACCAGTGCAACCACCGCCACCACCACCTCAGCCTCAGGTATCAGTGAGACAGTATGATAAGTTGAGGAAGTATGGGGCGGAAGATTTTCTAGGCACTATTGATCCAGCTGTAGCTGAGCAGTGGCTTGATAGAGTGCAGAGAGTGTTTATTCAGCTGCAAGCCACGCCTGAAGAAAAATTTGATTATGCTAGGTCATTATTACAGAAGGATGCATATGACTGGTGGAAAACAGTGCCTCACGCTATGGATGATCCACCTACCTTGTCTTATGCTGACTTTCTCAGAGAGTTTGAGTTGAAGTATACTCCTAGGGAGTATAAAGATGTTAAAAAGATGGAGTTTCTGAGTTTGAAACAAGACCATAGGACAGTAACAGAGTATGAGGTCGAGTTCATCAGATTGAGTCATTATGCTGGAGGTATTATATCTGATGAGATTTACAGATGCAGAAGGTTTGAGGAGGGATTGAGGCCCTCTATTTTGTGTCTTGTGGCTGGTTCCAGATACCAGGATTTCTCCCAGCTTGTTGCTGCAGTTAGGAGTGTAGAGAGAGCCCAGGGCATTACAACATCTGCTTCTGAGGAGGAGACTAGAGTGAGAAGGCCCCAGTTTGAGGCAGGGTCTTCATCTGTGAAGAGAGGTAGAGGCAGCTTTGTTCCTAGGACCAGCAGGAGTCAGAGGCCAGTTGGTAGGTCAGTGCAGTTTCAAAGACAGAGATCGAGACCTACGGTTTCAGTGACGAGTGCTCCGACTCCAACGGTTCAGAGATTCACTCCACCTATATGTGCTCAGTGTGGGGGGTCACATAGAGGCGTTTGTTGGATGAGTAGGGGACCAGCTGTGTGCTTCAGATGCGGATCCCCTGATCATTTCATTAGAGAATGTCCTGAGGTACAGGAGCAGAGGTCGGTGGATACTGCAGCTTCACGACCTAGTATTAGTAGAGGAGGTAGAGGAGGCAGAAGTTTTAATAAAGGGGGTCGATCTGGGTTCATTCAGAGAGGAGGCTCTTCATCTATGGACAGTAGACCAGATGAGGCTGGACCTTCCCAAAGAGTTTATGTGATGCAGAGGCAGCCAGATGCTTCAGCTGTTATTGCTGGTACATTTTCTTTATTTGGCATTTCAGTACTTGCTTTAATTGATCCAGGATCTACTCATTCATACATAAGTGCATCCATTTTGCCTGTGACTGATTTGCATTCTGAGTCCCTAGGATTTGATGTCTTGGTGACAAATCCTTTAGGGCATAGTGTGGTTGTTAGTAAGGTACACAGAGATAGTGCGGTTGTGGTGCAAGGTGAAGAGTTTCCTGGTGATTTGATTGAGATGCCGTTTAAAGAGTATGATTTGATTTTGGGCATGGACTGGTTGTCTAGACATGAAGCTGTGGTAGATTGTAAGAAGAAGTGTGTTACTTTGAGAACTAGTGATGATAGAATTGTGATGGTATCTAGCGAGCAGAGACAACTTGCATCCTTGTTGATTTCAGCTGTTTCAGCTAGGAAGCTGATTAGAAAAGGGTGTGATGCCTATCTCGCTCATGTTTTGGATACCAGGGTAGAGGGTTCTCAGTTTGATAGCATTCCCACAGTAGCTGAGTTTCCAGATGTATTTCCAGAGGAGTTGCCAGGATTGCCTCCTGAGAGAGAGGTGGAGTTTGGTATTGATTTGTTGCCAGGTACCACTCCTATCTCTATTACTCCTTATAGAATGGCACCTGTTGAATTGAGAGAGTTGAAGGTGCAGTTGCAGGAGTTGCTGGATAAAGGATTCATTCGCCCTAGTGTTTCGCCATGGGGAGCTCCTGTTTTGTTTGTGAAGAAGAAGGATGGTACTATGAGATTGTGTATCGATTATAGACAATTGAATAAAGTGACTATCAAGAATAAATATCCTTTGCCTAGAATTGATGATCTCTTTGATCAATTGAAGGGAGCAGCAGTATTTTCCAAGATTGATTTGAGATCAGGGTACCATCAGTTGCGGGTCAGAGCTGAGGATGTGCCCAAGACAGCTTTTCGAACCAGGTATGGGCATTATGAGTTTCTAGTGATGCCTTTTGGGTTGATGAATGCACCTGCAGCTTTCATGGATTTGATGAATAGGGTGTTTAGGCCCTATCTGGATCAGTTTGTGGTAGTCTTCATTGATGATATTTTGGTGTATTCTCGTAATGAAGAAGAGCATGACAAGCATCTGCGGATTGTATTGCAAATCTTGAGAGAGAAGCAATTGTATGCTAAGCTGTCAAAATGTGAGTTCTGGCTAGATCAAGTAACTTTCCTCGGTCATATAGTTTCAGCAGATGGCATTAGAGTTGATCCGAGTAAAGTTGAAGCTATTATGAATTGGAGTCCACCAAAGTCTGTGACTGAAGTTAGAAGTTTTCTGGGTTTGGCAGGCTATTATCGACGCTTTGTGAAAGGATTTTCTTTGATAGCTACTCCACTTACCAGATTACTTCGAAAAGGAGTTAGATTTGTGTGGACTGATCCGTGTCAAGCTAGTTTTGAGCAGTTGAAAGAGATGTTAACTCAAGCACCTGTTCTCACTTTACCTGTGGAAGATAAACCATATGTGATCTACAGTGATGCTTCACATAGTGGTTTGGGTTGTGTTTTGATGCAAGAGGGTAAAGTGATAGCTTATGCTTCTCGACAGTTGAAGCCATATGAGCTAAACTATCCAACCCATGACTTGGAGTTAGCAGCCATTGTGTTTGCATTGAAGATTTGGCGACATTACTTGTATGGAGAGAAATGTTTTATTTACACTGATCACAAAAGTTTGAAATATTTGGGGGTTCAGAAAGAGCTTAATCTTCGACAGAGACGGTGGTTGGAATTGATTAAAGACTACGATTGTTTGATTGATTATCATCCAGGTAAAGCAAATGTTGTTGCTGATGCCTTGAGTCGGAAGTCTTTAGCAGGTTTGACTGCTTATTCACTCTCGTTGCTTGTTGAGTTGAGAGCGTTGCATGCTAGCTTTATATCTTGTGATGATGGTGCATTGTTGGCACAATTGCAGCTGAGACCAGTGTTGTTAGATCAGATTAAAGAGGCTCAATTGATTGATGAGAAAATTCAGAAGATTGTTTCAGATTGCCAAAAAGGGGAGAGCCGAGATTTTCTTGTGAAAGGTGATGGGAGCTTATGGTTTAAGAATAGACGGTGTGTGCCGGATGATATTAGTTTGAGAAGGATTATTTTAGAAGAAGCACATCAATCAGTTTTTGCTATGCATCCGGGCAGTACGAAGATGTATCATGATTTGAGACAGCATTACTGGTGGTCTGGTATGAAGAGAGACATTGCTGAGTTTGTATCCAAATGTCTCACATGTCAGAGGGTTAAAGCAGAGCATCAGGTCCCAACAGGGTTGCTTCAACCTTTATCAGTGCCTGAGTGGAAATGGGAAAGAGTGACTATGGACTTTGTGTCTGGTTTACCATTGACACAGAGAAAACATGATGCCATTTGGGTGATTGTTGATAGGTTGACTAAGACAGCTCATTTTCTTCCGGTTCAGATGGATTATCCACTTGAAAAATTGGCTGAATTGTATATCCATGAGATTGTGAAATTGCATGGAGTCCCAATTTCTTTAGTGTCTGATCGAGATCCGAGGTTCACATCGAGGTTTTGGAAGAGTTTGCATGGTGCTTTGGGTTCTCGATTACACTTTAGCACTGCTTTCCATCCGCAGACAGATGGGCAGTCAGAGAGAGTGATACAAATCATCGAGGATATGTTGAGAAGCTGTGTCATTGATTTCTCTGGAAGTTGGGACAGATTTTTGCCACTTGTAGAATTTGCCTACAACAACAGTCATCAATCCAGTATTTGTATGGCACCATTTGAGGCATTGGATGGAAGAAGGTGTAGAACACCTTTATGTTGGAATGAGACTGGTGAAGGTAAGTTAATTGGTCCTGATTTGGTTAAAGAGACAGAAGATAAAGTGAAAATAATTCGAGATAGGTTGAAAACAGCTTCAGATCGGCAGAAATCTTATTCGGATTTGAAGAGGAGAGACATTGAGTATAATGTGGGAGATAAAGTATTTTTGAAAGTGTCTCCTTGGAAAAAGATTTTGAGATTTGGTCGAAGAGGGAAGCTGAGTCCTCGTTTCATTGGACCATATGAAGTATTGGAAAGATTGGGACCGGTTGCTTATCGGCTTGCTTTGCCACCAGAGTTAGACAGAATCCATAATGTCTTCCATGTTTCTATGTTGAGGAGGTACAGGTCAGACCCATCTCATGTGTTATCAGTGGAATCTATTGAGGTGAGTCCGGATCTGACTTTTGAAGAAGAACCGGTTGCTATTTTAGCATATGGGATGAAAGAGTTGAGACATAAGAAAGTGCCAATTGTGAAGGTTCTTTGGAAGAGTCATGGTAGAGAAGAATCAACTTGGGAGAATGAGCAAACGATGCTAGAACAATATCCTCAGTTGTTTCAGACTTGATTTCAGGTAATTTCGAGGACGAAATTTCTTTTAGAGGGGGAGAATTGTAATATCCCAAAATGTACCCTAGAAGTATTGGAGTAATTATTGTTATTATTGGATTAAGTGTATTTATTTTATTGGAAAGAGAGTTGAGGTTAGAGTAATGTGTATATGTTGTATATATTGTGATATACTTAACATATACAAATATTTGTTTGAAGGGTATAAAGGTAATTATTTTGAAATTGAGTTAGTGGATTAAGATGGGTGGATGGTGATGTTTGAGATTATTTTATTTTTATTTGTGTGGAGGAGAATGTTTTGAAGAGAGAGAGGGTTAATGTTTGACTTTTCTTTCTTTTCCTTTTCTTCCTTCTTCCTCTCTTCTCGTGTCTCTCATTTTCCTTTTCTTCTCCTTTCTTTGCTTTGGACGGCAGCAGCAAGAGAACAAGAGAGAGGGAGAGATTTGACCTTCCAAGCTCAAGATTGAAGAAGTTTTCAAGAGATTAAGGAGGAATTTAAGAGTTTTCTTCATTCTTGGTAAGTTTCCTCTTGATTCCCTTGTTTTCTTTGAGTTTGTGTTGTGGGTTTGGTGATTTATGGTTGTTGGTATGGATATGTTTGAGTGTGTTGTGTTTAAGAGTGTTGGGTTTACTTGATCTTTGATTCTTGGGTTGGATTGAAGAAAAGAGTAAGATTGAAAGGAAGAATAAGTTTGTTGGTTAAGATTGAGTTGTGGTTGTGTTTAGAGTTTTTGATGATGTTGTGATTTGGTGTTGGATGTGTATTTTGAGTTGTGTTGGTGTTTTTGCAAGGTTGTTATGGTTTTGGGTGTGTCTAGTTGAGTTTTGTTGAAGTGGAAGATGGTGGAAGATTGTTGTTTGTTGGTTGGATTGTTGTTTTGGCCGGAATCTGGGTTTTTGGCCTGACACGCCCAGGAGCACGTCCAGGTCTTTAGGCGTGTCAATTGTGTTGGATGGCAGTAGGTGTGACACGGCCATTAACACGCCCGTGTTAGTGAGCGTGTCATAGCTACTGTGACTTTGGGGAATTGACACGGCCAGGAACACGTTCATGATGTTGGACGTGTCGATACTTCTGAGAGACAGTAGGTATTACACGCCCAGTGACACGCCCGTGGTCCTGAACGTGTAAATGCTTCTGTGTTGTGGAGTTAGGGCACGGTCAGGGACACGCCCGTGTGGGTAAGCGTGTCCAGTTTAGAGTTTGCCCTAATTGATTCTTAGCCTTATGATCTTATGTGAGTTTCCTCATTGTTTTGAATTAGGTTGTGAAGAAGGTGAATTGCCTTAATTATTTTGGTGAAGGACTTGTTAAGAGGAAGTGTTTAGAATTGTGTGGATTTCTTTTGAGGTAAGTACAAACCTTGCATTATAACATACATTCATGTGATTTTGGAACTTATACATTTGAGTGTGAATGTACTAAGTAATTTCATTGTATTGTTGATATGTTTGAATAATGTTACGTTTTATACAATATGAACCTCATGAAATGTAATATGGTATATGTATGTGTTACGAAAATGAAAGATGTGATGATAAGATGATGTGTAAAGCCATTGTGATTGGCTATATTGACTCAAATGAGGCATGTTTGCCTAGTTGATTGTGGAATGAGAAATGAATTGAGAAAAAGTTTGATAAAGAGATATATGAAATGGTTGTGTGCCTAATATGTTTATTCAAATTTCAGAGTACTGGTTTTGGTGGCATGCCTATTTAAAGGTAACAGTCTAGCCGGGTTGAGGATCTCTTCAATTGAATTGAATTGATGGTCCAAGAAACTGGGTATGTTACACTAAATGAAATGTGAAAATGAAATTTATGAAAAGTAACAGTCTAGCCGGGTTGAGGATCTCCTCGATTAGTCGGGTTGATGGTCCAAGAGACTGGGTCTGTTACTAGTAACAGTCTAGCCGGGTTGAGGATCTCCTCATGTTAATGGGTTGATGGTCCAAGAGACTGGGTTTGTTACACTATCCATGGATAGAGATATGATATATATATCGCCTACGGGCTTGATCATTGTGATTATAAACCAAAGCAGTAACTCTGAACTTTGAATATCATATTAAATGCTTGTTGGGCCCATGCGTGTCTATGTTAAATGTGTGAGTGATGGATGATGATATAATTATTGAAATAATAAAATGAAACATCCATAAAATAAAGTGTATTGAGTATGATCTATATTGTTTGAATGTATGACATAGCATAATATCATTATAGTTTGTTCTACTGAGCTGTTGGCTCAGCGCGATTGTGGTTCATCGCGCAGGTGACAGGATTGAACCCGAGAGTTCCTCTAGACCTAGTGAGTCTAGGCGTTGAAGAGTTGATTTTTGGACTTAAAGATCAGAGAAGAGCTGCCACTCATGTATATATTTTATATTTGTAACTTTTGATTTTGATGCAAATGTATTGGGAAACATTTGTTATATTTTCCGCTGCGTTTTAAATAAACTTTCTATCTATTTCGTTTTATAAACTCATTTAAAAGTTTTGAATTTGTTCTTAGTATATAAGAGTCATGTCATGTGTGTTTTGTAACCGTGACATTTCTATATTCAGTATACGTATATTACGATCGTATTAGCATGCTGTGTACGTATACGGGGTATAGGGGTGTTACATATTATGTTTCAGCTAACTTAAAAAATAATAAAATTATATTATTATATTTATTAATATATAAGAATTTTAATTGAATCAAAAGAAATAAATAATACAAAAAATAATAATAACATTATTCCAAATAATTTTGTTTTTTACATTTTTTTAAATGAAAAATTACTTAATTATTATTAGCATCAACAAGCAGTACATCATGTATAATAAAAGGAGGATTACCACTTCATTTCATCAAACCAGTCATTGAACTAGTAGCTTTTGCTAACACATAGGCAACTTGGTTTTCTAAATTTTTTAACAAAAGAAAATGATGATGAAGTAAATTCTCTTGCTAGAGATTTACAATCAATTATAAGTATTTTGAAATAAGAATGATTAGATACTTCATTCTCTAGAGCTTACTTCACCGTCAAGCAATCCATCTCCATAATCATAGAAGAAGTTGAATAACCTTCTTTAACCCAACTTAGCATTTCCCTAAATCCCATAGCCTCTGCAATTAGCAAACTCTAAAGCTGGCCTAAACCTCGACTCCTACCTTGCATAAAGCAGTCGTCGTTATCTCTAATCACCAAACCAAAGACTCATAGCTTCATCAAAGCATGCATCAACATTATGTTTAAAACTTGCACTAGGTAGTTACCATTTTGTCACAAAGGGTATATGAGGAGAAATATAAACTACTACACTAGTCTTGACAACAGCACCCCGTTTCATGGATTCTAAATTTCTCAGACCACCATTATCACCTCTTGAACATGTTGCTTATCACATTTGCTGACAATAATATTAAGCCAATCCTTAACATTATTAACTGAGCCCCATCAACCAACATTCGATAATAGCCAGCAATCCCTGCAAATGGACATCTAATAAGACAATGGAGCACTGTTTCCATCTCTTGGGTACAAATTGTGCATAAACCATCAGTGTCAATACTTTGGAAAGTAAGTACATATTAACTGAAAGTATATTTAATAATGCATGCCACATAAAATTACACACCTTTAGGTGGCACTTGTAGCTTTCATATATATATATATATTCAAAATTGTACTCTAGTGAAAAAGTTGATATATATTCCTCTGCTAGGGCTTTTCTTCTTCACCACGGAACCATCTTCAATTCCGGCGGCTGCCAATCCAGGGCCGGCCAGTCGGTCTTTTGCGGATGCTCTCCGCCAAGGTACTACTTCTGTCCATTCTTCTGGTGCGAATCGGATTGTTGATCATCAAGATGTTGTTAGCTTTGAACCTAAACAGCCTTTTCAATTTAAAGCATCTCTGCAATTTCGTTTTCACCTGATGAGATTCAATCTTTGTCCCGGCCTTTCTCCTTTGCTCTAATTCGCTTTTTCTCTTCTGGACGACCTAGTATGAAAAGTTTGAAGAGGTCATTTGATTCGATAGGTTTTAAAGGGAATTTTTTGCTTGGATTGCTTGATAATCAACACGTTCTTATTAAATTTGATCTTGAGGAGGATTTCCTCCAGTGTTGGCTCCGACAACTTTGGTTTTTCAATGGTTATTCAATGAGGGTATTTAAATGGACCTGTGATTTTCAGGCTGATGTTGATTGTCCAATTTTTCCAGCTTGGATTACCTTGGAAGGACTTCCTGTTCACTTATTTGCTAAACCTGCTTTATTTCCTATTGTGAGCTTGCCATTAAAGATGGATTCAGCCACTGCTATGCTTGCTCGTCCTTCGACTGCGCGAGTATGTGTGGAAGTTGATCTTTCTAAAGACTTGGTGGATCGCATTTGGATTGGCAATGGTGAATCGAGCTTTTTCCAATCAGTTCATTATGAGGATTTGCCTTCATTTTGTAATAACTGTTGTAGGATGGGGCACTCAAATTCTAGTTGTCATAATAAGGATGGTATGGTTTTGGGTCACTCTGATATTGGTAATCGGGCTGAAGCTGTAGGTGTTGAGAAAATATGGGTTCCCAAGCAAGGGTCTGATGTTAATAATGATGTCTTGCATGCTACTGTTCATGTGAATAAGACTAAAGATACACCTGACCCTGTCGCTGTTACAGGGTTAATTCTTCTGTTGCTCCTTCTTCATCGAATCCTATTACTCAAAAGACTAGTGTCGTAGAAACAGAGGTTCAGAATCCTTCTACTGTTGCTGTTTCTTCAAATCCTGCTCCTCAAAAGTCTAGTGTGACAGGAAAAGAGGTTCAGAATTCCTCCGCTATTGTTGTTTCATCTGATAATGTTTTGACTAAAAATTTGTTGGCTCCCTCTGCTGTTAGTGACCCTGAGGATACTTTTGACTCTAAAACTGATTTTCAAGAATATCAGTCTGATGGTAATGATCCGATAGATGATATTATTGTTCCAAAAGAAACGTGGGAATCTATTGGTACTGTGATTGCCCAGAAAATGGCCTCTGTCCAGCCTGATAGTGCTGTTCCTGCTGAAGAATTTTAACCGGTTATTACTCATGGCAAAGCGGGTAAGAAACGGGGCCAGAAAGCTTCAACTCAAGATAAGGTCTCTAACTCTTTTGTTGAACATCATAATAAGTCTCAATGAATATTCTGTTCTGGAATGTGAGGGGTGTTAGTTCTTCTTTAACTCGATTGCATAAAATATGTTCTTCTTCTAATATTGGTTTGCTTATTGTTTTGGAGCCAATGTCTTCTAAAGATAAAAATTCATTGATTGCTTCTCAGCTGGGTTTTGATAGTGTCTTTTCTTCTGGTGATAATAAAATTTGGGTTTTATGGAAGTGTCATGTTTTTTATGTTGTTGATTTTCGGGATGATGTTCAAGTTTTATCTTGTTTGGTTTCCTTCCACCCAAAGAGCTTTTCTTTTCATCTTTCTGCTGTTTATGGACATCACTCCCTTACTAGCCGTAGTGCTTTGTGGGATAGTTTATGTATTCTTACAGATGTGGGTAAGCCTTGGATTGTTGGAGGTGACTTCAACACTGTTAAATTTTTATCTGAATACAAGGGCAGTGGTTCTCTTGATTTGTTAGGCATGCAAGATTTCATTGACTGTTCCAACGAATGTGGTTTACTTGACATTCCTTTCCAAGGTTGTGAGTTTTCATGGACAGGAATTCGTTCTAATGGCCGAGTTTGGGAGTGTTTGGACCGTCTTCTAACAAATGTTGAATTTTTTGATGCTTTTGGAGCTGTTACTTATCGCCATTTGGGGAAAGCTACTTCGGATCATTCCCCTATGCTCTTAGACTGCCAAAATTTAATTCTTAATGTGCCTAAAGCATTTAAATTTCAGCACATGTGGCTTTCTAATGATTCTTTTCTTCCAATGGTTAAAAAACAATGGGATTCGGCTTTTTATGGTGGTAGGATGGCTGGTCTCTTTGCTAAACTAAAATCCTTGAAAGTGGCCATTCGAGACTGGAATCGCAATTCTTTTGGGAATATTTTTTCTGATGTCAAGAAAGCGGAACAGGAGGCTTTGGAAGCTGAAGTTATGTATGCTAATAACTCTTCGCCTGAAATCTTGAATAATTGGAAGGTAGCGGAAAATACTTTGCTTCAGAAACTTAAATTAGAGGAATCTTTTTGGAAGCAAAAGCACATATTTCCTGGATTTCTGATGGGGATAGCAACACCAAGTTCTATCATACTTATGTTAGAATGAGACGGAAGATCCAGCGTATTGTTTCTATCAAAACTAGTGATGATTCTGTGATAATGGATCAAGATGCTATGGGTTCAGAAGCTGTTTCTTATTTTCAATCTTTATTTGATAAAGACTCTGATTCTCCTGTTCATTGTTCGGCTCAGCTTTTAGATTATATTCCTTCAGTTGTTTCGGTTGAGGATAATATTTTACTGGAGCTTATTCCCGATGATTCTGAAATTAAGGCTGCAGTTTGGCAATTAAATCCTAATAGCGCTCCAGGCCCTGATGGTTTTGATGGGTTCTTTTTTCGCAGTTGTTGGCACATTGTCAGCTGGGATGTCTGTAGTGCCGTCAAAGAGTTCTTCCTTGGGCTTCCTATTCCTCGAGCTTTTAGCTCTGCTCAGATTATTCTCATTCCCAAGGTTGACCGGCCTGTTAATTTTACATAATTTCGGCCTATATGTTTAGCCACTTTCATTAGCAAGGTTTGTACTCGCATTTTGGCTCATCGTATGGCTCCTCTTATGGATAAACTCATTTCTCCAGAATAGGTTGGCTTTTTAAAAGGAAGATCAATTCATGCTCAAATCATGCTTACCAATGAAGTGATTCATGATATCGACAAAAAGACGAGAGGGCATAATTTGGCCATCAAATTAGATATGGCGAAAGCTTTTAACAGGATCTCCTGGGAGTTCTTGCAGTCTGTTCTTCAGAGGTTTAGTTTCTCCTCTAGAATTATTCAGTTAATCATGGCTAATTTATCTGCAACTAACCTTTCTATTTTGATTAATGGAGTAAGCTATGGCTTTTTTAAACCTAAGAAAGGTGTTAAGCAGGGAGATCCTCTATTGCCATTTTTGTTCATCCTTGCTTCTGAAGTTTTTTCTCGTGGTCTTAATTCTCTTATTCATCAGAATTCTATTGCTGCTTATAAGCTCAACAGGAATTGTCCTGTTGTTTCTCATTTGGCTTTTGCAGATGATTTGCTTGTCTTCATTAATGGTGATGTCAAGTCCATTAAGCATTTCAGAAAATTTTTGCTTGCTTATCAAGCTGCTTCGGGTCAGCTTATCAATTTTGAGAAGAGTGCCTTCTATTGCTCCAAAAAAGCTACGCTGACTTCAATTAAAAAGTTTGAAGATCTTCTTTCCATCAAGCGTTGTTCTCTGCCTTTCACTTACCTTGGAGCACCGATTTATCAAGGTATCAATAGAGATGTTTACTGTAAAGATCTCATGAAGAAAATTGATACTAAATTGGTTGGTTGGATGAAGAAACTTTTGACTCCTGGTGGTAGATTGGTTCTTATTAAACATGTTTTAAGTGCTATTTCTATACATGTCATGGGTGCTATGATATTATTACCTAAATCTGTGATTACAGCCATTGAACGTCGTTGTGCTCAATTTTTCTGGAGTCAGGATCTTTCTTTGCCTAAGCATCATTGGATTCGGTATTCAGAGATGCAGTTTCCTACCTCGGAAGGGGGTTTAGGTATACGTTCTCTTCCTGCTGTTCAAGATGCTTTTTCTTTAAAGTTACTATGGCTATATCTCTCTGGTAACTCTCTTTGGGCTGCTTATATGTTTAAGAAGTATCATAGGAAAGGGTTGATGACATTTGTTCAGTCGGATACTTGTACATGGAAGCGTATTTGTCGTACTTATGATTTCAATCTGATATTTTGTTCAAAGATGACAAATCTATTGTATGGAAAGGGAATGCTTCGGGAGCTTTCAGTCTATCTTCAGCTCATGAATTGGTTAGGCCAAAACGGAGTTCCACGCTCTCTCGTCAGTCTATATGGGATGCGGCTATTCCTGTTAAACTGTCGGTTTTCACTTGGAAACTTTTGAATAATGGTCTCCTCTCCCACACAGACTGCAGGCTATGGGTGTTCAGCTTGCTTCTATTTGCCCTTTCTGTTTACATGCAACGGGCTCTCTGGATCATATTTTCTTCTCTTGTCCGATTATTCTTAAAATATGGCGCTATTATTCTGCTCACTTGCTTCCCTTTGTTAGTCGTCACCCTTCGACATTGAGGCAAGAGCTTTTATTGTGGTGGTTGTTAACTAAGAGAAGATCCACTAGAGGGGTTCTTTGCAAATTAGTTCCTCAAATCATAATTTTTTCAGTCTGGTGTGGCTACTGCAAGTCGGTTTGGGGAAATGAAAAGGTCTCTTCTCAATTTATTGAATTACAAATATCAAAGTTTTTGCTTAATTGGTGAGTTGCTCATTCACAGGACAAATTTGCATCTCCATTAGAGCCTTTCTCGGAACACCTGCCAAGCAATTTTGGAGTTATAAAGGTTGCAGTAAAGCTTGTTCGTTGGTCCAAACCACCGGCGGGTTCATATAAATTAAATATTGATGCTTCCTTCACCATGTCAAAATCTTCGGGTGGTGAGATTTTAAGGGATGATAATGGCCATTTTATTGCTGCTAATGCTTTTCTTTTACAGGCATGCAGTTCTTTGGAAGCAGAAATTCAAGCAGTAACAGTTGGCTTGCGTTGGTGCCTTGCTTTGGGTTATCAACGTGTCCAAGTTGAGTTGGATGCGATTAATGCTGTTTCTTTCTTCTCTCAACAACAAAGGTCTAGGCTTCTGGATATTCCAAATGAGGTTTCATTTCTGCACATTTTCCGTGAAGGCAATCAAGCTTCGCATTATCTTGCTTACTATAGTCGAATTAATAGTGTTTCTAGAGTTTTTGAGTCTTTTAGTTCTCTTCCTAATTACATTAAAGGGATTGTTTTAACTGACTGTGTAGGCCTTCCATATATTAGATATCAATAGGTTTATTTTTCTTCAACGATTTTTCTGCCCATTTGCTATAAGGGTAGTGTACGAACTATTTATACGGGTTTTCCATAATTTTTTTAATTAATAATGTTTGCGGTGATGCCGTCCACCTTTATTAAAAATATATATATATTCAAAATTGTCGTGACTGCATTGTACCGCCATAAAGTTGGCCAATTTGTAGCCACTTTTTACTGTACAAATACCTTTTGAAATAAACTTTCGCATCCATGTATCCTCTTGGTTTGTAAATCCTAGAGGAATCTGCTGAATGAATGAAATTTCATATGGAGTAAAAAGTGTTATCAACACCTCAATATCCCATACTCTTCCATTCTTTGTCATCAAACCTGCCACAAATGCATCTTTAATACCTATTCTATTGATTCATTACACATATGAATAGCCAATAATTGGAAGCCATAGATCTTGATAAACTGAAATGTTTTGTCCATTCATGATTCATTTTATGCAACTAGCTTTAAGAAGCATTTGACCTGCATTGATATATCACCATAAATAGCTTGGATTTTGGCTATGTTCTGCATGCCAAAAATATTGATTCGGAGTAATATAGAGCCTTATACAATATACTCACTAAAGCATCAAGTCGTATCATTAAATTCCATCCCATCTTAACTAAGAGTACAATATTAACATTGCCTTATCAAGCGAAATCCAATACCACCATCTTCTTTCCTACTACATATATTTCGCCATGGGAGACAATGCACACCAAAACCTCCATTACCTCCATCATGCCCCAGAAAAATGATTCATAGCACTTTGTATGGTATTACAAAGATTTAAAGGGAGAACAAAACTACTATTAAATAATTCGGTATAGCCTAAACTGCTATCTTGAGCAAGATTTTCTTTCCAACATGTGATAACATATAGCACTTCTAGTTTTGTAGCCTCTTCTACATCTTGTCTTGTACATAGGAAAAAACTTAATTTTTATTCCAGCTTATCAAAGATAGAAGTCCTAAATATTGGCCTGGCACATTAACTACCTTTACTCTTAGCAAACTAGCTACTAAAGTCTTCAAATTTGGTGTTGTATTTTTACTAAAATAAATTTTTGATTTATGAAAATTAACATGTTGACCTGATGTCATCTAATATAATGATTAGCAATATTTTATAATCAAAGCTTTTAAAAGCCATGGCATTGAAAAATAAAAGGTATCATCAGCCAAAAAAAGATGGGAAATTGAGGGACCCATACATGTTACCTTAACTCCATGAAGATGTCCCCGTCCCTTGAAAAAGTTAAGTAAAGCTAACAAACCCTCTGCCACTAGAAGAAATAAGTATGGTGATAGCGGATCTCCTTAACAAAGTCCTTGCGAAGAAATTGTAGGACTCATTTGCTTACCAACATGACAAACATGATAAGTTACAGTAGTCACCATTCGTATAGTATTTGATACCTAGGTTGAGAAAAAACTCAACTTCAACATCATAGCCTCGAGAAATTGTCCCTCAACACGATTATATGCTTTACCCATATCCGTGTTTAAAGTAATATACCCTTATGCCCCCCATGAGTTTTCCTTTTTAGATAATGAATTAACTCAAAAGCAATCGTTATATTACTTGTAACAAATTGATCAAGAATAAAAGCAATTTGGCAGTTCAAAATAACTGACCCCATACAACATCTCATTCGATTACCCAAAGCTTTTACAAGCAATGCGATCAATTACATTACACAAGGAATCGACCTCAAATATAATACTAACTCCAGTTCTTTCTTTTTTGGTATTAATATTATACTTGTTTGATTAGTTTCAGGAGCAGGAAAATTATTATTCAAACAAGATAAAACAACATGACTTATATCAGTATCAATAGGACCAAAAAAGAATGATAAAAACCTGTTTAAGGCCATCAGCTCCAAATGCCTTATCGGGGTGCATACTGAAAATAGCTTCTCTTATTTCCTCCACTGTAAAAGGCCATAGTAATTGATCATTTTATTTCTCTGTTATCCTTATTGCTATAAAATTCAAAATAGTCTCCATTCGACCTTGGTGGAATGTAATCAAGTCATTAAAATATTGTTGTATCAATTGATCCAACACATTATCCTAAGTACCATCATCCCTCATCATCCTTCAAATGGAGAATACTATTTTTTTTCTGAAGAGACTAAGCGATCAAAGTGAAAATAATGTGTTTTGGCATCACTATCTCTAAGCCAATATTGCTTAAAACGTTGTCTCTAATACAGTTCTTGTTGATGAAGTACCTGTTCATAAGCCTTTGCAATTTGGTATAGTTGTATATGTGTTGGATTGTTACTAGACCTATACCAGGCCGTTTGCACTTTGTTTTGCTTGAGACAATCATGAAATTGATTTTTTTTTATTACAATCCCATTGATACAAATACTCCCCACAAAGCTGAATTTTTATCAATTGGATTTCCTTTTCTTATGTCTCATGCTTCCTTAATAACTTGTGAAATGCCTATCTCCTTTAACCATGCATTTTCAAAAAGGAAAGCTTTTTGAGCATAATGAATAACAATGACGCCTAAAGAGACAAAAATAGTTCAATGATCATTGTTGACTACCTTGAAATCATAGAGAATTGCATTAAGAAACATTAATGAAGGCTCTATCAAGATGTTCACATACCCAATTCGGCATTTTTCAGGGACTCCTATCATGAGAATCTTGACATCAATAAAGTGCTTGTAATATTTGATTAAAGAACATATCTATTTCTCCTTCCACAATAAAGCTAAGCCTCCACTTGCACCATCTGAGTTTACCATAAATAGGCCCTTAAAACATAGCAACTTTCTTACTTTATCTAGCTTTGTTCATCCTACTTTATTTTCTTGCAAAAAAATTAAATTGGATTGCTTTGTAGATAGCAAACCTCTTAATTTTGAAATTGTTTATGGTTCCCAGTCCACAACAATTCCAACACATGGAGCTCATGGCTACGGGGTGGGTCTGGATACCAAAACATGCCCCATTCATGTTTTTCTAATTAATTGTTGTTGATGAATTACCTATGTTATTGTATTGCTCAACCTCCATATTATGTGTTTTGATTAAATAATTATCATATTATCTCCTGAATCCACAGTTGACTCAATCTCCATCAATTAATTCCTTAGCATCCACGAATTGCTTTCCTTCCCCTTCACCTTATTTCTCGCCCCCTTATTTATATATATATATAATTATAGGAATCTAAATGTTATCTAATCCATAATTTTTTGGTGTTTCAAATATTTTTTTTATTTATTGCCTACCTCCTTCTATATATAATTGTCACCCACTATCCCCTCCGACCAAAACCACGTCGAGCCAACAAAATTTGATTTTCAACTATCTACCCTCATCCATATTGTTCCTTTAAGATTCCTAGAATCATGAAGAGCTTACAACAATATCTATCTAGATGTTCCAACATTCCACAGAAGACATGAAATTTGGATAGTTGTTCATATTTGAAAGTAATTCATGTTCATTCACCACCAACTTTTTTTATTTACATTCGACGCTTAAGAGGTTTTCGTACATCCTGCCTTACACGAATTCACATATATTCCCTCCAAATACTGTTAAAGCCATGAGTATCTTCTTCCAAGAACTCTCCTATATAATTATCAATATTTTTTTCAACACATTCTAACATGAAACCATAAGGAAGATCATGAACTTGGGTCCAAAAATCCATTGTTATTAGTTCTACAGTTCATGGATTCTCCCAAGTTGCCAAAGATTTCATAAAAATAAGGTTTTGTGAAAAACTCAAGCACCACCATTTAAAACCCTATCATAATCAATGTGATGAAAAAATTAAAAACAAAAGCATTGTTCCCCAAATCTCTGATTATCAACCGCATCACCGATCTCCACACTATCACCATGTTGTTTGTAAAAGTTAGTATATTTTCGACACACATCACACCATTGTGGATTTTTTTGCTCCTATTTGCCTTTGGAATAATCATCAAACTCTATACATCCCTATTTTTCTTCCAAATTTGATATGGCATACACATCTTCAATAAGGGAGAAGATCTTCATTGACAGTACTGATATTCTCCATTACATAAATTAGGGTTTTGGTTGTGCATTCACCAAAATGATAAGACAAGTTACATTAAAAAAAGTTGAGAGAATTGAGAAAATAAACTATTGTCGTTGCTAATGAATGAGAATTTGGGAACTTTTCACCATGAACAAAGTTTTAGGAACTTGTCACCATGAGCAATGGGATTTAAAAATTTGTCACCATGAAGAGAGAATGTGAAAAAATTAATAAACAATTAATTTTATGAGTTATGAAAACGGAGCTACCTATTCTAACTTATTTGTGTTATAGGCAAAAATAACTAATGATAATATTATATATTTTCTAAGGAACAGTCATAGACTCTAAATGAAATTATTATTATTTAAATCGAATTATTTGTACAATTATTTGCGAATCATATAGTAGATTCAAATCTTTATTATTGAAATATTTTTTATTATTGGATTAATAATACCGAAAATTCAGCATAAATCTTTTACTGTTTAAAACACATTTAAATTGATATCACCTTTTTAGTATGGTTGGAATATATATACATTTCGCATATTTAAATATATATGAACGTGAATAAATATACATACCCTAAAAAAAAGGTGAATAGATATGCATAAGCAACAACTTTCAACAAAAGAGTATAAGATTTCTTTTTTAAAAATTTTCATTTATTTTTTAATGTATGTATGTATGTAGATATAGACATATACATTAGGAATGAAAGTTATATTATTTCAAGATTTTATAAATTAACATGGTCATTATTAAATAATTATTTTTTCTAAACTAATTATACATAAAATTGGTTTGTGCTAAGCTGGCCAATTTAAACCCGTCGTACTTATAATTTTCTCATCTTGTGCCGTCTTGATTCAAAAAATTAGTCTTGTCATATTAAACCATATTAAAATTTAAAAAATAACGATCTATCACGATCTATTGGCCCTTTAATGATTACATTATATCAAGTTGAATCGTATCATATCTTGTCAATATGTGGGCTAACCCAATTATTAGGTTAACATAATTATTTTCTAACAAATTTTACTATTAATTTTTTTAAAAATAAAATATATATAAAAATTAAAATAAAACATATAATTACATGGTTCGGCATAAAAAAACCTAAGTCCACCAGAAAGAGAAATATTATTTATTATTTATCAAGATATTACAAATATTAATTTTAAAAAATAATTAATAAAAAAACTTAAAACAACCTAACCTACAATACCTCATTCTCATCGAAAGATGACATGTCTGGAGAAGATTTTATTGTGCATGCTTGCTATCAAGATTTTTTTTTAATTTTAATACATAAATATTAAGATAAATTAAATTTTAAAAATTAAAAGTATAATTTTATTTAGAATAAATTAAATTTTAAAAATTAAAGTATAATTTTATTTAGAATATTATAATTTAAAGTGGGTAAAAATTATTAGTTTAATAATGGCTATTGTTTAAAATAATTTTTTTAATTTAAAATCAAATATGATATTATTTATTTGATTAAAAAATAAAATAAAAAATAATTAATTGAACCTATTACTTTTCATTAATTCATCAGCCATTTATTAATAATTACAAAAAATTATATATACAATTTTATTCAAAATAAGTATAAATATATAATACATTTATTTGGTCTCATAAGTCATGATGAGCTATGTTGCTGTCATGCCTAGCTGAGCCATTTCATTAGGCCAAATACTTTAAATCCAACATAATCTAGAGTATTTAAGCGTGTTCAACAAGATGAATCGTGCCTGATATCTGAGCTGTATTAGATATGGTTTGAAATGGGCTGAGCTGAGCAATCCACGTGTTGTCTAATCTAATTTTCATATATATATATATATATTTAATTAAAACATGTAAATCAATGTTCAACTTTATAATTAATTAAAACACTTAAAATTGTGATTTTTAGTTATCCATATTTAAATATCTGGTTATTGAGCTTGAATTATTAAATATTTATTTCAAAAATTATAATTTTTAGTTATTAATATGTAAATTTTTTATCATTAATTGTGAATCGTTAAATGTTTACTTTTGATTATGAATCATTAAATATGTATTTTTTTTGTACTGTAAATTGTTAAATGTTTTGACTTTTGTTATTAAACCAGCATTCTCTTAGTTTCTATGAAAAAAACTCAACATAAAATTATAATTACAAAGTGATTTTTTTTAAAGCACCACTAAAACATAAATATTTACCGATATAATTTTGTGTTTGTTGAAAATTATAATTTGATTAATATCGATATTTTTTATATTGTTTAATGTATTATAGAATAGTAAAATTTGATAAAAAAAATTAAAAAATATAAATAATAAAAACATTATTATTTTTCCTCAATTATTATAATTAAGCTTCCGTCACTGTCAATCGGTTGTCCACAAAAGGAATCATTTAGGAAATGGAAATCAATATATGGCTGAAATCATTCTTTGCTTGTCGTGACTTATGAGATAACAGATAATGACACTATAATTATGGTAAAAAGAAGAAAGAAAACTATAAATATATATCACGTTCAATATATATAATTATATATTTATTAAATTTCTAATTTTTCCAATTTTTATCATATGTCTCTTTTAACTTTTGAAAATGAATTTGTAATTCACTTTATTCTTAAAAAAATGTTCGTTATAATTATTTTAATTTAAAAGACTAATATAATTTAAAAATATATTGATAACAATATACTTTCAATATATAGTTTCATATATACATTACACATTTTCATCTAGTCTTATATAATTTATATAATTTAATTTTTTAACTTTAAAAGGATTTTAAAAAATATATTATGAAATTATTTATGCATTAGACTGTCCTTTATATATATAATATAATTTTAAAATATCAAATATATATTTTTAAAAATAAAATATATTTTTTAAAAAATTAAAAAGGGTATATTTAAAAAAATAAATATTTTTAAAATTATTTTATTTCTGGAATGTTGAATTTTTTATAAAAGAAAGTTTCTTTCTTGGTGATATGTTCAAAGAGAAGGAGAAGAATTCAAACTTTACCTTTCGAAGGAAAAAAAAAATCTAGAAACTCGGTTTCCTTAGCAATTTGTTAATATATTTATATTATATATTTTCTACCAAATATTTTTCCAAGTCACTAAAATTATCCTTTGATTTGATTCATTATTCAAATTTTACCAAACACTATATAATAATCCCATCTATTCGTATAATATAATCCCAATTCCCATCGTCATCATTCATTATTAAATTACGTGGCCCACCTTGTCCTTATCACGATTTTGTTTCTTTATTCATAATTATTAGTGCTATTAATTTTTAAATTATAATGGATTTCAAAATTTACTTGTGCTATATGAAATGAATGTTAAATTAAATTACTTTTTTTCTTGAAAATATTTTTTATTTATTTTAAAATATAATTTAATTATTTTATTTAAATTATAATTATATTATAAATTAACTATTATATTCTTATTTAATATTATATAATTAATAATATTTATATTTAATTATTTATATTTTTAAAATTATAATTATCTTTGATTTAATCAATAATTTTTTTAACTTTTAATATTTATAATAATTAATAATTATTTAATATAAATACATTTTAAAAATAAAAATTTTATAATAAAAATTTTATCTATTAATTAAATATTTAATTTTTTTAATATGTGTAAAATGAAAAATATTCATATTATTTTGAGATAGGAAAAATATTTAAGTTGAAAATTTATAAATAAACATAAATAATTTTTTTTAATAAAGTAATATTATACTCCTCTTAGAATTTATAAATATATGTTAAGAAATAACACATAATTAAGTATAAAAAATAATTTAAAATAAATAAATTTATATTATAAAAATTGAATTTTTTTTTTGTTTTTGTATATATATTAAAATTTCGATAAACAAAATGAATTTTTTTTCTTTTTATAACTTATGTAATTGAATACATAAAATTTTATATTGTCTTAAAAATCAAATACATCTTAAAAATAAGAATTAATAATTGGGTAAATGCAGAAAATAAAATAAAAATTAAATTAATATTATTAATACAGAGATGATAATTTTCTTTGACATATAAAAAGAATTTTACATATTTTTAGAGGGCAAATACTTTTGATAAGTTCAATTATAGAAAATAGTTTGCAATGTGTTAAATTATTACTATATTATTGTGATTTAAAAATATACTTCATTCATATTAAATTATATATATATATAAACGAAGGTGCATTATTGTTTGGCCAAACGAAGACAATTAAATAGCAAAAATTATAAATTTCATGGTGATTAGGCACTTTTACAAGTATTGGGTAAAGAAATATCATATGGTGAATTGAATTTCCATAACATTAGTAATAGAATATTAATGTATATGTCTATTAATATTGAAAAATATTCAAAAAAAAAATTTTTATCTGAAAAATATTCAAAATTGTAGCATTGAATAGAAGGCGGCATTTGACTTTTGAAAGACAAAATTTGAATTATTTTCCAACTAAACAAAGCTTTTGAGTTTTGACCTTCCATCAGACGGGGCCCACTTGGGCTCGAATTTTTCTTCTGCCTCAGCCATTTTATTTTATTTATCGGTGATTTTGAAATTTATGTAGCTTAAAAATTGTCATATATCCTCAAAAAAAAAAAAATGGTATACATATATATATATATATTTTTTGGATTTAGAAAAAAAAATTCATCACAAATTACTAATATATTTTAAACTCCACTAATCATAAGTAGACTTTTTTTTTTTGGATAAAATTATACTTTAGCCTAAAGAAAAAATCTTACAGTTTAGTTTTTTTTCTATCTCTCTTCTCTTTCCCTCAGCTGTCGTTGCTTTCTCTCTATTTTGATATGTGATTTTATTTTATTTTTCTTTGTTTAACATACCGATTTAAGTATTTTCTCCGTTTTCTTTCGCTTTCATCTCTTCTTGTGACTCAATCTCTTCTTTCATTAGTGGTGACTCGATCTGTACTATCATTAATTGAAATCAGTAAGCTTAATTTTTTTTAGCTATATACATATTTTTATTTTGTGAATAAACCCATATTTGAGTAAATATTATCAAATCTGAAAAATGTATGCATATTTATGTTTTACATTATATTATATAAATTTGAAAAAAACTTGCTTTATTTTATTTTATTCTTATAATATTACAACACTCGAATACTCATGTTCGTCTATTCTTTCTTTCTTTCTTTCTTTATTTTAATGCATGAAGGATTGAATAGTTTGAATGGGCGTAGTTGGATTATTATGAGTTTGAATGAGTGTATTTTGGATTATTAAGAGCCGCTGCCATATTTTTTTAATAGTTATTTGAATTGTTATAAATTAATGTAGTAATTTGTGTAAGTTGATACAGGCTTAAGTGCGGGTTAAGTTTTTATTCTTTATGTAGTATTGTTGTTTTTTTTTTTAAAATGTAGTTTAAGTGTTTTATGTAGTTAAAAAATATGTCATTGTAGGTTGATATACATTGATATGGATTGATACATGTTAATATGTGATTATTTAACATTGAATCATCTTTTTGAATGTTGTTTAAGTGGTAAACAATTACTGAGTTTGTATTTGTAGGTTGATACAAGTTGATTTGTGTTGACATGGGCTATTGATATGGGTTGATATGGGCTATTTTGAATTTGTTATGGTTTTATAGATTATGATGTGAATATAATTTAATAATTTATTATTGTCATTATATGATATTGATGGATAGATGCAAACTAATCGGTGGACGAATTCATTTAATAGACAAAATAATAATTTTGCATCAAATATAAGAGGAAATTTGATATAAACATCGACAAATATATTGGTTGAAGTGTTGAATATGTATTCTTAAATAAAATAGCTGATTTCAATGAACTTAAGAAATCAGTATGCGAAACACTTCATATTGACAGTACATATTGAATTCAAATTTATTGCTGGTCATAACACACATTCTCTTTATGATATCGTAAATGATAGATCACTTAAGATATTCATAAACATTGCTATGGAGGATAGACTTAAACATATGCTGATTTGTAAATAATTTATTATCATTGTATTATATATTCACTTAGAACTCATCTACTCATTCTTTGACTCAAATAGTTACTTAGTAACATTTCCACATAATGCTGATTAATTCATCGTATATACATAAATATTCAATCTCACAAACACACACACATATTAGGACATTGCATTATATACACTATCACATAATTCTCATAAACTCAACATAATAATATACGTTGGGCCCTAAGAATTCTCTACACAATTATTAAGTTCCAGAACAATTGATTTGGGCTATCACATCATCAATAATGCATCAGTATCATGACCCAACTAGATCTGCTCGAGTCAAGGCCTAGCTTTGCTCAGGCTTATATTCAATCTCAAACTTATGATCTAGCTCTGTTTAGGTCAAACTCATTCTTAGGACAGCTCTGCTTAGGTCCATTAACATTTGCAACACCGATGTCAACATACACCATTTCAAATCACATTTCCATATTCTCATTTCCTTTCCATTATTTTTCCAAATTTCTTAAATTATCAACTCACTCATGATCACTTTCATATTTTATCTCATTTATCATATTTTCATCACATTTTCTCATTTCTCACAATTTTCACATTTTTCATGCGTGTAGCTATTTTTCATGTTTTCTTTCTCATCACTTATCATATTATTCATTTTCATCTTTTTCTATTATTTTTAGCATATTTCACATTTTTAATATATTTTATCTTTTCCCATCATATTTTTATATTATACACAACTTTATTATATCACACAACAATTCCGACTAGCACATCACATTTTACTACATTTCTTTGTTTATTGAATTTTCCATATACTTTAGCGAATTCCACATTTTTACTAATCACTGAAAGCAAGTTACTTAGACACATTCACAATATAGCCCATATCTACATATTAGTACATAATATAACCTTTCGCCATTTGTCCATATTATATTTCTTTTAAAGTGCACACTAAGGCACGTAACATATATATATATATATATATATATATTTAATAATAATACATATGGATTCATAAATGACAATTTAAAGAATGTCACCATTCTTTAAAGGATGCCAAAATGGATAATGCTACACATACATACTCAAATTAAATGTTAATAAATTTTGTACTAACCTCTTATAATTCCAAATTCAACTCCAAATCACCTTCCAACCCTTACTTTTCAAAAACCCTAAATGCCTCCACTTGGACAACTTTGATTCTTTCATCCTTACATAAAATATTAAGTAGAAATAGGTCACTAAAATCTAAGTTCTATTCATTTTATTCAAAACCATCACCAATTATATAATTTTAAACCAATTTCCAACAAAAACCATCTAATTTCCCTTTCCTACCTTATTCAAACTTCAACACAACTAACTTATTTCTATTATCCAATCATAAAATCATCATTTATATATTAAAACTACATTAAACAAACCATTACAACAATTAAAAACACCTTATCCAAAAATCCTAAATTCACATTCTTGTCCTATAAACCCTAATACAACCATAACCAACTCATCTTCACTTTCAACCATAAAATCATTATATACATATTAAGACAAGTTCAAAACAAACCATATCATGAATTATATGTAGCAGCCCAACAAGCACTGGCTTATGGGCCCAGCCCATTTCACCAGCTTGGCTCCAAGGCCCACTACATGCTAGTTCCCCTCATGGTTTCCCAGAAGAAATGGTATTCGTTGAGTGAAAAGGACGCCCTTATAGAGGTCCTGGAATTGAAATGGGGGAGTTGACTTAAGGTGAAATGGGTTGGTCCCATAAGCCTTAAGCCAAATACTGAGGTAAAATAGCCGGGCCATAAGCCTCAGGACAATTCCTGCTAGGAAACCGTGAGAGGAACTAGCATGTAGTGGGCCTTAAAGTCGGGCTGGTGAAATGGGCTGGGCCCATAAGCCAGTGCTAGTTGGACTGCTACATTAAAAAGGCATCTTTTTAACTAAATTTAGCATAACCCTTCTATGGTAATTGATATTTAGATTTTGCCTTGTATCCAATGGTTTGGGGTCAATAGGACTTTGGTCGAACAAAGAATGTTCAATGTTTGCTTCTATCTCCTTTTTTGATTACTAATTGCTTTCTGGCTTTCTTGTGGTTGTTGTGTTTAAATGTTACTCTCTGCCTCTTTCTTTGTTAAAATCCGGCTACTGTGTTAAAGGTGGCTATTCAATTCTCAATGATGGCTACTGTGTCTATTGTCAATTGTCGCTCTTTATGTATTAGTATTGATTACCAAACTTAATTGTTGGCTACTAATCAATTACTTTTTGATTTCTAAAAGTGGTTCCCCCTTCTGTTGATTATTCCTTCTTATTTATAAGAAGCAATTAGGGTGACTTTTAACTCATCAATCATAATCTAATTCATAAAATGCTCTGTGTATTCGAATGCTTTTGAGTTTAAACCCACTTAGGATGCCTAATTTCACCTGAAAACTAAAGTAAAGCTGAAGTTCAAGACTCATAGAGAATTAACCGAGGCCAATTCACTATGAGGTGGCCTCATAGTGAATATGTCTAGGCCAATTCGCTACGAGGTGGCCTCATAGTAAATTTGGCTAGGCCAATTTGCTATGTGGTGGCTTTTGGCTCGATTTGGACTTCTTAGGATCCGACCGGACGTAGCTTTGATTTTTAAAATTGGACCAGACTTAATTCAGGCCTTTTAAAATCAGACTGGATTTATTTTGATCTTTTTTTATTGAAGCCAAACTTGATTCTGCCTTTTTAATTAGAATCGGATCTATACTGAGCCAAAATTAAAGGTATACACTTTCTTTCCTATAATATTTTCATTTCCTATTTTTCTTTAAAGGCTTTATTGCCCACCAATTCAATCTCTTTCTCACTGCACATGGGCCAATAAAATATAACTCAGAGTATCTTTGATACTAACTAAATTGACTTATTTATTTCTTTTATTTTCTTTAATATTATTGCTTCATTGTATCATATATTTCATGCATTTTATGAATTGTCATTCCATTAGTATAATTTTCATGCAAGAAATTTAAATTTTATAATTCAAATTTTAAATAAGGTCCAAACCAGCCAACTTTATTTAAAAGCTAAAAACCCAGTCCTCTAGTCCATCTTTTGGTTTGAGATTAATATTTTTTATCTAAAAGGTAATTAAATAGAATCAAACGAGATTTTTTTCTTATTTTGCCTTTAAATACAAGATTAAGGTAGCAACTTATTAAAATTAGATCAAATCGAATTAATTAGAACTAAACAAATAGCGACAACTACTATCGCATGAGACCGAATCCAAATAAGCATTTTGATTCCAAGTAGATAGGACTAGTGCTCGAATAAGGCGTTGCACCTTACTACTGTTTATTTTATAAATAGGATGTACACACTTGTGCTTTAATTTCAGTCACCGATTGAGTTTATTTTTCATACATCTCCTAACTGTAATAAGCCTTGATTTTTTTTGTTGTTGTGAGTATTATACTTGGATTTAGCCTTATTCAACTCACATATAAATGTCTTGATCATTTAACAAAAAATATTTATATCTCTCATCATATCTAGTTTCGTGAAGTTCTATTTCTTTCTTCTTTTAGTTTTTAATCCCTCAATTTTGAAGCATTATTTCTAATTGGTTCACTTGTTCCTTAACTCTCACTACTCATTCATCATCCCATTTTATTATTCAAAAATCTAGTTCCTAGTTAGACAAAAAATCTATCTTCTTTACATACAACTCTAAGTTGAATTTATACATCAAGCTCTCCATGACATGATTGTGCTTTGCCTAATGAGTATGATGCTTTCCCTTCTTTTATAACCTTTTCTCCTTCTAATGTTTTGTCATCCTCTTCCTTGTAAGAACTTCCTCTTGTTCCACACCTATAAACACCATCTATGCCCCACTATCACAATATAATGTCACTCGTTCTTAAAATATTATTTTTTGGCCTACACAATTTCCTGAATTTTAATGAAATTTTCATATCAATAAAGATCCTCTACCTCTTGTCATTGAGCCCACTAGTGTTTCTCAAGCTCTAGGATCCACAGTGGACTACTGCTATAAATGTAAATTTGATGCTTTTATTTGAAATAAAATATGATACTTGTTCCTCATATTCATCTTGTTATAATATTATTTGTTGTAAACAAGTGTTTTGTATTAAACATAATCCTAATGGTTGTATTGCTAACTGTAAAGATCCCTCAGTTGCCAAAGGATTTCATCAAAGACCTGGTGTTATTTGCTAAATTTTAGTCTTGTGGTTAAACCTACAAATATTTACACCATTTTATCTCTTCCATTTACACTAAAATTTGACCTATTGTTTGGGATTACCTTAGATACATAAGGAGTAATATAGTGGAATTGTCCATATGGAAGTTAGTGGCAAAAATTAAGAAAAAAAATTATAAGTCATTTACCAATGAGTTCATCATTAGCCTACTAATGATGGGCTTGTCGCTCTGAAATGATGAACACACCATGGATATGATGAGCCTGCTATTTACTCTCATAGTGATGAATAAATCCACATAACCACTATAAATACTCAGTTAAAACATAAAAAAAAATGGGAGGAGGATTATAAGGTTTTGGGACTCGGAGGTTTAAGAAAAAATAGAGGTCTTGGAGATTGTAGTTGCCCATGTCCAATCCTTACAAACCCTTCTTGGTGAGAATAAAAGAGAGAAGAGAAGGGAGGAAGAGAGAAAATAAAAGAGAGAAAATAAAGAAAAGAGAAAGAAAAGAAAAGAGAAAAAAGGAGAGAGATTGAAAGGGAATAAATAGAAAAACCCCAAGCCAAAAACTCCAAAACCCCTAACTTAAAGTCAGATCTACCTTAGGCTTGGACTTTCGAAGGAGAAAATGTAGTGGATCTAGAGCTTTTAAAGGAGGAGCCAATGATAGGAGTTTACTTCTTTAAACTCTAAACCTTTTATGTTTTCCTGTTTTGTTGTTATTTTTGTTTGATTCTTTGTTTATTTTTCTTTTGGTTTAATAATGTGTATCTATATGTTAAAAGTATGAAAAATGTGGTTTTAGGTTTATAGTTAAATAAAATGGTTTTTGTTTAGTATAAGTTTAAATATATTGTTTTATTATTTTGTTTATATTTGTTGGTTTGTTTAGGTTTGATTTAAAAATCATGTTTTTATATGTTTGGTTGGTTTTCTAGAATCATTCTTTTTTCCCTTGTTGTGTTTTTTTGGATTGAAGATTAATAAGCCCGTTAGTCCTTATTGACATGCTCATTAATCTTCCCAAAAGCATGTTTTTATGCATTTTGTATAGTTTTCTGGGTGTTTACTTTTATTTGAGTTTTTTTTTTTGTTGAAAATTAATGAGCCCATCATTCACCACTGACAATATCCTTCTCACAATAAGTTAAATTATTTACTAATCCAATCCTAATTCTCAGTCAGTTCTGAGTGGTAACTTCATTCGATCAACTCACAATCATGATATACATGTAATACGTTCCACAAAATATTTCTCAATATTGCAAGCCTATGAATCACACTTGAATAATGTAGAAGTGATACAAAGTTCGAGTATGACTTTCCATCTTGGTTCATGATATATGTAGGTTTTAATACATAGCAATTTGCTTATTTAATTTCAATAAAGTTCCTTATAGCTAACAAAGCTATACCATATAGGTACGTGATAATGTTAAACAATCATTAAAGCTTTAGCAAAAGTCCCATTAATAAATGCATATTGTTGTGGAAGATAATGTCAATGGTTTTAAGTATGTGATAATGTTGAACATTTATTCATTAAACCATTAACAGAAGACTCGTATGGCATGTAATAATGGTGTTTGTATTAAAGATAGTAATTACACAATGATGAGACAAACTACGATTGTCATTTAATAAAGGTGGTTGCGTTGGAGT
This sequence comes from Garcia nutans, assembly GCA_947685225.1. Classification (NCBI taxonomy): domain Eukaryota; kingdom Viridiplantae; phylum Streptophyta; class Magnoliopsida; order Malpighiales; family Euphorbiaceae; genus Garcia; species Garcia nutans. The sequence continues at coordinate 14,032,280 of CANTUV010000041.1, forward strand.
ATCATGGATGTCCAATTAAGAGAATGGTGCTATTTAAGTATGAATAGCTTGATTAGAGAAAAATTTGAATTAAGATTCACAAGCAATATAAATTTGTGATATTAACCACATATGAACAAAAATGTTGAAGAATTATATTTTGGCAATGCAAGCATCCTAAGTATATTATGTAAATTATCCAAGTTTCAAATGTGACGGTTGCAAATTAAAAGCTAGGAAGAGAGGGAGGGGGTTATTAAAATGCCTGTTGAGTAGACAACAACGGATTTTGAGCCATTCCAAAAAGAAGAAATAAAGATTCAAAATTTAAACCATTTGATGTTATATCCAAAAATAAAAGAAATAATCTTAATAATCTAGGTGTTGAATTAGTAAGATTCAAAATAATGATATTGATTTAGAAGTAGAGGACGAAAATGAATTTGAGTCAATGGGACAATGATGATGATGAAGAAAATGATGATGATGATTGTGAAGATTTTCACATGGAATATAGAATGAAATTTAATATTGCTTTCTAAATTGGTCGCTATTTAAATAACTTGTTGTAGTAATATTTTTCAATTTTATTATTCGCGGATATTACTGGGGAAGCTACTTAAGGATCTTATCTTGGTGGTAGAGGGGCCAGAGGGGCACCAGCTGGTAGGAGGTTTATCCTCGACATCTACATCCTCTACCCTTATATAGGAGATAACCATTGATAAGGTATTTTCATTAGCTGTTCCACCTTGTGGTTTATTTGATACACCTTTTCTATGAACTATATGTGCTAAGGATAGGAAGATGTAGATTGTAATGAGTTGAGAAAAGTAAGGAAACAAATTTTGTTTCTTGCCTTTTAATTTTTCACTTGCAAAATTTTTTTAATTGAACATTTGTATATTATTTCAGGGTTCTATGACTTAATGAGCATGCACATTCCACCATATCTATTTTTAAGAAGAAACTTGATGTATATGACCATAATTGGGCATCAATGTATTAGAGCACTCAAGACTTCTATTGGGAGGAGTTTAGGTTACGAACAATATATTTATTTATTTTTGCTTCACTATATTGTGAATTGTATTCGCAAAAATATTGCTACTAAGACTCAGAAAATAAAGTCTCAAGTGAAAGGGGATTTAGAGAATTTGATAAGAAAAAATTATTCCCACTTGTCTCAGTAGAGGAATTTAGTTGTTGGAACTGATCAAGTGTTTAGAGGAATACTCAAGTGCAGAGTCACATTGAGTTATGTTTTTATTAACTTATAAACACAATTTTTCTCTCTCTCCAAATCCCTTCCCATCAAAATCCACTCTTATCTAAAATCAAATTTCTAAGCTTCCTTTTAGGTTTTCTTTTAATATTTTTGTACCCTTTTGAAACTTTTGTTGCTGGTTTGATATTTTTTATATTTTTCTTCATGAAATGCAATTGATTTATTCTTTTGCAATGTATGTTATTCAAGGAAAATGTATTTTCGAGATTAGGTTTTAGATGAGAAGGGATTTGGAGAGAAAAAAAATGTGTTTATAAGTGATGAAAAATGTGACTCAATATGACTTGGTATGATTCAATGAGTTTATATTTATATGTTAAGAAAAACTTGAATTCAAGGGGCTATATGGTTCAATTGAAAGTTTAAGGGAACAAATTGACTAAACGAGTAAAGTTTTATGAGGCGACATATGTATTTGACTCTTGTTTTTTAAATTTGGCAAATAAAATTAATTTTATTATAATAATGCAATTTGTATAAGCCATTTTATCTATTGTATTTTAGTAATATCTATTAGATTATGTGTTAAACTACACATTTTATGTTGTAGGACAATATCTCTGCTAGGCTCCAAATTCATTCTTAAACTATAAATTTTATGTTGTAAAACCATATTTCTGCTAGGCTCAGAAAATATTTTACACATATAGATAGAAGTGATAGTTCACACTCTATACACACTTCTTATTTTGCAACTAATTAAATTTTATATAAATTGATAGTTTGTTGACCATATATTTGTGAATTAGTAATGAAATAAAATAAGAAATTATTTTAATTGATTGTGTATAAATATTTATACAGAGCCGTTTCTTCTACATGATATTAGTGTCTTGCAGTCTTGGATTTGTTATAAAAAAAATACTAATGCTCAAATTTAAATCAAATATATTCAAATATTCTCAATATATTCAAATAATAAAGCAATTAAACTAAATATAATTGATCAACTGAATAACAATTATTTTAAAACATGATAATCATGATCCACATCCATGATTTTTCATTTTGATTTTATTTCATTAATTAATCTATGTTTTTAAAAGAAAAAAATATTATTATTCAAAATTTTTTAATTTCTTAGATTATAAAGCAAACACTTCACCATTAATAATTTGGAATGTTGTTGTTATTTTGTTTTATAAAATGTTAAGGTTTCTTGGCTCACGCTACTCTTAATACTGACAGGATTAGGAGAAATAAAATATGGGACAAGATCCTTAATCATAGCAAATTAGTTTCATTAAGTTAATTAACTAATTAGGAGTGGAAGATTAAATTCGTTGAATAAGATTCTTGAAAATTGACTTTCTATCAATTATAAGTGTCTCGTTCAGATTATTTGTTGAGGATGTTCCTTTAAGATGAGGAGCCTTTGGCTCTCATAAGCCAAAGTGTTTCAAGGAGCTTTACTTCTTTTTTCCCCTTTCTATTCGATATATTAGCGCCCATCACGAATTCTATTTTATAAAAAAAAATTACAAACTATATGAATTGAATTTTGAAAATTTTGACATTTTTGAAATTTAAACTCGCCTAATAAAGAAGTTTAATAAATTAACAAAGCAAAAAACTTTGTGGAAAAATTAATAGCATATTGAAAAATCTGATAAAAATTAATTATTATGAAATTGATAGTTGTGAAGTTGAATTGAAAGAGTACATTAGTTTTCCAACTAATATTGGTAGCGTTCAAAATAACTAGAAGTAATAATTAATGAATATTTTTTAAGAGGAAATTATACTATATATGATTTTTGCTCTTAAAATATCATTTTTACGGTTGTTTTTGTTTTATAAATTTTTACGTCATTGGATTTGTATTTATACTGTTTATGGTTTTATTCTTTTCTTCTGTACCTTTTTTTTTACTCTTTCTTCTCTGATTTTCTTTCTTCGCTCACATTTGCTTTGAACTTAAACAATAGTTTTCTCATTCTGCTCCACAAAATTTCTCTTCTTGTCAGTCATCCCAACTACTTTTATCATCTTTCTCGAGCTAGCCAAGCCCACCATCCACCTTTACCACTATCATCTCAAAACCTTACGTGAAATACCATTTCAATATCTAAGCTGTGAGGTCGCATAATTAATAATGAGTCTCTGCATGTTTCCTTACGCTAATCTCTCTTTTTATTATCCAATTATCTATTTTTTATTCCAATAAATTTTCTTTGTTTTTGTCCTTTTTTGATTGAGAAGGACTTTGCTTAATTTTAGTGGCTCAATATTTAATATGTAAGTTTCACTACTTTAAACTCAAAAAATTCTCTTACAATTTTTTTTTTCATATTGTTGTGTTTGTTCACTTAATTGGTAAAACAATTAAGATCTCTGGATTATAATCACACCTTCACCTTTTTGCTCTAGCAACATCTTCATTCTCCTATTCTTTGTTAAAACTTGCTTTAGACATGAAGGAAAAGTTTCAAATTATGAGATACCAAAAATATATTTAATGCATACCATTAATGATGATTAACATTTTTAGTTTTTTTTTTTAAAATTGCAAGTCAATATATATAAAATAGTTCCAAATACCTAAAATATATTTCACTTATGCCATTTTTGGGAGTACCATTATTAGATTTTTTAAGTTTGCAATATGTATATATAAAATAGTTGCAGATACTAAAAATATATTTAACATATGTCATTTTCTTGTAGTTGGTATTTTTTATATTTTTTCAAACTTGTAATTTGTGTATATAAAATAGTTACAGATACCTAAAATATACTTAAAACATACTATTTCCTTTAGTTGGTATTTTTATGTTTTTTAAAGCTTTTGATTTGTATATATAAAATAATTGTAAATACCTAAAATATACTTAATGTATACCTTAATTTTAAGAACTAAAATTTTTAGTTTTTTCAAATTTGCAAATTTTATATTTTTTCAGGTTTTAGATTTGTATATATAAAATAGTTGCAGACACTGAAAATATATTTTATATATTATTTTCTTGTAGCTAGTATTTTTATATATTTTAAACTTGTGATTTGTGTATATAAAATAATTACAAATACCTAAAATATACTTAATATACACCACCTCCTGAATTAAAATTTTTAGGTTTTTCAAATTTGCTATTTATATTTATAATATAGTTTCACATGTCTAAAATATACTTAACGTTTATCATTTAATGAGAATTGACACTTTCAATTTTTTAAGTTTGCAATCTTATAAAATAATTCTAGATACGAAAAATATGTTTAACTAGTTGTACTTATATCATTTCCTGTAAGTTGGCATTTTTATTAAGTTTTTAAAATTTAAAATTTATATTTATATATAATTATATATTAAAAAATATATTTAATGCATATCATTTATTGGGAGGACCAAAATGCTGATTAAATAAAATTTATTATGTTTAACAATATTTTTTATTTTATGGAAATAGTTTTATTTGAATTTTGTAATTTGGTTGCTTTTTTATTATTATTATATTTGATTTATTTTATATTTTCAAATAGGATGATTTCTTATACTTGACTTTCACTGACAAATAATAATAAAATTTTAAAATTATAATTAAAATTTATGATTAAATACCAAATTTTAATAATAAAATTTCAAATAAGGATATAAATTCAACTCTCGTAATCTTACAGATAATTTTAGTGTCAATAAAATTAAACTTAAAGAAAGAAAAAAATTAAAGAAATTAGTAAAAAAATTTAATGTAAGTTAAAGAAATAAAAAATTAAAGAGAGAAATAATATATATTCGTAAGGATAAATAAAATTTCAAAGATAGTAATTGGAGGAGAGAAAGAAAGAAATGTATAAATGGATGAGGAAAGAAGGAGAGAGAAAATGAAACAAAAATAAAAAATAGTAGAAATGTAAAAATTTAAGAAAAGGTAGTATTTTTGTAAATTTTTTGTTTGGATATTATTTTTGTAAATATTTTTTTCCTTTTTAAGTTATTTTTACAAAGTTCCCTTTTTTTAAAGCACTAATTAAGAAGTAGGTATTTAAGGAAAAAAATAACTATATATTATCTAAATAACAGAAAAGTAAAAAAGCTTAATTTATCACTTATTGAATTTAAAATTTAGTTAAATAAAAGAAAAATTAAAAATTTTGACATCTCACTTAAAATATAGCTGTAATAACTAAAGGCACTATAATAAACTAAAATTAATACTCACTTTGTCGCGAATTAATAAATACATTTTTTTAGAATTCTTTTAGTTAAAAAATATAAATTTATATAAATTTTTCTTATTTTAGAATGAAAAATAGTTATTAAATATTTTAATAAATAACATTAAACATGAATATAATATTGATTTAAGGCGAATTAGAAAATGAAGCTGTCTCAAAATACACTTTTTTTCTCACACTAGCTTACATCATATCACTGAATTTCCTTTAATTCTAATTAAAGCCTTCCATGCATTTTTTTATTATAAACACTCTAGACTTAGCCAAGTTCCATTTCATGCCATCTTCCTGATTTGTCTGCACATCATTCTGCCTGATTGTTGTATTCATTTTCCTCCTTCTTTTTTAGTCTTATTAATTTGTTGCGTTTTCTATGTTTTATAAGGATTAATTGTGTTAAATCTCTTTCATTATAGTGTACTTGGAAAGATATGTGTAAACAAGCTGAAACATTGGGGCTGTTTAGTTGTAAAAAATAACTCTAATTTTTCAGAAAATATTTTAAAGGAACATGAAAAATAGAATTTATTGTTTAGTTAGATATATTTTCCTTTAAAAATTAGAAAGTAGTTTGAAAAAAGTTTTCTACATTAATTAGCTAGCAGTTAAATTTTAAAAACTATCTTTAGTTGTTTCTTGATGGAAAATATGCTCTTAAAAATCGATAGAAATTTCTTTTTCACTTCGATAAATTTTTTTTTTTCACTTCGATTCTCATAGACCCATTTTATATTTATATTTATATTTACATTTATATTTTTTGAAAAATAGTTAGAAAATGAAAATTTTAAAAATTAAAAAACATAAAAGAAAACTAGAAAATGGAAATAAAAAATATTTTCTATAACTAAACAACCTCTTAAATTTCTGTAGGAAAACTGCACGCAATGGCGTGCTCATGAACTTGCTGTGCAGATGATGAGTAGGTTATCTGAAAAAGAAAGAGAAATCTAGAAGCAAAAACAATGGCATGGGCGTGCCGTGCAAATTATACACGTGCGCGCACAAAATTTCTCTTTTGAATGATGGAACAAAAATGGGTACGAAGTGTTATCTTTGGGTACAGTCGTACTAACTTAATTTGCATAGCCACGCATATTCAATACGTGTTGGAAGTTATGATTTTGCAAGGAAAATCTCTTTGAAACCCTAGTTTCACCCTGATAAGCAACTGAGCAGTATATATATGAGGAGCAACCAACTTTAAGGGGCACCTTAATATTCATTAGATATCTTTGGTTCTTGGCAAAGGGAGATAGCAGCAACTAGGGCAAGAAGATATTTCAACCTAATTTTGGAGCTCCATTCAATCCCAAAAGTGCAAATTTCATATTTTATTGAGAGAAACTTTCATCTTTTTTAATTCTTTTTAGTTTATTTTCTTTTTATTTCTTGATTGATTGTCAATAAACTCTTTCACTTATTTCTTTAGAACAATTTCTTTATTATTTGATTTAATTATGAATAATTTATTCCCTTAAGTGAGATTAGATGGATTCAATTGTTTATTTCTATGAATTCCTAATAAAGTTCTTTTATATTCTTATTAGTTAATTATTTTGTTATTCTTGCACTTAAGACTAATAATCAATTGGCTATTAATTATTTGTCCTTTGTATTGTGTGATCAGTGAGAGTTGAGCACAATATAGATTAAGAAATAAGAACTTGAAAAAATTGAACTTAGAGATAAGAATTGTTTCTAGAGAATCATTGAAGGATCCTTTTGATTTATTGGCTTGTTTGCTTATAATCTCACGAAGGTAGGGAATTAGAATAATATAATTGCATGTCTTATTACATGAGAAAGAGTATGACTGATCTTTATAGGGAGATTAGTTATAAAATAACTATGATATAATAGATTAAATTAAATAAGATTTATAGGATAACAATTTGATAAAATCTAATCCTTCACTCTAATTGATTGTAGAACTAGAATTTAGTTAATTTATCAAACTCTTTAGTTTCTCCAAATAATAAGAAAATCTGATTAGGTTACTTAGAATACATCTTCCTTAAGGGTCTGGAAGGCTCAAACCTCTTTTTTTTTTTCCAATAATCCTTCACTCTGGCATATTTAGGCACTTCTGGATCCCTTCTATTCACGGCTAGAAACTTACAATCAATGTTTGTGCCTTCAAACCAAGGATCAAATCAAAAGAACATGTTGTCTCTTGCCAATTAATAACTAAATAGTGTTTTGTACTTCTCTCTAAGCTTAACAATGTGCCTCTAAACCTAGATAGCATCCAACGGTTTAGTTATACCCAAAAGAAATTTACATTCTTTAATTTGTTTTTAATCACCCATATAGCCATAAAGCTTTTAGAACATACTAGGTAGGCTTGGCAGTGGGACGGGAATCCCCATTTTCAGTTGGAATTTTCCTTGAACAGATGGGATTCCTTGTATCTTTTTCCCCATGAGGGTGAAAACGAGGAGTATGCTCTGTCTTGTGGGGATCTTTATCCCTACCTTGTGAGAATCCGCAATATATAAAAGCGTGTGTATATATATAATATATAGTATTGTATATATTATATTATAAAATTTTTATATTAAAAATGTTTTACAATATTATTATTTATTAGATGCTGAGGCTGATTTGCTGGAGTAGTATAAAATTCTAATTAATACACATAACTAGGAGTAATATATACCAATGAGAGTATATTCTTCTTTTAGATTATGAAAACATTGTAGTTTTATTAAAATAAAAAAAATCAAAAGGAAATAAATTCCATGCGGAGACGTAAATGAGGCTTAATCAGTCCTTGTTTATGGGGTACGCTTAATTTCATTCCATGGAATAAGCTTCTTGACCCTAAACCTCCCTCTCGCTTTGGTTTGCATACATTCTTCCACGCTACAACCCTGTAATGTTCTATTCACAAAAATCAATCTCCAGTATCACAGCTTGAGGTAATATGAAGATACGAAACAAATAAGTAAAATACTATAATTGATTGTGTATAAATATTTATATACTGTCGTGGCTTCTATGTTATTGGTGTGCTGCAGTCTTTCGATTTTGTTATAAAAGAAATAATAATAGAGAAATTTAAATCAAATATATTAAACTTGATTAAAAAATACTAAACCAATTAAAAAATATAATTTATAAAAATCAATAATAATCGTTTTAAAACATGCCACTTTCATGATATTCCATTTTGATTTATATTTCATTAATCTTTTCTTTTTAAAAGGAAAATTATCATCAAACTTAATGTTTTTTTTTTTTATTTCTTAGATTATGAAACACACTTCTCCATTAATAATTTGGAATCCATCTCATGTTGTTATTGTTTAATCTTATTAAATCTTAAGCTCCCTTGACATGTTTTTTTTTTTTTTATAAGAAACCTCCCTTGACATGATTAAGAGAAATAAAATATGAGATAAGATCCTCAATCACACCTAATTCATTAATTTAATCTTTGCATTATACAATCTAATTAATTAATTAGAAGTGGCAGATTTAATTCGTTGAATAGGATTCTTGAAAATTGACTTTCTTAAAAACTTTTTTTTTTATTTTTTTGTTAAAAGAAAGATTTTAGAACTTGATTACTAAACATACATCTTCTTTAAACTTCTATTGCTAACTAATTTGAAGCTAACCTTGTCTCTTTAGAAAATATAGAATTTATAAAAGGATTTGTCTTAAAAGTGTTCTTAAGTATTAATAAAAAAAATGATATTATTCATAAAAGATTAAGATATTAATTAAAAAAGTAATTTGGATTAGAGGGGATGATATTTAATGTTCTATGAAAGAAACTTTCTATTTTAAAAGAAAATCTCCATTTGCTCCAAATTTTCTTTTTAAATTTTGATTTTTAGTTCATAAAAGGAGTTTAAAATTTTTTTAACTTGTAAAATATGATAATAAAATAGATTTAATATATATTTTTATAAGTAAAGGCTATATAAAAGTTTTTTATCTTACATATTACAAAATAAATCTTCTTTTACATGTTATATTGTGCTTTATTTTTTAAACAAGCATTGGGTTTTATTTAAATGAGTAAATAAATGAGAAAAGCTAATCAAAGAAATCATTTTTTATGTCATAAAGTTAATTCGCCGTATGAGATGATAATTTTCATATCAAAATTGAGTCCACACAAATACAATAATCTTTAATTCAAATTTACTAATTTTATGTTGGATTAAAAATTATATTTCATATAATTGTGTATAAAAATATTAATAAAAAATGAAAATATTCTTAAAAATACTTTTTTATTTTTTAAAAATATTCATTTTTTAACTTTCAATTTTTTTTAAAAAATATCCAATTTTTAAAATACACATCTAATATGTGTTTAATATATATCTAGTATATGTTTAGTATATCAGAAATATACATACAAGATATTTTCAGTTAATTTTTTTAAAAAATATATTTTTTAAATTTTTTTAAATATTGTAAACTATTTTTTAAAAAAATTGAAAAATGTCAAACAGCAAATTGTTTTTAGGAAAATTTATAAAAATAACTTAAAAATTACCAAAATACTATGCAATAATTTTTTTTAAATGCAGTGCATTTACTCAAAGTTGCAAAATATAGTATATTTTTAGTATATATAGAGTATATTTTTTTTATAGGTTTGGTATTTTTTTTGGTATATTTACTGTAAAAATTTAAAAAGGATTTTGAAAAAAGTGCTTTTGTAAACTAAAAAAATAGTTAAAAAGTACTTTTGTAAACTAAAAAAAATAGTAAAAATAAAATTTTGAAAAAAAAGTAGTATTTTGTGTAATTTCCTTTTTTTTTTCTATTTTATATTCTCATCCATTATTGGTGGAGCAATTTTAAGGCAAGTCCAACCTAGTTCATTTTTAGACATTAGAATGTTGGGCTTCTGGCTTTTGACAAAGGAATTTTACAAAGCAAAACGCGAAAGGGATTTTTTTTTTTAATATGAAAGTTAAAAAAATTAAAAAATATATAAAATTTTTGAAATTACAAAAGTATGGAGTGTTGTCATCCTATAAAAAGTTTTGTCAATTGTTGGACTTAAATGTGCTGCATATGAATCATCGATATATTGTATATATGTTGTAAAATTTTTCAAAAAAATAAAAATAAATTTATTTCAAATATTAATTTATAAAATAATAACTTTAAAAAAAATAATATCAGTTTATAAAAATTTCTCAAAAAAAAATCCTAATAATAATATTTTATATATTATGAATATGTTGTAAATATATTATATTACAATCTTTATATACAATAATATATTGTGTATATGCTGCATATTTGTTATCGTTCAATCTTTATATGTTTTATAATATTTAAATGTTACTTAATTGTAGTATATATATTGTAAATATATTATCTTTCAATTTTTTATATAGTGTTTAATTATAACATAAATATTACAGATTTGTTATACATATATTGCAGATATATTATGTTTCAGGATTTAAATATTACATATATGTCTTATATATTGTGTATATATTGTTTCACATTCAATATTTATATAAAAATAAATAATACAAATATAAATCAAAATGAAATAAATATAATTCAAAAGAAATGAGATATACTCATTCAAAAAATAAAACATCAAAAAATAATAAAAATTTTATAAAAGGAAAAATTTTCTTCGAAGCTTTTTATTGAATATGTAAAATATATTGCAATTGAGGGAAAAAAAACTCTAATATTATAATTGAACAACACCAAAATCAAAATAAAAAAAAAATTACAAACACAAAAAAGAGATGCACAATCTTAGATTTCTCAAAATCTACAACTGTATGGAGCCATTAGGAAAGTTGCGTCATCCTAATGACCTAAATTTTTTTTCAGAAGAGCTAAGATATCTAGAATGGGGTCATTAGCCGTTGGAATCTTTGCCACTGAAGAAAGAAAGCAATAAGAGGCACAATAAAAAGGAAAACATGAGAACGTGGGACACACTATTAAAAACAGTAAAATTGAAATAAAAAAGATAAAAATAAAAAATAAAAATATGTACCATATATTTGAAAACAAAATTTGAAAAAGTTAATTCATGTAATTTTCTCTTTTGACAATCGTAATGGATATACGTGTTCATTTATGGGGTTGGGTTGAATTTGTGTCAAACTTAAAAACTTCAAAATTGAATATATATATATATATATATATATAATTGCCACAAGGATTATTGTTTCTTGTAGTAGTGAAATTTCCTTTAAACCATGCTCATTTCTTAGATTTTCAATTTTACCCATTTATCTCCCTCTTTTTTCTTTGCTTTTGCTTTTTTCTATTTTTGATTTTACCATTATTGTTTTTTTTTTCCTTTTTTCCTTTCATATTCATAATGGTTATGATAAGCTGCAAGCAAATGGTTCTTTTACCCAATTGGTCCCCTCTTTTTCCTCCTTTTTTTTTTTTTTGCCAGTAAAGTAAAAAATTTTATTAGATAAAGAGAATAAATATAATAACCCAAAAAGAGTTAGGACATAACTCCTTTAAAATAAAATACCAGATGCTAAACTATCTACTATTAAAATCAAAATAAAACCTAAATATAAAGATTACAATACCAAAAGGTAAACAATCTACTAATTTAGGATATAATTCCTTTGAGATAAAATACTATAAGCTAAACCATATACTATTAAAATCAAAATAAAACCCAAATATAAATATTACAATACCAGAAGCTAAACAATCTACTATTACATAGAGACAAACATATAGAGAGATAGACACCAAAAACCCAAACATACTTGTAAACTCTTAATTTTGGCCTGTAATGAATTTGGTTCTAATTAAAAGGTCCGAATAAAATATGGTTCCAATTAAAATACCCTAATCAAATCTGGATTTAATTAAAAAAGCCCAAATCAAAATTCAATCCCAATTAAAAAGCTTAAACCGAGTCTGATCCAATTTAAAAGGCTAAAATCATTGAACCGGCCCAAAACTCATGATGAATTGGCCAATCTCATGTCCAATTAGCCATGAGCCTTATGGTTGGCCTAAATTTAGCAATCTTAATTCTACTAAAACTCAATTAACTTGGATAAACAAGTACCTTTCCTAATTTAATTGGGATTATTTAACTAAAGTATGGCCGGATGTTGCCCTAATATAGTCTAAAAAAGCCAATTGACTGGAACAATGAAGCGGCAACCACAATTAAGAAGCAATAGCCACATTTAGTAATCAGAAAGCTAAAATTAGAAATTAAGCAGTAATCTAGAAACAAAAAGAAAAGAGAGACAGGGAGCAATCAAGAGACAGTAGCCAAAAACTTATGAGTAACAACAAAAAATCTTCAGATTATTTAAACTCAGCCAAGAAATTTAGTTGATCTAGATTATCCAAAGCTAAAGCAATTGTGCAAATAGCTGAGCTTGGTTCAACAAAAATATTTTGATGGAGCCAACAACATAGTTATAATTTTTATTAACTAATTATATTTAGTTCTATTAATCATCTTCATTGTTTAATCTTGTAGAGTTTACTATCCTTTTAATTTATTAGTTTGATTTTGAAATCCCATTTAGTAAACCATAGCCTTGGAATTAAGTTAGGGTTTGCATGTTAGTTTTGTAATCTAAAACCATAATTTTTCATATTAAACCCTAGTTTTAACATTAAAACCCTAATTGCATTCTCAAACTCTATTTTATAAATCATTTACCTTTCGGGGGGTGCTGCCCTAGATCCTCTGCAAGGGACACTGCCCCCTTGACCCTCGCCCACTAACTGTAAAACTGTCATATCCGTTGCACTCTATATTTCATTAATAGGTTAATATTAAGATATATTTGTAGATTGCAATTTTGTGATTAATCTTAATTTTCTTTTAATTAAGCCCTAATTTTATAATTCTTTGTATGATGATTATTTATATGTTTGTGAATTGTAGTTTTTATTATTTGAATTTTAAGGATGTAAAAGACATGTTTTCACTTGTGAGTTCTTTATTTATTTAATTTATTTAGTTTATATAATTTAATTTATTTATGGAATTTGAAATAATTATAAGGAACACGTTTTTACCTTTTAGTGGGCGTCCTATTTTATTTGTTTTATATGGATCTTAGACATTTGTAATGACATATTTTTATATTGTATAGGTGCCCATTTTGTTTTATTTATTGATTTATAATATGATATTGTTTATTTCAATATTTGCATGTATTATGAATAATATCATAATAATTTAAGAATTCAATAATATTTAGACCTAAAAAGAAGACCGTTTCAATGAACTAGGCATTATAGGGTGCTGCATCACTTATCACATTCTCTATGCATGTCCTACTTTTTGAACCTAGTAGATGTTAGGAAATCTTTAAGAATCGAGTCATCCACCTCTTTCTATCTTTCTGGTCCATTCGGGTAATGACTCCTATTTTTCGGATTTAGGCCCGTGTTTTTTAAGATCCAGAGCCTAACAATGTGGAAGTTGCAAGAACCATTTCACTAGAAGTAGGGGCAAAAATATCCACTTACAATAATCCTTACTTGAAAAAAATATAATCCATAAAATCTGCTTGGAAGATTAGACTGCTTCTGGAATCAACCATAATGTAAGAACACAAAGCACCTTAATGGAAGACTAACATAATTATGACAAAAAAGAAGCTTAACAGTCAAGAACTTATAGCAAATCGTAGTACGAGTGACCATTCTCAAAAGGACCTTTACTCTAGATAGCAAAGGGATATAGGCATATAGCCAATGGAGCGCCTTCATCATAGAAAAAAAAGGATGATAACAAAGAGCAGAAATACTGTGCTTAAAACCAATGACTATGAGTCCTAGCAATAAGCCATAGGTATGTATGTAATACTTTTATATCCTATATACGTATAATATATATATCTCGTATATATAAAATACGCATATAAAGTATAAGAATGCTACAAATCAATTTAATAAAATAAATAAAAGAAAAATTATATTCTCAATTTATTCTCTCAAACAATTAAAATGTATTTTTAAAATGTAAATAAAATATTCATAATTAATTCTAATTACCCAAAATAAGTTTTTTTTTATATAAAAATCTCCGAAAAAAATTCATCAGAGTTTTGTCTATAAATTGAACATTCTAAAAATCAATATTTACTCAACCTACATAAAAACACACTCCTAATAAAACAAATCAACATTTCACCTCAACTTTTCAATTTCTCAACATTTCCTTCAAAACCTTTTAGTAGGTACATATATATATATATATATATATATTTATAAAACTTATATGCAATCCATTATCACAAAAGTAGTCCAAAAATTCTTTATATTTTATAATACTCCCAAAAATATAAATATAATATACATAATGATGAAATGTACTATAAAACATAACATATATATAGTGGCAATTGAGTCTGATCTTGTGGCAGTTAAAACTCACTTCAAGCACACTAGTCCCAAACCTAGACTTGACCAGGTTTAGGTGAATTTTTCGGATCTACCAGATCAACCCTATCAACTGTGCGATGAATTACAATTACACTAAGCTAAAAGCCTAGCGGTATAAACATTGATAACAATAAAATTTAAATACAATATCAATGCTTAATTCTTTTATGCTATATCACAATGTGGCATCCAAGCTCACTTTTAAACATATTCTTTC
Source organism: Garcia nutans (assembly GCA_947685225.1). Classification (NCBI taxonomy): domain Eukaryota; kingdom Viridiplantae; phylum Streptophyta; class Magnoliopsida; order Malpighiales; family Euphorbiaceae; genus Garcia; species Garcia nutans. The sequence goes on from CANTUV010000041.1 coordinate 14,047,345, forward strand.
ATCATTTACTAATTCACATAAATACATATACAAGCATGGGCCCAAACAAACTAATACATTATTCAAATTTTAGAGTTACTGTTTTGGTCTAAATTGACACTAAGTGTCTAGCCCCGAAGGTAAATCAAAGTAATGCTCAAAAGCTAGCCTCGAAGGCAAATCATATCACGGTGGCGCCAAGCGTCTAGCCCCGAAGGCAAATCATGTATCAGTGACTCATAGAGTCTAGCCCTGGCAAAAAATAATGAGGATAACCTCATAGGCATGCCGCCAAATACAGAATTCTAAAAATTGAGTAACATATTAGGCACACAAATAATTCATATTTTCCATATTCAACTTTTTCTGATTTTCTCATATTCAACTAGGCACATTGCCTTATTTCTCATTATCAATTAGGCACATTGCCTCATTTTTCTCATATTGCTTCATTTTCTCATTTTTTTTTTATCACATTGTATCATTTTTATTTTTATTTTCATTTATATCAATGTCAATTTATCATATCTCATCATGTTTCATCAATTCATCACAATGCATCACATTTCACATTAAAAATATATTACCCAAATATTTTTGGGTCATTCTCACATAATACATATAAATAACATTTTGTTCAATTTAGCCATTATCAATGGCTTTTCATAATTGTGAACCTTGGGTTCCGCCCGAAAAGGATTCGAGCGAACGTTCACTCGTTGTCAGGAGTCGCCACTCAGTTTTTTCTATTCAAAGGGAAAAACTAAGAAAACCCTTGTTTGACTCCAATTAATGCTTCCAATGTAAAGGCTTCTGATCTACGAACCCAAGGAGGATTCGGGGACTATGTCATGCATTTGACTAACTTGCAAACAAAAGGAGCAAAGAAATAAAAACAGACAGATTGTTAGTAAATTGTGGACTTGCTATTTGGGGTGAATCCCAAATATGCCTACATACTCCCGTTTGAATAGGAGATCAAAGCCCATGTAGTTCGGAAAAGCCTATTTAAAGGCGATGAAAATTATGCTTCATGCATGTGTGCGTGTATGCTTCGTGCATTTTTCAGGCATTTTGCCAGAGTTGTGAGTTTTAGCACTTAGTGCAAAAATTGTATAATTTCGGGTACTTGGTACCAAAAGAGTTCGATTTAGGCTTCATGCCAAATTTTGATCTTAATTGTAATATTTAAATACTTCGTATTTAAAGGATGTAATTTAGGCTCCGTGCCAAAAGGTTGATTTTATTCACGGCTTGATGCCGAAAGGTTGATTGATTTAATCCATTAGGCCTTTAGATCTAAAAGGATTAGATCTTTGACCAAGAAGAAATTAAGAAGAAGATTAGAATGCTTATGATATGCTCGAATTGACCAAAGATGAATTATGATATTACCTTGATTAGAATTTTTCCACTTCTAAGTTCCAGATCTTGTTTCCTTGCACTTTTAAGTATGATTCTTGCTTTCTACAACACAATATTAGAAATTCTTAAGCATAAAAATTTCGTCAGCACCAGGGCGTGGGATCTTCGAAACTTTTTTTTTTCTGAAAATCTGAAGCCTATTTATAGGCAAAAAACCGAACTGTACGGCGGCCGGGCCGCCGGCTCTGGCCCCAAAAAGGTGCCCGACTCGCGCTACTGGTGTCAAAACTGATTTTTCTGCAGCCACGAGCCTCTGAAAAATATTCCGGGACCATATCCGTGATCCTCACGCCGTCCCGGACATTTCAAGTACCATATTGATATATTTGCGGTGAACTTTACCGTGGACCTATGGTCCGGTCTGATCGTCAGCAGTCTGAGAAAATCGGCTTTCCGAGCCTCAAAATTCGAGTGTTCACAATTGCCCCCCACTGGGGTCCATAAAAATGATTTATGGGGCCCAGTGGCCTTCTGAAGAGCGAATTTTGAGCGAGGGGTAGAAAGACCCGCGTTTTTTACCTTTTCCCTATAAATAGGCTCATTTCCATTCAATTTTCATTTGCTTTCATTCATTCTTCTTCTTTCAAATTTTCTGTCGACGATGGATTTCACTGGCTTTGAAGATTTCGAAATCCCACTCCCTCCCTGCAATCTTTTACTTGAGGAGGAGAAGCACAATTCTCGGACCGGCTGCTATGAGGTGAGTACTCTCCCGTTTGTCCATCTAGTATGCATGCTTAGGAATTTTATTTATTTCCAGTAAGGAACTTAGAAATAATCCTTTAGGAATCCACACCCGGCTGGGGAAAGAACTTAAATCTTTTCTGAATTTGTCCAACTTTTCTGAATTTGAAATATTTATTTTTTAGGACTCTACGATCAAGATATCTATAGCTGAGCGTCCGATGGTCACTATTCCGGCTTACATCTTTGATGCCGGGCACCCAGTGGGGGATCTTATCGGACCTGCTTTCCTCCACCATTTGAGGGCTATAGATGTGGGTAGAGATATTCACAGGGAGTTGATCTGCGCGTTGGCCGAACGCTGGTGGCCCACTACTGACACTTTCCATTTTTCTTAGGGGGAAATGACAATGACGCCTACCGACTTTTCCATCATTTCTGGGATTCCTTTTGGTGTTGAGATGGTGGAATCCTATGATGACTGGAGGCAGGACATTTCTTCAGCCGACATGATTACTTTGATCGAGGTTGACTATCCTCGATATCAGGCGCCTCGCTGCATTCAGCGGAGGTGGCTTGTGGAGCAGGCGCCAGGTATCTACACTGGTTACGAGATGGGCAATCTTACTGCTGACCAGGTGGCCAGGTTTACCTTGCTTCTCCTGTTTGCTAGCTCCTTCTTATCAAATAGGAAGGATGCAGTGAGTCTCAATGTGCTGAAGAGCCTACTTGACCTAACACGACTTCATACGTACGATTGGGCTAGCATGATGCTATGTAGGTTGTATGATGACATGTCAGACCTCTGCTATACCCGCATTACTCCATTTGGCCTGTATTACTTCTGGGAGGTAATGTAAAGAACATTTCCCTTATCTTATATATGTTGACATACACCCACTTTGATATATCTTTCTTTTTTCTTTTTTTTTTCTTCTTTTTTTTTCAGACTTGGGCTTACGAGTACTTTCCTGACATCGCCCCTTTTCTTCGTGAGATACCTGCCCCTACAGATCCTCTTTCCCCCATTGCTTGGAGGTGGTATAGAGAGAGGGTAGAAGTACCAAAGAGGAAACTTCCCATCAGAGAGCTGAGATCATTCTTCGACAGCTGCCCACTGAACTCAGTAAATGCTTTATCATCATCCTTTTTTATTATATTAAAGAAAATGATTCACTAATATAACAAATTTTTACAGGTTGCATCTAAAGTGATGTCTAGCCGACTAGTAGAGTGGACAGCTCAAGATTACAGCTTTCAGCGATCAGAGTTTCTGACTCGACGATGATTCATACTTCCCCATCCAGAGTTTCGACGGTATTATCTCGCTGAGAGGGTGACTTTCCCGATTGCCGGTTTCTGTGCAGTTCCCGTGGATCCCCCTGATGATATGCTATCTTCAACACTTCTGCCTGTTACTGTGTCCCAGTATGAGGGCGACCCTTTCGAGTCGGCTTATGCCCCGGATGAGGATGATTATGATTTCTACTGTCTTCAGCGACTGATGCCACACATTGGGACACGATTTGACTCTGTACCCCCTTATCGGTCTTCCCATTCTTCGGCTCCCACTTCTAGCACTCCGAGAAACCATCCCTTTCCCAACTGGCGAGCTGACAGACCCTCTTCCTCTAGGGCTGAGGCTTCCGCTTTCAGGGCCGGACCATCACACACTGGAGCAAGCAGCAGCTCATCTCATTTGAGGCCTCCCGCATCCGTCCTTACAGCTACCGGCCAATTTGACCCTATTTTAGCCGACTTGAGGCTGCCTTATGCTGTTCGTCATCATGCACCTGGTGGTTGGGTGACCCGACCAATTAGTGCAGAGGGTGCATTATATCAGAGCTTTGCTCATGTCACTCAGGTATATTCTCATAGAACTTTTCATGAAAAGGATTCATAAAATTCTCTTGAAATTGATTGTGATTCTGTCTCTTCTTACAGGTACCTGAGGGCCTGATTACGGAAATGGCGGCGCTGATTACTGCTTTCTCGGATGAGCTGTCTGGTGCTTGGACTGATGCTGCTTATGAGAGGCAGAGCAGGCCGTAAAGACGGAGAGGCCGACACTGATTTTTTTCATACTTGTCTTGAACTATGCTTGCTGTATTTGAATTATTTTCCTTCTATACTTTGTACCTTTCATGTTTTTCAGCTGTTATCTGAACTTATCTGTAAACCTGCACTTATTTGTTAGTATTAACAGCACATATGTATGCATGATGCTTTTTCTTTTAGAAATCTATTTTCAAAATAAGTCCCTGACACAACCCCAAAAATAGCACATAACAGAGCCTAAACAGGGCCAACACACGAGAATTTTTCAAAACATCAGGAGTCAGGACGGGTCGGCGGCGGCCGAGACGCCGTCAGCGGCGGCCGAGCCGCTACCCGGACCAGACCAGTATAAAATTCGAAGTTGTCTTACATCTGTGGGCCAGAAAGCAATCTTCTTACTGCAAGATCTTATTATCATTATTTATTTTTTTTCAAATAACAATGAACCCCCTTTTCAATCACGTGATGCATAATTGGACCAAAAGTCTCCATAATGTTGAAAGGATCAACATGGGGAGATACGGGTTGAAAGCTGTCGCCACCCTTAGAGGTGTAGCTGTGGACTGGGATTTCTTGCATGCTTGCATCAGGTTTTGGGATCCCCAAGCCCATGTTTTCAGATTTGGGGCTCGGATGGAGGAGATGTGTCCTCTTTTTGAGGAATTCTGCTCGATCATCAGATGCGACCCAAATGCCCCTCTTGTAAGGCATGAGGTTCAAATCGGCTATGTGGGATCTTTTCAGAGACTTTTTAGCTTCACAAAACCCCAAGCCCAAGCTATGAATGTAGACGGGGATAAGGCGATGCTGCTTCCTCTAATTGATGAATTCTTGACTGCCGATTTTGAAGATGATATTCAATTGAGGCATAGAATGCGAGCCTTCGTCTTTTGTCTGTTAGCTGGGTTTCTCTTCAACCGTGACCCCGGCTTTGGAGATTTGAAACTTTGTCCAATGGTTAGGCAAATGGAAGAGCTCAACTGTATCGGGGGCATGATTCTGGCTGAGACTATTCAGAGTCTCGACAGATGTGCACTCGGATTTGAACGTTGGACCGTTACCCCGATCATCCTTCAGGTAATTTTGTCATACCTTTTGTTTTTTTTTCTTATTCCATCATCTCTCTTTTCCTTTGTAAAATAGAAATGATCTATTTTTTTCAGGTTTGGCTGAGAGACCATCTTTGAGTGGTTGCCGCCCCCCAGACTTTGACCTACAACCCTTCGCAGTACCGCACCAGGAAAATTCAGATTTCTTTTCCTTCCATGGCCAAGTGGACTATCTGGCTATTTGAGCTTGGGCCGGAAGAATTATTATGGTTCATCCCTTGGCATAGGATTCCTCAATTCATGGAGGCAAATGCAATGCACAACCATGTATACCTTCTTGGGTTCACTCACAGTACATGGTACAGCGCTTCCCGAGTCCTCAGGCAGATGGGTATTGATCAGAGGGTTCCCCTTCCTGTCGGGCTCACCATTGCTTCTCCTATTACTCCCGGAGTTACTCGGGCTATTCTACAGACTTGGGTCAGAGACCATCAGATGATCAGGCCTCTTGCAGAGCCTTCCCTTGTTCAGCCCACTCCAGAGTACAGGACTTGGTTTATAGCTGAGGTTTGGCCTGTTGAAAAACTGAGGAGGTGTGCATTGCTGCAGGAGTTGGAGGGAGAGGAGGTGGTTCCTCTTAGCGAGGAAAAGGTAGATATTGCGGAGAGTTTTGGGACTAAGGAAGACGCCGAAGACTCCGCCCCCCGTAGGAGGCGTAGGATTTAGATCCCAGGGTGACTCCATTGTCTTTTCTGTTTTTGGGTTGTCTTTTTACCTTTTTGGTTTTTTGGGAATATGACTTGACCTTTTTGATTAGTTGTGTCTTTTATAGGATGAATGACTCTTTCTGAATGACTCTTTTTGTAACAGATGATTCTTTTTGTAATGAATGACTCTTAATGATTGACTCTTTTGTTTGCTTTCCAAGTATTATCTACTTTATTTATTTGCTCTAATTTTTGCCTAAGTCATCCTTTCGGATTTTCAACTTAGCGAGCTCTTACCCATTCTTGTCTAAGCCGCCCTTTGCTGGTTTTCGACTTAGCGGGCCCCACTATTGCCTAAGCCGCCCTTTGTGGGTTTTCGGCTTAGCGGGATTTTTTATTTTTTGTTTTGTTTTTTTTTTGTTTTGTTTTGTTTTTTTTTTGTTTTTTGTTGGCAAAAGAAAGATGAATGAATGATTTTTATTAAAATTTAGACCGTGCTCAAGGAGAGCTGCCTACATATCTCGAATTAGTTTACGAGAATCAGGTCTAATGTAGTTCCTTTTGGAATGCATGATCATACATAATATTTCTTCAGTTGATCCAGATTGCATGGGTTTGTGAACTCCAGACCATCCAAATCAGACAAGATGACGGCTCCGCCGGAAAGTATTTTCTTCAAAATGTAGGGTCCCGCCCAATGAGGATGAAACTTCTCACGAGGATCTGTAACAGGTATTCTGATCTCTTTCAGAACCAAACAACCTTCTTCCAACTTTCGATCTTTGACCTTTTTGTTGAAATGTCTGACCATTCGCCTCTGATACCCTTGAATCTGATGTAGAGCTTGAAGTCTTTTCTCATCCAAACCCAACAACTGATGATGATAACTGCTGATCCATTCAGCTTCATTTATCTGACTTTCTTGAATTATTCTCGCCGATTGAACTTCCAGTTTAATGGGGAGTACTGCTTCCATTCCATATACTAGTGAATACGGGGTTGCCCCAGTAGGAGTTCTAATCGATGTTCTGTATCCCCACAAGGCCAATGGCAACTTCTCATGCCAACGCCTATGTTCCTTGATCATTTTTTGTATGATCACCTTTATAGACTTATTCGCTGCTTCTACAGCTCCATTTGTTTGAGGTCTATAAGGAGAGGACTTATGATGCTGGATTTTCTTATCCTTCAAGAGTTTGGCAAACTCTGCCTGGAAATGAGTTCCATTATCAGTGATAATCTCAAATGGTGTTCCGTACCGACAAAGGATGTTGGTTCGGACAAACTGTGCTGCCTTTTTGGCGTTTAATTCTGCATAGGAAGCTGCTTCAACCCACTTTGTGAAGTAATCCACTGCTACCAAGATAAACTGACGTCCATTCGAGGCTTTTGGATGTATTTTTCCAATTATATCAATTCCCCAAGTAGCGAAGGGCCATGGAGAAGTGATTGTATTCAGGGCGACGGGAGGTTGCTTCTGCAGCTTAGCAAATATCTGACACTGATGGCATTCTTGTACAAATGATACACAGTCTGTATTCATGGTGGACCAGTAATATCCTAGATTGGCTATTTTCCGAGCCAAGGCGATCCCATACATATGCGGTCCTGATTCGCCCCCATGTACCATTTCCATTATCCGCTTAGCCTCTGCTTCATTTACACACCTTAGGTGCATTCCATTCCAACTTCTTTTGTAGAGGATATCTCCATTAAGAATGTAACCTGTGGCAAGCTGCCTTATTGCCCTCTGATCAACCTTTGACGATCCTTCCGGATAACTTCCACCCTTGAGATAGGTCTTGATATCCCAAAACCATGGTTTACCATCGGCCAAGTGCATTACATGGGCGGGTTGCTTTTGAAGCTGAACTTTCAATGGACGAATGATTTTCCCCTCCCTGATATTGATCATGGAAGCTAAAGTAGCCAAGGCATCAGCAAACTGATTCTTTGCTCTTGGGAGATATTCGAAGGACAGATCATTGAACTGTTGTGCCAAATGATCAAGGCGTTGTAGGTAAGGAACCAAACGCTCTTCTCTTATCTTCCATTTCCTTAAAGCTTGTGATACTATTAAAATAGAATCACCATAGACCTTTAGGTCCTTAATCCCCAATTTCAGGGCGGCTTCAAGCCCATTGATGCAAGCTTCATATTCTGCTTCGTTGTTTGTGCAGCTAAAGTCAAGTTTAACTGCGAATGGAATGTATTCTCCACAAGGAGTTTTGAACACAATTCCAATTCCGTTTCCATGATAATTGGATGCTCCATCAAAATACATCTCCCAAACACTCCTTTCCACATTCAAGAGGTCTTCGTCAGGGAAACCCATTTCTCCCATCTCGTCTTTTATAGGTAATTCTGCTAATTGGTCAGCTATTGCCCCGCCTTTCACAGCTTTCTTTTGAATGAATTTTAAGTCAAAGGCTGCCAATGTTGACACCCACTTAGCCATTTTGTTGTCCAAAACAGGCCTCTCCATAAGGAATTTCAAGGGACTCTGTTCTGCAATGACATAAGTAGTGTAAGAAGACAAGTAGTGTTGTAACTTTGTACAAGTCCAATACAATGCTAAACACAACTTCTCAATCTTGTTGTACTTTAATTCGTAGTCCAGCATCCTTTTGCTGAGGTAGTAAATTGCATTTTCTACCTTTGTATCTTCGGCCTCTTGAGCTAGCATTGCACCCATGGCTTCATCTGTTACAGACAAATACAAGAGCAGAGGTTTTCCCATTCTGGGAGGTTGTAGAATTGGCGGACTTAACAAGTATTCTTTGATCTTGTCGAAGGCCTTTTGGCAGTCTTCATTCCACTCTTGCGAAGCACCTTTCCTTAGTAGCTTAAAGATTAGACCACAAGTCTCTGCCAACTGCGATATGAATCGACTGATATACTGTAATCTACCTAGCAAGCCTCGAATCTCCTTTTCTGTTCTTGGCGGAGGCATTTTCAGAATAGCCTTTGACTTTGCTGGATCAACTTCTATTCCTCTCTTGCTGACCAAATACCCCAAAAATAAGCCTGATGTTGCACCAAAGAGGCACTTTGCAGGATTAAGCTTCAAATTGTACTTGCGAAGTCTAAAGAAGAACTTCTCAAGTGCTTTAACGTGTTCTTCTGGAGATTTTGACTTAACAATCATATCATCAACATACACTTCTACTTCTTTGTGAATCATGTCATGAAAGACTGTTGTCGCCATCCTTTGGTAGGTAGCCCCTGCATTTATCAATCCAAAAGGCATAACCCTGTAGCAGAAAGTGCCCCATTCTGTAATGAAAGCTGTCTTCTCTTTGTCTGGTGGGTGCACCAGGATCTGATTGTATCCAACCGCAAGGTCAGTCATGGAAACCATCATATGCCTAGCCATCCTGTCTATTAGCAAATCGATGTGTGGTAGCGGGAAATCGTCCTTGGGACAAGCCTTATTCAGATCTCTATAATCAACACACATCATGACCTTTCCGTCTTTCTTCGGGACTGGTACGATGTTTGCTAACCATGAAGGGTAGGCAATTGGTTCTATGAACTTATTGTCCAGTTGCTTGGCAACCTCCTCTTTAATTTTCAAAGACCATTCCGGCTTCATTCTTCTCAACTTCTGCTTAACCGGCTTTGCACCAGGGTATAGCGGAATCTTATGAACTGCTATTGCTGGGTCTATTCCCGTGACATCACTTGCCTTCCACATGAAGCAGTCAACATATCTTCTGATGCACTCGACAACCTGTTCCTTATTCACACAATCATATGCAATGTATGTATGTTCATTTTCTTTGCCAATTATTATTTTTTCATTTATTTCTTTTATTTCATTTATTTTATTTTTGCTAGATAATACTTGGAAAGCAAAAGACAAAGGGTAACCAAGAATCCGAACAATTTCATTGATAATAACGGAGTCATTTTCCAAGATTACATTAGACTTGACATTAGGGTTTTCTAAATCTGAACTTACAGAAGACTCAAAATTAGACTCTGACTCGGTATTTGACTCAGAATTTGACTTGATACAGGATTGGGGTTCGGGGTATGACACATGACTAGGTTTGACTGTAGCTGCTTGTCCCTCCTCGGCATACCAGTTCCTCAGCGGTCCATCTGTGGTCTTGATCAGTTTTGTGAATTCCCTTTTGTCTTCGAAATTGGTTATCATAGCAACCTCATCAAAGAGACTAGGCCGCATGAAATCTTCCATTTGGGGGTCAGTTTCAGGTTCTGGCTCTTCTTCTTTTATGGCCACAACATCAGCAAACATTTCAAAACCCGGTAGCTTCTTTCTGGTCATAGGAGAATAGAATGGTTCCTGAAAACCACAGTGATGAACTGCCTTTCTAGGTTTGCAAAAGTGACCATTCAGAGTTCTAAAGTAAGGGCGCATTTTGAGGCTTCTTGCCCCCCAATTTCCCTTTTTCTTCCTTCCACGCTCAAACTCTTCTATTTCATCGTCTGTAGGTTTGTACCCCAAACCAAAAGTTCCATTATTCTCAGGCTCTTCCCATGGCCGTACTACGGGTGTTTTTCTCCCAGACTTCATCATTTCCATTCCTGGCAATAGACCTACCCTCAACATCATTCCCACTAGGCAATTGATTTGGACCTCCCCAAAGTCATATGAGACAAATGGCCCTTTTGGTTTTTCACCTTCAATGCATTGAACTGTGTCGTAATGAAACCCAGTCAAGGTCATGGCGGTTTCACCAGGAACAACCTCAAAGAGAGACTGATCCATGGTTTTCTTGTTGATTTCACAGGTATCCCCTTTGATAGTGATGATTTTTTCTTCAAAAGGGAATTTAAGTTTTTGGTGTAATGAAGAAGGTACAACATTAATTTGATGAATCCACGGCCTTCCAAGGAGGAGATTAAAGCTCGCGGGTACATCAATGACCTGAAAGGGTACTTTCATTTTCACCGGCCCAATAGCAATTTCTAGAGTGGCAACACCCAAAATTTCTCTTCGAGTGTTATCATATGCTCTCACAATCTGATCAGAAGGTGTAAGATCTGTAGTCTCCAACCCCAAACAGCTTGCTACTTTCAAAGGACACACATTTAAGGCTAACCCATTATCAATGAGAACCATGGGCACAGTCTTTCCCCCAGTCTGTATGGTGATGTATAGAGCATCATTGTGTTTCTTACCGTCTTATGGTAAATCTACATCAGAAAACCTGATACTCAATGCCTTGGTTGATTGGGTCAAAGTGGCCACCAAAGCTTCTGGGCTTGTGTCCACTGGTGTATCAAGTTGACTCAAAGCTTCGCTGAGAGCCTGGCGGTGTGGGAATGAGGAAGCAAGGAGCTCCCAAATTGACACCTTAGCTTGGGTTTGCTTAAGCTGAGTAAGGACAGGGTCTTCTTTTGGCTCTGGAGTCTTCTTATGGGGGTGATTTGAGGTTGTAGGGGTTTTTCCCAAGTCAAGTGGCTGATATTGTCTTCCACTTCTTGTCAGAGCACTGACCTCTTCAGCAAGGTCGTTCAAATCTAACACACACACTTCATTCATTTCTGAGAGAAGTTTGAAAGGATCAAACAGTTCTTCTTCCACAGTAATGGCATGGATGGAGTGATTGGGCAAAGGATTAGTGTTAATGTTTGGTTGCCTCCTGAGAGGAATGATGTCACCACTATCCACCAGATCCTGGATGCGGTTTTTCAGTGTCCAGCAAGCATCTGTTTTATGCCCATTCCCTTGATGGTATTCACAATATTCATTGACTTTATAACTGGAAGGTAATGGGTTTGGAGGAGGTCTTGGGTCCAAAGGCTTCAAATATTTCCCTTCCACAGCCTTTTTAAACACCAAATGAAGGGGCACTCCAAGGTCAGTATATTGCCTTCTCGGCTGATTTCTCGGCCCAAGATTGCCCACACGTAAAGGATTCGCAGGGGCAATATTGGCCACTTGATTGACCTTGCTTGAGGAAGGAGTTTGGCTTTGTTTCTTATATTTCGAAGCAGCCCCCTCATCCACTATTTTACCCAACTGTATCAAATCTTCTACCTTAGTTGCAGTCGCAATGAGCGATTTGAAAGTAGGTAGATATTGGGTTTGCAGTTGAGCCTGATATGTAGGTCTTAAATTCCTGATTATGATATCAATCTGCTCTTGTTCTGAAGGGCAATTGATCATCTGGGCGGCTTTTGCCCTCCACCTCGTAAGGAACGAGGAGAAGGGTTCATTGTTGTTTTGTTTGGTGGTCTCAAGTTCTCTTCTAGTGACATCCACCTCAATATTGTAGTGGTATTGAGAGTTAAATGCATTGCAGATGTCTTCCCATGTCTTAATTTTGGAACGGTCTAGACTCACAAACCATTTAAGGGCAGCACCAGTCAGGGATTGTTGGAATAACTGAGCAAAGAGCTCATCATTTAAACCCCAAGGACTTAAGGCTCCCACATACATTTTCAGGTGAGTTTTAGGGCAAGTAGTCCCATCAAATCTATCCATCCCAGGCATCTTGAATTTTGGAGGCAATCTAGCTTGGGGAAACAAGGATAAGGAATCCATGTCTACCACCTCTTTATGAGTTTTCATGGCAGTGATTGACCTTTCAAGCAATTCAAGTTTCTTTTTCAGTTCATCAGTTTCATTCTTAGAGGGTGGATCTTCCAAATTGATGACAGGGGTATTGTTCTGAGCAGTCACGGGGGTACTAGTTTGTCCCACAATAGGTTCCTTCCCTAGATTTCCAGGAATAGGGAATGTCTTTGAAGCTCCTCCTAATTCAGCCAGGATGGCTACCCTTTGGGCAGCCAAAGCTTCATCAATTCTCTCTTGCATCTTAGCTTCAATTTCCTTAACTTGTCCATCTAGCAAGGCCTTAATCTGTTCAATTGTAGCCATTTCAGTAATTGGAGCAGTTGGTGAAGTTGAGGTAGTAGGACTTGTAGGTGATGGCACAGTTGCAGTTTGGGTAGCTTGTGTAGGTGAAGGCACACAGATGGTGGGTACCTGCAAAGGTTAAGGGCAAGAGATCAGGGTAGTGTGTAGGATAGGAAAACTCTTGGTCCACTTATATACATCAAAAGTTTTTCCCCAAAACAATGTTGTTATGTTGCATGAATGCACCTCATCACATCATAATTCATTTTAATGGAATGCAGCACTATCATTGGGTACATACAACCTAAGGGAAGGTTCTATTGTTATGTGAAAAATAGAGAATCGGCTTATCATAGGGACCCTTGAGTCTTGAGTAAGATATACCTAACCACATGTGAAACAAGGAGTTTCGCGTGGGTCCAACAGTACGATTACTCATGGGCCACTCCAAAAGGATTGGAATGGTTTGCGACAACAGGGAGGACGCTTTGGCTGTCCGCCGGCATAATCAAGGAGACCTGCCGGTCAGCGCTACTTGCTATCCAGACTCAGAACTTTGAACAGAAAGAGAAGAAATTCATTTGAAAATAATTTTTTATGCAATGGAGGAAAATGATTCCCCCATATATGCAAGAGAAAAAGATTCTCTGAATGACAAAATAAATGCACAAGTAGTCAAACAATAGATCCATCAAAGGAAAAAGATTCCTTTCTTCAATCTTCAGTCCAATATCCTTAAAGGAAGGATATATATTGCTAAGGTACCCTGCAAAACAAATAAACGTACCCTAAAAAAGGGCAAGTTAGTCAAATAAACAATAGTAGTCTACTAGAGTCCCATAAATTATTTTTTATGGTCCCTAGAAAGATTTCTTTTGTCAACTTTCAATTCCAATATCCTTAAAGAAAGGATAATCATTGCTAAGGTACCTTGCAAAATAAATAAAAGCACCATAAAGAATGGCAAGTTAGTCAAATAAACAATTGTAGTCCACTAAGATCCCATAAATCATTTTTATGGTCCCCAGTGGAGTCGCCAATTTGTGAACCTCGGGTTCCGCCCGAAAAGGATTCGAGCGAACGTTCACTCGTTGTCAGGAGTCGCCACTCAGTTTTTTCTATTCAAAGGGAAAAACTAAGAAAACCCTTGTTTGACTCCAATTAATGCTTCCAATGTAAAGGCTTCTGATCTACGAACCCAAGGAGGATTCGGGGACTATGTCATGCATTTGACTAACTTGCAAACAAAAGGAGCAAAGAAATAAAAACAGACAGATTGTTAGTAAATTGTGGACTTGCTATTTGGGGTGAATCCCAAATATGCCTACATACTCCCGTTTGAATAGGAGATCAAAGCCCATGTAGTTCGGAAAAGCCTATTTAAAGGCGATGAAAATTATGCTTCATGCATGTGTGCGTGTATGCTTTGTGCATTTTTCAGGCATTTTGCCAGAGTTGTGAGTTTTAGCACTTAGTGCAAAAATTGTATAATTTCGGGTACTTGGTACCAAAAGAGTTCGATTTAGGCTTCATGCCAAATTTTGATCTTAATTGTAATATTTAAATACTTCGTATTTAAAGGATGTAATTTAGGCTCCGTGCCAAAAGGTTGATTTTATTCACGGCTTGATGCCGAAAGGTTGATTGATTTAATCCATTAGGCCTTTAGATCTAAAAGGATTAGATCTTTGACCAAGAAGAAATTAAGAAGAAGATTAGAATGCTTATGATATGCTCGAATTGACCAAAGATGAATTATGATATTACCTTGATTAGAATTTTTCCACTTCTAAGTTCCAGATCTTGTTTCCTTGCACTTTTAAGTATGATTCTTGCTTTCTACAACACAATATTAGAAATTCTTAAGCATAAAAATTTCGTCAGCACCAGGGCGTGGGATCTTCGAAACTTTTTTTTTTCTGAAAATCTGAAGCCTATTTATAGGCAAAAAACCGAACTGTACGGCGGCCGGGCCGCCGGCTCTGGCCCCAAAAAGGTGCCCGACTCGCGCTACTGGTGTCAAAACTGATTTTTCTGCAGCCACGAGCCTCTGAAAAATATTCCGGGACCATATCCGTGATCCTCACGCCGTCCCGGACATTTCAAGTACCATATTGATATATTTGCGGTGAACTTTACCGTGGACCTATGGTCCGGTCTGATCGTCAGCAGTCTGAGAAAATCGGCTTTCCGAGCCTCAAAATTCGAGTGTTCACAATAATGCATTTAATCCATACATAACAAATCACATATTATAGCACAATGTTCATGAATTTTCAATGTATTAACCAGCTTAACACATTTTTCAACTAAAATGTGTTAAGCCCCATTTAATGCCAACATATATAATTTATCCAAAAGTTTATAATTACCTCAATTAACACTCAAATTCAAGCTAACGTATCCATTTAACTTCCACTTTCAAATTGCTCTTCATATAAGGTTGGGCAAAATACTTCCACACAATGCCTAAATAAAATGTGAGTAGAGTCACAGTTTAAGTAATTTCAAATATCAAACTCCAATTAAACTACATTCCTACTAATTTTTTAAATTTTTGCCTAACCTCACTTTAATACTGGAATTCCAATTCCATCACATTTTAATTGGTGTTTTAAGTTTATTTTTATCATTAAAAAAATATATTAAAACATGTTTTAACCAATTAAGTATAATAAATATACATATTCTTTAATAAAATCCTAAAATGTCATAATCTTCATCAATTATGGTTCTTCATTCCAATTCATTCCAAATGCTAATTTAAGTCCATTTCCATCATTTAAATATTTTAATAATATGATTTATTCATTAAAATCAAATAAAAGTCAATACTTTGAAAATGCTCTTTCAAAACCCTAATTTCAACACTACCTTCCTCAAACCCTAACCAAACTTGATCAAATCCATCATTTAATTTTAAAATCATTATTTACGCATCAAAATAACATCATACACACCAATTCTAACAATTAAAACACATAATTGAAAATTTTTAATTTACACATAACCCTAAACCATCTTCTTCATCCAAATTCAACCCAAACTTAATTCTTTCTTCTATCTAACATAAAAATCATTACTTACAAATCAAAATAACATCATTTATACTCATTTAAACAATTTAATCACACTCATTCAAAATTCCAAACTTAACATAATGACATATATTCATAACTTCAAAGAAACTTGAAAATTCCAAGTGAAAACTTACTTACTTGATATAAAATCACAAAAAATTACCCTTGATTCTTGAAATTTCTTGCAAATTTAGTTGTTTAAATGAAGCAAAAATTACCCTTTTGTCCTATGAAAAACGTCCATGAGAGGAAGAAAGAAGAAAGAAATTCTTTTCAAATTTTGATTTTTTTCTTTCCTTCATTTAAGACCATACATATATTGTTATATTATTTTAATTGTTAAATTATTTTTAAAATACTAATTATCATATTCCGCTAAAAATATTTATTTTAATATTTAATAAATATTTAAATTTTTCCATCATCTTTTATTATCTATTTTATTATTATTTTAATTGATTAATTATTTATTTATTTAAAAAATAAATTTTGACTTTCATCCATAATTAATTTTTTAAAATTATTTAATTAATTTTAATTTTTCAAAACGTAATTACCATTTTACCATTTGACCATTGACTTTCTTCTTTAAATATTGACTTTTGTATATATTATATATATTTCGTATATATTTCTCATCTACACTTTACTTTCTCACTTATAATCCTTTAATTTTCTATTTAAATTATTTATTTATTTTACTTAATTTAATTTTTAAAAATTACGAGTGTTAAAATTCTCCCGCCTTAAATAATTTCGTCCTCGAAATTATCCAGAAGGGTAATAACCATTCAAATCTCAATATGATCTTAAAATCTCAGATGAAATTATTTATTTCATCAAATTATTATTTCGTCAAATTACATAATTTCTACTCTCACCCTTAGGGTCATTCTTAATTATCTTTTTTACAATTTCATAACTTATCATTATATTTTCTATTTAACTAAACAATCATAATATCAGTATCACCGCCTTATTCTTTATGGTTTCCACATAATTTTCATGATCATCTCCTATCTTATTCATTACCTTTATTCTCATTCACTTGGAATGTCAATTTCATCAACTTATTTATATTATACCATTTTCAAACACATTCAATACAACTTTTAATCACATTCCATAATTCCTCTCATTAATTATCTCATTACCTTTTCATATAGTTACCATATGTATATAATCACTTTCCTTACACAACATCTATAACTTATCATATTTTCATAATTTTTTTTCTGTTTCCACACTGTCCATAGTCATAAATAAATTCCTAACACAAGATTAGGAGTTCCAACTATATCAATCACAAATCTTGCTTGTATCTCATAAAGCAAAACTATCAATCTCACTAAATCTGTTTCACAGTCATGGTATCTCAAGCCCACACCTGTGGGTTACAAATAAACACTACCTTCATTATAATTCTTTCTCAAACAATTTTTATCTTAATGTCACACCCATGTCTCAATGGCCACACGCTCGTGGCATCTCAAAATCACACATTCACTCTCTAAACTCTTACTACACGAAGAATTAACGCATATCAACTCTGTTTTAAAATAATTCACTCTTATTCACTTGTTCTTCATGAGCCTAAACACATGATCCAACAACATTATCATAAACAACTCATATATATATACATACCCATTCACATACCAATTATATACAATTATTCAATAAAAACTCCAGTTCCAATCTTAAAATCTATTTACTAATAATTATAAATTATACCTAAATTTATCCAATAAGTTTTTACCAATTTCCCCTACTTATATCAAATAAGTAATGTCTAACTCTTTAACAATTATAATCAATTCCAAGTTTGAACTTTAATAAGTAAACAAACAAGCTTATATCAATATACTTACATTAAGTTTCATTCAATAGTACTTATCTTTAATTAGATTAAACACTAAACTTTTATTAAACATTGGTTATTCGATCATAATTTCTATTTACTTACTGTAGTATTTATTATCTTTTTTTCTTCTTTGTATAATCAAGAATATACATACTTTAACAATACGGATTAACAATCGGTACCATATTTGACTTTACTGATGATTCTCTTGAATCAAAACCATCAGTTACATTTCAATTACTCTATAAGTAAATTATTAAGTAGCTCCACCAAATCCTATATATTATACAACCTAGATTACATTTTATTCATCAAACACACATGGGTTAGATAATATCACACGCCTATGTGATTTGAACCTCTACTGCCATTCTCATATAAAAGTTCATAGATACGATTGTGTCAGTAAGTTAATTTACCTGTGTATAATAAATCTCTTCTCTTGTTTTCAATAATAACATAATTTATTTAAGCTTGATCCTCAATATATTTTCCTTAGATATGATCTCATTTCTCTCTCTCTATCTTCTAGTAACAACTACAATTTAACTTACCACATACCTCCATATACAATTCACAAATTAACTTAATTCTCCAAATGGTGTGTTACAAAATATACAATAATTATATACTCTGTATATTTAACACAATTTACATTACTTAGTTTCTACCATTTATTTAGTTCCTTCATTTCTATTTTCCTTATATTCCATTAATTTTTTTTTTCTATTTCAAGTCACAATTATCAATCATTTTACTGACTTTCCAACCTTATTTATCAAATTTACTTACTTCCTCAAAAAATTTCATAATAAATTGCGAGTCATATATATATATATATATATATATTTAATACTCATCCATTCTCTAATTATACATCCATTTTGAATATCCAATTAGATATATCAATATCTTTCTCAATTTTTTCCACTCCTCTTTATTTTCTTTATCTTCATTCCATGATCTTTAAGTTATCCATTTCTTCCATAAAATAAATCATAACCGTTTTATTATCTGTAATCACTATGTATCTATTATTTAAATTTTTTTTACATCCACCTTAAATATCTAACAACATATTTATTACTTTTCTTATAACATCTACTTTCACATAACACATTAATAAGCACATCTCAATCGCATAACCAAATACATAACCTCAACTCGTATTAACTTAATAAACGTATATATAAATTCACATTTTTATTACTTATAATCATTTATAACTTAGTAAATACTTCATATGAATAATTGATTAAGATAAGAAATATCATTTAATCTTGATTTAATTATAATAAATCTTAACTTAATAAAAAATATAAGTCATTTTAAAAAATTCTCTATATACTTCCATAATAAATAGATTTACTGATATATATTAGTTCTCTCTTTAATTTAAATTATGAACTCTTTATTCTAATTTATTAAAAAATTCACATCTCTTCTTCATAAATCCACCCATCCATATATAAATTTTCATAATTTTCTTTATCCATTTGTCACATGAAATTAATTTATTACTTACTTACACAAATTCGCATGATTTTCTCATTTTCATGTCATTCTCATTTGTTAATTTTTCCTTCCTTACCAATTCTTTATAAAAGATTGTAAAATTTTAACTCTGTACACTTGACAGATATATAGACATAATTAAAATTTTAAAATTTTTCAAGTTGATTTACTATATTTAAAATTAAGTCTTCCAAAACTACAGAATCTGTCTCTTTAATAATTCTTCTAGCAGCACCTAATTATCTATTTTTTTCAGGTACCAAACCTCAATAAAATTCATAAAATTTTAACCATATGTTCTAGTAATATACATGATATTTTGTATAAATTTTCAGATTTTTCTGGTTTATTTTTCCATAGTCTTTATATGTTTCTCAATTTATACAGACTCTGAGTTGCTGGAACTGCTCCAACAATCTATGTTCTTCTATTTTTCTTAAATGATAATTCATCTTTAAAAATTATGAAGTTTTATAACTTACATTCTAACATATATAAAAACTTCCCATTAAATTTTCAAACTCATTTAACGTCTCTAAATAAGTCTAGAAATTTGAACAAAGTCACTTCGTTGCACACATAAAAAATTTTCAGCAACAATAAAACTCATCTCTCATGTTTTTTTTTTCTTTTTTTTAAGTGAAAGCTTCAAAGGTCCTTAATTTAAAATCTCTAAAATAACGTTTTTGTTGTGCTACTCTGATCTACGCATCCCAGATGCTACCTCAACTTATATTTATTACATCAAACGAACATTGTCATATCAGAGACTAACACAGATGTCAATGCATATGTACGTATTAAAACACAAATTACTATTTTAAAATTTTTTTTGCTCATTTTCCAAAACTTACGTAGGTGGAGAATCTCAAACTTAGACTCTGATACCAAAATAAATATAATACCCTTATACCATATATACATATAATATATACATTCCGTATATGTAAAATACGTATATAAATTACAAGAATACTACAAATCGGTTTAATAAAATAAATAAAAGAAAATTTATATTCTCAATTTATGCTCTGAAACAATAAAAATATATTTTTAATATGTAAATAAAATATTCATAATTAATTCTAATTACCCAAAATAAGTTTTTTGTATAAAAATCTCTAGGAAAAAAATTCGCCAGAGTTTTGCTGCAAATTGAACATCCCAAAAGTCAATATTTACTCAATCTGCATAAAAATACACTCCTAATAAAACAAATCAACATTTCACCTCAACTTTTCAATTTCTCTACATTTCCCTCAAAACCTTTTAGTAGGTGCATATATATATTTATAAAATATATATACAATCCATTATCACAAAAGTAGTCCAAAAATTCTTTATATTTTACAATACTTTAAAAAATATAAACATAATATACATAATGATGAAATGTACTACAAAACATAACATATACACAGTAGCAAACTGACTCTGATTTTGTGATAGTCAAAACTCACTTCAAGCACACTAGTCCCAAATCTAGACCTGATCAGGTTTAGGTGAACTCTCCGGATCTACTGGATCAACCATGTCACCTGCACAATGAATTACAATTGTACTAAGCTAAAAGCCTAGCAGTACAAACTTTGATAACAATAAAATTTAAATATAATGTCAATCTTAATGCTTTTATGCTATGTCACAATGTGTCTAAACTCACTTTTAAACATATTCTTTTATCATTTACTAATTCATATAAACACATACACAAGCATAGGCCCAAATAAACTAATACATATTCAAATCACAGAGTTACTATTTTGGTCCAAATTGACACCAAGTGTCTAGCCCCGAAGGCAAATCATATTACAATGACGCCAAGCGTCTAACCTCGAAGGCAAATTATGTATCAGTGGCATATAGCGTCTAGCCCCGAAGGCAAATAATGAGGATAGTCTCATAGGCATGCCGCCAAATACAGAACTCTGAAAATTGAATAGCATACTAAACACACAAATAATTTATATTTTCCATATTCAACTTTTTCTCATTTTCTCATATTCAACTAGGCACATTGCCTCATTTTTCATTATTAATTTGGCACATTGCCTCATTTTTCTTATTTTTCTCATATTGCTTCATTTTCTTTTTTTTTTTTCATCACATTGTATCATTTTTATTTTTTTTTCATTTATATCAATGTCAATTCATCATATCTCATCATGTTTCATCAATTCATCACAATGCATCACAATGCATCACATTTCACATTAAAAATATATTACCCAAATATTTTTGGGTCATTCTTATATAATCCATATAAATTATATTTTGTTCAATTTAACCATTAATAATGACTTCTCACAATGATTTAATGCATACATAACAAATCACATATCATAGCACAATGTTTATAAATATGCAATGTATTAAGTAGCTTAACACATTTTTCAACTAAAATGTGTTAAGTCCCATTTAATGCCAACATATATAATTTATCCAAAAGTTTGTACTTATCTCAATTAACATTCAAATTCAAGCTAAAGTATCCCTTTAACTTCCACTTCCAAATTGCTCTTCACGCTAAGGTTAGAAAAAAAATGCTTCCACCCAATACCTAAACAAAATGTGAGTAAATAAAATTATTTAGAGTCACATTTTAATGCATTTCAAATATCAAACTCTAATTAAACCACATTCCTACTAATTTTTCAAAATTTTGCCTAACCTTACTTTAATATTGGAATTTCATTCCATCATATTTTAATTGGTGTTTTAAGTTTATTTTTATCATTAAAAACATATTAGAATATGTTTTAACCAATTAAGTATAATAAATACATATATTTTTTAACAAAACCCTAAAATGCCATAATCTTCATCAATTATGGTTCTTTATTCCAACTAGGGGTGGCCATTTTCGGTTCGGTTCACCGAACCGAACCGATTTGAAAAAATCGAACAAAACCGACCAAAAATATTAGTAACCGAAACCGAACCGACCAGTCGATTAATCGAAAAAAACCGAACCAAAAATTTTCGGTCTGTTTTTGGTCGGTTTCGGTTCAGACCGAAAAAATTGATTTAGACCAAAAAAATTCGGTTTGTTTCGGTTTAGACCAAAAAATTGGTTTAAACAAAAAAAAATCTGTCGGTTTCATTATAAACCAGCGATTTTACATCAAACCAAAAAAATTCGGTCGATTTTCGGTCGGTTCGGTTTTCTGAGCACTGAAACCGTTGGCCGACCGAATATTTTCGGTTTGATGTAATTTAGAACCGAAAACCAAACCGACCAGTCGATTAACCGATTTTTCGGTCGGTTTCTCGGTCGGTTCGGTTTTCTCCGTTTTTTTGGCCACCCCTAATTCCAACACATTCCAAATGCTAATTTAAGCCTATTTTCATCATTTAAATCATTTAATAATATGATTTATTCATTAAAATTAAATAAAAGTCAATACTTTGAAAATGCTCTTTGAAAACCCTAAATTCAACACTACCTTCCTCAAACCCTAATCAAACTTGATCAAATTCATCATATAATTTTAAAATCATTGTTTAAGCATCAAAATAACATCATACACCAATTCTAACAATTAAAATACATAATTAAAAAAATTCAATTTACACATAACCCTAAACTAGCTTCTTCATCTAAACTCAACCCAAACTTAATCTTTTCTTCTATCTAACTTAAAAATCATTACTTACAAATCAAAATAACATCATTTATATTCATTAAACAATTTAATCACACCATTAAAAATTTCAAACTTCACATAATCACATATATTCATAACTTCAAAGAAACTTGAAAATTCCATGTGAAAACTTACTTGATATAAAATCACAAAAACTACCCTTAATTCTTGAAATTTCTTGCAAATTTGGTTGTTTAAATAAAGCAAAAATACCCTTGTTGTCCCATGAAAAACGTCCAAGAGAGGAAGAAGAAGAAGAAAAAAATTCTTTTCAAATTTTGATTTTTTTCTTTCCTTCATTTAAGACCATATATATATTGTTATATTATTTTAATTATTTAATTATTTAATTATTTTTAAAATGCTAATTATCATCTTCCATTAAAAAAATTTTATTTTAATATTTAAAAATATTTAAATTTCTCCATCATCTTCCACTATCTATTTTATCATTATTTTATTTATTTATTTATTTAAAAAAAATAATTTTTATCTTCCATCCATAATTAATTTATTTTTAAATTATTTAATTAATTTTAATGTTACAAACATAATTACCACTTTACCATTTGACCATTAACTTTCTTCTTTAAATATTGACTTTTATATATATTATATATATTTCATATATATATTTTACATATACACTTTACTTTCTCACTTATAATCCTTCAGTTTTTCATTAAAATTATATATTTAATTTACTTAATTTAATTTTTAAAAATTATGGATATTACAAAGTAATAGTGGGAGACTCCATAGAAAAGTTGAGGAGGCATATCATACTCCTCACCAAAAGTAGGGATCTAAAGAGATCAAAAGTAAAAGCATAATACCAAAATGGTATTTTGAACTGAGCAGTCATGAAAGCCGCCTCTAAAAAATAAAATTAAATTTTCTAAAAAGAGAGAGTACTTGAACCTTGAATAGATTTACAGTAAGAACCAATAATTGTTATTGAATTTCTGTATAAAAACCAAAACTTTCAACAGGGTTGTAAATAAAACCAAGCCAGATACTGCTATTTGGTCTTGAAACCTTGCACCAATAGAGCTCCTCTTTAGCTTTTAAAAGAGACCATGGAAGAAGCTTTCGAGTAGAGAAAGAACCAAACTAAAATATCCCTTTGAGGTTCCTTAAACTCTGGCTGACAAAAAGAAGAAGATGCAAAACAAAGGAAAAAACCAATTCTATGGTTGAGGTAAATAAATCTGCTCAAATAGCTAAAACCTATGTAAAAATTAAGAAAAGGAGAAGCATTTGAGGTTGTCATCAACCGCCCCACTCCTTGGATGAAAACATCCCCAGGCTTGATAAAGAAACAAGTAAAGCTTCTTAAAAAGGACAGAGAACCCTGAGACTAATTGATTTGCATTTACATTTGAAAGGGCTCAGTTTAGTTCCTCTATTATTAATCTATTGCAATATAAAAAGTATTGGTAATCTTAAAAAAGTAATTTAATAAATTTACAATATCTAAAAATAAATGAATAAAATATCTAGCCTTCTATTTATAATTTGCTTCTTCTTTAAATTTTTATTTTTTTATTGAATTCTACTCAACTAAAATTCTTGCTATCTCATTTATATATTTAGTTGTCTTTTTTACTAAATTCTACCTGTTTAGAAATTTAAATCATCTTATTTATATAAAAATTTTAGGGCTTAAATTAGAGAAACCATAAGGTTTTTCTTATGTAAGTACAAGAAACCCAGATGCACTTGTGTATGTGTTCAATCTAATATTATTATAACTGAAAAATATACACAAGACACATAAATTACACAAGATACATAGTAGAGTTTGCAGTCATAAGTACGGTGAAAGGCCAGGACTGCTAGATGATTTTCGATATCGGTCACTATGTTGAGCTACCATTATAATTTAAAAGGTGGCATAGAGTGGTCTCCGCCAACCTATCAAAAGCTATGTATAGTAGTCGTTAGGTACTCATTAGACACAATATAAATCTCGCAATCGCACAACATCCAAGACAACTGCAATGAGTCCCAAGTGACTGCACGACAAGGTGTGCGACTATTAAACAGCTCTAACAGGCATTTAATGCAAGAGATTGAGTTTAGTGAATACTTGATCTTCCATATCTTAGTTCCAGTGACTGTTTTAGAGGAAGATAGTTATAAATACTCTTCCAAGCATCATTTGATGAATCTTCTAACTATTTAATAGCTAAACTCTTACAATTTTAATTCTCAATTTGCCTTATACTTTGATTTTCATTAATTGTTCTTTGAATGATAGATGTGAGCATTAAACACTTTATAAGAAGTTTGGTGTGAGCTGTAAAATATTAGGTTAGAGAGTGAACCTTGATTAAAATTCTTATTGGGTTATGAGGAAAATGTCTAACTTTGTAAAAGTTCAGTTTGAGCTTAAAAAACATCAAATAAGGGTTAAACTTGTAAAAACTCATCTATAGTGGAATACTTAACTTATTTTTGAGAAGTGGATGTAAAATTTTTGAATTCGAATCACTATAAATCTTGTGCGCTCTTTCTCTTTTCATTAACTCTTTTTTTTTTATTTCAAAAGATTTCATTTTTGCCTTAAAACTTTGAACATAACCAATTCTACTCTCCCTCTTAGTAGTTGCCAATAAGGGATAACAAACTAGTTTTTTTTTTTTTTTTTCTATTCAAACTCATTAATCAATAAGCAGGCATGCACCTATACTGATAAGCTGATCTTCTAAACCTAGAAAGGGATCAAACACATTGGCTAATAAATCAAAGAGCTTTCATAGAACTGGCAAAGGATGAGCTTTTGATCCATCTTTGATAAAAAAAAATGAAGAGAGATTTCAGTTTGTATGAGATGCCTACAAAGATAGTCAATGAAGATGTGTTGGTGATGGATGGATTTTTGGTTCAACTTCTAAAGGATTCTTATGTTATATTTTATTATTATATTTTTTATATTTAACTATTATAAATTATTATATTTATTATTATATCATTATTTACTGTAAGAAATGGGTCCTATTTATTTTTTAAGCCAAATTAGTATAGTTATAAACGGTGTTAAAATTTCTGTTTAGTGAAGAGCTTAAATATTAGCTTTTTACAACATTTTTGTACAAAAATGAGCCAAAATAAATATTAAATTTTAATCTATATTCTTGTAAAAATTTTAAAGACTTTTTTATACCTTCTTTCTATAAAATATTACAAATGCAATGCAACATGGGCCATTGTTTGGCTTGTTAATAATGTCAAATCAAGAATAAGTAGTTCAAGTTTAACATTTTTTTTAATAAATTTTAATTTCAAAAAAAAATAACACTAAAATATATATATAAAAAGTAAAATATGTAATATATCCTCCTAAACTTATAGCATTTAGTTAATTTGCCGTTTGAACTTTCAATTTAACCATTTAAAATATTGAACTCATATTTTTTTTTAACTTATAAATTTAAACTCATTGAGACATGCTGAGATAAGTTAAGTCATTAACATATGTATTTGGTATAAAATTTATAAATATAAGAGATAAAATAACAATATTCATCAATATAAATGTTTGCTACTAAAAAAAGACAAGTGCATGGGGTTACGTAATTAAAATGAAAGTTTAGAAAGGCAAAGTGACTAAACACTATAAATTCAAGGGACTATAAATATTTGACTTATATAAAAATATAACATTAAATTTATTTCCAAATAAATTTTACATATCATAACAAATTAAATAAAGTTTAAAAAAATTTAGTTTGCCGTATATATGTTTTATACATAATAAATATCTGGTGTATGCATGCTTATATTTGTTATGTGTATACAATGTATATGTTTTATATATATTATATTTATTTTTGTACATTATGTATATTATATGTATATAAAGTTAAAAAAAATTTCATCGTGTATATATTGTATGTATGTCTAAATTTATTATGTATATACTATATATATATTATATAAATATTATGTATGTGTCTATGTATATATTCTGAATACATTGAATTATAATTGAAAAAATATATATTTATTATATATTGTTTAATTGTATTTCATATGTTGTACATATGTCTATGTTTATTGTATGTATATATTATATATGTATATTTTATGTGCATGCTGTGAATATGACAATAGTAAAATTATTTATGAATAATAAAAAACTAAAACATAAAAGAAAAGACAAAACAAACAGTGAAAAAAGGAAAAAAACAAATAAAAGAAAAAAAATAGATTGGTGTCATATAAATGAAAAAAAAAATTAAGAACTTCTATATATGTATACATATTTAAATTAAGAACTTACATATATATCTATGAATTAAGAACTTCTGCATACATATATGTAAAAAGAAAAGGGTAAGATACATAAAAATGAAATTTAAAAAAACCATATACATATATGTATAGATGTATAAAAAAAAGGTAAAAGGCATAAAAATGGAATTTAAAAAAAACCATAATCAATGTAAACATACATGGTAATTCGTAACATGCCACCCGAGCTCAAATTCATTTTGCTTATGACCTTTTCATGCAGTGTTAAGTTGGCCCAAAAAATTAGCCATGCAGTATTGGATCGTATCAAAACTTAAAAAGTAAAGACATATCACTATCCATTAATCATTCTATAATCTTGCTATATCATACATAATCGTGTCGTATTATGTCAATGTATGGGCCAACTCATGTGTTTTTTAACAAATGTTACTATTAATTTTTAAATAAATTATATATAAAAATTGATTAAAAAAATTAAAATGACATACATAATTTTCGTGGGTCGATATAAAAAAGGTTTATATCCACATAGAAGGAAAATATTATTTATTATATATCAAGATGATACAAATATTAATTATAAAAAATAATTTACACAAAAAATATAAAACAATCTAAGTATAAAACAACCTAAACTACAACATCTTTATCCTCATTTGAAGATGATGTGCCTGAATGAAGAAGATTTTATTGTATACACTCGGTATCAAGATTTTTTTTAATATTAATACTTAAAACATTAAGATTAGTTTAATTTTAAAAATTAAAAGTATAATTTTATTTAGAATATCATAATCTAAAGCGGGGAGAAAAATTATTAATTTAATAGACTATTTTTTAAAAATAAATTTTAATTTAAAATTAAATATATTTATAGTTATTTGATAAAAAATAAAAAATAACTCACTAAACCTATTATTTTCTAATTAGTTCATCAACCATTTATTAATAATTGAAAAAAATTATGTTCATAATTTCATTCAAATAAGTATAAATATATAATACATTTATTTGGTTTAGCAGGCCGTGTTGAGTTGAACCACCTGCCGTGCCAGGTTGAATCAATCCAATAAGCCAAGTGCTCTAAAGCTAGCTCGGTCTAGGGCATTTAAGTGGGTTCAATAAGATAGGTTATGTCAAGCACAACTCAAATGTGTTGCTCAATCCTGTTTCAATTTATAAATATAAATTCCTTAATAGCATAAAAATATCATTAAACAGATTTGAAATAAGTACATGTAACGAATAGATAATTATAATTTATAAACGAATTTGAGACAATTTAAAATTAAATGAGTCGTGAGTAGAGCAATTTTCACTTGAGTAGCCATTAACAGCCCTTTTTGGGTACAATGCACGCAAGTTGCAAATATGGATTGCACTATGCTTAAATGGGCCTAGGTTACAAAAAAGGGTAAATTACACCTCCATCATCTTTTACAAGTTTTTTCATTTTTATTAGAAATATTTTAATCATTTTACAATAAACTCATGATAAACCCATAATAAATTTATAATAAACTATATAAATTCATAAACTCATAATAAACATATAACAAACCCAAAATAAACTATCTAAATCTAGTATTTTTATGAAAAAAAAAATCATAAATTCTGATAAATCTGTAAATATTTTAAAAACATAGCAAATTTATTTTTTATTTTTTATTTTTTTAGTATTTTTATAAAGATCTCTACAATAAAAGGAGGAAAAAAATCCAGTGAGAATACCGTTGAGAGTCCTTCCCAGAGCCTTGGAATTTCCAATGAGATATAAAGATGGTTGGTATTAGCAAGTGAAGTTTATTACCTAACTAGTTCAAAACTTCAATTCAAATCCACGAAAAATTAGACATGCACATCCATAAGACATATTGACGCATGGGAAAGGTGTGGGCTGTCAGTTTTTAACAATTAGGCTAGAATATGGTTGATTGTAGGTGGGACAGTAATCAGCAATTAGGTTTATAACCTTTGAATTTAAATTATGAGAAAAAAAATAAGATGATTACAATACTATTGGTGCTATTTATTTATAATGATAAATCCTAACTAGACTAGAAATCCTAATTAAAGAAAGAATTAAAACTCTACTCCTATTCAATAATAAAATAGTAAATCCTAATCAAATAAGGAAATGAAAAACTAATGCAAATCTGAAATAAAATAGAAAATTAAATAAAATCCTAGTTGTGCTAGGAATCCAATTAGGACTAGGATTGCTCCTGCATCATTCTCCCTAGGTTTGAAAAAGACTCGGCTCCGACGACAAATCTTGATGTATTTTGCATATATGGCTAGATTAACTTGCTTTAGCTCTTCTTCAAAAATCCATGTACTTTCACTTGTTGGTTTTCCAAACCACTTAACTAAAAATCATCTATATTGGTTGCCACGCCTAGAACGAGCTTTCTTAACATCCAACACTTCTTTAATAACATCAGCTTTTGTAATAGGTAGCTCTTGTACTTGTGCTTCAATGGAGGATGGTACTCCATCAAATCCATGAAAAGAATACAAGTCTTGAAATATTTAAAACTAGACTGATTTATAAATCAAATGGAAGATCAATTACGTAGGCATTGGAACTGATTTCTTCAACACCTTACAAGGTCCAAACCTCTTCAACTTATGATAAGTTCATTTAGGAAAACATTCTTGTCTTAAGTGGAGGACTTGGTCACCTTCTTCAAATTCTTATACGCACCGATGCTGGTTGGCGATAGAAGCATATGATGCATTGCTGTCTTTTAAGGCAGCTTTGACCTCTGTATGAATTTTCTTGATGTGATCAGCAAACAATTCCCCTTCAGTACTTACTCTAGCCTCTTGAGGCAAAGATACTAAATCAAGTACATTTTGAGGTTTAAGTCCATAAGTAGCTTCAAAAAGAGTCTTCTTTATACTTCGATTGACTGAATTGTTGTATGCAAATTCAGCTTGGGGAGTAACTAGATCCCATGTCTTTGTATTGCTTCCAACGAGACATCTTAATAGATTTCCCAAACTACGATTGACAACTTCTGTTTGACCATCTGTTTGCGGATGGCAAGTAGTGGAATACTTCAATTCAGTTTTGAATTTTCTCCATAAAGTCCTCCAAAAGTGCCCCATAAATTTTACATCTCTATCGGAAATAATAGAAGTTGGAACACTATGCAGTCTCACAACCTCTTGAAAGAATAACTCAGCAATATGAACTGTATTAGAGGTCTTGAAACATGGAATAAAATGAGCCATTTTAGAGAAACGATCCACTACAACAAATATAGAATCAAATCCCTTTGCTGTCTCTAGAAGTCCCAAAACAAAATCCATACTCAAGTGAACCCAAGGTGCATCTGGTTCAGGTAAAAGAGTATATAATCCTGTATTTTGTATGCTTCCTTTTTCGAGTAAACAGGCTGGACATCGTTCCACCAATTTCCTCACATCTTTTTCCATCTTTGGCCAATAATAACGGTCGGAAACAATCGCAAAAGTCTTGTCTCTACCAAAGTATCCTCCTAAACCATTCCCATGAAGTTCTCTAATGATTTGTTCCCTTAAAGATCCTTCAGGAATGCATAACTTATTTCCTTTGAATAAATAACCATCTTGCAATCGGTATGGCAGACTTTCAGCTTTTAAAGAATGCAGCAAATCAACCTTTATCTTGCCAAAACACGAATTTGAATCATAATGATTTTTCAGTTCTTTAAAACCAGTAATTTGAGTGCTCAAAATTGACAAAATTAGGGATCTTCTACTTAATACATCAACCACAATATTAGATTGACCGGATTTATACTTTAGTGAGAAATTAAATTCATCAAGGAAAGAACTCCACTTAGCATGTCGATTGTTGAGTTTATTCAGAGACTTTAGATACCTCAAAGCCTGATGATCAGAGAAAACCACAAACTCACGATAAGCTAAGTAATGCTGCCAATGTCGAATAGCTCTCACCAAGGCATAAAATTCTAGATCATAAGTTGAGTAATGCCTCTTAGCTTCAGACAACTTCTCACTAAAAAACTCAAGAGGTATGCCCTCTTGGCTAAGAATAGCCCTAATCCCTTCATGTGAAGCATCACATTCAATAATAAATAATTTTTCAAAATCTAGAAGTGCAAGAACAGGTGCTCTAGTCATCAAAAACTTGATTCTTTCAAATGCCCTTTGTGTAGAATTTGTCCACTTAAACTTTTCTTCTTTCATAGATTCAATTATAGGGCTCATAATTAGAGGGTGTTTCTCAAAACTTAAAAGCTGGTCAAAACTGCTTATAAGCTGTTTTTAGATTATAAGTTGTTTATTTAAGTGTTTCTGAAAACTTAAATAGTAGATTATAATCTGATTTTAATCAGTTTTTTAAAAGTTGGGTTTTGCTACTTTTTTTTTAAGCACTTATTTTTTAAGCAGTTTTGACCAAGTAAAAGACCATACTATCCCTACCTAATCTTCAATATTCCAAATTTGCCTACCTTATACACTTTAGTTCCCATCAAAGAAATTTTATTATTATTATTATTATTAAATTTTATTATTATTATTATTATTATTATTATTATTATTGCAAAATAAATTTTGAATTGACATTTAAAAAATTATTTTTATACAATAAATAAACTCATGGACAGTTTGGTCATTTTGACAGTTTCTACAATTAAAAACTGATTATAAGCTGATTTTACAGAAACACTTAACTGATTATAAACTGATTATCAGCTGATTATTAGCTAGTTTACAGAAACGCTTAACTGCTTATTTTTAATCTGATTATAATCTAAAAATCACTTATTCACAATAAGCTGAAAAGCTCCAGTTTTGAGAAACACCCTCTTAAACTAAAATTCTGGAAAAATCTCCTATAAAAAGAGGCCAAACCATGAAAGCTTCTAACTTCCTTGAGGGATTGTGGTGCTGGACATTCGGTAATTGCATGAATCTTTTCCAGATCTGGTTTTAAGCCTTCAGCAGACACAATGTATCCAAGAAATAGCACTTCTGGTTGCAGGAAACTGCATTTTTTTTCATGTTTATGTGTAGCTGCTCTTGACGAAATATTTCTAACACTTTTCGTAAGTGTTTTAAATGATCTTCCTTGGTGCTGCTATAAATCAAAATATCATCGAAATATACCACAACGAAAGAATTCAAGAAAGGCTTGAGTACATCTGTCATGACTCTCATGAAAGTGTTCGATGCATTACAAAGGCCAAATGGCATTACTAACTATTCAAATAACCCATTCAGTGTCTTAAAAGTTGTTTTTCATTCATCACCATGCCTCATTCTAATTTGGTGATATCCACTTTTCAAGTCAATTTTGAAAAATACTTTAGAACTCGCTAGTTGATTAAGAATATCCCGCAATCTTAGTATTGGAAAGCGATATTTGATTGTAATTTTTTTTATAGCATGACTATCCACACACATTCTCCAAGAACCGTCTTTCTTTGGAGTTAATAAGGCTGGGCAGGCACATGGACTTTTACTTTCACGCACCAGACCTTTTTCCAATAATTTCTTAACCTGTCTCTCTATTTCAGCCTGCTGTAAAGGAGGCATTCGGTATGCTGACAGATTTGGTAAAGCTGCTTCCTGTACCAAATCAATATCATGTTGGATGCTTCTTAACGGTGGTAAGCTTTTTGGTACATCTTCACTAATCAACTCCTTGAATTCCTGCAATAATCGTTGAATTTCAATGGAATATTCAACTGATTTCTCAACCTGGTCAGCTCTTATCAGTTTGCTTACTAAGGAATACGTGACTCCCACCTCACTATGCTCAGCTTCAAATTCTTTAACACTTGCAAGCGCATTTAATTTACTAGTTGCAACTCCTTTATTTGCTATTTGTCTAGAGGTTCAATCCTTAGAGGTTCTTTGTGATTAAATATAAAAGTGAGATATTAACTTATTGTGTAGAGATTAGATTGACCGATGTGGGCCTCTTGCAGAAGGGTCTTACGCCTAAGAGTTTAGTTTATAAAGAAATTCAAAGGTCTATTTGTGAGGATGTTAATCCAATATAAAAAAAACATATATGTTTTCAAAATATCTTTTTAATTACAATGGTGAGGATAACCTAAAAAACTTATGAAACTATGTTTCTTGGGTATGCAACATCCAATAAATTATGTTGTATCCAGTGTCTTTCTTTGTCAGGGGGCTTTGTGAGCTCATGAACTTCAATGAAATAGCTAATTGCGCAAGATGCAAAGTAATCTGTAAGCCGATTTGGCTTCTCTGTGATAAACTTCAATCTCCTATTCCCTTCTCATCATGTCCTTATCTTATGAACAAGAGCTTCATTTGTTTCAGGGGTTAACTATTTATGCAAGTAGGAGATGAACCACACATTTGCTATCTAATTCCACTTTCAATTTTTCTAGTTTCTTCATGTCATGCAAAAAAAAGGCCATGAAAAACTCTCCATAGCTCGGCTTGTGTGAAAAAACATGAACCAATGTTCATATCCCTTATAACTACTCCAATATAAGCTCTTCTCATTGAAGCTTTAAATGCTCCATCAGTGTTCAGTTTAATCCATCTCATAGGTAGTAATTACCAACCAATATGTATGGTGCCTTTATTTTGCCTACAGCATCCAAATAAAATTTTTTCTTATTTTGCAAAGACCACCTTCCTCACCTTTTTTTCCATAGATGACACAATATCCTACAGACTCTTGTGCGAGTCAATAAACAAAGCTTCATTCCTCATATGCCATAGTTTCCAAAAAGTTATACCAAATAAAATATTTTTATTTATTTTGATTTTCCCAATCTCACATTTAATCATATTATCAAGCAACCAAACACTAAGATCTTATGAGAAAAAAAAATCATCATTTCAAGTATAACTAGTCAGTTGAAGCCATACTTGTTTTGCAAAAGGTTAATCTCATAGGATGTAAATCATTGATTCCATTTGTTTGTCACATTTGAAACAACTTTTATAAGTAACATGCCTTTTGACCCTTTTTTGGTTTGTCATGAGTTAATATATATGCTTACTATGTATTGACCATACCATTTCCAAATGGCATCCCCTGCATTACTTTGTTCATTTCATGAAATATTCCATTTTTGCAATATATGTTGACTTTAATAAAAATATTCCACTAGCATCAAATGATTAAAATGGTTCATTAGCTCTGTCCTCGGTCTTAGGGAGGATAAGCAGCTAGGGATAAAAGTACATGACTCGGTAAATACCCTACAAAAAAAATCTTATAGCCAATTTTCAATATCTGCAACCATGTCACAAAATTTCCAAGTTTTTGTCAAAATGACATGTATGGCTAATTCCGCAAGAGGATTGATGAGCCCATATTTTTCACACAACTTAGTAGTTATTTTAATTATATTTTTATTTTAGAAGCTAGAATATTTATTATTTCAAGTATGATCTTGAAAGTAAGAAGATAGAGCTCATTTTGGTTGAAATTGTGGAAAATTGAAAAAAATAAATAAAAAGGAAACTAAAGCAAGCTAAAAAATAGAAGAAAATGACTCCACATGCTCATATAAAATGCTAGACATAACTATACACTTTAAAATGTCATTGGAGACAAGAAAACAAAAAGTCCAAAAAAAGTTAAACTCCATACCGATGGCTTTTAAACCTACACCCATGGATTTTGAATTGTATCTGTCCAAATTTTTTAGCAGCAAAAATCGCAAGGTAAAAGCCATTTTCAAGTCCACAATTGTAGAATTTCAAAGCCACGATCATGGACTTGAATTTGGCACTATTTAAAAGAAAATTTTGTGGAGTTTGAGCTGTACAATTACGCACAGGCATGGAATTTTAAAGCCATAATAGTGAGAAGCTTATGGAGGTTGCAACTTGCGATTTCATGCAATTTCTTGTATAATTTGGATTCTTAATCAAGAAAAAAGTCCCAAGATTTACCCTAAATCTTTTCATATTCACGATAGAGCTCAATATAAAGCGAACTTTCTTCTAAGATCAATCACTAATCATTCATTTAATTTCTTCTTCCAATTTTGAGGAGAGAGAAAAGGAGGCTTGGTGTAAGGAAGAGATTCAAGTCCAAGAAGAGTTTCATTCAATCCAAAGGATTTTCAAGTTTGATTTTTCTAATTTCTTTCTTAAATTCAATGATTTTTTACTATTTATTTTTAAGTCTTTATTTATTCTTTCAATTATCAATAACTAAAACCCTAATTAGGGTTAGGCCCTTTGATTGATTTTTCTATTGAATAATTCATGATTATTTGATTCAATTATATTATCCTTTTGTTTATTTTATTATATTTGTTCTTAATGCTAATATTTATCTGGCAAATAAATAGTGGATTTGAGATGTTATGTGATTGAGCAAAAGTGAAAGCATTACATTTGTCCATGGGGATAACGATCTTAAATAGTTTTTGCATAGAGATAAAGAAAAATACTTAAGAGGATGATTAAAAGATTCTCAAAGTTTAATTAATTGATTTAATTTCTTAGGATTATGAGAGTAGACATAAGGATTAATTTGATTATTAGTTCTAAATCTTGAGAGAGACTATAACTTAAATTAGCATAAGCCAAACAATAATCATAGAAAGAATAAAATTGAATCAAAACCCTTGAAAATCCATAGTTAATCAATTAAGCTAGTCTAGCCCTAAGCTTTAAATTATATGAGTTAAGTTTATTTAGTTTTAGTTTAATTAATTTAGTTTTCTTAAATTTTCAATCAAACGTATTTTCAAATAAAAAATAATCTAATTATTTGATACTTAGAATTAACCCTTATTTAGGAATAATAATCCATTCACCACTCTATTACTTGATTGCAACACTGTGTACTTGCAGGATTAAGCAAAGAATAACGTAATAAGTTTTTGGGGTCATTACTGGAGAATGCGACAATTTTAATATCAATAATATTAAATTTTTGTTAATTTGAAATTTTTTTCTTTTTACTTTGATTTTCTTTTTATTTTCCATGCAGGTCTAGGATTACTTGCGCTAAAACCCTAATACTAAACTTGAAATATATAATCCTAAAATTGAAAAGTTTTGTCCCAAATAAAACAAGGAAAGAAAAGAAAGACAAAGAAGAGAAAAAGAGGAAGGAACTTCAGCTGAAACTTTAAAAGAAAAAGAAGAAGAGCGAGAGTACACATCTAAGAAAGAAGGAAACATGGGGACCACTGAAAAGATGACCCTTAAAGACTATGCCATGCCATCTACACAATCAAGATCTAGCATCCTAAATCCACCAATTCAAGCCAATACCTTTGATCTCAAACATGCACTCAATCCATATTTTAAGGCTTGAATTGTGACACCTTTATACTATATATACGTATAATACATATATCCGGTATATGTAAAATATGCATATACAGTAATAAAATGTCACAGTTTATATTCTTATCAAATTTCCATAATTTCAAGAGAATATTTTACAACTTCAATATTGTACTTTAATAAATAAATAAATAAATAATATTCATTAATAGTTTACTAACTAAAAATACATAATTTAATAAAAAATCTATGAAAAAAATTTGCCAAAGTTTTATCTGCAATTAGGATAAATTCCAAAACAACGAGCACACAACCTGTATAAAAATTTAATACTTCCAAAGCATTAATAATTTCATTCATTTCTCAAACTCACCACTTTATTAATACAAATTTAAATCTCAACACTTTAAACTTTATTTAATAAAATTTAGTACCGATGTAAATATATATATGCACTGTCATTCTAAATCTTTATAGACCAATACAAGTATTATGATTCCATATACATAAACCAAAAATATTTAAAACCATGACTTCATATGAATGTAAATGGCATAGTTGGTCTTGTGGCACCCTAAGTTACCAAGTATCAACCACAATCTAGCTCTCTTTCTGAATATCAACTATTTACTAGAGAGATATATACTATTGCGCTAATCTTATAAGCTTCGTGGTACATATTTAAAAACAATAATAAATATTATGTACATATTTATTTTACTATCTCTCAATTTATAGCTTTACAATATTTTTATAAAACCTTTTTTAATTTTTACTTTATACATCATACATAAATATATTACGAACACTCATATTCACATATATTATCAATATCAATATCATTCTCATTTTGCACACTTCTCATGTGATCATCTTATTCATGACCACTATCACATGTTACATATTCATTTATCATCTCTATTTACATATTTCTCAAGTGATCAACTCACTCATAATCATTTCTATACTTTATCTCATTAAATAAATTTCTCATAAATTCATAATCAATTCCTCTTTACAATATCTACATTTTTCAAGTGATCACTATTTTTCATTATCACTTTGCCGCTTTTTTCATGTTTTAATTATTTTTCTACATAAAGGTTTCTTCCATGATTTTTTTCCTTTCTATTTCCTTTCTTATTTCTTATCACATTGTTTAATTCTCATATTTTTCAATTATTTTTAACATAACTCATAATTACTACATTATACACATAACTATTGAAATATTCATGCTACAATAGTTCATTTTCCAATTTCTATACTTTCATCTCTAAATCTAAATTTTACATTGAACAAATGCCCAATGTAACATTATCACATAGCTATGCCACATTGCATAGACTATGTCATTTTTCCACATTTAAATATTTTACAAACATATTGTCAATTCACATTTAACAAAATTTCAAGTAAATAAATATATGTACTAACCTCTTTTCTCTTTCCTAAGCCAAACTCTAAATTTGACCTCTTTTATCACTTTAACTAACACATGAATAATTCAATAATAAGCAACATTACTCATTTAAAGTCATTTACATGCTTATTGAATATCAAATTACCATTATCTATTTAATTTTCATCAAAACCTCATTAATACTCTAATCTCACTATTTACTACTTTATTTAAACTTCATTCTACCATTCTCATTTTCAATATTTAACCTTAAAAATATTACTTGTACATTAATATAATACTAAAATAATTTACTTCCACAATTATGAAAACCTCATTCAAAAATTTAAATTTCACATAATGCCATCAACATGAACTTTACTAAAACTTATCTATATCATATTTCCAACCTTAAAATAATATTATTTATATCAAAACAACACTAATTCATCTTATTGCAACATTTATATTATTCTCCTTCCAAAATCCTAATTTCACATAGCCAAATCTTAAATTCCAACTTATCCAAACTTGCCCATAATTAATTTCTAACCATAGAATTATTACATACATATTAAAACAATATTAAATCCATCTGATACTACCCCTCCTTTCATAGAGCTCGTGGACCGAGCTCCATGATCGATTACCTCTTAGACGGGCTCTCAAGAAAACTCAACCTCGGCTCTGGGCATCCCTGTCCTATCGAGCTCCCTGGATATCCTTTGACACAGCAGGTGCACAGTTCTGATGTTGCAGGTGCACAATCTCGACATTCTAAATATTCTTTGATACATGCAGGTTTTGTCCCCCATGCACCAACAATATGTATGGGTAAACCCTCATAGGTATAGGGGTTTCTTCTTCTCTTCTCTCCAATATTACTCTCTTTATGCTTAGACAGACCGAGCTCTAGCTTAGGCATCAGAGCCTTCGCTCGCGAAGCCTGATCTGCCTCTCACTCTTGTCTTGCAAGTTAGAGACCAAGTACAGACAAAATCCAAGCCTGAGCTCAGGGAGCTAGGAGGACGCCCTAAGGTAAGCCTAACATTAGTGGTGCGGTGAGCATGGATAAGCTATTCCCTTATATAAGCAATGTAGACTCAGGTACATCCCATAGCACCCACAAGGGAACTACTCTAATCATGCGATACTTTAATAGTTAATCTTATGATGCCCTGTGCCCCTGGCTCTTAAGGCACCCTGCGCACCTTATGTTATCTCTAGTGCCCCAGCATGCACCAAGCTATAAGCACTGATCATGCATATCACGGTGCCCTTGCGCGCCTTGTGTTATCTCAGCACCCTCGCATGCACCGAGCTATTACAGCACCCATGTTGCGCATCTAGTTATAAGCACTTTTAATTATGCATCTCAATGCCCTCATGCCCACTTAACATATATTGCAGCTCATCGTGCTTAACACACCGAGCCCCTTGGTGCCCTGGTCGTGCAATAAGCACCCATGGTGCATATCAGAGCACCCCCGTCACGCCCTAGCTCTCATTACCCACAGTGCATATCAATGCGCCCTCATCGTGCTCAAACTCTTTAAACACTTATGGTGCATATCGATGGGCCCTCATTGGGCTCAAACTCTTTAAGCATTTATGGTACATATCAACATGCCCCTATCGTGCTCAAACTCCTTAAGCACTTACGATGTATATCAACGTGCCTTAGCTGTGCTCAAACTCCTAAGCACTTACGGGGCAATCAACGCACCCTAGTCGTGCTCGAAGCTCTTAGCACTCTAATTGTGCATATTACCACACCCACGAGCACCCTAAGATATCATAACACTCCTACTACGCACTGAGCTCTGATCACCATGATTGAGCATCAAGGTAAGCATTCTAACCGTGCATCAATTTTTTTATAGTGCTATGTACTGTGTATGGTACCTTTGCAATGCACCAAGCTTTAACAATAATTGCACATCTTAGTACTGAAAACACGGGCAGCGCATCTTACTCTATATGAAGTCTATATTTGCTATTCTTAAGCCTAATCTAGTATTGTGAAGGATATAAGCAATTGGTCGATTCATCAACTACTAGCATGCCTAAGCAATGAAGGGGGCACTAACATCCCTGATCTCCAAACACTGGCATCCCCAACAGCTAAAGGCATACTGTAACAATCCCACCTGCACGGTCTTACGACAGTTGGTCTATTGGGCCTTTTCTCCCGTAGGTGGACCGAAGTCCCAGCCCTCAACCCGGCAGGCCGCCACAGTACTGGACTGACCTCGCGGGCCCTCCAACAGGATTTGTTTATTTGGCTTCCAAAGGAGTCGCCTCCCCGGATCGAACACCTGACCTCTCCCTTAAGAGAGCCAATGAGCACAATCCAGTACCATTTGTACCAGTGGTAGAAATGGTACTGGATTGTGCTCGCTGGCTCTCTTAAGGGAGAGGTCAGGTGTTTGATTCGGTGAGGCGACTCCTTTGGGAGCCAAATAAACAAATCCTGCTGGAGGGCCCGCGAGGACAGTCCAGTACTGTGGCGGCCTGCCGGGTTGAGGGCTGGGACTTTGGTCCACCTATGGGAGAAAAGGCCCAATAGACCAGCTATCGTAAGACTGTGCAGGTGGGGTCATTACAGTTAAAAAGGTGCCTTTTTAACTGTAACGACCCCACCTGCATGGTCTTACGACAACTGGTCTATTGGGCCTTTTCTCCCGTAGGTGGACCGTAGTCCCAGCCCTCAACCCGGCAGGCCGCCACAGTACTGGACTGCCCTCGCGGGCCCTCCAGTAGGATTTATTTATTTGGCCCGGATCGAACACTTGACCTCTCCCTTAAGAGAGCCAGCGAGCACAATCCAGTACCATTTCTACCAGTTGTAACACCCCCCGTACCCCATATACGCACACCGCATACGCCCGCACAACACACGATATACGTATACCAGATATAGGGGTGCCACAATTCATTTTAAACAAATCAAAACAACTTTAATCTTTAATATATAATCATTATAAGTCAGTCCGAGTAAACTTAAAACATTTAACCTATATTATAAATAGTAATAGATAAAACATTATTTCGTTAAAATACATATATATATATATATATGCAACATTAGTACCCAAAAGTTTATCCAAAACAGTCTGTTCAAAACATTTGTTAAATAAGCAGCGAAAAATACATATATATATATATATCAAAATCAATGTTTACAAAAATTATAGAATTTATACATGCTGGCAGTTCATCTCTGATCGTGATGTCCACAACTCAACACTGCTCTAACAATCTCAAGTCTAGACTCGACTCGGTCTAGATGAGTTCTCCGGCACAACCGGATCTACCCTGTCACCTGCGCGATGAACCACAATCGCGCTAAGCAGAAAACTTAGTGGTACAAACTTTGATTCAATATAGATCAATGCGATGCTCATACACAATACATATGAATATGTCAACTCTCTTCAAAACCTAATCCAAAGGTGATCATACACACTCACTTAGAGATACACAAGAAGAAAATAAGAAAGAGAACTATCTAGGGCAAACTCTACACTTGACATGCTCAATAACACGGGCATGTCCCTGACCATGCCCTAAACTCACAACACAGAAGCTTTGACATGCACAGTGACATGGGTGTGTCACTGGCCGTGTCAATCCTCCTACAACACAGTAGCTATGACACGCTCAGCGACATGGGCGTGTCACTGGTCGTGTCAATGTTACTACAACACAGAAGTTGTGACACGCTCAGTGACATGGGTGTGTCACTGCTCGTGTCACCAACCCAGAAAATAGAACCAACGACACGCCCAAAGACATGGCGTGCTCCTGGGCGTGTCAGGCCAAAAACCCTAAAATCGACACCAACAAAGCCACAACCAACAATCATCTTCCAATAGCCATATCAACAACACATAACTCAACCAAAACCATAAAAAACTCAAAAATAGTTGAGTAAACCTTAAAACAACTCAATCACAAACATCAAACACAAACACCACCATATAACACAACTCAAACTCACAACACCCACAACTCTTGTCTCTTCAATCCAAACCCAAAAATCAAAGTTACCAAGACAAAACACTTCAAACACACCAAAAGTAACCATAAACACATCTACAACAACCATCCAACAAACTCAAGAACACAAACTCAAAAGAAAACCAAGAAACAAGTTGGAAACTTACCAAAAGTGAAGAAAATTCTTAAAACTCCAACTTGATCTCTTGAAATCCTTCAATAGTTTGAGCCTGGAAGCAACAAAACCTCTTTTCCTTTTGTTGCTAAGGGTGGCCGGCTAAAGAGAAGAAAAGAAGAAGATGAAGATGAATGAAGAAAAAGAAAGAAAGGAATAAAGAAAGAAAGAAAGAAAGAAAGAAAGTCAACCACTACAACTACTCTCTCCTCAAAACACTCTCAACCAAGCAATAAAACAATATAATATTAAATCTACTACATCATCTTCCACTAACATTAAACAAATCCATTTAATTAATCAAAATATCTCTTTTGACTTATAAGACCCATTGACTTGTATATATTGTTTTTATCTCCATATACATAACATATACACTTTAAATTATTTAATCTAATACAACAATAAATATTCCAAAACTTTTAGGGTATACTTTAGGATATTACACATACCCTCAAGGGCTAAGAATACACTTAATCTCATTAAAGACCCGAGCAAAATCAAGCTCATCAAAGAGAAAAACTTTTCACTCCTACACACCGAACCATGGTCAAAGCCTATAACATAGATGAACGAGCCACAACATTCAATTCCAGAAGGCTCTCTCATGAGCCATACTACAAAATAGGTCGGTCCAATTAACCATTGCACCAATCGACCGTCGCAGATAGTACCTCAAAATAGGTCATCCATACTTTACCACTTCACTTTTTCATATTTTATAAGTTCTTAAAGTTCATGTGTGAATTTATATTATTATACGACATGAAATAGTGTTCATGTTAGCAGACCCTCCCTACTCGTAAGGGTGCTCGATGCATGAGCACTAGAGCATACATCATGACCTGAGCATACCACGTAAAATGTGCCCTAGACACTAGCATTAGAAAGCTCGGATGCACCTCATGCTCGGGTAGGCTGATCAAATATTATAAATACGTTAAATAAAATGTAACATGGATATTCATTTTATCATTGCATCAAGCTCGATTGTGAACTGAGCCATCAAGGTGGAACATATCATAAACTATATAATATAGAGCACAAATATTAGATTATGGTTCAAAAAAGGAGTTTCATTATAAAAGGACAGTTTAGTACACAGATAGCTCGGTCTTTACAATATGCTAACAGACTGAACAAAACCAAATCCTACACTTCTTACACTAAATTTTTACAAGTCATAAACCTCGTCCTCTTCATCTTTTTTGCCCTCTTCATCCTCTTCATCTTCCTCTTCTTCTGCCTCGGCCTCAACTGTTAGTTGGTCAATGTCTATTTCCATCATCCATGACAAATCCATGTCCAAATTTTCCTCCTTTAACTGCTTATCACTCCTTATAGACTCGGCAGCCAATCCTTGCCGAGCGATATAGAGTGCCTCCTTTGCCAGGCACAACTCATCCATCGTCACTTGCAATGCTTCTTTTGCTGAGCTTAGATTATCTGTCTTACTCTTCAGAGCATCCTAAGCTTGTTTCAACTCCTCTTCCTCTGCACTTAGGGCCTTTTCTGCCTCTTTCCATCGAGTAGACTCTTCTTCGCGACTCTTCGAGGCCTGGGTAAAGTTTGCCACCATGCCTGCTACCCGATTAGCCACGGTGTGGAAGAGTTGGACGAGCTGTAAGACCATAGTTAATTTTGGTACCAAACTTTAAGTCCAAATACAAGGTTTGGATTGTCGCTTACCGTGTGAGAAATAATTATCATTTTTCTAGCAACATCTTCCAATCTCATCCGCGTGTGCTTGCGCCTTTCTTCTGGGATAGCCTTGTATATTTATTTCAGCATTTTTTAGGGATCGAAGTCCTGTACTGAGTATAATGAATCATGTTGGCCCCCAAGCTTCTCATTCACTGCCTCCACTAACTGAGTTAGGCTATATTGGTAGGCTAGTGGCTCCTCCACCTCACTTTAAGGTGCAGCTTCGGAGTGAACCTCTCAGCAAGGCATAGTTTCTATCACCAACTCTAAGGGGAGAGTCGAATCCTCTATAAGGGGTTCTTTCCCCCGAGCAACACTTTTCCCCGAAGCTCGCCCGCCCAAAGGCATGCTGCTAGTCTTGGCCTTCTTTCTGGCCTTCATTCTTGCCGCCTATTCGGCCAGCCTATTCAGCTCCCTAGCAACTAACCCCAAGCCTCCTCATGTATAATCGAGCAAAAAATTAACCAAATAAACAATCAAACAAACATCAAGCCAACAAAGATAATATACATAAGTTCTTACACTTACCAGCCCGGTCTTCGGGATGGACTTCCTTTGGAGCTTTCCCAAGGGAAAAGTACTCCTTTATTGGAGAGATGACATTCCTCTTCTCCCTTAGAATGCCTTTTTTCAATAGCGTCAAAAACTTTGAGCTCATCCTGATTAAGCCTCCCTCTGGCTACTCGTTCACCTCTGAGCTCGACCATCCACGTGTTTGAGCAGCTGAACCCCTCGCGGTTCTATAAGATAAAAAATTAATCTTTCCAAGCTTTCACTGATTCAG
Source organism: Garcia nutans (assembly GCA_947685225.1). Lineage (NCBI taxonomy): Eukaryota > Viridiplantae > Streptophyta > Magnoliopsida > Malpighiales > Euphorbiaceae > Garcia > Garcia nutans. The sequence goes on from CANTUV010000041.1 coordinate 14,091,779, forward strand.
GCTTCCCAGTGAACAGACCTAGACTGGACCTCCTTTCTAGGTACAGAAAGTCTTCATAGGCTCTTGAGCGCAGCCTGAGCATGCTGAAGGTACTCAGCACCCGTGGGGTGGTGGGAACTACCCAAAGTAGCCCACACAAGATCTCAAAACCTATGATTGTCCGCTAGGCATTTAGGCTCAACTGGCCAGAAGCAATATTATGGTAGTGTAGGAACGCTAGGAATAATGGGCATAGAGGGAACTACACCCCAACCTCAGATCTTCTTCATATATCATCACCTAGGTCTCGGCCAAATCATCGTAGGCTCAGACTTCCTTTTCAAGGAGGAGCATCTTGTAGTCCTATGGTATTTGGTACTTTTGTTGGATCCCTTTCAGGTCTACCTCTGTCATGGTGTATCAAATGTCTCTTATACGGGCTTTTTTGAGCTCAGATGAACCTTCTGAACTACAACCTTATCTTCTTCCTCCTCGTCAATCAACACAGGAAGTCTCCTTATTTGTCCTCCCTGCTTAGTCACTGTTGACCCAACATCGACCCGAGCACCCTCTTCTTGGTGTGTAGCCTCACCCAGTGCACCGAGGAAGCTTACTTCTTCAGCCTCCTCCGCCATACCCAAACTAATGGTCACTCACACCATTTTTTTTTCAACTAAAATGTTAATATAAAATCTTAAAAACACAAGAGAAACCCTAACCTCTGAGCTAAACTCTCAAGCCTTCAAAACCTTCATATACAGCCTTATCAGAGCAACCTAATTATTCTGAATTGGTCAAGTGAAAGCTAATGCTTACCCTACTATGAGCGGGGACTTTTGCTCCCACTCCCGGTGGAATAGTTCTTGCGACTTCGGCACTGTTTAGGCTCGGGGCCTTAGAGAATACGGACCTAAGTCCGGAGAAAATAGAGTCGCCACCCGGACGAGCCGGAAAAAAGAAAGGGGTGGATGACTCGATTCCTAAGGAATCCCCAACTCCCTAATAGGTTCGAAAAATTGGGTACGTGTGGGGAAAGTGAGAAATGGCCTAGCACCCCCACAACGCCCGATTCATTGAAACCGGCCTCCTTTACAGGTTTTAATATTATAAAATTTTTAAATATAACAAAATTATCCATATTACACACAACAATTAAAATAAAGCATCGTCATATTAAAATCAAAGCAATGTCTAAATAAAGCAAATAAATGGACACCCATCCGAGGATGAAAACATGTCCTTACATCATCCATGTCTAAACTAATAGGACACTCACTGAAAGGTAGAAACATGTCATTTACATTGGTCTAAAATATAAAAGCAATTTAAATTACATATAAATTAATTAATGAGGTACCCACAAAGTGAAAATATACCTCTTACAACATTTGGAAATCAAAATAAATCGATAGAAGTAAATAACCACTCATCATAAATAAATCATTCATCAAAGATATTAAACATTAATAGAAAGTAAACATCCATCCATGATAAATTAAATAAATTAAGCATTAAACTTAAATAAATCAAAGCATATAATAAACTATATAATCAAATAAGGTAAGTAAAGATACAAATTGAAGTTTACTGTTTCTCATTTAAAGTTCTTTAATTAATATTTAGGGTTTTGGAATTTATTGGTTTAGGCTACTATAAGTTTTAAGGGAATTGAAATGGATTAAGGTTTTATAATTTAAGAGATTGATAAGGTTCTTTGATTAACAAAATTAGGGTTTGAGGGGTAAAATCATGAAATTAGGATTTGGATATTAAAACATAAGGTTTATGATTATTAGCTACTGGATTGTTGTTTTTAGGCTTACTGTGTTGAATTTTAATATTTAGGTTTATAAGGTTTTAAGGATTAGGGTCTAGGAAAATTAGGGTTTAAGGTTTTGGTTTTGAGAGAATTAGGGTTTTTGTTGTTTTGAAAAACATGTTTTGGTTTTAGGATTTGAGAAAACAATTTAGAGTTTTATAAAGTTTTTAGAAATAGGCAAGACGATTTAAGATTTTTGGAAACAGAAAATATTTTTTTAGGGTTTTTGGAAATAGAATGACAATTTAGGGTTTTAAGGTTTTGGAAAATTGGAAAGCAGATTAAGGTTTTGGGAATTAATAAAACGATTTAAGGTTTTGGAAAGTTGGAAAGTAGATTAGGGTTTTAAGATTTTGAAGAAATAGATTAGGGTTCTTATATTTTAGAAGAAACAAAAAAGTAATTTTATGGTTTTTGAAAATAGGAGAGACGATTTAAGGTTATAAGGTTTAGAAGAAGTAAATTAGGGCTCTAAAGTTTTTAGAATCAAAAGCAACAATTTAAAGATTGAAGCTGCTATAAGAAAAAAAAAAGATAAGATATTCAAACCTTCGTTTGTTGGTTCCACCAAAAATTGCTTCTTTGATGAACAAGGACAAAGGCAAGATGGCTGCCTCTGATGGATTGATTGCTTGCTTGCTTATTCTTCTCTAAAAAAGTCCGATCGTTTTCAATGCCAAAAAAAATTTAAAGTCCGATCTCCTTTCAAAAATTCCTCCCCCTTTTATGTATTTTTTGGTCTTATTTATAAGAAATTTAGATGATTAATTTTAATTGTTCAAGAAAACTGTATTTAATTAGGAAAAAAATTCGAAACCAAATAGAATTTGGTTTCGAAAAAAATTGCGTCGGAAAAATTTCGCTGGTGAAAAAACTGCTGCGGGGATTTGTGAGCGAAATTGCGAGCGAAACTGCGAGGGGCGGGCTACGGGACATTACGTCTACTTTTTTCGGCGACGAATTTTTCCGTCTCCGATTTATTTTTATTTATTTATTTGTTTATTTTTATTTTTTTATTATAATAATTTTAAAAATTATAATAAATACTAAAATAAATATTATTTAATTAAGATAACACAAAATTTATTTTAGACTAAATAAAATATATTTTAGACCAGACTGGGTCAAAAATTAAGGGTCTACAGTTTGCCCCCTGCTTGAACGATCTGAGACTTTAGTAAAAGAGAGTGAAAAGCAATAAGACTTAATTTTTCTGAGATTGTTGAGGTTTTGGGTTTCGGACCCGATTTGAGTTCTGGACTCAAAGAATAATTTTAAATTCTGGACCTAAGGGTAATTTTGGGATCTGGACCCGAACTAAGTTCTGGACTTAGAAGAGATTTTAGGTTCTGGACCTAAGGATAATTTGGGTTCTCGACCCGAGCTAAGTTCTGGACTTAAAATGGATTTTAGGTTCTGGACCTAAGGATAATTTGGGTTCTGGACCCGAGCTAAGTTCTGGACTTAGAAGAGATTTTAGATTCTGGACCTAAGGATAATTTCGGTTCTGGACCCGAGCTAAGTTCTAGACTTAAAAGAGATTTTAGGTTCTGGACCTAAGGGTAATTTTGGGTTCTGGACCCGAAACTAGATTTGGATACTCGATCCTAAACTAGACTTGGATACTCGATCCTAAACTGGATTTGGATACTCGATCCTAAACTGGATTCAGATACTCGATCCTAAATTGGATTTGGATACTCGATCCTAACTGGATTTGGATACTCGATCCTAAACTAGACTTGGATACTATGAACTGGATTTGGATACTCGATTCTAAATTGGATTGGGATACTCGATCCTAACTGGATTTGGATACTCGATCCTAAATTGGATTGGGATACTCGATCCTAACCTGGATTTGGATACTCGATCTTAAATGGATTTGGATACATGATCCTAAATGGATTTGGATACTCGATCCTAAATTGGATTGGGATACTCGATCCTAACCTGGATTTGGATACTCGATCTTAAATGGATTTGGATACATGATCCTAAATGGATTTGGATACTCGATCCTAAATTGATTTGGATACTCAATCCTAAATTGGATTGGGATACTCGATCTTATATTGGATTGGGATACTCGATCCTAACTGGATTTGGATACTCCATCCTAAATTGGTTTGGGATACTAGATCCTAACTGGATTTGGATACTCGATCCTAAACTGGATTTGGATACTCGATCCTAACAGGATTTGGAAGTGAGTTTGAAAATATTTCGTATACGCATAAACTCAAAAATTAAAATGGAGAAACTTTGCCCCTTGTGTAGGCTCAAACCAAAGATTTTTTCCACGCAAGCTTTGATTGATGTTTTTGTTGTCTAGTTCTTCGCACAAGCACGTATTTCTTCTCTTTGCAAGATTACTGGAACTTTCTCAAGCAATAGGCTTTCCATGCCCCCTTGATTTGATATCTTCGTTTGATTGTTTACTTCACAGGGTGTTTGCTGTTTACTTTAACAAATGATAGACAATACAAGACAAGAAAGTGTAATGTGATATGCTCATGTATGCATGATATGCATGAATAATATTTATAGTGGTTCCATTGACTCATAGACCGAGGTGTTCAGCATAAGTGTTTTCATTGGTTCCTTTCAGATGCTCGTTCAGGTCTTGCATTGGAATAAAAGAATGCTTCCCATTTATGACTTTTATCTTCAAGATGTTGAAAATATGAATAAATGAAGCCCCAAATAGCAGAGATACATCCATTTCAAGTTATGATTCAGTATGTCAATTGGTAGCTTCTTCATGACCTTGCCAATAATCATTTTCTTTGCCCAATGTGTCCTTTGGAGGTTCAACATACTTCCCTTAACTTGAAGGCTTTGTATGACAAAACTTTTTTTTTTTATTTTTTGAATTTTCATTTTGAAATCAAATGTTGGCTTTGCCAAATTAATGTCAATGTACCTCAGAACTTGATTTTCCAAATTAACATATCTATAACATGACAACCCTAGTTACCATACTAAACTCGAGAATCATTTCTATTTAAGCAAGAATTGTTGCACTTCAGATAGGCACATACACATTACTTGGCCAAAGGTCTCATTGAGCTTAAATATTGTCTATCTCATATGCATGCTTATTCAAACTATCTCCACTAATAGACTCTGCCTACCAAGAGAGATCAATAGGTCTTTGATAGGCTTGAAATGGGGTCTATAAGGGACATGGGTTAAATGAAGGCCATTTTGAGATAGGAGGTGATGTGACACAATGGACAAACCTTCACACTACAAATTTCTTGTTTGAACTTTAGGCAGCTGGAAGCAATCTTGCTAAACTCCAAATTCTTTCTATCTTCTTGCATTAATCTAGATCTCGATTGGAACAGTATTTGCCCTTGCATAAAGTTTGGCACCCAAATTCATTTCTTTTCTTCTTCTCCCTTTTCTTTCTTTTTATTTTCCTTACTCTTCCCTTTCTTTGAGCATTTTATCATTTTGTCCTTCTTCCTTGTAGGACTGTCAAGTACAGAATTTTCAAGAACTGAATAGTCTTTCTCCCTTTTTCTTTGATTTTAATTGAATCTTTGGTTGGGTTGGACCAATTCAAGTCAATCCGTCATTATAAACCAAATGGAAGCCTTTTGTTGTCTTAGGTAGAAGAGAACTCAGTTGGCTTTTTGAACCACCTTTTTATGTTTTATTTTCTTTTTTCCTTTTTGTTTTCTTCTTTTTTTTCTTTTCTTTTCTTTTCTTGCTTTTTTCTTTCTTTTCTTTTTTTTTCTAGCTCAAACAGAGTTGTCTTGTTTATACCAACTTGGGTTTCCAATAATGGATGAGTGGAGTGGTATAAATCTTCTTTAATAGGGATAAATCATTTGTTACTCTGATGCTGTCTTGATATATTGGAGGTATTAGGAAAACTTCAACTACCCTTATGGTCTTAAAAACATCAACTAGCCTTATGGTCTTGAGAACTTCAATTATCTTTATGGTCTTGAGAACTTCAACTATCCTCATGATCTTGACTAACTATTGCTTTCTTTGATCTTCTTGCTTCTTCATCTTAGTGATCATAAGGCTTGTCAAAAGTATCACAACAGCTCATGGTAGGTTATTGGGATTTGTAAGCTAATGAAAAGAAAGCTAAAATTTTATGAAGGCTCAAAGGGACAACTAGGGATTGATATTTAATTGGGTGGATACTAGTTGTTGGCTTGTCAAACAATGCTTAGATCATTTCTCTCTTAAATAAGCAGAGTTCAATTTTGCCTCGAAAGTTTGTCAAAGCATGTTCTAAGGCTGACTAGGACCTAGACAAAGGTAATTATGCAGGAGCCCTCTCTAAATAAGCATACACAACTCAATGTTATAGAGCAATTCCCTCACCTAGTAAAGTCATTCAAGTCATGATACCTAAATATATTAATTCATGAATTATCAAGCTAGATTCCTCATTGGTTGAGCACCAAAATGAACAAAGACCAACAAAAATTTTGATGAAAGTAATTTATTCAAACAACTTTAAACTTAAAAAACATAATTGTTCAAATTAAATATTAAAGAAAGCAAAATTGAAAAGCAACATTCAAGCTAAAGAAAGTTTGTTGAGTTAAGCTTCTTCTCCTTTAACATTCCCATCTTGAAAAGAGGATAAAACAAAGTCTTCTTCCAATCCTTTTTCCACCATGAAGGTTGCTGGTCGTGGCACTCTTCCAAATTTAGGCAAAGGGTTGTTCTTGGTATTGGGCTTATCCGGCTCGGGTAGCTTACCACTATCAATCAAATCTTGGATCTCATGCCTTAGACGAGCACATTTATCTATTTCATGCCCTTGCATTTGATGAAATTGACAAAAGGCCTCGACATTGAAGTTTGGTAGCAGTGGATTATGTAACAATCGAGGAGCTAATAGTTGTAATACCCTTTCTTTTGCAGCTTGCTAAAAACCCAAGATAGAGGTTTCCCCAATTTTGAGAATTATTTTTTATTTCCTTGACCGGTCACATCAACATCAACTTCTTTTTGCATGCTTTGATTGCTAGGCTGATAATTCCCTTTCTCATTCCTTCTTATTGAAAAGCGATTTTTCTCCCTTTCCCACTCTTCAATTTGTAGACCAGCTTGGAGAAGATCTTTGAAATCCCTTATAAGGGTGTGAGACATCCTTTCACAGAGATTGGGCAGTACGCCTCTCACGATCATCCTTATTTGATCAGATTCATCGGGCCTTTTCTTGAGTAAAACAGCCTTATTTCTCCATCTTTTCACATAGTCTACAAAATTCTCATTTGGCCTTTGTCTAATGGACTCAACTTCCAATAAGGTAAATTCCAACTCGACATTATATCCATATTGCTGAATGAAAGCCTTTTATAACATGTCCCAATCTTTTTAAGTACTTTCCTCTAAGGTGTTAAACCAATTTTGGACAACAGGGTCCAATGAGAGCATGAATTACCTTAGAGTTATATTATGGGGCATCTTATTTTCAAATAATTCCCTCGGACGTTTCAACCAATAGTTATATTATCAAAAATGGAAATCAGTTTATGATAATTCCCATTAATTAGGTTTTAATCCATTTATCCAACTAAAGTAGCTTTTATGCTATATTTGGATTAAAACAAAATTAAGAGGTTTATTATAAATAGATTTCTCACTTGAAAAAGTAACTAATGATTCATGCCAAAAACAAGCCCATGGTTAACTATTATTAATATAAACTAGGCTCATAATTGATTTTTTGGTATTTCTTAATTGACCTAAATAATTTATAAGCTCTTTGTAAAATAATTTTGTTTATAAGCCCATTGTAAAAGATTTTATAAAAATGGATTTTGAGCTTAGTATTTGGGCCATGAGAGAAAGAATTTTTGATTTTTTTTGTTAGAAAAGTCTTAGGTCCAAAAACCGTCTTGAAAAGTTTTGAAAATAATTTTGGTCTTTTAGACTTTAAAGAAAAATTTATTTTGAGCTTACAATGTACTTAGGTTATATTAGAAAAAGAACAAACCAAATAAGCCATGATTTAAGCCAAATAGTCAAATAACATGCATTTGGGGTAAAAACCTAAGGAAAGTAACTAGGCCAATTACATGCGCTTTAGTCTTTGGGTTAAAAGGCTTAGGTTCCCATAGCAAGTATATACCAAATGGTACGAGGCTATGAGTGGTTATGCCATGCTCCATCTCCATACCTTGAGTGAAAGTATGGTATCTCTTACATAACACAACACGGGTAACACAGGCGTCTTAACTCACGCACACAATTCAATCTAATATGATGCAATGGATAATATCATTATAAGAAAGAATAAAATAATATAAAGACCAACGGAATTAACTTCTCTTATCCCCAGTGGAGTCGCCACTGTGAGCGGGGACTTTTGCCCCCACTCCCGGTGGAATGGTTCTTGCGACTTCGACACTATTTAGGCTTGGGGCCTTAGAGAACACGGACCTAAGTCCGGAGAAAATGGAGTCACCACCTGGACGGGCCAGGAAAAAGAAAGGGGTGGATGACTCGATTCCTAAGAAATCCCTAACCCCCTAATGGGTTCGGAAAGTTAGGTACGTATGGAGAAGGTGAGAAATGGTCCAGCACCCCCATAATGCCCGGTTCATTAGAACCGGCCTCCTTTATAGGTCTTAATATTATAAAATTCTTAAATATAACAATATTATCCATAATACACACAACAATTAAAATAAAGCATCGTTATATTAAAATTAAAGCAATGTCCAAACAGAGCAAATAAATGGACACCCATCCGAGGATGGAAATATGTCCTTACATTATCCATGTCTAAACTAATAGGACACCCACCGAAAGGTAGAAATATGTCCTTTACATTAGCCCAAAATTTAAAAGCAATTTAAATTACATAGAAATTAATTAATGAGGTACCCACAAAGTGGAAACATACCTCTTACAACATTTGGAAATCAAAATAAATCGATAAAAGTAAATAACCACTCATCATAAATAAATCATTCATCAAAGATATTAAACATCAATAGAAAGTAAACATCCATCCATGATAAATTAAATAAGCATTGAACTTAAATAAATCAAAGCATATAATAAACTATATAATCAAATAAGGTAAGTAATGATACAAATTGAAGTTTACTATTTCTCATTTAAAGTTCTTTAATTAATATTTAGGGTTTTGGAATTTATTGGTTTAGGCTACTGTAAGATTTAAGGGAATTGAAATGGATTAAGGTTTTATAATTTAAGAGATTGATAAGGTTCTTTGATTAACAAAATTAGGGTTTGAGGGGTAAAATCATGAAATTAGGATTAGATATTAAAACATAAGGTTTATGATTATTAGCTATTGGATTGTTGTTTTTAGGCTTACTGTGTTGAATTTTAATATTTAGGTTTATAAGGTTTTAAGGTTTTAAGGATTAGGGTCTAGAAAAATTAGGGTTTACAGTTTTGGTTTTGAGAGAATTAGTGTTTTTGTTGTTTTGAAAAACATGTTTTGGTTTTAGGATTTGAAATGGGCAAGATGATTTAAGATTTTTGGAAATAGAAAGTATTTTTTTAGGGTTTTTGGAAATAGAAGGACAATTTATGGCTTTAAGGTTTTGGAAAATTGGAAAGTAGATTAGGGTTTTGGGAATTAATAAAACGATTTAAGGTTTTGGAAAGTAGATTAGGGTTTTAAAATTTTGAAGAAATATATTAGGGTTCTTAGATTTTAGAAGAAACAGAAAAGTAATTTTAGGGTTTTTGAAAATAGGAGAGACGATTTAAGGTTATAAGGTTTAGAAGAAGTAAATTAGGGCTCTAAAGTTTTTATAATCAAAAGCAACAATTTAATGATTGAAGCTACTGTAAGAAAAAAAAAGATTAGATATTCAAACTTTCATTTGTTGGTTCCACCAAAAATTGCTTCTTGGATGAACAAGGACAAAGGCAAGATGGCTGCCTTTGATGGATTGATTGCTTGCTTGCTTATTCTTATCTAAAAAGTCCGATCGTTTTCACTGCCAAAAAAAATTTTAAAGTTCGATCTCCTTTCAAAAATTCCTCCCCCTCTTCTGTGTTTTTTAGTCTTATTTATAGGAAATTTAGATGATTAATTTTAATTGTTCAAGGAAACTGTATTTAATTAGGAAAAAATTTGAAACCAAATAGAATTTGGTTTAAAAAAAATTACGTAGGAAAAATTTCGCTGGCGAAAAAAATGCTGCGGGGGTTTGCGAGCGAAACTACGTGGGGTGGGCTGAGGGGCCATTTCGTCCACTGTTTTCGGCGATGAATTTTTTCGTCGCTGTTTTTTCAATCGCCGATTTATTTTTATTTTTATTTATTTATTTGTTTATTATTATTATTTTTTATTATTATAATAATTTTTAAAAATTATAATAAATACTAAAACAAATATTATATAACACAAAAATTATTTTGGACTAAATAAAATATATTGGACCAGACTGGGTCAAAAATTAAGGGTCTATACCTACCTTCTATTTATAGGAGAGACTTCGGCCAGTTGAATAGACGCCATTATTGCGTGGCACAAGCGTTATGTTTTTGAAGCATTATAGCGCTGCTTGAACTTTTGGCGCGCTACTTGAATCATTGCCTCACTCCTTTTTGACATGTGTCCTTATAGAATCTTAACCAACTCTCCTTGGCATAAATGCCAAGACTCCTTAGGTAGTCCAGTGGTACTACTACTCCTAGAAAATCGGGCCTAACCAACTCTCCTTGGCATAAATGCGAACTCTACTCTGTATTTCTCAGCTTCTCAGTATCTCCGATCGAGGTTGATTTGACCTCTCTAGGTAATAGATTTGAGTTTGACATAAATTTCAGATGACCAGGGGGACAAGTGATAGTAGCCCCACTTCTCGAGCTTGTGTGCTGATCTTTTCGCTTGTTCTACGTGAGTTCATATAACCTCTTTGTATCATGAGTCAGCATAGTCACTCGAGCTCATTTGAGCTCCCTTGCATGGCACCTCTGAATTTAACATAAATGGCAGATGACTTGAAGGGGTCTAGTGATACTGTCTCTCCTTTAACCGAGCTTATGGACTGAGCTCCATTGTCGGTTGCCTCTTAGACGAGCTCTCAAGAAGACTCAATCTCGGCTCTGGGCACCCCTGTCTTACCGAGCTCCTTGGACATCCTCTAACACAGCAGGTGCACAGTCCTGATGTGGCTGGTGCGCAATCCTGATATTCCAAATATTCTTTGATACATGTAGATTTTATTCCCCATACACCAACTATATATATGGGTAAACACCCATAGGTATAGGGGCTTCTTCTTCTCTTCTCTCCATTATTACTCTCTTTACGCTTAGACAAATCGAGCTCTGAATTAGACATTGGAGTCTCCCTTCACGGAGCCCGATTCACCTCTCTCTCTTATCTTGTAGGTTAGAGATCGAGCATAGACAACACCCGAGCCCAAGCTCAATGAGCTAGGAGGACCCACTGAGATAAGCCCAGCATCACCATCCATTCCAATAATTATCTTCATCCATATTGAAAACCCTAATTACACATATTCATCATCAAACTATACTTCCATCATTTATGCTTATTTTCAATAAATACTCAACAAATCATAATATACTCATCTTTTTAGCTTTAATTCTATCAATTTAAGCAATTAAACACAACTTTCTCGCTCTAACTAATATCAAACATACACTTGAAACTAAATAAAAATAAGTTTAAAGATAAATACTTAGTTTCTTGTTAAGCTTTCAAAATCCTCCATAAAGCCTCTTGAATCTCTTGTAAATGTGATATATAAGAGGAATTCACACTCTTCTAACCTCTCACTCAAGCTCACGTTGAAGAATAAGAAGAAGTATCTCTTCATTTCCCATCCTTATCTCTTATATATATAATTATATTTTAATTAATTAAAATAACAACCCACCAATCATCTCCCTTCTTCTTTTGACTTTCTCTCTTCTTTCTCTTATCATCATCATCATCATCATCATCATTATTAAAATCAACTTTTTCTACCCAAATCTATACTTCATGTATATGTAGTGTGTATTTTGGGTATATGCATATGGCTTATATGCTCAATTTATATTTCAAGAAATATAGTATATATATATATATATATTACATCTATAATATATATTCATCTTATATTTTTCTCTCAACCCATCCTACCTATTTACTCTCTGATATTTACTATTCTATTGTACACTAAAAATCGGTATATTACATGAATCATGAAAATGCCTATGACCACATCTCCAACTTTTTAGAAATATATCATAATTTCAAAATAAATGGTGTTACTAATAATGCCATTTTTCTTAGGTTCTTCCCACTCTCCTTAAAAGACAAAACTCTAAGGCACCATGTAATATCCCTATTTTTATATACATTGAAGTAGCTACTATGGAGAATTAAATAGGTATGGTGGGTAGATAGAAATATAAGATGAACATATAATAAATATGAGATATATACTTACGTTATACTTAATAAATATATATAATATAAATTACATATAAATGACATATAAATATACATAGAATATATAATACATATCTATGAAGTATAAAATGGTGTTGAAAAAGTTGATAATGCTGCTGCTGCTGCTGCTGATGATGATGATGATAATAATAATAATAAATAAGAGAGAAAAGTCAAAGAAAGAAGGAAGATGATTGGTGGATTATTATTTAAATTAATTAATATTATATAGGATAAAGATGAGATTTAAAAGGAATTTTCTTCTTCTTTTTCTTCTTATTGAACGTGAACTTTGAAAGAGGGTGAGGAGAATTTGATTTTCTTCATATATTAAAATTTACAAGGGATTTCAAGAGGATTTAAGTGGGTATTGAAGGCTTACCAAGAAAGCAAGTAAGTATTCATCTTCAAGCTTATTTTTATGAGATTTTAAGAGTATGTTGATATGGTTAGAGAGATAAAATGGTAGATAATTGAGAGAGATGCTAGTTATGATAGGATTTGGATGTATATATGTGGGTTTGATGAATAATTCATGAAAATGAACTTAAATGATGAACTAGGGTTTTTATTGTTGCACAGGTGTAGTTAGGGTTTGTCATGAATATTGATATAATTATTTAAATGAGTTTTTTTATGGTTGTATTGATATATAGATGATGAATTTATGATTAGATGTTGGATATGATTATGGATACTTGAAATTGGGAAAAGAGTAATAAGAAAAAAAATGAGAGTATTATGAGTAATGGATTGGAAATTGAGTAATTGTATGGTATGCGAATGATTATATGAATAGATAATGATGATTCTTATTGGATTACGTGTTTAGGCCAAGATAGAGCAAGTAAAGAAGAGTTGTAGAATCTTATTGGGATAAAGCTTGGAAGTTGGCTAGGGTTAGTACATATCCTTTTCCTTATATGATGTGTGTGTTGTATTGAGTTAAATGTGTAAATGTGTATTTTGGGGTGCCACGGGCATGGTAATAAGGCAGCATGGGCATGGAATTGAAATTAGGACTGCCTGAGGAAGAGTTTTTCTCAATGCAGAGGTAAATTGGAGGCCATGGGCATGGCTCTTGAAAGCCATGACTGTGGAGTTGATCTTGAATAAGTGACAGATTGGTTTTGCATCCCACATGTATAGCATAGGGTTGCCACAGTCGTGGCATAATTTTATGAATGTGGATAGAAGTATTTTGTAACCCACGAGTATGGTCCTGAGATGCCACGGCCGTAAAGTGCTTTGATGATGTTTATGGCTTGGTTTCATGGTATATGGATGTGGCATGTAGCATGCACTGTTGTGTTTTATAACCCTTGGTTAAAAATTCGTATATGAACATATAAATGTGAAAAGAGTAAAGGACAATGATGAAATATGTCAAAAATGTTGAATGATAAAGTGTGTATGATGAGTCGCATTGTGATGGCGGCTCATGTATATGTGATGTGATTACGATTTGGAAATGTGGAATGATCATGAATAGTGGTGATCGATAGGAAAGTACAAAACAAAGAGATTATGATGATGAAATGTTATGATGATGTATGTGTGTATCCTATATAATTATCTATCCAATTATGTTGAGACTAATAGATATGCATGGGAGGTCCTGAGCAGAGCTAGGCCTTGAGGTGCATATATTGATGGACCTAATTAGAGTTAGGTCTTGACCTGAGCCATGCTAGGTCATGAGATTGAGATTAGTGATGGTTCCAAGCAAAGCTAGACTAGGAAATTGTGTTAACTGGACATGATAATTGTATAGAGCTATTAGGCCCAATAGTTAAATATGTATGTGAGTATTATATGTGTTTAAGTATGTGATGTGATTTATATGTATATGTTATTTATTTGTACAACTAAGCTTTCGAGCTTAGCGCAGTTATATGAATCACGCAGGTGAGTAAATTGTTGATCCAAGAATCAGACGGTTGTGCCACAAGAAGATTGAGAGTGCTTTAAGACCAACTAGAAGGTGGTGCATGCATTTACAATTTTGTTATTTTGTATTGTAATATATGTATATGTATATAAGTGGATATTGGAAAGAACATTGCATACTTGTATATATGTAATCAAATGAATAGTATAATAATACAATGTTTTTGGAAATATATTATGTTTATACAGGTAGTGCATGGATGAATTTTGGATTTTCTATTATTACATAAAAAATAGATTTAAAGCTAACATAAAAGTTGTATTGCATTGTAAAGTGGCATTCTTATATTTTAGATGCATATTGTACATATACAGAATATATATACAATACATATATAGGGTATAAGGGTGTTACACACCAAGCATATTCACTACTTGGAAATAATTGGGCTCAACTTTTTTAGCAAAATACTTCCCACGTGAGAAAACTACTAAGCTAAGAAATGATATAACTAGTTTCATATAATGTGATGGAGAAACCCTTTATAAAGCTTGGGAAAGATTCAAGGATCTACAAAGGAAGTTTTCTCACTATGGAGTACCTAATTGGCTCTTGATATAGATCTTCTATAATGGACTAAACACATGTATCAAGAGTACAATTAACGTTGCAGTTGGTGGAGCAGTAATGAATTAGGTACAAATACTCATGGGCTAATTGAAGAGATGGTAGCAAGCAACTGCCATTGGGCATTCGAAAGAAGTATTCCTAAGAGAGTAGCTAGTCTCCATGTAGTTGATTGATAGTCTATCTTTACTTTCAACTAAGATAGATACTATTGCTAAGAAATTGGAACACGTCAACTTTACTTCTTCTTTTATTTATGAAAGCTATGGAGGAAATCATCAAACTATAATGTCGAATAATGGAGCGAATGCAGTTTGTGGACATCCATAGCAACTCTTAAAATCTTCTCTATGTCAATACCTATAACCAAAGTTGGAGAAACATCCAAATTTATCATGGGAAAATTAAAATACTCAAAAGGTGTCCTATCAACCTCCCTTCCAAATGAATGGAAACTAAAGTCAAATACAATGACAAGAAAGTAAGCTATCGTATGAGTTAGCTTTGGAGAAATTTATTGGAGTAACTTCAGAAAGGTTCGACAAGCTAGAAAAATAATATGATAGTCTTGAATCACGAGTTGAGCATATTGCTATCTAAACTAGGAACTTGAAAATTCAAGTTAGTCAAATAATAAGTTCTCTTATCAATCGTCCTCAAAGGACACTTCTAAGTCAACCATAAATTAATCCAAAAGAGCATTGCAATGCTATATTCATGAGGAATGAAATGAAACTTGAAGATTCCCCAAAAAAGATCCCAAACTTAAAAATTTCTTCTTATTCTGAGCCTGAGATTAATGAAAGTGAAAATGAAAAAGAGGAGGCACTTGTTAAGCAAGAGATAAAATCTTGTGTTCTACTAATTTCTTTTCCTCAAAGACTAAAGAAAAAGATAGAAGAGGATGCACAAATTTCACTTACTGAAGAGTGTAGTGCGGTTATTTAGAACAAGATCTCCTCTAAACTCAAGGATACAGGGAGTTTTTCTATTTCCTGTAAAATTGGTGAAATTAATTTTCGATATGCATTATGTGATTTAAACTTTAGTATTAATATAATGCCTTTATCTATTTACAGAAGAGTATGATTCACAAAGATGAAGCCCATCAATATAATATTATAGTTGCAGATCGATTAGTTTAGTACTCTGAAGGAATTGTAGAAAATGAACTTGTGAAAGTTGAACAATTCTACATCGTAGTTGATTTCGAAGTTTTGGATATAAATGAAGATGTAGAGATTCCATTGATCATTAAGAGGCCCTTCTTAGCTAATGTTGAAGCCGTGATTGATGTAAAGGAAGATAGGCTTACTTTGAAAGTGGAGAATGATCAAGTTGAGTTCAAATTGATAAAATTAATGAATATACCTACTTCCGCAAATGAGTGTTTTATAGTAGAATCCATTGATAAAATGGTTCAAAAAGATTTTCAAAAGGAGTATCCACTCAAGGCTTGCTTAATTTAAACCTCCACATCAAAGAAAGAAAACAAAAATGTAGCGATTGATGACATAGCCCTGGATACAAACTCACAAGCATAAATTGAAGGGTATAAGGAGCTTGAGAAATATAATTTCAAGCCAAATACAACAAGCAACATTATGGGAAAAAGTACTTTGTGATCTTCTACCTTGAGAATTAAAAGCTATAATTAAGCTAAAGACTATAAATTAGTGCTTATCAGGTGGTAACCCAATATTCCATTCCAATTTTTATTTTTATTTTTATTTTTATTTTTATTTTTATTTTTATTTTTATTTTTATTTTTATTTTTATTTTAGATTGAAATTGAATAGATAAATTGGATTGAAAGAACTCTTGCAAAGGGTCAAATCAAGACTCAAGAATATAGGCATGCACAAGTCCTGCACCACCTAATGCCAAAACCAGTGAGGATCATGATAAGTTTCAAGTTTGGGGTGTTTAACCCTAAAAGCTTAGTAAAGTATTCTATTCTCTTTTTAACTTATTTTTTCATGAAATTTATGTTATTTTTATAGGATACTTACTGAATAAATTTTATTGCATGATGAAAAATTTTAAAATTTTTTGCTTGAAATCTTACACTTGAATAGTTGATTTCATGGCAGGACAATATTTATTTGTGATTTAGTGATATTGATTATAATGATATACTTAAATATATCTCTTAAAATTTTGAAATTTGAGATGAAAATTTTATGAAAGGTTGTATTTTATGGATTTTTACCTAAATGAGTTCTTACTTTTAGTTGAAAATGGTCAATTTGTGTATACTTATTTAGAGAGGAATCCTACTCCTTTTTTTATTCATTATAAAGATTTATTTTGCCTAAACCTAGAACATGTTTAAAAAAACTTTTGAGGCAAAATTGAACCGTACTAAGTAAGAAAAAAATGATTTCGGCATTGTTTGTTAAGCCAATTTCTTATATCCACCTTATTTAAATATTACCTCTAATTGTTCCCATTGAGTCAAATTGAATATTTTTAGCTTAGGTTCTTTTGATTCAAGTAACTTTAATAACTACTTTTTTGAGTTTGATTATCTTTTGAAATATTTTTTTTATTGTATATATTTAAGCTCAACTGAAGATAGAGAGTAAAATTAAGAATACTATAAGCTATTACAACAAAACTCCTAAATAAAATTCAAATTTGGGGGAAAAGTAATAATAATAATAATAATAATAATAATAATAATAATAATAATAATAATAATAATAATAATAATAATAATAATAATAATAATAATAATAAATAAAGAGTGGAAATAACCCCCTTCCTCCCTTCAAATAAAATTTATCCATGCAAAGGAGGACAGGACAAATGAAGAGAAGAAGGAGCCAAGCAACAGACTCTCCAACAACAAAAAAAAAGTGCTGCAATAAAAGGAATTTACATTTGGAAGGTTTTTAAAAAATGAAAGACCTAAGTATCAAGCGCCACTTTAACCTTAACTCTTTAAGACTCTATTACAAGCTTTAAAAGTCCTTTTGATTTTATTTGAGTTAGTGAGGTCTATTAGTGAAAAAGCTTGCTTAAACATACATATAAAAATAGACGAGTTCTTTTGAACTCCATTAAAATTTTTTAGTAAATACAGGAGATATATGTCTATCTGAAGTGTAACAATTAGCTGTAATTGGCTATAATTCTTAAATAAAGGAGAGGAGAATGAAGTAAATACAATTATGGAACTTATTTTAGAATTGAATTTTGAAATTTTAACTGTTTAAATTTTTATATATCAAAATCCTAAGAATATTAAACCTATAACGATGCCTATTGTGAAGGGGATTATATTATTCTTGTTGCTTGAAGACAAGCAGCGATCCAAGTTTGAGAAAGTTTGATAAGGCCATATTTTATACATAATTTAGTGATTATTTTAGTCATATTATTATTATTATTAATTGACAATCAATTTTTGTAGTACGTAGTATTTCAAGTATGGAAGATAGAGCTTATTTTTGCTAAACTTGTCAAAAATTAAAAAAAAATTAAAAGGAAGCTAAAGAAAACTCAAAAATGGAAGAAAATGACTCCATGCACTCATACAAATCAGTATACATGGCTATGCACTTGAAAATATCATTGGCGACAAGAAAACAAAAAGACTAAAACAAGGTAAACTCCATGCCCATGGCTTTCAAACCCATGCTCATAAACTTTAAATCGAATCTGTCCAAATTTTTTACCCATAAAAATTGCAAGGTCAGAGGTATTTTTAAGTCCATGATCATAGGATTCCAAAGCCATGGTCATGGACTTGAATTTGGCACTGTTTTGAAGGGTATTTTGTGAAGTTTGAGTGGTACAATTATACACAGGCTTAGGATTTCAAAGCCACAACAGTGAGAAGCTTATGGTGGTTGCAATTTGCAATTTTATGCAATTTCTTATATAATTTAGATTCCTAATCAACAAAGAAGTCTCAAGATTTTCCTTGAATATTTTCCTATTCAAGATAGAAGACTTTTAAGACCTCTATAAGCAAGCTTCCTTTTGAGAACAATCATTAATCATTCATTTAATTCTTCTTCCAATTTTGATGATTTTTTTTGGAGAGAGAGAAGAAAATTTAGTGTAAGGAAGAGATTCAAGTCCAAGAAGAGTTCCATTCAATCATAAGAATTTTCAAGTTTGATTTTGCTAATTTTTTTTCTCAAATTTAATGTTTTTTACTATTTCTTTTAAGTCTTTGTTTATTCTTTGAATTATCAATAACTAAAACTCTAATTAGCGTTAAGCCCTTTTATTAATTTTATGGAATAATTCATGATTATTTGATTCAATTATAATTATCTTTTTGATTATTTTATTAAAAAATATTTTTAATGCTAATATTTATCTAGCCAATGAGAATTGAATTTAATATGTTGTGTGATGGAGCAAAAGTGAAAGCATAACATTAGTCCAAGAAGATAACGATCCTAAGTAGTTTTTGCTTGGAGATAAGAAAAACACTTAGGAGGTTGATTAAAAGATTATGATAAACCTTAATGAATTAATTTAATTTTTTATAATCATGAGAGCAGACATAAAGGTTAATTTTAATATTAGTTCTGGATCTTGAGTGAGACTATAACTTAAATTAGAAGAATCCAATCAATAATCAAATGAAGAATAAAATTGAATCAAAATTCTAAAAAATTCATAGTTAATCAATTAAGGTAGTCTAGCCCTAAGCTTTAAATTATAAGAGTTAAGTTTTTTAGTTTTAGTTTAATTAATTTAGTTTTCTTAAATTTTAAATCAAACTTATTTTCCAAATAACAAATAATCTAATTTTTGGTATTTAGAATTAACCATTTCTCATAGGAATGATACTCTATTCACCACTCTATTACTTGATTTTGATGTTGTGCACTTGCAGGATTAAGCTAAGTATAGCGTAATAGGGATGGCCACCATCAATCCAGTTGTCTAGCTAGAATCTCGTAGTTCTTCTATCATTTGTGTTCCATTGAGCACTAGAGGCTACTATGTTCTATAGTCTTCCTAAAGCTTTCCAAAGGGGAGTTTCTCCTATTGATTTCAGTGTTCTAGGTATAACTTTTGGACTTACCCCAAATTTGGACACCATGACCTGCAACCACAAGGGATTATGATTATTAATTACAAGCCAATCAATTTTCATGAGAAAAGCCCAATTCATTACGACTAGGTATTTTAGGCCTAGTTGTTTTATTAGTTTTTGTTATAGATTTGTGTCTTATTTATTATGATAATTATTGTTTTATTTAGGTATTTTGTTAGTTTTAATCGGTTTGTTTAAGTGTTTTCATTAATTTTGTTAGTTTTAGTTTATTTCAGTGTTTATGTTGTTTTTGATCTAGTTTTTAGTATGTGTTTATGTTTTGTTGGTTAATGTTTATTTACTTCTTGTTTAAAGTTTGTTGCAAGTTTTGTTTTAGGTTAAAAAGCCAACGAACCAAGATTGAAGGAAAAATGGACAGTAGCTGACACAGGTAGAGGACACGGCCAAGTCACTGGCCGTGTCCCATACCAAGTTAAAAAGGAAGTCAAGACACAGTAGCTGACACACTCAAGGGACACGGCCAAGTCAGTGGCCATGTCCCTCCAAAGATGCTCCAACATGGCCTAGTCACACCAACTTGGTCGTGTCTCACTTGGTTCCAAAGGAAAAGAAAATTGCAAATCTCACAAAAGCAAACACAAGCAAGGGACATGGCCAAGTCACTGGCCGTGTCCCTCCAAAATGATCCAACACGGCCAAGTCACTTCCAACATGGCCGTGTCCCTCAACCAAAGAAGAAAAGAAGGAAAGCAAGCAGAAGTGAACACATGCAAGGGACACGGCCAAGTCACTGGCTGTGTCCCTCCAAAATGATCCAACACGGCCAAGTCTCCTCTGACTTGGTCGTGTCTCTCATGAATCAAAGCCGTAGCGAATTTTTAAAGCGGACGTTTCATATAAAAGGAGAAAAGAAGCTAGGGTTTTAGGGGTGGTTGGCAATTTTGAGAGCAGATTGTGCCGTCAAAGAGATTAGGGTTTTGATAACTTAGTTTTTCTTTGATTTTTGATTACACTTTGTTTTATCTAGCTTAAATTAGATTGTTCTAGCCATCGATACATCCTTCTTGCAAGATTTGAACAAGAGATTCTTCAGAAGCTTCAAGGAGTTTGTAACTTGGTTTTGTTCTCGAACTTATTCTCTTTATTTTCATTGAAATTGTATTAATGGATATTATCATGTCTAATTTGATTTCTTTGAACATTAATGAGATGAGTATGTTTGATAGCATGATGAACTAATTTGATCTAGTCTAGGGTTTGTATGGATCTGCTATGATTGTATGAATTGGTTATTCTCTTAGCTAATAATTTCTTTAGCCTTGATTGAATGGAATATTGTTAATATATAATTGATTGGCCACCAATTATGTGTTTTAGGTATTAGATGATGGATTGAGAGATAAAGTCTAATACTGGAACAATTCAATTAGGGACTTAGGTGAATTAGAGATATAACCTATTAAAAAGATTATTTCAATTATAACAAGATTAGTTGAAAAAGGTTTGAATGCGAGAGCTTATTTCCTTAACTCGATTAATTAAGTTGTTTGAGATTTAATCTTTGAAATTAAATTAGTTAAGAGGAATAATCGTTCATACATATAAGTAGTAGGGAAGTGCAAACCCTAGACCTTTCTATCCAGTGAATCAAAACATCAGCTTAATTTACTTTTATTTGCTTTAATCTTCAATCAATCTTCTTCATTAGTTAACAATTTAAATTCTCTTCATTACTTGTTATTTATAATCTGATAATCAATTAGCCACTTTAGCTTCCTTGTGAGATGACCTTGGGGCGATCACCTTTGCTACAGCTACCTCGTATACTTGCAAGTGATGCTCTGTGGTAGAGTTAATTCGAGCGCAACATTAGTCCTCCACACTTCTTTGATTGACAGACATTCTCCCATTTCACAAAGTTTGAGTTTTTTGTATCATGGTTACCACTTCAAATAAAGTTTCTACTAAGCTGTTCAAGCTTGTTACAAAGATTTTTGGGAATCTCATTGTTTGTATTGGGATGGATGAGAGCATACGATTTGCATGTGTTACTCGACTAGCTAGGGATATGCACTTGGAACTCCATGTTATCAATTTATTTTTCACTTTGTCAAGTATGTACCTATATGTTTTCATTGTTGTCCTCCCATGCTGAAAGGAACACCAAGGTAAGTGTCCAAGTCTTCAGTTTATTTGCAACTTGAGCACTAACTAATTTGTGCTTTGAGACTTGCTTGGACATTGCTAAAGAAGAGTATTTTGGTCTTAGTCTGATTTATCTTTTCATTGGATATAGCACAAAATTCATATAGTATTCGTGTAATTTTCTTAACTTGCTCCTACAAATAAACGGATATATTTAGCAAAAAAAAAAATAAGTGAGATATAGGAGGACCTGTTCTACATAGCTTTATTGGCTTCCATGACATATTTTGTACTTCTTTAAAAATAGTTTGGCCTAATTTTTCCACACATAACACAAATAGGTAGGGAGTGGAGGTCTCTTTGTCTGATTCTTCTCGATGGTTGAAATGAATCAGAAGCATTATCATTCCATATAATTTGCACTAGAATAGAGGTCACAAAACTCATGATAGTTTCTCTCATCTAGGTCAATAAATCAATATCCATCATGGTCTCATTGATGATAGGTCTTTTCCAAATCAATCTTAATCGCCATGTATGCCTTTTTTTCTATTCATTTGTCTCATATAGTGAACAATCTCTTGAGTGATCATAATATTGCTCTTATCTGTGTCTTTTTGGAATAAAACTTTACTAATTTTGACTAACCCAAGTTGGCATGCAAGGCTTCAGATGATTGACTATATCCTTTGAGAAAAGCATTGAAGTCACATTGCATAAGTTGATGAGTTTAACTCAAATATTTTCTCCTTGTACTTTTGGAATGAGAATAATGAATGTTTTATTGAGTTTATTAGGCTCTTTTTAGGTTTTGATAATACTATGGATGAGATTACAAATCAAAATTCTGACCACATTCCACTGATTTTGGTAGAAGAAAGCATACATCCTACCTGGACCAGGGGCTTTTAGTCATTTCATATCAAATAAAGCAGCTTGTATTTCCTCAAAGGAAATCACATTAGTTAGCTTGGTTCCGAGATCCCCGTATAATAAAGGAAATATATTAGTATTATGATATCTATTCATATTAAATCCTTCTTCAGTGTAAAGTTTCAGAAAATTCCCACCAACTTCCCTTTTGAGTTGATCTTAATCAAAACACTAGTTCCCATCTTCCATCCTAAGCATGTTTACTCTGTTACTTCACCTTTTTTGAGTCATCATCCTATTGTAAAAGCCCATGTTCCTATCCCCATCATTGATCCAATTTATAGATTCTCTCTGGAACCATAACACTTCTTCTTGAGGTAAGATTTTTTCTAAGTCTTCTTTCATATCAATCTCTAGTTTCTTAAGATTCTCAGAATTGTCCATTCTAAAGCTTTCTAGACACCATAAGTTTTGTTAATAATGGTTTGCTTGCATTTAAATATGTTTTCAAAATAATTTACTAAATTATATTTGATTATTTTTCCTAAAATCTTTAACAATGCATCCTACATAAAAATAAGTTAATATTTTTGAATGATAATATGGAACTCTGTGGCAAGGCCAAAATGATCCATTTCGAAAAAAGAAGAAGCATATTTTGTTCAAAAAACTATAATATTTAACTCGAGATCTAGATAATATTTTATTAGAGCCATATTTGACCCTTTAACTTATTCTAAATGAAACAAACAAATGAGAAAGTATATGTCAATTTAAATTTATGTATTATTATTAATATTGATATATGTCCATTTTATAGATATTTTAGTATTATTATTTCTTGTGTTTAGTGTGTTTTTATTATGTTTTATTATGTTATTTGTTTTATTTTTATGGTTATGTGTTTTAGTCCTTATGTTAGTTATTTTGGTTGTTTTGTAGTATTTTTGGTGGATAAAAATGGCTTAGAAAGGAAGTAGAAGCATAAGGAAGAGAGAGCTAGGAGGGCAGAATGTTTCACAGGGACCCTGTGAGATTGCTGGCAGCCTGTGAGATCTGGACGGCTCACATTTTAAAAGACCTAATTCTCTAATCCAAGGGCCACGAATTAACACATGTTTTGTAGGTCAAAAATAGAACTAAAATAGAGTGAAGGACGGCAAAACAAAAGGGGGGGATTCATGTTTTTGAAAAAAAAAAGTTTGGAGAATTTTTTTTGGAAATGACTGAACTTTTCTTTCCTTGGAGATTTGGGATTCCTGAAGAACTTTGGACTTTCTTGTTTAAGAGTTTGATTTTCTTCTTTTCTTTTATTTAATTAATAATGAATTATCTCTCAAACTTGTGGTTTCTTGATTTCTCCATGGAGGAGTAATTCTTTTTGTTAGGGGAAACATGACCCCTTGATTTGATATGATGCAGTATTTTTAGAATTTTCTTTTCAATTTGAGATTTATGTCAGAATTGGTATTTTCTTAATGCTTGGATGAATGAATTGATTTTATTACTTGATTGTTTTCTAATAGAAGATTAGGTTTTGGAATTTAATTTATTTCATTCTTGATTTTATAATTCTGACATAACAATTTAATTTAGGTGTTTTCTGATAAAAGCTAGGTTGAATTGTGGGTTTAACTTGTTTCCTGATGGGAGAGTTATTAAATTCGGTTTTAATTTATGCGATTCATGCTCTAATTTTTCGGATAAGAGTTAGGCATGAATTAAGAATTTATTTTCGGATGGGATAAATTGGGCTTAATTAAGAAAACCTACCAATCTCAATGTTGATGTTTTGCGATTAACTTTGCATCCTATTAAGTCAAAGGGGAGTGTGGATCCTAACCTTTTAATTATTGATTTCTTTCTCAAAAAGTTGTTTAATTGCATGTTTTATTTAATTTAATTATTTATTTTCGAATCAATCACTTAATTTTGTTGCTCAAATAATAGTAATAGTAGTAGTGAGATTGGCTTCCAAACTTTGGTCCCTTGGGATACGATATCGGGACTCCAAGTCCTATACTACTTGATCGACTAGTACACTTGCTAGTGTTTGCTAGGACGCGTCAAGTTTTCGGCGCCGCTACTGGGGACCATAGATTTGGTTGAAAATTTTTTATTATTTGTCTGTTACTTTGAGATTTAATAATCGTTTGTTCGAGTTTGTTTCTTTTAGGCCTTTGATTGGTTTATGACCAGAGCTAGCGGTTGGCCACTGGTAGAGTTTGATCCGGAGCCTGAAAAAAGTTTTCACTTAAGGAGAAAGTTAGCTAGACAAGTTACTATGGATGATCCAC
This sequence comes from Garcia nutans, assembly GCA_947685225.1. Lineage (NCBI taxonomy): Eukaryota > Viridiplantae > Streptophyta > Magnoliopsida > Malpighiales > Euphorbiaceae > Garcia > Garcia nutans. Next base: position 14,116,877 of record CANTUV010000041.1, read on the forward strand.
CGAATGATCTTGTGGATGTGGAAGGTGGCAATGGTAGCAATGGAAATCAAAGACCACAACGTACAATGCAAGACTATGTGATGGCTCAACCAAGTGGAGCATTACCATCCATAGTTAGACCTACCATTGATGAGATGGTGGCGAATATGTTTTTATATCATGATGCAAGAGCACAACCAAGGACAGCAGCAGGGGTGTATAATGTGGATGCTATGACATCGTTGGCAGCTCGAGTGGAGGCATTAAATAAGAAAATTGAAGGGATGCAAATTCAGACGCCTCCAGTGGTTACAATAGCTTGCGATTTTTGTGGTGGAGGTCACCCAAATCATGAATGTCAAACAGGTAACATGTTTGCTATTAATCAAGTTCCTGATCAAGCTAATTTTGTGAATAATTTTCGTAGGCAGAACGATCCTTACAACAACACTTACAATCCTGGGTGGAGAAATCATCCAAATTTTTCTTGGAGTAATTCAAATGCGCAAAGACAACAACCACCAGGGTTTCAATCTCAAGAGTCTTTACATCAACAACAAGCGAAGAAGCCTTCCTTGGAAGACTTGGTGTCTCAATTCATAAAATCCACGGAGACATGATTCCAAAATCATGAGGCATCGATCAAAAACTTGGAAGTACATATTGGGCAAATAGAAAATGCCATAACAGGAAGATCACAAGAGGCATTGCCGAGTACATCTGAGACAAACCCAAAAGAGCATGTGAAGGCAGTGACGTTGAGGAATGAAAGAGAGTTGGAAGATCCAAAGCTAAAAAAAAAAAAGTGGAAGTTCAAGAAGATAAATTGGGCTTGAAGGAAGCACCAAGGGAGGATGCGAGCAAAGAAAAGGTAAGTAAGCATTCAGACAATGCTAAGAAAGGTAAGTTTTCTAACACTACCTCTGCATCTAACTTAGATTTGAAGAAATTCCCATATCCTGAAAAAATTAGGAAAGAAAAATTAGATGCTCAGTTTTCCAATTTTGTTGAGATCTTTAAGAAAATTCACATTAATATTCCATTTGCTGAAGCTTTGGCTCAAATGCCGAAGTATGCTTAGTTTCTTAAAGATATTCTATCCAATAAGAGGAAGTTAGATGATCTAGGCACTGTAACATTGACTGAGGAGCGTAGTGCCATTGTGCAAAATAGGTTGCCTAAGAAATTGAAAGATCCAGGGAGTTTTACCATTCCCTGTGATATTGGTGATGTAGAGTTTGAAAAGGCCTTATGTGATTTAGGTGCTAGTATTAATTTGATGCCTTTGGCCTTGTGCAATGAAATGAGTCTTGAACTAAAAGAGACAAGTATTTTGTTGCAACTTGCTGATGGTTCCACAAAAGTCCCAGCCGGGATTATTGAGGACCTTTTAGTGAAAGTTTGGGAATTTATTTTCCCTGTTGATTTTGTTGTACTGGATATGCGAGTTGACAAAGTTGCTCCTCTCATTCTAGGTAGGCCGTTTTTTGCCACTGCTGGTGCTTTAATAGATGTGAGAGAGGGGAAGCTTACATTAAGATGGAATGAGGAAAATTTTGTTTTAAATATAAATAGAGCAATGAAATATCCATCTTTGCATGACAATAAAATGTGTTTTCCTATCGACTGTGTTGACAAGTGTTTGAATGAGTATAAACATGATACATTTTCAGCAATTGAAGTGGAGCAAACACTGGAGCAATGTATGGTCTTAGAGAGTGTAGACCATGGCAAAAGTTCAACTTGTGAGGAAGTAGAGGAAGAGGATGAATCTTCATTGTCATTGGAAATTGAAGAGGAGGAGGATTCAAAGGATTTTTCCAATGAATCACCTAAACTTGAACTTAAACCTTTACCTTCTCATTTAAAATATGTTTTTCTTAATGGTGAAAATAACCCTGTGATTGTTTCTGCTTTGTTGACAGAACAAGAAGAACATGAGACTATTGAGGTGTTGAAGAAGCACAAGAAAGCAATTGGGTGGAGTTTGTCAAACATCAAGGGAATAAGTCCAAGCTTGTGTATGCATAAGATCTTGATGGAAGATGACTACAAATCCACCATTCAACCACAAAGGAGGTTGAATCCTGCAATGCAAGAGGTTGTAAAGAAAGAGGTGATAAAGCTACTCGATGCAGGTATTATCTATCCAATTTCTGATAGTGCCTGGGTAAGTCCTGTTCAGGTAGTACCTAAGAAGGGGGGAATGACTGTAGTGAAGAACGAGAATAATGAATTGATTCCTACTAGGACAGTAACTGGGTGGAGAGTTTGCATAGATTACAGGAAGCTTAATTCAGCCACTAGAAAGGACCATTTTCCTTTACCTTTTTATTGATTAAATGCTAAAGAGGTTAGCAGGGAATATGTTCTATTATTTTCTAGATGGTTTTTCTGGGCATTTTCAAATCCCAATAGCCCCTGAGGATCAAGAGAAAATAACCTTTACGTGTCCTTATGACACATTTTTGTATAGGCGTATGCCATTTGGGTTGTGTAATGCACCTGCCACATTTCAGAGGTGCATGATGTCTATTTTCCATAATATGCTTGAAAGGTGTATGGAAATTTTCATGGATGACTTTACTGTTTATGGGCTAACTTTTGAATCATGCTTGCAAAATCTTGCTTTAGTTTTGCAGAGATGTGAAGAATCCAATCTTGTGCTAAATTGGGAGAAATGCCATTTTATGGTAAACAAAGGAATTGTTCTAGGGCACAAGATTTCTGAAAAGGGCATTGAAGTAGACAAGGCGAAGGTTGAGGTGATTGAGAAATTACCTCCACCAACAACAATTAAAGGAGTGAGAAGTTTTCTTGGTCATGCAGGTTTTTACCGGAGATTTATCAAGGATTTTTCTAAAGTGGCAAAACCTTTGTGTAATTTGCTTGTGAAAGATGCTAAATTTGTTTTTGATGATGAATGTCTGCATGCTTTTAATGTTTTGAAAGAGAAGTTAATTTCAGTCCCTGTGATTGTAGCCCCTGATTGGAATAATCCATTCGAGTTAATGTGTGATGCTAGTGACTATGCTTTAGGTGTAGTTTTAGGGCAACGAAGAGATAAGATGTTTAGGGTAGTGTATTATGCTAGTCATACTCTTACTGGACCTCAATTGAATTACACTACTACTGAAAAAGAATTTTTAGCTGTGGTTTATGCTTTTGAGAAATTTCAACCTTATTTGATAGGGTCTAAAATCATTGTGTATACTGACCATGCAGCTCTTAGACATCTTGTTGCTAAGAAGGACTCAAAACCCCGGCTGATTTGTTGGGTGTTATTGCTACAAGAGTTCAATTTGGAGATTAGAGATAAGAAGAGGGTAGAAAATGTGGTTGCTGATCATTTATCCAGATTGGATAATCAACCTGCTTCTAAAGGAGAGATTGTTTTTGAGTTTTTTCTAGATGAGCGTATATGTTTTGTTAAGTCTATTTCTACTAATGTGCCTTGGTTTGCAAACATTGCAAATTACCTTGCAGGAAGATGGATACCGAAGGAGTTCACTTTTCAACAAAGGAAGAAGTTTTTAGCTGATGTGAAGCACTATTTTTGGGAAGATCCTTATCTTTATAAGCTATGTGCAGACCAAGTGATAAGAAGGTGTGTGTCTGATGAAGAATGTCAAGCGATCTTGAATAATTTCCATGACAGAGAAGCTGGTGGACACTTTGGAGCAAATCGCACTATAGCAAAGGTGCTAGAATCAGGTTTTTTCTAGCCTACTCTTTTTTGTGATGCTAAAGATTATGTGTCTGCATGTGATAGATGTCAACGAATGGGAAATATCTCTAAGAAAGATGAGATGCCTCTTAATAATATTCTTGTGTGTGAGTTATTTGATGTATGGGGCATTGATTTCATGGGACCGTTTCCGTCGTCTTATGGGAATGAGTATATTTTAGTAGCTGTAGATTATATGTCTAAATGGGTTGAAGCTGTAGCTACTAAGACTAATGATTCGAAAGTTGTGCTTCAATTTTTGAAGCGGAACATTTTCACTAGATACGGTACCCCCAAGGCAATTATTAGTGATGGTGGTAAGCACTTTTGCAATCACCAATTCGAAACACTTCTTAAAAAGTATGGGGTAAGACATAAGATTTCTACACCTTATCATGCACAGACGAGTGGTCAGGTAGAAGTATCTAATAGGGAGCTTAAAAGAATTCTTGAGAAAACGGTGAGTGGGTCTAGGAAGGATTGGGCTATGAAGTTAGATGATGCTCTTTGAGCATATAGGACTGCCTACAAAACACCGATAGGCATGTCACCATTTAGGTTGGTTTTTGGGAAAGCTTGTCATCTACCTGTTGAATTAGAGCATAAAGCATTTTGGGCAACTAAATTTTTGAATTTTGACATAGATATTGCAGGAAAGACTCGTTTGTTGCAGGTTAACGAATTGGATGAACTCCGCTGGTGGCATATGAGAGTGCTAGTCTTTACAAGCAAAAGACTAAGCAATGGCATGATAAGCATATTGTGAGAAAGGAGTTTGTGCCGGGCCAAAAAGTGCTATTATATAATAGTAGGCTACGGTTGTTTCCAGGTAAGTTGAAATCGCGATGGCAAGGATCCTATGAGGTAATCGTAGTTTTAAATTTTGGAGCAATTTTGATTAAGCACTTGAAGTCGGGAGAAACATTCAAGGTAAATGGTCACAGATTAAAGCCTTATATTGCGGATCGGTTTGAACCGGATCTCGCGATTGTGACATTTGTAGATTGAAGGGAGCTAAAAGTCGAGCTAGGACTATAAACTAGAACTGTTTGTACATATTTTTTATTTAAATTTTTGTTCATTTTAATTTTAATAATTTGTCATTTTTAGTGTTCAATTTCATGGTTGCAGGTATTTTCTGAAAAAAAAATAAAATAATAATAATAATAATAAATAAATAAATAAATAAATAAATAAATTTTTGGGCAAAAAGAGGCGTGTGAGACAGATAGTCTCATGAGGAGGCTGTGAAATTTGGCCTTTAGAACTGTTTGGGCAGTAGGTTTCACACCCTCCCTGTGAAATTGGACACTTATTTAAAAAAAAATACAAAACCAAAAAAATAAATTGTGTTTCTCTTTCTCATTCTTTCGGTTTTCCTTCGCAGACCCTAAACAAAGACCAACCACCTTGCTTCCTTTCACCAGCAGACCCGACCGCCACCATATCTTCTTCTACCACCACCACCACCGAAGCAACTTCCTACCGGCGTCTCACCTTAAGGATTCAAACCAGTCAACATTCACCGCCTTCTCTCTGGAGTTTTCTGCTCAAACTTCCATCAACCACCATATCCATCAATGCCGACATCAACTTCAATCTCTGACCAGCACAAAGCTCCAACGCCAGCCACTGCTTCCTCTATTCGGTCAGACCTTAGAGTCGTCCCTCCTATCTTCGGTCCCTCTCTATTCAGTCGCACCCAACTAGCATAAGAGGAAGAAGATCGCTCCTCTCACGCGAAGCCCAGCCGCCGTTCACCCTCAGCTGATCGCCGGTCACCGCCGTCCCTCTCTATTCTTTGGTTCTGTTCTTTTCCATTCAACCGACGAAGACCAGCTACAGAGGTAGTTTTCAAACACTCACGTTTGCTTCTCAGTTCCCCTGTTCATCATTTTTTTTTCAGGAATAAGGTCAGTTTCTTGCATCTGATTCCTTATTTTGATTTTAATTGTCAATTATTGAATTTAATTGTTGATTTGAGCTGAAAGTTGATTGAGGATTGAAAATTTGGTATGATATGAGTTTAAAATTCCTGTTGGCTAGTTAAATTGTGCTTATACTTACTGGCATTTAGTTGAATACTATTCCTTGTTGCTTCAGGCTGGAATGTGTTTATTTTCTTTGTAAGTTTCTGCTCTCACAGTTTGCTTTTGATTGCGTACTATACTTATTGCTCTATTGTTAAACCTGACTGAAAGTGTTGGTTATAACATCTGTTGACTTCATGCACTTGTTATTGATGTGAGCTTATTATTGGGTTTTGATATTTTCGTGCACTTGTTAAGAGTTTCTCAGCTGGTATTGGCATTCTAACTGATTTGTGAAGTTAGTAGTTAAGTTTGTTGCTTTGCTTTGTTTTGTTTGGCATTGGTGTTGGGTTTATTTGGTAATGGCAAGAGATAAGAAAATCAGAGCTGCTTCTTCCTCAAAAGTCGTTAAGCGGTCATTAAACAAACCTGTCTCTACTACTAAGGCATCTGGTAAGAGGAGAACATTAGTTTTTGATACTCCAGCAGATTTGGATTTTGCGCATGAGGAGCAGAAACGCAGGTACGCTTTCTTAGCTCAACGAGAGGTACAAGCGACAAGGTATGTGGATGACTCTACTCTTAAAAATCTTGGTTTGACCAATGAGGTTCATAGGTTGATTAATAATATTGGTTGGTCGACGTTCATGAGTCTTAAATCACCTACATATGTTGACATCACTAGGGAGTTTTTGAGTTCATATTCTTGTGTGCATACACCATACACTGATGAAAAATGGTTCATGACATTTCGGTTGAAAAATGTGACTGTCACAAAGTCTTTGTCTGAATTAAATGCTTATTTTGGTTTTTCTAATGATGGTCATAGGCGAAAGGCAATTGGTTTTAAAGCTTCTGATGCATGGAAAGAGTTATGTGATGGGCCAGTGTCTGCATCTCGTAGGGCGTCTAGTTTGAAACCTGCTCATCGGTATATGCATCGTGTGCTTTCTAGGACACTTTTTGCTCGTAGTAGTGTGAGCCAAGTTAATGAAAATGAAATCTTCTTTTTGTGGGCTATGGAACGTAGTGAAAGTGTGAATACTGGTGTTTGGCTTATGAGAAGTTTTGAGCATATTGTTAGGGATCATGGTCCTATAGTTATTGGCGGTTTGATTACTACTATTGCAATAGCCATGCATTTTGATAATTTTGGAAAACCAGTGGGCAATAGCGATTTCGTTGATTTGCATATGTGTACATCAATGAAATTATGTGGAAATTTTTATGCTGATGATGTTCAGAGTTTAGGTGATGCTCACAGTGAGAGTGCAGAAGTTGAAGAGATCGAGGATAGTGCGAATGATGAGCTCGAAGGGCAACTAGTTCTAGCATCCACACATGAGGAGGTGACTAATGAGATGATTATGCAGTACTTGAGGAAATTAGAAGAGAAGATCGATGCTCTACAAGCAGATTTTAGCGCGTATGTACAGCGCCATTCTCCACCAGCAGATGATTGATGTTTTCAGCATGTCCTCACATGCTGTCAGGGGGTTTTCTCAACCTTCTTGTTATTATTTCTACTTTTATGCATTGAGGACACTGCTAATTGTAAAGTTTGGGGAAGGGGAATGTTTTTGTTTGTGATTTTTGTTATGTTTTGTGTAATGTGAGTTTTTGTTTTGTTATGTTTTGTGTCTTGTTTAGTATATGTTCAGTATTTGTTAGTTGTGTCTAGTGTTGTGAGTGCTCAATTTGTTAATTGCGAAATTCTTGAATGATGCGATTGCTGAGAGATAAGATTTGAACTTGAAAATGATCGTTATTGCACTTATAGGAACTGAATAAACTTGTTTACACTTTACAGTCTATAATGTGAATGCTTTGTCGAGTTTCTTTTGATGCATGTTTTAGATGGCGGTTGTCAAAGATTGTTTTTGAACTTAAAATGTGAAATAGCTTCTAAAGAATGCTAGAACTCTTTTGATGTTCCCTTGAGGCGAAATCCTAGATGAATTAGGATGAAGGAAATGATTTAGGCCATCTTTTGGACGGATTACATTGGACCTTTTACGTTACTGTTCTTTAACCCCTTCTAGCCTACAAAGTATGCTAAATGCGTACTTCAAAAATTCTTTTGTGTACCTCATTATAACCATATAACCCAAAAGCTCTTTGCCTACCACCCCATTTACAAGAAAATGAGTCGTTCCTTTTGTTTGTTGAGCATATGCATGTCATATTGGGTTTATTAGTATTGCATTTAGAGAGCAAAAATAAAAGCTAGCTAGAATGTGGTTTGAGGTTTTGTTTGTAACCCATGTGTTCCATTAATTATCTATTGGGTTAAATTTGTTCGTATTGTCAATAGTTCATTGTGTTAGTAATTCTTGAAAAAAAAACAAAATATAAAAATAAATTAAAAAAATAGAAAAGAAAAAGGAAAAAAAGAAAGAAAGTAAGCAAGTAAATAGTTGGGTAGAGTGATATAATTATCTTGTTAACATGTTTGTTATTCGAGCTAGTAAGTTTTGGGAAGTTTCCTTTTGGTTAGTGCATTTTGGGAATTACAAAGTTTATTGCATTGCTCATTTTGAGGTTTATTATGGAAGGACTTGTTTTCTTGTTTCTTTATCCTTACGCTTTACCCCTCATTTGTAACCTTACCGAACCTATCCATAATAAAAGACCTGTTGATCCTTCATTTTGATTTGTTTACATTAGTGGAGAGGGAATTGAAAGGAGAGCTTATGGCTATTCTTCATATTTTTGTTTTATCTTAAAGAAGCTAAAAATGAATTTTTACCTCTTTGATTATTGCTTGACGAAGCGTGCATTGATTCAAACTTGACTAGCGCCGAACGCTTGTGGACTTTTGAGTGTAACCTTGTTGATTTGATCTCTATGATGATGGAATGATTTGGATTGGTTGAGTCTGTGATTAAAGTGGTTAAGTTGTTTGGAGGCTTACGAGCGATGGATTGAGCATATTCGTTGTGTGTTATGTGTTGTGTCTATGTTTTGTTTTTGTGTTGGTTTTACTCGAGGGAGAGTAAAATCTAAAGTTTGGGGTAGTTGATATATGTCAATTTTATAGATATTTTAGTATTATTATTTCTTGTGTTTAGTGTGTTTTTATTATGTTTTATTATGTTATTTGTTTTATTTTTATTGTTATGTGTTTTAGTCCTTATGTTAGTTATTTTGGTTGTTTTATAGTGTTTTTGGTGGAGAAAAATGGCTTGGAAAGGAAGTAGAAGCATAAGGAAGAGAGAGCTAGGAGGACAGAATGTTTCACAGGGACCCTGTGAGATTGCTGGCAGCCTGTGAGATCTGGACGGCTCACATTTTAAAAAGACCTAATACTCTAATCCAAGGGCCACGAATTAACACATGTTTTGGAGGTAAAAAATAGACCTAAAATAGAGTGAAGGATGGCAAAACAAAAGGGGCGGATTCACGTTTTTGAAAAAAAAAACGTTTGGAGAATTTTTCTGGAGAGGACTGAACTTTTCTTTCCTTGGAGATTTGGGATTCCTGAAGAACTTTGGACTTTCTTGTTTAAGAGTTTGATTTTCTTCTTTTCTTTTATTTAATTAATAATGAATTATCTCTCAAACTTGTGGTTTCTTGATTTCTCCATGGAGGAGTAATTCTTTTTATTAGGGGAAACATGACCCCTTGATTTGACAGGATGCAGTATTTTTAGAATTTTCTTTTCAATTTGAGATTTATGTCAGAATTGGTATTTTCTTAATGCTTGGATGAATGAATTGATTTTATTACTTGATTGTTTTCTGATAGAAGATTAGGTTTTGGAATTTAATTTATTTCATTCTTGATTTTATAATTCTGACATAACAATTTAAAAGAAAATACCAATTCTGACATAAATCTCAAATTGAAAAGAAAATTCTAAAAATACTGCATCCTGTCAAATCAAGGGGTCATGTTTCCCCTAAAAAAAAGTATTACTCCTCCATGCAGAAATCAAGAAACCACAAGTTTGAGAGATAATTCATTATTAATTAAATAAAAGAAAAGAAGAAAATCAAACTCTTAAACAAGAAAGTCCAAAGTTCTTCAGGAATCCCAAATCTCCAAGGAAAGAAAAGTTCAGTCCTCTCTAAAACAATTCTCCAAACATTTTTTTTTCAAAAATGTGAATCCCCCCCCCTTTTGTTTTACCGTCCTTCACTCTATTTTAGGTCTATTTTTGACCTCCAAAACATGTGTTAATTCGTGGCCCTTGGATTAGAGTATTAGGTCTTTTTAAAATGTGAGCCATCCTGATCTCACAGGCTGCCAGCAATCTCACAGGGTCCCTGTGAAACATTCTGCCCTCCTAGCTCTCTCTTCCTTATGCTTCTACTTTCTTTCCAAGCCATTTTTCTCCACCAAAAACACTACAAAACAACCAAAATAACTAACATAAGGACTAAAACACATAACAATAAAAATAAAATAAATAACATAATAAAACATAATAAAAACACACTAAACACAAGAAATAATAATACTAAAATATCTATAAAATGGACATATATCAACTACCCCAAACTTTAGATTTTACTCGCCCTCGAGTAAAACCAACACAAAAACAAAACATAGACACAACACATAACACACAACGAATATGCTCAATCCATCGCTCGTAAGCCTCCCAAACAACTTAACCACTTTAATCACAGACTCAACCAATCCAAATCATTCCATCATCATAGAGATCAAATCAACAAGGTTACACTCAAAAGACCACAAACGTTCGGCGCTAGTCAAGTTTGAATCAATGTACGCTTCGTCAAGCAATAATCAAAGAGGTAAAAATTCATTTTTAGCTTCTTTAAGATAAAACAAAAATATGAAGAATAGCCATAAGCTCTCCTTTCAATTCTCTCTCCACTAATGTAAACAAATCAAAATGAAGGATCAACAGGTCTTTTATTATGGGTAGGTTCGGTAAAAGCGTAAGGATAAAGAAACAAGAAAACAAGTCATTCCATAATAAACCTCAAAATGAGCAATGCAATAAACTTTGTAATTCTCAAAATGCACTAACCAAAAGGCAACTTCCCAAAACTTACTAGCTCGAATCACAAACATGTTAACAAGATAATTATTTCACTCTACCCAACTATTTACTTGCTTGCTTGCTTTCTTTCTTTTTTTTTTCTTTTTCTTTTCTATTTTTTTTTCAATTTATTTTTATATTTTGTTTTTTTTTCAAGAATTACTAACACAATGAACTATTGACAATACAAACAAATTTAACCTAATAGATAATTAATGGAACACATGGGTTACAAACAAAACCTCAAACAACATTCTAGCTAGCTTTTATTTTTGCTCTCTAAATGCAATACTAATAAACCCAATATGACATACATATGCTCAACAAATAAAAGGAACTTCTCATTTTCTTGTAAATGGGGTGGTAGGCAAAGGGCTTTTGGGTTATATGGTTATAATGAGGTACACAAAAGAATTGTTGAAGTACACATTTAGTATACTTTGTAGGCTAGAAGGGGTTAAAGAACGGTAACGTAAAAGGTATGATAAATATATAAAAGGTCCAATGTAATCCGTCCAAAAGATGGCCTAAATCATTTCCTTCATCCTAATTCATCTAGGATTTCGCCTCAAGGGAACATCAAAAGAGTTATAGCATTCTTTAAAAGCAATTTCACATTTTAAGTTCAAAAACAATCTTTGACAACCGCCATCTAAAACATGCATCGAAAGAAACTCGACAAAGCATTAAGCACATTATAGACTGTAAAGTGTAAACAAGTTTATTCAGTTCCTATAAGTGTAATAACGGTCATTTTCAAGTTCAAATCTTATCTCTCAGCAATCGCATCATTCAAGAATTTTGCAATTAACAAATTGAGCACTCACAACACTAGACACAACTAACAAATACTGAACATATACTAAACAAGACACAAAACATAACAAAACAAAAACTCACATTACACAAAACATAACAAAAATCACAAACAAAAACATTCCCCTGTTTTTGTATTATTATTTTTTTCATCCTTAATTAAGAAAACCTACCAATCTCAATGTTGATGTTTTGCGATTAACTTTGCATCCTATTAAGTCAAAGGGGGGTGTGGATCCTAACCTTTTAATTATTGATTTCTTTCTCAAAAAGTTGTTCAATTGCATGTTTTATTTAATTTAATTATTTATTTTCGAATCAATCACTTATTTTTGTTGCTTAAATAATAGTAATAGTAGTAGTGAGATTGGCTTCCAAATTTTGGTCTCTTGGGATACGATATCGGAACTCCAAGTCCTATACTACTTGATCGACTAGTACACTTGCTAGTGTTTGCTAGGACGCGTCAAATATAAAAGTGAAAAGTTGTTATTAAATTTTTATTTCTTTTCCATATTATATATATAAGAAGGAATAACTTAATCATTTATTTTTTGCAATGCCAAGGGAGAATATGCAACCAATGAAAAATATAAAATAAAAATATGCATAGTAAAATTTAGCTTAATACATATGTAACACTTATACTTGGCATGATTGGTCATTTTACCTCCTCTATTTTCATTTTAACTATTTAATAGTTTAATTTCACTTTTTTGTACCAATTTGGCCGCTTGCTTTAAGAGTATGAGAGGGGAATATTATGTGCATGAAGTATACACATTTGGCATGGCGTATTTATTACACTCTTATTGATATGACATATATATAGTTTCATGACCTGAACCGGAGGGCACGTGTCCAGCAATAGAGAATGGAAAAGTGCATGGCTTCTGATATATATAGTCAGCCTGACAACTCGTTTCTCAAGAAAAATAGATTGTGACAACAGTCACTATCTCAAACTGGGTTCACGAGCCCACTAATTACGGACGATTAGTATATCACATCACTCACCATCAAACATCAATAACAATTACATCTAACCAAATAGCATGACTGAACAGATAGATAAATAAGAAAAGAAATACCATGCGAAGTTCTAAGATGCAACAATATAAGATAATTATATAATTATATATAAAGAAAAATAACACTCCTGCCGAGGAAAGAGAAAGGGAGGTAACCTGAATGAGCAGTACTTCTATGCTCAACCTGCAACATGGGAAAAAATGGTGAACATGAATGAGTGTTCGACTCAATGATCTATTTAGTAATTAATATAATACATCAATCCCATACATAAAGTGTTCATGCAATGACAACTAGACAAATAATTCGTAAAATCATACAAGGATAGGAGTAAGTAAATAGGGCCACACTAAACCCAAATTTGGGAGCTGATCCTCTATCTGGCTCTCTTAGTCCACACGTTTCTCTTAGAATCAAATATATAGGGTCCGCTATCACAGCCGTAGCTAAGCAGTGTTACCCGACTGACAGGCAGCGCTAAGCATGAAAATGCCCCCACTATCACGCCAGTCTTAATCTCATCATCATATAGTGTCATCATATCATAACACGTAACTCCGATAATGTGTGGTCCCATATCATCCTAACCCTATCCAGCAAACACAAAGAATATGTAACACATTCAACTCAAATATCAACACACATGATGCTTCTATAATCTAGTGCTGATAATAACAATTTTATGACTACTGCTTAAGCAATTGATGCAATTATGTAAATATAACAAATATCATATATTAGGGGAGCGGGTATTATATTAATCTATATAACTCACAGATATACAAAAACCCAATAATTCTCCATGGAACATCTCATTGGTAATGGAAGACACCTAACAATTTGTTTCAAATGACAATAAAAACCATTAGAATATGGACGGATAGATGACTCTAAAGATTCTGCCGAAATTTCGACAGAGGCTCCCCTGAAATAAAGCAAGAAATAATACTTCTAAGTATCCCACAACCATCAAGATCAACTTAACCACCTCATCTGGGCCTCCATCAACATTCTCAATCCAACACAATGTTTTATTGAACTACCATAATATATTCACTAGATAATATTAATTATAATAATAATAACTTGATTATTTTAATTGTAAAAATACTAATTTTAATCAAGTTATTAGTTTTTATAAATTTTAAACATAATATTTTAACCATTTAATTTAATTACTTAATAATTTATTAACTTATTTAATATTTCATAATTAACTCAATTAGTTGAGAAGTAAAAATCTCAATTAATTTATCAATTTCATACATTCATATATATATATAAACATAATTAATTAATTCTATATATTGATAAATAATAATTATAATTATAATTAAATTAATGGTTAAATTAATCTAAATTAATTAGCAAAGTAAATAATTATTATTTTAAATAATCAATTATAATTATAATTTTTAAATTACAAATCTTTACATAAAATTATAATATAATTTAACCTAACTCATTAAATATTTGCCTATAATTAATAAATAATAATTATAACTTATCAATTTATTTTAATCAGTTTCTCATTTAATTTATACCAATTAATGAATTTTTTTATTTAATTAAAACTAATTAAAATTATATATATTCTAAATATATATTTTAATTCTATAAATTATTACTTAACAATTAATTAGTTTTAAATTAATACATTCTAAATATTCAAATTTTAATCAATTAAACTATCAATCATTAATTATACATATTTATTATTATTATTTTATTTATTCCTTTTATATTTGCTATTTATCTATTTATTTTTATTATTTATTTGTTCATTTTTATTCTCATTTTCTTTTAAATACAATTAATTAGTTAACTAATTAAAATTACATATTATAAATTAATTTAACTTCAAAATTTCTAACTAATTACATATATTTATTATTCATTTATTATTTATTATTTTATTCATTTTTTCATCACTGAAATTGTATATCCGTCGTCGAAATAGTATCATCGTCGCTGGAAAACGGTGACTGAATCTCTACCAACTTAAGAGGTGCTCTAAAATTCACAAATGACATACTAAAATAAAGCTTGAAAAGAGAAGGTTTCAAAAAGACTAGTCTCGCCGGGAAAAGACGTTGAAATCAGTCGAAATCTTCGTCAAAGGCGGACTAATCGAACAATGTGTGAACAGTACCCGGGGGTCATTTGCGGCGAGTCACCCCTCCTCGAGCTCACCATCAAGAGACAAAGCGCATGGGCCAACACGTGTAAGAATTTAGTGACGGGACGGCAGTAGATCGGGGTAAAAACCCTTTCGGCCCTCTGCTTTCTTTCTCTCTCCTTCTCTGTTACTTTCTCTCTCTCTCTCTCTCTCTCCCTCTCTGTCACTTTCTCTTTTCTTTTATTTTCTTCTCTCTCTTCTTTAATTCCCTTTCCTCCTTATTTAATTCAAATACACACATATATATAATTTAATTCTTTTCTCTTTTTTTACTCTAAAAATTTAAATATTAAATTACTAAATATTATAATAATTAAAAAATTTTGGGTTATCACATATAGACTCCATGTACTTGGCATAATTAGCCTACTTGCTCCCTCTGCTTTCACTTTAACTATTTTCACACTTTAATTTTTTTTTTTGGTACCTGTTTGACTCAATCCTTCTACTTGAAATCTAGCCAATACTTAGACTAAAGTTAGCATTTAACAAGTTTTATTTGTATCTTGACAATAACATTTTCCCAAAAAACTCAAAGTAATTATGAAATAAGTATGTTTATAAATTATAAAGCTAATACTATATTAATATGTTATTGGAGATTATTGAAGGGAATTTGAGTTATTTTTTTTTTATTAAAGACTATAATAGAAAGTCAATTTGTTTTTAAATTTTCTTGGCATTGGAAGAAGGAATTATTTTTTCTTATTTTGATGCTACTTGATATATATATATATATATATATAATTTTGAAAAAAAAATTAAACATATTTAAAAATAATAATTTTCTAATAATTATAAAAATAAAACAAATAACTTATCTAAATTACACTATCAACAAATTGCTAAAATTTTGAAAATCATAAAAGACTTATTATTAGGTAAAATATTTTATATGCAAATCATAAATATTCACGATAAGAAAATGCATGTTCAATTTCTTTTTGAGTAAGTAATATTTTAAATTAATGCTAAATTACAAAGTGATATATAATTAATCTAAGTTGTACTACTAAAAAGTCAAGTTGAAGTATTAAAATGGTTGACGTGAAAATAGAGGAATGCAAACTGACACTTGTGTCAAGTATAGGGGGCTACATTGTATTAAACTTTCATTTTTTCTATCCATATTAACTCCTTTAATGCAATTTTTTGTCTTCACATGCGACAAAAAGGTGCATTCTACCCGTTCTATCCCTTCAACGAACAAAGGTCAAATGAAAAAGCTTAAGTTGGAATGTTAAAATAGTTAAATTTAAAGTAGATGGAGCAAATTGACCAATCATACCAAGTATAGAGGGCTATAAATGTATTAAGCTAAAAATTTTCCAATGTATTATATCAACTAAAACTACAAGTCTAGAACATATTTATAATATGAAATTATAACTAATAAATAAAATGTGTAAATTCTAAAAGGAAGAACAATGGAAATAAACTGACTTTTAAAGTTATATCAAAGTTTTTGTAGCTAAAACAATTGAGAATGAAGAAGAGATACAAAGGTTCACAACTTAGACTAAGATACAATTGCTTAACACATGAGCATCTTAATATAACGAGTATTCTAAATTATGCTTTTTCTTGTGGTTGATGAGTCCTTCTTTTATAATAGGAGGAAAGGATAGTTTATAACTGTCATGACATCGGTGAAATGACCTTCCAATTGAAAAGAGATAGGCTGAAGATGAGCTTTTGAATATTCACATATGCTTTGTCAGTATAGTGGAGATAGAGAATAATGGGTTCAATGTGTGATTCGTATGCCTTTCTTCTATGTCTTATACTATAACCATGTGGTGATTTTATGCCAATTCCACTATTCGGGCAAAACAATTATATATCGACTCTCTGATGTCAATTTGGTATTTCACTATCAATAGAGTTTTACAAGCTAACTCCCAACTTAGTGTTTCGTGGGCTACCATCAAATCTTATAAGAGTTTCCCCAAGGCTCACTCTAAACCTAGTATTTAAGCTTATACCAAACCAAGTGTTTTACAAGGCTAACACTCAAACTCTTTATGAGAGTTTTCCTAGACTAAATCTTAAACTCAACAAGTATTTTTACAAGGCTAGCACTCAATACTTACAATAGTGTTTATGGTTAACACTCAAGTCAACTCTCACGAAATATAAAGATGAAAGAATAAGGCTACAAGAAATAAAAATGCAAGAATTTGGTATTTTAGATATTTTAAGATGCTCTTTAGGTCCTCTAAAGGGTGTATTTATAATCTCAAACCTCCATGTGGGCATTATAAAGAGTGTTGGGGAAGATCCTTTCCCGATGCTTACAAATCTTGCATTAAATGTACTATCAACATGAAATTATGATTAAGACATAAATCGAAGTCACTATTCCCATGTCACAATGGAGACAACATAATAGCACTCATGATCTTCAATTTACCATTGCACTTTTCTAACGACTGGTGTCATGTGTCAATCATTCACTGATCTTTTAAATAGTCCTTGTTCATGATTTATTACTTCAAGTAGTGGTTGCGATGTGCCCTTTGTATGCTTCATTTGCGATTACAAGCTTAATCGAAAACCCCATTATGTGTTCCTTAGTTTTTGGTATCGTGTTGCAGTTACAATGCCTATGTCGTGGTCATAACTTTTATGCCTTCTAGGCAACTTAGTGATTCTTTAATTCTTTTCATCTTTAGCTCTTTATAAGTTGTTTGCCTCTTAATGTAACTATTAAAATATTTCAATTTGTTTGTTAATATCAAAATCAAGATTGACTTCAACTTAGGTCAATAATATGTTATAAGAGAGATACTTCTGTCTTTAAATGACTTAATAATGCATAAACCTAAAAAGGAGGTCGATTTTTATAAACTAGGCATATGAGAGTGCTATGCAACTTTTATCTTCCCGATAAATTTCCAATTTTTTTAAAGCCACTAGGAAGTTAAGGATTTCTTAGGAAACAAGAAGCAACCCCCTTTCTTTCCCCATTTTTTCCCATGGCAACTCCATTTTCTCCAAATTTAAGCCTTTGATCCTGTGAGTTACAAATCTAATATTGTTGCAGTTGAGAGCAAAAATTACCACTGAGAGTGAGAGCTCACTATGAGGCTAAAGTTCTTTTGGTAAAAGAAAAGGTAAAAGAAGAGTAAAATCTAATATCCTTTGATTGGGAAAGAGTGAGGGAAACAAGAGGTAATTTTAATATTTTTTGATTGAGAAGAAAGAAAATGTAAACAAAGTTAAATATGAAAAGTATACAAATATCCTTATATTGTATAAGATAATTTACATGTATGTTAACAACAATGAAAATTATAAAATTAAAGAGAAATAATTTAACACTGGCTTGGAAATTTTGGATTTTTATCTATTATATCTATTATAAGATGTTAAATTTTTACATTTTTATATATTATAAGGATAATTTTTAATTTTTAATTAAGTAAAGATGAAAATGGGAAATAAAAACAAATCAGTTCTCTTCACATTTAAAATGTAAGAAATTGATTTAAGTGTCGAGAGAAAAGGATAGGGAGAGGTTAGAGACAAGGGTAATTTGGGTATAACATTTTATTTTATTTTTTTTAATGAAAATGTTAAGAAAGGATGAAATGATTATTACATTAAACAAAATTAAAGAAGGGGCTTATGCATCAATTTTTTAAATAATAAATCGCAGAAATTAGAAATGTTTCAAATCTATCATATAAACTAAGGAAAATGGAAGATTTATAGGATCCCACATCATACATAATGTAAAAGAGAAAATTAAAAAATAAAAAATATTGATATTTATTAAAAGAAAAAAATAACAGAATTTTTGTGCTTTTATTTATTAAATTAGAAATCCAAAATGTAAAAAATTTAAAAAGACAATAAATCAAGGGATATTTACAAAACTAACCCAAAAATTAAATTTACTTTCAAATATATGGTGTTTTAAAAAAATTTCAATTTTATGTAAAAGTTGAAGTTTTAATTACAAAAATACTCCTTCAAAAAAAATTACAAAAATATGAAACTTGGACCAAAACCTTACTATGGCTAGAAAAAGTCAGTTCTTCATGGATGGGACCAAAATGATCTGATTCAATTCATTCACTATATATATATATATATATACATGTGTGTGTGTGTGTGTGTCACACCCAATTTTTAAAAGTATGATGGCCCTAGGGTCTAGATAGACTTAAAGCCACCATACATTACATAAAACCCAACTAATTTATGTATTCGTATATATTAGTTAATTACACTACTGAATTAAAATTTTATGTCATAACTTTTATTATTTACTCATAATTTTATGATATATTATTACACATTTATTTTGATATTATATATCACATACATTTTTTTTACATTATAGATTACTTCCACACTTTACTAAACCATTTATAATAGTACTATGGAGCAACTAGAGTATAACACAAACGTAATTATTTAATTACATATACACAAATGTAATTATTTAAATACATATGATAGTATTTGTTAATTACATTATTCTCAAGCGTCTTATTGGAAGAAGAAATCAAGAAGTTGATGGCTCTGGGTTACCTCTACCTGAAATCATAAACGATGGGGTGAGTCATTAACTCAATGAAATTATAGTGTCACAAGAGTATGATTTACAATAAAAATATTTCAAGGTTCAAGAATAATAAATACATAAGGTAGTTGCACAATAAAGGTATAAGAATAAAATTCAATCCATAAGAAGTCCCATAATAACTGGACCAATATCACAAAAGCAAATTATATAATATGACAGATAACATATAGCAATAGCACTGAAGAAAATATATCACTATATACATTTCAGTGCTATCACACATCACACACACATAGAGCATTAGTTATTATCATTTTTATCATAAATCTCTATATGCATATAGCCTAATGATATAGCCCCCATCAAGTTGGAATTCTGTCACATTGGCTAAGCAAATAGCTTGGTATGATCAGATAAGACTAGAGGCCATATTGAGTTCCACAATTCATAATTACAAGAACACAAGCAAAAAAATGATATCAAATGGCTCAAGTATCAACAATGGTTCAAATTTCATCAAAGAATTTCAAAGTGACAAAGTAAGGGATTGATACTATAACTCACCTTGAACATGAAAATTTGATTCCTTTAAGTCATTGAAAATAATTGCTTGGTTCGATGGCAAACTCGACCTACATTCACATCCATGAATAAATCACACATTTAAGTTTATTTTTAATTTATTATTTTTTATTCTTGTTTTAATTGTTTATTAGGCACCTATGCCTTGTTTTAGTATCTTAATATGTGCTAAGATTTATTTTATAATTATAGATTTAAATATTACAAAATTATATTATAATAGGGTTATGCAATTAAGTAAGTTCTAAATATGTGTCATATGCCTACATAAATGCATTGGCTTTGTCAAGTCATTTGATTTACTTATTCATTAAATTAGTATTTGGACTTTGAAAACATTAAATACATATATTAAACTTATATTCATCTATTATATGCTTATATTTATAATCAGATCAAATATATTTTGTTATGATCAATTCAGCCTCAAGTCAACAAAATAATTAAATTCCAACATTTGAATAGTTTGTGTTCATTTAATTGTATATTAATTTTTTTTCATATTCATTTACCTTGAAATTTCTACAGGATGTTCTCAACATCCTATGTGACTTTCCTGTAAATTTTCATTAATTATAGAGTTCATTTAGATAGGTAAATAATTCAAATATAGTAGCAAAATTTTTAGCGATATTCATTCAAACTATTAGAATGAACAACTTGTATTCATTTAATTACTCACTCATTTTTCCTCAACATTTTGAATTTTACTTTTATCATAACCTTTCCAACATCTAGGTATACTGTTTTGTAAATTTTATGAATTTTAAAGCTCGTTTGCATATTGAAATAGTAGCTAATTTATTGAGAATTTAAGTTATTCAATTTGGACAGATTTGAGTATTAGGGTTTCTAGCTACATCCTTTTCAATTTATTTCCAACATCCTAAATACTCATATATAAATGATAATTGTTATCTCAAGTTCAATAAATAATATATTGAAATTTAGAGAAACAAAATTAAAAGATTAAGGTTCAGAATTTTTATATTTCTTACCTGTAAGAGTTCTTTTTGCCTTCTTTGCTTATATATCACTTAGTTGATCTAATTTTCTACTTTGGATCACTTTTAGACATGAGAAATTAGCTTATGAATGGCTTTTAGATGCTGAAAAAAAAGAGAGTTGTGATAGAAAGAGAGGTGTTTTAATAGAAATGAGAAAGAAGATAAAAACTAAATTTTATCATCTTTTTTTTTAATCATGATTTGTCTAGCTCACTTCCTATTCAAAGGAGGTGAGTCACCCACTTAATTTGGCAGAAAAATGGATGGAAATTAAGTAGGTGAAATATCTATTTTTCTCATCAAGTCTTACATACCCTTTTGTTGACTTGAATGCCTTTTTAGTCATTTCAAACCGTAACTTGCTACTTATACTTGTAATTAATTTCTTTAAAATTATTTTTTTACTTCAAATTTTTAATTTTAATTTATCTTATAAGGTTTTAATTTATATTATTATGTTAAAATATTATTAATTAAGTTATGGCATATAACACCCCTATACCCTATATACATATCTTTCATATATTTTATATACGTACAATACACATATAAGACATAAGAATGCCACGTTACAATTCCATATAAACCTTCCATTCTATTATTTAAACAAATATATAAATATAATAAAAGAACATTTTTCATTATCAAATCACATTCTCATTGAAAATAACACTTCCATTACCATTATAGTATTCATTTGATTACATATATCCAAATATACATTATCCTTTCCAGTATCTATTAATATACATATACATATGTTCAAAATATCAAAATGTACATGCATACACCACCTTCTAGTTGGTCTGAAGTACCCTCAATCCTCTTGTGACATCACCCTCCGACTCTCGAATCAACAATCTACTTACCTGCGTGTTTAACACAACTGTGTTAAGCTCGAAAGCTTAGTGGTATATATAAACAACATATACATATATTGATATCACATCACATACTCATACACATATACTATACACATCATAATAACACTATTGGGCCTAATACCTCTATACAATTGTCATGTCCAATTAACACAATCTCATGGTCCAGCTCTGCTCAAAACCATCACTAGTCTCAATCTCATGACCTAGTGCTGCTTAGGTCAAGACCTAGCTCTGCTCAGGACCTCCCATGCATATCTAATTAGCCTCAAAGTAATTGGACAAGTAATTGTATAGGATACACACATAATATCACTTTACATTACTTTATCACATTCACTTTACTCTATATTATTCCAGTGATCACCACTGTTCATGATCACTTCACATCAGCATTTCACATTCACATCATGTATACATGAGCCACACTCATTAACACACTATCATTCAACATAGTCAACACATTTCATTATAATTCTATTTCCACTTGAAGAGAAAACACACAACCATGTCTAACGTCAAGAGCACACCCATGTGTCCTAAAACAAAGTTGTAATCAACATCAAACAACCCCACGGTCGTGGCCCCCATGGCATGATAGGGCCACGCCCATGGGTTACAAAAACCTTCTGTCCACAATGATAAAATCATACCATGGTTGTGGCAACCCTAAGCCACGCCCATGGCATCCAAAACAACATTGTTTCTTCAAAAAACTCAAGCAAACACACTCGGTTGGGCACGACCATGGAACTCAAGGGCCACGCCCATGACACCCCAAAATCACACTTTTACACATTTAACGTCATACAACACACACATTGCATGAGGAATTAAATATGTATTAACTAAAAATCATAGTAAATCAAATATGTACAAACCAAATATGTACAAACCTTGGCTATTTCCAAGTTTACTCTTCCCCACTTAGTCCTTCTTGACCTAAACACAAAATCCAACAACAATAATCATTATTACTCATCCATACAATCATCCATATACTAATTCCATACCATTAACTCTATTTCCACTCATTCCCTACAAAACCCTTATTCTTTTCTTATTATCCTTTTTCCCTAATTTTACTATCCATCATCATCTTCAACATCTATCATTTTTTTATCTTTTATACCTCAATACAACACTTAAACAACTCATTTACATATATATATATAGATATATCATTCTCCATCCAAAACCCTAACTATGCATATCATCAACAAAACCATAATTCATTAATTGTGTTCATATCCATGAATTATCTATCAATTTAACACATATACATCTCAAACTTAATATAACTATCATCTTATTCAATTGATCATCACTTTCTCTCACTAACCATATCAAACATATATTTAAAATCCATAAAAACAAGCTTAGAAATAAACACTTACTTGAATTCCTTGCTAAATCTTCAGTATCCACTTAAATCCTCTTGAAATCCCTTGTAAATTTAATGTATAGCATGAAACTTACACTCTTCTCACCTCTCTCTCAAACTCATGTTAAATAAGAAGAAGAAGAAGAAGAAGGAAAATATCTCTTAATTCTCATCTTTATCTCTAATATATAATATTATATATGTATTAATTAATTAAACATTAATCCACCAATCATCTTTCTCCTCCCTTTGACTTTCTTCTCCTTCTCTTATTATTATTATTATTATTATTATTATTATTATTATTATTATTATTATTATTATTATTATAGTCATCATTATCAACTTTTCCACTACCAATTTATACCTAATGCATATGTATTGTATATTTTATGTATATGTAGATGTCTTATATATGTCATGTTTATTTCCAATATATTTATATATATATCTCATCTCCACAAGATGCTCAATTAAATTTCTCTATACACATCACACATGTTTACTTTCCCATATTTACTATTCCAATGTACACCAAAATTTGAGATATTATATGGTACATTTCAAATATAATACCCAAAGTTTTTTATACATACGAGTTACCGTAGCTAAGGTATTTTTAAAATTTCTATTTTCATCACTTTAGGAACTTATAAATTTCACTTCTTTGCATATCAATGGTTCCTTCATCACTCTAGTAGGTCATTTTGTTTCTATTATAGTTTATATACAAATATAATTATTTATTTTATACTTTACAGTTAGTTGGTTTGATTCACAATCGTTATGAGTTGTTGAGTTTTCAATTTAAATACTTTAGATTTTTTTTATATTACATTGGCACAATAAAATTTTATTTCAATTATGATTTTTTCTCGCTTTATTCATTTAATTTGTACAACATTTAAACTACTAGATTTGTATTTCATCTAGGGTATTACATTCTCTCTCCCTAATTAAAATTAATCCTTAAATTTTTCAAAATAGTCACCCACTAAAAAGATGATGATATTTATCTAACATCTCAGACTCAGTCTCCCAAGTATATTCTTCTACTTAATAACTTTTCAACAAAACTTTTATCATACAAATATCCTTGTTTCTAAGCCTTTTAACTTGCTTATCCATTATAGCTACCGATACTTTCTGATAGGTCAAATATTACTTCAAGTCCACTAGTGGAGCTTGTAAAATGTGGGATGGATCAGGAATATATTTTTGAAACATTGAAGTATGGAACACTGGATGCACATGTTCCATGTTGGGTGGTAGCTCCAAACGGTAGGAAACTGATCCTACTCCCTTTAAGATCTAAAAGGGATCACTGTACCTCAGTGAGAGCTTTCCTTTCTTACCAAATCTTATGACTTCCTTCATTGGTAACATCTTCAGAAATACATGTTCACCAATACTAAATTGAACATATTTTATTTTAGGATCTGCATAGCTCTTCTAGCAGCTGAAAGCTATCTTTAACCATTCTTGAATCAATGGTACTTTCTCTATGGTTTCTTGAATCAGTTATGGGCCTTCTATATGTCTTTTACCAACCTCATTCTAACATATCAGGTATCTACACTTCCTTCCATGCAATGCTTCATAAGGTGTCATCTGTGTGGTTGAATGGTAACTATTATTATAAGCAAAATCAATCAGTGGTAAATGCTTGTCCTAAATAAAAATGCACATTCTCAACATATCTTTCAAGGTTTGGATAGTTCTCTCTATTTACCCATCTGTTTCAGGATGAAATGCAGTACTAAAATCTAACTTTGTTTCCATTGTCTCTTGTAACTTTTGCCAAATCTATAGGTGAATTGTGTGTCCCCTATCAGAAATGATAGAAATAGGCATTCCATATAAACTTATTATCTTATCTAATTATATTTGTGCATACTGGGATACAGAATAAGAGGTCTTCACAGGCAAAAAATGAGAAGATTTCATCAACCTATCAATAATCACTCATATAGAATCATAGCCAGCAAATGGTTTAGGTAATCCAACCATAAAATACATGGCAATCCTCTCCCATTTTCATTCTGGTAGTGGTAATTATTGTAATAGTTTAGATGACTTATGATGTTTAAATTCACTTTTTGGCATGTTAGACACCTTGCTACGAATTTTGTAACATCCTTTTTCATACCAGTCCACCAATAAATATCTTTCAAATCATGGTATATTTTGGTAGTTCCAGGATGTGAATTATAATTTGCATAATAAGCCTCCCTCATTATTTGTTCCTTTAGATCATCTACTACTGGTCCACAAAGTCGATTGCCACATTACAATACATCTTCATCAATTACAAATTCAGAGGTCTTGCCTGTAGCAATGTCTTCTTTTATCCTCACCAATGGTGGATCTTTATCTTGTAATGTCTTGATTTGATCAATCAGTAATGGTTTGATAGTGAATAGGGCTATCAATGTTCTATTATCTAATAAATCAAATCTCATTCCCAAGCCATATAAGTTCTAAACATCTTTTACTAATAGTCGTCAACATACATGAATGTGTGCTAAACACCCCAAAGATTTTATGCTTAAGGCATCCACTGCCACATTGGCTTTGCCTGGATGATATAAGATCTCACAATCATAGTCCTTAAGTAACTCCATCCATCTACGTTGCCTAAGATTTAGATCTTTTTATTGAAAGATGTATTTGAGGCTTTTTTGATCTATGAATATCTCAAATTTTTCACAATAGAAGTAGTGTCTCCAAATCTTTAAAGCAAATATCACTACTACCATTTCCAAATCATGAGTAGGATAATTAACCTCATGATTCCGTAGTTATCTGGAGGCATAGGCAATCACCTTATTATTCTGCATAAAACAAAACCAAGTCTCACTTTGGATGCATCATAATACATTGTAAATTTACCTCCTTCAGTTGGTAGTGCAAGAATAGGTGCAGACATCAAATGTTCCTTCATTCTACATAAACTTTCCTTACATTTCTTGTCCCAATTAAACTTTACCCCCTTTATGGAGCAATCTAGTAATTGGTGTAGCTATTTTAGAAAAGTCCTTTACAAATTTCCTATAATAACCCGCCAATCCTAGAAAGCTCCTTATTTTTACAACATTTGTTGGTTGAGGACAATCATCTACTGCTTCAATTTTCTTAGGATCTACTTGTAACCCTTCACCGATGATCACATATCCTAAGAAAGATACTTTCTCTTGCCAAAATTCACACTTAGAAAAGTTAGCAAATAATTGATTCTCTCAAAATCTGCAATGCTATCCTTAAGTGCTCTTCATATTCAGTCTGAATCTTAGAATAAATCAATAAATCATCTATGAAAACAACCATAAATTTATCCAAGTATAACCTGGAAACCCAATTCATCAAATCCATAAATGTTTTAGGCGCATTAATGACACCAAAAGGTAGTACTAAAAACTTATAATGGTCATATCTAGTACAAAATGTAGTTTTATATACATCTTCCTTCTTGATTCTCAACTGATGGTACCAGAATGAAGATCTATCTTAGAAAAATACCTTGTTACTTATAGTTGATCAAACAAATCATCAATTCTAGGCAGAGAATACTTTTTTTATAGTCACCCTGTTCAACTGTCTGTAGTTTATACACATTTGAAGTGAACCATCTTTCTTCTTAACAAACAATACTAGTGCACCCCATGATGAACTGCCAAATCTTTTAAAGCCTTTATCCAGAAGATCTTATAATTGTGCCTTCAACTCTGTTGGAGTCATTCGATATGGAGGAATAGAAATATATATTGTACTAAGTAGCAATTCTATATTAAACACTATTTCTCTCTCTAAAGGAAAAGAGGTCAGATCATCAGTGAATACATTAGGAAACTCTCATACTATAGGTATCTGATCTAATCTAGGGGATGAAATACTAGTATCTCTGACATGGGCTAAATACCTTATACACCCCTTTCTTAATAATCTTTTAGCACTAATTGTTAAGATCATACTATTTAGAACTCCACTCCTATCCCTCTAAAATTCTAAAATTTTTCTTAATGGACTATGAAATATCACCCTCTTATTATTACATTCTCAAGTGGAAAAATACTTAGACAGTCAATCCATTCCCAAAATAACATCAAACTCTAACTTTTGTAATTCTATCAAATCAGCACGTAAAGTTATCACCTATCATCACCTCATAAGAGGGGTATATATTTTTAAGAATAATTTCTTCCTCTAAAGGAGTAAATACAATGAGGGGGAGGGGATTATCAAGCAATTTGGAAGGTATATGTAATGTAGAAGCAAAATAGGTGGATACAAAAGAATAAGTTGCTCCTGAATCAAATGATACCCTTCCTTTAATAGAATGGATGGAAATGATACCTGCAATAGTTGCATTTGATGCTTGTGCCTCCTAAGGTGATAAGGTATACACTCTCTCTGTACCCCTACCAGATGGTGGCTGTACTGTAGCTCTCTCAATAATACTGCCTCTTGAAGAACCTCTTCCAGCTGTACTAGATCTAGAATCCCTTTTTATTTGCATTATAGTCTAGGACGTTTGGGTTCTTGTTTCTACTGCAATCAAAAGGCAATCTTTCATCATATGATCTTTTTGTCCATATTTAAAGAATGCCCAAATCTCCCTGTAATATTGACCTTCATGCATCTTCCCATAAGTCTCACATCGAGTACATATATGAGGCCTCTGAATATTAGTATTAGAAAATCCATGGATAATAGTCTCAAATGGCCTTCCTGTAGGTGGTCTAAGTGAAAGTCCAATTAAGGTTCTTAGTGGAGTGGTTTATGGTATAGATTGTGACTGTTGCCAAGCACTAGATGTCCCTGCTTCTTCCTTGCCTTTCTGTCTTATAAAGCTTAATGTTCTAGCCTTATTCTTTTATTCTCAATTTTCCATCTCCCTATTTTCTATTATTCTTGCTTTGTCCACTAATTTGGAGTAAGAGTCATAATCATAAGTAGCCAAAATCATATACAGTGAATTAACTAATCTTTGTCTAAACTGATGTATTCTTGTTGCTTCATTTGGTACTAGAGTAGGTACATACTTACTCAACTTATTAAATCATCTTGCATATTCAGATACAATCATATCTGCGGTTTGTACTAGCTTCTCAAACTCTAGGGCTTAGCTTGCCTAACACTTTCAGGTAAAAACTCTTGCAATACTATCTCTGTAAATTATTCCCAAGTTAAAGGAGCATTTCCTTTTAAAAACTCGACCACATCTCTCTTGTATCATTCCTTCGCATCACCCCTCATCTGATACCCTGTAAATTCAACTACTTTCCTATCCAGACAGCGAAGTATTTGAGTTTTTGCTTCTATTTCCTCTAAAAACTCTGTAGGATATTCATCTTCCCCTTTGTAAATAGGAGGATTAAGTTTTAAGAACCTCTTTAATAATTTTCTTTCTTCTTCTGGTTCCATCTGTATGGGGTGGAGGTGGAGGAACTTGAACTTTAGGAATAGGAGCTTGTTGTTGTTGTTGTATTATCATTTCTGTCATCAACTCATAATTTTTTTGTAATTGTTCTAGTCTTTCCATCACCCTAGCTATTCTGTCTTCTGAGGCTGGTGATTCTGGAGGAGGATTCATTACATTCTCAATTCATTGCACAGATTACTCAGAAGGAATATATCCTTCATATTGAATTGCCCTAGGTCTCCTTCTGGTTGCCATATCAAAAAAAAAGAGAGAGAAAAGGAACTATGCAGTTAACGCACGATTTAACGTGGATCTAGATAGTAATAAAAATAAGACATAACATAATAATTCTAAGCTCCATTGTATTCTTACATATTTATACTTATAGACCTTTAACCTATATGTTTCTATAAACCCAGTGCTCCGATACCACCTCTGTCACACCCCATTTTTAGAAGTGTGACGGTCCTAGGATCCTGGTAGGCTTAAGGCTACCAGCACCATGTAGAACTCAACTAATTTATGTATTAATACATATTGATCAATTGCACTAGTGAATTAAATTTTCATGTCATAACTTTCATCTTTTACTCATAATTTTATAATATATTATTACATTTATTTTGATATTATATATTACATACACCCTTTTTTACATTATAGATTACTTACATACTTTACCTAAACTATTTATAATAGTACTACGGAGCAACTAGAGTTTAGCATAAACATAATTATTTAATTACATATGATAGTATTTATTAATTACATTATTCTCAAGCTTCTTGCCAGACGAAAAAATCAAGAAGTTGATGGCCATGGATCACCTCTACCTAAAACCACAAATAATGGGGTGAGTCGTCAACTCAGTGAGTTTATAGTGTCACAAGGGTAGGATGTAAAATAAAAATATTTCAAGGTGCATGAATAATAAATACATAAGGTGGTTGCACAATAAAGGTATAACAATAAATTTTAATCCACAAAAAAGACCCACAATGACTAGACCAATAACACAAAAGCAAATAATATAATATGATAGATAACACATAACAACAGTACTGAAGAAAATATATTACTATGTATATTTCGGTGCTACCACACATCACACCCAGATAGGGCATTAGCTACAACCCTTTTATCACAAATCTCTATGTACATATAGCCTAATGGTATAATCCCCATCAAGTTGGGATTTTGTCACATTAGCTAAACAAATAGCATGGTATGATCACATAGGCCTAGAGGCTATATTGAGTTTCACAATTCATAATTACAAGAACACAAGCAACAAAATGATATCAAATGATTCAAGTATCAACAATGGTTCAAATTTCATCAAATAATTCAAAGTGACAAAGTAAGAGATGGACACTATAACTCACCTTGAACATGAAAATTTGATTTCTCTAAGTCATTGAAAATAATTAGTTGGTTCAATGGCAATACTCGACCTACATTCACATCCACACATAAATCACACATTTAGATTTATTTTTAATTTATTATTTGTCATTCTTGTTTTAATTGTTTATTAGGCACCTATGCCTTGTTTTAGAATCTTAATATGTCCTAAGATTTATTTTATAATTATGGATTTAAATATCATAAAATTATTTTACAATAGGGCTATACAATTAAGTATGTTCTAAATATGTGCCATATGCCTATATAAATGCATTGGCTTACTCAAAGTCATTTGATTTACTTATTTATTAAATTAGCATTTGAACTTTTGAAAATATTAAATACACATATTTATATTCATCTATTATGTGATAATATTTATAATTATATCAAATATATTTTGTTATGATCAATTCAGCCTCAAGTCAATAAAACACCTAAATTCCAACATTTGAGTAGTTTGTGTTCATTTAATTGTATATTAATTTATTTAGATTCATTTATCTTAAAATTTCTCCAGGGTGTTCCAAACATCCTATGTGACTTTCCTGTAAATTTTCATTAATTATAGAATTCATTTAGATAGGTAAATAACTCAAACACAGTAGCAAAAGTTTTAGTGATATTCATTCAAACTATTAGAATGAACAACTTGTATTCATTTAATTATTCACTTATTTTTCTCATCATTTTGACTTGTCCTTTTACCACAACCTTTCCAACATCCAGCTACACCTTTTTTGTAAATTTTTATAAGTTTTAAAGCTTGTTTGTATATCAAAATAAATAAAATATAGTAGCTAAATTATTAAGAATTTAAGTTGTTCAATTTGGACAGATTTAAGTATTATGGTTTATAGCTTCATCCTTTTCAATTTATTTCAATCCAAATCAATTTTCAAAAACCTAATTATTTATTTAACATGTATAAATGATAAGGTTTAGCTTAGGTTTAATAAATAATAGATTTAAATATAGAGAAAAAAATTAAAAGATTAAGGTTCAGAATTTCTAAATTTCTTATCTTTACAAGTTCCTTTTGCCTTCTTTGCTTCTATATCACTTTGTTGATCTAATTTTCTACTTTGGATCACTTTTAGACATAATAAATTAGCTTATGAATGGTTTTTGACCACTGGAAAAAGAGAGAGTCGTGATAGAAAGGGAGATGTTTTTATAGAAATGAGAAATAAGATAAGAACTAAATTTTATCATCTTTTTTTCAAATTATGATTTGTCTAGCTCACTTCCTATTCAAAGGAGGTGAGCCACCCATTTAATTTGGCAGAAAATAGTTGGGAATTAAGTAGGTGAAATATTCATTTTACTCCTCAAGTCTTACATACTCTTTTTTTAACTTGAATGCATTTTTAGTTATTTCACACCCTAACTTGTTACTTATACTTGTAATTAATTTCTTCAAAATTATTTTTTACTGTAAATTTTTAATTTTAATTTATCTTATATGATTTTAATGCATCTTATTATGTTAAGATATTATTAATTAAATTATAGTACATTTCAAATATAATATCTAAAGTTTTTTATACATACGAGTTACCGTAGCTAAGATGTTTTTAAAATTTCCATTTCTATCACTTTAGTAACTTATAAATTTCACTTCTTTGCATATCAATGGTTCATTCATCACTTTAGTAGGTCATTTTATTTCTCTAATAGTTTATATACAAATATAATTAGTTATTTTATGCCTTACAGTTAGTTGGTTTTATTCACTATCGTTATGAGTTGTAGAGTTTTCAATTTAGATATTTTAGAGTTTTTATTTATATTATTTTGGTACATTAAAATTTTATTTCAATCAATATTTTCTCTCACTTTATTCATTTAATTTGTATAATATTTAAGCTACTAGATTTGTATTTCATCTAGGGTATTACAATATATATATATATAGAAAATATTATGAAATAAATATTAACTTAAAATTTATTATATCCATATAAATTAATTAATTAATTATAATATTGGAATAAATATTAATTTAAAATTAAATACTGCAATTTTGATTTTGTATTGATAATAATCTAGCTAAAACAATTATATTTGAGATGTTTAAGTAAAAAAATCATATCTAAAAGTATAAACAAATTATTTATATTTATTTTCTATGAAATAAAAATTTAATATAAATTTAGTTACATGTGGTTATATGTTACATATAATAACATATATCAAATAATTTGCAAAAAAATCAATATACAACTGTTATATATTATTATATGTTGATAAATATTACATATAATAATATAAATCAGTTAAGTTGCAAAAATAAATAGCAATTTACAAATATTATAGATTGATATATGTTACATATAATAACTTATATAAAATGATTTATAAAAAAAATCAGTATACAACTGATATATGTTCATATATGTTTACATATAACAACATATATTAGTTGATTTACAAAATATATATATAAGTATGCAACTAATATATGTTGATAATATTGATATATATTATATATAGTAACATATGTAAACATATAACAACATACGTTAGTTTGTATATAGCAAATCAACAACATATATTAGTTTGTATATAGCAAATCAACTTATATATGTTATATATAAAAATATATATTAATTGATTTGCAATAAAATATCAATATATAAACTAATATGTGTTTTTATATATTCATAAATGTTACATATAATAATATATATTAATTAATTTACAAAAAAAATATCAATATACAACTAATATATGTTGTTATATATTCATATATGTTATATATAATAACATATGTCAGTTGATTTACAATAATATGTCAATGTACAAATGTTGATATATATTATATATAGTAACATATATAAGTCAATTTGCAATATACAAACTAATATATGTTGTTATATGTTCACGTATATTACATATAACAACATATATTAGTTGATTTATAATAAAATATCAATATATAAACTACTATATATTTTTATATATTCATATATGTTACATATAATAATATATATTAATTGATTTGCAAAAGAAATAATAATAAACAACTGATATATGTTGTTATATATTCATATATGTTACATATAGTAACATATATTAGTTTGTATATTGATATATTATTGTAAATCATATGTTGTTATATGTTCATATATATTTTATATAATAATATATATTAGTTAATTTGCAAATGAACATAAAATTGATATATGTTGTTATATGTTCATATATGTTACATATAACAACATATATCAATTGATTTGCAAAAGAAATATCAACATACAACTAATATATGTTATCATTGATTCATATATATTACATATAACATATATATCAGTTGATTTACACAAAAAATATCAATATATATCTAATATATGTTATTATATGTTCATATATGTTAGATATAACAACATATATCAGTTGATTTGCAAAAGAAATATCAATATACAAACTAATATATATTGTCATATGTTCATATATGTTACATATAACAATATATATCAATTAATTTGTAAGACAATATCAATATATAAACTAATATATGTTGTTATATGTTCATATATGTTGCATATAACAACATATATTAGTTGATTTGTAATAACATATCAATATACAAAATGTTATTATGTGTTCATATATGTTATATATAACAACATATATTAATTGATTTGTAAAAGAAATATCAATTTACAACTGATTTATGATATTATATGGTCATATATATTACATATAACAATATATATTAGTTGATTTGCAATAAAATATCAATATACAAACTAATATATGTTGTTATATGTTCATTTGTATTGAATATAACAACATATAGTAATTGATTTGCAACAAAATATAAATATAGAAACTAATATATATTGTTATATATTCATATATGTTACATATAACAACATATATTAGTTGATTTGCAAAAAAAAAATCAACATACAACTGATATGTGTTATATGTTTATATATGTTACATATAACAATATATATATTAGTTTATTTGTAATAAAATATTAATATCCAAACTAATATATACTGTTATATATTCATATATGTTATATAGAACAACATATATTAGTTGATTTGCAAAGAAAAAATCAGTATACAACAAATATATATTGTTATATATTCATATATGTTACATATAATAATATATGTGAATTGATTTGCAATAAAATATTAATATACAAACTGATATAGGTTGTTATATGTTCATATATGTTACATATATATATTGGTATCAGAGCCTACCAATCTTTCAGGGGTGGTAGTAAATAGATATAATTATTTCTATTTTTAAGTCTTTGAACTATAGATTTAATAGTATAGATTATTGACTAGGATTTGGATATACAATAAGATCCATTTCAGCAGATGGTTGGGCATTTAGGGCAGTAAGTCAGTGATCGTGTCTAAAATCAATAAGAAATACTTTAAAATCTATTTTTCAATTACTTAAAAATTGAACCATTTTTATGTAAATTTGCTAATACAACTAAATCTGATAGTTCTAATAACTTAAAAATTAAAAGGATAGTAAACAGAAATGAGATAATTTTAGAGGATTTTCGTAAAGCTATAATGATTGGGTAATACCTAAAATAAATAAAGAACAATTTATAAAGTTCCTAAATTAAATATATTTAAAAATAATTATATAATAAAAGTTGAAGAAAGAGATGTACAGTTAAGTAAATCCTTTGAAAAGATAACATTATTTCCTCCAGAAACTATAAAGCATCATAAAAATAGAAAAATATAGATATATACATATAAGACTTATGCAAATTTGTTTAAAACCCTTAACTAGGGAAGGTCTAAATACAAGTATATTAGCTGTTGTTATAGATGCACGATTTGTCAATTTCCAGGATTCACTATTAGGATTTGTAGAAACCAGTTTAAGTGAGAGTCTCATTTCCTTTGATGTACATCCTGATATTACAGTATCTCTAAATGATACTAATATATTAAAATCTATAGTTTTTGAAATTAAAACCTATAACTATAAAATGTTATAAGGATCAATTCATGTAGTATTAATATATAAATTTTATTATAAAGTAGTGGTTTCTGCCTTTTCTAGTAAATATAAAATACAACCTAAAACAAGAGAAACTAGGTTTCTTAAGACATACCTTAGTAAAACCAATACTGTTGTTCATAAAATTATTCAATGAAAAGACATTAGCCTTCCTGATGAATGAGTTTTAGAAGGAGCAGTTCTTCCTACAGAACCTGAAAGAAAAATAAAACCCATAATAGATATTAGAAAAATTGAACAGTATAAAGATGGTAAATTAAAATTTAGTAGACATAGTATAAGCAATAGGTATTTTGATTCTACTTTTTCTACTTCAACAGTAGATATGAAAGAGCATCTCAATTGCCTTCCGTAATATATGTTTCTTATCCTGAACCAAACCCTAAACTTGTTTTACAAATAGTAGTAAAGTCTGGGTATTCTACATCAGATATACCTGAAATCCTTAGCAAATTAAAAGGTATAGATTTCAACACAACTGTACCACTTTCTTTTTATAATAATACATGTAATATGAATCCTATAAAACCAAACCCTAATTATAATAAAGAGCAGTATAGAGAACAATCTCCTTCTCACCTATGTCACCTACAGCTTCGTTTATAACTGAAAATATAGCTAAAATACATAGAAAATTAAATGTAATTAATAAAGAATTTATATTTAATGAAGATAAATTAAATAAAGAATTAGTTTCAGTAAAAAATATA
This sequence comes from Garcia nutans, assembly GCA_947685225.1. Taxonomy (NCBI): domain Eukaryota; kingdom Viridiplantae; phylum Streptophyta; class Magnoliopsida; order Malpighiales; family Euphorbiaceae; genus Garcia; species Garcia nutans. The sequence goes on from CANTUV010000041.1 coordinate 14,152,606, forward strand.
GATAAGTTAAAAGTAATTAATAAAGTAAATAGTTTTAATTCTATAAAAATTGTATATATTAATTTTGTAAAATGATATGAGTTAAGTATGAAATTTTTTTATTGGTTTAAGAGGATATATAAAACACAAAACAAATTAAAAAGTAAAATAGAAAAATCTATAAATCCTATAACTACTGGAAATAAAGAAACAAAATGAAAAGTAAATGATAAAATTATACAAAGTAAACATCCACCTAAAACAACTAGTATATTTATGCAGGGAGATCGTGAATTTATAGCCACATAATTTAAAAATGTTTCTAATGATGATCCAAACATAAAAATCTTGGAACAAAATAATTTTTTTAATGCACATTTAATTAGTATAGGAAAATAGTTGAATAGAATAGAAAATTCTATCAAAGATAAAGAAATAGTAAAACATGATGAAAAACCTCTTTCAGATAAAAATTAAAAAGCCATATTTTTAAGCCCTTTAAAGTTTCTAAAACTAGACAACAATAAGTCACGTCTAAGGATTTTGACTTCATAAAAGCTATTAAAGATCAATTAAGTAAAATTGACTCAACTTCTGAGTTAAAATAAGTTATTCAAGAAACACTTCAATCTAAGATCTCTAAAACTATTAGTATAGTAACCCAAGATCAAGATTCTGAATTAGTTGAGGATTCTCATCATGAAACTGAAGATCTTGAATCTTTTAAAAAAAATATACCCCACAAATAAATCGTATAACACATTACAAATCTATAGTTCCTAGAATATCTCCCTCGGACTTAGGAATTATAGATAAACCAAATACCTCATCACAATACAAGTATAATGCTTCTTCTGTATATGAATAAAAATTGACAGTTTGTCAGAATATAATATTCTGAGTCTTTTGCAATAAATGATATTGGATGCTAATGCTTATAGAACCCAAATTGATACATCAGATAGAACTATAGCAGAATTAATTATAGCTAGCTTTACATGCCAATTAAAAGGCTATTAGGATAATCATCTCACGAAAGAACAATATTAAGAAATTCTTAATGCTATTAAAACTTATGAGGATGGAACCCCCTATATTAAATGAATATGGTGATACTATTTAGGATGCAGTAGCAACGCTGCTATTGACTATATCACTTCATTTTATAGGAGATCCTACTTACTTAAAAGATAAAAATATTGAATTACTAAGTAACATTAGATGTAAAAAATTTAGCGATTTTCAATTCTATAAAATAACTTTCTTAACTAGGATTATGCTAAGGGAAGATTACAATAAGACTTTCTGGAAGAAAAAATTTCTAGCAGAATTACCATTTTTTCTAGGCAAGAAAGTAAAAAATTACATAAAATAGTAATATGAAAATCATGTTCCTTATAACAATTTGACTTATGGTGAATTGGTTAGTATAGTATAAAAAGAAGGATTAAAACTATGTTAAGATATAAAAAAATTTAAAAATCATTAAAATTTGAAATGAGAAAAACTAGAGTTAAGCTTATTTTGCAAATAATTTGATTATAATATAACTCAAAATTATAAAAACTGTAATTGATAATGTTATACAAGATATAAAAAACCGTATAAAAAATCTTATAAAAAGAATTACAAAACAAAATATAATAAAGAAGATTGTTATAAAAAATAGAAACCTTATAAATCTTATAAAGCTAAAAAAACTTAGTAATAAAAAATTCTTTAAAAAGAAAGATAAACAATTTAGATCATATAAAGATTTAGAATGTTATAACTATAGTAAAAAATGACATACTTCTAGATTTTGTAGGTTTAATAAAAACTACAAGAACTAGAATTAGAAAAATCTATATTAACTAAATTTATGAATTATATTTTGAATATTCAGACTCTGAACACTATTTAGATTCTGAAGAATTAAATCAAATTGATGAAATAAATCCAGACTCTAGTAATTCTAAAACCAGTAATGAATCAATAAATGTTTTAACTAAAGAACAAGAATTTATTTTAGAAGTTATAAAATATATAAATGACCCTAAAATCTAAAAAAAATTCTTAAATAAATTATTAGAAAACTTTAATGAAAAACCTAAACACTCAGTATTACCTAATACAAATAAACAAACATATGATTTAACTTCAATTTTAAATAAAAATAAAATAATAAAAAATAAACCAATAATAAATGACTTACATAAAGAAATTAAAAAAATACAAATAAAATTAAAGAAATTAAAAATTAAATAACAAAATAATTTTGAATTAATAAAATTTTTGTTAAATTATACTTCTTCTGATGAAGAAAAAGAAGAAGAACAACAACAACAACAAACTAGTAAAGAAGATGTTAATAATAATGAAATAAGTATAGAAAATGAGATTAGTATGATCAATAAGATAAAATTTTTGATAATATAATTTTTATATTACAGGAAATTACATAAAGAAAATATTTAATAAAAATAAAATTAAAATTTTTACATAATTATAATATGAAAACTATAGCTTTTTTTTATATAGAGTCAGAATTCATTAAATCTAGCTTAGTCCCTAAATGATTTTGGCGAAAAATAAATAAAAAATTGTCAACTACTAATAAATCTAAATTAAATATTTTTTATAAAATAGAGCTTTAATAATCAATAAAAATTTAGAATTAAAGAATATATTTATTTTGGCTAATGAAATTCAGCATATGGTGATTATTAGAACTCCATTTATGAATTTAATTATACCTTATTTAGTAAAAGATGATAAAATAAATTTTAAAATCAGAAATCACAAAATTATATTTTCATTTATAGAAAAACCTAAAAAGAAAAATTTAAACTTACTTAAAACTCATTCAATTTATAAATTACAAATAAATACATTAATAAAAGCAAAGTCTGAACAAACTTTGTAATTTAAAGAATAATTTTTATTTACAAAATATAAATGAACAATTAAAGATAAAAACAGTACAAGATAAAATAAATAAAATAAAACTATAAATTAAAAAGAAATTATGTGTTGATCTTCCAAATGTATTTTGGAATAGAAAAACAACATATGGTTGATTTACCTTATGAAATAGGCTTTGATGAAAACTCTATCACAACTAAAGCTTAGTTCATTTAAATAACGCCTCATATGATTGAATTTTGTAAAAAAAAAGAAATAACTGATTTAGAAAATAAAAAATTAATTACTATATCTAGTAACTCATGGTCTTGTGCAGTATTTTATGTTAATAAGGTCTCTAAAATGGAAAGAGGAGCGTCTAGATTACTAATAAATTATAAACCTTTAAATAAAGTATTAAAATGGATTGGGTACCCTATTCTGAATAAAAAAAATTTACTAAATAGATTGTATGAAGCAAATATATTTAGTAAATTTGGTTCGAAATCTGGATTTTAGCAAATTCATATTAACTCTAAAGATAGGTATAAAACAACATTTAATGTTTCATTTGGCCAATATAAATGGAATGCAATGCCTTTTGATTTAAAAAATATACCTTCTAAATTTCATAAAGTGATGAATGATATATTTTATCCTTATATTAAATTCTTAATCGTATATATTGATGATGTTTTAATTTTTAGTAAAACCCTAGATGATTATTTTAAACATCTAAAAATATTTTTTATGGTGATAAGAAAGAATGGTTTAGTACTCAGTAGAACTAAAATATCTCTGTTTCAAACTAAAATTAGATTCTTAGGCCATTATATAGAACAAGATATTTTAGAACCTATATAGAAGAACTTAGCCTTCAGAGATAAGTTTCTTGATTATAATAAAGCCCAATTATAAAAAAATTTAGAATGTTTAAATTATGTTATAGAATTCTATCTAAATTTGAAGAAAATTATGAAATCATTACGTGATAGGCTCAGAAAAAATTCTAGCACATGGATTGAGGTCCATACCAGCGTAGTAAAGCAAATTAAAGCCTTAGTAAAAAATATTTAATGTTTATATATAGCTAACTCATTAGCTCAAAAAATAGTTGAGATTGATGCTTCAGATATAGGATATGGTAAAATATTAAAACAAATAAAAGAGGGTATAAAAACTATAGTCTAGTTTTACTCAGAACATTGGAGTCCAACCCGATTAAATTATTCTACTATTAAAAAAGAGATTTTGAGTATGTTTTATGTATTTCAAAATTTTAATCTGATTTATTAAATAAAAAAATTTTAGTTCATATTAATTATAAAAGTGCTAAAGAAGTTTTATAAAAAGATGTAAAAAATATTTCCTAAAAATAGATTTTAGCTAGATGGCAAGCTATTTTGAGTATATTTGATTTTGATATAGAATTTATTAAATGAGAAAATAAAAATATACATGACTTTCTTACTCATAAATTCCTTCATATGAATTATGGGGAGTAAGAAGAAAAATGCAGCCAATAAAAATAAAGAAACCCTAAAGTCTGATTCTCTTAAAGCCCTATCTGATCACTCGGATAGTTTGACCAAACCTAAACCAATAAATTCATCGGCCGATGTAGCCCAAAAAGAACAAGATAAAGCCCAGAAAGAAGCTCTAAAAAATTGGGTCTCCCGGCTGGCCTAATCTCTAGAAATTTTTAAAGCCTTATCAAATATGGGCTTTATGCCTCCTGAAGCTCCAGGTAATGATGCTTTCATCCCTTTTGTAAAACAAGAGATAGGAGAGTCTTCATCTTCAAAAATCCTATCTAAAAGTATTTCTAAAAATGAGTTAAAAACTTCAAACCCTTCAACTCAAATTATTTTACAAATTTTTCTGTAAATGCATCTAAATAGTTTATTAAAACATTTTTAGTACAAAATTGATAATTGAAAATGGATCCAGTATTCAGGATCCATGGTATATTATTAAATTTGTATATCCAAAAAATTAATTTTTTAAACCAAATGATTTATCAAAACCTTAAGAATACTATTTAGTTATTCCAGAGGATTTAGAATCTATTTATTTAAAGCATCATTATGATATAAAGAGTAAAATTATTATAACTTATTCTTCAATCAAAATAAATAAAATTCTTCATCCTTTTGAATGGAGAAAACCTTTGCGTATTCTTGTGCAATTTAAAACCATTTCTTAAAAAAATATTTGTCTTTCTTATAACTATTGAGATTACATCGATGCCTAGACTAAAGTCTTATTTTTTCAAAATCCAACTCAAACACATTCCTGGCTGATATTTTTCAATACCAAGATTAAAACTGATAACATTCTCATGTTGTTTGTTGACTGGTGGTATTATTATGGTAATGATGATAAAATATTATCACAAGAAGTATTGCTAATATATCAGTACTTTAAAGCTCATTTCATCCAAGCCCTTATGAGAAAAAATTTCCTCCTCTTCTTCTCTTTTGTATGACATTCTTTGTACCCTGGGTATATCAATGGTATTTTAATACTTTGATACAATCAGGTACCAATATACCCGTGGTATTAAGAAAAGCTAAAGTCAAATAGTGAAATGCCTTTCGCAATTCTACCTATGAGCACACAGTAAAGCAATGGATTCTAAAAGAGACCATGTTGGCATTGACCCAAAGTTGGCAGTCTCTTTTGGAGCCCAAAAAGCCCATTGTCAAGCGCTCCTTGCAGCATCTAAAGCCATTATAAAGTTGAGGATTATAAAACCATCATGCAACAGATTGTTGAGTCATTCCCTCAACTTTTGAGCCAACAAAGCCTTATTTTTTTTGTTCTTCAACCTAGACCAAGTCCAAAAACTCTAAAGCCTATTCTAGAAGAAGGAAATCACCTTCCTCTTCTGACTCCTCTTCTACATCATTCATGATATCATCCTCCACTGATATAACATCTGACTCAGACTCAAATTATTGCCCTAGTAATGGTGATGATTGTTATGAGATTTTACCTCCAATAAAAATAAAAATAAAGAAAATAAAGAAAATAAAAAGGAAAAAATAAAGAAAAAAGAAAATGAAAAGAAAAGCACAAAAGAAAAGAAAAATAAAAATAAAAAATCCGATTCAAGCTCATCAAATTAAAGACAGAAGGAACCTTATTCCTTCAAATTTTTGTAAAGACAATAAAATCAGTGCCAACTGACAAAATACTGTTCATCTACAGTATCTGCCATGTGAAAGCCACGGTAAAATTAAAAGAACTGTTCATCCATGGTTCTCCACAGTAAAACAAATAGTACCCCCGACAAAGTACTATCATCTATATTTCCAGAAGCGTGAATGTATATTATAAAGTAAATAATAACAACATGTTACAATTTATCCATAGCACCAGTCATGTGAAAAGAACAATATAAAACTAGAGCCTCTGTCTATATATGGAAGCCATTTTTGAAGCTAAATAACATCTTTTAGAACTCTCTCAACTTCAGAAGAATCTAAAGAATTCCAAGCTTTATTTTAGGTCTCCCTTTCTTTTCTCTTTTACAAATCTTTTTTCATCTCTATATCCCTTTCATTGTTGTAAATTTTTTCTATAAGTTTACTTATTTATTTTTGTATTTATATTTTATCTTTAAAGCTTTATTTTTTATAAGTATGTTCTGTACCTGCAACTCCGTTTAATATAGTGCATTAGAAACTTGTATATTTATATTCTGTATAATTTTTGTATTTTCTTTAAAGCCTTATTATATAAATTACTATATACAAATTATTGGTATATCGAATAGAAACTCAGACATAAATTCAGGAGTTGAATCCGAATGAACAGTAGTATTATCTGCACTTGGGTATAACAATTTCACATACCAACAGTTTTATATAATTATTAGCATAATTATTTGTATAACCCAATAGCCTTTGTTTAGTGATTATTGTTTTCTATAAAAACAATTATTATAAATAAATAATATGATTTGTTTTTAATATATTATTTCTTTATTTCTTTAAATTTTCTTTAATTTCTATATAGATCTAAGAATGTGTATTGCTTGTTGCCTAGAAAACCCCTAGGTTGTTTATTTTTGTAAATGATCCATTTTAGTTTTTGTTGGTATATGTTCATACATATTTCTATATAATAATATATGTAAGTTGATTTGCAATAAAGTATAAATATAAAAACTGATATATGTTATTATATGTCCAAATATATTATATAAAACAATATATATTAATTGATTTTCAAAGGAAATATCAATATACAATTGATATATTTTGTTATATATCCATATACGTTACATATAACAATATATATTAGTTGATTTGCAATAAAATATCAACATATAAACTAATTTATGTTGTTATATGTTCATATATGCTATATATAAGTAATATATTAGTTGATTTGCAAAAAAAATATCAGTATACAACTGATATATGTTCATATATATTACTTATAAGAATATATATCAGTTAATTTATAATAAAATATCAATATATAAGACATTATATGTCGTTATATGTTCATATATGTTATATATAACAACATATATTAGTTAATTAGCAAAAAAATTAATATATAACTTATATATGTTATTATATGTTTATATATGTGATATAAAACAATATATATTAGTTGATTTGCAATAAAAATATCAATATATAAATTAATATATATTGTTATATATTTTTATATATTACATATAATAATGTATATTAATTGATATATAAAAAAATACACAAACTAATATATACTGTTATACATTTATATATGTTAAAATAATATATATCAATTGAGAAAAAAAAATTGAGAGAGGTCTAATGATTAAATTTTATAGAATTATTGTTCAATCTTTTCTATTTTATTTTTCAACTTTTTTAGGCACTGTTAAGTACATAACATGAATGTTTTCCAGTAATGCAAAAGTTTCACTTTGACCCACAAAAACCAAAACAAATTAAAAAAATCATTGAAATTCCTTCGATCTGTTCCTCAATTTGCAACATCATCATTGCAATTCTCTCCTATTTCTTATCTAAGCTTTACATCAATTAAAAAAAAAAAGCCTACTTGTGGTGGGAGAGATTCTTGATCTTGATTCAGATTTTACAATTTCTTAAGTCATTATTATTTAGTACTTTGTCTCTTATATAATAATAATAATACGTATTATTTTTATTAAGTTTTTAGTTGACGTGTGAGCTAATAAAAGGGAATCCATTTCTTTGCGTGGATGGTGGACTATGAATTGGCTATTGGGATTTTCGCTCGTGTGAAAAGTGCATATGTGAAGAAGGCTCAAGGTGATGACCACCTCTCAATTTAATACATCAAATACATTACAGACAACTTGGCTTCTTGTGCTGAAAGTAAGCCCATGATGCCTATAAATTGATATATTTAAATTTGTTAAAAAATTTAAAATTTTAAAAAATATTTATTTTAATTATTTTATTAAACATGTAGTGTGAGTTATATTTAAAAAAAAAAAAACTCAATACTTATATTCAAAATCCAAAAATAATTAAAACAAATAAAATTAAATAAAAATTATCAGTTGCATACTTTCAAATTAAATTATATAGCATTTATAACGAGGCAACATATACAATAAAAACCAAGAAATAAAAAAGGTTGAGTAATCATTATTATTGATTCTGATTAATCATCGAAGATTTATTTCACTGAAGACTTTATGTCAATACCAAATTAGACTAAAATATTGAATTAAATTTAAACCATGCAAATTTAGTTTACTCATCTGCTTCTTCTTTTGCTTCTTTGTTTCTTGGGATTTTCGACTTGAATGGATCTTCACTGAAAAGAGAAAAAGAGAGCAATAGATGAGGTTTGAAAAGATATTGTTTATTGAGAAAATGTTATTTCCATAGATAATCAATCAAGATTTCAACAGCAACTTGAAGAAACTTCACTTGATTTTTTTATTCGAGCAGGGGTAATCAATAAATGGAATCGAAATACTCTGCTTAATATTGGATTCAAATTTGCAAGTATTGGAATCATCATCAGTTTATGAGAACTAGTGGTTTGTTACTTGGAGAACCAGCTGAGTATGAACATTGCAGTAAGGTAACGTATTTTTTAAAAAAACAAAACATAAAAAATGAAAAAATGAAAAAAATGAAAGTTTAAAAATGAAAAAATAAATTAAGATCAGTAAATTTGAAAAATTAAAGTTAAAATTCAGTATATGGTATTGGAATCAAAAGAGAATATCTCCAGCACTGAAGAAGAAGAATTGCGGGTTCTCGACTTGCCCAGCACCATTAAATTAACGTTTTCGGGTCTCCGGATCCACGACCCGCATGTCACCATCCCTTGCCCCGACTCCATTAACCCACAAGCCTTAATTCTACGATCCCAAGTCCCAACAACAGCCACAGAGAGAGCTTTTAGTTTTTAGTTTCTGTTAGTGGAAGTTAAACAGAATTGCTGATATAAAAGGTGGAAGGCGTCTATCTTCTGTTACTATCAATCATTATTATTATAATTAAATTAATTGGAATATATAATGTATTCACAAACAAAGAGGTACAAGCAATGGAAGCGTGATGTACAAGAAAATAATAAAAGGGCGCTCCTATTAATTTATATAAAAGGTAGGCCCAAGATGGAATGGGAAGTGGAAGATACAAAGTTTGATTTAATTGAGATAAAGACAATGACAACTTTCTCTCCTCAACTCAACGATAGTTTACGTTTTGCGGATATTCCATCAATATTGTAATAAACTAGTAAGGTCCATCGTATTAAAAAAATATATTATGATTTAAAATTAAATATATAATCTCGTTATAAATATAAATTTTAAACTATTTATTTTCAGTCATGTGTACTAATTAATAATTTTAAATAATAAATGTATTATACATAATACTTTTTATATTTATATATTAATAATTTATTAAATATATAATATTTTATAGTTATATACCAATAATTTTATTTAATTAATTTTTAAATTTAATGTGATTAGTCATACATATCATGTGAAAATTTAACATAATAAATATGAATAAAATTAAATAAAATTATGGTGCATTCAGCCGACCACACATTCAGCACCATTATGGTGCATGCTAGTGCCTCTATGGTGCTCAGGGGAGGGCTACCCCCTGCTGTGTAGCCCATAATATTACCCGGTTCGTTAGTGGCCTCCTTAGTATCCAAAAAAATATATGAATTATTACGCTTTTGGATTCAATTGACTTTTAGTATATTATCATTATCTATTATTAAGTGTATTTTCTAATAGTTTTACTTAATAATTTTGTTATATATGCTTTTATTTTTATAATATATATATATATATTGCGTGATAGTCTATATTTATATTTATATTTATTTTTAATTAATAAATTTATTATATATATAATGTTTTTGATATTTATATATTATAATTTATTTTATTAAATATATAGTTTTGCATTATTATATATTAATAATTTTAGTTAAAAAATTTATAAATAATTATTTATTATTAATAATTAATAATTTATTAATACTTTATTAAATCTATTAAATATATCATCTTTTATCTTCATATATTAATATTTTTAGTTAATAAATTTTTATTATTAATTTCTTAAATTTAATAAATATATAACATTTTATTTTTACATATTAATAATTTTATTTAATAATAATTTATCAAGTATACGATCTTTTTATATTTATATATTAATAATTTTAATTAAAAAATTATTATTATTAATTAGTAATTTATTAAATATATAATGTTTTATTATCTTCATGTGTTAATAGTTTCAACTAAAGATTTATTAATAATTATTAATAATTTTTTAAATATATTATTTTTAATCTTCACATATTAATATTTTTAAATTATAAATTTTTATTAATAACTTATTAAATTTATCAAATATATATATATTATATATTAATAGTTCAGTAAGTAAATTTTAGTACAAATAATTAAAACACATAATATTTTAATATTATATATAAATTACATGTTACGTTACATTTCTTATATTTTGCACAGCTTATATATATATATAATATAACTCATAACCAATCGATAGTACCTAGAATATCTGCTCTAGACTTAGGAATTATAGATAGGCCTAATACTTTATCACAATATAAATATAATGTCTTATCAGTTTATGAATGAAACATTAATAGCCTATCGGAATATAATATTCTGAGTCTTCTACAGCAGATGACAATGGCTGCCAATGTTTTATAGAACCCAAACAGATACATCATATAAAACTATAGCAGAATTACTTATAGTTGGTTTCACAGGCCAATTGAAAGGTTCAACAAAAACTTACAGGATAGCTGGGGGAAACTAATAATAATGAAGATTTTTACTAAACAACAGACAATAAGGTAAAAGCATCACTCTTAGATCTAAACAAATATTTAAATAAAATTTAAATAAATATAAAAATATAAAAGACTATATTAAAAACAAAACAAATACTTTATTAATATTTAAAAATATACAAAATATAAATATACAGAAATATTAGTACGTAAAATTGTTACACCCAAGTGTAGATAGGAATACTGTACATTCAGATTCAGATCCTAAATTTATATCTGGGTTTTCATCTGATATACTAATAGTTACAATATTTATATGAAAATACAAATAATATAAAACTATGTAAAACACAGGTTATTGGCATATTGCTTTCCGTTATACTAGGTACCATAGGCTTATAGATCCTGCTCACAGTAAGTAGCCGTTACAACCGGATGCCCAGCTTATACCAATAAATCTTTGTATAAAAATACAAACAATATAATCTTTAAAATAAGTTTTTGATGTACCAGATCAAAACAAGTTGCAAGTACAGAGCATACTTATTCAATACAATAAAATAAAAACTTTAAAATATAAATTATAACTCACAAGAGAGATTAACAACAATAGAGATACAGGTATGGAAGAAAGTCTATATGTGAAAGAAAAAGGGAAGGAGGTAATATAAGTCTTGAAATTCTTCAGAGCTCCGGGAGGTCAGTCTGGGAGTTGTAAAGATGTCCTCAGGCTTCAGAAATGGCTCCTTAAATAGACAGAATGCTTTAGCTTTAAACTGTTATTATCACATGCCAGGTACTGTGGATAAATAGTAACTTATTGTTACTATTTTATTTTACTGTACCTTCACGTGTCTGAAACTGTGGATAAATAGTACCTTATCGAGATACTATTTATTTTACTGTTGAGAACTGTAGATGAACAGTTCTTTTGACTTTACTGTTGGTTTTCTCTAGTGAATACTGTTGATGAATAATATCTTGTTAGTGGGTACCATTTTTATTGACTTTAGTGTGAAGGAATAAGGTTCCTTCTGTCTTTATTATCCTGACGAGTCTGAGTTTGAGTCAGACTTTTTCTTTTTCTTTTCTTTTTTATTTTTCTTTTCTTTCTTTTCTTTTTTCTTTATTTAATCTTTTTTACTTTTTATTTTTATGGGGGACAGGATCCCATAACAGTCATCTTCATTGTTGGGGTAATAATCTGAGTCAGATGTCTCAGAGGAGGATGATGTCATGGATGATGAAGAAGAGAAGTCAGAAGAGGAAGGGGAATTCTTTCTTCTGGAATGGGCTTTAGATAATTTTTTGAATTGGGTTTTATTCGAAGATCCAGCAGAGCTAATCCTTCGAGGCTTTATGGGCTCAAACATTGAAGGAAGAGACTCCACCATTTATTGCATTAAGGCTTTATAATCTGCAAGAGTCTTTTGTGGCTGCAAGAAGGGTTATATTTTGGACTCTTTGTGCTCCAAAAGAAACAGATAGTTTAGGGTCAAAACCACCATAATTTCTTTTGAGAAGCCACTGTTTTACAGTATGCTCAAATGTAGAGTTGTGAAAGGCACTCCACCATTTGATTTTAATTTTCCTTAATACTACAAAAATATTAAAACCAAGTTATATTTCAGTATCAAAATACCACCGGTATACCCAAGGAATATTAAAGGCCATTAAAAAGAGAAGAAAAGGGGGAAATTTCTTTTCAAATGGGCTTGGATTGAAGTGGGTTTTAAAATATTAAAAGACGAATAGTACATCTTGTGATATTATACGGTCTTCACTATCACAGTAGTACTACCAGTCTACAAACCACATGGGTAGTTTGTCAAACTTTATATTGGAATCAAAATATATCAGCCAGGAATGGGTTTAGCCAGGGTTTTAAAAAAATAAGCCTTTGGTCTAGGATTCAATATAATCCCAATAGTTATAGGATAGACAATAAGAGGTTTAGGAAGGACTTTAAACTACACAAGAATATGCAGAGGTTTTCCCCATTCAGAAGAATGGAGATCCTTTTAATTTCAAAGGAGGAATAGGTAATGACATCCTTTTCCTTCTGGTTAAAATTATGCTTTAAGAATATAGATTTAGAGTTAACAAGAATATTTAAAAAAAAATACTCTTGAGGTTTAGACAAATCATTTGCTTTTAAAAAAATCAACATTTAGATAATACAAATTCAATTATCTTTCATGGGTTCTGCTGAGCAGATCCATATTCAATAATTAATTCTGCACTAAAATAAATTTTAGTAATCCATTCTGATTTAGAATGTTTTACTAAAAAATTTAACGAAATAATTTGAGTTGATGGGTTTGAAACAATCAACTCATCTTTAGAGATATTTTGAGATAAGATTTTAGGAGTTGAAGATTCTCCTATCTCAATTTATTGCTTTAAATATGGGATCAGAGCATTCTCACCTAGAACCCCGGAGGAGGTTCGTGTCCCATCTTTAAAAGAGATTTAACCACTTCTGGAGATTGAGCCAGCTGGGAGACCCATTTTTCCATTTGGGCTTTTTGTTCTTCCTCTATAACTATATTAGCCCAAGGCTTACGAGGTTTAGTGGTAACTTTAGTCATCTCATCTGAGAGATCAGACAAGGCTTTAGGAGATTTTGGCTTTAGGATTTCTTTATCTTTGTTTTTTCTATTTTTCTTCCCCATATTGTCTAGAAAGAAATTCACGGGTTAGAAAGTCTGATAAACTATTGTTTACTCCCTTTATAAATTTAATATCAAAATAAAAAATATTTAAAATAGTTTGCCATCTGGCAAATATTTGCTTTGAAGCATGGTTTTTTACATCTTTTTGTAAAACATCTTTAGCACTTTTACAATTAATACATAGTAAAAACTTTTAATTTAATAAATCAGATTAAAATTTTAAAATACATAAAACAATACTCAAAATTTCTTTCTTAACAGTAGAATAGTTTAATTGGGTTGGACTCCAATGTCCTAAATAGAACTGGACTATAGTTTCTTTTCTCTCTTTAATCTGTTTTAAAATTCCACCAAATTCTATATCTGAAGCATCAGTCTCAACTATTTTAGAAGCTAATGGGTCAGCTATATGGAGACAGAGAATAGTTTTTACTAAAGCTTTTATTTGTTTTACTATTCTAGTATGGACTTCTGTCCATAGGCCTGAGTTCTTCTTTAATCTATCATGCATTATTTTATAGTCCTATTTAAGTTAGAATAAAATTCTATAACATAATCTAAACATCCTAAAAATCTTTATAATTGAGCTTTATTAATGATTTGATCAGAAAACTTATCACCAAAGGCTAAGTTTCTTTCTATAGGTTCTAAAATACCATATTCTATATAATGTCCTAAGAATATAATCTTAGTTTGAAACAGAAACATTTTAGTTTTACTTAGAACTAATCCATTTTATTTAATTACCATAAAAATATCTTTAAATGTTTTTAATGTTCATCGATAGTTGTAGAGTAAATTAATACATCATCTATATAAACTATATAAAATTTAGTATATGGATTAAATACATCATTCATCGCTCTTTGAAACCCAGAGTGTGCATTCTTTAAATCAAAAGGCATAATATTCCATTCATACTGTCAAAATAGAACAGTGAATGTAGTCTTATACCTATCTTTAGAGTTAATCTGAATTTGCCAAAATTCTGATTTCATATCAAATTTACTAAAAATATTAACTTTATATAATATTTCTAATAAATCTTTTTTATTTGGAATATGGTACTTAATCTATTTTAAAGTTTTATTTAATGGTTTATAATTTATTACTAATATAGGTGCTCCTCTTTCTATTTCAGAAGCCTTGTTAACATAAAATGCGGCATAAGACCATGAGCTTCTAGATTTAGTAATTAACTTTTTATTTTCTAAATCATTTATTTTTTTTTACAAAATTCAATCATATCATGCGCCATCTGAATGGGCCGAGCTTTAGTTGTAATAGACTTTTTATCAAATCCTACTTCATATGGTAGATCAACCATATGTTGATTTCTATTCCAAAATACACTTGGAATATTAGCACATAAATCCCTTTCAATTTGGAGTTTCAATTTATTAATTTTATCTTGTGTAAAATTATTATTTAATTATTCATTTATCTTTTATAAATGATAATTATTCTTTAAATTATAAAGTTGTTTAGACTTTATCTTTATTGCTGCATTTATTTATAATTCATTTATTGAGTAAGCTTTTAATAAATTTAGATTTTTCTTTTTTGATTTTTTTATAAATGAAAAAATAATCTTTTAATTTTTAACCTTAAAACTTGTACTATCATCTTTAACAGAATAATGTATAATTAAATTCATAAATGGTGTTTATAAGATTACCATATGATGAATATTAGTTAAAATAAATATATTTTTATTTTTAAATTTTTATCTATTATTGAGGCTTCTGCTTTACCAAGAATATTTAATTTAGATTTATTTGCAGCAGATAAACTCTCATTAGTTTTCTGCCAAAATTTTTTAGGAACTAGACTATGTTTAATACAATTTAAATAATCTACTATGTCAAATAAAATTATAATTTCTATATTATAATTATTTAAAAATTATAATTTTACCTTTATTAAATATTTTCTTGAAGTAATTTTATGTAACATAAAAATTATATTATCAAAATTTTTTTCTTTACTTATTAAACTAATTTCATTATTATTAGTTTCTTCTTCATTAGAAGAAGTAGAATTCAATAAAGATTTTATTATTTGAGAATCATGTTCTTAATTTTTAATTTTTTCTTTTGTAAGTCATTTGTGGTTGGCTTATTCTTTATTATTTTATTTTTGATTAAAATTATAGTTAAATTATATGTCTGTTTACTAGTACTAGACAGTGTTGAATGTTTAGGTTTATCACCAGTATCTTCTAATATTTTATTTAAGAACTTTTCTTAAATTTTTGGATCATTAATATGCTTTATTACTTCTAAAATAGACTCTTGTTTTTTAGTTAAAATATTTATTGATTTACTACTATTTTCAGAGCTAGTTTCTAAATCTATATCATCTATCTTATTTATTTCTTCAGAATCTGAATAGTTCTCAGAATCTGAATAATCTAAATATAATGCATAAATTTTATTTAATACAGATTCATCTAAATTTAATTCTTTTAATTTTTTATCAAATTTATAAAATTTAGATGTATGTCATTTCTACCACAGTTATAACATGTTAAATCTTTATATGATCTGAACTATTTATCTTTTCTTTTAAATAGTTTATTACTAGGTTTTCTAGATTTATAAGACTTATAAAATTTTTGTTTCTTATAATAATCTTCTTTATTATATTTTTTTATTTAATTTTTCTTATATTTTTTATTTGGTTTTTTATATTTTGTAGAACACTGACCATTACAATATTTATATTTTTAAGTTATACTATACTCAAATTATTTACAAAATGAGCTTAACTTTTGTTTAGTTTTTCTCATCTCGTATTTTAATGATTTTTATGATTTTATATCCTGACAGAGCTTTAATACTTCTTTTTGAACTATACTAATCAATTGGCCATAAGTCAAATTATCATAAGGAATAAGATTTTCATACTCCTATTTTATAAAAAAGCCTGGTTGGAATCTTCTCTAAGCATAATACTAGTTAAGAAAGTTATCTTATAAAACTGAAAATCACTAATTTTTTTATACCTAAGATCACTTAGTAATTCAGCATTTTTATCCTTTAAATGAGTAGGATCTCCTATAAAGTGAAGTGATATAGTCAAAATTAGTATTATCATTGCATCCTGAATAGTATCACCATATTCATTTAATGTAGGTGTTCCATCTTCATAAGTCTTTATAGCATTTAATATTTCTAAGTGTTGTTCATCAGTGAGATAATTATTCCACCAACCTTTTAATTGGCATGTGAAGCCAACTATAAGTAATTCTGCTATAATTTTATCTGATGTATCTGTTTGGATTCTATAAGTATTGGCAGCCATTGTCATCTGCTGTAGAAGACTCAGAATATTATATTTTGGCAGGCTATTAATGTTCCATTCATAAACTAAGTAGGCATTATATTTATATTGTAATAAAGTATTAGGTCTATCTATAATTTCTAAGTCTGAAGCGGATATTCTAGGTATTATCGATTGATTATGTGTTATACGATTTATCTGTGGGTCTATATATTTACTAAAAGATTCAAGATCTTCAATTTCAGGTTGAGAATCATCAACTGATTCTAAATCTTAATCTTGAGTTACTATACTAATAGTTTTAAAGGCTTTAGATTGAGGTGTTTCTTGAACTACCTGTTTTGATTCAGATGAAGAATCAATTTTACTTAATTGTTCTCTAATTGCCTTTATAAAATTAGAATCTTTAGATTTAATTTCTTTTTGTCCTGTTTTTGAAACTTCAAAAGGTTTAAAAATATGAGACTTTAATTTTTTATCTGGAATAACTTTCTCAACTGTCGTTATTATTTCTTTATCTTTAATAGAATTTTCTATTCTATTTAACTAATGTCCTATACTTAATAAATATGCATTAATAAAATTATTTTGTTCTAATATTTTCTTATGTGGATCATTTTCTACAATAGTTTTAAATGGTATAATTTGAATTTCTCTATCACCATACAAAAATATACTTGAAGCTTTAGGTGGATGTTCACTTTGTATAATTTTATCATTTACTTTCCATTTTGTTCCTTTATTTCTAACTGTTAGAGGATTTATTAATTTTTCTACTTTAAGTTTTCCTCTATAAATTCTTCTAAACTAATCAAAAAATTTCATATTAACT
Organism: Garcia nutans; assembly: GCA_947685225.1. NCBI lineage: Eukaryota > Viridiplantae > Streptophyta > Magnoliopsida > Malpighiales > Euphorbiaceae > Garcia > Garcia nutans. The sequence goes on from CANTUV010000041.1 coordinate 14,170,570, forward strand.
TCATATTATTTTACAAAATTAATATATTTCATTCTTTAGTGATTTAAAGTCTTTTACCTTATTCATTATTTCTTTTTATTTATTTGAATTCTTTACTGATATTAATTATTTATCTAATTTATCTTTATTAAATATAAATTCTTTATTAATTACATTCAGTTTTCTATCTATACTTTTTATATTATTGGTCATAAAGGAGGCTGTAGGTGATTCAGGTGGAGAAGGGGATTGTTCTCTATCATAATGTTGATTATAATTAGGGTTTGCTTCCAAAGGATTCATGGTTTATGTTGGATTATAAAAAAGATATGGTACAGTTGTACTGTAGTCTACACCTTTTAATTTACTATTGGTCTCAGGTATTTCTGATGTAGAATACCTAGGCTTTACTACTGTTTGTATAATAGGTTTAGGTTCATTTTCTTTATATGAAGCATATATAATAGAGGGTAATTATGAGGCTCTACCTATATCTACTGTCAAAACAGGGAAAGAAGAGTCTGAATACCTACTGCTAACACTATGTCTGATAAATTTTAATTTAACTTTACCATCTTTATATTGTTCAATTTTACTAAATTCTATATTAGGCTTTACTATTTTTTTTTTGTTTTGGAGGAGGAGCAACATCTTCTAAGATCCATTCATCAAGGACGCTAATATCTTTCTATTTAATAGTTCTAGAAATTACTGTATTAACTTTACTTAAGTCTGTTTGTAAAAATTTAGTTTCTCCTAATTTATATTTCATTATATACTTTGTTGTAAAAGCAAATACCATAGTTTTATACTTTATTTTTATATATTAATGCTATTGGAATGGATCCTTCAAGCATTTTATAATTATGAGTTTTAATTTCTAATACTACACTTTTTAATATGTTTGGATCATTTAAGGATATAGTTATATCAGAGAAACAGTCAAATGAGATAGGTCCACTACTCAGACTGGTTTCTATCATTCCTAATAATGAGTCATTAAAATTTACAAACTTAGCATCCCTAACAACTGCTAGAATACTAGTATTTAATCCTTCTCTGGTTAAAGGCTTTATTCATATCTATACAAGTCCTATATGTATATATTTACATTTTTTACTTTTATGATGCTTTATAGATTCTGCAAACAATAATATTAGCTTTTCAAAGGGTTTACTTAATTATACATCCCTTTCTTCAGCTTTAATTATGTAATCATTTTTAAATATATTTAATTTGAAAATTTTATAAATCTGTTCTATATCAATGTTAGGTATTACCCAATTATCAATTGCTTTATTAAAATCTTCTAATATTACTTCATTTCTATTTACAATCCTTTTATTTTCTGATGACTCAGAGTTAGCAGATTTACATAAAAATGATTCCATCTTTAAATATTTAAAAAATAGATTTTAAAGTGTTTTCATTTTTTTTAGATGCAACCACTGACTTACTACTTTAAATGCCTAACCATTGGCTGAAACAGGTCTTACTGCATATCCAAATTCTAGACAATAATATTCACTTTTAGATCTATAGATCAAAGATTTAATTATGAAAATAAGCTTTTATCTATCTATTATCACCACTAAAAAGAGAATAGCTCTGATACCAACAAAAACTTACAGGATAGCTGAGGAAAACTAATAATAATGAAGATTTCTACTAAGCAACAGACAATCAGGCATAAACCCCACTCTTAGATCTAAACAGATATTTAAATAAAATTTATATAAATATAAAAATATAAAAGACTATATTAAAAATAAAATAAATATTTTATTAATATTTAAAAATATACAAAATATAAATATATAAAATACTGATACGTGAAATTATTACACCCAAATGCAGATAGAAATACTGCCCATTCAGATTTAGCTCCTAAATTTATATCTGGATTTTCATCCGATATACCAATAGTTCTAGTATTTATATGAAAGTAAAAATAATATGAAACTATGTAAAATACAGATTATTGGGACACGAACCTCCTCCAAGGGTTCCAGGTGAGAATGCTCTGATCCCATATTTAAAGCAACAAATTGAGATAGGAGAATCTTCAACTCCTAAAATTCTATCTCAAAATATCTCTAAAGACGAGTTGATTATTTCAAACCCACCAACACAAATTATTTCATCAAAATTTCCAGTAAAATATTCTAAATCAGAATGGATTACTAAAACTTATTTTAGTACAGAATTAATTATTGAATATGGATCTGCTCAGCAGAATCCATGAAAGATAATTGAATCTGTATTACCTAAAGGTTGGTTTTTTAAAGCTAATGATTTATCTAAACCTCAAGAGTATTTTTAAAATATTCTTATTGACTCTGAATCGATATTTTTAAAGCATAATTTTAATCAGAATAAAAATGATGTCATTGCCTATTCTTCCTTTAAAATTAAAAGGATTCTCCATCCTTCTGAATGGGGAAGACCTCTGCATATTCTTGTGCAGTTTAAAGTTCTTCCTAAAGCCTCTTATTATCCATCCTATAACTATTGGGATTATATTGAAGCCTAGACCAAAGCCTTATTTTTTTTAAAAACCCTGGCCAAACCCATTCTTGGCTGATATATTTCAATTCCAATATAAAGTTTGACAAACTACCCATGTGATTTATAGACTGATGGTACCATCACAAGATGTACTGTTGGCCTTCCAATATTTTAAAACCCACTTCAATCCAAGCCCATTTGAAAGAAAATTCTCCCCTCTTCTTCTCTTTTCAATGGCCTTTAATATTCCTTAGGTATACCAGTAGTATTTTGATACTGGAATACAACATGGTTCCAATATCCCTATAGTATTAAGGAAAACTAAAATCAAATGGTGGAGTGCCTTTCGCAACTCTACATTTAAGCATACTATAAAGCAGTGGCTTCTCAAAAGGAATTATAGTGGTTTTGACCCTAAACTATCTGTTTTCTTTGGAGCCCAAAGATCCCAAAATATAACCCTTCTTGCAGCCGCAAAGACTCCTGCATATTATAAAGCCTTAATGCAACATATAGTTGAGTCTCTTCCTTCAACGTTTGAGCCCATAAAGCCTCGAAAGATTAGCTCTATTGGATTTTCGAATAAAGCCCAATCCAAAAAATTATCTAAATCCCATTCCAAAGGAAAGAAGTCCCCTTCCTCTTCTGACTCCTCTTCATTATCATCCATATTATACTCTAACAATAAAAATAATTGTTATGGGATCCTGTCCCCCATAAAAATAAAAATAAAAAAAATAAAAAAAGAAAAAAAGAAAAGAAAAAAGAAAAATAAATAGAAAAAAGAAAAGAAAAGAAAAAGAAAAAGTCTGACTCAGACTCAGACTCGTCAGAATAATAAAGGCAGAAGGAATCTTATTCCTTCACACTAAAGTTAATAAAACGGTGTCCACTGACAAGATACTGTTCATCAACAGTATTCACCAGAAAAAACCAACAGTAAAGTCGGAAGAACTGTTCATCTATAGTTCTCAACAGTAAAATAAATAGTATCCCGACAAGGTACTATTCATCCATAGTTCTAGACGCGTGAAGGTACAGTACAAAAAATAGTAATAATAGGTTACTATACATCCACAGTACCTGGCATGTGACAAGAATAATTTAAAGCTAAAACATTCTGTCTATTTAAGGAGTCATTTCTGAAGCATGAGGACATCTTTACAACTCCTAGACCGACCCCCAGGAGCTCTAAAGAACTTCAAGACTTAGATTACCTCCTTCCCTTTTTCTTTCACATATAGACCTTCTTCCATACATGTATCTCTACTGTTATAAATTTTTCTTGTAAGTTATAATTTGTATTTTAAAGTTTTTATTTTATTGTATTGAATAAGTATGCTCTGTACCTGTAGCTTGTTCTGATCTGGTACATCAGAAACTTATTTTAAAGATTATTGTGAGCGAAAATTTTTGCCCCCACACCCAGTGGAATGGTTTTTGCGACTTCGGCACTGTTTAGGCTCGGGGCCTTAGAGAACACGGACCTAAGTCCGGAGAAAATTGAGTCGCCACCCGGACGGGCCGGAAAAAAAAAAGGGTGGATGACTCGATTCCTAAGGAATTTCCAACCCCCTAATGGGTTCGAAAAGTTGGGTACGTGTGGGGAAGGTGAGAAATGGCCCAGCACCCCCACAATGCCCGGTTCATTAGAACCGGTCTCCTTTACAGGTCTTAATATTATAAAATTCTTAAATATAACAATATTATCCATATTACACACAATAATTAAAATAAAGCACCGATATATTGAAAATCAAAATAATGTCCAAGCAAAATAAATAAATGGACACCCATCCAAAGATGGAAACATGCCCTTATATAATCCATATCTAAATAGGACACCCACCGAAAGGTAGAAATATGTCCTTTACATTGGTTCTAAAATAGAAAAGCAATTTAAATTACATGATATTTAACTAATGAGGTACCCACCAAGTGGAAACATACCTCTTACAACATTTAGAAATCTAAATAAATCGATAAAAGTAAATAAACATTCATCATAAATAAATCATTCATCCAAGATATTAAACATCAATGGAACGTAAACATCCATCCATGATAAACTAAATAAACCAAGCATTGAACTTAAATAAATTAAAGCATATAAAATAAATCAAAGCATAATCAAATATAAAATTGAATAAAGCAAATAAAGATTCAAATTAGGGCTACTGTTTCTATTTAAGATTCTTTATTTAATGTGTTTAGGGTTTTGAAATTTATGAGTTTAAGCTACTGTGAGTTTTAAGGGAATTGAAATGGATTAAAGTTTTATAATTTAAGAGGTTGATAAAATTATTTGATTAACCAAATTAGTGTTTGAGGAGTGAAATCATGAAATTAGGGTTTGAACACTTTAAAATATTGGATTTATGATTATTAGCTATTGAATTATAGTTTTTAAGCTTTCTGTGTTTGAATTTTAATATTTATGTTTATAAGGTTTAAAGGTTTAAAGGATTAGGATTTAGAAAAATTAGGGTTTAAGGTTTTAAGGGAGTTTGGGTTTAAGAAAACTTGAGAGTTTAGGTTAGCTAGTTTAGGGTTTACTGTTTTGTTTTAAAGTTGAATTAGGGTTTTACAATTTTAAAATTAGGGTTCCGGAGAATGGATTTGATTTTAGAATTTGGAAAAGAAATTTATAGTTCTATGAAGTTTTATGAAAATAAAAAAAATGATTTAAGGTTTATAGAAACAAAAAAGATATTATTTTAGGGTTTTGGAAAGGAACAATTCAATTTAGGATTTTTAAAAGAAACAGATTCAATTTAGGGTTTTGAAAAGAAACATATTCAATTTAGGGTTTTGAAAAATTGAAAAACAAATTAGGGTTTTGGTAAATCTTGAAGCGATTTAAGGTTTTGAAAAGCTAGAAAGTAGATTAGGGTTTTAAGATTTTGAAGAAACAGAAATAACAATTTTTTTTATCTTGAGTGATGAAGCTACTGTAAAGAAAAATAGATAAAGAAATTCATACCTTCATTTGTTGGTTCCACCAAAAATTATTTCTTGGATGAACAATCATAAATACAAGCTTTGCTGCCTTTGATGGATTGAATTGCTTGTTTGCTCTCTCAAAAAGTCCAATTGATTCAAAGTTTTTCAATTCACTCGACTATCTTTTGTTTGAATTTCGATCCCCCAAATTTCACCTCCAAATTTCCGTCCTTATTTTGTGTTGTTTTAGTCCTTATTTATAGAAGATTTTTATGATTAATTTTAGTTATTCACGGAATCTAACATTAATTAAGAAAAGGAAATTGAAACCTAATTGTATTTGGTTTTGAAAAAATTTGAGTCGAAAAAATTTCGCTGGCGAAAAAAAACTGCTGCGAAAAAATTACGCTGGAGAAAAAGTTGCCACAGGGGGCTGCGAGCTACGGGGCGAAAATTGGCCTGCGGGCCATTTCGCTCACAAGATTTTTGGGCGAAGAAAATTTTTCGTCTCCGTTTTTCCGTCGTTGATTTTTATTTTTATTTATTTTTTATTATTTTTTATTTTTTATTAATAAAAATTAAATACTAAAGCAAATATTATTTAATTAAGATAACACAAAAATTATTTTGGACTAATTAAAATATATTAGACAATACAAAAATTATTTTGGACTTATTAAAATATATTGGACAGGACTGGGTCAAAAATTAAGAGTCTACAGTTTGCCCCCTGCTTGAATGATCTGAGACTTTAGTGAAAGAGAGTAAAAAACAATAAGACTTAATTTTTGAGATGGTTGAGGTTTTGGGTTCTGGACCCGGTTCGAGTTCTGGACTCAAGGATAACTTTAGGTTCTGGACCTAAGTGTAATTTTAGGTTCTGGACCTAAGAAAAATTTTAGTTTTTGGACCTAAGAAAAATTTGGATCCTGGACCCGAGGATAATTTGGGTTCTGGACCCGAGCTAAATTCTGGACTTAGAAGAGATTCTAGGTTCTGGACCTAAGAAAAATTTGGCTTCTGGACCCGAGCTAAGTTCTGGACTTAAAAGAGATTCTAGGTTCTGGACCTACGGGTAATTTGGGTTCTGGACCCGAACTAAGTTCTGGACTTAAAAGAGATTCTAGGTTCTGGACCTAAGAAAAATTTGGATTCTGGACCCGAGCTAAGTTCTGGACTTAGAAGAGATTCTAGGTTCTGGACCTAAGGAAAATTTGGGTTCTGGACCCTAGATAAGTTCTGGACTTAGAAGAGATTCTAGGTTCTAGACCTAAGAAAAATTTGGGTTCTAGACCCGAGCTAAGTTCTGGACTTAGAAGAGATTCTAGGTTCTTGACCTACGGGTAATTTGGGTAAGTTCTGGACTTAGAAGAGATTCTAGGTTCTTGACCTATGGATAATTTGGGTTTTGGACCTGAACTAAGTTCTGGACTTAGAAGAGATTCTAGGTCATGGACCTAAGAAAAATTTGGGTTCTGGACCTTAGCTAAGTTCTGGACTTAAAAGAGATTCTAGGTTCTGGACCTAAGGAAAATTTGGGCTATGGACCCGAGCTAAGTTCTGGACTAAAAAAAAAAAATTCTAGGTTCTGGACAAAAGGAAAATTTAGATTCTGGACCCGAACTAAGTTCTGGACTTAGAAGAGATTCTAGGTTCTGGACCTAAGGGTAATTTGGGTCTTGGACCCGAGCTAAGTTCTGGACTTAAAAGAGATTCTAGGTTCTGGACCTAATTAAAATTTGAGTTCTGGACCCGAGCTAAATTCTAGACTTAGGAAAGATTCTAGGTTTTGGACCTAAGAAAAATTTGGGTTCTAGACCCGAACTAATAAAGATTTAATTATCTGCAAAAAAAATAATTTTTTTTCTTTTTTTTTGTTTCAAAAAGTTTGACTAATTTTTATGCACGTCTTCTCCTTGCCCCGTGCGTGTAAAAATATTTATACACACGCAAGCATTTGAATGATTAAAGTGAATAATTGAATTTACTGTTTATTCATTGTGTAGTCACTGTTTATGTAATATTTACTGTTTATAAATAGTAACTTACTATTCGTAAATAGTAGTAAATAGTATTTTACTATTGTAAATAATAATTTACTATTTATAAATAGTAAATTTACTATTCATCAATAGTAAAATTTACTATTTATAAACAATAAAACTTACTTTTGAATTTTATTTTTTTCCTTGCCGTTTCTCTATATAAACCAATAAATTGTTTCATTTGATTGATAGCAAAATTTCTCAATTTCTATAATTCTCTCAAATTCTTTCAAATTTAGTATATAGTTTTCAAAAAAAATGCATGCTTTAAGGTCAGAGACTCATTCTAATGCCAAGTTATTAGAGTTTATTCGGCATCATGAAGATGAGAATATAGATCTACTAGCCGGGATGCCGCTTCATCGTAGTTCCAACCAAAAGAGCGCGGTAATTATTTTTCTTTTGATTTTTTCATCTTTCTGTTTTGATTTGTTTATTATTATTATTATTATTATTATTATTATTATTATTATATTATGTTCTTTTTTAGAAAATTTAGGAAAAATATATTAATTTAAGCATATAAGATAATATGTACTTACCTTGTATTAACTTACCTGGCTCCGTGTTAGCGCGATCGTTGCTTTGTTCGGGCTGGAGGGTGTATCTATAAAGCCCGACAATGCTACGATGTAGTGCCTTTTCGGGTAAGGTAAATTATTCGAGATTGCGGCTTTGAGAGCTTCATCTTACAATTGCCATTCGAGGAGTATTAGATAGACCGGAGCGTAGTCCAGGCACTTGTAGAGTGATGGTTGGACACAACTCATACTTTTCACTTGCCCATTGGAGAGATAAAAATTGGTCCGGTCGATTTTCTGCTATAACCGACCTTCGATATAATGGTGTTCCGGTTCCTCTGACTAACGATACTTTGACATTTGAAGAAATTCAGCAATTAATTGGTATGAAACCATCATATAAGGGGCCTTTTAAGATAAAAAATTGAATCGATTCGTAGCTATTGGATGAACTATGAAGGACGAGTTCACAGGGACACGGCCCAACAGTATGCTCGAGAATTTTTGTTATATTTGCTTGGGTCGACCATCTTATGCAGCACTGAATCCTCCATCCACTTGTCAGTGTTGAAGGCCCTTTCTTATTTTAGGACAGTACCAACTTATGGCTGGGGTAAAGCTGGTCTCGCCTGTCTTTACCATGGTCTTGATAAACTTTGCCGAAATAAGAAGTCTTTTGTCGGCTTGATTAAATTTTTAGTTGTCCGATCATGTGAACGTTCCCGGTATTTTTCGAGAGAGAATCGGGTATCCGAGATTAAATTTTTAGTTGTCCGATCATGTGAACATTCCCAGCTCTCACCATTTGCATACTCACCGCTTTGTGTTGAGCCGCTTAACCTGGGACCAGGTAAAATAACATTAGTATGCTTTAAATTTTATGTGAAAGTTTACTTACCTTATGTTATTTTGCAGGTGAATTTGGCCTGGTGGAACCCAGAAGAACGGACAAACTGGTCTCCCTTCATGAAGGCTGCGCTATCTTTCCAACATTCTCACTGAGTCATCGTTGGCTTAGTGTCTAGTGGCTGGTTTCTTGGAGAGAGAGTTTATGAGTAGTTTCTCAGTCCAGAGCAGCGGAAGATTCTGATGCCTTGCCCGTAATATACTTTAAATATTATGTCAATGCTGGAGGACTCATGGTAGTCTGCTCGATACGGTTATGGTATTTAAGCATTTCTCTATCCACCGAGTGCATCTTATGCCCACTTTATTCAAAGAATGCTCTTGAACTTTGATGTATCTCCTGTTGGCGTACGGGAGATTTTCGAAGAAAATAAGGGTAGAGATGAAGAGGAACATCATGGAGATGCAGGAGAGTTTGTTCCATATCTTGGGGCTAGTACTTCTCAGGTAAAACTTTTATCATTTTCCCTTGCAACTGCTTCTTTCTTTTTTGATTCTTTAATGATTGTTGCAGGCTGTTGGCTCATTTGATTATGAGGCTGGACCTTCTTTTATTGCCCCTTTGTTTGCTCATTCTAGCCAGCCAGATATGCCATCTCATCTGCAGGGTATTGATATGAATTACCTGGTAAGTTCCTTATTTCATGGTAATTTATGCTATACGTATGCATGATTATGTATGCTCTTACCTTTTTCCTTCCTGGCTCACAGTGGATGCTCGAAGAACAAAATAGAAAACTTCAAGAAGAGTTGGCTGCAAGTCGTCAGCAGGCTTCTCATTTTGAAAATTTATATCATCAATTCGAACAAAATTTTTGAGACTTCCGATTTTAGGGGATATGGGATCCTGGCGCTTCTTCATCAAGATGTCCCCAGGCTGATTTTAGTGCTCCCGCTTCAGGCGATCTCGGGATAAGTAATTTGCCTCCTCCTCCAACAGGCGAATACTTTTTCAGGGCTTTATTTGATGACCTACCACCACCCTCTTAGTGATGTATCAATTGTATCAATTGTATAACCATTATACAATAAGCATAAAAATTACAATATATAATTTCCATCTTCACTGTAACTTTTTTTCTCTTTTTTCTTTTTTTTTTTCACTTTTCATCGTTACTGCATCACAATTATTAAACTTTCTTTTTCATATTTCAATACTTATACAGTCACTACCACAAAAGCCAAATGCAACATGGTAAAGTAAATTCGTCGCCAATTCCTTTTCTTACACAATATGGTTTCGTCCTTTTCCATCACCTTTACCTTATCAATTTTGGAAAATTTTATTTCCTCTATATAAATCCCATCTCATACCATATTTCATACAGAAGCCAAAATACTTCAACGCATAAACTCCTTTAAATTTGATTTTTCTTCATTCATCAACCATGACCAAACTTCATTTAAAGAAGATAAAAATTATATTTAAAAATATGGATGCTATTCACTGGAAGCAAATTTCGTGGTCAAAACTTGATGTTTTAAAGTGTTTTCAAAATGTTAAATTGGACCACTCCTTCTTACATGCCATGGCTTCCTTTTAGAATGTGGATTCTAGGACATTTAAAATTAATGGCTTTGAAATATGTCCATTGATCGAAGAGTTTGAGGCCATTCTTGGATATCTGAATGATTAACAAATGGCATTACCCACATTGATTTTCAAAACTCAACAAAAGATGCAGATGTTATTTCAAATTCTAAAACCCGAAGTTCTTCAGTTGATGAGAGGTGAAAAAATTCTACTTGCTCCTTTGATTGATTTTTGTCTTTCTTATTTGGCTCCTAAGGCTTGGGGACGTATGCTCTGTCTTTGCTTGCTTGGCCAATTCTTGCTTATTTCTCCCGTCGGCAATATTGATCCACAGGTATTGGATATTATGGACCAAATAGAAGGAGGCTTGTTGCCGGTACCTGTAATCTTAGCCGAGACTTTAGTTGGATTAGACCGACTTAAATCAAGATTGTCAAAGAGACTGATTGGGAGTCCGTTGCTACTTCAGGTAATTACCTAAACTGCCCTTTCGGGTTTTCAATTTAGGTTTTCTTTTTTCTTTTTAATGCTCTAATTTTTGCCTAGTCCGCCCATGTGGGTTTTTTGGAACTAGCGAGCTGTCCTAATTTTTGCCTAAGCTGCCCTCGCGGGTTTTCAACTTAGCGGACTTTTTTTTTGCTCTAGTTTTTGCATAGTCCGCCCATGTGGGTTTTCGGAACTAGCGAGCTGTCCTAATTTTTGCCTAAGCTGCCCTTGCGGGTTTTTAACTTAGCGGACCCTTTTTTTAATTTAATACTTTCTTCACAGATTTGGCTCCAGGAGCGTCTTTGTTTGCTTGATACTCCATCCATAAATTTTGCCAGATATCTGCCACGTCATCATTCTGCTAGAAAACTACTCCATCCTGCTTCTTCATATGCTAACTGGGTTGTCTGGATCCACTCACGCGCTGAAGTCAATATCCGTTGGTTGGTACCTTGGTGGAAGATTTCTCGTATCACCATGCGGACATACTTGATGTATGTTCCCCTTGCTGCTCTTCGTCATGGTACATGCTATGATCCTCGCCGACTTGGCCGTCAGTATGGAGCTGAGCCTCGTGATTCTGACTTTACTCCCGATTTAGACATGCCTTGCTTGACTGAAGCCTACTTAGATCGGCTGAAGCAAAGCTGGCCTGCACGTTACACTTATCGTCTGCCATAGATTTTACATTTGTCAATTCAGAAAGTGTATTGTTAGGATGAAAAATAATCAAAGTAATAAAAGATGCTTCTTTTCCATTTAAAATTTGTCATCACCTTTTGCTGTTGTGTTTATTTATTTCATCCATACCTGATCAAATACTTATAACAATGCACATAGAACAAATTTAACATTGATTCTATTTTATTAAATTGGGGAACAACCAAACATAAAGCCAGCATACACAAGATCACTCCTGTTGCCAACTAGCCCTTTCGGGTTTTCTAATTGACGGATTCTCTCTTTTAGCCCTAATTGTTGCCTAGCTCGCCCTTTCGGGTTTTCGAAACTAGCGGACTGCTCTAACTTTTTCCTAGGTCGCCCTTTTTAGGTTTTTAACCTAGCGAGCTTCCTTTTTTTTTTATATCATACATAAAACCTCTTCAACCTGTCAATGTTTACTGGCTCACTAAATTTGTTCCCGTCCATGTCTGATAACTTCACCGCACCTTTGTTCATGACTTGTTTCATGATATATGGCCCTTCCCAGCTAGGCCTAAACTTTCCTCTTGGATCAGATACATTAGGCTTACAATGCTTCAACACCAAATCCCCGACTCTGAATTTTCTGATTTTAACCCTTCTATTGTAGGCCCGAGCTATCTTCTTTTAATATAGTTGGTGATGATACAGTGCCTTTAACCTTCTCTCTTCTAGTAAAGCTAACTGTGTGTATCTACTTGCTAACCATTCTGTTTCAGGCAATTCAGCTTCCAAGACTACTCTTAATGACTTGATTTCTATTTCAATTGGCAACACTGCTTCCATCCAGTAAACCAAAGAGAACGGTGTCATTCTAGTAGGCGTTCGCACACTTGTCCTATATCCCTATAAAGCAAAGAGAAGCATCTCTGACCAATCCCTGTAAGTCTTGGTCATCTTGGACAGAATTTGCTTAATCGTCTTATTTGTTGCTTTTACTGCACCATTAGCCTTTGGTCTATAAGGAGAGGATATGATGATGGATTCAGTACTTTGAGAATAAATCCTTAACTGCTCCTTGAAACTGTATCCCATTGTCTGATATCACACTGTGCGGGACCCCATACCGGCAGATGAGGTTCTTTTCAATAAATCTAGCCATTTGACTTTGTTAAAGGACTCAGCTTCGACCCATTTTGAAAAATAATTTACTGCTACCACAATGAAATGGTGACCGTTTGAGGCTGTCGGATGTATCTCTCCTATAATGTCGATACCCCAAGTGGCAAAGGGCCAGGGCGAAGACATAGAATGTAATTCTTTAGGAGGCATGTGATTCAAATTACCATACATCTGACATTCTTGGCACTTCTTTACAAACTCAATATAATCCTTCTCCATGGTCAACCAATAGTAACCTTGTCAAATAATCTTCTTAACTAGGGTCAAACCACTCATGTGTGGACCACAACTTCCCACATGTATTTCTGACATGATACGCTCCACTTCAGCCTTCCTTAAACATCTCAAATGCACCCCCATCAGGCCATCTTCGATATAACTCTCCATGGAATGTGATGTATTGCAATGACCACCGCCTTATGGCTCTTCTTTCTTTCTTTGTTGCCCCCAGTGGGTATTCTCTTTCCTCCAAAAATTGCCTTATAGTATCATACCACGCATCATGGTCTGCATCAATTTCCATGACTGCATTATATTCATAGCAAGGAGTTGATGAACTGGTCAAAATCAGAGGTTTAAAAAATAAACTGATAGGGTATTTCCATACCGAAGCCAATGTGGCCAGGGCATCAGCCATCTGATTTTCATCTCTTGATAGGTGTACGAACCTACACTCCTTAAAGTTCTTCTTCATCATGGTCAAGTAGTGGTGGTATAGTTTTAATTTTTCTTTTTTCAACTCCCACTCTCCATTTACTTGGGATACTACTAGTAATGAATTGCCATAAACTTCCACCTTATCCACCTTCATAATCATTAGGGTTTCCAAACCGAAAATACAAGCTTCGTACTCCACCATATTATTGGTTGCCCTAAATTTTAACTTTTTGGCTAAAGGGATAAGTTCCCCTTCGGGCGATTCTGGTATAACTCCCAAACCTGCTCCTTTCCTATTTACTGCTCCATCAAAATACATTTTCCACCCTTGTACTTCAATTGCTTCTAAATGTTCATCCAGAAATTCCAAGATTATCTCTTCGCTTTCTGGTAATGGTTGTTGGGCTAGGAATTCTGCCACCGCTCTACCTTTGATTATTTTCCTGGTTACATATTCAATCTCAAATTCTTCTAATATTATCAACCATCGACCATACTTCCCAATCAAAGAGGGTGTCTCCCTTAAGTACTTCATTGGATCTAACCTGGAAATTGCTTGCACACTATACAATTGAAAGTAATGCCGCAACTTCTTAGAAGACTAAACCACAGCTATACAGGTCTTTTGAATGATACTATACTTAATTTCATAAGGTAGGAGCTTTCTACTGAAATAGTAAACTGCATGCTCAATCCCTGACTCATCTGCTTGGGATAGCATGGCTCCTATCAACTCTTCTTCTACTGCTGAGTATAGTAATAGAGGTTTTTCGGGTTTAGGTGGTTTTAAAACAGTTGGATTCAATAAATACTCTTTTATTCGCTCAAAGGCCTTTTGACACTCTTCATTCCAAATGACCAACAGATTCTTTTTAAGCAATTTGAAGATAGGCTCACAAATTGTTGTAAGTTTTGCTATAAATCTGCTAATGTATTGTAATTTACCAATGAATCCCCAAACTTCTCTCTCTATCTTTGGGGCTGGCATATCCCTAATTGCTTTAACTTTATTAGGATCAATCTCAATGCCATTCAAACCAATCACATGTCCCAATAATTTACCTGAGGTAACCCCGAACACACACTTCTTTGGGTTCAACCTTAGCTTATATTTCAAAGCTCTATCAAAGAATAATTCTAAGTTTTGGAAGTGTTGTTTCCTTGTATCCGATTTCACCATCATTACTTCAACTTCTTTGTGCATCATGTCATGAAATAGTGTGGTGGCCATCCTTTAGTAGGTTGCCCTAGCCTTCTTTAAGCCAAATGGCATCACCCTATAACAAAATATACCCCATGTAGTAATGAAAGCAGTTTTGGCTTTATCCTCTTGGGCCATTAACACTTGATTGTATCTAGAAAATCCATCTACAAACGAGTGTAGCACGCTAGAGGTTGCACTATCAATGAGAACATCTATATGAGGTAAAGGAAAATCATCCTTAGGGGAAGCCTTGTTTAAATCTCTATAGTCCACACAGACCCTTATTCTTCCATCTTTCTTTGGCACGGGTACTATATTGACTAGCCAATCTGGATATTCTATCACTTCAAGGAACTTCACTTGTATTTGCTTAGTAACCTCTTCTTTAACCAATTCAGCCCACTCAAGTCTTAATCGCCTAAGCTTTTGTTTGGCAGGTTTCATGTGAGTGTAAGTAGGAATATGATGCTTGGCTATGTCTCGATCTATTCCAGGCATATCCTCAAAAGACCAAGCAAACACTTCTTCATATTTTTTGAATATTTTTTCAAATCTCTCTCTCTCATCAGGAGTAAGGTCAGATTCTATGCTAATGTTTTTAGGATTTTTGATTATTTCCAAATTTAATAATTATGTGTTAACATAATTAATATTAAAGATGCCCATGTAACTGCTATTTGAATGTATGCAACCATCAGGAGAAACATCACACAAGTAAGTAAAATCAGACTTTATTGCATTCACTTTGGAAAAGAAAACATCATCATCCTCATACAAAGCAGACAAATTAAAATCAAAATCAAAATCATTGTTCTCAAAATCATAAGGCAGGATATCTTTAAACTTTTCTTCAACCAGGGCAGCAATCTCCTCCGGAGTCTTCTCGGCTTTCGGGACAACTTCATTCTTCTCTTTTGGATTAGATTCATTGTTAGATGTCAGGGTGAGCTCTTTCTTCACTTGGTACACTAGCTCGGCCACATCTGTAAAAATTTCAAAATTCGGGATCAACTTTCCCATGAACATGACTGGCTCGGGCTTTTCTTGGAGTGGTCCCATATCTGGAGCTTTGACAAAGATCTCTTTAAGTGGTGGAAAGCTCATCTTCTCACTCTTCTTTGGCTGGACATCGTTGGCTTCATTATATCCCAACCCCTTCTTGGATGTTTGAGTTTTAAAATCTGGTAGCTTTGTCAAACCGGCCTTACCCTTTCCAAGACCAGCTCCGGAAAGGTAGTTCATGTTCTTCATCATATTCAAGACTTTGGAGTCCACTACTTCTTCATCAGAAATTGCGGCTACTTGGAAACCATTGAGAGGCCTCTCAATCATTAAAGCGTTAACAATCTCATTATCTTCGGATTCAATGACCACTGTCTCATCTCCGTTGGGAAACTTGATCTTTTGATGAAGGGTGGAAGGAACTCCACCAAGAGGATGAAACCATGGTTGCCCCAAGAGTAAGGCAAAGGTAACCGGTATGTCTAAAATAGCAAATTCAATAATAGATTCAATTGGACCAACCTTGAAAGCAGCTTTGAAAGTCCCTTCGGCGTGTCTCTTAGTGTTGTCATAAGCTCGAATTGTTACTTCAGTCGGGTTTAGATCCCTTGTTGACATGGCTAGCTTTGGCAATATCTTAAGTGGGCAAACATTTATGGCGAACCCATCATCGACCATTACACATGGAGTCCTCTTCCCCTTGACTTCTATTTTGATAAAGAGAGGGCGGATGTGATCTCTCCCCTCTTCTGGTAAGTCCGTATCTGAGAAAGAAACTGCTCCCATATTAATTTCACTCTTTTCTTGAACCTCTTCACATTTCATTACTCCTTCAATTTTTATGAAGTTGATTAGCTCCTCCGGTGTCGTGGAGGTAGAAACTGGCATGCTAGCCAAGGCTTTGGCCATAGTTTCTTGGTACTTTTTAGAAGTAGCTAATAAGTCCCAAATGCTAACACTTGCTTGGGTTCTTTTTAATTGCTTGAGCACATCATCATCTTCCTCTTCTTTATTTTCTACTTCAACTTCCTTACCCTTATTAGTTTCTACCTCCTTAGGTGTGCCTTGCATAAGGCTTACCGGATCTAGTGTTCATTACTTCATCTTCTTCGGGCTCGGACCAAGTCCACTTCTCCTTCTTGGATACTATATCATCATCACTATCGCTTGAATCCCAAGACCCATTGACAACATAAATTGTTACTTCTTCACCCACCATAGCTTGTTTAATTTTGCCAAATGCCTCTTCTTCTTTGGTTGCTTTTCCACCCACATCTTGAAAAGAAGACATGACAAAATCTTCATGCAAACCTCCTCCAATCATGAAGGTTGCCGGTGGCGGTACCCTATTAAACTTTGGTAATGGGTTATCTTTGGTGTTTGGCTTATTGGGCTCGGGTAGCTTCCCATTATCAATTAGATTTTGGATCTCATGTTTCAACCTCACACATCTATTTGTGTCGTGCCCTTGCATTTGGTGAAATTGACAAAATGCTTTAGTGTCGAAATTAGGTGGGAGAGGGTTAGGCAAAGGACGAGGATTTAAGGGTTGTAGCAATCCCTTTCTTTGAAGCTTATTGAGAACCCAAGACATCAGTTTCCCCAATTCCAAAAATTGTCTCCTTGTTCCTTGGCTAGTAGCATTGACACCGACTGCCTTTTGCATGCTTTGGCTACCAGACTGATAGTTTCCTTTCTCATTTCTTCTTGTTGAAAAATGGTTCTTCTCTCTCTCCCATTCTTCAATTTGCAAACCAGCTTGGAGAAGGTCTTTGAAATCACGGATGAGTGTATGAGATATCCTTTCACGCAGACTAGGCAACACCCCTCTCACAACCATCCTTATTTGATCGGATTCATCAGGCCTCTTCTTAAGCAAAGCGGCCTTGTTTCTCCATCTCTTCATATAATCCACAAAATTCTCATTCGACCTTTGCCTAATGGACTCCACTTCCATTAAGGTAACTTCCATCTCGACATTATATACATATTATTGGATGAAGGCTTTGTAAAGTAGATCCCAACTCTTTTATGTTCCATCATCTAAGGTATTGAACCAATTTTGGACAACAGGGTCCAATGAGAGCATGAACTACCTTAGGGTTTGAGCCTTAGTAGCTCGGGAAGACTGCATAGCAGTGATATACTGCTTCACATGGAGATGAGGATTTCTAGTTCCATCAAACTTCGCGAAGGATGACATCTTAAACTTGTACGGGATTTCTTCATCTAACTCAAATAATTTGTCAACTTCGGACATTTTCTCGAATTTTAGTTTCTTCTCAAATTTCTTTTCTAAGTCAGCAATCATCTTTTCAACATCAGAAGTTTCGGTCTTCTCCATAGTTAATCTTTCAACAATCTTCGGTTCTTTCTTCTTGTCTTGAGGATCTTGGTAGTATTGAGCCCAATCATCATCATCATCATCAATGATCACCTTTTCATCATCAAAAACCACTTCACCAACTTTAGTCTTCCCTTTGTCCCTTGGCTTCTTAGTGCTAGCAGATGCTTTGGCATGATTTTCTAAAATTGCAGTCAATTGGTTCTTCATGGTCTCAGCTAGGGCCTCTTTTATTTCTTCCATCTTGGCGTTGAGGGCATCATCCACCATTCTTTGAATTTGTTTGGGATCCATTATTTTTGGTGAGCAAGTGATTGAGTCGTTGTTAGCTTCTTCGCTACTGGCGTAGGTCGGATTGTCGTAAGCTTTTGAACTGTCGTAATCCAGGGCTATGAGCCAGAAGGAATTAATGATATGAGATGTAAATGTATGCATGTATGCACAAACAATCGACAAAGAAAGATAATTAGGACGTTCCTTCCAACCTTATAACATCCACACACGAATAACGAGTCTCTTTTTCTAGGTAATATGGTTAACAAAATACCAACATGGGGCATCTTATTTTCGAATAATTTCCTCGGACGTTTCAACCAATAGTTATATTTTCAAAAATGGAAATCAACTTATGATAATTCCCATTAATTAAGTTTTAATCCATTTAACCAACTAATATAGCTTTTATGCTATATTGGATTAAAATGAAATTAAGAGGCTTATTATAAATAGATTTCTCAATTGAAAAAGGTAACTAATGGTTCATGCCAAAAATAAGCACATGATTAATTATTCTTAGTATAAACTAGGCTCACAATTGATTTTGGTATTTCGTAATTGACCCAAATAATTTGTAAGCTCTTTGCAAGATAAGCCCATTGTAAAAAGATTTTTAGAAAAAATAGATTTTGTGCTTTACATTTGGGTTATGAGCAAAAGAATTTTTGATTTGTTTTTTGAAAAGTTTTATGTCCAAAGACCATTTTAAAAAAGTTTTGAAAATAGTTTTGGTCTTTTGGATTTTAAAGAAAAATTTATTTTGAGCTTAAAATATACTTAGGTCATATTAGAAAAAGAACAAACCAAATAAGCCATGATTTAAGCCAAGATAAATTAACCATAGTCAAACAATATGCATTTGGGGTAAAACCTAAGGAAAGTAATTAGGCCAATTATATGAGCTTTATCTTTGGGTAAAAAGGCTTAGGTTCCCATAGCAAGTATATACTGAATGGTACGAGGCTATGAGTGGCTATGCCATGCTCGATCTCCATACCTTGAGTGAAAGTATGGTATCCCTTACATAACATAACACGGGTAACAATGCAATCTAATGTGATGCAATGGATAATATCATTATAAGAAAGAATAGAATAATATAAAGACTAACGGAATCAACTTCTCTTATCCCTAGTGGAGTCGCCACTGTGAGCGGGGATTTTTGCCCACACTCCCTGTGGAATGGTTCTTGCGACTTCGGCACTGTTTAGACTCGGGGCCTTAGAGAACACGGACCTAAGTTCGAAGAAAATGAAGTCGTCACTCGGACGGGCCGGGAAAAAAGAAAGGGGTGGATGACTTGATTCCTAAGAAATTCCCAACCCCCTAATGGGTTAGAAAAGTTAGGTACGTGTGGGGAAGGTGAGAAATAGTCCAACACCCCCACAAAGCCCGGTTCATTGGAACCGGCCTCCTTTACAGGTCTTAATATTATAAAATTCTTAAATATAACAATATTATCCATATGACACACAATAATTAAAATAAAGCATCGATATATTGAAAATCAAAATAATGTCCAAGCAAAATAAATAAATGGACACCCATCTGAAGATGGAAACATGCCCTTACATAATCCATGCCTAAATAGGACACCCACCGAAAGGTAGAAACATGTCCTTTACATTGGTTCTAAAATAGAAAAGTAATTTAAATTACATGATATTTAACTAATGAGGTACCCACCAAGTGGAAACATACCTCTTATAACATTTGGAAATCTAAATAAACCGATAAAAGTAAATAAACATTCATCATAAATAAATCATTCATCCAAGATATTAAACATCAATAGAATGTAAACATCCATCCATGATAAACTAAATAAACCAAGCATTGAACTTAAATAAATCAAAGCATAATCAAATATAAAATTGAATAAAGCAAATAAAGATTCAAATTAGGGCTACTATTTCTATTTAAGATTTTTTATTTAATGTGTTTAGGGTTTTGGAATTTATGAGTTTAAGCTACTGTGAGTTTTAAGGAAATTGAAATGGATTAAAATTTTATAATTTAAGAGGTTGATAAAATTATTTGATTAACCTAATTAGTGTTTGAGGAGTGAAATCATGAAATTAGGGTTTGAACACTTTAAAATATTAGATTTATGATTATTAGCTACTGAATTATGGTTTTTAAGCTTACTGTGTTTGAATTTTAATATTTATGTTTATAAGGTTTTAAGGTTTAAAGGATTAGGGCTTAGAAAAATTAGGGTTTGAGGTTTTAAGGGAGTTAGGGTTTAAGAAAACTTGAAAGTTTAGGTTAGCTAGTTTAGGGTTTACTGTTTTGTTTTAAAGTTGAATTAGGGTTTTAGAATTTTAGAATTAGGGTTTCGGAGAATGGATTTGATTTTAGAATTTGGAAAAGTAATTTATAGTTCTATGAAGTTTTATGAAAATAAACAAAACGATTAAAGGTTTATAGAAACAAAAAAGATATTATTTTAGGGTTTTGGAAAGAAACAGAGTCAATTTAGGGTTTTTGAAAAGAAACGGATTCAATTTAGGGTTTTGAAAAGAAACAGATTCAATTTAGGGTTTTGAAAAATTGAAAAGCAAATTAGGGTTTTGGTAAATCTTGAAGCGATTTAAGGTTTTGAAAAGCTAGAAAGTAGATTAGGGTTTTAAGATTTTGAAGAAACAGAAACAATAATTTTTTTATCTTGAGTGATGAAGCTACTGTAAAGAAAAATAGATAAAGAAATTCATACCTTCGTTTGTTGGTTCCACCAAAAATTGTTTCTTGGATGAACAATAACAAAGACAAGCTTTGCTGCCTTTGATGGATTGAATTGCTTGTTTGCTCTCTCAAAAAGTCCGATTGATTCAAAGTTTTTCAATTCACTCAACTGTCTTTCTTTTGAATTTCGATCCCCTAAATTTCACCTCCAAATTTTCGTCCTTATTTTGTGTTGTTTTAGTCCTTATTTATAGAAGATTTTTATGATTACTTTTAGTTATTCACGGAATCTAACATTAATTAAGAAAAGAAAACCGAAACCTAATTGTATTTGGTTTCAAAAAAATTTGCATCGGAAAATTTAGCTGGCGAAAAAAACTGCTGCGGAAAAATTGCGCTGGTGAAAAAGTTGCCGCAGGGGGCTACGGGCTGCTGGGGAAAATTGGCCTGCGGGCCACCCTTTTCGGCGACGAAAATTTTTTGTCGCCGATTTTTATTTTTATTTATTTATTATTTATTATTTTTATTTTTTATTAATAAAAATTAAATACTAAAGCAAATATTATTTAATTAAGATAACACAAAAATTATTTTAAAATAATTAAAATATATTGGACAACACAAAAATTATTTTGGACTTATTAAAATATATTAGACTGGACTGGGTAAAAAATTAAGGATCTACAATTATATTATTTATATTTTCATACAAAGATTTGTCAGTATAAGCTAGACACTCGGTTATAACGACTATTGGCTGTGAGTAGGATCTATAAGTCTGTGGTACCTGATATAACGCAAAGCAATATACCAATAATCTGTGTTTTACATAGTTTCATATTATTTGTATTTTCATATAAATATTAGAACTATTGGTATATCGGATGAAAATCCAAATATAAATTTAGGAGCTGAATCCGAATGGACAGTATTCCTATCTGCACTTGGGTGTAATAATTTCACGTACCAGTATTTTTATATATTTATATTTTGTATATTTTTAAAAATTAATAAAGTATTTATTTTGTTTTTAATATAGTCTTTTACATTTTTATATTTATTTAAATATCTGTTTATATCTAAGAGTGAGACTTATGCCTGATTACCTATTACTTAGTAGAAATCTTCATTATTATTAGTTTTTCCCAACTATCCTATAAGTTTTTGTTAGTATCAGAGTCATTCTATTTTTAGGGATGGTAGTAGATAGATATAAACTTATTTTCATAATTAAATCTTTGATCTGTAGATCTAAAAGTGAATATTATTGTCTAGGATTTGGATATGCAATAAGATCCATTTCAGCCAATGGTTAGGCATTTATGGTAGTAAGTCAGTGGTCGCATCTAAAAATAATATGAAAATACTTTAAAATCTATTTTTTAAATATTTAAAGATGGAACCATTTTTATGTAAATCTAGTAGTACAACTAGATCTGATAACGCTGAGTCATCAGAAAGTAAAAGGATTGTAAATAAAAATAAAGTAATATTAGAAGATTTTAATAAAACAATTGATAATTGGGTATACCTAATATTGATAAAGAACAAATTTATAAAATTTCTAAATTAAATATATTTAAAAATGATTACATAATTAAAGCTAAAAAAAGGGATGTATAATTAAATAAACCCTTTGAAAAGATAACATTATTGTCTGCAGAATCTATAAAGCGTCATAAAAGTAAAAAATATAAATATATACATATAGAACTTGTACAGATAGAAATAAAGCCTTTAACCATACAATGATTAAATACTAGTATTCTAGCAGTTGTTAGGGATGCTAGATTTATAAATTTTAATAACTCATTATTAGGAACGATATAAATTAGTCTGAGTAGTGAACCTATCTCATTTGATTGTTTATCTGATATAACTATATCCTTAAATGATCTGAACATTTTAAAAAGTGTAGTATTAGAAATTAAAACTTAAAATTATAAAATACTTGAAGGATCCATTTCAGTAGCATTAATGTATAAAATAAAGTATAAAGCTATGGTATCTGTTTTTGTAACAAAGTATATAATGAAATCTAAATTACGAGAAACTAAATTTTTACAAACAGACTTAAGTAAAGCTAATATAGTAATTTTTAAAATTATTCAATAGAAAGATATTAGTCTCCTTGATGAATGGATCTTAGAAGATGTTGTTCCTCCTCCAGAACCAAAGAAAATAGTAAAGCCTAATATAGAACTTAATAAAATTGAACAATATAAAAATGGTAAAGTTAAATTAAAATTTAATAGACATAGTGTTAGCAGTAGGTATTCAGACTCTTCTTCCTCTGTTTTGACAGTAGATATAGGTAGAGCCTTACAATTACCCTCTGTTATATATGCCTCATATAAAGAAAATGAACCTAAACCTATTATACAAACAGTAGTAAAGCCTAGATATTCTATATCAGATATACCTGAGACCAGTAGTAAATTAAAAGGTGTAGACTACAGTATAATTGTACCACATCTTTTTATAGTCCAACAGGAACCATGAACCCTTTGGAACCAAATCCTAATTATAATCAGCATCATAATAGAGAACAATCCCTTATCCATCTGAATCACCTATAGCCTCCTTTATGACCAATAATGTAGAAAGCATAGATAGAGAACTAAATGTAATTAATAAAGAATTTATATTTAATAAAGATAAATTAGATAAAGAATTAATATCAGTAAAGAATTCAGATAAATTAAAAGAAGTAATGAATGAGGTAAAAGACTTTGAATCAGTAAAGAATGAATATATTAATTTTGTAAAATAATATGAAGTTAATATGAAATTCTTTGATTGGTTTAAAAGAATTTATAGAGAAAAATTTAAAGCAAAAAAATTAATAAATCCTGTAACAGTTAGAAATAAAGAAACAGAATGAAAAGTAAATGATAAAATTATACAAAGTGAACATCCACCTAAAGTTTAAAGTATATTTATGTATGTTAATAGAGAAATTCAAATTACACTATTTAAAAATATTGCAGAAAATGATCCACACAAGAAAAATATTAGAACAGAATAATTTTAGTAATGTACATTTATTAAGTATAGGGCAACAATTAAATAGAATAGAAAATTCTATTAAAGATAAAAAAATAATAACGACAGTTGAGAAAGTTATTCCAGATAAAAAAAATAGTCTCATATTTTTAAACCTTTTAAAGTTTCAAAAACATGACAAAAAGAAGTTAAATCTAAAGATTCTGATTTTATAAAGGCAATTAGAGAACAATTAAGTAAAATTGATTCTTCATCTGAATCAAAATAGATAGTTCAAGAGACATCTCAATCTAAAGCCTCTAAAACTATTAGTATAGTAACTCAAGATCAAGATTCAGAATCAGTTAAGGATTCTCAACCTGAAACTGAAGATCTTGAATCTTTTAGTAAAGATATAGACCCACAGATAAATCGTATAATACATAATCAATCGATATTACCTAGAATGTCTGCTCCAGACTTAGAAATTATAGATAGACCTAATACTTTATCACAATAAAAATATAATGCCTCCTCAGTTTATGAATGAGACATTAATAGTTTGTCAGAATATAATATTTTGAGTCTTCTACAGCATATGACAATGGTTACTAATACTTATAGAACCCAAACAGATACATCAGATAAAACTATAGTAGAATTACTTATAGCTAGCTTCACAGGCCAATTAAAAGGTTAGTGGGATAATCATCTCACTGATAAACAACACTTAGAAATATTAAATGCTATAAAGACTTATGAAGATGGAACATCTATATTAAATGAATATGGTGATACTATTTAGGATGCAGTGGCAATACTAATTATGACTATATCACTTCACTTTATAGGAGATCCTACTCATTTAAAGGATAAAAATGCTGATTTACTAAGTAATTTTAGGGGTAAAAAACTTAGTGATTTTCAGTTTTATAAGACAACTTTCTTGACTAGGATTATGCTTAGAGAAGATTACAACCAGGCTTTCTGAAAGAAAAAATTCTTAGCAAGATTGTCATTTTTCCTAAGAGAGAAAGTTATGAACTATATAAAACAAGAGTATGAAAATCTTATTTCTTATGATAATTTGACTTATGGTCAATTGATTAGTATAGTTCAAAAAAGAAGAATTAAAGCTCTGTCAAGATATAAAACTTCAAACATCATTAAAATATGAGATGAGAAAAACTAAACAAGAGTTAGAAACATTTTGTAAATACTATGATTATAGTATAACTCAAAAATATAAAGATTGTAATGGTCAATGTTCAACAAAATATAAAAAATCATATAAAAATATAAGAAAATTATAAAAAAAATATAATAAAGAAGATTATTATAAGAAACAAAAACCTTATAAGTCTTATAAATCTAAAAAAACCTAGTAATAAACCATTTAAAAGAAAAGACAAATAGTTTAGATCATATAAAGATTTAATATATTATAACTGTGGTAGAAAAAGAACATACATCTAAATTTTATAAATTTGATAAAAAAAATTATAAGAATTAAATTTAGAAGAATCTATATTAAATAAAATTCATGCATTATATTTAGATTATTCAGATTCTGAGAACTATTCAGATTATGAAGAAATAAATCAGATAGATGATATAGGTTTAAAAACTAGCTTTGAAAATAGTAGTAAATTAATAAATATTTTAACTAAAGAATAAGAGTCTATTTTAGGAGCAATAAAGCATATTAATGATCCAAAAATTCAAGAAAAGTTCTTAAATAAAATATTAGAAGATGCTGGTGATAAATCTAAACATTCAATACTGCCTAATACTAGTAAACAGACATATGATTTAACTATAATTTTAAACAAAAATACAATAATAAAGAATAAGTCAACCATAAATAACTTATAAAAGAAAATTAAAGAAATAAAAATAGAGCTAAAAGAATTAAAAATTAAGCAATAGTATGATTCTCAAATAATAAAGTCTTTATTAAATTCTACTTCTTCTGATGAAGAAGAAGAAGAAGATAAAGAAGAAACTAATAATAATGAAGTTAGTTTAATAAGTAAAGAGAAAGTTTATGATAATATAATTTTTATGTTACATGAAATTGCTTCAAGAAAATATTTAATAAAGGTAAAATTAAAATTTTTAAATAATTATAATATAGAAACTATAGATTTGTTTGACACGGGGGTTGATTTAAATTGTATTAAATCTAGTCTAGATCTTAAAAAATTTTGACAGAAAACTAATGAAAGTTTATCTGCTGCAAATAAATCTAAATTAAATGTTCTTGGTAAAGTAAAAGTCTCAATAATAGATAAAAATTTAGATATAAAGAATATATTTATTTTAACTAATATTCATCATATGGTAATTTTAGGAACACCATTTATGAATTTAATTACACCTTATTCTGTTAAAGATGACAGTACAAGTTTTAAGGTTAAAAATCAAAAGATTATTTTTCCATTTATAGAAAAACCAAAAAAAATCTAAATTTATTAAAAGCTTACTCAATAAATGAATTACAAATAAATGCAATAATAAAGGCAAAGTCTGAACAATTTTGTATTTTAAAGAATAATTATCATTTATAAAAGATAAATGAACAATTAAATAATAAATTTATACAAGATAAAATTAATAAATTAAAACTCCAAATTGAAAGAGATTTATGTATTGATATTCCAAATGCATTTTAAAATAGAAAGCAACATATGATTGATCTACCATATGAAGTAGGCTTTGATGAAAAGTCTATTACAACTAAAGCTTGGCCCATTCAGATGGTGTCTGATATGATTGAATTTTATAAAAAAAATAAATGATTTAGAAAATAAAAAGTTAATTACTAAATCTAGAAACTCATGGTCTTGTGCCGTATTTTATATTAACAAGACCTCTAAAATAGAAAGAGGAGTACCTAGATTAGTAATAAATTATAAACCATTAAATAAAGCTTTAAAATGGATTATGTATCCTATTTCAAATAAAAAAGATTTATTAGAAAGATTATATAAAGCTAATATTTTTAGTAAATTTGATATAAAATCAGGATTTTGCAAAATTCAGATTAATCTTAAAGATAGGTATAAGACTGCATTCACTGTTCTATTTGGACAATATAAATGGAATGCTATGCCTTTTGGTTTAAAAAATACACCCTCTGAGTTTCAAAGAGTGATGAATAATATATTTAATCCACATACTAAATTATGTATAGTTTATATAGATGATGTATTAATTTACTCTATAACTATAGATGAACATTTAAAGATATTTTTTTATGGTAATTAAACAAAATGGATTAGTTCTAAGTAAAATTAAAATATCTCTATTTCAAACTAAGATTAGATTCTTAGGACATTATATAGAACAAAGTATTTTAGAACCTATAGAAAGAAACTTAGCCTGTAGTGATAAGTTTTCTGATCAAATCCTTAATAAAGCTCAGTTACAAAGAATTTTAGGATGTTTAAATTATGTTATAGAATTTTATCCCAACTTAAATAGGACCATAAAACCATTGTATAATAGATTAAAGAAGAACCCAGACCCATGGACAGAAGTCCATACTGAAATAGTAAAACAAATAAAATCCTTAATAAAAACTATTTTCTGTCTCCATATAGCTGACCCATTAGCTCCTAAAATAGTTGAGACTGATGCTTCAGATATAGAATTTGGTAGAATTTTAAAACAGATTAAAGAGGGAAAAGAAACTATAGTCCAGTTCTATTCAGGACATTAGAGTCCAACCCAATTAAACTATTCTATTATTAAGAAAGAAATTTTGAGTATTATTTTATGTATTTTAAAATTTCAATATGATTTATTAAATTAAAAGTTTTTACTATATATTGATTCTAAAAGTTCTAAAGAGATTTTACAAAAAGATATAAAAAACCTTACTTCAAAGTAAATATTTGCTAGATGACAAGCTATTTTAAGTATTTTTTTTAATATTAAATTTATAAAGGGAGTAAACAATAATTTACTAGACTTTCTAACCCGTGAATTTTTTTCCTGACAACATGGGGAAGAAAAATAGAAAAAATAAAGATAAAGAAATCCTCAAGCCAGAATCTCCTAAAGTCTTGTCTGATCACTCAGATGAGATCACTAAAGTCACCACTAAACCTTCTAAGCCTTGTGCTAATATAGTTATAGAGGAGGAACAAAAAGTCCAAATGAAAAAAAGGGTCTCCCAACTGGCCCAATCTCCAGAAGTGGTTAAAGCTCTTTTAAAGATGGGACACAAATCTCCTCTAGGAGTTCCAGGTGAGAATGCTCTGACCCCATATTTAAAGCAACAAATTGAGATAGGAGAATCTTCAACTCCTAAAATCCTATCTCAAAATATCTCTAAAGATGAGTTGATTGTTTCAAACCCATCAACTCAAATTATTTCTTCAAATTTTTCAGTAAAACATTCTAAATCAGAATGGATTACTAAAACTTATTTTAGTACATAATAAATTATTGAATATCGATCTGCTCAGCAGAATCCATGGAAGATAATTGAATTTGTATTACCTAAAAGTTAATTTTTTAAAGCTAATGATATGTCTAAATCTTAAGAGTATTTTTTAAATATTCTTTAGATCTCTGAATCCATATTTTTAAAGCATAATTTTAATCAGAAGGAAAAGGATGTCATTGCCTATTCCTCCTTTAAAATTAAAAGGATTCTCCATCCTTCTGAATGAGAAAGACCTCTGCATATCCCTGTGCAGTTTAAAGTCCTTCCTAAAGCCTCTTATTGTCTATCCTATAACTATTTGGATTATATTCAAGCTTGGACCAAAGTCTTATTTTTTAAAAACCCTGGCCAAACTCATTCATGGCTGATATGTTTTGATTCTAATATAAAGTTTGACAAATTACCAATGTAGTTTGTAGATTAGTGGTACTACTGTGGTAGTGAAGACCGTATACTATCACAAGATGTACTATTGGCCTTCCAATATTTTAAAGTCCATTTAAATTCAAGCCCATTTGAAAAGAAATTTCCTCCTTTTCTTCTCTTTTCAATGGCCTTTAATATTCCTTAGGTATACCGGTGGTATTTTGATACTGGAATACAATCTAGTTCCAATATTCCTGTAGTATTAAGAAAAACTAAAATCAAATGGTGGAGTGCATTTTGCAACTTTACATTTGAGCATATTGTAAAGCAGTGACTTCTTAAAAGGAATCATGGTGGTTTTGACTCTAAACTATCTGTTTCCTTTGGAGCCCAAAGAGCCCAAAATATAGCCCTTCTTATAGCCGCAAAGACTCTTGCATATTATAAAGCCTTAATGCAATAAATGATTGAGTCTCTTCCTTCAACTTCTGAGCCCATAAAGCCTCGAAAGACTAGCTTTGTTGAATTTTTGAATAAAGCCCAATTCAAAAAATTATCTAAAGCCCATTCCAGAAGAAAGAAGTCCCCTTCCTCTTCTGACTCCTCTTCATCATCTTCCATGACATCATTCTCTACTGAGACATCATACTCAGATTATTACCCCAACAATAAAGATGACTATTATGGGATTATGTCCCCCATAAAAATAAAAAGTAAAAAAAATAAAGAAAAAAGAAAAAGAAAAAGAAAAAATAAAGAAAAAGGAAAAGAAAGAAAAGAAAAAGAAAAAGTTTGACTCTGACTCGTCAGAATAATAAAGGCAAAAGGAACCTTATTTTTTCACACTAAAATCAATAAAAATGGTGCCCACTGACAAGATACTGTTCATCAACAGTATTTACCAGAGAAAATCAAAAGTAAAGTTAGAAGAACTGTTTATCTACAGTTCTCAACAGTAAAGTAAATAGTATCCTGATAAGATACTATTTATCTATAGTTCTAGACGCGTGAAAGTACATTAAAAGAAAATAGTAATAATAAGTTACTATTCATGATACAGTACCTGACATGTGACAAGAACAGTTTAAAGCTAAAACATTCTGTCTATTTAAGGAGCCATTTCTAAAGCCTGAAGACATCTTTACAACTCCCAGACCGACCCCCAGGAGCTTTGAAGAACTTCAAGACTTAGATTATTTTCTTCCCTTTTTTTTACATATAGACCTTCTTCAATACATGTATCTCTACTGTTATAAATCTCTTTTGTAAGTTATAATTTGTATTTTAAAGTTTTTATTTTATTATATTAAATAAGTATGCTCTGTACCTGCATCTTTTTCTGATATGGTACATCATAAACTTATTTTAAAGATTATATTGTTTGTATTTTCATACAAAGATTTGTTGGTATAAACTGAACAACTGGTTGTAACGACTACTGGCTGTGAGTAGGATCTATAAGCCTGTGGTACATGGCATAACGCAAAGCAATAAACCAATAATCTGTGTTTTACATAGTTTCATATTATTTATATTTTTATATAAATATTAGAACTGTTGGTATATCGGATAGAAATCCAGATATAAATTTAGGAGCTGGATCCGAATGGACAGTATTCCTAATTGTACTTGTGTGTAACAATTTCATGTATCAGTATTTCTGTATATTTATATTTTGTATATTTTTAAATATTAATAAAGTATTTGTTTTATTTTTAATATAGTCTTTTATATTTTTATATTTATTTAAATTTTATTTAATTATCTGTTTAAATCTAAGAGTGAGGCTTATGTTTAATTGTCTGTTGCTTAGTAGAAATCTTTATTATTATTAGTTTTCCTCAGCTATCCTGTAAGTTTTTATTGAACCTTTTAATTAGCCTGTGAAGCCAACTATAAGTAATTATGCTATAGTTTTATCTGATGTATCTGTTTGGGTTCTATAAGCATTGACAACCATTGTCATCTGCTGTAGAAGACTCATGATATTATATTCTCACATGCTATCAATGTTTCATTCATAAACTAAGGAGCATTATATTTATATTGTGACAAAGTATTAGGTTTATCTATAATTTTTAAGTCTGGAGCAGACATTCTAGGTAATATCGATTGAGTATGTGTTATATTATATATATATATATATAAGCTGAGCAAAATGTAAAAAATGTAAGCTAACATGTAATTTATATATAATATTAAAATATTATGTGTTTTAATTATTTGTACTAAAATTTACTTACTGAACTATTAATATATAATATATATATTTGATAAATTTAATAAGTTATTAATAAAAATTTATAATTTAAAAATATTAATATATGAAGATTAAAAATAATATATTTAATAAATTATTAATAATTATTAATAAATCTTTAGTTGAAACTATTAACACATGAAGATAATAAAATATTATATATTTAATAAATTACTAATTATTAATAATAATTTTTTAATTAAAATTATTAATATATAAATATAAAAGATCGTATACTTGATAAATTATTATTAAATAAAATTATTAATATGTAAAAATAAAATATTATATATTTATTAAATTTAATAAATTAATAATAAAAATTTATTAACTAAAAATATTAATATATGAAGATAAAAGATCATATATTTAATAGATTTAATAAAGTATTAATAAATTTATTAAATCTAATATTTGATAAATTTAATATATAATAATGCAAAACTATATATTTAATAAAATAAATTATAATATATATATATATATAAAACATTATATATAATAAATTTATTAATTAAAATTAAAAATAAATATAAATATAGACTATCATGCAATATATATATATATATATATTATAAAAATAAAAGCATATATAACAAAATTATTAAGTAAAACTATTAGAAAATACACTTAATAATAGATAATGATAATACACTAAAAGTCAATTGAATCCAAAAGCATAATAATTCATATTTATTATGTTAAATTTTCACATTATATGTATGACTAATCACATTAAATTTAAAAATTTATTAAATAAAATTATTGGTATATAACTATAAAATATTATATATTTAATAAATTATTAACATATAAATTTAAAAGTATTATGTATAATATATTTATTATTTAAAATTATTAATTAGTACACATGACTGAAAATAAATAGTTCAAAATTTATATTTATAATGGGATTGTATATTTAATTTTAAATCATAATATATTGTTTTTAATACGATGGACCTTACTAGTTTATTACTATATTGGTGGAATATCCGCAAAACGTAAACTATGGTTGAGTTGAGGAGTTCTCAACTAAATTAATAGGAGCGCCCTTGTATTATTTGCTTGTGCATCATGCTTCCATTGCTTGTACCTCTTTGTTTGTGAATACATTATATATTCCAATTAATTTAATTATAATAATAATAATGATTTATAATAACAGAGGATAGACGCCTTCTACCTTTTATATCAGCAATTCTGTTTCACTTCCACTGACAGAAACTCAAAAACTCAAAGCTCTCTCTGTGGCTGTTGTTGGCAGTGGCGGAACCAGCTCTTTAGGGGAGAGGGGGGCAAAATTGGAAAAAAAAAGAGGATTTTATAGAGATTCTGCTAATGGGTTTTCGGAGACCCATATTAAAGAAATTGGAAAAAAAAAGTAACAATATTATAAAGGATTTTATAGAGATTCTGCTAATGGGTTTTGGTATCCAAAAGATTATGACTTGGTTATATGATCGAGTACTCTTATTAGTTTCTATATCTATATTTGAAGCTATCTTTGGCTAGCTGTTAATGTAATAAGATCAATGACGGCACTATCAAGAGAACTTTCTTGGGCACATTTTAAGTTTGAGTGAGCACTTGGTCTTGCAGTTTGAGGAAGTATTCAATACATCTGTTATACTGGTTGCTGATTCATGTGGGTAAATGGTCATATGAATGAATTTCAAATCCAATTAGCATGAAGTAGTAATGTTTTCTTTAGGAACATAATCTTCTTTTTTTTTCCTTTTCATTTGAATTTAAAAAAAAAAATGAAAATTTCAATATCAAATGATTATGATTCTTTTTTCCCATTGCTTTCTTGAGAAATGCCTTCATAATATGAAGTTTGATTTCATTGTAACATGCAGATTATTTGAGTTATGCGGTCAAGAGGCAAGTTTAAAGATATTGGCCAAAAAGTTACCTGCTTTACAAGATGTTGGCCCACAGAAATGCCTAGCTTTTAGTGTTGATGGATCTAGATTTGCCACTGGCGGGGTGGTAAGCAATAACATGTGCATCATCAATTATTCTTAATGGTTTTTATTTACCTCTTTTTGTGCTTGAAATGTTCCTATTTGAAGCTCATATGTGATGTGATGTTGTTATATAATCAACTATAGGATGGGCATCTCAGAATTTTGGAGTGGCCAAGCCAACACATAATTTTAGATGAACCAAAAGCTCACAAATCCTTATGGGATATGGATATCAGGTAGTCTTTTGTTTACTATTGTAAATGCATGGATATGTTACAAAAGCAAAACTGATCCAAATGCTTAGGCTTGTAGGAGTACAGTTAGAATGGAATACTGCAGCATTGGGTTTTCCATTGAATGTGTTGACAAATATATGAAGTTCCATTAATGATGTCACTGGAAATAAAATTGTAGTCTATTTTTGAAATTGCAGCTGTGGACCTGGGTTTTTTGCAAAAGAATGAGCAAAACCATGTGTAGCATTCTTTTTTACTTAACCTAAATTTGTAATAAATCAGTGTCAGACTATTGAAACCTCCATTGATAACTTCATTTTGTTAAAAAACGGTTCAGAATAATTTCCTTTCCTTCCTTCTCTTCTATGCTGAATTGAAATTGGGAACATGATTTTTTTTTCCCTCCAATCCTTTATCTGAATTGTTTTGCAATTGATTGCTGTCATTTTCTAGCCTCGATTCTGCATTTTTAGCTTCAACATCTACTGATGGCTCTGCGAGAATATGGAATATAGAAGATGGTGTGCCTCTGACTACTTTGACTTGCAATTCGGTATGCTTTATTTAATATAGCAATTTTTGATGTGTACTTCAGATTTCGGTACTACCTTAATGCTTACATGGTGTTGTTTTCCTTGCAGGCTGAAAAAATTGAATTATGTCGATTCTCTAAAGATGGGACAAAGCCATTTTCATTTTGTGCTGTTCAGAGAAGTATATTAGATTATTATTTTTCTTGGGCTAATAAATTTACACTGTTTGATCTATAATCACAGTGTAAAATTCATTCTAAACTATTGCAGTATCATTGAATCAGGTGCTAAAGCTATCACTGCTTTTTATGACATAAGTACATGGAAGAAAATTGGATTTAAGAGGCTGCTTAAAAAATCTGCTTCAATAATGTCTATCAGCCCGGATGGGAAATATCTTGCTTTGTAAGCGCTTATATTTAACCACTGGGCATCAGATTTTGTTTACCTGCGTTGTTTTTGTGGCTGTCCTCAGATACTGTTAACCAAGCATATCAAAGATTTGTTTGGTCTACCTTTATTGAAACTTAGAATTCAATGTTGATTTTATTAATTATTTGTAAATGTAACTGTTAGCTAATGTTCATTATGAGTTATTGACTAGGAAAACAACCTTCTCTTACTTATAATTAAAGAACAATTATCTTTTTTTTTTGTAATTCTTGAGTTTTAAATGTCTGAATTCATAGCATTGGAAATTGGTTTTAACATACCAAAACCTAATCTGCAAAGCTTTGTGGTTATCCTTATCTGAGTTTGATAACAAAATTAGGAAATAGATTTGAAACAAAATTAGGAAAGAGATTTGAACTCAAGATATAGTTAGAATAGCAGTGCAAGAATGTGCATGTGAGAGCATTCAACATGATGCATTGCGAAGCAGTTGGTAGGTGTTGAACATGACATGTCTTTGTCTTTGAGAAATCTAGGTAGCAAATTTGCAGCAAGAGAGCAACAAATTGTGCTCATATGATTGGTACCAACCAACTATACTGACATGCCAATTTTGTTAATTGTAGAGGAAGCAAGGACGGAGACATTTGTGTAGTTGAAGTAAAGAAAAGAGAGGTTAGCCACTGGAGCAGAAGGTTGCACCCGGGTTCATGCATTACATATCTAGAGTTCTGTCCCAATCAAAGGTAAGATTCATCTAAATGGTGATGCTTTATAATTTTTAAGCATTCTTGAATGAATTGATTTCGCTATGCTGCTACCCCATATGACCATATTTGCAATGAATCTTGAAAATATAAATACCTTGATCTTTAGCAGAAATAAGATAATAAAATACCACTTGCAGGGTATTATAACTACATTTACTAAAAACAAATGGATCATTCGTGTTTATCATTGATGCTTGTTATGTGAAGACATCTTGCTTGGCCCAATTTCTTTTGTTTCACATTACATTGACAGCTAGAGAACAATTAATTGATGTTGGACATCACCCAACACCCTGTCTACCCCGTTAAGTAGCTATCCTATAAAGATGCTAGCTATTGCATTTCGGATGATGATCCAAACAATACACAGTAGCTAATCTTTGTGTTTGATTGGATCACATTCTTCGATTTAGCTTTCCATCTATGGTTTTATTTATTGATCCTCTTTATCATCTCTACTTTTGGAAGAGTAGTATAGTAGGCCTAGTAAGGGCTTTCTGATGTTCTACTTAACTAATAATATCTTTGTTTACTTTGTTTTGATGACTTGATCTTTGAGTTCTGCAATTGTTTATTCTTTGGCATCTTTTGGTTATTGGTTTCCTTCCAAGGCACCCTTTCATCTTTCAGTGATTGATAAATTATTCTCCTATCTTTGTGGTTACCATTTTCAGAGTTGTATTTACTACTTCCAATGAATGGGGAGCTATGGTCACTAAGCCACATGTCCCTGCAGATTGGAAAGGTCTCTCTCTCTCTCTGTCTCTCCCCACCACCACATATACACACAAAACATATTAATGGTGCAAAAGGCTTAATTTTTTCCTCCTCCTCATTTGCGGAATGGCAGATTTATTTGCTGCTTGTAGGGCTATTTTTGGCATCTGCTATTGCATTTTACATTTTCTTTGAGAATTCTGATTTATTTTGGAACTTCCCTCTTGGGAGAGATCAACCTGCGCACTGAAGTTTGACCCTATTTTACAAGATCCACAGTCATCTGATGATGTATTCGGGCCTGTAGATATGTGATTAATAGTTTGAAATCACCAAGTCGCCCTCAAAAATGATATATTATTGCCAATTTGCCACCATGGTACAGCACAAGCTTTACAGGTGTTTCAGGTTTTAAAAGGATGTCATTTTGATTCAATGTAACATTACACTTTATTATATTTCTGGAAAATGTAGTTTATTAGCATATGATATGCTGTTTGCTGTTATTATTTTTATGTTTTCCTTGTATTACTTTAAAGGAAAGCATGAAAATCTGCAGGTAATGTCCAATCAACCAAGACTTGTTTTGAGTTCTTCATCATTTTATCGACAGATGATGATTCAACAAATGGGTATTTGATGTTTGTCTTCTTGTTTGTTTTTACCTTTTTTTTTTCAAAAATTTTCTTATCTAACTTTGTAAATTTAAGTGCTTTTCATGATAATTAATTACTTAACATCTTGATTGTTTCATGATTTGTCATGGTTTTACATGGTATGATAAAAGTTTTCAAATCACTAATTTGGTATTTTTTAATGATTTTATAATTTTATCTTACAAAAATATTTAAAATAAAATTTTTAAATATCGGATATGTACTAATAAAACTTTCATTTCCATATTCAAATTTTAAAATTTTATTAAATTAAATAAAAATAATTGTTATATTTTTATTATGTTTTATCACACAATTATTAAATTATACTGCCAGTACATGACTTGTGTTTTTGGAGTTGAGAAACATAGATTGAGTTTTTTTTTTCCCTTTCTTTTTCGGGAAAATTACATCGATTACTGTGTTTACATTTTCAGTTATACGCTGCAAAGTTTTTTCTTTCATTTTTACTGTTTTGCTTCTTTTTTTTTCATTTTAACGTTGTTTTTTCTTTTTTTTTTTTCAATTTTTGTAAATTTTTTTTATTTTCATTTTTTTTAATTTTAATATTTTTTATATTTTTTATTCATAAATAATTCTTTTATTATTATACTCTTATTATATATAAAAAATAAATATATATAACATATATATTATATATACATAATATACATAAAATAAACAGTAATATATTTGTAATATATACTTAATATATCTGCGATATATCTATAATATATACACTATAATTAATCAATATGTAAATGTTAGAAGATACATATCTATAATATATACTATAATTAAGCAATATATAAATAGTGTATAATATATGAAGACTAAAATATAATATATGTACAATATATATATAGCATATCTGTAATATATGTATAATATATTTGTAATATATAAATTTATATTACAAAATAATATTTTTAAGATTTTTTTAGAAATTTTTATAAAATTATGTTATTTTTTATTAAATGTATTTTTTTACAAAATAATATATGAAATACATTTAATATTTATATATTTTTTATATATTTTTTAAGGAATTTTATAATACATCTATAGAATATCTATAACATATAAATAATATATATAAATTGTAAAAATATAATCATGTATAATATTTTTATAATTTTAGAACTTTTTAGATATTTTAAAAAAAAAATTATAAAAGTATTTTAAAAAAAATTAATTTTTTCGGTAGTTTTTCAAGAAGCCTTCTTTTTTTTTTTTTAACTTTTATGCATGGGTTTGCCAGAAAAAGAGTCGAGTCTGTTTTTATTTCATTGCTTAGAAAGTAAAGGTTTGTTTTTTCTTCCGGTCTAACAGATAAATTTTTTTTATCAACTTTATGTGTTTTTATAATTTATCTTTTTTATCAATTCTCTTTTAAATTAAAATTTTAATTTTAATAATCATAATTGTCAAAAAACTTAAATTAAAAAGTCAAAATATGAAATACTAAATTGTTATTTAAACATATCATATTAAGTTAATTTAACATATTATTGAATATATTATATTGAAAACATATTAAAAAACTTATTATATCGAACATATTTAAGTCAAATTAAAGCCATATTATATTACGTTAATTTAAAGTCAACTTCTATTTTACATTAAACATAATTTTTTAAAAGTTAAGCTCTGATCTAATTATTTTTTTTAAATGAGATTAAAGAAAGGTGAAATTCTAATCTCAATTTATCGCGATTAAGTTGGCATTTATTAATCAACACGTTCAAAGAGTTGAGTATGGTCTGATTCAGTCCGTAAATTTAAAAATCTTCAGAACCAAATTGAAATTCAGTGATTTTAAAATATGAGCCAAGCTGAAATTATAAAATATCTATATTGTATTGATCCAAAAGAATTAATTCAGTCCGGATCAAATATTTAGTTTTAATGAAGTAGTTCTAGTCCAAAATGAATTTGGAGACTTAGAATTATTTTAGCAACAAAAAAAATTCAAAATTAATTTTGTAATCTAAACTCCAATATCTATTATCACAAATCATACATAATACAATTAAAATATCAAACATACATATTACAAATTTCAAATAAATATATAAGTTATTATAATTCTAAACAAAATAGCTTTAATGCATAGAAAAAAACAAATGCAAGAACTTCATATGCTTTTTTTTTTTGTAAGTAAAATTTCTTTATTACCAAGAGTTGTACAAGCAACATCAATAATCAACTATTAATTCTCACCAATAAAAAAAAATTACTCATACATGCAATTTTATACACAAATCCAACATGCAATGAGTGAACAGTTTCTAAAAAACTCAAGAAATATACGAGTCTTATCTCACAGAGCACACAACGAGTCAAACATAAATGCAGAAAAGATTAAGAACAAAATAACACAAAAGTTGAGGTATATAAAGTAGGGGGTGTACACTGTAGGTCCTGCTAGTATCACCTTAACTCCACATTAGTATGATATTGTCCGTTTTGGGCTTGAGCCCGCACGGATTTATTTTTGGACACCTCCCAAAAAACCTCATACTGATGGAGTTCAAGTGGACACTTATATGTAAGGTGAGTTTCCTTCATATTTTCAATGTGAGATTTGGTTTGTTGTCCCAACAATCCTCCCCTTGAACCAAGACCACATACTTATGGCCTCCCCTCAAGCGATAATCCATTTCATCCGCTCAAATATCTTGTACCGCCGTTATCATCCAACGGGACACGCCGCCTGACCTCTGGCAATCAGGAAGACTTTCAACACAAGAGACTATTAGCGGACATATTCTCAATCGCGAGGTCATATCGAGGGCCTCCCACACAACACAATCCACTTTTCAGCTTATCCGAACCGGACTCTGATACCAATTGTTGGTTCTGCTAGCATCACCTTAACTCCACATTAGTATGATATTATCCGCTTTGGGCTTGAGCCCGCACGGATTTATTTTTGGACACCTCCCAAAAGGCCTCATACTAATGGAGTTCAAATGGACACTTATATGTAAGGTGAGCTTTCTTCATATTTTCAATGTGGGATTTGGTTTATTATCCCAACATACACGAGCCGGGTTTATCCCTAGTTCAAAACTTGGCCCGAGTATATTTCAGGCAAAAAAATTTAGTTTGCAGCCTGACCCTAATTCAAATGGGCTGAGCTATTTCAGGTTAGTCAGGTCAACAAACTTTTTTTTTTTTGCATTTTTATTTTTAATTTCCTGCATACGAAGTATGCAGTGTGTATATACTGCATATATATGCAAGTAAACTGCGTATATATATATATAGTATATAATAATATATATTATATATTATATAAGTAATATATTATTTTATATATTAATTATATTAAATGTTATAAAATAAATATTATAAATATATAAAATAAATATAATATCTCGGGTTGAGCAGAGTTGGCCTGATGTGAATTTGCTCAAGCCCGAGACTCGATCCGAGATGCCTCAGGCTTCATATGAGAAGTCTGAGGTCCAGCCCGAAAATATTTAAATCATGCCCAACCCGGTAGGACAGAATTGAGTCGGGTTGGGTTACTCGGGTTGATGAATTTTATGAACCCCCTAATATAAAGCATAATATATAAAATTACTTTATTAAATATAAATTACTATTATTAGTATGAACTAATACTAGTGAAGTGATATTAATTATTCATATAAATATGTTAATAAATTATATTTAGTTATAAAATTAATTTATTAGTAATAAAACATAAAATTAAGAAAATTAAGATATATATATATATAGCATGGTATGTAAAATTAGAGATTTTAAAGTGAATATATAACATAACATAATATAAATTAATAAAATAATTCTAATATATTTTTAAAATATCAAATATTAAGTAATAAATCAATAAAATAAAATATAATTTTATATTATTAATAATAAATTGATTATTATTTCCGTTCAGTTTGGTTGGATCTGATTTTTAGTGCGGTTATAGATTAATATTCAGAACCGTTTCATATTAAAAAAATGATTTGATTATGTTTTAAAAAAGTTAAAAAGTCAATAAATCTTTTCAGTTTTTGATATTTATATCCAAATATTTGAATCGGTTCAGATATCTTCAGGTCTGTGATCAC
Organism: Garcia nutans; assembly: GCA_947685225.1. Lineage (NCBI taxonomy): Eukaryota > Viridiplantae > Streptophyta > Magnoliopsida > Malpighiales > Euphorbiaceae > Garcia > Garcia nutans. The sequence goes on from CANTUV010000041.1 coordinate 14,210,923, forward strand.
CCTACTTAAAACTATTTAGCAAGTAAAACAACAAAATTAGGAAGAAAAACTTTAGCCTTTTCGATCCAGTAGAATGCTAATAATTTTATAATTAAATATAATTAATTATGTTCGAAATGACACAAATTTATATATTAAAAAAATCCATACTAGCAACTAACTTTAATTGTAATTGAAATCTAAATCTGATTAATTAATAAAAAATAATAAAAGAAAAACTAAATGAAAAATGAAGTAATTAGTTATTTAACTTTGAAAGAGATCTTGATAGTAATTCAAGATCCATCCACTAATAATCTCTACTTCTCTGTGCCTCATCTCAACCAGCCACTCTGGATCACTTTTATCAACGTATACTATATCCAAGCAATGAGACCCTACACAATAATAAAAAAATTACAAATTTAATTAATAAATACTTATTTTTATTGTATACAACATGAAATTAAGAACATATCAACTATCTTAGTTTGAAATTATTGATATCTTAATTAATACTTTATCTCCATCTTGAGGAAAAATTTATTATTTTTGTTATAAATATAAATTTACATATATTTTTTAATATGAAATTTCTTTAGAATCCAATATATTTATTGCATATTTTTAATAAGTAATATTAAATATAAGTTGAACAGAAATTTAAATTATTAATGAATTATAATTTAAAACAATTGGAAAAGTAAATAGTGTCGATTATTTTGAAAGAAAAAGAATTAAAAAATAAAGTAAAAAATTGAATTACCTTCAGTTGTTTTTAGTGCGACTATGCTATCTGATATGTCTTCTAACACCCTGAACATAATCAATATGAAAAATCATTAAGTATTATATATTTATTATTAATTAATTAACCAAATAAATAATTAATGAAAAATCAATAGTAAATTAATTAAAATATACCCTCCACTGCTATAAGGATCACGGAGGCCATTGGAGAAGATGATGTTGCTACCAAACCTCTTCAGAACCTCTTTTATGTCCTGCAATTAATTTCACATTCATAATTTATATATATATATATATATATATATATATATAAGAAAACAAAGTTCAGATATTTAATACTTAAAATTTGTTTTAGGTACCACAATTAGATGCATTAAAACAACATATTATATTTATATCTATTTCTTATCATATAAGATTCCATATATTTTAAAATATTTAAAAATTTTCATGGATTTTATTTAAAAATAAAGCAAAAAAAATATTTTCATATACTAAATTTACATAAATGCATCATAATAAACTAATTTTTAATTTTAAAAAAATTCATATAAATTTATATTTATATGGAATATATCTGAAATAAAGAACGATAAATCTGAAAACTGAATAATAATTTTTTTCACAGGAAACAATTAATTTTGGTAATTTTTCACAGGCATATATACATAAACATTAATTAATAAAAATTAAACAATAGAAAGAAGGAGAGAGAGAGAGAAGCATACATGACCACCAAAATAACTAGTGATCCAATGAGGTCTAGGGACAACTCCATATTCACTCTTGCAATGCTCACTATATTCATTTAAATCAAATGGTTCAATTGGGAAAATTGTATCATTGCTTTCAACCCCCATTGGGATCACTAGATCACTGCATGTCTGCAAAATTAAATCCAAATAAATAAATAATTAATTAAATATAAAAAAATGGTGAAATCAAAATATATATTTAAAAAAAATGAAAATTTATATTTGCCTGCCAATTCCAGCCTTCTGTAGTTTCTGGTGACCAAAATAATGTACTATAATCATAACAAGTTTGAATTCCAGCAAAAGAGACAAGTCCCAAGAATATTCTGTCAAGTATATCAGTTCCTTTTGGTGGACTTGTGATTGCTTGGCATGTCCTATTCACATAATTCCGTGGTTTATCATATTGTGCTGATGCTGCATATACTGTCCCTAATATTCCTTTCAAATCTTCTATATTCTCCAATTGTCTGTTTTCCATACACAATTTAACTAATATTAGTAATTTACATTGATTATACTATATAATTAAGAAAGGGCAACCTGGCACTCAGCACTTATTCGATTTGTAAAAATAGCCTCTTGCAAATACAAAAAAAGATTATGTATAATAAACCCCACGAGTTCAACTCTTCTTCAAATTCCGCGCATTGCGTTCATTCAATGGGGTGCCTTTTTATATTATATATAATAATGACAATGAAACATTTAGTGTGAAGTGTAATTACTTGCAAACTCTGAATTTCTTTGAAAGCAAGGAAAGACCATTTTTCATAGCAGCAACTCTGTCAATTTCATCCCATGATTGTTTAATAATATTGTAGCAACTCTCACTTGTTTCCTGCATGGTAAATCCATATTCAAATTAATTAAAAAGAAATATACATTATTATAAGAAAAATAAAAAAAAATAGAATTTATATTTGTCTTACTCTGAAGTCTTTTGTAGCAAGACGATAATATCCTTCAGAGGGTGTAATATCATCAAAGTAAAGAACTGGGGCTGAAGAGGCCATTGCTCCCAACGCAATGTGTGGGTACTTTAGCCGAAACCAAGTGGCAAGCACTGTGATTAAATTAATAAAGGGAAACAAAATTAATTAAAATTTTGATTAAATTAAATTAATAATACTGAGTTTTTGATTAAAAATTTATATAAATAGAGAACATACTTCCACCATATGATCCTCCGAAGACAATAACAGGAGATTTCTCCGCCGACAATCTTTTCTTAATATACAAAATTACTTCTGCATAATCAGCCAAAGCTTGAGCAGAGTTGAAATAGCCACGTAGTGTTGCATTCTTTAATGCTTCCTCTCTTGTTACAAAAGGAATTGATTTTCCATAGAACCGATGCTGCATGCATAATACATACATATTTATGATAATTAATAAAAATATAAAGCAGAACAGTGGACATACGCTCCCATAATGAGCGAAATATGACGGCTCGAACCTGTAACTTCATATCACGTGACTCCCCTTCAAATAATAAAATTAGGGTTTTTCATGTTGACTTTTGATAATTTATTGTAGAACAGTTATTATTATTTACTGACCTCAATATACACTATTAAAGCACCAAATCGAGGAGCATTATCAACGATGAAACCGGAAGAGCCAATATCATCTTCCATGGGAGACTCTTCGCCGAGATTAACGAAGATGGGAGCATGAGCATCAGCTCCTCTCCAATGCTTGTAGCTTATTACATATCTTTGTTGAAAAATTGCATAACTCTGTGGCTGATAATTGAAGTGATCCAATGTTTGGTTATAAACATTTAATTCCAATTCCAATGAAGCAAGCGATTCAGATGAAGGAATTCTGTCTATTCCATTGCGAATACTAAGTCTTGGAATTCTTTTAAATAACAATGGTGAAGAATTTGAATTTCTGAAAATGAAAAAAATCACTAGCACTGCATATTTCAATATTGCACTGCCCATTTTCAGAGTTCAATTCAATATTACTAATTAGCAAGCCCTTCAAAATGATTGCTCTAATTTATAATAAGAAAATCTTAGAGTTTGATTCAAACTCTTTTAATTTTTTTTTTAATATTTCAAGAAATCTTATCTTACCTGTAGAAAATTTATGTTTTGATACCATCGTCTAGTAAATCTCGGTGTATATATATATAACAATTATTATTTTGTAAAGAGTAAAAGTGTAGTAAGTTTTTGCAGATGAATTTTTTCGTTAGCATTTTTTAATTTTTTTTATTTGATTCTAAATTTGCATAAATAAATTATACTATAAAAATAGGTTTGTTTATATATGCAGATGTTGTTTTAGATTTTGATTCAAACTCAACTTATTTTGGATTCTATAAAAAAAATTCAAATTATTTTGGTGATTTGATATAGCAAAATCTTATCCAACCTACAGATACACTAATTTTGAATTATTAATATTTTGTATTGTATAAGGTTAGTAGGAAATGAAATAATTATAACGTATATTATTTTTAGACGAAAGAAATATTTATTTAAACCGAGTGCATATAAAATTATTTATTTTTTTATAATTACTCTTTTAATAATTTTTTATTAGCCGAATGTACATATACTCGGTCTATCCAAGAATTTTTCTTTAGACAAAGTGAAAAATACATTTTAATTCACAAATATAATGAAAATTTGCAATTTATTATATATTAAAACCATCAAATATGCTTGAAAATGATGTCTGATCCTACTATTCTCCAATCAAAATGATAGAGCAATTGTTTGCCCAAGTTTAGTTATGAAAAAAAAAGGAAATGTTATTTCTAATTAATTTCATATTTAGAAAATTATTACAAATAAACAAGTCTCCTCCCTTTTTAAGCTTTCTTAGGATAATTTCCTACAAAAAAACTAGTTTTATTAGCATAATATTTTTTAAAATCAAATACTAAAATAAATCACAAGTTTTCTTTTCGGATTTTTTAATTTAATAATATATAAATATAAAATTATTTGAAATTTGAAATTTTCTGATTTTAAATATATTTTTAAAACTTTTGAAATACGCATTACTAATTTTTATTTTTATTTTTATTTTAAGTGCTAATGCTTATTAAACATCTTAATTGAAAATGAATGCATTTAGAATTAAATAAAACATGAGCTGCTGAATTCTCTGGTCTCCTCACCCAAGTTACAAAAATAACAAAGTCTTGCATTCATTAAAAAAAAAAAACCAAAATCAAAACAATCATCTCAACTTGATTTCAACCTATAAAAATCTTCCTGTAAATCCCACCACAAGAATTTTTGGATCATGAAGAGAATTAATAATTCAAATAATTATTTTTGAAATTTTTAAATCAAAATAGATACGTCAAATTTATTTCGAAAACAATATATATATAACATTTTATTATATATAAACTTTAATGACATTTAAACAGTTAATTAACATTTCTGATTTAGTATATATATTTTTCAATAATATAGTTTAAAATAACAATACCAAAACATATGCTTATAAATTTTTAAATTTGACATGCTTCTTAGCCTTCGTCCAAGCATTTTTGCACTGTTCCATACGGCAATGGCATGAAATCTTGAACTTAGAATTTCAGCTTATAAGAGTATTAATATTCATTTAGTAAAATGTAGAGGTGTTCAAAAAACATGCCATTCAAACTATAAGAATGCAGTGTATTGCTGAAAAAAATTTACGGAGAGAACAAAATTTATTGATAATACTGACAGGATATCTATAATTTTTTAAAAATTTTTTTTTTTAAAATACACCTACAGATTATCAATAAAAAAATTTACCAATATATATTCTACCAGTAAAAAAAAGGCTTGAGTTTGTGACGCTAAGAATTACCGTCAAACTTTCCAACAAAAAATATAAACGTCAATAATATTTAGGGCTAATTATAGAAGATATTTAGTGATAAAATTTACCGAGATAAAATAATTATATTAGTATTACTGGCAGATAAGATCGAATCTCGATAAATTTGCCTACAAAAGAGTTTTGCATCTAAAAATTTCAACCCATATAAATGTTATTGTTTACCGATAGATAAATATTTTGTGGGTAATTTTTTTAGGATATTTTTTGATTTTTTAAAAAATTTTAAATAAATATGTTAAATATTTATAAATGCATGAAAATATATATTTATAGGGTGTTAGATTTTAGGCTGTTAGATTTTTAGAGTATTGTTAAATTTTTTTAGGGTGTTAGATTTTTTAGGGTATTGTTAGAATTTTTTTTTTGTTAGATTTTTATATGGTTTTTGTTAATTGGTAAAAGAAGTTTAGGCAAATTTATTTATTTTTTATTTTCAGAATTTTATTTATGAAATTCTACTAATTTTGATTTTTCTAATTTAATAGATTATGTTTTAGGAAATTTGTTGAATTATTTTGTTATATTTTTAGAAAATTTTTAGTAAATAAATAAATTTTAAGGCGTTATATTTATTGATGATCAATTATGAGTTAACCTGTAGGCCCCAGTGGAGCTCTCCCACGGGGCAGACCCGTTCTGCCGTTGTCTCTCAGAATAGGATGTTCAATGTTGTGGATGGTACAGATCCATCTACATATATAGGAGACAACATATTTCATTATAATCATATTCGTTTACTCGCAAGTATAGTTTTATATTTTTAATATATTTTAATTTATATTTATTAGTTTTATCAAACTAATATTTTTTTAATTAAATAGGAGTCTACCTTGGTCGGCTACCTAGCAACTATGAGCTGTTTGTACATACGCACACTAAGGGTCACGATAGCCATTCATTTATGGATCGTCGATCCCATAATATCAATGTAAGTAATTTTTTAATTTTATTTAATTTTTAAAATTTAAATTTAAAATATACAACTTTTAATTTTATTATATTTTATAGGATCGTTTTATTGCATTTCGAGAGAAGTCCTTTCAGTCTAATATGTATGCTGACGATAATAGCTTATTTAGAGAAAAAAAAAAGAAATTGTATGGACTTGGCTCGCAGTATGTTAGCATAGCTTTTTCTTCTTCATCTTCTAGTTCATCTGCTTTACAAGAGGATATCGACAACTTGAAAGAGTAGTTAGTAGAGCATGATCGGACTGTTCAGCTGCAAATTCAAGAGGTGGTGCAGGAGCAGGTTCAAACATGGATGCAAACTGAGGTGCAAAGATTAGTCCAGCAGCAGCTTAATAAATTTATAGCTAACTTTATGCAAGGGACTTTCTATTCATCACGACAGTTCCCCCAGGGTGGTTCACCTCTACCTCCACCACCTTTTGCTTCTTATTGATTTCAGTTTTTTTTATGTATTTTATATTTTAATTTTATACCTTTATATATTTTATTAATTCTATGTACATTTATTTAATTTATGTATTTTTATTACATTTCATTTAAATATAATTTTATGTTTATATTATTTATTCTTTTTAATGTTTAATTTATTCATAAGTTTTATGTACAAATTATGCAAAGTAAACAAATTTATAAAAATATATATTTTAAAAATTGAAATAATAAAATTTTATAATAAATTTTAAATTCTAATTAATAAATTTTTATAAAAAATAAATTAAAAAATTAATTTTCTAACAAAATTTACCTACAAAAAAAATTTCGTCGGCTGTCATGATAAATGAGATTGTAGAGAAAATAATTTTTAACCGACAGATTTTTCTATCGGTATAACTGACTAAAAATTATTTCATCGGCAACCTCATTCATCATTTATTGTGACGGCCGGTGTATTTTCCTTCAAAATTATCTACAGAATATTTTTTTTCGTCGGTATTATCGACAGAAAATGTATTTCTATTGGTAAATATTACCGACGAAGTTTTTATCGGTAATATTCTCTTGGTAATTTACGGGAAAAAAATTTTTTTTTGTTGGTATTTTCATTACTGGTGAAGAATATAGCTATAAAATTATTCTGTCGGTAATCGATCGATTACCGATAAAAAATGAGAATTACCGATGAAAAATTATGTCAGCTACATTCTTGTAGTGTTGGTAAATTATATTTGAACTTTATGAATCAAATTTAAAATGGGTTAACAAAATTTTAAGCTTAGATTTGATTTGAACCAAATTTTATTTTTTAGTTCATTTTTTAAATTTAAATTATTGATCTTGATCTCTAAGTTCAAGCTTGAACCTAATATATATATATATATATTAAAAATATATAAATGTATAAAATCTAAAATTAGATAATACAAACACATTTCTAATACACATTATGTTATGAATAATTACTTACAAAGAATATTGAGTAAATAATATAAAAATTAAAATACTTTCATTTTTAAGAAATTATTAATAATCATATAATCTTATAATATATATATATATATGAATTAAAAACTAAAATATATATCAATTAAAATTATAGACACGACTTAAAAAAAATAAGATAATTTGTTATTAACAAGTAAATGATAATTTTTTTAAAAAATATAATATAGCTATTAGTAAATATAAGCATATAGTGAACATTATTATATATATATACATAAAAGAATTTTATTTATTGATAATGTACAAAAAAAAATAGATTAATATTCTATCATAATGAATTAAGTATATGATAAGTAATAATAAGTCATTTAGAAGCGACATAATTTTTCAAAAATTATATAATAATATCAGTTATGTATAAATAATGAACATACAGTGAATATTGTCATGTGTAAAAAATACTTTTATTATTGAGAAGATATAAAAGTGGATTAATTTGTAATATTTAATAATATAATTATGTTATACTAGGTCATATTTAGAATTTAGTGTTGTCTTATTTATATCAACAGTCAAAAAATAAAATACTAATATTAAAGCTAATAAAATAATAATAATTATAACTTGTACATGTTTAACTAATAAAATATTTAAATTTGCTAGATTTAGGTTCAGATTTACAAACTTACTGAACTTGACATACAAATTCAGGTTCAGATTCTAAGTTAACGATTCAGGTTACTAAACCATGATCACCCATAAAGAAATATTTAGCGGTTAGAATACTATAATTATAAAAAGAAAAAATAAAAAATAAATGCATATTAATATAAAAAAATTTATTTAGATATTGTAATATTCTCATTCTATATGTTTTCTTCAAAAGGAATGTTGAAACTGTGTTTAAAAAAATAATGACTAAATACTAATATATCAACTCAATACACTTTATTGATGAGTCTTTTTTCGAAAATAAATGTGAGCATTTAATTAAACATCAGAAAATAGACTGCTTACAGTCCAAGAGGGAGGATGATTAAACCACTGCCCATATTTTGACTTAGAAAGTGCAGTTTTTGCCAATGAGTAAGCTACAATATTCTCAGAATGACAAGTGAACCAAAATTGGACTTCTCCATCTGATAGAGAAATTAAAGAATAGCAATCATGCAGCATTAAACCTAACGAGGAAGGGAAGCTAGACCTATAATTCAAGTAATTGATTATAAGTTGTCAATCAAACTCTATAACTACACGGTCCCATCTCAAGTTCATGACCTAACTCAAGACTTCCCAAATCCTGATAGCTTCAACAATAGTAGGATTCATGAGGCCATGCAACTTGCAAGCTCTCACAGCCAAGAAAGCTCCCTCACTGTTTCTTGCTACCATCCCAATTCCCAAACAGCCATTTTGGGCCAAAATTGCACCATCAATATGGATTTTCATCCACCCATCTGCTGGTCCAGTCCATTTCGTTGAAATATGGTCTGAGGCCAAACCACCTTGTTGGTTTAATACCTTTGCCACCTGATAACTAACATGAAAGTAGGGCTGTAATCGAGCCGAGCTGAGCCGAGTTTTAAAAAGCTCAAGCTCAGCTCATTATAAAATAGTCGAATTCAAACTCGAATCAAGTCCGAGCTGAGCCCGAGCTTATATCGAGCCAGCACATATGTCATATATCTCGAGCTTGAACTCGAATTTGATTTAAATAAATTTAACGAGCTTAATAAAGTTATTTTTATTTTTCATTCATTTTTTAAAAAATTTTATAAAAAATATATTAAAATTTATGTTTTTATGAAAGATGAATAATATAATTATATATTAACAAAAATAAAATATTATATTACTTTAATTTTATATTTTACTATAAATTACTAAGTTATTTTATATTATATATTATTTAATTTATTTATCACATATACAATATATTAATAAATTATATAAATTAAATTAGTCGAAAAATTAATATATTCATATACATAGTTTAGTATATATAAATTAAATTATATATATTTTTAATTCAATACACTAAACGAGCTAGCTTACGAGTTTAACTCTCGAACTTTTTAAATATGTCAGCTCGCGAGCTAACGAGCCGAGTATTTCATAGCTTGAGCTAGGCTTATTTAACAAATAAGTAGTTCAAGCTCGAGCCTGAACGAGCTTTTATTGAGCCGAGATCCAAGCCGAGCTCGAGTAGCTTGGCTCATTTACAGCCCTATATGGAAGAAAGATCCCTGGTGAAGGATTTGTCCTGGATTCAAAGTTTTATCATCCCAAAGAGAAGAATTCATATTCCATCATAAAAACCAACAAATGGTAGCCATAAGTCCTCCCTCTTCGTCCAACAGGTTTACCAATATTTAGGACAACCACTGCTTAAAGGAAGACCACCGACTTGGTAAAAAACTAAAAGTGGACAACCACCAGCATTCTTTTGCAGCTAGACACCACACCAAACTATGAAATGTTGATTTACTGATTTAAGGACATCTTTACTAGCTCTTGATAACAGTTTTCTTTTCCGAAAATGAATTCTTTGCCGTACCCTATCTTTTAAGATAACAGTTTTCTTTTCCGAAAATGAATTCTTTGACATCAATATTCCATTTCAGAGCCTCATTTGTTGGAGGAGACCAATGGGATAAAACTCTAAGACATTTAAAATTTTCCCAATTCTTATCACAATTAGATGATAATAGAAATTGATCCACAGTGTAGGTGAAGTGGGAGAAGGCAGAAGATGTCCAAGAAGCAAGCGTAATAAGTTTAATGTCAAACAACTTATGAATGCTTATTTTGTAATTATTGAAGACAATGTTGTTTCTTTCCAACCAGTAGACCAAATAGTGGCATAGAATGCATAAAACCAAATCTTTCTAGCAAATTTACTAGAAGTGAAGCACTCCCATTATGTGAAGAGTAAGGACAGAGAGTTTGGTGAGCACCAAGAGTGATCCCACCATGCAAGCAGTTTAGACCAAATAACCCAGGATATGGAGCATGTCAATAACAGATGGTCCACATCTTCATTCTCTTTTCAGCATAAGGGACATATATTAAAGGTTGGATCAAGTAGCCCAAGTTTGACTAGATTATTTCTCATACTTATTTTTCCATGTAATGCTTGCCAAGCAAATATTTCAACCTTTGGAGGAGCATGAGATTTCCAAATGTTTTTCCAGGGGAATTGTGGCGGAGCAGTGTTCAGAGAATTCAACTAATTAGTCATCGATTTGACAGTATACTTACCAAATTTATTAAACCTCCACACTGGTCTATTGCCAAAGCTGAAAATCACTAATGCACATCAAAAGAGACATTAACAAATCCACCTCGCATACAAAGAAATCTCTACGCCATTCGATTTTACAATTCCAAGTGCCTTCAACCCAGATCCTTGCCTCCACGAGTTTACAGTTTTGATCACAAACTAGGACAAAAAGTCTTGGATAAGCTTGTTGAAGAGTAAATTGTCCTACCCAAGGATCTTTCCAGAATCTGATAGAAGTCCCATCGCCAAACTAGAAAAATGATCATGTAGAGATAATTTTATTGCAAGATTCATGCCCGTATGTTGCTTTAATAATATCACCCCAAAAGCTCGAGTATTTCTTGTAATTTAATGAAGGCTCGAGTATTTCTTGTAATTTAAGGGGGAATAAGGTGAGATCATCCCACATTTACCAACTATAACCTGCTTCCATAATGATCCTTTCTTGTCAATCATATTCCATAACCATTTGAAGAGGAGGGCCCTATTGTTTGCAAGAATAGAGCCAATTCCCAACTCGCCTAGATACTTTGCCTTCTCAATTGTTTCCCAACTTATATAGTGCAACTTACGATTCTCATCTACCCTATTCTAGAAGAAATTTTTTTAAATCTTTGTAATTTTCTTGGCGACTTCTACAAGTAATTTGAAAAGAGACATATAATATAAGGGTAGGCTACTAAGAACCGATTTAATCAAAGTTAGATGCCCAACAAAGGATAAACAATGAGCTTTCCATGAGGCTAGTTTCTGCTTAAGTTTATAAATGATGGGTAACCAAGTAGCCTTAGAACTAGGCTTTGCTTAGAACTAGGCTTTGCACCCAAAGGGAATTCGAGATAATTAATTGGGAGGAAAGCTTACTTGCAGATAAGGCACTTAGCTGCGGAATTAACCCAACCTTCATGTGTATTTAAACCCACAATGACACTTCTAAAAATTGACTTTTAGCCCGGATATATATTGAAAACATCTCATGATTCTCTTTAGAGTAATTAGACATTCTAGCCGAGCAGGGCAAAAGATTATAGTGTCATCGGCGAACTGTAGGAATGAGATAGGATTGGCCACCCCTTTTATAGAAATACCATGCAACAAACCAAAACTGATGGCTTTGTTTAAAATTGTACTAAGACCTTCAGCAACTATAGCAAATAGTAATGGTGATAATGGATCACCTTGGCGGATGCCTTTTTGCCTATGGATAGGTTGAGTAGTAGAACCATTGACTAAGATTGATAATTGATTCTCCTGTATACACCATTGCATCCATTTAATCCAGTGCTCTCCAAAAACCATACTAACCATAACATGTGAGGGATAGCATCGGGAAAGTGAATCGAAAGCTTTTTCAAAATCTAGTTTGATTAGAGCACCACAGAGCTTCCTTTTCTTGTATTCTTCAATTACTTCATTGGCTACTATTATGTTGTCCAGTATATTTCTGCCTTGAACAAAGGTAGATTGACTACCACCAATAATCTTATAGAAGCAACAAACTTAAGTCATGTCGCAAAAGCCTTAGCCAATATTTTATAGGCACCATGTACTAGACTAATGGGACGAAATTGCCTTATTGATATAGCATTTTCAACCTTGGGTATTATAACTAGGAAAGTATTTTAAATATTCTGAGGCAGCTTCCCAGTTTCCCCAAAGTTATGTACCAACTCCATTAAATCACAATCAATTAAGTGCCAGAATTTTTGGTAAAATAACATGTTAAAGCCAACTAGACAGGGAGCTTTGTTACCTTCACAAGCAAATAAGGCCATGTGGATCTCATCAATGGTAAAGGGCTTCTCCAAGCTTCTTGCTAACTCAGGGTCCAGATGTAAGAACTGAAGGTCTGCAAATTGAGGGCGCCGGGTGATATCATCTTGAAAAAATGCAGAGAAATATCTAGTGATTTCATTTCTAATGTCCCCAGCCTCAACTAGAACTTTGTTTTCAGTTTTCAAGGAGTAAATGGAGTTCTTATTTCTCCTAATTGTTGCAAATAAGTGGGAAAAAGCGAGTATTTCTATCCCTTTCCTTTAGCCATTAGATCCTAGACATCTGCCTCCAATATGACTCACTTTGCTTGTGTTTAATCTATAACTGTGCCCAAAAAAATCGCCTTCTTTTGTTAAGTGATGCATCCTGTGGAGTTGATTCAAGGGATATATCAATTTCCTCAATTTGATCTTCTAAAGCAGCTATATCTTGATCAATAAATCCAAATTCCATGCAATTCCATATAATAAGCTTCTTTTTGATGTAGTCAAATTTTGAGAACAACAGCGAGGGGCAAGTGAAACGGGTGTGGCTTTGCATCCACCATTTTTCAACTAGCTCCATGAAACTTTGATGTGAAAACCAACAGTTAAGAAAGCGGAAAGGTCTGAGTCCCCAATTTTGATTTTTCGATTGAATGAGCAGAAGGCAGTGGTCAGATAATCCTTTCTTAAGACCCCAGAGTTTAAGATTAGAAAAGGTTGAGAGCCCATCTTGGTGAACTAGAATTCTATCAGTCCTACTCGCACCTCTGTAATTTGACCAAGTAAATTTTCGCCCAAGAAGCGGGAGGTCAATTAGTTCGCAATCATCAAAAAATTCCACAAGATTTGTTGCCTTCTGTAGAATACATACCTGAGCTCCTTTCTTCCCCTGTGGTTACTTCATTGAAATCACCCATAACTATCCGTGGTTACTGTCAGATTCCATATTTGGCCCATAAATGATAATAATTGCATAGCGAAAGAAGGGCGAAATCCAAAAACCCTGTAATGTGATCCAATTAGTCCCTTTGGAAGAGGAGTTGCACGAAAAGAATGTTTTACACCAAGAAACAAAAAGACCACCAGCAACACTGTCAACTTCGGTTGAGACCCATTCAATATCACAAGACCCCTAGATAGTCTACATATGGAAGAATCAATAATATTGATTTTCATCTTAGCAATTGCCACCAATTCCAAGCTTTTCTTGCGTACTCAATTCCTAATAGCAATTCTCATGATCTTAGCGTCAAGACCCCTAATATTCCAAAACATTATCTTCATTTTTTTGTTGGACTCCTCAGCTTAATCAATTTCTTTGTTAATAATAGTGCACAATTGGTGACAAATCTTTTCCTTTTTGAATCTTTGAATAATCCCAAACACTCCCCACTTCCCAGGTTTTGCTGACCTCCAATTCCGGTTGCTCAACATTCTTAGGACCTCTTTGTTCTTGGGTGGTCTGACTTCGCGACACCTCCAGCTTTAGATTTAGATGCAGCCCGGGTCTTCTTTGAAGAGTACATTGTGGGCTTGTTCTTAATGCAGGTATTAGAGGTTGAGTTCACCGCATTGTTGTCAAGGGATAACACTGTAAGTGTGCAGGCATCAAAGATTATCGGCCTCGTTAACTCCCAAAAGTGTACAAGCCACACTTCTTTCCTTGAACACAATATTGGAGCTAAAATAAATATTGGACTTGCCAAAATTAATCAGCTAACTTTACAAAATTTCTTTTATCTTTAAGGTCTGTACATTTGTAGCTTTAAACAAAAGCAGGCTATCATTTGCAAAGAAAAGGTGTGAAACTTACGACGCAGACTTGTCAAATTTACACATTGATGCCGCTAGCTTTCTCTTCAACCGGGGATGATTGCTAATAAAATAATGACTTTCACAATAATTATATCATTGCTAATGCTGAAAATATTACTCTTGCTCTACTTAAAAATCAATAATCAAAATATTAATTAGAGAACTTTTGTTTAATATTGAATTTAAAAACTTTCGATGGGAGCTAAATTTATGAAATAAAAAAATAAAAGAGTTACCCTAGACAGTAATGGCTAAACGGGAGACTAAACATTTTGCAGATCCAACTCCCAACTCACAGAAAAAATAAATAAATAAAAGGTAATAAAAATACCAAATTACAAACTTTATTGATATTTATTATCTTGCAATAATAATTTCAAGATCAATAATACATGGAATTGATGATATAACATTTCATTACATCTTTAACTGCAGGCTTTATATACTTTTTCTTTCTAATTTTACTCCTCTTCATCAGGATAATTTTCAAGAAACTCTCTTATTTTCAACTGTTCATCCTTTGTCAGAACTGGATCATGGTCGATCAATCTCTTGCGTATTTCTGCACTAATACTGTCTGCAGTATCACCAAGAACCTGACCAGAAGAAAAGAACACAGTCAAAATTTGCTCGCAGCTAAAAATGCGTAAGACAAGCATATTTAACATGGGATCCCATATTAATTATTAAGGACCTTTTGGCAACTGAAGTAACAAAATCAATTTATTTAGTTTCATTACCAAAGAAAATAATAATATATTAAAGTAATAATTGAAAAGAAAATATAGGAAATGGAGCTGGATTTTTTACTTGAACATAATTATTGACATGCCCATCTTTGTTGGGAGAGGTAATCAGCTCATTTTCATTACATATCCATTCACCATCGATAATGTACTTGTACTCGTAGCACCCTTCCTGTTGAAACAAGAGTTAGCATATCATTTCATCTAAATTTAAAATACGAACAACCATATCAAATAAACTTAACCAGTCAGTGCACTGCAGAGGTCCTTGTTGAAATTGTGGCAACTATGGAGTTAATAATATTACTACATCTTGGTGTTAGATTTGCCAGCTATTTTTGAGTTTACTCCCCATATTACAAATATATTAAGCCAGGAAAAAGAAATCATCTACTGAACATATGCATTCTAATAATGTGAATATGAGATTCATGTAGTCGAAAGGTACAACATATAATATTTCTATGAGCTAGTAATGCCAAAAAAAAAATAACTTGATATTAAAAACACAAGCATATCTCATACTAGAATGTGGGTAAAGAAGTTTGGCAGAACTGACTTTGTAGCCAATGGACGATTATAGACGAAATCAACTATTTAAATTTTTTAACGTCAAAACACAATGTTAAAGTCAAATGTGAACTTAAGAAATTTGTTTGAATAGAAAGAATGCCGAAGAATTGTTTAGACCAGGAGAACGTGAAACAAAAAGTCACAATGCAGTTGGAAAAAAAAGGGAAAAGTGAAAATTGCAGTTTCTTCTTGTGAATTTGTAGCTTGTAAATGCACTATACTTGTATAAAAGAAAAGGAAAAACAGGGGAAAAAGGACTTACCAACAATTCCCTTTCGAGAAGCCACTGACCATGTTCTTCATCAAGTTTTAAAGGTATTCTCTGGAATAAATAAATATATAAATCAAACAAATGGAAAGGTAAAATGCATTGGCTTAATCTTTATATATTCCCCTTTCTTTATTCTGTTAAATTTCTTTTTATTATAAAAAATCATTCTTCTATAAATGTGGAAATGGAGGTCCAAACCAATAAATCAATCCTTGCCAAATAAAATTAACTTTATTTTGAACCCAGCTTCAAGTGTCTTGTTTCAAAGTGACATGTCCATCAGCAGAATGGATAGGAGAAAATTTTTATGGATTATGAAAATCATATATTTCATACATTCATATCAATTAACAGCTTTGGTATACATGTAAAGGCCTCTAATGTTCCTTGACTGCTTGTGATTGGAGGAAAGTACATGTCCTAAGGAAGTGCAGCTTTGCATGCATTTCATGCCTAACATGTCATACTGCAGTGGCATAGCTAAAAGACCTGCCAAAGACATCCCCAGCACTCATTTATAACTAGTCTTTCTAACTAACCAGACAGAAATATGCACTTGCGTGTATGCATGTTTATAGCAAGCACACAAGCATGACAACAGGACATCCAAGTATTTATATTGAAGATCATATGACATTTGTCTTCACGAAGCGGTCAACTTTGGTTCCTCTCAAACCAAAACAGGGCCCATATTGTTCCATGGTTTATCAATGACAACCACAAAAAACTTTTCTAAATGCTACAACAAAGCATGCAGAAAGTGAGTTCATACATCAAACTTACCTGGCCCCATCCGATATCAAGTCCAGAAATTTCCACTGCAGAGCAGTTCTCATCTTTCCATGTCAGAGTAACAATCTTCTTCCTCTGACCTGTAAGCTTTCAAATAAGAAAAATACAGTAAATTAGTTTGCAATGCCAAAAAATTGCAAGGCATAAATATTTACTACATCTTAAAGCTTGTAATTCTTAGATAATATGCAATTACATGAAATAGTCAAGTCATTTATTTATGAATCATCAAGTCATTTATTTATTTTCCACTTAATATAGGGCACTTCCATGATTGATCAATCACTGAAATTAGAGGAGGCAGATAAGAACATGGGCTCTACAACTCAGCCAATGTTCATTTCTTATACTTAAACCCTGACAATCTCAGTTATGCACTCCGCACAAATCACTAAAATAGACAAACAGTATACAAAATGTATGTAGTACTTGGCCATGAAAACAAAGTTACCATAAAGAAATAACTGGGAATTAGGTTTATTCACTGTAATAGTTTCAAATTGAAAGCCCTAATTTTGTTGACCAAGGAAACTGTCGCGGAAACAAGAATTAGAAGAACAGTTTCCCTTCTCCATATGAAGAAATATCCATTTGTCCCAAGTCTTACATAGATTATTCACCAAGTTGTTGGAAAGAGAATAATTTAGAAGAAAGTAATTTACGATATAGGAAGTTTTGTATAAATTAGGGGATTCTTTGAAATAGGAAGTTTTTGTATAAAATAAGATTTCTTTTGTACACCTAATACTTCCTAAATAGGCTGGTCTCTTTGTTGTATATGTAGGCTGTAAATTCTGGAATAATAGACAGAAAAATAAAAAATCGTTTTTCCCATAATATTTCCATGGTATCAGAGTTGTTCCTGGTCTGATAGAAACAAACACTATAATTTATAAACTTAGCCGCAAATCAGCCTCCTTATCCAACCGTAATTGCTATTATTAGAATTTTAAACTCTATGAACAATTTTCAGCTTGGGCTTCTTGAATGTTTGAGTGTTGGATCTTTTGCATATTGAGCTTCTTCATTAATTGGACTTTTACACACTTTTAGAATATCCTTGTTTTATGGTCCTTGTTTTGTGGTCCTTGTTTTGTGGATAACATCCTCAATTTAGGGTGTCCTTGTTTTATGGCTATATTTCAGCCATAATGTTTTTCTTTATACTTTTTCTAATCTTTTTTATATTTCTAACAGCAGTATGATTAGTTTATAAATACTAATTCAAAAGCATATTGTAAATTTAAGAGATTGAGAATAAGAAGTTCATATTTATCTCAAATTCTTCATGATATCAGAACTTTAAAGGCTACTACATTCTAATTTCTTCTTCTTCTTCCTTCATTTTTCTTTTTCTTTATTTTATTATTTTTCCTTCACCGTCACTGTGAAGGTCATGAATCCAATGGCCTGTATCTTCTCCCATGTCCTACAACATCCACCTTTACTTTTGTCGTTTCTATTGACCGACTTCATAGTCGTCTTGGTCATCCTAGCCTTCAAACTTCAGAAATTGATTCTTGGTGTGTCCACACTTTCTCCTCTTAAGTGCGAGTCATATCAATTTGGAAAGCATACTCGTATTTCTTTTCCAAAGTCTTTAAATAATAAAGCCTCATCTATGTTTAGTGTTATTCACTCATACATATGAAGTTCAAGTCGTGTTGGTACTATTTAAGGTTTTCATTATTTTGTTACTTTCATTGATGATTATTCTTGTTACACTTGGTTGTTTTAATGAAAAATAGATCAAAACTGTTTACTATTTTTAAGAATTTTTGTGCTGAAACTAAAAATCAATTTGATGTCTCCCTTAAAATTCTACATAATGATAATGCACGAGAATATTTATCCCTTCCCTTTAAAGAATTTATGACTTCACAAGGAATCATTCATTAATCTTTTCTTGTGCATATACCCCTCAGCAAAATGCCATTGCTGAAATAAAGAATCGACATTACATTGAAACCACCCGCGCTATGCTTATCCATCATAAAGTGCCACTTCATTTTTAGGGGGATGTAGTCCTAACTGCATGTTAATTAATTAGATGTCTTCTTCAGTATTACAAAACCAAAGTCCTCATTTTGTTTTATTTCCCAATCAAAAATCTTATTCTCTCTCTCCTTGTATTTTTGGATGTACTTGTTTTATTCATAATTATATCTCTGGTAAAGATAAACTCCAACCCAAGTCTATTAAGTGCGTCTTCTTAGGATATTCTCGCCTCCATAAAGGCTACAAATATTATGATCCTACAACTAATAAATATTATATTTCAGCAGATGTGACCTTCTTTGAAGCATCCTCATATTTTTCTACCAATTAGTCAGGTTTTGTTGAGGCTCTTCCAATATCCACTCTTCCTATTTCTGATGACCGATCCTCTCATAAACCATTACAAGTTTACTCTAGGCGGCCTTCTCCGCCTACACTTGATGTTTCTCTTGCAGGTACAAATGACTCATCTCTTCCGCCAACTTCTCCTATACCGGTCTTGCCTCCAACAGAATAACCCACTCTACCTATTGCTCTTCGAAAAGGTATTGGCTCTTCTCGTAATTCTCATCCAATTTATAATTTCTTGAGTTATCATCGTCTTTCTTCTTCATATTATGCTTTTGTCTCTACTTTGTCTACTTTATCTATTCCAAAATCTATTGATGAAGCATAGGCTCATCTTGGTTGGCGACAAGCAATGGTTGAAGAGATGACTGCTCTTCATGATAATGGTACTTGAGCTTGTTCCATTACCATCCGGGCAATCTGTGGCCGGTTGTCGTTGGGTTTATACTGTCAAAGTTGGTCTTGACGAAAAGGTTGATCGCTTAAAAGCCCGCTTGGTTGCCAAAGGATATACTCAGATTCCTAAACTTGATTATGGTGACACTTCTCTCCTGTTGCAAAAATTGCCTTTGTCTGTCTTTTTATTTCTCTTGCTACCATAAATCACTGGCCTATTTACCACATGGACATTAAAAATGCCTTTCTACATGGCAACCTGACAGAAAAAGTTTATATGGAGCAACCGCCCGGCTTTATTGCTCATGGGGAGTCTCGGTTAGTTTGTCGATTGAAGAAATCTCTTTATGGTCTGAAACAATCTCCACGTGCAGGGTTTGGACGGTTTACTTTTGCGGTTCAAGAATTTGAGATGCATAAAAGTGAAGCAGATCATTCAATATTTTATCGTCACACAGCTCATGGGAAGTGTATTTATTTGACAGTATATGTTGATCATATTGCAATAACGGGAGATGATAATGAGGGAATTGCTCAACTAAAACATCATCTTCTTAGTCATTTTCAAACTAAAGACTTAAGAAAGTTGAAGTATTTTCTAGGCATTGAGATAGCTCAATAAACTACACGCATTGCTATCTCAGAGAGAAAATATGCCTTAGATATTTTAGAAGACACTAGGATGCTGGATTGTAAACCTGTGGAAACCCCTATGGATCCAAATGTTAAACTTGTTCTTGGTCAGTATTGGAGGTTAGTTGGAAAACTCAATTATCTCAGTATCACACAACCAGACATTTCCTTTGCAGTAAGTGTGGTAAGTCAGTTCCTTCAAACTTTGTGTGATAGTCATTGGAATGCAGCAATATGCATCCTTAGATATATCAAGAGAACACCAGGACAAGGTTTGTTGCATGAAAAAAAAAAAACATACACAAATTGTTGAATATTCAGATGTTGATTGGGCAGGTTCTCCCTCATATAGACGATCAACCTCAATATATTATGTATTTTTTGGTGGGAATCTTATATCATGAAAAAGTAAAAAGCAAGATATTGCAGCAAGATCAAACGCAAAAGCGAAATATCAGGCCATGGCATTAGTTACTTGTGAACTTATTTGGTTACAACAATTGCTTCAAGAATTAAGGTTCGAAAATAAGGGTCCAATGAAATTGATCTGCGATAATCAAGCAGCACTCCATATTGCTTCAAATTCGGTCTTCCATGAAGAAACAAAGCATATAGAGATAGATTGTCATTTTGTCAGACAAAAAATCGAATCAGGTAGCATTGTTACCAGTTTTGTCAGTTCAAATGATCGGTTGGCAGATATTCTCTCTAGAACAGACATAGCATACGCAGTTAGTATGGCCAGTTAATATATGCATGATCCTCGTGAGCCCCATTTACAAACAGTTTTTCAGATTCTACAATATCTTAAATATGCTCCTGGAAAAAAGTCTCCTTTTCTCCAAACATGGTCAACTATGAATTGAAGACTTCACAGACATAGATTGGGCTAGATCTCTTGATTATAGAAGATCAACAACTGGCTACTGCATACTTGTGGGTGGAAACCAAGTCATTTGGAGGAGTAAATAGCAAAGCGTAGTTTCTCCATCAAGTGCAAAGGCAGAGTTCAGAGCTATGACACAAGGTGTTTGTGAATTGTTAAGGCTGCAAAAGTTAAGGCTCCATATTGCTTCAAATTCGGTCTTCCATGAAGAAACAAAGCATATAGAGATAGATTGTCATTTTGTCAGACAAAAAATCGAATCAGGTAGCATTGTTACCAGTTTTGTCAGTTCAAATGATCGGTTGGCAGATATTCTCTCTAGAACAGACATAGCATACGCAGTTAGTATGGCCAGTTAATATATGCATGATCCTCGTGAGCCCCATTTACAAACAGTTTTTCAGATTCTACAATATCTTAAATATGCTCCTGGAAAAAAGTCTCCTTTTCTCCAAACATGGTCAACTATGAATTGAAGACTTCACAGACATAGATTGGGCTAGATCTCTTGATTATAGAAGATCAACAACTGGCTACTGCATACTTGTGGGTGGAAACCAAGTCATTTGGAGGAGTAAATAGCAAAGCGTAGTTTCTCCATCAAGTGCAAAGGCAGAGTTCAGAGCTATGACACAAGGTGTTTGTGAATTGTTAAGGCTGCAAAAGTTACTACGAATTAAAATTGTTTAGTAAAGACAATTTGTCTCTGTTTTGTGACAATAAGACTGCCATCAGCATACCTCATAATCCAGTTCAGCATGACGACACAAACATATTGAAATAGATCGACACTCTATAAAGAAAAATTAGTTGATGGTTCTCTAAAACTATTTCATATGTCATCAGACAAACAATTGGCCAATGAGTTCACAAAAGGACTCAGCAATAAAAACTTTCACATTTCAATTTGCAAGTTAGACATGTATAATATTTTTGCACCAACTTGAGGGGGAGTGTTGGCAAATAATATCAGTAGATAATAATTGGAAGTTGGCAATTGACAGATGATTCAATGCAATGATAGATAATAGTTGTTTTATTTATTATAGATAGACCATAAAAATGCATAGATAGATGTGTATATGCATACTGAGTCAATAAAGAATTTGAGAGTTTTCTCTTACACTAAAATCATCACTTAAAAATGTGGTTCATTAGCGCCTAAAACGTGGATGGAGTATTGGTTTAGCCCAAAGGGCATAACCTTGAATTCAAAGTGTCCCATATGTAAAGGTTATCTTGTGAGTATCAGTTTGCTCCAACCTTATTTGATGATAACCAGCCCGTAGATCGCTTTTTGAGAAGACCGTTGCCCCATATAATTCATCCAGCAAATCTTCAATTATTGGAATTGGATATTTGTTCTTAATGGTCAGCTCATTTAGCTACCTATACTCTACACAAAACCTCCAATTCCCATTTAGCACTTCACTCAAATTAGCAATAGGATGATAGAAAGTTGAGAAGTTAAGAAGAAATAGGTTAGAATGAGGGAGAGGAAGAAGGAGAAGAAGAAGAGAAGAGATAATAGAAGAAGGAAATTACTGATATTCATTCATAATCCTTAATCATATATGTACAATCCTAAAATAATAGCAAATTAGCTAAAAGACAAAAGGTACAGCAGTGGATACCCCCCCCCCAATTCTGTTATTCCTTTTGTTTGTCCTACTCATTACCTGACAATCAATTCTGCCTTTCTCAATTTCATCACTCTAAGCCAATCATCTGATGCATTTTCCAACAACTTTAGCTACTATTTACCTTCTTACCCTTATTTCTCCTACTGTGTGCAACAATTTTCCAATTTCTTTCATACATATAATCCTTGTTCTAGACAAGAAAAAATTTGTATAGCTGATAGATCTTGTTCTTCTATAGTAGGTAAAGGTTTGGTCTAATTATCAGAAACCTTATCTCTTAAAAATCAGTCCTTCATGTACCTAAACTTGCCTGTAATCTTTTATCCGTTAGCAAATTATACAAAGATTGTAATTTGTTTTTTTCTTTGATTCTCATTGTATTTTCTAGGACCAGATTTTGGGAAGAAGATTGGCAGTTATAAGATGATAGATGGTCTCTATTACTTTGAAAATGATGGTTTGGAGCACAAATTACCTCAGGGGTTAAGTCATGTTACTTCTACCTTTATTAAGAATAAAATAATGCTTTGGCAATCTTGATTAGGACATCCTAGTTTTTCTTATCTAAAGAAATTGTTTCCTACTTTATTTAATGGAATTGATTGTTCAAATTTTTATTGTGAACATTGAATTTTATCAAAAGATCATAAAAATACTTATCATTCAAAGTCATATCAACCCTCTTGACCTTTACCTAACTCATAGTGCTGTTTGGGGACCTACAAGAATTCAAACTTAAAAAAAAAAGGTCAATGACCTTTATTGATGATCATACTCAATTATGTTGGGTCTATCTAATGAAAGATAAATCTCAAAATTCAAACTATATTTAAAAGCTTTTATGCAATGGTTGAAACACAATTTCAAACAAAAATTGAAATCCTGCACATTGATAATGGAAGTGAATATTTTAATAACTTTCTTCGCACCTTCTTAAGAGAAAAGGATACCCAACATCATTTTACTTGTGTTGATACACCACAACAAAATGGTATCGCTAAAAGAAAAAATAGACATTTACTAAAAGTTGCTCGTGCTTTAATGCTTTCTATGCATATTCCTAAATATCTATGGGGTGAAGCTATTTTAACTGCAACATATTTAATTAATAGGATGCCTACATGCATTCTAAATTACACTACACCCCTAGAATGTTTTAATAATTATTTTCCCAATACTCAGATTTTTCACAATTACCTCTTAAGGTCTTCGATTTTTTCAGCTTGGGAAACATACCCGTAGTACTTTTCCTAAGCAATTAAATCATAGAAAGTCATCTATACTTCATATTGTTCACTCAGATATATAGGGTCCAAGTCGTATTAGCACCAATTTGAGGTTTTATTATTTTGTCACTTTCATTGATGATTATTCTCGATATACTTGATTGTTTCTAATAAAAAATAGGTCTGAGTTGTTCACAATTTTTAAAAATTTGTCTCGAGATTAAAACTCAATTTGATGCCTCTATCAAATCTTATGTAGTGATAATGCAAGAGAATATATGTCTCTTCCTTTTCAAGAGTTCATGGCTTCTCAAGGCACTATTCACCAATCTTCATGTACATATACCCCTCAACAAAATGGCATAGCTGAACGCAAAAATTGACATCTCATTGAAACAGCTCGCACCAAGCTCATCCATCAAAACGCGTCACTTCGTTTTTAGAGGAATGTTGTTTTGACTGCATGCTACTTAATAAATCGCATGCCTTCTTCAGTTTTACAAAATCAAAGTCCTCATTCCATTAGATTCTCAGATCAACCATCTTACCCTCTTCATGCTCGTGTCTTTGACTGTACTTATTTTGTTCACAATCACACACCGGGTAAAGATAAGCCCCAACCTAAGTCCATTAAGTATATTTTCTTAGGATATTTTCGTCTCCGTAAAGGTTACAAATATCATGATCCAACAACTAATATGTATTTCATTTTAGCAGATGTAACCTTTTTCGAGACATCACCATATTTTTCAACAAACCAACAGAGCATTAATAAGGCTCTCCCGGTTTCCACCTTTCCTATTTCTGATGTTTCACCATCCCTTAAACCACTGCAAGTCTATTCTCGACGGACTTCTTTGAATACTCTTCATGTTTCTTCTACAGGTACGGAGCAAGTATGTCCACATGAATCATCTCCTCCCTCATCCGCTTCACCTACGCTGGCCATGCCTCCAACAGAAGTCAATTCTCCACCTATTGCACTCAGAAAAAGTATTCGTTCTTCTCGTAATCTTCACCCCATCTATAATTTCTTGAGTTATCATCGCTTGTCATCACCATATTATGCTTTTATCTCCAATTTATCCACTATGTTTATTCCAACAACTGTTAGTGAAGCATAGGCACATCCCAGTTGGCGCCAAGCCATGATCGAAGAAATGTCCGCTCTTCATGATAACAATACTTGGGAGCTTGTTCCATTGCCCTTTGGAAAATCTATAGTTGGTTGTCGTTAGTTCCATACAGTGACAGTTAGCCCTGATAGGAAGGTGGACCGACTAAAAGCCCGTTTAGTTGCTAAATGGTACATTCAAATTCCTAGCCTTGACTATAGGGACACCTTCTCTCCAGTTGCTAAAATTGTCTGTGTTAGTCTTCTTATTTCTCTTGTTGCCATACACTATTGGAGTATTCATCAACTCGATATTAAACATGCCTTCTTACATGAAGACTTGACAGAAGAAGTTTATATGGAGCAACCACCTGGTTTTGTGCTCAGGGAGAGTCTGGATTAGTTTGTTTATTGAAGAAATCTCTATATGGTCTGATACAATCTCCACGAGCGTGGTTTGAGCGATTCAGTACCATTGTTCAGAAATTTAGTATGAAATGTAGTGAAGCAAATCACTCAACGTTCTATCGTCATACAGGTCATTGAAAATGCATGTACCTAGTGGTGTATGTGGATGATATTATTATAACATATGATAATCATGAAGAAATTGCCCAACTCAAATAACACCTTCTTAGACACTTTTAGACTAAAGATTTGGGAAAGTTGAAATATTTTCTAGGCATTGAGGTAGCCCAGTCAAACACATGCATTACTATTTCACAAAGAAAGTACTTCCTAGATATTTTAGAAGAAGCAAAGATGTTAGATTGTAAGCCTGTGAAAACTCCTATGGATCCAAATGTTAAACTTGTATCAAGACAGGGGGAGCCACTAAAAGACCCTGGTCAGTATCAAAGGTTGTTTGGAAAACTCAATTACCTTACTATTACACGACCAGATATTTCCTTCGCAGTAAATGTAGCCGGTCAGTTTCTTCAAACTCCTTGCACTAGTCATTGGGATGCATTGATAAGCATTCTCAGATATATCAAGAGAACTCCAGAACAGGGCTTGTTGTATGAAGACAAAGGGCATACAAAAATTGTTGGGCATTCAAATGCTGATTGGGCAGGTTCTCCATCTGATAGACAATCAACCTCAACGTATTGTGTCCTAATTGGAGGTAATCTTGTATCATGGAAAAGTAAAAAGCAAGATGTTGTAGC
The DNA here is from genome assembly GCA_947685225.1 of Garcia nutans. Taxonomy (NCBI): domain Eukaryota; kingdom Viridiplantae; phylum Streptophyta; class Magnoliopsida; order Malpighiales; family Euphorbiaceae; genus Garcia; species Garcia nutans. The sequence continues at coordinate 14,237,278 of CANTUV010000041.1, forward strand.
AAGGTCAAGTGCAAAAGCAGAATATTGAGTCATAGCCCTAGTTACTTATGAACTCATTTGGTTAAAACAAATCCTTCAAGAATTAAAGTGTGAAAACATGTGCCCAATGTTACTGATATGTGATAATCAAGCCGCACTACACATAGCCTCAAAACCTAGTCTTCCATGAAAGGACAGAACATATAGAGATAGATTGTCATTATGTCAGACAAAAAATTGAATCAGGCTGCATTGGTGCTGCCAGTTTCGTAAATTCAAATGATCAATTAGCAGACATGCTAACTAAATCTCTCAAAAGACCAAAAATCAAATGTATTTGTAGCAAGCTTGGAGCTTATGATCTATATGCTCCAGCTTGAGAAGAAGTGTTGGAATATCTAGCTGGAATGATCTGTATAAGAATAAATAATTACTATCCTAGCTGTATATGTATGGAGTGATTAGAATAATAAGCGAAAAATGGTTGTGTGCTTTTTGTGTATATAAAAACCAATTGTATTTGAGCAATATTGAAGCAGGAAAATAAAAGTAGAAGTTTCTCCTCTTCCTCCTCTCTTTTAACAATCACCATGTTGATAAATGAATTAGCTTTGCAATGATTGCCATCTCAATCAATATGCTTTTCCGGTTGACTCGTATACTTTCATTACAAGTCCTGTTGCTTTATCTAGCATTAAGTTACTAAGCAGCTCTCTATTTTCATTTTTGAAAAGAAAAATAAATAAATTGATTAACAATCTATTTGGTTGCATTTCAAAAGTTCATAGGGATAATTTTTTTCTCTTTTACACTCCGATGACTGGAAAATGGGAAAAAAAACACTTAAATGAGACTATTGTTTATAGTTTATGAACTGATTGGACCAAAAAAATAAGTGCAAACACTAAATAGCAAATTTTAAAAGTACAAACACCATAGGGCAATTTTTTCCAAATTTAGAATATACAGGCTATTTCAGATGCATCATGTGTCAAATAATGCATTTGCAATATGATTGTTATGATATGCTGCTATAATTAACTGTAATTAGCTGTGATTTGCTGCTATAATTACTTTGATTAGGAGCATAATTAGCTAGCTGATTATTAGGGATTCTTCTTTATTAGTTTCCTAAAATTGTATCTTTGTTGTACTATTTAAATCCCTAACATTTGAGGGAATATGCAAGCTTTTTTCTTCATCTCAATCTTCTGTTTTCTCATGGTACCAAAGCCAATAAGGGCCTGAATTCTTCTTTCTTTCTTTCTCTCTCTCCTCTACTGGTTAGGGTTGTTTCTCAATCACCCTATTTTTTTTCCTTCCTTCAAAGTCAATTTCTAAAGTCACAGCCACCATCCAAGGCTGCACCAGTGACCGGCGACCTCAGCCACCAAATCTCGTCACCGAAATCTTCGCCGATGATCACCACTCGCCGCTCATAGTCTCTGCCGTCTTTCTCACGCGCCGACGCGTGGGTCTCACTCCGGCAACGCCACCACCTGCAACCTACTCCGGTCAACTCGTCCTCCTCTTCCCAGCACTGTTCTGCTACTGAATATGGCTGAATCTACACTGGTCAAGTCTCTTCTCTCTAATCCTTCTGTTATTACTACTGTTAAACTTCAAGGCAGCAGCAATTATATTTCCTAGTTCAATTCTGTTGAGTTGTGGTTCTTAGGCCAAGGATATGATGATCATCTTGTTAAAAATGATACTGATATTATTGCAACTGATAGGGCAGCATGGACTAAAATTGATGCTTAGTTGTGCAGCCTGTTATGGCATACTCTTGATCCCAAATTACTTTCTCTTTTTCAGTCCAGTAAAACCTGTTGTAAGGTCTGGACAAAGGCCAAAACGTTGTACACCAATGATATACAACGAATTTACAATGTTGTCTCTAATATTGTCCATTTGCAGCAAAATCAAATGGATATGGCTAGTTATCTTGGGCAGGTTGAAACATTAAAAGACGAGTTTGTTTCTGTTATGCCTTTCACAAAAAATGTTGCTGAACAAGAAAAACAAATAGACAAGTTTTTTATGGTCTTAGCTTTAATTGGCCTTCGACCCGATCTTAGTTCTGTTAGAGATCAGATTTTGACTGGTTCCATTGTTCCTACTTTAGAAGATATTTCTACTCGACTTCTCCGTATCTCTACCACTCCATCTACACCTCCTAATATTGAGGCTTCTGCTTTTGCTGTTCAGAGTGGTGATCGAAAATGGAGAGGTAACAAGTCCAAAGTTCATTGTACTTATTGTGATAAACCAGGTCATACTCGTGAAACTTGTTGGAAATTACATGGAAAACCACCTCAAAACCAATCTGCTGGTACTGGACGTCCTGTAGCTCATATGGTTCAGAGTAATGGAGCTGAAATTCTTCCTTGCCTGCTACATCAACCAACTGCATCACTTTGACAGGACCAGAATATGAAGAATATGTCAAATTCCAGGCAGCCAAGCAACAAGCTCAACAACAGTCATTCAGTCTATCGCATTCTAGCACTTCTGTTGCCTGTTTGACTCAATCCTCAACTCCCGATCCTTGGATACTTGATTCTGGTGCTTCCGATCACATTTCTGGTAATGAAACACTGTTCTCTAATCTCACTAATACTCCCGATTCATCAACAATTACCTTAGCTAATGGATCCCAAACTAAAATTAAAGGCATTGGGATAGCTCAACCTATTCCATCAATGACCTTACAATCTGTCTTGTTCACCCCTGGATGCCTTTATAATTTAGTTTCCATTAGCAAAATTACCAAACAGCTCAATTGCATTGTTTCTTTCATTGCTGACTATGTTTTTGTGCAGGATCGGCGTACGAGGAAGATGATTGGAATAGGATATGAATCACAGGGCTTGTATCACATGTCCACTCCAAGAGCCACTATTGCATTAGCTTCTACTGATTCCGCTGAGCTTCTTCACAGTCGTTTTGGTCATCCGAGTCTTCACAAACTTCAACATTTAGTTCCCAGTTTATCTTCATTGAGTGTTTTAGAATGTGAGTCTTGTCAACTTGGGAAACAATCTCGTGCTTCGTTTCCTAAGATCATTAATAATAAAGCTTTGGCTATGTTCGATATTGTTCATTCAGATATTTGGGGTCCTAGTCGTGTCAGTACAACTTTGGGATTTAATTATTTTGTTACCTTTATTGATGACTATTCTCGCCGTACTTGGATGTTTATGATGAAAAATCGTTCTGAAGTATTCTCTATCTTTCAAAAATTTTGTGCTGAAATTCGAACTCAATTTGGTGTTTCCATTAAAACATTACGCAGTGATAATACCCGAGAATATTTCTCTCAAAAATTTAACGAGTTTATGTCTTGTCAGGGTATTTTTCATCAATCTTCTTGTGCTTATACACCCCAACAGAATGGAATTGCCGAAAGAAAAAATCGATATCTCATTGAAACAACACGAACTTTACTCCATAATCAAGTTCCACTTCATTTTTGGGGGGATGCAGTTCTTACTGCTTGTTTTCTTATTAACAGGATGCCTTCTTCTGTTTTAAATAATCAAAGTCCTCACTCTGTTTTGTTTCCTAAACAGGATGCATTTCGTCTTCCTCTTCGTGTTTTTGGGTGACTTGTTTTGTCCATGATCATACTCCTGGCAGGGATAAACTTCAGCCAAAATCCATTAAGTGTGTTTTCTTAGGCTACTGTTGTCTTCAGAAAGGGTACAAATGTTATGATCCCATATCTTCTAAGTTCTTTATCTCTGCTGATGTTACCTTTTTTGAAAATACTTCTTATTTTCCTAAATAGCCAAAGCTTCAGCAATCTGTTTCCAATGTTCTTCCCTTTCCTGTTCTTCCTCCAGCTACATCTCGTCCTCTTCAGGTCTATTCTCGTCGTCCCACTACTAACCCTGTTTTGAATGCAAATATACACAGCCTAGTGACTCACCTCCTATTCCGGTCTCTCCTCCTGCACCAGTCTTGTCAAACACAGAGGCAGAAGATGCTCCCATTGCTCTTCGCAAAGGTATTCGTTCCACTCGGAATCCTCATTCTATTTATAATTTTTTGAGCTATCACCGATTATCTCCTTCATATTATGCCTTTGTTTCCACATTGTCTACTGTTTCTATTCCTAAGACTGTAAGTGAAGCACTTACCCATTCTGGTTGGTCTGCTGCTATGACTGAGGAAATGACTGCTTTGCATAATAATGGTATATGGGAGCTTGTTCCTTTGCCCCCTGGGAAGAGCACTGTTGGATGTCGATGGATGTACACGGTTAAAGTTGGACCAGACGCAAAATTGATAGGTTGAAAGCTAGGCTTGTGGCTAAGGGGTACACACAAATTTATGGTCTTGATTATAGTGATACTTTTTCTCCTGTGGCCAAAATAGCCTCTGTTCGCCTTTTTCTTTCTTTGGCAGCTATCTATCAATGGCCTCTTCATCAGCTTGACATTAAAAATGATTTCTTGCATGAGGAATTGACAGAGGAAGTGTATATGGAGCAACCTTTTGCTTTTGTTACTCAGGGGGAGTCTGGTTTGGTATGTCGACTACGTCGATCTCTCTGGTTTGAAACAATCAGCATGGTTTGGAAGATTTAGTGCTGCTGTCCAAAAATTTGGCATGCGACGAAGTGATGTTGATCATTCAGTTTTCTATCGGCATGGAGGCCATGGGAAATGTACTTATCTAGTTGTTTATGTTGATAATATTGTCATAACTAGTAATGATCATGAAGGGATTTCTCAACTTAAGCAGCATTTATTCAGCAGCTTTCAAACTAAAGATTTGGGAAAGCTAAAATACTTTCTTGGGATTGAGGTAGCACAGTCCAGGAATGGTGTTGCAATCTCACAAAGGAAGTATGCCCTTGATATACTAGAAAAAATAGGTATGATGGATTGCAAACCTGTGGATACTCCTATGGATCCCAATGTGAAACTTATTCCAAGACAGGGGGAGTCATTTAAGGATCCTGGCAGATATCGGAGGCTTGTTGGAAAATTAAACTATCTTACTATTACACGAACGATATTTCTTTTTCAGTAAGTGTGGTTAGTCAATTTCTTCAATCGCCATGTGATAGGAACCTACAACATGTATGCTCCAGCTTGAGGGGGAGTGTTATGATATGCTGCTGTAATTAGCTGTAATTAGCTGTGATTTGTTGCTGTAATTACTTTGATTAGGAGCATAATTAGCTAGCTGATTATTAAGGATTCTTCTTTATTAATTTCCTAAAATTGTATCTTTGTTGTACTATTTAAATCCCTAAAATTTGAGGGAATATGCAAGCTTTTTTCTTCATCTCAATCTTCTGTTTTCTCAATGATGAACAGAAATTATACGGTGGGAAAAATCACACAGTAATATCACAACTGTGTTAAGGTTTTTCTTTTCTTTAGAAAAATCAAAATAAAGTAACCATGCAAATGAAAGAAGCCAAAAAAGAAAAAAGATCAAACGTAAAAATAAAACCATATTCAAGGCTGAAAAAAACTCACTATATCAGCAGTTGCACTTTTTATGGCATCCATGTTAGGGAAGCATGAGCGCTTGCTCTGCAAAAAAAGAAATAATGAGCTACTTGAAGATGCTAATTGGCTACTATAGTTCTCTCTCATTTACTAAACTCATCTCAACCCTCTTTGACCCTGAATATGCAATAGAAGTAATAATTTACATCATGTGCTCTATCCTTTGCAGAGATGAAATGTACAATGGTAAACCACCAGCAGGATTTGCCATTGAATATTATGTACCCTCTATTTTGCACACAAAATGCACATGTGGAAATCAAGCTGTCATTTAATGGTATGATATCGCACCAAATATATAACTGGGAATATGCAAACTGATCTCTCAATTAGAAGCTAGAAAAGTAGCAGGGATGACCACCACATAAGATGCCCATTAGAAAAGTAAGACCATTACTTTATAATACACGCTATTTTGCAATTTGAAATCAAGGAGATTTGAGCGTCTTCTGCAATAATGTACCTCATACTGAAAATTCAAGTATCCAACCAACATTAATCATAGACAAAATTTACAAGTTCCTTTCCTGGATACACAAATAATTCTTGAAGTTGTCATAACAAATTTAATCAAAGAATTCATCTGCTTCAGAGAACTTGAATTTTAAAATCCAACACTCATTCACATTGTATAAATTCTCTGAAAGCCATACCAGTACATGTAACCTTCATTGAAGTTAAAACACTAGGTTAAAGGAAAGAAATAAAAAGTTACCAGAAGCAAATCGTGAGCATCATTAAGTTTGTATCTCCGAACCCAGAACATGTATGCCATCTGTAATTCATAACAAATAATCAATTCACTACTGAGGAGAGATTAATCAAATAACATTGTGAAAAAGCCAGGTTAGTTAAAAAGGCCAGAGCATGTTAAAATTCATCCTTATACCTCACATGCAACCTAATGCATGGCCATAAATAGCAACAAATCATAAGCCACTGGCTAAAAACATTAGGCCAAACAACAAAATATTTCGAAAATAAAACTGAAACGCATACCGCAACAGCAGGAGCTCTTCCTAGTCCAGCCGTGCAATGTACATATGTCACACCTCCATTTTGTTTTATTGTTCTGGACAATTTACTAACCACTGCTGGAAGCCGTATCCGCAAATCAAATGCGTCAAAGTCTCTGCTACATCAAATATCAAGTACCATATCAAGTTCCAAGAAAGGTGGGAAGGATCGAAAAAAGCAATAATTTGAAATTGATGAAAAGTGTATAGATTATGCACAATTTTTTCAGCGGAAACAAGTTTAATACTGCTTTTTTCTTTTTAAGACTATTTTTTTACTTATTGCTTCCCTTTTTTTCAAGTCGTTGCCAGCAAAGTAGAAGTAGAATATCACAACAGGAATAAAAACATGGTTTTTTCATGACTTGCCTTATCTCTGCACGCAAATGTTGAATGTCACCGCATTTGTTGGCATATTCCTGAATGGCACTGATATCTATCCCAAAATATCTGGATATAGTAATAAAGGTATACTATTTCTTACATGCTAAAACTTCTTGAGGTCTCAAATACTCAAAGAGTTGCATATCAAAAGGACCATACAAAAGAATGGAAAAACTAGGTGTTTCTTCTGTCTTTTTTTTTTTTTTAGTTTTCTTTCGGCAAACCTTAACTCTCAAATGTAACTTAAAGACAGATGTTTAGGATACTCCAGGTCTGGGTCCTGCTGTAAGCAATAGATGGTTTTCACTCCTATTTCCCGAAGTTTGTCAACATCTTCAGGAGTCTGCCAATTTGGAAACAAGAAAAACAAAATCAAAATACAAAAAATTAAAGATAAATTATGAGAATAAAAAATTGATTCATAATGTAGTTTAGAAAATGAGAACCACCTGTAGACATGATCCTACAATTAAATCTGGACAAATGAAGTTGTAGTTCATTCCTAGCTCATGCCTATAGGTCAAAACTGTACTAAAACACACAATAACAAATGATTAGCAGTTTTATAGATTTAAACCATTGAAGTATCAATTTAATCCATCTATTGACCACCAAAAAACCACAGAGGGGCAGTAAATTTTTGGTTCAATTGTATGACAGTCATCTCATGGTTAAAAGGTCTTAAGGTCAAGTCCCACTTGGAGAAAAAAAATACAAAAAAAAAAAGAGACCACGAAGGCCTAAATATAATCCCCTTTATAAAACTATGTCTCTTTGATCATAGTAAATATTTAATCTGATTCTTGATAATTGAGATGGAACGACAGCAATTTCGGACTTACCAGCACCCATAGCTTCTGTCATATTATGACTATATATCTCAGATTTTTTCTCGTCTTCCTTCACATCAGCACCTGTGTCAGCATTAGCTGCCGAACCAGAAATTGCCTAAAAGCAAGCGACAAAATCAAATAATCTTGCATCAGAAAAAAAGTTCAAATTCAAAACTTTTTTCAGGGTAAAAAAAAAATCAAAATTTAACAAATCAGGAAATCCACAAATAGCTTTCTTTAATTACTTTAACTAATAGAAAATCAACCAACAAACTGATCTTGTGTGATCATGTAAAATGTAATGTTCAGAATCATTTCTTTTTCTTTTTTATTGAAACAACCATCCAGAAAATCTTTTTAAAAATTTTTTTGAAAAAACATGCGTCAAAATCAGCATGGAAGAACCAAAATTATTATTAGTAAAGTATTTCATTTTAAATTCCTGAAATGTCAAAAAGTACTAATAAAAATATAACAAAGAAGGGTGTACAATAAGACAAAGAAAGCAAAGAATATACAATAAAAAATCTAATACCCAAAAGATATTTACTAAAACAGAACATTGAAATAAAAAATCTATCCATCTCAATATTAAATAAACATTTTAAAAAAACCAAAACAAAAAGGGAAAATCAAACAACAAATATAAAAAGAAAGTCGAAGAAAAACAATTTCAAATCTCAAGAATCTTCTTCTTCTTAACCCACCTTTACAGCAATACTTTGATGTAGATAATTCAAGTTCTCCATTCCCTAAAAAAAATCAAAATAATTAATCAAATGCAGCGGAAAAGCTAAATAAAATTTGATCCGATAAACAAGCTTTTGTTCCATGGTACTAAGATTATCTGCATGCTAAAAGGATTCAAGTTCGATTTACAATCACAGCTAAACTTACTAAAAAAAGTTTAAATCTATAAACACAATAAATAAAAAAATAAGATGAAATTACCACGATATTAACAGGAAAAAACAATGAAGACGAAGAAGGCGGCTTTGTGTGGTAGCATTTGAATCCTTGCAAAGGCAAAACAGAGGATCTAAAATGCCAAAAAAAAAATTAATTATACAAAATTATTGAATAATAGGAAAAAAAAAACTAAATTAAGTTCATAAGATATGTAATTTACCTTGGAAAATAGTGAAGGCAATTCATTAGTAGAAGAAGAAGAAAATAAAAATCTGAAAGAAGTGAGAGACTGTACTTGATTTTTTTTACTTTATTTATTTATTTATTTATTTATTTTGGGAAAAGTAGGGGGAAATTGGTTTATATAGTTTGCTTGGATTGGAATATAAAGAGGATTGCCTATTAAAAGATTCTCGAAAATGCCATCACTTCGCTGTTGTAGATGGGAGTACTTTTGCTATAATAATAAGTTGGGGGGCCCGCAGCACGGGATACTGATGTTGCGCACGTGAATTTCGGATCGGATTTTTCATTCATTCAACCCGACAATTAAAGCTAACACGGAAAATATTAAATTTAATTAAATAAAGGCTAAATACTGTGCATGGTTCCTAATTTTATAGCATTTAATTTAACTGTATAACTCTAAACATATATTTTTCATAATTTATAAAAAAAATATAAATTTATTAAATTATATCAAATTATATCAAATCATAAATATAAAATATATAAATATAATAAATAAAATAATTAGTATTTATTAATATAATATTTACTAGTAAAAAATAGATAAATACAGAAATAAAGTAGATAAAATAAAAGTTTATGAGTGAATAATTAAACTTTATCAGTTCAGCGGTTACATATACAGTTAGCGCTAAATAAATTAAGCAACTAATAAGATATTTATTCTTTTTATCTTATTAAAATTATTACTTTTAAAAAAATTATCCTATTAAAATTAAAAGATTATGAAATTAAAAAAAATTAATTTATTTTTTTAATTATATTTTTATTATTAATTAGTTAATTAATGAAGTTAGAATATAGTATTCTTCAAACTAACAGACTAACAATAATATTTTAGTTTATTCATAATTATTTTTTATAAAATTAAGAGAATATAATGATTATCTTAATAATTATATATGAATTAATGTAATTATTTTAGTGAGATAGGAACAATAAAGTTTAATACGATGATTTTAGTGAGACGGAGGTAGTAATAAAAATAGTAAAATTAAATTAAATTTTTTATATATTTTAATAAATGGTAAAAATAATCACCTTGAAAGAACTTAAGTTTTTTTTTTTGAAAAAAAAAATATTGCTACATTTTAAAAAAGGAAAAAAATAAAAGAAAAATTATAAGATGATGCATAATATAATTCTCTCTCCTATATACAAATAATTTCTTCCCACATCATGAGATTCACAATTTAATTATTGTTAAATCTCTTATTACTTTAAGGAAACTTTGAACTAAATATGACAAAGAAAAAAAATATATTTAGTATTTTAAAAAATAACTCATGATAAAAAATAATATATATTTCATAAATAGTAACATAAAAATTCACGAATTTAATCCTTACATTTAATTTTTTTCATCCTCAATTAAAAGGCTAAAAATATTTATTTAAAAGTGTCTAATATAATTTTTAAGTCCAATAATAATTGGGCTAGCAATATTAAATATGATAGGAATTTTGTTCAAGTAGAAGATCAGGAGAAAAAAGTTCTCTGTATGTTAATAAAAGAAAATATGTACAAGAGTGTTTATATACATAGATCAATGAAGTCTTCTACAAGTTTCTATGCTACTATGCTAACTAACTCCAGTTGTCATAACCAACTCTAACAACTTTAACTAATAAATATGACTCTTACATCCCACCCCCCTTTTCAAGTTGGAAAAGGTTGAGAAATCAACCTCAACTTGACAACTAAGCTTGAAAACTAGCAAAAGATAAAGACTTGGTGAGAACATAAGCTAGTTGCAGACCAGTGGGAACATATGATGGGGCAATAAACCCTTCCTTGTATTTGTTTCTCGTGATATGGCAATCAATCTCTAGATGCTTCGTTCGTTCGTGAAAAACAGGATTAGCTGAGACATGTATGGCGAATTAATTATCAAACTAAAGGGGAATAGGAGTAGAAATAGGAGTCTGGAAATTAGCAAGAAGATATGAGAACCATTGAAGCTCACACACAGTAGACCACATGCTTCGATATTCAGCTTTACAAGAACTTTGAGAGATTGTGTATTATTTTTTCTTTTCAAGAGATTAAATAGTCACCAAGAAAAACACAATAGCTCGTAAGAGATTTTCTTGTAATTGGACATGAAGCCCAGTCACTGTCACAAAAGGCTGTGATTCACATAGAAGACTTTGAACTGTAAAACAAGCCTTGACCAGTGGTTTTCTTCAAGTTGTTGAGTGTTGTATGTAAGATCTGATCTGGTCATGTTTAGGTAGAGAAGCCTACCAACCAATCTTCTGTAGCTTTCTAGATTGTCCAAAGGTAGAGAAGACTCAACAAATTTATGACGTTTGAGTAAAGGTGTGAGAGCTTCTTTGTATTCAACCATGCCAACATCTTTTAAAATGTCATTTATGTACTTTCTTTGAGTAACATAAATGCCCTCTGATTTTCTAAATATCTCAATCCCAAGAAAATATTTTGCATGCCCCAAATCTTTGATTGTAAATTGATCATGAAGAAACTTTTTGACCTCCAAAAGTGCATTATTGATATCAAGTTGATGAATATACCAACCACTAATTGCATACAAGGCCAAGAAAAATCTAATTGTTACAAGCTTTGCTACAGGTGAAAAGCCATCAAAGAAATCCACCCTAGCTTTTTTGTTGTATCCTTTGGCCACTAATCTGGCTTTGTACCTCTCAACACTGCCATCTGGATTAAATTTTATTTTGTACACCCATTTAGATCTTATAACATGCTTTCCTTTAGGTAATTCAGTGACCCCCCAAATTTGGTTCTCTTCTAGTGCTTGCAATTCTTTGTTCATAGCATCAATCCATACCTGGTGTGTAGCTGCCAATTTGTAAGATAAAGGCTCTGTCACATAGGCGATATTAGCCATAAATGTTTGTAAGATTCTGATTTTGTAAAAGTAATTAGAGATCAATTAAGTAAAATTGATTCTTCATCTGTATAAAAATAGATAGTTCAAGAGACACCTCAGTCTAAAGCTTCTAAAACTATTAGTATAGCAACTCAAGATCAGGATTCAGAATCAGTTGAGGATTCTCAACCTGACAGAGGATTCTCAACCTGACACTGAAGATCTTGAATCTTTCTGTAAAGATATAAACCCATAGATAAATCGTATAACACATAATCAATCTATAGTATGTAGACTGTCTGCTCAAGACTTAGGAATCATAGATAAACATAATACATTATCACAATATAAATATAATACTTCTTTAGTTTATGAATGGAATATTGATAGCCTGTCAGAATATAATATTCTGAGTCTTCTACAGCAGATGACAATGGCTGCCAATACTTATAGAACCCAAACAGATACATCAGATAAAACTACAGCAGAATTACTTATAGATGGCTTTATATGCCAATTAAAAGGATGGTGGGATAATTATCTCACTAATGAACAACATTTAGAAATATTAAATGCTATAAAGACTTATGAAGATAGAACATCTATATTAAATGAGTATGATGATACTATTCAGGATGCAGTGGCAGCACTAATTCTGACTATATCACTTCACTTTATAGGAGATCTTATTCACTTAAAGGATGAAAATATTGAATTACTAAGCAACCTCGGGTATAAAAAACTTAGCGATTTTCAGTTTTATAAAATAACTTTCCTAACTAGAATTATGCTTAGAAAAGATTCCAACTAAGCTTACTGGAAGAAAAAGTTCTTAGCAGGATTGTCCTTTTTTCTAGGAAAACAAGTTAGAAACCATATAAAATAGGAATATAAAAATCCCACTCCTTATGAGAATTTGACTTATGGTCAATTGATTAATATAAATTAAAAGGAAGGTTTAAAGCTCTGTCAATATATTAAATTTCAAAAATCATTAAAGTATGAAATGAGAAAAACTAAATAAGAATTGGTCTCGTTTTGTAAACAGTTTGATTATAGTATAACTCAAAAATATAAAGATTATAATGGACAGTATTCTAAAAAAATATGAGAAACCATATAAAAAATATAAAAAGAGTTATAAAAGAAGATATAATAAAGAAGATTATTATAAGAAATAAAACTCATATAAGTCTTATAAATTCAGAAAACTTAGTAATAAACTATTTAAAAGAAAAGATAAGTAGTTCAAATTATATAAAGATTTAACATGTTATAATTATAGTAGAAAATGACATACATCTAAATTTTATAAATTTGATAAAAAATTATAAGAATTAAATTTAGAAGAATCTGGATTAAATAAAATTCAGATTATTCAGATTATGAGAGTTATTCAGATTCTGAAGAAATAAATCAGATAGATGATATAAACACAGATACTAGCTCTAAAAATAGTAGTAAATTAATAAATATTTTAACTACAGAACAATAATCTATTTTAGAAGCAATAAAACATATAAATTATCCCAAAATTCAAGAAATATTTTTAAATAAAATATTAGAAGACACTAGTGATAAATCTAAACATTCAGTATTGTCTAGTATTAAAAAATAAACATATGATTTGACTATAATTTTAAATAAAAATAAAATAATAAAAAATAAATCAATAATGAATGATTTACAAAAGAAAATTAAAGAAATAAAAATGGAATTAAAATAATTAAACATTAAACAAGAATATGATTCACAAATAATAAAGTCTTTATTAAATTCTACCTCTTCTGATGAAGAATAAGATGAAAATAAAAAAGAAACTAATAATAATGAAATTAGTTTAATAAGTAAAGAAAAAATCCCTAATAATATAATTTTTATGTTATATGAAATTATATCGAGAAAATATTTTATAAAGGTAAAACTAAAATTTTTAAATAACTATATTAGAGAAACTATAGTCCTATTCGACAAAGGAGCTGACTTGAACTTATTAAACCTAACCTAGTACTCAAAAGGTTTTGGCAAGAAACTAATGAGAGTTTATCAGCTAAAGCATTTTATCTATTTAAGGAGTCATTTCTGAAGCGTGAAGCAACCTTCAAAACTCTCTCACTCTCAGGAGCTCTAAAGAACTTCAAGACTTAGATTGCCTCCTTTTTTTTCTTTCACATATAGACTTTTTTCCATATCTATATCCTAACTATTGTATATCTCTCCTGTAAGTTATAATTTGTATTTTAAAGTTTTTAAATTTTAAAGATTGTGTTGTATAAGTATACTCTGTGCTTGCAGCTTGTTCTGATCTGGTACATCAGAAACTTATTTTAAAGTTTATATAGTTTGTATTTTCATATAAATACTATATCTATTGATATATTGGATGAAAATCCAGAAATAAATTTAGGAGCTGAATTCGACTGGACAATATTCCTATTCGCACTAGGATGTAATAATTTCACGTATCAATACTTCTATATTTATGTTTTGTACATTTTTAAATATTAATAAAGTATTTATTTTCTGTATTTTCTACTTTTTTATATTTAATTTTATTTCTAATTAGATCTAAGAGTGGGGCTTTATGCCTAATTGCTTATTGCTATATTAAAATATGCTAAAATTATTAGTTTTCCCTTGCGATCCTTTTATAATTTGCTGGTATCAGAGCCCTTTTTTTAGGAGTGGTAGTAGATAGCTACAAACTTATTTTCATAATTAAAATTTTAATTTATATATCAAAAAGTGAATAGTATTATCTAGGATTTGGATATGCAATAATACCCGTTTAAGACAATGGTTAGACATTTAGGATAGTAAGTCAGTAGTCGCATCTGAAAATAATATGAACACACTTTAAAATCTATTTTTTAAATATTTAAATATGGAGCCATTTTTATGTAAATCTGCTAGTATAACTATATCTGATAACTCTGAGTCATCAGGAAGTAAAAAAATTATAAACAGAAATGAAGTAATATTAGAAGAGTTTAATAAAGCAATTGATAATTGGATAATACTTAACATAGATAAAAAACATATTTATAAAATTTTTGAATTAAATATATTTAAAAATAATTACATAATTAAAGCTGAAAAAAGAGATGTACAATTAAGTAAACCCTTTGAAAAGATAACATTATTATCTACAGAATCTATAAAGTACCATAAAAGTAAAAAATATAAATATATACATATAGGACTTGTACAAATAAGAATAAAGCATTTAACTAGGGAATGATTAAATACTAGTATTTTAGTAGTTGTTAGGGATGCTAGGTTTATAAATTTTAATGACTCATCATTAGAAACTATAGAAACCAGTCTGAGTAGTGGAGCTATCTCATTTGACTATTTTCTGATATAACTATATCCTTAAATGATCCAAACATATTAAAAAGTGTAGTATTAAAAATTAAAACTCATAATTATAAAATGCTTAAAGGATCCATCCAGTAGCATTAATGTATAAGATAAAGTATAAAGTAATGATATATACTTTTGCAACAAAATATATAATGAAACTAAATTAGGAGAAACTAAATTTTTACAAACAGACCTAAGTAAAGCTAATACAGTAATTTTCAAAACTATTCAATGGAAAGATATTAGTCTTCCTGATGAATGGGTCTTGGAAGATGTTGTTCCCCCTCCTAAACCAAAGAAAATAGTGAAGCCTAATATAGAAATCAGTAAAATTGAACAATATGAAGATGGTAAAGTTAAATTAAAATTTAATAGACATAGTATTAGCAGTATGTATTCTAACTCTTCCTCCTCTGTTTTGACAATAGATATAGGTAGAGCTTTATAATTACCTTCTGTTATATATGCTTCATATAAAAAAATGAACTTACACCTGTTATACAAATAGTAATAAAGCCAAGGTATTCTACTTCAGATATACCTGAAATTAGTAGTAAATTAAAAGGTATAGATTGCAGTACAACTATACCATATCTTTTTTATAATCCAATAGGAACCATGAATCCTTTGGAACTAAACCCTAATTATAATCAACATCAGGATAAAGAATAATCTCCTTCTTCACCTGAATCACCTACAACCTCCTTTATGACCAATAATGTAGAAAACATAGATAGAGAACTAAATGTAATTAATAAAGAATTTATATTTAAAAAAGATAAGATAGATAAAAAATTAACATCAGTAAAGAATTCAGATAAATTAAAAGAAGTAATGAATAAAGTAAAAGACTTTGAATCAGTAAAGAATGAATATATTAATTTTATAAAATAATATGAAGTTAATATGAAATTCTTTGATTGGTTTAAAAAAATTTATAAAAGAAAACTTAAAGCAGAAAAATCAATAAAATCCTATAACAGTTAGAAATAAAGGAGCAGAATGAAAAGTAAATGATAAAAGTATACAAAGTGAACATACACTTAAAGCTTTAAGTACATTTATGTATGGTAATAGAGAAATTCAAATTGCACCATTTAAGACTGTATTAGAAAATGACCCACAAAAAATATTAGAATAAAATAATTTTAGTAATGCACATTTATTAAGTATAAAATAACAGTTAAATAGAATAGAAAATTCTATTAAAGATAAAGAAATAATAACAACAGTTGAGAAAATTGTTCCAGATAAAAAAAATTAAAGTATCATATTTTTAGACCTTTTGACGTTTCAAAAACAGGACAAAAAGAAGTTAAATCTAAAGATTCTGATTTTATAAAAGTAATTAGAGACCAATTAAGTAAAATTGATTTTTCATCTGGATACAACATATAGTTCAAGAGACACCTCAGTCTAAAGCCTCTAAAATTATTAGTATAGCAACTCAAGATCAGGATTCAAAATCAGTTGAGGATTCTCAACCTGAAACTAAAGATCTTGAATCTTTCAGTAAAGATATAAATCCATAGATAAATCGTATAACACATAATCAATCTATAGTACCTAGAATGTCTACTCCAGACTTAGAAATCATAGATAGAACTAATACATTATCACAATATAAATATAATATTTCTTCAGTTTATGAATGGAATATTGATAGCCTGTCAGAATATAATATTTTGAGTCTTCTACAGCAGATGATAATGGCTGCCAATACTTATAGAATCCAAATAGATACATCAGATAGAACTATAGCAGAATTACTTATAGCTGGCTTTATACGCCAATTAAAAGGATGATGGAATAATCATCTTACTGATGAACAACATTTAGAAATATTAAATGCTATAAAGACTTATAAAGATGAAACACCTATATTAAATGAGTATGATGATACTATTCAGGATGCAGTGACAACATTAATTCTGACTATATCACTTTACTTTATAGGAGATCCTACTCACTTAAAGGATAAAAATGTTAAATTACCAAGCAACCTCAGGTGTAGAAAAATTAGTGATTTTCAATTTTATAAAATAAATTTTCTAACTAAGATTATGCTTAGAGAAGATTTCATCCAGGCTTACTGGAAGAAAAGTTTTTAACAGGATTACCCTTTTTTCTAGGAGAGAAAGTTAGAAATCATATAAAATAGGAATATGAAAATCTTATTTCTTATAATAATTTGACTTATGGTCAATTGATTAGTATAATTCGAAATGAAGGTTTAAAGCTTTCTTAAGATATTAAACTTCAAAAATCATTAAAGTATGAAATGAGAAAAACTAAATAAGAATTAGGCTCGTTTTGTAAACAGTTTAATTATAATATAACTCATAAATATAAAGATTATAATGGACAGTGTTCTAAAAAATATGAGAAGCCATATAAAAAATATAAGAAGAGTTATAAAAGAAGATATAATAAAGAAGATTATTATAAGAAACGAAACACATATAAGTCTTATAAATCCAGAAAATCTAGTAATAAACTATTTAAAAGAAAAGATAAACAGTTCAGATCATATAAAGATTTAACATGTTATAATTGTGGTAGAAAAGGACAAATATCTAAATTTTATAAATTTGATAAAAAAAATTACAAGAATTAAATTTAGAAGAATCTGTATTAAATAAAATTCATGAATTATATTTAAATTATTCAGATTATGAGAGCCATTCAGATTCTGAAAAATAAATCAGATAGATGATATAGGCACAAATACTAGTTCTGAAAATAGTAGTAAATCAATAAATATTAACTACAAAACAAGATTCTATTTTAGAAGCAATAAAACATATAAATGATCTCAAAATTTAAGAAAATTTTTTAAATAAAATATTAGAAGACACTAGTGATAAATCTAAACATTCAGTATTGTCTAGTATTAAAAAATAAACATATGATTTGACTATAATTTTAAATAAAAATAAAATAATAAAAAATAAATCAATAATGAATGATTTACAAAAGAAAATTAAAGAAATAAAAATGGAATTAAAATAATTAAAAATTAAACAAGAATATGATTCATAAATAATAAAGTCTCTGTTAAATTCTACCTCTTCTGATGAAGAAGAAGATGAAAAATAAAAAAGAAACAAATAATAATGAAATTATTTTAATAAGTAAAGAAAAAATCCCTAATAATATAATTTTTTATGTTATATGAAATTATATCGAGAAAATATTTTATAAAGGTAAAACTAAAATTTTTAAATAACTATAATAGAGAAACTATAGTCCTATTCGACAAAGGAGCTGACTTGAACTTATTAAACCTAACCTAGTACTTAAAAAGTTTTGGCAAGAAACTAACGAGAGTTTATCAGCTGCAAATAAATTTAAATTAAATATTCTTGATAAAGCAGAAGTCTCAATAATAGATAAAAATTTAAAAATATAGAATATATTTATTTTAACTAATATTTATCATATGAAAATTTTAGAAATACCATTTATGAATTTAATTACACCTTATTCTATTAAAGATGATAATGTAAGCTTTAAAGTAAAAAATCAAAAGATTATTTTCCTATTTATAGAAAAACCGAAAAAGTGTAATCTAAATCTATTAAAAGCTCACTCAACAAATGAATTACAAATAAATGCAATAATAAAGGTAAAGTCTGAATAATTTTGTAATTTAAAGAATAATTATTATTTATAAAAAATAAATGAACAATTAAATAATAAATTTATGCAAGAAAAATTAATAAATTAAATTAATAAATTGAAAAAGATTTATGTGTTGATATTTCAAATGCATTTTGTAATAGGAAGCAACATATGGTTGATTTGCCATATGAAGTAGGTTTTGATGAAAAGTCTATTACAACTAAAGCTCAGCCCATTCAAATGGCACCTGACAGAATTAAATTCTGAAAAAAATAATTTAGAAAATAAAAAAATAATTACGAAATCTAGAAGCTCATGGTTTTGTACTTCATTTTATATAAATAAGGTATCTGAAATAAAGAGAGGGATACGGAGATTAGTAATAAATTATAAACCATTAAATAAAACTTTAAAATGGATTAGGAACCATATTTCAAATAAAAAAGATTTATTATGAAGATTATATAAAACCAATATTTTTAGTAAATTTAATATGGAATTAGGATTCTGACAAATCCAAAATAAACCCTAAAGAAAGATATAAAACTGCATTCATTGTTCTATTTGGATAGTATGAATGAAATGTTATGCCCTTTATTTGAAAGAATACACTATCTGAGTTTCAGAGAGTGATGAATGATATATTCAATCCATATACTAAAATTTGTATAGTTTTTATAGGTGATGTATTAATTTACTCTACAACTATAGATGAATATTTTAAACATTTGAAGATATTTTTTATGGTAATTAAACAAAATGGATTAGTTTTAAGTAAAACTAAATTGTCTTTATTTCAAACTAAGATTAGATTCTTAGGTAATTATATAGAACATGAAATTTTGGAGCCTATAGAAAGAAGCTTAGCCTTTGGTGATAAGTTTTTTGATCAAATCCTTAATAAAGCTCAATTGCAGAGATTTTTAGGTTTCTTCAATTATGTTATAGAATTTTATCTCAACTTAATTAGAACTATAAAATCATTGCATGATAGATTAAAGAAGAATCTAGGTCCATAGACAGAAGTCCATACTGGTATAGTAAAATAAATAAAAGCCTTAGTAAAGACTATTCCCTATCTCTATATAGCTGACCCATTAGCTCCAAAAATAGTTAAAACTGATGCTTCAGATATAAGATTTGGTGAAATTTTAAAATAGATTAAAGAAGGAAAAGAAACTATAGTTCAGTTCTATTCAGGACATTGGAGTCCAACCCAATTAATTTATTCTACTATTAAAAAAGAAATTTTAAGTATTATTGTATGTATTTCAAAATTTCAATCCGATTTATTAAATCAAAAGTTTTTACTTCGTATTGATTGTAAAAGTGCTAAAGAAGTTTTACAAAAGAATATTAAAAATCTTCCTTCAAAGCAAATATTTGCTAAATGGCAAGCTATATTAAATATTTTTTATTTTGATATTGAATTTATAAAGTGAGTAAATAATAGTTTACCATACTTTCTGACCCGTGAATTTTTTTCCAAACAACATGGGCAAGAAAAATAAAAAAAAAACAAAGATAAAGAAACCCTAAAGCCAGACTCTCCTAAAGCCTTATTTGATCACTCAGATGAGATTACTAAAATCACTTCAAAACCTCCTAAGCCTTGGGCTGATGTAGTTATAGAGGAAGAACAAAAAGCCCAAATGAAAAAATGGGTCTCCCAGCTGGCCCAATCTCTAGAAGTGGTTAAAGCTCTTTTAAAAAATGAGACATGAACCTCCTCCAGGGGTTCCAAGTGAGAATGCTCCGATCCCGTATTTAAAGCAGCAAATTGAGATAGGAAAATCTTCAATTCCTAAAATCTTATCTCAAAATATTTCTAAAACTGAGTTAAATGTTTCAAACCCTTCTACTCAAATTGGTTCATCAAATTTTTCATTAAAATATTCTAAATCAGAATGTTTTACAATGAATTGGACATGAATAAATTTGATATGAGCCACCTCATACCGAATTTAACATGAATAAATTTGATATGAGGCTTGGTCATATCGAATGGGACATTCAATTCGACATGACCCTTAATTTCAGCTTAATTTAATATCCTAAATAGTTTTTTAAGGCAGTCTCCTAATAGGTTTAGGATTATAAACATCATTAAGCCCTAGTTTTCCCTATAAATACAAAGAAACAAAGAGGGAAAAGGCAGCCACAATTAGTAAATCATAAACAGATAGGGGCTACCATTTAAGAATTAGAGAGACAAGTAGTAAACAACTTTTGAGCGATCTGGAACCATAATCAACCTTTAAACATAGCAATAACCAAAGAGACAGAGATAAAACAAAACAAAAGAGGCAGAATTTGATACTCGGATCATTAACCCTCCAGCCAATAAACTGATTGATCCAGACTGTAGCAACTTAAAGCTTGGTTCAACACATTAAATTGGTGGAGTCGACAAACGCATGTTTGGTTTTCTTTAGTTAATTCAATTGTTTACTCTTACTAATTAATTCATTACATTGTCCCATTAATAAAAAAAAACAATACAGATTGTTCACAGTGACACCAATAACATGTATTTTCAAAATCCTAATTCTATATTAAACCCTAATTTGTATTTTCAAAACCCTAAATTCTATATTAAGCCTTAATTTGTATTTTCAAAACCCTAATTCTATATCAAACCCTAACTTTGCATGATTCAATAACAAATTGTATTCTAAAACCCTATTTTGTCCTAAAACACTAATTCCATATTAAACCCTAATTTTGTTTAAAACCCTAATTTTCAAAGATTAAAACTCTAATCTCATGGTTAAACCTTAATTTAATGATGGAACCCTAATTGTAATTGTTGATTTATTGTTATCTACTCATGATGTGTAAGATCTGTAATTTTTTAAAAATTAAATTAAATTAAATAAATTAAATAAATAATTCAAATAGAAAATGGAAGGATTAGATGTGAGAAAATGAATAGTATATGTGAAATATATATGAAATATACATAATATATACAAAAGTCAACTTTTAAAGAATAAAAGTCAAATGGCAAATGGCAAAATTATAATTATACTTTGTAAAATTAAAATTAATTAAATAATTTAAAAATATATTATTTTTGAATGGAAACGGTAAAATATGATTTTTAAAATAAATAAATAAATAATTATTAAAAATATTAAAATAATATATACATAAGGTCTTAATTTAAGTGGAAGGAAAGAGAAAAATCAAATTAATCTTCATTTTCTTCTTCTTCAAGAGGTGGTCGTACCACCATTAGAGACTAAGGGAGATTTCTTCTTCTTCCAAGCACCAAGGATTGAATGAATTTTCAAGATTCAAGTGGGATTTTAGTGTTTAGCTTCATAAATAGTAAGTTTTTCATCTTATTCTTTGGAATTCCATGAAGTTTTGAATATGTGGATTTTGGAGTTTTTATTGTAGCATGATTTAATTATTTGAATGAGTATGTATGAAGCTATTTTAATTAGTTATTAATGATTCTTAAGCTGGATTGAAGAAATGATTAAGTTTAAGTGGGGTTTAGAAGGAGAACTTGATTTAGGGTTATGTGAAATTTAGATTTTTAAAATCATGTGTTTCAATTGTACAAATAGATTCCAAATGTGTTTTTTTGGTAAATAAATAAGAATTTTAAAGTCAAATAATGAGTTTAATTAAGTTTAGTTAGAGATTAGATAAGGTAGTGTTGAATTTAGGGTTTTAGAAGAAAATTTTCAAATAATGGTTATTTGTTTGATTTTAATAGATAAACTATGTTATTAAATGCTATAAGTGATAAAAATATGCTTGGATTAACAATTAGAATGAGTTTGAATGAAGAACCTTAATTAATGAAGGTTATGACATTTTAGAATTTTGTATAAAAATGTGAGTTTATTTAATTTGATTGGTTAAAATATGTTAAAATATGTTTTTAATGATATAAATAAACTTAAATCACCAATCAAATTAGATAAAAATGGAATTTCAAAGTTAAAGTAATGAAAGGCTAAATTTTAAAAATTTGTAGGAGTGATGTTTAATTAGGGTTCTATGATTGAAATGCCTTAAAATATGTTCGTAAATATTTGTATTTGCTCACATTTTGAATAAGCATTAAGAGAAAGTGAATTGCCCAACCTTACTGTTGAAGGACAATTTGAAAGTGAAGGTTGGAAGGTGACTTTTAGCTTGTTTTTTTTTATTACTAATTAAGGTATGTACAAATTTTTGATAAATTAGATGTATTTGCATTAAATTTGGCCTAACACATTTTGGATAAAAAATATGTTAAGCTACTTGGCAACATGAACATTCATGAACATTGTGTTATAACATGTGAATTATTATGTATGCATTATGTGCATTATGAAAAGCCATTATTAATGGCTAAAATGAATAAAATGTAATTTATGTGCAAAAATGACCTAAAATTTTTTGGATAATGTGATTTTAATGAAAAATGACATAAATTGTGATGAAAGGATAAGATATGATGAATTAAAATGAGTTGACATTGATATAAATGACAAAAATGAGAAAATCAGGCAATGTGATGAGAAAAATGAGAAAAAGAGGCAATGTAATAAGAAAAGTTAATTATGAAAAATATGTATTATTTGTGTGCCTAGTATGTTATTCAATTTTTAGAGTTCTATGTTTTGCGGCATGTCTATGAGGTTATCCTCATTATTTGCCTTCGGGGGCTAGATGTTGGGCATCATTGATATATGATTTACCTTCGGGCTAGATGTTGGATATTACTATGATTTATCTTCGGGGCTAGACGCTGGACGTCACTTGCCTTCGGGCTAGACACTGGGTGTCAATATGGACCAAATTAGTAACTTTGGAATTTAAATGATGTATTATATTATTTGGGCTCATGCTTGTAAATGTGTTAATGTGAATTATAAAAAGATTGAAGATCATTTTTTAAAATGGAATTGTGTGCCATATTGTGAAATAACATGGAAAAATATTATTCATTATCATTGGTTTAAAGTGTTATTACTATCAAAATTTATACCACTAGACTTTTAGCTTAGCGCGATTGTAATTCATCGAGCGTGTTACAGGGGTGATCCGGTAGATCCAAAAAATTATGCTAAACCTGGTCGGGTCTAGACTTGAGATTAATTGAGTTACTTTTTACTACTTCAAGATCAGTGCCGGTTGCCATCATGTATATTTTTTATGTTATAGTACATTTTATTATTTTGTATATTATGATTATGTTTTTTAGTTCATTATATATTACAAAGGCTTTTTGGAAAAATTTTATAATGTGGAAATGTATATATATATATGTGTGTGTTTGCTATATATATGTATATATATAAATATTTTGAGAAAATATGGAGAAATTGCAATGAAATGTTGATTTGATTTATTGGGAGTGCATTTTTTTTATAGGTTGAGTTTTGTTGAATTTTTGGAATGTCCAAATTACAGATAAAACTCTGGTGAATTTTTTTCAAAAATTTTTATATAAAAATTATTATTTTGGAAATCTATAATTAATAAAGAATATTTTGTTTATTATTTAAATATACATTTTTAAGATGTTTGAGATTTTTAATTGGGAATATGAAAATTTTTATTAAACCGGGTTGTGGCATTCTTATACTTTATACGCGTATTTTACATATATCAGGTATATATATTATGTGTATATAAAGTATAAGGGTGTTATATGATGGATGATTTACTTTTATTTTGTTAATGGTTGAATGATTTAATTATACTTAGTTTGATTACTTTGATTTCAAGGATGTAAAGGTATGTTTTTACCTTGTGAGTGCCTTGTTTTATTTGATTTATTATTTATCTAATTTGAGTTTTGGATCATTGTAAATGACAATATATTTGGTGGGTGTCCTATTTTATTTACTTGTATTTTGGATATTGGATATTATTATAAGTGCATATTTTTAACTTGTATGGATACCCATTTTTATTGATTTATTTGGGCTTTCTTTGATTTCAATATAATAAATATTTGTTTACTTCTATTGCATGTAGTATGAATGGTATGATAATAAGTTAAAAAATTGAATAATATATAGACCTAAAAAAGAGGCCGGTTCCAATGAACTGGGAGCTATGAGGTGCTAGGTCATTCTCATCTTCCCCATGCATATCCAATTTTTTGAACCTAGTAAGGGTTGAGAATTCCTTAGGAATCGAGTCATCCACACCTTTTTTTTCGACCCTTTCGGGTGGCGACTCCATTTTCTTTAGGTTAAGGCCCATGTTCTCTAAGGCTCTGAGTTTAACAGTGCCGAAGTCGTAAGAGCCATTCCACATGGGAGTGGGGGTGAAAATTTTCGCTTACAGTAGCGACTCTACTAGGGATAAGAGAAGTTGATTCCGTTGGTCTTTATATTATTTTATTCTTTCTTATTATAATATTATCCATTGTATCATTTATATTGCATTGTGTGTGTGTGAATTAGGATGCATGTGTAACTCGTGTTATGTTATGTAAGGGATACCATACTTTCACTCAAGGTGTGGAGTTCGAGCATGGTATAACCGCTTATAGCCTCATACCTTTTGGTATATACTTACGATAAGAGTCTAAACTTTTCAACCCAAAGACTAAAACTCATGTAATTGACCTAGTTACTTTCCTCATGTTTTACCTAAATACTTGTTGTTTGACTATAATTAATATATCTTGGTTTGAACCATGACCTATTTGGTTTGTTCTTTTTCTAATATGACCGAATTATATTATAAGCTCAAAATAGTTTTATTCTATTAAGCCCAAAAGACCAAAATTATTTTTAAAACTTTTAAGATGATCTTTGGATATAAAACTTTTCTAAAATGGGTCAAAAATTCTTTTCTACCCCATGACTCAAGTACAAAGCCTAAGATTCATTTTTAAATAAACCTTTTTATAATGGGCTTTAAAACAAAACTATTTTTCACTTCATTCAAATTACACCTTTTTTTTTAACATTTTTCTTAAATGGGCTTACATCTATTTAGGGTAATTATGAAATACTAAAAATTAATTGTGGTTCTAATTTATAACAAGAATTGTTAATCGTGGTCCTGTTTATGACATGAATCATTAGTTTCTTTTCCAAATAAAAAATCTATTTATGATAATTTTTTTTTAATTTAGTTTTAATCCCAATTGTAACATAAAAGTTATTTTCAGTTGATCTAATTGATTAAGGCTTAATTAATGGGAATTATCATAAACTGACTTCTAAGTTTTAGAATACAACTATTGGTTAAATTGTCCGAGTGAATTTTTCAAAAATAAGATATCCCATGTTGATTTTTTGTTGACCACACACCTAAGAAAAGAGATTTGCCATGTATGTGTGGTTGGTATAAGATTGGAAGGGTCATTCCTACTCTTTTTGCTTGTTTGTTATTTATGCATACACAGATTGCATTACTTGGTATTGATTCTTTCTGGCTCACAGATCTGGAGCACAGCAGTTTAAGAGCTTACGACAACCTAACGTACGCCAGTAATGTAGAATCTAGCAATGACTCAGTCAGCTTTTCACTAAAAGTAATGGAACCTCAATAGATTCAAAAGATGGTGGATGACGCATTCAACTCTAAAATGGAAGAACTAAAGGGGGCCATAGTTGAGACCATGAAAAACTAGCTAGCTGCACTATTAAAAAATACTATTAAAGCATCTGTTAGTACTAAGAAGAAGAAGGACAATGGAAAGGCTAAGATTGACGAAGTGGCCTTTAATGATGACAAAGTAATGATTGACGATGAAGATTAGGCTCGATACTTTCAAGATTCTTAAGATAAGAATAAAGAAGTGAAGTTTGTGGAAAAGGCAACTATGAAAAAGACTAAAACATCGGATGTGAAAAAAGATGATTGCTGATTTAGAGAAGAAATTTGAAAAGAAGCTGAAGGTTGATGAGACGTCAAAAGTTGACAAGCTGTTTGAACAAAATGAGGAAGTCCCTTACAAGTTCAAATTTCCTTCCTTTGCTAAGTTCAATGGAACTGAGAATCCTCATCTACATATCAAACAATACATCATTGCCATGCAGTCTGCTTGAGCTATTAAGGCTCAGACTCTAAGGTACTTCATGCTCTCATTAGATGCTGTTGTGCAAAACTGGTTCAACACATTAGAGGATAGTACTCAAAAGAATTGGGATATGTTTTACAAAGTCTTCATCCAACAGTATGGGTATAATGTGAAATTGGAAGTTACTCTGATGGAGGTAGAATCGATCATGAAAAAACAAAATGATAATTTTGTTGACTATATAAAGAGGTTGAGAAATAAGGCTGCGCTGCTTAAGAAGAGACCTGATGATTATGACTAGGTTAGAATGATAGTGAGAGGTGTCCTGCCTAATCTTCGTGAAAGGATGTCTCACGCTCTTATTAGAGATTTCAAAGATCTTCTTCAAGCTGGCTTACAGATAGAAGAATGAGAACTAAAGAAAAACCATTTTTCTGGGAGAAGAAATGAGAAGGAAAATTATCAGTCTGGCAGTCAAGGTACACAGAAAGCAGTGAATGTCAATGCGACAACTATTCAAGTAAATAGAAGATAATTTTTAGAGATGAAAAAACCTCTGTCTTGGGTTTTCAACAAGTTGTAGAAAAAGAGATTATTACAACCATTGACTCTTCGACCGCTATACGATCCTCTGCCATCAAAACTTTGATGACAAGACTTTCTGTCAATTCCATCAAATGCAAGGACATGAGACAGATAAATATGCTTGATTAAGGCATGAGATCCAAGATTTGATCAACAGTGGCAAGTTTCCTGAGCCCAATAAACCCAATACCAAGAGCAATCTTTTGCCTAAATTTGGTAGAGTGTCGCCGCCAATGACCTTCATGATAGGGGGAGAATTGAAGAAAAGTTTTGTCTTATCATCTTTTCAAGGCATAGATGGTAAACAACTAAAGAGGAGGTACTACTAAGCAAGCTTAGACCAACTGCGGATGATGAGATGATTACTATCATTGACGATGAAAAAATTCTTGCTCTTGATATATCCAAGTAGATGAAGCATCTTCGACTCCAACTCAATAAAATTCCCTTGGCTTGTTTGGTTTTATTTCATTTTCTTTGGTGTTTTCTAGAATAATTATGTTCTTCAAATTAAGATTGTTTGAATAAATTATGTTCATTAAATTTTTATTTATGTTGGTCTTTGTTCATTTTGGTGCTCAACAAATGACGAATCTGGCTTGATATTCATAAATTAGTATATCTAAGCATCGTGATCCGAATGACTTTACTAGGTGAGGAAGTTGTTCTATAGTATTGAGTTATGTATGCTTACTTAGAGAGGGCCCATGCATAATTACCTTTGTCTATGTCTTAGTCAATCTTAGAACATGCTTTAACGAACTTTCGAGGCAAAATTAAACTCTGCTTATCTAAAAGAGAGATGATCTAGGCATTGTTTGATTAGCCAATAATTAGTATCCGCCTATTAATATCAATCCTTAGTTTATCTCTTTGAGCCTTCATAAGATTTTAGCTTACTTTTTATTGGCTTGTAAACCCAATAGCCTATCCTGAGCTGTTGTTACACTTTTGACAAGTCTGATGATAACTGAATTACCAAAGGGAAAGAAGATCAATGAGAAATATGTATTATCAAGACCATAAGGATAGTTAAAGTTTATCTAAACTGAACCTAATATCTCAAATCTATAACATTAGGGTAATAAAGGGTTCATCTTCACTGAAGCAAATTCATCCTACTCCACTCATTCATAGTCAGAAGTTTAAAATGGTATAACCCTCTTAGAGGTAGGACCTAAAAGTGTAATAAAAAAATAATAACAAAAAGAATGAAAAAAAGAGAAAATGGAAAAAGGAAAAAGGAAAAAGAAAAAGAGAAGAAAAAAGAAAAATAAGAAAAGGGAAGAACAATAGGGTTTTAAAAATTCATCCTAATAAGATCCAAATTTCTGCCAAGGAGACTAAAATCTAAAAGTCTTAACTTTTCTTGAAGCATGATTTCAAGTTTTGTCTTTTTATAAAGTAAGATTTTAAAAGTTGTTTTTTCTTAAAGCAATATAACAAGATGCCCAAAAGGTGAAGATGGAACCTCTAATAGTATATAATTCCAACAAAAAGTTTATAGTGTGAATATTTGTCAGTAGTGTCACATTAATTCTAATCTAAAAATGACCTTCATTTAACCTATGTCCCTTATAAGACCCCATTTCAAGCCTATTAAAGACTTATTGATCTCTCTTAAGTAGGTGGAGTCTATTAGTGGAGATTATTTGAATAAGCATGCATATGAGATAGACAATATTGCAATCTTTGGCCAAATAATATATATGTACCTATCTGAAGTATAATAATTCTTGCTTAAATAGAATTGATTTCCGAGTTTAGTATGGTAACTAGGGTTGTCATGTTATAGATATGTTAATTTAAAAAATCAAGCCCTGAGGTATAATGACACTGATTTGATAAAGCCAAAATGTGATTTGAAAAATAAAAAAAAGAGTGTTTTTGTCATACGAACCTTTATGTGTAGGGAAGTATGTTGTATTGTCATACCTTAGAGGATATATTGGGCAAAAGTGGGATCACTTGCAAGGTCATAACATGAAAAAGTTGGCAATCAAATGTATTAAAATGGATGTCTCTCGTGTCTCTAACTATGCTGTTTGGCCCCTACTACTCATGTTTTCATCTTAAAAATAAAGCTATAGATGTGTAGTCTTTTGCTGATCTAATGCAAGACCTGAATGGGCATCTGGAATGAATCAATGGGAGCACTTCAGCTGATCACCTCAGTTTGTCAGTCAATGGAACCACTATAGGTATTATTCATGCATATCATACATACGTGAGTATATCACAATGCATTTTGTTATCTTGTATTGCCCATTCTTTGTCAAAATGAATAGCAAAAATTACGAAGCAAATATTGAAAAGCAGATATGGAATTAGGGGGGCATGGAAGCCCATCGCTTGAAAAAGATCTAGACACTTTACAGAAACAGAGATGTATGTTTGTACAGGGAACCAAACAAAATACAAACATTAATCAGAGCCTGGATGGGAACAAAATCAGTGGTTTGAGCATACACAGGGGGCAAAATTTCTCCTTTTCAATCTTTAATTTTATGTATGTACAAAATATTTTCAGACTCACTTTAAATATTTTGCCATGCAGGGGGGCAAAGAGAGGATATGAGGGCTAACTAAAAAATAACTTATTTTTTTTTCAAAAAGGAAGAACTAAAAGAATGGAACAAGAAGAAATATACAAAAGACAAAAGATCAGTTCAGCTAGAAGAGTTAAAGCCAATGTAGGACAAATGTCCAAGGATAAAGATCTATTTTGAAGGGTGAAGACCCAATGTTCAAGGATGAAGATTCATTTTGAAGGATGAAGACTCGAATGTCCAAAGGATGAAGATTAATTTTTTGAAGGGATGAAGATTAATTTTTTGAAGGGTGAAGACCCAATGTCCAAGGATGAAGATTCAATTTGAAGGGTGAAGACCCAATGTCCAAGGATGAAGATTCAATTTGAAGGGTGAAGACCCAATGTCCAAAGGATGAAGATCCATCTTAAAGGGTGAAGAATCGATGTCCAAAGAATGAAAATCCATTTTGAAGGGTGAAGACCCGATGTCCAAAGAATGAAGATTCATTTTGAAGGGTGAAGACCTAGATGTCTAAAGGATAAAGATTCATTTTGAAGGGTGAAGACCCAATGTCCATAGGATGAAGATCCATTATCCAAAGGATGAAGATTCATTTTGAATGGTGAAGACCTAAGGTTCAAGGATGAAGATCCATTATGATGGGTGAAGACCAGATATTTGAAGATTCATTTTGAAAGGTGAAGATGCGATGATTGGGCAGAAGAGTTGAAGTTAATGGCTAGAAGAAAGCCAAAACTCTCAGATGACAGAAGGTCAGTACAATCTATTGAATAATGAAACAAATGGCTAGAAGAAAGCTAAAACTCTTAAATAACAGAAGGTTAGCAAAATCCATTGAAGAATGGAACAAGTGGCTAGAAGAAAGCCAGAGCTCTCATATGATAGAAGATTATCAAAATCCATTGAAGAATGGAATAAGTGGCTATAAGAAATCAAAAATTCTTAAATGACATAAGATCAACCAAGCTAGAAGAGCAAAAGTTGATCCATTTTTTCTTGAAGCATCTAGAATATATTGGGTCCAAAATCCAAATCCAGTCTCAGATCCTGAACCCAAATTCAATCTCGGGTCCTAAACCTAAATTCAGTTTTGGTTCTAAAACCCAAATCTAGCCTCGAGTTGAGAACTATAAATCCAATCTCAGGTCAAGAACGCAAATTCAACCTCGGGTCCAGAACTAAAACCTGTTCAAGTTCATCAAAATCAAGATATTAGAGTCGCTTGGTGGTTTTCATTAGGATATTAGAGTTGTCCAATAGCCAGTTGAGATATCAGAATCTTTCAACGGTCAGATATCGATACTTAATGGTTTCTCACTATAGGATATCCATCCTTTGGATTTCTGTTTGCTTGTCTCTGTGTTTTGTTTTGCAGGTGCTTGGTGTAAAATTTAGAAGCTATATCATTGCTTTTCACTATCTTCTACTAAAGTCTCAGATCATTCAAGCTGGGGTGCAAAATTGTAGACCCTTAATTTTGGCCAAGTATGAACTTTGTTCTAATTAAAAAGGTTGAATCAAGTTTGGTTTCAATCTTAAAGGCCCAAGTTAAATCTAATTCAATTTTAAAAGCCCAAGTCAAGTTCAAACCCAATTAAAAAGCCAAAACCAATTTTGGTTTGATTCAAAAGATAAATCGACCCAAAATTAAAGATGATTTTCCATTTTTCATGGCATATTCGTTATGAGCATGGCTCATAATGCATTGGACATGGATAAATTTGATATGAGCCACCTCATATCGAATTCAACATGAATAAATTAGATATAAGGCTTGGTCATATTGAATGGGACTTCCAATTCGACATGGCCTTTAATTTCAACTTAATTAAGTATCCTAAATGGTTTTTAAGGCAGTCTCCTAGTAGGTTTAGGATTAGTGAACATCATTAAGCCCTAATTTTGCCTATAAATACAAAGAAATAGAGAGGGGAAAGGCAGCCATAATTAGTAAATCATAAACAAATAGGGGCTACCTTTTAAGAATTAGAGAGACAAGTAGTAAGCAGCTTTTGAGCGATCTGGAACCATAATCAACCTTTAAACTTAGCAATAACCAAAGAGACAGAGAAAAAACAAAATAAAAGAGGCAGTATTTGATCCTCGGATCATTAACCCTCTAGCCAATAAACTGATTGATCCAGACTGTAGAAACTTAAAGCTTGGTTCAACACATTAAACTGGCGGAGCTGACAAATGCATGTTCAATTTTCTTTAGTTAATTCAATTCAATTCAATTGTTTACTCTTACTAATTAATTCATTGCATTGTCTCATTAATAAAAAAAATAATACAGATTGTTCATAGTGACACCAATAACATGTATTTTCAAAACCCTATTCTATATTAAACCCTAATTTATATTTTCAAAACCCTAAACTCTATATTAAGCCCTAATTTGTATTTTCAAAACCCTAATTCTATATCAAACCCTAACCTTGCATTTTTCCGGGTCTAAGCCCGTGTTCTCTAAGGCGCTGAACCTAACTGTGTCAAAATCGTAAGAATCATTCCACATGGGAGTAGGGGGTGAAAATCCCAGTTCACATGGCTCTTATTAGTGGAATATGTGTAATAGACTAGTGATCATTAGTGGCACTACTTGACTAACCACCTGCATTTGACTAATGGAAATGTGTTTGTGAAGGCACGGGTAAAGGCTCACTAACAACATCTGCATCCTGAGCATCATCACAATTAGCATCAGCAGTGATAGATACATTTGGTAAAGGACTTCTAGTAGAAGTGGAAACATCATTTATAGAGGGCAGAGAATCTAGAAAGATATCCTCATAGAATACATCTCTAGATATATGAATCTTGTGTGTCTCAACATCAAACACTTTATAAGCTTCCTGACCTGTGACATAGCCAAGAAAGACATATTTGAATGCTCTTGGACCAAACTTGTCCTTGTGAGGGGCCGTGTTAATGATAAAACATAAACATCCAAATGTTTTTAGCCTTGAATAATTTTGGTGTAGACCCAAATAAGACTTCAAATGGACATCTCCATTGAAGTGTTGTTGTGGGCAGCCTATTTATCAAGTGGGTAGCCATCAAGATTGCTTCACCCTAAAATAGCTTGGGTAACTTGAATTGAAACATGAGAGATCTAGCCACTTGAAGTAAGTGTTTGTGCTTTCTCTCCACCACTCCATTCTGCTATGGAGTCTGCACACTTGATCTTTGGTGAAGGATTCCCGAAGATAGAAAAAACTTCTCTACACTCTTCATTCACAAATTATGTTCCATTGTCTATTTGAACTTTTTAATTCTGTAATCAAATTGATTATGTGCCATAATGAAGAAGTTCTTAAGAGTACATGGAACTTGTGTTTTATACTGCAGCAAAAAAGTCCAGGTTGTTCTTATGTAATCAACAACTATTGTTAATACAAAAGGGGCAGAAGTCAAGGTTTTCTGTTTGTATAGACCCCAGAGATCAATATGCAGTAACTGAGATGTTGCATCAGAATGTATATTAGTGGATGGGAAAATAAGCCTTTGTTGTTTGCCTATATGACAAACATCACACACCTTGTCATCACCAAGAGAAGTAAGCTTTATTCCATCTATATGATTCAAAACAGTAGAAGGTACATGGCCAAGTCTTTTATGCCACAGGTTAGCTATATTACTTGTGCTCATACATGCAATTGATGATTTACACTTGGTATCAGTTACATCATCATGAGGTTTTATTCTATGATTGTAAATGGTCGCAGAGGTGGTATTAACAATGAATTTTTGTATTACTGAAGGTTGAAAGGATGATGAATCAAGTATATAGAAGGAATCTAGAGTATAACCTACATCTAATAGCTCTTTAGTCTTTTGGTCTTGTATCAAGAAATTGGTAAATATAAAAGTAAAGAAAACATTAGCACTCTGTATTGATTTCTTGACGGAAAGTAAGTTTTAGTGAAAAGAATGTATTAATAGAACATTGAAAAGAGTAATTCTGGGATGAAGAACAACATTGCCTATTTTGGTAATAGATTTGGTAGTTAAATCAGGTAAATGAACTGGTATTTGTATGTTTAAGGAAGTTATATTTATCATCAATGCATGGTTTGAACACATATGGCTAGAAGCCCCAGTATGTACTATCTAAGTACCAAAATTCATTGAATTATGAGCTTTACCTACAAAATTCATGGGTAGATTTAAAGCTACCCCAAAAAAGTTGGCAAAATCATTTGCTGGCAACTATTCTTTAACAATCTTGGCCATTTCTTGTTTGAGTAGGGTAGAAATCATCGAGCTAAGATTAGTTTGCTTGTCCTTTAACACCATACCTGGGTAATCAAAATTTTGAAGAAATAGTAGATCGATTTCTGATCCATTATTAGTAGATTGTGTTCTCCGTCCTCGATCCCTAGGATCTAGAACCTCTTCTTCAACAGTAGCTTGTGCCATGATTCAAAGTAGAGTAAGAAAATCAAAGTAATTGAATTCGCAGAAAAAAAAATTTACTCAAGAACCAAGTAGAGGATCAGGAGAAAAAAGTTCTCTGTATATTAATAAAAGAATATATGTACAAAAGTGTTTATATACGCAGATCAATGAAGTCTTCTACAAGTTTCTATGCTACTATGCTAACTAACTCCAGCTGTCACAACCAACTCTAACAACTCTAACTGATGAATATAACTCTAACAGATTTTTATAGAATTATGTAAAAAAATAAATCAAATAACAAAAATATATAATTTTTCTATGCCATTTCATAGACACCCTTTTTTTAAAAAAAATCCTATTTCAAAAATACCTCAAATTTTATAACTCCATTTCCTTTTTTTTTCTTTCATTTATTCATGTCGGCTCTCCCCTTGAAGCTTTCTTTGTTTCTGCCCTTTTCAACTAAGACTCATCTACAATAACTATTTCTTCTATAATTCACCATGTCTCTCTCTCTTTAATAAGGATGATTTTTTTTTAATTTTCTTCTTCTCCTAGTGAATACAATTACTGTTGAGTTTGAAAAATATATTTCTCCATTTATGATTTTTCATTCTATTCTATTTATATATTTTTATTTTTCACAATGTATTTTGAATATTTTTTTATAGCATATGTATGTTATTTTTTGTTACGTAAGGAAGAATGGGAGATACTCAAATGCTATAAGTTTAAATTTCACAAAAATAGACAATATTTTTGACCAACGTGTGTGTTTATTGAAAATGAGAATTGATCTTTCTGTCATAGTTATTAAGGACAATATTGGTAGGTAGGTATTTTTTTGGATACCATTTATAATATTATAGTCAGTGGCGTAGCCAGCAAGTTGTCGGCGCCCGGGCAAGGTCAACAGGTATAGGTATCGGCTGACACGCTATACTCCAACCATGGATGAAGTGCAAACCAATTACTTTGAAATTTTCTGTTAGTGCTTCCGATTCTCCTCGTCGGAAAAGCATGATTCAATGGTTGACAAGGACCATGAAGAACATACTTCCTCCTAACCTCGTCTCTAGCTTCGGGAGGATACTCATGTATAGGTATCCGTAATGCTGGATCAACTATAATATCATTATTAGAGGACTGGGACTCCACTCTTGCTCTCTTTCTACTTGCTTCAACAAAACCTATTCTATCACAATTTTGTACATTATCGGCTTCTACAACATTCTCATTATTTTCCCCTTGATTCGGAACTTGATTTGGATTTGTACGTTTAGAAAAATATTTTTCCATTTCCTATCTCAACAATTCAACACAAAAACAACTCAATTTCTCAAAATCAACAACCAATATATCAATAATTCAACACAAAATCAACTCCATTTCTCAAAATTAACAACTAATATCTCAACAAATCAACACAAAATCAACTCATTTATTCAAAATCAACAACCAATATCTCAATAATTCAAAGCAATTAACTCAATTAACTTAATTTAAAAAATTCAACAAACAATTAAAATTCAATGAACCTATAATCAATCTTAATTTTTAAAAGATATCAATATCTAAACAAATAAATCAATTTAACTCAACTCAATATATATTTCAATTACATCTCAACAAATAATATCTTAATCAATCAAACAATAAATACACATCTGTTATCAAAATAAGCTTAGCCTACATGTTTGCTATTTTACCCAGTGATACCAATACAATAATTTCTTCTGTTTCCTCTTGTATAAATATCATACAAATATATAATAAATAATGTCAATATTTTAACTTGTCAATACCATTATTTTCATTTGAGTTACGTATGCAAAAAAATTCATTTAAAATTCTATATGTTAAGTTTTATAAAATTGATTATATTCGAGCAAAAATACTCCACCAAAATTGACAAACTTGACAAAAATGAATTCTAGAATAATAAAATTGCAACAGTGACAAATTGGAAATTTAAAAAAAAAATTACAAAAATGAATCGCATTTTTCATTTAAAAAAAAAAGAGAATTCATATACATTTTTTTTTGTGAAATCTATTCTAAACTAAATGCATTATACATTCATTTATTCCAGAAACTATATGTTTAAACCACTTAGAATCCTGCTTCAAGGAGTTCACTAAGAAATGAATTCTCCTCCCTTTGAGATATAATTCTAAAAGAAAGAGCCAAGTTAATAAAGAAAAACAGAAATCAATTTCCAGATAGGACCAAGAAAAATTAGAGATATGATGACAACTGAAATTAATCACTGAATTTTTTTTTTGGAAAGAAAATTCCTTGCTTTTTTTGAGTGATTTGAAGAATTCACAATTCAATATCTGATTATATTTTTTGCTATTCGCAGCTCTTAAAGTATAATCTATTTTTATCAGCACCTTGATTAAAATCAGTGCTGCTGCAAACTCGACTACCAATTTTTATCAGCACCCTCATCAAATTCAGCAGCGTCCACCAGAAAACAGGTAAAAATTTTTTAAAAAAAAATCAGATACTAAGAGATCAAAAATTCTAACCCCAGAAAACTTACCAGATCGCCAAAGAGAGAGAAAGCAAAGCCAAACAGAGAGTTAGAGAGAGAGAGGCGTTTGGTGGGTTGCCTTTCTCTTCTTCAGGAGGAGAGAGTTGTTTCTCTCTCTACCATTTTCGCTTTTGATTTTTAAAAGGTAAGGTGTCCCTGCCAACGAGATCATTACTGATGAGAAGATTACGTGTCGATTTTTTAGTGGACACGCGTGTAATGTTCGATTTTCTTTTTATGTAGAGAGTTGTTTAATACATAATGCATATAAAAATAATGCATATAAAATTTTCTTTTTCTCAGCTAGGCCTAGGCGGCTGCCCGGGCGTGCCCAGGCATAGCTACGCCCCTGATTATAGTCAACCATGGATTGAGGTTGATCATGTCTTATTTCCCATAATTGTTTCTAAGATATACCATTGGGTATCAGGTAGACTTTGCATTAAGGACAAATGCATGGTGCGTCTACGTTTATGATTCTTTTATTCAGAAAAATTAAATTCTGAATATAGTGAAATCTATCTTATAGAATTCTCTTATCTCATTTTCTGTACAAAATTGGATTTTGTAAACAACGATGAGATATAAAAAGTGGTTGCGAGAAAAAGGGATATGTTGATTCATATGACATTGTTATGGTGAATAATTTGCTACATCAGACAAATAAGAATGTATTTATTTATCTATTTATTGTAATTTACTTTGAAATATTACATTTTGGCTTTATAATAGTTTGTTTGTTTTGCATTTTTATTTTTTAGTGACGGTAGCATATTTGTTGTCTCCTTTGCTGAGTATTTAATTGAAGGAAAATTATTCTTGTTAGAAATTTTGACGTAGAGTTGCATGGAAATAGATTGGTCGTCTTATTATATCATAATGAGTTTGAAAAGCAAGAGGAATGAATCGGAAACACCTCCAAGAAGGCTTAAAAGAAACAAAAAAAAAAAGAGGAGGAATAACTTGGAGGGATATCTAATTATTAAAGAAAATCTAAATATTTTTGCAGCTAATTACTGTAATATTTTTATATTTTATATATGTACTTTATATATATGGAGTATGCATACTATTCTAGAGTTTCAATTTTACTCAAACCAAAACTTAAAGTTTCTATTTGAATGTTTTTTAAGGTTTGGGTCTTATTAATTTTTTTTTATAAAACCTAGCTTTTTTTTTTTAATTTGTATGTATCTTAAATTTTTAATTTTTATACACCCTAAGTTTTTTTATAAACCCCTAGCGTTTAAATTTTAAGAACTCTAATATAAATTTTTACGTACCTAAATTTTTTTTTTTATAAACTCTAATTTGTATATATTTTACGAACCATAAATTTTTAATTTTTTTATAT
The DNA here is from genome assembly GCA_947685225.1 of Garcia nutans. NCBI lineage: Eukaryota > Viridiplantae > Streptophyta > Magnoliopsida > Malpighiales > Euphorbiaceae > Garcia > Garcia nutans. Next base: position 14,275,450 of record CANTUV010000041.1, read on the forward strand.
CCTAATTTTTTATGCACTCTTTGTATTTAAATTTTATGAATCCTAACATCAATTTTTATGTGCACTTAAATTTTTTTATAAACCCTAATTTACATATATTCTATGAATTATATATATTTTTAAATTTTTATGTACTCTAAATTTTTAATTTTTATGTACCCTAATTTTTTTTTATAAACTCTTTGTATTTCAAATTTTATGACTCCTAATATTAATTTTTACGTACCACAATTTTTTTATAAACCTTAATTTGCATATATGTTATGAAACATAAATTTTAAATTTTTATGAACTCTAAGTTTTTAATTTTTATATACCCTAATTTGCATATATTTTATGAACCATATTTTTTTTAAATTTTATGTATCCTAAAATTTTAATTTTTCTATATCCTAATTTTTATTATAAACTCTTTGTATTTAAATTTTATGAACCCTAATATTAATTTTTATGTACACTAAAATTTTTTATAAACCCTAGAATATATTTTTTGCACCATAACTTTTTTTTTAATTTTTATGTGCCCTAAATTTTTTAATTTTTATATGCCCTAATTTTTTTTACAAACCCTTTGTATTTACATTTTATGAACCCTAATATTAATTTTTATCTATACTCAATTTTTTTATAGGCCATAATTTGCATATATTTTATGAATCATAATTTTTTTAATTTTTATACACCCTAAATTTTCTTTTGTATTTAAATTTTATGAATCCCAAAACTAATTTTTATGTACACTCAAATTTTTTTATAAACCTTAATTTGCATATATTTTATGAACAATAATTTTTAAATTTTTATGTGTCCTAAATTTTTAGCTTTTATATACCCTAAATTTTTTTTATAAACTCATTTTATTTAAATTTTATGAACCCTAATGTTAATTTTTACGTACACTCAAATTTTTTATAAATCCATATATTTTATGAACCATAATTTTTTTAATTCATAATTTTTTTTAGTTTTATGTCCCCTAAATTTTTAATTTTATATACTCTAATTTTTTTTTATAAAACATTTGTATTTAAATTTTATAAACCCTAATATTAAATTTTATGTACAATCAAAATTTTTTATAAACCCTGATTTGTATATATTTTATGAACCATAATTTTTTTAAAATTTTTATGTACCCTAAATTTTTAATTTTTATATATCCTAACTTTTTTTTATAAACCCTTTGTTTTTAAAATGGTGGCGACAACGGTCTTATAACATGTTTGTGAGAGGATTCATTAAGGAGTATGCCACATGGGTTGCTAAAGAGACTTTGAGTCTTGCATTAGGGATGCCGATTGGAACTAAGAAAAAATGAAAATTGAAAAAAAATTGTATGTTGCTAAAAGTTAGTTATATGCTACAAAAAAGCTTTATGAAAGATTAGATAAGCCTATTTCTGTTCATTTTATGGTTATTTGAATTATGATATATGCACTTATAAACTTATTTATATATTGTGTTTATGTGTGTTTAATTAAAATTGTTTAATAATTAATATTAAGTTAATGATTTATGAAATATTGCAATTATTGACTTGATTGATGAGGAGCAAGTATAATCAGATCATATAAATTGGTTTTATAGATTTAAAAAATTAACTCGATTCATAATCCTACTAGTGAATACTAATATAGTATATTAAATTGGTAAATCATAAAACAAGTTAAGCACATATTAGTATTCTTGTGTCTTCATCAGGCATTTGATACTCATATACGTAGCGATTGTCATTAAGGACATTAGCTGTTTCTACCTCAATGAGTTGTCTCCTAATTGCAGATGCTTGATCTTTAGCTAGTTTCAGCATAAAATATCTTGACTTATGAATCAACATCCGATTATTTTTCAATTTGATTCTTCTCAGTGTAACTTCATATGTATAAATATTTGTGTTTGTCATTAATAATGATCTCTGCCTAATGATTCTAACACCTAGTTAGTATAGATCCACAACTAATGTGTCAGCCTCCCGTACTTGAAAATGCCATTCAAGAAATATTCCCGCATAATACTCATTTCTATCATTATGTCTTTCTAACACATAGTCATCATGAAAATACAATAGTATCTAAATTCGGTCTCTAGCTCCTTCCATCAGTTCATGAATGCATAATTGATTAACATTAGGTTGTTGATTTACACTTATCATTATTTAATTAATAATATATCAATGATAATGTAATGTGATACTGTTTTCTATCTATCACTGTCAATTTAATTTATAGTGATGTCATTTCATTAAAGTCATGTGATTATGTGTTTATTGAAATTTTCTTTTAAATTTTTAAGTATTAAAATAACTAGTTTTTGAATAATAATTATGGTCGTTTGACTCCTATGCAGGCATGTCAGGTTCTCAAACACAGTGGGATTTCATTTACCTTAGCCCATATGATCCATTTGTATTGCGTTTATAAAATAGTCACAGATCCAAGGCAATATGGCATGGGCAATTATTAAATAAAAACTCATTCTGTTTATTTTACAGATTGGCAATGAGACATTCAGTTATAGTTGTGGCACCTCAGTCATGCACATAAACGAAGTAGACCATGCATGATTCTATTACTACAATAAAGTGAGTTTTATGGCATGATTCGTATGGGATTTTTTTAGATTGATTGGCACCTAATTATAACATTAGTTGTGAAATGGAGATCAACAATGCTTACTTTTCATCTATCTATGGGAGAGTGCACAATCACATTGTAGGATGTGGCACTCCAAATAGGATTATCCATTAAAGGTTGTGCACTTATTGGCCTCACTCACGACAGATGGGATGAGATTTGTGAGAGACTTCTTATGGTTGTTCGTCCAGATTATGCTAGGAGATAGTCATACATGAAGCTAATTTGGCTGAGAGATAATTTTACAAACATTCCTGACACATTCGTTCCCTTGTCTTACTCATTATAAGAGGAGACTATTTAGGGACAAGAATATAGTTCTGGTTAATTTATAATTTTTACATTATCTAAAGGATTTTTAAACCACTAGACAGTATAGCTGGGAAGCCACATGCTTAGCATTTTTATATAGAAAATATAGAGAATTATGTAATGCAACTAATCCATCAACAACGAAGATTCTTAGCCCTTTATTTTTATTGTTGTTATGGGCCTGGGGTAGATTTCCAATTATTCCACTCGAATTTATTAACCTGCAGATTCATGAAGACGCACCTTTTGTCCTAAGGTAAGTTTTATTATGATATAACTAAATTGCAATTAACTTTCTCAAATATTTAAAATTACATTTAATATTTATAGGTAGACTACAACTAGAACAGTGACAAACGTGCATACACATACCCTAATTCATATGCGGTACACCTTTGATCGCATGGATGACGATGATGTATGTGTAATCACATTTTTATTTATTGTAATGTGATATTTATATAGATTCATTACATACTCTAATGTATTTCATTTTTTGTATATTATTTGGAAGCCATACAATTCCAATGTTCTCTAAATGCTTCTTTATTATTGTCTACAAGGGCATCAAATTTAGAGAGTGTTTGTTCCACTAATTTGAATTTATATTGTAAACTGGCACCAACTCGGTAGAGTAATGCGTCAGTTTAGGCTTTACTAGCCCATCCCTCACCCACCGCGTCAAATGGATGATCTGCATAAAACATATGAATGGATGAGGAATGGCCTGCATACCATCAAAGATGGATTGCGATATGGAATAACAAGAATGCCCGCATCATTTTTGGCACCCTATTAGATGGTCCACTTTATTATCATTCTGACTATTTAGAATGATATAGGTGTATTTCATGGCATTGGATTTCCCATATTGGTGGTGCTATTGGATCAGTGGTAATTTTTCTTAATCAATTAATATTATTTTAATTCTCATATTTGCATGATGTGTCATTAAATGTATACTACAATTAAATTTTCTAACACATTACAAACTAATGGAATTGAATGTATATCATTAAATGGTGCTTCTCATTCAGTGCTTCTATTATTGAATGCGTAATATGAGTTATATCACAGAATGTAAAGTTTGGAATGTCATCAACTTTAGTATTTACGCAGTAGAGTTCAATACTAGGACGTTCATCCTCATACAATATACCTACTTCAAGGTTCTTTTTGGGCTCCACACATGAACTAATACTAGCATTTTATCCATGGTGAGGAGCACTAGATCATGACATCTCAGTCACACTCTATATTTTTCTCACTGCAATACTCTTAGGGTCAACATATACATACACCATCAGAGTTGATGGTGTCGACATTTCATTTGCATTGGTCACCATAACCATCTAGTTCTATATTGCATCAATGTAACACGTTTTTATTGACCCACCTCTCTATAGTGGATACGTTGGAGATACCCTTCCTATTTCTTAGTATATTTTACAAGAAGCTCCTAATTCAGAGCATGATGAAGAACTCAATCCTTCACAACATAACCTACGGGGTACTACATTCAGAGATGCATGAGCAAAGCACACAAGACGGCCGCTGACAGGATGTGGAACTTAAATATTTGTACATTGTTATTTATAATTTAAAAGCATAATTTTTTATGTTCTATGTAAATAATTCTGCTGATGCTTAATTTTAAATCAAATATGATTTTATAAGTAAATAGTTATTATTAAGTTATACAATATATCAATTTTAAAAGTAATCCTATATTATTATATAATGTTTAAACTTGTAATTAATGATAAAAAATTTTATCAAGCTTTGTCATCATGTCAAGAATAAGTCAATAACTTGTTGCATTTTATATCTATAAAGAAAAAAGTATGGATTTTATATATGAAATAATATTAATAAAACAAACATATAATGGATTTAACAAAAATATTAACTTAAAAAAGATTTGTTTCATTAATATCATTTTATCATTATAAAAATTAAATATTTATTTTTAAAAATTTTTTATTTTAAATTAATTATTTTATTTAGTTGTTCAGCATGAATCATAAAATGGGTACAACAATTGCAGTTTTTCTACTAAGTATTTAAATAGATACATGCCTTGAAATGTAATTAACATATATATAGGAATGACTCAAAGATTTAGCGGGACAATAATTTTAGATTTTCAATACCAATAATTATTTTTATACAACTAAATGTAAGATAGTCAGACTTTATAAACTTTAGTCATGCTTATTCCTCATCACTTAAGTCAATATCCGAGAGGCATTCATGTGAATTTGAAATATTAGTGAAAAGTACTTATTGGTATTCAACACCAACATTGTGGAAATCTTTCACACGCATTTTAAAAAACTTTTGGTTAAGTATGATCTTAATGTAATTGTTCTCCTCATAAATACGATATATGATGTTCGTAGCTCATTCATACTTGAACATGGTATATTAAATGCACATGTATGAGGAACTCAAATAAAAACTTCACATGCTTCTTCTTAAAATATTCATAACTATTACAATTGAAAAGACCACTCATTCTTAAGCTAATTGTAAACAACTTCGGCATTGTGCATGTTGGGATCTAAAGGATACACAAATTTGTCATCCAACACCCAATGATGTTCAGTAACCTGAAACATATCACCAGGAGTGTAGCTTCTTGACATGTAATCTAATAAAAAAAATTAAAAAAAGATGTTATTTATAGTATAATGTTTCACAACATTCAATACAAATGTAAATAGTTACATTTCACGACATTAGTTAACAACATTTTGGCAAGTAAAATGACAAATATTTAATAAAATTATTATCCTCCGTGTCGCTGTAATTTGATACGTCCTCCTCATATATTCCACTGATTCCTATGGATGGCTCCATGCCTAGAGACGATGTATTCGAGTCATTTCTTGCATGGAATTTGTCTAGTTGATGATGTATTATGTTGATCTCTACCAATAAGCGGTGTATCAATGTCTGCACCTCTTCAACCGAACCCTTTGGTAAGTTAGCAGAACGAGCTTGTGGAATTGGCATATTAGGGTATCTACAATAATTTTTCATTTCACATCTTACTTCCTACAATCTTCCTAAATTCGGCTTTGTTTTAATAACTGCATTGCTAATTACCTCATAAATGTTTTTGAATGTTTGTCAATGAAAATATGATTCGCATGACCTTGGTCAAGGTAGGAAAATGTAGGAGCCATTCTAAATGGTTTTTTATGGTCATAACAAATATTGCCATTAGGATCTTTATAACTATCAACTATGTTGCATTTATAGCTAATTTTCAAGTTGTGGTGGCCTGATCTCTATTTTTCTCTGAATAATATGAATAAAATTAATAAATGATATAATTATTTACAAAATTTCAACTTAATACTTCTTTACTAAATAATGGTATATATTACAACATTTAATGCAACTTATGTTGAACATTGATTAGTGTTATGTCTTATTTGACCACATTTCCTACAACATACATTTTTGGTTTGTCCATTTTACCAATCCATCTCATTTTTTTATAGATATTCTTGGTCGACCCTTTTTAGGCATCCATTCTAGATTAGGCACTAAAAGATCTTTAGTTGCATTTGGCCAATAGTCATGATCTGGAAACAGGTGGAAGTGAGTTGCCTAACATTTATTCGTCTCGGCAAGAACATAATTGGGCAAAATGTAAGTTGTGTGATTTAACACATTAGAAACCAGCAATGGCGTCAAAACATGGAATCTTACTATTTTGAAACTTGCCTTATGAACAAGATTTCTTATATAGTTCAAGTGTATGCACCTTGCTTTCTTTTCTTCTTGAGTTATCACAAGCCATTTTTATTGAGAATATGCCTTTATCACTATCAAAATTGCTAACCTCATGTCGATTTTTCTTTCTTATTTGCTTTTGCATCACTAATTTCTTTTGCATATTGAGTGCGACACTGATCAAATAAATATATCCACCAGTTTAAAAAAAAGGCATTTTAACTAGGGTGGTAATTGGCATCCCTCTAATTTTAAGGTACAATGCATTCATATATTATGCCATATTAGTTATCATGTGCCCGCCACCATTATGGCACAATGCCCACTTTTTTTCAGAAGTTTTTTTTTAACTATTCAAGTGTTTTCGAATGTATATCACTACTTTTTTTCCAAATGCTTTTCAAACTTGCACACTTGATTTTCTTTAGCTACAATACAACAATATCAACACATACTTTAAAATAATAATCATAATCAATAATGAAAATTAAGGTCATATTAGTTTATAGATCGTATCTCCTTTTTCTATGAATTGTTTCATAATAGTGTTCTTGAATTCAATGTTGCAGTTACTGACAACATAACAAATGCAATATCTATGCTTGGAGTTCCTCCATATTAGATCATTCATTGCATGCTTAATTCTAACATGCCTATCAAATATAACACAGATGTCATTCGTATTTTGACAGATGTATTGTCGTATACATTGCATGAAAAACATCCAGTTGCACTATTTTCCTTTGAACAATTGCATATGCAATAGAAAATATACTGCCATCGCCATCAAAGGGTTATGTAGTTAGAATCACACGCTTATATTTTCCATGTAAGGATGTCCCATCAAGTGCTAACACTAGAGCATAATTCACAAATCCTTCTATACATGGTTTGAATGCCCAAAAGATCTATTCAAATTGCCTAACACCTAAAACAAGTCTATTATTCTTCATAACTTTAGGATCTTTGATTTCATACCTAAAACTTAGGTTAGAATGATCTCCAACTAACATCCATTGCCTAAACAACTTGTAAGATTCATCCCAACCCCCCCCCCCCCCCCCCAAACAACCTTTTAAGTGCCTTTTGTTTTGCAATATGTGATTTCCTATAAGATACAATGGCATGAATTCTTTCCTTTATGAGTGCAATTATAATTGCAACCTTCATACTGAATCTAATTTAATCAATTCTACTATGCAACTAAAGATGAATTGGAGTCTAAATTTATGTGATCATGCGACTCCATTGGAAAACTACAAGTGTGAGGGCCATTATATACCATTATCTCCCATCTTGTCCTTTTTTCTTGTTGCACGTATTCTTCAATTGCACCCACCCTCATCATGCTTACATATCAATGCAAAGAATTACTTTTTGACTCTTCAGTTTGAAATTGACAGTTATGTCCAATGGAGTACTCCTTAGTGGCCATCTTTACTTTATTCTTTGAATAAAAAAGCATGCCTTTACAAAACTCTTTTGAAATACCCTATAATATTTTATGATCACTAGAACCATCAAAATTCACTCGTAACAAAGCAATATCAACATTCATGTATTCAGATGTTTGAGAAAACAAACTAGGAATGCAATGTTGATTTGATGATATGGGTGACATCAAGTCAATAGGTGACAATACACTTGCATTTGCATCCTCATCATCACCCGAATTAAAATCAACTTCATAATCTTTATCATCATCATCAATATCATTATAATCTTTAGATATGGAGCCATTGTCCTCATCATCATCTCCTAATTCTGAATCATCTCGTTCGGCATCTTCGTCATACATCTCTTCCACCTCATTATAGTCATGTTGTCCCCCTAATATTGCGTCATCCTTGTCACACAAATCATTATCACCTAGTTCATAATCCATGTGATTTGGAGGAATAACATTATCAAGGGTATTGTGGATGGTGAATTCCCTAGTATACTCAACATACAATTTGATGCTTTGCAATCCTTGAACTTGACTAGCTTGGTTAAGCACCATACTCTAATCATCATCATTCATAATTTCTATATACCGAATCTTAATCTACCATACATTGGAAATGGATTCCAAAATTGTATTTTACTAATTAATTGATTTTCATTCAACTCCATTGCAAGTCTCATATTACACATTAGTGAGTTGAAATCCAAATAAATGTTATTAAGTATCTGCAGCCAATTATTGTATTCAAATTCGTAATGAACTCCAATTGTAGTTTCAACTACTCGCCCACCCTAGTGAATAAGTATTGTGTTAGGTACCGTCATGTTTCCTAAAAAAAAATTAAATTGCATCATTTATATCTACATTCAAGACTATATATATATATATCTAATTGTGCCTAATATAGTCATATTAAATCAAATATAATCAAATAACATATATATGTTATATGATTCAATTGAAATATTCGATTAAAAGTTTCATCTATAGAATAATATAGCTAAACAAGTGCAAGTAGAAATATCTATTAATTTTATGTGATGAAAATGTCAAAAGTAATTTCATATAATCCAAAAATTAATTTTATAATTTGAAAATTTATGTATAATTAAAATTTTTTGTCTCTATTCTTAATTTAGCAATTAATATTTTTTTAAACCAATGCAAACTTCATGATTAATTAATTTTAAACATATTAAAATGGCTGAAGATTTTGTTGCATCATTTATATCGTCACTAATTCATCGTAAAATAATCAATAAAAATATCTCTTGCTCAATTAATTTGGGATATAAGAATGAAAACAATAATCATAATAATTAAGTATATATAACTATAATTATGATTATTTTTACTCCTAATAAATATTATTATTATTTCAACGTATATATTCAAAATTCATACTTCTTAGTTATTCATATAATTAATGAATATGGCTAAGAAAAATTTACATGTACCTAAACTTTTTTTTATCCTAATGAATGTTAAAATCATTTCAATATATATATATATATATATATCAAGATTTAACTTTTTTTTCTTATTCATGTAATTACTACTGAAATATATTTAAAAACTCTAATACTTTAAATATACTTTAGCTAATAAAATAAAAACTTTAAGATATCTAGTTAAATGAAATATTAAAAAATAATATTAATTATATTATTATTTTTCTATTAAAATAATTTTATATAATTATAGAATAATTTTTTCAACACATAATCTTACATAAAAATTATTATATAAATTTACCCTATTTAATTTTTCTTATAATTTAACCCTATTTAATTTTTCATATCACTCCAATTATAATTATTTTTTATCCTAATAAAAAATTTATTCATGTAATTAAAGAATATGGCAAAGAAAATTACACACATAAAAATAAAACTAGAATTGCTTTTACTTCTAGAAACTAATAACATTTATACAATATATATATATATATATATATTAAATCATTAAATTTCTTAAGGGTTATATTAATAGGTGTCGTATTGGCACCTGTTAACCATGTGTTAGTGGACTTTTTCCATTAACTTTTTTTTTATGTTTTTCATAAAATTGTTGTACAATTATTCATTGTTAGTGGGTTTTTTTTGTTGATTTTTAGTGGGTTTTTTTGTTGATTTCCACAATTACCCTCAACAACAACAATTTAAAGATTGTCATTAAACAACATTGTGGTTGTTTGTCTTTTTAATTTTATGTTTAAGCAAAAATACTGGAGATCAAGTTGAGATAATCTAATATTTTTCTAATGTAAGTTACCTTTTTTGATAAAAAAAAAATAATAAATATACAAGATTATATACATAATCAGTTTAAAAAAAGTAAAATAAAATAAAATAACTAAATCAATCATATAAATTAAAATTTTTTTATCATATTAGAAAATTAAACCAAATATTATATAAGAAAAAAATAATATATAAGTATCAAGTTATACTATTATAAACGACCAAAAAAAATATATGCTATTATAGGTCTTTTTAAATAGCCAAAGAAGAAAATGATTGAATTATGAGTAAACACCTTGCAAAAAAAGAAAAAAAGAAAAAGAATATATTAGTTCATAACGTTAATATAATTTCTAATACTTCAAGGTATATATAGGATTCAAACTAATATCTGCTGCAGTAATCTTTTTTTTCTTGTTTAAAATTGTTTGAATCAACAAAATTCTCTTTGTTCGAACATGTTGTGATATTATGCTCAGACTTCTTACAAAATCTACAAATCTTTGTTCCATTAATTTTCATTTGGGTTCCTAATTTGAATCCACCTTTCATTCTCTTTTGTCTTGGATGACCTTTTATCTTTAAAATTGGAGGATAAGTAACAAAAGTAGCACCATCGAACATAACATTGGCACTATCTTGGCTCAAAACTTCATCCATCGCTAAAGTTTCTCTATAAAGTACCTTTAAATTTTCCTCCCTTGATGATGAATCTTAACGCCAATGAGATGGTAAATATTCAAATGGAATTTCATAAAAATCCTTATGAAGAAATATACTTAATATATGACAACAAAGAATGCCCCAAAATTTAAATTGCTTGCAAGTGAAAGTAGCCAACTTGCCATCCCAATAAAATTTATGCCCTTGACTCATTTTATCCTTATAATATTGTACCACAAATTCCCTGTCATGATCTTTTATAATTAAGTAATGAGTTTCTTCTTAAAATTTCTTAAAAGCATAAGGTGTGAGAATATTATGAGCTTGTTCCTCCAAAAGAGATAATGAGTGTAAAGAACCCCTATACATTTGCAACATGGTACCATGCATCTCTTTTTGTTGGATTTCTTCAATAGCAATATCAATCTAAAGATAAAAGATAATATTAATTTCACTAAATATAGACAAACAAGTGAAAGAAAATTTTCATTTCTAAAAAAAAAGAACAAAAAGGTGAAAGAAAATAATTCGAAGCCATAATACAAGAATTAAATAATATACTAAATAGCAAATGAATATTTAAATAATTTAAGGTATTGACTTACTTGTTTAGCAAATTCACCTAAGCAAATGTGGGAGGAAACAAATCTCTTGATGAATGCATTAATACTCTCACATCTTGAAGTAGTTGTCATACCACCAAAGAAATATTCACGAAGATAAGAAGGGGCCCAAAATTCCTTGATTTGGTTTGAGCCTAATACATGCTTGTTTGAATGCAATTTGTACTTTGCAACTACTTCGTGCCATCGCTCTTCAAATCATTGTGATGTATCTATCTTATATAACATGTAAAAGTCCTTGCACCGATTAGGATACTTATTTCGAAGTAATGTAGTAAACCAACCACTAAATTTAGAAGTAATATGCCATATGCAAAAAGTATGCTTTGTGGATATCAACACTTTTGAAATAACTTCTATAATCCAAGGATCTTGGTCCCTCAAAATAGTCTTAGGTGGTTTCTCCATCAAAGAAACAAATGTATGTTATATAAAAGTAGAAGTTTTAGTTCATCTATAATTGAAAAAAAAATTGAGAATTAAGGATTAGGTATATTACCTTAAATAGCCATTGAAAAGTACTAATTGTTTCATTACGAAGAAGTGCACAACCAAGAGTCTTCCCATGGTTATTTACTTCAACAAAAACACCAACAGGCATGTCATAAGCATTGACACAATAAGTAGTGTCAAACACAACTGCGTCTCCATACTTTTGATACCAAAAAAAAATGAAGACGATGGAGCCCAAAAGATATGATCCAATCTTTTGTATCCATCTAGTTTATAAGCAAATTGAAATCTATCATTTTTTTTCTTTGACTTCTTGGCAATATTGTAAAAGCTCCATAGCTTCATTGTTTTCATGATTTCTTCTCATTTTGACATAAAGATTTTGATTATCTCTGTCAAAAAAATGAAAGATACCCATGTTTTTACATTTTTCTCAAACCCTATGACATGCATTGTTTGCCTAATTGAAAGCCCAGCTTCTTTCAATAAAAGAATTCGTTCTTTATTTTATTCAGTGATAACCTTATTAGAAGGAAGAAATCTAATTTATGAAGGATCTAAAACTCTATGCTCATGATTTTTTTCAAATGCCACAACTTGTCATTCCTGTAAGAAAATATCATGAGATTTCTTCAAAAGAATCAGCATGAGAGCCTTGCACTCGCATTTCAATGATTGATGATTATGTTGCTTGTTTGATGGTTCAACAACTTTTAGTGGTTGTGTTCCCCCTTGATGATAAATAAAATCACATCTCACCATATTTTCATTTTTTTCATTATCAAATTAACTCCTTCGAATTGAAAAACCATTTTGTTTAGCATAATTCCCATAAAAATAAAAAGCTTCTTCTTCACTAAGAAAGCATTGGTCGACAAATGGTTCATATGTATTTTCCACAAAATCTTGATCTTCATTTTCTTCTATTGCATTTGATCATTTTAGGAAAAATGTGATTCTTTCATTCTCAATCACATCTTCTATCTCAGTTGAATGCCCATTTAAATTGGTTATATTATTCTCTAATATTTCCAAATCCTCTTCATCAATTGGACTTTCATTCGAATCAAAATCAACAATTTTTCTTCCTACACTAAAACAAAAAAAGAAAAACTTCTTGTTGATTTTTGCAATTAAGCAAATGGACCAATTCAATTTGTGCAAATAAAAAAATTTCAATGCATTTATAAATCATATTGCAATATCCAATCATTAAAATATTATAGAAATTACTTTCATTGGCATTTGAATAAAGCCATATGAGTCTCACTCATCCAATATATTTGCAGTTTATTAAAAAAATATTTTATAAGAGATGCACATACATATTTTTTATAGCAAATAATTAAGAATCTTATGGAATGTAAATATATCATATATCATATCATAGAGGAGTAAGATTTAAAATTGGGATTCATTTTACATGTGACTTGAATTACCCATTCATTCAATTCCAAGCATAAACCAAAACATAGAGTAAATAGAAAATTAAGAAATTGCTTTATAGAAGATTAAAAAATAACTTTAAATATAAACAACCTAGCATGTCAATCAAAACTAATATATTAGTTCTCTACATATTTATATTTCAATTCTAAAAATTTCAAGAAAAATCTGGAAAGAAAATAAGAAAATTATATATAAAAAAAATGTAATTTACATCAAATATGTTGTCGGAATATCTCAACTTGATCTAGTGTTTGTTCTTAAACATGAAAAGGAAAATGCAAACAACTAAAATGATGTTTACTGCCAATATAAGTTATTGTTGTTGAGGGTAATTATGGAAATTAACAAAAAAAAACCCACTAACAATTGATAGCTGTATAACAATTTTATAGAAAATATAAAAAAACTTAATAGAAAAAATCCACTAACACATGGTTAACGGATGCCAATATGGCACTTAACATAACCCATTTCTTAATAACCAATTCTAAATCCAGATTCTACAGATAATCAAGGTATTAAATATATATAAATTATAACCCTCTATTACCATTATCAGTATTGACCAACTACCTACCTATATCTTTTTTTTTTCTTGATTTTTTTTTTCTATTTTAACACGATTTTCAATTATAACGTGATAGTTCAATTACTTTGATTATACAAAAAATCATTTTTTTTATTTATTTTACATTTTTTAATATAAAAAATTCAGTTCATATATAACTTTTTAACATTCATCTCTAAACCCTAAAAAAATATAAGTTTATGAAAAAATTAAAAAATTTAAAATTATTAAGTTTATGAAAAAAAATTTAAAAAATAATTTTAATATTGTCCTTAAATCCAAAAAAATTAATTATATGTTCATGAAAATTAATTAACTAAAAATAATTTTAATGTTAAGTGTAATAAAATAATTAATTATAAGTTTATAAAAAAATTAAAAATAATTTTATTGTTATCCCTAAATCCTAAAAAAATAATTACAAGTTCATGAAAAAATTAAAAAAAATTAATTTTAATGTTATTCCTAAACCCTAAAACATTAATTATAACTTCAAAAAAAATTAAAAATTAAAAAATTAATTTTAATATTCTCCGTATACCCTAAAAACATTAACTACAAGTTTATGAAAAAATTTAAAAAAATAAAAAATAAAAAAAATAATTTTAATGCCATCCCTAAACCCTTATAAAATTAATTATAATTTTATAAAAATTAAAAATTATTTTTAAAGTTATTCTTAAACCCTAAACAAATTAATTATAAGTTTTATAAATTTTTTTAAAAAATAATTTTAATGTTATCCCTAAATCCTAAAAAAAATAATTATAATTTTATTAAAAAATAAAACAAAAAAATTTTAATGTTATCCTAAAGCCTAAAAAATTAATTATAAGTCGATGAAAAAATTAATTAATAAAAAAATAGTTTAATGTTATCCCTAAACCCTAAAAAAATTAACTATAAGTTTATGAAAGAATAAAAAAATTAAAAAAAATAATTTTATTTTTATCCCCAAACTTTAAAAAAATTAATTATAAGTTTATAAAAATAAAAAAAATAAAAAAATTTATTTGTAATGTTATCCCTAAACCATAAAAAAATAATTATAAATTATGAAAAATATTAAATAAAAAATTAATTTTAATATTATCCCTAAACCCTAAAAAAATTAATTACGAGTTTATGAAAAAATTAAAAAAAATAAAAAAAATTTAATGTTATCCCTAAACCCTGAGAAAATTAATTATTAATTCATGAAAAATATTAAATTAAAAAATTAAGGGAGAATGTATAAATAAACACCTTAAATTTTCGTCAAGGTACACATTAGTCCTAAAAAAAATTTTAGGTGCAATTAAACACAATTTTTTTAGAAACTTAATATCTACACCCCTCCACTAATGATAAAAAATGATTGTGATTTCTCCGTTTATTGCTAAGTGAAATAAAAAAATTTTTATTAAAGGAGGGGCCATTAATGTCTTGGCACCTAAAGATTGTTGTCTATAGTAAGTCATCCTAAATACAAAATGAGATGAGAGTCAATGAAAGAGATTGAAAATAACCTACCTTCTTTCTTCTGTTCCTTTCAAAACCATCATGGAAACCATAGAAAAGCTCTTACTCATCTATTTATTGAGGTTATTTTATCATAATAACCATTAATTTGTCTCTTTCTATACCATTTATTTGGAAAAAGAAACAAGTGATTTGGATTTGGTATTATTGCTATCATTCGAAAGTCACTGCAAGGATTGTTGGTGGGTTACCTAGGCCACTTTAAGGAAGATTAATTGCTTTACAAGTTAATATAAAGTTTTTTTTTTATTTTTGAGATTTTATAATCAACATGTTGTTGGTTTTAGAAAAACAATTAGGGATTTTTTTATTTAAATAATTTGGGATTTTGAAATAAATATTAAAAGATTAAGAAATTGCATTAAAAAAATGGTTTGGTAAAGAAATATTGAAGATGTTGTTGGATCTTTAGGGGAGGGTTAATCTATTATTAGGGTTTTCTCTATTTAAATAATATTTAATTTCGGGGTTTGAAAAGTAAGGGATTTTTTTTAATTGAATGCAAATTAAAGTGATTTTTAACCTTAACATACCGATATTGATCATTGTTAAACTTAAATAGTTAGTGAAACGATGATTGACAATATTATTATGTTAAATATTAGGGCTTTTCTATGAAATAGAAAAAAATTAATTTATGTATTGTTTTTGTATTTTTTAATATTGACCTGATGGATGAAATTGTTGACTTGAGGTTTAACCATGGGGGAACATGGGTTCTTATTCATGATTTTCCTAATCACCCTGTACTACAGTATTAAAATAGTTAGGTTGATGTCCTGAATAACTTTGACCTTGATTATTTATGCTATCTCGACCTGTTAGATAGATATAGGGAGACGCTAAGACATCCAAATGTTAAAAAATATTTGTGCTTGAACATGGCAAACAATTATGGGGTGGTTTAGTTTTAGTTAATGATGATGACTCAATTAGGAGGGTTATAAACTACAAAAATAAAAATAGTTGGGTGAGGGAGATTGATTTTATGCTAATCATGAGGTTGATACTCCTATACTAATGCTAAAGAAGTTAGGGAAGCAATTACTAATTATGCTGTAAAATTAGGGTTAAAATTAAAGATACATCCTAATTAGCCTAATAAGGTTAGGGTTAGATGTGAAGGAGATGTGGGTTGTCCATTTGTGCTGCTAGCTTCAAAAGACGGAAAAAATCCTGGTTTAGCAGTGAAAACACTAGTTGATAGCCATAATTATTATAGGCAATACAACAAGTGCTTCAGCTAGTTTCCTAGCAAAACATTTTAATGATAAGATATACAAGAGGCTTGAGTTTAGATGCAAGGACATAAAGGCTGATGCTGAAGAGTTTTTGAAAATCATTGTTAGTTTAGCTAAGGGTAAAAGAGCAAAAAACATATTCTTTTTGAACTAGATGGGAGCTTTAAGGCAGAATTTGGGTACTTAGCTGCATATATTGCAGTACTAAAGAAAAGCAATCTAGGTTCAAAAGCAGAGATCGATCTAGATAAGGAGGCAATGAGAGATGGTAGAAGAGTGTTTAGAAGAATGTTTATTTGCTTAGAAGCTTGCAAAGGGGCTGTATATCTGGGTGTAGACCTATTATTGGATTGAATGGATATTTTCTAAAGGGAGTGTGTAAAGGACAGCTGCTTTCAGCTGTGGGAAAGAATGACAATAATCAGATGTTTCCCATATCATGGGCAATGGTTGATAAAGAAAATAAAAATAATTGGAAGTGCTTTTTATATTGGCTGGCCTAAGAACTCACACTTGAAGATAGATCAACTATAACTATAATTTCTAATATGCATAAGGTAATTTAACTTGTTCCTTTATTTAATATGCATTTATTTATTCAGATAAACATGTTCTTAATTTTGTGTTTTTTCTTTTGGTTTTTTACTTAGGGTTTAATTGATGCAGTGCATAAAGTGATGCTTGCAGCAGAGCACAGATCGTGTGCAAAGCACATGTATACAAATTGGAGTAAAACATGGAGAGGAGGGGAATTGAAAAAAAAAATTGGATATGTGCTTAGAGCACATTTCCTGAAGAGTTTAATGACAACTTGAATAAATTAGGAGAAGCAACCAAGAAAGCTACTAAGGATGTACTGAAATACCCACCACACAACTGAGTTAGGGCTTATTTCACTAATAGAAGCAAATGTTGGATAATGGATAACAATATTTTTGAGAGTTTCAATAGTTGGATTCTCAATGCTAGGCATAATCCAATTGTAGATATGCTGAAAGATATAAGGTTGCAATGTATGAATATGATTAAAGATAACAAAATACTTATGGAGAAATCGATAAATGAGTAGAGTCTAGTATGTATGTCTCTTTTTCAAGATAACAAAGAGAGTGTAGTTGGATGTAAGGTTGAGTTTAATAGAGATGTTGGATATGAAATTGGGGAAGGGCCTGACAAACACATTGTTAAATTTAATGAGTGTGATTGAACTTATAGGGCATGGTACTTAAGTGGAATCCTATGTCAACATGCCATCTGTGCTATGCACCATTCCAAAATCAATCCCCTACCAACTATTTCTAAATGGTATCATAAGAGTGAGTATGAATTGGCTTACCAGCATCTAATTCAACCTGTTCCGGGTATAAGATTCATGAATTTTGGTGATGTTGAAGTTACAGAACCACCTCCAGCTTCTAAATTGATTGGCATACCATGGTAGAAGAGGATTAGGAGAATCTCTGAACCATCTCCATCTATAATAACCTAACCTAAATTGTCAAAGAAAGGAAAGTCACATACCTATAGTTTGTGTCATTAAGAAGGGAACAACAAAGCTGGTTGTCCAGCAAAAGGAACTCAAGTGATGATTTCTTTAATATTTGTTTAATATATCTCTTTTATGAATTGATTCAACTAATTATAATATTTTCTGTTATAGGTGCAATTAAATGCAACTCAAGCAAGGAATCAAGCAAATAGAGGAGTTCCATCTGTCACACCATATTCAAAACAAAGTTCACATCAAGGGAGAAACAACACTAGTGATTTTATAGGATGGATGAGGAATAGAACCACTGGCTATGGATGTTTTGTTGATGAAATTAGTGGAAGGACAACTGTAAATAATTCATGATTTCCTTATGTTTTAATTATTGTTTAGTTATTCACTTATTTACTAAATATTGAATGTCTTGTTATTAGCTTGGATTTACTAGTGAAAGTATTATACAGCAAGGCATTGAACCATCTCAGCATGATTTTGATGCACAAACCAGATACCCAATCCCTAATGAGAGAAAGACAAGGCAGATTAGAAGAAGAAGTTTAGCAAGGAGTAATAGCAGTGGAATAACTATAAATTTTGTTCCAGATGGGGAGAAGGATTTGGCTTACCAACCTAATGGTTTGCAATGGAGAGGAGATCTTCCAATTACTTCCAACAAATTATAGAGGAAAAGAGATGAATTAGCTGCTAAAAAAAGGAAAAAGTTTATTTCTGGAAACACATCAACACAAGCAGCACCATGAAGTCCACATTCAAAATATTTATGTGTTTTTTTACTATGTTTGTTTAGGTTATTGGTGTGCTAATGGATATGGATGGATAGTAGGCACAACTAGTTAATTTATATTGCAGGAGATATTTGACATGTTATGTAGCTTTTTGTTTTTATTGTGGTGAAAAGTTTGTTGTCAAAATTTGAACTTGTTCTATTGTTTGTTTGGGATGAAAACAAGTGTAAATTTTGACAAGGCTTAGTATTTGAAAATTCAAATGTACTGAATATATCGGTTTGAATTACATTTCAAGTGTTTTTTCTTTAATTCCATGGTGTTTTTTCTTTCATTTTATGTTTAGTAAAATTTCTTGCTAATGAATTCAAGTAGGCTAATGATAGGAACACAAACTAAATTTTGAACTATAACACTCTCATTAGAGCCTTGTATGCAGTAACAAGTTTATAACTTCTGCAATTTTCAAGCAGAAATCTGTATAAAAATTTGGACTTCACAATTTTCAGATATACAAACCATCTCAACCAATTCATTCAATCTTGATCAACCAATTCATTTTTTCTAGCAATCTACTACTTACCAACATAGCCTTCAACCTTCTACAATTACATTACTTATATATGTTAATAAACTTCCAGCAAACCAACTTCATCAGATAATCAATCTCCATCATACTCATCATATAACCAACACCAGTAATTCTCAACTTCTCTGGCAAACTAATGCAACCAAATACACAATACAATCAATAAATAAAAACACACAATTCTTATTAAAGTATATGGAAAAATTATTGATTCTTCAAAAACATTAACTAGATATTTCATTGAAAATAACAAAAAATTAGTACAGAGGATTACATTGTATAAGCTAATAATATTAAAAAAAATTCAAAAGAATAAAAAAAAATTACAAATGCAACACATGAAAAAAATAAAATCATGTATGCTTTTTTTTTTTTAATTTTTTCCTTACTCTATCATAATCCATAATAGCTGCCCCCTTCAAGCTCTTCAACTCCAACCATAAATCATCAAGTTCATTTTCAATTTCAGCAACATTCTCATTATTCTTCAACTTTCTATTCTCAACCATTAATAATATTCTCTCCAATTTCATTTCATTCAGCAATTCTCGATTTCGGCCTACAATATTCTCATCATGCCACTCAAAGAAATCACAGCATCTCTCCTGTAATTTTCAAACCAAAATCAAAATAAAAATCAAAATATGACTTATTATCAAAACGATGCAAATACAACAATAAAATTAAAATTGAGATTTTATTCTTACTTTGTAATTGGGGCAACCATAGAATCTTCACCCAGAATTTTTATCTGTCCATAAAGTCTACCTTGGAGCCTTTATTCTCATCCCTCTATACCGACACTTGCAAAACCTTGGAGTTGCATCATATTTGATCTTCACGTTCAATGTCAGCATCGTATTTAATCCAGTTGAAGATGAACCCATAACTTAAATCAATTCTAAAATCACAAATCTTTCTTGCTCAATTCACCTTCTTTGTGATTCCTAGCATTATTGATATCAGTAATCAGATTGTAGTGATTTTGAGAAAGAGAGATTTAGAGATTTTGACAAAGAGAGATTTAGCGTTAACTAAAAAATTTTTCCTTCTCTATAACAATATAATTTTTTTTTCTTTTAAAGGTGCCATGTTGGATGTCAGATAACATTCATTTTTTTCCCATTAGTTGAGTGGTATAGATATTAAGTTTCTGAAAAAATCATGTTTAATTGAGCTTAAAAAATTTAAGAGCTAATGTGTACTTAGCGAAAATTTAAGGTGTTTATTTGTACCTTCTCCCCAAAATTAATTTTAATATTATACCTAAACTCTAAAAAAATTAATTATAAGTTCATGAAAAATTAATTAATAAAAAAATATTTTTAATGTTATCCTTAAACCCTAAAAAATTAATTATAAATTTATAAAAAAATAAAAAAATAAAATCAATAATTTTAATATTATCCCTAAACTCTAAAAAAATTAATTATAAGTTTATGAAAAATTTAAATTTAAAATTTTAAAAATAAATTTTAATGTTATCAATTAATTATAAGTTTATAAAAAATTAAAAAATAAATTTTAATATTATCTCTGATCCCTGAAAATTAATTATAAGTTTATGAAAAAATTTAAAAATAAATTTTAGTGTTATCTCCAAAAATATTAACTACAAGTTTATGAAAAAATAAAAAATAAATTTTAATGTTATCTCTAAACTATAAAAAAAAAATTAATTACAATTTTATGAAAAAATTAAAAATTTTAATTTTAATGTTATCTCTAAACCCTAAATAATAATTATAAGTTTATAAAAAAAATTAAAAAACTTAATTTTAACATTCATCCCTATGCTCTAAAAAAATTAATTATAAGTTTATAAAAAATACAAAAAATAATATAATAATTGCTACACAAAATAAATAAATAAATATATATATATATGTAAAAATGATACAATATATAACAAATAAAAAATAATAATTATGTGTTATAAATACCTTTATGTGCTTCCAAAATTCATAACAAAAATTCTGCAAAGAAACATTGTTTAAAACTTGAAACAACTTAATTATAAATTTATGAAAAAATTAAAAAAATTAAGATTAATATAGTATTTACCTTAAGAGAGATTAAAATTTCAAGATGATATTTGTTTTTAGTAGTGATTTAAGAACGATTTAATTTATCAGAGAGATTGAAGAATATTTTTATAGATAATGAAGAATATTTTGTAGATAATGGATTTGAATAATTGGGATATAATGAATAGAAGATGAAAAATGAGAGTTTATAGTGGGGATTGTGTGAGGATAATGTGTACAAATAATTGTTTAAGTGATTGAAATAGTAATATCGAGGAAGATAAAAAAATTGAGAGAATGAATTTGAAGATGAAAAATGAGAGTAAAAAGAGGAGATTTATTAAGTGAAACATATTAGATGAAAGAATTGTTAAGGTATTAAATAAAAAATTTATAATAATTATTTTAAAAAATTAAAATTTTTTCTAGTATAATTTTCGGTGAAAGCTAAAATAAAAAAATTCAAATTAAAGCCTCAGCCAGCAAGCTGATTAACGTCTCTCTACCTTGGCAAAGAGATGTGTAGATTCCCATGCCATTTGAGAATATGCAGCTTCATTGAAATAGAAAGTTAAACTTCTTTTTCCATGATTTTTTTTTTAAAAATTCATCAAACCAAAATTGTTAGTTTTGGGTAGCTCACCTCCTTATGAAGGAGGTGAATCACATGATATTTTGGGTAGAAAAATAGCTTTAATAGGTGAAATATCCATTCCCTCACCCCCCCCCCCCCCCCCCCCCCCCCCCCCCTTCAAGTCTCAACTTGCTTCCTTTATTAACTTGAATAAACTTTTTGGTCATTTTACACTTCCTTCATTATTTTCCTTTAGCTTTCCTTTCAATTTTAATATCATTACAAGTGCACTTGTTAGGGTTTTAATACTTTTAAATTTCTTTTAGATTCCTCAAATATTTTTAAAGTTAATTATATTCAATTAGGTCTCTTAATTGTTATCGATTTATATATTATGCATATTAATGTTCTTTAATTGCATAAATTTGATTTTTTTTATTTGGTTTTGCATTTAATTCTCAATTTAAGTTCTACTTTATAGGGTTATAATGCATTTCATATGATTATGATGTATTGTATAAGGTTTTGGCATATTCCAAGTTAAATTCTTTGAGGCTTTAGTTTATTTTAAATTATTGTAGCGTAGATATTTTAAGGTTTCTATTTATAAAGCTTTAGTGCCTTTCAATTTTCACTTATTTATATTTCAATGGTTTCTCTATCATTCCAGTAGATTACTTTATTTTCTAGTAGTTCCTACATCAATGTGATTAATTAATTTACAGTTTATACTTGATCGATTCAGTATACAACTATTTAGAAATTTTAGGCTTCTAATTCTAGCACTTGGGATTTTAAACTTTAACACTTTTCAAAATAATTTCAATACAATTTTTTTATAATTTAGTTTACTTATTTTTGCATAACATTTAAAGTATTACATGTGCATAGCTTATAGGTTATTACATTTGATATAAAATTATAACTTGGATTGTACTATATAGCTGGCATATGTAAAGTATGCCAACAACAAAATACTAGTATATTAATTATATATTTATCTTTGGTATAAAAATTTTAACTCACATTGTTGTGTATTATTAGTATATTTAAGAAATATTGTTGGTATACTTAAAATATATTAATATACTTTAAATATACTAATAATATACTAATAGTATACTAATTGATAATGTCATATTTTGCATATAATTTGGTTATTATTCTAGTTATATTTTTATTATTATCAATTGAACTTAATGTATTTTTATTGTAAAAGCTAGAATAATTATGTTTTTGAAGTATGGCTTTATAAAACTTAAATTTGAAGTGTAAATACATCAAAAAATGATGAAAGATTAAAAAAATGGAGATACAAAACAAGAAAAAAAAAAAAACAAAGCAGCTCAAAAACAGAAGGAGAATCATCTTCATAACTATGCAAGCTAATCCCCACACCCGTGGAAACCAAGACAAAAGTGAAATAGAGTAAACATCCGTGTAGATGGAAAGTATGCGGCCTTGTGAATGAAAATGTTACTGCCTATAGAAAAATTTTGCGCAGCCCAATTTGATGTGGTTATGCATGCCCATGGGACCCAAAGACCTCTCCTGTGGACTTCTTATGGCAGTTAGATATGCAAAGATTCTCCAAGATTTTATCTCAATTATATTTCTAATTACGTTAAGAGTCTTTATATTTTTTCAAAATTTATTCCTAATCAATCTAGAAGTCTCTTAAATATATTCCAAATTAGTTTGAAAGGCTTCAAAATCTTTTCCTATTCAAGCAAGAAGTCTCCAAGGTTACCCTAATACTTTTCTTACTCTAGAAAGAAGTCCTCCAAGACCATTATGCAAAGCAAGGCTCCTTCTAAAATCAATCATCCATTATTCATCGATTTTTTTTTTTAATTTTCTTTTCTATTCTTAAAATTTCTTTAGAAAGAAAGAAGAATTCTTGGTTCAAGAAAGAGATTCAAGACCCAATAAGAGTTTAATTCAATCCAAAGAAGAATTAGAGTTTGATTTTTTTTATTCTAATGTTTTTAATTACTTTCTTTAATTCTTTAATTGGTTATTTTTCAATTATGAGTAACTAAAAATGTAATTACGGTTAGACCCTTATATTGATTTATCTATAAAATAATTTATGTTTATTTTATTCAATTAAAGTTTTTCTTATGATTATTTTATTATTTTATTATTTTAATGTAATATTTATTTGGCCAATAAATGTTTGATTTAAGATATTGTGTGATGGAGCGCGAATAGAAACATAATATTAGTTCAATGAGAAAACAATCTTAAGTTAAGTTTTCACTTAGAGATAAGGTTAACACTTAAGAGGTTGATAAAAAGATTCTCGTAGATCTTAATGAATTGACTTAATTACTTATGATCACGAGAGTAGACATAATATTAAATTCAATATTAGGTTTAGTACTTGAGAGAGAATAGATCTTAATTTAGGAGAATCTAACTAATAAAATTAAAATTAAATCAATACTTTAGGAAGATTTAAATCAAAAGTTATTTTATCTTTAGTTTTAATTAATCTTAGTTTTTAATTCTAAAATTTCTTATTTCTAATTAATAATTAGTTTAATTGTTTAGTATTTAGAATATCATTTCTTGTGGGAACAATACTCACTCACCTATATATTCCTCGTGAATATGGCTTGACTGATGGAGGAAAAATTAAGAAAATTAGGCAGATGATGGAATGATGGTTGTCTCTTCCTCATGTTTTGGACGCCTTTCTTCTATAAGAGGCATACCATAAAGATCATCAAAATTATAATAATCAGTACAATATTCAATCATTCTAAAAAATAATTTATAAGTTTGTTTAAGTCCAGCAGTAATAAATTCAATTACTTCTTCATCCGAAACAGGATGTTGTAAAGCTGCTAGCTACTAATTTATTCGCAATCCCTTTAGCGTGTAAGACATAGGTTTCAATAGAAGAATTTTCACGCTTCAAATTGTGCAATTATGCACATAACTCTCTGATCTGAGCCTTTTATCCAGATGCATGGGTAGAAACAAGTTTATTCCATGCTACGCGAGCTGTTGTTATGCCAACCAATAGGTAAGACCCCTTCAAAAATTGAAACGACAATCCAACTGAGTGCAATATGATCTTGGCATTTCCAAATTTTGAACATAGGATTTGGGGTGCCATTTTTAAGTTTAGGTGATGGAATTGGTTCTCTTTGGTCAATGTGATGTTCTAAGCCACAACCAATTATCATGAGCAAAAATTGTTTCTTCCATAATAAAAAATTTATAGTGGTAAGTTTAATTATTAATTGATGTGAAAGATTAGGTGAAATAAAAAAGAAAAAAAATAGAGAATAAAGGGCTGACGTTGATACAACTACAACAACCGTAGAATTGTGACTATCAATGATTTGGCTTTCAATGGAAGACATGGTGCGATCAGGGTTTTTTTTTACTTGACTAGTGTGGCTAGGGTTTGGCTCTAATACCATGAAAGAATTGGGGGCTCAATAATATTCTATTAACAATAAGAGGTACTTATAGTAGACTATTCTTAATAAGAATAAGAATATTTAACTAATGATATCTAAGATATAATATTTATATTCCTAAAATACAACTACCATAATATAATTATATTACTCAATAGGATTATATTCCTTGTTAAGTGGGCTCTCATCTTCTTCAGCATTTAACTCTTTATGAATAGACTCTATGCTTCCATTGTTATCTTCAGAAATAAAATCAAGTGAAGCATGCAAATTTGAAGATGAATCTTGAGTGAAACTTAAATTTGCTGAATTTGCATTTGACAAAGCAAAATCAATGAAATATACGAAATTCATAATCTACTTATTGATATGGTAAATTACAAACACTAACTTCAATTTTGACAAAATCTTTGTCATTAAGGTACCTTGAGAAAAGTGGTTGTATGAATTAAAAAGTAATTTATTAATTGCTATAATATGAATTCTACTCTCTTGTATTATTAATAAATCACATCCTATCTTTAATTTAGTGTTGATGACAACAACTTTAACATAATTATTTTGCAATTAATTGTCACCTCTATCATCTCTCAATGCATAAAAGTCAATATGAGAGCCTTTTAACTAACCGAAGAAGGAATTGCTCACTCTATCAGATGCAGAATATATGTATGTATGTAAGTATGTATGTATATATGTATGCATGTATGTAACCTTTAAACTATACAAATTGGTTATTTGGAGCCTTTTTTTGATAGAGATTAAACCCATGTCCTTCACCCATCGTTAAAATTGCATAAATCAGAGTTTGTGCCATAAAATCAAAACGATTCATTTAACAATTTCATTTAAAAACTAGATTATCTTACAACTATTTTGTTAAAACGGTAAGTCTTGTGAAAGAGGTGAAAAATCCCAAATTTTTTACTTGAATCCCTAATTTTACCAATTGCAGAGAATCCAATATTCCATATGAAATTACTTCTAGCATCTTTGACATGGAGACAATTGTAGGGAACAACTCAACCTATTTGTTTTGCAATTCCAATCAGTTTTTATCTCAAATACAATAAGAAAATTAGGAAAATAAAGGCTACAAAAAAAGATTGATAGAAATACTCACTGCATGTTGTAGAACTAAAACACGTCATTTTACTCTAATCAATCACGTAATCTTGACAGCAATTGAGAGCTACACATTTAATATTTGTCAAACAAGCATTTGAAATTACTAATCCATATAGTTCAGGGATTTCAATTCACTATCTAAAGTTTAAGGGACTAATGTACAAATCATATAAAGTTCAGGGGCTAAAAAATATATTTTTTCTATACATATACATATTCATGTGCATTTACATATACATATATGTTTAGTAATTTCTTAATTTTATCCCTCATAAATTAAAAATTACCAAATAGTTTGTACATATTAGTTTTATAACGCCTTAAATATCCTACAATATATTCAAATATTAAACTTTATAAATTATAATTAAAATAGGTTTGTTTTAAGATATCATCATACATTTAGTTTAGATATATGTGCTCACATATTAAATTTAGATATCATCATACATTTAGTTTAGATATATGTGTTCACATATTAAAATTTTCCAATAGGTTAATCATTCACTCATTTTAAATATGTGAAAATTTAAAAAATTTCATATTCGAATAAATAAAATAATCATTTATTTTAATGAGAGTTATGGACAAAGAAAATTATTATTATATAGCTTAAAATATTGTTTTGAATTAAAAAGAATTCAAGGATAATAAATATCTCATCGATAAATATTTTTTAATTTTTTTTTAAATTGTCAATGACAAGGACTTGCATTTAGGTGTCTCGCTAACGCTTTTGTGAATTGAATGTTGTATAACAACCTTAAAATGATACATAAATGCTTGATTTGCCTTCATTCTCCTAATCTTTTTCATCCGTGAGTAGACATAAGTTGTCTGATTTTGACGGGCGCATTTACAACCAAATCCATTTAAAGGTCAGGGTTTGACACTTATAACCCTTCACTATTTCAGTACGTATATGGAGTATTATCATCATGGAAAAAGATAGAAATAAAAAATAGTCTTATGTTCATTTTAGAATGAACTATACATTATCATCAGTTTATACTAGTATTAGTAAGAAATAAAAAAAAGTTTGAGATTTATAATTTTTTATATTATTTTAAATAAAAAATTATTTATTTATATAATTAATATGTATAAATATTATACATATAAATATATATTCTATGTCTAAAAATAAATTAATTCAAGAATCCACTAATCAAAAGAAATTATCAAGCTATTAATTTTTAATTCTATTACTGTCATTAAAAAGAAAAAAAAATTAAAAATAATTGAAATTAGTAATTTGAATACAAAAGAGAATGTGAAAATTTATTAGTTGTTAATTCATTTTGAATAGAAAGAAAAATTATAAAATTGCCTTAAAGATGATATGAGTAAGAAGAAATATAAATTTAGTGAAAGATCAAATACATATGTTAAAATTTAAACTAAATTGATACAATAAGAACATTTTGAGTAGAATAAAATAATTTATTTGTTGATATTTGGTAGTGTTATTTTCTTTTCAACTTTTAATCTTTTCACCTAAAATAAAATCAAATAATATAAAAATCTAAATTCAAACATAATTAATAATATTTGCATTTTAAACTATTTCAAAAAAAAAATAAATTTATATTGTCAATTTTAAAAATTAAAATAAAATAATAAAAATATAAAATATACAAATTTATTGTCTACAAATTATGACTCATCAAATTCATTAAAAGTTGAAATAAATAAATATTATATATTATAATGATATATATTGTAATATATATATATGTCACTTGTAGAGTATTTTATAATAATAATAATAATATATAATATATATTGTAATAAATATATCACTTGTAAAGTATTTTATAATAATAATATATAATTTATATAATTTATATTTATATATAAATATATACAAAACAACACTTAATTGATTATATAATCCATGAAAACTGATTTATCTTTATATACAGAACCCATGTTTTACATCCTTATTATTTTGTGTTACGTGGAATGGATTTCTCAGTCGTTAAAGAAGGAACAAAACTCATAAAAAAATAAGTAAAAAAAAGGGGTAAAATGGGAAAAAGAAAAAGTTTCATGGTTTTATAGGAAATTCACTGTTACAAAACAGTACATCTCGTGGCTCTTTTAGTCCATTAAAAAATTATCGTAACCCTCTCTTGGTTTTCTCTCCTGGTTTTCTGTCTCCAGTGGCGCTCGATTTGCTATTTCCTTGGTCTGGGGTGTGGCTGGCCATTTATACATATACACACGTGGAGAAGAGAAGGGGATCCATTGCCTCCCAGCCCCTGAATCTTTTGATTTCTCTGTTAGATCTTTGTTCTTTTATCATTTCTTGCTAGTTGATATGAGTTTTGTAGGTTGTTTTTCAGGTTCTAGCCGCATAGCTTTTTTCTCTGTTTTTCAGGTGAGCTGGGAGGCAATGGATCCCCTTCTCTTCTCCACGTGTGTATATGTATATATATAAATTATATAATAAATTAAAATATTTAATACAAAATAAAAATTTAATATAAATTATAATTAGCTTAATGAAATTTAAATTATAAATTGCGATTAGATTAATAACATTGAAACTATAAATTTATAATTACTCGTCGGCAATTTTTTCTGTGTAAAATTTGCCCCCTTTGATGATTATGGTCGATAATTTTTTTGTATAAATTTTGCCTTTCTTGATGAATTTCTGATTCCGCCACTACATTCAATCAATCATATACCATTGAAAAAAAAAAAGGAAGAGAAATGCAAGAAAGTAAGTTGTGCTCTAAATTAGTTCTTCCAGTGATCTATTATTAGAATATGTGTTGTAAAAGTCGAGATGCTTTTTGATGTGCCATTAATCATTCGAAATCTAAAACTATCTAGTGTGATCATAGTCTCCCCAGTCTCCATATAGTGTGTCATTTAAGAAGGAAAGAAAATTAAGGATCAGATGAGAGTTCGAAACCATATATATATATATATATATATATATGGAAAGACAACTACCTGAAGTGTTTTATGATGTCAAGAATGGGCCTTTAGCAATATCTGAACATCCTCACGGCTGGTATCCTCAACAAGAAACTCATGAATCGTCCCATCTGAAAGGGGGAGAAAATATAATTCCCCTAAAACTTAAAACATGCATAGATCACTAGATTATTCAAATTAAATTGCAAAAGGCAGAATTTGTGTACCTGGCATCGTTGTTTGTTGATTCTGGAGACAATTCTGGGGTTTGTCGTCTTCCAGGGAATACACACTTTAGGTTATGCGGAAGCACTACTGAATGAACGTAATGTTCTCTAAAAGTTATTATGTTCCCCCGGAGACCACTACTCCTTTTTTATAACTGAATAAATTTATTAATTTCTATATTAGTCCTTCAACAAAATAGAAATTACTTAATGGTCTCTACACTTATAATTCTATTACGAGTGGGACACCTCAATAGTCAACAATCCTAATTTGATCAAAACTTTAATTTGACTATCTTAATTTGACTACAATACACATTTAATATTTAAATATATTTAGCCCACACTTATGATTAATTAGATGATTAATTTCAACAATATAAAATTAATTCTAACAATCTCCCACTTGGGCTAACATATATTAAATATAAATGTATATATCTTAATAAGCTCATAAAAAAGCAGTCATACTGAAGGTGCCTCAAACAATCTCGTCCATTGATTATATCGATAAAGGACTGAAGGGTCAATCACCATATTCATCGTGACTCAAACCACCATCAATCACATTACCAATACTCTCAAATGACATAGATCAATAATAGGAGTGTAGCATGGAAACTACATGTAATGTGATCTAATCATGCCTGTTTCCAACTGGTCACACTTTAGTGAGATCAATCAATAATAATACAGAGTGTAATAGAGAACAAAATAAATACTTTATTTTCTGCAGAAACTGAATGTACATAACAAAATATATCCATTACAAAACAGAGCATACACAAATATAATGTAACCATAATGAACAAACTCCCACTGAAACTAATCGGTCTCAAATAATGTGACACCCATATGAGTAGTGTGCTCATGAAAAACCTTCGGTATCACTGCCTTAGTGAGCGGATCCACAATTATGAAGTTCGTTCCAATATGTTCTATGGATATTTGTCCACTCTATACTCTCTCTCTCACAGCCAGAAACTTAATCCCGATATGTTTCAATCGAGAAGAGCTTCTGTTGTTGTTGAAGAATAAAACTGCTGAGTTATTGTCACAGTATAACTTCAATGGCCTTTCAATGCCATTCACAATGCGCAGCCCTGTGACAAAGTTCCTCAGCCAGGTTGCCTGATTGGATGCCTCATAGCTTACTATAAATTCTGCTTCCATGGTGGAGGTAGCTACAAGAGTTTGTTTCACACTCTTCCAAGAAATAGCACCACCAGCCAAGAGATATATGTAGCCTGAAGTGGATTTATGACTGTCTTGGCATCCCGCGAAATCAGAATCAGTATACCCAATGATCTCAAGCTGATCTGATCACCTGTATGTGAGCATATGTCCCTTAGTTCTTTGAAGATATCTCAAGACTCTTTTGGTTGCTTTCCAATGATCCATTCCTGGATTGCTGAGATATCGCCCTAACATGCCAACTATGAATGAAATATCTGGACGAGTGCAAACTTGAGCATACATCAGACTCTCAACTGCTGACTCATAAGGAATCTTCTGCATCTCCTGAATCTTAAGTTCACCCTTTGGACACTGATCAAGACTGAATTTATCTCCTTTAGCAACTGGGGTATCAATTGGTCTACTGTTGTGCATACTAAATCTCTTGAGCACTTTCTCAAGATAGCCCTTTTGTGATAATCCAAGAATACCTCGAGTATGGTCTAGATGTATTTGAATCCCTAATACAAAAGAAGCTTCACCTAAATCTTTCATCTCAAAGTGTTTTGAGAGAAAGACTTTGGTCTCGTGCAACAAGTCCTTACAGTTAGTAGCAAGCAATATGTCATCCACATATAAGACCAAAAAGAAAAATCTACTCCCACTGAACTTGTGATACACACAATCTTCCACAGCATTTGTCTCAAAATCGAAAGAGACAACTACTTCATGGAACTTGAAGTACCACTGACGAGAAGCTTGCTTGAGTCCATAAATGATTTCTTTAATCTGCATACCAGTCGCTTTGGGTCTCCAGACACAAAGTTTTCTGGCTGCACCATATAGATGGTTTCATCAATGTCTCCATTAAGAAACGCAGTCTTCACATCCATTTGATGTAACTCAAGATCAAAATGTGCAACTAAAGTCATGATTATCCTAAAAGAGTCCTTCGATGATACCGGAGAGAAGGTCTCTTTATAGTCAATCCCTTCTTTCTGAGTGAAGCCTTTAGCTACAAGACGAGCCTTATATCTTTTCACATTACCATTAGAATCCCTCTTGGTCTTAAATATCCATTTGCACCCAATAGGTTTCTTTCCTTCAGGTAATGGGATAAGATCCCAAACTTGATTATCTTGCATAGATTTATATTCTTCACCCATTGCCTCAATCCACTTGTGAGAGTTAGGATCCTGCATGACATGATGAAAGCTGATTGGATCATCTTCCACCATGTCTACAGTGTCCTCATGTTCCTGAAGATATACTACATAATCATCTGGAATAGCATTTCTTCTCTCTCTAGTGGACCTCCTTAAAGGCACAAATTCTGGCTCAAATTCTTGAGGTTGTTGAGCTTGTACTTGAGGAAGAACAACTTCTTCATTCTGATGGGGAAGTTTTTCAACATTGTCTTGTATTGGATCCGGAATTGCTTCTGGAATATTAACAAGTCTAGGAACTTGAACAGTCCCAGGAGCAACAATAGGAATCGACACTGAATGGTCCTGACTCGATCCCTCCTCAAAGATAATGTTTCTTACCTTATTTCTCCCCCCAAACTCAACATCCTCAAAAGAATGTTGCACTTCCCGTCTCAAAAATAGATCTGGAAGTAGGATTATAAAACTTAAAACCCCGAGATCGCTCAGAATAACCAACAAAGTAGCTACTAACAGTTTTAGAGCCCAATTTTGTCTCATTAGGCCTATAAGGCCTAGTCTCAACAGGACATCCCCAAACATGAAGGCGCTTTAAACTGAGCTTGCGTCCAGTCCAAAGCTCATACGGTGTCTTTACAGCTGCTTTAGTTGATACTCTGTTAAGAAGATAGACTGTTGTCTTTAATACTTCTCCCCACAGAGACTCAGGTAAAGAAGAATGACTAATCATACTTCTAACCATATCCATAAGAGTCCTGTTATGCCTCTCAGATACACCATTCATGCTGGGTGTACCAGGCATTGTGTATTGAGGGACTATACCACAGTCCTGCAGGAAAATAACAAATGGCCCTGGACGTTGTTCACCTGAACCATCATATCTGCCATAGTACTCACCTCCGCGGTCAGATATAACAGATTTAATCTTCTTTCCGAGTTGGTTTTCAACTTCGGCCTTATAAGATTTGAAAATGTCCAGAGACTCAGATTTCTCATGAATGAGATATAGGTACCCATAACGTGAGTAATCGTCTATGAATGATATGAAGTATCTTTGGCCATTCCTTGTTGCTGTAGGGAATGGATCACAGATGTCCATATGTATCAATTTTAAGATGTTCGATGATCTGTTGGCACCTAGTCTCTTTTGTTTAATCTGTTTACCTTTAATACACTCAACACAAGAGTCCAAATCTGTGTAATCAAGTGTGTTTAGGATACCATCTGACACAAGACATTCTATTCTAGATTTGGATATGTGACCCAAACGTCTGTGCCAAAGTTCAGCTGAATTATCTATATTTAGCTTCCTTTTGGTACCTATAGTATTAACTTGCAGGGTTTCATTATAAGAATCATTAATATCCAACATATATAGATTATCACATGCATTTAAGAAGCCAGTACCAAAATTTTTTTAATCCATAGATAAAGTAAATGAGCTGTCTCCAAATGAACAAATAAAACCAGATTTGTCCAAATAAGAAACAGAAATTAAATTTCGTCTAAATGTCGGAATAACAAAAGTATTTTTAAGATCCAAAAAACTAGGGCTGTTCATTGGGCCCATGGCCCGACCAACCCGGCCCGGCCCGAACCCATGTTAGGGTCGGGCCACGGGCCTCAAAATCCAACCCGAGCCCAGCTCGGGTCGGGCCTCGGGTTGGAATAAAAAATCTCGGGCCAGCCCGACCCGGCCCGAGATATTAATTTTTTTATATTTTTTTAATTTTTTTTAAATTTATATTTTAATAATTTATTTTTTTAAATATTATATATAAAAAATGATATAATAATTTATATATTATTAGATATAATTTAGTATAATAAAATTTTAAAATAATATTTATAAGTAAATTTTATTAAAATTTTAAAAAAAATTATTTTTTTTAATTTTTAAAAAATCGGGCCGGCCCGACCCGGCCAGGCCCGAAGTGGCCCGGCCCGACCAGGCTTTGGGTCGGGCCACGGGCTGCAAAACTGCAGCCCGAAAAAACTCGGGCCGGGCTTCGGGCTGGGGTCAAACCCGACCCAACCCGGCCCGAGTACACCCCTACAAAAAACATCCAGTTCTTAAACACAATCTAATATGCCCAATTGCCTCCACTTCCACTGGATCGCCATTTCCCACATAGACGTATCTTTTACAGTCAGTTGGCTTTCGGTAGCTTAGGCAACCCTGCAATGAAACACTTATGTGAGCGGTAGCACCAGAATCCATCCAATAAGTGTTTCTAGGAGCTGAAGTTAAATTAACTTCAGAATAGACTAAAATAAGGTACTTACCCTTCTTGACACCCCATGTGGCATATTTGGGACAGTCATTCTTTAAGTGTCCAGACTTGCTGCAGAAGAAGCATTTTAATTCCTTAGGCTTCTTTTGCACAGGACCTTTATCAGCAGTCTTATTCTCAGCAGTCTTCTTTCTTTTCTTGTTCTTGCCCTTATCTGCTGAACAGACCATATGAGCACTCTCTCTCTTAGTAGCCAACATCTTTTCCTCCTCATCCACACAATGAGCAATGAGCTTGTTAAGAGTCCATTTGCTCGGCTGGCAATTATATGAAGTCCTGATCTGCCCATACTGTGGTGGAAGAGAATTCAAAGCTAGATGGACTAACAGGTCATCTGGTAAAACCAAATCCAGTACCTTTAGCCTCTTGGCTATTTGAGACATGCTCAGTATATGCTCCCGAACAGTACCGTTGCCAGCATACCTTATAGAGGTGAGTTTTGCTAAAAGCGTCCCCACTTTGGCCTTGTCATTTTTGACATAGACCTTCTCCAGCTCAGCAAGATATTTTTTAGCATTACTTTCCTCAGCAGAAATGGCTCTCCGAACATGCTCTGGGATTCCCTGCTGCATGATCATAAGACCTAAGCGGTTAGAACGCTCCCACTTCTCATACTGAACCCTCTGAGCATCTGTGCTCACTTCAGTAAGAGGAGCAGGTTCGTCCATCCTGAACGCAAGGTCTAAGTCCATACAACCCAGATAAATCATGATACTTGATTTCCATGAACCAAAGTTTGACCCCTCAAGCATAGGGACAGTGTTAGGATTATACGACATGCTAGCTGACATCATAGAAAGTGACAAAAATTAACATAAGCTCACTATCCACAAAATAAATGAGACAAACAATAATAGAGTTCAAATAATTGAAACAAGATACCGGCACAATATTAATATTTTAATCTTTGGATATAAAACATTAATTGTAATTGGCATCTCAATGCAGCAATCAAATATTGACAATTCAATCTTGTTAAATATTAAACCTTCCTTTGGGCCGATTTATTATCCACATGGATGAAAACATAATAATTATCGCATATTTATCACTGCACATGCATTCTCAATTCAGCCAGATAGCAACCTTCCTTTGGGCCGGTTTACTACCCGCAATGAATTTTAATACACCTGTCTAATATCCAAATAAATCAATTTGCACAATAGATGTCACTTTGGCGACTTTTTTATTCAATTAATTTATTATTAAAAATATTAGACACAATCAGGACTAAAATAATAAAATTTAAACTCAATAAAATTCTCAAATTATAATAAATGGATTGCAATATTTATATTAATTAAATTTAAAATCAATAAATTTCTCAAACTAATTAAAATCAAATATTGCAATAATAAACTTTAATTAATTAAAAAAAATTTGGCCAAAAATAAATAAA
The DNA here is from genome assembly GCA_947685225.1 of Garcia nutans. Taxonomy (NCBI): domain Eukaryota; kingdom Viridiplantae; phylum Streptophyta; class Magnoliopsida; order Malpighiales; family Euphorbiaceae; genus Garcia; species Garcia nutans. The sequence goes on from CANTUV010000041.1 coordinate 14,311,533, forward strand.
CAGAAAATTTTGGGCTAAAAATTAAATAAATTAAAAGTTTTGTGGGTGAAAACAGGAATTACAAAACTTTCTGGGTCAAAATCGGATTATCAGAAGTTGGAGGACCTGTTTGTAATTTAAAAAATATATTTTTATTTTCGCTTTTATCCCGGTCCAGAGACGCGCGGTCCTCTCTTCAAAACGCACCGTTCTGGCTCAAAACGGTGCCGTTTTAAGCTAGAGCTGCACACTGCTCCAAACGCAGCGCTTTGGCTCAAAACGGTGCCGTTTTGGCTCAAAGCGATCTGCTCCAAACGCAGCAGATCCCTTCATCGCCGCCTGCCTCCAGTTTTCGATCCAGCACCATCCACCGCCGGTGACAGCCTCTAGACAGTTGCTCGACCACCAAGCAACCTCCGACCATCCTTTATCAGGGACGAACAGCCACGGATCAACTGAAAAACTCAAAATCGCAACATCGGCCATACGGTTTCCACCGTTCTCCACCGCCGGCGACCACCTTATGAGGGTGTTAACCCTACCTTACGCCACCGCCGGTTCAAATCAGACCAAAAAAACCATCAAAATCGCATAGCCCAAATAATTTTCGAAACTGTTCTTCAAGAACACGAAGAACAGTTTCGATTTTTTTTTTAAAATTAATTAAACTAATTAATTAACCAAAAAACAAATCAAACCAAAATTGATTTCAGATTACTAAATTCGATTTCAAATTAATTCTAGAAAATTACAATAACCGAATTAATTTTCTAGAATCAAAACAATAATCCATACCGCAATTTAATCGGAAAATCTAGTAACCTAGCACAGGGCTTTGATACCAATTGAAAGGGGGAGAAAACGTAATTCCCCTAAAACCTAAAACATGCATAGATAACTAGATTATTCAAATTAAATTGCAAAGGGCAGAATTTGTGTACCTGACATCGTTGTTTGTTGATTCTGGAGACAATTCTGGGGTTTATCGCCTTCCAGGGGATACACATTTTAGGTTATGCGGAAGCACTACTGAAGGAACGTAATGTTCTCTAAAAGTTATTATGTTCCCCCGGAGACCACGACCCCTTATTTATAACTGAATAAATTAATTAATTTCTATATTGGTTCTTCAACAAAATAGAAATTACTTAATGGTCTCTACACTTATAATTCTATTACGAGTGGGACACCTCAATAGTCAACCATCCTAATTTGATCAAAACTTTAATTTGACTATCTTAATTTGACTGCAATATACATTTAATATTTAAATATATTTAGTCCACACTTATAATTAATTAGAGGATTAATTTCAACAATATAAAATTAATTCTAACACCATCTACCTCTATTACACTCAGTCCAGGTAACTTTTTAATTCCTTTTTCAATCATCAATCTCCTTACTCCGGTCACAATAAATTGCCCCAATAGTTACATAAAGATAAAAGAAGTTGAATGTGAGATTGTAATCTTTACTTGTTTCATCAAAATTGATTAGTCCCAAAAGAAGAAACACGTGGTTGATGATCATACAAATAAGCAAACTCCTCATTGCCAAACTCAAAATCATAATCAGGAAGAGCACTCGGTTCATCACTGTCCAACCCACAAATTTCAAGATCTTCAATTCCACAATAATCATTGTAGAGTTGCACAAAATCATCAATAAGGTTGCCAGAATCGAGCCCAAGTTAAGATATTGATAAATTTCTTTGCCGACATGGAGGACCAGGAATTGATGGTGGCGATGGATGTGGATGACATAGACCCACTTGAGATCTTCAGCGAAAGCGTCATCGTTGAAGAACACAGAAAAAAAAAAAAGGAATGTAGTATTTTTGTAAAAATAAAACTTAGAGAAGATAAAAATGAAAAGAAAGTTACAAATGAAAAAATATATATATGTACAGTAAAATTATGAAACTTAAAATATAACAAATGAAAAAAAATATATATGTACAGTAAAATTATGAAACTTAAAATATAATATGTGGTGTAATTTTTTCTATAATTGATATTATATATTGGACCAAGAGACGTTAATAAAATTTTAAATAAAATGACAAGGAAAAAAAAGCTATTTTCAATGTAGAAAGAAGTTTAAGAGGTGTTTTTGACCTTTTGAAATATCTCTTTTCCCGTATTAATTTTTTGTTTGCTTCTAAATCTATGATTATTTAAGAGATTATTCCAAAAAAAAAAAACAAGAAATATGTAATACTTAATTTGGATGACTCACACCGTGATATGGTAACAGAAGTAAAAAAGAATATACATTTCAACAGCTATTAAATTGGATAACATCATCATAAGATCAAAGTAAAATGTAACAGCAAGTAACAGATGAAAAATTAATAAGCTAGCATAGAGAAGACCATAAATTGGTTAGGAAATTTTACAAAATTACCCACATAAATTTATAACATAACATATGTATTTAACATGAAAAATTTTACTTAAATTGGGTCTACAAATTTATTCTGATTCCTAAACAGATGCAGTATTTATAGCAACAATATCAAAAAAAAAAAATTGAAAAAATTTTATCAATAAAATTATACGTCTCTAAAATACACTTTATCATCTACGAATTTTGTCCACAATATATCTATCATAAAAAAAGTCTAAATCTAAATAATCTTTTTTTGTGAACACCATTAATCATCGACCCAGTGGTGTAACATCTACATATGAATGTGTTCACTAATGATACCAATCCAAATGTCACAACCAATGAAAAAACAAAATGAAAAATTTGAAAATAATTTATACCAATCTTTTTCTTTTTATAAAGCTTTTGCAAAGTATGTGTTATTGCTGTACATGGAACAACTTGATAAGAAAGATTCAAAACTTTTTTAACCCAACTAGTGAGTCATTTATTTTTTTTACCAAAATTTAAAAAGTTAATTCATCAAACAAACACCTTTGGTTAAAGTGGAAAACACCTCGTTACAAAGGTTTGAATAATGAGGGTGTTTGTGTAAACCCCATTATTTGTATTTGAATGCCGAAAAATTCTAAGGTAGACTAAGTCCATGTCTCCATTTATAAACTCGGCCAATTACAATCTTCAATTTTAATTATAATATTTTAAAATTAATTAAAAATAATTTTTATTTTCAAATAGAGAATTATGATTGATCGGATCAATAAGTAGAGATATAGACCTATGATAAAATTTTCCTTGAATGTTTATCTTTATTGCATCTTTGCAATAATTACAATAGACTATCATTGTGTCATTCATATTTTAATGTGTACTAAAATATAAAAGAAAATATTAGATATCAATTTTATTATTTATTACATTGGCATGAACCCATTGCATGTTAGCCTAAACCCCTTTTTTCTTCTTATACACAACATCAATATGCTCACTTTCTTGTGTTGAATGTAATTTCGTTGTGAGCTTTGTTGCTTTGCTTTTGTTACTAAATGCACGGCTGGAACTTGCCATTTAAATATAAATGAAGATAAAATAATAAAAGTGAAGATAAAAAATGGACAAAAAAATAGAATTTAATGAAAAATTCGAGTTTGAGTTGAATGTTTGACATTGATGATGAAATGGAAAAAATAGAAACTTTGATGAAATTAAGAGATTTTAGAGAGCTTAAGAATTGATATAATTTGGAGATTGAGATAAATGATTAAATTTTTGCGTGAGAAAGTGAAATAGGATGCAGTATTTATAGATTTTGCAAACTTTCAACAAAATATCCTTTAATATGAATAAATTTTTAATCATTAGTAGAGGTAAACTTTAAAAAAATAAATAAGATTTAAATTAAAAAATAAATTGTTTAACTATAATAACAAGTCTAATTGACACTTTACCAAGCAAATTTTAAATGATTTGTACGAGAAATATTTTAAAAATTCAAAATATTTTAAAAATTATCCATTTTTCTTTTTCTTTTAAAAATATTAATTTTTTATTTTTTATTTTAAAAAATACCCATTTTTGGGATGTGTACTTCTAGTGTAGCTAGAACTTAAGCATATAGATAGTATATAGAAATGGAAAAATAGAATGCTTTATATTGAAGATGAAATGGAAAAATAGAAAGTTAGATGAAATTGAGATTAAGATATTATAGAGAGCTTTAGAATTTAGATAATTTGGAGATTAAGATAAATGATTAAATTTTTGTGTGACAAAAGTGAAATAGGATGGAATATTTATAGATTTGCAATTTTTCAACAAAATATCCTGGAATATGACTATTTTTTTTTAATTATTAGTAGAGGTAAATTTTGAAAAATAAATAAGATTTAAACTAAAACATAAATTGTTTAACTATAATAACAAGTCTAATTGACACTTTACCAAGCAAATTTTTAATGATTTGTACAGAAATATTTTAAAAAGTGAAAATATTGCTAAAATTATCCTTTTTCTTTTTTTTTTCTTTTAAAAATATTAATTTTTTAATTTTTAATTTTAAAAAATACCCGTTTTTCATATGTATACTTCTAATATAATGGAAGTGTATATATATTATATTTTTAATTAAATTTAGAAATAAATATTTTTAATATTTTTTAAAAATTGTAGAGTATTTTTGAAAAAATTAAGAAAATGATATATATCATGTAATTTCTTCAATATTTAATGATCACTTAAATGAGATAAATATGTGCACTAGTGCATGTAGGGTTGTTCAACTGGCCTGCGGGCCTGAAAAACTAGGCCCAACCTGAGTGGTTCGGGCCACATTGGGCTGGCCCGAAATAATAGTATGGCTGGGCTTAGGGTTAAAATGCTAAACCCGAATAGTATTAGGGTCGGGCTTCGGGTTTGCCTGAAAAATTCTCGGGCCAACCCTATAACATCTTCAAATAATCCTATTTTAGAATTATCCAAAGATGTAACTTTGAATTCTTGCATTGTTTTAGCTTAATTCGGTACTTACATTCTAGTAAATATGAACAAAACTTAGATTGGAACTTGTTTCACTTGCTTATGCACTTTTTACTACAAATATTTTTTTCTACACAATATGCTTAAAGAACTTAACATCTTTAGCAATCTAATAAGTTAAATACACACTAATAAAATATCATCGAGAGAACATCCTTTCACAAATTGATATAAATTTTACAAATTATTCAAACCACCACTTTAAATAATTATATTCAAAGATATATAATCTTTACACTGTGTATAGATTTATACAATCTCCATACATTTAAGTGATCTATATAGTCATAGATAGATCCAATCACTAAACAATATACATATAATCCGCTTCTAAAACTTTTTGGAAAACCTTTCTTCAATCTGTCATTAATCTCTAAAGATTCACACCTATAGACTCTCAAGACCTTCACTTATTCACTGTACCTGCATGTCAAGAAAATCCCAACACGCTGTGGTGATTGCTTAGTGGTGATTGTATACATACACTTTACTAATATTTATAAGAATAGAATATTATATCAAATAAACATATTGAAATCAAATCAATTAATTTTAATAAACTCTAATCATTGTGAGATAAATACAATTCACTTTTTATACATAAATTATGAATTCACTTTTTTCTCTATAATAATATATATATTATCACATGTTTAACCTAAAACACTTCTATTATACTAATCACTTACATTTATTAGTAATGTTACATTGTAGAGTTTATTATGATTACACATACTTGAATTCTTTTATCATTTTCGTTCAATATCATTCAAATCATATTAATATAATGAAATCTTGCTTGTTAATTAACAAACACATATGCATATGTATATATATATATATAACATAATGATTACACTTATATAAACACATGTATTAATATTATATCATCAATAACCTTACTTTTAAGCCACTATAATTAAATTACCAATATACTTTATTGTCAATATAGTTTTGCCCAACAAACACTGAATTTTAAATCTTAGTTTCGAATAACGATTCACTAACGGCAAGTAAATGCCCATATATAAAATTTGGTCAATGGCCCACTATGGCACAAATGTCCACTGAATAGGATGACACATAATATCATCTAATGGCACAGAGTATCCACTATCACTATGGATGTTCACCTCTGGCTAGCCATTCAATCCGAACACTAAAATTACTAATAGTAATATTGGGCAATACACTTATTTCATTAATCTTAGTTAATTTATAATTTATCATATTAATTATTATAGAACACTTCTTTAATTCTTTCTTTGTGATTGACACTTTCACAATAGTATACTTTTATTTTCATTTTGATTGGTTTAATATTTCTAATTCAATACATTTCATTAGTTATCATTTCCCTTTTCATAATATTATTTATATACATATACAACTCATACACTACATATACTTTATATATATGTACTTTATTTGATTATATTTAACAATTGATATATTATCTGTAATAAACATTATCATTCTCTTTTGATATTCATTTTACTTCCTTAATCATTATTAAGGTTTAAATACTATATTATTTAAAATTTATAAATCTTTTAAAGTTTTATGACACGGGCGTGTAGTACATTGGTTCCACACCTGTGCTTATCAATTCTTTACTGTCTCTTGCAAAAGAAATTACACAACACCACTGTATCTACCCATGAACATGCCGGTGTGAATCAATCCACCACTGTCAATCAGTAGTTCAAAAAAGAAACACGACCATGTCAATCACATGGTCATGCCTGTGTGATCTTAATTGATATAACTCTTCAATTGCTTTTAGGAAGAATACCTTATAACACTCTCATACCTAATTAATAACTGAAATCATTAACTCTCACTGTTAACTTCACTTACTCATTTCAAGCAAACAATATTTATTACTCCAGAAGCACAATCATATTTGAGTCCAAACTGACAAAAGTAAATCAATCAAACCAAATTCAAATATTATAAATATTAAACACTATATTTTCTTTTTCTCTAAATTATTCTAGTTACTACACTTCCTTCTCTTTTATGGCACTTCTATTTATTCTTTCTTTACATTCTTTAACTTATACAATGTATATATATAAATATTATTGGTATATTTCATTGCAATATAATATTGTCATCCAAACTTTGTCTGTGCTAGCTTTCTTTTTCATTACTTAATCATATACAAATGTTCCAACATTCAATTATCATTGATCGTTTCATTTTTTTTTATATTCACTCTATTCAACAAGGGTTATATAACAAACCCTTCACATAAAAGTTTAGTTTTCTTATCTCACATCTTAGGTTAAACTCATTTTTATTTACAATAATTCTACAATAATACCATGTATTTCCAAATATAATTCAACAAATTGTCACTATTCTCACACACTATTCCAACTACACAATTAAAAATCACGCTCTTTGAAATAGACATTGAGATCATATTTTAAACCTTATATGATATCACTCTCGTTTATTTCTTTCTTTATTTAACTTAGCTTATTTCATTTTAGAACATTTCGTCATGTAAATTTCACTTACTAAACTAAATAAATAATATAAAACTCTCTCCAAATATATAACTCAATTCAAGCCTTGATTATCGATCAATATCACTAAATTAAAGTCTTCCAAAACCTTGTACTTTCCAAATCCACTTACTATTAGAAACATTTTTGCTTGACATATTATAATTAATCACTTTCCTTCAATCTTTACACTCTTTATCCAATACTAATTTTCCACATTGACTAACTCTGCATATTTATAAAATAAATATATGTTATAATAATTAATTTGTAAGAAAATTACATTAAAGAAAAGGGATAAAGTGTTTTAGGGTTGAAAAAGAAGAAAACTAGGGTTACAAAGTAGACTTGGGTATGTCCAATGAATCGACACACCCATGCATATAAAAATCTTATTGGAAATGAAATTTCAAAAGCTAAAAAATTGACACATCCATATTGAAAATATTAACATGCTCATGTTGTTCAAAATCTTATTGGAAGTGAAATTAAAAATCGACACGCCCATGTTGTTCAAAACCTTGCTGGAAGAGAAATTAAAATGGACACGCCCATACTGAAAATATCAACAAGCCTATGTTGTTCAAAACCTTCCTATAAGTGAAATTAAAAATCGACACGCCCATGCTAAAAATATCAGCATGCCCATGTTGTTCAAAACCTTGCTGAAAATGATATTAAAAATCGACATGCCCATATTGAAAATATCAACATGCCCATGTTGTTCAAAAGCTTACTGCTGGAAAAATAACACAGCCATGTAGAAAATATCAGCACACCCATTTTGTTTCCAGACTTCTCCAAACCTAAAAATTCACATTTTTAACAAGCTAAAAATGAATCCAACCCTCACTTTTGATCAAAACAATTTAGAAATAATTAAATTATCATAAAATACACTAAAATCAAACTTTTCACATAGAAAAATTCAACAATCAACTCTTCACTCAAATACTCAATTAATCAATTATTTAATCACTAATTCCATCTTATTTTCATCCAAATCATTAATACACATCAAGATCTTAACTTGTCTTATATCTCTATTTAACCTACGAAAAACTCAATAATTGTTTAAAGAATCACTTTAGTTTTTTAATCAATAGTTTTTCACTTTAATATCATAAGAGTAAAGTGTTTTCAACTTATACTCTTCACAAATTAATCAATATAGAATCAATTTACTTATCATACAATTTCTTTTACAATAATTTCTTCACAAGAAATTCAATGCACAAATTCTTTCAAAACAATTTCATTTGATTTATTAAATGATCATTTAAAGCAATAAAAGTCAAATAAAAGTCAAAAGATAATAAAATATAAAGTATATAAGCACTAACCTCTTTACATCACTTCCTTCTTTCAATCATTCAAGATTCTTGGGAAATTCAATCTTCCCCCTTCACTCTCTCTCTCTCTCTCTAAATCGACCATGGCTTCCAAAAGAAGAAGAAAGAGAAAACTTGATTTTCCCTTTCTTTTTATTAACACACATATATATATATTAAAATATTATTAAAATAATAAATATCGAGATATTTCTGTTTCTCATTCTTATCCATAATTTTGTATACTTATCTTTAATTTCTAACTTTTTGACTTTTCTTTTAAAGAGACACGACCATGTCAATCCATCTGACACGCCCATGTGTCTTAAACCGACTTACTATAAACAAAATCATTAATGAACACATGCCGATATTTATCCATACACACGCCCATGTATTTCATATAGCTTCTGCCACTTTTGAAATTTTTCTCGAAATAGTCCTATCTTCCATGTTACCGTCGTGGCACTCTAACGTCGTGCCCGTGGGAATTAAATAGTCACTATATACACATTCCAAACACTCCAAACAAATATATAAATATACATAATACTTCAAATCAATCACAGATATTATATATACACTTATTACAAAAAAAAATTCATATTAAAATTTTCAGGGCATTATAAACCCGACCTGACCCGAGTATATATATAACCTAAAATAAAAAAAAAACCCCTAATGTGCGCGGTCTCCCCTCCCATTTCATTTTTCCTCAATCTCAAAACTTTCCTTCTCTTTGGAATTCTGAAGCGTTTAGTAGAGCCTTTACAACCTCACCACCAAACACAACCATAGCCTCCATATTTCTTTGCTCTTTTACAAAAAGTTTTTCACATATCACTTCATCTTCACTTTTCCCCATATGGGTATATCTCCTTTCCTCTATATTTGAAATAAATACACTCTTATACAAAATTTTGCAAGATATTTGTTTCTTTTTGAGAGATTTGAAATGGGTACGTGAAGACTTGGTGATAAAGGTCTTCAAGAGGAGATGCGAACTTGCTCGATAATGTTTAATGAATCATGAAGCAATGGAGGCTTGGGTGAAATAGAGACATTTTGGTTTGGGAATTTGGGTTTGTGAAATGAAAGCAAAAGTATAGAGATAATATTTTGATTCATTGAACCCATTTTGGGTACCATAAGTTGCCACAAAAACAAAGAAATTGAGGTTTCTTGTTTTGATTGCTTTGTTTGATTATTTCTAATTTTTTATTGTAACTTTTTTTTATTAAAGATCTAATTTTGAATTTTTGGTTTGTCAGCCTTAGATTTGTTTGTTCGAAATTTGATTTTGTTTCTCTTTCCAGTTATCATTTTGGCCTTTAAGTTACTATGGTTTTTGGTTTTCTTAAATTTAATTAGTTTTTTTGTTGTTGTTTTTTCTTTTGCCTCTGAAAAAAATAGAGAAAAACCTTTTAGATTTAGTAATTATATATATAATAATTAAAATAATGGTAACTTAAAAAACCAAAAATGGCAAAATAGCAAAACCCATCGGCCCGCCCATCTGACCCTATTGACCCAAATCAACTTGGCCTGATTATATTAGGGTCGGGCTACGGGTATAATACTCAAGCCCGAACTAAACTCGTGTCGAGCAGCGGGTTAAGAGTAAACCTGGCTCAACCTAGCCCGAGTACACCCCTAAATGCATGAATATGGTTGCTTTAGGGTTTAGCTTGTACTAATTATACAGCTCAAAAGTCCAGTTGATATGCCAATTAAATTTTTAATGATGGCTCAAATGAAACAAATTAATATGTGCACTAACACAAAATAAAAAGTTCTATTGGTACTTTGCCAAATTAATTTTTAATGATGACAGATGTGTACTAATGCATAATTTTATATATAGACACCCGATCCCTATCGTGATGCGATAAGTATTCTTATATTTTTCAAATCTTATGGTAATTTTAAATAAATAATCATTTGCTTGTAAATATAAATAAGAAATAAAATTAGTACAACCTAAATAAATATTTATAATTATCAAATTATAAAACACAGAGATTTATAATTTCATGATATTATCATAATAGTGTATATAAATAATATGAATTATTTGTTAAATCAAATGAATCGACACTGTCAATAACAGATAAAAAATACTTGCAGTAAAAATTAAAAAAACAACACTACTTATACCAGCAGCTAAAAAGAGCAATCTTAGCAACCCTAGTAAAACTTACCAAATCCAATAATTCTTGCAATTAAGAAACTCTGAAAAAAAAGACAAAAACAAAATTAATCTACTGCAGTAAGCCCAATTAAAGCAAAGATAGAAAATAGAAAATAAAAAAAATAATAAATAGTAATATGCAAATGATTGAATTCTAAAATTAAAATGACAAAATAAAAATACAATTGTTGTTAACAAATTGACAAATATTCATAGTAAAAAATAATAATAAAAAAGATATATATATATATATGAGAAAAGGTAAAAATGCAAAAATAATATTTTATTGTGGGTACAAATATAAGTCTAAAATTAATTTCGTCTAAAATATACTGAAAACATTATGAAACTTGACATATGTGCCCTGTTTTAACAGGAGGAGTAATGGTTAATTAATGTCATGACCTGCAATGTACCACAATAATAAAATATTACTTTTTTTTATTCCATGTTCACTATATAAATCATTAAAACCAGCAATCCATATAACCTAAAATTTCTAATCTCTAAATCAATAAAAGGGATTTTTTCCCTAAAATTGAAAGGATAATAGTTAGCAATGGATCTTGAGCTTTTAAATATTAGATGGCATCACCATATAGTCATCCTCAGACATAAGATGAGATGTGTAGAAACTAACTCGCTATAAAGATGACTTTATCAAAAAAAAAAAAATTGTGAAGAAACACTATAGAGAGCTAGAAAGTACAGAGCAACAAAATGAATTAAATAGCATGAAAAAGAAGCATACCCCAAGTTGATGAAGAAAGTTGAGATAGATTGAGGAATGACAATAACGAAACATAAACAACTAATAATAAAATTAGTTAACACCAAGTAGGATGAAAAATAATAATAATAATTCTCAAATGAACAGATAAGCGATCATTAAAGTTGGGTCTATATAAAAAATGAATCTATGTTAATTGCAACATACCTCCGATTCTAAATGGTGAGGCCTTCAAGGAGCTTGTAACAAAGAGATTTGGCCTGAGCAATAGTACAGAACCCTTATTATTAACTTTCTCAGCATAAAGTTCCACATTATTCTCTGGAAACTTAAACCATTTCTGAATGATGGAAGTCAACTTTCTGATCCTTCTTCTCTTCTTACCTGATAAACAATAACACAAACTGAGAGGATAACAAAAGGAATTGGGGATCCACAATACGTACACTATAGGATAATACCACCAATAAAATTGAGTATAAAATAAAAAAGTTAAAATCACGCTGATCTTTTATAAGATAATTAAACTCAAACCACTAATCCAAGCTCACTCAATTGTTAACTTAAAATAAGGACTAAACGAAACAAATAAAAAAAATAATGGTTTGGTTTAGTTTGATTGTTTTCAAATTCCACATACAGACGTCATTTACACCTAAGAAAAGGAAGGAAAGAAAAGGAAACTTGAGAGTAGCCCTAATGATAATCTTCGTGCGCATTGGAGTAACCCTAACTCAACCCTAGAGTAGCTATCCTCAACTAGCCATTTCAGAGAAAAAAAAATCCCTTTGATTGATTTAGGGATTGGAAATTTTAGGTTATATAGATTGTTGGTTTTAATGATTTATTTAATGAATAGGGAATAAAAAAATTAATAGTTATTGTTGTGGTATGTTATAGGCCACAACATTAATTATTCGTTACTTCTCCCGCTGAAACAAGGCACATATATCAGGTTTCCTAATGTTTTGAGTGTATCTACGATAAAACTAACTCTAGGCTTGTATTTATACCATGATAAAATATTAGGCTTATATTTATACATTTTCCATATATTTATAAGACTCTCAACTATTATGAGATGTGCATGCATATTGCAATGAAATTGAATATTACTAGTAAAATTAGAAAAAAATTATTTAATTAGAAAAATAAATTAAACTTATTATTAAGTTATTAACTATTATGAAAAGTGTGTGTAGTGTTAGTTCAAGACAATAAATAAAGGAAATATGAAAAATGAATCTTACATAATTAAAAATTAAACTAAAGACAAAATTTAATTTTTTTAATTTATTTATTGAAAAAAAAAATTGCGTGATATTATAGATATTACTAAAGCAAATATTAGCATTAAAATATATAAGAATATAAAATATTAAAATATATTAGTTTAAAGAATATAACATTAATATAATATTAACAATAGAAAATAAAAAAGAAAGTTAGACAATTTACAGTTTCCCAATATATATAGTGTTGTATTATATTATTTTTATAATAAATCAACTAATTTAACAACTAATGTAAAATCAAAAAAAATAATGAGAAATACACTTGAATATAAATTTGATTAGACAAAAAAACCAAATTATTGAATTATTAAACATTATTACTGAGCACTCTCCCCTAATATAATTACATTATTAGTGTTCGAATTTTTTAAATTTGATAATTGAGTTGTTGAATAAAAAAAATTACAATTAAGTTATTAAACTGGTAAAATATTGACAATTAAGGCATATTGACCAATTATTTTTCGGTTGCCTAAAAAATTTATAAATTTATACTTTTTATTTTTAATTACTTTTTATTTAAGAACCAATAATAATGAGGCATATATAAAAAAGGAGGATCCCACAAGTCACAACATGCTAGAATAATTAAATTGTAAATAATTTACCGGTTGACCAACTTAATTATTTTTGAAAAGTTTCATAACTCAATTGTCAAATTTTAAAAAGTTTAGACACCTCCGATATAATTATATCTAATTATTGTATCAATAACAACTTAAAAAAATAATAATAATTCAAAAATATAAAAACATATAAACTAAGATATAATGTAAAAAGAAACAAAGTAATATGAATCGAAAAGAATGACTTTTTACTTATTTTTTTTCTATTTGTATTTATTGAATATATATATATATATATTAGTACAAAATAGCATGACATCCCATTATTTATAGTTTATACAACAAAAAATTAATGTTATATCATTTCTCTTATTTCTAATAATAAAAATGTTAGTATTATATAAAATCTAAATCATACCACTTTAAATTCATATTTTTTTTACATATATTTAATTGATTTTTTATATAAAAAAAGCATGAGATCTCATTATTTTTAATAATATACTAGAATATATATTTAATTAGGCAAGAAAACTAAGTTATTAAATATTATTGCTAATTACTCTGCCCTATAATTATTATATCAATAATAACTTGAAAATAATAATAATTCAAAAACATATAAACATATAAACTAAGAAAAATAATGTAGAAAGTAACAAAATAATATAAATTGAAGAGAGATTTTTTACCTATGTTTTTATTTCTATTTGTATTTATTGAATATAATTTTTTTAGTACAAAAAGCATGACATCACATTATTTATAGTTTATAAAACATAAAACTAATATTATATCATGCCTCTTATTTCTAATAATAAAAATGTTTAGTATTTATATAATAGTTTGCTTTCATAGCACTCATGTTTTCTCTGTCTGCTTTCTTAGCATGAGTTTCTATCTCTATTATTTAGCTTTTGCATTAGCAGAAAATATTTTTTTCTCGGTAATCATGAAAGAAGGCTTTGCTAATATTTCTCTCAATGAGGCTGAGAAGAAGGTATGGTTGTGGGTGGTGAAGAGAATGAGGAGATTGTGGATAATACTTTCTATTTAATGGAACATTTTTTAACAATGAATGTTGTGAGTTTTCGTGCAATAAAGAACACTTTAGCATATTTATGGCATCCTATTGGAGGGGTGAATATTGATGATAATGGCAATAAATACTTTTTATTTCACTTTTTCTTTAAGGTTGATATTGATAGGTTTATTGAAGGGGGCCCATGGACATTCAATAGAAATATATTGGTTACTCTTAGGTTGTGAAAATCTAAATCCCACACATAGTAAAGATCAATCATGTTGCCTTTTGAGTGCAGATTCATAACTTATCCTTGGGATGTATGTCAGAGAATGACGCGACCAATTTATGCAACTTTTATAGGGAGTTTCTATCCTATGATACTAAATCAGCTGCTAATGGGTCCATAATAATGTGAATTACAGTCAAGGTTGATGTTCGATGTCCATTAGCAATGAACAATAAATTATTACAGCGTATGGCTCTATTGCATATGTCACCTTCAAATATGAAAGCTTTTAATTTTTTACTTTTTATGCAGATGTCTTGGTCATGCTGATAGCTTTTCCATTTGTGTAAAATAAGAAACCATTACTCAGGTTACTTTAGAGTGGGATCAGTCTTTGCAAGCTGAACTAAGGCAGGCAATGGTGAGAGCCAGTGAGTGGTAGTGGGACAACAGTAGTGGACGAATCCAGTAGACTTCGGCGTTGATTAGGATGCAGGCTTACATCACAAGAAATTTGAGACTGATGTGTTTTCAAATTTTAAACCTTCCATTAATATAGGGATTAGAGATCATGGTCAGAGTTCTATAGGGAAAGCAATAAACTATTGTGGATCAGGATGGGGTGTGGTTTTTAATGGGTCTAAGGAGGAGAAGAGTCCAGTTTGTATGGAAGATCATAAAAAAAGACCCAAGCATATTAATATCTTAGCTTCAGATATTTCTAAACTTGCAGATTCTTTTAAAGCTCATGTTCAACATTAGATGGAAAAATAATTTTAGAAGCGGTCAACCTTACTAAAAAGGCCCACCAAATAATGAAGTTTTTTAGCTAGAACTGTCGAGGGCTTAGCAACCCTTGTACAATTAATTCTCTCCATCTTATATGTAGAAAATATAAGCCAAATTATATTTTTTTTTATTGAAACTTTAGTTCATTCTAATAAAATTGAAGATGTTAAGGTTACTTTGGGTTATGATTATTATTTTTATGTGGACCGTATTGGTAGGGCAAGTAGGCTTGCTATTTTATGGAAGAATACTATTGATGTGCATCTTACAAATTACTGCGCTAGGTTTATTGATGTTGTTATTTGTATGAGTGGTAATATTGGTAATTGGCATATAACATGCTTTTATGGATATCCTAAGTAACATAGAAGGAGGCAATCTTGAAACTTTTTAATTAATCTTTATAGTAGAAAGTCTATGCCATAGATGTGTTTAGGAGATTTCAATGATATGTTGTCTCCCATAAAAAAAATGTGGTAGTCAGCATCCTTCACCTCTTCTAATAAGTTTTAGAGAAATGTTGAAAGTGTATAATATGCATGAAATTATAATGCAAGGCTATCAATTTACTTGAGAACAAAGTCATAGGACAGATAGATGGATCCATGAGAAGCTTGATAGAGGAGTTGCTACTCAGGATTGGTTTTAATTGTTTCCTTTGCATGCTATGTATAATTTGATGACCACATGCTCGGACCACAATCAGGTTCTCTTTGATACAAAAGCTTTGTTGCCTATTGACCATAAATGCCATTTTAGATTTGAAAATGTTTGGCTATTAGATTCAAACATTTTTCAAGTTGTTGGTGATTCTTAGGTTGATTCTAGTCGTATGGATATAATATCTAAATTGGAGAGATGTGCTATTTCTTTAAAGAAGTGGGGTTAAAACCGAGTCGAAACTTTAGGCCACGGTTAGAGGCTATTAAACGTCAGATTTTGCAAGCTAGGGTCATGATTTGGATGTGTCCTCATTGAAGTTACAATATGAACATATTATGACAGATAATGAATGTTATTGGAAGCAGTGGGATAAGTTGCATTATTTTCGATATGGGGATCGAAATACTAGCTATTTCATGCACAAGCTTCGACTAAACATAAAATAAATTTAATTAGAGCTTTACATAGGGATAATGGATCCTGGGCAAACAATCAGGAATAGATGGAAAGGGTTGTTCATCAGTATTTCAATACTTTATTCTCAGGTTATAGGGGAGATTACGGGCCAGTGATTGATCTTATTTCATCTAAGGTGTCAGTGAAGGATAACCAGTGGCTTGTTTAACCTTGGTTGGAGGAAGAGTTTACAGTAGCAGTATTTTAGATGCATCCAGATAAATCCCCTGAGCTGACAGTATGAATCTAGCATTTTTTTTTCAAAAGCTTTGGCATATAATTGGTAGGGATGTTTTTAATATTTGTGATCATTGGCTCAATAATATGAGTTTTTTTTGGAGTCCTTTACTGCTTCTATTATTGCATCAATTTTGAAGAAAACTAATCCTACTAGCTTGAAGGATCTTAGACCAATTTCTTTATGCAATGTTCTTTATAAAATTATTGCTGAAGTGTTGGCTAACAGGTTAAAAAAAATATTACCAAAATTGATTTCTAAGGCTCAATCAGCTTTTGTGTCAGGCAAGATAGTTTCTAACAATATTATTATTGCGTTTGAGTTGCTATATGCTATAAAGAATAAGGCTAGTGAAAGAAATTTGAGATGTTGGTTGAAGATTGATATTAGTAAGGAGTATGATAAGGTAGATTAGGAATTCCTTGAGCTTATAAGGTTGGGACCCATCAGCAATGGGTGGATTTGATTATGTTATGTGTGAAATTACTCTAGTATTTATAAGCATTTAATGGGAGTGAGGTAAGGCCTATTATCCCATAAAGAGACTTGAGAAAATGATATCCTCTTTCTCCTTATCTTTTTATTATTTGTGTTGAGGGTCTCTCTGTTTTATTTAGGAATAAGGAACTATCAAGTAGTATTCTAGGGGTTAAAGTGTGTAGAAAGGAGTCTGCTATTTCACTTCTTCTATTTGCTGATGACTCCTTTTCCAAGGCCTCGAAAGCGGAATGCAATATGGTTAAGCAAATCCTGATTATTTATAAAAGGGCTTCAAGCCAAGTAGTTAATTATCAAAAAACATTTTTTTTTTGCACAAATGTGAGCCTTTCTTTGCGCATTTATATTTCATCATGTCTTGATGTATCTAGTATGCTAGACACTGGATATTACTTGGGTTTGCCATCTTTTATAGGCAGTGATAAATTTTTTCTTTCTTAAAAGATAGAATGGCGTGCAGAATAGGTGGGTGAAAGAAAAAATTGCTTTCAAAAGCAAGCAAGGAAGTTCTTATTAAATTTGTAGCTCAAGCTTTATCCTCTTATTATATGAGTTTTTTTAAAAAAAAATTTATCTCTATTTGTGATGAGCTGTAGAAAATGATGAATTCTTTTTTGTGGAGTTTGAAAAGAGTCAATTCTAACTTAATCCATTGGATGAGTTGGGATTGTTTGTGTGCTAGGAAGGAGTATGGGAGACTTGGTTTTTATAATCTTCATATGTTTAATTTAGCAATGCTTAGTAAGCAAGATTAGAGATGTCTATCCAATCTTAATGGTCTTCTTAAAAGAGTTCTCAAAGCTAAATATTATCCTAGAGGGGACTTTTTATTCGCTTTTTTGGGTCACAATCCAAACTTTATTTGGAGAGGGTTATGGGCTTCCCAAAAATTATTGATCGAAGGTGTAAAGTGGCATCTAGGTACAAGTTTGGACATTAATATGTGGAATGATCCATGGCTTCCATGAGTTAACAATTTTCGATTTAATAATCCTTAATTGGAGAGTTTGGATTCTATTGTGTTAATGATTTAATAGTGGAAAACAAAACTAAATGGGAAGTTAATAAAATTTAGCAAATTTTCATGGTGGAGGAGGCTGAAATGATGTTTAAGTTGCCATTAAGTGTAAGAGGTGCATAAGACAAAAGAATAAGGTATTTTGATAAAAAGAGGAAGTATAGTGTGCAATTTAGTTATCATAGGGCTTGAAATATGTTTCTACCCACTATTGATGCACATCTTCATGGTCATAATTAGAGTGCGATTTGGAAGTTGGGGATTCCTAGTAAAGTTAAACATTTTGTTTGGAGGATAGCACGTAACATTTTTCCTACTAAATCCCACTTAATTTAGCATGGGGGTTGATATGGATGAAGGTTGTGGGATTTATGATGTAGTGGAGGATATAAATTATGTACTTTTCCATTATCAACAGGCCAAGGAATGCTGGAGAATTTAGGGGTTGGCTTCAGATATTATGCCTTCTTCTTTCCATGAGTTCTTTTTTCTTCAACTTTGTGAAGCATAATGAGATGGAAAGGGTGAGGAGTTTTTGTTATCTAGTTGGAGAATTTGATATGCCATAATTTTTTTTTGTTTAGAAAGGTTTAAATTTGAGTTGTAGTGATATTTAAGCCTTTGTTAAGTCTTATAAGGAGTCTTAGAAGTCCTTATCTCTAAGCACAACAATTATGAATAATATGGAAGGGTATAATCATGGAGACACTTTGAGGTGGGAGGCTCCACCAGTAGGTACTTTGAAGTCCAATGTTGATGTATGACTTTTTGATGGGTCAATGGGGCATTGTAAGTTTTGTTGCTGTAGCTCGCGATGATGGAGGTAATTTTCTAGCCACAGTTTTGGATCCCTTATACTGGTGTAGCTCGGCAAAGATGGCTGAAATTTTGGCATTAAGGTCTACAATTTAGTGGGTTGTGGATTATTATCATGGTATGGGTATTATTGAGTTAGATGCCAATGAAGTTTTTGATGCTATTGACTCAAAGCATGAGGTTTTTTTGGAATTTAATATCTTGGTATATGATTGCATACACTTGTTAGCACTCCATACCAGTATTTTAATTATTTGGGCTCCTAGACAAGCAAATGTAGTTGCCCATATTTTAGCTAGAACAAGTATTGGGCAAAGTTATCTTTCACACTGGAATTTTCCACCTAGTATTATTTTATTTTTTTATTATTTCAGAGTTGCAATAAACGGCTACATTCATCTAAAAAATTATTTAGTATTTTATAAAATTTAAATCTTAGCATGTAAAATTCATATTTTTTCACATAAATTTAATTGATTTTTGACTTTTTTTAATATTTAAAGAAATTAAAATTTAATTTAAAACTTATCTAGAAGATTTTAATTTGTAATTTGAAACTTAAAAATTTATTTGAATATCTTTAATTCAATATATGAAAGGATTATTTAAAAAAATAATTTGAATATTTTTAATTTAATATTTAAATGAGTTCTTTTAAATTTAATATTTAAAGAATTTTTTAATTTTAAAAAATGTAAAATATCGCAAAATCATAGTAAGACACATGAATGTGGTGTTAATGACTATCATTTTAATAAAATAGATAGCTATAGATATAAATATCGATATTCATAGGCTTATTTTAATATAATTTGAATTATTAAAAACAAATTAAATTGCTTTGTTTTTGAACCAACTCAAACTATAAAATTCCATTTGACATAATTTGGTTTCATAATTTGAACAAAACAAAGAACACTCTACTTATGTGTCACTATTATAATACGTCAATGCGAAAGGATTTTTCTTCTCATACTATTTATGAATGTTAGTTTTAGTTTGGTTTATTAAAATTTCAACTTTTGACTTATTCATTTGGATATGCACGTCCTCTTCATATTTTCTCATACGGTTGCTAGTAAAAGAATTTAAATGAAATGAATTCTCAATTTTTTTTAATTTAATTATAACTAAAATTCAACTTTAAAATTTAAAAATTTTAAAACGACAAACATCAATGTGCCAAAAACCCTTCCAACCTAATAATAGATTTTCCTAATCACAACTAACTCATAGTTTTTCTAAAGTTATTCGACTCTAAATTCCCAATCAATTTGAAATTAACATAACCCTCCAAAATATTTATATACTAATTTCTCCTAATGTCAGTTTTCATAATAATTTTACTAGTGTTTCTGCCATCAATCAATGGTCTGACTTAAACAAAATATACTGCACATATGCACATACAGAGGATTAAAGTTTAAATTAGTACCAAACTTCTTTTTGTTTTTTGAACTATATAGCAGAAAATGACATATATGGACATAAATTAATTAAAATAAAAGTGGTTTAACATAATTTTACGATTTTATATCTTTTAAAAAATATAGCTCATAATTACTTCGGATATAAAATAAAATCTATATAGCTTATTCTAATTAATTTGGAAGTAAAATTTTATTATGTTGAGTTGAGTTGTACATTAAACTTTAAGTTTTTAAAATTTATCTTATCAAATACAAAATTATCATCAAAGTTAATTTAGTTTTTAATATTTTTTTTTCATATCAATTGGGTCCTTTTTATTTGGCGAAAAACAATAAAAAAATTATTTTTTTTATTAACAAGAAAGAGCAAACATATAATAAAAGCTACCATCATACTGGAAAATTCCAATATATGTATATATATATATATTTGTTTTTTAGTACATAAAATTCTATTTTTAGCACTTTTTGTTATCTTTTTTTAATCTTCATTTTCTTTTATCTCTGGGCCTTTAGGATTTTCTTAATGTGTGAATAGGATATTCGAACTTAATTTTTATTTAATTTTTTTTAAAATATTCATGTATTTTCATGATATGAACGGATTACCTTTTTACAAAAAATTATATATACATTGTTAAACTAATCAAAATGAAATGTTGTATAGTTTTTTTTTTATATAATATAGAAATATTTTTATTATTTATTATTAAAAATATAGTTTTTATTGTTTAAAACATATAGTACATCTAAGTTTCTTAATTTGGGTAATCCAGAATGTTTTGTTTGTAGAAATTACACACTCTCTGCGAGTATTGGGCCAAATATACAGTGACCATATAAATAGGTTTGGAACCTTATCTCAACACAAAACCAATTGGCTTGTATTAAGGCCCAATCTACACCACCTTATATGTTATTGTATTTTATTATACTTTTTAGATGTGAGATTCATTTATATTCTCCAACATTGTCCTTTCTGGGTACAAGTCTTGCTTCTGTCTTAAAGACTGAAGATCGTTGTTTACTCTCTTGATTTTCTTCCACAATGGTTATACAACTTAGAATGCATGTCCTCTCTGGAAGAACAATACAGCAATATCACACTAGCAAACGAGGAAAAGGGATTGTTGGAAGTAGGGGATAGACATATTGATAACACACAAAAAAGCATAACATCCCATTATTTATAGATGATATGTTATATCATATTTTATAATTAAGCAGCATAATATATATAAGAGTACGTTAGTTTTTTTTTTTTAATATGTATATTTAGCAGAAAATATCAATTATTTTTAAGAGAAAGATAATTATTTATAATTAAAAGAGACATGTGTGAAAAATTATTTAATTTTTTTATTAAACAAACTATTTAATTTAGTTTTTAAAATGAATGGACGAAATCTTATTTAATTTAAGTCTAAGAGGCTAAATACAATGTGCCTTTTTTCCATGTATAAGCATGAACTACCAAATTATAAAAAAGGAAACTTTTACTAAAAAAATTCAAATGTATTAATATTAATGTACTCTAAGAATATATCTTATAAGCTTTTTTTTTTTTTTAAAGTTATGCCAAATACTCTCTAGGTCTTAAATATGCGGCAAAATGAAGAGATCTGAAGCAGGTGTGATGTATAAAGTACTTTCTAATGGTATTTCTAACCTTGTAGTTGTTTTA
Organism: Garcia nutans; assembly: GCA_947685225.1. Taxonomy (NCBI): domain Eukaryota; kingdom Viridiplantae; phylum Streptophyta; class Magnoliopsida; order Malpighiales; family Euphorbiaceae; genus Garcia; species Garcia nutans. The sequence goes on from CANTUV010000041.1 coordinate 14,333,915, forward strand.
AGGAACAAATTAAAGTCCTAAATCATCCAAAATGGACCTACTTTCATCTAAGTGCAAGTATTAATTGGTTATTATTGTAAGGTCTTAAAGGGTGCATTAATATAATCCAATAATATATAAGCAAAGTAAATTAATTAAAAAATTATTTTTTAAAGGGTTAATAAGTATATATACAATTTCATATACAATAATTTTAGTTAAGTTGTGAGCACGTAGGCTGATTTATTAAATTCTACGTGTTCACAACTTGATTAAAATTTAGATAAATTTTATGTACCAAAAAAAAAGATAAATTTTGTTAGGTTGTGAATTTAAGGACACATTATCGACAAAACTCCTAATCAGTTTCATCTATCAATTAAAATAAACTCGTGCCCCTTCCTCCTCCTGTCTCTGTGCAGATGAGATCCACTGGATATTTATGATGATAAATGTGCGTTTGAGTTGTCTTTTTTTTTACTATTAATTTTTTATACTTGAAAATTAAATGAACTTTTCATAAAATAAGTAATTTTTATAGCAAGTTTGAGACAATAATCTTGATATCATAAATTAAATACTCCATCCATTCCCTTTTATTTATACTCAATTAATAAATTTATTTTATTTTTAAATAAATATCTATTTAAAAAAATATAATTATTCATTTTATTACAATATTATTCTTATTAAAATTTTATTTGTTTATTTATTAAATATATTTTCATGATTTGTAAAATGATGTTTTATTAAAAAATAATATTAATAAATAATTTTTTAATATTAATAAAATTGTAAAAATAGACACTTAAAAAGTAAATTGTGGGAGCATATGTTATATTTATTTTTAAAAACTTTTCAAAAACAGAAAAAGTTCAAAAGTAAACTAATTTTGAATTAAAATTAAAAAAAAAAAAAGCAAATTAGTTTTCCAATATTATCCTCCCACCCAAAAATAAAATCTAACTGGCCTCCATTGTCTTTCCATTTGGCGCGTGAAACAATCCATTCAGAAATTGCACCGGCACTTATTATTATTATTATTATTATTAATTATTAAATTAAATTATATAAAACTTTAATACAAAAAAGTCTCAATCAAATCTCCATTACTCACATTCAAGTTGACAGAAACAGCAGCTCGATAACGAGAAATACCAAAGCCTCCTTTATGCTGATTCTCCTAATTTTCCATTGACTTTCCATCATTTCCCTGAGAAAATTCTTCCTCCTTATGGGGCGAAATTCTACTCCTTCCGAAATCGACGAAACCGGTATTACCAGCACCAGCACTATCACCTCCGCCTCTGCCGGCGACGGCGGCGCTAATGGTGGTAATGGAAATAACAACAATGAACAAGGCTTTCACTCGATTCGAGACCGGTTGCGTTTTAAGAGAAACCCTATCTGTACTTCTACCACCAATACGACTAATAACCAAAACAGAGCCACTGCCAAATCCTCTTCAGATCGCTCTTCTTTACGCAACCGATTTCACCATAATACCAATAGAAGTTACCGCAAGGGCTTTCTCTTTTGCTTTCCGTTTAGAGGCGTGTATTTGTTTTACTTTGTCATTTTCTTTGCGGTTTTTGCTTTTGCTATGGCTTCTATGGTTTTACAGAGCTCGATCACCACTTTAGTGTTCACTAAGAGTTGGACTGAGCACCGGAGATCGATTAGAGAGGATTTGAGGTTCGGGAGCACCTTGAAATTCTTTCCAGGAATAAAATCGTTACGGTATGCTGAGGAGCATGGGCTTGATAAAGTGAGAGTGCAGGGGGCCGGAATTGGGTTTCGGGCCCCGAGGCTCGCTATTGTAAGTGATTTTGTCTCCTATGTGAGTTTTTTCATTGGTCTTACTGTTTTGGCTACATTTGGACTGCTGAACGTTTGTTATAGAAATTCATTTTTTAGTTAATGGTGTTATTTGTTGATGGAATTCAAATGAAAATGATTAGGAAGTCTCCACTTTCTTTATTTTTCTAAACCTTCTTTGCTTAGACTATATATATTGTTTGCTGAGGGAACTCACAATAACATTTGTTACTACTACATGCTCACAATAAGGTTTTAGAAATAAACTACAAATCTTAATACTGGAGGTTTCACTTGTTCATTTAAGCTAGTTAACCTGAGTATCGGGTGTTTTATGTGGTGGGTTTCTTTTGCTCTCAAAGAAAAGGAGCAAAAGAGACAAGACCTTATGATTCTTGTATTTTGGAATCCACCAGGACCTGTGCCTCCTAATTTCCGTAAGCATGTTATTTGGGGGAGTTTTCTTGAGGATTTGGTTTTATGGATCCCATATGATTATCAAGATCGTTTAGGTTAGGAAATGAATTGATAGTTGCTGTGTTAAGTTTAACTTTCTTTCTTCATTATTGCCAATCAACTCCGTTTTGCAATTTGAGGGTGCATCTAATATGGTCCTAATTCTAAGAATTCAAAACAACTGTGATTCAGTTTTTTTGAGGATTGAGAAAATTTGAGAACATATTCAAAATTCTTATAAATAGAGAAAATCTAGCATATTCAAAATTCTTATAAATAGAGAAAATCTAGCACTTATTAAAGATTTGATTAAAGATAAAAATTTCCCTAGGATATGTTGTGGATTGAAGGAGTGAGAATATTATCTTAACAATTATGTTTGAAACTGTATGTCTACAGAATTGAAGAAAGATGGAATTGTAGATAAGAACTCGTATTTTTCATCAGGAAAATAAATTTTAGCATTCATTTTGTTTTTAAACAAGCCTGAAAGTAGAATGCATGTGACCTCTGATAAATATGAAGGTTTTACAGTGAGAAATTTGTAGTGAATTGTGGACCAATTTTAAGAACATGAGGTGAATGAAATTGCCAACAATTTGGAGGGAATAGAACCAAATAGTATTTAAAAGCAAGAGGAAACCTGCAACACTTAGAAGAGCAATCAAGGGAGGTAGAAGAGCAATCAAGGAAGGTGTTGTAAGAAGGAAATTTTCTTGAAAGATTGTTTTGTGAGTAGTGATGCCTATCCATAATGGGAATCTCTATAGCTGGTTATATTGCTATTATTAGTCATAATCAAATTTCTTTGCATACCTTGTTACTTTTTGGTTTATATTGATTCTTAGCATTTTTTGGGTGTTATACTGAACAAGATAAGATAGATATAACTAAGAGAGGTAGGGGTAGATTTAAATTAACTTGAAAAAAAGTAGTTTAAAATGATTTTATGGCCTCTACATCTCTCCGAGGATGTAGTCCATAATTGCTCTGAGCGGAAAAGAGGATCTATATAGGCGACCCCAATTAACTTAGGATTAAGATTTTGTTGAGTTGAGTTGCATTGTAATAGAATTGATTATTTATTCCTCCCACCTCGTCCTCTTGCACCCCTTAAAAAGAAAAAATAGCATGATAAATTTTGGACTGTTAAAGAAAATAATTAATGACGTACTGGATTTTGAAACAATATTGGGGGAAAAGGAAGGAAAAAAATGCAGGGGAATGACTAAATAAAATATTATGACTAGTGATAACCAGTTTTAAAATATGAAGATCCTTATTAAAATATGTTTTAGGATGTAATTGAGAAACCAATAAAGCATAGGGGCTTAAAATTTTCTCTCTTATTTTTAACATATCTGCCTTATTCTGTCGGGAGTGACAGTTGGATGGAAAGGAATACTTATGGGGATCCTACTTACAACTGTTAGAACATTCAAAACTCATTAAGAGATGGGAGCTGTCAGCGGCAATGTGCTTTACATATATAAGCAATGTCTATTAGGAATCCTCTGTTGTCTACTGGTCTAGTGGTGCAGCACAGGATTGAACCTCTTGCAGTTTTTGAGCAATGATTAAAATAAGTTTTCCATTTCCATCTTTGGTGTGATTCTGGAGAACTATCATCCTTCAACATGGAGTGGGATTCTTATTTCAGATCTATCCAAGGAGGTAGAAGAAAAAGAATTGTCCTATTTTTATGTTTTACTCTTCCAATGCTTGGAAGAAGATTTTAATTTTAGTTCTGTCCTAGCAGTTGCATTCATCCCACAATGTGTTTGAGCTAAAGATTCCCATTGGTTTATCATGCAACCTATCCTAGTAATAGGGTTGCATCATTAACACGTTTGATGTGTTGTATTAGTTTTTTATATTTGGTTAAGGTAAAATGTTGTCTTTTACTCAGTTTAAAGATAATTGCATACTAAAGTATAATCTAATGGTAAGTGTACATGGCTTGTGCAATAGACCCAGGTCTGGTTCTCACCCCACCCTCCCCCATAATGCTCTGGAAAAGAAAAAAAGCTTAAAGGTAGTTTTAGCAACACCATTTGCTGTAAGCTGCAGTGGGATATTGAGATGTGAAATGGCATTATTTTTTCCTCATTTAAGAGAATTTAAAGTACTAGAGAATCCGGATAAAGTTGTCTGTTAAGGTATACTCAATCTTGTAAGATTATGAAACTAATGGAAACAGTTGCTTGAAAATGTGGCTCTTGTCCAAAACTGGAATTGGCTCTTACAAATGCTATTTGGGTAATGAATGCTGGTGTTTTGTTAACAGCTGGTATAGAATATCTTTTTCGGGAATGCATTCTGGGATAATATTTACAACATGTCAAAGCAACCTCTTACCTGTCATCCTTGTTGCATTTGCTGCCTGGTAAAAGTGGCTGAGAAATATCATCAAGAGCATATGCTGTCAAGGAAGCTTAATAATTATCATGGATAGAATCTTTTGAAGACATGGGACAATGGAAATTGGATAATTCTGGATGTTATAGATTGTCATTTTGCTGATTGCCCTATTTGCCCATGCTAGTTGATCATATTTGGAGAACTTGTATGGAGCTCCCTTCAGAGATATATTAAATTTATTAACATTAAGCTAAATGTTCTTTTTCTGTATAAAAGTATGTGATTTCTGTTAGTGAGAATAAGTTTCTAATAAAGCAAATTTTGAGATACAGACTTGAAATTATGATTGATGAACCTGGGGTGAAATCAGGTATTTTGAATGCTTATTTCCTGCTTAGCATAATCTGCTAGGAATCTGATGTTATTTCACAATAACTTGGTGTGTTATTAGTTGATGAAGTTTAAGGCAGTTAGAAGATTCTCTTCTGTAATTAAACCTCTGCTAGGAAGAAGAATAAAGCATGTTTACGTTCAATACCCATTGAACTGTGGAAAGTGTAAACTATAGCTTGGTCCATAGTGTTTGTGGTTGTAGTGGTGTATTATTGTCTCATTTATGATATGTTTTAACTCCCAAGAACTTGAAGATCTTCTGTTTCTCTTTTGCACTGAAACATTCAAAAATGCAGCAGCTTATGTTTTCTATGCATTTTCCTGATGAACTAGTTTATCATGCCATGAATTATTTGACATTAGAAGCTGCGATCATCTCAATGTAAACTATTACATTAATGAGATGCGGGGACTTGAGTTCTTTCGGATCATTTATGACCATATTTGAGTACGAAAGGGCTCCCATTTGCATATTTTTATTTTTTGAGAAGTTAAGACATGCTTTATTGTAACGATGTTTGTTTGGATGGTTGACAGGTCTTAGGAAACATGAAGATGGGTCCACAATCATTAATGTTGATTTCCGTGATGAAGAATCTACAGGAACTTGGTTATGTCCTTAAGGTGAATTACTCCCAGCTATTTTGCATTCGATTTCTCGGACAGTTGTGAGTAATTTATGTTTTTTCTTGGTGTTTGGAAACACAGCTTCACTTTATGATGTCAATTTGTCATATCACTCTTGAACTACTTGATGTAGCTCCTACTCAAAATAAACATGTCATGAATATGGATGGAAGGATTGAGGACCAATTATTTTCTGTATTTATCTTCAACTGTTAGTTTGAAAAAGTTTATGAGCCTCATATGCCTTTTACAGATATATGCTGTGGAGAATGGGGAAGTACAATCAGTTTGGGAGCAAATTGGTGGTCAGATATCAATTTTACAATCAAATCAACGTGGTCATATTGATTGGTCTATGTATGTGTTCTCTTGGTGTATTTTAGTGTTTCTTTTGGCTTTTGTTTCAGAAATATATATGACTAGGAACCTCTTATTTTCAAAAGAAAATTTGTTGAGTAGTAAGTTACTAGGTATGTCTGATTTACATGTGCATCTTCCACAGTTTTGAAGGTGTTATTGTTGATTCACTTGAAGGAAAAGAGGTCATCTTAAGGTATGTGGATTTGAATCTCCATTTGGCTTATTGCGGGTTATAATTTATTCAAGAATTCCTATGATTGAGCAATTGTTTGGTTGGATTATCTTGCGATGCTTATCATCTTATCTAACATACTTTCTGGGTCATTTTTTATGCCTTTAATTTTCATATGACATTGAAACACTAGTGCTAACAGCGAATATGAAATTATAATTCCTCGCTCATAATAAAATTTATAAAACACGACACCAATTGAGGTGTAGAGCTCCCTCAGAGGACTTGGATTGAGGTACTATGATTGGATTGCTGCATGTTCTCTAGTGTTTGGATATGCTTTTATTTAGATCATACAGATAAAGATAATTTTTATCTTGAAGAGAAAGACTATTCCTTTAGTAGCCTTCTTACTAATTTGTGCAGTTATTACTGTTAAATACATTATACATTATTAAGAAAATACATTGCTTGCTTTGTCAAAATTTTGATGGTAGCTGTATGGAGAGGGGAGCTGAAATGAGTTTAGAAAATTTTGATTATAAATCATGGTGTAATTTTGCTTGGAAGTCTTTGTTGGAATGTCTAGCTGTATAAGTATGGGTTAACAGAATAATGTCTAAGCTTAGTTGTATGAGTATGGGCTGGTTATTGTTTGATTATTTTAATGAAATGTAAATGTGTAGTGTGCTATATATATAAACTCTTGTATTTGAGCAATGTAAGTGATAGAGAATGTGAGAAATAAAAGAACTCTGAACTCTTTCTGTCCTAAAACTCTCTATTCTCATGGTATTAGAGCCTGAGGCTTGAACCCAGGTCAGTTTCTCTTCACTGCTCTTCTTCTTCTCTTTCTCTTTTTTCCTCTAGTTCTCTGCTTCTCGTCTACTGCCAAAATAAATCACCATTGAAGGGTGATTATTCTCTCTCACCACCCCACTCAGGAAGACGGGCATTTTTAACTCGGCCTCTCTCTAGAATCCGGTCACCGGAATACACGTGCCAGCTGTACCTCTAACCGGCGATACATGGGCTAGTTATTTGGGACAAGTTGAAACCTTAAGAGATGAGTTTAATTCTCTTATGCCCTTTTCTGAAAAGGTTACTAAACAAGAACAAAGAAATAAATTTTTTATGGTCCTAGCACTGATCGAACTAAAACTAGAATTGAGTTCTGTTCGGGACCAAATTTTAACAAGTCCCACTATTCCCTCATTACATGATGTTTCTGCTCGATTTATGAGGATTTCTTCAGCTACAACACCAAATGATGAGATAGAGTCATCTGTTTTAGCCATTCAGACTAAACATGGAGGTCTCAGAGAAATAAAGGAAAAGGTTCAAGGGCCTACTGTACTCATTGTGATAGAAATGGACATACTCGAGAAACCTGTTGGGCCCTGCATGACAAGCCATCTCAAAACAATCAATACAACTATAATCGACATGCAGTTCATATTGTCCAAACTCAAGGAGACGGGTTACTTTCTTTACCTTATACAAATTCCCAATAATCAAACTCAATTACATTAACTGGAGCAGACTACAATGAGTATTTGCAGTATCAGACTACAAAACAAAATGGTGGTTCGCATTCTAGTGAATCATTTTCTTACCTTACTAAAAATCCTCCTCTTGGCCCCTGAATACTAGACTCTGGTGCTTCAGATCATATCTCTGGTAATAAAAACCATTTTACATCTTCAACTGATGTTACTTTTGCTAATGGTTCATAGACTGCAATTAAGGGAATTGAAAATATTCAATTATCTTCCATCCCCCCTTAAATAATGTCTTATTTGCTCATGCATGTCCTTATAACCTTATCTCAATTAGTAAATTGACAAAAAATCTTGATCGTTTTATCACTTTTATGGCTAATTCTGTTATTGTGCAGAGTCGGAGTACGGGAAAGACGATTGAAATAGGACGAGTCCCAAGGTTTGTATCATCTCTACAACCCAAACTCATCGGTAGCCTTCACTTCAACCACATCTCCCAACCTTCTTCATCACCGCTTTGGTCATTCAAGTCTCCACAAAATTCAAAAATTTGCTCCTAGTATTTCAAATTTGTCTTCCTTAGAATGTGAGTCATGTCTACTTGGAAAACAAATTCAGCTCTTTTCTCTATTCTCAAGAGAGTCAATAATAGGGCTACATGTCCATTTGAGTTAGTACACTCCGACATTTGGAGTCCAAGTCGAGTCTGTACAACTGTGGGATTTCACTATTTTGTTACATTTATTGATGATTATTCCCGTTATACTTGGGTATATTTAATGAGAAACCGGTCTGAATTTTTTTCTATTTTTCAAAAATTCTTAGCAAAAATTCAGAATCAATTTAATACTTCAATAAAAATTTTACGTAGTGATAATGGTAGGGAATATTTGTCTTTTGTCTCCATTTTTTTTGTCTTTACATGGGATTACTCATCAAACCTCTTGTGCTTACACTCCCAACAAAATGGGGTTGCAGAACATAATAATCGACATCTCATTTAAACAACTCGTACTCTTTTCATTCATCACAGTGTCCCACTTCTTTTTTGGGGTGATGTCCTTCTTAATGTTTGTTATTTAATCAATAAAATGTCGTCTTTAGTATTACAACATCAAATCCCTCAATTCTATTTTATTTCAAGGAGAAGATCCTTATCACTTAACATTACGAGTGTTTGGCTGTACTTATTTTGTTTATGATCACACTCCAGGGAATGACAAACTCAAGTCCAAATCCATCAAATGTATTTTCTTGGGATATTCGCGACTTTAAAAAGACTATAAATGCTATGATCCAACAACAAAGAAGTATTACATTTCTGTTGATGTAACATTTTTCGGATCATCACCATATTTCTCATCTAATACTGAAAACATGAAATTCATGTCCAATGTCCTTCCAATCCCAGATCTAACTTCACCACAAACGGAGTTGGCAAAACAAAACTCATCCTTCCAAGTTTACTCAAGACGACATTATCTCCTTGCTGATGATACTAATCCTTCTTCTGATACAGTTACAGTATTGAATTCCAATGACTTTTCTACTCCATTGTCACCTAGTCCAGTCATGCCAGTGGCAGATACAGCAACACTACCTATTGCCATCCGCAAAGGTACTTGTTCCATTCGCAATCTACATCCAATATATAACTTTGTTAGCTACCATTGCTTATTCCCCTCACATAATGTTTTTATTTCTACCTTGTCTGATGTTACTTTACCTAAGACTGTGAATGAAGCACTATACCATCCAGGGTGGCGGGATGCAATGATTGAGGAAATGGTGGCGTTACAAAATAGTGGAACTTGGGAGTTGGTTCCATTACCAGAAGGAAAAACTACGGTGGGGGTGCAAATGAGTGTTTACTGTGAAGGTTGGACCTGATGGGCAAATTGATCGACTCAAAGCACGCCTTGTTGCTAAATGCTACACTCAGGTGTATGGCATTGATTATAATGACACTTTCTCTCCAGTGGCTAAAATTACCTCTGTTCGTCTTCTTATTTCTATGGCAGCTATGCACCACTAGACTCTCCACCAACTTGATATTAAAAATGAATTTTTTTCATGGGGAATTAACTGAGGAAGTGTATATGGAGCAACTTTCGGGATTTGTTGCTCAGCAGGAGTCTCAATTGGTATGTCGTCTACGACGATCACTGTATGGTTTAAAGTAGTCTCTAAGAGCCTGGTTTGGAAGATTCAATGTAGTGATTCAAGAGTTTGGAATGACTCGGTGTCAATATGATCATTCAATATTCTTCAAGCATGATATTCATGGGAAGTGCATTTATCTAGTTGTCTATGTGGATGACATTGCCATAACAGGTAATGATCATGATGAAATATGTGAGTTGAAGAAACATCTTTGCAGTCACTTCCAAACCAAAGACCTAGAAAAACTGAAGTATTTTTTGGGCATTAAGGTTGCACAGTCAAAAACAGAAATTGTTATTTTCCAAAGAAAGTATGTTCTGGATCTACTAGATGAAACAGCATGTTCAACTGCAAACCTGTAGAAACTCCTATGAATCCCAATGCTAAGTTGGTTCTTGGATAAGGAGAGCCATTAGAAGAGCCCGAAAGATATCGGAGGTTAGTTGAAAGATTAAACTACTTTTCATTCACACGACCTGATATCTCATTCGCAGTTAGTGTAGCAAGTCAGTTTCTACAGGCTCCTTGCAATGATCATGGGAATGCAGTAATTCGGATCCTTAGATACCTTAAAGGAGCACCATCACAAGGATTATTGTATGAAGATCAGGGTCATCATCAGATTATTAGGTACTTTGATGCAGATTGGGCAGGTTCTCGCTTGAATAGACGGTCTACTTCAGGATATTGTATTATGATTGGCAATTCGATTTCTTGGAAAAAAAAAGAAGCAAGAGGCGGCTGCTAGATCAAGTGTTGAAGCGGAGTATCGAACTATGGCTCTTGCAACATGTGAACTTATCTGGTTAAGACAACTCCTTCAAGAATTAAGATGGAAAGAGATCAAAAACATGAAGCTGATTTGCGACAATCAAGCTGCACTCTACATTACTTCTAATTCAGTTTTACATGAAAGAACCAAACACATAGAGATTGACTGTCATTTCGTCAGACAGAATATTGAGTCGGGATATAATGTCACAAATTTTGTCAATTATAATGATCAACTGGTGGACATACTTACTAAATCTCTCAGAGGACCTAGAATCAAATATATCTGTAACCAGCTTGGAGCTTATGATCTATATGCTCCAGCTTGATGGAGAGTGTTGGAATGTCTAGATGCATAGGTATGGGTTAACAGAATAATGTCTAAGCTTAGTTGTATGAGTATGGACTAGTTATAGTTTGATTATTTTAATGAACTGTACATGTGTAGTGTGCTGTATATATAAACTCTTGTATTTGAGCAATGTAAGTGACAGAGAATAAGAGAAATAAAAGAACTCTGAACTCTTTCTCTCCTAAAACTCTGTTCTCAGTCTTCATAAATCTATCTCCATAGGTTTGTGTAAGCATGAAGATCTGTATATCTGTTGCTTTAGTTCTCTACAATTAGTGAGTTTTATATTTATGCAGCCTTATGCAGGAGCCCTTTTGTTCAGTACCACTTATATGGATAATCCAAGAAGATACCCTCGCAAATCGTCTTCCTGTGTATGAAGAAATGGGTTGGGAATATCTTATGTCTCATTGGAGAAGAACATTTAAGAGAGCTAATGTTGTCGTATTTCCAGATTACACTATGCCGGTATTTATGCCTTTGACATGCACCTCATTTTTTCAGTCAGTTATCAATAGATGTTCTGATCCTGTGCCCCTATTTACTTTCCTTGTATCAGATGCTATATAGTGTGTTTGACACTGGAAACTTCTTTGTGATCCCTGGATCACCAGTGGATGTGTGGGCTGCTGAAAGGTACTGCAAGACCCATGCCAAGCATCAATTGAGGACGGACAATGGGTTCAGTGATGATGATATAGTGGTTGTAGTTGTTGGGAGTTCTTTCTTTTATGATGAGCTGTCATGGGACTATGCTGTGGCCATGCATTCCCTAGGACCTCTGCTACTCAAATATGCAAGGAGACAAGATGTTGAGGGGTCATTTAAATTCATTTTCTTGTGTGGTAATTCTACTGATGGTGATGCTTTGCAGGTGACTGTATTATTGTGTTGTTGCTCTTTGATATAATAATATGTTTTATGTTTCTGATCCCATTCTACAAGCTTAAAGGTCTCTCTTTTTTATCAGATGAAGCAATGAGAAATTTTCATGAATGTCACTAGTTAAAATGTCTCATTGATTGAGGAGAAGATAATATTTCCTTTTGGGTTTGGGGATGGGGGTTGTGGTGTATTATTATTGCATTAACCAAACCTGATATTTTTCTAGCTCTCCACTTATAAGCTTATCATCTGAATTTGCTTCCATATTACCAGAGGCACTTCATTGTAATGTTCTATGCAACTTACTAGATGTTCTTCTTGTCATGCTGTACTGTACGTTATGCATTTATTCCACTTGTTGGGACCACAATCTGGTTTTACTTGCTGTAAGAGCAGAAGCTAAAAATGAGTACATGAAATAATAAACTTTAGAAGAGAAGTGTCAATGTGTGTACTGTGCAGACTTGCCAGGTTTTACTCTCATTATAATAAAATACATCACTTGTAGTTCTTGCTAGCTGTATCTTCTGAGATATTACGATTGCATTTTCAATTTCTCAATTAAGTTCCAAATAGAAAGGAAGAAGTGAAAATTTAGGAAGAAATCTTTCTGGATTTGAACCAAATAGCAGGGAAATAAATGATAGGAATGATTAAAAATATGGAAATGGATATCAAAAGATGAAAGTAATAGAATTAAGATGTATATTTTTTTAAGTTTCATTTCAGAATGTTTTCAATCATATGATTTAGTTAATTTGCGGAACATTTTGTATAGGAAGTTGCTTCTCGTCTTGGACTTCTTCGTGGTTCTGTAAGGCATTTCGGCCTCAATGGTGATGTTAACAGTGTGCTATTAATGGCCGACATAGTTATTTATGGTTCTTCCCAAGATGAGCAAGGTTTTCCTCATCTAATTGTTCGAGCCATGACTTTTGGTGTTCCTGTCATTGCTTCTGATATTCCTATAGTGAAGAAATATGTAAGTGCATTGAAAATTTTCCATTCTTCTGTGGTTTCTTGCTAAACAACATTATTGAGCTTCCCTACGTTTCTGTGCTTTCTTTTTTTTTTTCTCCCTTTCATATTTTTTTTAACACTGATGAAGTTGTTGCTACAATTACAGGTTGTTGATGGAGTTCATGGGTTACTGTTCCAAAAATATAACCCTGAAGCTTTGATGAGGGTTTTCTCTCTTTTTATATCAGATGGAAAACTTTCCAGATTTGCTCAAACTGTTGCTTCCTCTGGAAGACTGATTATTAGAAACATGCTTGCATCAGAATGTATAAATGGTTATGCAAGTCTGTTGAAGAATTTACTTGTTCTTCCATCAGGTGTCTTGTTGCCAGGTCCCTCATCTCAGCTTCAACAGAAGGTATGGGAATGGAACTTGTTCAGGAAGGAAATCATATGGGAAGCTGATGATTTATTAGGCATGAATGGGAGGAACTCTTCCTTCAAAGGATCTAGCATTGTTTATTCTCTGGAGGAAGAGTTGACCAATCTTGTTGATTCCACTGGCATCTCTGCAAATGGAACTGAAATTCCAGTTCCAGATCTACCAACTGAATCAGATTGGGATATTTTAAGGGAAATAGATAGCTTGGAAGAATACGAGAGGGTGGAAACAGAGGAGGTATGCAATTTCTTTGCTATCACAGTACAGTGTATGGTCTTTTGTGTGAATGCCATTTCTTTGTTATACCATATTTTGTTTTGGCTGAAATGGAGAGTTTTTTCCTGCACTGTAGCTTGAGGAAAGGATGGATACAAATCCTGATCTCTGGGATGATTTATATCGCAATGCTAGAAAATCTGAGAAGCTTAAGTTCGAAGTAAATGAAAGAGATGAGGGACAGCTTGAAAGGACAGGCCAACCAGTATGCATTTATGAGATATATTATGGAGCTGGTGCCTGGCCTTTTTTGCATCATGGTTCTCTGTACCGTGGGTTAAGTCTTGTAAGTTTCTTGTAGCTTCATACTTTATTTGTAAATTATGGTTCTTTGTTATTAACTATATTTCTTATTCTTGTTTGATTTCTAGTTTTGATGCTTGGATATAGATATTATGATATACACAAAACACGACGATTTCAAAAATTAAGAACATGATATCTTGACAAAGGAAATATTTTGTGTATGTGTTTTCTATTAATTTAACATGTAACCCTGAGATTCTTACTAATATCGGGGCATGAAAGATAATTCATCCATATATCAAGGAAACAGTTTCAAACCATTTTCCTGACTGTAGCAATAATATGTATAACCCATTCATAAAATGTAACAATATGTTATTTATACAAATGCAAAAATCAAAGGCGCTATGAACTAATAATATGACAAAAATGATGTTATCACAAAGTCTCGCATACTCATGATTGCTTAAAAAATTAAATACAAGTACCTTTTCGAGAGATTGTTATTGACGTAAAGGAACCTCATCCTTCTGCAATTCCTTGATGTTATTAGCTAGGGTACTTTATTAGTAGGCAAACTTCTTTTCTTAGACATGGTACATTTGTATCTATCAGTCTACGAAAGCACTGAGAACAAGATCAGATGACGTGGATGCAGTTGCTCGGCTTCCCATCTTGAATGACAGTCACTATCGAAATATACTCTGTGAGATTGGAGGAATGTTTTCTGTTGCGAACAAGGTGGATAATATCCACAAGAGACCTTGGATTGGGTTTCAATCTTGGCGAGCTGCTGGTAGGAAGGTATCTTTTGTGCTTGTGGAATTCTTTTGTTTATTTTTTGAAATTTGGTGGAATTTCTTTTTGGGCTTAATTTTACTTGTGGCCATTGAACTTACTATATATGTAAGCAATCATTGAACTACAATTTGTATCTTCAAAGCTGCATTGATTTGATTTGTTTCAATAAGGTAACAATTATTTTTGTGAAGATTTAGCTAAGTGCTTAATGTGTTCAATGAATAATAGTTGGCTAGCCTATTCTTACCTGTAGGTACCAAATTAGGAAATTTTACCTGGTTATCATGTTAAAAGTTAAATTGAAATTCTATGATATATTGAAACGCACAAAGTTAGATGCTTTTGCTGATACAAATTAAGAAGTTCACCATAGGTATAAGCCTTTCTTCTTTACTTTTTTGTTGTTTTTTTTTAAAATTATTTTTGGGTATAAATCATTTTTCGGAGTTGAGTCGAGTAAGACTACAAGGACGGTAAAACTCTCCTTACTAAGTTTTAATGCAGTTGTATACCTAGAAAATCGAACTCAGGACCTCTAATTAAGCTAGAATATTCCTTTACCAATTGATCTATACATTCGGTTGTTTTTTACTTTTTAGTTTTTTGCTGCAAATATGATGGCTATTTTGTTCTCTTTAGTTGCAATAACTTTTTCAGGGGGAAATCAAGATTGACATTCCTGGTTGGTTAATTTAAGTTGAAATAAAATAGATTGTGTGAATTTCACACACAACCTTGTTTTGGAAACAACCTGCCAAATTGGTGGAAGGTTTGTCGTTAATGAGATACTAACATATAATTTATCATCTCTCACTTAAACAAGGCAAGAGACAAGTACATGCACTTGCTCTAAACAAAAAAACTTGAGTTATGGTTACTTGTGCTAAACATGGTGTCAGAATTTACAAAATTGCACTTCACTGGGCATTGTTTTCTCAAACCAGGTTTCATTATCCAGTAATGCTGAAAAGGTTCTGGAAGAAATGATACAAGAAGGAAGTAGAGGAGATGTGATGTACTTCTGGACGTGCTTGGATGTGGATATGGGATTTACAGGAAGCAACAATGAACTAACTTTTTGGTCCATGTGTGATATGTTAAATGGAGGACACTGCAGGTATATTGTATTCAATGTTAGTTGGATATTTACATTAGAGGTTCAACATTGTTGCTGACGTCAGAATTTATGGATGTGAGTCTTTGCATGCTTCTTTATAAAATTATGTCTCGTGTTAAAATTGACAAACTGTTAAAATAGAGATTATAGCTGTTAATGGTGTGAATATGATGGCCTCTTCCTCTGTCTGGACTTGCCAAATACCAAGTCTGTATAAAACAAGATGAGGGAAGAGTAGTCTTCCAATGCCACTGGTACTGTCAACTGTGTTTTGAGGAATGCTATTTACTTCTTTGATGATATCATAAATTGGAAACGCTAGTATGATCTTCTTCAGGAGACTTCATTTGCAAAAAGCTAAAATGATAGGGCAAATGCAATTTGTATCTATCATTGTTTTGTCTGTTATTCTGTTCCCAGATTATTAGCATTTGTTCCACGACATAAAGATTAAATGTGCTCTCGATAAACTGCTTTTGGCTTATGAACTCTTGCAGAACTGCTTTTGCAACTGCCTTCCGCCAGATGTATGCTTTGCCACTATCCCATCTTGAAGTTCTTCCCCCTATGCCCAGAGATGGAGGTCACTGGTCTGCCCTGCACAGTTGGGTGATGCCAACCTCTTCTTTTCTAGAGTTCATTATGTTTGCTCGGTAAGTTACAAAAGAATATTATGTTTCAACTAATTCAGTTTCTCAGTTTTGATGACAACATTGGTAGTAATTGTAAAAGTAACTGAATTTATTTTTTTCTTTGAACTGCAGGATGTTTGTTGATTCTCTTGATGCCTCCCAAACCAATTCTAGCCAAGTGAACTCTTGTTTGTTGAGTTCTTCAGAGCTTGAGGTAAGGTGCTTGGATCTTGCAGTGCCTGCTTAGATGTTCAGAGAGAGTATTATTACAGTGTATACGTATATATTCTTAATTCTCTTATTTAACGCTGGCCAGGGAAAACACTGTTATTGTCAAATATTGGAGCTCCTTGTAAATGTTTGGGCTTACCACAGTGCACGGAAAATGGTCTACATAGATCCAATAACTGGTTCTTCAGAAGAGCAGCACCCAATTGAAGAAAGAAAGGAAATCATATGGGCTAAATACTTCAATCATTCGTTATTGAAGGGTATGGATGAAGATCTTGCAGAGGCTGCAGATGATGGTGACTATCCGAGGGAGAGATGGTTGTGGCCGTTAACTGGAGAAGTGCATTGGCAAGGGGTTTATGAAAGGGAAAGAGAAGAAAGATACAGGCAAAAGATGGAGAAAAAGAGGAAATATAGAGAGAAAATTTATGAAAGGCTAAAATTGGGATACAAACAGAAACCGCTTGGGGGATAGGAAGGAAGCTTTAATTATAAATCTGAACTGCAAAATGGACCCGTACAATTTTGGAATACTTGACATCTAACCCGGCTACCGAGTATTTTTGCTCTACTAAAGAAATGAAGAATCTCAAAGATGGAGAAGCTAATCTCTTTTACATTTTTTGCTTATGGCTTCAACATTGATTCATCTGCAAGTGCAAGGAGACGAAAGAATAGCCTTCCCTGTTTTTGCAGCAAACTAGAATTTCAAGGCCATTTGAACATAAATTTCAACCCATATGGAGTACTACCCACCCCCCATCATTCATTGAAATTCTTTCTCACCATTCAAAATATTCAATTCAGGTACTTAACACACGTATTCTTTCATTATTGTACATTCTTCCTTCAAACATAGAGACAATTTTGTTCAGAACAATAACATCTTTTCTGACTTTTTTTAATTCACTGCTCTTAAACAGTATAGGGTAAATTGTTCTTGTTGCTATATAATTCTTTTTGTAGGGAGTTCAAACTCAGGTTTATGCTCGAGTTGTATATGCGCTTCAGTTACGCCACGTTTGAGAGCGTGTTTTATTTAATATAATTTAATTTAATTTTTTTTCTATAGAAGCCAGTGTACTGTTTCTGAAGCTAGCGAAGGTGATTGATTACTCGTGGGAAGTTAGGCCTGTTTTCTGTTGAAATATGGGAAAATTACATCTTGTACCTTAAGGAAATGGTTCGTTTTCAAAACTACGGGCACAGTTTTTTTTTTTTTTTTTCAAAATTACGTTGAAATTATTCTGTCATAAATAAAAAATAGAAAAGATAAATAAAAAATAAAAAATTAGAGAATTATCTTTACAATGAGAAATTAGAGAAATATTTTTATTATGAATTGTATATTTTGTATCATTTATAATAGGGGTATATATAGTGGTGTAAGTAAAATTTAGACAGGGATAAAAGATTATGATACTCATCAAATTAAATCGTAACTTGGATAGGATATAACTAATCATAATCTTATTAAGATAAAGTTAATTTAATTAATTAGTCATCTATATATTTTTTTAACACTTCTTCTTGGATGATTACCCATATAAATATGTCTTGTTAAAATCTTGCTAAGAAAAATTCAGTGGGATAAAAATTTAGCGAAAGAAAAAAAGTACAGTATTCATAGGTAACTTTCCTTAAAAAATATATTCAACTAAGATATTTTAAGTGTATGCATTCTAACATTGTATATATATCTTTTGAAAACTGATGTTGGTAGTGTCTTTATGAACAAGTGTGCTGAATTGTCACTTGAACGAGCTTTGCAAATATCGATTTTTTCTTTATTCATGAGTTCATTAGCGTAAAAGAACTTTGGTGATCTATGTTTGATCATATAACTTTTTATGCAGTCTCCCTTAATTTGTGCAAAACAGTTGCATTACATTCATACAATATTGTTAGTTTGTCGCCTTCTATAAGTGATCTGCAAGCTTTTCCAATATGTTATGGTTCTCAATCACATATATTCATAACTAGCTTCACGAATGACTAATATCTCTGAATGAGATGGTATAGCATTGATTATTTACTTCACATATCACTATGAAATAGCAATATTATTATATGTGAAGGCATAACTCATATGAGATGTGCCATGTAGATAGCATAGAGCATGTTTCACTCCATTCCAATACTTTCTAGTTGGTGCAGAATTAAATCTTGCAAATAAATTAATTGCAAAAATAATATTTGATTTTATATTGTTTGCAAGATATAAAACTGTCCTATTACACTGAGATATAATACTTCAATACCAAAATTTTCTTTATTATCTTATCGTGAGTGAACAAGATCTTCTTTTACATCAAGAGAATGAATAACCATTTGAGTGCTTAATGGATAATATTTATCCATATAAAATTATTTCAAGATGTTTCGATATATGATACTTGATGGATAAGAATTTTATTTGACAGATACTCAACTTGAAATCGAAGATAAAATTTTATTCTTCAAAGATGCTTCATTTTAAATTACCTTGCTAATAGTCTGCAGTAATTGAGATCTCTTCTGGAGTTTTCACTATATTTAAATTATTAATATAAACTGCAATTATGATAAATTTTGAATTTATCTTCCAGATAAAAACACATAGGCAAATAAAACTACATTCATATCTATTTTTTTGAGTATTCAAATAGGTAATTATACCACATTTATCTAGATTGTTTTAGCTTATATCAGGATCTTTAGAGCTCAATGCAATATATTTGTCAATGTATAATATGCTTTAGGCACCTTGATGCTTCATGCATTTTGAATCCTTCAAGAATTTTCATACATATGTCATTATCTAATGAATCATATAAGTAAACTGTCATAACATTCTTCAAATATATGTTGATCAGAGGCTGCTAAATATATCAAAAATCTAAAAGTAATAACATCAATTACAAAAGAATATGTCTCATCATAATTTATCCCAGCTTTGTGAGAATTCTTGTACCACAAGTTGTGCTTTGCATTTCACAATTTCATTTAACTCATTTTTCTTACGAGTCAATGAGTAAGTTATCATAATACAATGTCAAGTCCTTCAAAGGCTGCAAAACTAATTTTAAAAGTAATTACATTCATAATAGAGGAAATATGCTCTTTTCATAATCTTATTTGACTCATTTCTTTTACATACAATATCCCATGGGTTTAACATCTTCTGATGCTTAGACTACTGGTCCAAATATTGTATGTTTAGCAAATGAATCTAGCTTGACCCAGATTATCTCTTTTCATTTTGGCCAATTACTTCAATGTAGATAATTTTAAATATTTTTATGCTCAAGCATATTTTGATAATTTCAACAGGAACATATGCAAATATAGTATCAACAATAATGTCATCTCATTTCCACATATTTCTAGATTTGAATGAAATCTCATAATTTTTCGATACCGGAATCACTTCTAGTGTTACTTCTCTAGAAATATACGGTTGTTGATATATATTGCTTTTAACCTCTTCAGGAGTGTCATTTTAAAAATATTTATTTTCTCTTTTTTTAAAAAATAATATTTTGAACCAATAGATTTTTCACGCTTTTGGCATAAGTGAGATTTATTTAGTAACATATTCATAGGATATCCAGCAGGGACAATCATTCCTTTAGAAGCATTAGCAATTAGAATATATTATCTAGAGACATTTGATTTCAATAAAGATATCTAGTAACAGATTTTTCTGCAAATAAATTATTCTTTGAACTTTAGGTTCACACTAATTTATATCAAGAATGAAAAAGATTGATTTATTTTAATTAATCTCTTATATTTTTTGCTATATTCAATTATCTTCCTCTGACGATATGAAAATTGATTTATCAAATTGATAATCTAAAAATCTTGCTCTAGAAAATTTACAGTTATAGATCCAAAAAATCTAATAACATATAGACTATCAAAAATATATATATATATATATATATATCAAAAATATGTTGATAACCCATTTAATTTCTTTGAGGGGATGCAATAAGAACATATACAATATAACAACAAACTATAGATAAGATATATTATATCAGTTAAACATAAGTTTAAAGTAAAAAACTTATGATGTGCAGACAACCAAATGTAAATTAAAGGTACAACATAAACAATAATATATATCCAAATATGTATCCAAGTAAATATAGGAAGGTTTGGTTTCATAAGAATAATAATTAATCGTAGAAGCTTAATAATTATTCAACTAAACCATATCGAGTATGAACATATGTAATAAAATATTCAATGGTAATATAGTCATAAAATATTTTTTAAGTAAACTCATATGCATTATCCAGATAAATTTTCTTGATATGATAATTAAGAAACATTGACATTAACTTTATAATTTGAGCAAGAAATTTAGTAAGAGTAATATTATGAGTTGATAATATATAACCATCAAGTTGAAGCATCTATCAAAATTATAAAGTTTTTAAATAGTCCACAAGATTAATGGGTAAGACCACAAATATCCCTATGTATTTTTTTTTTTAGAAATTTAGGGGACTCTAAATGTAATTTAGATGGTGAAGATCTCATAATTAATTTACCTTTAGTACAAGAAGCATAAAAATAATCACCAGACAAAAGAATTTTTTGATTTTTAAGTCAATATCCATTTGCATTTTTAATAATACGTCGAATCATGTTTAATCTTGGATGACCAAGATGATCATAACAAAGTATAAAAATTTGGAGATTTATGCATTTTCTGTGCATATAGTGCATCTCAACTGTCTTTATATTTGTATAATATAATTCAGTTAATAAACTTGAAAAATTTTCTAATATGAACTTCTGATTCAAATTTATAGAGGTGATGCATAAAAATTCAATACCTCTCATTTTATTTTAATATAATATTTATTGCGACGTATTCTTTAAAAAATAGTAGATTTTTTCGGGTTCTGCTTGAATATAATGCATCATTGAAATATCATTTTACTCAAATTCAGAATATAAGGTGTATTCTTATAGAGTTTTTAACCACATTTGCACAATCAGATATCTTATTAATATTAATTTTTGTTAATGTTAACTATAATCAATATTCTATGATCATACAAAATTATAAGAATTAACACTTTAGATTTTAAAATTAGTAGGGAAATTTTTTTTTACCATAATCATTTTTATCAAGATTTTGTCTATAGTCTTGAAAAAATATCACATTTATTTCAGGGAATGATATTAAACTAGCACTTTTGCTTTTTAAAATTGGTAGGAATTTTTTTTACTACTACTCTTTTTATCAAGATTTTCGTCTATGGTCTTTAAAAAAATATCACATTTATTTCAGGGAATGGTATTAAGTCAGTTGAATGTGTTTGATAATTTTTCATCAAAAACTAAATATTTTGTTTAGCTATAGGTAAATAAGAAATTAGTTTAGAATATTTTGTGAATATATGCTCTCAATATTACTACTACAGGTGTACATTTGAGGTATGAAAAGTTTAATATTTACCAAAAAGATTATAATAAATCATTAATAATGAGATGATTAGTTTTAAATATCTCGTACGAATAATCAAAATGACAATAATTATTTTTAAGTGATCATTTAAGAATACTTAATTTTCTTTTCATAATATCTGTAAGATTCACAATATCGAGGTGTCTCATTATTAAATACTCATAACAAATAATTTTTTTATGAAATATCAAGGGTAATAAAATTTAGCATCAAGATAAATTTAGATTAATTAAAAATATTTAATTTTCATAGACCAAAATTAATACACCACCTTATAAAAAAATTGAATCACCAATTGGTACTACGGCACCCCGATTCTAAAGCTTGCAATGTCATGTGGTGCAACATCAATATATAATACATATATTTATATGTTGCATGGAGCCAAAAATTAACAAAGGGGGTACATCATGGTTATAATACTAGACATGCATAGAAATACATTGTTCTAAACATATTTTTCCACATATTTCTAGATTTTAATTTCATCTTGTGCTGATAATGTGTCAATAAAAAAAATAGAGAAGATATATAGAGAATAAAAAATCTGAGGAATCTTTTTATTATAAGTTGTATATTTTGCACCATCTATAATGAGGTATATATAGTGGTGCAAGTAGAATTTAGATAGAAAAAAAAAGATTATAACTATCATTAAATTACATCCTAATTTAAATAGAATAGAGCTTATCATAATCTTGATAGGATAAAGTTAATTTAATTAAGTAGTCATCTACATATTTCTTAACACTTTCCCTTGGATGACTACCCCTATAAATATGTCTCGTTAAAATCTTGCTAAGAAAAATCTAATGGAATAAAAACTTAGCAAAGGGAAAAGAGTACAGTATTTATAGGTAATTTCCCCTCGAAAATATATCCAACTAAGATATTTTAATTATATGCATTCCAACATTATATATATATATATATATATGTCTTTTGAAGATTGATGTTGGTATTGTCTTTGTGAATAAGTCTATTGGATTATCACTTGAACGAACTTTGCAAATATCAACTTTTTCTTCCTTCATGAGTTCATGAGTATAAAAGAATTTTGATGATATATGTTTGGTCATATCACTTTTCATAAAGTCTCCCTTAATTTATACAATACACGTTGCATTATATTCTTGCAATATTGTTAGTTTGTCGCCTTTTATAGGTAATCCACAAGCTTTTCTAATATGTTTGATTATGGTTCTCAACCATATATATTTTCACATGGTTTTATGAATAACTAATATCTCTGAATGATTTGGTGAAGTAAAAGTGATTGTTTGCTTCACACATTACCATGAAATAGTAATATTATTATTATATGCGAAAGCATAATCCATATCAGATGTGCTACTTTGGTAGCATAGAACATAATTTACTCCATTTCAATGCCTTTTAGTTAGTGTAGTACTAAACTTTACAAATAAATTAACTGCAAAAATAATATCTGATATTGTATTATTGTAAGATATAGAACTGCCCCTATTATACTGAGATATGATACTTCAAGACCATAAATCTTTTTATTATCTTTTTGTGAGAAAAAAAAATCTCCTTTTGCATCAAGATAATGAATAACCATTGGAATGCTTAATGGATAATATTTATCTATATAAAATTATTTTAAGATATTTTGATATATGATGCTTGATGGATAAGAATTCTATTTGACAAATACTCAACTTGAAATTCAAGATAAAATTTTGTTATTCCAATATATTTCATTTTAAATTCATTCTTTAAATAGTTTGCAGTAATTGAGATCTCTTCTGGAGTTCTCACTATATTTAAATATAAACATAAATTGCAGCTATAGTAAATTATGAATTTATCTTCTACATAAAACACATAGACTAATGAAATTATTTTGTAAACATAAAGAAAATAGATATAAAAAAAGAAATATGAGAATTTTTTTACTATTTATTATATATTCTTTATCACAAAACCATCAGTCTCTGCAACAAATTTAGCCAAAAACTTCATGGCCGCACTATATATATATTTTTAATTCCTTAATTCTTAAACTATAAATCAAGAAGCAATAACAAAATCAATAGTCTAATTAAATAAAACTATTAGTGGTTAATTTTTTTAATTATAAAACTATAAGATTAAATCAAAATAAATATAATTAATCACATAAATCATAAGCATATATATATAAATATAATTTTAATCAAGGCCATAAACACAATAAAATTCTTCATATAAAAAAAATGAGAATATAAGATAAGTGATTACTAAAAGCGTACCTTAATGTAAGAGATGAAATAAAAATTCTCTTGTAAATTAGAAAAACTAATCTTTCTCCCTTCAATATTATAACTTTTAGAGACTGTCGTGCTGATAACATATTGTAAATAAAAAAAATAGAGAAGATAGATAGAGAATGAGAAATCAAAGGAATCTCTTTATTATGAATTGTATATTTTACACCATCTATAATGAGGGTATATATAGTGGTACAAGTAAAATTTAGATATAAATAAAAGATTATAACTATCATCAAATTAAATTCTAATTTTAATATAATAGAACTAATAATAATTTTGATAGGATAAAGTTAATCCAATTAAGTAGTCATCTATATATTTCTTAACACTTTTCTTTTTCTTTTTTGTAATTTTTTTAAATTTCTTTATATTTATGTTTTTTATTTAAAAAAATTAAATATCACATTTTTAATATATACATAAAAAATAAATATATATAATATATAAATTATATATAAAATACACACTAAATAATATAAACTACATCAATAAAATCTACAACACATCTATAATATATTTGTATAATATTTTAAATATTTATTTAAATTTATTTGTTTAATTTTTTATTCTAATAATTTTCACACAATATTCAATAAATTTATATAAAAATATACAATTTAAATAATAAATATACAACATATACACAGCATCTATAATACATCTACAATATCTATAATATATCTATAAAACATGTACTACACATGTACATAATGAATTATGTGTATTTTTTATGTATATAATATGTAAAATTTATTTAAAAATAAATTTAATATTTTTTATTAATATATTTTTATATTTTTTATTTTTTATAGTGTTATTTATTTTTATAATTAAAATTAATTTTTTTTCATAAAAAATTGTGATTTTTATATGATAAAAGTAATTTAAAATATTAATTTTTATTATTTTATTAGAATATTTTTATTTAATATTGAAGTTTGAAAAAAAAATAAAAATAGAAATAAAAATATTGTTTGTAGCAAGGAAATATGTATTTTTAAAAAAATAATTTTTTTATTGAGAAATAAGGTATTTCTAAAATTTTACACTAACTCTTTATAAAATGTAAAATATTTTTAGCTTTTGTAGTATTTTTATAATAAAAGTTATTTTTAGAGTAGTTATGTAAATGTCCCTTAAAATTTTTCCAAAAAAAATTGAATATATATATATACATGTAATTTTACACTTTTAAACATAACTAATAACTAATATCTTGGAAACTTTTTTTTAATTTTTTTTATTTTAATTGATGGCCTATTTTCTATTTAGATAATGCTGTGCAGTTCACCACAATTTCGGGATCGTGGCCTTGTTTTAGAATCCCATCTCTTTCTTTTTCTTGCATGTTCTATTCCTTATTTTCCCGTTTTGTGTATGCTAGTTTTTTTCTTCTTGTTCTTCTATATGTGTACATATACTAGGGCACTAAATTTTTCCCTTTTAATTTTAATTTATTTGTTTCTTTATTTCCTAATTACTTGGCAACTTGCATGTCGGAAATTTTTTATTGCTTTTTCTTGTTGGAATTCAAATAATAAATTATATAATAGTGACTATTTTTTTCATGAACTCCTTTTTACCATAAAGTGACTTCTTGGAGACTATTTGTTTATTTTTAAATATCAACTCTTATCATAAAAAATTATATTTTAACAGTAATATTGATTATATATATTTATAATAATATAATTTTTATTGGTTATTTTGTAAATTTTGGAATCTTTATTTATATAAAAATGATGATTTGAACAAGTTTACTAATTTTTAAATTAAAAATAATGTTAAATAAAAACTGAAATTATTTTCTAGATTTTCTATTAAAAGAATATGAATGGAAGTTTTTCCAGGAAATTAAAAAATAGGAAATGGTTTTCCCATCAATCAGTGTTTAACCAGTAGCAGATAATCAAATGGTTAAATTCATCTCTAGTTTACTATTGCCTAATAGAGAAGACGGTCCGGGAGAGTGCGGATGCAACGGAGTTGAAAGTGCTAATGCAAAAGAATGCGAAAAGGTATAGACAAGTCTGCAGTTTTCATGCAAATATAAATTGGTATTTAATTATTTTTTTCGGAATTTCACCTTTAAAATATCATTTGCTAAAAGTTTAATATTTTTTATACTGTAATATCTTTCAATGTATCATTTTGGACAAAATACCCTTTAACTTTAAAAAAAAATATTCTCTCTTCTTTTCTCATTGTTTTTCTCTCCTTCCCAAGCTACCTTATATTCTTTCTTCTTCTTTTTTATTTTTTTTATTTGTCTTCCTCCCCTTTTACTTTTTTTTATGGAATTCCATTAAAATTCATCTTTTTTTTTTTCATTTCACTCAATTTATTAAAGTTTTGATTTATTTAAATTGGTAAGTTATAAATTTAACAATACATAATATTTTTTTTAAAATAATGATGATTATAAAAGAAATTTATTGATTTCGTTTTATTCCACCATGAGAAACTTATTGATTTTGTTAATTTTCCTATGATTATGGATCTTTTTGTTATTTATCTTCCTTTTTTCTTTCATTTTAATAACTAAAATTTTTTAAAAGTTGTATAAAGTATTATAAAGGTTACAAGATTGTATTTGAAGTAATTTTATGTACTTCTGGGGGTTGTTAGGGTTGTTACGGTGCAGTTAAGGTGAGTTAGCAGCAATTAGGGATTATTAGACCCCTAACCACCCCTAACTGTTTCTAACTACCATCTAACAATCCATAACTGTCATTTAAAATACTTCATATTACTCTCTAACATACTGTAAAAGTTAAAATTTATAATAGAAATGGGTTTCTAGAATTTTGATGTGCAATCGAAAAAATGTTAAATTAAAAAGTCTCTAATTGCCTCTAATTATTTCTAATTCAACTTTAACTACTCTTAACTGTTGTTTAAAATATTTCATAATACTCGCCAACACACTATATAGATTAAAATATAAAATTAAAATCTAATTTACGTACTAAAGTAATATATAGATTAAAATTTGTTTGCAAGGTTTTAATTTGCAATTAAAAAAAGGTTAAATTAGAAAGTCCTTAACTGCCCTTAACTATCTCTAATTCACCTCTAATTATTTCTAACCATCATTTAAAATACTTTATAATACTCTTCAACATACAATGTAGATTAAAATATAAAATTAAAATGTCTTTGTAAGATTTTGATTCGCAATTAAAAAAAATAAATTAAAAAGCTCCTAACTACGCTTAATTATCAGTAATTCACCTCTAACTCCTCTAATTGCCAATTACAACACTATATAATACTCTATAACACATTATATTGATTAAAATCTGTATTTGAAGTTTGATTGCAAGACTTTAATTTACAACTAGAAAAAATAACTTAGATCACCCCTAACTGACCTTAATTGTTTCTAACTCATCCATATTTGACCTAATTATCTTGTAAAGCACTCCATAATACTTTTTTTTATTTAATTATATGTTTGAATTGCGGAATATTATGTTGCAAGTGAAATATTATAATATGATTATTTTTACTTTTTATTTGTGATTGTTTTTACTTTTTATTTATGATTGCATGGTATTATTATGAAAGTCAAATTGAACGGACAAAGCATGAAGTAATAATCATCATCCATTATGCCTAATTATTATAAAATAAGTTATTGAATATTTTAAACATATCCCAAAAAATTGATCAAATTTCATGTATGCATGCTCTTATGATCGTGAGAAATGGAAATTTGCTTTGAAATCTAAGAGTGTTCAAAAATAATTTATCTATTATAGCATGTTTCATATTATATCCATAATTAATATTATAATATTGTTGTATTTCATTTGTAATATTTTTTATATTATTGTAAAATATTCGTAATCTATTTATATAATAATTGTTGTTTAATTTTGTCTTCATTTGGTTCTAAAATGTTATTTAAACATTGATTCAGAGTTGGTTGAGTGCATTTAGGGAGAGCTAGGGATAGTTAGGGGTTCATGAGGCTATTTATTTTTAAAGATTTAATTTTGAGTTTGTCTCCATTTAATTCTAAAATATGTTTTAAATATTGATTATCGCTCATATATAACTTTCAACTTCTTGTTTTTATATTTAGCTAGTTCAATTCAATAGTTGAAAATCTAACATAATCCAAAGCATACGACAATATTTCAGTTATTAGAGTAATGCAAGAAAATCTATCAAATACGGGGAAATATATAATTGGACTTTTGTATCAATAGCCTGCAATCACAAAGAATAAGCAAAAATAAACATATTATAATATTTCACATTCAGAATAACATTCGGCAAATAAAGATAAATTTTGACAATAATAATATTATGAAGTATTTTAAATGGTAGTTAGGGATAATTAGAGATAGTTAAGGGGAGTTAGAGGCAGTTAAGGACTATTTAAGTTATTATTTTCAATTCAATTCAAAAACTTCTAAACATATTTCAATTTCATATTTTAATCTATATAATGTGTTAGGGAGTATTATAGAATGAAAATTAGAAGTAATTAGAAGTGAGTTAGAGATAGTTAAGGGCAGCTAGAGGCTTTCTAATTTAACATTTTTTTGGCTTTCTAATTTAATGTTATTTTTTAGTTGCAAATTAAAATCTTGCCAAACAGATTTTAATTTCATATTTTAATCTACACAGTGTATTGGAGAGTACGGAGTATTTTAAATAACAGTTAGAGATAGTTAGAGATATTTAAATGCAATTAGAGGCAATTACGAACTTTCTAATTTAATATTTTTTAATTGCAAATGAAATCTTGCAAACAAATTCTAATTTCATATTTTAATTTACATAGTATATTGGCGAGTATTATGGAGTATTTTAAATACAACTAGGGATGGCTAAAAGTGAGTTAGAGACAACTAAAAATAGTTAAGAGCTTTCTAATTTAGCATTTTTTTAGTTACAAATTAAAATATTGTAAACAAATTTTAATTTCATATTTTGATCTATATAGTATTTTATGAAATATTATATAATATTTTAAATACCAATTATGGGTAATTAGAGGTGAGTTAGGGATTGTTAGAGATAGGTAGGAATTTTTTAATTTAATATTTTTTTCAGTTGTAAATAAAAATCTTATAAACATATTTCAATTTCTTATTTTAATCTACATAGTGTATTAGAGAGTATTATGGAGTGTATTAAATGATAGTTATGAATAGTTAGATGTGAGTTAGGGACAGTTAGAAATAATTAGAAGCAGCTAGGGGCTTTCTAATTTAATATTTTTTTTATTGCCATCAAAATTCTAGAAATATATTCTTATTACAAATTTTGACTTTTATAGTATATTAGAAAGTATTATAGAGTATTTTAAATGATAGTTAGGGGGTTATTAATGGGTAGTTAGAGATAGTTAAGGGTAGTTAGGGGGCTAAAAACTCCTAAATGGTCCTAAATTACCTTAACTACCTCTAACAACCCAATAATAAATCCTAAAAGTTCTCAGCAATACACAAAATTATTTCAAATATAATCATGTAACCTCCGTAACACTGTATGAAATTATTTGTGAATTTAGAAATTAAAATGAAAGAATAAATGAAGATAAATAACAAAAAGATCCATAATTATGATGAAATTCAATAAAATCAACAAGTTTCTTCTAATGAAATAAAATAAAATCAACAAGTTTTTCTTACAAGCATCATTATTAAAAAAATATTATGTACTGCTAA
Source organism: Garcia nutans (assembly GCA_947685225.1). Lineage (NCBI taxonomy): Eukaryota > Viridiplantae > Streptophyta > Magnoliopsida > Malpighiales > Euphorbiaceae > Garcia > Garcia nutans. The sequence goes on from CANTUV010000041.1 coordinate 14,363,892, forward strand.
ATCTATAACTTACTAATTCAAATGGATTAAAACTTTAATAGATTGATTCAAATGAAAAAAAAAAAAGATGAATTTTAGTGGAGAAACATACAAAAAAAAAAAAAAGGTGAAAGAGAAGGAAGAGGAATGAAAAAAAGAGAAAAAGGAAGAGATGGCTTAACAGAGAGAGAAAGTTGGTGAGAAAAGAAAAAATAATATTTTTTTAAGATAAATTATATTTTTGCCCAAAATAGTACATTTAGGGATATTATGATCTAAAAAATATTAACCCTTTAGTAAATGGTATTTTAGAAGGAAATCCCAAATTTTTTTTGAGCTTAATTATGAATTTTTTTTTACAAAACAAACTTTTTAAACCCCTAATTAGACGTAAACGAAGCTTCTTTTCTAATTAAATAGTTTGTTTATGAGAGAAAGTGCAAATAAATCCTCAAATTTTTGTCAAAGCACACATTGGCTTTTGAATTAGTTTTAAATTCATAAAAGTTCATATTCTTTACCTAAGCCATACAAAAAAAAAAGATCATTTTTTTAAAGTTTTTTTTCATGTTCTTAGCAGTTAAATAATTATTTTCTCTACAGGGAGACCTTCTTATCCCATCTCTTTTATTTCATATTCTAATACTACACATGACACCAAACAATCATAATATATCCATTATCAATAATTTCAAAGCTTATAACATTATGTAGAAAAAATATCAAAATTAATGTCATAAATTTGAAGTTCAACAAGTTTTTAGAATACTCAAATTAATTACAAGTAATTTCCAATTTCATTACTTTATATTGATAAAGATATCAAAATCAATGTCATACATCTTAAATTCAATATATTTTTAGAATATTCAAATTAATTAATAATAATTTTCAAGTTATTTTTTTACATTAAAAATATAAGGAAGGATTAATGAAAGGAGACCCCACTTCCCTTCTGATCTCCTCCATCGTTATTATTGCCTAGGGTTGTGCATAAGCTAGGTTGAATGGGTTTTGCCCTTGCCCACAGCTTGGTCTAAAAATACTTTGACCTAAAAAATGAGGTTTGAAGCCTAATCAAGCCCAAGTGGCCCGATCCACTTGAGCTACTAGGCTGGGTTGTTTGAGTTCAAATAATTATATATATATATATATATATATATTCTTTAATTATTTGTATTATAATTTTTATTGGTCTCCTTTATTTTTTGCATTTTATTTTTAAATTATTAATGTTATAGTTTTTATTATATAAAGAGCCATATATAAAAATCAATATAATTATTCATAAATATTAATATAATTAATTAATAATTAGTTTATTATTTTAAATATTTCAGACCGTGTCAGTCCAGCCTAAAGTATTTCTCCTTGGCCTAAAGCCTGACTTGACATGGTATCGATCTCTTATCAAGCCTAAAGCCAGGCCCATTCTTTTTGAACCTGACCCAATTTGATTGGGTGAGTTGAGCCATCTAAATATGTGATCGAATGCACAACCTATCATTGTTGTCGCTAGTAATGTTATTATTTGTATTTAATTTATTTCTTTTACTTTTACTCAAGAACGAGCAAAGGTATAATATTGTAACCAATAACTCAAGCCAATAAAATTAATGAAAAAATATATTATGTAAAAAATTCAAGTGATTGAGCAAATAAACATGGCAATTAGGTTAGGTGGTCCGTGGGTGGCCCAGCCCAATCTTATTCAGGCCATGCCCAAATGCTAGGCACGACCCAGTATGATAGCCTAGCACTAATGCTCTAGGCAAGGATGGGCCTAGGGCACTTGGTCGGCCCAATATGGCCACTAGCTCACTATATTATCTTTTTTTCCATATATATATATATATAATATAGTCTTGTTTGTCATCGGCAATTTATATTCTAATTTAGATATACCCCATACATAATTGAAATATTAAGTGCATTAATTAATAAGTATTTTACTAAAATATTAATAGTATTTTTTACTGGTTATAAATTTATTAATAGTTAATGATTTAAATTTTACATGTTCATCTTTTTAAAACAAAAGGAGGCAAAGTCTAAGTAGCAAAAAGACACTAATTAAAACACAGTCTTGGCCAGTAGACACTAAGAAGATCTTCATAAAAAATACGAGCAAGGCCTATAGGGATTTCAAAAAGGTAGTGACAACCTGGAGGAAAGGAGAAGGCTTGACTTGCCACCCAATCTGCATAATGATTCCCTTCCCTAAGAGTATGCTAAATCTTCATATGCCAATCTCTATTTAGATAATCCTTAATAAGACTAATCAAGTTAAAGTTTGCAGAGATAGAAGTTCCATCTTTATTGAGGAACGCAAGCACCACCTTACGGTAACTCATCTACCAAGCTAAAACAAGGCCCTCTAAAGTACCCTTTAACTCCGTCTAAATAATTGAATAATAGCCCAGATTCTTGCAAAAGCCTTTCAACCAATGTCCATTTGAATCTCTGAGAGGCTCTCAGCACAAGCAAGGCCATACTCTTCTTGGCGAGCACCATTAGTATTGATTTTAATCCAATGTTGAGGTGGGCAATCCCACCCAATAAAGCGTTCAGTGCAATAACCTTTTTACCCATTTAATCTTCCCTCGATGATAATGGCTTTAAAGGTGGAGAGCACCTCTAAGTGAGAGGAAAATAAAATAGCATCAATCCTATGTTGGCCATTACCAAACTCCATATTATTCCTCTGATTCCAAAGATGCCAGCAAATAATACCAAAATTAATATGCCAATCTCTAAACTTACAGCACCAATTCCTCCTTTCTTTAAATTCATGGTGAGCCATCCTTTAAAACCACAGTTAAAAAAATTGATTAAGAATTGCTTGGGGAATGATTTTTTGCCACACTTCACGAGCTGGGTGACAATAATGAAGCACATGATCAATGTCCTATATACCAGCTCCACAAATAGTGCAATAAGGATTAGTAGTCATATGTCTCCTTACCCTTTCGCAATTTGTTAAGATGTCCCCTCTCATCACAAGACATGGAAAATTTTGAATCCTTTGAGCTCCAAGCCACTTCCAAAACCAAGTCCCATTTACAATCCTCCACTTCTCTATTATCCTCAGACAATAAGTTATAAGATGAACTGATTGAGAATTGTCTAGTAGAAGATAAACCCTAATATAATTCATCACAACCTTCACTCGCTTAGGGAATTGGAATTACAACCATTTGAAGAAGTATACGTTTAGGAAGAATAGATTGCAAGAAGGACCAATCCCACTATCTATCTGACATTACAAAATCTTTAACCTTTGAAGTTAAAAAAATGCTTCATCTACTTGGACATGTCAAGGGAAATGATCATCATCTCCTCATCCATAACTCCTCCATTCATATCTTGAAAAAATGATAAGATAGAGTTGTCCATCAATCCTCCTTCTATCATGAAGGTCACTGACAGTGGCACTCTTCCAAACTTAGTCAACGAATTACTTTTTGTATTGGGCTTGTTAGGTTCAAGTAGCTTACCACTATCGATCAGGTGTTGAATCTCATTCCTTAATTGAGTACATTTATTTGTATCATGCCCTTGCATTTAATGGAATTGATAGAAGACCTTGGTATCAAAGATTGGTGGCAGAGGATCGTGTAGCGGTCGAGGAGTTAGTGGCTATAATAGCCCTTGCTTTTGTAACTTATTAAAAGCCTAAGACAAAGGTCTCTCTAACTTTGAAAATTGCCTCTTATTCCATTGGCTAGTAGCTGCATTGACATCCATTTCTTTTTATACACTCTGACTACCAGATTGGTAGTTTCCTCTTTCATTCCTCCTTTTAGAAAAGTGATTCTTCTCTCGTTCTCACTCTTCAATTTGTAAACCAGCTTGGAGAAGATCTTTGAAATTCAGGATAAGTGTATGAGACATCCTTTCACGAAGACTAGGCAGCACCCCTCTTACAATCATCCTGATATGATTTGACTCATTGGGCCTTTTCTTGAACAATGTGGCCTTGTTTCTACACCTCTTTATATAGTCGATGAAACACCAAGATGGAATAGCTAAAGGGGGTCCTGGCTGAGACCATAAAAAATCAAATGGCTGCAATGTTTAGGAATATTGCTGAAGCATCTGCTAGTACCAAAAAGCAGAATGACAAAGAAAAAGCCAAGGTTGGTGAAGTAGCTTTCGATGATGACAAGATAGTTTTGGATGATGATGAATACTCGATTCAGTACTTTCAAAATCCTCAAGATAAGAAGAAGGAGCCAAAGGTTATGAAGAGGGCAGCTGTTGAGAAGACTGGAATTTTTGATGTGGAAAAGATGATTGCTGACTTAGAGAAAAAGTTTGAGAAGAAGCTAAAGGTTGAAGAGATGTTAGAAGTGGATAGGCTGTTTGAGCAAGATGAAGAAGTTTCTTATAAGTTCAAGATGCCTTCTTTCGCTAAGTACAATGAAACAAAAAATCCTCATCTTTATGTCAAGCAGTATATCACTGCCATGCAGTCTGCTCGAGCTACTAAGGCTCAAACTCTAAGGTACTTTATGCTTTCACTAGATCATGTTGTGCAAAACTGGTTCAGTACCTTGGAGGAAAGTACTTAAAAGAACTGAGATTTGTTGTATAAAGCCTTCATCCAGCAGTATGGGTATAATATAGATTTAAAAGTCACTTTGATGGAGATCAAGTCGATACTTTCCAAGATCCCTTGCCAAACTAAAGCCCAATTCCATACTGATCATCGATGCATCATTCTGATTAACATCACGAGAGGAAAACACCTTTGTTTTAGAGGGACTAACTTTGTGGCCGAAACAAGAACAAAATTCCTGTAAAACTGTGTTAATAATGTAACTTACTACTCAGAGACTTTGCTGAACAAAACTAGGTCATCTATAAAAAAGAGGTGTCCATTCTTCTTGAGAAAGATACATTACCAAACACCTTTATCAACCAACAAGGATATATATTGAGAAAGTATTTCCATGCAAAGCACAAAATATAAGGGGATAATGGATAACCTTGACGGATATCACGGAAGGCATGAACTCCTCCGTTACTTCACCATTCCATGACACTTGCATGGAAGAAGAATTGATATTGTGCATGATTTACATCGATTAAGGATTAGGGAAACCCAACATCTAGCAGTGTGTTGTCAATGAAATCCCACCTTAAACGGTCATAAGCCTTCTCCAAATCAACTTTGATAGCCAACCACCCCACTTTCCCTTTCTTCTTCCTCATAAAGTGGATCACCTATTGAGCTACAATAACATTATCGGATATGCATCTTCCTTCCATAAAGCTAGCTTAAGTATAATGAGTCAAATAGGGCATAATCTTTTGAAACCTATTGGCAACCACTTTAGTTATCGCTTTGTATAAAATGTTAAGTAAACTAATTAGTCTAAAGTCTTTAAGAGTATTAGGCTTCAATAATTTAAGGATTAAGGTGATTACAGTTTTATTTAATCCTGGTCCAAGTAAACACCTGTATAAAGCCCTTTAATCATTTTTCAAATTGAATTCTTAATAATTCCCCAATGGTTTTGGTAGAAGGCAACATGAATTCTGTCAATACTATGAGCCTTGAGAGAACTCATAACGAATAATGCAATATGAATCTCAATCTCTTAGACATCCTCTTTAAGGCCATTCAATATATCAACTTTTAAAGGAGGGAAGAAACTCTTAATTCTAAAATCAGGGACAAAAACCACATCTTCGGTATAGAGAGCTTAAAAAAAATCATTGCCATTCTCTTAAGAATACTTATATCTTATTGCCAACTATGTTGCTCATCTTTAAGCATTAGGAATTTATTTCACTTCCTTTTTTTCCATAGTTTAAGCATGGGAGTATGTTGTATTTCTATCACCATAAGTAATCCACTGACATTTGGCTTTTTGTATCCAAAAAGTCTCTTCTTGCAAACTCACCTCATCCAATTCCTCATGTAACTTACATTCCAAGTCAACAAGGAAAGTATTATGGCCCTTTTCTAAAGCCTGTTGGATACCACTTAACCTTCTTAAAAGTGACTTCTTTTTGGAAAAAATATGACCAAAGACATTAGAATTCTAATCTTTGGCCTTGCTCATGAAACTGTTAATATTGGATTGCATCGAGTCATCATCACTCCAAGCATTATGAACCAGATTACTAAAGCCAAAGCGATAAGCCATGCAGCTTGAAAATGGAAAGAGCTTAGGGCCGGCATAATTGTTGCTAGTAATGTGCATCTTCATTAAGATAGGGCTATGATTTGAATTCACCTTAAGAAGATGGTGAACTAAGGAGTCAAGAAACTTAGTCCACCAAGAATTAGTACACAATACCCTATTTAGCCTTTGGAAAAGAGAACCACACCACCAAGTGAATCTAGGCCCAAAGAACTCAATTTGTGATAAAGCATTCTGAATATTAAAATTATGGAATAAAGGGCAGCCCATAGCATGTCTCACCACACCCCTTTTTTCTATTAGAACCTTCTAAGATGGCATTAAAATCTCATGCTATAAGCTAGGGATTCAAATTAGTATCATCAAGGTGAGACAAATCATGCTAGAAATTTTTGTATTGTTATATGTGTGGACTATGATAAATAGCCATAATATGAGAGTAGGCAAATTTTTAATCACTTTATTAGCCTTAATACCTACAATTCTTGGTAGGAACTACCAGCTTAAATTGTTTAACAAAAGAGTGAAGAGAACATACAAAGTTAGCCTTACCTGCCCCTTGGCAATTCCACATAAAGAAACTTAAATCCATAAAATAACAAGGAAAAGGAAAAGAAACATAAAACTAAGAGGGCAAGGAAAGGAAAGAGTTAAATCCCTAATCCTCCAACTTCATCCCTAAATAGCAGTGGTTAACCTCATCAGAGAGGGAACTCTCTTGAATTCCAACTAAGATGGCCTCCATCGCAGACTTAAAGTATCTCGCAATGTCATATCCTTTCTTTTTAGTCTTCAAACTTCTTTTGGAGGCTTTATCAATTCTAAATCCACCAGAATTCTCATCATGGGGCTTAGGAAATTCATTAAATCTTCCCATTAGAGAAGACAAGTATGAATCAGGCATATGCTAAGATCCCACATAGCATCGGTGATTTATATCTTCCCCATCATTGATAATAACTACTGAATGATTAGATTTATCAAGAGTGACTGGAGTTGAAAGTACAAAACTATTATTCCTTTGAGAAAGTAGATTATTCTCTTCTACAAGTTTCTTTTGGTTGACCAGCCCAAGACGCTTCCTGAAAGAAACAAATTTTGCATAGGGCTGTATGGCTTTTTCAAATACCTTATTTTTCTCTAGGGAATTATTATGCAGTAAAGGAGCCTTATCTTTCCTTTGAGATTTCCTTGAATTAGCCACCAAAGAATCTGGAGGAGAATTTCCTTATTGATACCAGAGTTATCATTTCCTTTATCATTGTACACAATTTCCACAATTAAATCAAAATGAGATCCTAAGTTTGACATGCCACAATTAGTGTTAGTTTCCTTGGTGTTAACAATATATTTTTTTTTGTCACATTTCCATCCTTATTTTGGAACTTGCATCCAAGGGCTAAACTTGGTGTCCTGATCCTCACTACTGGTCACCTGCTTATCTGGGCTTTTGCCTTAGGATCCTTACCATCTCTGTGTTTTGAGATAAACTAATGGAATAGTGCTCCTTAATATGGCTGTGATGTCCACACTCGAAACAAAATAGTGGGGAGGCCCTCATATTCCACACATTGAGTTTTGCCATCAATAATAAGTTTGGAAACTAATGGCTTAGTGAGATCAAGAGTTATGGCTAGGCAAGCAAATCGACCTCTTTCTCTAGACTCTATGTTATAGTCTATTTGGACAACAGTACCAACTGCTTTAGTAATTGCTCTTAAAATGCTCTTGTGATAATATTGTATTGGTAAGCCCGAAAACTTAACCTGAGGTACAATCAAAGTAATTGTAGAAGCATTCCTAGCAAAGGATAGTGTCCAAGGTTGAATTGATAGTTAGTGTCCAAAGTGCATCCAGGGACTACCAGATAATGCATAAAGATAGTCATCGCCCTAACTAAACTTAACCAGATAATAATCATTCTTTAGGTCAATTGATTGAAAGGACCCATATAAATTCCATAGAGTTTGCAGCCGTCCCAGTAAAACTTGACAACCAATTGATCTTCCTAATAACTTCACTACTATATAGTTTTTTATGTTCTAGGATATGAAGTTTTAAACTCTATTCGAGAAATAGACCAATGGAATCCCATCTTCTGTCTTAATTAGAACATCTTCCTCCATGATGTCAAACTCGAGCTTTTAATCCTTCATATCAGAGGAATTAACCAACTTGTCGCGGAAAGAAACCTTCCTTGAAAAGTCTTTCGGTGCGATTTTTGAAGCCATAGGATTTTTGAGAGGTAAGCCTGGTAACTCACCCAAAGATTCCACTTTTCAAACCAATATCCTCCATAACTTCGTCTCCATCTAGGAGAACAACTGACTCTAAAGCAGACGAGCCAGCCAAATCCTTATTTCTTATCTTAATTTTCTTTGTTGAACGGTTGTCATCAGAGTAGGGCGGCGATTGTCTTTTTTCAGAGAGAGCAATTTCTTTCGTAGCCATAGTTGTTGGTTTTTTTTTTTTTTGCTTTCTATAGTTTTTTTCCTCTTTCTTCTTTCTTTTTTCAATTTTTTACTGATTCATCTTTAATACTATTAATAGTATTTTAATTTACTAAAAATATTTCATATATACATATAATATTTTAAATATATTTATAAATATCTTTTTTATTTTATATTTTTTAGAAATTAAAATAAGTTATTTAATGAAATTAACTCAAATTTAAAATTAATCATAAAAATTAATTTAATTTAAATCAAATTTGACAATTTTTAATAAATTAAACTAAATCAAAATTATTATTGGCAAAAAACAACTAAATCTAAAATCTTCCTCGCATTCTCTCTAAAATCTCCAATTCTCCAATATTTACATTATTAAGTAAGTTTATTTAAATATTTATTGTTTAATTATTATTTTGTTTGTGTTAATTAATTTATTTATCCAAGTTGTGTACTTTGTTGTTTAAAAATTAATTAACTATTGTCTGTGTTAATTAAATTAGTTTATTGTAGTGTAGTTTAATTTAATTTATTTTAGTGTAGTTTAATTTGTTTGTCCTATTTAATTTGTGTTAATTAATTTGTTTGTCTAATTTGCACACTGTGAAGTACAAAAATTTGATTATTGTTTGTGTTATTTAATTTGTTTTACTAGAGTGTAGTTTAATTTGTTTTATTTTAGTGTAATTTAATTTGTCCACTTTAATTTATGTTAATTAATTTGTTTGTCCAATTTAATTTGTGTTAATTAATTTGTTTGTCAAATTATTTATATTGTGAAGTGTAAAAATTAATTGATTATTGTTTGTATTAATTAATTTGGTTTATTATAGTGTAGTTTATTTTATTTTATTTTATTTTAGTGTAGTTTAATTTGTTTTAGAATTCAGATAAGGATCAAGATATAGTCTAGGTTGTTTAAAATTTTTTATGCAAGTTATTTTTAAAATTTGTAATATATTGATAAAAAAGTAAATAATACTTTTTTCCGTGGATGCATGTCTTTTTATGCTGAAACATGTAAATTATTTGTCTTATTTTATTTTTTTTATCAATTTTTATATATAATTTGTTTAAAAAATAATTATAATCTTCTTTATCAGTTAATACTTTTTTTTTATTTTTTTTTTATCAATTTTTATATATTTTTTATTTGAAAAATTAATTAAAAAATTTGTGCAAAAATAATTAGGCTAGCCCAATATTTGACATGATATGACACAATTCAGCACGACATAATTATATATGAGCCAATAGATCATACTAAGCTATTACTTGTTAAATTTTGGCACGATTAATTATATTTTTTTTAAGCCAGCGCAATATGATACGAAAAAGTCAAAAGCATGATGGATCTAAGCTGGACCAGCAAGATATGAACCAATTGCTATGCATATGGGAAATATCAAAAAAAAAAAAATCTATTGAATCCACTGAAAGATAGATATCAAAGTTAAAATGAACAAACATAAATTTCAAATGAATGAATCCTACAAAATTAGAAGAAATAAACAAAATTACATAAGTGAAAACAAACATCCTTTGTCAAGAGAGAGACTCTCTCACTGCTAGAAGATGAAATAGGCTTTAATATCCAATTCAAGTGTTGTTTCTTACCCATCAAAAAAACATAGAAAGAATAGTTATGCAAACCAATTGGATTCCAATATACAAGAGAAATCAAGAACTCTTTTCACAAGGCTTTTTATTGTGAAACTCCACCTAGCATAATTCTTTCTCCTTTACAAAGGAGTAGTGCATGAAACTTTTTTTCTTGATTCAATCCCCAACTATAATACTAAGTCATCAGATGGCAAATCTTGTAACCAATGCTCAAGTTAACATGATTTTCACACACTTCATACTAAAAACATCAGTCATAGGTAATTCAACTCAATCACATTATTTCACAGTAAAAATTACTAGTTATGAATGGGTTTTAAATACTAGGAGAATAGGTTATATCATCTGCATCCTTGATCTTATCACAACCTATAGACACACCAACAACATAATTGTCAACTAACCCAATGGCTAACAAATAATAGTAACACACATTGGAACAATAGAGTTTTTCCCTTTTCTCACCTTTCAAAACTTTGAAGGAAAGTTTAAAATCAATTTTGGTGCCTCTTATTCTCATACATATAGACTTGTATGAGCAACAGTGATAATTAAAACCCATAAAGAGAAGTTCTTTGATTGAATATATAGCATGTCTTGTCGACTCGATCTTTATAATTAAAAATGAAGCTTAGACTCTATGGGTCATAGAGCAAAGAACTCTTACTCTTAATTTAGCTGCTTGTTGCTTTAAAACATATTGTCTCTTATTAGTTAAAACAATTAATGGAGCATTTTTTTTTATCATTGAGAGATAAAAACTATTGTCTTGAATAAAAAAGAAGAAGAAATGTCTTGAATGAACTAAGAATTTTTTTTTTGTTTCTTTCTCATGTACGTTGCACTATTAATAGAATTGCAAATTAGACTATTTCGGCAATCCAAAGATCTTTTTTGAGTTCAGATCAGTTAGTGAAACACTCCTTCAGCTGAAAGATTTATTAATGTATGATGTTTAATGATATTTCTCTTTTTTGATTAAAAAAAAACTTTCATTACAAAATTTATTGTTTAAATAATTTATAATTATGAAAAAATTTCCTATTTGATTGTGGGGCCCACAACACAATAGAAGGTTTTTATTATTTATCTTTTACCACCAAAGCATGACAGAAAATTACTAAAACCTCTCGCCCATGCCTATTGTGACCAATTGGCAATGTTCATATAGTTTTTTTAAGGCCAAATGTTCAAATAGACACCTAAATTATAGTCTAAATAATAATTAAATACTTAAACTTTTTTTTAGATCATTTAAGCATTTTTTTATAGCCAAATGTTTAAATAGACACCTTAAACTTTTTTGAACCATTTAAACACTTCTTTTATCAAAATAGGGCCAAATAAGTACAAATTTTATAATATCATATGCATGTAATAACAACAACAACAACAACAATAATAATAATAAAGGGGAGGAAGAATCGAAAAAGGAAAGAAGAAAAGAAAAGAAACAGAGAGACAGGAGAGAGAAAGTGAGAAAGAGAGAGAAAATATGAAGTTTTTCTCATATCTACCATCGTCTAGTGAATATTTTTTAACATCTCCCACACCATTAGAAAGTCTATCGTCCAATGAGTCCAACGCCACTAAGATCGCCGCTGTCCGACGCAGGAGCAGCCCGCACTCGCGCAGATGAAGTTGATGCCTCTCAAAAGCTTCTAACGAAGATTCTGGCCGATTCTGACATCCTTTCCAAGAAAGGTTAATATTTTTGAAATTCTCTCTTCATAAACTTCATTTTAGTATATCATTTATAAATTTTAGACCACTTTTGAGTTTGACCGGAATTTGAATACTGTTTTCCGGTGACGGTGATACAGTTTTGGCTATTATTTTTTGGTAACGGTGATACTATTTCAGCTACCATTTTTTAAAACGGTAACACTATTCTGACTACCATTTTTTTGGCATGGTGATACTGTTTTGGTGACCATTTTCATGCTATGATGATACTATTACGACAATCATTTTTTGGCGACGGCGACACTATTTTGATTACCGTGTTACTTTTTCTGGTGATTATAAAAAATAGTAAAAATATGTAATAAATAATGAATAATTGAAGGTTAATTATTATAAATTTTTAGTATTTAATTGGTGAAAATTTATAATTAGATAATAAAATGAATTATTAGTTATGTAATTAAATGAATAAATAAAATAATAATAAATATGTATAATTAATGATTGATAGTAAATAGATTGAAATTGAATATTTTAAAAGTGATAATTTAAAACTAATTAAATATATAGACTTATAATTTAAATATTATAATTTTAATTGAGTTAGTTATTAAATATTAAATACGTAAATAAAGTATTAAGTAATTAAATTAAATAGTTAAAGTATTATGTTTAAAAAAATTTAAAACTAATTACTTGATTAAAATTAGTATTTTTATAATTAAATTAATCAAATTATTTTTATAAAGTAGGATAAATAAATTATATAGTAATTAATTATAATTGAGAGATGGTTATAAAATAATTTTCTAAGAAATATTTAAAATTAAATTAGCATTTATCTTAAATTTTTAAGTGAATATTTTGTTAGTAAATTAAATAAATAAGATTAACATTGATATAATAAATTATTACTATTGTATTTGTGAGATATACGTTGATCTTATATTTGAGTTATTGAGAATTGTAATGGTAGCCCATATGAGACAATTGGGTTGACGTTGACTGTTATAGATTTTTTTGAAGTGTGTTCTCATTTTATTTGAGGGGAAAATATCATAGTTATAAAGGAGATTCTGCTGAAATTTTGGCAGAATCTCTAGTATCGTATTTGTCTATATTTTAATAATTTTTATTGTCTATTGAAAATACTTTCATGTGTCTTACATTTCCAATCAAATATTCCAAGGAGAATCGCTGAGTTTTCATAAACCTGTGAGTTATATAAAATATATAATATAATATTTCGCTCCCTTAATTTATGTTTATAATTGTTTTTGCTTAATGCCTCAACTATTTGTATAATATGTGTACAGTTATTATTGTTTTAAGTATAATATGTATTGAGTATGAGTTGATTGTACTTAATACATATTATATGTGATGCCGGATAGAGTTAGGATGATGTGAGACTATATATGATTGGAGATACAAGTTATGATATGAGAATATTCTACGATGAGATTATAAATATAAATTATTTCACTCTTTTTAGTTTTTATTGAATAAAAATTAATAAATTAATAAATTAATTTATATTAATAAATTAATAGTTTTTTTTATTAATTTCTATTTCTATTTATGAAATTATTTCTATTTTTATCAATAAATTATTTTTTTAATTAATAAATTAATAATTTCTTTTTCTATTTTTTATTTTTTGATGATGATGCACATTTAATTAATTAATAATAATAATTTCGATAATACCAAAATTATAGCAGAAATTTTATAATAGAAATACAAAATAATAATAATTATGGTAATACCAACTTATAATATCGGTTTCGATGTTCGACAAACACCATCCAATTATAACAAAATATATAATATTAAAATATTAATTTTTATTCAATAAAAATTAAAAAGAATAAGTCTCACATTTGTTAAAAAAATATTATTTAACAAAAATTATAGATATTAAATTTATACTTATTTAGTTCATAAAAAAATATATAAATAATTTAAAAAAATTTAAATATTTAATAACTAGTTAGAGCATAATTTATGTATCTGTTGATCATAAAAAAAAATATTTAAATAATCTAAAAAATATTTAATTATTACTTTGTCTATTTAAATCTTTGACTTTTTTTTTACAGTGCACGTACATTATCATCTTGTGTGTGTTTTTAGGGTTTTAAATGATTTCAAAAACCCATCAAAGCCTATTACCTCTTCCTTCCTCTGTGTCTGTCCCCAAAAACTATCAGGTAATTTCTCTCTCTTTCGCTCTCCATAAATCGATTTTCTTGTTTCCATTGTGTAATTCTGGTTTCGATTTCCTAATTGCTTGCCCATCTCTTCGTACATGTGATAGTGTTTTAGCTGGAATTCCTGTTCGTCGTGTTTTTGTTTTATTTTGTTTTATTTTAATTATATTTCTTGTATTGGATTGAATTACTTTGTTCTTTACCTTTTCTCTGCTTTCGTTTTGTGCCTATTCCATTGTTTTCCAACATTTTTTATATGAGGATTTTCTGGTAGTGAGAATGTGTTGGTGTTTTTGGGCTAGATTTGATATTGGGAAGTTGGATGTGTTGTTCGAAAGTCGAATGTGAAATAGTTTAAGTTTCAGCATTTGGGTATTAATAGAGTTGGCATACACAATTTGGTACTAGAAAGGTATTTGTATGCACATTGGTTTCTCCTTTTTTTCAAATGATCTTGGTATTAATTATGATAAAATATTTTTGTTTTGCTTTTGATTTGTCAGATCATTTATTCATGTTTATTATGCATGTTTGTTGTTTCTCTTACTGTTAACTTTAAATATGCAATTAATGTGAAAATGCTCATGGCTGTTTGGTTTTGTGAAACTCTTTAGCTTTAATGTGATGTTTTTATGTCTTTTAACATGTAGGGTTGCATGCTGAAAGGTGGTAGGCGTGTTTGCGTCATGCATGCGATAAAGGGTGGATGGGCTCGCCAAACATTTGCACTAGCCAAGAGCCACGAGTTTGGAGAGACAAAGTCCCGCACTCGGCCTTCAAAGAAGGAGAGGAAGGAGATGGTTGAATCCTTTATAAAGAAGTAATTGCATGATGGTTCTCTACAGTGAAATTCTTTCTGTTGAATTAAATCTATATTTTTCCATATAATTACGAAAATCTAATTCCATCACTATTTGCTTCCATCTCTCCTTTCCATTTGTTTATGAAAAACTGAATGCAAACTTCTTTTGTGCTTTTCATACTAGAAGTTGGTCACATGCGCTAATCTGTAGACAAAATGACTTGAAGATAGGTTCTACCCACTTGTTAAATTGAGATTGTATGGGAATTAAATTTTTTTAGGGATTGAGTTTATTTTTCTTGATAATCAAAGACATAATTTTTACTGCAAATAAGGTGTTCCCACTGGCATGCTAGAGTGGGATCATTTAAAAGATAAAAAATCAAAAAGGTCTATGGAAATTTGCATATAATAGGTCACATAATAAGTTTTTAACTAGCATTGATCATCTGTGGAACAGAAAAAGGGAGCAAATATATTTACAATGTTCAATATTGTGAGTTTTTATGGCAATAGCTTTTCTCTGCCCTCTGCCAAGCTATCGGAGTAAGGTATGCGGCATGGATATATTTATTATTTAGCAAACTTTCTTGTAGGTATCAAAGCTTAAACAATGGGAATTTCCCCTCTCTACGTCTCACACAGAAGGAAGTTGGTGGATCTTTCTACACAATAAGAGAGATTTTTCGAGAAGTAATCCAAGAAAATAGAGTGCTGGGTCCTGCTAAGTTTTTACCAGAAGAGCAGAATGATGATCAATTGCTGGAGAAGTTCCCGTTGGGTACAATTTCCACAGAACCTGAAACATCCATGTCTATTTCACCAAATGGAAGCCCTTTCTTATCTGATCAGCATCAGGATACAAGTGCAGAACTTTATTTAATTTCTGATGGGCTTCATACTAAACATGAACAGCAGGGATATGGCAATGAGCAAGTCATTAATGGGAGTCATCTAATTGTTGCAAGTAAAGAATGTGATGATATAAAAGTTGCAAAGGCTCAAGTAGGTGAAGCAATGGAAAGGGAGAAAAATGTTGTAGAAATGGTTACATCAAGGTCTAAAGTAACTCAAATGGAAGATGTGATTGTAGAAACTTTTCCATTACGGCCTGTTAATAACTCAACTGACAACTTGGATGGAAACTCCGGCAATGTTATGACTCAGCCAATTGGTTCAAATGGAGCTTCAGTAGAAAAAAAAGTTGAAAAGGTACCTGGACATGTCACTTCCAAATCAGATCTAATGGATTTGTCAAATAATTCCTCTTTGTTGGATGATAAAGAAGAGGAAAACCTAGCGGCAGGTCTTTTGTTGGAAGGAGGCTCAAGTTTAGTGAGTGAGAAAGCCTTGAAAACTGCCGCAGATCTGCCATTAGGCCTCTCAAATTCATCTGGCATAAAAGATGGTGTTGGTCATGACGCTCAGGTTGAGATAGATGTTGCAGTGAAGTCATCTCATGATGATGATAAAGCAATTGCTGAAACCAAGGTGAGAGATTTTATTATTATGATTAGTTTTTTTAAGTACTTTGTGTGTTTGATGACTTCTTTGAAAGGCGCTTTGCAACATCTGTTCTTCTTTACTTAAATCAGCGTAAGCAACATGCAATGCATCATGTTTAAAGAAATATATATATATATATATATATATATTACTATGAAAATAAGAGTGGCAGATGAAGTGACTAAATAAATAGGTGAAGAAGTCAAGTCAGTTAAATGCTTGATTTACAGGCTCATTGTGTGGATTACCATGGTTGTCCATAATATGTGGGTTGTGATCATCTATTTATTTTATATTTGCTAAAAATACAAGACCTTCATTATTTTTTGAGTTAACTAATTTTCTTTTCTTTTGCAAAACATTAGAAATTCAGGTGTATTCCATGTGGTACTTATGATACAACAGGGATCCAAATTGAAATTCTGAAAAAGAATTATATGTTTCAGATGAAAATAGGAGCCTGTTCACTTACATAAAACAATTTTTTATTTTCTGTTTTCAAAGAAACCTATTAATTTTTTTCCAGGAAAACTTAAATTTGTTCATTTCAAAATTATTTTCTATAATTTAAAATTAATTAAATTAAATATTCTTATTTCTTACATTTTATTATTTAATTTCCAATTTATTCTTTATTGACATATATCAAAATTTTTAAATATTTTTTAGAGAAAGTGTATAATATTTAAAAAATTATATATGCAAGATTTATAAAATGGAAAAAATAAACTATTGGGTAATTGAAGAAGAAAAAGTTGTCCAAAAAAATATAAAATGCTCTTGCTAGGAATTGAATGGAGTTAGATGCGTGGATGCATTGGAATCCTCTATTTTCCATTTTGGAGAACAAGTATTTTTTATAAAGGAAAAGTTTTAAAACATCTTGTTCTCTAAAAGCTAGTTATATGCTAGAAAATTATCACATTTGAACATGTAATTCCAATTTCCGGTTTTCTTGGAAAAATTTTCAAGTTTCCAAGAAAATATCTGTGGCATAGCATTATGTTTCTTAATGTGCAGATATTGCTTTGGTTAAATGTTTTACGCACAAGCTACAGCTAAGCTGAATTTGGTGCTGGTCTGAGACACGTAGCTTATGCTTGTGAATTAGTTAAGCATTTCTCTTTGCGTACTCCTGTTAATTACTTCCCCTTCCCATTGCCCTTATTTCTTTTTGACTCAAAATGCTTGTAGAACACCAAATGGACTTTTTATGCAGACTATCAGTGTACTTCGACTGATGGATATTGAAATAATGGTGGTTTATTTTCAGGTGATTTTATTGCATATTTAGCTAAAATTAATGTCCAGACACTAGTTGGATTGTATGTACTCTTGGATGACAGTAGTCTAAATTCCTTGCTATGATATAGAGAGGATGATCCTTGTAGCTAGTCTTTGTTGGTAGGGACATAATTCTGTTTAGTTGTTTTGTACCCAACCAGTCCCTAAATTTGTATGCAGTTTTTCACACTTTAAATTTGAAATGTTTTGTGCAGTTTTTTCTTTCAATGTATTTTTCTTGTTCTTAACCATGCGACCACCTTTTTCTTGATATGTTGACTTCAGCTGGCCAATAAAAGAATTCATGCAATTTGTGACACTGCTATCTTTGTTATCCCTGCTTTACTTTTAAATTCTAGTCAAGCTCTTGAAAAAATATGCAAGATGCTAGAAATGGGGTAATTTTGAAGGAAAAATATGACAAGATTTGATGTTCCTAGCTGCAAACTTGTCATATAAATTGTTTGCTTGGATGAATGTACCATATATTTACCTGGATGGATGTCTAAAATATTTACGTGGATGGATATACTAAAAACTGGATGGTTCAGAAAATAAGCAGCACAAGCAATAGTTTCATTCTATAAGGTGGGGTCGGAACATTTTGTCTTCAAACAACAGTTGAACTTCTGCTCGTGTTTTGCAGGTTGTAAATGCATCAAATGGAACTCAAACCAAAGCTCTGAATGGCACATACGGCAACAGCAGGGATGCAATAACCCAAGAAGTTACCGGAAGTAAAACTGATGTCCAACCCAGTGGCGGCTCTCAGAATGGGAACAATCCAACAGTAGACAGAATCAATCTGTAAGTATATGTAGCAACTGCAGTTTCAAATCTTCAATCTTGTTTAATTCATTAAATGGATTATTTTATCGATGTTTTTAGGTTCACTGACGTGTGTTTTTGCTGGGTAATGTTGGCAGTAAATCATGGGAAGGAGATTCTAAAAAGCTTGCAAAATCAGAAACAAACCCAGTGTTGGCTACTTTTAAATCAATACTGGATGCCTTCGTGAAATTTTGGTCTTAAATGAAGTTTTGTTGCACTAGTTTTTGTAGGGTGGATGAATTCTTCATTTGCTAGTGTAATGTATAAAACTTTTCAGAGGTCTCAATGTTAATAGCAGCAGGAGATGCTCTCATCCAACAGTCGAAAGGGAGGGCTTTACATATTTAAACTAGTAAACAAATTGTTTGATTATGTGCGTGTAAAGTTTTACATTATGTCATATCTCTTAGTGAGTATTTTGCATTTTAAATTGCAGCCCAAATTGCTTGTATAGGTATTGATTGCTAATTTACCATCCAAAACATAGTAGAATCAAATATTAATTCTGGTAGACTAGATTGTCTCATTCAAATACATTTGAAAATGAAGACTTGCATGGTATATGCTAAAAAAATAATAAATTCTGGAAATAAAATTTGTGGTTTTTGTTATGAAATATTTTTCATTTGAAAAATTATAAAATAATTTTCTACATTTACTAGTTAACAGTTGAATTTCAAAAAACTAATTTTGGTTGTTTTCTAAATAGAAAAAATAAAGTTGTAAAATACATCTTTTTTTTAATAATTTGCTTTTTTTTAGAATTTTTTATTTCTTTAGATATATTATGTATGTGGAAATAATTATTTTATACCATAATCTCAGTTTTTTTTTAACAATGCCTTTTCATATATAATTTTTTTTCTTTGATATTGAAATATTATTAAATAATTTCATATTTTTTAAAAAATTTAAGTTAAAATTTTATCTTCGAATAAAAAAAAATTCAGCAATCATATTATAAAGTTATTTGTATATTTTCGTCAAATAATTAATATTTTTAATATAATAAAAGTTATTTAATATAAAGGTTCGATACATATATTATAAAATAAAAAATACAAAACAGAGAATAGAGAATTATAAATGAATATTTTTTTATTTTTTGAGTTTCAATTAGAAAAATGAAAATTTTTAAAAAAAAAAAGAAAAGAGAAAATGGAAAAATGCTCCTTATATTTATAAGTTCCACTTTTTACTTCGCTTTTGGGCTTTCGTACGATTGATAAATCTATTCAGAACTTATTTATGAACACGAAGAAGATGAAGTTTATTTGTTTTTGCTCTTTTTTTTATTAATTACATATGGAGAAAGGTAAATATCTAAATTCAAACTCAAAATTTAAATTTGAGTAATATATAATGGGGGGTGGGTAATGAACTCTCTTCCCTCCTCCCTCCTACCTCCTCCCTCTTTATTTATATATATATATATATATATATATATATATTATAAATACTACTCCCTCTATTGTCTTTATATAGAGAAAACTGAAGAAACACGGGAATTAAAGAGATAATTAATAAATTTATTAATTATAATATGTCTTAATTAGTTTTAAATAACTTCAATCATGTATATTGGTAATGCTAATAGAGAGAACTCATGGATACAATTCTTTAGATAACATTTATGATCTAAATTTTTATTTTAAAATAGAGGAGATAAATTAACATCCACTTATACAATAAGTGCACATATTCACATGTAAATAATATGAATCAATTTGTACAATTAAATTATTTTCATATGATGTAATACTTTATAAATCTGTGCACAAAATATTAAATATATATATATATATAATGATTATGTACAAATCTATAAATTTGGACATAAATTTCATTTATAATTATGACTTAAAAAAGATAACTTGTCATTTAACACAAATGAATTTATTTTAAAATTAGCTAATAACTTTGACATGAAAATATCAAATCATATCGGTTGATACAATTTAAAATTATACCTCAATTATCAGTCTAATATAAATACCATTTTCTCTTTCAAATAACTAGGTTTCGATAGATAAAATTAGTATTCATATTATGATACATGATAAGAACTAACTTATAGTTATGTCCTAATTAGTAAAACAGAATGTAACTTAATTAAATCTCTCACAACCATAACATTAATTCATGCATTAATAAATGAATCATATTAATTATAAAACTTATATTTGTCTGCCATTAGTTTCATTTGATATGCAAAATATAGTTAATTGCAAGAATAATTTTAAAATTTTCTTAAAGAACATTCTCCTATAACTTCTATTTTAAGTACTTTTCTCTATAAAAAAGACCACCCTAAATAAAAAATTTTCTTTATATAAAGAGAATGGAGGGAGTATAAAAATTATATATATATAAAATTTTTATAAATACTATAAAATTATATATATATAGTATTTTGTATATGTATTAATTTTTTATTATATATTTTTTAATTAGTAGATATTTAAAGTTTTATAATTAGGTATTTATATATATAGTATTTTTTATAAAATTTTAATAGTATTTTATATATAATATTTTATAAAAAATATAAAATTATATATATATATAATATTTTGTATACATATTAATTTTTTTATTATATATATTTTTAATTAGTGGGTATTTTGGAGTTTTATAATTAGACACTTATATATATAGTATTTTTATATAAAATTTTAATAGTATTATATATATAATTTTTTTGTATATATAAATATAATCTTTCTTCACTTTATATATATATTTTTAATTAGTGGGTATTTAAAATTTTATGATATGGTGTATAAATATATATATATAATATTTTTATAAAGTTTAATAGCATTCTATATATATATATATATTAGTTTTTTACCATATATATATATATATTTAATTAGTGAACATTTAGAGTTTTATGATTAGTTATTTATATATATAATATTTTTATAAAATGTTATAGTATTTTCTATACATATTGATTTTTTTTATCATACATATTTTTTTTAATTAGTAAATATTTAAAATTTTGTAATTAGATATATATATAGTATTATATATATATATATTATTTTTTACTATATGTGTTTCTTTTTTTATTTTAATTAGTGGATATTTAAAGTTTTATGATTAGGTATTTGATTAATATTAGAATTTTATTATTTAGCTATGAATTGGATAAAATTAATATTTTAATTTAAAATAGTATTTAATAAAATACTATAAATAAATTAATAGATCTAAAAATTAAAATGAAAGTATATATAAAAAATAAAAAAAAATTAGAATTTAATAAATAATATAAATTTTTAATAGAATATTTTTTAGAAATTTATAACAAAAATTAAAATTTTACTATAATATTAAATGTTCAATTTTATTTTTAATTACCTTGTAATTTTTTTTATTTGAAAATTTTATCTCCTTTTATTCTGTTTATGATTTCGTCACTGTTAATATATATATTTATGACTATCAGACTATATCTTCGAGGGCCATTCATTTAATTTTTTTCATTTAATTTTTTAACTATATGTATATATTATAAACTTTTACTTGGATTTTTAATTATATATTTATATTTTAACTTAATATAATCTATCGTATCCTAAATCTGACAAATTCATTTCAATTCTGTATAATAATAATAATAATAATAATAATAATAATAATAATAATAATAATAATAATAATAATTTATTTACGGGGAAAGGGCGAGAAAAGGGTTTGGAAAGAAACAATTGTAAAACTCAATTTTTTTTGGATTATCATTAAGAAATTATTTTTTAATTTTTACTATTGTTTGATATAATTGAAATGTATAATTTATTAACTTTAGCTTATGGCAGATATCGTTTTTTATAGATTTGTGTACAATTGAAAAAATTAGGTGAAATTTTGATTTTCTTTTTTAAATTAATTTTTTTAAAAAAAGTCCAATTGATAAATGCTAAAAATAATTTTGATACAACAAAAAAAGGAAGTTGCTTGGAAGATGACAATTATGAATAAACCCTGGAACCAAAGTTCTTTGGATTTTGGATTATTTTTTGTAAAGTTGAGCACGGCCTAATATAATACGAAAATCTGAAAATCTTCATAATCAAATTTAAATTTAAAGATTTCAATATATTTAGATTCGAAATTAAATTGAAATAAAAAATATTCAAATTATATTATTTTCAAAAAATTAAAATAATAAGCTTCGAAGATC
Organism: Garcia nutans; assembly: GCA_947685225.1. Classification (NCBI taxonomy): domain Eukaryota; kingdom Viridiplantae; phylum Streptophyta; class Magnoliopsida; order Malpighiales; family Euphorbiaceae; genus Garcia; species Garcia nutans. Next base: position 14,386,616 of record CANTUV010000041.1, read on the forward strand.
CGATTCTAACATAGTGATTCTGGTTCAATGCAGATTTGAATATTCAGATATTTGAAAATATTTTTTTTCATATTTAAATAATATAATACTATTTAATTACTTTAACAATAAAAATATACATAGTTAATTTTAAATTAAATTATAAAATTACTTTGATTATTGACATGTTAATATTAATATTTATATATTTTAATTATATTTAAAAAATTACTTTATTGCATTTACTTAAGTATTTATTATATTTATATTTATTTATTTTATAGTTAAGTTAAGGTTGTGGTAGAAATTTGTTCCTACCAATTACAAAGCAAAAGTACTAAAATATATATATTGGGTACTACTTTCGTAATTTTTTATGATTAGAAAATATTTATTATAGTTAATATTAGCTGAAATTAATATTAATATAATATTTAATTCTGCAAATATGATTGAAGGCTTTAGAAGAGTCGATCTTATATTTTAAGTTTCAACAAAATTATATATTGATAATTCATTTTATTCAAAAAGATCCCGAATAAATTTACTAAATTTTAAAGAATATGTCGCAATAGATATATTATTAAAACAAAGTGAGAGAAATATCAAATTTTTAGGTATTAACTCTATAAATTTGAACCAGAAATTCATATTTAAGAAATTTTAATTTCTTTACTGAATTGTAATTTATAAAAAATAAAGATGAATGAGTTACATTATTTGCATCAGAAGTACATAGATCTCAAAAATTTTATACTTTGGCATAATTTTCTTAACCATATAAATTTAACTCTAATGTGATATATTATTGAAAATACAAATAAACATCCATTAAATGATTAAAAAAATATAATTATTTTTGTGCTCGTTATATGTTAATTGAGAGATCTTCACAATCTAAATTATATTTGAGTCTAATATTTTTCTGCGAATAATACATGAAGGTATTTTGTGATCTAATTCATCTTATTTTGTTTGTCATTTCAATATTTTATAGTTTTAATATATGCTTCGACTTAGTGACTACATATTTATTTATTGTCAACTCATAATTTTATTTTATAATTATCTTATCAAGATAATTTATCTAGCTAATACACATGAGTTCACTTGAAAATTTTTTTTGATTGTTGTATACTAATATGAATTATTATTGAACATTTTATTGTATATATTCATACTCAATATAATTTAATTGAATAATTATTTATTAAGCTTTTATGATTAATTATTATTCTTATGCTCACAAAATCAAAACTTTCTATATTTGTATGGATACATATTATTATTTATATTGTACATTTAATTTTGCATTTGACTATCTGCATATAACAAATTTTTCACTTTATAAGTTGAGTTTATTTGACGTAATATATCTTATCTAGAATTTATGATATTAAAATTTCTTATTACATTATATATTCTTATTGCAACCCCTCAAAGAAATAAAATGGGTTATCAGTGTTATCTTGATATCTATATAGGTTTTAATTATTTGCATGCTATTAGATATTTTAGACCTTTAACAAAAAATATTTCAAAGCAAGATTTTTAGATTATTAATTTGATGAATTTGTTTTCTTATCATCAGGAAAAAATAAATAAATATAGCAAAAAGAAAAAAAAACATGAGAGATTAATTAAAATGCATCAATTTTATTCATTTTGGATATGTATAAATTAATGTGAACATGAAATTCAAAGAATAATTCATTTGCTGAGTAAATTAGTTACTAGATATCTTTATAGAAACCAAAGATCATTAAATAACATATTTTGATTGCTAATGCTCCTAAAAGAATGATTGTCTCTGCAGGACATACTATGAATATGATACTAAATAAATCTCACATATGTCAGCAAGCTTGGAAGATCTATTATTTCAAAATATTATTCTTTAAAAGAAGAAAAAAATGAATAATTTTAAAATGATATTTTCAAAGAGGTAAAAAATAATATAGATCAACAATCGTATATTTCTAAAGAAGTAACTCCAGAAATAGTACTAAAATTTTTTGAGATCTCATTAGAACCTATAAAAATATAAGAAATGAATGAAATTATTGATGATAATATGTTTGCATAAATGATGTTAAAATTATCAAAATATGCTTGAGTGTAAAAATATTTAAAATTTTCTATGTCAAAGTGATTGACCAAAGTGGAAAAAAGGTAATTCAGGTTGAGCTGATTCGTTTGCTAAATGTACAGTATTTAGACTAGTCGTCTAAATATCAGAGGATGTCAAACCCATAAGGTATTATATGTAAAAGAAATAAATCAAATGAGACTATTAAAAGAATACATTTCATTTTTTATGAATATAATTACTCTTAAAATTAGTTTGATAACCCTTGAAGGCTCGCTCCATACACACACACACACACATTATGAGAACATACTCATATAGCTTATAAGAAAAATGAGTTAAATGAAATTGTGATATACAAGATATGACTTGTGTCATAAGGATTCATACAAAGACATGATACAGATTATAATGAGACATATTTTTTTGTCATAGATACTATTACTTTTAAATTTTTTATCAATTTAGTAGTCTCTGAAGGGCCCTACATATATTTAATAGATGTTGTGAAAGCTTATTTATATAGTTCATTAGATAATATATATATATATATATATATATGAAAATCCCTAAAGAATTCAATATGCATAAAACATATAATACCTTAATAAATATACTATATTGAGCTTTAAAGATCTTGGTATGAGCTAAAGCAATTGCCTATGTAAATACTTAGAGAAAATAGATATGAAAATAATTTTATTTTTTTATGTGGTTTTATCTAGAAAATATATTATGAATTTATATAGTTACAGTTTATGTCACTTATTTAAACATGATGGTGATCCTAGAAGAGATCGTAATTATTCCTACTATTTAATGAAATAATTTGAAATAAAGAATCTAAGAAGATTAAAATTTTATCTTGAATTTTAAGTTGAGTATCTATCAAATAGAATTCTTGTCTATCAAGTATTATATATCGAAAATTTTTTGAAATAATTTTATATGGATAAATCTTATCCATTAAGCATTACAATGATTGTTGATTTCCTTAATGTAAAAGAAAATCTTTTTTGTCTATAAGAAGATAATGAAGAGATTTTTTTTTAATCTTGAAGTACTATATCTCTGTGTAATAAGGACGGTTTTATATCCCGCTAATAACAATATTATATATTATTTTTGCAGTTAATTTACTTGCAAGATTTAGTTCTACACCAATTAGAAGGCAATGAAATGAAGTGAAAATGTGTTTTAAGCTATCTAAGTAGCGCATTTGATATGAGTTTATTTTTCACGAAGGAATAAAGTTTGAATTGGTAGGATATGCTGATGCTGGATATTATTTTGATCATCATAAAGCTCGGTTCCAAATAGGTTGTCTTTACATATAATAATACTGCTATTGCATGGCAATTTTTAAAACAAATAATTACTGTTACTTCATCAAATCATTCAGTATTATTAACCATTTATAAAGCTAATCGTGAATGTGTACAATTGATAACTATAATCTATTATATTAGAAGAACTTGAGGATTATTTATAGAAAGTGATAAACCAATCATATTACATGAAGATAATGCAATATGTATTATATAAATCAATGGTTGCTATATAAAAGGTGGCAAAATTAAACATATATCACCAAAATCCTTTTATACTCATGAACTCATAAGAAAGGAAAAGTTGATATTTGCAAAATTCGTTCAAGTGATAATTCAGCAGATTTATTTACAAATGCATTACCAATATCAATTTTTAAAAGACATATTCACAATATTAGAATGCATTCACTTAGAAATATGTCTTAGTTAATTATATTTTTGAGGATGAGTTACTTATGAATATTATACTCTTTGTTCTTTACTAAGTTTTTATCCCATAAGATTTTTCTTAGCAAGATTTTAACTAGACATATTTATAGTAATAATCATCCAAAGGGTAGTGTTAAAAAATATATATGAATCACTACTTAGTTAGATTAAATTTATTATATCCATATTATGATTAATTTATCTTATCTATATAATAGTTGTAATCTTCTAATTATATTTTCTTATATAAAGTATACTTATACTATTATATATATATATTTATTATAGGTGATGTATGAGAGATAACTCGTGTCAAATAAATTTTTCATATTTAAATTATTTCTCTATCTATCTTCCTTGTATTTACGATATTAATAAATTATGTTTAGTTATAAAATTATTTTGATTAGTGACAAATTAATAACTACATATTTTAATTACTTTAACTATATATAATTTAACCACTAATTATATTTTTTATTTATATTTATACTTTATTTTGAAATTAAATTAAGAATATAATTATTTAATTATATTTTCTATTTACTCATTTTTAAGTTAATCCTCATGAAATTTATATTATTACGTACGAATGGAAATAAAATAGTTTTATAGTTTAAAAATGAGTATTATAAAAATATTCCAATAGCATCTATATAATCAATTAACAAAATACAAAATAAAGAAAATCAAGGTGTATATATTTATAAATTAAGCAATATATAAATAAATTAAGCATATTACAAAAAATTATAAATTATAAATTGAATACGTAACATGATACAATATGAATTAATATAATAATTCTAATACACTTTAAAAAAATATTAAATATTAAGTAATAAATTAATATAATAAAAAATAATTTTATATTATTAATAATAAATCAATTATTTTGGTTATTCTATTTGATACAGTATGATATGATTTGATATAATTTTCGATACAAATATAGCATAATATCTATAACCGTTTTATATTATAAAAATCGGTAGATTTATTTTGAAGAAAGTAAAAAAGTTAATAAATCTTTTCGATTTTAGATGTTTTATTTCGGATGTTTATATCTATTCAAATATCTTCAAGATACAAAAAATTAATTATTTGTATTTTTTTATTATTTTATTATTGAATTCAGTTAAATTAATAAGAAAGAATATGCAATTTTATCCTACTGGATATGATATGTTATTCCCTGAATAAAATTTTTAGACACCAAAAAATGCGTAATTTAGTGTAATTTTCTCAAATATTAACACAGACCTTATATGCAGTAATGTAAAAAATTATAAAAAAAAATAAAAGTAGGTTTTTAAACCTCAATTATTGGTTAATATAATTTTAAAAAATAATTTTCTAATTTTTCGTATAAAAATATTTCTAATTAAATGATAAATTTTAAGTTCATTTTAATTTAAACAAATATTCTAAAAATATGACTTATTTTTTCACAATTAACCAGCCTCTTAAATTTCCATTAGAAAAAGGAAAAGTTGGAAAATTTAAAAAGGAAAAAAAATAATAAAAATAGATAATGTTTTTAATAATTAAACAAGCCCATAATGTTTGAACATATATCTTTTTTTAGATAAGTTCTCTAAAAAATAAGTTCAGTTTTTAATAAGTAAACAGTACGTAAATGATTATGAGGATAATTAAAAGAATTTTAACAACCTTAACATAGTGTGCAAATTTGTCGTACATTATTATGATAACTTTTGCTTTAACCAAAACTTTTGTACTATGAAAATTAAAGTTTTAAATGTAAATATACTTTTAAATAAACATTATATTAGGAGAATGAATTGATGCGTCTATTAACTTTAGAGAAAATATACTTATTACTATATTATATCTCGGCATATAAAATAATTTTAAATAGTTAATTATTAATTAAGAGATAAAATTATAAATATAAAAAAATATAAAAATTTATATATAATAGAAATTTATTTAAATTTGGATAGTTAGATGTTAGTGTTGATTTTCTTTTGTCTATTTTCATTGAATTTTAGTTTGGTGGTTTTGTTCACACGTTTTATCAATTTCTATACACGTTATATAGTTATTTTTTTTTTAATCCTAACAATGAAATATTTTTATATTCATAATAACTGTCATTATATATATATATATATATATATATTGTGATCCGAAAGAAAATTATCGTTAAAACGAATAAGAGTCATTACATTTTCTACTCAATAGATTTGTTCTAAAATTTATGGCTAAAAAATTAACACAAACAGCAAAGTAAGAGATAAATTGAATGGAGGTTGTTATTTCATATTTTTATGAGAAGAGGTACTATCATCTTCTTCTTTTACAATTTGGGTAAAACTCATCTCGATTATAGGTTGCACAACAGCATTATTTTCAGAACCACTTCTACCCTGATAATGCCATGAAATCCATAAGTAGATCAAGTAACTACTCCCATTAATGGCGGTCAATATCCCATAATAGTAATCAAGTTTACCCATATTAAGATCAGTCCTCAACCAGCCGTTGCCTTCTCCACCAGTTGTGTTGGTAATTATTTTAACAAATAGACTGTTGATTATACTTGCGACTCCAAGTTGACTACCATTCACTGCACTTGCAATACTTCCTGTCCCTTCAATTGCTTCATTATAAAAAAATTCCATTTGACCCACAAAAGAAAACATTTCTGCAGTGGCTAAAAACATGAATTGTGGGAACAACCAAGCCACACTGACTTTTGATGGGTCTGGACTTTCACGTCTTTGTTTTTCCACCACAGCTGCAGTAAACAGAGCGATGATTGAAGTAAACATACCAACACCAATGCGTTGCAATGAGGTAATACCCCGAGGGTGGCCTGTGTATTTGCGAAGAATTGGGACAAGTATTTTGTCGTAGGTGGGTGTAAGAATGATCAAATTAATGGCGAAAATAAGAGGGGTTGAGGCTGCTGGGATTGATAAATCAGAGGTAATTCTTCGATCCATCATCCTAGCTTGACTCACGAAGAATGTTGTAAATTGAGTATACGACATGCAAACAAAAATCCCAATTATCCATATTGGGAGAACTCTTACAAGACAATTGAGTTCTTCCACTTGTGTTACAGTGCAAAGTCTCCAACGATTATTTACGTTCGCTTCAGGGTCTGTTATAATTGCTGCCTTGTCCAGGAATCTACTCTAACAAATTAATATGAGTTTAGCAATTAAGAAATTATAAATAATCAAGGAAGATTAGTTATGATCATACTCACTTGTAGTCTTGAGTATGAAGTAACTTTCGAGCACCTTTGATATCAGATTCCATTGTGGGAACCTCATAGAGTTCAGCTTCATTCTCCAGTTTAACCTCTTTCAAATGATTCCTTAAAGAAACCACAATAACTTGAAGAAATCTAGTAAATGCACTTCCAGTAGCCTTGGAAACGATAATAAGGTATCCCTGCAAGTAAAATTGCTATTGACAAAATCACGATCACTGTAAGCAACCCAAAAAACCAAATCCATCCCATCTTTACTTGTACATAAATAACCACTGTCAAACTAAAGACTGCACCCTAATTAACAGAAGAGTAGATCCAATCGAAGAATGATGACTTCCCAGCCTTTTCCTCCTCATCTGCCTCATCAAATTGGTCAGCACCAAATGGTGCGACGCATGGTTTCATACCACCAGTACCCAAAGCCATAAGGGTTAATCCACCACCCAGGATTGCTAACTGTGTTGAGGTTGCTGGCTTGGATGGTTTCGCTGTGCAAGGTGGTGGATGGAGGCTGTCGATTGAGGCTGAGACTGTCGATACAAATACTCCCTAAACATTAAAAGTCACGAGCCAACTTAATAATAATTTAGGTCAAGGTTCAATCATTAATTCTTCTAATTTTCTAAAAACTAATTTACTTACACAAGAAACCCATTTGTAAGGCATCATTTTACTTGCATGATATTTAATTTTACAAGAAATTTAAAAAAAAAAAAAAAAAAAAAAGATGTACTGACCAAGGAATAGACGCAAGAGAAGAGAAAAGTAGTCTTAAATCGACCCAAGTATCCATCTGCTAGAACTGCCCCAATTATAACGCAAATGTTGCCAAATCCAGACCAAGCAGTCACAAAAGTAACAGCAGTTGGAAGTGACTGATGCATTTCGGTTAACAAGTTACCAGATTCACCGCTACTGCAATGAATGTTAAATTTTCTGTCATCTGGCTCACTGCAATTCAGACAAGACATCAAAACTAAACCATTTAATGCAGTAATTTTTGGATTGCTTATTTCCAAAAATACTGATTTTCATAAAAAAAATTATCCTATAATGAATGGTGAGGCTTTCCATCCTCCAGTAGTTAGTTTATCTGCAATGTGGCCATGAATGTCAAGGCTACCATTGCTTACCAATGTCGTTGATGATGTTTCTCCCTGCAGTAAAATCTCCCAAGAAGTTCACATTTGTAAAAAAAAAACATATATAAAACTATAAAGTTTTATTCAATCTATTAAAAAATATGTATAATTCAATACGTTACCTTTTCATTAAATTTCTTCTTTACTACAAATGTCTCCATTGATGTTTGCTATATGTCGTCTTAAATAGACCACTATAGGAGTTAGACTAGTTGTCTATTACAATATAAAAGTTTCAAGTTTAATAGAATAAAATTACTTGTTTTTCTTTGCATGCACATACACACACACACACACACACATATATGTAGCAACTTGATGGCTTATAATTTCTATGTAAAAGAATGTTATTTTTCATCATCAATGAAGCAACATTTTTAACGAACTTTTAGTTTCACAGCCTTTTTTCCAGTAATCTATAGCTAAGAAAACAATGTTTGTTAGAAAATTTTTTGTTAAGGGGTGTTCGGAATCACCATCATTTTTATATAACGAAAATATTGTTTGTTAGAACAATATGAGAATCCTTTTTTATGGATTGGATCACTCCTACGGTTGAGGGTTCTCACAAATTCACCTAAGAATCTTGGAAGTTTCTACGTCCATATGACAAACTAGCAAGAGAAATATTTCGCATTGGTGTTGAAAATTTCAGAGTCTCAATATTTAGTTGTCTCTGCACACCAAGAAGCATTATGTGCGAATCATCACAAGGCGTAACTTTAGCTTCTAGCGACCATGCAAATGATCAATAACTCAGATCCACAAAAGTCCTCTTCTATATATAACATGACTATGCGAAGTAGCTTGTTGATCAACTATTGCTATAATGCAATGTTTATATTTAGAGATTGTTACAATCTATGAGAGTTAGATTGTAATTATACTTTTATTTATGCAATTTATTATTGGCATTCTTTGTTTATAAACTCCTATTATCTATTAATTTATATAATAAATTCCATAAAATAAATATCATGAAAAAAATATAATGAGATATTCTTATTATGCAATATTATTATTATTATTATTATTATTATTATTATTATTATTAAATAGTCATAGTATTAATCAAAGAGGACATTGTTAATGCGGATAAATATGGTGACAAATAAATATGTGTATGCTTATTAGAATAAGTATATTAAATTGATTCGCAAAAAAAAAAAAAAAAAAAAAACTCTAAATGAATAATTATGATAATGTCATTGGATCTTGATATGACGGTTATATAAGTGATGGTTTGACGTAAGATTCACATAATATCTTGAATGTATTGTTAAATGATTTAGATTTTTTTAATGACACATTTTATGTGAGGCGATATGGAATGACCCAGTTTATCTATGGGTTATATATATATATATATATACACATGTACCTTGTATTAGGGTTAGGTTTTACAACTTTATATTGAATCCTCACAGGTATAAGAATTTTTTCCCTGCCTATGGTTGTAGGTCACACTGAATGAATAATGTAAATCTCTGTATTATTTTTCTTAATTGATTTCTGCTATTAATGTCATTTTTCTTAATAAGTGGTATCAGAGTCTAGGATTGTTCGAATTCGTGTACTGCTATTAATAATGATGTCTCTCCATAAATTCGAAATTAAAAAATTCAATGGATTGAACAATTTCACTTTATGGAAAGTAAAGATGAAGGCTTTTCTGGTTCAATAGGGATGTGCAGTAGTAGTGGAAGGAGAAGAAAAATTACCAGCAATGATGGATGCAACAGAGAAGGCTACAATTCTTTCTAAAGCACATAGTGCAATTCTGTTAAGTCTGGCAACGAAGTCTTGAGAGAGGTAGTTGATGAAACAAATACAAAAAGAAATCTCTAACAAATCGTTTATATCAAAAACAATATTTATATACCTTGAGGATGATAGAAAGTACACATGTTAAAGATCATATTGATAGATTTAACCCAATCATCCTTGATTTGCAAGGTGTTGGGGTTAAAATTGATGATGAAGATGAAGCCATAATTATCTTATGTTCCTTACCCAATGTATATGAAAAGTTTATTAATACTATGTTGTACGAAAGATAAACTATATATATATATATTTTTTTTTGTAAAAGATGCATTAAAATATAAGGAATTAGAATTAAGCTCATATGAAGGTGGATCGAAACCAAGTCTGATCATTAGTAGGGGTAGGAGTAAGGAAAGAGATGATGAAAATAAGAGTAAGTCTCTCTCTAAATCGAAATCCAAAGGACCCTGATGCTATCATTGTAAAGAGCTAGGGTCCCTTAGAAGAAATTGTCCAAAATGCAAAAATGGTAAAAGGAAGAGGAAATCAGATGGTAAAGCAAGTGCTAGTGTAGTGTAAGAGAGTTCTGATAAAAGTGAACTTGAAGGTAGTAATGTTTTGACAGTTAGTACTTATAATTCTTCAGATAATGGGTGTTGGATAGTGATGCTTTTTATCATATGACTTTCAACAAGCTGGTTCCAATCTTTTAAAGAGTGGAAAGGCAATGTCAAGTTAGGTGGTGATGAGATGCTTCCTGTCCTGTACAATGGTTCACTGCAGATCAAAATGTATAATGGAATTGTTAGAACATTTGATGCCTAGTATGCTCTTGGTCTACAGAAAAATCTAATTTCTTTAGGTACTCTTGATAATCAAGTGTACAAGTTTGCTGGTGATGATGGGCTTCTTAGAGCAAACGATAACATGACATTTATACCTTGATGGAAAGTACAGTGACATGAACAGTTATTGTCTCTGCTTCTTTAGAGTAAGATATTAATTGTATAAAGCTGTGACATCACCTATTGGATCACACGAGTGAGAAGGAGCTTGAAACTTTGAGTAAAAAAGATTGTTGGATGGGAATGAAATTGAAAAGCTAAAATTATGTGAGACTTGTGTCATGGACAAGTAGCATAGGCTAAAGTACAATTTTGGCAAACACACTTCCATGGATATCCTTGAACATATTCATTTAGATTTGTGGGGTCTCTCTCCAATTAAATCCCATGGTGGATGTCGCTACTTTGTTTCATTCATTAATGACTACTCTAGAAAAGTTTAAGTGTATTTTCTAAACTCAAAAGATGAATTATTTGGTGTAGACCCTTAATTTTGGTCTTAAACTAGGATGGTCTAATTCCGAAATTTTAAATAAGATCCAATCCAATTTTAAAAGCTTAAACCTAGTTTGATTCCACTTTAAAGGCTCAAATAAAATCCAATCCAATTTTAAATGCTTGAATTAAATCCGGTCCAACTTTAAAAGTCCAACCAAGCCCGGTTTAACTTTAAAAGCCAAAACATGGTGAATTGGCAATTCGCCATGGCCATTGGCTTATCCCAATTCTCCATGAGCCCACTTTTGTCGAATTGAAGCATCTCAATTCGCCATGCACCTTGGTACATGGCGAATTGCGGTGCCTAATTCACTATGGGTCTTAAAATTAGGCTTTAATTGTGGTTTCGGGGTAGATTAAGCTTCCTAATTAGATTGAAATTCTAAAGGCTTTAGAATAAGCATGGATTAGGGCTTTTGATTAAGCAGTTTTAACATTCGTGATTGCCTATAAATACATAAAAGAGAAGCAGCAACAATACTTAACAACAGGAATTAACAACAATCAACTAGAGACAAAAGAAACACAAACACATACATAGCAATCCAAAAGGCAGGAACCAAAACCTATCCTCGATTGCATTAAACCTCTAGCTAAAACCTAAAGTGGATTCAAGTAGTAAGCTTGGTTCATCTCTTTCAATTTGGTGGAGCCAACAAACAAAGGTGAGTTTTCGTGTTTAATTCATTTAAACTTAACAGAAGTCACTTTTGATTATTATCTTAAACATTGATTAGTATTTATTTCATCTAGTAGAAATTTTATCATTCAAAATAATATACTCTTTCATAGCCAAATAAGCAATCCAGTAGCAATTTTCATTGTATAAAATAAGGTTATATTTCACATTATTATTTTAGGCAGTGACTTGTAATCATCTAAACATTCAGTAGCTTATTGTTCAAAATAATTTTTATTCCAATTAGCTTTAGATTTCATAGAGTAGCCAAAAACTATGAACCCAATTAGAACCTAAATAACATAACTTTATATTACATATTTTGTATAAACCCTAATTTTTCATCCAAAATCCTAAAACCCTAGTTTTTGTCCAAAACCTAAAAATCCTAATTTTTACATCGGAACCCTAATTTAATCCCCAAAGCTCTAATTTATATGTTTAAAACCCTATAAACCTTAATTCATGCTAATAAATCCTAATTTTGTATATCTTATGCTTTATTTAAGATTAACACCTAGATTTAATTATTTGATCTATTTCTATGTGCTTATGATGAATAATTTATTGTTATTTTGCCTATGGTAAATGTGAATGATTTAATTATTTAAATTTCAAATGATGTAAAAGGCATATTTCCACTTTGTGGGTGCCTTATTTGTTAATATCAATGTAATTTAATTTATTTTAAGTTTTGGGATCAATGTAAAGCACATATTTCCACCAAATGATAGGTGTCCTATTTTATTTAGTTTTGGACATTAGACATTATTGTAAAGGACATATTTCCATCTTGTATGGTGCCCATTTTTATTTGTTTGTTTGGACTTTATTTAATTTTAATACAATGAATGCTTATTTACTTTAATTTATATGTAGTATGGATGATATTTTAATAAGTTCAAATTTTAATAATATTTAGACCTAAAAAGGAGTTCAACTCCAATGAACTGGGTGCTATGGGGGTGCTGAGTCATTCTCACATTCTTCATACATATCCAATTTTTCGAATGCAATATGGATTATGGATTCTTTAGAAATCAAGTAATCCACCCCTTTCTATTTTTTCGGTCCATCCGGGTAGGGACTCCATTTTTTCAGAGTTTAAGCCCTTGTTCTCTAAGGCCCTGAGTCTAACAGTGCTGGAGTTGTAAGAACCATTTCATATAGGGGTGGGAGCAAAAATTTCTGCTCACAGTGGCGACTCTACTAGGGATAAGAGAAGTTGATTCTATTGGTCTTTATATTATTTTATTCTTTCTTATTATGATATTGGTCATTGCTTCATTTAGATTGCATTATGCACTTGAGTTAGGATCTCCCGTATAACTCGTATTGTGCTATATAAGGGATACCATACTTTTACTTAAGGTATGGAGATCGAGCATGACATAACCACTCATGGCCTCATACCTTTTGGTATATACTTGTTATGAGAGTCTAAACTTTTGAACCCAAAGACTAAAGTTCATGTAATTGGCCTAGTAACTTTCTTTTGGTTTACCCCAAATACTTGTTGTTTGACTATGATTAACTTATCTTAGTTTGAGTTATGGCCCATTTGGTTTACTTTTCTCCTACTATAACCTAATTATGGTGTAAGTCCAAAGTAATTTTAAAGATCAAAATGATTTTACTCTTTTATGCCAAATGACCATAAATATTTTCAAACTCTTTTTCAAAGATGGTTTTTAGATGTGAAACCTTTTTAGATGGTTCAAAATCCTTTTCAACCTTATGGCCCAAACTTAAAGCCCAAATTCATTTTTAAACAAACTTTTTTGTAATAGGCTCTTAAATATTTTCAAAAGATGATCTCAATGCTATTTTTCATGAAAACTTTTACTACAACCTTTTTCTTTAATAGGCTTATAACTAGTTAGGTCAATTATAGAATATTAAAATCAATTGTGGGCATAAATTATACAAAGACTTGTTAATCATTGTTGAGATTGTTGGACAATCAAACTCTATTCTGATCATTGAAAATCAAATTGATAAAATACTAATGATTTTAAACAAGTTTGTACTACAGGGATAAAAATCGAGTGCCTTTGTATGACCGCCCGAGCTACTGAGTGACCGCACAAAAGCTGCCGAGCCACTAAGCTACATTACAGATGGATTTGCCGAGCTAAGCAAATGCTGAAGCTATAAAGAACCGAGCAACACATATAGTCTCGCCGAGCTAAAGAGAGCAGCTTATAGAGAGTTATCGAGCTAAGCAAGCAGTAAAGCAGTATATCGAGCCAGATGTGCAACAGCCCGAGAAAATTGAGCGCATGTACATATATATCGAACAAACTGCAAAAATCTTATAGAAGAGTTCGCATTATCAATGAGTGGTGAAGTAAGGTCGTGAGGCAAGCGTGTGACCATATATGAGCACTGAGCGACCGCACTAAATTTGAGCCAAAAATTCATAAACTCATAAAAAGGATCACGGTCTCAGTGAGCGGTGAAGTCAAGATGCCTGAACTTCGTTCGACCGCCTAAGACACCAGAGTGACCGCACATAACAAAGACCTAAAAACCTAAAAGTAATAGAAGAGATAGCTGTCTGCTCGCGTGACACTTCCTCAATGCTCAAAATTTTGTGTGACCACCCAGATGAATTGAGCAACCGCACAAGTCTGGCAGATTTAAATCTTAGTGCTAAATACCTCAGAGCAATAATGATCAAACACGTGGATGAAGAAATGTAAACTTAAGGATAACCTTGTGCCGAGTGATCATACACTGAGCTGTGTTACCACATGACACAAAGGTATGGGTGAGCTAGATTCTGTCAAACAATAAAATTCGATCATTGAAATTTGCTATTACAGAGAAATTTCAAACTTTGCAACTAACTCACCGAGCCGAGTGACTGCACACCAAGCTTTAGCCACCAAATTAGTGGAAAAGAAGCACTAAATATGTGAGAACCACCTCAAACGGCTAGTTCAAGACAAATAGCTATAAATACCATATTAAACTTCATTTTTGTGGTTAGAAAGTAGTAAGATTGTGATTATAATTTCATTGAACAATATTTTTTTATTTTCTTGTCTAAAAATGAAAAACCTATAAACTTGGAGTGTTAGGTATGAGCATTAAATACCATTAAAAATTTGAGTGTGAGCTTGAAAATACTTAGGTTGGTAGAGTGAGCCTGGAAAAACTCTTGTAAGAGTTGTGATGATTGATCTCAAACCATTGTAATAGTTCAATGTGAGCTAGTGAAAACACAAAGTTGGAGTTATGCTTGTAAAAACTCAAAACTAGTGGAACCTTAACAAGTTGTTAAGGAAGTGGACATAGGATTGAGATAAATCTGTACTACTATAATTCTTTGTATTCTTTCTTCTCTACTCTACTCAATCTTCTTCTACATCTTTTTCATCTAGCTTTTAAATTTTAAATTTATCATCACTACTTAACTAATTCATCTCCCCCTCTTGGTTACTAGTTTGGGATAACAATTAGTATCAGAGCAAGTAAATTTTTTTAAACTTAATTGTGAAATTTGATCCAAAATGGTAGCCATTCCACCAAAAAATACCTCTACTTCAACCTCTACCTCTAACTCCACTCCCTTTACACATGGAAACATAAATTTATTCCTTAGACCATATTTTGAAGGAATAAATTATTATTATTAGAAACACAAAATGTATTTGTTCTTAGATAGTGAAGGAATTAAGCTTTGAAAATTTGTTGAAAATGAGTAAAAACCTCCTACTCATGAAGTTGATGGTGTCTTAGTTCTTCTTCCTAAATTATAATGGTCAAGTGCCAATATGAGAGATCGGTTCAAGAACAACAGAGCAACCTCCATCTTGATGGCTTTAATATCAAGAGAACAGGGTAGGAGAGTCTAACATCTCACTTATGCATATTGTATTTAGAAAACTCTTGAGAACTATCATGAGGGTACTACCCAAGTGAGGTTCACCAAGAAGAAAATGTATGTACATGAGTATGAGCTATTCAAGATGAAGTCCAACGAAATGTCATCGACATGACAAACCGCTTGCTTTTCATTGTTAACGAATTAAAGAAATATGGCAAGATATATGATCAAGGTGATGTTAATAGCAAAATTATGAGAGCTCTTTGAGCAAAGAAGAGTTTTGAGTCTAACATTTCTTCAATTGAAGAAGCCCATGACCTTAGCTCTTTAAGAACCAATGAACTCGTGAAAAAAGTACTCACCTTTAAATTTCACACCGAAAGAGAAGATGAACAAGGTAAAAAAGAGAAAATAAAGCAATAACTCTCAAGGCAATCAAAGAAGTTGAGAGCTCAAGTGATGAAGATAGTGACGATGAAGAAGAAATGAAAATGTTTTAAAAGAAAATAAATGATTGGAAGAGAAAGAGAAGATTGCAAGCTAACAAAGGGTACATTTCCTAAATCATCCTTCAAAAATAAAGATAAAAAGAATGAAGTGAAATGCTATGAATGTGGCAAATCTGGTCACATGAAATCAGATTGCGTCAAGTTGAAGAACAAAAAGAAGTGGGATAAGGAAAAAAATCACTCAAAGCTACATAGGATGATGATTCCTCAAGTGAAGAAGAAGAAGAGGAAGAAGAGTAAAAAATTGCTAATCTATGTCTCATTGCTATTGAGAATGACAATGACTCTAATGAGGTAAGTACTCAATTTTTGAACTGGATTGCATATGATGATGATGTTGATGATGCTATAGATGATAATGATTTGATTGAACATATGAGCCTTAGAATAAAAAAGTATTTCTCTAAGATGAAATTTTATAAAGATAGATATTCCAAGTTAGAAAAGGATTTTGTGTCTTTGAAAAACTCTACATTAGAATTGAAGATCTCAAATGAAAATTTATTGAAATCAATTGATGAAATGACTAAAAATTCACATAGCTTAGAAAATATGATAAAGGAAAATAAAATATTGAAGGATGAAATAAATTAGTTAAAAGAATCAATTTCAAATTTTCACAAGGAAAAAGAGGCCTTAGATACATTAATCAATAATTAAAGATCACCCTATTTAAAACATGGTTTATGGTTCATTGGCTTATCTAACACTTCACCTAATGCACCAACATTTATTAAAGCTTCTATAATACAAATATCTAGTGTTGATGTTGTAAAGAATACAAATGCACAAATTAGGCCTAAAAATACTAAAAGAATTACCTTAGGTTCACAAGGCTCTAGAACAAAGGTTCCAAGAGAAAATCATGCATACTTGTTTATTAGAAATGCATATAAACATAAAAATTCTCAAAACCAATTTCACTTAACTCATACTTGAAATTGTATAAATAGTTCATTGCATTTCAATAAGAAAGTGCATAAGTATAAAACCTTGTATCAATGCATTTATTGTATGAAATTTGGACATAAGATCACTTTTTGCTATATTGAGAAGGTTCATTTTAAATTAGAGGATCATTTTACTATTAACCCTTATGGACCCAACTTCATTTGAGTACCTAAAAAAAGATAGATCATATTATTTTGTAGGTATGTCTAAAGTCCACTATCAATGAAAATATTTGGCTTGTCGATATTGGATGCTCAAGGTATTTGATGGGCAATGCAAAGCTTTTTACAATACTTAATTACAAGCATGAAGTTAATGTAACTTTTGGTAATAATGCCAAAGGTAAAATAATAGGCATAGGTTCCATTGGTATGCTTGGAAAATTTTAATTGAAAATATATGGCTTGTTAATGGGTAAAAATATAATTTGCTTAGTGTAAGTCGATTATATGATAAAGGATATGATGTAAGTTTTGACTCTAAAGGATGCAAAGTTACCAATTCAAATGGCGAACTTGTATTCAAATGAGCTAAAATTTGTAATACTTAAAAAATTGACTTACATTCCAATAATGCATTTGAATGTTGAATTATCATAAGTGATGATGCTTGGCTATGGCATAAAAGACTAAGACATGCTAGTATGGATCACCTACAATACATTAGTAAAGAAGAACTAGTTGTTGGTCTCCCTAAAGTAAAATTTCTCTAATAGGATTTGTGAACTAAACATATTATAAGCACTTCTAGACCCTTAGAACTTATTCACTTGGATTTGTTTGCACTAAATAGAGTTGTAAGCTTAGGTGGCAAGTTATATGTATTTGTACTTGTTGATGATTACTCAAAGTTTATATGGGTTAATTTCTTAGCTTAAAAGAATGAAGCTTTCAATCATTTTAAAATATTTGTAAAAAGAGTTCAAAATGAAAAAGGCTATGTAATCATATCTATTAGAAGTGATCATGACAAAGAATTTAAAAATGAGAACTTTGAAAATTTTTGTAATGAGTTTGGTATTTCACACATCTTTTTGGCTCCTAGAATACAATAACAAAATGGTATGGTTAAAAGAAAAAATAGAATATTGGTTAAAATGACTAGGACAATGCTCAATGAGTATGAGTTACCATCATACTTTTGGGTGGAAGCCGTTAATACCGCATGTTATATTTCAAATCGTATTTATAAAAATTCTTTGATAAACAAAACTTCTTATGGGCTACGAAATGGAGGAATACCTAAAATTTCATACCTTAGAGTGTTTGGATGTAAATGCTTTATATTGAATATCAAGGATAATCATGAAAAGTTCTCATCCAAATCGATTGAAGGAATATTTTTAGGATATTCATCATCTAGCAAAGCATATAAAATATTTAATAAGAGAACACTAGTTGTTGAAGAATTAATGCATGTTATTTTTATGAATCCTCTAAACTTGATCAAAGAAAAGGTAGTGCTTTTGATAATTTTGTAGGTACATTTAAACAATAAGAAATAATTAATGTTCCAAAGAATAATCATGATGAACAAAAAGAAGAGTCTCAAGAGCTATCCAAAGAATGGAAATACAAAAAGGATCATCCAAAAGAGTTTGTCATTGGTGATACATCAAAGGGAGTAATTACTAGTTCTAAACTTAAGTACTTAGATGCTAATTATGCTTTTGTTTCTCAAATTGAGCCAAGGACCATTGAAGAGGTTCTTAGTGATGAATGTTGGGTGATTGCTATGCAAGATGAACTTAACCAGTTTAAGAGAAACAAAGTGTGAAAACTTGTTCTTAGACCTAAAGATCATCCAATTATAGGATGCAAATGGGTATGTAAGAATAAGCCTGATGAAAATGGTCTCATTACTATAAACAAAGCTAGATTGGTGGCCAAAGGCTATAACGAAGAGGAAGGCATTGACTATAATGAGACATTTGCTTCTGTTGCTAGGTTAAAAGCCATTAGAATATTGCTTGCATTTTCATGTCACATGAATTTTAAAATTTTTCAATTGGATGTTTAAAGTATATTTCTAAATGGGTTTATAAATGAGGAAGTTTATATTAAACAACCTTCAGGTTTTGAAGAATATAAATTTTCAAATCATGTTTTTAATGTTACAAAAGCTTTATATCGATTAAAACAAGCTCCAAGAGCTTGGTATGACAGCCTTAGTGCATATTTGCTTGAAAATGGTTTTTCAAAAGGCAAAGTTGGCACAACTTTTTTTTGTTAAAAAAATGCATAACATTTTGATTGTGCAAATTTATGTTGATGACATTATATTTGATGCTACTATCTTTGTGCAAGAAATTTGCTTCTTGTATGACTGAAAAATTTTAAATGAGCATGATGAATGAACTCAAATTCTTCCTTGGACTACAAATCAAGCAATACAAAGATGGGATATTTATTAACCAATCCAAGTACACAAAGGAACTTCTCAAGAAGTTTGGCATGGATGGTTGCAACTCAAGTGAAACTCTTATGAGTACATCCTTAAAACTTGACAAAGAAGAAAGTGGTAAGGCAGTAGATAAGAAGAAATATCGAGGTATTATCGGATTACAACTCCACTTAATTGCTTTTAGACCCAATATAATGTTTAGTGTTTGTTTGTGTGCTAGATTTCAGTCTTATCCTAAGGAATCACATTTGAATGCAATTAAAATAATTTTAAAATACTTAAATGATACATTGCATTTAGGTCTATGGCATCCTAGCAACACATCATTTAATATATTTGGCTTTTCAGATGCAGATTTTGCCAGTAGCCTACTAGATAGGAAAAGCACCATCGGAGCATGTCATTTTCTTGGTGAATGCTTAGTTTCTTAGTTTCGCAAGAAACAAGTGTCGGTTTCTTTATCTACCGTCGAAACCGAATATGTTGGTGCATATTTTTGTTACACATAAGTTCTTTGGATGAAACAACAATTACTTGATTATGGAAAAATATTTGATAACATTTCTATTAAATTGATAACACAAGTGCAATTAATTTGTCCAAGAACCCCATTCAGCATTCTAGGTCTAAGCATATAGACATTAAAAATTATTTTTTAAGGGATAATATTTAAAATCACAATGTAGTTTTAAAATTTGTTGAAACTCAAAATCAATTTGCAGATATTTTTACAAAACTCTTAAATGAAGAAAGATTGAATTTTATAAAATAAAACATTGGCATGATTGATGAAAAATCTCTTGCATAATCATTCTTTAATTCTCCCAAAATCTATTTTGATCATGTGCACTTGAAAAACTATCAAAAACTTATCTGTTCAACTTATGCAGTCTTTTTATTATACCGATCGGTCGCACATCATCTGCTTTTTCCCAAGCCAGAGCCTCAAAAATAAATTTCTCCCGAGCTTCAAAAATGAATTTCTCCAGAGATTCAAAAATAAATTTCTCTAGAGCTTTAAAAATGAATTTCTCCAAAACTTCAAAAAGGATTTTTTCCCAAGCCCATGCTCCAAAAAGTCTTCTGAGTGAGCACACAACACCCCGTGTGGTTGCCCAGAATTCAGATTTTAAAATTTTCTCGACTGTTACACACTCCTCAAGCTTGTCCGAGCACCCCATTTCCTAGAGACTTGCCAAGTCAAGCTTGTGGTCACACAACTGGTTGAGTGACCGCACAACCTATGTGTTTTGTTAGTTTTTGTCATAGATTTGTAGTTTGTTTATTATGATAATTATTATTTTATTTAGGTATTTTGTTAGTTTTTATCGGTTTGTTTAGTATTTTCATTAATTTTGATAGTTTTAGTTTATTTTAGTGTTTGTGTTGTTTTTGATCTAGTTTTTAGTACAGTGTTTATGTTTTGTTAGTTATTGTTTATTTACTTTTTGTTTAAAGTTTGTTTGATGTTTTGTTTTAGGTTAAAAAAGCCAAGGAACCAAGACTGAAGAAGAAGAAATCATCACAGTAGGCGACACATGCAAGCGACATGGCCAAGTCAGGCGACACATGCAAGCGACATGGCCATGTCACTTGGCCATGTCTCTCCAAAATGAAGCAACACGGCCAAGTCACCTCAAACATGGCCATGTCCCTCCAAATATGCTCAAACACGGCCAAGTCATCACAATAGGCGACACATGCAAGCGACATGGCCATGTCACTTGGCCATGTCTCTCCAAAATGAAGCAACACGGCCAAGTCACCTCAAACATGGCCGTGTCTCACCAAGTTCCAAAGGGAAGAAGACTAAAGACTTACAGTGAAGGACACATGCAAGGGACACGGCCAAGTCTTGTGGCCGTGTCCCTCAAAAGACATGCAACACAGCCAAGTCACCTCTGACTTGGCCGTGTCACTCAACAAAGAAGAAAGAGAGATCGAAAGCAACAGAAGTGGACACAGGCAAGGGACACGGCCAAGTCACCTGACCGTGTCCCTCCTAAGATCACTCACACGGCCAAGTCAGTTCTGACTTGGCCGTGTCCCTCATGTTCCAAGTCCGCATCGGATTTTTAACGCGTACGATTCATATAAAAGGAAAATAAAAGCTAGGGTTTGAGTGGACGATTTAGAACGGATTTGGAGCAAAGTTTTGAGCCGTCAAGAGCAAAGTTAGGGTTTTAAACATTTGTTTTCTTGATTTTTATTTCACTTTGGATTAAAACTAGTTTAGATTAAATTGTTCTAGCCATCAAGACATCCTTCTTGCAAGATTGAACAAGAGATTCTTCAAAAGCTTCAAGGAGTTTGTAACTTGGTTTTGTTCTTGAACTTATTCTCTTTATTTTCATTGAATGGATATTATCATGTCTATTTTGATTTCTTTGAACATTAATAAGATGAATATGTTTGATTGCATTATGAACTAATTTGATCTAGTCTAGGGTTTGTATGGATCTGCTATGATTGTATGAATTGGTTATTCTCTTAGCTAACAATTTCTTTAGCCTTGATTGAATGGAATATTGTTAATATATAATTGATTGATCACCAATTATGTGTTTTAAGGTATTAGATGATAGATCGAGAGATGAAGTTTAATACTTGAACAATTCAATAAAGGACTTAGGTGAATTAGAAATATAACCTATTAAAAAGATTATTTCACTTATAACAAGATTAGTTGAAAGAGGTTTGAATGCGATAGCTTATTTCCTTGACTCGATTAGTTGAGTTGTTTGAGATTTAATCTTTGAAATTGAATTAGTTAAGAGGAATAACCGTTCATACATATAAGTAGTAGAGAAGTGCAAACCCTAGACCATTCTATTAAGTGAATCAAAACACAGCTCAATTTACTTTTATTGTTTTAAACTTTAATCAATCTTCTTCATTATTTAGCAATTTATAAATCTCTTTATTACTTGTTAAACATAATCTGATAAGCAATTAACCACTTTAGCTTCCTTGAGAGAACGACCTTGGGGCGATCACCTTTGCTACAGCTACCTCGTATACTTGCGAGTGACGCTCTGTGGTAGAGTTAATTTGAGCGCAACAAGTTTTTGGCGCCGCTGCCGGGGAGGCTAATTGGCGTAATTGTTTATTAAAAAAAATTATTTTAGATTATTTTTCATTGTTTTCATTTTATTTTATTTTGTCTTTTGCTTTTAATTGTTTCTTTTTCTAGAAAATTCTGTTTATGCAAGGCAGGAGATCACTCGAAGGAGAGCTACATCCATTCATTCCAGAAATTCAGAGGGTGAAAAGGAGCAGGGAAGAGTTTGAGCTTTACACAGGATTTGATACTTCAGAGGAGGACACTTTTGATTGTGAGTCGGAATCTGCACAATCTGTTAAAATGGCTGAAGAAAGACAAAGGACGATGAGAGACTTTGCTAGACCTGTCATTGGAACTTCCACTTCTTGCATAAGACTGACAGATGCAGCAAGAAATTATGAATTGAAGAACATCCATTACAATATGCTGCCCTCATTCTATGGAGTTCCAAATGAAGATCCTTTGAACTTTATTCGGGATTTCTACTCCACCCTCAACACTTTTCCATTGGGAGGATTAACAGAGGATCAGTTGAGGATGCGGTGTTTTCCATATACTTTGAAAGATAGAGCAAAGAGCTGGCTTATGATGTTGCCCGAAAACTCACTGACAACTTGGGAGCAAGTTTATAATAAATTCATGGGCAAGTTCTATTCACATCAGAAGACAGCTGAGTTGAGAGGGAAGATTGCTACATTCTCTCAATTTGAAGGAGAGCCATTTCATGAGGCTTGGGACAGATTTAAAATGTTATTGATCCAGTGTCCACATCATCACTATCCACTTCAACTTCTGAACCAGTTTTTCTATGATGGTCTAACCCAGCAATTTCAGAACACTGTTGATAATGCAGCTGGGGGAGCCATGGGAGAAAAGACAGCAGCTGAAACTTATGAGATCTTTGAGATGTTGGGAGCTAATTCTCAACAGAAAAATGTAAGGGGAAGAAGTAAAGGAGTGAATCAACTAGAAGCCAATAGTGAGATGGTCAATCAGATAGCTGAGTTGACAAAGCAAGTGCAGATGCTCAATATGAAGAATAATATTTCTTCTTCTACTCATGAAGCATGTGAAATTTGTGGAACTCTGGGGCATGGAGCAAATATTTGCCCCTCTGCATATGAGTCCTATGGGAATGAAGCTGAGCAGGTCAATGTTATGGGAGGATTCCAACCCAGGGCCAGAAATGATCCTTACACCAACACTTACAACCCTGGTTGGAGGAATCACCCAAATTTTTCTTGGGCAAAGAATAATTCTCAGCAGCCTTTCCATTTGCTTCAAGGACAGAATCAAGAGTTGGGCCAATCCTCAAATCAAGGGAAGTCTAGGATAGAGAGCTTGGAGGAAAGTTTACAAGCTTTTATCCAAGTCAGTGCTAAAAATCAAGAGGTGACCAACAAGAGACTGGATTCACTAGAAGCATCTTTTAAGAAGGTGGAGACACAAGTTGGACAACTTGCACAACAGATGAAGATTCAACAAAAGGGGAGATTCCCAAGTCAAACTGAGCAGGCACAATCAGTGACTGTTCTTAGAAGTGGTAAGGAAATTTATAACAATGTTGAAAATGATTCTGTGAATGCAGGTAACAAAGAGAACAAGGAGGAAGGAGAACCAAAGAACAAAGGTGCTGGAGAAAGATCAGTGGAGAAGTCCCCTACAGCAGATCTACATAAGGCAAGCAACCCATACCGGCCACCTGTACCATTCCCTAGCAGGTTGAAGGATGATAAAACAGATAAGCAATTGTCTAACATCTTCAACATGCTGTCTAAGGTAAGTATTAACTTACCCTTACTTGAGGCAATAAAGAATATACCCGCTTATACCAAGTTCTTCAAAGAGTTGATCACTAAGAAAAAGAGGTATGAGATGAATGAAAAGGTGATAGTTTCAGAGGTAGCTAGTGCTGTTCTGCAGCATAAACTACCTCCCAAACTAAAGGATCCTGGAAGCTTTATAATTCAAATTTCTGTGGGGAATGGCAAAGGAACTGAGGGTATGTGTGATCTAGGAGCTAGTGTGAATTTGATGCCTTATTCTGTGTTTAAAGAATTAGAACTAGGGGAGCTTAAACCGTCAAAAATGGTTTTGCAATTAGCTGATAGGTCTTTTAGATTCCCGAAAGGGGTTATAGAAGATGTGTTAGTTAAAGTTGGTGGTTTGATAGTACCTGTGGATTTCATTATTCTTGACATGGAAGTAGGTAATTCTTCACCATCTGCACACACCATTCTGCTGGGTAGGCCTTTTATGGCGACTACCAACACTTTGATAGATGTTAAAAATGAAAAATTATCAATGACTGTTTTGGGACAAACTGTGGAATTTTCTATTTTTAACACTTCTCCTATTCCTACAACTGCTTTATATGAGGATTGTTCTTTCATTGATTGTGTTGAAGCAGTTGTTTCAGATGTTGTGTTGCAGACAGACTCCCCAGATAAATTGGAGCTGAAACTGACTTTAGAAGAGGGAGCTAAACCAGTGGGGAAGACCCAAGGGTGCCCTAACCCAGAAGCATTCAAGAGCTCGAGGAACTTTAAGGATCGCACTAAAATATTTCATGACAGATTTATTGTGCGACAGACATTGAGTCCAGGTATGAAAGTTTTACTTTTTAATTATCGACTCAGTCTGTTTCCAGGTAAACCCAAATCTAGATGGAGTGGTCCTTTCGAGGTAACTAAGGTATGTCCTTCTGGTGCCATTGAATTATTTAACTCTAGAACCAATAAGATTTTTAAGGCAAATAGAAATAGAGTTAAGCCATATAAAGAAGGATTTCAGGAATTGAGGATCATTGACAACACTTTGCTCCATGATCCCTAGACCTTGCATGATGTCCAGCTTAATGACATTAAAGAAGCGCTTAATGGGAGGCAACCCATCGGTTTGCATTTCTTTTTCTTAGTTATAATTTTATATTTTGCAATTTTGATTTTATGTTTAGTTTAAATAAATAGAAACCCTAAAGCTCTCTTGCATCTTGTTTTTGAACATCTGTGTTAGTGATGGATAGTTAGGTTTTGCCTCACCAGGAAATGATGGAAGACAGGTTGTTCTTAATTCTTTCTCTTTATTATTCTTGTTTTCCATTGAGGACAATGTAAATTCTAAAGTGTGGGGTAAGCTTTGAGCTTTTCTTTAATTTTTGTTTTGGTTGCCTTGGTATGTTTTATTGTGTTGTGCATGGTATAATTGTTGAAAATTTATTGATCTTTTCTGTGATTCTAGCATTATAGTTGAGACTTTAGTATCAGCATAGAAATGAGCATTTGAATTCATTCAGGATCAATTTTCACATTCTGCGGTTCATGACATACAAATCTTTGAGAACCCACCTTTGTGAGTTTTGAGCCTTATAGATTAAATGATTGATTTTCTTTTCTTAAGTGTGCACCTTTATGATTTTGCATCTCTAGAGTTTGCTTTTGCATACTGATTGAACTCACATTATGATTTAATCTCAGGTTTTAAAATGATGAAGGCAAATTAGGCTAGCCCTTTAGCTTAAAAAGACCTCCCTTAATATTTAATTCCTTAGTGAGCCTAGTTGAGCCTTTGACCTTTTTATTGTTTGATCAACAAAATTCACAGCTCAACTTTCTTTTATTATCATCATACCTGCATTAAGGAATGGAGTTTTATGATATGACTATAGGGTGGTTTATTTCAAAGTGTGGGGTAAGCAAGTAAAAAAAAAAAAAAGAGAAAAATGATATTGCTATTTGGGGGTTGAAATGCATACTTTGCATATTGTATTTGATTGAGAGTTGATTATTCTTTTCCTCTACATGTTAAGCTAGATGTTCCATGCAAGTTTATATTTTGTATATATATATTAAAAAAAATGATAGAAATAAAAAAAAAAGAAGGGTTATATATATATACAAAATTCATATATGTTCTAGCATTGGTTATCAAAAGAGGAATGTTGACTCATGTATTTTTATGCAAGTATGAAAGATTATCAATGGATTGTGAGTATGTCATTTAAGGGAGATATGAGTTTCTTAGCAAGAGTAGTGTCTAATATAGATACTCCATTTCTTGATGCTCCAGCTTAAATGTCTTTTCTCACACCTTTACCTTAGCCCCATTACACCCAAATGAAAGACCTTCGGATTATTTCTTGGGAAAATCAGTGAGGGAGATTGGATAATTAAGCAAGTTTATGGTAGCATGCAGTCATGAGTGGTTCGAGTGATTTAACCTATGAAATTGAGTGAAACACTTAGATGAGAGATAAGATTTGTATGTCTGGATTAATGAATGAGTTAAGAAAATCTTGATTGAAGTAAGATGCAAATTATTTATGTTTGATTCTTAAAGTATATCATCTTATGTTGGAATTATAGTTAAAGTTGTGTGAGTTTTTAATTTATGCTATGTGAATTTGCTTGAGGACAAGCAAAGTTGTAAGTGTGGGGTAGTTGTTTTGTTAGTTTTTGTCATAGATTTGTAGTTTGTTTATTATGATAATTATTGTTTTATTTAGGTATTTTGTTAGTTTTTATCGGTTTGTTTAGTGTTTTCATTAATTTTGATAGTTTTAGTTTATTTTAGTGTTTGTGTTGTTTTTGATCTAGTTTTTAGTATAGTGTTTATGTTTTGTTAGTTATTGTTTATTTACTTTTTGTTTAAAGTTTGTTTGATGTTTTGTTTTAGGTTAAAAAAGCCAAGGAACCAAGACTGAAGAAGAAGAAATCATCACAGTAGGCGACACATGCAAGCGACATGGCCATGTCACTTGGCCATGTCTCTCCAAAATGAAGCAACATGGCCAAGTCACCTCAAACATGGCCATGTCCCTCCAAATATGCTCAAACACGGCCAAGTCATCACAATAGGCGACACATGCAAGCGACATGGCCATGTCACTTGGCCATGTCTCTCCAAAATGAAGCAACACGGCCAAGTCACCTCAAACATGGCCGTGTCTCACCAAGTTCCAAAGGGAAGAAGACTAAGACTTACAGTGAAGGACACATGCAAGGGACACGGCCAAGTCTTGTGGCCGTGTCCCTCAAAAGACATGCAACACGGCCAAGTCACCTCTGACTTGGCCGTGTCACTCAACAAAGAAGAAAGAGAGATCGAAAGCAACAGAAGTGGACACAGGCAAGGGACACAGCCAAGTCACCTGGCCGTGTCCCTCCAAAGATCACTCACACGGCCAAGTCACTTCTGACTTGGCCGTGTCCCTCATGTTCCAAGTCCGCATCGGATTTTTAACGCGTACGATTCATATAAAAGGAAAATAAAAGCTAGGGTTTGAGTGGACGATTTAGAACGGATTTGGAGCAAAGTTTTTGAGCCGTCAAGAGCAAAGTTAGGGTTTTAAACATTTGTTTTCTTGATTTTTATTTCACTTTGGATTAAAACTAGTTTAGATTAAATTGTTCTAGCCATCAAGACATCCTTCTTGCAAGATTGAACAAGAGATTCTTCAAAAGCTTCAAGGAGTTTGTAACTTGGTTTTGTTCTTGAACTTATTCTCTTTATTTTCATTGAATGGATATTATCATGTCCATTTTGATTTCTTTGAACATTAATAAGATGAATATGTTTGATTGCATTATGAACTAATTTGATCTAGTCTAGGGTTTGTATGGATCTGCTATGATTGTATGAATTAGTTATTCTCTTAGCTAACAATTTCTTTAGCCTTGATTGAATGAAATATTGTTAATATATAATTGATTGATCACCAATTATGTGTTTTAAGGTATTAGATGATAGATCGAGAGATGAAGTTTAATACTTGAACAATTCAATAAAGGACTTAGGTGAATTAGAAATATAACCTATTAAAAAGATTATTTCACTTATAACAAGATTAGTTGAAAGAGGTTTGAATGCGATAGCTTATTTCCTTGACTCGATTAGTTGAGTTGTTTGAGATTTAATCTTTGAAATTGAATTAGTTAAGAGGAATAACCGTTCATACATATAAGTAGTAGAGAAGTGCAAACCCTAGACCATTCTATTAAGTGAATCAAAACACAGCTCAATTTACTTTTATTGTTTTAAACTTTAATCAATCTTCTTCATTATTTAGCAATTTATAAATCTCTTTATTACTTGTTAAACATAATCTGATAAGCAATTAACCACTTTAGCTTCCTTGAGAGAACGACCTTGGGGCGATCACCTTTGCTACAGCTACCTCGTATACTTGCGAGTGACGCTTTGTGGTAGAGTTAATTTGAGCGCAACACTATGTATCTGTCAAAAAAAAATTTATGTTGGAAATTTAAATTTTTTAGCCCAATTTACCCTCAAAAGGTCAAAAATGGCTAGTTTTCCAAATTTTATCTATAAATACCTTTATTTTGCTCTAAAATACATCTTTAGAAAACTCATAAACACATTCTCAATAATCTTTCAAAATTTTGATCATCAAGAAAAAGCTTTTAAAGGTTTTTTCAAGCCTCATCAACAATCTATTTTCTCTAAATTTCTTTCCATCTTCTACATTTTATTTTTTTACTCTTGTTTTGTGATAGAGGATATGGCACTCAAATCCAAAACTACCAAAAAGAAAGAAACAACCAAAGGTAAAGTGATTGTTATTAGTAAACCCCAACCTCAACCTTAACCTCAACCCAAACCTAAACACTTCACTAAAAAAAGTGTCCAACCACACAAACCTAAATATAAAAATGAGGATGAGAAAACCAAGTACTATATGCTCAAGAAAAAGGCCCTAGAACCAACTAAAATGCTTACGGAAGGGATGCTCCTAGCCCTAAATATCCAAGGTGAAATCTTTAGCTACCTTGATAGAATTGGGTAAAGACATTTTGCATTCCCTAATGAGTTAGTTTATCCTAGCATTTCAAGGGAATTTTTAATATCTCTAAGGGTAGAAAAGAATCATAATTTACCTATAGGATTTTATGGAGTTTATTTTAGATTTTTTGACCAAAATTTTGCTCTTTTCTTAGAAGAATTTGGTGAAGTTTAGAGATTCCAAACTCATGGAGATTTCTCCTGCAATGACAGTGATTTTTCTTTTAAAAAATTATTCATCCTTTTAGAGTGAACTATATATTAAAACCCAATATAATAATAGGTCTTCAAAAGCCATGCACTTAAGAACCCTTATTTATTGGCTCTTGCATAGAATAATCTCTTACACCATTCACCAAAGAAGTGATGGAAATGAGAATGTCATTCAACGTGACTTATTTTTCTTGCATGCTATTATGTATAATGAGCCAATCCAAAGTGCTAAGTTTCTCATTGACATCTTTATATATCATGGGAAGTATAAGGCAAGAATTTTCTTTCTATCCTCTAAAAATTTTGCTCTTTCCTTAGAAGAATTTGGTGAAGTTTGGGGATTCCAAACTCATAGAGCTTTCTCCTATGATGATAGTGATTTTCCTTTAAAAAATTATTCATCCTTTTGGAGTGAACTATCCATTGAAACCCAATACAATAATAGGTCTTCAAAAGCCATACACTTTAGAATCCTTATTTATTGGCTCTTATATAGAATCCTCACTTATATCATTCATCAAAGAAGTGATGGAAATGAGAAGGTCACTCAACGTGACTTATTTTTATTGTATGCTATTATGTATAATGAGCCAATCCAAAGTGCTAGGTTTCTCATTGACATCTTTATACATCATGAGAAGTATAAGGCAAGAAATTTCTTTCTATCCTCTCAAATTACCCAACTTACTAGACAATTAGGCCTCTTAACCCCTGCTGAAAATCATGCAACCCTAAGTGATTCTCTTGATCCAGCCACAAGCTCCATCAACCTAGACTTCCTTAAACATGCTAAATATATCCAAAAGGTTGATGATCATTATAAGTATATATTTGGTAGTAAGGGAGTTATCCAAAGGGAAATGAAGAGACATAGGTATCACATTATGAAAGAAGAAGGTGAACCTATCCATATTAAGTTGAGCACTATCCTAAACCTTTCAAACCCACTAAAAAAAAGGTGAATCATCCAAAACTCTCAAATTTATCCTTAAAGCCATATCTTCTCTCCAAAAATAATTTAATCATTTTAAGAAGGATGTCACAAAAAGAATCACAAAACTCAACAAAAAGGTTGATCTCATTTTCCACATTCATCACGACATATATGACTTATAAGAAAATTTTGATCTTCCTCAATGTGAGTTAAGTGAATGGGATGTGAGTGAGCATATTGAAAATCCTTATGAAGGATCCTCACCATTCTCACATTACTTCTCTCCAACTCCTTCTTATATCATCTTTATTTTTATCTCATATTCAAATTTATCATCAGTAATATTATTTTGTTGAAATTTCTCTTATTTCTTTTTGCCTTTGTGAAAGAGGGAGAAATGTGATTGAATTTAATTGAATTGATTTACTTATAAAAGGGGGAGAAATGAAAGGTGATTGAATTTAATTGCTTTAATTATCAAAGGGGGGAGATGAACTTGATTGTCAAAAGGGGAAGAAAAGACAATAAATTATATGAATTTAAGAAATTATCTAACAAAGAGGGAGATAATTTATTAAACTTATAATTTTTAATGTCCATGCATTTATTAAACTTATAATTTTTAATGTTCATGCATTAATAATCTAAGGGGAAGCAACTAAAATAAAAAACCATTGTCATTGCACATTTACATTTTGAATTACAATTGATGCATGCATTTTATTATTTTTAACTTAAATTCAATTTGATTGCCAAAGAAAAAAAAGGAAGATTGTTGAGATTATTGGACAATCAAACTCTATTTTGATCATTGACAATCAAATTAATAAAGTGCTAATTATTTCAAACAAGTTTGTACTGAAAGGATAAAAATCAAGCTCCTTTGTACCAGTGCCCAAGCTACTGAGCGACCGTACAAAAGCTATCTGAGCCACAGATAGATTTGTCGAGCTAAGCAAATGCTAAAGCTATAGAGAATCGAGTAGCACATATAGTCTCACCGAGCTAAAGAGAGCAACTCATATAGAGTTACTGAGCTAAGCAAACAGTGAAGTAGTATACCGAGCTGGATGTACAACAGCTCAAGAAAATCGAGTGCATGCACAAACATATTGAACAAACTGTATAAATCTTACAGAAGAGTTTGTGTTGTCAATGAGTGGTGAAGTAAGGTCGTGAGATAGGCATGCAACTGTACGCGAGCACCAAGCAACCATGCCAAAACCGAGCTACAAATTCTTAAACTCACAGAAAAGATCGTGGTCTCAATGAGCAGTAAAGTTAAGACACCAGAACTTCGTGCGACCGCTCAAGATGCTAGAGTGACCACACATAATAAAGACCTAAAAACTTAAAAGTGATAGAAGAGATAGCAATCTACTTGAGAAGTACTTCCTTAATGCTCAAAGCCTTATGCGACTGCCAAATACCTTTGACCAATGATGATAAAATATGTGGATGAAAAAATTAAAGCTTAATGATAATGATATTTGGACCACCGAGCTGTGTGACCGCATGACACAAAGGTATGGGCGAGCTAGATTTTGTCAAACAACAAAATTTGACTATTGGAATTAGCTGTTACAGATAAATTTCAAACTGTATGACCCCTCACCTAGCCGAGTGACCACACATCGAGCTTCAGCCACCAAATTAGTGAAAAAAAGCACTAAACATATAAGAACCACCTCAAATGGCTAGTTCAAGCCAAATGTCTATAAATACCACATTAAACTTCATTTTTGTTGTTAGAAAGTAGTAAGATTGTGATTATAATTTCATTGAACAACATTTTTCATTTTCTTATCTAAAAATAAAAAACCTATAAACTTGGAGCATTGGGTGTGAGCATTAAACACCATTAAAAGTTTGAGTGCAAGCTTGAAAATACTTAGGTTGTTAGAGTGAGCCTAGAAAAATCTTTTAAGGGTTGTGAGGATTGATGTCAAACCATTGTAATTATTCGGTGTGAGCTAGTAAAAACACCAAGTTAGAGTTAAGCTTGTAAAAACTCAAAACTAGTAGAACTTTAACAAGTTATTAAGGAAATGGTCACAGGATTGAGGTAAATCCGAACTACTATAATTTTGTGTTCTTTTTTCTCTACTCTACTCAATCTTCTTCTACATCTTCTTCATCTAGCTTTTAAATTTTAAATTTATCATCACTAATCAAATCAACCATTTCACCCCCTCCTCTTGGTTGCTAGGCTGGGACAACAATCATGGACTTATTTGTGGCATGAATCATTAGTTTCTTTTCCAAAATAGAAATCTATTTATGATAAATCCTTTAATTTAGTTTTAATCCATAATATAACATAAAAGCTATCTTTTTCCCTAGGCATACTTGGTTTTTATTTCATTTTATTTCTTGGAACAATTATGTTTTTCAAATCAATTACTTTCATCAAATTTTTATTTATATCGGTCTTTGTTCATTTTGGTGCTCAACCAATGACGAGTCTAGCTTGATATTCATAAATTAGTATATTTATGCATTATAATTTGAATGACTTTACTAGGTGAGGGAGTTATTTTATAGCATTGAGTTATGTATGTTTACTTAGAGAGGGTTCCTGGGTAATTGCCTTTGTCTAGGTTCTAGTCAATCTTAAAATATGCTTTGACGAATGTTCGAGGCAAAATTGAACTTTGCTTATTTAAGGGAGAGATGTTCTAGGCATTATTTGGTTAGCTAACAACTAGTATCAACCCTATTAATATTAATCCCTAGTTTATCCTCTTGAGCCTTCATAAGATTTTAACTTGCTTTTTATTGGCTTGTAAGCCCGAGAACCTATCTTATTTTGTTGTGACACTTATGATAAGTCTGATGATTACTAAGATAAAGGGACAAGAAGATTAAGAAAAATGATGTATAGTAAAGACCACAAAGATAGTTAAAACTTACCTAAACTATATTTAATATCTTTGATTCCTTTCATCATTGAGATAAAGTCAGGGTAACAAAGGATTCATCCTCAATGAAGCAGACTTATGCACTCCATTCATTCATTATCAGGAGCATAAGATGGTGCAAAATAATACAACTCTTTTAGAACTAGGACCCAAAAAAAGAAGGAGAAAAGAAAAAGAGAAAATAAGAGAAAATAAGAAAATAAGAAAAGAGAAAATAAAGAGAAGAAAAAAAAGAAAAAAAAAAGAAGAAAAGGGAAGAACAATAGGATTTTAAAAAATCACCCTAATAAGATCCAAATTTCTGCCAATGAGACCAAAATATAAAGTCCTGGCGTTTATGAAGCATAATTTCAAGTTCTGTCTTGTCATTAAGCATCATTTTAAGCTCTATCTTTTCATGAAGCAATATTTTAAGTTCTTTTTTTTTATGAAGCAAGATAACAAAATACCTAGAAGATAAAAGTGATTCTCGAAGTTTAAAAATACCTCCAATAGCATATAGTTCCAATAGAAAGTTTGTAGTGTGAAGGTTTATACATAATATTACATCAGATCCAATCTAAAAATGGCTTTCGTTTAACCTAAGTCCCTAATAGAATACGCAAGACCTGAATGAGTACTTTGGCTTATCACCTCGGTATGTGAGTTAATGGAACCATTGTAAGTA
Organism: Garcia nutans; assembly: GCA_947685225.1. Lineage (NCBI taxonomy): Eukaryota > Viridiplantae > Streptophyta > Magnoliopsida > Malpighiales > Euphorbiaceae > Garcia > Garcia nutans. Next base: position 14,420,923 of record CANTUV010000041.1, read on the forward strand.
TCATCCATGCATACATAAGCATATCACTCTGTATATTTGTATTGTGTTACCTATTCTTTGTCAAAGTGAACAATAGACACCCTGTGAAGTAAATAATCAAAAGCAAATATGGAATCATAGGGCATAAAAGGACCATTGTAAAAGAAAGAAGAGATGCATTCTTATACAAGAAACTAGACAAAATACAAACATCAATCAGAGCCTGCATGGGAGCAAAATCACTGGTTTGAGCCTACAGAGGGGGTAACTCTTTCTCTTTTTAGTTTTTGAGTTTATACGTGTACAAAATATTTTTAGACTCACTTTTAATATTTTGCCATATAGGAGGCAAAGAGAGGATATGAGGGCTAGCTAAAGAATAACTGAATTTTTTTCATTACATAGTTAAAGAACAAAAAGAACAAATGAATGAAGATATAAAAGATAAAAGATCAGGACAAAGGTCCATCCTCAAGAGTGAGGAATCAAGATGAAAATTAAATCAGTCTAGGTAGAAGAGCTGAAGTCAAGGTAAGACAAAGGCCCATCCCCAAGAATAGAGAATCAAGATAAAGATTAATTTTTGTAGAGGCAAACATTTTCAAGCAGATTTGTTGAAGCACCCACTACCCAACCTATATTGGATTTATTGAAGCATCTTAACAGCACAATCTCTAGCATATATTGGATTTGTTTGAAGTATCTTGATAATGTAGTTTTTCTTAATATGTTGAAGTATCCAGATTTGTTTTTATTTAGATATTAGAGTCACTCACTATCCTACCACGATATTAGAGTCAATTGGTGGCTTTCATGGGTGTTAAAATCAAGCTTTAATTGTGGTTTTGGGGCAGATTAAGCTTCCTAATTAGATTCAAATTCTAGAGGCTTTTGGATAAGCAGGGATTAGGGTTTTTGATTAAGCTATTTTAACATTCGTGATTGCCTATAAATACATAAAAGAGAAGCAGCAACAATACTTAACAATAGGAATCAACAACAATCAGCCAGAGACAAAAGAAACACAAACACATACACAGCAATCCAAGAGGCAAGAACCAAAAATTGTCCTCCATTGCATTGAACCTCCAGCCAAAACCTAAAGTGGATTCAGGCAGTAAGCTTGGTTCATCTCTTTCAATTTGGTGGAGCCAACAAATAAAGGTGTGTTTTCGTATTTAATTCATTTAAACGTAACAGAAGTCACTTTTGATTATTGTCTTAAACATTGATTAGTATTTATTTCATCTAGTAGTAATTTTATGATTCAAATAATATACTCTTTTACAGTAGTCAATTAAGCAATCCAGTAGCAATTTTCATTGTACAAAATAAGTTATCTTTCATATTATAATTTTAAGCAGAGTTGTGATCATTTAAACATCCAGTAGCCTATTGTTCAAAATAATTATTATTACAATTAGCTTTAGATTTCATATAGTAGCCATAAACTATGAGCCCAATTCGAACCTAAATAACATAACTTTATATAACCCATTTTGTATAAACTTGAATTTTTCATCCAAAATCCTAAAACCTAGTAATTTTTACATCAAAATCCTAATTTAATCCCCAAAACTCTAATTTACATTTTTAAAACTCTAGAAACCCTAATTCATGCCAATAAACAGTAATTTTATATATCTTATGCTTTATTAAAGATTAAAACCTAAATTTAATTATTTAATCCATTGTTATGCGCTTCTAATAAATGATTTAAAATTATTTTGCTTATGGTGAATATTTGAATGATTTAATTATTTAAATTTCAAAATATGTAAAAGGCATATTCCCACTTTGTGGGCGCCTTATTTGTTAAGATCAATGTAATTTAATTTATTTTAAGTTTTGAGATCAGTATAAAGGATATGTTTTTAGAAAATTGTGGGTGTCCTATTTTATTTAGTTTTAAACATTGGACATCATTGTAAAGGGCATATTTCTATCTTGTATGGATGCCCATTTTTATTTATTTGTTTGGATCTTCTTTGATTTTAATACAATAAATATTTATTTACTTTAATTTGTATGTAGTATGGATGATATTTTTAATAAGTTAAAAGTTTAATAATATTTAGGCCTTAAAAGGAGGTTGGTTCAATGAACTGGGTGCTATGGGGGTGCTAAGTCATTTTTACCTTCCTCATGTGTACTCAACTTTTTGAACCCAATAGGTGTTTGGAGATTCCTTAGGGATTGAGTCATCCATCTCTTTATATTTTCCTAGTCAGTCAGGGTGGCGACTCTATTTTCTCCGGATTTAAGCCAGTGTTCTTTAAGGCCCTATGCCTAACAGTCCCGATGTCGCAAGAACATTCCATATGAAAGTGGGGGAAAAAATCTCCTCTTATATTTGGATGGTCCAAGGAGTGGAAGACCATGGTTGAAATATATTGGTAAATAGGTCAAGACACTGAGAACAGATAATGGGTTAGAATTTTATAATGAACCACTAATGAGTTCTATAAAAAATAAGGTTTAATGAGGCACTGCACAACAAAATGAAGTTGCAGAATGCATAAACTAAATACTCCTGTAACATACTCAACGCATGAGATTAAATGCTAAACTTCTAAAGGAATTTTAGGATGAGGCAGTTAATAATTGATTCACTAACTAAAATTGATTTTAAGACTCCTAAAAGTTATGCTACTGTAAGGCCTCGCTCGAGCTCTTATCCGGCCCGCTCAGGAAATTGGAGCCAAAATGTTTATTTTGGATTTGGTCTAACATGATACTATCATGTACAGTCTTTAGTTTGGTTTCATAAGTACAAGTTTAAAGTTATCTTTTATTTTGAAAAGATTTGTTTCTTTTATCTTTTAAAAAGAAACTCCCCTTTTATTTTAAAAAGGGAAAATGACATTTATTTTGAAAAGCATTGATTGGACAGTTGCTACTTATAAATTATTTTATTTTGAAAAAAATTAAGAAAAAACCCATTTAATTAACCTCATTAATTTTCATTAATTTTTACCCAAAAAAAACACTAGTTCAAAACCAATCATGATGGGTTCCAGAATAAGTTTTCAAGTAAATTTTGATAAAAGATTTTCTCTTTGGTTGACTTTACCTTTTATGGTTTGCAAAAACAAACTTCTTTTATATTAATGACAAGATTAATGATGAATGACAATTAAATATGCATGAGCAAATAATTAATATGACATCCACAATTGTAATAAATATAAATTATCACAACTCTAAAATCTCATATACAGGAGAGCTTTGACTCTAGTCCTTATGAGTACTAGATCAAGCATAAATCTCTAATTAACTAACTAATTAAAAAATAATGACAATAAATGACAATAATTGCAAAACTCATCAAATTTACAATATAACCTCAAAATTACACAGAAGAAATAACTAATAAAATAATGGCAAATTTTCAAATGGAAGAACGAGTTGGATTGTTTAGGTAAGGGCTATCCACTTAGTATAATATTCTGAGTATGCCTACTTATCCTGTTTGAATGAAAATCAAAGTCGAAAGTAGTTCATGCCTTTGGTTACAAGGACTTTAATTAACTAATTTTAGTTAATCAAGTTACCGAATGAAAATAGATGAAGTGAAGAAACAAAGGCCTTAGGCGATTATTTGCTCGAGATGAATGGTTGAAGAGCTTTGCTACTTCGTAACTCTACTTGATTGTTTAATTAAATGAAACCAAAGAAATGTAGAAGTAAAATTCAATTGAAACTAATATAATAATATCGAGTATGTTTAATTTTAGTGAGTCAAAAAGCAATTTGGCAAAGTTCCGGCATATCAAAATCCTCCTCCTTCACTAAAAGGGGAAACACCTATTTATAGAAGTCAGATGGTGGGTTTGGCATGTTACCAGTCCATGCATGATACAAGCCGTGTGCACGACTCAACTATAGATTTTTTTAATATCGAATTAATGGAATATATTTTTTATATGACAAATTAATTATTTCATTTAATTTCCTAATTTTCTAAATCAGGTACATAATTAAGGGTTCATAGGTACGGTACTTCCTCTGATTATTTTGGCTTACATATATTTGGTTGTCCTAATTATGTTCATGTTAATAATCTTGAGTGTAGGGTAATAAAAAACATATTTCTAAGATATACTACTGGGTTAAAGGGTATAGATTATGATGTACTAACAATGATAGAAACCTAAAATTTATTATTAGTCGAGATGTTACTTTTGATGAATCTATTATAACTGGCCAGAAAATGGAGCTTGATGATCTTCTAAGTAAAAGTAATCATGGTGATGACCAGAAGGTGAAGTTCAAAATTGAAGCTTTAAAAAAATGTCAAAAATCATATAGATCAGTCCAAAAATGTGCAGGAGGAAGAAACACAAAGTATAGCAATGAGGACAGAAAGGAGGGAAATCAAAAAGCCTATAAGATATACAGATTATGTTAATGTTATAGATTCTAATTTGCTTGCTTTTGCACTGGCAGCAATAGGGAATATAAATTCTAATGAACCTTGGCCATATAAAGAGGCAGTGAAAAGTAAAGAAGCAACAGAATGGTTAATTGCCATGAATGAGGAGATGCAATCACTTTTCAAGAATAAGACTTGGGAACTTGTACCATTACCAAAGGGTGTGAAGCTGATTGAATGCAAATGGGTCTTTAAGAAGAAGGAAGCTATTCATGGGGTTGAAGCAGTTAGATTTAAGGCACGACTTATGGCATAGAATTTTTCAAAAAAAAAATGGAGGGGATGGATTATCATGAAATACTCTAGCTAGTTGTGAACACATAAGACTATTCGAGTTCTTTTAGCCATGGTAAGTGCATTTGAACTTAAGTTAAAATAACTTGATGTAAAAATTGCGTTCTTGCGTGAAAATATAGAGGAGCAGATTTACATGTCACTCTTAGAGGGATTTCTTTAATCTAAAGGAAAGATCATATATGCTTACTAAAGAAATCCTTATATGGCTTGAAACACTCATCGAGGTTGTAGTATATAAGGTTTGATGTTTTTATGACTTCTCATGACTTTATTCGTAATCAGTTTGATAAATGTCTATGCTCCAAAAAGTTGTTGGATAATTCATTTATATATTTGTTATTATATGTTAATGACATATTAATTAGAGCTAGCAATAAAGAGAAATTAATAATCTAAAGACTTTGTTAAGCAGTGAGTTTGAAATGAAGGATTTAGGTGAAACAAAGAAAATTTTTTGTTATGGAAATTTGCAAAGACAAGAAACACAGTTTATTATACTTATCACATCAAAAGTACATTAAAAAAGTATTACAATCTTTTCATATTAAACAGTCTAAGCCAGTCAGTACTCCAATGGCAACACACTTTAAATTTGATGCTAATACTTCATTTAGTACAGAAGAAGAGAAAGATTACATGAGTAGAGTCCCTTACTCAAGTGCAATTGAGAGCTTGATGTATGCCATGGTGTACACTAGTCCTGATATAGCACATGTTGTTGGTGTGATAAATAGATTTATAAGTAATCCTAGAAAAACTCACTAAGAAGCTATTAAATAGACTATATGATACTTGAGAGGTATGAATAACATATAATTGGTTTATGATGCTAATGGTTCTATAAGCGATGTTGTTGGCTACACTTATTCTAATTGTGGTGGTGATCTTTTGATTATAATATCTTGACATGTTATATTTTTAACCTCTTTGGATATGCTATTAGTTGGAAAACAACACTTAAGTCCACAGTTGCTTTGTCTACAATTAAATCTAAATACATGTCATTAATAAAAGGAGTGCATGGTCTTATTGATATCTTGGGTTTAGAGTGAAGAAACATGTCATCTATTATGATACTCAGAGTGCATTGAGCTTGGCCAAGAATTTAGCTTATCATGAAAGATCAAAGCATAATGATATCAAATTTTGCTTCATCAAAAATATCATTAATTGAGAATAATGCGTTTTCTATGCAAAAGATAGCCACAGGCAATAATCCAACGAATATATTGATAAAGACACTGCCAACAGTAAAGTTCAAGCATTGCTTTGACTTTGTATTTGCATAACATGAGGCCCTTAGGGGACATGAATGGTAGGGAGTTGTAATTCTTGATTCTGATGTATTAAGAAAATTCAAATCAAGGTGGAGAATTATATAATGATTTAGATTTTTTTTAATGACCCATTTTATGTGAGGTGATTTAGGACAACCCAATTTGTTTATGGGTTATATACATATATACACATACATACATAGTTAGGGTTTACACCTTTATATTGAGTTCTCATAAAAATAAGAATTCTTCTCTTCCTGTCTCTAGATGAAGGTCAAACTGACCGAATTACGTATGTTTATGTGTTATTTTTCTTAACTGATTTCTTCCATTACTGCTATTTTTCTTAACTTATCTAATATTTGATTTTATTAGTTGTTACTCTTGAACAAGCTGCTTGTATTAATAAATATTGGGCATAACATAAAAAATTTAAAGATAAATAAGTGATCAATAAATAATTCATCTCTTAATAATAAGAGAGTGTATCCAATGATCTTTTGATGGAACTATTAACTCAATTAAGAGATCCTTATCTAAGGTCAAAAGCAAATATGAATTAAAAGAGTTCCAAATTTTATTTCACATGAGTTACTAATTGCAAAATTAAGAACTAAATAAATTTGTAATTTTGGAGTTGAGATTAATTCCATGCTCCTTAACTAATTGAAATATAATTTGATATAAGTAGTTTATTACATGATAACATTGCATGAAAAGGAAATACATAGTCAAGTCACTATTGACTATTCTCATCACTTGAGTAGTCATGACACTTTACTGGTTTTCAATTTTGATTTTTAAATATAAATTAATTAATTAGTTGGATTATTGATATATTAAAGAAATTTAATTTATCTAATCCTAATATTAATCAAGTGTGTAATTTATATTTATTGCCAACATGTTTGCAACATAATAGATCACGTGTATTTAATTTAAAATAATGGATCACATATATTAAGAGTATTTAGGAGAAATTGAAATATAAATTAAGTAGTGACTTAATTGAATAAGTTTATGAAACATATAGGGTAAATTTATAGTGAGTTATTCTTGGTCCTATTAGAATAAGGATTAGCTACATAATATAAATATGACACTTAAGGGGAAAAAAAAAGATAATACGTTGTTTGAGTCAATACTCCTTAATATTTATTTATCCATCCCTATAACACTTCTTAATATTCTTTTTGTAATATCTTTATACGTATGACATATACATCACGTATATGTAAAATGCGCACACAAAGTATAAGAGTGCAACAATTTCAACTTTTTTGAAAATCCCATTAAAATTTTCAATAAAATAATTTATTCCTCAAAACATAATTTAACAAGTAAATAAATAGATTTTTAAGTGTTTAATTATTAAAAAAAATAATAAATTTAAAGAAAATCTTTGTAAAAAATTTGCCAGAGTTTTATTTATTTTTTGGACGTTCCCAAAAATCAATTAACTTAACTTATAAAAAGAAATACACTCCTAATACACATATAAACAATCATTTCTCCAAGATAGCCCAACAGCTCAAAATCATTCAACTATTCCTAACATACTCAGACATTTAAAAATATAAAAGTTTATAACATTTAGTCAAAAACTTTACAAACTACAACATTTTCATGTTTTGCTAATATAATGTACACAGGTATATATATTAAAGTACACAAAATGAATGTATACATGCTGGCAAGTGGCTCTGGTCTTGTGAAAGTATAAAGATCTTTTAGTAGAATCCCAAAACCCTAGACATAGTCAAGTCTAGTAGAGTCCTATAACTCAATCATGTCACCTGCGCGATAAACAAATCATGCTAAACATTCTACCTAGTGATATATACTGTGATAATAACATAAATTTAAAGAATAATGTAAAAATGCCTTTCTTATGAAAATTATAATATGACATGCAATCTCATGTAGCAAGCACATACATTTGCCACTTCCAACCAATCACATATCACATTCACATGCATTGGGCCCAAATGATCTTATATAATATTCAAGTTCTAGAGATTTTGCTTCAAACCAATTTTTTTGACACCCAATGTCTAGCCTAAAGGCAAATAACCTAAAGACAAATAATAGTGACACCCAACGTTTAGCCCGAAGGTAATTTATAAAATAGTGATGCCCAGTGTCTAACCCGAAGGCAAATCACAAGCATGTCGTATAATACTAAGCACAATACTCTGAAAATGATATTATATAAGGTTTTACACATTTCAAATACATTTCATACTTTGGCAAATATGTCATTTTCTTTCTTTTTGCACTTTTTCCAACATTTTTAATTGTTTCCTACATTTTTTCATCATTTGTATCAATTTCCCTTTCCACTTTTTTAATATGGTTGATTATGCCCTAAAATTGGCATAATTCCATTTTTTTTCACTAGCATATTTAACAATACAATTAGCCATCTTAAAACGGCTCATTTAATCACACATTATACATTTCATGCCCTTAAATATATATATATATATGCACTTTTCATGTGAATTCACACATCAAAGTGGCATAGTCAAAATTTTCACATATAATGTGTCATGCCAAACAAATGCATTTCAACACGTTTACATCAAAGTATCTACTAGCCTTTAACCAAGACCTCTTTCAAGTCAAATGCACACCTTTCCCTTCACTTCTCACAAGTGTCCTTCACCACTAGGTGTGGAAAACTTAATTCTATTCCATACCTAATCAAAATGTGAATATATATCATGCATTAGAATCGCATTTCTAGGTGTTTTAACTATTGAGCATAAATTATGTAACATTCCTTCAATTTTTTAAATTTTTGCCCTAACTCACTTTAATTTAGAACTTCATTCTAATCCATTCTAATTGGTATTCTAAGTTCATTTCCACCATTAAAATCATTTAATAACATGATATAGACCATGAAATCAAATAAACATCAATTCTTTAACCATACTTTTCCAAAACCCTAAATTCATTACTAACCATTTCAAACTTGTATCAAACATAAATAAATCAACCATCTAACTATAAACTCCTTTTTCTCTTCATTAAAATAACATCTTCTATACCCATTTAACACATTAAACAACACCCCCATCAAAAACTCAATTCATACATAATCATATATCTTAAGAAAACCTAACAAAAATCAAAGAATTCTTACCTCTTTCAAGAAAATCCTTTAAAAACTCCCTAATTGCTTTGAAAATCTTGATGAATTTGATGATCTGATGAAGAAAATTTTTCCCTCTTTGTTCATGGAGAATTTCGGCTACCAAAGGAGAAAGAAGAAGATGATGAACATTTTTTTTTTACTTTTCTTTCTTCTTTAATATTAACCATATATATATATTATTATATTATTTATTTATTTATTTAAAATTCTAATTTCTTTCTTCCATTCAATATTATTTTCTTTTTGATTTATTTTATTAATTTTTTTGAATTTTTATCATTTTTCCCTTTTTACTATTTATCTTTTGTCTTTTTCTATTTACTATTTAACTTTATATGTTATGTATATTTTCTTTATATTCCTCATATATATTTCATATTTTTCTTACTTCTAACACTTCCTTTAACCTTCCAACTTATTAATTAAATTAAATTTAAATTAATTTAATTTACTCTTAGTAATTTTTTTGAGGATGTTACACTTTTATCTATACTTTTCATCCTATTAATCTCTAACTACTTTTATGAATTGTTGTTAGAGGCTAGTCGTTTACATAATGAAGTAGCGAAAGTAATTAGCAAGGACTTAACTTTCTACAAACCTATTTAGTCTAAAAATTCATGTGTAAATAGACAAAGAGAGAAAGCTTCTAGTCTATTGAAATTTTATTGAATTCTTACAATAAATATGGCTTAGGGTTTCAAGAAACTTAATAGTACAAATATGAAAATTGCTAACAAAAGACAATAAGCTACCCAAAAAGGAAGTACATATATAAAAAAAAAAGAATATATTCAATGAAATAGACAAAATGCCTTAAACAACGTCTTGATTTAATTTCCCTATCAAAATTAATTAAGGAAACAAAATCTGCTAAAAGTTGCCATAAGTATAAAAAAGCATTCTCAAGTGCCCAACCATTAGAATTTGGTTGAAAAACGGCGAAAATCACCATAAAGCCTAAAAAAGGCCCAAATTGCATCTTTAACTTTTGGTTATAATTATCAAATTGTTATTAAAATATTTTTTTGTTAAACCAATCCATGAAAGTTAGGGTTGTCTATTATGCATTACATAATTTGTTATAATCCAAATAAGTTATTATTAAAAGATACAAAAAACTAATTAGCAAAATTCTTTTTCGAGTATTTTGAAAATCAATTAAATAAATTATTGTGATCTAAGAAAAGAAAAGAAAATTTTAAATTTCATTGTGTTTATATATGTTGATATACGTGATTATACAATGCATATATTTAAGGATATTGTCATTTTTGTTAGTCTAATACCCTAAAACCAATTATAGTTATATTAAAATTTGTATGTTAATTTATTTGTGCAATTTATTTTTGCATTCTTTATTTGTAAACTCAAACCATCTCTATATTTAATTTACATAATAAATTGTATAAAAATCATGTAAAAAATCAAATTATAATAATGAGATTTTTATTACTCAATATGTACAATTATTAAATATCTCCACTTATGATATTAATAAGAGAGGACATTATTGATGTGGATTAATTAACTTATGTTATGCCACTTCCTTTGAAGGAAATAGTTGTTCTCATAAATTATAGTATGATGACATCGAGACAAATATATATAGATGTTTATTATGATGATTAAATATATCTAATTGACCCTAAAAAAATATCCCAAATGGATAATCATTATAGTGTCACTAGAATAGTTTCAATGTGATTGTTGTATATGTCAGAATTCTTATGTTTTAGAATATGCAAAATTTAAAATTAATTTATAAAGAGATAATTACAGGGAAGCAAAATAAAAGCAATCACACAAGATAAGAATTTATGTAATTTGATAATTTGTCTATATTTGCAAGAGGTTTTTCTTTCATTTTTATTATTCAGGTAGACTATACTGACTACTTGTATATTTATGTTTATAATTTAGTGTTGTTTTAAACAATTATAATTTGAAAGTTGCAGCTGATAACTATTATGTTTACAAGCCACTAATTTATAATTTTTAAAGAAATTTGAAAATAAGAAATGAAAAGGTCTACCTAATGTGCAAATCTAGAAAAGTAGGGTTTAGTTAGTGATTGAGTAACGAGGTTGAAAAAAGAATTTGTGTTAATTTTCATTCATTATAATTGAAAACGTATAGAAAAGAGAGTTTATATACCTACTTCATAATAACTAAAAAGCCCTTATAGAAAATACAATACAATAAAGAATGAATGTCCTTTACCCTAATACAAAAGTGGAATACCATTACAAGAAACACGTGATTTACAAATAGAATTAATAATGGAAAAAATTCATTGCTAATTACTAACAGATTACCGATCGACAAAATGTTTAGGAAACATGTGGAAAAAAATTGTTAATTTTAAGAACAAATAGCTAATAGAATTTACATGTTCATTGGCAAATATTGCACCAACGTCTACCAACCAAAATTTTCGATGAATTTACATAAATTTTGGCATATAATGTTTGGCGTCATTTGGTGCCAACTATGTTGCACATGGGGGCAACACGGGAACTGATGAATGCAAATATAGTTATTTTTATTGGCTTTATTTAGTTATTATTTTTTATGCATGTTAGGAATAGCTAACAATTAATTATAATATTCGATTGGATACTGAATAGTGATGTTATCATAGATAAGTTTTAGAATAGTTGATTATGTGTAGGACAGAAAAAGAATCCTACAATATTGAAAATTAGTATTATAATAATTATAATGTTTATTATTATCTATTTTAACTTGTTAGGAAGAATTATATTCATTATTTGAATATAAATTTTATTTTTTAATTATTTTTATATTTTAATTATCATATCTACTATTTGGATATAATTTTTTTAGTACGTTTTATTGTTTAATTTTATTATTTATAATGGTTTTATTACCTTATGAGAAGAATTTTTGTTTATTAGTTTTTAACTTAATTCCCACATTTATTACCAAATGTAAAAATTTTATATTATTAATTAGTTTAATATTTATTGAACTTATTATTGTTATTATTTTTAAATTATATCCGTGCGCTGAACATAACTTTTCATGATTAGAGTTATAGTTCTACATTTTTATTAAGTATGGGTAGTTATTCTTTGTATATTTTTATTTTTTTGTATTATTCATATGTTAATATTCTTTTATTATTTCTTAAGAAAATTTTTTTTTGTTGAAATTAATTTAAATTCAAAACTTGATTTCAAATGTCTATGTATCTGCTTGACGGAATCAAAGTTTTCATAGTTCGAACAATTTTTTTGGATATTTTTATTAGAAGCGGACTTGAATTTGAGATTTGATTTTTAGATGTCAATATATCTGCTTCATGAAATTAAAGTTTCCTTAGTTCAAATTATTTTTTTGAATGTTTTTCATTGAAGTATACTTAAGTTCAAAACTTGATTTTAAATACTTATATATCTACCTTGTAGTTCAAATGGAGTACTAAAAATAAAATTGATAAATTAATTATTATATTCATATAATTTGTTTATTTAAGTCTGCAGTGGTTCTTATGATTTTGTTGTTGTGTCTATTTTTTAGACATAATTGTACTTAATTTTTGTTTATTATTATCATTCTTCTTTATTTATTCGCAAATTACTCTGGATCTATTTTCATATATTATATTTTTTTTATAATTACATCTACTTGGTGGATATAATTATTTAATTTACTTAATCATGTTTGTACATTTTTATTTTATCTATAAATTCTAAATTTATAAATTATTATATTTACTGTATGGACACAATAAATTTTACTTCTTTTATTTTATATTTATGTTGATTAATAAAATATATAAAATATAGTATGTTATCATAAATGGTTAAGGAAGTAAGATAAAAAAAATATTAGTGTTGATGGGTTTGCCAATAAAAACTTTACATTAGAAAAAGGAAATTAAAAGAAAAAAAAATATTACAAGTGACCTATTGAAAAAAATTGACAACAATCAAATTATTTTATTGTTTTAATATTTATTTTATTATTTTAGTAGATAAAGGCATATAAATAACAAAAGAATAGAAATAAAATAAAAAGTAGAGTTGATTACAGTATAATGTTTTGCAACGTTACACTGCATTATGTGATGTTACACGCCATGTGTAATGTTAGCTCATTTAAAAAAAAAACGAAGTAATAAAAATTACAAAAAAAGAGATAAAATAACGAGGCAACAAAGGAATAATGATCGGTGTAACAAAGGATATTTTAGAGCTACTTAATGACTTATACCATACTACTGAAAATATTTTCTTTCATGAAGGCCTATTTTAAAGGAGAGCATATTGCTTTCTTTTACAAAATTCTTTAAGATCACAAAAAAAAAAAAAAAACTCATCCTTTTGTTTTATTTTTTCCTTTGCATATTAACGGATCCTCTTCTTTCTCGTAACTCAAATCCATATTTTCAATGACTCCAAAAATTTTCTTGTCCTGCATTACGAGACGATAAGATAAGATTAAAATTTTTATTTCACCTTTTCTTCTTTAAATATTTTTTTTATCAATATCTGATTTTTAATAAGTATTTTATTTTTCGAATTTGGTTCGTTTTGCTCAAAAGAATAAAAGACTAATAATGTTTTTATTTTCTTGGCCGAGTTAATCACATTTCTCTTTAATCATTCATCTTTTGTATTTGATTTTGTTTCTTTTATGATGGCATTTTTTTCGTAATTGTTTTTTTATAATATCGGATGTGAATTTGCTGAATCATTGTAGCTAAAATTAGGATTATGTGTGCTTATGTTTGTATGTAATCCCCGCAATCTATAAATTGTTTATTCATAAACAATGTTATCACTTCCTTACTACATTCTTTTTTGAATCACACGCAATATTGAACATTACAGTAAACAAAAAACAACTTTTTAAAGCTCATGAGGTGTTTACCTAATTGTGAGAGCTCGAGTTACCAAAAAATTAAGGGGTCTTTGTTATTTACTTATTCTGATTTTTAAATTTTATCAAGTGTACTTCATGCACTTAATAAAAATTTGAATTTCCCATAATTTCCCTTATCAAGAAATTGTTCTTGAACTTTTTTACACTTTTTTTTGCTCTCTATTTCTATTTTTTGTGTTGTTCTTTGATTCTCCCGCTTAGTGGCAGAGGCAGGTGGGGTCGGGTGGGGGCTGACGACTCCTTCTGCTGGCCGCCGGACATGTAAACTCTCAGTTCCTCAGCTCCCTCAGTCCCCTCAACCCCTCAGCTCCCTCAGTCCCTTCAACCCCTCAGTTTCAGCCCCCTCAGCCCCTCAAGCCCCTCAGCCCCATCAGCTTTAGCCCCCCTCTCTGAGTAGTTCTGGCTCCGCCACTGCTCCCACTCAACTTCTATTTTTTTTTTCAATTTTCGCTCTCCTTTTCTCTGTATTTTTTGTGCTTTTTTTTTGTGAATTTTCTGTAATTTTTCTCTATGCTTCCTCTCCTTTCATACTTAAAGAAGATGCTTCCACATTCATGTCTAGTTAGTTCTTCTTTTTCATTTTATTTCTTTAAGTATTCTGACATTACCATTTTGGTGTTGTACAAGTATAGAAGAGTTACTACAAGAATCTGGAGTTGATATATTTTTTTTGCTAATTCAAATTTTGTCTTTTTTTTTTTGGATTTTGATTAACTAAGAGTATTTATAAAAAAAATCTATTTAATTTATTATGTTTCTTATTAAAATAGGTTACTACATACTACATTTCTCGAGGGAAAGTGACAGCAGTGGGTAAATATAGCACCCTTCTTCATTTATTTGCTAATGACGACATAAATCTAACGATAATCTAGGAAAATTTATCGAGCGATTATCTTGGCTGCCAATAAATTTTCAACAAATTGAAAGGGTCATCGTTTTATCTCTCTATTTTATTGATTAATATCTACAATGGTTATTGAGAGATATCATTTTCAGTTGGCAAATATTTTACTTGGTGGGATATGTATCTGCCAAGAGATGACATTGTCGGTTAGCAAACCTATTACATAGTCGTATTTGTCGAGAAATATTTTTGGTTCATCAATAAATTTTTCATTTGGCTGGATTTTTAGGCGCCACATTTCCTTAGAGATAATAGATTCAGTTGACAAATTTGGCAAATATGGCAAATATAGATAAGAAGATATATCTGAGAAGCAAACTTCTGAATTGTCGACATATTTTTTTTTATTTTAATTGGATTTTTAAGTGCCATTTCTAAGAGAATAGATTTGGTTCACAAATATTTATAGAAAGACATATTTGCCAAGAAGGCTTCTAATTCATTGGCATATTTATAATTTAATTAGGCGGGTTTTTAAGGCGCCACCTTGGTTAAGAGATTAATAATTATTTGACAAAATAAAAAAATAATTGGTATTTAATGATTTTTCTTTTTTTGAATATTATATTAGAGGAGGAGGAAACTGATAATGGGTCTACTAAGAGATATGTAGTTTACTACTAGACTAAGTCTCAGTACACGTGATTTGATGATTTTTTTTTTGGATTAACCACGAGGTGTCCTGGATACATTCAGACTAATTCCCGTTCGCCAGTTTGTGGGTGCCTCAAAAGGCAGGATGACTGGCCCCAAGATTTAAGGATGCTCCATACACATCCCCAGGATCGAACCTGGGTAGATGCTTAAGGGTGGACTAATCCCTACTACTAGACCACACCCTTGGAGTTGTGATTTGATGATTTTATTAAATAAGACTTGTGATTTTTATTTTTTGTAATAAAATAACATTATGAATTGCTCCATTAGCTTAAAAGGGGTAAATCCATTAGCATTCGCTTTCTATTTTAGTAATAAAATTTTGTATTTTTATGGACCCATCATATTCATAAACTAAAAAAAATAAAAATCCCACACACAGCCACCATCCATGACAGAACCTTAGAAGATTAGCTAAATCTAAACGAAATTTCTCTTAAAGAAATTCAAATCAACTCAACTTTTTTTGACACATAAAAAGAGATAGAGACAGAACACACATCACCTTAAAAACCATGGCGATTTTGTATCAACTCAACTTTGTTTCTAAATAAACAAAACTTTTCATTTTATATAATCAATTCAATTTTTTTTTAATTCAAAAGGTTTAAATTGAGTCCATATGGTTAAAGTTCAAATAATTCATGAGTATAATAAAAATAAAATAAAATAAGAGAGGCAACGAAATACTTCTTAGAAATTCAAAATAAAATTGCTATAATCTTTATTATGAGCCCATAATTATATATTCCTTAGCACTCTTAGATTATGATAAATCCCATAAAAAGAATTGATAATAGGGCGAACCTCAGGGTGTCCAAGCTCTCCATGCTCGGGTTCAGGTGAAGCCACTGCTGGTTCTCTAACCTGAAAGACCAAAGAGTGGCCGATCGGGCTTCACAAGGGAGTTCCAATACCTAAGTTAGAGTTTAGTCAGTCTGAATGCAATAGTAGTAATAGTGGAGTAAAAAAGTATCATACATGTAGGGGTCTACCCCTATATATAGTAGGTGGAGGGAGATAAAAAATCTAAGCAGTGTCAGCGTAAGTTGCGGGTGTGTCAAAGGATGTCCAAATAGCTCGGATTGACAGGGATGTCTGGAGTCGAGGTTGAATCTTCTTGTGAGAGCCAAGTCTAAGAGGCGACCAGAAATGGAACTCAGTCCAAGAGCTCGGTCAAAGGAGGGATAGTATCACTAGACCTCATCAAGTCATCTTACATTTATTATAGACATAAAGGTGCTATGCAAAGGAGCTTGAACAAGCACGGGTAACTATGTTGACTCGTGATACAAGGTGGTTGTATGATCACATGTGGAACTTAAGTGAGAAGCTCAACACATGAGCTTTTTACCAGATCCCTTCTAGGTTTACCTCTGTCACGGTGGATCGGATGTCTCTTACACGAGCTTTCTCTGAACTTAAATGAACCTCTTGAACTGCAACCACATATTCCTCCTACTCATCAATCAACGCAGGGAGTCTCCTTGCATGTTGTTCTACCCGCTCGATCATGGTTGACCTAGCATCGACTTGAGTTCCTTCTTCTTGGTGAGTAACCTCAACCACATCACTAGGGGAGCTCGCCTCTCCTAATTCTTCTGACAAAGTCAAGCTAATAGTCTGTACCATCTTTACTAAAACTTTAAATGCACAATGCTTAAAAACATGAGTTTAAACCTAACCTCTATTGTTGTTAAGCCAAACTTCAAACATAACACTCAATTAGAAAAATTGAGCTATTCTCACTTAAGTCAAGTGAAACATAATGCTTGCTCTATCCCTTATTTATAGGTGTGAAAATGTGCTAGTGAACTGACATCATTAATGCATGACTCTAGAGTTACACCTTTTTACTTCCCGCCAGAACCATTACCACAATATCCGAAGCATTAGCATGGTATCCCAAGCGTCGCCTCACTCTGGCATTACAGATGTCCTTTTGGAGTCTCAATCGACTTTCCTTGGCATGAATGCCAAGACTTTTGAGGGGGACTAGTAGTGGTACTACTTATACTACCCTACTAACCCTGAAAACTGGGTTTTGCGCTCTAGCTCCTAGAGCTCTACTCTGTATTTGTTAGCTTCTCTGTAGCTCCGACCGAACTTGATTTGACCTCTCTAAGTAACAGATCTGAATTTAACATAAATGCCAAATGACCAAAGGGGGACTAGCGGTAGTGCTCCTGCCTCTCAAGCTCTTGTGTCAAGTTTCTCACTTAAGTTCCACATGTGATCATACAACCTCCTTATATCATGAATCAATATAGTCACTCGAGCTTGTCTGAGCTCTTTTGTATGGCACCTCTGAGTCTAACATAAATATTAGATGACTTGAGGGGGTTCTAGTGATATTACCCTCCGAATACCAAAGGAGGTGATGATTTATGAAGAAGATCTAAGGCCGGAGTGCGGTTCCCTCTACGCCCCTTCCTCCTAGCATGCGTATGCTATCACAACATCATGCCTGCCCAGCTAATTCCAAATGCTTAGCAGATGATCACAGGCTTTAAGATCCTGTGCGGGCCGCTTCGGGTGGTCCCTATCCCTCGGGTACTGAGCTCCTTCAGCGCTCTCAAACTATGCGTAGGAGAAAATGAGGACTTTTTATACATGCAAAGGCGATATGAACTCAGACTATTCATAAAAAACCATACTCGATAAAGGCCTGAAAAGACAGCTTCTTCATCCTAGAGAACAACGAGGAGTTTGGCTGCTCGAACATGTGGATGGTCGAGCCCAAAGGTGAGCAAGTAGCTAGAGGGAGGCTTAATCAAGATGAGCTCAAAGTTTTTAAGACTCTAAAAAAGGACATTTTGAAGGGAAAGAGGAATGTCACCCCACTGATAAGGGAGTACTTCCCCCTTGGGAAAACTCCAAAAGAAATTCACCCTGAGGATCGAGCTAGAAATGTTGAAATTTATAGACTTAATCTTTGTTTGCTTAATTGTTTATTTGGTTAACTCTTTGCTTGGTTGTGTAGAAGGAAGCTCATGGTTAACTACCAGGGAGATGAAATACTTGGCCTAGCAGGCAGCTAGAAGAGAGGCCAGAAAGAAGGTCAAAACTAGTAGTGAGCCTTCAGGCAGGTGAGCTTTTAGGAGTAGTTTGCTCGAGGGAAAGGGCTCCTTGTTGAGGACCTGACTCTCCCTTTAGTGGTGGTGCTAGAAATTGTGCTTCGTTGAGAGTTTGGACCTGAAATCGCATCTCGAAGTGAGGTGGGAGAGCCACTAGCCACCGTTATAGCCTAGCTTGGCTAGTAGATGTAATGAACGAGAAACCTGGGGGCTGACATGGCACATCATACTCAGTGCAGGACCCTAGTCCCTAAAAAGTGCTCATGCAAATCTACAAGGTTATCCTAGAAGAAAGACGTAAGCATGCACATATGAGCTCAGAGGAGGTTGCTCAAAAAATGATAATAGTCTCTTATATGGTAAGTGATAATCTAAACTTTTATACTTGGGTTTAATGTTTGACAGAGAAATTAACTATGATGTCTTGCAGTTGCCAGCTCTCTCACGCCATGGTAAATTTGGTAGCGGGCATGGCGGCCAACTTTTCACAGGCCTTAAAGAGCTGCGATGAAGAGGTCACTCAAAGGAGGGAGGTCGAAAAGGCCCTAAGTGCCAAGGATGAGGAGCTAAAGAACCCCTGTGAGCAAAGACAGATGAGCTACATTTGGCTGAGGAGGCACTCGAAGCTGATCATCAAGTACTGGCTGATGAGTCTGTGAGGAGCGAAAAATGCTACATTATAGGAATCTACGGCTACCAATAGGCTGTGTCCAAGCAGTTAAAGGAGGAAAATTCGAACATGGACTTGTCTTGGATGATTGATATGGATATCGACCAGCTAGCTGTTGAGGCTAAGGCAAAAGAAGATGAAGACGAATAAGATGAAGAGGATGAAGAGGAGGTCTAAGACTTGTAAACCTTTAGTATATGAAGTATAGGATTTGCCTATGCTTGATCTGTTTGCAAGTTGTAAAGACTGAGCTGCTTATGTAATGACCTATTTTCTTATAATGAAATCTCCTTTTTTGAACCACAGTCTGAAACTTGTGCTTTTTTTTTGTTATGCAGCATGTGATATGTTCTAACTTGATGGCTCAGTTAATGACTGAACTTCATACAATGATACAATGAATGCTCTCTATTGCATTTTGTTAACATGTTTATGATACTTCCCGAGCACAAGGTCATTCGGGAGTTCTACCATTGTAGGTGTCTTAGGCATGGTTCATATAGCATATTTGGGTCATGATGCAAGCCTTGGTGCTTGTGCACCTAGCACCCTCACGAATAGGATGGGTCGATTAACTCAAATTCCATTTCATGTCGTGTTATAATATGAATTCACACATGCACTTTACAAACCTCAAAATTAAAAAGAAAAAGTGTTGTAAGGTGAGTACATGCCCGAGGCACTATCAACGACTATCGATCAAACTACCTATTTTGGAGTATGACTCTTAGGAGAGCCTTTGCATGATTGGATGTTATAGTGCAGTGTAAGCTTCCTTGGCTCAGTGTGTAAAATTAGGGAGTTTCTCTTTTATGAGCTTGAGTGCTAGTGTTTGATTCTTTGATGAGCTAGGATGCTGAAACTCGGCAGTAAGGGGTGTTCCCTCTCATTGCTAAGACATTCATGTCAAGTGGCTTCATGCTCTTGGACAACTGCTAAAGTACCTAGCTATGTACATTCATATATGTTTCTTGTGTACAATAATTGAGGATTATTCTTACAGAGCTAAAGAGCTCGAAAATACAAATGGAAAGCACTATCTCACTGCTTCCATATGTAAAAATTACAAAAATTGGAATAGCAAATACAAATTCTATGAAATATATTAAGCATTAGCGCACGATCAGAGTGCTTACCTCAGTGTTCTATCAAAGTAGCCTTGGCTTAGTGCTCTACTAGGGCGTTGTGAAGCAATATCATGTATAGTTCAATGCGCTACTATAACACTAGAAAGTTCGGTGTTTGAGGCATGATGAGCCACGTGGCAAGTGCTAAGAATCTATGTGTGACTAGGACACAGCAAAGCTCGGTGTGTGAAGCACGATGAATTATACGGTATATATGCCAGGATTTTTTAGTGCACGTGAGGGCACTATAACAATTCTGGGTGTGAGGGCGCTATGATATGCATGATCAAAGTGTTGATAGCTCAGTGCGTGCAGGGACGCTCCAACCTGCTCAGCTCGTGCAAGGGCGCTATGATATGCATGATCGTATTGATTGCTCAATGTGAGAGGACAAGTCGAGCTGCTCAGTGTGTGAGGCGCATTGAGCTGAACGATCACATGCTGATTACTCTGGGTGTGCAAGTATGCGATGAGCATCTTAGTGCGCATAAGGGCACATTAAAATGCACAAATGAAGTGATTAACTAGATGAGCGACAATGGCGCATGAGCTGCTCGGTATGCAACTGAGGCATGGTGAGCTACACGATATGTGCTGAAATATGTGTGTGACCATGGAGCATTGATATGCATGACAGTGTGCGAGTTGCTCGGTGTGCAACTAGGGCATTGTGAGCTACTCGATATGTATTGAATTTTACGTAGCGCGTAGGGGCGTTAGAGAAGTTCGGCACGCTAGGCGCTTTAAGAGTCAGGGGCACAGGGCATCATAATATAAATTGTTAAAGTATTGCACGGTTAGAGTGCTTCTATTGTGGGAGCTGTGGGATATACCTAAGGTTCTATCGCCTAGATTGGAGAATAGCCTATCCACACTCACCGCACCACTGATGATGGGGCGAACCTTGGGGTGTCCAAGCTCTCTATGCTGGGGCTCGGGTGAAGCCACTGCTAGGTCTCTAACCTGCAAGACCAGAGAGAGTTGGATTGGGCTCTACAAGGGGAGGCTCTGATATCTAAGTCAGGGTTCGGTCGGTCTGAATATAATAGTAGCAATAGTGGAGTAAAAAAGTGTCATACCTGTGGTGGTCTACTCTTATATATAGATGGTGGATGGAGACAAAGTCTGAGCAGTGTCAGCGTAAGTTGCAGGTGTGTCAGATGATGTCCAGAGAGCTCGGACAGACAAGGATATCCGGAGCCGAAGTTGAATCTTCTTGTTAGAGCCCGGTATAAGAGGTGACCAGGCATGAAGCTCCGTCCAAGAGCTCGGTCAAATGAGGGGTAGTACCAAGAATAATCACCAATCTTTTTTCTGATTAACATATTTTGTATATAATCAACTAAGTTATATTAGGTCCAATGTCATTATTAATTGGATGTGAAATTACTTTCCAACACCAATAATATGTCCATGTAATGTTAATTGTTGCTGGCCTTTTGCAATGAATGAGAAAGATATACTTTGTAAATATGGTTGTTACTAATATTGGAACTTAAACTAATGATTTTAGTGATATTCATTTAAAATTTTATTGTTATTCATATAATTTTTCTTTTTATAAATTTTGAGGGGGTCAAAAGTTTTCTTGATGGTAGAAAAGATTTGTTGTCCGTATTATTATTATTATTATGAAATTGATTTTAATTAAAATAGAAATTAAAACTTTACGATACTAACAATAATTTCAGTATTATTAAATCAAAAGATGATGCTAATGAATGATAATGATTAGAGATTTTTACAAAGTTGCCCAGAAAAATTAAATTTATCAAAATTTTAAAATATTTTTAAATCTACTATTTTTTTATCAATTTACAAATTTACGATATTTGTGTAGTGTATAAAATATTTATTATTAATTTATTATACCCATGACAATTTTTATAGGTTTATTATCTATTTTTATAAAATGATAAAAAAGTCTCTAATAAAAGATATAAAAATTAAAAGAAAAATATAGTGAAAGATATAATTTTCCTTAATGATTAACCTTATTTCTAGAGAGAATTGTATTAGATGTTACTTTTTTTTATTTTTCCAAAAATAGTTAACAATTTTTATATCTTCACTAAATATATATAATATATTTATATCTGTAGAAGTGAGATATATTTTTGATATACTAAATTTATATCTTTAAAAATGAAATTGTTTAAAATAGGAAGTTGAAAATTGAAATTTTTGAAAATAATTTTTTTTTGTTGAGATATTTTTTTGAAAATAATATATAGAAAAAATGGGTTGTGGGGGAGGCCCATATCTAATGGGCTTGAAATAGAAGGACATAAATGAACAAAAAATGCAGCATGTGAATTGACAATCATATCTTTGGTAATTCACACACTCTTAGCACATTATGGTAGTTGTTATTGCGCTTTCATTGTTCAATTTTTTTTAATTAGGACCATGAGAGAGAGAGCCAAATCCAATATTATTCATGAACATTCACATGCATCATAACCTAATAATACACAGCTGGATTTGCAACCTATCTATCTATTTTTAAATCAAACAATCATCAACTCTATTACTATATACATTTATCACCTTCTGTCTTTTTAGTAATTCAGAAAATTCTTCACAAAAGGCATTTTATGATGAAATTAACAACTCATCCTTATGAGTTGTGTTGGTAGATTACTAAAAATATATTTTATAGAGATATATTATTGAGATTATATTTTAAAGAAGATTATATTATCATGTTTAAAATATATAATAAAATAATAAAAATATTAATTGAAAAAAAAATATTAACTTATTTGATCACAATCTAATTTTACTGAAAAAATTTGAGCAATACTTAAACTACTCTTATAAAATCTCTTTTTTATTTTACCATATCCTAAAGTTAGGGTATAATTATTTTTTGACATGAGACCACGCAATTTTTTTTAGTAAAATATTTTTTTTCTATTTTTCTCTATATAAAATATATTAGTAATTAGTTGGTAAAGTTTATTGGACTTAATATTTTATTTTTTATTGATTATTTATAAATAAATATGGTATTTTTAGTCAAAAAGAATTATTTTATCAACATTTCCAGAATTATCATGCAACCAAATATTTGATTAGGGTAAAAAGGAGTAAATTACTTAATTCCAATTTTATTTGATATATTACTAATTAATAAACTTAAGTAGTCATTCTAATAAATCATCTTTAAAAAATTAAATTCTAATAATAATGTAATCTAATTGAGTACTTAAAATAATATTTTTTTTTCATATATTATTTGCATATTTAGATATTACTAATTTGTAAATTTACTCAACTCAAGTTTACTGCAATTTTTTGAGTTTTAAGAGAATAAACGAAATGTTTATTTAAAATATTATTGGTGTTCAACTACTCTCATTTCGAATTGATAAACACACTTTTCAATTCACAAAAATTAAGAAAAATTAATTTATATATATATATATATTTCTTATATTTCTATTTTATCGTTTGCAGTATATATATTCATTAAATATTTTAAATAAGTAAAAATAAATATGGATATAAATTATAATAAAGATTTAATATATTAATTAACTAATATGTAAGTTATAATTAAGGACAAATTAAAAAAAAAGTATTTATCAATTTGGTAAGCTAGTATATTATAAATAAATTTTGTTGTTCATTCTTTTTTCACACTTCATGATAAAAATATAATTCATCCGTTTCACTCATCTAATTGAAATTGTCATTTTTATATAAAAAAAAATTATCCATCTCAAATTGTCACTTTATACAATAAAAAAATTAATTAATTTTTTTTAACTATACTATTATCATTAATGACTTAATTAATAAAGTAAAATTATAATATTAATGAGCTAATAGATAACATTTTAGTCTATTCAAAATAATTTTATATAATATCTAGAGAATTTAAAGAGTTTATTAATAGGTCTCTACAAACTGAATTTGACGATTAGAGCGAGACCAAGAGAAAAGTTTATTGACAAAAAAATCATCTCAATAATATTACACTCTCTCCATTTTATTTTAATTTTCATATAAGGACTGTACATATAAAGTGAAAAAATTATTAGACATTATAAATTTCATAAAAACTTTATTATAATTTATCTAAATAATATTTTACATCTTTCTCACTATTTATTTTTCTTCATTAATATTATAAATATTTAAATAGAGGACAGTATTAAAAAATTTTAATTAATACTCTTTAATTTTTTTAAAGGTGATAATTATAATAAAATAAACAAAAAATTCTTGTACGAAAGTATGAATTTTGAGAGCTACTACTAAGTTACGAATTTACTCACTCTTTCGGAGTTTGGTTTTCATCTTTTTCCAATATACGCTGAATGTTACGCTGAATGAATCTGTAGATTATTGATTACCGACAGCGAAGTCGTTCAAAATTTTCGAGCAAAAAAAAATACATACGAATTTATATTTAATTTTATTTTCATATTAAAAAATTAATACAAATAATTAGTATTAATATTTGTATTCAATTTTATTTTTATATTAAATAATAAACTATTGAAATTTTTATTATTTTTATTTCAATATCTAAATTTTATTTTTAAAAATTACATAATATATATTATTTTTTAAATAATATTTATATATATTTTGAGATATTTTTAAAAAAATATTTAAATTAATTATTTAAACTAAATATTATAAATTATATATATATACATATACATATATATGTATATAGGAACCAAGGGGGGCCATAGACCCCATGCCGCCCCCCCCCCCCCCCCCGGGGTTCCGCCCATGATTACTGATACAATAGCAGTAAGTATGACACATTAATTAATTTTGTTGTGAAATTTTACTTTGAAATATATTCAAAATTTTATATATTTATATTTCACTTAGCGTAACGGTAAACATTATCGTCATATGATCTGAAGTCATAAGTTCAAATCGTAAAAATAGCCTCTTATGATTATAAGAAAAGATCACATACAAAAATTTAATGGATCGATCCTTTCTTAAATTTCACACATAACGAAATATATTTGTACATTGAGCTGCCTGTATATTTCACTGAGATTTCTTTTTTAACATTACTCGTTAGTTGACTATTTGCCTTTATTAACTACCAGCTGAAAAGAGAACTAAAATAATGGTTAGAAACAAAATTAATAATGATGAGATAAGCTTCTTGTTCTGCAGCCAAAAAACAAGATTACCTGCCTCTATTTTGCTCCTTTCTTTCTTAATTAATGTATTTTCTTTCCAATGAATAATTAATTAATAAAACCCCATTAGATTCAAGGCTTACTGTGGACTCTCCTTCAAAGAGAGGTTTATAATATTGAAAAAAAAAAGAAATTAAAACTGAAAAAAGAAAAAAAAAAGTAAGAAAAAGGTTAAAATTCTTCAGCAAGGTTTGACATAAGGAATAATTAAAGTGGTGGGTAATTTTAATTAAGTATTTGATTAAAGATTTGGGTTTTGGAATAGTACTGGAGATATTTGTTCACCTGCAAAAAGGAAACATGTGATGATGATCGATCCATGTATTGACCTAATAATAATATTGCATTAATTAGAGTTGATAATGATAATCAATATTCATGGTACAATGACTAATTGCTTGCACGATTACCACTAATGATACTTGACTTGAGAGAGATGATTAATATATAAGTCATACAGCCCCATTGATTTAAGTTTATTTTAATGAAATTGTTCGTTATTTTGAAGTTTCATCCAGTTAATTAATCAATATAATAAAAACGAAAAGATATCAATATTTTTTCTTTTTTGTTTAATTATACCTTTGACATTATATCCAATTATATATAAATTATAATTGATATTACGCATATACATATGGGTATATGTAATGAAAAAGTAGTCTTAAAAAATTTTATTTTTATATATTATATTTTAGATTTTAAATTGAATTCTAAGTTTATTTAATAATAAATCATTTATTTTATATGGTTTAGTCAAAGGAAGGAGAAATCCAAATTCTGAATTTTGATTATTTACATGATCAAATTGGCGTTTGTTCACATATTATATTATAATCTTCCTTTATTGTATCCTTAAAAAATATTTAATAATTAAAACATGCAGAATATCCAAATTAAAATTAGTATTTTAATGAAATGAGACAAAGATGTATAATTAAGGATCAAAATAAAATGATTATTAAAACAAAAAAGAAATGACGTAATTAATCAATTAATTAAGGAAGAGCTAGCGGTGAAAACCAAGGAGAGTGGCGTAGGGAGAGACACTTCACGTGGAAAGATTCATTACATAAAGGGTTGGTATTTGGTTTTACCAAATCCGTCTTCTCATTATTTATTTATTTATTTATAATAATCTAAACAACCAAAAATCTTTTGGTAGATACCTCTCTATTATATAAGGCATCCCATGCTAATTAATTCTCTACTCTTTTTGTATGAGATTGGAACAAAGAAAGATTAACATACCATCTCCCTTAAGAAGAAATTCTAAAAGTCGAACAAAGAAAATAATTGAAAATATGTTAAAAATAAGTTTTTTGATATAAATTTAAAAGAATCATCCTAAAAAGCTAACTTTTAAAGTTAAATATATCATTTTTATATTAATCATTCATATATATTATATTTATTTAATGTTGGACTTTGTTACTCATATATATTCTCATTATTAATATTTAAAAAAGTTATATTATTACAAACTATATAAAATTTTTACCATCAAATAAATTTCAATCATATTTTCTATGTATAGAAATTCAAATAATAATTCTGAGCACACTTTAAATTACTTTGATAACAAGCCTTCATCGGATCAAATTGAATAATAGATATACTTGACAAAACACCATTTCTACTTGAGCTAGCTTTGGTGTTTTTGAAAAAAAAAATCATGAAGTAGGAGAAATTAGATCTATAGGGAAGGTACTGGGTTGGTGGATCAGGACATTTCACAAATTATATATGGTTCAAACTTCGAGAGTTTTTAAGATTTGGAAATGATGTCAATATTACTGTTTAAAAACTATTCAAAGCCTACTCGGTTTAGCGGTGGTTAACAATCATTGATAACCAACTATTCTAATGATTATAGAGTGTTTTATAATTTAACTTTTTAAATTATAATTATATCATAAAATGACGAATAAAAATTTCTATTTTATCATTTTTTTTTTGTTTAGTCCATCTCAAACTGAAAATACACAATTTAAAAACAATTACTGTGTAATAATATTGATCTGAAAAACTCAGAAAAGTGGAACTATATTATGACAAGTGATAAATTAATAGAGGAACAGTAGGGAAAGCTGAAGGCAAATTAATAAGTGATACAGCGGGGAAATTATTATAATTATGATTTTATGAAGTTAGATTGTCCTCTCTTATTTAATCTCATTCAATTGTAAAAACAAATGAATAAGTCCATTGGTGGTTAGCACAATTCATCACCTGCTGCTTCTTCTTTCTTTTTCTTTTTTTTAAAGGGTGGGATATTTATAATAATTAATATTAAAAAAGGTTTAAATTAGTTTATTATATATGAAGTGAAATAAGGCTTTTAATCTATCTAATGGAGCATTGATTTCAAAATCTGGGATCGAGTCGATATTATTTTTGAGAATTTAATAATATATATATGTATATAACAGTCGCTAATAAAAATCTAAAATTTATGAAATTTGCTTGAATAATTTGATTTAAATTTTTTTAAGAGAATAAATGCAATATGTAATAATTTTTCCTATGTAAACCAAAAATTGATTTAATCAAATTAAATGAGCTTGAAAAGCCATTTCGAAGTGTCCATAAATTCAAAATAATTGGATTAGAATCTACTCATATATATATATATATATATATATAGAAAATATTGATATATCAAATATAATTCGAAATGGAATGGAATATTCATAGAGAAAAATGGTCTCATTATGTGCTCTCACTAGAATTACTTACATTTGTTTTTAGGATTCACAATAGAGTAAAGTATAAGCTTAACATTTATTTTTTAGGTAGGGTTATGGAGATGAGAAGATGAAGCGTGAGATGGTATATATATCCTTGTTTTATTTTTTTAATATTATAAATAATTAATAATTATAAATATAATATATAACTTGAATATATTATTGTAAAAAGATTTATATATATTATAATTATTTTATGAATCCGGATTAAATTTTCTCCTCAAATAAATAAATTAATTAAAAGATTATTTAAATTATTTTATCAATTTAATTAACTCTTAAATTTATATAAATATATTTTTCATACTATAAGATTCGTAAAAATATATATATAAATATTAAATAATAAATTAAATTTACATAAGTTAGATCTTATGCAACATATTTTCGAGTTCTTAAATTGGCAAAATATCCGAAGATGAGTTATAACTTCTGTAGAAAAGAAGCAAAGGCCCAGAAATTTCAGCGAGTGAAGTGCACGTCACAAAACTAGAAGTATTTTATAAGCATAGTTAAACTTCTTTTTGCCTACAACTTAAACGTCACGTTCCGAATATGAATCTAAAAAAGTGGAAATAGTAGACTATGAAACCGGAAATCAGATCCGTAAAAGAAAATTAAAAAATTAATAAAAGACAACAAGAATTATTATTATTATTTATTTGAGAAAAAGAAATATAAAAAAAAGAAAGAAATTGTATTATCCTTTGTTTCGTTGTGTGCCTGTGGCTTATCATTGACGAGGCAGCACTGACACGTGGTCCTGTCAACAATATCTCGCACCAATTCACAATAAGCAACACATACTGTCCCAGTGATAAACGATTTGAATTTATTTAAACAGGTCTCATATTTAAAATCTAGCATATACAGATATTTCTATTCAAAAGGCTCATCCATCATAATTAATATGTAACTCGGGCCAAATCCAAATTAATCGGGGCAAATTTTCAAATGCCAGGCGAGCATAAAAAAAATAATATAATTTATTTTTATTTTTATAGTAAATAATAATAAAATAATATAATTTTAAATTATATTAAAATTATATTATTTTAATTAAATATGTTATAATAAATTTACGTGCTAATCTGCTATATAATTTATTTAAAGTTATGTCATAAATAAATTAATCTATTGTGGCTCTAATTTGTTAATAACTAACATTAACTAGTTAATTTTATGTGTTTCGCTTGTCATATTACTTATTTTGACATTTTTAAAACATTAGAAAAAAAATTAAGCAAAATTTTTAAAATAGAAAGAAAAATATAAATAATATGGGTAAGAGTCATGTATTTAAATTGTTTAAAATAATATGGTTAAGAGTCATGTATTTAAATTGTTTAACTTCCCAATTAATATTATTAAAGTATGTTATGAAAATTAAAGTATATTTAGTGTGTTATGAAAATTAAAAAGTCACATATTTTTATTATCTAACCTTTTAAATTTTAAAAAAAAATCATAAAAATAATATTATTAAATAAATTGTTAATATATAATTAATTTATTTAAATGATAAACATAAAATTAGTTTATAAAAAATAGTAGATATTGAAGCATTTAACTTTTTAAATTTCAAGAAAAAATATGATTAAATAGAAATATTATTAGAAAAAAAATAATTTAAAATTATGGCATGGCTTCTTATGAGTTAAGAAAATTCCTTAGTTTTTATATGTGTAAATATTCTTTTTATCCGGACATTGCGTAGTGATAAATATAACAAAACACAATAAATATAAAATAATTATATATATAATAATAATAATAAATTCTATTGTAAATATGTAAAATAAAATTTTTATAAAATTTTTATGATAATTTCATAGAAATAATATGAATGAGTAAATACAGTCTTTCTATTTTATAACTTTACTTTTTCACTTATCAAAATTAAAATTTAAAAATATTTTTATTATAAAAAATTATAAATTTTAATAAAAAAAAGAAAAAATATAAATTTAAGAAAAAAATTTTAAATAGGAAAAGAAATATGAGTAGGGGGATTCATAATTACACATTTATATTACAATTAATATTAATATTAATAATATTATTACTTAAATTATTAATAAATAATTAATCTATTAGGAAGGTTATTGCTTAAATTTCAAAAATTTCAAAAGTCATATGTTTTATTATTTATTATTTTAATTTTTAAAATATAAATTAATTATTAATATAAATAAATTATTTAATTTATAATTAATTTATTGTTAAAGTTAAGAGATATATTTTTTCAATTTTTTGAATTTCTAAAAAATATATATAAATCAATCAAAATTAATAAATTATATTAATATGTAATTAATATATAAAATATGAAAAGTAGTATATATTATAAAATTATATTAATATATAATTAATTTATAGAATATCAAAAGTCACAAATATAATTACTAATTATTAAATTTTAAATTTCATATAAATTACTAATATTAGATAAAAATTAATTAAGAAGAAGAGAAATAATAGTATTTTTAAAAATTTATGATTTGGTAAATTTATAACACTTCTTCAATCCTTTGCTTTTTATATATATATATGATATAGATTATCTTTATTGTCTCATTCGATTAATTTATTTTAAATAAACATTAATTTAAAAATTATGATTTTTTTTTTAATTTTTAACTTATATATATATAAATTGAATTGAATTGAAATAATTGTTAGACCTAGTTTACTGAATTGAATTGATCAATAAAGTTGTTTTTTTTTAACAAGCACTAATTTAAATTTCTTCATAAAAATAAAAAAAAAATGCTGGTTAGGATTAATAGGTAAAGGTCTAACACTAGACATTTTCAATCTTGAATTAGTAGTATTTGATAAAAATAGCAATTAAGAAAATCATTTATTGAGTACATCTAATGCAATAAATACAATGGTAATTACTAAATAACAACCAACTAATCAAATAGATTTTTACATATAATGAGAATTATGAGAATTACAATTATATTGGCAATAAATACAATGGTAATTACTAAATAACAACCAAGTAATCAAATAGATTTTTACATATAATGAGAATTATGAGAATTACAATTATATTGCTTTGTCACTGCAATCCAATTAACCTATGAATTTTTAGCAATAATTTTTAATTATATATAAAAATTAAAATGGTATGGAAATTAAGCCTAAAATAAGAAGGTGATAAACCACTTTCCACTTAGATATAATTAACAAAGAGGAAGTTGGAGAGAGTTAATGTAAAATTAATAAGGTGAGTTTTATTTTCTGACTAAACGTAAATGGTAATAAATTTCCTTATGTAATTGGTTGATGATATTTTATATACATAATAAAAACATATATTCTATCTTACTATATATACATATATATACAAGTTTTAATTAATTAATTAACATACATTCAATAGAAAAAAATATATGATATACTAAGATTGCTGAGTTGGGTGATAATTAACTTTTAGCTCACAATGCAAACTCTCAAGCTAAGAATAAAAGCAACTTAATTAGGGATGTATGCTAGCTAGATTAATTAGCTGTATCAAAAACTTTAGCTAGCTTGTTATATTTTTAAAAATTTATAAATAAATATTATTGCCTATAGCAGCGCAAGTGTCTTTATTCATATGAGTAAGCAAATGTAATTTAAGAAAATTATTCATTCAATACAATTTCTATATATAGATATTTCTTCCGTTCCGAGATAATAGTGCATATTTTTTTCACAAAAATAAAGAAAATTATTTTTATTAGAAATTAAACCTTTAAATATTTTCTATTATATTTTTATTTTAATATAAAATATTTTTATTAAATATTTTTAATAAATAATATTAAATATAAATATAATAAATATTTAATATATTAACTTATTAAATCGGTAAATGAGGTATAATTTAAAATAAATAAAAAATGTATTTATTAATTTAAGACTATAAAAATATTTTATTTTTTAATTTATGAATATTGTAAGGGAAATTAATTAGAAAATATGTTCACAAAAAAAAAAAAAAAGCAAATCTTGGAGAAGAACATGCCTCCAAATCTGCAATTTCTTAAAAAAAAAAAAAAAGAGCCTAGGATAGATCTCTAATCTAATGAATTGCCTTTGCCAAGTGTCATGTGAGCTTAGCTAAAAAGCTCATAACTTCCCAACTCAGCAGTTAACCGTTTTCTCTATCTCTCTCTCTCTCTCTCTCTCTCTCTCTCTCTTAGTTGGAAAAGTTAGTCCACAAAAAGGTTACAATTAAAAAATAAAAATAAAAATAAAAAACCTTATATTCTGACTGACTCTACTTTACTTACAGATTTGAACACACAACTCATTCATGTCATTTTCCTTGCCAGATACAACATTACAAGAATAAAAGAATCCAACGAACCTCCCTCTCTTACCTTGCCAGGCACGCCTTCATCTTCTTTCTTTTTTCTTCATAAATACTTACGAATCTTCATTTCTTTCTTTCATTCATACCTTCTCCGCTTCTTTCTTTCTCTCCCTCTCTAGTTTCTTCATAAAAAAAAATGTCTACTGATCTTCAATTACTTCAAGATTTGCCAAGAATTCAAGTTTCTCCAATCGAGATTCAATCTTGCACTTCTTCCGACGATTTAGTTCGTAAAGAAAATGGTGAAATTAGAGAAAGTAATGAAGGATGTCGAACTCCGACATCTCCGGAACATAGGCTTCCTGCCGTATTAAGTTGTCCGCCGGCTCCTCGGAAACCAAAGAAGAAGATTTCTTCTTGTAAAAGGAAACTGTCAGAGTTTGATTTCTTCGATATTGTTAATCATGAAGAAGTCGAATCTTTCTTTCGATCAAGTTTTGATAAGGTCGTCGTTGGAAAGAGAAGGTGCATGCCCTTGTAAATTATACCTTAGCATCTACATATGCAAAAGAATCAAGTTTTTGTTCTTTCTTCTTATCATCTTTTTTTTTTCAAATTAAAATTAAGTTACGATATTGATTTTTAAGGAGTATGTTTCATGAGAGAAAAAATGTGTTTCTTGAGAAAAAAAATGTATGTATTACACGCTTAAATGCAATGATATGTGAGATAAAATTCAAGAATTTTTAGTATCAATTATTTTATATATATGAAAATTTTAATTTTAGATTGTATGAATGTATCGATCTGAAATTGTTTTATTAGTATAAGAATTTAATCAAATTATTTGTTATATGTTTATTTTGATCTTGAATTGTAGAAATCTAATATCATAGTATATGTTAATGTATAATTGGATAAATTTAATTTTAATCAATTTGTATGTGTAGATAGGTGCAATAGTTAATTATCTATAATTAGATGTATTTTAGTTGTAATTTTTGTTTGATTAGCTATAATATATCTATATTTATTTGTGTTAGGAGTATATAATAATTAAAATAAAATGAAATCAAAGTAGGTTTTGTTGAGTAGGAGAGGATATGGTAGATGGAAGGTTGTTAGCTTATAATAATTTTGGTTTAAAGAATGAGATATGATTACCCAAGTTTTCACAAACTTCTCATTGCATATTAGTTTATAATTTTTTAAATCTCTAACTTATTTATTTGTGCTACTATTTATAACAAGACTTTAATTATTTTTAATTGAAGTTGGAATTTAAATTAGTTTATAATTAGTTATTTAAGATATATGGTTGGATTAAATTTATTTAAATTTTTTTTATGAGGTGTTGGTTTGACATGTTAGGATTGAGTGGTTTGGCAAAGCTTCGGGATTGAAATTATAAATAAACATGCTATATATATATATATATATGCATATGTAGGAGAAAGAGAGGGGTTTTGTATTTATCAATGAGGCACAAAATTAGGCGTTGTGGTACGTCATAGCTTCTAATATTGAACGTGTGATGTCCTTTTGTCTCTTTTCATGATTTGACAATATTATATATACAAATAAATAAATACACTCTCTTGATGAGGAAAAAGAATCATTTCATGTACACTTGGTGATCCAAATGTCAAAATAATTATATTATATCCCTTTCCTCAAGATGTGAAATTTAAATGAAAATTAAACATTTTGGTAGAAAAAAAATTATATGGAACATCCTTCTAGAAATAAGAATATATAGAGCATTTTCCTTCCTTCTTTCAAATGGTAAAGGCTACTTACGTAACAAACATAATTTGAAAAAAGAAATAATTACTAATGCGTATCTATTAGCTAATTAACTCTATTTTGTCAAATTTTTAACTTATATGATACCATATTCCTATCTTGCAATATGTAAAATTAGAAATCAATCCCTCTCGTCCGCCTTTTTATTTCTAAATATTTTTAAAAATAATATTTATAGATATTTTAAAGGTAAAATATGATGGTTAATTTTAAGTTATACAAGCTTATTGTGTGCCATACATTATTGTAGAAATTAATTTTATTATATAAATAATAAAAATAATAACAATAATATATATGAAATATAATTTTTTTATTAATTATACATGGGGAGAAAAAAAGTCAAGAGAATTTAAATTTAAGATCTAGTTAAGAGCAACACACGTTCTTGATCACAAAGCTATACTTTAGTGGTTATACATTAAATATGATAGTAATATATATATATATAATATAAAATACAATAGCAACATATTTATGAATGAAATATTCAACACAAAGTACAAAAGTAAAAAAATATTTATTTGAAAAAAATAAAATAAAAGTGATTTTAATTAAAAATTAAATCGTGTTTCACTTTTAAAATAACATTTATACAATACAATATATATGATGCAATTAGCAAAAATAATATATAATATAAAAAGAAAATAAATAATTAAATCTGTGAATTTTTTTAAATTCCCAAATTTGTTTTTATTATAAAATCAAAGTATTATTAACATGAATTAATTTAATAAATTAGATCTTTTAAATTAAATTATTTTTAATTTTAATATTTATCTATCATAATCAAACGGTTGAAACTTAAAATTCATGTTATTTATTAATTGAATTATAATTTTTGAAAACTTCATCTTATAGAATTTAATTTTATTTTTTTCCAAACATTAAGAATAAAAATTTAATATCAAGATGATCTGAATCATAATATTTATCTGCTTAAAAAAGTGAAAGACTAAACGTAAAAATCAATAGAGCCCAAATTCCCATAAAATCTCAAATTATTGTATCTATAAAAAATGAGGAAGAAAAGCAATAAACTCTGTTCAGGGGACTTGAAGAGAAGAGTTTTGAAACACCTCCGACAAGAGTTGGGTTGGAGAAATGAGCTTAGTCCCCCTAGACGCAACTTCCTGGAGGAAAAACCAGGGATAGCCATAGAAGAGAGATATTGGGATCCATAAGACTTTCATATAAAGGATGGAGATTGTGCTGCTTCTATTATCTAAAAATCTACATTAAAAACACTAAAAGTTATAGAGCACACGAAGGTGAAGTACAAAATATAGCTAATAAAAGTCAGATATACTACTAGGACAAGCAAACCAACCAAAGAAACTGAAAAAAAAAAAAAAAAAAAAACCTAAATAGAGGAAGAAGATTTAGGACTGTTGGAGGTAAAATGGCCACCGTCAGCCCCAAATCTGGGGTAGAAAATCAATAAGGGGTGGGGCTATAAAGAGAGATCGAGAGGAAACTTCTCAGAGAAGGAGGCCAGAGAACATTGGATATTATTGATAACGTATTATGTTATACAATTGTAATATTATATATTTTAACCCTTTTAGGAGGTTTATATAAGAGTGCCTTAGATGTTAGTTTTGGCAATAAGAAAAAACAGTACAATTGTCCTTAGAGTTATGCCCCTTAATATTATTGCATTAGGCATAGAATTATCCATGCAAACTTAATTATAGAAAATGAGAATTTCTTTATAGATTCATGCTAGAAAATCTTAATTCTTATCTCTAAACTTATCCTTATGCATCATACTTGAAGTTTATATAGAAGTCTACCTTAAGGACAGGGGTGGAACTATGAACATTATAGGGAACACTCCACAAAAATATTTTCATTTATTTATAATATGATTATTATATATATATATATAATTTTTTAAATAAACAGATTTTGATCGCCCGAATTCTAAGCACTACACGTTTGGCTCATTCAACTATTTAATTGTAATTATAAAAAAATCAATAATCTTAAATATTTAGTCATATGATCATAGAAAAAAAGTCCAATAATATTGATTATTCAGGTGTGTGATATTAAAGTTATAATAAAAGGTGTTTTGTTTATGAAAATAAAATAAAATTTTTGTCCTACTTTTTACATAATGAAAATAACTAACTCTAAAAAAATATTTTTTATTATTTTAATTTTTTTATTCTTTAGCCCTGTAAATTCATGAATTTCTTAAAGACTGTAACACTAAAACCAATTTTTATATTCAATAGCAATACATTTTTGTTTTTTGAATGTCATAGTAATTGCTACCGTTTAGTAATACTGATATAAATAATTTATTTTTGGTAACACTAGTTAAATTCTCACTTTCAGATCAATTTTTATGGGCGTTCGTACAAAACTAATTTTTTTAGTTTTAAATGTATTTTGCTAGTTGATTTCATACTATATGACTAATATTGAAATTTTGTCCCATTTAACTTATTAGTGCAATAATGAATTCTTATTTGAATTTATATTGATAATTAAGCACTAGGTTAATTACATTTATTGATGATGACTAGAAAAGATTTGCCTAATTAAGAAAAATATAAATATTTGCTCTTATTGTTAAGAAAAGAAAATAAATAATAATTGATTTTTTAATTTATAATTTTTTAATCAATAAAGTATAATTAAATTATTAATGAAACAATTATATTGTAAAATCTTCATATATTAAGGTTTGTATATTAGCAAGTCTAGGTGAGGGCTCTTAAAAAGCTAATCGATTTTGGCCCTCTCAATGTTTAAGTCATTCATCATATTTTTAGTATGTCATCAAATTCATCCTTTACTGTGCAGGTGCTCTACTGAAGACTCTTTTCAAAATTATAATATCAGATTGGATAAAGTAAATTTGCTACACCAAGCACCCAAAATTCCTCTTTTATTTAATTACACTAGCTAACAATATGAAAGACATTTAAATCCTCTTTGATTTAATTTCTCTTTTATTTTCTTCAGTTCCATTTCCTTTTGCTTGCAGATTTAGATAATTATATAATAATGCTTAATTACTCTGTCAAGATAGCTCAGTAATATTAGGTGAAAGTTATGTCAGGTTGTTGGGAAAATTATCACATAATGATGCCATCATAAATTTCTGCATTATCTCAGAAACTTTCCCATTCCCACTTAAATTTTTATTGAAAACTATTAATTGTACCCTTCTTTCCTGCACTCATCATTTTAATAAGATCTTTGATGTGATCTTATTATAAAATACAAAAACAAAATAATGAAATTTTGACATTAAAACTAAAAGATTTTGGAGTTTTCGATAGTAATTAAAATTAAAAATTTAGAACACAAATATTTAGGAAAAAAGAAAAAAAAACCCTTTTGCCTGACAGCTCTGTAACCTTAACTACTGATGGTACAATGTCCATCCAATTCTGGGAACTATTGAAGGGTACAATGTCCATCCATTTGTGGAAAGTGTAAATTCTAATACTCAATAACGATGATTTTAATTAATTTAGCTACTAATTTCAGATATTGATGGTTTTACTAATAAGCTATTCCAAATCAATTATTATAATTAATTATCAAATGTTTGATGTTTTATTATTTTACATGGCAATTGCATATTGTAAAAAAGATAAATGATAAAGAATATATATCTATAAGCACACAAGAGCTTAGGATAGCAGTAAAGTACATCTCCCTTAATTAATAGATTCATAATCGATTCTTTTTATTTAATGTAATATTCAAAAAAAGAATATATATCTATAATTGAAAAGTCACTAGTACCACTAATAAATTATTGGCGTGAGTAGTTCGACACTCTTATTTCTCAAACAAAAAATCGTAAGTTTGATATTTGCGAATGAAATTATCACTTGCCGGAAGCGCTTTACTTTTTAATGAGCCGACCCGATATAAACATAATTAATCATAATTCAGTGGATTCAGATACCTATAATTATACGAAAAAAAAAGTCACTAATACCAATTAAAATAAATTAAATTTAGAAAATTGTATCTATAATAATATATTAAAAAACTATATTGAGTTATTAATTTTTATAATTTTTGATGCATATAATAATGGATAAAAAAATAATATATATATTTAGTCATTATATATATATATATATATTACATCCATGAATGATAATATACATATAATAAAAATTTTAAAGACTACGTTTATCAATTTAGAAAATTGATATCTCTAATAATATATAGGTACAGTTCTTGAGATTAAATAATACTTAAACCGAGAACTGTACCAATTTGTATCGAATTATTTGAACTGTAAGAATTAGTTATATTTTAAAATTTTATTTTATATATTTTACTTAATATGAATTAAAACTACTTGCAATTTTTGTTAAAATCTAACATACCACAATCAAATATTACTTAGTACCTCATTAAATTCTCAAATGTATTTAATTAATATATATAATTTAAAGTTATAATTTTTAAAAATAAGTATCAACTAAGTAATTTATATTTTATTAATGCTAAATATTATATTTCCATGTTATCTTAAGACATGAGAAAAATAAGAATTATATCTAGTGAGTTTCACTATTTGAAGTAGTGGCTTTTAAGTAAATAGTGGGCTAAACTACTTGAGATGGTGATAGTAGACAAAAATAATTATTATGATATATATATTTTTTGTTTTAAATATTTTTTAATTTTGAATTTGTAAGTATTCTATTTCTAATTTTAAAATTAAATTATGAATAATATGAGTATTTAAATTGAATAAATTTTAAATATATTTATTTTTTTCTACATTTTAAAAAAATACTCTTAATATCTATATTAAACTGAATTGAATTTGATTGTTCCGTAAAGAATCCAATCTTTATTTTGTGTTGTCCTGAAAAATTAAGGTAATACAAGATGATTTTTATTTTTAATTTGGTTATGAAGATTGAATTTTTGAAATCTCTGACTTCTAATACGGTTTTAGAGATTTACAAATTTTTGAATTGAACGGAACCTGTGCATAGACCTAACTCTAACACATTGAATCAAGGAGCTTCTGAAACAATTTGGATTTGCAAGTGAAAATTTCTAACATCGATGAAGAGTTAAATTTTTTATAGGTTGGTTTACTAATTATGCTCAGAGTTTCCCTTTAAGTGTTCATTTTTTACCACAAATCCTGGATGACCTTATTCAAAGTCTTAAAGATGATTTAATGGGATGAGTTTCCCTAAATTAATTTTGACTTCGAGTTTTAAACCATTGCCTTTTGTTTTTTATATATATATATATATGTATATATATATATATATTAAAAAGTTTATATTTACCCTTTAAAAATTTTACCAAGTATATATTCTATACTTACATTGAAATTCATTGACTAATCTTTTTATTTAAAACCTCGCAGTTCGATACTAAAAAAATTCAGCATCTTTGAAAACTTAGTTTGCAATACATATTCAGAAATTATTTTGCAGTGCAGTGTAATTGATGTATAAATATTTTAAGTATTAACTAATATCAATTAGTTTTAAGATTTGATTTAATTAAGAAAATAATCTTTTTTATTTGAAAATTTGACTAAATAGTTTTTTATTTTTATCAAGCTCTTTAACTTTCTAATTTTCATATTTTTTTTCCTTTTAAATTTATATGAAATGACTGAAATGTTCTTATATATATCAAAAGCAACAAAAATAGAATTAAAAATTAATTATTACATTTTAATAACCTAATAAGAGAATTTTACTTACTGAATTAAACTAAAATAAAATAATTTAATTAATAAATTATTTTTAGGACTGTCACCGGCCAGAACCCTAGTTCTACCATTTCTAGTAGTCCTCTTCTCCTTTATGCATGTTTTTCTCTTTATTTTGGAACTAAATCGACCTTAGGTCGAATTTGGTCTGTGTCTTTTGAGCTCTCAGGAAGGTTGTTTTTGTAGCTTTAGATCTGGAATCTAACAGATTTTGGAGAAAGATGGTTTTATGCTCTCTCATGGGCTTTCTACTAAAGTCACAGATATCGTTCAAGTTTCTTTTCCTCTTTATGAAGTTTGGATGAAGATAAGCCCCCTGTTCATTTTCGTTGCTTTTGGAGGAGAAAGTTGTTGGTGCATGTGTTGGCTTCATACGATCTCATCTCCAGCCCCTTTTTAGGACTGCCGCTCCTATTCTTCCCTCATTGGCTTCAAAATCTGAGGATACGAAGGGTAACAAACCTCTATTCATATTCTTCTTCTTTTTTTTTTTTTACCATGGTTTGTGTTTTTAGCAGAGATTTGTTCTGTTATGTTTTCTGTTTTGTGGCCTTGTTTTTATCTTGCTAGGGCCATGGGTGCAGGGGATGCTATGCTAGGTGTGTTCTTATCCAAGGGATGATGCTTGTAAATCCGTGTTCTTTAGTTGCTTGTTCTGAGTCTTCATCTGGTCTCGTATATCCAGATGAAGGTAGCACTGTACTATGGGTTAATTTCTAATGCATCGCTATTTCTTGATAAAAAAAAAAAGTGAAAAGCTATGGTTTGGTTTTGATTCCATACTATATGTGGAATCAATATCAAAATCAACAACTCTAAATTCAAATCTAGAAAACTAAATTAAATATA
The DNA here is from genome assembly GCA_947685225.1 of Garcia nutans. Classification (NCBI taxonomy): domain Eukaryota; kingdom Viridiplantae; phylum Streptophyta; class Magnoliopsida; order Malpighiales; family Euphorbiaceae; genus Garcia; species Garcia nutans. The sequence continues at coordinate 14,462,060 of CANTUV010000041.1, forward strand.
TAAGTATTGTTTTTTTTTTAAATTGACTTATTGATATGTAATCACAATTCTTTTGAAAAATTAAGATTTAATTCACTCACCTAAAATTGATTACAAATTTATGAATTTATAAAAATATTAATAACTATATCAATTCTACCATTAAGTATTTTTGTTAATTTCCTATTTCATTGTAATAATATAAATTTTTATTTATTTTGTAATCCTTTTTTTATATTAAAATATATTTATATTGATATTTAAAATAATATATGCAAATGCTTTTGTTTAAAATATATTTATTTATATTTTTATTTAAAATATATATTGCTCTTTAAGAACCTTTGTTCGAATAGTGAAATTAGGAAATTACTCTGATTAAAAAAAGAAATTGGGAAAGCACTTGCAGGTAAGACTATGCATAGAGATTAGATACTATTGAAGTGAACCAAAATATCAAAGAAAAAGATTTAAAATTAAACTGTATTATTGAATTTAATTATTATGGTTATGGAGATTAAATAATATATGAATTAAAAAACTATATCGAACTATATTCAACTATACCAAACTGTTCTGAACTGTAAGGACCAATTATATTTTATAATTTATTTTACATATTTTATATAATAAGAATTAAATCTACCTATAACTTTTAATAAAATTAATATATCATAATAAAATATTAGTTAGTAACACATTACATGCTCAAATATATTTAATTAATATGTATACTTTAAAACTGTGAATTTTAAAAACGAGTGTCAAAAATAATTTATATTTAAAATTTATTTTATTAATTTTAAAAATTATTTTATCATATTATCTTTGTGGCTTTAGCTCTTATTTTGATAAATATGATAATTTTAATAAATTTTGAGACTTGAAAAAAAAATAATTATATCAAGCAAGTTTCACCACTTGAAGTAGTAATTTTTAAGTAAATAGTAGATTTTACGACTTGAAATGATGATATTAGATAAAAATCAATATCACATCAAACTTTTATTTTTTTATTTGTTTTAAATATTTTTAGTTTTAGATTTTGCAAATAATTTATCTTTAACTTTGAAATTAAATTATGTCATGAATATTTAGATTAGAAAATTCTTAAATTTATTTATTTTTCTTACTTTTTAAGAAAAGACTCTGAATATCTATATTGAACTGAATTGGATTGGATTATCTCGAAAAAACTGAATTCTATTTTGTATTGTTTCAAAAAAATCAAGACAATACAATACGAAGATTTTTTTTTTTCAATATAATTTTGAAGATTGAATTTTTAAATCCTCGACTTTCAATAGGAGATTAACAAATTCTCAAATTGAATCGAACCATGTACAAGCCTAGTTGTGGGCTAGATAGAATTCATTGAGAGGATCACTAGCTCCACTAACGAATCTACCTGTATCATTAGTAAATGAGTTGGTGAAATTACACCCCTTACAAGTGTTTTTTTTAATATTTACTTTTTACTAGAATATTTTTTGTCCTTTGCAAAACTATTTTTCTTATTTTTTTACCATATTTTTATTATTTATTTTAAAATTACCAAATTCTATAAAAAAAAAATACAAAGGTGCTAAAGGTGGAGATGCATATGTATTATCGAGGCAAAAGATTGATAAAAATGAAGAAAGTGTTAAAAAAAAAATTATTATTTTGTAAAGCAAAAAAAATAAAGAGAGATCTTTTTTAAGGAAAGAGATGATAATATAAAATGCAAAAATCACGCAGAGAGAGAGAAGGAGAGAGTACCGAGAATGTGTTATTGGTGTATATTTTATTAAAAAAATGAAAATGTATATATATATATATATTGAGTATTGACTCTATCAAGAAACCTAAACATAGATTAAAATTGATAAGCTTAATAATTCGATGCAAGCAAAGATACCAAGAAGAAAAAAGTTTTGATTGGAGATTTGGAGGGCAAAAGAAGAGGATTATATTTGGGTGTTTGTGATTAAAGAGTTAGGCTGACCTAGACAACCCCTCATTGCCATCTCTACCACTTTTCTTACTCTTCTTTGATTTATGCTCTCGGATCTTTCTCCTCATTAATGGATTAAGTTGAGGAACATGAAATAGCAGTTGTTGTTCCAGCCATTTTTTTAACTTACTTATTTTAGATATAATTATTAAATCTAATAGATTATATTAATAAAACAAACTAGTGTGACTGCATAATAAAACTATTATGTAATGAAAATTTTGATGTAAGTTTGCATCTTTTAAGTATCTTGTCTTCATGAGGATCATATTTAACTATTGAGGGCTACTGCACATTTCTGGGATCCTAGGGATTGTGTTTTCCATTTTAAGAACCAAGAATTATGTGCCTTATTTAAAGAAATTGCTACTATTCGTGGTATGAGCTTTTCCAAAATAAAACATTTGGTCTTGACATACTGAATATGCAGTTTCCTAACCGAGTATTCAACACCCTTTCACTAACCATGGATCAACTATGTGAGGTCTTAGGTTCTTGGAGATTTTTGAACTTGGAGAATCTCCTTTGACTAAGGGACATAGCTAATATGAATAAGATCACATGAACAAGGGATGAACAAAGGGAGTGCGTCATCCTTGAACTATTAGACCTGATGAGAAGTGTTAACAATTTTATTCCTTTAGTACTAACAGAGGCTCTCCTTAGTCTAAATCGAGTTAGTTAGCATCATATTGAGAAGCCTTGTGGCAATCTAATGCATTTACAGGTAAACTTTCCCATCTAATCAATATCTTACCAATCTAATTCCTCATCTTACTCCCTTTTTCTCATTGTCTTGCAAATATGGTTGCTTGAGAAGTTGATACCATCATTATATTTCATGGGCATCTTAAGCATTGGGCACAATTCACAAGGCCAATTAGATAGCCTTGCTTCCTCTTTTCCTTCACTTTTCATTTTAAAAGATAACAAAAGAGTATTTTCTCTTTTCTTTTCCCTCAAGCTTTCTCCTTTAACCCATAACCTTGAAAATAATGGAGAGGATCCCTTCGGCTTTGGCAATGCCATTCAAAGAGCCAATGAAGCACACCAAAGTTCCCTTTGACCTCCATGTCTTTAAAGATGGTAAGAAAATCTTGTAGAAAAATGCATGACCATGTCTCTTCTAAAGCCTAAATTTTTGCATGTCTTATAATGTGCAAACTTTTATTTTATTTTGTGAAAATTTGAGTTTTTGGTACTCCATAGATGTTGGGTTTATCATATTAATGCTCATTTTTATTGATTTCAATAAATAAAAAAAAAGCCAACCTAAAATTTGAATTGCCTTTACATCTTGTGCGATTTGACGTAGCTCAAGGATTGCCACGTGGCTGGTTTGAAATTTCTATGCGGTAGTCTTAGTGAATATTTATAAACCCTCATTTTTTATACCCCATTGCATAGTACTTTCTGCTATGATTCTAACGCATTAAGAATCACTTCAATTGGACGTTGGATGATCCCAAAAATAGCCTAAAAGTAAAGGCTATGCAAGAAGGTCACACATCGGCCAACTGGAGTCAGTCACCAACTAGCGGTGATCGGTTCAGTCACCCATGACATCCCTATGTGCGGCTGGCTACTTTCTGGGGATCCATGCCTATAAATTAGCAATCATTTTTATCTTTTTGCACACCCCTTGACATTAGGATTTGGAGCCTTTAGAATTTTTAGATTTTTTTTAGAAAACTAAAAATACATTTTTTTACTATTTCTTTTTAGCAAAATACTGTTGTCTTTATTTCTCTAATCAAAAGAAGAATCCAAGACGTCCTCATTCTTCTTCAAAGTGAAACTTCAATCCGATAAGAAAGTTTTGAAAAATTCACCTCTTAACAACCATACTCTAAAAAGGTAAGTAGTTAAAACCTTGCTTTTTGTATTTTATGATAATGTCTTTCAAATTGCTTTAGTTTATATTTTGCTTTTTAGGTTCAAATTAAAACTAGGTTAATTTCAATTTGTTGGTTTTCTTTTTTCCATTATTATGATTTAATTTTAGATTAAAATGTAAAATTGGGTTAAATTTAACATGTTTTTAAACCTAATTAGACTAGATTTATTTTGTCATCATAATTTAATTTCAATTAGTTTAATTAATTTTTGCTTGAATTAAAAATCAATTTTAGGTTTGATATGTGCTTTGAATCAATTTCTACCTAAAATCAACCTTTCAATTGATTTTCTAAAACTTAACCTATAGATAAAGATTTACGTTTAATCCATAAGCCACTTTAGTTTAAACCTAAACACCAAATATTAGTTTAAAATTGATCGTTTTTAATAATTGGGCATAGACTAAAATCATTTTTTTTCCTAAAATAAACATTAAAACTAATTAGGGTTTATTTAAATCATTTTTTCCAAAATAAACATTAAAACTGATTTAGGTTTATTCATTTTCCAAAGAGTTAGGACTTAAAACCTAAAATGTGAATTAGATTTGATTTGTCATTTTTTCTAAAATCAGAATTAGATTTAATTCATCTTTTTTTTAATCTTAAATTTAATCACTTTATTTTCAAAATTAAATCTAAAATCTGTATTAGGTTTAATTCATCACTGTTTTTTTAAATAAGCTTTAAAATATGAATTAAGTTTATCCACTTGGTTTTTCTAATTAAACTTTAAAATTGAATTATGTTTAATTCTCATTGCTTTTTCTTATTAAACCCTAAAACTAAATTAGGCTTTATTCTTTTTGCTATTAAGGCTCAAATCAGATTTTTAAATAATCAAAATAAACCTAAAATTGGATTTAAGTTTCATTATTTTTAGTTTAATATATAATTAGACTTAGGTTAAAGTCAATCTAAAATGAAAGTAGAAACAAACCTAGGTTTAATCAATCAAGCTTTGAACTTAACCTAAAGTTGAACTTAGGACAAGCGCACTTCAGACTTAAAATTAGACTTAAGTTAATAATTGAATCACTATACCTTGAACTAAAAAACAAGTTTCAAGTTCACAATTAACTTTTAAACCTAAAAACAATATTAGGTTTACATAAAAAAATTAGGTCAACCTAGACCCTTTCCTTTAGGTCAACTATGACTATAGCTTCAATTCATTCACACATAGGTACCTACCCCTTTCTCCACTTTCACAAGAAGATAAGACTGTACGAGGCTCTGATTCCTATTCTGAAGGATATGCATACTTGTTTAGAATCTAAGTCCAAGCGATTGAGCCCATGAACCCAACCACCTTAGGCCTTTTCCTTTGTTATATTTTACATAATTTGTACTTTACTTTGCAAAGTTCTTTATTTCTGCTTTAATCTTTTTCTTTCTTTAGGGAATGTACGTCTATTCTAGTATTCATAAGGGCTAGAGATGAGATTCCTCCACTTTAGATTTTGAAATGTAATAATTAATTCTTTAAATTCTTTTTTTTTCTTATTTGAATTTTGATGGATATCATTATAAATGTTCATCCATATTATGAATTGTCAGTCATCTCATGATTGCTAGCCATGAAATGAAATTTTGTAAACCATAGTCTATATAAATGCTAAGCTCATTTTACTTAAAATGGAAAACCTAATACCAAGCCCATTCTTTGGATTGACACTAGTTAAAATTGGAGTTACAAGGAGTTTTTCTTTATATTTTCCCTTTGGAACAAATTAAAGTAGAAAATCTTTATACTCGAGGTTACTAAATAAAATGGGGACCAATTGTGGTAGTTTTGCATGAACTAAACCCAAATGAACATTTCAATGTCCATAGCATATCAAATGAGTACTCAGATGAGGTCTCATAGTTAAAATTAAAAGAGATACTGAAAAAGTATAGGAAAGTATGATGATATGTCGGGGACTAATCATGACATAGCATAACACTCCATCCCAACCTACCTTGATGCCAAGGTGGTTAAGAAGAAATTCATGAAGATGAAGCTAGAACGGGTAGACAAGATCAAAGAAGATGTTAAGAAGCAAATAGATGCCAAGTTTCTTGAATTACTAGATTTTCCAACCTAGTTGGCAAATGCAGTTCTTGTTCTAAATAAGGATGGATGGGTAAGAATGCACATGGAAAATAAAGACTTAAACAAAGCATGCCCCAAGGATGATTTGCTTTTGCCCTATATAGATATTCTTATGGATAGTGCAACCTTTTATACTATTTATTCTCTTATGGACAAATTCTTTAGATATAATCAAATTCTCATGGCCTCCGAGGATAAAATAAAAATAACCTTCATAAAAAGTGAGGAACATATTGTCATAGAGTTATGCCATTTAGGTTGAGGAACACAAGAGCCATGTATCAAAGAATAACAACTGCTTTATTTCATGACATGATTCACAAAAAGATGGAGTTTTATGTTGATGACATGACTGTTAAATCCCAAACACTAGAAGAGCATATAGTAAGTAGCATTGGTGAAATTCTTGCAACTGGTAAAAGAGTACAAGCTTCAACTGAATCCAAGTATGTATTTTGAATAACTAAGAGAAGCTACTAAGGCACATGGTTAGTCACGGAGGAATTGAGATCAACCCAAATAAGGTTAAAACCATCCAAGAAATGCCTATATCATATACTCAAAAAGAAATATAGGGATTCCTAGGAATCTTGTAGTATATAGCTAGAATCATAACCAAACTTACCATGGTTTATAAAGGACCAACCTAAGAAGGGGATAACAGAATTTCAAGAAGCCAGCCTTTGATAAAATCAAGGATTGTTTCCTATCCCCTCTAGTTTTGAAGACTCTAAGAGCTAGGATACACTTGAATTTGTACATGGTAATCAAGAGGAAGTCCATAGAAAGAATTAATAGCTTAAAAGGATAGCCTATTGAGTAGAGAACGTAATGTATAATTTGAGAAAGAGATTTATAGAGTAAGAAGCGAACTACATTGAGTTGGAGAAGACTTGCATTGCAATGATGTGGACAAGAAAAAAGTTTGAGCATTATTTCCAATCTTACAAGGTAATAGCAGTAACAAAGTCAGATCCACTAAAGTATCTTTACTCCATTCCTTCATTATTGTGTCATTTAGCTAAATGGATGGTTATTTTATAGAAACATGATATAGAGTATGTGATTAAGTAGATAGTGAAGGAAGGTTCATCGAAGAATTCCTAGCCCAACAGTCAATAGAAGATGATTCAAAATGGAAGATGGAATTTACAAATGAGTAATTAGGAACAATCAAGGTATAGAAGTAGAAAATGTATTTGATGGGATAGTGAATCAGAATAGTTCCCATATTGGTATGATTTTGGTGTCATATGAAGGAGAAAACATTCACATGGTAAGAAAGTTATGATTTCTAGTCACCAACAATATAGCCTAGTATGAAATCTGTGTTTTTATATTCAAAGCATTATTCGCCTTAAGGTTCAAAAAAGTAGAAGTATGAGAAAACTCCGCATTAGCAATGCACCAAACTGAAGGAAAATGAGAAGTGGAGGAAAAATTGAAGCCCTATTTGTACACCATGAACCAAATAAGATTAATTTTTTTACTCTCCCCAATTCACTTTTGTGTCAAGAAAGGAAAATTAGATAGTAGATGCTCTTACAACTTTATCTTCTATGTAGCAGAATATGAAGGATATTATATCTACATAAGTTGTCATTTCAACATCTAACAAACAAATTTTAGAAAGAAGGCAGGTTCTACAAGTTGGCCAAACAAAAGTATAAGATGAAAACATATGTACTTTGACATTTAAAGATTCATGAATGAAGGGATAATGATGAAAGGATTAAATTTAAAGAGAAAAATGACTTTGAAGAGGATGACATCCTAGTTTATCAATGTTTAACGCTATTATATAAGAGATAATTTGACAGTGTTCATCTATAATGCATAGATGAAGAGAAAGCATAAAATGTCACGGAGGAGATACATGTAGGAGTTTATGGATCACATATAAATGGAGTAGCATTGACTAAGAAAATCTTAACATAAGTGTATTTTTGGCTGAAAATAAAGGCAGAGTGCCATGAATATATGAAGAAATGGCACAACTACCAAATCTGACGAACCTTAGTCCCTTGCAACTTACTGAACTGAGGTCTCTTTCATCACCCTAGCCCTTTGCAGCTTAGGGATTTCTATAATAGGGGAAATCAAGCTAGTTTTATCGAATGGGCATACTTCATAGTGGCAATTGATTATTTCTCCAAGTGGGTTGAGGTGTAGTCTTTTAATAAATTAGGGAAAAATAGATAAGCAAGTTTATGAATAAACAACAAATATACATATATAACATACCCCATCATGAGATGACAAATAATGCAGTGTAATTTCAAGCATAAACCAAAACATAGATCGAATTCTTTGACCTTACTTCATTTAAAATTCTTCATTTGCTCATCATATATTACGTTTTGATCATTATCTTTACGTTTTAATCATTTAAACTTGTTTTTACCTTGGGATAGTAATGTTGCTTATAGTTTTCATTAATGGTTTGACTAACATATTTGTTTTCATGATGTTAGAATATATTATTATTTCAGTTATTATAACCAAACTTTTTCATTATATGATTATTTTTTTATATTATCAATATGACTAACCCTTTTTTGTTGAGTATGCATTACATTAAATTGCATTATTTTTTTTTTGACAAGTATAGAAAATTACATTTAGAATGTTGACCTAAGAGTTTAACAAATCTCATTTTTGATCTTTGCAATCAAATTGAACACATTTAACTTTTTATTTGAGTGATTATATATTTGCAATAAAGGTTAAAACTAGACATGGTCTCAAATACTTAAGTAATTTTCAAAAATCAGAAGTGATCATTTAGTCATGATCGTTACAAAATATCACAACTGTGATTAGCTGAAAACTCAAACAAGCCATCAAGCTCAATGGCCATTACAACAAAAGGGTGATCATAAAATTAGATGCAAAGCTTGATCACAACCTCAACCTAGCTTTGCAACTAGCATAAAATGGCCACAGTTCTGTCCTAATTTACAGTAAGGATCATGGTGAAGAATTAAGGACATGAGCTTATATTGAGATAGCAAATGCATCTAGCAGCAACGATTCTTTTAAAATAGAAAAACTAAATTAGAGACAGTGGACTTCGCAGTGAGAATTGCAAGCTCCATTCCTAATCTCAAAAGAAGAATCGCGACCATGATAAAGTGTGGCATCCTTTATGGAGTTCAAGAAAAAATTAAATAAGTCCAATGAGCTTTGTAGTAGAAATAGCGACCACTATTTCTGAGCATGAAAGGCATATTGTGACCGAGATGTGAGTAGTGACTGTAATCGTTAAATGATTGTTGGAAGCTTGTAACAACTAAATGGTTGACCAATAGAAGCATGCCACATGTACTAGCCATTGAGTTTACATTGGAGGGAAATTGCTTACCACCGTGATCATAAATTTCATTTTGCCTATTGGTAGAAAGGTATTGACCAAATAGCATTTATGAAGATCTTTTACATTTATTGAGAGCCAAACAGTGGTGAAACCAGGACATCGGCGAAGGGAGGCAAAATTTTCAAGCAAAAAAAAAATTACATACGAATTTATATTCAATTTTATTTTCATATTAAAAAATTAATACAAATAATTGGTATTAATATTTGTATTCAATTTTATTTTTATATTAAATAATAAAATATTGAAATTTTTATTATTTTTATTTCAATATCTAAATTTTATTTTCAAAATTACATAATATATATTATTTTTTTAAATAATATTTATATATATTTTGAGATATTTTTAAAAAAGTATTTAAACTAATTATTTTTAATAAATTTATATGATAGAATATTTTTATAAAATAATTAACTTAATCACAAAACTTTAAACCCAATTCATAACTAAATTGTAAAATAATTAACCTAATAATAAAATTTTAAATTCTCATTTCATATCATAGTCAAATTATAAAATAAGTAACCTAATAATCAAAACTTAAATTCCAATTCATAATCAAATTCTAAAATAATTAATCTAATCATTAAAACTATACACTAAAACTAAAAAATTAAACTTTAAATTAAAAAATAATTATAAATAATTATAATAATAACATTATCAAAACAATAAATTAAAAACTAAAAATTAATCTTAAAGAAAAAAAATAAATATACATACACACAAATATATATAACTACTATATATTATATTATATTATAAATTAATTTTATATTACTTAAGCTTTATTAATTTTATGTATATAGAATTATACATATACATTTGTATATACATGTATATGTATATGTATATAGGAACCAAGGAGATAATTATATAAGTATTATTAATTTTATGTATTTATAAATATAGATATATATATGCATATGAATTAGGGGGGGAATTATATAAATATTATAAATTATATATATACATATACATATACATATACATGTATATATATGTATATGTATATAGGAACCAAGGGGGGCAATAGACCCCCCCGTGCCCCCCCTTGGTTCCGCCTCTGGAGCCAAACTCTTTCAGTTTGTAGTTTCAAGTTTTATATTTAATTTTCAATTATTTTTATTAAGTGGTTGTGTGTGGGACATTAAAACATTATTGTAAAAGTTTGGTGTGAGTTAAAAATATTAGGTTTGAGTGTGAATTTGGAAAAACACGTATATGGATTGTGAGTGAGCCTTGAAAACTTATTATAATAGTTCTGTGTAAGCTATAAAACACCAAGTTAAGATTTAGCTTGTAAATCTAAAATTAGTGAAATACTAAACTTAGTTGTTGAAGAATAGACGTAGGATTGCTTAATCTAAACCACTATAAATTATTGTGCTATTTCTTCTTCCTTTCACTCTTTTTATTCTTCTAATTGATTTCAATATCTCTTAAATCCTTAAAAGAAACCAATTCACCTCACTTCTTAGTGTGCAAAAAGACAACATAAAGTAACTTGACTTGTAACAAAAGTATATTGCCATCATCAAACCTACACTTCAAAAGAACGTCGGATTGATCCTCGTTAGGGGTTAAAATGCTTACGCCGATCCATATATTTGTCCTCATAATGAGATTAAAACACTTACACTAATCTATTATTCATAATTCTTAGTTAGCATCGAGTGGTGACTCTCATTCGAGCCTCTCACAGTTTTGTTCTGATGAGCTACCACTATCTTCCGTCCCTGACATGCAATAAGCATTACAATAAATTGAATGGCATTACTGCTGCTATGACTCTTATTCCCATATTGAATCCCGATGTGAACAAATGTTTATCTACTTTACACATTCATTACTTGTACTTTTATCCATACTACTCAAATAAATTCACACTAGTAATTGATAGTGGTACTTTCTCTTATGTTCAAAATTTGGCTAATCCATTCTAACATGTAATGAACATCCATCCCCAATGAATAACCATTAGTTTATCTCCTGTCTAAATTATTCATCTTAATAATTAAGGATAATGGGTGTTCTCCTTATGAATGTGCATCATACGCTAACTAATGTTAGTCTAAGTTCAATTTGTCAATACTCATAATACTTCAACTCATATTTCAAAAGTTCTCTCACTCAAATGCTTCAAACAATAAGCATCAATAACCATGCTCAAAAGACCATATAAAAAATGCCACCTTGCATCTTATCTTCACAATCAACCACTCACCAAGCAATTTGCTCTTGTAGCACCTCTCCTCACTAACTAACCTTAGGATTGACTTTTGAACATGTGATTAGTCCCCATCCAACCCAATCGCTAGGCTAATAGTTTATAAAGACTCAAGTCATGAAAAATTGGTATTAGAGCCCGATCATCAACTGAAAATACAAAAAGCATTTTCCAGTGGACTAGATCTAAGTTATAAGTATTGGCTTAGCAAGAATGTCAAGGATTTAATTCGAGGAGAATGTGATGTCCCTTAAATGTGATATCTCTTTGCTACATTCAAAAGGAACTTCTTAAATGAATTATATATAAAGGCCTAAGTAAATATTAACGATATATAAGGGTCTAAATAAACTAGTAATATCACCTTTTAATTACATCAAGATCTAGCACATTCCAATAATAAATAAATAAATTAGGCTCTAGCACCTTCAATACAACATATTTATACCCAATAGTGTTTACTATCTCTTACACTCGCAACAAGCCCACAATTATCTTGGCTCAATATTCACTCCTTTTCTCTCTTTAGGCAAGTCCCATGCCTTGCACTCCTTTAGTCTCGATTAATTGGTGATTTAAAACCTCCTTACCAAAATAAAGGGCAGAAAGATACCCATCATAAATTATTCATTTTTAATAATTAGATTGTATTTTTAGAGGCTAATATCTATTATATATATATCATAAATATATTTATTTATTAAATTTCTCTTAGATTTAAAAACGTCAATAAAAAATTTCTTTATGACCTCTAAATATAATCATATAATAAATTCAAAACAACCATACCTCAAATTGTAAATAACCCGCCTCCAAATTTGGCAATTATATTTTATGAAAGAAAATTATTGTTAAGTTAATTATATTTTTTCAATTAACTTAAATTTAATTAAATTTTATATTTAATAAAAATAGTGATTTGTTGCCGTACCGAAACTTAACTGTAACCAACATCGATTCAGAACTAGATCAAAGCCATAGAGTCAACAATTTTGTTGTAGTTTCCCACTCTCCCAAATTGGAACCAACAGAAAGCCTAAGTAAATATTCTTTGTCCGCTAGACATAATCATCGGGTGGATAGAGTAAACTTTGAATTTTGGTTTGGCCAAATTATTTTACCCTGGACTAAGGTCTGGCTAGGCTTTGGAGCCAACTTATTTATTGAAACCAATAAATACATCCTTTGTGTACTATAAAATTGAGAATATTGATATTATTGTATCAAGTACAGTAATTAAATCATTTAACATCTCTCTCTCATACTTTAAAAAGCTTAGGGTGATGAGTAGTGAAATATTTGTACAACATATTAGAAAATTCTTGAAATGACTATTTGGTGCAAATTCGTATTTATTACAAAATTGGAAAAAATTGTTGGTATAATTAAATGACGTCATAGGGTGATTTTCATCATTTTTCAAAAGTAAAATTGTACTATATATAATTTTTTACTTTTTTTTAAATAGTTTATGAATTTTTATTATTGATATATTAAATATATATAATAAAATTTTACATCGTCTAAGTATAATAATAATGTGCTCTTTATAATAATTTAGATAATTTTTACATCATAAGTTATTTTTTATTGTTGAATTTGGTCTTATTCCTTTCCAAGGACTAGGACCAATAGAGCAAGTCCAACGTGTGGGATGATCTCTCCTTATATTCAACTAATAAAGGGCAGCCCTTTATTAAAAATAAAAAATAAAATTTTTAAATATAAATAAATAATTTTTTAATAAAAATAATAATTTTAAAATTTTTTAATAAAAATAATAACTTTTATTTAAGTCTCACTAAATATCTATATGATATTTTAGTGGGACCTAATGGGGGAGGAATGCTCTTAGGCCCAATTCCATTCTTCAATAGCATACAACATGTATATATCTAAAATATTGAGTATTTTTTATATATTAGATGTATATTAAATCTATATTTCTGAAATAAAAATAAAAATATGAATATTTTTGAAAGAAAAAAAATATATATTTTTTTTGATATTTTTGAAGAAATCAATTTCCAAAAATAAGTTTTCAACTAATTGGAGATATTTAATATATAGCCCATATATAGTTTCATTTCAAGGTGACCCATTTGCCAACATTGGCTAGACAACTAATTATTGTAGAAATGCAAATGGTTCACGTATCATATAAATCTCAACTCTCAACCAGTTGCTAGATGTCTTTCCCCAATAATTCATATGGCCATGCAAGCGTAGGTTCAAAGCATAGAATATACCTGTGTATATTTGCATAATAGACCATACCGTCACTTGAGCAATTACAATGCTAAAAACAAAATAACTTCCATTAAGTATTAGGATACTTGAATTGAGAATATATCTATTTTTCTTATAAACATTAGCGAAAAAAAATTCTTGTTGAATGTGTATATTCTTACGTGTTATTCCTTAAAAAAAATTATAATATTGCTTTTTCGATCGAGAATAAGTTGGTCAGTGAACCCATAAATCAGTATTGTTGTTGTATTGGTTAGCTAGATCTTTACGTGTTATTATTATTATTATTATTATTATTATTATTATTATTATTATTATTATTATTATTATTACCGTGGAAAGTAGAAGATCAATTAATTTAATTTAATTTAATTTAATTTAATATTTCTTACAATGAGATTAATTTATTAACAAGAAAAGTAAGGCTTTTTAGAGAGCTTAAAACTTAAGTAACTCTTTATTTCTTAAATTTTGGCGGAATAAATTAAAAAAAAAATAAAATTCTGTTGGGAGTTTTAGGAAAGAGAGATGGCTTCTGCTTTTTTATGTCGTTAAAAATCATTAAAAAAAACACTGTCGAATCAAAAAGTTAGAATCTTTTTTTTAAAGAAAAAATAATTATTATTTATATCGAATATAGGGCAAATCCATACAGTCATAAATAAAATATTTTTAAGAAAACTAGATAAAGAATCAAATATATTAAAAATTTGAGATGCATGGTTTAAACTACTATAAAAAGCAAAACAGTTGGCCGCTTGATTCCCTTCTCTGAATATGTGCTGGATAGATGATAAACTGCTATTAATAAGGGACTTAAGATGAGCAATGACAGGGTCCGAAAGCTTGAGTAGAATTAGAAAGAAAAGCAACCAGAGTCTGAGAATTACTTTCAACTTGAATGTTTAGAAAATAATTATGAAGACACCAGTCCAGGCCAAAACGAAGAATATTAAATTCGGCTGAGGCTACGTTGATAGCACTAATGGAGAAAGAGAGACCGATTATGAACGAACCAGCTGCATTGCGAAGGACTGCTCCCCAGTAAAATGAGAGGGAGTAAAAGAGGCGTCTATATTAAGCTTCAAGAAATCTGGTTGAGATTTGTTCCAATAAACAAGGGATGATTTTAAGCTTTTCAAACCGAGGCCATTCGAAAGAAAATTAGAAAATGCAAGAATCGGTCCGGCAAAATTGTCATTAATATGTGCTATTGTTAGAATCTATTTATTTTTGTCGATTACGCATAAATACTACGGCTAGGTGTGTGTGTGTATATTATAAAGCAAGTAAATATTATAAAAACATAATATATTACATAAAAACCACATTTTTTTTATGAAAATGAAAATCCAAACTCTAACTTTGTATTACTCAATTGATCGTTTAGGAAAATAGAAAGAAAAAAAGAAGTAATATGTTAATATTTTATTTTATATAAACACTAATCTTTTTTATATTCAATATTTTAGCGTTCATGAAATTAAAAGTTGGAGTGATTAATTATTTTTATTTTATTTAGAATACTATAAAAATATAAAAAATCCGGAAATGAAATTATACATTCAGTCTAATAGTTATTAAATGACACGCAATATTACAATTTATTTCATCTCTTCCCGAGAAAAAATAAATAAAAATGTTGACGCATAATTAGATATATTAAGAAAACTGTCTCATATACAAAATTATAGCCGTCATTTTTTTCTATGTTTTTATTAGTTTTTTTTTTTACTTTTTAATTTGAAAGTGGTGCAGCAGCTCCGTTTATCTTTCTTCATATTTCTAATTTTATTTTGTTTTCTTTGTCAGTTTTTTATATTTTTCTTATCTAAATAATTTTTAAATCAATATAAATTTTTATTTTTATTTTTATTTTTATTTTCATAATTTATTATCTTTTAGAATAAAATTAAATACGATTTAAATTTTTATTACGAAATTTTATCCTTCCTTATTTAAAAGTTATATATATTCATTAAATTAAAGTTTATCATTATCTAATATTGGTTATTTATTCTTTCTAAATAGAGATGTCGTTTCCGTATGAAATATAATAGTTATTTAATATGTTGAAAGATGAAATAATTGTCCTATTAAAAACCAAATTATCTGTGGTATGTTACAATTATTCACTATTTATATCCAAAAAATTTAAAAAAATTTAGTAACTTCATTAGTTATGTAAATTTTATATACTTTAAAATTATATAATTTTATTTATATTTTACAAATATATTTTTTGATTCATTAATGAAAATTTATTTTTGCATTAAAAAAAACTATCTCAATCTGCTAGTGTTAATTATACTCTCTTTGTTTCAATTTAAATGTCATTGCAAAAGATTTCACTCATATTAAAAAACTAACTAGAATTACCAAATTATCCTTAATAAATAGTCTCTCTCTTTAATATTTACACCCTATTAACTTTTTCACTTATTAATAACAACATTAAATATAAATGATGAATTAGTAAACAATGTTAAAATTTTATCTTAATATTATTGAATGTCAAATATTTTAGAACAAAATTAAAACTCCAAGATGATATTTAAATTGAAACGGAGGAAGTATTTATTTAGCATATTTTCCTTGAGAAATAGTGGCACGTGGTAGTATTAAAATTCTCTTGGAGATTGCATATGGAAATAATTTAACATAATTTCAAATAATTAATAATAATGAAAGTTTAATAATAAGATACCTAAACAAGCAATAGAATGAAGAAGATGTTGGAGGAAGGAAGGAACAAGCAATGCTTATTGCCTCCGATAAATTCAGTATCAGTTCAGTCTATCAGTTTCTTAGGAAGGAAGGAATATTCAACGATAGGGATGTCTCGAAAAAATGTTGAAGCTGGGAAAGGCCGCAAAGGACAAAATCATTTCTCTAGTTGTGTCTCCATAATCGTCTCCTTACTAATGTTGAGAGAATCAGATGCCATCTTACCAACTTGAATGTTTGTGCTTCATGTCAGAATGAAGAAGAGACTTTACTCCATGCACTGCGAGATTGTTCAGAGGCTAAGGAAATATGGAATAGTTTGCTAGGGAACAATGATGCTCCAAATTTCTTCTCTACTCCTATCCAGCGTTGGCTCAATGATAATTTAAAAGGGACTTTCCGTGGCAGACTTAGCATTCGTTGGCCCTTATTCTTTGGAGTGACATGTTGGAAGATTTGAAAATGGAGAAATGAAAAAATGTTCCAGAATAAGACACTTAACATAAAGTCCAAGGTTTTCATTATTTGTAGCGAAGTCAAAACCTTCAATGATTTCATTAGAAATAATTTTTCATTATAATTGGAAGCAAGAATTAGACATAGTAATGCTTATTAGTCCCCCTCCGGCCCCTGGGAAAATTGTATTAAATACTGATGGAGCTTGCACAAATAACATGAGCATAAGTGCCATTGGTGGAGTTTTCAGAGACAACTTAGGTGCTTGGTTTGGTGGTTACTCAATTCAAATCTGCAGATGTGGAGTTTTTTTTTTTTTTCAGAACTTTTGGCAATTAAATGGGATCTTGAATTTACATAGAGAAAATGATGGAAAAAAATTGGTCATACAGTCTGACAGTCTGGAAATAGTTCAAGTAATTTATTATTCATCCCCTTTGAATGGTCCTAAGCGTCTTTGTTTAGAGCAGATAGGCTTACTCATGAAGAAGGATTGGCAGATAAGAATGAGGCACATCGGTAGAGAACAAAATTTAGTTGCGGATGGAGTTGCTAAACTCAGTTTCAATGACGATGAGAGATTCAAATGGTATTCATCGCCTCTCAAAATATTTGGAATTTCTTGAGTCAAGGTAGTTTAAGTTTGATGTAGTTGTGTGATTTATTGTTTGTAATAAATAAAAAAAAAAACAAGCAATGGAATAGTCTGGTAGGTAATAGGGTCCCACAATCTCCAAAAGATAGTGAAATTAAAAGTATCTTATATATATATATATATATATATATATAAGAAGTCTATAACCGTCCAAAAACACAGACGTTGAGAAGTTTATTCTTAGCCCTGAGATGAGTTCAAAACATCTTAAAATTCTTTGGATGTTTAGAAGACCATTCAGCTCTGCTGGGCATAAGATTATGGTATCGTCTGCATATTGTAGACATGAGATAACCAAGTTTTCACCAACTGGGATGCCTTTGATCAGATTTGCGTCCATACCTCTGGTTAACATGACACTCAAACCTTCTGCCGCAATAGTGAACAGGAGAGGCGAGAGAGAGTCACCTTGCCTTAGCCCCTTGCTTAGAGAGAAGAATTGTGTAGTTGCTTCATTTACCAAAACTGCCGATGATGCCTGTCTAGGCACCTTTCTTTTGCAGGCAGGCTTCTCCTTATCAAAATTGTCCTCAATAGTCTCCCGATGTACTACATGTCTCTTTTCAAGATACCGATAAGTGTTGTACATGAGATAACTAAAATTCAAAGAAGATTCTTCTGGGGCGGAAGTGAAGACAAAAAAAAAAAAGCTACACCTTATTAGCTGGTCAGCTATTGAAAAAGCAAAGGCTATTGGTGGGCTAGGTGTTGAGAATATTATAGACACAAACAAGACGAATCTTGTCAAGTGGATTTGGAGGCTTGTGGAAAACAAATATGCACTTTGGAAATTAGTTATTTTAGATAAATATGGGGCACTCTCTCTTAATTCAATAGAGCTAAATACTCATTCTTCGATAGTTTGGAAAGACGTGGTTTCTAATGTTGTCAAAGACTCCACTTGTAGTTCAGTTATGAAGGGAGGCTTGCGTTTCTGGTTGGGTGATGGGAAAAGTGTAAGATTTTGGCTGGATGTCTGGATTGAGCAAACATTATTGGCTGATCGCTTTCCTAGGCTATTTTCTTTATCTTTGAAATTTGTTCATCTGCAATATGGGTGGCTAGCACGAAGCAAATTGGTAATGGAATTTCTCGTGGAGGAGAGTCTTTTTTGAATGGGAGCTTAATTTATTTAGGGAACTGCTAGCCTTATTGAATAAATCAGAAATCTTTAAGGATAGATCAGATAAAGTGGTATGTAAGTTTAATAGAAATGCATTTTCTCTGTCAAATCCATCAAGCAAGTGCTTGCTGATTACCGACCTACCACTTTTAATTCAGTCACTTTCAGTGTCTGGCGGAATGCATCACCTCCTAATGTGGAAGTTTTTGGATGGATGCTCCTACAAGGAAAATTGAAGGTTAAATCAGTCTTGGCCAGGCTTGGCATATTAGACCAGTCATTAAACATTTGCTCATTCTGTACAAATTCGCCAGAAGAGGTTGATCAACTCTTTCTCCTCTGCCCCTTTGCTTTTGCTTTATGGTTAAAATTAATCAAGTGTTGGGGACTTCATTGGCGTTTCCCTAGTAGGATCACTGAACTTTTCAATCATTGGATATTAGGGTCGGCTCCAAGTTTAAGTCACAGGCTTGGTTTGCGTCCTTTTTGGCAATAACTCGGACCATTTCGCTTGAGCAGAACAATAGGGGTTTTAACAACTCGATTTTGTCGGTGGAAAAAAGTTTTGATTTGGTGCTAATTAGATTAGCTAGCTGGATAAAACCTTTTGACCCTACCTTTCCTTATTCGGTTGCATCTTTTTCTGAATCTTCCATTTCGGTTAGAAATTGGGGTAGAGTTCAAAATTTGAGGCCAGCCACCTTTTGGTTACATCCGCCTACTAGATGACTCAAATGGAATGTGGATGGATCTGCCTTCGGAAAACCAGGCCCGACTGGTATTGGGGGTGTGTTAAGAGACCATCTTGGCAATTTTGTGGCTTTGTTTTCCTGTTCGACAGGGGTGATAGACTCTAACAAAGCTGAATTACTGGCTATCATGAAAGCATTGGAGATGCAAGCTAGTCACGAGTGGGGAAAATCCCAATCTGTAATTATTGAGTCAAATTCCGCAAACGTCATCACCTGGGTTCAAAACAGATTTGATAAAGCCCCATGGGAGTTGTGGAGTATATTATGCAACATAAAGAATCTCATTAAAACTCTACCTCTAGTACAATTCCAAAACATCTACCGCGAATCTAATGTTGTGGCAGATCATCTCACAAAGACAGGGGTATCCAGAAGCTCAAATCTAATTGCTTGGTTAAAGTAATTGTTTATAACGATTTGTCAACTGCTTGCTGCACTTTATTCATATGGACATGTTCATTGCTGACCCAAAGAATACTTGAATCAACGATTTGGTCTTGCGGACTTGCCGGAGCTTCTCGTCTCAATAATCAGGGTCTCCTTCGAGAATTCGGATATCTGGAGTTTTTCATTAACTTGGATTGTCTCTTTGCTGCTAGGCTGTGTTATGAATTGTGGTATCCTTTTGTGAAGTTGTGTTACTGCTGACTTTGTACAGCAGTACATCAGTTTCTATTATTGTTTTAAGGCTGGGTACTGTACCCTCCATATAAGGAAACTGATGTTCTATTATCTTGGCCTGATCTGAATAGAACAGGTTGGAGTTAGACTTTGGACAAGAACATGTTGGAGTGGCATATTTCCTTGTGGCACTGGAGATTTGAAGCATGAAGTGTTTCCTTAGCGCGTTCTTAGCTAGGGAAATGTCTCTCTGCTCATCTTAAATGCTGCCTTGTTGTTAATTAGATTTACTATGGAGTTGAGTTGGTGATGTAACCTAGGATACAATTCTGTAGTATTCTATCAGCTGATGAAATGGCCTCTCTGTTGGGATTAACGTCTCTGCTATGGCTGATCTGGATGTAACTCGGACCTAGCAGCTCCAACTATAGAGTAACAAGGAATTTGAGGATGATTGAGCTTCATACTTGAGGTTTTTGCACGTATTGTTCATGTAGGATGTGGAAATATTGAAAGCAATTCTATTTCAGAAAACTGTAATGGATCTTCAGTTCTAGTCAATGTTTGATAAAAGAAAATATTCGGAAGCGTACCTTGATCCATGGCTTTGATCTTGTTTCGTAGAAAACTGTGTTCTGCGTTCAATTATTTTCTTTCCCTCTAATCTGTTTCCTTAGGTTTTCTCGCGATGGTTAGAGAATGCTATTCAGAAACAAATAACCGTACGTCTTTTTAAAAAAAAAAAAAAAACAGTTATCCTTTTATTTTATTTCTCTATTTATTTAATAATTAGAGGGAAGGGTATTTAAACCAAAACCGGTTCTAAACCTTTAAACCCAATAACCATCATCTCGGGTCAACTTTAATTAGAATCGGTCGTCTTTAATTTAAATCCGTCAAGTAATTACATGGGCCACATTATAGATTATTAAAATAATCTAACAATCTCCCACTTAGCCCACGTGCATTCTTTAATATCCATTAACTTTTATTTGGAATTAAAATGATTGGATTATGGCAGTCACAAGTCATTAAGTCGACATGATTCCTTCCATATATCACAAACCATCTCAATTCATAAAGATACTTTAATTGAGAAAATACAACAAACAATACATTGTTGCTTTCAACATCATTGTTATCGCACTCAACCAATAAATGTATACAACTATAATATGGACAACAATTAAATAAAGCAAAATCCATCTTTAATTGAATTCTTAAGTGTCACAACATAATGAGCAAAATAACCATATGTACATATGAACATCATGCTAACAAGGACTTATCTATAATGCCCATCCTCTCTACATGGCCAATAAAGGTTTTGGGCGGTAAGCCTTTAGTTAACGGATCCGCTATCATCAAGTCAGTACCAATGTGCTCAATTGACACTTTGAGATTTTGCACTTCTTCTTTCACAGATAGGTTTTTTAAATCCATATGTTTAGCACCTTTAGAATACCTATCATTCTTAGAGAAGAAGACAGCTGCAGAATTATCATAATAAATTCTCAACGGTCTAGCTATACTGTCGACAATACTTAGACCTGAGACAAAGTTCCGCAACCACAATGCTTGAACAGTGGCCTCAAAGCATGCCACAAATTCAGCTTCCATAGTGGAAGTAGCAATGACAGACTGCTTTCCACTTTTCCATGATATTGCTCCTCCAACTAAGAGAAACATATAGCCAAATGTAGACTTTCTCAAATCTACACAACCAGCATAGTCTGAATCTGAGTATCCTACCACTTCTAGATGGTTCGATTTTCGGTATGTGAGTATGTGATCCTTAGTGCCTTGTAGATATCTAAGTACTTTCTTTGCAGCTCTCCAATGATCCATTCCAGGATTACTTTGATATCGACCCAACATACCGACCGCAAAACTGATATCCGGTCGAGTACATGTCTGAACATACATTAAGCTCCCAATTACTAAGGTATAAGGAATAGACTCCATTTCTTTTCATTCCAAATCATTTTTAGGACATTGCATTTCGCTAAATTTGTCTCCTTTCTGAATTGGAACTATCCCTGCGGAGCATTTTTTCCATTCTAAATCTCTCTAATACTTTGTTAATGTAAGCTCTTTGAGACAATCCTAACAATCATTGCGATCCATCACGGAATATTTCTATTCCTATCACATAAGATGCCTCACCCATATCTTTCATTTCAAACTTCTTAGAGAGAAATTCCTTTACATCATGTAACAAGCCAATATCATTTGCAGCAAGAAGAATATCATCAACATATAAGACTAAAACAATGAACTTATTCTCAATAATCTTCATATAGATACATCGATCAACATTGTTTTCTATAAAACCATATGAAGTAATAGTACTATTAAACTTAAGGTACCATTGACGAGAAGCTTGTTTTAGTCCATATATTGACTTCTTTAATTTACACACTAAATTTTCCTTTCCTGTGGTCACAAAACCTTCTGGTTGGTCCATATATACTTCCTCCTCTAATTCACCATTAAGAAAAGCGATTTTTACATCCATTTGGTGAAGCTCTAAATCATGATGAGCTACCAAAGCCAAAATAATTCTTAAAGAGTCCTTTTTAGAAACAGGAGAAAAGGTCTCTTTATAGTCAATACCATCTTTCTGAGTATAACCTTTAGCAACAAGTCTGGCCTTAAACCTTTCAATGTTGCCTTTCGAGTCTCGTTTAGTCTTAAAGACCCATTTACAATTGACTCGTTTAGAACCTTTAGGCAACGCTACTAAGTCCCAAACTTTGTTATCACTCATTGACTTTAACTCTTCTTTCATGGCATTAAACCACTTTTCAGAATTACTACATTCCATGGCTTCCTGAAAAGAGACTGGATCCTTATCAATGCTCAAATCACATTCATGCTCAAGAGAGTATACCACATAATCACTTGAAATAGCTGGCATATTCTGTCTTTCTGACCTCCGTAATGCTATTTCTTGTGAAACCACTTGTTCATTTGTGACTTGTTCATTATTTTCAGGCTCATTATTTTCAGGATCATTTTGTGGGATTGGAATGTTATTTTGTTATTCAATTTCTTTATTAGCCCGTGATACAACAAAAGGAACAATAATCAAAGAAGAGACATTAGGAGAATCCGTCTGAATTGGATCCTCAACCTGAATCTCTTGCAAATCCACTTTACGTTGTTCACTACTCCCACTAGATTGACCATTCTCAATGAACCGAGCATTTCCAGACACAACGATTCTTGTACTATGGTTAGGACAATAAAATCTGTACCATTTTGACTTTTCAGGATATCCAATAAAAAATCCACTAACTGTTCTAGCATCAAGCTTCTTTTCATGTGGATTATATATCCTAATTTCAGCTGGGTAACCCCAAATGTGAAGATGCCTCAAACTTGGTTTCCTTCCTGTCCACAGTTCATAAGGGGTCTTAGGAACTGCTTTACTAGGAACCCTGTTAAGCAAATATGAAGCAGTCTTTAATGCATGCACCCATAATGATAAAGGTACAGAATAATTATTTAACATACTCCTAACCATTTCAATAAAAGTACGGTTTCGCCTTTCAGCTACACCATTCTGCTGAGGCGTACCAGGCATTGTATACTGTGCACAAATGCCTCGCTTTTCAAGGAATTTTGCAAATGGACCTGGACATTGTCCATTTTCATTAAATTTACCATAATATTCACCACCTCTATTAGACCTCACAATTTTGACTTTTCTATTTAGCTGCCTTTACACCTCATTAATGAATATTTCTAGAATATCCACTGATTGAGACTTTTCATGCAGTAAATATACATAACCATACCGTGAGAAATCATCAATAAAAGTGATAAAATATTTTTCACCGCCCCAAGAGGGAACGTCAAAAGGACCACAAATATCAGTGTGTATAAGATCAAGAAGTTCACTGCTTCTTATGGCTGGGTTCTTTAATGTGTGTTTAGTTTGCTTGCCTTTAATGCAATCTATACACACATCCCAATCAGTAAAATCCAATTGAGGTAAGATTCCACCTTTCACTAACCTCAAAATCCTTTCTTTGGAAATATGTCCTAATCTTTGATGCCATAAGAAAGCAGAACATTCATCATGTGCACTACATTTATTACCTATATTGTGCTCAACATTAAACAGAGATTCCACAAATTTAGTATCAAGATTAAAACGATATAAAACATCAATTAAAGTACCAGAACCATAAAAGTACTTATGTTTATACAAAGAAAATGTACCATTTCCAAACTTAATACTAAAACCATTATTATCCAACATTCCAACAGAAACTAAATTCCTGGCACAATCAGGAACATAAAGACACCTTTCAAGATCTAAATGACAACCAGTGTCCAAGATCAATCTGTAAGTCCCAATTCCTTCTATTCGTGCCTTCATTCTGTTTCCCATATATAGAAACTGTTCAGTTTCTTTTATGGTTTGGATCGAAAGGAATCCCTGTACAATGTGAGACACATGAGTAGTTGCACCGGAATCTATCCATCAGGCATTATAAGGCACCTCAATAAGATTTGATTCGAAATATACTGAAACATAAAAAATACCTTTCTTTTTGATCCACATCTTTCTTTTAGGACAATCCTTCTTGAAGTGACCAGTCTTCTTACAGAAATAGTACTTCAATTCCTTATGGATTTGGCCCTCATTGACCTTCATTGGGGCTTTGTCCTTTTTCTTGCCTTTCTTTCCTGATTTGCTCTTGCTGCTTCCAGCTCCATCATGAAAAGTGAGATTGGCAAAGTGTTCCTTTACCTTCTTTAATCTCCCTTCCTCTTGAATTAACATGGCCTTGATTTCCTGAATGTTCCATTTTTCCTTAAGGGTGTTGTAATTCACCTGGAACTGACCAAACTCAACAGGAAGTGAGTTAATAATAAACTGAACAAGGAAAGTTTCACTCACATCCATTCCCATCGATTTCAATTTTGCTGCCAAATTCTGCATGTCAGTCACATGATTATGAATGGATTGTGACCAATTAAACTTCTTGGTCGTGAGCTCACTCATCAAGGAGCCTACTATAGACTTGTCAGCAATGTCTGGCTGAGAGTACTCCTTAATTTTCAACATGTACTCTCTAGCGTCATCCGTTTTAGGCATTGACGGCTTGACATTTTCAGCCATCGTCATCCTCATTAAGTTCAAGCTCAGCCTGTTAAACCGCTCCCAAGCCTCATAGTGAGACTTGTCCTCTTCAGTACTGGTCTCTGTAATGGCTGCTGGCTTTTCAGAAACTAACGCCGGATCTAGGTCCAAAACTCCCAACTGGTAATGGATTTGTTCAGACCAGTCATCATAGTTTAAACCATTGAACTTAATCAATCCAGTACCCATAGCAAACATTTTAGAATAAGCTGCAATACATAATCACACATTAATGCTTTGAGATAACATAATAGATTCAAACTAATAACAACCTTAATTATGTATTTAAGTTTACCTTTGGGTAATACTTAAATACAAAGATACAAACATATAATGATGCCAAGAATAAGGATGCTGTAATAGACTTTCAATTATACTATAGAAAATATGCATGTTATCTTTGGATATACATTCAAACTTACCAAGCATAATTTCAAGTCTCTTTGATGTCATTAACTATAAGTAATGGTCTACCTTTGGGTAACCTCACAACATTATAATTAATGATCTCAATTTTTCAATTTTATCTTTCATGTCATTAACGGCATAAAAAAATATGAACAATTGAAGTACACACTTAAATGTTTAAACAAATTCCAAGCAAGGCCACTTTGGTGACTAACAAGCTTTCCATACAATAAATTATACAATCTTTAATAATGCAATTAGACAATTAAAATTTGATGTTTACCAATTGCATATTTAATTTTCTATAATGGTTACATTACTCAACCATAACTATAATTGACAAAAAAAACATCAAATATAAATACTATACTATGGCAGTACACATATCACTGAACCATAACAAATAATTAACTATTATACATGAACAATATAATGGTAACATTACTTCATTGTTTTTTTTTTACTGAACTTTAATAGCCATATGAGACAAAAACTATGACTTCAGTTTTACCAAGAAAAGCAAAACACCTTACCAGTTACCGCCATATAATTATTACTCCACTATAATGCCAATTGAACCTAGTGCATATTTTGAATAATGCCAAAATGATAATCATACATGTGGGTTTCACAATTCAAAGGCAAAAACAATGATACAATACAATATTAAAACAATTATAATCACAGCCAATACATGGAATCAAACACGTGGTCTTTAATTAAAACCACAACACATATAAGGCAAATTTATATACACTTTAATTGTTTCAATTTCATCAAGAAAATAGAAACATACACCTTTCAATTGTATTGCTTCACACGTGGTGACATACAGAACCTCATTCCTTATTCAAAAGCAATAGAAACATAATAATATAATATATAACGGAAATAATGATCAAAACCAAATTCTTTAAACAAAGACGAATAATAAACTTTAACAATCGGCAACTTTCAAAACTCTTTTAATTTGACGAAGAAAACAATTCAAAGCATATCAATTTATATTTCGAAACAATACGCCGATCTACCATACAATTTAATCAAACAAACTAGAACAAAACCCTAGGCTCTGATACCAATTGAAAGCAATTCTATTTCAGAAAACTGTAATGGATCTTCAGTTTTAGTCAATGTTTGATAAAAGAAAATATTCGGAAGCGTACCTTGATCCATGGCTTTGATCTTGTTTCGTAGAAAACTGCGTTCTGTGTTCAATTATTTTCTTTCCCTCTAATCTGTTTCCTTAGGTTTTCTCGCGATGGTCAGAGAATGCTATTCAGAAACAAATAACCGTACATCTTTTTTTAAATAAAAAAAACAGTTATCCTTTTATTTTATTTCTCTATTTATTTAATAATTAGAGGGAAGAGTATTTAAACCCAAACCGGTTCTAAATCTTTAAACCCAATAACAATCATCTCGGGTTAACTTTAATTAGAATCGGTCATCTTTAATTTAAAACCGTCAAGTAATTACATGGGCCACATTATACATTTGAGGATGATTGAGCTTCATACTTGAGGTTTTTGCACGTATTGTTCATGTAGGGTGTGGAAATATACCAAATTGGATGTGGATACGCAGGAACGGGCAATCTATTTCTGCCATTGTATATAGAGTTGCAATGTCTATTTGATCACCACGAAGGTACACCCCAAGCTAGAATGAAGTGTATTCTTGCTGTATTAGAAGAATTTCCACCGGGTCTTTTCCATGCCATCCGCTGACGACATTTCAGACTTCTTTTGCTGGGAACTTAATAGCTTAGTTTGTTTTTTTTTTTTTAATTTCTGCTCGTATTTGGTGTTTTAATAGTATGAGCAAATGTGGGCTTTCGGAATCATTAGCTTGTTGTAATGTTGGGTTTCAGTTTTCCTATCTGTGATATTAAAATAATCAATAATCATATTCTATCAAAAAAAAAAACACAGACGTTAAAGCTCATATTTTATGTTCTTATTCTTATCACGTTATCTGCAACAGTCTCCAGTGCGTATTGTGTTTTGTTTTGTTCTCTTAAATACTTCATTGCCGAAAGAAAAGAAAAGAAAAGAAAAGAAAAATAAAAACTGAAGAAAGGGAGAGTGAAGGAAAAGAAAATCTGGGAAAATTTTAAAGAAAAGTGATATTTTAAAATCCCATCATTTTGTCTTTTGTCTCGTGAAGTAAGACAGCAACTTACACTATCTATCAGAATATCTTCTCACACAATTTTCTGTTTTTTGTACTTTACCTTATCTATAGAAGGTATTTTCTTTTTTTAAGGAAAAAAAAAGTCACGGAAGTAGTAACGTTGACAGTTGAATCATTAGACATTTCGGAAAAGCACGATTATGACAACTGCAACTGCAACACCTCTAATAAAATATCAGTCATTTTAAATAGTTTGAACAAATTACAGAATATGTAAATATAAAAGGGCAAAGGTTGAAATATGTCTATGAATTATTATCGCACTCTTGACTTGGATGTCAGTATTTTTTTTTAACTATATATATTTAAAAAAAAAAAATAACCGTTTTGATATGGCTATGAAATATTATCATACTCTTGACTTGGATTTCAATTTTTTTTTAACTATATATATATTTTTTAAAAAATTCAACCGTTTTGATCATTGTAATTGCGGAGAAAGCTAAAATGCTGACCTGACTTTACAGGGTATTTTTTTTTACTGAATGATTTTGTTAGTTAAATATGACCTTATAGTATCTATAAAGTCTCGGATTGGATCTTAATCTTAATTTAGTCCCTAAAATAACTATGAATTGTTTTAATAACACGAAATTATAACACTAATTTTATATTTTTTTAAATAATAAAAATTTTTCAAATTTTAAAAATATTAAATGTTAAAAATTGAATAATACTAAATTTAATTTTATATGTTTTTAATAAGATAAGCATAACACTCTCATCTCTCTCAAATTTTTTAGTGAACTACACATGTCATTCTAAAAAATTAAATAACTTACTTTGTCATCTCTTAAGTTTAACTTTTGCGCTAATCATTCCACAAGAATAAACTTTTATAATATTTTAATCCCATAACTCATTTTATCATCATTGTTATTAAGATAATCTTATGTGGCACCATATAAAATTGCCATTAACGGCAATAACGACAAATGGATTACTGAATTAAAATGTTACAAAAGTGTGAACTTAAAGGAAAAATAGCATAAAAATTAAAATTAAGAGACGATAACGTGAATTAGTCAACTTCTCCTAAACAATGGTTGCAATTCACTCCAAATCTTTTCTACTTCTACATCACTTTTCTACCGAAGAATAGACACCTCAACAATAAACTACTATCACCAAAGTGAAATTATAATCCTCCAAATCGGCATTGTTGTCATCACCAAAGCCTGAACCACCAAACAAGCCACTATCACCTATTTCAAGCGAGCATAGATGAACCATCATTGAATACGATTGTCCATCCTGCCTTGACTTCACGACCTATAGCTTTCCTCACTTGCTACAAACGACATCTCGCCATTTAGTGACAGCCATAGTTGCAAGCTCCACCACTTCGATATTTTGAGTTTGTTGTCTAGTGAACTACGCACACCAGACTCGATTATCATGAATTTCGTCTGTCCATCTCTAGTTTTCCTTCATCGTACGCTTGTTGCAAGCCACCAATTGGCAATCCAAAATCCATATCAAAAACTTAAATCTTATCAAATCCATCTCCAACTTCACTTCCTTCTTTAAGATTGCGATGATGATGAAGAGGATATGATAATGGAAAGGTAGCAAATCCAGTGACAATGGAAGCAAGAACACCTATAAGGGTAATCCGGAAATCCATTGAATTTTGATTTTCATGGTTGTGAATTTGATAAAGTATGAATTTTTTTTTCCCTTAGCCAAATCCCATATTTTTGTTTTGATTTTTTTTAAAATTTTTTACCGAAATCCCATGTAGATAAGTTACAATACAATTTGTAAATATTTATAATTTGTAAAGAATTTTTTGAGAAAATTTGAAAATATTTATAATTTTAAAGTTAAAATATAATTAATTTAAAAATAAACCAAAAGGTAAAAATAGCCCTAAAGTATTGTCCAATTCTCAAATTGGATTTTTTTTCAGCGAAATATACCTTTTTACTGGTAAATAAGTAGGTCTTACAAAATTGAGATCAACACTTTTTATTGACAAGTTAGCTTTCCATAATGGTGAAGGCCACAATGGCCATTTTCGATAAAAAAAAATAAAAATAAAAATAAAAAGAGAGGCATATTTAGTTTTTTAAAAAAAAAACTTTGAATTCTAGTTCGAGTTTTAAATAATATTTCAAGGGCTTATTTTATATAAAAAAAAGTATAAAATTGAATTGGATATATATATAAAATATAGATAAATATAAAAGATAAATGAATAAATATAAAAGGTTATTAATTACCTTCAAAAAATCCTAATATCAATTTGTATTTATAAATTTCAATTATGAAATCAAATTGAATTCAAAGCATAAATATGGGAGAACCGAATTTAAGCCATTACTAAAAGCTAATTTATGAGGTTGGAGAGGCATTTTTATATTGAGTGTTCAACATGTTTATAGATAATGAATACAAAAATTTATATCTTAATGCATACTATTTGCATCATAATAATTATCGGGCCAGGTTCAAAGAAATTGGCTAAAAATCCAGAGAAAGTAGTTGGTAAACACAAGCGGGCTTGAGAAGTAAAGGTTAGTGAGAAGAAAACGACGTGGCCTTGATGAGTGATAAAGAATGGAATGGCGAAAGATTAGGCAGAAGTTAAAAATGCAATAAAGAAGCAGTTTTTGAGGGGCTAGATATTCGGCAAACAAGAGAGAGGGAAGGCATCAAGAAATCAATCCAAATTTCCAGCAAATATCATCAAATCTTATCCACTTCTTTTTTTTTTTTGGAAAACATATAGTGAACTTGAATCTAAAATCTAAGTGGGAGCAATACACTCCTAGCCACCAGACTACGCTTTGATAGTTAAATCTTATCTACTTAGAATCCTTAAGATTTCAAATTCCTTTACATTCATTTGATCCTACATTTGTTTTGAACATCTTTTGTAATTAACATGTATTATGTTGAAAGTAAACATTCTTGTCCCATTAATTAATTTTATTATATTGTCCAAATTCTTTTTATCATTTTAGCCACCAGGAGGCTCTTTATGATAACCAAGCAAGTTGTGAAAGTTAGCTTGGAAACTTGATCCTTTTTGGAGTCCTTTAAATTACGTACATAGTTGCTTGAAAGGAGTTAGGTTTAAGAAATTAGTTGTGAAGCCATCAAATTCTCTGGCAAGCCTGCACTCCTTGAAGGCCAGAATTTGCTATTCACCAAGAGAACTATTTTTTGCATGCATGGTGGGACCTTATTACTAAGATGCCTCCAAAAAAAAATATTGTGAAAGAAACCACTAGATCCAGTAATTAGGAGGTTACCACTACTAAAGTAGGGCAAGAAGGCTTTTTTCCTCATATGATGGAGCAATTTGAGAAGGGTAATCAACCATGTACTATAGAAAACCTCAGAGTATACTCGAGCAACATATAGGTTCTAGTAATTTACCTGAAATTCAGGTCCCCAGTTAAAAATATATATCATGAGATGTTTGAGAAAATCCTGGCAATACAAAGGAAACTGCAAAAACAATATGATGTAGACATGAAAAAAAAAGATGTTAGCCGAACAATAGAAAAATGAAGCAAGCTCGATTAAGCAATATAAAAAGTTTATACATATTTTATCTCTTGAAAGTCAACATATACGCAACATGTAAGGAAGACTAAAAAGAGTTTGAATTTACTTTTGAAGGTAAGTGAGGGAGAAGGTCGTATTTTTGTAATTGAAGAAGAATGGTTTTATATAAATGAAAAAAATTTGTTGAAGGACTGCATTTTAAAAGTGAATTTCTTTCAGGGAATTTTAGAAAAGTACACTCAAAGGATATATTTTACAAAAATACAGTACTTAAAAATTACAAAAATACTGAAAAAAGCTTCTAAAATTAATAAATTATGATGTATCACTCATGTTCCTAAAATTTTCATCGTTTTGTGGACTTTCAAAAATACTATATATGTTAATAATATGTTATGTATATATTGTGAATATATTAAGTTCTAAGTAAAAATTTATGTCCTACTTTCATATCTTCTTTAAATACGATGTATATATAATATAAATAT
Source organism: Garcia nutans (assembly GCA_947685225.1). Lineage (NCBI taxonomy): Eukaryota > Viridiplantae > Streptophyta > Magnoliopsida > Malpighiales > Euphorbiaceae > Garcia > Garcia nutans. Next base: position 14,493,993 of record CANTUV010000041.1, read on the forward strand.
AGTTCATATTTCGAATTTCAAGTGGAAAAATATACATTAATATTACTAGTAACATAATATAATGAATATGTTGTGAAGATATTTGCATATATTGTGCATATAAACTTGACCTAAAAATATGTGGAATTATTATGTATTAAATTAAATTCTTTTTTTCTAAGTCATTTCTAGTGGCTTCCATTACTTTCAGCTAATAAATTAACATATTTAATTATGAGGAAAGATAAATATTATTTAAACTTAATAAGCAAGTCGATTCCTTGATGAATAAAACTTTGTATGTCTATAAAAGAAGCTTATACTCCTTATTTTGGTGATGTAAAAGTTAGGCCAATTCTTAGATTTGAAAGTTACTTATTGTGTTTAAATATTTAATTAATATTTAAAAGTAAAATTTTACAAAGTTTAGAAAATCAATTCATATAATAAATTTTACAATGTGATTTCAAAGTTTATAAGTCATTTTTTTTTCAAGTAGATTTGTTTTCTATTTTAATTATTAATCATTTGATTTTTAAAGTCAAAACAATTAAATACCCAATGCTCCTTTCTGGAATTGTTTTAATCTTGGAGAAATAACAATTAATTTGAAGAAACCCAATTGTTCTCTGCTGAATTTCAATCTTGGAATTGTTTTTTTTTTAGAAAAATTACACTATCTACCATTTTTTTAAATTTTTTCATATTTTATCAAAAATATTTTAATCATTTTGTACAAATATATAATAAACTCAAAAAAAAATCTATAGTAATTTACAAAAATTATCAGGTAAATAATAAATTCATAATAATATCATCATAAACTATATAAATATAAATTCATAAATTCATAATAAATTTTTATAAATTTGAATATATTTTGAAAAAGCTGATAAATTTAAATTTTTCTAATATTTTTGTGATTAATTAGTGGTGGTATTAAATTCATCAATTAAGCTTATTCTCTTTTTCTTTTTTTCTTTTTTTCTTTTTTGCCAAAAGACTAATATTGGATATTAAAAATATCAAAAGAAATTTCTTACTAAAAGAATATTAGATTAGTGGAAAAATGTTTGATTAAATCACAGAAAATGAACAGGTGAAATTCCAAGGCTTTTATAGTTGGCAACTGATGGTCCATACTAGTGTTTTATTGTTTTTGGACTCTACAAATTAGGAGTTTTTATAGAAAAAAATTTGAAAAATTTTAAATTTATTAAAATTTTCAAAATATATTAAAATTTATAAGAATTTTTGATTAATTTATAAATTTATTATGAGTTTATTATAAATTTATTATGAGTTCATTATAAATATAATAACCTTTATCTATTTATTGATTATTTATTTTAAATTTATTATATATTTTTATAAAATAATTAATATATCTCTGATAAAATATGAAAATTTTTATTAAAAAAATGGAGGAGAATGTTATTTTCTTAATGATTTTAACCATTTGAATGAAGCTTAAAAAGGTTTGAGCCAAGTTTGGAGGCCCAAATGAGGGACTGATTTGTGTGGGCTTGAAAAGAGGATAATTGAGTTTTTAATTAAAATATAAAATAATTAAAATATATTATATTTATAAATTATTTATTAAAATTTATAAAATTTATAAAATTTTTACTAAAATATTATATTTTTATTAGTTTATAATGAATTTATAATAAATTTATTATAAATTTATAAATTTTATATAATTTATAATGAATTTAGGATGAATTTATATATTTTAAACTTTAATAAATTTAGGTTACAGTGAGTTAAATATTTATAATAAAAAATAAAAATTTTAAATAATATGGTACGCATGACAATTAACACGTACATGGCAAAGCTACACAATGCATACTACTGATGCCGAGAAAACATGCGATTTTCGAAAGGAAAAAAGTACCTTTTTTTTTTCTTCTTAATTTTGTCGGTTTTGTGTATTAAGTTTTTTAAATTTTTATTTGATAATATTTAGTCTTTTACTGTATGAATCAGTTATTTAAAGCCACTTTTTAAACATAGATTAAACGCATGTCTATTAAATTTTATTAAAATCACGTGAATAAAAATTAATGTACCTATCTATATCTGAAAATTATATATAGTTGTAGTGTTCCAATAATAAAATTTCTCTTTTACATTCTGTATATTTTTATCTTTTTTTTTTAAAAAAAAAAATTCTTCATGCTTATACTTTTCAAATTTTCAAATTTCTTAGATTTTTAAATTTAAATAATTGATTTACATTTAAAAATTATATAATTGACATATGAAATAGTTTAAGGATTTAAATAGAGATTTTTTTTTTGCAATTTTAATAATTTTTAAATAAAAAATAATAATATAAACACTAATATTTTTAAATTGGTATCACAAAATTTCTTATCAATTTTATTTTATCATTAAAATTTTTAATATAAAAATTTAAAATTTTTTTATGAAAATAAAACTTAGAACTCATTAGATAAGACATCACAAGTAAAGAAGTTTTGGATTGACTGCTTTTATTTTATTATAAATGAAGATTTAAATTTTTTACCAGCTTTTTGTCAATAAAGAGATATTTCCCTACGTATTTTTTTTTTTCACTTTTTTCTAACTATAACTACAGTATAAAATAAAAAGAAAATTTAATCTGTTGCAATTACAACAATAATCATGGTTTAATTTTTTTATTTAAATCAATGATATTAATTTAAAATGTTAAATATATAAGGACAACTAGAATTTGGAGAGAAAGAATTATTAAAAACAAAATCCAGATTATGCAATTAATATGATTAATTTTTTAAAATAGAATTGTTATAATTTTGAAAATATGAATAAAATATATATGTTATTTTAAATTTTGGAGTATTATAGCTACGACTTTGATTATAAAAATTAAATATGAAATATATATATAACTAGTAAAAAAATTAAAAGAATTATAAAATATTTACATTTTATTTAAAGAAAAACATGAAATTTTATTTAAAAAATAAAATTTTAAAAAATTTTATAGGAGAAAAATATAATATTGCAAAATTTAGAAGTCATTTATATATTATATGATTGTTTTTGTTACTAAAGAATGAACTTTTAAAAAAAGAAAATTAAAGACATTCAAATAATTATTAAAAAAAAGGTTATTTTCATAAATAAAAAAAATTATCAGCGAATAATTTAGAGTATTTGGTTAGAGTCCTACTCTTTTTCATCATCAAAACTCAATTCCAATGATAAAGTAAACGGATTTTATTTTATTATTTGTTTTTAAATAAAAAAAAATCTTTTCAAAAAATTATCAACTTTTTCAATGAAGTTTTGGTTTTTAAATAGGCACATGGCAACAATTTTTTATTATGTAATTTTGATCGAACTATTACAAATAATAAAAAAATTAATAAGTTTAAATAGAAAATAATATAAAATAAACTAAATTTGATATCCGAATATTCGGTTTGATAGCCGGCTATTAATTTTTTTTCTATTTTTGATAAATTAAAATGTAATCTTTCTCATTCTGCTAAAGAAAAAATAAAAAATAATACTAAATTCTATAGGCTGGCGCTACAAATTCTAGCTTCAAAAATTAAATTTTGATTGTGCTTCAACTATATTTAAAATGTTAGATAATTATAGTCGGTGATAACATCACTATTCCTATCGCTATTATAGAACCATAAATGAGATTCTCATCTCATTCGGCTCTTTGAAGATAACAAATAAATAAATTTAAAGATCGTATTATATATTGTGATATATTTCTAGAATAGATAAGATCGAAATCAAATCTATTTGACGTTTTTAAATTTGAACAATGAAATTCTATATGTGGTAAATACACATTTATTTTTGTCCAAAAGGATTTTAAATCGTCAATTTATATAATTGAAGAACTCGATATTACCAAAAAAAAATTAAAAATCTAATATATAAAACACATAAAATTCATGAGTTAAAAAAATGAGCTTTTTCTTTTCAAGAGTTGGCTTAAATAATCACCAATGTTTTTGAAGTTGGATTGAGACAGCTAGTTTGATTGGGTTAACTCCAAAAATGAGCTTCTACTAGAAAACCATATTTCATGAAAATTGGTTAAAATCAACAAAACTTATTTGGTCGGATTAAATTAAATCAAATCGAATTCAACTAATTTCAAATTTTTAAGCTATTTTTTAATAAAAATTGAAGAATAATATTTTTAATTTATTTTTATACGTACTATATTTAATATATAATATTTTTAAATGAGTAAAGTATATTTTTTATTTTTAAATTTTCATTTCTAAATTTTTATTATTTTAAATTATTTATTAATATTTATAAATAAAAAATTTATAATATTATTATATTATCAAATCTAAATTAATTCGATTATACTAATTAAATTACAAACCAATCTGATTGGATGTTGCATTATAATAGTTGTTATTGTCAATTAAAAATAAATAAATAAATAACATAAACAGCCGTTCTTATTATCACAAGATTAGGGCCAGTGATCCACTTGTCAAGTATATCCACAAAAATATCACATCATGATGTATCCCTTAGCTGAATTCCGCTTCTTGCATATATACTGGACCAGCAGGTTTGAAGTGGTCTGCATCTTCAGGAAAACCCATGTGGATGCCCAAAGTCTTTGAAGTCTTTGACACATTGCGAAGTGCCCAAATGATTGAAATTTCAATATATATTACTAGTAAAAAAAAAAAAAAATTTGTTATCTTTAGTAATAGAAAAAAATTACTAATAAAATTTTTTATTTACAATTTATCAAAAAAGAAAAAGTTTACGAAATAATAAAATGTTTAAAGATACCCATCACAGGTCTTGTTCTCCATTTATAATATTTTTATGACTTATAAAATAATATTAGTGAATACACTAAAAAGGTAATTGTTGAAAAATGAAAATTATGTATACTATTCTTTATAACTTATGGTTTAAATTATAAAAATTTGATTTTTTAAACTTTATTGAATTTTCATTTCTAACATTATCTCGAAATTTTCCTCATGTTGTAATTAAGCAAATTCATGGTTTCGATTTATCATTACTCGAAATATCCATTGCTTTTCAATGGAATTGATCTCTCTTACCAAATTCAGGATTATTTACTAACTATATAATTATATGCCATATTATTATAATGTTAATATATATATGTATCATAAAATAGAAAATTAGCTTTAATATACTCGTAAGCTCTTGAACTTGGTACAATTTGTCACTTTGCCCTCTCTATTTTTAATTTAACCATATAAACACTTCAACTTGATTATTTGCTTATCCTTTTGATCATTAATTTAACATAATAGATAGTTATTAGCACATGTTTTGCAATCTCAATGACATCAATTACACATCAATTTTACTTTATGAAATTTAATTTAAAATAATAAAAAGATTTTGAACTTAAAATATTACATTTTTCAATAATAAAAAGAATTAAAATTACTCACTCCGAGTAGAAGAATTAACAGAATTACGAAGAGTATGCTAGTAAGGTCTCATATTTGAACCACTTGTTTGCATCAAGAATTCATAATCCCTAAAAGCACTAGATGTACCATGTGTAGAGCCATTTCATAAGTCCGAATTGAAGTGGGGGAGTCTGACGTTGAGTTGTTGGATTAGTTCTTCCAAGGTTTAACTTGCTTGATAGTTAAACTTTGCCCCAAAGGGATGGTTGGACTCTGCCAAGTAAGGGTTCCTCGACAAAATAAATAAATAAAATTAAAGAATAAAAATTAAGAAAAAATGAGAAACCCATAGGTTTTATCCATACTGCCAGAGAAAATTTTTTGTGAATGTTTGAAAGGTGTTAGCAATTAAATTAAAATTTTTAATTGTCTAAAATAGAGTAAATTTAATAATAAACCCTAGAAATTTTATTAATTGATAAACTACAAATTAAAAAAAATTCAGAAACAAAAATTTCGCACCCCAAATATGTTAGCTTATTAAAGCTAACCCTCTAAAAAAACACTTTCTATCTCTCTATTTTTAATCTCTTATCACCATTACTAACATAAATGGCCTATGGCCATATATATAATGTAGCAAAGTCGGTTTATGTGAGAAGCTAAATCAAAGTTGGCTACTAATTGCCAACTCATTATAAGTTTGTAAGCTTGACTTTTTTTAAAAATTTTAACAAATCAAGTTTATTTTCTAACGTTATCTCTTAAACTTGATTTAACATTCTAAGCATTTTCTTCATCTTAAAAAATATATCTACTTTGAGGGGTTTCATAAAAATATCTATAATTTGATCTTTAGATGCACAATACTTGATTATGAGCCCTTTATCTTTCACCAAATCTAGAATGTAGTGATGTTTAATGTTATTGTGCTTGCGGCAACTATGAAATACTTGATTTTTCGTTAAGGTGATTGCTAATTTATTATCACAAAAAACTATAGTTAAACTATCTTGTTGATTTTGCAATTCATTAAGCATCCTTCGTAGCCAAAGTGCTTGAATAGCACAGCTTATCGCTACTATATACTCTGATTCTGCTGTTGAAAGAGTCATTACTTATTTTTCTTCGAAGACTAAGAAAATGCACCTGAACCAATATTGAAAACATAACTTGAAGTACTTTTTCTTACTTCAGTATCACCTGTCTAATAACTATCTATATATCCAACTAGCTTTATATCATTAGCATTTGAATAGAATGTGACATTATCAAGTGTAACTTTAATACATCTCAAGATTCTCTTTTCTGCTTGCCAATGAGATTTTCGTGGTGAATCCATAAATCTACTTATAATTATAACTTCATAAACAATGTCAAGTCTAGTTACTGTTAGTACCTTAACTTTCTAATAAGTCTTCTAAAATTTATTACATCAATTAAATCATCATTACCATCTTTCACAAGTTTTAGCCTTTCTTTAACAGGTATTAGCATTGATTTGCAAGCTTCCATCTTGAATTTCTTCAAAATATCGTTCATATACTTCTTTAGTGAAAAGAAAATGCCTTTTTTTGTTTGTTTTACTTCGATGCCAAGAAAATAGGACATTAATCCCATATTTGTCATCTCGAGCAATCATATCCTCTCTGAACTCTGACCAAAGCTTTGGATTATTGCCGGTGAAGATTAATTGATCTATATAAAGGAAAACATAGACAATGTCTCCATCCTTGTTGGTTTTGATATACAAAGGATGCTCATAAAGATACTTGTTAAACCCATGATCAAGAAAATAGGTGTCAATATAAGTGCACCATGCCCTTGATGCTTGTTTAAGCTCATACAAAGCTTTTTTCAACTAATAAAATTTATCTTCTTCACTATTCTTCACATAACTAGGTGGTTGCTTAATATATATTTCTTCTTCAAGTACATCATTTAGAACTAACGATTTCATATCCATTTGGTATATTCTCCAATGATTTTAAACAACAAGTGAAATTATCATACGTACAGTATCCAATTTAGCAACATGAGCAAACACTTCGAAGTAATCAATGCTTGACTTTTGATTGTAGCTTTTTGCAACTAGCCTAGCTTTAAAACATTCAACTTCTCCATTAGGCTTGCACTTTGTCTTGTAAACCCATTTGACTCTAATTAGCTTCTTTCTTTTTGGTAATGTAGTTAACTCTCATGTTTTATTCTTCTTAATGACATGAATTTCTTCATCCACGACTTTGAACCAACGATCATCATCAATTGTTGCTTCAAACATCACTGGATCACAATATGCAAATAAAGCATCATGAACAAGATCTTCATCATCACTAGGATCATCACTAACTTCATAATCTCTTAAATAGACCGGTGGATGATGATCACGTTATGAACGTCTATGTACAGGAGGTGATGAAACTTCAGGTCTATCCATCTGTGGCTTTTAGAAATTGGAGGAGAAGGTTGCTGACCAATATCATTTCTTGTTTACAATTCATTATTAATAAACACTGGTACTAGTAACTATCTCTTTTCTTTTCTAACTAATTAATATTCCATCTTCATCAACATTAACATCTCCGCTAACAATTACCTTTTGAGTCTTTAGATTATATAGCCTGTAGCCATTTGTTTCCAAGCCGTAACCAATGAAGATATATCTTTCTATCTTTTCATCAAGCTTCTTTCCTAATTCATCCAGTATATGTGAATAAGCAATACAACCAAATACCCTTATGACTCAAGTTAGGCTTCCTTCAGCTCCATACTTCTTATGAAGTTCTATTACGAATATTTTTTATAGGACATTTGTTTAAAATATAAACTGCAGAAGCTACAGCCTTGCCCAATAGCTTTTAGGCATTTTTTTTTCAATGCAACATGCTTCTCACCATATTTATAATAGTTATATTCTTCCTTTTTGCTACTATGTTCTGTTAAGAAGTGTACCTAGTTGTTATTTGATGCTTAACTTCATGCTTTCTTAGGAAATTATCACAAATAGTATATTCCATGCCCCTATCTATTCTTAAGATCTTGACTTGATAACCATTTTACTTTTCAACATATGCCACAAAATTCTTAAGTACTTCACATGCATCAGACTTTTGCTCTAAGAAACACAATAAGAATGTACCGAATTACAGACGAAAAAATTCGTCGGTAATTTTTATTTTTTTTTTGTCAGTAATTAGATTTACCGATAGATTACTGACAGAAAATTTCTGTAGTTATTTCTTTTGCCGGTAATGAAAATACCGATAAAAATAAATATTTATCTGTAAATTACCGAGAGAAAATTTTTTTTATCAATAATACCGACAGAAAATTCTGTTGGTAATGCCGACAGAAAATTCTGTTGGTAATTTTTGATAGAAAATTATGTTATATTACTGAGAAAAAATTTTGTCGGTATTACATACAGAAATTATAAAAAAATAAAATTTTTGTTAGTTTATTTTTATAATTAAAATTTTAAAATCAAATTTACCTAAATTTTTTTAAAAAATAAAAAAATATATCCTAAAAAAAATCTAACACCCTAAAATATTTCTATTTACCAAAATTTTTTTAAAAATATAAAAAAATTAAAATTTCCTAAAACATATTCTATTTAATTAAAAAATTGAAAAAAATTATTTTTAAATTATTTTTATTCTAAAATTTATCAAAATAAATAAATTTTTGCTATTTTTTAAAAAAAATCATAAAATACCCTAAAATATTTTTATTTACCAAAAAATTTCTAAAATATAATAAAAAATTTTAAATTTTCTTAAAACATATTGTTTTTAAATAGATAAATTTAAAAAAATAATTTTTTTATAATTTTTATTTTGAAATTTATAAAAATAAATTAATTTTTTCTAAATTTTTTAAAAAATAAGAAAAATATTTAAAAAAAATCTAACACTTTAAATAAATTTCTAAATACAAAAATATTTCTAAATATGTTATTAAAATTTTAAAAATCTCTAAAATAATATTATAATTAATTAAAATAACCTTAAAAATCAAACAATACACAACCAAAATATAAATAATCAACTTAAACTACAATACTCACAAAACAAAACAAAATATCAAATTCATTAAATTAAAAAATTAAAAAAAAAAGTAACATATATTACAAAATTATCAAAAAATAAAAAATAAAATAAAAATAAATACATTATTATTCTTCTTCATCTTCTTCTTCTTCTTCTTCTTCTTATTATTCTTCTTCTTCTTCTTCTTTCTTCTTTCTTCTTTTTCTTCTTTTACAAGCAAAAAAAGAGACAGAAAGAGACAAATAGAGAGAGAAAAAAATAAAAAAAAATGAGAAAAAATCAGCAGAAATAGAAGATGAGAGAAAAAATATTTTTATAGAAAAATTATAGAGAGAATTAAGTGTCTGTCGGTAAATTTACCGATAAAAAAAATATATTATCGGTATTACCTGCAGAAAATATTTTTTATCGGTAATTTTACCTACAGAAAATATATTCTCTAGGTATTACTGATAGAAAATATTTTTTTCAATAAATTTACCAATAGAAAAATAATTTCTCTCAGTAAATGTCTCAAATAAAGACGGTAAAATTTCTACCTAACTAATTAGGCTGTGACTATTTATTTACAGAGAATAATTTTTTATCAAAAAATTATAGACAGAAAAAATATTTTATATGTATTATCTACAGAAAATATTTTTTGTCGGTAATTTTACCTACAGAAAATATGTTCTCTCAGTATTACTGACAAAAAATAGTTTCTCTCGGTGAATTTACCAACAAAAAAGTAATTTCTCTTGGTAAATGTCTTAAATAATGATAGTAAAATTTTTGCCCAATTAATTAAGTTGTGACTATTTATTTACTGAGAATAATTTTCTGTCAATAAATTTACTGGCAGAAAAAATATTATATCGGTATTACCTACAGAAAATATTTTCTATCTGTAATTTTACCTACAGAAAATATATTCTCTCGGTATTACCTACAAAAAATAGTTCCTCTCGGTAAATTTACCGACAAAATAATTTCTCTCGATAAATATCTCAAATAATGGTGGTAAAATTTTTGCATAACTAATTAGATTATGACTTTTTATTTATCGAGAGAATAATTTTCTTTCAAAAAATTACCGACAGAAAAAATATTCTGTGGGTATTACCTACAGAAAATATTTTCTGTCGGTAATTTTACCTATAGAAAATATGTTCTCTCGGTATTACCGACAGAAAATACTTTCTCTTGGTAATTTTATGGACAAAAAGTACTTTCTCTCGGTAATTTTACCTACAGAAAATATATTATATCTGTATTACCTACAGAAAATATTTCTATCGGTATTGACTATAGAAAATATATTCTGTCGGTATTACCTACAGAAAATATATTCTGTTAGTATTTTTACCTATAAAAAAATTTTTTATCGGTAAATTCTGTCGGTAATTATTGGCGCTATTTTCCGGTGTCATTATTGTCGATAAAATATTTATCGGTAATTTTTTTATCAGTATTCCATTAGTAATCTGTCGGTGTATTTTTTAATTATTTCTCTCGATATTCTGTTGGTATTGTCAACAAAAAATTTTCTGTTGGTAAATTTCTATCGATAATTCGATACATTCTTATAGTGAAATATAACCATGCTTTTCTGCTAAAATCATCAATAAAAGTAAATAAAGTATTTGTCACCTCCACATAGCATAAGTCTGAATGCATAAGCTCTAGTGGTCTTTTGGCTCTCCATGCATGCTTTATAGGAAATGGATCTTTGTGCTTCTTTTCCAAAACACAATGCTCACAGAGATGTTTAGGAACTTTAACAGTTGGCAAACCTGAAACCCACTCTTTATTTACAAGAAATTTGATGCTCCTAAAATTAAAATTCCCGAGCTGCATATGCCATAGCCAATTATCATCAACAATCATATAATTACAGTAGAAGGCATTACTATAGTTTATGTGTTGAAAATAGACGATTAGTTGACATCTTCATCTTCAGTATCGTTTCTTTCTTTGCATCACTTACAGTACACCTATGCTTGTTGAAACATAAGTCATAGCCTTTTTTCTGCTAGTTTCTAATACTTATTTTGATAAATAGTAGGAGCATAGTAAACTTCAAAAATATAATCCAAAGGCCCACTCTTTATTTTGATAGCAATTCTTCCTTTTCCTATAACTAGAATATGATAGGTGTCGCTAAATTTCAAAGAATAATGAAAAGATTTATCTAACTCGAAGAAGACTTCCTTGTTTCTACTTAGATGATTACTGAAACATGAGTCTAATAACCATTAGCAATTTTTATTACTACCAGTTTCATGAGTAATCAACAATAAGGTTTCTGCACCATCATTCTGAGTTACCCAAATACGATTATCTTTGTGTTATGATCGTTTAACACAATATTCTCCACTATAATGATCATATTTTTGCAATTATGACATTAAATGTGTGACTTGCACTTAGATTAATAGTGAATGTGCCTTTTGCATTTATAACATTGAATATTGGTTTTACCTTGTTGGGATTCACCTTCTTTTACTCTTTGTCTGAAAGTAGTTTTAAAATTTTTGCTCTATTGCTTCTGCAATTAGAATATTTTTTATTATGCTCCGAGCTAGATGTCTTCTCATCATTCTTTAAATTCACTTGAGCTTCAATGCTTGTTCTATTGTGCTTAGTGACCTTTCATTCATCCACATCTCACATGACTCCAATGAAGTTTGTATATCATTAAGAATTATGGTATCCAAGTTTTTGGACTCTTCAATGGCTTTTACTACATAATCAAATTGACTGGACAACGTACATAAGATCTTCTCCATAATATCTCTCTCTTTTATTTCATCACCATTATTCTTCATTTCGTTAACTAGTTTCTCTATTCTTGAGAAATAGTCATGAATACTTGAATCTTTTACTTGCTCCATCAGTTTGAATCGTCTTTTTAATCATTGCAGTCTTATTCGTTTGACTGGATCTGCACCTTTATATGTTTTGAGCAAAACACTCCAAGTCACCTTTGTTGTTTTTGAGTTAATATTTTTTTCAAGACTAATAACTCCATAGACTGACAGATTAAAAATAAAGTTTTCTCGTTTAATAAACGATCACAATTCAATTGTTATAATTTTTCAGCTGATGAATTTTTCTTTTCAACAATATCTTTTTTTAAAATTTCATCATAACCATTGTTTTTTAAGCATAGCTCCATTAAATGCTTCCATATCGTAAAATTAATTTTTCCATTAAAATTGAAAATTATTAATTGCACTTATTAAATTTGAACTCCTACCATAAAAGTTGAAGACATCTCAATCCAAACCTTAGCTCTGATATTAGATGTTGGAAATAAAATTAAAATTTTTAATTGCCTAAAATAAAGCAAATTTGATAACAAGCCCTCAAAATTTTATTAACTAATAAATCACAAATTATAAAATTTAGAAATAAAAATTTCACATCCTAAATACATTATGCATTAACTTATTAAAGCTAACCCTTAAAAAAAAAACAATACCCTTAAAAAAACAATCTCCATCTCTCTTTTTTTAATCTCTTATAACCATTACTAACATAAATGGCCTAAGGCCATATATATATCATATAACAAAGCCGGTTTATGTGAGAAGCCAAATCAAAGTTGGCTACTAATTGCCAACTAATTATGAGTTGATAAATAGACCAACTCATAATGAGTTAGTAATAAGCCAACTCATTATGAGTTGGTAAGCTTGACCTTTTTTTTTTATTTCAACAAATCAAGTTTATCACCTAACAAATGGTTTTATGAAAGTGTAAATATATATGGAAGAAAAAAAATGAAAGTGTAAATATATATTGGTTATTGGGTGGTTTAAAAATGATGTTAAAATTGACAAAAAAAAAAAATAACCAGCAAAAGTAAAAGAGAGCCAAGGTTCGCTTTTATGGGTATGGGTGGAGAAAATAAGGCCAAAAAGCAATGAATAACAGCCCTTATCCAAGCTATCATCAAAATAACAAAAAAAAAAAAAAATCCTTTTCCCCTCCATTTTTTTTTCTGGTTTATATGTACCTGCTGCTTCAAATGACATCAACTTGGCTTGAATCCATCGCAGCCACTGAAAATTCATCAATGACTACAATTTTCATGATTGATCTTCGATTTTTGATCTGCGGAGGCTGGCCTTTGATTTTGATACTCGCCGATAACTTTGCTCCTATAAGAGACTCTTCATCTTTGAGTTTGTTGAAAATGTGGGTAAAAGAAAAGAATAAAAACAAGAAGAGGCTAAGGCTTTCATGGCTCTCTCAAACAATTTTTTTTTTATTTTTTTAAATAAAGAATATATCTTTATCGCTGTGAAGAAAACGAGAGTGAAAATATAATGTAAATAAGTGATTTTATGCAAACCAAATACTGTGAATTCACACGTTATGTAAAAAGGTGAATTAGTTAAGTAAATAATCAAATTGAAGGTATTCAATCTTTGAAAGAAATTTTGAACATAAATTTTCAATTTTTGTGGTTGTAATTGAAAATTATATATATAATCATTCTTATTATTAATTTTAAATTTTTTTATAACTAATTGAATTATTAGGTACATTGTTTTGGTATGACTGAAAATACTATAGTTAAATTTAAATTTATAATTACAATTTCGAAATACTGTAATAAGAGTAATATGTTACTTTGTTGTGAATGATTAATCTTTATAATCAACTAATTTAATCAAATTATATAGAGATGAAAAATTAAGTTTTGTCACTCGTAAAAAGTTTTAGTTATAATTTTATTTACTGTAGCTGAGAGTACTATATGTTATATTTGTTTTAGTGGATCATTTATACATTAATTAGATTCTTTTATTTAAATTGGAAAATTAAAAATTTAGCCTCAATGGAATTTTAAAAACCCTGCTTTTAAATAGTTTCACTTTTATCATTGTACTACACAATTTATTGATTTTAGGGGAGATTTAATTAAGCGAAAGGCAACAAAATGCATAAAATATCGATATATAACGCAATTTATGGATGGGCTAATAACCAATTAATTAAAGATCATTAATTGAAAAAAGTAATACAATAATTTATTAACTAATTATAAAATATTGCCCTTGTGCATTAATTAAAAAAATGTCATACGATCAATTTGATTAATGATTACATATAGCAGCTCTCAGCCCCCAACATCATTCTATTAAGTCAAATAGTATAAAATGATGATTTTCAATATATAAAAATATATCCCAAATTCAAACAAATAAATACAATGTATGCACTAAAAGTAAAATATATAATTCCCAGAAAAAATAAATAAATATAAGAAAAATATTATTGTTAATTATTTTAGATATGTCCAAGCAGCAAGAATGTCAACGAGGAGATGCACCAAATTAGGATGCATGGGATAAGAATTAGGTTCCCATAATAAGTGTTAAAATGTGACATGTTATATACGCAACCATTTGATTAATTTGGTTTGCGAAGTAGGTAAGAATATAATTTATGAACCCTTTAATGGGGTCGACTCTTTCCATTTTTTTTAATTTAATTTCCCTTGACAATGAGAGTTGATTATTTTATTTAAAAAAATAATTGTTTTGATTGCCTTAGTATGTCATAAAATTATTATTATTATTATTATTATTATGAATTGGAGCCTAAATCTATTTTTTAATATAAAAATATTATCATTAAAATATACGTACAAGCGGTTGTTAGAATTAATTTATTATTGTTAAAATTAATCCTCTAATTAATCATAAATGTGGGCTAAATATATTTAAATATTAAATATGTATTGCAGTCAAATTAAGATAGTCAAATTAAAGTTTTGATCAAATTAGGATTGTTGACTATTGAGGTGTCCCACTCGTAATAGAATTATAAGTGTAGAGACCATTAAGTAATTTCTATTTTGTTGAAGGACCAAAATAGAAATTAATCAATTTATTCAGTTATAAATAAGGGGTCGTGGTCTCCTGAGGAACATAACAATTTTAGAGAATATTACGTTCCTTGAGTATTGCTTCCGCTAAACCTAAAGTATGTATCTCCTGGAAGGCGACAAACCTCAGAATCGTCTTCAGCATCAAAATACGATGATGTCAGGTACGCAATTTTGCCATTTGCAATTTAATTTGAATAATCTAGTGATCTATGTATGTTTTAGGTTTTAGGGGAATTAGATTTTCTCTCCCTAACAATTGGTATCAGAGCCCTATGCTAGGTTGCTATGTTTTCGGATTAAATTACCGTGTTTGTCTGATGATTCTAGAATTTAATCGGAATTCGGTTTATCTGATTATTGTGTTTCTCTGGAGTCAATTCGGAATTATCTTTGGTTTGATTTGGTTTGGGTTAATTAATTATTTAATTAATTAATTATGTAATTAATTAATTAAAAAAAATTCGAAACTGTTCTTTGAAGAACAGTTTCTTGAATGGTGAATTTCTTGAATTGGGGTTTTTGATTTGGGTGATGTTTGATCGGAGTTGGGTCCGTCAGTGGCATTAGGAGGGTTAATACCCACTTTTTGGTGGTCACCGACGAGAGATTAAGGGACTGAGGGTGGCGGTTGAGGGCTGTTGACGTTCCGTTTTTGATTTTTCAGTTCGCGATTCGTCATGCATTTTTCCGGCAGATTCATCCCGTTCGTCGTTGATTGAGGTGGCCAGAGGTGGGGCGAAGGTCAGGCACCTATTCTGAGGTCACCGTTAGGCGTTGACGGCGGCGGATGGCGTTGGGCAAGCCCTGAGAAGCGGCGGTGGCGTTTAGGGCGTTCTGGAGAATCAGGTGAGGAAAAGGATGGCAAATTGCCATCTGGTCCTCGTGCTTTTTCGGTCTTAGTCCCTGAAGAATTTTTTGTGGTTCGTTTTGTTCCTTCCCAAAACGCAGTAGTTTTGGCAAAAGTGCAGTGTTTTGTTTTTTTTTCAGTGGATTTCTGGGCTTCTCTGCTGGGCTTGGGCTTCTGGTTGTTCAATTTCCTTTTAATCCTCCAATTTTCTAAACAATCCGATATTGAACCTCAAAATTTCTACTAATCATCTTTTCACCCCAAAACTTTAAATTTATTTTAATTTAGCCCGAAATTTCTTAGTAAATTCAATTTAGCCCTAAAATTTCTGGTTTTATTATTTTTTATCCAGAATTTAATTTATTGATTATTTTGGCCCAATTTTATAATTTAGTCATTAAATTAGGTTTATTAGTGACTAAATTATTTTTCCGAGGGGGGGGGAATTATTTGGTGTTTAAAAAAAATTGCAATTTTTGATTGTAATTTAAATTTTAATTTTATTAAATTGAGTTCGAATTTTGGAATTCTAGTCCTGATTGTGTCTAATATTTTTAGAATAAATTGGGTGAAGCAATATGTCGCCAAAGTGACCTCTATTGTGTAAATTAATTTATTTTGGGTATTAGACAAGTGTGTTAAAATTCGTTGCGGGTAGTATATAGGCCCAAAGGAAGGTTGCTATTTGGCTGAATTGAGAATGTATTGCGGTGATAAATATGTGATAATTATTATATTTTCATTCATGTAGATAATAAATCGGCCCAAAAGAAAGTTTATTATTTGACAGGATTGAATTGTCAATATTTGATTGCTGCGTTGAGATACCAATTACAGTTAATATTTTATGTCCAAAGATGAGAATATCAATGTTGTGCCCGGTATCTTGTTTCCAATATTTGAACTCTACTTCTGTGTTTTGTTTCATTTTGTGGATAGTGAGCTTATGTCATTTATTTATTATTTTATTTATTTTCTCTGAATACAGCTAGCATGCCGTATAATCCTAACACTGTCCCTATGCTTGGGGGGGTCAAATTTTAGTTCATGGAATTCAAGCATGATGATATATCTGGGTTGTATGGACTTAGACCTTGCGTTCAGGTTGGACAAACCTGCTCCTCCTACTGAAGTGAGCACGGATGCTCAGAGGGTTCAGTATGAGAAGTGGAAGCATTCTAACCGCTTAGGTCTTATGATCATGCAACATGGAATCCCAGAGCATGTTCGAGGAGCCATTTCTGCTGAGAAAAGTAATGCTAAAAAATATCTTGCTGAGCTAGAGAAGGTCTATGTCAAAAATGACAAGGCTGAAGTGGGGACGCTTTTAGCAAATCTCACCTCCATAAGGTATGCTGGCAACGGTAGTGTTCGGGAGCATATACTGAGCATGTCCCAAATAGCCAAGAGGCTAAAGGTCCTGGATTTGGTTTTACCAGATGACCTGTTAGTCCATCTAGCTTTGAATTCTCTTCCATCGCAGTATGGGCAGATCAGGACTTCATATAACTGCCAGCCGAGCAAATGGACTCTTAACTAGCTCATTGTATGGATGAGGAGGAAAAGATGTTGGCTACTAAGAGAGAGAGTGCTCATCTGGTCTCTTCAGCAAATAAGGGCAAGAACAAGAAAAGAAAGAAGACTGCTGATAAAGGTCATGTGCAAAAGAAGCCTAAGGAATTAAAATGCTTCTTCTGCAGTAAGTCTGGACACTTAAAGAAGGACTGTCCCAAATATGCCACATGGCGTGCCAAGAAGGGTAAGTACCTTGTTTTAGTCTGTTCTGAAGTTAATTTAACTTTAGCTCCTAGAAACACTTATTGGATGGATTCTGGTGCTAGCGCTCACATAAGTGTTTCATTGCAGGGTTGCCTGAGCTACCGAAAGCCAACTGACGGTGAAAGATAAGTCTATGTGGGAAATGGCAATCCGGTGGAAGTGGAGGCAATTGGGCATGTTAGATTGTGTTTAAGAACTGGATGTTTTTTGGATCTTATAGATACTTTTGTTATTCCGACATTTAGACGGAATTTAATTTCTGTTTCTTATTTGGACAAATCTGGTTTTACTTGTTCATTTGGAGACAGTTCATTTACTTTATCTATAGATTCAAAAAATTTTGGTACTGGCTTCTTAAATGCATGTGATAATCTATATATGTTGGATATTAATGATTCTTATAATGAAATCTTGCAAGTTAGTACTATAGATACCAAAAGGAAGCTAAATATAAATAATTCAGCTGAACTTTGGCACAGACGTTTGGGTCGCATATCCAAATCTAGAATAGAATGTCTTGTGATAGATGGTATCCTAAACACACTTGATTACACATATTTGGACTCCTATGTTGAGTGTATTAAAGGTAAACAGACTAAACAAAAGAGACTAGGTGCCAACAGATCATCGAACGTCTTAGAATTGATACATACAGATATCTGCGGTCCATTCCCTACAGCAACAATGAATGGCCAAAGATACTTTATATCATTCATAGACGATTACTCACGTTATGGGTACCTATATCTCATTCATGAGAAATCTGAGTCTCTGGACGTTTTCAAATCTTATAAGGCCGAAGTTGAAAACTAACTCTGAAAGAAGATTAAATCTGTTAGATCTGACCGTGGAGGTGAGTACTATGGCAGATATGATGGTTCAGGTGAACAACGTCCAGGGCCATTTGCTATTTTCCTACAGGACTGTGGTATAGTCCCTCAATACACAATGCCTGGTACACCCAGCATGAATGATGTATCTGAGAGACGTAACAAGACTCTTATGGATATGGTTAGAAGTATGATTAGTCATTCTTCTTTACCTGAGTCTCTGTGGGGAGAAGCATTAAAGACAGTAGTATATCTTCTTAACAGAGTACCAACTAAAGCAGCTGTAAAGACACCGTATAAGCTTTGGATTGGACGCAAGCCCAGTTTAAAGCACCTTCATGTTTGGGGATGTCCTGCTGAGGTTAGGCCTTATAGGCCTAATGAGACAAAATTGGACTCCAAAACTGTTAGTAGCTACTTTGTTGGTTATTCTGAGCGATCTCGGGGTTTTAAGTTTTATAATCCTACTTCCAAATCTATTTTTGAGACGGGAATTGCAACATTCTTTGATGATGTTGAGTTTGGGGGGAGAAATAAGGTTAGAAACATTGTCCTTGAGGAGGGATCGAGTCAGGACGACTCAGTGTTGATTCCTATTGTTACTCCTGGGACTGTTCAGGTTCCTAGACTTGTTAATATTCCAGAAGCAATTCCGGATCCAATACAAGACAATGTTGATCAGCTTCCCCATCAGGATGAAGAAGTTGTTCTTCCTCAACTATAAGCTCAACAACCTCAAGAATTTGAGCCAGAACCTGTGCCTTTAAGGAGGTCCACTAGAGAGAGAAGAAATGTTATTCCAGATGATTATGTAGTATATCTTCAGGAACATGAGGACACTGTAGACATGGTGGAAGATGATCCAATCAGCTTTCATCATGTCATGCAGGATCCTAACTCTCACAAGTGGATTGAGGCAATGAGCGAAGAATATAAATCTATGCAAGACAATCAAGTTTGGGATCTTATCCCGTTACCTGAAGGAAAGAAACCTATTGGTTGCAAATGGATATTTAAGACCAAGAGGGATTCTAATGGTAATGTGGAAAGATATAAGGCTCGTCTTGTAGCTAAAGGCTTCACTCAGAAAGAAGGGATTGACTATAAAGAGACCTTCTCTCCGGTTTCATCGAAGGACTCTTTTAGGACAATCATGGCTCTAGTTGCACATTTTGATCTTGAGTTACATCAAATGGATCTCAATAGAGACATTGATGAATCCATCTATATGGTGCAGCCAGAAAACTTTGTGTCTGGAGACCCAAAGCGACTGGTATGCAGATTAAAGAAATCTATTTATGGACTCAAGCAAGCTTCTCGTCAGTGGTACTTCAAGTTCCATGAAGTAGTTGTCTCTTTCGATTTTGAGACAAATGCTGTGGAAGATTGTGTGTATCACAAGTTCAGTGGGAGTATGTTTATCTTTTTTGTCTTATATGTGGATGACATATTGCTTGCTACTAACTGTAAGGACTTGCTACACGAGACCAAATTCTTTCTCTCAAAACACTTTGAGATGAAAAATTTTGGTGAAGCTTCTTTTGTATTAGGGATTCAAATACATCGAGACCGTACTTGAGGTATTCTTGGATTATCACAAAAGGGCTATATTGAGAAAGTGCTCAAGAGATTTAGTATGCACAACAGTAGACCAATTGATACCCCAGTTGCTAAAGGAGATAAATTCAGTCTTGATCAGTGTCCAAAGGGTGAACTTGAGATTCAGGAGATGCAGAAGATTCCTTATGCGTCAGCAGTTGGGAGTCTGATGTATGCTCAAGTTTACACTCATCCAGATATTTCATTCATAGTTGACATGTTAGGGCGATATCTCAGCAATCCATGAATGGATCATTGGAAAGCAACCAAAAGAGTCTTGAGATATCTTCAGAGAACGAAGGGACATATGCTCACATACAGGAGATCAGATAAGCTTGAGATCATTGGGAATGCTGATTCTGATTTTGCGGGATGCCAAGACAGTCAAAAATCCACTTCAGGCTACATATATCTCTTGGCTGGTGGTGCTATTTCTTGGAAGAGTGTGAAACAAACTCTAGTAGCTACCTCCACCATGGAAGCAGAATTTGTAGCAAGCTACGAGGCATCCAATCAGGCTATCTGGCTGAGGAACTTTGTCACAGGGCTGCGCATTGTGAGTGGCATTGAAAGGCCATTAAAGTTATACTGTGATAATAACTCAGCAGTTTTATTCTCCAACAACAACAGAAGCTCTTCTCGATCAAGACACATTGGAATAAAGTTTCTGGCTATGAGGGAGAGAGTACAGAGTTGACAGATATCCATAGAGCATATTGGAAAGAACTCCATGATTGCGGATCCGCTCACTAAGGCAGTAATACCGAAGGTTTTTCCTGAGCACACTACTCATATGGGTGTCACATTATTTGAGACTGATTAGTTTCAGTGGGAGTTTGTTCATTATGGTTACATTATATTTGTGTATGCTATGTTTTGTAATGGATATATTTTGTTATGAACACTCAGTTTCTGCAGAAAATAAAGTATTTATTTTGTTCTCTATTACACTCTGTATTATTATTGATTGATCTCACTAAAGTGTGACCAGTTGGAAACAGGCATGATTAGATCACATTACATGTAGTTTTCATGCTGCACTCCTATTATTGATCTATGTCATTTGAGAGTATTGGTAATGTGATTGATGGTGGTTTGAGTCACGATGAATGTGGCGACTGGCCCTTCAGTCCTTTATCGATATAATCAATGGACGAGATTGTTTGAGGCACCTTTAGTATGACTGCTTTTATGAGCTTATTGAGGTATATACATTTATATTTAATATATGTTAGCCCAAGTGAGAGATTGTTAGAATTAATTTATTATTGTTAAAATTAATCCTCTAATTAATCATAAGTGTGGGCTAAATATATTTAAATATTAAATGTGTATTGCAGTCAAATTAAGATAGTCAAATTAAAGTTTTGATCAAATTAGGATTGTTGACTATTGAGGTGTCCCACTCGTAATAGAATTATAAGTGTAGAGACCATTAAGTAATTTCTATTTTGTTGAAGGACCAAAATAGAAATTAATCAATTTATTCAGTTATAAATAAGGGGTCGTGGTCTCCGGGGAAACATAACAATTTTAGAGAACATTACGTTCCTTCAGTATTGTTTCTGCTAAACCTAAAGTGTGTATCCCCTGGAAGGCGACAAACCCCAGAATCATCTTCAGCATCAACATATGATGATGTCAAGTACGCAATTCTGCCCTTTGCAATTTAATTTGAATAATCTAGTGATCTATGTATGTTTTAAGTTTTAGGGAAATTAGATTTTCTCTCCCTAACAGTGGTTTGCCATGTATGTTATTTATGAAACTGAGTAGACTCTTTCCATTTCTTTTTCTTTTTCTTTGACAATGAGAGATAGCTAATAATATGAAAAAAAATTTAGATAGACTTTGCATTCCATGTTTATTAGTATTATTATCATTGAACTTCTGACGGTAGTCAGACATGCATGTTATTTGTAGATTAGTTAAGGATCACATTTTACTTATGAAATGATGGAGGGAAGAAACTTTTTATGGAAATGAACTCTAAAAAATTTCCCTCCACTCATGGAAAAAACATTATTATAAAATTTCTTTTCTTTTTTTCTTTGTCCACTAATTAGAAATTCATGTTTCTTTTTTGCATTTTTCTAATGATATGATAGAATGAGTGTATCTAATAATTATGTGTTTATTTATTTATTTTATAAAAATAAATAAAAAATGATCACATATAAAAGCGTCAAAATATATTATAATACGAGAACATAATATGTAAAATATATTAAATTAATATATTAAGATTAATATTTAATGAATTAGTATTATAGACATGTTAATCCGTTCATGTCACGATTTTAAATAAATCGTATATCGGGTTGACATGAGAACTTACTATAACATGTTCAACTAAAACAACGTAGTTTAATACAATTTAAAATTATGTCATTTTATTATTATTTGCTCCAAAAAATAAAAATAAGTCTTATATATTTATTATATTATTATAATTCTATTATTGTATAATATATTATTATTTTATTTAGAAATAATTTATTTAAAATTTTAATTATTCTTATTCAAAATTTATTAATTTCATCTAATTATTAAATTATTTTAATTATTCTATTAATTTAATTATTAACTAATTTAAATTTAATTATTTACGAATTTTAGAAATCATTTTCTAAATCAAATGCTAAAAATTGAATAATAAAATTGTTTATATTTTATACTATCAAATAACTTTCCATAATTTAGAATTTAGAATAGAATTTATAAAAGAAAATAAAATAGAAAATAAAACAAAATTTTCAAAAAACTTTGTTACAAAATTTGTATTGGCAATTATATATTATTTTCTTAACTTTTTTTATTATTAAATTTTAATACTAAAATATAATACACACTCATTATTAATTTCATATTAATTATGTTCTATATTTTATTTTTATGTATTTTTAACAAAATTTTTAATATATTTATATTTTAAAATGATTTTAATCATAAATTTATTATATGAATAATTTTTCAATTGATTATTTAAGAATACAAAATTATTTTAAATTAAAAATATTATATAGGTTAAATGAGTCGTGTCGGATTGTATATCCCACACATAACATATTTAAGTAAATATGTTATACATATTATAATCATGTAGCCTTAATCATATAATTAGAATGGGTCAACCCAGCACAAACATAACCCATTAGTCCTTTTTGACACTCATACACGCGGTAAAAGTTAAAGAAATAACTAATTTAATTGTTATTAATCTATTTAGTCTAAAAATTTCTAAATAAATAAACATAAAAAGAGAAATTTTCTACTAAAATTTTATTAAATTTAGAAAAATTATCAACACCTTCTAAAAACATATAATTTATTTGATCTAGAGTTTTAAAAACCTCAATTACATATAAGAAAATCGTTAAAAAAATAACATACTACCAAAAGAATATATAAATGCATAATGAAAATATTTAACAAAATAGATAAAATATTAAAATGACATCTCACTCTAAATATTTATATATGTCAAAAGTTACTAAAAAGGAGAAAATGTATTTTTGAAGGCCAATTCATTGAAATTTGACTAAAAATAATGGATCTTGCCGTAAAGTAATGACTCTGACTTGTTGACTTATTTTCCAGTGGACTAAGCTTAACAATTTTAATTTTTTACCATAATTACAAAATTGTCACTATAATAGTTTTTTTTTATTTATTAAATTGCTCTATAAAAACTAAAGTTGTTTATTCCATACTACATGATTAATATAAACAAATAAAATATAAAATCCTACAAATATTAAATCACGTTATGCATTAACAAAAATAGTGAATCTTTTTTAAATATCTTTTTATCTACGGTAATCTTAGTTACGGTAAAAAAAGTAATTGACTTGATCTAACATCAGTAAACCACATACTCTATTCAATCACCATATTATGCCACAACTATACTAAATTTTATATCTTTAAATGGGTTATAGTGTAATATTATAAATATCTAATTTACTATTTTCATGAAAATTTTTAACATTAATCTCATATAGGGATTAACAATAATTTTCAACGTTTGAGAATAAATATACTTTAAAAAAATCTTATTAAAGAGAATAAAAATAACAATAAATACAAATGAATAATGCTATCAATATATTATGAATTTGCAAATAGCATATTTTATTTATCAAACAAACAAAAATTTTAAAAAAGTGAAACAATAGGACTACTATCAACTTAGAGTGGAATCTTCAACTAGGCCCAATAGCACAGACTGGATGGAAAATATTTCTCTGGCCTGTTTCTCCAAAAAGAAGCCCAACACTCCTTTTACTCCTCCACATTGCGAGATGGAAGTGAATGTATCCAATTCAAACATTCACTTCCTTTTTTCTTTACTGTGATAGGCACAATTTAAATGTCAGATGTGACCGCAAGAGGAAATCTATAAACAAAGCCAAGACAAACCTAAAACGCAAACCTATGGAGAATAAGAGAAAAAAAGTCACATTGTAATGTATCTAAAGATACTCTTCCCTTTATAGATCTAGGGGAAAACTCCATTATTGATACTGATATAAAAAACGTGAATTGGGCTAGTCATGGTTGTAGCGCCTCTAGTTGAGTGAATGATATAGTTATCAAGCTGGCTGAGGATAGCCCTTGATCTATTGCATCTGAAGCCAATAGCACTTGGAAGATTGGATTGCAACTGGAGCTCTTTGAAAGGAAGGATAAGGTAAGCTATGCACAAAATTGGAAAAGATGATTTGGAATAAAGTATCAATGTATGGTAAGCAAGCCTCAAAATGAATATCTTCTTTTGAAATACAAGGGCAATGGATGCTAGGGTTAAAAAATGGCATTGAAAAAATAGGTAGCTAGAAAAAAAGTAGACATGATGGAAATTGTGGAAACAAAAACTAAATTAGATCGATTAAAGGTTAATGAGATATCATATGAGGAAAAAGGGAGGGCAATTTTGCATTGGTTGATTGTCACAATATCTTAGCTGTGATTATTGTGTCATGGGCAAAAAATAATTTTGACTGTATGTTTAAAGCTTTTGATAAGAACCGGATCACTCTAAAGGGGTGCTAGAAACAACCACAATTTGCTTGCTCAATTGTTGTAGTTTATGGTCCTTTTACAATGCATGAAAAGAATGTTGGGTGGGATGAAATTTCTAATTTAAAATCAAGCTTTCCAATTCCATGGTTAATGATGGGTGACTTCAGCGAGGTTTTGTCTAACAATGACAGGAGCTTAAGAAATATCTCTTTCCTAGATGCTGCAAGTTGCTGCATTTTATCATTCTTCGTTATAAACTTACCACTTTTTTTGGAAAAAGAATTTACTTGGAGGAATCAATTAATAGCTAGCAGAATCGATAGAATTATGGTTATTCAAGTCTAGTTAACTAAATTCCCTTCATGAAGCTATGAGGTCTAAACTGAGGCTATCTGATCACAATCCTCTATTGTGTTGAAAAAAATTGGATTTTGGTCCCAAACCATTAAAATTCTTGGTTCTCTTTCCCTGGTTTCAGTGATTTAATACAATGCAAAATTGGAGCTAGGAGCTCGATTATGTGTTGACATCTAATTTGTCTCTAATAATAAAAAATAAAAAAATTAATATGTTGACAAGTAAATGGTACAAGGAGGCCTTTGGTATCATTGATGAAAAAGATAACTTTTCTTGATAATCAAATGGACTAAATTGACTTATCGCTTGAATCATACCCTAGGGAAGCAGAACTATTGAAACAAAAGAGACAGATTTAGATGGAGTTATGAGCTAAATACAAATAAGAAGAAAGCTATTAAAGACAGAAATCAAGGATTAAGTGGGTTAAGGAGCACGATCGAAATAACTGTTTCTTCCATACTGCAGCAACTATAAGGAAAAAACATAGCAATATTTGTTTTGAGGTTAAATGGTAGTTTAATTTATGACTTAATTGAGATTAAGAAGGAGGTGTTATCTTTCTATAAATGAGTGTTTTTTGAATCAAATCTTAGCAAAGAACCTATATTTCAGGCAAGTTAGACTAGGCAAAACATTGGAGCTGGAGAGGGCTTTTACTAAAGACGAGGTTTTATAA
Source organism: Garcia nutans (assembly GCA_947685225.1). Lineage (NCBI taxonomy): Eukaryota > Viridiplantae > Streptophyta > Magnoliopsida > Malpighiales > Euphorbiaceae > Garcia > Garcia nutans. The sequence goes on from CANTUV010000041.1 coordinate 14,520,435, forward strand.
GCATTAAGTTGTGATGGTTCGAAATCACGAAGCTCTAATGGATATAATTTGGGATTTTATAAAAAAAAATTTGCAGCACTATATGGAAGTGGATTTTTGGGAGGTTTTGCTTTGATTTATGTGTCTAAGGATCTCTTCCTCCGGATATGGTTTATGGTTTAACAAACCATACGCATTAGTGAAGGTTTGTGCAATAATGTATATTGTATTATAAAATTGAATATCTTTGAATTATATATTAATGGTTATTAATTATGTACCACTAAGCTGTTTGGTTCAGTGTGGTTATGTGAATCACGCAGGAAAGAGAATAGCTAGTCAGAGAGATTCAGGTCGTGGTTGATATTGGGAGTTCTGTGTTACAAGACCAACAGTATCATCTGCATACATATATATTTATAGTTTTATGTATTTTAGATTATGTATATGACATCATAAATTTGTGTTTGTTCTAAAAATTTAGAACAATTATGTATATGTATATATGTATTAAATTATGATAACTAATGTTTTGAGTTATGAGAGTTGAATATATATTAATGAAATGGTGGTTTGGAGAATGGATGAAAATACTATTTTGGGAGTACTCAATTTTATGCAGATTGTGAATTTGACTATTTTAAAAATATTGAAATTATAGGTAAAATTTTAGCAAATTTTTTAAATATATTTTTAATTATAAATTTATAATTATTTTTAATTTTGAATTGAGAGGTTAATATTGATTATTAAGGTGACACTTTTATATTCTATATATATATTTTACATGTATCGGATATATATATTATATGTATATAGGGTATATAGTGTTATAATGATTAGGGCTTTTCTGTTGTGGTTCCATACGTTGATTGGGGCTTTTCTGTTGTGGTTCCATATGTTCACGGGTGTGTAGAAAATATTTACTTTTCAGGAGTGTTGCTATAATGGATTTATGTGATTCTTGGCCTCTCTTTATAGTCAAGCATCTGGGTTCTCAATTTTTTGGTGCTCATTTCACTGGGGTTGTTTTGTTCTGCATATTCATATGATTATGCTTTCTCAATGCTCATGATAATCTCTTTTCGAAATTCAGATTCTATTTTCTCCTGGCATATCTAGTCTTGAGTCGTGTTTTAGTATCTTATATTTTGAGTTTTATTTTTTGTGTTGCAGATGGCTTATGTATCTCTTTTGCTTACTTTGAGCCAAGTTTTTCACATGGATTACCGAGACACCAACTATAGCTGTATGGGGGTAAACCTAACAGTTTGGATAGTTTTACTTCAACAATTCATGTTTTTCCTTAATATCAATAAAACTTACTTCTTTATAAAAAAAAAATAATTTTAACCGGCGATAGTTGGAAACAAAAAAAGAAAGGAAAAAAAACATTAAAAAAGAAAAAAAAACTAATATTGAAAATAACTTTTTCATGATATATATAAAGGTTTTTACCATATGAGCACACACCTGCATTCTTAGTTTCGAAAAATTCTTATTTGTGTATATACCCAACCAATAAAAAATAAGTAAAATAGTGATTATAAGAAAAATGAATAATTTTATTAAACCCGGCCTAGATAAAGTCTTTCCCCTTAGTTTCTAATATTGTTAACGGACGAAAAAGGTAATTAAAGGATAATCTCAATTTAATTAATTAATTGAATTGTGTGATTTCCCAAAACTAAAAACAAAGAGAAAATATTGAGAGAACGCTCCATGACTAATTACCATTTTACATGAGAATTACAGCGACACCATTAGTTTATATATAGTACATATTACATTATGTGAAATTAGATGCATGAATAATAGCTAGTATAGTAATTTTATATTGAAAATTTGTTTTATTAAATTTTAAATATGGAATAATTATTATGTGAATAGAACTTTTAATAATTGTAATAATTATAGATAATATATTTTTTAAAATTTATAAAAAATAAAATTAAAAATTAAATATAGTTATTGACCAGATAATATGTATAGGTCCAAACCCAATCAAAACAGGGGGCACGAACTTGGCCCACATCTCCAATTTGCTGAAAACGAATTACCATTTGCAAAAGTCTGACAAATAGTATATCCAATCCTCAATTCGTAATTTAGCTTTCATGTCGACCTTCATTATTTGAATATTATGTATATCTCTCAATTTCAACTGATGGAGCCAAAGATTTTTAACATAGGTGAAATTTGAATATCTTGATAAAGTCGAGTTATTTTTCACATTGTTGTGCATGATTTTAACCCTTAGAAAGATAAGGCAAATATGTCAATCAGTTTTTTCATTGGTATCGACCCAACGGCTACTCATTATTTTTTCCTTGTACATGACTTGAATGTACTTAATTAATAGATATATAGGTCAACTATATACAACTAGCTAGCACAATTGTAATTAAATGGTGAAGGGACTATACATGACAAACCAAAATCTTAATTATAAAATTAATGATCTCAACTCCAATGCCATTGCCCTAATAGATTATCAAATAAAGCATGCTGACAATTATTTTTTTCTCCCACCAACTCCCATATATATACATGTGGGTGAGTGTGTAATCATGCAAAATATAAAAGGATTTGACTTTTCTATTCATAGCTAGAATGTGGCTTTCTTAATTTATATATAAAAAAAAGCGATTGACCTGACTTAATTTATGGGTAATTAAAAAAGAAATTAGGGGACTTAAAAAAAATTATTTTTCTTATAAATAAATGAATATGTTGAAATAGACATGAGAATAGCTAGAAAATATTTGCATAGAGTCAACGATCAAAGACGCCTTTCAAATGGAATAATGCATACAATGAATTAAAAGCAAAGGACAAAAGAGGGATCTTCACATGCCATACAATTTAGACCAGCTTGGCATCCCCCACCTGCAACTCCATTCCCATAATTATAAACTTTATATTATATATATTTATGTAACGCCTACCTAGCTACAAGTATATATGTATATATATACTGTACGGTCACTTTCTTTCTTATAATGTATTATTTGACTGAGATATGATGGGGTTGGTAGGGCACTTGTGCTTTAAAATATAACAAAACTACACCATACATGCTATGCTATCCACCAATTGCAAGTGCATGCAAAGTATATATTGCATATAATACTTCGGTTAGTTCTAGGGTCCGTCCCTTCGGTCAGTCAGTCAATCCTTCCTGCTCTGTCATCCTTAAGAGAAATCCTGTTTTAAGCCAAAAAGACGGAGTCTTCCGACATTTGTTAATCGTCTAAGCCTAAGCCACATTTAGCTTATACCTTATTTTAATTTTCACAAGAATTTTCAGTACATTTTTACGAAAAAATCTTAATTATTTTATTTAGATTAACATATTATTTAGACAGATTAGAAGAAGAGAATTTATATTAATAAAGTAATTTGAGATAGGTGGTTCGAGTGCAACCGGGGTTGATTGATCCAGCAATAGCAGGAGAGAGTAAGCATCGGATGGTTTTTCGCTGCTATCTCATCACTCATTAATTTCAATTTACATGTACTTAGTAAAAAAATTATTAAATTTTTTAATATTATATAAAATTATTTTAAATTTACTAAAATATCTTTCATTAATTTATTAATATTAAAATTATTATACTCTCATTTTATTAATTAACTCATTAATAATAATGATATAGATGAAAAAAAAGTCAATTAATTTTTTTTTGATTTCGTAAAGTAATAATTTTGGTGGGATCAATTTTTAAAAAAATTTGACAATTTTACATGACCAGACAGACGTAATAGTATTTATAAGAGTACATCTTTTTTATTTTTTAATTTTTTTTAAATTTAAGTAAAAGTTTTTATTTCCTACTACATAGTATAGTCAACGCTACTAGTTATTTATTATTATTTTTTTTTACAAACTTAACTTGATTGTAAATGCAAAAATCTGTATCAATTTGGGTCATTTAATAAGCTCAAAATTATAGAAGTTATGTAACAAAGCTCTTCCCAATTCCACAATATGTCGGTGCTTACGCTCAGTACACCCATTCTGTTCAGGTGTATAAGGACAGGAGACACACTGACTAATACCATTATCCTGTAGATATCGGGACATAGATTGAAATTCTCCACCCCAATCAGACTGAAAACTCTTAATACATGGTATCAGAGCCAAATTGTGGCCGATTTTTACGTTATTTCTGAAAGTTTCACTACCTCTGTTCTTTCTCGTGGCGTCTGTGGTTATGGCTACGGAACAGAGTTTGAGTTCTTCCACTTCTGGCTCGTCATCACCTGCATCAATGGTGTCCACGCCGGCCACTCTTTCCTCTTCTATGCAAATTCCAAATATCACGCCTTTTCTCACCACCAAATTAACCTCCTCCAATTACTTGTTATGGGAGGCGCAGCTTCTTCCTCTTTTGAATGGATATGGACTTGCAGGTCATATCGATGGGACAACAGCAAAACCATCACAGTTTGTGGAAGATGGTAGTATTAATCCTGACTATACACGATGGTTCAGTCAAGATCAAATAGTTAAAAGCTGGATTAATTGTTCGGTTAGTGAATCGATTGCACATCAAATAATCAGATGTTCGACGGCGAAGGATTCATGGGATAAGCTTGCAACAATTTATTCTACTGGAGCAAAATCACAAGTTGCGCAACTTCGAAAATAATTAAAGCATCTTTCCAGGGGTTCTGATTCTATTGATGCATATATAAAGAAAGCCCGCTTCTTAGCGGATCAATTAGAAGCTTTTCAAAGTCCTGTCTCTGAAGATGCTTTAATCTGTGATGTTTTGGAAGGTTTGGGCTCAGAATATAGACCTTTTACATGTGCTTTAGAAGCACGGAATGCTCCAATTTCGTTTGATGAACTTTATGCTCTTCTCTTGAGTGAAGAAACACAATTAGAACTTGATAATTTGAGTGTCTCGGCTGTTCCCCCTACTGCTCAATATGGAGCAGCTAATTCATCCAATGGCCGTGGTTATGGTGGACGTTCGCGTGGTGGACGTGGTGGCAGAGGAAGAGGCGGTCAAAATTTTGGCCGTGGTCCATCTGGAAGTAGCTCTGATACCATGTAGAAATTACACAGGCTTTGCGAGTGTTGGGCAAAATATATAGTGAACATATAAATGGGTTTGGAACCTCATCTCAACACAAAACCAATTGGCTTGTGTTAAGGCCCAATCTACACCACCTTATATGTCATTGTATTTTATTATACTTTTCAGATGTGGGATTCATTTATATTCTCCAACACTCTCCCTCAAGTGTAACTGGGCCTAGCCTAATTGTCACTTGCCAAATATGGATGGCAATATACTTTTTTTTAGGTCCATCACAAATTGCCTAGACCTATTTTCACTGAGGCTCTAGGTTAACAACGGAGTCCAGGATCATCTGGCGGTTAGTCCATTACCTGATTAGCTCTGATACCATGTAGAAGTTATAGGATCAAGATATTATTTTCATTTTTTTATTCAATCTGTAAAGATTACATACATATATATTAGTAGCTATTCTCCTAATCCTAATAGGATTATAATACAACATCTCTTGATTCCACAAGGATTATAATACAACAATTCTAATACAACTGTATAATCCTATTCCTTATCAAAAATCCCCTCGCCAATGAAATTAGTGAAATCTAAACATAAATTACTAACAAAACTATATATTCAATTTTGTTTTGGATGATATTCAAAATGAGTTCACATTGACTAAATCAATTCAAACGTTAAATTTTATTTACAATTGAAGTTTTTAGTGCAAACTGTTTAAAAATGAAATAAATTTTATAATGATTTGGTTCAAATATTAATTAAATAAAAGTATTAATTCTTCATTCCATGAATTTCAATAATCCTCTTTACACATTTAAAAAGAGTAATTAAATTCATAGAGAGTTCCTTCCCAATTATATGTTCTTGCTCAAACACAATTTTTCAATCTGAGATTTTCATTTAAGTACCAATTTGAATTTTTTATATTTAATTTAGGAATTAATGATGTCACATTTATTTATGTTCTAGGTCTTGTCCACATAATTACCATCAATTTTCATCTAAATATAACTTTATATATTTAGGTATCTAATAAACTTTAGATATTTAATTTTTTAATTTATTATATATTGAAATGGTCAATAATTAACTATTAAATTATCATTTAAATTAAAGAATAAGTTAAACATAAATTTTCATTTTATTAAAAATAAATAATATATAACAAAGTGCTTACTTTTCTTTCAAACTACTCATTCATGAATTATTTCATTTATTTCATACTATATAATTAATATGATACAACTCTTTTGCAGATGAAGGTGTCACCTCATGTTTTATATATAATTTGGAAGTTTTTTTCCATATAGAATTTAAAACTATTAAATTATTTTAATACAACAATAAATTTATCACCAAATATAACAAATTTATCCATTATCCATTTTGGTTTGCTATTTTCATCTGTAAATTAATTTAAAGGCAATAAATTAAATTAAGTCCAACAAACTAGTTTTAAGATATATATATATATATATATATATATATATGCACAGAGAGAGAGAGAGAGAGAGAGAGAGAGTCATGCACGTGCGAGGGAGGGTTGGGAGGGGGTGGTTGATACGTAGAATTGAAAGTTTCTAGCTAATTCAAGAGGGGAACTTAGACTTTGAAAATATAATATAGATTCTACTTTGCTTAGTCTTTTTTTATTTTATTTTTTTAAATTTGACTCTTTAATATTTTTTTAAAAAAATAATCCTCTTGTATTTCGCTGTAAATCTCTATAAATTATTTTCTATAATCATCATTCCAACTAAGAATCTTAGCTGAAATAGCAAAACAAATAGTCCAATATTAACAAACCAATATTATATTAATACGTATGACTTTTTAAAATAATAAAAATTATTTTTGTTTATTTTCTTTTTGCAACTATCTAATAATCTTAATCTCCTATCTCAATAAAAAAAATGGTTTTACTAAAACTTAGATGAATAGTGTACTTTTAGTTGAATAATAAAAATAAATTTAGCATTGGAGTAAAAAAAATTATGAGGCATATCATTAAAATATAATTGGTGCATGGCTATCAACTGATATTAAGCAAGGCAATTCACCATCTCATTCTGTTAATTGATGTCTGGTAGTTGCTATCAAAAGCCTACGGGCAATGGGACAAGAACATATGACGCCCACATACACCTACAGAGAAGCCAAGGGCACATGGAATTTTCAATTATATTTCAGTGGAATTACATTTTAAATTTATATCTATTTATATATAAAACTACATTTAAAAATATTTATAATTTCACCCTCAATTAGTGAAATGGGATGATAGGAGTCGATACGAAAAGTTTTGAGTTTGAGTTTTAGATATAGAACATCTTTATTCAGCTTTTTTAATGAAAAATAAATTTTAATTAATAGATTAAAAAATACATCTGTAAAGTACAAATAAAATTATATAATTTTAAAGTACACAAGATGTACATGACTACTAAAATTACTAGACATTTTTAAAATATTTCGATTCAAATAGTGAATAATGGTAACATGTCATAGCAATTTAATTTTCAGTATGACGCTCATTCTATTTGTCATTTGTTATTCTCTATATATGAGAAGGACGCCTCTATTAAAAAAGAAAAAATAACTTTCATTATAAAATAATAAACTTTTATTAGAGAATGACATATAATAATACTAAAACTCCATAATAAAAATTTAAAATATATTCAGTTTTATTCTAAAATATAAAGAAATATGAAAATAAGAGCAAATGCTAAATTTTATATTTATACTGATCTAAAAAATTATTTTAAAAATAAACTATAAATAAAAATACACAAAAATAAACAGAGAACAACAGAAATATAAAAAAAAAAGAAATATAAAATTAAGTATAAATGCTAAATTTTAAATCCATATTAATCTAAAAATTATTTTGAGAATAAAAAAATATAAAATTAAAAAAGACTAACATAAAACAGGAGAAATAAAAAAAAGACAGATGAAGTTGCCATACATTAATAAACTGACGACAGTTTTATTCTCAAATTAGGGAAAGAAAAAATAATAAAAATTTAATCCGTTATTTTTTTAAAGTATTGATAATGGGGGATTTTATTGTGAATCTATTGCTTATACCTTTATTTTGTTAATGGGTTTATTCGGTGCAAATTTAGATTGATATGCAAATTTTGGATTGTAGATACTGAATGATTAAAATATATATATTTTTATAATTTTAATAGCTTATAATTACCTCTGATTTGTAAATTATATAATGAAACTTTATGAAGTTAAAAATACAAAATTTAAATTGAATTTTTGTATATGTCAACATAACAAATGGGAATGTATGATGAATAAATTTTAAAAAATATTTATATCAGAGGAACTTCCTTTCAGGGTATGAAAACATGAGTAATATTTTTCAGAAGATCTGTGAATTCAATAGCTCATTCTTTTTAATTAGAGCTGCTTTTTTTTTATGACCGGTTCTATATAGGATGTGGGATTCTTCTCCCCCTTCTTTCATTTGCGATGCTTTTGTTTCAGATGCATTGACCTAATAAAAATATCACTTTTTTCCTTTTAAAAAAAATTTCCTAATATGAATTGTACTTAAAAAAAAAAGCACTTTCAAGTGTAATTAACTTCAGACTTGATAAAATATTCATATTGGTTTTTTATCTCTTAGTGTATGTATATATTATATAATAATAATTAGAGGGCCAAAGAGGCTAAAACTTGAAATTCTGACTGAATCGCCTCCAGCCTCGTGTTTTGACTAAAACCAAGTCAATGGTCTTATTTGATTTATAGTAATTAAAAACTGAAAATAAAGTCCATTCCCTTTCTGCAAAACCAAAGCTGGTTTTTCTATTTTTTTTTCAAATTAAATTCAACTTGTAGTATTTAAAGCTCCCTATATATACCCCTTTCTCTATACAATCTCTCTCAGCCCATCAGTACTTTCCTTCTTTTTCTCTATTAATTCACATTTTCTTGTTGATTTCTTGCTATAATTTTATATTGTATTTATATAAATGTCTCCTGCTATGTGTTTGCCAATTAATTCTAATAATAATGAGGAAGATGATCAGTATCATAAAGGAGTTAAACATTTATTTGAGAAAGGAATAACAAAAGTTCCAACAAAATATATATTACCAATCTTTGATCGCCCTAATGCTGGAAAATCACAAGATGGTGACTCTAATCTCAAGTTACCTGTTATTGATTTTGCCCAATTACAAGACTATAATTGCAGAGTTGAAGTTCTCAATTCCATTTCCAAAGCTTGTCAAGAATATGGCTTCTTCCAGGTTAGTCTAATTCATTTCTTTTGGCTGTAATTACAGTATTCTTAACATTCTGCTTTATAATGGAAAAATTCTACTATATATGAATTCTTAGGCTTTTGTTATTGGATTTTCAACCATGTAATGCAGTTGGTAAACCATGGCATTTCAAGTGAAACTATCAGTACCATGGTTCAAATGGGAAAGGAATTTTTTGAGCTTCCATTTGAGGGAAGATCAAAGTACATGTCCAGAGACATGCATTCACCTGCAAGATATGGAACAAGTTTCAATCAAAACAAAGATAGGGTTTTTTGCTGGAGAGACTTCTTGAAGCTTAATTGCCATCCCCTTTCTGAAACTCTTCCTTTCTGGCCTTCTTCTCCTTCAAAACTAAGGTGATCGCATATATATATATATATATATATATATATATATAACTGCTGCTTGCACTTGTACAATACTTTGCTTGATATGAAAATTGAAAATTATGAAATACTACTCAGATATTGTTAATATATTATATAATATCTAAGTATATATATTAAATATCAAGTTGTATAACTTGGTGTGTTGCTCATCATCCACTCATATAATATGTTAATAGAAATATATAAAATATGGGCTAACTTTTAATTTTTAATATTATTAACAGGGAAGCGACGGTTAACTACTCCAAAGAAACAAAATTATTGTACATAATGCTAGTGGAGGCAATTCTAGAGAGTCTAGGATCGATGGAGACCAACTATAACACTGGAAATGAGAAGGAAAGTATTATTAATAATTACTTAAAGGAATTCAAAGATGGAAGCCAATTAATAGTGGTGAATTGCTACCCTTCATGCCCTGAACCTCATCTAACCCTTGGGATGCCACCCCATTCCGACTATGGCTTCCTTACATTGCTTCTGCAAGATGAATTAGTTAAGGGTCTTCAAATTCAACATCAAGGACAATGGGTTACTGTCGAACCAATTCCTAACTCTTTTGTTGTCAATGTCGGTGATCATCTTGAGGTTAGTTCAATCATCTTTTTGGCAATTAAACTTATTTAGTATAATACTTTCCATATCTACTTTAAATAAAGAAAGACTTAATTAGATCAAATACATATATATTCAACCAATAAAATTATTTAATTTTTCTATAATCACTCTTTTAGTAATTTTTTTTATTGGTCGGGTGTACGGCTAGGTAAGAATTTTTATAAATTAAGCTTATAAACTTAGAAATTGTATATATGATTTACAATGACATTAATAAAATTATTTTTAAAACGGACAAGTTGCAATTAAGTTTCATTTCTTATTTGAATTACTATATATAAATTATAGACACATTTAAAAATTGCTGTTAAATTTCTTTTTTTTATTTATATTATTTATATTTTTAAATTTTTATTTATTGTTATTAAAATCTCTGATTTTATTTTTTTAGCCAAAGAATTATTACGTGAATTCCACGTGTTACATGGAGCTACATGTTTTTTTTTAAAATCAAATAAGCTACATGTTCAAAACAAAAGATAATAATTTCATGTCATTTTTTCATGCTCAAGTCAAAAGTAAGAGTTCATTTTTCATGTGTGAAAAAATGACTTGTAAAAAAAATTGTTATATTCTTAGATATGTAATTTCATGTGGTTTTATTCAGATAAAAAAAATGAATCAGAGATTTTAATAATAAGAAATTTAAATTCATGAAGTTTTTATTTGAATAAAATAAAATTTAGAGTTATTAAAAGTTCAAATGAAAAAGTTTAGACGACTAATTCATCATGACCAGTGGAAGCAAGTGATTGATGAAGCATATATAGGTTATTTTAAAGAAATATATAACGAAATAGATTTTTTTCTATCTTATCAAATATATATATAGCATTTAAAGAAATATTTTTAAAGTCAAGTACTTCGATCGAGTAATAGCTTATTGGTCAAATGATTTTCATCTCTGTGGCATGAGATTATTAATTAATATAAACATTAAATAATATCATCTCATCCCGTTTAAATTATTATTTTTGCAAAAAAAATTTATTTTATAAAATTAATAAAAATTATATCCTATCATTAATGGGCTAATTAATAAAGTGATAATAAAATATTTTTAATATTAATGAGTTAACAATAATATTTTAGTTTATATAAAATAATTTTATATAATATTTAAAGAATTTAATTATTTTTTTAATAAATGTACATGGGCTAAGATCGATAATTTAAACGAGACATAGGTAGTAATTATTAACTAATGTCTACAAACTGCTGCAACTGTTGCTAAACTAAACATGAAACGATTTCTTTGTATAAATGCCCTGAATTATGAAACATGCATTTTCCTTATTTTAATGCCTAATTAAATTAGTATTGATTCATAATTTAACAAATGAAAACTGTTATATCTTTTTTTTCCTCAGATATTTAGCAATGGAAGATACAAGAGTGTACTCCATAGAGTTCTTGTAAATCCTTTAAAGTCAAGGATCTCCATTGCTTCATTACACAGTTTACCTGTCAGCAGCATTATTCGGCCATCTCCAAAACTTATCAATGAAGACAATCCAAGACGTTATAAAGATACAGATTTTGCCAGTTTTATGGAATACATTACATCTTGTGAACACAAGAGCAAGAATTTCCTGGAATCAAGAAAATTTATGACTTGATTGGAAATTTGGGAAAAAAAATAAAATATTAGCCAGAAAAGTCTAGTCTTCTTGACTTTTTGTAGGAAAAGAATATTATTTAATTAATTATAAAACTTGGCGGCCATAGATACAGTTAGATGAGATGTATTCTGGAATTTTATGGGAAATAAAGGCTGTTTTTTAATGGAGTTGGTTCGAGTAGCAAGTGACTCGGTATCATTTAAGCAAGTTGTGAGTTTAAGTCTTGAACTCATAGCATTATATATATAGCTATTCTTATTGGGAGGCTCACCCACCATTGCTAGGTGCGCAACTCGAGTCGAATTTGAATTAATCGAAGCGAAGTCTCGAATATCGAACGGACATACTAAAAAAAAAACTGCCTTTTTAATTGTTTTACTTCCATGCCTATGTGAGCTTTCTTTTGCAATGATGCCTTGCATTTTATCCACTAGTGTATGGTGTATCTCCCTCAATTAATATTGTATCTAACAATCTATAAAATTAAGGGATTCAACTAAATATATACTCTTATAAAACACCTTGTTAGCATTGTATCTCAAAATCTTAATGGAATTTGAAAGGAGACCTTTTCCTATTTGGTATGTGAGAAAACTATTTCTAAATTGAGTGAAAGATTATTTTCTATATAAATTAGAATTCATATTTTAATGTTATTTCTAATTGGGCAAGGATCTTTATTGAGTTAATATTACTAGTAGGTAGCATTACAAATAGGTATATTGTAGAAGAGATTTTTCAGGGTATTTGTTCAATCATATAATTAGTTTATGCATAATATTTGAGTAAGTTGTATCTATTAGAGAAAGTTAGTTAAAAGATCTATAATTCCAATCTTCAAGAATGGCAAGCATATTCAATGAATTTAAGGCCACACTTGTTGAATTTTAGATAAGGGTTTGTGAATTATTTCAGTTTCTGATGCAAGAAAGAATCTCTTGAAGCTAGCAAGTGGACCAATCACTAGGAGCAAGGCAAAGAGATATCAAGCTAGCATGACTTTGCATATTCAAGAAGAGATTTCCAAAGAGCTTCAAGAATTATCATTCAAGAAGATGGAGATAGAGCTTGAAGAAGGCACACCAAAGCTGATTATGATGCTTAGTGTGGAAGCTAAAGGCTAGCTAAAGAGGTCCAACGTGCAAGAAAGGTCCACGGGGTTCATATAAAGCCTTGGGAAGTAATTTAAAGCTCATGGACAGCCCAAATAGTGTGGGGCGTTTCTTATGATTAGTTTGGTTGTTTCCATACTTTATATTTTCCTTAGTGGATTAGGATTTTGTTTCCATACTTAATGTTTTCCTTATGCAATTAGGAATGTTTTAGTCTTAATTTTCCATATGCAATTAGGAATTTTGTAACCCTTATTTAAGGGCACTATTAGGCCAAATTTCACATAAAACAATTAATAAAAATTTTTGAATTCTTCTACAAGTTCTTCTTGTGAATTTTCATGTGAGAGAGATTAGAGTGGATTCTTTAATTCTTTCTTTGCATCAAGAATTAGGTTTACTTATCAACAAGAGTTGTGGCGTTTTCCTTCTTCTTACCAACTAAATCCTTCAATCATAGTGAGTTCGCTTCTCTTTATAGGCGTTGGGTTCCTTAGGAGGTGATTATCAAGTTTTAAGGAGTTCTCTATCATTGTTATACGTTGGGTTTGCTGCCATCGTTGCTAAGGGTCCGCGTCATTTGGTATCAGAGCCTTGCTACAAGGTAATTTTTATCTACTTCGTCTTTCTAGGGTTTGTTAATTTAGGTCTTTTAAATTTCTGCGTTTTAGGGTTCTTAGAGAGTCTAGTCTTTAATTTTTGAAAAAGAGTCATATATCAATTCTGATCAAGGCCGAATTGAAGGAGGGTATTCTTAGGGTGAAAACGAAACCTAGGAAAGGATTCTTGGAGAATTTTGAAACCAAGAATTAGAGTTCTTGAAAGAAAGCAAAAGCTAGAGTTTGTGTTCAAGTTTGATTTCCATTTGGTCTTGAGTGAATCTGGGGTTGCGAATTAAGTCCAGATTTTGAAAAGTCCTTGGAAGTAAATTAAGTCCCGAATCAATGGGATAGTGAGAGGAAGCAAAAAAAAAGAAAAAAAAAGAGTACAAAACCACCTCAACAAAAATTATTTGATATTCTTGCTATTTGGGTGCTAAGGATCAGATCTAGGTGGGTGAGAAGTAATAAAATTTTTTGGCAAAAAATTTCATCTTTTGAGGGGCTTTTGGAATTCGAAAATCAGACCTTAATATTCATGTTATTTGAGTGTTATAAGTGGGAATTAGAGTCTAGAAGCTAGCGTTTTGGGTAGAATTGATTAGGTCCATAAAGCAGATTGCCAAGTGTGGGTTGTTTTTAATTCATTATATCTAAATTTGTCTTGTTTATTTTCTTCATTGTTTCTGATTTCTTTATCTAGCTTTTAATTCCATTACATTGCTAAGTATCATTTGCTTGTGTCGATACTTGGTTTTATATCGTGTAGTGCAAATTACCTTGCATTGCCTCCGGATACTTGTCTTGTTTTCTATCTAGTTCTAGGATTTAGGTTCTAGTTTCTTGAACGACTTGACAATTATTGGTTGGTGAGCTTGGTTCTGAAGTGCAATCAAGGAAGACAAGAAAAGTGAGGTAATTCTAAACACTTGAGTGAATTTCGATTATTACTAATCTTATTTCTTTGAGTTTGTTTGTTTGTTAACATGGCTGGAAAGGAGAAGAGACTAGCAAAGAAGGAGCTATGGCCGAAAGCTTGGCTAGGCTTAATGAGACTTTGGCAGTAATGCTTGGTCGAATGGAGATGATGGATACTAGATAGCAAGAGAATGCAGCACGACAAGCACAACAAATTCAGCAAGTGCAACAAGGGCAGCCAGCCGCACATCCAAATCCCATAATGCGAGCTAGAAGAGTGCTTAGGAGAGAAGGGCAAGGATATCTTGAAGCCCTAGAAGCAGCCAAAAGGGTAGAAGATGAAGATGAAGGTGAAAATCAACCTACCACTGATGGTGACCTTACTTCCATCAAGATGAAGATTCCTTCCTTTGAAGAGAAGAACAATGCAGAAGAGTTCATAGAATGGGAGAGGAAAGTTGAGCAGATTTTCGAATGTCATAACTACACCGAAGAGAAGAAATCAGTTTTGGCAGCCATAGAGTTTAAGGGGTATGCTACCTTTTGGTGGGATCAATTAAAAGCTAATAGAAGAGGGAAAGGTATGAGGCCTATTCCTGAATGGTCAACCTTGAAAGAACTAATGAGGAGCCGATTTGTATCATCTCACTACATTCGGGATTTGTACAATCGACTAGCAAGACTAGTTCAAGGTGGAAGAAGTGTGGAAGAGTACCACAAAGAGATGGAGATGATCATGGTTAGGGCAAATATTGATGAAGATGAAGACAAGAAGATGTCACGATTTCTTGGGGGATTGAATTTAAACATAGCCAATGAATTGGAGATGTATGAATTCAACACAATGGAAGAGTTAGTTCAAAAGGCCATGAAGATAGAGAGAAGATTGAAGAATAAAGCTATTTCGAAAACTGGCTACTCTAAAGCTAGTGGAAAATTTTCAAACTTCAAGGGTTCAAGTTCAAGTGGAGGTTCCTACAAAGGGGATTACAAGGGTTCTTTCCAAAAGAATTCTTCCTACAATCCTAATTTCAAGAAGCCGAATGATGGGGATGCAAAAATAGCCAAGGAAACACCTTCTAGACCTACTCCAAGTAGGGAAATTAAATGCTACAAGTGTTTGGGAAGTGGACACATTGCTTCTTGTTGTCCCAAGATGGCAACCAAGAGGGGGGGGGGGGTGAATTGGTTTCGTCAAGAAATAATGACAATTTAAAAAACTCAACAAACAAGAAATGCGGAATAGAGAGTTGGTTGAGTAATGGAGGAAGGTAAGAACACACAAGATTTATAGTGGTTCGGATTTACTTCAATCCTACATCCACTTCCTTAACAACTTGTTAAGGTTCCACTAGTCTTTGAAGTTTTCACAAGCTCACTTCCAACTTTACAAGTGTTTTTCTTAGGCTCACACTTACAACCCACACAAGAGTTTTACAAGGCTCACTCTCTCAACCTAAGTGTTTCCCAAGCTTACACTCAAACTTATACAATGGTGTTTTCAATGCTAACACCTAACATTCATAACAATTCAAATACAAGTTTAAGCAAAAGGAAATTTGTTGCTTGGCTATGAAAATCTTTTCTCAATAATGTTCTTCTCTTTTGTTTTCTCATGGAAACATTGTATTTATAGCCAATGTGGTCTTACTAGCCGTTATTGCTGTTTAGAATAAAGTCTTGGCAGATTAGACCTTCTTTACTTAAACTGTCCGAAGCACTTAGCGGTCGCCCTTCATACAAGGATGGTCGCTCTCATGCTTCACGCGGTCGTCCTTTTAACCAGGGACGGTCGCTACTGTTGAAAAAGTTCAACGGTCGAATTTTAGTGCTTTACAGCAGGAATCTTGCCCATGATGTTTTTGTCGGACCGTTTCTTGCCCATGCTGTGTTTGTCGGGACGGTCGCGCATCACAAAGTGCGGTCGCCCTTTTTTGAATACTGAAGTGGGATTACAACGGTCATGTCACGTGTCATTTTCTGACAGGGCAAAAGAGATGTCCGCCATAATTTGAATCTCGCGGTCGCCCTTAGTAGCTTTTCGCGGTCGAACTCATATTCTCGCGTCGAACTTCTGGACGCACCTGAGGACGCGAACACTACTGTCTCTTTGAGCAATTTCTTCTTGAATTGTTGGGCGGTCGCGACTATAAATGAGCGGTCGCTAAATTGGTAAGCGAGGTCGAATCATTCACCGTTCTTGTCACCGCGAACCTTACTGTGATTGTAATGATTTAAGTTCCTTGAGTAGCGGTCGGGCAAATATTAGGACGGTCGCTATTATGTATGAGCGGTCGCGACTATGGTCGAACTTCTGACCGCGAAACCTACTGTGACAAGGTTTCATTCTGTAATTGCATGGAGCGGTCGTATTCAGTTGAGGTGCGACCGCTATACTTGTTCTGTTCACCTTTAATTGAAGCAACCTAATCCTGCAACAAGCTTTCTCAAACACAAGTTAAATAGATCATCCATTTGAGTTGTCAAGGATCAAAATTAAGATCATTTGTCTAACACTTCTCAATGTCCGAATAAGAGGGTGATGATTGCTACCTATGAAGGGGAAATTGAATCAGAATCTGAACATGAAGAAGAAGAGGAGGCCGAATGTGGTGATAGGGCCGAATATGATGAAGAGGCTTGGGAGAATCAAGTCTTGAATGCTGAACATGAAGAGATGCTTGTTACTAGAAGAGCCTTGAATATTCAAGTCAAGGAAGAAGGCTTGGATCAAAGGGAGAATCTTTTCCACTCTAGGTGTTTGGTGAATGGTAAGGTTTGTACACTTATCATTGATGGTGGAAGTTGTACCAATGCTGCTAGTACTACAATGGTGGATAAATTGGGATTAACTTGTTTTAAACATCCCAATCCTTACAAGTTGCAATGGTTCAATGACGCTGGGGAAGTAAAAGTGTTGAAGCAAGTCAAGGTACCATTCTCCATTGGGTGGTATAAAGATGAGGTTTTGTGTGATGTAGTGCCAATGCAAGCTGGACATTTGCTATTAGGAAGACCATGGCAGCATGATAGAAGGGCACAATATGATGGCTTTTCTAATAAGTATACATTTACTTATGAAGGAAAGAAGGTTGTTCTAGCACCATTATCACCTCAAGTGGTGTATGAAGATAAAAAGAGGATGCTAGAGAGGGAGAAAGAAGTTTCGGCCAACATGAACCAAGGGGGTTCAAATTCGGCCAATGATGTTTCTTCAACACCCAAGGGTAATTCTAAGGGTAGGGAGAGAGAAAATAATAAAGTGAGTGAGTGCAAAAAGGGAAAAGAGGCCGAGAGTCAAAAGAAAATAAGCAAACAAATAAATGGCCCATTGGTGAGAGAAAATAAGCAAGGAGAAAAAGCAAAACATACTTTTTATGCAAGAGCAAGAGAGATAGATGTAGGGCAGCCTGTACTCATTATTATGCATAAAGAATTGTTACTTGCTGACAGTGAAGAATCTCTTGATTCTTTACCTTCTAGTTTTGTGTCTTTGTTGCAGGATTTTAAGGATGTGTTTCCTGAAGACCTTCCTAGTGGTTTGCCGCCATTAAGAGGGATTGAACATCAAATTGATTTCATACCCGGTTCTACAATTCCAAACCGGCCAGCATATAGGAGCAATCCTATGGAGACAAAAGAGATGCAAAGACAAGTTGAAGAGCTTTTGGAGAAAGGCTTGGTTCGCGAGAGCCTTAGTCCTTGTGCCGTTCCAGTCTTATTAGTACCCAAGAAAGATGGTTCTTGGAGGATGTGTGTTGATTGTAGGGCTGTGAACAAGATTACTATGAAGTATAGACATCTCATTCCTAGACTTGATGACATGTTGGACGAATTGCATGGGACGAAATATTTCACAAAGATTGATCTTATGAGTGGTTATCATCAAATTCGCATGAAGCCGGGAGATGAATGGAA
Organism: Garcia nutans; assembly: GCA_947685225.1. Classification (NCBI taxonomy): domain Eukaryota; kingdom Viridiplantae; phylum Streptophyta; class Magnoliopsida; order Malpighiales; family Euphorbiaceae; genus Garcia; species Garcia nutans. The sequence goes on from CANTUV010000041.1 coordinate 14,538,936, forward strand.
GACTGCCTTCAAAACAAAATATGGTTTGTATGAATGGTTAGTTATGCCTTTTGGTTTATCTAATGCATCTAGTACTTTCATGAGATTAATGAACCATGTTTTGAGAGCTTATTTAGGTAAGTTTGTGGTAGTTTACTTTGATGATATTCTGATTTATAGCAAAACTGGGGAAGAACATGTTGAACATGTTAGGAAAGTGCTTGAAATCCTTAGGGAGCAAAACCTTTATGCTAAGCTTAAGAAGTGTTCTTTTTGTCTAGATAGGGTTGTTTTTCTTGGTTTTGTTGTAAGTATGCAGGGAATTGAAGTTGATCAAGAGAAGGTGAAAGCTATCCAAGAGTGGCCGAATCCTTCAAGTGTGACAGAAGTGAGGAGTTTTCACGGATTGGCAAGCTTCTATAGGACATTTGTCCCTAATTTCTCTATATTGGCAGCCCCCTTGACTAGCATAATCAAGAAAGAAGTGGGATTCATTTGGGGCAAGGAGCAACAAGAAGCATTTGGTGCTTTGAAAGAGAAGCTTTCTACTACACCCGTTTTAGCTTTACCTAACTTTGATTCTACTTTTGAAATTGAATGTGATGCTTCTGGTGTAGGTATTGGAGCTGTTTTGATACAAAAGAAGAAGCCCATTGCATACTTTAGTGAAAAGCTTAATGGAACAAAGCTGAATTATTCAACTTATGACAAGGAGCTATATGCTTTGGTGAGAGCATTGGAAGTATGGGAGCATTATTTGCTGCCCAAGAAATTCGTGATCCATTCAGACCATGAATCATTGAAGCATTTGAGAGGGCAAGGCAAGTTGAATAAAAGATATGTAAAATGGGTTGTGAAGATTGAGAAGTTTCCTTATGTGATCAAATACAAGCAAGGTAAAGGCAATGTAGTGGCAGATGCACTTTCAAGGAGGTATGCTTTACTTAATGTTTTGAGTACTAAATTGCTTGGATTTGAATGTATAAAGGACTTATATGTTGGTGATTCTGATTTCGGCAATGTTTATGATGCTTGTGAGCATGGTGCTTTTAATTCTTTCTATAGACATGATGGGTTTTTATTTAAGGGTTCAAAATTATGCATGCCTAAATGTTCTATGAGAGATTTGCTAGTATTAGAATCACATTGTGGGGGTTTGATGGGGCATTTTGGAATTGATAAGACTTTAGACATGCTGAATGAACACTTTTATTGGCCAAATATGAAAAGGGATGTAATTCGGATTTGTAAGGCTTGTTTGGCTTGTAGGCAAGCTAAGTCTAAGTCTATGCCTCGTGGTTTGTATATGTCATTACCCATTCCTAGTTCTCCTTGGATGGACATTAGTATGGACTTTGTTTTAGGATTACCAAGGACTAAGAGGGGGAGAGATAGCATATTTGTGGTTGTTGATAGGTTTAGTAAGATGGCACAATTTATCCCATGTCATAAGAGTGATGATGCTAGTTTAGTGGCCGAACTCTTCTTTAGGGAGGTGGTTCGAATTCATGGGATACCAAAATTCATAGTTTCTAATAGAGACACAAAGTTTTTGTCTCACTTTTGGCGTGTGCTTTGGGGAAAGTTAGGTACCAAGTTGTTATTTTCCACCACTTGTCATCCTCAAACGGATGGACAAACAGAAGTAGTAAACAGAACTTTAGGTACCATGTTGAGAACTTTAGTGGGTAAGAATTTGAGTTCTTGGGAAGATTGTTTGCCATTTATTGACAGGATATTCACCTTTTGAGCTTGTTTATGGTTTTAACCCACTAACAGTTTTGGATCTTGTTTTTTTACCTTCTCATGAGCTTGTTAGTTTAGATGGTGAGAAGAAAGCTAAATTGGTGAAAGAGATGCATGAGAAAGCAAGGGCGAATATTGAGAAAAGGAACAAGAGATATGCTGATTCTGCAAATAGAGGGAGACATGAGATGAAGTTTCAAGTAGGAGATTAGGTTTGGGTGCATTTTTGAAAAGAGAGGTTTCCTAACCAAAGGAAGAACAAGTTGCAAGCTAGAGGAGATGGCCCATTCCAAGTGCTGGAGAAGATTAATGACAATGCCTACAAGATCGACTTACTAGGTATGTATAATGTTAGTGCTACTTTCAATGTAATTGATCTTTCTCCTTTTGATGATGCAGATTTGAGGACAAATCTTTTTGAAGAGGGGGAGAATGATGCAAGAAAGGATCCCTGGAAGCTAGCAAGTGGACCAATCACTAGGAGCAAGACAAAGAGATATCAAGTTAGCATGGCTTTGCATATTCAAGAAGAGATTTCCAAAGAGCTTCAAGAATTATCATTCAAGAAGATGGAGATAAAGCTTGAAGAAGGCACATCAAAGCTGATTATGATGCTTAGTGTGGAAGCTAAAGGCTAGCTAAAGAGGTCCAACGTTCAAGAAAGGTCCATGGGGGTTCATATAAAGCCTTGGGAAGTAATTTAAGGCCCATGGACAGCCTAAATAGTGTGGGGCGTTTCTTATTATTAGTTTGGTTGTTTCCATACTTTATATTTTCCTTAGTGGATTAGGATTTTGTTTCCATACTTAATATTTTTCTTATGCAATTAGGAATGTTTTCCTTATACAATTAGGAATGTTTTCCTTATGCAATTAGGAATGTTTTAGTCTTAATTTTCCATATGCAATTAGAAATTTTGTAACCCTTATTTAAGGGCACTATTAGGCCAAATTTCATATACAATAATTAATAAAAAAATTTAAATTCTTCTACAAGTTCCTCTTGTGAATTTTCGTGTGAGAGAGATTATAGTGGATTCTTTAATTCTTTCTTTGCATCAAGAATTAGGTTTACTTATCAACAAGAGTTGTGGCATTTTCCTTCTTCTTACCAACTAAATCCTTCAATCATAGTGAGTTCGCGTCTCTTTATAGGCGTTGGGTTCCATAGGAGGTGATTATCAAGTTTCAAGGAGTTCTCTACCATTGTTATACGTTGGGTTTGCTGCCATCGTTGCTAAGGGTCCGCGTTAGTTTCTAATTTTTGTATCTCTCTAATTTGATCAGTAAATTTTTTCGAATCATGTGTCAAATCATGTAAACATTTATTGTCTTCTCTATTTTGTTATTGCATCTTTTATATGATCTCTAATTAATTTTTAAATCGATACTAATAAATGGTATCAGAATCTAATTAATTTTATTTGGGATTAGTTATGGCTAATGAAAAATTTGATATTGAAAAATACGATTGCAATTGATTTTGCTTTGTTGGCATGTTTAAGCATTGTTTAAACTTATTTAGTGTTTATTATGTTTGGGATAAGTCATTGAGAGCTTAATGGAGAAGGTGAAATTTTTTTTTTGAAGACTTAAAAATCCTTATTGCATAAAGTGGAGAAAAATCCTATTAATTTATTGAAGGTTTGATAAATTTGAAGACTTTGAATATTTGAAGATTGTACGATCCTTCAATTTGAGGTAAATTGAAGATTGTTAGGATTGTTGACAATTGCATTATTACAAGATTTTGAGTCAAGGTGGATATTATTAGGATTGTGACTTAAAATTCTAATGAGATTTAAAACAAGCACTACAAAATTCACCATGTATAACTATAGAAAATTTTATGGCTAAAATAATAAATTATCATATCTAAATGATTTTGCCATAGAACTTTAATTCGTAGCCTGTCGTTGCTACAAGTGGCACAACTAAAACTCAGCTACGAAATTTATCAATTTTAGAGCTTTTTTTTATTTTTTTAGCTATACATTAAAATATAAAGTGACTAAAAATAATTAGATATTTTGCTACTAAAATATTTTATTATTGTAAAATGAACAAATTATTTGCTACGAAAGTTAAATTGTATAGTAAATATTAATTATTATAAATATATAAAGTTTTTTTTATCTAGAGCCACAGAAACCTGACCACCATCTCCGTACTTATTTTCGTCAAACTATCGGCTTTGTTATCACCGAAAAACTTACTTACTTGGAGATTCTTCACGAGTCTTGTGAAGAAATTCACTTATTGACTTAACTTCATATTTTAAATGAAATCTTAAAGTAATAAGTTAATATATCACTTGTACTTATATATCTCTCATTAAATTCATCTTTTTTTATGTGAGATTCCTCTTGCAATATTTGAACAACATCAATTACGAATATACAAATTTTATAGCTATTATCCTATATTTTTAGCCACAAGCTAATTTTTTTTATGGCTAATAATGAAAATAATTGCTATGAAAATTTCACATTCATAGTTAAAACATTTGATTTGCTTCTAGATCAAAAAAATTATAGTTAAAAGCTAATTATTGCTACGATAAATAAAAATTTAAATAAAATTTGAAAATTTATTTTGAGAGACTATTTTTTATAGCTAATAAAATTATAGTTATAGCTATGAATAATGTATTATATGACTAATATTATACATTAACTACTATCAAAAATTTTATAGCAAACATTCATAGCTATAGATAATAATTATTGTAATGGAGTCTTTTCTTATTTGATATTTGAGAAATATTCCTAAATTAAGTAAATAATTATTTTCTACATAAATTAGAATTCTTATTTTAATGTTATTTCTAATTGAGCAATGATTCTTATTGAGTTAGGATTCCTAATAGGTAATATTATAAATAGATGTATTGTAAAAAGAGGTTTTTCAAGGTGTTTGCTTATTATGTAATTAGCTTTTGTCTAATATTTGAGTGAGTTTTATATATTAAAGAGAGTTAGTTAAATATTCTATAGTTCCAATCTTCAAGAATGATGAGCATATTGGATGAAATTGGGGTCACACTTGTTAAATTTGGGGTAACAGTTTGAGTGTTATTTCATTTCTTAAATTTTGTATCGCTCTAATTTGATTAGTAAATTTTCTTCTATTCGTCAGTGGATGTAGGCTTATGTTGAGCCACATAAAATTTGTTATTTTCTCTATTTTATCGTTGCATCTTTTATATTATTTCTTATTAACTTTTGAATCAATTTTAACAAGAATAAAAGAGCAACAAAAAATATTTATATTGTCATACCTTATTCTCTTAAATTTAAGGGCGGACTTAACTTTCAATCCATCATAATATTAACTCACTAATAACACATTACTCATAAAATGATTGTTTAATACTCTTTAAATGCACAATTCAATAAGTACTAATATTCTTGAATACATCTTATTTACTGTCTAGTATAATCATATAAATAATCCTTAAATAAATTCGAATAACATTTATGTTGGCACGACCTTATCTGAACGTTAATGAGGAAAAAGATAGAGATATTCTACTGGTTATTCTCCAATATTTAAAATATTATTTATTAAAAAAGTGAGTCCAACTATTTAGTGAATAGATAAATAGGTAACAAATGAGAACAAATAAGGTTTAATAATATTATATATAGTATGTATTTAAACATCATCTATAGCTTAGTTGGATAAATATAATTTAAATTTTAGTCAATTTCACAATTTTCAGAAAAATTCAAATAATAACTCAATCAATCATCTTTTACATATATTCAAATATAATTTCTTATTGATCCAAATTCAATCCAAGAGTGTATGATGACTTACCTCACAAGTCCAAGAAGAAATAACTTCAATATACATGTGCAAAATAATTACACCAGCCAAGGATAAATTTATAATATCATTAAGTTTATATAAATACCCGTCATCAAGATGCGATCACGCAGATTTATAATAAGAGTATATATAAATTATTTATCTAGCATAATATAATTAAATAGTCATATATTTGAAAAACTAAACTACTATTATTTGTTCTCACTTTATAAGAAAATAATTACCTTTCATGAATAAATTATCACTTTGAATTTAATAAATTTTTTTCTTAAAATTATATAAATATAATACTTTACAAGTACAATGTTACTTATTTATCCACTCACCTAAACTAAATACTGTATTTGCTTAACTAATGTGGTTCTTTTGGTACTCTACAATTGCAGTTGAGTTTGTTCCTAAAATAATATAAAATATTATTTAATTTAAATTATACCCTAGTCACTATAAATATATTATATGAAAATGACGTGTGATCCCGGTTCTTAAATTCTAACTATATCTCGGTAAATTAATATTTCTTAAAATTTTCAAAATAATACTCTAATGAGTATTATCTAATTTCTATGTCAAATGTTATCTAATTCTCCAATAAATATTTTCAATAGCTCAATATAATTTTAAATGTAAAATTTACTAATTATTTATAATATTTTCATACACAATTAAATTATATTATTTTAGTTTATTTATTTTAATAGTTTATTTATATTAATAATATTTATTTATTAACTAATTTATTCAATTACATATTAATTAGTATTAATTTAATTTACTATAATTTAATATATATATTTTTAGCTTTAAAAATAAATTTATTCTAATAGTGACAACAGTATTAGACTAGAGAAAATAACAATAATATTATTTACTTAAAATTTCTAATTTTGTTATATTTTATAATATTTATGGCACTAATAATAATAGTGATATTAATAATTTTACTTAGATATTAATATTATTTAATTAATTTTTTATTACTTAAAATAATTGCTTAATTACTTTTAATTTAATTATAGTAATTTATATCGATTTCAATAAAAATAAAAATAATAGTATATAATTTATTTACTTCATAATACTTTATTTTCATTTTTCAACAATCACTTATAATAAGATAACTAAGAAAATAATAATATTATTTATGTAGTTAATAATAATTATTTAATTACCGTTATTTTAAAATTAATAATTTATATTAAATCTAATATTCAATTATATTAGTGATAATAATAATAATAATAACAACAACAACAACAACAACAACTTAATTATTTAAGTAAATATTTTGTAGATTTTAAATAATATATAAATACATAATATTAATAATAGTAGTTAAAATAATAATATTAATAATTATACTAATTTTGAAAATTACTAATATTTATAAAATTTTATTTATAATACTTTTACTACTACAACACTAATAATATTAATAATTTATTACTACTTAGCATAATTATATTTTAACAATTATTATAATTCATTTTTAAGTAAAAATAATGGTAACCTAATTTTTATAGTTATAATAATACTAATCATATATTTATAATTATATTTTAAATCATATTTTATTTACCAGCTAATTTAATCATTTAATAATTAATTAACTTGATTTTATTTATAAATAATTTAATTAACTTAATTTAATTTATAAATAAAATTCTTATATAATTAATAATTTAATAGTAGTATTTAATATAACTTAATTTAATAAACTATTTATTTATTATTTTCAATTTATTTATTTATCTTATAACTATATTTATTTATATCTTTATACCTAAAATATCATAAATTTATTTTATAATTTACTAACAAAATTTATAATTCAAGAATTGAACTTGGTTAAACCATGAATATTTTTATTGTAAAGCTAATATACATACATATATATATATATATATATATTAGAAAAATTCTTAAGCATAATTTTATAATAAATTTAAATTTACTAACTAACAACTAACTACTAATTCATAATTTCATTAATTCAATATATATATATATTAATTTGTTCTATAATATACTAATAATATTTAAAACACAATATTTAATTATTTATTTCTACTTAATATTAATATTTTAAAACACAATATTTAATTATTTATTTCTATTTAATATTAATATTTTCATTTTAATTTATTCATATATTTATTGTCTAATAATTAATTATCTTTTATTCTATTTTATCGTTTAATAATAATAATTAATCAATCAATTAAAATTATAAATTTTAATTTACAAATTCATAATTTTTTAACTAATTCTTTTTTAGTCTAACAATTTATTAATTTCATTATTTATATTTGTATTATTTAGAATTTATTTTCCTTTAAATATTTCTAATTTGTCATAATATCTACATAAAAATTTAAATCCTAAATTTCTTATCAAATCAAATTTTTAATGAATTAAAATAATTTTAATTTATGTTTAAATAAACCTAAATGCATATATATATATATATATTTAAATATTCATCAATAATTCGCAAATAATATACCAAATCAAAATTTAGAATCAGAGAAATTTAAAAATACCGAGTCGTCGGAAAAAAGATGTCGAAAAGTAATCGAATTTCACGACGGTTTTGATTGTATTGAAAAGCTTGTTAAAATTAGCTTTCACAGTAATCGGCGCGTGTCAGTTGATGGTGGCCGGAACAGGATGAACTAAGCTAGCGAAGATAACTGCCTCTAGTTTCTTTGTTTTCCCTTTCTCTATCTCCGAGCCTTTGTATCCTTTCTCTCTTCTTTCTTTGTAATTCGTTTCCTCTCTCACGGAGGCTTCCCTTCTCTCTGATTTTTCCTTTGCAAAAAAATAATTTCTTCTTATTTAATTAATAGGCTACCATTAATCCCTAATTAATGGCCATTATCTCATTACCTCCATATTGAATGTTCCAAAATTAAAACCTCCGCTTTACCTAATTTTTTTACTTTTAAATTATTTATTCTATTATTTTATTTTACCTAACTTATTCTACTTTCTTTACTTATTTATTTATTATTATTATTATTATTATTATTAATTAGTTTAATTTTTTTTAAAAAAATTCACACTAACAATTCATTTAGATTTAAAATTATATAAGGTATTACAAATATGATTTAACTTGATAAAAATAATAAAATAAATAATAGAATAGAAATTGAAAAAAAAATAAAAAAACAAAATGGAAAATAAAAGAGCAAATAGAAATTTAATGTGGTTCAACATAAGCCTATGTTTACTAGCAAAGAAGAGCAAAATTCACCAATAAATCGAAAAGTACAAGAACAAAAAGAAAACTACCAAAAACCCTTAATCCAAATATACCTAAAAATCTCACATAATCTCAAAGAATTACAAATTATACTATTTCTAAAGAAAAACAAAAAAACTTTCACCCCATAACTAAATATTGAGTGTATATATATATATATATAAGTGTACTTGACTTGAATAGAAAAAAAAAACAAATTATAGTTAGGAAGAATTATAATTACTTGGTCAAAGAGAATTAAAAGTTTTATCCAACGAGTCTTTCGAAATAATAATAAATTAGAAAGATTAATTTTCAATAGAAAATTAATTTCAATAAAGAAATCTAACTTTCAAAATAAGAATAATTGAGAATAACAAAAATTTCTTAAATAATTTAAAGTCACCCCAACAAATATTAATATATTTTAGATCTCATTAGCCTTATATAATTCTGTTTGGATAATAATACCCTTTATTTTAAAAAATAATACTTTTTTTTTATTTTTCGACCATTTCTCTTCCCCCTCTCTCTCATGCCTCCTCCTAGTCTTTTTTTTTCATCACCTCCTCCTTTTTTTTTTTTATGTTTCTCCATTGAATCGCATCTTTTCTTTTTATTTCACTCAATCTATTGAAGTCTTGATATATTTAAAACAGTAAGTTATAGATTTAGCTATACATAATAAATTTTTTTTAAACAACAATGTCTATAAGCACTACATGTATATTTTTAATGTGAAAATAACATTATATTATATTTAAGAGAAAATATTTTATTTTTGGCATCTCATATATTTTTTTTTCTTATCTACTTAGCATCTTTCTTCTTATCTTTCTTTCTTTCTTTATTTTTTATTTATGAAGCCTTGAAAAGTTGGATAAAATGTTAATGGGTGTCATGGAAATTAAAAAAATATACTTGAAGCAATGTTATGGATTATTATGAGTTGTTATTAATTGTTATGAGTTATTATGAGCTATTATGTATTAGTATAGACTATTATTGTACATTTATTTTTTTATAAAAGTAATTTATTAATATAATTTTAAATGGGGAATTTTTTTTTGTATATTATTATGAATTATTTTATATTGTCATCTATATTGAGAGTATTATTGATTGCTTTGTAAATTGTTATGTGTTGTTATGGATTATTATGAGTTGTTATAAGCTATTATGAGTTGTTATGGGTATGTTATTATACAATTATTTTTTTCTTTTCTTTTTTGGTATATTATAGCTTGTTTTAGGTTTCCATATAGACTAATAGTTGAGTTTTATTTATTGCTTTATAAATTATTATGGATTGTTATTGTATAATTAGTTTTTACTTTTATATATGATTATAAATGGTTTTATGTTTTTATATATATTGTCTCAAGATGACAACCAAGATGGAGGGGGGAGGGGGGGTGAATTGGTTGATTTGAAGAAGTGATGGTAAATTGAAAATTTAAAATTGAATAAAGCAAGATAGAAGTAGAGAGTAGAAGATTGAATACAAGGAGTTTATAGTGATTCAGATTGTCTTAATCCTACATCCACTTCCTTAACAACTTGTTAAGGTTATACTAATATTGAGTTTTTACAAACTTAACTCTAACTTGATGTTTTCACTAGCTCACATCTAACTATTATAATAGTTTAAGATCAATCTCCATAACCCTTACAAGAGTTTTTTCAGGCTCACTCTCACAATCTAAGTGTTTCTAAGTTCACACTCAAACTTTGATGGTGTTTAATGCTCGCACCAAATACTTAAGGAATACAAGTATGAATTTTTTATGCAAAGAAATGAAAGATGTTAAACTTAGCTCTTACAATCACAATCATCTATAAAAATATGATTTCTTGTGATATTTATAGCTTTTAAGTCTTCAACTAGCCGTTTGGAGTGGGAGCCAACATGTTTGATTCTTGTCTCCTATTAAAATCACTTTTCTGAGCTAGTTCATGGTCGGACTGCACAGTCAAACTTAATTTAGTCTGGTCGGATTGGGCTCGACATGGTTGAACTAAGTTCGGTCCAGTCGTGCTTTTTATATTTTCTGATAAAAGTTCTTCAATGGTTAGTACACGTGGCATTCACTAATTAAGTGGATATATAACGGCTAGATTTTTTAAAGTCTGAACTAGTGGTATGCTCGGGACTTATTCGGTCCGATCGTTCTTCATTTGAAATGTTGAGATTCTGAGAGTGTTGACGACCGTGAGCATTACTGAGACTTTTTGAATTTTTAGCTCTGGCTCAGTGCGGTCAGACTGCATCAGGTATGGTCATGCCTATGACGGTATAATGGAGTACTCAGTGACTGTGATCTCTACTTGGATTTCTGATGTTTTATCATGAGCTCGGTATTATTGGACTTTATGGTGGTCCAGTCAGGACATGTGGTCCGTTCATCAAATGAGAGTGACATTGAACATGATCTCTTCTGGATACTTTGCCTTGAGTTAAGTCGATCTGCTCATTCTTGGTTCTATAAGGTCAAGGCTTGGTATGTTCAGTTCGTTGCTCAGCAGGCACTTTGTCTCGTCAGCTCATCCTCAGTGATTTCTTCATATTAGTAGGCTCGATTTTGGAAAGCTCATGCTCACTACTTCATTGCTCGTCAGTTCGGTGAAGGTGCACTGCATTTCAACCAGTTTGATCAAGTATGACAAGCTATGTTTGGTATCTTTATTTCTTAGCTCGGTATAGTGAACTGCTTCTTTGAGTCCGGTCAGCCTAGCTAGTAGTCCGATCGGGCTCTAAAGAAATCCTGCAAAAAATAAGTTAGTATAAATATTAGTTCTATTTAATTTGATTGCCTAAGATCAAAATATAGGCCAATTGGCTAACACTCTCACCTTTTTAACTTTGTCAATTAAATTAAATTGTTTAAAAATTTCCTTCCATGTATGATTATGCTTCTACTCCCCCTCAGCATATGCAATCATATTCTATCAATTCAATTGATTTATTCCCCTTTGTCAAAGATAAAAAGATTAAGTAGACAAATGCAAGTAATAAGTAGTAAAATTTTTTTATTAAATTTAAACAAATGCAAGAAAACATGTATGATCATGTTCATTTGAGGGCCTATAAAATATATAAAGATCATGCAAGAAAGTAGAAATACAAATATTAATGCAAAGGTGTATAAGAAGGATAATCATCATCACTATTTCCATTTCCCTCTTCCTCTTCTTCCTCTCCTAAAATTTCATCAAAGATGTTGGTTGGCATCATTCCTTCATCTCCTTCTTTATCCAATGGGGGACATTTAGGAATTCCCATGAATTCTTGTATATCCCTAAAGTCTATATGAAGGTGAGAGACTCTTTTGGTAAGATCATCAATATGAGAAGTTTGGAAGGAAATTTGGTCTTGAATTTGATGAAGGATGCCAAAGAAGGATCTTCGAGTTCTGGAGGTTTGAGGTCTTAGAAAATCTACTTGAAAAGACTCTTGGCTTTCATCAATAATTCTTGGCCTTTTCATTTATTGAGTTCCAATACCTTGAGCATCAGAAGCATAATGGTATGTTCCATCAATTTTCACTATGTATTTTGAGTGTTTCAAGTACTTGATATTGATTTGAGTTTTGGCTGAATCATGAGGATTTAAAAGAGTAGCAACTTTGGTAGGGGTAAGAGCATTTACATATTTGGCAATTTGAGTAATAAAAGATGTGATCATAAGTGTCCCAGTAGATTTATTTCGGAGAATGAGAAAGTGGTCAATTAAAAACTTACTAGTTTGAATTTTCACCTTTTTCTCCAAGCAATAGAGAAACAAAAGATCTTTGTGAGTTACTTTCTTATTGCTTCCACCTCGAGCATCAATGGTATATGTTATAATTCTATGGATAATCCAAAAAGGCAAGGTTCTAAGATGTTTAGCATTAGAAAGCTTGTGGAAATTGATTTCTAGGAAAATCTCTCTCCAAAAATCAAGTAAGATAGGATCAAAAGCTGAGGGATTGGAAAGATAAAAGATGTCTTTTGTGTTAAATCCCCAAATAGATGAAAATTCTGGAAAGAAGGTTGATAAGACATATTAAAAAGTTCGAATTGAATGAAATAGGGTCATAGAGATTCTAAGTCTCTATTCTCAACAACTAAGGTAGTGAGAAATTCTTTTGTTAAAGATTCCCAACCAAGATCATCCTTTTCTAAGAACACAAATTTTTCCACCCAAGATATGACAGGGTTTCATGAATGTAGGATACAATGCCTAGGGATTCTAGAGTGAAAGAAGAAAGAGTTTTGTTTGGTTCACACTTATTGTTTTGGATAATAACATATCTTTATTTTTCTTCTTCACTCAAAGTGTCTAGGCTTGTGAGTTCTTGACTTATGCTCTTCCATTGGAGTGGAAGAAGTGGCAATTCGCTTGCCTTTCTCAAGTCTTGAAGCTTTCTTCTTAGAGGTTTTAGGAGCCATGAAAATGATGATGATGAAATTGAATGAGAGATGGATAGTTTAGGGTTTATAAGTGAATTTAAGTGTAAAACATCATAAAATTTGAGTGAAAATGTTATATAGAGTTTGGAGGTCAAACTAGCCATTTTATAGTTATTAGAGAGGAGTTATGCATGTTTTGTAAGGTTGCCAACTGCTAGAAATTTGAAAAAAAAAATTGAGGCTATCCGGACGGACCATATGTGGTACGGTCAAACCAAGAAAGTTTTTGATAGTCCGAACATGCATAGATGAGTTCGAGTGAACCAAGCTAAATATAGCAAAACAATTAAAATGAATTTTGAGAGAGAGAGAGAGAGCTCGATCGAGCTCAATGTAGTTCGAGCGGACCGAACAGACTAAAAAATTGTCATAAAATTTTGAAGAGTCGATCGGACTAGGTCTCAGCATACAAGATCGAGCGGAATGAGCTGTAGCATGATTGGTAGAGCTCTAGTCCAATCGTACTAAGACATAGTCCAGGCAGGCCAAAAAAAGTTTTTTCAAGGACAAGGCGGATTTGTATATCTCAATTTGTGGCCTTTTAATGTGTGATCAAAATAGATGTAAATGAGAAATTATGACTTATTAAAATATTCTTTTGTAAACATTCTTAATTCCACATTTATATGCATATGGGATAATTTTAATTAAGAGTACTACCATCCATCATCCCAATATGTTATTTTATAAAATTTAATCTTTCTTCATTCTAGGGTTTTGTAAAAATATCAGCAAGTTAATTTTGAGTGTTTATAAATTCCAAAACAACATTTTGATTTTGAACATTATCTCTTAAAAAATGATGCCTAATATCTATGTGTTTTGACCCAAAATATTAAATTGAATTTTTTGATAGATTAACAGCACTTGTATTGTCACACTTAATAGGAATGTGATCAAAATTTTTACCATAATCTAGTAATTGTTGCTTCATCCATAAAATTTATGTTCAACAAAAATATACAACAATGTATTTGGCTTGCGTGGTAGAAAGAGAAACCCACACTTGTTTCTTGCTAAACCAAGAAACTAGACAATCATCAAGAAATGGTATGCACCGATCGTGCTTTTTCTATCCAATAGGTTACAGGCAAAATCCACATCCAAAAAACCTAAAATATTAAATAATGTATTTCTAGGATATCAAAGTCCTAAATGCAATGTTCTGCTCAAATATTTTAAAATCCTTTTAGTGGCATTTAAATATGATTCCCTAGGAGAAGATTGAAATCTAGCGCACAAACATACACTATATATTATATTCGGTCTAGAGGTGGTTAAGTAAAGTAGTGATCCGATAATACCTCGTTATTTCTTCTCATCTACTGTCTTACCACTTTCGTCTTTGTCAAGTTTTAAAGATGTTCTCATCGGAGTCTTACTAATTTTACAACCATCTATTCTAAATTTCTTGAGAAGTTCATTTGTATACTTAGATTGGTTGATGAAAATTTCATCCTTGCATTACTTGATTTGTAGCCCAATGAAGAATTTGAGTTCACCCATCATACTCATTTCAAATTTTATAGTCATACAAGAAGCAAATTCCTTGCATAAAGATTTATTAGTAGCGCCAAATATAATGTTATTAACATAAATTTACATAATCAAAATGTTATGCATTTTCTTTTTAACAAAAAGAGTCGTGTCAACTTTGCCTTTTGAAAATCTATTTTCAAGCAAATATGCACTAAGTCTATTATACCAAGCTCTTGATGTTTGTTTCAATCCATATAGAGTTTTGGTAATTTTAAAAACATGATTTGAAAATTTATAATCTTCAAAGCCGAAAGGTTATTCAACATAATCTTCCTTACTTATAAATCCATTTAAAAATACACTTTTGACATCTATTTGAAAAAGTTTAAAATTCATATGATAAGCAAATGCAAGTAAGATTCTATTTGCTTCTAGTCTAGCAACGGGAGCAAATATCTCATGATAGTCAATGCCTTCCTCTTGCTTATAGCTTTTGGCTACTAATCTAGCTTTGTTCCTAGTAATGGGACTACTTTTACCAAGCTTATTTTATATACCCATTTACATCTTATAATTGGATGGTCTTTAGGTCTAGGACAAGTTTCCACATATTATTTCTCTCAAATTAGTTGAGTTCATCTTGCATAGCAATCACCCAACATTCATCACTAAGAGCCTCCTCAATGGTCCTTGACTCAATTTGAGAAACAAAAGTAACATTATCATCCAAGTATTTAAGTTTGGATCTAGTAGTCACTCCCTTTGTTGTATAGCCAATGATGATTTCTTTTGGATGATCCTTCTTGTATTGTCAATCTTTGGATAGCTCTTGAGACTCTTCTTCTTGCTCATCATGATTATTCTTTGGAACATCAATTGTTTCTTGTTGTTCAAATGTACCTATAAAATTATCAAGAACAAAAGATAAAAAGTTAAAACTAGAAAAGTTAAAAATATAAGATAATAATATTTTATTATAAATATCATATGATATTAATTAATTATATAATTATATATATGATTAGTGGAAAATGGTGGAAGATATTAAAAGTCAAATAATCTAGAATATTAATCATCTTCTTTCTTCCCTTTTTCTTCTTGTGGCTGACCTCTATAGACCAGCAAGGGAGTGGATTTAATTTTCATCATTCATCAAGTTTTAGTAAGGTTTATCAAAGATTGAACATAGCTTTGGTGACTATTAAAGTATTTCGTAAGTTGCTCTAACTTTTAATGAGTTTCTTTTAAGTAGAGTTTTGAATGAATTGTTGGATAATTGCTTAAATGGAATAGAATGAAGATAATTGTTATAGAAGATATGAATTTAAACTTAAGTTAGTGATTAAGTGTATTTGGTTAGGGTTTTGAGTGATAAGATTGTAATTAAGGTTTGATAAGGGTAATGGCCACTTTAAGTTTAGGTTTAGTCTAGTGAGCTCAAAGGTGTTTATATGAATTTCTAATAATGTATCTAAACCTATAATTTGAATAGGTGTTGAGTGAATTGATTTGGGTGTATTCTAGAGGAAAGCCTACTTTGGTGGAAGTGGAAGCTAGGTGGAATTGTCATTGGTAAGGATTTTATCCTTTCAATTTGTGCTTGAACAAGGTTAGTATATGCCGTGAATGTGTTTTTATTGTTTTTGCATTATTTTGAGTTGAATGATTATGATTTGGTGTAAATTTTGGTAACCACGGGCATGGCTTGCTGGAGGGCATGCCTGTAGGCTTTGAATCTAGTCTGTCTGCACGAGTTTATGGAGTGGCAGTGTCAAATTGAATGCCACAGTTGTGGCCTTGATTTAGTCAAGTGACGGTAGCATTTTCAAAGCCACGGGCGTGGCCTAAGGAATGCCACAACTATGTGATTAAGTCGGAGGTTGGACAAAAGCATTTTGAAGTGCACGAGCATGGCCTTTAGGTAGGCATAACTGTGACACTTGGATGTGATTAGAAATGTGTTTTTATTATTGACAACATTGAGAATATGATATAAATGATGATGATATGTGAAAAGTATGACAACAATACGGAATGAGAAAAAAAAATAAAATGTTGATTGTGTGTTGTGTGTAACCTTATATTTTAACTAGTTTTCAGAAGATTACATTTGGTAGTTTGCCATGTCATACGTTATGGAATGAGACACTGGGTGTCACAGATATAGTTACACCCCTGAGCGAGACACATTTGATGTCATTGATATGATGACGCTGTGGATGAGATACTAGATGTCACAGATATTGTTATGTCTACGAGCGAGACACATTGGTGTCACCACTATTGAGATAGACCAAAGTAATGGTTCTAGAACTAGATTATTGTATAAAGATATTTGGGCCCAATGCATGTTGGATATTTTATGTTTGTTCATAAAATAAAGATACTGTAGGTAATATTAAAGCTTAATGCACATCCATATTATATTATTGTATTAATGTTATTTTATCAAAGTATGTACCATTAAGTTGTATGCTTAGCGTGATTTATTTATCGCACAAGTGACAGGGTAGAGACTAGAGTCCTTCTAGACCAAGACAGGTCTAGGTTGTTAGATGGATACTAGAGGTTCTTTTGTTGCCACCAGATTAGGGCCTTTGGCATCGCATATAAATATTCATTTTGGCTAACTATTTTACCATCATGTATTTTGCTATAGAATGTAAAGATGAAATGTAATTTTTGTGAGTTTTGTAAATATATATGATACATATCACACTGGTATGAATTTATATAATCATGAGACTTTTGGGATGTGAGTTTTGTTGAAAAATATTTTGAGAAATAATATTGCTTTACTTGTTGAACTTATTGGATTTTGAATTACATTCTAATTATAGATAAAAATATGGCGAAATTTCTAGAGAATTTTCCTATACATATACTACTAGCTGTGAGTTAAACTATTTTTAGAAAAAAGTATTGGGACTGTTAATATTAATTTTGTGATACTCTTGTATTCTATTTACATATTCTACATATTCAAGAGGATGTGTAATATATATAAGTACGATATAAGAGTGTTACAAAAACACCAATAAATATAACTTTAATGTGTAATATACATTCATATTTTGAATATGTGTTGAGTAGATAGCAATTCCTACAATCTAATAGTGAAGGACAATAAGAGAATTTAGGCGGAGTGGAACTTTGGCTCACATTTTTGCTTAAAAGAGGTTAGTACATATTTTGGCACTTAATGTAATTGTGTGCATTGAATTTAAGCATAACACATTGCATATGGTGAATGTATTATGTTACTTGTTTAATTATTCATGTGTATGTGAAGCAATGCTTAAAGTAACAATACTTGATTTGAATTGTTTATGGCATGTTAAGTCATTAGAGAATGACTAATTTTGACATTATGTGTAGAATGTAAAAAATACAAATTGTGTACTAAAATATGAAAGTAAGCCATATTTGCATTAAATGTGATGATGATATTGATTATGAGTAGAAAATTTCAAAAATGTATGAAATATGGAAAAATAAGAGAAAAGTGAAATATTAGAAATGTGATTGTATGTTTATCTTATATAGAGTATAGTTTCAGAATATTGTTGTTGATTGTTATTACACCTTTGGGTGAGATACTCTAATGTCATAAATTTATTACGCCTTCGGATAAGACACGAGTATGTCTTCGGGCGAGACACGCTAGTGTTATAGATAATTGAGTTAGCCCAAGATAATATTTCTAGATATAGACCATTGTATAAGAACTTTTGGGCCCAATGTGTGTGGATGATTGATATGTTGATAAAAGTATATATAAGTTGCTTGATATTCATAGTATAGTGCATTCATGGCATTGCATATAAAATGTCATTTATTTTTGTACTAAAGTATGTACCTCTGGGATGTTGGCTTAGCGTGATTGAATTTCATCGCACAAGTGACAAAATTGATCCAAAGGGTTCAGAGAGTACTACTAGACCACACCAAGTCTAGATTGTGATTAGTTGATCTTGAAGTTTAGTTGGATTACGACAGACTAGAGCCAGTTGCACTTCTTGTAAATATTTTAAATTTTGTGAAATTTGTTTTAAGTATGTACATTATGTTTGTATATTTGTAAAAGATATAAATTATAAAGTTTTTGATCTTAATGTGTATATTTGGTATACTTTTATACATTTTGTCATATAAAATGTATGTTTGAGAATGGGAAGAATTTTTAAGGAGTATTGGAGTTTTAGGTGAATGTGATTTATTTACGAGTATTAAATTTTATGCAGATTATGTAATTGATCTTTGGGAATATCCAAATTACAGATAAAGCTCTAACGAATTTTTTTCATAGATTTTTTATTAAAATAAGTGTGTTTGGTATTTAAACTACTAATGAAAAATTTTATTTACTTATTAAAGTATAATTTAAAGTTTAAGATATTTTTCTTAAAATTATGGAAATTGTTTTTTGAAAGGATAGAACTGTGATATTTTTGTATTCTATATGTGTATTTTACATAAACAGGATGTATGTATTATACATATAAGGGTATAAGGGTGTTGCATAACATATATAGACATCCTCAATATTCACAGTATATATACGACATACACAATATATACACCGTAATCAAACAACATATAAAAGCATATATTTTAGCACTTGAAATTCAAAATATATACAACACATACATAATATATACAACATAATTAAATAAGGCTCAATACATCTGTTACCCCATTAAACTTGGCACAATTAGGCACTTTGCCCTCTCTATTATTCGATTAACTACTTTGCCCCTTAGACTTGTATTTTTCATAATAATTTAATCCTTATATGCATGTGTGGAAAAATGCATGATGTTCACTTCCAAAATGCACATGAATGCTATTAAACATGTTGACATGAGATGTAAAATGCCAAAAATTATATTACAATTAGTAACGGAGTTGGTGATTATATTACATTTGTTTTGGCTACTAACAATTATTTATATACATTAGAGAAAGAAAGAGATTTTTGCTAGTTTGTATGTTTATGTGGTTGGTGAAACTATGATGATATTTTTAGTGAACCCAAAATCAGGGCTCTAAAGAGAAATACTCAATGATTTCTTAACAATGGCAGTGTTGCGGTGGCAGTGACATCGGTTCTTTCTTATCTGACTTAAGGGATTTTCTTATTTGAATATTTTCTATTTTTAACCATTTAGTTTTCTCCTTTTTCTATTTGTTAGATCTGCTTCACATACAGTTAAAAACTTAATTCAACTATAATTTTTTTCTTGAATAAGTCCCCCACTATCTTTATAAACCATGTCTATCTCATTATACAATACAAAAATAAAATCACAGTGAGATTTTTAATTTCTCCCTATCAATTCCCTTCTTTTTATTATTTGAGTTTTTAATTTTCTTATTGAATTCTTTTTCATAATTGTATATAGCTAGTTTATACACATCTATTACCTCACTAGCTTCAAGTTCTTCTTAAAGAAAAGTTCTTTGGTGCTTGTATAATCCATGAATATGCTAAGAAGAATAAAAAGAAAATGTTTTAGCTTGGACTATTGTAAATTTCCCTTAAAATTGACCATCAAACATTTCTACACAATAATTAAAAAGAAATATTCTCTAATTTTAGTGAAATATTGATTTCTTTCTCGGTTTGATGCAAAAGAGATGACCATTGTACATATGGGATTGTTAGAGACTGGATTTTGCACGCTATACATGTGTGCATATTTTGATTTTAAGAGTTAAATTATTATGAAAAATATAAGTCTGAAGGGCAAAATGATCGATCAAATAGGAATGAGAGCAAATTGACTAATTATGCCAAGTTCTGGAGAGGTGAATGTATGAAGCCACATTCAAAGTACTATATATTTTTATCAATTAGAATTTAATATATATATATATAACATATATACGATATTTACACAACATGCATAAATATATATATATATATAACACGCACAACGTACATAGATAGATATACAACACATATAATATATGCACAACATGCATACAATATATATGCAACATACACAATATATATATATACACGATATGTATATTGAACAATATATATAGACATATATACTGCATACATATAATATATACAGACATACTCAACATATATATAACGACATAGACATAATATATCCAACATAATTCTAATTCAACATATATATAAGGCGAAATACATATATAGTCCCCCTAAACTTGTAGCGTTTAGTCACTTTGCCTCATTAATTTTCATTTTAACTACTTTGCCCCTTATATTTATCTTTTTTTTACTAACAGAAACCTATATTAATGAATACATGTTATTTTACTTTTTGTATTTGTATATTTTATACCAAATAGATATCTTAGTGACTTAACATGACTCGGTGTAACTCAGCGAGTTTGTATTTATAAGTTAAGAAAAATGCGAGTTTAGGAGGCTATATGGTTAAATTGAAAGTTTAAGAGACAAAATAATTAAATGCTACAAGTTCAGGGGACTACATATATATTTAGCTTATATATAATATGTATATGATATATATACACAATATATGTATGATATATACACAACATACATGGGCATATACAAAGCATACATACAATGTATACACAATAACTCAATTTTAAACTTTATTTTATGAGTATAATATGTGAAACTATTTAAATAAAATTTATTATTTTTATTAAAATATTTTTATATATTTATTTTTATACAGATTTTTGAGTCTTATTTCTAATTTAAAATCAAAATTAAAAATTTTAACTTTATAAAAAATCAATATCCTTTATATGTTGAAAAGGTGATTTATAATGCTAATTTTATTATTTTTACTGAAATATATTCATTTAATAATAGAATTAAAAAAATATAAAAATTGAAGTAAAAAGAGTTTGAAGTGAGGAGGAAGTATTGTATTTTTATAAATGAAGAAAGTTTTGGTGTAAGTTTAAATTTTTTTTTGAGCTGCAGTATTTTTTAAAATTGAATTTTTTTTTTAACGCTAGCTGTATAAAGAGTCTACACATATATACTTTTGTATTGTAATTTGGAATTTCTTCAAAAAAATATTTTTAAAAGATAAAAAAGTATTTTTAAAATATTCATTTTCAACTTTTAATTTTTAAAATATTTCATCTTAAAAAACATATGTTTGCTATACCAAAAAATACTCACTGCCCAAAATATATAATTAGCACACTAAAAGTATACAAAACTTATAAGATATTAAAAAAAAAAAACATATGGTATAACTTTCTCTTCTATTTTAGAAATATAAAATAAATTTTTTTTAAAATATCTAGAATGCTAATAAAAAGCAGTATGAACAGGATAAAGTGAAAGGGGGCAAAATTTTCAAGCGAAAAAAATTACAAACAAATTTATATTTAATTTTATTTTTATATTAAAAATTAATATAAATAATTAGAATTAATATTTATATTTTATTTTATTTTTATATTAAATATTAAAATTTTTATCATTTTATTTAAATATTTAAATATTATTTAAAAAAATTATACAATATATATATAAATATTGTTTATATTTTTTGTGAGATATTTTTAAAAAAGTGTTTAAACTAATTTTTTTAATAACTTTATATGGTATAATATTTTTTATAAGATAATTAACTTAAACATAAAATCCTTAAATCTAATTCATAATCAAATTATAAAATAATTATTAATATCAATTTGAGGATATAAATTAAAAATTATTAAATGTAATAAATAGGTAGATTAGATTTATCATTTAATTAATATATATTATAAAGATTTAATATAATATATAATATATATTGAATTATATATATATATATAGATAAATATATATTTATATATATAACATAATTGGTGGAGGGATCTGCCAATGGTATTAAAAATTTCACAAGGTATTTCCTTGAAAAAGAAAAAGAAAAATGAAAAGGCATCCTTGCACCTCTTCTCCGAGATGAACTTCATAAACATATGCATTTTCAAGTCCTCATAGGTGATAAATATTAAATAGAAAACATAACTATATAATACTCATAAATATTTGGGTCAATGAATAAAACTTAGGCTAAATAATTATGAAGTTTTTGAAGTTTTGTATATTATACTAGTCAGTCTCTGTATTTTTAACATTTAATTTTTACATTCCTGTGTTTTTAAAAATTAAACTGTTTAGTCATTTTATCAATATTTTCATCCTAAAATCATTAGTCAACTATTTTGATATTATAAATAGCTTTTTTGCACTTTCTTTATATATATTTATCTTTATTATTTATTAAATTTATTTTATGTTTAATTTTATTTTTTATATAGATCGTCTGTAAAATAATAAAAGACATTATTCGTATTATTTGAAATTATTTTTTTAGTAATATTTATAAAATTAAAATTAATGATATATATGAATTGTCTGTAAAATAATAAAAGATATTATTCATATTATTTAAAATTATTTTTTAATAATATTTATAAAATTAAAATAAATTATGAACAAAAAAAATATAAATAAAATTAAAAATAAGTATGGCTTAACAAATAATAAAGAAAAAAAATATATAAAAGAAGAGCAAAAAAATTATTTTATAATATATAAAGTAGTTGACTAATACTTTTAGGATAAAAATATTAACAAAATGACTAAACTGTTTAATTTTTAAAAATAGAGGGATGCAAAAATTATATGCCGAAAATATAGGGACTGCTAGTGTAATATATAAAATTTTAGGGATTTTATAATTATTTAGCCTAAAACTTATTTGTATATTCCACATGGTTAATTAGGAGAATTTATGTAAGGATAAAATACAATTTTAATTCGTAAATTATACATTTTCTCTAATTTATTAAGGAATTTTTTTACTAATTAATTAACCATTGAAATCATTACAAATTATGAAACTGGATAAATTTTATACTTCATTTAAAAATTAGAAAAATTATACTATGGTAATATTTATTCTCTTATTAATATTTTACTAATTTCTGTAAATTTTAATTGTGAAAAAAATTTAAAATAATAGGAGTATATGGATTTCAAGTTATATTATTACTGATTATTTATTCCACTGAAAAATTTTCCTATTTTGCCACTTCTAGAGCCCCTCTGTTTTTCTATTTTATTTATAAGATTATATAATAGGCCCAATAATGTTCGTTACCTCATTTTTCTAATATTCATTAAAAAAAGGAAAATTAATCATTTTCCTGTTACAGAAAAATATCATTTTCAATTAGAAAATTTCTTTAGATTTTTCATAGGAATTCCATTCCGATTGATGGCAACTCGTAAGAAAATTTTTCATTTCTTATGACTTTATAATAATATTTTTCTGACCAAACGACTTAACAATAATAATTCACTCTATATATTTTCCCCCCGATTTTATAAGATTTTTATCATACCTACAGATATATAGTTTTATTTATATATTTTACTAAATTTATTAATTAAATATTATACATATTCATATTTACTGAATTTATTAAATGTATACTGTGCATCTTCTCTCCTAGAAGCATAACTAAACAGGAAATTTTCAGCTTTTTTTAATATATATATATATATATATATATTGGGAAAATTCTATTATGTACTGAGTTCATCTCTCACCATGAATTCAGCCAACAATAATATGTGATTTAAAAATATAATTTTTATTTTTAAATCACATATTGTAGTTGGTTAGACCCCATATTGATGAGCACATTGACCCAGTCTAAAATTCTCTAAAATTTTAAAAACTACATTTCTAACATAATGATTCTAAATATCTAATTATGTGATTGATTATATAAAAAAAAACTTAATAATTTTAATTATTTAATCACTTGATTATTGAAAAAAAGGTATAATAATATAAATTATTTAGCTATATGATCTTAAATAAAAATAGTAAGGCATTATTTTCAATAATAAGAAGAAAATATGCTTTTTATTATTTCAATTTCTCTTTCTTTAGCCCTACAAATCTATGACTTTTTTTCAAATTGCAGCTCTAAAAATAACTTTTGGATTCAAGGGTAATGCATTTATGTTTTTTGGGTGCTATGAATTCTATTGCAATATAATTTTTTTAGCAATTATAATAATTTAGTAATTTTTGAATTATTAATTTCTTTTGGTAACACTAGTTAAATTTTTTATTTAGATTAATTCTTATAGAAATTCATATAAAATTAATGTTTCAGCTTAAAATATATTTTTGCTAGTTAAGTTCGTACTGTTGTGGAAATTGAGCTTTTTCCACCGAATAATTTGTGAATTACAATGATAAAAACTACACCAGGTAAATTCCCAGAAAAGTAGAGGAGTCACAAGCGGTCTCACTTAAAACCCACTTTCCTTAGACTTACACGTCGTTTGACAGAATTTACCTAGACATGTAATCCCTTTTCACAATAACCACCAAAACAGAGTGTTGCCCAACAAATAGCTATTAAATAAATAAAAGAGAGAATACCAAAATTTAACGAGGTTCGGCCAAAATTTTGCCTACGTCCTCGGACACTACCAAATATATTTCACTAAAGAAATATTACAAAGGAGAGAAGAGAAAGCTTTAGAACAAGCTATTTTGGGACAAGTTACAATTGAGGAATTGAGCTCATATTTATAGGCAAAATCCCAAGCCACTTGCAATTAATTACCATGTGGGAATTCAATCCAATCCACCAATTTTGAGCCACCAATTTTGAACCACCATTTTTGACCAATTTGGTTAGAATTGAAGCCATCTTTTTTTACAATCTCCACCTTGGCGAAAATTCCATAAACGTAATTTCTATTCTCTCTCGCAACGTTGTAGTGTCTTCAAATGCTCTTCGCAGCGCCAGCTTCAAATTTGAACAATATTGATCAAGTTCAAACAATGTTTGAACTTGACTGCTTTCACCACCTTGGTCAACATATCAGCAGGATTCTCAGCGGTCTGAATCTTCTGGAGCTTCACCTGATCTTCCTCCAGAATTTCTCTAACAAAATGGAATCGAACATCGATGTGCTTCGTCCTTGCATGATAAACTTGGTTTTTTGCTAAATGAATAGCACTCTGGCTATCACAATGCACAACAACATTTTTCTGCATAATTCCCAATTCATCAAGCAACCCTTGAAGCCAAATTGCCTCTTTAACAGCTTCAGTAACTGCCATATATTCTGCCTCTGTCGTAGAGAGCGCCACTGTTGACTGTAAAGTAGACTTCCAACTAACTGGTGCTTTTGCAAGTGTGAACACATAACCAGTAGTTGATCGACGTTTATCCAAATCACCTGCATAATCGGAATCACAATATCCGACTACACGTTGACCATTCTCCTTATCCTGCTCAAAAACTAATCCAACATCCACGGTGTTCAGAAGATACCGTAGAATCCATTTCACAGCTTGCCAATGCTCCTTGCCAGGATCATGCATGTACCTGCTCACAACTCCAACAGCCTGTGAAATGTCAGGTCTTGTACACACCATAGCATACATCAAGCTACCAACAGCATTTGCATAGGGAACCTTTGACATGTATTCCCGTTCTGCATCATTCTTCGGTGACTGAGCAGCACTGAGTTTGAAATGAGGAGCAAGAGGTGTACTAACAGGTTTGGTTTTGTCATCCATACCGAAACGCTTTAGTACCTTTCTCAGATATTGCTTCTAAGACAAACAAAGTCTCCCCAATTCCCTATCTCTGGATATCTCCATACCGAGAATCTTCTTTGCTTCGCCCAGATCTTTCATTTCAAATTCTTGATTCAACTGATTTTTCAGCTTCTCAATTTCTTCTTTATTCTTTAAGGCTATCAACATATCATCGACATAAAGAAGAAGATAAATGAAAGAACCATCTTGTAGCTTGCACAAATACACACAATGATCATATTTGCTTCTTGTGTACTTCTGCCCTTGCATAAACTTATCAAATCGCTTGTACCACTGCCTCGGAGACTGCTTCAATCCGTAAAGCGACTTTACAAGTTTGCATACCATATTTTCTTTTTGAATCCCTCTGGCTGAGTCATATAGATTTCCTCTTCCAGATCTCCATGTAAAAATGCAGTTTTTACATCCAATTGAACTAGTTCCAAATCAAATTGTGCCACCAAAGCCAATAAAATTCGAATGGAGGAATGTTTTACAACTGGAGAAAACACTTCATTATAATCAATTCCCTCTGTCTGAGCGTAGCCTTTAGCTACCAACCTTGCTTTGTAGTGAACACTATCTCTGTCAGGAAATCCATCTTTCTTTGTATATACCCATTTGCATCCAATTGCCTTCTTTCCCTTCGGCAGAATTGCTAGCTTCCATGTTTGATTCTTGTGAAGGGACTGCATTTCATTATCCATAGCTTTCCTCCACTTTACTTCTTCTGAACTTTGGATAGCTTCTTTAAAAGTGGACGGAATGCTATCATCTGCAATTGAGAATGCATAGGCCACCATATCATCATAACGAGCAGGTTTTCTTATAGCTCTTCGTGGCCTATCAACTGCAATTGATTCATGTTGCTGTGGAGGTTCTTGGATTTGAACCTCATCTTCATCTGACTCTCCTTCTACCTCAGGAGTGTCTGCAGTTTTAACATCTGCTGCTGAAATTTTTCTGTCAAACTCCACCTGTTTTGGAGTATTCTCCACCTGTTGTGGAGTACCATCTGACTGTTCTATTGTCACCTTTTTCAATAAGGTAGATTCATCAAAAGTGACATCTCTGCTAAAGATTATTTTCTTCGTTTTTGGACACCATAGCCGGTAACCTTTAACTCCTGTGGTTATTCCCATGAAAATGGCTTCTTTTGCTCTTGGATCCAGCTTTGATTCCTTAACGTGATAGTATGCAGTGGAACCTAATACACGTAAGGAATCATAATCTTTAGCAAGTTTTCCCGATCATGCTTCCATAGGCGTTTTACCACCGATAACAGTTGATGGAAGTCGATTAATGAGATGACATGCATATGTTAAAGCCTCAGCCCAAAAATGCTTGTCCAACCCAGCATTGGACAACATACACCGAACTTTCTCCAGTAATGTTCGGTTCATGCGTTCTGCCACCCCATTCTGATGTGGTGTATGTCTAACTGTGAAGTGTCGAACAATACCTACATCTTCGCAGATTTTCATAAATGGATCACTCTTATATTCTTCCCCATTGTCTGTTCGGAGATATTTGATCCGTCTGCCGGTTTGAGTTTCCACTAATTTTTTCCATTTAAGGAAAACTCTCAGCACTTCATCTTTTGACTTCAAAGTGTACACCCAAACTCTTCGAGAGAAATCATCAACAAAGGTTACATAATAATGCTTGCCTCCTAAAGAAGGAGTTTTAGAAGGCCCCCACATATCCGAGTGAATATAGTCCAGAATACCCTTGGTATCATGGATTGCAGTACCAAATTTCACTCTTGTCTGCTTCCCTTTGATGCAATGCTCACAGAAATCCAACTTGCAGGCCTTCACATTCTTCAATAATCCTCGATCGACCAAACTTTTCAAGGATTTTTCACCTGCATGTCCAAAGCGCATATGCCATAATCTGGTCGCTTCCAGATCTTTGTCATCACCAGAAACTGCTGCTGCTGTTGTTTCTATAATTGCATTACCTTGATAGTAATACAAATTATTCCTTCTCCGTACTCCTTTCATCACCACAAGTGCACCAGAGATGACTTTCATCACTCCATCTTTCGCAGTAATCGTGAGCCCTTTTGATTCCAGGACTCCCACTGAAATGAGATTCTTTGTCAAACTCGGCATATATCGAACATCAGTCAGGATCCTGATTGATCCATCATGATTCCTTAAGCGGATTGAACCAATCCCTTCGGTGAAGCAAGGATTGTCATTTGCTGTGTAGACAACTTCATGATCAAGTTCTTTAAAATCAAAAAACCATTCCCAGGTGGGACTCATATGATGGCTGCATCCGGAATCTAACAGCCATGCATTAGAAGAACTTGTCGAACATGCTGCAGGAGTGTCTACGGATGTCATGACTGCTAATGAGAAGGTTGATTCTGAATCATCACACTCAGCTACATTTGAATCAACAACAACTTTGCCCTTGCCTTTAAGCTTTGGACAATCTTTCTTCCAGTGACCTTTCTCATGACAAAAGGCACATTCATCTTTTTCAATTCTGGCTTTTGAACGGGATCTACTTTTCTTCCCCCCTTTCTTTCGGCTTTGTGAACGGCCTCCAACTACCAGAGCTTCTACCTCAGTTGTCCTTTCCTTCTTTTCTCTCTTTCTCAGCTCATGACTGTATAGATCAGCACAGATATCACTGAGAGTCACATCTTTGTTCCCGTGGAGTAGAGTCGTTGTAAGAAACTCAAACTCATCAAGAAGAGATGCCAACAATAACAATGCCAAATCTTCGTCTTTAAAGACCACATCCAAATTAAACAGATCAGCCACCAACTGATTAAAATTTGTGATGTGTTCATTCATCGTGGTACCGGGAACATAATTGAAGCGAAACAGTCTCTTTTTCATAAAGAGTTTGTTCTGATTGTTTTTTTTCAAAAATTTCTCCTCCAATGACTTCCACAATTTGTTTGCTGAAGTTTCTTTCGAGAAAGCATATTTTTGCTCTCTAGAAAGACAAGAACGAATTGTACCACATGCCAGACGATTGACAGTTTTCCACTCCGTCTCCTCCATTTCTTGGGGTTTCTTCTCTTCAATAGCAACATCTAGACCTTGCTGAAAAAGAGTATCTAGAAGTTCGTTTTGCCACATGCCGAAATGACCAGTGCCATCGAAAATCTCCACTGCAAATCTTGCATTTGTAACAGCATTCCTTACTAAAGTTGCCGAGGACGATGCTGCAGTAACAGGTGTGGTATTTTTCTTGTTGTCTGTCATTTCTGCTACAAATATTTATTTAATAGCTATAAAATAAATTTTTAAAAATGCGGAACACAGCCAAGGAACGTTTTTTATGTGGAAGATCAGACTATGCTGCAACCACAGTGAATACTAAGTTACCTCGGCTCTGATACCAATTGTTGTGGAAATTGGGCTTTTTCCACCGAATAATTTGTGAATTACTGTGATAAAAACTACACCAGGTAAATTCCCAGGAAAGTGGAGGAGTCACAAGCGGTCTCACTTAAAACCCACTTTCCTTAGACTTACACGTCGTTTGACAGAATTTACCTAGACATGTAATCCCTTTTCACAATAACCACCAAAACAGAGTTTTGCCCAACAAATAGCTATTAAATAAATAAAAGAGAGAACACCAAAATTTAACGAGGTTCGGCCAAAATTTTGCCTACGTTCTCGGACACTGCCAAATATATTTCACTAAAGAAATATTACAAAGGAGAGAAGAGAAAGCTTTAGAACAAGCTATTTTGGGACAAATTACAATTGAGGAATTGAGCTCATATTTATAGGCAAAATCCCAAGCCACTTGCAATTAATTACCATGTGGGAATTCAATCCAATCCACCAACTTTGAGCCAGCAATTTTGAACCACCATTTTTAAACAATTAGGTTAGAATTGAAGCCATCTTTTTTTACACGTACTGTATGACTAACATTGAAATTTTGTCCCATTTAATCTATTATTATAATACTAAATTTTTATTTCAATTTATAGTGATAATTATTAGGCAAAATAAAAAAAAGAGTAAAATATAAATAAATATTCTTATCAAGATAAGAAAAAAAACAATAATTAATTTTTTTAGTTAAATGATTAATTTATAAAAAATTTTATCGATTTTTTACCAATAAATATAATTAAGCTATTATTAAATAATTAAAATATTAAGATACGCATGTTGGATTTAGATGATGACTCTCAAAAAACCTAAATAATAATAAATTTATATTTTATTCTTAATGTTAAATCCTGAATCCACCCTTAATTTCTTCAGTTTCTTCCCAAGGGTGCAATTCAGAAATTGCGTTAATATCTGATCAAAGGTAGAAAACGACTGATGAAAATTGAAGAATACTGAATACTTCATTACTATGTGTATATTGTTTACATATATGTATAGCTAAAATGACTAACAAATCTGTAACTAATTTTCTACAGATGAAACAACTTGTTATCCAACTTGCTTGCCTGCTGGCTTCATAATTTACATGTGCGTATTCATCATCATCCCCCTCTTATGTTGGACTTTGGTGATAATCATCCAAACCCAACTTGGTAAGGAAATGAGAGAAAAGATGAAAGTGCAGAGTCTTAGTAAACAAGCCAGCAGTCTGAAAAGTAGAGCCAACATGAACAGGTGAAATTAAACCCGCTTTAAGCTTGTTACGAACAAGATGGCAATCAATTTCCTGATGTTTCGCTTGTTCATGAAACATTGGATTTGAAGCTATGTGAATTGTTTCTCTATTATCACAGTGAAGAGGAATTGGAAGAATTGGTTAAATCTGGAAATCATGTAAAAGAAAAAGTAAGCCATTGGAGCTCACAGACTGTTGCTGCCATTGATCTGTACTCAGCTTCAGCAGAGCTTCTGCTTACTGTAGTCTACTTTTTGGTTTTCCATGAGACCAAATAATCACCAAGGAAAACGCAAAAACCAGTAGTTGATCGTCTTGTTTCAACACATGAAGCCCAATCGGTGTCGCAGTATGCTGTAATCTTCAAGCTGTTCTTAGAAGGAAAAAATAGTCCTAGAGAAGGAGCTTTCTTGAGATATCTGAGAATATGGTGAGCAGGTTGAAGATGAATCTCACATGGTTTTTGCGCGTGCTGCTGTTGCACACTAAAGGAAAAATCGGGTCTTGCAAAACCCAAATAAAGTAATCGACCCGCCAAGCTTCAATACTATTGAGGGTTATCGAGCAAAGGCGATTCAGTGGAGAAGCTGAATCCCTTTTCGAAGAGGAGTGTTCTTAGGCTTTGATCCCAGCAAACCATTCAAGGACATACTTTCATTGATTGACAGAAACACCTCTCTTTGTTCTAAAAAAACTCAAGCCCCAAAAAAATACCTAGCTTCTCCCAAGTCTTTGATTGTGAATTTACCATCCAACTTTAATTTAAGCTCCTTAATTTCAGACTCAGAATTACCAGTGAGCAACAAATCATCAACATAAACCAAAACAGCCAAAAAAACACCATTTTTGGAGAATATAAACAGACAATTATCATTCACCGACTGCTGAAATCCCAACTGAAGCAGAAAAATTGTTAGCTCAGTGTTCCATTGATGCGACGCCTGCTTTAAGCCATACAAAGAACATTGCAACAAACAAACTTGCCCCTATTTAGCTTTTAAATAGCTTGGGGCGGAGACATGTACACTTCTTTATCAAGATAGCCATGAAGGAAAGTATTGTTAACATCAACCTGATGAAGAGGCCATTCTCGTGCAGCAGCAATAGATAAGAAGATTCTGACTATAACCACTTTGGCAATTGGCGAAAAGCTATCAGTATAATCAACACCAGTAATCGGATTATAACCCTTCACCACAAGCCGGGCCTTATGCCTATTGACAATACCATCTGGATTAAGCTTAAGCTTGTATACCTAACTACATCCAATAACAGTTTTACCTGGAGGCAGAGAAACTACAGTCCAAGTATTGTTCTTTTCAGGAGCTGCTATTTCATCAGCCATGGCTTGGTTCCACTCAACAGACTGACTAGCTTCAGCAAAAGAAGAAGGTTCGATTGTTGATGTCACATTATTTTAGAAAAATAATGTGATCAGATGGAAGAGTGGGATTTTGAAAGAAAGGAAATGTATTAGGGATATGAGAAGAAGAAAAAATAGAAGTACTGGTATTGGTAACAAAGTCTTGAAACCAAGAAGGATTCTTCTTAGTTCTCGAGCTGGCTCTTGGTTGAATGGAATTATATTGTGTTGTGTTAGTACTAGGCCAGTTGTGTTCTATTTGAATTGATTGTGGGTCTGCTGAGTGAATTGGTATTGGTAATGGTTCTGAAATAGGAAAAATAGGTTGATCAAGTTATGTAGGTATCTGTTGATCAGGTTGTATTTCTGTTGGTGGAATAGGTTGATTAGTTTGTGTATTTGTTTGTTAATCTAGTTGCAGGTCATGAGTGGTAGGTTGAGTTAGAATTTACAGGTTAGGTTGATATGTTTCTGGTTGTTCAGATATAGAAGAACTAGCAGATGGCCATGGCAAAGAAAATTCTAAAGCATCAGCAGGCACTTGAGGCACAATAACTTAAGATGAAGGCTGACAAATAGCATTAGAATAAGGAAAAACACTCTCATAGAATACATCTCTAGAAATCACAAATTCCATAGGATCCATGTTATATAACGGAAATCCTTTCTACCATGTAGCATAGCCCAGGAAAATACATTTAGAAGCTCTTGTAGCAAACTTGTCTTTGTACAATATAGTGTTAGTGCAGTAACATAGGCAACCAAATATCTTGAGATGGCTAAGATCAGGCTTATTATGAAACATCACTTCATAAGGGCTCTTCCATCCCAAAACAGCAGAAGGAAGTCTGTTAATCAAGTATATAGCATGTAAAATTGCTTATGCCCAAAATTCAATGGGTAAAGAAGCTTGAAAACCCAAAGCTCTATCAATATGCACAAGATGCATGTGCTTACGTTCTGCTCTACCATTTTGCTGTGGAGAATAAACACAAGTCTTCTGATGTAGGATACCAAAACCATTCAACACTATCTGCCATGCTTGGGCAAGAAACTCCTTGCCATTATCAGGTCTAATGTACTTAACTGATGCATCAAACTGAGTTTTAACCATTGTAAGAAACTGTTGTAAAATAGCAGAAGCTTGAGATTTTGTTTGCATCAAGAAAATCCATGTTGACCTACTGTGATCTTCAACAATTGTCAAGAAATAGAGAGCACCATGTAGGCTTTCCTTGTTATAGGGACCCCAAATGTCTATATGTAAGACTTCAAACAGAATAGTACTATGACTGTCACTTAAAGGAAAAAGTAAGTCTAGTTTGTTTAGCTTTAGCACATACATCACAAGAATAAATGAAATAACCTTCTTATTAATGTGATCCATCTTGTCAAGAACCACAGATGAAGGATGTCCTAATCTTAGATGCCAAACAGTAGAATCAACGGTATTATTTGCTAAAACATTAGTAACAGGAGGATATGTACAAGTGATAGTCATTAGGTATTGTTCTATAACATGATTATTGAAAGAAGATTGATCCCAAATATAGAGACTCCCAACTGCTTTACCAACTGCAACTGCCTTCTTAGTCTTCTGGTCCTTTAGCAAGCAAAATGTGGGATAAAAGGTGAAGACAATACTGCTGTTAGAAGCCAACTTACTCACTGACAGCAGATTGTGACTAAACTGAGGCAAGAACAACACTTCTTCTAGAACCACATCTGTAGTGATTCGTACTATCCCAGTCAATTGAACATCCAAAATACTACCATTAGGTAATGCACTGTGTGTTTATAGTTTTTCTTGACCAAGCTACTGAAAAGACTCTTGTTAGCACAAATATGACTACCTGAGTCAATAATCCAACACACATTAGAGTTATCAGCCATGTCAGATCTTGGATTAGGAATTATACCTGCAAAATCTTTCATTAAACCAGCAAAATTAGGTTCCGTAGGTGCTTTACCCTTGAGGAGCTTAGTCAATTCCTGAAGCAGATCTTTCACTTTAGGTTCTGTCACAGTCAGCAACCTCATCTTGACATTGCAAATCTTCATCCAATGGTGAATCAGCCAAGTTAACTCTAGCTTTAAGACCTCCAATCTCTTCTTTCTAAGCTCTTTATACCACTCTGGATAACCATGAAGCTTAAAACAGGTGTCTCTAACATGACCTGACCTATTACAGTAAGTACAATGCTCATCCTCATACTGTGAATTAACTTTCTTCCTATAATTTGTCTTGGACAACCCTGAACCTGTCTGTGTGTTAAGATTGGCCATTAAAGCAGTAGAAACTTCATTACCTTCCTCCAAAATACAACTAGAGATCAGCCTTTGTTTCTCAACATTCTGCACTAATGAATATACCTTATCCAGACTAGGAAGAGGTTCAATCATTAGAATCTGGTTTTTAACTGTCATATGTATCATTGAGTCCCATAAGAAACTGTATAACCCTAGCTTTTTCATTAAGTTTGGTAATCTGATCTGAAACACTACATGTAAACTTACCACGGCTGCAGTTAGGTATAGGAACTAAACTGCCAAGTTCATCCCAAAGCTTACAAAGCTTAGTAAAGTACATTGATAAAGAGGAGTTACCATGTGTCATTGAGGCAATCTCTCTTCTAATTTGAAACTCCTGTGGTCCACTCGCATCAGCAATCTCTGTTCAACGAATTCAAGATCCAAGAGACTACCATTGCATTATTGCCAAACCATGTATCAAATTCTGCAGAACTCTCCTCTGGTTCTTCAACTCTCCCATCTATATAGCCTAATTTCTGTTTAGCTGCTAATGTAATCCTCATGGATTTACTCCATGTTCTGTAGTTGTTTCCATTGAAAAGACTTGAAACCAAAGCCACATTAGGATTATCACTACTGTGGACAATTGTTGAAGACGTTTTAGATCCAGTTGCCATTATCAAAACCAGACAGAAATTTTGAAAATCAAAATTAATCCAAAAACAATTTATTCAAGAAATTGCTTCAATGAATCAAAGCTAAAAAGAAAACAGAAAAGAAAGAATCAAGGATCTTGCTCTGATACCATGATCAAAGGTAGAAAACGACTGAAGAAAATTGAAGAATATTGAATGCTTCATTAATGTGTATATATATAGCTAAAATTACTAACGAACTTTATAACTAATTTTCTACAAATGAAACAACTTGATGCAACTTGCTGACCAACTTGCTTGCTAGCTAGCTTCATAATTTACATGTGCGTATTCATCATCAATTTCTAACTCTTTATGATTCATTAATGCCTTTCACATGAAAACTCTCATTATTTTCAATTGTTTGGCATTTTGTGCGTTTGTTTGTACCAGCTACTGTAAGTTTCAACTGCAATTTCTGTACATTTCATTGTTTTAGTCGCATTTCCTAAAGTTCAGCTTTGCCGGTTGCTCACATGAATACATTTCATCTTTTAAGAAAAGTTCAAAAGTTTAAATAAGCCCATAAAAATTACTACCATCTCAACCTAATTTTTAATTTTTTCCATAAAATACTACTATCATCTCAACTTAATTTTTATTTTTATTTTATTAAATACATTCTTTCTTTTTTTTTATTAAAGATGGGCCAAATATGCTTCTTCTTTTTTTTTTTTTTTGTAAAAAACATACTATATTTAAATTCTTACTACTGAAGGAAAGTTAATTTATCGTTAAATATTGAGTGGCGTTGAGAAACTCACTTTATCCATTTTATATTTTTTAAATAATCAAGAATATTAAAAATATATTTTTAAATATTTAAAAAATAAATATTTTTTACAAAAATAAATAATTTATTCTCTACATTATATTTTAAAAAAGAAAAAATTACACCATATACTATATTTTAAGTTTCAATTTCAATTTTACTACAATTTTTTTTTCACTTTCAACTCTTCAATTTTAGCCTTTTTAATATTTCATTTTTTTCACTTTTAACTCTTCATATATATATATATATATATATATATTATTTAACATATACAACACTTATATATTACAAATAATAAAAACATGTCAATAGAAAAGAAATAAAAATAATTCAAAAAATGGGATATACTTATTTAAGAAATACAAATTAAAAAGGATAATAGAAAAAAAAATTTTAAAAAGAAAAAGGAAAAGAAAAACTTATTCCTTTAAATACTTTATCAAATATTTAAAATGTATTACAGTTGAAAAAGAACAAAATCAAAACAAAATATATAAAGCATTTTAGTTGTTTCATTTACAATTTTATACAAAGCATAGACTAGAATATGAAGTCTTTATACACCTAAGTTTTTGTCCTACTAAATGTTCTTTTATGGAGCACTAGAATATTTGATCTATATCTGTAGATGGATATTCCGTTGGTAAATGTTTTGATCTATAACTTTGTTTGAGTATTTTCAATTAGAAGTTGAAAAAAATTAAAATGAAAAATAAGAAAGTTATCGAAATGGTTCTATCTGAAAGCCTGGGAAAAGATGCACCTCGGCCAGCAGATGATGATCGATCAAAGAAAAAACATAGAGTCCATCATGAGGGTGAATCGAGTAGTACTGGTGGATTGTCTTTTAAGCAAACCTTGATGAAATCGCAAGTTGCAGTGGAGGAAGCTCTAGCATAATCTGATGAACAGTGGGAATGGGATTCAAGTGATGTGATGGTAACTACGGATGAACCTATTCCCTCGATAACCTTTTGCCACAGAGTTCATGAAAAGTTAGTCAAACATTAGAAAAGTGCCATTATAGTGAACTTTTTGGGTCGAAGCATAGAGAACAAAGCTTCAGAAACAAGGCTTGAGACTATCTGGAATTTAACTGAAGGTTTTAACCTTATTGATCTAGAAAATGAGTTCTTCCTTGTCCGCTTCAAATCAGAATGTGATGCCCTTGAGGTGCTCACCGGTGATCCATGGATAATTCTTGGACATTATCTGACAACTCAAGCTTGGACTCCTCAGTTTGATTGTATGACGGAGAAAATTAACTCGATGGTTGCTTGGGTGAGGTTGCCGGGCATGCCTCTTCATTATTATCAAAAGAAAGTATTAAGAACTATTGGAAATTTGATTGGGCGAGTGATCAAAATAGACTATAATACTATATCGGCGGCCAGAGGTAAATTTCCAAGATTGGCTATACCTCTTAATTTTAATGATCCTTTATGTTCACAGTTTATTCTTGATGGAAAACTTCAGAAGGTTGAGTACGAGAATTTGCCCCAAATTTGCTTAGGTTGTGGGAGAGTCGGTCATAATATCAATTATTGTCATGATGATAAAGAAGCCGGTGGTGTAACAGAACCAATAGCTGAGCGAGATCATGTGGTGTCCACTGACGAGAGATCTCCAACGACTAATCAGAATGCCAAATTTGGTCCTTGGATGGTAACAACCAGAAAAGGAAAACCTAGATTTTAGAAGGAAGACACGAAGGGAAGTTAATCAGACCAAGATTAGAGGATCCCGTTTTGATATCCTTGATGAAATTAACAAGATACAAGAGGGACTGACTAATGCAAATTTGGAAAGTAAATCAGAGGAGCAAAATCAAGACCATTTACGTGCTAATCTGGCTAAAGATTTGAATCGAAAATCCCGGAGAATTATTAAGGGGGTGTTTCTCAAAACTGGAGCTTTTCAGCTTATTGTGAATAAGTGATTTTTAGATTATAATCAGATTAAAAATAAGCAGTTAAGCGTTTCTGTAAACTAGCTAATAATCAGCTGATAATCAGTTTATAATCAGTTAAGTGTTTCTGTAAAATCAGCTTATAATCAGTTTTTAATTGTAGAAACTGTCAAAATGACCAAACTGTCCATGAGTTTATTTATTGTATAAAAATAATTTTTTAAATGTCAATTCAAATTTTATTTTGCAATAATAATAATAATAATAATAATAAAATTTAATAATAATAATAATAATAATAATAAAATTTTTTTGATGGAAACTAAAGTGTATAAGGTAGGCAAATTTGAAATATTGAAGATTAGGTAGGGATAGTATGGTCTTTTACTTGGTCAAAACTGCTTAAAAAATAAGTGCTTAAAAAAAAAGTAGCAAAACTCAACTTTTAAAAAACTGATTAAAATCAGATTATAATCTACTATTTAAGTTTTCAGAAACACTTAAATAAACAACTTATAATCTAAAAACAGCTTATAAGCAGTTTTGACCAACTTTTAAGTTTTGAGAAACACCCTCTAAAGAAGGTATAGCAAATCAGGGAGAGGCTCAAAAGGAGACAACGATATCACACATAATCAATAAACCATGCTAGACACGTATGCAGTAATAACAACTCATGCACAAATGACTGAAGTTATGTTGTATGATTCTAGTGGGCCACAAGCCCAAATGACACATAACCTTACTCAAAATAATGTGATTATAACTAGAACTTTGTTAGATCCAAAGAACTATAGTGCAGTTACTATTCCTCAACAATCCATCATAGGAAGCCAGTCGGATATTAGTGTGGGAATTAAGGATCCACTAACAGAGATGCTAAAGATGAACATATCTCTCATAGCTCACCCGGAGATGAGATGATGGAAGACTCAGATGAAGACCTGGAAGTTGGAAGAGATTTTGAG
Source organism: Garcia nutans (assembly GCA_947685225.1). NCBI lineage: Eukaryota > Viridiplantae > Streptophyta > Magnoliopsida > Malpighiales > Euphorbiaceae > Garcia > Garcia nutans. The sequence goes on from CANTUV010000041.1 coordinate 14,577,855, forward strand.
AGCTTGCAGGAGATGGTATGGATATTGGTGAGACTTCCTAAACTCTTGCCTTTATACTGTCTGGTAAGCCTGGTTGTTCTCATTAATTTTTTTATAATTATTATTTTTATAAATCTTAAAATTATAGCTTGGAATGTGCAGGGGCTGGTTCTCCCTAATTTAGAAGAATTTTTAGATAGTTAACTCAAAGTTATTGTCCTGATCTTGTGTTTATTTTTGAACCTAGAATTAGTGGTTTAAGAGCGAATGATTTTATTAAGAATTTTGTTTTTAGCCATTCTTTCATAATTGAAGTTGCTGGATTCTCGTGGGGTATTTGGATTTTATGGAAGGATTATGTTAAAGTTAATGTGTTGGTTTGTAATTTGCAATTTGTTCATTTTCAATTTGAAGGTAAGGGATCCAAATCTCTAGTGTCTTCTGTGTATGCTAGCCCTGATGCAAGGATTCATAAGGGGCTTTGGAATGATCTTTTTAATCTTAGGGTTGATAGCAATACATTTTGTTCTGAACATTTCTGAGCATAGAGGGAGCTCCAGTAGAATTAATAGTAGCAACCGCCTATTTGAAAATTGGATTACTAGAAGTAAGTTGCAAGATTTGGGGTATAGTGGTCCTAAATTTATATGGAAGAGAGGCAATTTATTTGAAAGACTGGGCAGAGCTCTTTGCAATCAAGGTTGGATAATGAAACCTCCATAAGCCAAGGTTGATCATTTTCCAAGAATGGGTTCTGACCATAGACCTCTCTTAATTCATTTTAGTTATGTCCGCCCTGCTTCTGATGATAGAAAGTCGTTTAAACTCCTTCCTTCTTGGTTTTTACATGAGAACTTCTACAATCTAGTTAATCATAGTTGAAGCAATAATATGAATTTTATTCAAGGTTGTTCTAACTTTGTGGCTCAAGCTAAAAATTAGAATTAAAAGGTTTTTGGTAATATTTTTAGAGTAAAAAGCATCTTCTTGCTAGGCTTAATGGTATCCAATTTGTCTTCGAGGAACGGGGGTCCCGATCTCTTAGTAATTTAGAGGAAGATTTGAAAAGAGAATTAGACAATGTTTTGTTGTAAGAAGAAGTTTTTTGGATGCAGAAATCTAGGGCTGATTGGATTATGAGTAGAGATCGGAATACAGCTTTTTATCATAGAGCTATCCTCTCTTGCAGAAGGCATAATAGGATTTATTCCCTGAAGAAGATGGATGAAGGGTAGATCTCTGATCAAATGGAATTGGAGAATTATGTAGTCTCTTACTTTGAGAACTTGCACTCATCTTATGGGGGGTACTAGATTAGTCCTCAATTTTATTGTTAATTTCCCTATAAGTACTTATATGGCTAGCGAGAGTCTCCTTTCTCCTATCACTAAAGAAGAGGTATGATTAGCTTTATTTCATATAGGTTCCCTTAAAGCACCTGGTCCGAATGGACTTCCGGTTATGTTTTTCTAAAAACATTGGCAGCATGTGGGTAAATCTCTTTTCATTATGGTTAAGAGTGTGTTGCGGGAGGTAGCCTCCCTAAGGGGCTAAATGATACTCTAATGGCTCTCATTCTTAAGAAGGACAATCTTGAGCTTATTACGCACTTCAGGCCCATCAATTTGTGTAATATGGGCTATAAGGTTATTACTAAGGTAGCTAATAGAATTAAGCACGCTTTGTTTGATCTTATTAGTCTTACTCAAACCAGTTTTGTTCGTGGTAGAAACATAATTAATAACATTATTATTACTCAGGAGGTTGTGCATTTTATGAGAAAGGAAAAAGGGAAGAAGGGTCCAATGCTTATTAAGATTGATCTTGAAAAAGCCTATGATATGGTTAGTTGGGATTTTGTATCAGAAATTCTTTCTAAAGCAAATTTCCGTACTTACTTGATTGAGGTAATTATGAAGTGTATTTCATCTCATGATATACAGATTATTTGGAATGGGAAGGTGACCAGAAAGTTTAAGTCCAAGCATGGGCTTCGTCAGGGGGATCCCCTCTCGCCATATCTTTTTGTTTTGTGTATGGAATGCCTCTCTCACATTATATACAATAAAGTCCAAAATGGAGAGTGGAAGCCTATTAAAATGGGAGTTGGAGGACCTATGCTTTCGCATTTGTTTTTTGCAAATGATTTGTTGCTTATGGCTGAAGTTGATTTAAAGCAAGCTAAGATTATTAAAGATGTTCTCCACCAGTTTTATATAGTTTCAAGGTTAAGGGTTAGCAAAGAGAAGACCAATATTTTCTTCTCCAAAAATGTTAAGGGAACAATTATTAGGGAGATCAAGAGGGAACTTGGTTTTTCTATAATAACAAGTCTGGGTAAATACTTAGGAATGCCCTTGCTTAATTCTCGGATTTCTAAAGCAACTTATTAGGATGTTCTTGATAAAGTAAAAGGGCGTCTCTCTAATTGGGCTACTTCATCATTTTCGATGGCAGGTAGATCTACTTTAATTCAATCAACCTTAAAGGCAATGCCTATATATGCTATACAATCCACCTTAAATCCACAAAGCATTTGTAAAGATAATGATAAAGAATGTCGCAATTTTCTTTGGGGAAGAAGAAAGGACAGTGTGAAGAAGGTTGTAATTAGATGGGATGAAGTTTGCTTACCTAAAGAGTTTGGGGATCTTGATTTCAAGAATTTGCAAGTTATGAACCAAGCTTTCCTTATGAAATTGACTTGGGATCTTTTGCTTAATAAAGAAAAATTGTGGGTTAGTGCGTTGCGCTCAAAATACAAATATAAGCCTTATCTAGATAATTGTCTTAAGATAGTCAGAGGGGGGGGTCTACGATCTAGAAAGCAATGAATAGGGTCTGGAAGGATACATTGATGGGGTGCAGATGGTTACTTGGTAATAGTAAAAATATTAAGTTTTGACTGGACCCCTGGCTTACTGACAAACCTTTGATTTCGTTTACAATTTTGCAAGTTCCTCTAGATATAATCGATGCTCCAATGGTGGACTATGACCATGAAAACAGGCAATGGAAATGGGAGTGGCTAATGGACTTTCTTCCTAACTTTGTTATTGTGCAATTAGCCTCTTACCCCATTTCTTTGAACTTAGATAGTTGTGATAAGAGGTATTGGGCTTTCACCCCCAATAGAGTGTTCAAGTCAAAATTAGCCTACAAATTGATTATGGGTTCTAACAATAAGCATAAGAATCACAGAAGGTGTGGAAATGGCTGGGACCTGAAAGAATAAGAACTTTTCTTTGGCTTGCATTGAAAGGCAGACTCCTCACTAATGTTGAACGGGTCTAAAGACATATAGCAACAAATGATTTTTGTAAGAGATGCAAATGTGATAGCAAGACAATTATCCATGTCCTCCGAGATTGTCCTTTGGCTAGAACTTTTTGGAATAACATTGTGCTGGCTAGAACACTTCAACATTTCTTCAATTTAGATTTACATGATTGGATAGTTTCTAACTTTTTGAATAATTTCCAATTGCTGAAAAAATACTTCTAGAAAATCATTTTTGGCTTAGGCCTTTTAGTGTTTATGGAATTGGCACAACGAGGAGCTTTTTAACCCAAAGGTGACTCATGTGGGAAGTAGATGGGAGGAAATTAAACGAAGAACTGAGGAGATTACGCGATCTTGGAATTTAAGAAAAGACTCTAGTTTGAATCATGTCAGAATAGTGGAAGCTTATATCAGTTGGGAGCCACAAGGTAAATACTGATGGTGCAAGGAGTCAGATTACTGGTCAGGCAATGGCCGACGGGCTTATTAGAGATTCTGAAGGCAGAAGGTAGAAAGGCTTTGCTATAAATGTAGGGATGGCATCGATCACAACAACGGAGCTTTAGGGCATTCATGAAGGATTAAACTTAGCCTGGATGATAGGTGCTCGGAATGTCATTCTAGAAACCGATAGCCTTTGTGCGATTGATCTGATTCATAATGGAAACAACCAACCTAATGCTCATTCTAGGCTTATGGCTGCAATTAGAAGTTTGATTTCCAGAAATTGGGACGTCATGATACGACATGCATTTAGGGAGTCAAATTTCACAACAGACGCTCTTGCTAAATGGGCAACCTCCTTTCCACAGGACTCTTATGTCACTGATACTCCTAATGCAGAGATAAGGGAATGGTTGTTGCATGATATCTATGCAGTCTCCTACCTGCATCACATAGCTAGTTAAGAGCTTTTTGCTTTTCTTTTCCACTGTAATAAAAAAATAAGAAAGTATAAAAAATAATCACTGTAAATTTGAAAATAAAATTAAAATCTAAATTTTGCTTATATATATTTGAATTGTTTACAAAACTACTAGAAAAATAAAAAAATTATAAATTTTATTTTTAAAATATTTTTAAATTTACTAGAATTTATAATTAGTTTACAATTTAGTAGATTTGTATAGTTTGTTATGAGTTTATTATAGATTTATTATGAATTTATTATACACATAATAATTTGTATGAGTATATTATAAGTTTATTATGAGTTTGTTTTATTATGAATTTGTTATACTATTTTTATAAAATAATTAAAACACCTCTGATGTAACATGGAAATATTTTATAAAATATGATGAAAGGCGTAATTTTCTCTAAGAACTTCTATAAAACTACCCAAAAAAATAAATATTTTTACAAAATACTACAAAATAAAAAAAATATTTACACTTCTATAAAATATTGGATCAAAATTTCAAAAATATCTTATTGCTTACTAAAATAAAGTTTTTTTTTTAAAATACATCATCTCTCATTACAAATAATACTTTATTTCAAATTTCATCTTTTTTTTCAAACTTCAATGTAAAATAAATATCTCTAATAAAATAAAAAAAATTAATATTCTAAAATATATTTTTAACATATAAAATATAGTAATTTTTATAAAAAAAATTAATTTTAATTACAAATAATAAATAACACTCATGTAATGATAAAAAAGTAAAATATATAAAAATATATTAATAAAAAATATTAAATTTATTTGTAAATAAATTTTACATATTATAGATTTAAAAAATATTAATTTTATTATGCAGATATTTGATAGATATTTTGTATATATTTAATATACGTTATATAGATATTATAGATGTTTGATAGATATTGTGTGTATGTTATATATTTGTTATATATGTTGTCTGAATATAAAAGTTAAAAAATATTAAAAAAATTATGTCTATGTTTGGTAGATGTTCTATATATATTTAATAGATATTTGATATATATTATATAGATATTATAGGTATTTGACATATATTATTTTTATTATGCATTTGTGAGAATATGGTATAAAAAATTTATTTTTAAACAAAAAAATAAACAAAAAAAGTAAAAAAAAACAAAAATCATTATTAAAGAGGTAAACGTAAAAAAAAATATGCCCCATTAAAAAAATGAAAAAAGAATTTGCCCTGTAAATAAAACCATGCCACTTTTTTGTCATATTTAATGTAATTTCTTTTTCTCTTGCTTAATTTCATAAATAATCCATAAACTTATAGTATTATAATGTTATAATTTTTAAACTTTAAATCGTCTTAATAAAATCTTTGAACTTATATTTTTTTCTTATTAAAGTCTCCAAACTATTGTCTAATAAGAGATTAAATATGTGGACTTCATATGGTATTCATTTATTTAATTTAAAATAAATAATTATATATTATTTTTTATATAAAGTTTAGAGGTTATTTATGAAATTAAACTTTGGTAAAAATAAAATTATATAATTAAGCCTTTAATATAATTTTATAGAATTTTTAGATATTTATAAATTAATTTAAATATAACAAATATTTTAATAAAATTAATGTAATTCCAAGAAATAAGTAAAAATAAAATAATAAATATACTAGTAAAAAAATATAAAAATTAGATATATTAATATTATTTAATATAATATTAAATGATTTAAGTTATATTAATAAATAATAATAATAGAAGAATTAGATTCATTATTTAACTATTTAATTAAATTTAGTTAATTATTTAATAATTTATTTAAATATTTGACTATTTAATTAAAATTTTAATTATTAAATAAATTGTTAGGACAATTGACTATTAAAGAATATTGTTTGGACGCACTGTGGATATATATATATATATATATATATGTGTTATAAATATAAAAAAATAAATAGAAAAAGAGAAATATGAGAAATTTTTTATTGTGAATTATCTCACATACATCATCCATAATGGATATATAGTAGTGTAAGTAGACTTTATATAAGAATAAAAGATTATAACTATTATGAAGTTAATCATAATCTGAATAAGATAAAGGTAATCATAATCTTGATAAGATAAGATTAATCCAAAGTAGTCATCAACATATTCCATAACATTTTTTCTTTGATGACTATCTCTATAAATATGTCTCGTTAAAAATTTATCATATTTTCCTCTCTGGCTATTTTCTTTATATTTATAACGCATCATCAGCATGATAGTCTCCATAAGTTATAATAGTGAAATGAGAGAGTTTTAATTTTTCTAATTTATAAGAGAATTTTTATATCTCTTAAATCAAGATATGCTTTCACATATTTAATTTATATTTTTTTTATGATTGAACATGATTGATCTTGACTTAATTTAGATTTAAAATTTTTTCAACAAGTGGTATTAGAACCGCTCATATTAAATCATTAAGAAAATTTTTATAAGATTATATATATACACATTAGATGGTGCAAAATATAAATGATTATTCAATTCGTAGGGTCATATTTATATTACTGTTACCGGACAATATGTCTTTTGTCTAAAGATATGTTTTGCCCCAACAAACATAAAATTTTCTTATGATGTTTGTGTAAATATATAAATATATATAATTGATAATTTTTTTTTAATTAAATTGAAACCCAATGTGCAAAATAATTAATGTTTGTATATATGAGTTTGATGCTTCGACATGGATTCAACTTTCAATCAATTTGTTTAGATGTTACAGTGATAAGTTTGCATTGGTTTTGATGACCAATTATTTTTTGTATATCATTGAATCTATCATATAATGCATCAATTTTTTTATTAAGTTATTATATATATATATATATATAGTTCTTGATTAGACATATATATTGATTGGTTTTTTAGAATATAGTATATATTGAATCAAGGATTATATATATTTTGATGATATTTTTGGGATATTGATTGGTTTTTTGGAATACAGTATATATTGAATCAAGGATTATATATATTTTGATGATACTTTTTGGATTTACTAGCATACATATATATATATATATATATTGTTAAATGTGGTACAAATAAATTTTGAAATTTTATTTATGGAATTTAAATTGAAAAGTCATTTTTGTGTTTATGGTTATATATCTAATAGCTTAATATACTATATGAAAATAAAAAGAGATATAAAATTATGAATAAATATTTATTTATTAAAATAAAATTGATAAATAAATTGATATTTACTAAGATTGATATGATTACTTATAATTTTAGAGTTATGATATTTAAATTGTAATTATAATTTTTAATTTCTATTTATTTGATAGCTTTATAATCTATCTAATTTATGATTCTTATTTTCAATTTGATATATTTACAATGTTAAATCTCATAAAATATGAATTTATTATCCTTGATATTTTCTGCAGAAATTATCTGTTATAGGTATTTAATAATAAGATTCACTTTGATATTGTGAATTTTAGAGATATTTGAGAAGGAAATCAAATATTCATGCATGATCGCTTATAAATAATAATTTTTTTTATTACTCAAATGAGAAATTAAAAATTGATTATCTTATTATTAATTATTACAGTTTTTTTGATGAATATTAAATTTTTTATGTCTCAAATATGCTCCTGCTGTAGCAATATTAAAAGTATAGATTTATAAATATTTTGAACTAGTTTTTTTTTAACTGTAGCTAAACAAAATTCTTAACTTTTGATAAAATATTTTTTTACATGTAGCTAAACAAAATTCTTAGCTTTTGATAAAATATCATCAAACTTATCCAACTGACTTATTATCATTTACTAAAGTGAATGTAATATTTTATTTTCAACATCATGAATGAGATATTGATAAAAAGAGTCATGGTGAAAATTTTTTCTTCACTAATTTAGAAATAAAAGTGATAAAAAGATATATATTCGCACAACTCTCATAATTCTTCATAATTAATGATTATAAAATATTTGTTATAGCTAACATTAGCAGAAATTAATATTAATATAATATATGATTTTGCAAATGTGGTTAAAGACTCCAAAAGAGTCCACATTATATTCAGAACTTAAATAAAATGATATTTCGATGATGCATTGTATTCAAGTAGATTCTGAAGAAATCTACTAAAATTCAAAGAATACTTCGTAATTGATATTCTATTGAAATAAAATGAAAGGGACATTAAATTTTTATGTGTTAACTCTACAAATTTGAAATAAAAGTTCATAGTTAAGAAATTTCAAATTTCTTAAATCGATTGTACTTTATAAAAATAAAGATGGTTGAATTACACTATATACACCGGAAATACATAAATTCAAAAATTTTTATACTTTGGCATGACCTTGTTGGTCATCCATATTCAAATATGATGCAACGTATTATTGAGAATACAATTGGACATCCACTAAAGAAATCAGAAAGTATTTTGTTTAATAATTATTTTTGTGCTTCTTATGCTCAAGGTAAATCAATTACCTTCACTATATAAATTACATTTAATGTCCTCTGAATTTCTTACAAAAAAAATGAGGATAGTTGTAGTCCTATCCATCAACCTTATGAACTATTTAGATGTTTTATGATTTTAATTGATGTTTCAACTAGATAGTTATATTATTGTTTGTTGTAAATTAATAATATTATTTTTTGCTAAATTTCTTACTCAAATTATAAAAGTTAAGGTTCATGTTTGTTGTTTATCATATCAAGACAATTATCTGAATAATGCATATGAGTTCACTTGAAAAATATTTTATGATTATATTATCATTGCACATTTTATTGCATATGTTCATATTCGATATGGTTTAGTTAAATTATTATTAAGATTTTACGATCAATTATTATTCTTATGCTTATGAAATCAAAACTTTTTATATACGCTTGGATATATGTTATTATTTATATTACATCTTTAATTTTGTATTTAATTATCTACATATTACAAATTTTTTTATTTTGCAACTTGTATTTATCTGACTTAATATATCTTATTTAGAATTTGTGATATTAAAATTTATTCTTCCATTTTATATATTCTTATTGCATCCCCTTAAAGAAATAAAATAGATTATCAGTATTATCTTGATATCTATATATGTTTTGTTGTCTATATTAGATATTATAAACCTTTGACGATAAATTTTTTAGAGTAATATTTTTAGTGAGTTTATTTTTCTATTATAAGGGGAAGATAAAAGTAAATGACTAAAAGTACAATATATTAGTTAGAATTCATCAACTTTATTTAATCTTGATACACACACAAATTAATATGAACTATAAGTTCAAAAACTAATTCGTTTACAGAATATTACAAATCAGTTACCAGATATCTTATAGATACCAAGAAAGTGTCTAAATCATATATTTTAGCTGCTAATACTTAATTTAATTGATTGTCCATGTATGACATCTTATTAGTACGGTAGCCATTGAATATAATATGCGCTTGAAGTGTGGTGGACCATTTGGTTCAAAATATTAATTTTTGAAAGAATGAGAAATGAATAATTTTAAAATGATACTCCTGAAGAGGTCAAAAGCAAAATAAATCAACAATTACACATTTCTAGAGAAGTAACCCCAAAATGGTTTTGGTACCGAAAATTTTTAATATCTCATTTAAAACTAGAAATATGTGAGAAATGCGTGAAATTTTTATTGATAATATATTTACATATGTTACTACTGAAGTTATTGAAACATGATTGAGCCTAAAAATTATTAAAATTATCGACGTCGAAGTGATTGATAAAAATAGGAAGTAATCTAGGCTAAGCTACATTCATTTGCTAAACATATAATATTTGGATTAGTAGTCTAGAAACCAGAAAATGTCAGACTCATGGAGTATTGTATATAAAATAAATGAACCACATGAGATTATAAAAACATTTTCTCTATTATGAATGTAATTACTTTTAAAATTACTTTGGTAGCCCTTGAATGGCTCAACATTATATTATGACAACTTACTCATATGGCTCATAAGAGAAATGAGTTAAATGAAATTGTAAAATACAAGGCATAACTTGTGGTATAAGAATTTTCACAAAGTTTTTGTATATATTATGATGAGATATATTTTCCTGTCATGGATATTATTACCTTTAAATTTTTTATCTGTTTGGTAGCCTCTGAAAGGCTCAATATATATTTGATAGATGTTGTGACAATTTACTTATATGGTTCAGTAGATAATAACGTATATCTGAAAATCCATGAAGGATTCAAAATGCATGAAGCATCAAAATGTCTGAAGTATATAATACATTGATAGATATACTATATTGAGCTCTAGAGATTCTTGTACGGGCTAAAACAATCTGGGCGAATGTGGTATAATCGCTTCAGTGAATAATGAATATGAAAATAATCTTATTTGCCCATATATTTTAATCAAAATGATAAATTTAGAATTTGTTATAGTTGCAGTTTATGTTGATATTTAAAAATAGTGAAAACTCCAAAAGCGATCTCAATTACTGTAGACTACTTAAGGAAAGAATTTGAAATGAAAGATCTTGAAAGAATAAAATTTTATCTTGATTTTAAGTTGAGTATCTGTCAAATAGAATTATTGTCCATCAAGCATCATATATCGAAACATCTTCAAATAATTTTAACTTATCCATTAAGCACTCCAACGGTTATTCATTCTCTTGATATAAAAAGAGATCATTTTTCTCCACGAAAAGATAATGATGAGATTCTTTGTCCTAAAATATCATATCTCTATGAAAATGAGTGGTTCTATATTTTGCTAATAACACAATACTAAATATTATTTTGCAGTTAATTTATTTGCAATGTTTAGTTCTGCACTAACTAAAAGGTATTGGAATGAAGTGAAACATGTTCTATACTATCTACGTGGCAATCTGATAGGGTTATGCCTTCACGTGGAATAATACTGATATTTTATGGTGATCTATGAAGTAGAGAATCATTGTTATTTTACCAAATCATTTAGAGATATTAGTCATTCATGAAGCTAATCGTGAATGTGTATGGTTGATAACTATTAAATATATTAGAGAAACTTATGAATTAACTATAGAAAATAACAATAATATTGCATGAAAATAATGCAGCAAATATTGCACAAATCAAGGAAGGTTGCAAAAAGGTGACAAGACTAAACATAAATAACCAAAGTTCTTTTACACTCATGAACTTATGAAGAAAGAAAAAGTTGATATTTGCAAAGTTCGTTCAAGTGGCAGTCCAACATATTTGTTCATAAAGACACTGCCGACATCAATCTTCAAAAGACGTGTATATAATATTGGGATGCATTCACTTAAAATATCTTAATTAGATATATTTTTGAGAAAAAATTACATATGAATACTATACTCTTTTTCATTTGCTAAGTTTTTATCCTATTGAATTTTTCTTAGCAAGGTTTTAACGAGGCATGTTCATAGGGTAGTCATCTAAGGATAAGTGTTATGAGATATGTGAATGACTACTTTGGATTAACTTTATCTTATCAATATTATAATTACTTTTATTTTATTCAGATTATGATTAATTTCATGATAGTTGTAATCTTCTATTTTTATCTAAATTCTATTTATTTTACTATAAATATCCATTATAGATGGTGTATATGAAATAATTTACAATAAAAAATTTTCTCATATTTCTCTTTCTCTGCCTATTTTCTTTATATTTATAACAATATATATATTTTGGAGCATCTAAAGAAGAATTGAACATGTTTTTCATATATACACTTAGTATGTGAATTTTAAAAAATTAAGTAAAATTTTTTTTTTGGAGGAAGAAGCCCTGCGTTATCTTTAATAAAACTCCTTTTTTTTAATAGCAGCAAGAAAAATTACTATTGATATTTAATTGTTATTAGCTTGTATTATCCTTTCTGTAAAAAAAAGTTTTTTCTTTTTTTTTATATCATTGTCCAATGCCTTTTGATAAATATTTTCACTTTTTTACTATATATATAATAAAAATATCTATAAAAATACAAAAAATAATAAATATTTACATTTATTCAATAATTAAATTTTTAAATAAATAATCAAATCTTTAAATTAATCTTTAAATATATAACTAAATTTAATTAAATAGTTGTAAATGTATACAAAATACACATACAACAAACAATATCATATATACAACATAAACTAAACATACAAAAAAGACTACTAAATTTCTACAGAATTTATTTAATATTTTTAACTTTATTTTTTAATTTATTATATAAAATATTCACACAATATCTACGTAATATACACACAACATATACAATAAATATATAATATACACATAATATGTATTAAACATCTATATAATATACATATAATATATACGTAAAATCTACATAATATCTACATAATAAAATAAATATTTTTTTTATTTTTTATGTCTATAATATATAAAATTTATTTAAAAATAAATTTAATAATTTTTATTAATATATTTTTATATATTATTTTTGTGAGCATTATTTGTTATTTATTATTTATAATTAAAATTAAATTTTTTTATTTATAAAAATTAATATATTTTATATGTTAAATATATAATTTAAAATATTAATTTTTATTATTTTATTAAAATATATTTATTTAATAGTAAAATTAAAAAAAGATAAAAATTGAAGTAAAATATTATTAGTAATGAGAGAAAATATATTTTTTAATAAAAAAATTATTTTAATGGTGAGTGAAGTATTTTTAAAAATTTACTCTAATTTTTTAAAGAAATTAAATATTTTTTTAGTATTATTTTTTTAAAAAATAATTTTATGAATAATTTTATAAAATCCCAAAAAATAATAACAATGAAGTCAGTTTGCAAGAGTTATTGAAGTTAATTTTGGAGGGAAAAGAAAAGAAACCAACCAACCAAGAAAATCAAACCAACCAAGAAAGATGGTTGGTGAGTTGTTTGTCCAAATGTTTTTGGAAGGAAGATTATTAATTAATCAACTTTTCTCATCAATATTTGGGTCCTTTTTCTTTATAAACCATTAAAAATTTTTTTTTCCATGTTCATCTTCAAAAGTGGAAAGCTCATGCCTAATTCAACTGTGGAAGAATTGAATTCTTTTTTTTTTTATTTTTTGTTATTCAAATATCAAAGAAAAAATATTTTTGTTATTTTCTCAATACATATCTCATTTTAAATAATTTTCACACAATTGATTTAAAAAAAAAAAAACTCTTATTATGAGTAGAGGGAAATCAGGCTTTATTGTTGAACCTATCAACCACTGCAATTAAGAATGATTTACCAAATCGACAATGTTACCTATCATAAAAATATTTAACAATAGTCATTAGTAACAAAAAAAACTCATAAAGCTAGTTAGGTGTAAATATATTTGTAAAGTTGATTTACTGGATAAAAATTAAAAAGAAAATCATTTGGGACTAATATGATTATTTATTTTATCGGTTTAAAATTTATTCTAAGCAAAGTTCACCTTTTCAAATACATAAAATTTAGAACTTTATATAAAAATATCTTAAAAATTAAAATATTTTCAAAAATAATTTTTTCTTCAAAAAATATTTATTTTTAATTTTTTAAAATACTCACTTATAAAAATATACTTGTAATACACCAAATGTATACATACATATAATATATTTTCAGTTAAATATAAAAAATAAGTACTTTAAATTAAAAAAAATTATATGATATTTTTAAAAAATTAAAAATGATATATTATACAATTAAACTAGAAGTTATCATTTTAGCAAATTTCAAAAGAACAAATACAATGTGGGGTGTAGGGTAGGAACAAATAAAACTGCCAAACTGCCAATATATTTTTCAATTTTATTTTGGCATCCTCACATTTCTTTTAATTTTTGTTTGTTCCCACATTCTTTTGCAATTTTTTAAAATTTTAGTTTCTTTAATGTATTTATTTGAAGTTCAACCCCCAATATTATTGCTTGAATCGTACTCTCCATGTAATTTACATATCCGTTTGATATGTTATGTTTCTTTCCTTCAATAATTTCAATAATTGGTTACAATCTTGCTACCACTTATGATAATTTTATACTTTTCTTCTTTTGTCTATTTTTTCTTTTTAAAATTTTCAGTCACATGTCCTAACTTAGATCTTCACAAAATTTATTTTAAATAATATAATTATTAAAATTATTATTGTTTCTATACCATAATAATTGCATATTATAAATACTTTAAAATATTATGATTTTTATATTTATGAAAGAAACAATCATCATGTATTTCCAAAATTCTATAATTCTTTCTATATTTTAGTTTTTCTACGAGATAGAATTATAAATTTTATTTAAGTTCAATAAAATATAATTTTCTTCAATATTTTAAGGTTGGATCGAATTTAATTTTGGTTGCAACTTAGTCTAAAAAGAATTCAGGTCTAAATTTATAAGCAACAGCTTGAAAAAATTATACAGTATAACGGTTATTCTAACTAAATATTCTAGTTACAATAAATTAATTAGATAATTATATGAATATACTATACATAGGCCTTAAATTGGAATAATTATATGCTACAACGGTTGTAGCAATAAATGCCTACAACAAGCCAATTGAATTTTTATACGTAGACTAAATATGACACGTGGCGTTATAGAATAATCATATTTAGTCTACGTGTAAAAATTCAATTGGCTTGTTGTAGGCATTTATTGCTACAACCGTTGTAGCATATAATTATTCCTTAAATTGACTCTTTTGTCTTTAAATTGGTATAATAATTGCGAGGAAATTTATATCTAATTAATTTTAATATTTAATGATTTATAATTTATTTATTATATTTATAATTAAATTGATAATTTAGAATGTTAAATTTTAAATTAACTTCTAAGTTAATAAACTAATAACTTATATATTTCAATAAATTGAAAAAATAATTAAAAATAATAGTAGCATAAATATATAATTAATGAAGGCCAATATATATTTATTTAATTATAGATTTATAGTATATAACTCTGAGTAATAAGTTAAAATAACTCATTTCTTAATTAATTTTATAATTTTACTATAAATATTTCTTAATCAATAATAATATTTTTTATTATATAAGTTTATTTATGTAATATATTTTAGCTAAATAATTTAAGTTTAAATGTGTATTTTTTTTCTTATTTTTATAATATCTCTCACTGTTATTGTACTTATAAAATTTTATAATCACAATTGGTTGACTAATTAAATATAATTTGATTGGTGTCAACTATTTAACACATTAAGACAGCTTCAATCAGTTTGTTTTTTAATGGTACTAATTAATAGATGACATTCCCTGGCATTATTAATAAAATTCATCGAAACAATGAGAAAAAGAATAAAAACACAAAAAGTGAGGGAGGAAACTATAAATAAACAAATATATACAAATAAATAAATATAAGCAACAAATAACAGCTAACGCTTTCCATTACACCATTCTTTTTCCCTCTCCCTCTCTCTCTCTCTGTCACTGAGCATGTGATGTGCGATTGTATTTTAATGGCGGAGAAGAGCAAACCAAGTTGAAACTCACAAGTAACTGAAAAAGAAAAGAAAAGATAAGAAAATGTTCAGGTTACACAATAAGCTCAAGTCTGATATATCTGGAGAAAGACTCGATTTCAAGTTTTCCAATTTCAAGGCTCTTCAGGTCTCTCTCTCTCTCTCACTTTCTATGCGCTCTTTTTTTTTTCTTTTCTCGAGTACTTTCTATTAAATTTCTATGTATTTTCTTTGTTCTTCGGTGTGTTTTTCTTTAATGAACTCAAATTTACTTTTTTAGGCCTCTAAATCTAATATTTCATTGACTTAATTGACTAATTTAATTATTTTTAATGCTTTTATTTTTTTAAAATGTTCTAGCAATTTATCATTTACATGTATTCCTTATATTTATTGATTTTTGTCTAAAATAAAATGTGTGTAATGAAAAGGTATTATTTGAGTTGTTTATTTAACTAGTTGTTTAGTAGAACCTGATTATTGTTATTATTGTTGTTTTCTTTATAAATAAATGCTATATGTTTATTGTGGGGAAATGTTATTAACAAGTAACTTCATTGAAACTGCTTTGGATTATTAGTGGCAGATTTTAATGTGTGTATGTGATCCAAGGGCCAATCGGAAATTTATTTTGATTGGACTTTTTTTGGAAATGTTTTTTTTTTATCAGAACACCATTTTTGGAAATGTGTTTGATTGAATTTGGATGGGAGAATTTGAATAGAGACGAATTGGAGTTTTTTTAAATTTTTTTATAATTTAAATTAGTTGAATGAGATATATTAGATTTATAATAAATGGGCTGCAAATTTGTTTGAATTTTAATCTAAAGCAGATGGGAACTGGAAATCTACAAATAAATGGTTTTGAATTAATTTGGAATATCTAGGAAGGTGTGAGTGTGTTTGTTTTGTGTGTGTAAATTTGGCTCCCACAGGACTGGAACTCGATATCTCTCAGCCCTGTTGATGACTCGAGTACCAATCTTAGGTTTACACCCTTTACGATCTCTATTTGAAGAATATCTTCGATTCTTTGGATTACACGGTCCTTTTTCACGTTTTTCTATTTCTAGATATTTGCTAAATAAGTTTTTAGTAATTCTATTAACGGCATTTTGATTTTGGTTTGTTGTTTCTTTATAAGGTTCCTGGATTTAAATGTCAAGAAATCTATCATATGCTAGTAACTAGAAAAAGATAATAGTTACAAGGAAAGTCTCATAATTCTTGCTTCTCTCCCATGCACAAGTTTTCCTATTTCGTTTAATCTTTCTTCACTGTTTTCCTCACTATAATTTTGTCAATTGCAGGTACCAAAAGGGTGGGACAAACTTTGTGTGTCTGTATTTCTGTGGAGACAGGGAAAACTCTCACCAAATCAGGGAAAGCATCAGTGAGAAATGGAAATTGTCAATGGACAGAGACTCTGTCAGAGTCTATCTGGATGCCCCAACGTGATTCTTCAAAAGAGATTGATGAATGCCTTTTTAAGCTTGTTGTTTCTATGGTAATTTTATTTATATGTTAAATATTTGTTTAAGCTTAATTTGCTGTGGCTGATCTGATTTGATATAAATTCACTGATTATGCAGGGATCAGCTAGATCTAGTATCCTGGGAGAAGCTATTGTTAATTTGGCTAGCTACAAGAGCTCGAAAACGGGTATTCTTGTTTCATTACCATTGAAGAAGTGCAACTATGAGACCATCTTACAAGTGAGTTGCCAATCAAGTTTTTGCAATAGGTAGTCAATATTCATGACACCAAACTTTTCAAAATTTTTCAATCACAATGCAAATTTTTTAGGTTGCATTCTTATAAGATTAGATATTGACCATACAATTCCCTTTTTGGTCCGAGACTCCTGATTCCCTTCCATGTGGCTAATCTTCTTCGGTCAAATCTTTATTCTTACAACCGTTTTGGCATATACTTCAAATGAAAACATCATTTTTCCTCTTTCTTTTGTAATTATTGATGATAAAGAGGAAGGCTGCATATTTGTTATAAAACGCTGGTTAAATGTAAAGGGTGATTAACACATGAAGCAATTATGGGTTAGGAAAAGCTTTGGATGGGCATGCCCTTTAATTTACTCAGCACACGCATTCAAAAATCTTTTTGGTCTCACCAAATTTGATCCCCCCCACCCCCCCTCTCAAAAAGAAAAAAAAAAGGCTGTCTGGTGTATCTTTCTCTTTGGTTATATGTGGAAAATATTAATTTCATTAAGATGAAATTTATAAAATATACTTTGCATATTTTGTCTTCTGGACAGCAAGTTAAACAAAATTCATACTTGTCTGGCACCCTTGGAAAAAAAAATGTAGGCTCTGCCAATGACATGGAGGATTCTGCAAGTTATTCTCACTTCTTTTCTTTGTAAGAAACAGACAAATATTTGTTCCACTATAGCACTTTAGCAAATCTTACCACCAAAGTATTTCATATATTTTTATAATAAAAATATATATATATTTTTTTTGACACATTATCGAGTATCCAGATATCAATCAAATTAGGGTAGAGTGTAGATATTGTCTTATTCTTCTTAACACAAAAGCTAAGTTATCCCCAAGGATCCAGAATAAGACATCAGGCTACCCTCCACCAAATATTTTTGTTTGTTGAGTTTCCATCCTTTCATTTGCAGATGTGAGTTCTTTGCTGCTAAGTTATATCTGGTCTATGACATTTTTCTGTGACTTCTGGTTTGCAGGTTAAGATTCAGTGCCTAACACCAAGACCAACACACAGGTTTGTTGTTCGGTGCAAAATTTTTCATTTTTATACAATTAGGTTCAGTTGTTCTCAAAGAGTTCTCTGTTTTCTGAAGGGAAGAGCAATGGGGAGACACAGGTTCGCATGTAGAGGATGTGATTGTTGACTATGATGATCTGGAAAGCAAATCAGATGTTTCTGATAGTTCATTGACCAAGAATGTGGGCTTCTCTTCTAGTAACCATTTGGATAGTTCGTCTCATGCAGGAGAGCTACTTAGTAGGGTATGCTTGCATTGCATTCGAGTTTATTTGCTGTTAGCTTTATCATTTAGATTATTGAGCCCCATCTGCTGCCAGCCACATGCACTGTAGTCTCACATCTTATAATTCAATTTTTGTAGAATTATGTGAGTGAAATTTATGTTATTGTTCTTTTTAATTTATTTTGAGATTTTCTGAAAATATATATTTATTTATTAAGGTATTAGCCTATTTTTAATAAGCAAATGGTGCTACTGCACCCAACCATATGACTGCTGGTTTTTGTCTATAAAATATCACTGTCTGACACATGTTATTACTATCTATTCTTAGCCATATGACAGATCACAAGACCACCCCATGTCTCTTCCTCTTCTCTCTCTCTCTATCTTTTGAAAGCATTACATTTTGCAGACGCAGTGGATTTGTCAGTATCAGGTCAATGTACCCTAAGCTAAGGTATACAGGTCAATCAATGTTGAGCTTTGCCCAGGCTCTAAAATAGGCCTTTTGGCTGCTTAGGAATCAGGAAACACATCCTCAGCTTTTGGCATACTGAATGGATGTTTTTGGTATTAATTAGTTCGGTCAACTAGACCCTAATAAGGCTTTTGGTACTCTTTGGGGAGATGCATATGTATAATTTCTGGCATTTGTCTGCATAAGAGAAGATGATTAATAAATGTTCCTGTGTGCAAGTAACAAGATTTAGTCATGATTTATTATTTTTTCTTTTGTCCTTGTTCAAAACATGCTCAACTATTCTGATAGTTTTCTTATGCTTTCACCAGCCACTGAAAATGCTGAATTTGTAGTCATGTATTCAATGAGGTTAATTGTAGTCATGTATTCAATGAGGTTAACAACAACTTTTCTTGTTGCTATAGGATTTCAGTTTCTCAGCATCTGGTTCATGCTATAGCTTTGACTCAATGGAGGGTTCCCTTGGCAGGGACTCTCCAAGAAATAACTTGACCAGCATTGTGAACAATCAGATTGGAAGACAAGATTCAACTGGCTCCCAGAGTAGCTCTCCTTATGCGTCTTATTCTTTTAACGATTCTTCTAGGTCAAATCAGTCATCCTTTAACTCAAAAGTGTCAGTTTCACTAAGCAGCCTTCAAAATCAAAAGGATGACTCTAATCGAGTTTCAAGATCTGTTGCTTCATCCCCTTTACGAAATGCTGATTCATCCAAGGACCTTCTGGAAGCTGCAGAAATTAAAATTGAAGAACTTCGTGCAGAAGCTAGAATGTGGGAACAAAATGCTCGGAAGTTAATGATTGAACTGGAAAAACTGCAGAAGGAGTTTTTAGACCAGTCAAACCACCAGGAAATTCTTGAAATGGAGCTCTCTGAATCACGCAGAGAATGTGACGGCTTGAAACAGGAGATTGAAGAAGTGAAGATCTTGTTGGAGGAATCAATGGAGAGGCAAAAATCTGATGAGATTTTGAAGTCTCAGGGCAAAGAAATGGGCAATCTTCAGAAAGAATTAGAAGATGAAATGAAGTTTCAAAAACAGTCCAATGCTGACTTGGCTTTACAGCTAAAGAAAACCCAAGAGTCAAACATTGAGCTTGTTTCCATACTTCAGGAACTAGAAGATACCATAGAAAAACAGAAAACAGAAATTGCTAATCTGTCAAAAATGCAATGCAAACATAAAGATCTAGGGGACTACAGCCATGGGTTTGAAAAAAATGGGGTGATAAAGCAAAATAAGGTAATTCTTGTAAAGAATATAAGCAAAGACTCTTATGTTTCAGAGTTGGAAGTTGAACATGAATTAGGAGACTTACCAGCAGGTTTTGAATCAGAGGACAGCAGGAACCTAGAACTGGAGCTGCAAATGCATGAATCACAAAAAAATTTAGAAAGTACTATCCAGTTTCAGGAAAAATCTCTACAGGAAAAAATCATAGATGCTGAGAGAAGTTTGAAGACGAGAAATGTAATGGACTGTGAAGCACAATGGAGAAATAAGTTAGCTGTAAAAGAGGAGGAAATCATCAATTTAGAAGCAAAATTTTCTGAAGCTCTAAAAACTTATGATCTTGAAAATGGAGGTGATTGTAGTCTGATTGAAGAAGTTAAATATCTGAAACAAAAGATAGAGGAGCTTGAGAAAGATTGCAATGAACTTACGGATGAAAATCTAGAACTTCTGCTTAAGCTCAAAGAAACTGAAAGAGACCTTCCAAGATGCAGTGCCTCTTCTAATTCCTTATCAATTAAATTTTTGGAGATTGATTCTCTTTCTACCTCTGAATCTGAAGTAAGCAAAATGAAATCCCAAATATGCAAACTGGAAGAGGAGCTGAACGAGAAAGAAATGCTCATCGAGAGACTGTCCACTGATCAATTGCAGAACAAAGGTATGGATCTTGAGAAAAAGTATTCTGACCTGGTGCTTCAGTTGCAAGATTTCAAGGACAAAACATGTAATCTTGAAAGTGAACTTTGCAAGTACCGTGCCAGAGCAGAAGAGCAGGAAATTGAGATTGCTGCACTAAAACAACAATTAGAATCTTATGAAGAAAAAGTAACTGAGAAAAAGAGCCATGTTGCAGACATCATTGAGGGCCTCAAGAGTTCCCAGTCTGCTGATGCTGTTGAAATGTCCAGAACACTATCCAAGTTATATGAACAGGTCCAATTGTGTCTAGCCAATGCAAAGAAGAAGCAGTTTGATTTTAATTTGCCTGCAAGTACTGAAATTTACCATGGTAATACCCTTATTTCAGATTCCACAGATTTGGTTAGCCAAAAAGATCAAGCGGTTGCTATTCTGAATAGTTTTGTCCAGCTAAAAGATTTGTTTGAAACAAAACTTAGCACACGTGATGATGAACTGAAGCAAAATGGAGAAGTCAAAGCAAGAGTAGCAAACATTGATGAGGCCCAGAACAAATTGGAGGGTTGCAATTTAGAAGAAAATGTTTTGAGTGCTTCCAATCTGGGAGAGGAGAGTCTGCAAATGAAATATAAACCTGAAATTACAGATTCAGGTGAGGGGATATTGGAAGAGAAGCTGAAATCTAATAATTTGTTGAAGGAACAAGAGGTGGAAACTCTGAGGAATTGTCAAAGGGAGTTGGAAACTCAGATTTCTGATCTTCAAAATGAGAAAAGGCGGTTGGAGGAAGACATGGAAGTTATGCTAAAAGAAGGTGTTGTGGCATCTATGTGCTTGGATGATTCAGATGATGAAACAACAGTGTGTAGTAGTAGAATGACAACATCAACATGCTTGGATGAATTACAACATGAAACAAGGGTACTTAATAACCCAATGGATTCCTATATTCTTGCATTGAGGTCACCAGAGCTAGAAAGCAGCAAACATGAAGCAGAAGCTCACTTGTCTGAACTGGAAAAAGAGAACGTACAATTATCAGAACGAATATGTGGCTTGGAAGCACAACTGAGATATTTGACTGATGAGAAAGAGACAAGCCGCTTGGAGTTACATATTTCGGAATCAAGTGCTATAGATCTCAAAGAAGAGATGAGAAAATTAAGAAGTGAAATGGAAGCACAAAAAGGTGATGGAAAGCAAAAGTTGCAGGACATGGGGAAGCAATGGTTAGAAGTTCAAGGAGAGTGTGACTATCTGAAAACAGCAAACATAAAGTTACAAAGAACAGCTGAAAGTCTTATTGATGAGTGTAGCTTGCTTCAGCAATCAATTATAGAGCTAAGGAAGCAAAAAACAGAGTTGCATGGGAATTGTACAATCTTGGAAGCTGAACTGAGGGAATCACAAAAAGGATTTTCTGATGTACGGAAGGAAGTTGAAGCTCTTGAAGGAAAATATACTTTGATGTTGGAAGAAATCTCATCGAAAGAAAAAGCCCTTGGTTTAGAACTGGATGCACTTATTCTTGAAAACAAAACTTATAAAGAAAAACTCGTTAAAGAAGAGAGCCTGCTGAATCAAATGTACTTGCAGAAGGCAGTTGAAGCTGAGAATCTTCAGAGAGAGGTTGCACATCTTACAGAATATGTATCTGCAACTCATGATGAAAAGGAACAAACAGCTTCAGCAGCTCTACTTGAAGTATCTGTACTGCATGCAGATAAAGCTAAGCTCGAAGCTTTACTACAAGAAATCCAACAAAAACTTGAATTATCTGAGAGCTGCCTCAGTACCTTCCAAATGGAATCAGAAACAAAGCTGTTAGGACTTAAGAAGGAATATGCAGCTTCCAAGCAAAATCTGGAAGTTCTGATGGCTGACCATGAAAAGCTATTAGAATTATTGGAAGAAGTGAAATCCAGTGAAGACAAACATAAAAGCATTGTTCGGGGGCTTGAGTTGAAACTTAAGGCTTTAGCATATGAGAGGCTACAACTAGAAGAAGAAATTTCCAGCCTCAGTGTTCAATTGCAGAAAGCCGCAGTACATCAAGATGAAATTTTGTCTCTTAAGAGATCCCTTAATGAGGTCCAGTTTGAAAATCAAAGACTCGAAGTTTCACATCAGATGCTCTCAGGAGATTATGAAGAGCTGAAGGGTGAGAAAATGCTACTTCTAGAGATGATTTCAGACATGCAGAGGGCTGTGTCTGAATTAGAGCTCTGTAAACGTAGTAAAGTTTCCCTTGAGGAGAAGGTTTTGCGGCTGCAAGGGGATTTAACTGCAAGAGAGGCACTTGGAGCTGAAGAAGCTGAGCTAAAAAATGAGCTTTCCCGGGTTAAGAGAGCAAATAGTGAATTGCAGAGGAAGATGAGACAACTTCAGGAAGAGAAGCAAGGGTGGCTTAAGAGAGCTCAAACTTTTGAAGGGGAGATAAAGAAGACGGAAGTAGAGAAACATGAATCACAAAAGTCCAGTGATGCAAGTCTTGATCTTTATACCGAAGACAATCCCATTGGCAGTAACACTTTTTATGATTTTGAACTTTCACAGGTTTTATTAGCTATTTTCCCATCTCACGTTCAATTAACATTTTTTGTGTTAAAATTTCTACACCACCTTTTTTTGCTACATATTAAATTGCGTTATTTTTGAACAAAACATGGCAAAAAATTTTAATAAAGGTTTTTATCCAACAGAAAATTCTTAAATCTTTCTTTTCTAAAATTATGTATTATTTTCTTTCTTCCACGTTTCAGGTTGACATCAAACCAAATTATGCTCCTGGAAGTTCCCTAATGATGGGAAATGATCCTTTGTCAAAAATCCAAAAGCTTGAAAATGAACTTGCTGAGGCTTTGGAGGCAAATGACATGTATAAAGCACAGCTTAAGAGGTGGGTACAAAATGTTTTTATTTGTTTTACTTGCCTCTTTATATGGTAATGAACCCTTGTGACTAGTTGAGGGAATGATTTCTTGCTTAGCTGATAATGATATTAGAGAATAGACTTCTAAATATGTACCCTAAAACAATTTACAAACATTTTCCCTTTCTTAAAAAAGATAATCCCCATCTTGATATCTATCCAGCAACACTAACAGCATTAACTGCTTGGTGTTCAGGTTCATGTCCGAAGGATGTAAAGATCCGTCAAATGCTGGCAAGAACTTAACAGATGAAAATATAGCTGGAAAAGAATGCGAGAGTAAGGATTCATCTCTTGAGTTAGAGTTGAGAGATTTGCGAGACCGCTATTTCCATATGAGCCTTAAATGTGCAGAGGTTGAGGCTGAACGTGAACAACTAGTACTGAAACTCAAGACTGTTACTAATGGTAGAAGTTGATTTTCCATGTTAGATTTTGTTGATTTTTCATTTGTTGGCCTTTACTGGACTTTCTAAATGAGAAAATGCATTTTTTTCATAGGAAAGTTTGTTATAGCTCAAGATTCGAATTGTTGTTGGATTGGCAGTCAGAAAAAGTTCATACAGACTGTTGATTGTTTTCAAAATGAATTTGGCACGTTTTAGAATTGAAAAATATCCAAAATGGCCAAAAAGTTTAAATTGCTTTTTTGTACTTCTGAAATGGGCTATGTGTATATTTCCTTTCATTTTTGGGATATAAACAAAATTAACCTAAAAAAATAAAGTCAATTTAAAAAATATGGGACTTTAAAAAAAATTTCAATTTTACGCCAAACAATGTTTTAATTTGTAAAAATACAGCCATTGGGCAAATAAGGAGAGGCTGAGGGTGGAAGATGGTCAACTCCTCGCTATTGGGATTACTTGTTCTCTTTGACAAATCATACTCTTTAAGTTTTGACCATGAAAGTAATTAAATTATAGATTTGTATTTTAATAATAATTTTCTGAAAATTATAATTTATAATGTAATTTATTTATTAACTAAATAAAATTTATTTATTATATTAATAAATCTATGACTGATTTATTTAAAAAGTTCAATTTTTTAAATTATCTAATTTTACATAAAAATTTTAAATTATTTTTATTAATATAATAATTTTATTAAATTTAATTAATTATTTAAGAAATCTAATTATAAAATAGTCAAATTTATTAAATTATTAAATGTATTAAATAATTTATTATTTATTAAATTATTTATTTTAAATAATTTAATAATTTAAATTTCAAATAAAAATTTTATAATGATTTTTATTAAAATAATAAATTTATTAAATTTAATTTTTTTATTTAAATTTAAATAAATAATTACATTTCTTAAATAAAATAATTAAATTTAATAAATTTATTATATTAATAAAAATAATATAAAATTTTCATCTGAAATTGGATAATTTAAAAAAATGAACTTTTTGATAAATTACTCATAGATTTATTAATATAATAAATAAACTTTATTTAGTTAATAAATAAATTGCATTATAAATTGTGATTTTTCATAAAATTATTGTTAAAATACAAATCTATAATTTAATTATTTCCAATAAATTGTAGTTAAAACATAACTATTACATCTTTTTTTTCCACATATGTTGAATGTAACTTACATGGTAAACATTTTTCTCTTCTATATAAAAGGTCTTGGGGATCAATTTATAGCAATGAACCATTTCAAAGATTAATATTTGAGAAGCTTGCGTGGTGCCACATTGATGTGGCCGATAACATAGCACCACGTCAACTCCTAAAAATGACGTGGCACGCTATGTCATTTAATACATCGTGTGTCACGTGATTCCGGAAGCTTACTTCATCCGTCAGGTCATATTTTATTTAGTGGTTTGGATGTTAGATGGATGGAAAGATAAAATTGGGAACAAACTAAAAACTTCGAGGACTAGGCGTGATAAATTAAAATTTAGAAACGGTGACTATTATTAGTGAATTTTTTAAGAACGACGAGGGTAATTAACCTGAGT
Source organism: Garcia nutans (assembly GCA_947685225.1). Lineage (NCBI taxonomy): Eukaryota > Viridiplantae > Streptophyta > Magnoliopsida > Malpighiales > Euphorbiaceae > Garcia > Garcia nutans. Next base: position 14,603,834 of record CANTUV010000041.1, read on the forward strand.
TTCTTTGATAAATTGATATTGTATCTAATAATACTAATTTTATATAATATGTTACATAATTATCATTTTGATATATATATATAATATTTTTTGACAAAAAAAGAAAATATAATATTTAATAGCAAAAGTAAAAATATTATTATTAATAATTAATTAATAAATTCTAAAATTAATTCATCATATATGTAGTTATATATGATATATAATTACATATAACTAAACATATAATATTTATATATTATTATTATTTTCAAATTTAACACATATCTAGTTATATATAATGTATATCCATATATTATTAAACATATAATAGTTATATATTGTTATTCTTTTCAAAGTCAATTTATCTAGTTATATGTAATACATACTTATATATAACGTTATTCTTTTTAAATTTAACATATATATCTAGTTATATGTAACATACTCATATATATTATTATTATTTTCAAATTCAATATATATATCAAGTCATATATAACATATATCTACGTATACCTAAACACAAAATAATTATATAATGTTTATTCTTTTTTAAATTCAATATGTATATCCAGTTACATATGGTTATATATTATATATAATAATTATACATTGTTTATTCTTTTTAAATTCAACACATATATCTAGTTATAAATAATAGATACCCAAATATAAATACTTTTTTAAGTGAATTTATACCATTTTTACTAATTAATACTATATCATGTTAGAATATAATAAAATGTTATACCCTTCATTGTGTTGTGAGTTTCTTTGATAATTTGATATTGTATTTAATAATATTAATTTTATATAATACCTTATATAATTATCAGTTTCATTTCTATATACAGTATTTTTTGAAAAAAAAGGAAAAAAATATAATGTTTAATAGAAAAACAAAAATATTACTATTGATAAATAAATTAATCAATCAATTCTAAAATTAATTCAACATATATATATATATATAATATATAACTACATATAACTAAACATATAATACTTGTATACTGTTATTTTTTTCTTATTCAACACATATCTAATTATATGTAATATATACTCACATATAACTAAACATGTAATAATTATATATTGATATTCTTTTTAAATTTAATACATCTAGTTATATATAACATATATCTATATATATTATAATTTTTTTTAAATTTAACGCATATATTTAATTATATGTAATATATATTATTATTCTTTTCAAATTTAATAGATATATCCGGTTATATATAATATATACCCACATATAACTAGACATAAAATAGTTATATACTGTTTATTATTTTCAAATTCATTATATATATCCAAATATATGTTTAGTTATATGTGATTATGTGTTACATATAATTGTTATATACTGTTTATTCTTTTCAAATTTAACACATTGATCTAGTTATATGTAACATATATCTACATATAGTTAAACATATAAGAATTAAATATTTTTTATTCTTTTGCAATTCAAATATATATTTTTACTTATATGTAACAAATATATTATATAATCAAACATTTAACAATCAATAATACACTTTTAAAGTATTTATTTAAACTTTATATATGTATAAAATATTTTATTTAATTATTTTGGTGTATTTCTATCATTTTTTAAAAGTTTTCTAACGTTATATGTTTACTTTTATAATATATATGTTACGTATAAGCCATATAATATGTTAAATTTGATGGTAAGCTAAAAAAATGAAAAAAAAATTGAAATATTTTATCAAATATGTAGAGTGTGTTATATTAGAAGAATTAAAAAAATAATTATTACATTTAAAACCCAAAGAAAACTAACACAAACAAACATAAAAATTTTACAAATCAAAAATCAAAAATCAAAACTTACAATAAAACTTAAAAAAAAAATGAATAGAAAGAAAGATGAAGAAGAAAAATAAAACAAAAGAAAAGGAACATGCATTTTCATGTTTACAAAAAAGAAAAGAAAAGCTTAAAGAGAGATGGCCTTAATGGTGCCGAGATACTGACAGAGCCATCTTCTTGTTGGTAGTTCTCCAATAAACATATCATCATTCGTGGAACTGCATAAGAAGTAGCATTTAATGTGTGAATGAACTTTGTTGAAGCAAGGTTGGATTTACCCTTCTTAGCATTTGTTGATGCTAGTTCTGATGGGTGATATCAAATTCCTAGTTTGCGACTTTAATAGTCTATAAAATTTTACGCACTTGATATATATTTAAAAAAGAAGACAAACAACCATCGAATTTGTAGACCAGTTGATAAGGGATTATTCTAACTTAATCAGATATCTTGAGTTTGAGTTCTGAGTATGCAGTTATATTAAAAATAGATAGAAAATATTTAACGCCCTTATGATTCTATCCACATATCATATTGACTTCATACTCATAAGAAAAGCCAATCGAACTCGATGCAAGGATTTTAAGATTATTCTAGGTGAGACTTTGACCACTCAGCATAGGTTAGTGGTTTTGGATATCAAGTTTAACAGGTTGACTAGTAGGCTAATGATGAATAATATTCCTAAGATTAGGTGGTGGATTTTAAAAGGTGAAAAATAATTATTGTTCAATGATGAGTTGGTCAAAGCTGGAGGGTCGGAGGAAGATATGAGTATGTCATCAAATGATATGTGGATAGGCATGTCTACAATAATTAAAGGAGTAGCTAGAAAGATTCTTGGAGAATCTAAAGGGTGTGGACATCACTCGAAGGAGTCTTGGTGGTGAAATGAGAAAGTACAAAAAGCGGTAAGAAGTAAAAGAGAAAGGTATAAGAGTTTGCCCAAGTGTAATAACAATGATGCTTTTGAACAGTACAAACAAGCAAAAAAAGATGCTAAAAAGGTAGTTAGTCAAGTAAGAACACAATTTTTATAGAGTTTGTATGAGAAACTTGGAACAAAGGAAGGAGAAAAAGTCATCTATAAATTAACTAAGATAAGGAAAAAGAAATATCATGATTTAAACCAAGTTAAGTGTATTAAAGATAAAGAGAATAAGGTTCTGGTTCAAAAAGAGGATATTAAAGAATGATGGATAAGCTATTTTGAGTAACTTCTTAATGGTAACCATAGTGATAACATTGAGGGTTTAGATATTAGGGCGGAAAAAAATGTAAAATACACTAGACGGATTAAGTTTTCAGAAGTTAAAGAAGCTTTGAAGAAGATGAAAGTTGATAAAGTATGTGGACCAGATGAGATACTTATTGAGATTTGAAAATTTTGAGAGATACAGGAGTTGCATGGTTGACGTCTTTATTCAATAAGATCTTAAGTACAAAGAAAATATTTAATGAATGGAGACAAAGTAATTTGATACATATTTTTAAAAATAAAGGAGATATTCAGAATTGCTCAAATTATAGATGTATAAAGCTTATGAGCCACACTATAAAATTGTGGAAGAGAGTTATGAAATACTATTTGCTGTTAGATACTTGTATCTCCTCAAATCAATTTGGCTTTATACCTGGCCGATCAACTATGGAAGCTATTTTTCTTATAAGAGATTTGATGAAAAAGTATAGAGTAATAAAGAAGGACTTATATATAGTTTTTATTAACTTGGAAAAGACATATGATAGAGCCCCTAGAGAAATTTTATGGTGGGTCCTAGAGGGTAAAGAAATATTTATACGATATATCCAAGTCTTTAAGGATATATATGAGGGAGCCATCATCAGTGTCCGCACTGTGGGAGAGGATACTAAGGATTTTTTCGTTTCTATCGGATTACACCAATGTTCAGCTTTGAGCCCTTATCTTTTCACATTGGTCATGGATGAGCTAACAAGATATATATATGATGACATCTCTTGGTGTATGATGTTTGCAGAAGATATTATATTAATAAATGAGACTCAAGCAATGGTAAGTCAAAAGTTGAAATTATAGAGAAACACTTTGGAATCTAAGGATTTTAAGCTAAGTAGGACTAAGACTGAATATATGCATTGTAGATTTAATAGCGAGAATAGAGAAAGAGATAAAATTATTTTAGACGAAATAACAGTACCTCATAGTACTTATTTTAAATACATTGGCTCTATTCTTCAAGAAGATTGGAGTTGTGAAGAAGATGTAAATCATAGGATTAAAACTGGTTGGATGAAGTAGAGGGGTGCTACAAGAGTTCTATGTGATCGAAAGATGTCAATTAAATTAAAAGAAAAAATTTACCGCACTGCAATACGGCCTGCGATGATGTATGGTAGTGAGTGTTGGGCAGTAAAAGGAAAACACATGAGTAAAATGCATATTGCGAAAATGAGAATAATAAGATGGATATGTGATCATACTATGATAGATAGAATCTGTAATGAGTGCATTAGAGAAAAAGTGGGGATAACAACTATTGAGGATAAGATAAGAGAACATAGATTGAGATAGTTTGACCATGTGAAACAAAGACCTACCGATGCACCGGTTAGAAAAATCGAACACGTTAGAGTAGATATAGCTAAGAGAGGTAGAGGTAGGCCTAAACTAACTTGGTCAAAGGTGGTCCAAAATGATCTTATGATGTTACATCTATCAGAAGAGATAACCCTAAATCATATTGAGTGAAAAAGAAAAATTCATATAGCCGACCTCAATTGACTTGGGATTAAGGCTTTGTTGAGTTGAGTTGAGAGTTATGATTTTATCCGGCTTAACTCTAAAAGAATAATTTATATAAAAAAATATAAAAAATATTAAAAAAAATGTAAATGTAGTAAAAGGTGTAATTTTCTTATTTTTTTTTTCAATTTAAATGGTGCTGGCCCTAATATTAGTCAAAAGGAAGTATAAAATATAAAAGCTGAGCATTAGCAGTAATTACTGTTAAGACATCCATAATGCAAAGGAAAAAGGAGAAATCAGTCCCATTTTTGTCATAAAAAAGGGACTGGCCCTTATGGAGCAAGCCTAAGGCTTGGATGGACAGTCCCATATGGTAAGACTATAGTTGAAGGGCTACCATGTGGCCTTCAGTCATTAAAAAAATATTAAATTTTATTTAAAAATTATTTGGGTAAATTTAACTAGTGGTCCTGAAAAATACACTGATACATATTTTCATCCTTAATGAGAGTTATTATTCTTTCATTCATTTTTTTATTCAAAAACTTAACAGAGTTGACATGGCAGCCCTTATTAGCACATTTAAATTATGTTGATATGTGATGTGTAATTTTTCACATCATTATAAAGGCTAGTGTGGTACCACATCAGCTCACTTGTAATTTGCTACATCAGCTTACTTGAAAATCTTTAAAAACTCTAATTTAAAAGCATTGAAGTGCAGGGTTGGTATTTGACCATTGACTCTTGATGCTAAAAACCAAACATTTATCCATCTTGGATTCTTGGCTACACTTTATTTCATTTATATATTATTACTTTATTTATATTTTAATTATAAATTTCTAAAAAATTATGAATTACAAAATAGTTTCATTTAATAATTAAATAATTTTTTTAATTAGATTAACAAATTTATAGGTAAATTATTGAAAAGATTTAATTTTTTTAAACTATTTTATAAAATTTTTCATTTATAAATAATTTAAATTTTTTTCAAAAAATAGATTATATATGCAAATAAGCTAATTTTTTTTCATTTGAATAGTTCTAATGTAAAATGAAAATAATAATTAAATAATCAATTATTAATCATTAAACTTAATTAAATAAAAATTTTAAATAATTTAAAAATTGAATCATATTTTTATTTAAATGAAAATAATAATTAAATAATAATTATTAATAATTAAACTTATTTAAATAAAAAAAATTTAAAATAATTTAAAAATTGAATCATTTTTTTCTTTAAATGTAAAAAGATGAAAAAATTTAGATTATTTGCAAATATAATATATTTTTTAAAAAATTTAAATTATTTATAAATAAAAATTTTTTAAAAATAATTTTAAAAAATTAAATCTTTTCAATAATTTACTCATAAATTTGTTAATTTAATTTTAAAAAAATTATTTGATTATTAAATTAAACTATTTTGTATTTATAAGTTTCTATAAATTTATAGTTAAAATACAAATAAAGTAATAATATATACAAGAAATGAAGTGTTGCCAAAATAGTTAAATATTTGGCTTTTGGCATCATAAGTTGCACATTTGATTCCCTAACTCTACATTTCAATGCTTTTAAGTAGGAATTTTTAAAGATTTTTAAGTGAGCTGACCTAGTGCTGATACGACGCCACATTAACTCTTTTAATAATATGACAAATTACATATAACTTGTAAGTTTAATTTAAGTGCTTGGCTCTATTAAGATTTTAGATAAAAATAAATAAATGGAAGGACAATAACCAAAGTTAAGGTTAAATTTTAAGGACGACGTTGTGATGATTTAACAATAAATGATGAAAATGTGTTGATTTGATAATAAAAGATGAAAATATGCACTAGTGTATTTCTTAGGGATAAATAATGAAATTTATCCAAATTATTTAAAAAATAGTATATATTTTTGTAAAAAAATAAAACTCATTAAAGTGAAATTTTTTTAGAATTCTATTTTATAATATTTTTTTATTTATAAAAAATAAAAGTGAGATCTTATTTTGTAGGACTTGACACCTCTACTCGAGATGATCTTAGTTTTTGCGGCTCTCTGAAATAGAGGGAAATCCCATATTTTTGTGGATTTTAGACTTTCTTTTTATGTAATTTAGTTTTTCAAAAAATATTTTTTAATATACGTAAATTGTGATTAGTATTTTTAAATATCACATATTGTATTTCAACTTTTTAAACCATTTATACATTTTTTTTTCTTCAAAATTTGCCAAATATTTTCTTACCATGACAGAAGTCAAATTGCCAATAAAAAACCCATCTTATCTTATATGAGACCCACTATTAAAATTTTTATAGTAAAAAGATTATATATGATCCTAAATTTATTTTTTAAAAATTCAAAATTAGTTCTAAAATAAACATTAATTATTTTGATAAGGTAAAATTTTAAGATATTTTTTAAATAATAAAAACGTAAGTAATATTATATTTTTAAATAATAATAAAATAAATAATATTAAACATATTAAATGAAAAAATTAAATCTATTAAAATTCTAAGACTTATTTTATATTTTAAATAAATTTTTAAATTTTTTTTAGAAAAACAAACCAATTATTAATATTCAGAAAAAAATCATGAAAAAAATAAAGCTAGGTATAGAATCCCAGCTCATGAGGCTAGCATTAAACATGGTTGCTTTAGGTAGTGTATGAGCTACCTTTTTAGCTTGCCTTTTTAATTGTAAATTAGATATAGATTGAAGCAAGAATCTGTAATCACAGAATAGAAGACCAAACTCAGAATTATCCACCGAACCAGTTTTAACAGCACGTACCACTTCATTCGCATCAATCTCGATGCCACTTAGCAAGTCATTGCAATGTTGCTTTAAGAGCCATAACCTTAGCATCCTTTGCCTGATGACATCCTAACAAGGGCCCTGCCACTGCTTGAATAAACCCTTCATCATTGTCTCTTACAATAGCTCCAAATGATGGATGAGATGTCACTAGCTTATAGGTGGCATCTATATTACACTTCCAGGAGCCAGCTAAAGGATGCTGCCAGGTTTGATTCTTTTAGGCCTGATTTTGAATATCCGCATTGCGTCGTTGAAGGTTGCATTTACCTGTGCACTATGCTCCATATATACTACCAATGGAGTCGACAATTTCAAAAGTAGCAATATCCTGACCGCACTAAACTAGTGCATTACATGCATACCATAATCTCAACTTGATCACTAGGAAACTACTCCATAAATTGAAAGAAAAACTTGCCAAAATCATTAAAACAATTAAAAAGCACCATATCCCACAGGTCCTAGCAGCCCCTTCAGATAATTGAAAAATACATGAGTTAAATCTTCTGTAAACCCATAACTGGTACAATTTTCATCGAAGTCCAGCCACCTCTGAATTAATCTTGACCTAGTAGGCAGTAAATTTCGAGCAGTTCTCCGCATAAATATCTTAATCTTGCTAGGTAAATTGAGGTCCCAAAGTTAATTCCAATTTTTATTGCTAAGATGGTTATCAACTGGAGAACCAAAGAGTTTGCAGGCCAGATGATATACAGACTTGACCGAGAATAAACCCTTCTTATCAAGATGCCATATAAACACGTCCTCCATTACATAACAACTCAAAGGGATGTTATGAATTAATTGAGCCTCTGGAACACTAAACAGACCAATAATCTTATCCATATCCCAACCAACACAATTATCTAGCATTAGATCATTGACCAAAAATTGACCCGCTCTCTCAACACATAAGCTGTCAACATAAAAAATCTCCTCTCTAGGAAGCCAAGGTTCATGCCAATTTGCCATCTGACAATTCGCCATTTGATACCCTTTCTCAGCAACACCTGCGAAGCAATTAGACCTCTCCAAATAAAGTTTGAGTTATATGCTTCCCGACCTGTCAAGAAATCCTTTCTTGGATAATATCTAAGTTTGAGAATCCTACTAAGAAGGCCTTGGGGGTTAGAGATATTGCTTTGCAACCATTGCTCAATTAAAAAAGTGTAATAGCTGAAAACCCATACCCCCATTCTTCTTGCTTACATAAAGACGTTCCCAACTCAACCAATGGATAGACATCTTGCCCTGTGATTTTGAACCCTACCAAAATGAATTCATTATTCTCTCTAACGCGTCCAAAGTGGAGTGTGACTCTAAGAAAACTCCCATACAATAAGAAACAATTGCCTAAGCAATAGATTTGATTAAGACTTCTTTAACTGCACAGGAAAAATGCTTACTTTGCTAACCATTTATTCTCTTGAGCATTCTATCTCTCAAAAAGGCAAAGATCCTTCTTTTATTTCTTTCTTCCAATGAAGGCAAACCCAAGTAATATCTAGTATCTAGCGAGTTAGAAACACCAAGACAAGAAGAGATATTAGCCCTCTTATCCATACCCATGTTAGAGCTAAAAACGATACTGGATTTTTGAAAATTTATCCCTTGCCCAGAAGCTTTCTCATACATAAATAAGATATCCTTTACATTAGCATACTCATGTTCTGTAGCTTTAAAGAAAAAGAAAAGAGTCATTTGCAAATAAGAGGTGGTAGACCGCAGGGGCATGCCTATAAATTCTGCATCCATGTATTCTTCCATCAAACTCAACTTTCTTAAAGAATGCATAGAGTCCTTCAGCACAGATAATGAATAAGTAGGGAGAGAGGGGATCTCTTTGCCTCAAACCTCTAAAAGGAACAATAGACCTAATTTCAGCATCATTCAGAGCAATTGTATACCTAATAGATTTAACACATAACATGATAAGTCGTACCTATTCTAGTAAAAAATCATGTTTCAGCATAATTAGTTCCAGAAAGCGCCAATCCGCCCTATCATAGGCCTTTCTTATGTCAATTTTCAATGCCATATCCCCTACACTTCCCGTAGTCTTTATATTTATGGCATGAATAATCTCAAATGCAATAAGGATGTTATCAACAATAAGTCTACCTGGTACAAATGTTGACTGAGACTCTGAAATAACATTTGGCAAGATAAACTCCATTATATTAGTAAGGACCTTAGCCACAACCTTATAAATCACATTGCACAAGGAAATAGGGAGTAAATGCCTCATGCTGGATGGTTTAGACTTCTTTGGTATTAAAACAATAATAGTATTTGCTAACCCATCTGAAAAACTACTAGTGTTAATTCAAGAAACACAACTATTATAAACATCCTTCCCAATAATATGCCAAAAATGTTGAAAAAAATATTAGATTCATACCATCAGGCCCTGGAGCCTTGTCAGGATGCATCAAGAACACAACTGTCTTGAATTCTTCCTCTATAAAAGGTTGCATAAGAAACAAATTATGCTCATCCGTAACTTTACACTAGACCACATCCAACTTAGCGCCATAATCCCCTGAGCCCTTTGCAAAAAAGATCAGAGAAATACTGTCGAACCACTCCCTCCAACCTATTAGCACTCCTTACCCACTGACTTGTATTATCTTTTAAAACTTTTATCTTCTTAGGTTTTCTTCTGGCAGAAACTCTTGCATAAAAGAATTTTGAATTATTATCCCCATAATAAAGCCATAAATTCTTCAACCTTTGCTTTCAATAGTACTCCTCTTCTAAAAAAGTTAGCTCGTATTGTTGCTTAAGCCTTTCAAAAGCAGCATCATCAACATCCCCAACCCTTCCTTTTAACAATTATTGTTGTATATCATTAAGGTAATTTTGATAATTGCTAGTGTATTTCTGCTCCAAGATTCGTATGCTTTTGCATAATGGTTGATATAACATAACAAAGATTTTGACCCTGTAACTGCCCATAAATCTCTTATAATTGCTTTAATCCCTTCATGTAATGACCAAGAGTTATCAAATCTAAAAGCCTTCTATTGAACACTAGTAGCGTCAACATTTGTACCTCACAAGATTGGAGTATGATCCAAAATAATAGCAAATAAATTTTATAGTTACTAATTTGGAAACTGCAAACACCAATCACTCATAGCCATTGCCCATGTCTAGATGCTCATTAACCCAACTTTCCGAGCCCTTACTTCATTCCTATGTCAATGGGTAACCATGCAAAATGAGGTCATTAAGATTGCATTTGTATAACATCTCCCTAAAGTCATTTAGCAAGGAAATTTGGTAAGAAACACTACCTTATTTCTCTTTGGGTGAAAGCATATTGTTAAAGTCATCGATGCACACCCAAGGCAATGAGTTAAAAGAAGACAACTGATGCAAAATATCCCAAGAATCATAATGACGATGCCTCTAAGGACATACTATGAAAACCTAATAATCGCCCATCCCCTTCATCCACATTAGTGGTTACAAAATTAATGAAATTACAAGAGTAGCTCGTAACCTGTAAATTAATATAATCCTTTCCAAAAAGAGCTAAGCCGCTATCTCTTATAAATCTATCAACAACAAAATAATAATTAAACGTGAAACTCACTTTAACCTCTTCAATTCTGCTAGAAACTACCAATGCCTCCATTAGAAAGATCATAGAAGGCTTATATATCCAACAAATATCCTAGAGCACTTTAAATGCTTGAAGGTTGCTGAGCCATCGACAGTTCCAACTAATATTCCTTTTGGTGACCAGCGGACCTGGTGCAATAGGTCGGCCTTTGTAATATTAACCAACATGTTTTGTTATAACCAATTCCTATCCAACTCCATGGCTATAAGTGTATCAAAACTATTGGATATGTCAGAACTCAGTCTGTTTTTATTGTCTTCCAATGCCAGTGGACTTTCCTCATCTCTGTGGAGGGACTATGCCATTTGATACTGCTATATGGCGGCACTTCATTTATTAAAAAAATATTTAAAAATAGTATAAATTAAAATATATATATATATATAACTCATTAAAGTGGAATTTGATCCTCACCATTGGAGGACCAAGTCTCACTTTTTTTTATAATATTTTTTATTTATAAAAATAAAAGTTGGACCCTATTTTGTGGGACTTAGCTGCTCTTAGAGCATCTCCATTGGATACTTTTACATGAGACCAGTCACACTTCTATCAAAAAAGTGAGATTGATCCCAGGCTTGTTCTATTGTGGAGCAAACCCAAAAGTGAGATGGGAAGGACAATCCCGCTTTGTACTTTAATTCTGAACGGTTACCATATGTCAGCCCTTCAATTATTTTATTTTTTTAAAGACTATTCTAATAAATAATTAAACTTTGATTAAATGGTTTTAAATAATTTTTTATTTTTAATTATTTAATAAATTAATTACATAAATTATTTAATAAATTAATTATTAATTAATTAAATAATTTTGTTACTAAATCATAAAATAAATTAATAGTCAAAAAATATATAAAGAAACTAAAATCTCCTCACCTTAAATAGTTCAAAATTCACCTTAAATCCTCTTGAATCCTTGTAAATTCAATATATAAAGAAACCAAAATCTCCTCACCTTCCCTCAAGGTTCACATCCAAGAAGAAGAAGAAGAAGAAGAAGAAGAAAATAAGCTCTCTTTTTTTATTTTTCCTTCTTCTAAGCCACACATATATATATTAATTATTAATTTATTAAAATATAATTAATTATATTGATATTATCTCCTTCTTTGGCTTTCTTTCCTATCATTATTATTATTATTATCATCATCATCATCATCATCATCATCTTTTCCAATACCATTTTATACTTTATATGTATTGTATATTTTAATATATGTATATATCTTATATATGTCATATATATCTCAAGTGTACAATATGTTTATACTATTGACACATCTCATATTTCTCTCATCCAATTATACCTATCTAATCCTCCTTATCATTTACTCCAACGTGCACTAAAAATAGGGATATTACAAATTGTGCTTGGTCTAGCTTTCTGCTATAAAACTATTGCCTTCCTTGTTCCTACTGTGAATTCTCTAATCATACTTGAAGGAGCCAAGATTTGGGTAATCCTGACTGAATGCATTGTGAGATTGAACTTGTTGATGTGCTTTGCAATTTAATAGGGGACTCAAAAAGAGTGAAAGTTACTTGGATTCCTTAAGGCAGCTTAATGATGGGGAAGACAAAGTTAATACTATGGATCCACTGTCAAAGTCTGTGCAAGTTGTCTTTAAGAAGTATAAGGACATAATGCCTCCAGAACTTCCTAAAAAAATCCCAACAAGGAGAGAGGTTGGACCACCAGATTAAGCTTGAGCCTAATGCCAAATCTCCTGCAATGGCACCCTATCGTATGGCGCCCCCTGAATTGGCTGAGTTACTAAGGCAACTGCAAGACCTCCTTGACTTAAGTTATATCCAGCCTTTGAAAGCCCCTTACGATGCACATGTTCTTTTCTAAAAGAAGAAGGATGGTCCTCTTCGTATCTGTATTGACTATCAAACTTTAAATAAGATCACTATCAAGAACAAATATCATATTCCCTAAATAGTTGATTTGTTGTATCAATTGGGAAAAGTAAGATATTTTTCCAAACTGGATATGCGTTAGGGTTACTATCAAGTTTGTATAGCAGTTGGTGAAGAGCTGAAGACTGTATGCATAACCAGGTATAATGCCTTTGAGTTTTTGGTTATGCCTTTCGGCCTAACTAATGCTCCTAAAACTTTTTGCACATTGATGAACAAGTTATCGCACCCATTCCTCAATCGATTTATGGTGGTATACTTGGAAGACATTGTGGTGTGTAGCACAACACTAGAAGAGCATGTGCAACATCTCAAGCAAGTCTTCTAAGTACTTCGTAATAATAAAGCTATTGGTATAGTGAAATTGTGATCAATATTTTATGTAATTCTAACCATGATTTTAATTATTTTCAATTGAATTTGATGAATTTTGTTTGTCTGAGTCATAATTCTCTTATTTTAGCTTAGAAAGGCATGATCCAAGGTTTTTAATGATAAGAGGTTCAAAATTAAAGAAAAGTAAGCGAAAATGAAGAGAATTCAAAAGTCACGCCCATGGCGCTTCAAGGCCTCTATCCTGGACTTCAATTTGAATCTGCCACATTAAAAAATGAAGAAAAATACAAGTTTTAAAAGGAAATAATATACCACAACCGTGGAATCCAATTGCTTACTGCCCAAGTGAAGAAAATGAATAAAAGTCAGTGTTTGTAGCTTGCCTTCAAAAGCCATGACCATGGCATTTAAACACCATGACTATAGCCCACTTAGCTACCATATATAGCTGAAAAATCTCTCAAAATAGTTCATTTCAACCCAGGCCATGATCGTGGCACTTATATGCCACGACCATGGGGCTGAAATTTATGACTTTAAGCCGAAAAAGTTGAAAATTGAAGAATCAAACAACTGTAGAAAGTTGTATTCTAGCATTTGTCATCTTGCCTCAACCAAGAAGCTTCTAAGCACTCTATATAAACATATATCCTCCCAAGGTTTCAAGCATTGAAGTTTAGAAGCAAGAGAGATTGAAGTTAAATACAAGAGAAATTGCAGTGAGATTAGAGATTTGTTATTTAGGTTGTATCAAGTAAATTCTAGTCTTTCTTTTGAAAGAAGAGTGAAATTAGAATTTAAAGAAGATATTCAAGGATCCAAGTGGAGTTCTTCTTCAATCCAAAGAATTAGAGTTTGTTCTTTCTCGTTATTAAAATTATGTCTTCAATTATCATCTTTATTGTTTGTTGTATTTTTATTTCAAATATGAAGAACTAAATTCTATTTAGGGTTAGTCCCTTATATTAAATTTATTATGAAATACTATATGCTTATTTGATTTAATTAAGTTTATCCCTGATTACTTTGTTATCTTTTATCTTAATACTTTGGTTATCCAGCCAATAATTAATTAAATTGAGATGTTGTGTGATGGAGCGAGAGTGAAAGCATAATATTAGTCCATAGAAATAACAATCTTAAGTAAATTTTTCACTTATAGACAAGGTTAAACTCTTGAGAGGTTGACTCAAGATTCTCACAAAACTTAATGAATTGATTTAATTATTTATGATCACGAGAGTATACGTAATGATTAAATCTATATTAGTTTTGATACTCGAGAGAGATCAAAGCTTAAATTAAGAGAATCTAACCATTAATCAAAAGAAAAATAAAAATTAAATCAATACTTTAGAAATCCATAATAAATCAATACATGTAACTAAACCCTAAGCTTAAAATCATTAGATTTAATTTAAAAGCAATCCATTTTATTTAAGTTTAGTTTAAACATAAATCAAATTTTGTCATCCAAATAATAATAGTTTAATTATTTGATACTTAGAATTACCCTCCTCATGAGAATGATACTCTACTTATCACTTTATCACTTGATACGACATGTGCACTTGCAGATAACTAGGGTAGACCCTAACAAGTTTTTTGCACCATTACCAAGGAGGCGACCATTCTAGTATTAATATTATTAAATTGTTATTGTTTTGGATTTTTCTTTTCTGTATTTATTTTAATTAAAGAATTTTTAGTTTATATGCGTAGAAATTCAAATATGAAATTTGAGTCATATAATCCAAAAATTAAACGATGTTGTAAGAAGAAGAACAAGGAGAGGAAAGAGAAGCAAAAAATGGAAGAAACTTCAGCATAAAAGATCGATAATCCTACCAATTCATCTGACGAAGAACCAACCATAAGAGATTCTCAGAATATGACTCTTAAGAAGTATACTATGCCTTCGGCTCAACCAAGGTCTAGCATAGCCAAACCACCAGTACAAGCCAATACTTTTGATTTAAAGCCAGCACTTATCAACTTGATTCAACAATCAGCTTTTTATGGCCTGCCACATGAAGATGCTTATGTTCACATCTCAAATTTTTTAGAAATGTGTGATACTTTCAAAATTAATGGAGTGTCTGATGATGCAATCCGTTTTCTACTTTTCCCACTTTCTTTAAAGCATCAAACAAAGGATTGGCTCACTTCTAAACCACCAGGCAAATTCACCACATGGGATCAATTAGCTGCAGTATTTTTAGCAAAATATTTTTCATCAGCAAAAACGGCTAAATTGAAAAATGATATCACAAGCTTTAGTCAACAAGATGGAGAAAGTTTTTATAAAAATTGGGAGCATTTCAAAAATTTACAAAGGAAGTGTCCTCACTATGGAGTACCTGAATGACTTTTAATTCAAACTTTTTATAATAATTTTCATCCAAATATCAAAGGAATGATAGATGTAGCAACCCGCGGTATTATTATAAATAAAGCTCCTTTTGAAGCAAATGATTTAATTGAAGAAATGGCAATAAATAACTACCATTGGACTTCAGAACAAGGTATTCATAAAAGAGTTGTTTACATGAAATTGATATTTTTTTTTTGCTTGCAGCTATGGTAGATACAATAGCCATTGGAGCTTGTCAACCTATCATCATCATTTGAAGGATATGGGGAGCTAGGGAAAAATCACATAGCAAGCAATATCTTGGGTGAGGAAGTGATTTGTAATCTTCCACCTTGAGGATTAGAACTTTTGCTTTTATTTTTGTGTTTTTATTTTTGTTTTTAGGATGAACTTGGATGGAAATAAATTTTTGGATAGATTCTTCTTTCAAAGGGCAAAATAAAAAATGGATATATGCACCCCCCCTTCTCCACCAAATGTCTAAACTATTGAGGACAGTGACAAGCTTCAAGCTTAGGGCAATAGTTTAGCCCTCAAGAAATTCAGTAAAGTATTTTATTCCCTTCTAAATTTATTTATTCTTTCATAAATGTTGAGATATGGGGTATCTACTGAAATTTTTTTTAGCATAGTAAATTTTTTAAAAAATTTTGATTGAAGTTTTACACTTGAATGATTGAGTTCATGACTAGCTAATACTTATTTGTGATTTATTGATACTAATTATCTTGATATACTTAAATTTATCTTTTAAAATTTTGAAATTTGAGACAAAGATTTTGTGAAGTGTTGTTCTTTATGGATTTTGACCGGAATGCATTTTTAATTTTAGTTGAAAATGATTAATTATGTATGCTTATTTAGAGAGCAATCTTACTCTTTTACAATTTATTTTTCATTATCTTATGCCTAAGCCTAAAACATATTTAAAAGAACTTTTGAGTCGAAATTAAACATTGCTAAATAGAGGAAAAGATGATTTATGCATTGTTTATGTAGCTAAATTCTTATACCTCCCAATTTTAATATTGCGCCTAATTTTTTCCTTTGAGCCTAAATAAAATTTTTAGCTTGAGTTTTTCCTTGATTCAAATAACTAAAATAACTACCATTTTCAAGGTTAATTATCTTTTGAAAATTTTCACAAATAAATTGCTCAATTATGGAGGAAAAGTATAGAAAATCCCTTTTAAAATCTATGGACTCCAAAGTTTAAAGTTTGGAAGAAATTATAGTGAAATATAATATATGTTTATAGTAAAACAAATAAAAAAATAAAAATAAAATAAATTTCCCCTAATGAAATAAGACAGGAGGTAAGCTAGGAGTAAAAACCAAAGGATTCTCCATATGTACAAGAGCTACACTCATGATATGAGAAATTTTTGAAAGATAAGTAACCTATTTCATTCAATGTTATTTTAGCCCTCACCCATATAGACCCTATTACATGCCAATAATAATCCTTCTGATTTTTCTAGAATTAGTGAGGTTTATTAGTGGAGAAAACTCAATTAAATATGCATATGAAACTAAGCTAAGTTTACATAAAAAGAATAGTTGCTTATCTAAAGTTGATAATTAATTACAATTAATTTAATTTATTGAGTAAATGAGGTGAGAATGAAGTAAGTAGAGTTATGGAGCTAAATTAAGATCTAAATTTTAAAGTTTTAATTGTTTGAATTTTTACATATAAACTCAATATATAAAGGAACTTATAGTGACGAACTTCAATTATTTGAGGACAATCAATGATTTAAGTTTGGGAAAGTTTAATAGAGTGAAATTGTGATCAATATTTTATATAATTCTAACCATGATTTTAATTATTTTCCAATTGAATTTGATATATTTTATTTGTTTGAGTTATAATTCTCTTATTTTAGTTTGGAAATGCAAGATACAAGGTTTTTAATGATAAGAGGTTCAAAAGTCACGTCCACGGCTCTTCAATGCCACGACCCTAGACTTCAATTTCAATCTAGCATATTAAAAAATGAAGAAAAACACAAATTCCAAAAGGAAATCATATGCCATGATCGTGGCATTTGAGGGCCATACCCGTGGAATTCAATTACTTACTAAGTGAAGAAAATGAAGAAAAGTCAGAGTTTGCAGCCTGCCTTCAAAAACCAAGACCTTGTCCTTCAAACACCACGACTGTGGGGCTGAAATTTATGACTTTAAGCTGAAAAAGTTGAAAATTGAAGAATCAAATAGCTGTAGAAAGTTGTATTCCAACATTTGCCAACTTGCCTCCACCAAGAAGCTTCCAAGTACTCTATATAAATACACATCCTCTAAAGGTTTCAAGCATTAAAGTTTAGAAGCAAGAGAGATTGAAGTTAGATACAAGAGAAATTGTAGTGAGATTAGAGATTTGTTATTGAGCTTATATCAAGTAAATTCTAATCTTTCTTTTGAGAGAAGATTGAAATTAGGATTCAAAAAAAAGATTCAAGGATCCAAGCGGACTTATTCTTCAATTCAAAGAATTATATTTTACTCTTTCTTCTTATTTAGATTATGTCTTCAATTATCATCTTTAATGTTTGTTGTATTTTTATTTCAAATATGAGGAACTAAATTCTAGCCCATTATGTTGAATTTATTATGGAATAATATATGCTTATTTGATTTAATTAAGTTTATAATTAATTACTTTGTTATCTTTGATCTTAATGCTTTAATTATCTGATCAATAATTAATTGCATTAAGATA
Organism: Garcia nutans; assembly: GCA_947685225.1. Classification (NCBI taxonomy): domain Eukaryota; kingdom Viridiplantae; phylum Streptophyta; class Magnoliopsida; order Malpighiales; family Euphorbiaceae; genus Garcia; species Garcia nutans. The sequence goes on from CANTUV010000041.1 coordinate 14,622,210, forward strand.
TTATGTGATTGAGCAAGAGTGAAATCATAATATTAGTCCATAGATATAACAATCTTAAGCAAATTTTTCGCTTAGAGATAAGGTTAAACTCTTAAGAGGTTGACTCAAAATTCTCACAAAACTTAGTGAACTGGTTTAATTACTTATGATCATGAGTGTAGATGTTAGGATTAAATCAATGTTAGTTTTGATACTTAAAAGAGACTAAAGCTTAAATTATGAGAATCTAACCATTAATTAAAAGGAAAACTGAATTAAATCAATAATTTAGAAAATCCATGATAAATCAATAAATGTGACTAAATTTTAAGCTTAAAATCATTAGATTTATTTTAAAAGCAATCCATTTTATTTAAGTTTAGTTTAAACATAAACCAATTTTTTTCATCCAAATAATAAACAGGTTAATTGTTTGGTACTTAGAATTACCCTTTTTGTGGGAATAATACTCTACTTATCACTTTATTACTTGATACAACCTATGCACTTACAGATAGCTAGACTACGCCCTAACAATTGTACATTAAGAAAGAGAAATGCTCATTTTCACAAGAAGAGGTGTAATTCCTTGGATAAAAAATGCCCTAACAGTTTTAAAATTTTACTGGGAGGTTGCCCTAACAGTCGTCGCTGATGCCCTCAAAGGTAAGGTTGAGCTTATTGTCATTGTAACCAACATGCCTCATAGTGATTTTCTAGATTGGATCAAGAAGGGCATACAACATGACATGCTGGAAAAAGACTTGATGAAGCTGGCTAGTGAAGGAAAGACTTAAAAATTTTGGTTTGATAATGGTGCCCTTATTACCATGGGCAATGAACACTGGCTCTTATGCAAAATAACTACTTCTGGCCTCACATGCAGGATGATGTAGAGACTTATGTTCACACATGCCTTGTCTACCAACAAGATAAGGTAGAACAATAACACCTAGCTAGCTTGTTGAAACCTCTGCCAGTTGCAGAAAGACCTTGGGAGAGTGTCTTTATAGATTTTATTGTCGCTTTACCCAAGTCTAAAGGTTATGGCAACATAATGGTGACTATTGATCGGTTTAGTAAATATGCCACTTTCATTGCTAGCTCTGCCAATTGTAAAGTAGATGACGTTGCTTAGTTATTCTTTAAAAATATGGTGAAGCTGTGAGGTATGCCAAGAAACATCGTAAGCGACATAAATCCATGGTTCACTGGAAAATTTTAGAGAGAAATGTTCAAACTATTGGGGACAGATCTTAATTTCTCAACAAGTTTCCATTCCTAAAGTGATGGGCAGACCGAGCACATCAATGCTTTGTTGGAACTCTATCTAAGGCACTATATGAGTACGCACCAGCGGGATTAGGCCAAATTACTTGATGTTGAAAAAATGTAGTGAATCCACTGGCAAGGGTCCCTTTGAGATAGTCGTGGGACAACAACCTAACTCCTAATGCCATAGCCTCAACGTATGGGGGATAAAATCCAACTATGTATAAAACGACTCAAGTTTGGCATGAGCAGGCAGATATCACTCGAGCTTGCCTTAAAAAGGCAAGATGCAAAATGAAGAAATTGGCGAATACAAAGAGATGTCCATGGGAATTTGAGGAAGGAGATATGGTGATGGTTAAGTTCTCCTTAACCAGTTTAAGTCTCTATGTAAAGTGCATAAAGGGTTGGTGAGAAGATATAAAGCTCTTTTCCCAGCTATGAAAAGAGTATGAAATGCTGCCTATTGCATTCAACTCCCTCCAAAGCTGAAGATTCATCCAATCTTTCATGTGAGCATGCTAAAACCTTACTATGAAAATAAGGAAGGTCCAAGCAGAAGCGAGTCCAAGCGAACGCCAACAACCATTGTGACTGCCTTCGATAAAAAAGTCGAAAGCATATTGGCTAACAGAGTGATACACAAGAGGGGAGTTCCTAACTATATTGTGTATTTGGTCAAGTGGAAAAACTTGCCAGATTCAGAGGTAAGTTAGGAACATAAAGATCTATTATGATAATTCCTCGAGCAAATTCAATGCTACACGGATGAAGGCACGATGAGGACATTACTAACTTAAGTGGGGAGGGTGTTACATCCTGCCAATTGGCTACCAAATTGGTTGGGTCAATAGGCCAACAAAGGTCAAAAGTGAAGGCAGCAAGTTTAGGTGGTTATTAGTAAAGTGATCTAGCATGTACCAATGGTGCAGCGTAGTGTCAAGCCCGTTGGCACTATAATTGGCCCGTAGGTAATTCCATAGGCATTAGGGTGTAAAGGAAGCCCAAAGTATTCCAAGACAAGTGTAAGGAAATTGGGGTCGAAGATGGGTACTCTCCTCCTCGTACCCTGGGAGCTCTCCTCCGCCCAACTAACTTTGCTCTTACTGCATATATAAGGAAATCCATGGTATTGCATGACAACTAAGTCAGGAAAGTTAGTCATAACTCCTAGTCAAGTTGGGGAAATCTCTCAGATATTATGGAGCATTGGTAGAGTTTCCTAAAACCTTGCGGAAGGCTCTAACCCATTGCGGTAGCTGCTGGAAGCATCCAGCGCATATTGGCAATTTGGGCTTGATAAGAGCCAAGGGCAAATAGATCGGTAGAAAGTCTCTAAAACTGCCTCGAGTAGTTTAGAACGGCTTAGACAAACTGGAGGAAACTTGTAGGCCTATCTAGAATGCGCCAACACGTATGGGAAGCAGAGTACAAGCCTAGAAGGTTCTAGAATTAGATGGAGCAAGGCTAACCACCCTAATTCATGGAAGAACCTAGAAGGCCAATCTCCACTGTCCATTTAAGGTCGGTGGAAGGGTGGCAAATCTCTACCATTGGCAATGACGATGGAGCAAGTATAAATAGCAATTGATAGGCATTTGTAAAGGTGTCCATGAATGCCTAGTGAACTGCTAGCTATGTAGATTATCCCTATACACTCTCATTGTTTGTATAACATTCTACAAACTCTCTTGTACAAGTCCTTATTTAGTAATAAAAGCATTTCCATTCAAAACCCCCTTGTGCAACTCCTACTTATAAGCTTTCTTCACTCAATCAATAGGCTTACTTAGCATAAAGCGAGTGCTAAGTGTCGCGTGGGTTAGTGAGGAAAAGACTAACTCCGTGATAATACACTTTATACTAAAACTGGTGGGGGAAAAATACTCATATTGTGTTTATATGTGAATGATCTTATATTTACTAAAAAATGATATTGCTATGTTTAATGATTTCAAGAAATCTATGATGGAAGGATTTGATATGTCTGATCTTGGCACAATGCACTATTTTCTTAGTATTGAAGTGGAGCAATCTATTGCTGGTATTCTCATTTATCAAAAGAAATATTTGTAAGAAATATTAGATAGATTTGGAATGAAGAATTGTAACTCTGTGAACATACCAACTGAGTTTGGATTAAAGCTGACAAAGGATCATGAAGGAAAAAGAGTTGACAACACTCTTTACAAGCAGATAATAGGGAGTTTAATGTATATGATAACTACTCGGCCTCGCGTCGTGTATGTTGTAAGTCTTATAAGTAGGTTCATGGAGAATCCAAAAGAAATTCATTTCTTAGCTGCCAATAGAATTTTTAGGTACTTAAAAAGTACTGCTAGTCATGGATTGCTCTACAAAAAGGAAGAAAAATCAAATTTATTTGGATTCAATAGATAGTGACTATGGAGGAGATCCAAATGATAGGAAAAGTACTTCTGGTTTTGTTTTCATGCTAGGTTCAGGAGCAATTTCATGGTCCTTAAAAAACAATTAATTATTACACTATCAACAATGGAGGTTGAGTTTGTAGCCGCAACATCATATGCTTGTCAAGCAATTTGGTTGCGGAGGATTCTTGAAGACCTTCAATTCAAGCATGAACAACCTACTTCCATTTTTTGTAGCCACAGTTCAACAATAAAATTACCTAAAAATCCTATTTTTCATGGAATAAGCAAGCACATAGATGTAAAGTTTTATTTTCTGCATGATCTTACAAAAGATGGAACAACTGATCTTCTATATTGTAGGAGTGAAGACCAAGTTATTGATATTTTCACAAAGCCATCAAATTGGTTGCATTCTACAAACTCAGAAAATTACTTGGAGTATGCACTTTAGAGAAGTCGAGTTGAAGAAGTTTTGTTTCATATCTAAACTGATTGCTATTAGTTTAAGAGAGGAATTGTTGGGTTTATTAATTATTTGTTGTCCTGGTCACTAGGCTTCAGTTGTTAAATGATTTTATGGTGTTACACTTGTCCCTAGTCGAAAGCATATATTCTGTTTACCTACTCTATAGGAGAGTTTGTTTTGCAATTATAAGTGGTCAGTTTAATGGTAATTAGCCGTTGATGTAATTGCCTATTGAAAGGTATTTATCCATTGTATAAAGTATTGTATAAAATAATTTATTTTTCTTTTCTTGACTCATCACAGTGCTTTGTCTTTTGTTTATAATATTCACCAATTTCAATTTCAAAGCCAATTTGTGCAATTGGGTTTGTATAAATTTATGGGTCTTATGTATTTCTTTTTGGATGCGGTTCATAGTTTCATTTAGTGTGCTAAATGAGAAATTTTTTGGTTTTGGTATGTTTTGAGTGACAGATCATAGAGGAGATGAAGTGAGAGAAGGATGATGAAAAGATGATGGGGCTTATTTTTTGGAAGACTGAGGTTGAGAAAGAAAGGTGGATGGAGAACAATTGATGTATTTGGTTGATTTTCTAGGTTCCATTGTGCGAATCTTCTATAAATCAAGAAGCATCTCGAAGAAAGTTTTAAAGACTTGAATTATTCAAGTGAAAAATTTTCTCAAAATCAAGAAAACTCAGATTTCAATTACTATAGGGCTATAATTGCATAAACAGAAGACACCTTTACTATTGGTGTGCTTGATAGTTCTTTAGGTCCTTCATTCACCACTAATGAGCTGCTCCATTCACCGCCACTGACTAACTGGGTTATCTTGATGAGTACGTGGATTATCTTCATCATCATAGAATTTAAGTTCGCAACCCAGGTTTAATTATCAAACACAAATTTAAATTTTAATATTTTTATCATTTAAAATATATATTTTTAAATTTTTATCTACATATGAGTCCCACTAATATTTTTTTTTATATTTAAATATATATATATATGTGTGTGTGCTCATCAATATTATTTAACAAATAAAATTTGTTACAGCTTCAATGTTATTTAACAAACAAATTTTATTATAGTTTAACATTGTTAAATTTGATATTAATACAAGGGCTAAAATAGTTAATTTTAGTAAAATCTGTACATATTTGAGACAAATTTTATTAAAGACAAATGTGTTTCTACATGTAAAAATTAAGCGCAACAATACACATTTATTCTATTATATAATTTATGTTAAAAGTATAATACAACTTTAATTTTTTATTTTTTTTATATTTTATATTATTTTTTAATATTTAATAAATATATAAGCAATCAAAATTTGAGTTTACTAGAGCAACCAAAATATTAAAGCCGGCCTTGATCATCATATAAATTTAACAATTGCGCAAATATATATATATATATATATATATCTTTTTGCATATTAATATTTTATTTGATTAATTTATTTTTTGGCAAATAAAAATTGTTTATCAATAAATAAATAAATTTACAAAATTATAACTGTATAAAAAGTACAATAAACATTAAAATAAAAATAGAGACTTTTAAAATAACTTTTGTCCTATTTTCTTGAAATCCCAACTTCGCCTATGATGATATGTGAAAATTATTGATAATTTCATTTTATTATATTTCAAAAAAATCTACATTTTGCATGCAACATATAGTTTATAGTTTTCTTCCTGAATCAATTTAGATTTTGTAAAGTAAAAATTTGAAAGTTTTTGTTGAAATAAGCTGTTTGAAATTTTTTAAAAAGCTAATAATAGAGCGTTAATATGAAATTTATTTTGATGATAAACGCTGAGGAGTACCAAGGGAGGCCAAGGCTCCAATCCAACATAAACCTAGGGTTTGTGAAATTCATTCAAAATTTAAACTGAAATCTAATTAAAAAAACTAATTTACATAATTATTCGATTATTTTTCTTTGCTTCAAATAGCTCACCAAAAGGCTAAAACCATCAATCCATAAAAATTAGATATTATTTAAATAATTTCTAATTTTTTGTTATGAGAAAAAAATAAGACTAATTATTTTTTAACTCTCTATCCTATAATTAAAAAAATAAAAAAAATCTTTTTTTTAATTTAACAAAATATATAAATATACCTCTGATATATTAGATGTATAACAATTAAAATGACTATTTTTTTTTTGAAAGGTAATTAAAATGACTATTTTTAAAATTTAAAAATAAATATTTGTAAAAATATTTTAACTTTTTAAAATATTTAATTGGACTTAATTTGAATTTTTGGTTTATTATGGGCTGACCGTAAGCCCGAGAAGCCCCAGAACCCAAAAAGCGCACAAAATTTTTCAACTTTTAACATCTCTGACCGTTCATTTCCATCTACACCAATCAAACCATCCGTGTCATCAATCCGCGTCTGTTCAAAATCTACCAATCACCTCTCATCGCTTCTCTCTATATAAACAATTGCAACCCATTGCTACTCTCATATTCGGTGTTAACGTAACCTAAACAAATTCAATTCTCTCTTTATTCTAATTTCATCAAATTCCCTAATGGCACCGAAGGCAGAGAAGAAACCAGCGGAGAAGAAACCCGCAGCGGCGGAGAAGGCGCCGGCAGAGAAGAAGCCAAGAGCGGAGAAGAAGCTGCCAAAAGAAGGGGGCGCAGGCGGCGATAAGAAGAAGAAGAGGATGAAGAAGAGCGTAGAGACATACAAGATATACATATTCAAGGTTTTGAAGCAGGTTCATCCTGATATTGGGATCTCAAGCAAGGCTATGGGGATCATGAACAGCTTTATCAATGACATCTTTGAGAAGCTCGCTCAAGAATCTTCCAGGCTTGCTAGGTATAACAAGAAGCCGACCATTACCTCTCGCGAGATCCAGACTGCTGTAAGACTTGTTCTTCCCGGAGAGCTTGCCAAGCACGCTGTTTCTGAAGGCACTAAGGCTGTTACGAAGTTTACTAGTTCTTGAATTTAGGATTTTAGAATAATTTTAGCCATTGAGATTTGGGGATTTAGGGTTTGTGGATGTAAAGGTTTATGTTCATGGGCTTTTTGTTAAATGAAATTTGATGTTAGTTTATATCTTTGGCTTTAAAAGTAATGGAATTTCTAGATTCATTAACAATCTTAATTTGATCTTCTGCTAGATAGCAATTAGCTCTCTTTATGTTGGCTGGTTTGCGAGTTTGATTGCACTAGTAAGCTCAGAAAAAGGTTGGTCGATAAAAGAAAGTTTCAAGCTTCTTTCTTATCTGCTTCACAGGTCAACTACACTAGATTAAAAGGTTTTGATTTTAGATTTAGAGATTGTAGATGGATTCAATTCATGGTTTTTTTTTGCCCAAATAAAATTTGATGTTTGTTTTGTATCTTTGGTTTGTATATGGCATTTTGATCTTGGTTTTGTTCGTTAGCAATTTGCCTTGTTCAAATATTGATTGGTTGGTTTGCGAGTTTGGTTGCGCTACTAAGCTCAGATTTTAGCTTCTTTTCTGGTTCCAATATTGATTTCACAATCTTTTTAAGATAATTTTACAATTAAATATGACAATTTTATATTTTTATATCTTAATCTATTACATTACAATTACATTAGTCGCTTAGAAGAAACTCTTCCCTTTCTTTAAATTGGAGTATATCTTCAAACTTAACGGAAGCAACATATAACAAGATTTTCACCCGTTGAATGGCAAAATCTCAAAGTACAACAAAATTTTCACCCCTTGAATGGCTAAATCTAAAGTAATGTATAACAAAATGCCTATGGAATCCTATGAAGCTAGGTAAAAGAGCCCAGATTCAAGACTCAATCCTGTCAGTGAAAGAATAAAAAATGTTTAACATTACAAGGGACTCTAATTTCAGAAAAACCCACCTTCCCCAGCTTAAATGACTCCCAGTTACTGCAACTTTGGTTTCATTTCCGGTAGCAATGAGAAAATTCTGCAAAGTCGATTGCTTTTGTAATATAGGCAAAGGGGGCGTGAAGTGAAAAAGAATTCTGTGAGCAAAAACATTTTATTTACGGAAGAATGAAGAATTGAGGTGCCATCTGTTATTCCAATTATACATTGCATAACATTCCACATATAATCAGAAAAACTGGAGGCAACAACTGGACACCCTACGGAATAAGATCCTGAGGCTGAGGAGCTTCCTTATCACCTAAGTTGCTACTCACTCCCCTCCATATTCATCACTCAAAATCTATTCAAATTTCAATTATTTTTTCCCTTTCCCATCTCTTTACAGTATGGAGTATGCCCGGATTACTTCAACGATTGGTGCTCGACATAATGGACACTTTCCTCCCCCGCGGACTAATTCATTTGCACATTTTGAACAAGTGCACATGTGACCGCATCTGAAAAAAATGTTCAGTTTGAAAATGTAATCAGGGAAGCAAAAAATTGTGTAGATAAAAAAAAATGTCACAACATAAGGGAGTACCTGTACAATAAAGAATCAATATGGCTGTCACAACAAACACAACATGTTCCTTTTCTTACATGACCCCATTTAGATCCATCCTCAGATGTCTCAGCACCCAACCCTATAAAATTATGCATGTTAAAAATCAATGAATAAATGTAGAAAAGCAAATAATCAAAGACTAAAAGGAACATTATGGTTAAAGGAATCGAATATGGTGGGAACCACATTCAATCTCCAAATAATTGTTCTACATATAGGATGGCATTAAAGTGAATAAAAACCTTTTTCACCAGCTGATCGATTCAGCGCAGCAGAAACTTCCTGTCTGACAGACCGCTGTAACTCAAGCTGCATATCCATGCAGGACTCCAACATCCTCTGCATGTGGCTCATTCCTTGCTGAAGTCTTGCCATATCAGCTCTCAAGTCATTAATCATTTCCCACTCCTGTGCCACATCAGCTTCCAAATTCAGATTACATACAAGTGTTTGTGTGCGTGTATGAATGGGAGATAGAGATTCATAAATCATGCACCATAAATTCAGGTGTATTCCATGCTCTATTTTCAGGTTTTGTGCCTTGAAACAACAGTGTTTAAACAAAGTAAAGCTACCTGGATTTTGGAAAAAGCATATACCTAATAGCTATGGCATAATGACTAAAATTCAATAAAAAACCAAAAAGAGAGATCACTTGGTAAAATCCACTAACTTGTCCCAAGCTTTAGGGTGAAAAGATGACTCACGAGTTCTGATCGATGCATGCTATGCCGAGACCAGCTAGTATGATGCAAATCCTGATGCCAAAGTGGCTGAGGTGGGGGCACAGGTGGAGATGGCAGGACCATCGAAGGTCTGTTCATAGCATCACGCTGATCCTCATTTTGCTCTTCTCTCTGCTGCTCCTCATCACCCTCTGGTGAAGTTGGAGTTGGAGTTGGCAAGTTTCTATGCATATCCCAGTCAATGGGAGCACGGCCTTGCCTTTCCACATATGACTGTATTAATTGATCCAGACTTTCACGGAAACCGCTACGAAGGAGATTGGACACACTTCTTCTACAAGATAAAGAAAAAATTTCAACATTTTAGCCATCTAAATGAAGTATTATGAAGCTAAAGGGACAGATCATTCAGCATATCAAATACCTGCTAAGGAGTTCCCTTAGTTCCATACTATATACATTATCATCATCAGGTGGGTGAAATCTATTAAATCTTCTCATGGGAACAGCATGACGTGTTCTTGGAGGATCCCGAGGCCCCTGTGTCCAATTTTCAACAGCCTCACGAGTGCCATTCTCATACCAAACCCCATGCGTTTCTTGTGGACGGCTTTGTTCACTAGATACATTTACAGGTGTTTCCTGAGGCCAGTCATTAACAGAATTCTCTTGCCAATTCCCATCCATAGGTTCTGCATCACCATTTCTCCATTGATTGAACTGACTATAGTCTGAATGTTGCCAGTTTCGCCCCTCGTCATCTGTAGTTTGTCCCTGCCAACCCTCTCCTTGATTTCTAGTTTCTTGCCAATTCATGTTATTGACAGTTATATTGCTTTGTGAGCTGTCTGTTGGATCAGACTGCCGATGGATGTCAATTTCTTGATTTCCAGGCTGTGATTGCTCATTTTCTTCATTTTGGATATCCAGTGAAGTGTTTGGCTGACTTTGATCATTTCGAGTATCACTGACATTACCATCAGGTATGCTATCAGTATGGCCATTTACTTGGCCACGAACAATGGTTTCCAACCTAGAGCGGAACCCTTCCCTGAGAGAGAAAAGGAATCTGGCATCATCAGGACAGTCAAATAATTTAGCAACAGTCATTCAAAACAAGCAAATGATCATTCAGCATATCTATTAAAGTAATATGATGCTCTGGACGGGAGAAAAAAAGAATCAAACATTTGGTTAATGATAAAAAGGGGCCAAATGCAACATTACATAAATGTTCTCTTGCCTAGATAGGAAACCAACATGATAAATAATGGAAGACTATTGTAATAATTGTCCAGCTCATGCAAGATGTGTTTTAAGATATTACAGATGAGACAAGTTTGTATCAGTCATTGGATTTTTTTAAGATGCATCGATTAGCAAGTAGATGCACAAATTTCACTGTTATGGACTTCTGTGGCCATGTAGAACCAAAATGAACAGCCGATCCATATGCCACATAATTTGTGATAAAATCCAGCAGTAGCATATTCACATTTAGATTATATTTAGCAAGCCATAACTTCCACTCTATCTCCCTTCCACAATGTTCAAAAATTGGCAAAGCTAACAATAAGAAATGAATTTAATACCCTTTAATAGGGCTGTGTTGTGACAGGATCACCTACAGAGTTAAACTAATTTCTCGTTTTTACTTATTCCAAAACCCAACACTCCCCCTGCCACTGAAAAAGATAAGTTTAAGAAATTGCCATGCATTGCTATCTCATGTATGAAAAGTACAATTTGCAAGGCAGCAATCTAATGCATACATTCTAAAGGCAGATACACTTAACAAAGGAACCCGAGAAAGAACAACAGAAAAAAGTTCAAACAAAGAATGACGAGTATTCAGGAATGTTGTGAATAAAATAAAAATGTATACCTTAAGCCAGAAACAGTGTGACGTTGTCTTAGTTGAACTAGTTCACTTGCAGCCATTGAAGGTGGTCTTTCCTCTTCAACAGATCTTTCATTTCGCAAAAATCTACCTCTTAGTAATGACTGGAAAAGCATTATAGTTTAGCACACCGATGATTGTATATGAAAAAGAAAACCTCACAATGATATATAGAGAAAATTTTCAGCCATCACAAATGCAATTCTAAAATATTATGATTTACTCTTGAAGACAAAGATTTCTACTATAAACCTGAAGCAATAGTGCCTAAACTCACTTCAGCTTGAAGATAACAGATTTCAGCCTCTAGGAGGGAGATATAGAAGTCCCTGTATATTAAATAAGTTATCATAGAACTATAACCATAATTTCTAATCTTTCTATCTACCGAAAAACAAAAACCAAAATTTGAAGTTGTACAACAACCCATTGAATTTTCCAGCATAATCAATGTGATATTATTACAAATTACCATAGACCATAGTACTAACGACAGTGGGACACATGCAGGGAAACAGAATACATCACCTCCCAGGCTAGGCAATTCTCTCAAGGAAAAAGAGTACAATAGAATTCAACCCAGTAGTCCGTATGAGCAAAAGAAGAAAAAAAAATTAAATCCTTGAAAACTCTATGACAACCCCAGTTTTTCATTTACAAATAAATAAATAAAGAAACTTATAGCTGCAAAGGGAAAAACTGCAAGACTGAATTGTTAATAACAAAGTGGAACTACCCAAGGTTAATCCTATTCAATATTCCTATTGAACATAATTATTAGGGGAAAAAAGAAACAGGCTCAAAAAGCCCAATATACCACAGTTAAATCCAATTATGTCATGTGGTATGGGTATACAGTTGTTAGATTAAGAGAACACTGTATAACTTTGTCAGTTGAAGGATTCCTTGCAAACAATTTGTTCAACCTCAGCAAATAAACAATATATGTAGAAAGAGTATATTATTGACATCAGAATAAAAAATAGACAAGCATATCATACACAATGAATGTTTATTCTAAACTAGCCTATGCAGTTCATAGTGATGCATTTCAATTATTGGGACCAGAGAATGGTAGGAAATACAACAGTGAATGGAAGTATTATAAGAAAGAACCAACCTGAATGCGGTTACGATGAGCAAAATCAGAGACAGCACGATGCTCCAACAATCCCTGAAGTTCCCTCTGTCTTTCCCGCTCAATCCTCACAAGTAGGTCAAGTATAGCTTGTCTTCCACGCAGCCTCAGCATGTCTCGACGAATATGCTCTGGTTGCCCTTCATCATGATCTGCAGCTGATCCATCACGAACTCTGCCTACTTGTGCATCCAATCCAGCAGCCTGATCTTCCCTCCGTCCCCCACGACCTCCTCGATGCTGACTTGCCATTTGCACCCACTCCCTAACAATTCTAACTCTTTCACGCTCAGTTTCGCCAAGCCACTCCCCTCTACGACTGCCATTCCTTTGGGATACATTAGATGTATGATCGCTAATACCACTCTCCATCCATCCCCGGACAATCTGCCTCACCCTCTCCCTCTCAACATCACCAAGATCAGGAGATTGCTCCCTACTGGACACATTATTATCCCCACCCTCATTTTGTGACCCTAGATGCTCATGTGACCAAGTTCCAAACTCATTCTCACTCTCACTTGCATCCCCCAAACTTCCCTGATTCTCACTGCCCCGAGACTCTGATATGTTTGTACTTGACATATTCGTATTAGACTCTACATTCCTTTGCTCTCTCAATCTCTCCCTCACTCTCCCCCGTGCCCTATTTAACAAATGTTCATCCTCCAATTCCCGCCACATTTGAAGAATTGCAGAAGCTTGAGTGCTAGGCCTTTCAACTGTTCCCTGTCTTCTCGATGTGGGGGATTGCGACTCCCTCAAAAATGAGGAATCGAGCATGGAAACAGTATGCAAACCTGCAAGTGCCATCAATTCTGACTCCCTATTCCTCGTCTCAATAGTGGTTATCATCTCCTGTGCCTGGCGAGCTGCCCATCGGCTTAAAATGCGTGAGTGGCGCCTCCTGGCTGCCGACGACTCAGCCAAGTCATCACCCTCTAGATCAGACCTACGTCTCCTGCGGACAAGCTGATCCCCTTCATCATCTTCATCATCTGGGTTACGCGTGGAGCTACATGAAGCAAATGACAAACAATCATCCAAGTGTCCACGCATCAATTCCTCCAATCCCCGCTCAAATTCAGTGCGAGGATCACCTGTTGATTCAGGTTTTTGTTGTAAAGGTTGAAAATCTGTCATCCTCCTCACACAATCCCTAACCACAACTCACACCACCACCACACTCATAATTACCACCACCTATAAATTGATACAATAAAACTAATAATAATCATCCTTTAATTTCAAAAAATTACACATAATGACCCAATGGTCCCTCAATAATCCTAAAAACCAAAACAAAAAATAAATAATGAATCGCCTGAAAAAACGAAACCGAGCCCTAAATTCAGTTTCAAACAACACCAAAACTACAAAATAAAAGGTAAGAAACGAAAAAATAAAAAGGAATAATGGTGAAAAAAAAACTATGGCGCTAATTGAAGATTCTGATCGATAAGAGTCTCAATTCATATCACCTGATAACATTTAAAAGAATAAAAAAATTAAACAAAAACATAAACAATTTGACAAATTAAAGAGAAAACATAAACCAAATACAGAAAAAATTAAAGAAATTTTTTTTAAAAAAAAAAAAGAAGATAAAATTGAAATGGTGAAAGAGACATACCTATGAAATATGAAACTATACGTATATATTTAAGAACGCGTTTCTGTTTCTGTTAACTGTGTCAAATTGAGAGAGAGATAGAGAAACCAAAACCCTAAATTTGTTCTGTACAGAAAGAAAAAAAGAAAAGGAAAGAGAGAAAGAGAAAGAAAATGTGAAGTGTAAAGAGAAAAATTGTTGAAGAAGAAGAAGAAAAGGGAGAGATCATTCAACAAAACAATATCGCAATTTATAAAATACATGAGAGAGAAATTGCTTTTAGAGAGAGAGAGAGAAACTCTTATGAGATTTTCATTTCTTTTACAGAGAGAAAACGCATAAGGCAATTAGAGAGAGGGAGATATATATTTTTATTATTTTTTATGGTATTATTTATTTACAGAAATTTCTGTTTGTGAAGGGACAACGGATCTAAAGGGAGCGGCGATCAGTGACACGTAGGCTTTCTTTCTTGGCTTAATTTTTTTTAATTTTTTTATGGTCAATTACCTAATACCACGTCACATTAATACGTGGCAATTCTTTTCTTTTTTTACTTAAAATTTTTTCTTGGATTAAATTTTTTAGGGTTGATGTCTTAACTCTTGACGGTTAAACACTTGACTTGGTCATTATTTTTTTTCCATTCATCCAATTATGGTGTGAAAATACATTGTTATTGTATTATTTATTTATTGTTTAAAAATACTATGTAATTTATTTAGCTTCTATTTCTTTGTTTTAGATTTTATTTTTGTATATGATATGTAAATTATGTCATTTTATTATATAATCAAATATTACTTAAACAGGTAAAATTTTGGGTTTGTATTTCCATATTATATATATATATATAAATGAATTATGTTAATTTTTATTTTATACTTTTATGTAGAAAAATAATCATCATAAATCATCTAATAAAATTTAACCCAATAATTTAATGATAATACATTGTACATTTAAATTAATGAAATTTTCGAAACTCAAGTTCTATTTTATTTTAGTATATAAAACAGATAAATAAGAAAATTATACTTTTGAACGATGGAGGGCTGATAAGGCTATCTATCTAATAATTGATTTGATGTTGATAATTAAATTATAAGTTAAAAATTTTTAAACTATGATTAAATTAAAATTCCACAGAGGTTAAACCCTTGATTTAGAAAATAAATTTATAAGTTTCTGACAAAAGAAAAAACAAACGTAAATTTTAATTATAAGGCATGTTTTGAGTACATAGCATTAAGGAAATATAATTAATTTATTTCTTAATGGAGGAATTTAAAAGCAGCAGAAAAAAAATAGATGGTTAGATGGAGACTATAAGGCAATATAATTAATAATTAATAGAATATGCATAAATATAATAAAGAAATCTATTAGAAAAATGAAGGCACGATCTAACGCAGACTGATGTTCTGATAATTTGTCCGTTGTTTTTTTTTTTTTGAAATTATAAATTATAAGTGTCAATTATATAACTAATAAATATCACCATTTAAATTGGACAAAAATTAAATTCATGAAGTGTACATTAATTTCTATACTTTCTTTAAAAGGGTTATATAATGGTTCACTAATTATTTGATTTGAAATAAAAAATTTTACTTTATTATTAAAAAATATTCATGTGTGATAATTTTTTTCATATACAAATAACATGTCGGATTAAAAAATATCTAGAAAATACACATCGAAATGCAGTTTAAGTATATTTTGTGGATCTATCGATAATCGATTCTCCATTCTGTCATAATAATATTCAAAAAATTGTCTATAAAATAAATAATTAAAAAGTATTTTATAAATTTTGATTTATTAAAAATAAATAAAAAAAGAAATTTATTTCGTAAATATATTCACTTAATAAGGGCAAAGAAAAAAGCAATTACAAGAATAAACTAAATTTTAATTTTCTTAATATTTTTTTTGCTTTTCAAAATATTATTTTATTAGAATATATTTTTTCAAAAAAAAAAAGAAAGTTAAAAAAAAAAAAAAGTAAGAAGAAGACAACGAAGCAAAAGAAGCATAATATAAGGGATCATATTTGTATTGCGAAAGTGAATGTGTTAATAGCTCGCCAAAATTTTATGAAAAAAATTGAAATGCATGCCCTGTCTAAGAGGGAATTATGAATTAGACATTTTTCCTATACATGGAGAGGACCACTGCCTTTCGTTTTTATTTATTTATTTTTAATTTTTGCTTCTTGTTTAAAAAAAAAGAGAAATGAAAATAAAAATTAATTTCAAGATTGCAAAATTTAATTATATTATATTATATATATATATTATAATTAATTCATATATAAATCAAAGTTGAAAATAATTAACTGATAAAAATGAAGTCGTTTTCCAAAACAAAAATAGAAGATAATGGCAAGTCATAATCATAGCAACTCTCAACACCTAATAATTATGGTGAGAATAATACCTATATATAATTTAGAAGAAACAAAGAAAATAAAACTTTCTCATGAATATTAATCATTTTTCAATCGTTTCCGAAAATTACGTAAATCAAATGATATGTAACAGTTCTTTTTTTGCTATTGTAATTAAACTATATTTCAAGGAAAAATTCAAATATATAAATATATATTAACAATGCATTGTATATATATTACATATAGAAATATTAATTCAGAAGAGGTAAAAACTTTGACACAAAGCTTTAAATTTTGCTTTAAACTAAGCGTTGGACCTCCTCAGTAATATAGTTTTCTTCATCAATAATAATAATAGTTAGCTTCATTAATAAATTTAATCATCAACATAGATGAGTAGATGATTAAATTTGGATATCAAGATTTGCATGGTAGAAATTTGAAGTCATCTAATATTTTAGGAGGAAAAAAAAAAGAAAATTTTCAGTAAAAAAAAATTACAGTTTGGCATCTATATAAGAGATAAAATCTGAATTATAGAAATAAGAAATCGAAATTGTTGTTTCATATTTATTATACCTGCAAACTAATTGTTTACTGCTCCAATATTTATAACATTATTTTTCACCCTAAAAATTTCAGGATAACATTTTACATATCTTTCTAGTTAATGGAGATATCTCTAGTACCGAATATATCATTTATTAATATAATATATCAAACTTGAGAAATTATATCAAATTACAAAATTTCATGAAATCTTAATTATTGTGAGAATTATGATTCAAAATTTTAATTGAATTTAAAAGATTTTTTTTTAATTTGTATGTTAGAAATATTTCTCAACTGAATAGAGAATTATTTTTTTATTTAAACTAAAATTTTTACTTTAATATTATTTTTAATTAAATTTATAACGTTGTATATAAAAATATCATATAATAAGTTGAAGCTTTAATTTGCTTAATAGTTGAGTTAAAATTGTGGTTGAAGAGCGAGCACTTGAGGCTTTTGCCCAATAGTTGAGCTAATATTATGCGCAAGGTGAATGCCTTTCTGATGATATTGAGTTTGCAATTTTGTTTCTCTAAAAATTGTAATATAGATAATTTAGTGGATTATTCAAAGGAACCATAGACAGATTTAAATAACGATAGATTAAATTATTTTAAAGTCATTTGTGTTTCTTATTAACTTTTTATGGTTTTGATTTTCTAACAATTGATAACAATTGATATCAGACCCATTGGTTTTTATTACGAGATTCAAAAATTATTTAGAAAAAGAGAAAAAAAAATTGAAATTGAGAGAAAATTAAAGAAGGCTAATTAATTGGAAGTCATGTACTAGTTATGGAAAAATTGGTTATATGATTGAGAAATTTGAGGCAAAGTGGAGCTTGTTGAGATAATTGAAGGTGAGTGTGAGATTTTAAATTTAGATAAAAAAAATGTTAGAATTATAACTTAAAATGAAATTTAGAAGAAATGGTTTTTATTTTGTATGTGAGAAATATTATTTAAGTCTTTAAATGATCATTTGCTATGTGTAGTATAGTTTTTATTTTAATGTTATTCTAATTAAATGCAAATTCCTATAAATGATGGAGGTAATATCATAAATATAAGTATTATCGGAAATTTTTTTTAATTTTATCCAAATATATAAGTAGTTTTTACCTAATAGTTAAGCTAAAATTGTGATAAATTGTTGTAGGAATGATTATTGAAGTAGCGACTATGACATAAAATTGTTTTTGTGATGATGTTACACATTGTCTTCGATAAACTGTCGGATAAAACCACACACTTGCTCATGCTCGAACTTCCAGTCTTCATCTGATTTATCATCAGGTTTTGATGTGGTGAATACAGGCAAATGCATTTTCGTCACAAATAGGAGATCATTCATCTTGTTTCTCCATATGTGGTAATTCGAGCCATTTAGGCTGATCATCTTGTTTATCTTTGTCTCCATCTCTTTAATACAAAGAGGTTAACTCCAATACTGTGTGCTTAAACCACAGCTCTGATACCACTGAAGAATTTCATGTTATTTCTTATGATAATGATATGAATATTGCATCCAGTGAATTGGACTGGGTAGGTGATAGTGGTGCCACCATTCATGCCACATCACATAAAGAATTTTTCTCAACATATAAACAAGGAGATTTTGGTGTTGTCAAAATGGGAGACAAGGGTACAGCCAAGATCATCGGCAGAGGTGATATTTGTTTAAAGACAGAAAATGGGATGAGATTATTTTTGAAAGATGTAAGACATGTTCCCAACCTTCGGCTAAACCTGATTTCCATTGGTATGCTTGATGATGAAGGTTTCATTAGTACTTTCAAGGATGGTCAATGGAAACTTACTAAAGGCTCCTTGGTATATGGAAAAGGTAAAAAGTGCTCCAAGCTATATGTGATGCAAGCAAAGCTCTCCGGTGATTCTGTGAATGCAGTGGAGAAAGAAAATATGATTGAATTATGGCATAGAAGACTCAGTCATATGGGCGAGAAAGGGATGGCACAATTGGTAAAGAAGAATGTATTGTCTGGAGTTGATAAAGTGGATTTGAAGAAATGTGCTGACTGTCTGGCTGGAAAACAAAACAGAGTTGCTTTTAAAGGTTTCACTCCTTCCAGAATGAAGAATGTATTGGATCTGATTCACTCATATCTGTGTGGACCAATTTCAAAGTCACTTGGTGGTGCTCAATACTTTGTGACTTTCATTGATGATCATTCAAGGAAAATGTGGGTATATACTTTGAAGTCAAAAGACCAAGTAATAGACGTGTTCAAGCAATTTCATGCCTTAGTTGAAAGGGAGACTGGGAAGAAGTTAAAATGCATTCGGACAGACAATGGTGGAGAATACATGGGATCATTTGATACCTACTGCAAGGAGCATGGTATCCGACATCAAACAACACCTCCAAAAATGCCGCAATTGAACGGTTTAGCGGAGAGGATGAACAGGACTTTGATGGAGAGAGTTAGATGTTTGCTCTCACATTCAAAGTTGCCTAAGATTTTTTGGGGTGAAGCTCTATACTCTGTAGTACATGTACTCAATTTTTCACCATGTGTTCCTCTTCAATATAATACACCAGAAAAGGTGTGGTCAAGAAAGGATGTTTCCTATAATCATTTAAAGGTGTTTGGTTGCAAAGCTTTTGTGCACATTCCTAAGGATGAGAGGTCAAAGCTTGATGTCAAGACACGTGAATGTGTATTTATTGGTTATGGTCAAGATCATGATCAGCTTGGCTATAGATTTTATGATCCAGTTTAGAAAAAGCTTCTTAGAAGTCGTGATGCCATATTTGTTGAAGATCAAACCATTGAAGACATTAACAAAGTGAAAAGGGATATTCCTGAATCCAATGGTGATTCAACAAACTTAAAGCTAGTTCCTCCAACGGCGGTGCCAAGACAAGTTGGAAATGAAATCCAAAATCGTCAGCCAGAAAATGCTGACATCGATGCTCCTACAGAGGTCCAATCGGATGATGATGAGGACCAGATTGAAAATCAGCCACCACCACTAGTAGAAGTTCCTCAGGTTCCATTGAGGAGATCTACTAGAACTCGACAACCTTCTACTAGATACTCGAATGATCAGTAAGTGTTACTCACTGATGGGGAAGAACCTGAGGATTACCAAGAAGCTATGACGGATGAAAAGAGGAAGAAATGGATTGAAGCCATGCAAGATGAGATAAAATCTTTGCATGATAATAAAACTTTTGAGCTTGTGAAGTTGCCAACAGGCAAGAGGGCTTTGAAGAATAAATGGGTGTTCAGGATAAAGCATGATGAACACAGTTCCCAGCCACGATTCAAAGCCGGATTAGTTGTTAAGGGATTCAGCCAAAAGAAAGGGATTGACTTTGATGAAATTTTTTCACCAGTGGTGAAGATGACATCCATTCGTACAGTACTAGGATTAGCTGCAAGTCTCAACTTGGAGATTGAGCAGATGGATGTAAAGACTGCCTTCCTTCATGGTGACTTGGAGGAAGAGATATACATGGAACAACCAGAGGGTTTCAAAGAAAAAGGAAAAGAGGATTATGTTTGCAAATTAAAGAAAAGCTTGTATGGCTTGAAGCAGACACCGAGACAGTGGTACAAGAAGTTTGAGTCAGTTATGGGGGAGCAAGGCTACAAAAAGACCTCTTCAGATCACTGTGTATTTGTGAAGAAATTCTCTGATGATGATTTTATAATTCTCTTACTCTATGTAGATGACATGTTAATCATTGGCCAGAACATTTCCAGAATTAACAATCTGAAGAAGCAGTTAAGCAAGTATTTTGCTATGAAAGACTTAGGGCCAGCAGCACAAATTCTTGGCATGAAGATAATCAGAGATAGAGGCACCAAGAAATTGTGGTTGTCACAGGATAAGTATATTAAGAAAGTACTTCAAAGGTTTAATATGGACAAGGCTAAAGCGGTTAGTTGTCCTCTTGCTAACCACTTTAAATTAACTTCAAAACAATGTCCTTCCACAGATAAAGAGAAAAAAGAGATGGATAGAGTTCCATATGCTTCAGCAGTTGGCAGTTTGATGTATGCCATGGTATGTACACGGTCAGATATTGCTCACTCAGTGGGAGTAGTAAGTCGGTTCCTTTCTAATCCTAGTAAGGAACATTGGGCTGCTATGAAATGGATTCTCAGATATCTCTGTTGTACTTCCAAAATATGTTTATGTTTTGGTGATGATAAACCTGTATTAATTGGCTACACAGATGCAGATATGGCAGACGATGTTGACTCAAGAAAGTCTACATCAGGTTATTTGATTTCATTTGCAGGGGGAGCCATGTCATGGCAATCAAGGTTGCAAAAGTGTGTTGCTCTCTCAACAACTGAAGCAGAATTTATTGCTGCAACTGAAGCTTGCAAAGAGCTCTTGTGGATGAAAAAGTTCTTAGATGAACTTGGATTTCAGCAGGATAGATATTCACTTTATTGTGATAGTCAGAGCGCTATCCACCTTGGGAAGAATTCCTCCTTTCACTCAAGATCAAAGCATATTGATGTGAGATACCACTGGATCAGAGATGTGTTAGAGAAAAAGCTTTTACAGCTTGAAAAGATTCATACAGAAGAAAATGGTGCAGACATGTTAACAAAGATTCTACCAAGGGAAAAGTTTGAGTTTTGTCGATCATCTACAGGAATGACAGTTAATTCATATGGTTGGTAGGGGAGAATTGTTGAAAAATACCAACCATTTGGTATTTTTTGACTATGTAAAATAAAAAATAATAATAAATGGTTGTTGGCCTAATTAAGTTAGGCCAACAACCTCATGGGAAGGCCTATATATATGGCCTTCCCCTTCTTCTTCAAAATATAACAATTTGAGAGGAGAAACATTAAAGAATTGTGAGAGAGAGAGAATTATTTGGGGAGTGACAAAATAGTGAAGTAGTTTAATTTTGGGAGTGTTTGAGAAACACTTGAGTGCCATTATTTTGGGTTTATCTCAATTGTAATAATTGTACCTCTAGAAATATTTCTAGAGAAGTCTCTCTTGTAAACCTACTATTTTTAATAGTGGAAGAATATTTTTCGGAGTTTGTCCAGTGGACGTAGCCCAAAGTAAAATGGTGAACCACGTTAAATTCGATCTGTTATTTTGACTCAATTTTATAGCTATTATCAAGGGTAGTTGTCAAACTAATTTAGCCAAAATGTGAGGTATAGGTTAATTGTCAAAACTATAAATTTAGCCAAAACTAATTTAGCCAATATTTTTATAGAAATTGTCAAAAATGTGAGGTGAAAATGGGAGGTGCCTAATTTAGCCTAATTTTCACCTAATTTAGTTTGACAATTTATTTGCATTTGAAGCCTATAAATAGGCTCATTCTCTCCATTTGTAAATACACCAAGTAAACACAAAATATAGCTTAAGGAGAGCTATAGGTTAAACACCAAGTAGTTTATATTAGGAATTAGAGAATCAATCTCTTGGAGTTCCTTGGAGTATAAATATTTGGGGGTTATTTTGTGGGTGTCGGTTAGAAAAATATTTTGTAATTTGTGGTTGTAACAATTTGCCGCATAGTAAATATTTTTCTTGGTTGTTGTTAGACAACGACCGTGGTTTTTCCCCATTCGGGAGTTTTCCACGTTAAATCATTGTGTTTTATTCTCTTTAATTTCACAGTCATTATTTTATTTTCTCATTTGCTCCCGCTTGAAGACGGTCCGAAGGGCGGGAAAATAGTGATTTTCCCAACAAGTGGTATCAGAGCTTAGATGTTATAATTTTTGTCAAAAATCTTAGTATGCTCTGTGGTTGCAGCTTGGTCTGATCTTCCACATCAGAAAAGATTTTTGTTAAAAATTATTTTTGTTTTTAAGCTGGTGGAGCCTTTGGAGCTGATGGAGCTTTGGAAAAGGTGGAGCCGTTTTGCTTTGGTGTGCTTGAGTATTGGTGGTGAGATAAATAATCACATGTCGAGGTAAATTCTGTCAAACGACACGAATTTAGTCTAAGGCAAGTGGATTTTAAGTGAGACCATTGTGACTCCTCCTCTTACCTGGAAATTTACCTGGTGTAATATTTATTTCTGGTCCTTTATTAAGCACAAAGTAAGCATGTCGGCAATGAGATGCGAGATTGAGAAATTTGATGGGAGAATGAATTTTGCACTGTGGCAAGTGCAAGTCAAAGACGTGTTGATACAATTTGGACTACATAAGGTTTTGCAGGGTAAACCAATCAGCGAAAGAAGCTCTGGAAAGAGGAAGGTTGTCTGCTGGGGGTGTGGTCAAACTGGACACGTGATGAAGGATTGCCCGAACGGTGGAGCTGATTCGGCTAGAAGCTCTAACGTTGTTGCTGCCAATGTGATCTCCTGTGGCGAAGGAGATGATGAGTTTTCTCTGTAGTTGAGAGAAGTGTGTCCTCATGGCATGATTGCTACCCGTTGAGATGCCATGGAAGAGGACGGATTATTGGTAGCTGGTCCACAGAAATGCGTGCGATATTGGTTGACAGTTGATGCAAAGCATGTGGTGGAAAAATGATGTCGATGGCTAATGAACTCTTGGAAAAGTCAACAGGAGGGTTGCACCATAAACTATTAGCAGGATCCGACATGGCCGATGGAAAATTCTTGAAGTTGGCGAAATAATTCCAAGTGGCGATACTCTTTTATGGTGGAGTATATTAATTCTTGACGTTAAGAATTATGATTGTTGGTAACAGACAATGTTGTGTTTTTATTTTTCAAGGTGGAGATTGTTGGTGGTAGCACACCAAAATTAAAAAATAAAAATGAAAAAAAGAAAGTAAAAAATGCAAAGTGCCTAACAAGGAAGAAATTGTCAAAAATGTGAGGTGAAAATGGGAGGTGCCTAATTTAGCCT
The DNA here is from genome assembly GCA_947685225.1 of Garcia nutans. Taxonomy (NCBI): domain Eukaryota; kingdom Viridiplantae; phylum Streptophyta; class Magnoliopsida; order Malpighiales; family Euphorbiaceae; genus Garcia; species Garcia nutans. Next base: position 14,645,944 of record CANTUV010000041.1, read on the forward strand.
AATTTTCACCTAATTTAGTTTGACAATTTATTTGCATTTGAAGCATATAAATAGGCTCATTCTCTCCATTTGTAAATACACCAAGCAAACACAAAATATAGCTTAAGGAGAGCTATAGGTTAAACACCAAATAGTTTATATTAGGAATTAGAGAATCAATCTCTTGGAGCTCCTTGGAGTATAAATATTTGGGGGTTATTTTGTGGGTGTCGGTTAAAAAAATATTTTGTAATTTGTGGTTGTAACAATTTGCCGTATAGTGAATATTTTTCTTGGTTGTTGTTAGATAACGACCGTGGTTTTTCCCCATTCGGAAGTTTTCCACGTTAAATCATTGTGTTTTATTCTCTTTAATTTCACAGTCATTATTTTATTTTCTCATTTGCTCCCGCTTGAAGACGGTCCGAAGGGCGGAAAAATAGCGATTTTCCCAACAGTTGTAGAAGAATTTGTAAACTTTATTCGTCTAAAATTCATAATGTTATTCTAGTGTATTATTATTATTATTATTATTATTATTATTATTATTATTATTATTATTATTATTATTTTGAGAGACCACTGGATACGTTTATTAATATATTAAATTACGTAAATTTACGCATATAAATTTGATTTTCTTAATATCCAATAACCTATTCATCTTTCAATTAATAGAAATAAAAACTAAAAGAAATTGAAGTTCTTATTTATTGAAGGAAAAAAATAGAAAAGGGGCTTCTTGAAAAATGGGGAGAGTGCTGCATATTATGAGATATTTTACTTGATCCATTTTAAAAAACAAATAGAGATTGTTGAATATTACAGCTTTATTTAGTCTAATGGCAACGATATTAAAGGTTTTTTTTTATACAACATTCATGACGAAGCTTTTTTTTTCAAAATTTTTAATGGTTAAATTTATTATCACAGTTATAATATATGCATTTTTCTAATCTAATTAATAAATTAAAAAAAACTAACGAAAAATATGCTATTATTACTGTGATCTTCAAATAAGACTAATTACTGATTACTAATTAGATTAATTTTAATCAAATCAAAATTATATGACCACCAAAGTGTAGTATGAAAGTAAAAAACGTATGTTATTTCTATAAATCTCAAATTCAAGTATAAATGTTACTCCCTCCCACATATAGTTAATTATAAAAAAAAAAAGTGTCCAAATTATAAAAACCTCTTAAAAATCCACCTGTTCCATTTTTTTTTAGTAATATTTCATATTATTGTTACATGTAATTTGTGAAAGAAAGTAAATTTTAATAAAGAAAGATAATTTTACGCTTGGGACATGACCCAAAACATAAACATTCATGAATAATTTTATTACTCATAGGAAATTTAAAAAAAAAAAAAAGGTTTTTGCAAACCTTAATTTTTCAGTTCAAAAAAAAAAACTTAATTTCAACTCATAATTAAAAGTGATAAGCTTAACCCCACAAAATTTAAACTGTAATTTAACTAGAAAAAAGATGGCAAAGGCACTAAACTATGGTTTTTTTTTTTTTTTTTGCCAGAAATAAGAACATTGCATTAATAGTAAACCCACAGACCAATTCTTGCTTCATCTGGGTGTGGGGATGCCAGCTGAAGAAACACCAATACAGAACCAACAACCATCAACCCCCAATAATACAAGCCTCAAAATCTGAAAAAGAGAACCCCTAACAGACAGATGGCCTAAAGCAAAGAAAGGCCTACAAAGATAGTTAGGACAAAAGCACAAAATATCATAAACAACAAATACAAATCCCAAACAACCTCAGATATAATAGAAAGTGAGGGGAAATGAGGCCAATCGGGCCAAACTTAGGACTCGTAGGATAGCTCTAATATGTCATGAGGTGTGAGCTGAAAAGATAAGTGTCACGACCCAAACTGAGGAGCCGGGACCGGCGTAAGGCTATACCTTAGTATAACCTTACAAGCCTAATTCAAATTTATTATTATAGTGCAAAATTACTAAGTTCAATAAATTTGTTCCATAATCAAGTCATCAATAGAAATGATACTATTCAAAATCAAGTTCAATAACTAAAATTCAAACTAGATGCAAAGAAACAGTCTACTCCTTATTACAAGAAAAAGGGTTCGGACACGGTCCGCCCAAAAATATCTAGAAATCTCTATGGAGTAAAGAAAATGTGCAGACGAACCAAAATCCACAACCAACTAGAAGAACCCACAAAGAGAACGACCAAGCTCACTAAGGAATATAACTTCAACCTGCAAGTCAATCTATAAGGGTGTGAGCGTTATATATAGACGCTCAGTAAGTTCATGAGAGGCAGAGAAACACTAACACAATTTAACAAAGTAATATATTTCAAGTAAACATTCACAATAATTTCAGACATGATGGTGTATCGGGGTCTACAAATATAACATCCTCCTCCTTCATCCATATCCAAGAACAAGTAAGCACGTGGCCCCAAGAGCAAGTAGACATAAGCCCTAAGAACAAGATCGATATCGATATATAAAATAATCTCCATAATCACAATCCATATCCTCCGTCCCCATTAGATACACCATCGCACATCACAAGAATATTCAATATCATATCAAGGCATATAGGAAATAGCATACAAGTTTCTCTGTCTCCTATTCACATGCAAGGCTAGGGCAAGAAATGATAATATATCGAAATTAGAAAGAATAGCATATTCGAAGGGCTTATATATTTATATTAGTTTAGTTAGCAAATAGCACATCACAAATAATACACATACACCCATGAACTTATCTGGTATCCAAAGAAAGCTTAGCCAAATCCTCACAACCTATTGACCTCGAGCTTCAGCTGGATTATTGCCTAAGGAAAGATAATTACATAGTCCAACAATCAATCTCACTATCTCATCTATCATAAGGGATGCAATGCATGCTATGAATGCAAAAAGACCAATACTTAACCAACAATTAACCAAGATAATTCAAAATTAAAAACCAACCCGACTCAACTCAAAATTATGGTTCAACCCAATGGTTAAACCGATCGCACCTCAAAAATACAAAATTAATTAATTAATTAAAATTTATTAGAACCAGAACCTCAACTCAATTTTTATAACTTATTTATCAAATAATATCACATCAGTCCCTATGCAAAAATCATAATTCATATCAACACCCAAAACCGATAAAAATTCTTAAGTAGCCCCTATAATTCAAAAATTTCCAAAAAGTAATTCCATCATTCAAAAATTCTGAAAAATTTCCAGTAGCTTCTACAACATCTAAATAACGTGCGTGAAAAATTTTAGATTAATCCAAATTTATTTGATCCCCAAAAAATATTTTATAACATTCTGGTTCTGTTTGAACCACTAAAAATCAGTACAGCAAAAATCATCATAAATCCTTCACATTTCGTTACCACAAAATTATCCAAATAATTTTATCATATTATAGACATCAGGATGGACAACATATAAAAATTTCATAATTTTTCAAGACATCTAAGACCTTCAAAATAATTTTCAAAACAGACATCATCAGAAAACCCTTAACCAACAGCAGTACCAATACTTAATTTATTTCGGAACCTCAACATTAGAACCAGACTCAAAATTATTTTTCATGGATTCAAAACATCCTAATAAACAACATATCAAAATTTCATAATTTTTAGAAACCTCTAAGTCCCTCAATTTAATTTTTAAATCGGATTCATACAACCAATTACCATACTGGCAGCAGTTGAAAAATAAATTTATTTCAAAACACAAACATTTGACCCAGACCTCAAAATATTTTTTATAAACATCTAACATCATATTCTAAAACATATCAAAAATTCAGACCTAGATCATTTACCAATAATTTTTAAAAATTCGACAAATTTATTGAAATATTAGTAATCACAAGCAAAAATAATTTTTCACTTTATTAATGAATTAAAAATATAAATCAAACATGAAAATTCCAAAATAAATTTCTAGATCAAGTTGAACATCCCTAGAACAGATTACAATTGCCAAAAATACCAGATCATTAATTTAAACTCCCAAATCAAATATTAAACATCAAGAACATCCAAAATCATCCTATAACTTTTTAATTATTTTTAATTAATTAAAAATCAAAATAAATCAAAAATATTATTTTCTAACACCCTCAACATTATACAAACATCCAACAACACAAATCATGCCATGAAGTTGGAAGAAATTAAAAAAAAATTGAAGAAAACCTCTTAATTTCAAAACTGTCAGAAATTGGAAGCCAAAAACCACAGGCCGAGAATCCACGCTGGCCTGCCGAACGACACGCGTGGCTAGCTGAACGACAATACCTCCAGCCCGCAGCTCCGCGCCGAACGACACTGGCACCAACGGGCGCGCACTGACGAAACGACAAGCCTCTGATTTTTGAAGAAAATTTTATTTTTTCTACCCCTTTTCTCTCTCCGGCAGCACAAAAATTAGACACTCAATTGGGTGCCCTAACACCCATATTTGTACAATTTTTAGTTGGTAATTTTTCAATATACCCCTAAATTAATTCATTTAATTTAAAAATACCCTAAAACTCTTTAAAAATTCAAAAAAAACCCAACTAACTTATAAAAATTTACAACTAACCCCAAATTCAATTATTTTCAGAATTATTTTAATTAATTAATTAGTTAATTTATTTATTTCTTTTAATTTATTTTAATTAAAAATTAATAAATACCCGAAAAATTTTCGAAATACAATTCCTAGTAAAATTATACTTAAAATAACCGTAATGACACCACGGTCACCAAAATGACATCAAAAACAGCAAAACGAAACCCGAAAATTTTCCGACAGCCAAAATGACCAAAATACCCCCCGAAGCCAAAAACACAATATTATACTCAAAACAAACATTTTAACACCCACATTATGAAAATAAGCACCAAACGTTATAAAATGCACCCAAATATGAATTGAGGGTAAAATTATCATTTTACCCTTAGACTCCAATTTTTCCAAAAATCAAGGGTTTTACAATAAGGATAGGAGCTCCATGGATCGGTCGAAGAGTAGAGATTTTGACCAGCAAATCAATAGGGGCACTCTACAGGTCTCAGCTTGTAAAAATTCAAAGGAAAAAGAAGTTCATCTAAAGACAAAATCACCTATGAAAGACTAGATTCCTCAATTGTACTTTTTAAAGTTATCCGTCTCGCAAAATCTTTTCCGGAAAGCTATCATGGGCCACGAACGGACATCTTATGCAAAAGTTAGACCATTTTTTGCATTCTGCTTCAAATTTTGCTACGGTCAAGATCTTCCTCGAAATCCAAAACTAGCTGGTCCGCATCACCATCTCCAGCATAAGAAAAGAACTCTAAAGATGCTCCACCATCGAAATGAACATCTGGGTTGCAAATCTTTATCCAAAGGTGAACAAGCAAAAAAGCCATGAAGGCCATATCTACAAAAGAAGAATGAAAAAACCATGAAACTATATAAATCTGACCCAAAAATAGGTCTAGGACTGTCGTCGGCTAAATCATTGGCGACTACCCTACACCACAGTAATGGCGCTTCAAGCGAGAGAGAAAATAAAATTAATAAACTTGAAGATTTTAGTTTTAGGCACTAAACTATGGTTAGGTAATTAGTAGAGTGACACAAATATTGAATTGTATTCTACGAAGCACGGATATGGATAAAAAATATGATATGATATAGTATGAATATATTAATATTACTATAATAATTTTTAAATATATATATATATAACATATAGAGTATTTATCTAACATTTATATAATAAAATTGATAAAAAAATTAATTTTTTATGTGTATAATCTGTAAATTTTATTTAAAAATAAATTTAATAATTTTTATTAATATATGTTTATATATTTTATTTTTTTTGTTAGTATTATTTATTTTTTGAAATTATATAAAATTAAAATTTTTCTTCAATAAAATTACTAAATTTTATATACTGAAAAATAATTTAAAATACTAATTTTTATTATTTTATTAGAATATTTTTTAATAGTAAAGTTTAAAAATAAAAATAAAAATAAAATATTAATTGCAGTAAGAAAATAGATATTTTGAAAAAAATTATTTTAATGAGAAGTGAAATATTTTTTTTCTAAAAATGTAATTATTTTTATTTCTTGTAGTATTTTTAAAATAAAGTTTATTTTTAGGTAATTTTATAAATATTTCTTGAATAAATATAAAGTATGAGAGTAATTAATATAAAAATGAGTTTTTCAATTTTAATGAACAATTAAATTTTTAAAATTGAATATTCGAAAAATATATAAACTTCAAATATTTCTATGTCCACAATAAAATGGTTAGGAGTTGACATAATTCAGTTAACCGACCAAAAATGCTATTCGATTAACCGATTGCATAATGAGTTCAGTTAGTTCGATCGAAAATTTAGATTATTTCGATTTTTAGTTCAATTAATAGTCAACTGGTTCCGTTCGGTTAATTAATCATTAACTGAAAATTTAAAAAATAATATTTAGTTATTTATTAACTTTTTGTTTAATACTTATATAAATTTTTATTATAAATATATTTTTATTACAAAATAAAATTATATTTTATTTAGTTTTTTAATAAATTTTATTTAATTATTTAATTATATTAATATTTTATTATAAATAATTTTTTTTATTATAAAATAAAAAAAATTTTAATTAATTTGGTCGATTAATTAAATTGACTAATTTAATTTAATTAATTAATTAAATTAATAAAAAATAAAAATCGATTCAACCAATAAATTTAATATGCCATAAAAGTGAAATAGTAAGTTGGTTAATGTTAATCCCTAAAAAAAAGTGTTCTAGATATTAGATAATGATAACGTGTTAGTTTGGGTTTGTTTGTAATTGTAAAGTTGTTGTAAATATTCTATCTCTTCCCTATTTAGAGGAAACTAACCTCTTCTGTATATGTATAAATACATAAACTGTTATGAATAAAATTACTGGAAAATACACTTTCCTTCAATCTGTTTTATGGTATCAGAGCGTCCTGCTTTACAGCCTAAATTATTTATTTGTCTCTTATAATGGCTGATGATACTCTTTCTGCCTCAGGAAACCAATCTCCTGTTATTGCTCCTACTCTTACCACAAATGTTAATTTGTCTGCTGAAAATTAGCTTATCTCCATTAATGCTACTGCTCAAGCTCCAATCAAGTTGACAGATATCAACTATATGTCCTGGCACACTCAGTGGTACTCCTTGCTAGTGGGGTACGATTTACTAAAGTTTGTGGAAAAACCTTTGTCACAAGATCTGTTGTCTGTTCCCTACTGGACACGACATGATCAATTAATTCGGAGTGCTCTTCTTGCATCTCTCTCGGCAGAGATTGTCCCTTATGTTGTTGCTGCACAAACTTCTTATGAGGTATGGGCAACGCTGGCTAACACCTATGCGAAACCATCATAGGCTCGTATTATGAGCTTGCGTGAGTCTTTGTTCACAATCAAGAAAGGCACGATGAACATTACTACTTTTCTGCAGAAGGTGAAATCCACCACGTCAGTCTTGTCTATGGCTGGAGTTACGATCTCTATGTCTGAGATCTTACTATATGTGCTTCATGGCTTGCCACCTGAATTCAAGGAAGTTGCTGCAGCATTAAGAGCTCGTGATACTCCTATCACTTTTGAGGAGCTTCATGAAAAATTGTCTGATTTCGAAGCTCAGCTTGAGCGAGAAACTGTTCAGGTGAATGTTCCTGCTTCTGTTAACTACACAAATAAGTCTGCTGGACCTCGTCCAAATTTGTTCAATTCTGGTTCCAATGCTACTAATCGAAATGTTCATTCTTCATCGTCTTGGAACAATAATAACTATTCAGCAAATCAAAAATCTGGAGCAACAGTCATTTGTCAGTTTTGTGACAAACCAGGCCATGTCACAAAGAAGTGCTTTAAGTTAAAAACTTATGTCCATTATTGTTTAATTCCACTAATGTGGTAAAGCCACAAGTTAACTTTGTTTCAGCACATTCTGCTACTGAACCAACATGGGTTCTTGACTCTGGAGCAAACCAGCATGTTACCCAGGATATACAAAATCTATCTTCGAACTCTGAGTATGATGGATCTGCTGATGTGATGCTTGGTGATGGTAATAGCTACCCTATTTCTCATATTGGTTCAGTTTCATTACCGTATTTAAAACGGCCATTGCAATTGAAGAATGTCTTATGTGTTCCTGGATTGAACAAAAGTTTAATTTCTGTTTATCAGTTTTGTTTACAAAACAATGTTGAAGTCTCATTTAATTCTTCTTTATTTACTGTGACGGATTTGCAGACGGGAGCTCTTCTTGCGGAGGGAAAACCAACTGATGGAATGTATGAGTGGCCACCGCCTTTGTCAAAACCAATTCCATCTCATGTCTTTGTGTCTCACACTACAACCACAACTCATCCAATTTGGCATCGGCGCCTCGGTCACCCGTCAACTCCAATTATGCGTTTAGTATTTCAGAGTCTTAATTTGTCTTCTTCATCAATTAGTGATAATAAGTTCTTTTGTAACAGTTGTAAATGTAATAAAATGCACAAAACCCCATTTTGTGCTTCATCTATGTCAAGTTCTGCACCCTTGGAACTAATTTATTCCGATGTGTGGGGACCTGCCCCTGTGTCTTCTATTGATGGCTTTCGGTATTATTTAATCTTTGTGGATCACTACACTAAATACATTTGGTTGTTTCCGCTACAAAGAAAATCTGATGTTTCAGTTATTTTTCTGATGTTTCAGTTATTTTTCCATCCTATAAGAAACTTGTTGAGAACTTCTTTCGTAGAAAAATTGGTTCCTTCTATTCGGATAATGGGGGGGAGTTTATTGCTTTACGATCTTTTTTTAAAGATAGTGGAATCTCTCATTTTCTTACTCCTCCTTATACACCAGAGCATAATGCTGTTGCTGAACGCTGTCACCGGCATATTGTAGAAACTGGGTTAACAATGCTTCATTTAGCTAATTTTCCATTAAAGTTTTGGTCGTATGCCTTTCAAACTGCAGCTTATCTTATTAATAGAATGCCAACTCCAGTTCTGGAAAATGTGTCTCCATTTTACAAACTGTATGATAAATTGCCTAATTATAATAAGTTGCGTGTATTCGGTTGTTTGTGTTACCCTTGGCTTCGGCCGTACAACTCCAATAAACTTCAATCGAAATCCACTCCTTGTGTTTTTATTGGATATTCACTTAATCAAAGTGCTTATCAGTGTTATGATCCTATTACAACTAAAGTGTTTCTTTCTCGTCATGTAGAATTTGTTGAACATAGCTTTCCTTTTTCTCATCTTCACTCTAATTTGGAACGGCCAAAATCTGATTCGGTTGATACCTGGACACCAGTTCATTTTGTTTTACCTCTAACATCTTCTGGAAAGGTTGGCTACTCCATTCCATCTAACGTTTCCTCTTCAATGATGAGGGATTCCCCGATGCTTACATCATCAAGTAAGTCCTCAACATTTGATTCTGGTTCAGATATTAATGCTTCAAATGAAACTGTGATAGCAACACAATTACAAATTAATGAATCAGCTCTTGTTCCTGTCACTAATCATGCTCCTGTTGTGTCTACACATCCTATGGTCACTAGAAGTAAAAATAACATCTATAAGCCCATAAACAGAATGTGTTTATCTACTGAGGTGGCTTTGAAACCGTGGGTACCCAAGACCGTTGCTCAAGCTTTAAAAGATCCTAAGTGGAGAAAGGCGATGGATGAGGAGTATTTTGCTCTCATTAAACAGCGTACATGGACGTTGGTTCCTTCTGCTAAGGCCTCCAATGTGGTCAGTTGTAAGTGGTTGTTCCATGTTAAAAATGATTCTGCTGGTAATCCAATTCGATATAAAGCACGGTTGGTTGCGAGGGGTTTTACGCAGCGGCCCGGTTTGGATTTTGATCAAACTTTTTCACCGGTCGCAAAACATGCCACAATTCGTGTTATCTTGACTATTGCTGTAACTCGTGGGTGGATTTTAAGACAGGTGGATGTCAACAATGCCTTTTTGCACGGCAAACTATCTGAAATAGTGTTCATGGAGCAACCTCCAGGTTACGTAGATGATAAATTGCCTAATCATGTATGTCGGTTGGAAAAATCATTATACGGTTTGAAGCAGGCACCACGGGTTTGGTATTATGAACTCAAGACTTTCTTACTTTCTGTTGGATTTGTTCATACTCAATCTGATCATTGTTTGTTTGTGTGCAACACTGGCAATACTCTACTTTATCTAATTGTTTATGTAGACGATATTATTGTGACGGGAAATGTGTCAACTGAAGTTGAGAAGTTTGTTACGCGACTTGGGCAACATTTCTCCATCAAAGACTTAGGAGATCTGAACTATTTTCTGGGCGTTGAGGTGACTAGAACTTCAAAAGGTATGTTTCTTTCTCAACAAAATTATGTTCGTGAGTTATTAGAGAAATTGAAAATGGATGGTGCAAATTCTGTTGCAACACCAATGTCACAGTCTGTTTCTTTGTACTTGGATGATTCTACTCCATTACAAGATGCTAGTGAATATCGACAGATTATTGGTGGTTTGCAGTATTTATTATTAACAAGACCAGATTTGGCATTTGTGGTGAATAAACTTTCACAGTTTGCTTCTACACCGACAACTAATCACTGGGCAGCTCTCAAAAGAGTATTAAGGTATGTTGCTGGGACATCTGATTATGGTGTGTTTATGAATAAGGATTCCAGCAACCATCTACATGCGTTCTCCGACGCAGATTGGGCAGGGAACCGTGACGATAGAACATCTACAAGTGCTCACATCATCTATTTAGGATGTAATCCTATAGCATGGTCATCGAGGAAGCAACGGTCAGTGGCACGCTCATCCACTGAGGCAGAATACAGGTCTGTTGCCTCTACTGCGGCAGAAATTTCATGGCTGCGTAACTTGTTAATTGAGCTTCATTACTCCTTGGCTATCACACCAGTAATTTATTGTGATAACTTGGGAGCTACGTACGTAGCAGCAAACCCAGTATTTCATTCGCGTATGAATCACACACATTTCCATCGATTATCATTTTGTTCGCAAACAGGTACAAGATGGACAGCTGCGGGTTACTCATGTATCATCAGCAGAACAACTAGCCGATTTATTGACAAAACTGTTATCATCTTATGACTACAATCGACTACGATCCAAGATTGGCGTTGTCTCGCGACTCGCCATCTTGCGGGGGCATATTAGATAATGATAACGTGTTAGTTTGGGTTTGTTTGTATTTGTAAAGTTGTTGTAAATATTCTATCTCTTCCCTATTTAGAGGAAACTAACCTCTTCTGTATATGTATAAATACATAAACTGTTATGAATAAAATTACTGAAAAATACACTTTCCTTCAATCTGTTTTACTAGACATACCTTGTTAATAGTAGCGGAACCAGAAATTTACTGAGGGGAGGTCAGATCGGCGGCTGCTCCGAGTGGTGGCCGATGGACAGGCGGTGGTGAAGCTGTCTGCTGCTGGCTTGGCTTGGGGAGGGAAGGGGGAGAGGAAAGAAGGAGAGGGGAAGAGGAAAATGGGGCTGCGTTTTTACGCAACTCCTTTTTTATTTTTGATCCGGCCCAAATGAAACGGTGTCGTTTTGCTGGGCCGGTTTTTTTTTTAAATTTACCCCTGGCGAAAATGCGCCGTTTCGTCGGGAGTCATTTTATAAAAAAAAAATAGTTCCTGATAAAATGATGTCGTTTCGCCAGGGACTAATTTATAAAAAAAAATAAAAGTATTTGCAGCAAGGGGTTCATCTACCCCTCGCTGTAAATACTCAACCTCCTTCTGCAACTCAACCCCTTTTAACGAGGGCTAAGTTTAGCTAGATTTTCATACATTTATCGACACCTCCTCTTCTGACCGCCGATGAAAAGGGGTCGTGTGATTCCATACTATCCCATAATAATTCCGTCCCTGCTTGTTAATGTTGTGATTATTCATATATTGCATGTAGAATAAGTTGGGACGGTCTCCTAATTCTAAAAGGCAGCCTACCTCAAAAGTTTATTTTATTTTATTTTATTTTTATTTTTATTATTTTGGTATCTTGAAATGCCACGAGGGAAATCAGGCCCTTGTCTTACTCTCACTTCCAATGGGTGTTGAGTGTTGTTAAATGCCTTTTACGATGATGCTGATGTTGAGAATATATTTTGAAGATCCTCTAAAAGATGTTCATGTCTGCTTTGGGTATACCAAACAGACCTTCCCGATAATATTATGTCCATTTTTTTTGTTAGTGTCTAGAAATTTTAAAAGTAAATTAAATGAGTTAAAATTAAGAATTATAACTTCTTGAGATGGCAGTTACCATAACAAAATACAACTTTATTAAACTTTTAATTTTTTTTTATAAAATTCACTATTATACTAATTATTTATTTTTATTTAAGATATTATTTTATAATTGTATTTTATCTGAAATAATTGCTTTTAACCAATACACAATTCAGAACACTCATTAGAAAATTTGGTTTTTACTAAATTATTTATCTTTCAACTTACCCACCTAGCTCAACTCAATATGAAATTATGAATAAAAAATAACAAATTAAAAGTTTTAATTTATCAATTTAAATTAATTTTATTTCAATTGAGTTATTTAATAATTAATTGAGATTTATTAAGGAAAGAAATATCAAATAATTTAAATTAAGAAGAGATAAACTTTTTAATTTTAATTAACTCAATTGAGATTATTAAGTTAGTAGACTTTTTAGCCTGCACTTTGTACAAATATTTTATTTTATTTTTATTTTATTATTTGCATCAAATATTCTTTATTTATTATCTAATAAAATAAAATTCATATTTTATTTTTTAAAAATTTTTTTGTTTAATATAAAATTAAATTTTAATTCATTATTTGTTGAAATAAATTTTTTACTGTCATTAGTTTGGTGTATGTGAAATTATAATATATATATATATATAGGTGCACTTAATATATATATTTTTTCATATTCATTACAAATTTATGAATTATAATTAAATTTATATATTTATTATTATATTTATAAAATAATTGTAATTTTTATTAAATTTATTATTATCAATTAATTTATTGAAATTCTCATTAATTGATTGCACTTTCATGTGATTAAAAATCAATTCTAAATTTTTTAAATTGTTGATGTGAGAAAAATTATGCAAATACTCATATATATATATATATATATACAATTTAAAACTAATAAATGTTAAAATAAATCTAATAAGTGTTAAAATTTTTAATTTAAACTAATAACGTTATTGACACACCTCTAGTAACAAGAATTAATTATTGTTAACCAACATCAATTATTTCATCTGAAAAAAATGTTTACAATTAGGGAGCAGAGTGAGAAAAATGAAAAGAAAAATTTATTGACTAAAAATTGACAATTTTGAAAAAATAATTGATTGAGCCAAGTCATTTGAAATAATTCAATTTACAATTTTTTTTAATTTGAAAAAATAGATAAATTAATTGAATTGAATTGAAAAATATATCTATTTATAAATATATTACATATTCTTAATTAATAATATTTTTAATTTACTTATCATAATTTTATTTTATGACAATTATAGACATTTAAAAATGAGATATAAAACTAGATTAAGTTTAGTACTAAGAACCTGATCATCAGCTAACAAATAAATTGAAATAAATAAAATTGATTAATTAATAATTAATCAACATCTGTGCACAATTCTTAGTAGTTAGACACTAATGAAATTATTCAGTTTTGCTCAGATTATAACTACAAAATTTCTCTTATGTTTAAGAAAGATTAAAGAAATTAAATTTATTGGAAGAACTTAAATATAATTTAAAATTAGGAGTGAGTAAAATTTAGTCAATCGGCCGAATTTTTAGTTAGCCGATTAAAAATTCGGTTCGGTTAACTGATCGGTAATATAATTCGATCGGTTCGGTTGAAGATTTAGAATTTTTTAATTTTTTATTCGATTAACGGTTAATCGATTCAGTTAACCGGTTAACCGAATCATTTTAAAAAAAATAGTTATTTATTATTTTTTATTTAATTTTTTAATTATATAAATTTTTATTATAAATATATATTTTTATTACAAAATAAAGTTATATTTTATTTATTTTTATAATAAATTTTATTTAGTTATTTAATTATATTAATTTTTTATAAATATAATTTTATTTTAAATTTAAAAAAAATTATTCAGTTTGATTAATTAATCAAACCGATCACTTTAATTTAATTAATTAATTAAACCGACTAAATTTATATTTTAATTAATTCACTTAATAATTTTTTATATTTTAATTTAATTAATTAATTAATTAAATCGATGGAAATTTACTTTTATATAGAATAAATTATAATAGAATTTTTTTACAGTTGACTTTCGTAAAACTTAAAGGAATAATTAATTAATATAAGATATGAGATAATATAATTAATTGATGAAATGATTAGAGAATGTGTTAGATAGGAACAGAGTGTTTTCTGTTAGGAAGATAAGAGACTGGAAATTAAAAATAAATTTTATAAAATTATTATAATGGAAATTTTTAATTTAGAAGGTGGTCCCAAAACCTTACTTACAAGGCAAAAGGGCGTTGATTTCTTGTCTCAGTGCTTCAAGATGGATTAATTTTTTAAATCCGACCGAATTTAAATGGATCAAATATATTTTAGTTGGATTCGATCGGTTTATATTATATATACAAATGAAATTAAATTTATATTTTTAAAAAATTTAAATTCAGTCGGGTGACGAAGATGAGATTTATTCTATCTATTAAATCCGAATTGGATCGACGTATATATTATATATATTTATAAATTATAATATATATTACATAAATGGACCCAAACCAACTAGATATATAAATTTTTATATATATAATATTATATATTATATATATTTATAATATATATTATATATATTATAATCCGATTTAATCAGACCAAAATCAAAAACATACGGGTCAATCAAAGATACATATAATTTTGATCGAATTTGGTTTGATTTTTTAGTATATAAACAGATTTGATCGGATTGAAATACACTCTCAATCTGATCAATGCCCACCCCTAGACTGCTTTCAACATTCTAAACCAAACTACTTTTAAACAATTGATCAATTCATTTTTTCATTTAAACATATGGTCAATATGCAATTAAAAACTTATTGTCTAATACTTGGTTAAAAATAATGTTTTATATATTAAAAATATTCATTAGAATTCATTAAAATTAGTTTTCAAAATAAATATTATTATACATTCTAATTACATAAATTTTAAAATATGCAAACTAAAGTTAGCTTAATTAATAAGATTTTTTTTTCTTATTATTAATTAATAGGAAAACTATTCTTAAAGTTAGTACATCTAAGTTGAGCATGAGGATACATTGTTAAGCTTAAAAAGAATAATCTTTAATTTGATTAATATATAACTATATATCAGATGAAAAAATAATCTAAATAAAGACAAGTTTATATAGAATTGTGCAAAATAGCCCCAACTGACATATATATATATATATATACCTTATATGTATAAAATATATATACAGAATATAAAAATATCACGTAATTTTTTTTATTTAAAAAAAACTTTTATCATTTCAAATTAATTATTTAGAATAATTTATATATATTAATAAATAAGAAAAATTATTTCTTAGAAATGTAAATATAAAAAGTTACATTTTAAAGGAAAATCTCTAGAAAAAATTACTAGAATTTTGTCTGTATTTCGGATATTTTTAAATTTTAACACACTCAACCTGCATTTAAAATACACTCCCAAATATTCATTCAACACATTCATTTCTCCAACAAAATCACAAAATACACAAGTGTTTATATATAACCATATGTATAACTCATCTCTCAAATTTTCAATATTAAAACTAAAAATCCTTTTATAATTTACATCATATATATATTTATGCTTACAAACATAAGGTACATACTTAAGTAAATATGTCAAAGTTTAAAATATATACATGAAATGCAGATAGCTCTGGTCCGTGGCAGTTCGACAAACTCCAAAGGTAAACAACTATAATATGGACTTGGAGGGGCCTAGCAGCACTCTCCAAATCAGCTCTATCATCTGCGCGATACAATTCAATCGCGATGCTTAGTGATATATACTTGGATAAAATAAATAAATGGTATAATACATACAATGTAATAAAATGCATTATGATAAAAATACCAGACAGTTTACTTTTTTTTACATATTTTAATAATACATTAATCATCCATATATATTGGGCCTAAAATTCTTATATATTGTCTAGTTTCAAAAATATTATATTGGACTAACTCAATCATCTGTGACGCCAGCGTGTCTTACCCGAAAACGTATAAAATCTGTGACACCAGCGTGTCTCATCTAAAGATGTAATGGTGTTTATGACACCAGTATGTCTCACCTAGGGCATAATAATATCTATGACACTAATGTATTTGACCCAATGGGTGTAATAATATCCAACAATAACATTCTAGAAATAGACCATATAGAAGGTGACATGCAATTATATTTTCACAAGTTGCACTTTTCACATTCTTTTTTATATTTTCAATGCATCTTTAACATCACCATCATATAAAATGCAAATGCTGCTAATTCCCACATGTTAGCACATAATTTACACTTTTCATATTTTGCACACACATTCCATTTAGTCATTCTCAATGGCTTATCATGCAATAATCATCATAAATCAAGTATTGTTTCTCTAAACAATACTATACACATATATTCATGAATACCAAGTAATATAACACATTCAATATTTACAATGTGTTATGCTAATATTTAATGTAATTAAACATATTATAACCCAAAGTATGTACTAACTTCTATTAAACAACAAATGGAGTTAAACTCCACTCCACTTTCAAAATCTTATAATGCATTTTACTGCTAGGTTGGTAAAAATATAACATACTAAACACCTATTAAAAATGTGAATGTAAATGATCAATTAGTATCACATTTTTAGGTGTTTAAACCATAAAATATAAATTTAGGCACATTCCTTCAAAAATATTAAAATGTGCCCTAACACACTGCAACTTTCAAACTTCACTCTAATCAATCAAATTTTAATTTTAAAGTTTAAATATATCATAAACATCATATTTTAACACATTTTAAGCATTAAAATATAACGTACCACTTTTTCATCAAAATTCTAAAATTTTATCCTGAGCCTCTTTAATTTTGGTTTTTCATTCTAACCATTTCCAAATGGTTATTTCATTTATATCATTAACAATATAAAATAGCAAAATTCAAATCATAAAACTAAATACACCATCACTTTTTACTAAAATCTTACCAAAACTCTAACTTTTATGCTACATCTTGTAAACTCTAACTAAACCTAATCAAATCTAATAGTTAACCATAAAATCTTCACTTACTTATCAAAATAACATCTTGCATATCTATTTCAATAATTATAATATATTCATTTAAAAACTCAATTCATACATAATCATATATATCCAGAAAACTTGAAAATAAGTAAGAAAAACTTACGTAATGAAAAACCTTCAAAAATCACTTCAATATTGAAAATCGCTCTAAAATTTAATATTTAGAGCAAAAATAATTCTTGGCTATAGTGAAAATTTTGTGCTTGAGAGAGTGGAGAAGAAGAAGAAGATGGATAGTTTTATATTAATAAAATTTTAATTTTACCATTTACCAATTTACATAATTATAAAATTATTAATTAATAAAATATAAATATTTAATTAATTATTTAATCATTTTAAGTCTTTAATTTCCATCATCTATTCAAGAATTATTTTATTTTATTTTATTTTTGTAAATTATCATTTTACCCCTCCTTTTACTTTTTAAATTTTATTTTTTAACTTATTTTTGACTTTATATGTAATATATATATTTTTTTTATATTTCACATATGCATTACTTATTTCTCACTTTCAATACTTCATTTAACCCTCCAACTTATTAATTTAATTTAATTTAACTTTTTATTTTATTTATTTTAATAAGTTTGCGGGCGTTACACGACCAAACCCTGTCCGACCCACAATGATACATGTTGATAAAATATTTATCGTATAAAACACTAACTTGTTATTTTTATAATTTATAATAATTTCATAATGTATGATATGATTTAATTTTTTTATTTTTTTGGATTTTTGTTTTTATTATATATATTATAATTTTATGGTTTCACAAAAATTATAGTTTTTAAATTACCAGTTTAATAGTTTTCATAATTTACAAATTTTATTTTTCAAAAATATTCTCAATTATTTTTTAAACATCATATGCATACTTATAAAATAATTTTCATATTTATAATGTATTAAAATTTTATAAAATATGATCAAATCAAACGAAATAAAATATTTTATTTAATCATATTGTATTTCTAAAATATTTATAATATCATATCATACAATACTCTCGGTCATTTAGATAAAGTATATTCCAACAACAAGTAAACACAACAATAAAAAATAATATATTTTACAAAATAAATCATACCATAATGAGATTATAATAAATACATGCACAAGGAAAATATGAGAAATGTAGGAGTTATTTAGTTATAGAAAATAACCTCTCTAAAAAAAAGAAAACAAACTTAGTTTTTGTTAGGACTCGAACCTAGCTATCTGTAAGTGCACAGGTCGTATCAAATAATAAAGTGACGAGTAAAGTATCATTCTCACGAGAAGGGTTGTTCTAAGTACCAAACAATTCAACTAATTATTATTTGGATAACAAAAGTGAATTTTAGATTAAATTAAACTTTAAACAAAATAAATTGCTTGAAATTAAATCAAATGATATTTAAGTTAGGGTTAAATTACCTTTATGAATTTATTATGAAAATTTTAAATTATTAATTTAATTTAATTTCTCTTTCGATTAATGGTTGGATTCTCCTAAATCAAGCTTAAGTCTCTGTCAAGTGCTAAAGCTAATATCGATTTAATCCTTACATCTACTCTCGTGATTATAAGTGATTAAATCAATTCATTAAGTTTTATGAGAATCTTGAATCAACCTCTTAAGTGTTTAACCTTATCTCTAAGTGAAAAACTTCCTTAAAATTGTTATCTCCATGGAAAAATGTTGTGCTTCCACTCTCGCTCCATCATACAATACCTCAATTCAATTAATTATTGGCCAGATAATTAAAGCATTAACATCAAAGATAATAAAATAATCAAAGATGAACTTGGTTAAATCAAATTAGTATAAAGTGTTCCATAATAAACTCAATATAAGATACTAACCCTAAAAGAGTTTAGTGACTCATATTTAAAATAATAACACAATAATTATAAATTAAAAAAATAAAAAATAAGAAAAAGCAAACTCTAGTTCTTTGAATTGGAGAAGAATTTCTTTTGGACTCATTGAATCTCTTCCTTGAAATACTAATTCACTCTTCTTTCAAAAGAAAGACTAGAACTCAATTGATATAAGTTTAAGAATAAATATTTAACCTTACTACACTCTCACTTTTATCTAACCTATCTTTTGCCCCTAAAAACTCAATCTAACTTCAATTTAAAACTCATGCTTTAATCCTTAGATGGAAGGTATTTATATACAGTGTTTGGAAGTTTCTTAGTGGTGGCAGGCTGTCAAGTGCATGAATCTATCAACTTACAACTGTTTGGATTTTCAAAGTTTAATTTTTTAGGCTAAAAGTCACAAATTTCTGCCCACGGTTGTGGTATATGAGTACTATGGTCGTGGCCTGGGTTGGATTGGACTATTTTGAGTCGTTTTTCAGCTGTAAATGGCAGCTTTGTGGGCCACAGCCGTGCCCTTTTAAATGCCACGGTTGTGGCTTTTGAATAAAGGCTGCAAATTTTAACTTTTCTTCTTTTTCTTGGCTCAGGCAGTGGAGAAATGTATCCCACGGTAGTGGCTATCCAATGACATGGTCGTGGCATCTACTTTGCTTCAGGAATTTTTATCTTTTTTCTTCAATTTTTGAAGTATCAGACTTAATTTGAATTACATGGTCGTGGCCTTGAAGGGCCACCAGGTGTGCCACTTGGGTCTTTCTTTATTTTTGCTTACTTTTTTTTTTAATTTGCTCCATTAATTATTAAAAAATCTTTAATCTTGTCTTTCCAAGCTAAAACACTATAATTCTAACTCAAACAAACAAAATTCATTAAATTCAATTGGAAAATAATTAAAATCACGGTTAGAATTACATAAAATATTTATCATAATTTCACTCTATCAAACTTTCCCAAATTTAAATTATTACTTGTCCTTAAGCAATTGAGTTTCAGTACTATAAATTTCTTTATATGTTGAGTTCATATGCAAAAATTTAAACAATTAAAACTTTAAAATTTCAGGTTGCAATTTAGTTTTATAATTTAACTACTTCATTTTTACCTTCTTTACTCAAGAACTTAATTAATTGCAATCAATCATCAAACTTTAGATAAGCAAATACTCTTTTTTTTATGCAAACTTATCTTAGTTTTATATGCATGCTTATTTGAGCCTTCTCCACTAATAGACCACACTAAATCAAGAAAAATCATAAGAACTTTGATAAACTTATAATGAGATTTATAAAGGTAAGGGCTAACATAAGATTAAAATAAAATAGGTTAAGTATCTTTTAAAATTTTCTCTTACCTTGTAGTTTTTGTAGAGGAATCTTGGATATTTTGCTCCTTTCTTGACTCTTTTCTCACCTCTGAGGGATTTTTTTAATCAAATATTATTTTGTACTTATTCTCTCAAACTTTAAACTTAGGAGTATATTATTTTAAAGTTTCTATACTTAATCCTCATGCATGAATAATTTAATTTTTGAGAAATTTTTGAAAGATAATCAACATTGAAAAGAGTAGTTAATTTGGTTTATTAAATCAAAGAGAAATTCAAGCTAAGATTTATTTTAAACTCAAAAAGGGACAATTAGGGGTAATGTTAAAGTTTGTGGGTATAAGAATTTAGTTCCATAAATAATGCCTAAATTATTTTTTTCCTTTTTACTTAGTAAAGTTCAATTTTGCCTCAAAAGCTCTTTTAAACATGTTCTAGGCCTAGGCAAATAATAATATGAAAGAATATAAACTTAATCTAAAATTTAATAACTAATCACTTTTAATTAATTTGAAGAGCTCATTTGGTTAAGAATCCATAATGTATTATTATTCTACCAAATCTTAATCTTAAAATTTTAAAAATTTTAATTGAAAAATTGTAACATATAAAATAACATATAAGGAAATAATATATTTATAAATTTCTAAAATAACAACATACAAAATTATTTATCAAACCAAATTCAATAATTATCCAAACTTCAAACCATAAATATTCCATAAATTAAACCAAACAAAATAACATAACATAAATCAAAACAACATAAAATAAAACCATAAGTATTTGTTGCGCTCGAATTAACTCTACCACAAAGCGTCACTCGCAAGTATACGAGGTAGCTGTAGCAAAGGTGATCGCCCCAAGGTCTTCTCTCAAGGAAGCTAAAGTGACTAATTGATTATCAGATTATAAATAAAAAGTAATGAAGAAACTGAAATTGCTAACAACTAATGAAAAAGATTGATTGAAGTTTAAAACGAATAAAAGTAAATTAAGCTGTAGTTTTGATTCACTTGATAAAAAGGTCTAGGGTTTGCACTTCTCTACTACTTATATGTATGAACGGTTATTCCTCTTAACTAATTCAATTTCAAAGATTAAATCTCAAACAACTTAATTAATTGAGTCAAGGAAATAAGCTCTCGCATTCAAACCTCTTACAACTAATCTTGTTATTGAAACAATCTTTTTAATAGGTTATATCTCTAATTCATTTAAGTCCCTAATTGAATTGATCCAACATTAGACTTCATCTCTCAATCCATCATCTAATACCTAAAACACATAATTGGTGGCCAATCAATTATATATTAAAATATTTCATTCAATCAAGGCTAAAGAAATTATTAGCTAAGAGAATAACCAATTCATACAACCATAGCAGATCCATACAAACCCTAGACTAGATCAAATTAGTTCATAATGATTTCAAACATACTCATCTCATTAATATTCAAAGAAATCAACTTAGACATGATAATGTTCATAAATACAATTTCAATGAAAATAAAGAGAATAAAATTCAAGAACAAAACCAAATTACAAACTCCTTGAAGCTTCTGAAGAATCTCTTGTTCAAATCTTGCAAGAAGGATGTATCAATTGCTAGAATAATCTAATATAAGCTAGTTTAATCCAAAGTGAAATCAAAATCAAAGAAAACAAATGTTAAAACCCTAACTTCACTCTTAACGGCTGAAACCTGTCTCAAAAACTCAACAGTCTTAAGAAAAACCCTAATTTCCATATTTATACGAAACCTCCGCGCGTCTTTATTGATCCTTGAGTGACACGGCCAAGTTAGAGTGAACTTGGCCGTGTTGGAGGTGAATTTGAGGGAGAGACACGGCCAAGTTGATGGTGACACGGCCAAGTTGGACCATTTTGGAGGGACATGGCCAGTGACTTGGCCATGTCATTTGCATGTGTCACCTACTGTGAGAATTGCTCTTCTTTGCTTTGGATTTAGGTGAGACACGGCCAAGTTGATGGTGACTTGGCCGTGTTTGAGCATTTTTAGAGGGACATGGCCATGTTTGAGGTGACTTGGCCATGTTGCTTCATTTTGGAGGGACATGGCCAGTGACTTGGCCATGTCGCTTGCATGTGTCGCCTACTGTGATGATTTCTTCTTCTTTTCCTTTGGAACTAGGTGAGACACGGCCAAGTTGATGGTGACTTGGCCGTGTTTGAGCATAATTGGAGGGACACGGCCACTGACTTGGCCGTGTCCCTTGCCTGTGTCCATCACTGTGTCTTGTGGCTTCTTTTCAGCTTGATATGGGACACGGCCAGTGACTTGGCCGTGTCCTCTGCCTGTGTCAGCTACTGTCCATTTTTCCTTCAGTCTTGGTTCCTTGGCTTTTTTAACCTAAAACAAAACTCAAACAAACTTTAAACAAAAAGTAAATAAACAATAACCAACAAAACATAAACACCATACTAAAAACTAGATAAAAAACGACATAAACACTGAAATAAACTAAAACTACAAAATTAACAAAAACACTAAATAAACCGATTTAAACTAACAAAATACCTAAATAAAATAATAATTATTATAATAAACAAGACACAAATCTATAATAAAAACTAACAAAACAGTATTCTTAAAACAAGCATAACAAATTAAAAAGTACCACAAGTTTACATAAAATCAACAATTTTGAGGGAAAACTCCCTTAAACTTAAATCACCACTGTCCTTAGTGGTCTTCAGTATCAAAATCATCACCAGATGGAGAGGGCTATTGTGGGTGTTGTGGAGGTGGATAGTACAGTCCGAATTGAGCAAAGAAGGTATTGATCTCCTCACTAAGTCATGCCATCTGAGTGGAAATAGTTCGCACCTCATGCTCAACTCATCCAAACCACTGCTTCATATTATCAAATTGATGCTCTCAAGCTGCATTCCTGAGGTTCATCTCATTTTTAAAAGAATCGAGCATGTTAGCAATATAATCAAATGTGTTCGGTGGTGGAGCAGATGGACCGGCCTCAAAATGTGGAGGTGGTAGAGGTTGTGGTTGGTCTTCTGGTTCCTCAAAATCACCTTCCTCGCCAAATAATTCCTCCATTTTAATATTAATATCGATATATGGTGGTCCTAAAATTTCATATTGATTCTCTCTTTTTTTTGCTAGTCTCATTGCCAAAACGGTGCCCATATCAATTGTAATTCTACCCGGTATGGGTGCAAGGTGATCAAAGCCTATATTAAGATATGCAACAATTTTTGTGATCATCTCCCCGATGACAATCTTACAACACTACCTAACCACTTCCTCACATCGTTTAGTAAATCAATAGCCAATATTAAAGACTTTTTCTTCCATGGCATAATAAAGAAAATGTAATTCCTTAGAATTAATTGTGTCTTGGCTCTCACCTCTCTCAAAAATTATGTTTTCTAAAACAATATGGATGTACCGACAGAACGGATTTGTAAATTTGGAGGCTTTTGAAATCTTACTATTAAACCTTCTTATTCCCGCTAATCTAATCTATGTTTCGTTTTCATCAAAACCCTCAATTCTTCCATGAGTTCCTTGTAGTTCTACTAATCCAAGAGCATGACCAAATGCAATAATAAACTAATTATAATTTTGATTGGCTAACCTAAATTCTACTTTTCCATTATGGGCAGCAACGTTATCCGGTGGGATGAACCAAAAAATACTTAAAAATTCAAGGGTCAATTCGGTATAAGTCGGGTAACACATACTAGCAAACATGATCCATTGCATATCAGTAAACATTTTAAGCAATAAATCATTCCATCTAAATTTTCTAATTATATTTTCATCAATGAATCGAAAAGGAATAATTTTTCATGAACTCAAATCATGGTACCGTTTTAATTATTTCTCATTACGAAAATGAATTTTTAGATACATATGTGGTCTTTGAGGTTGTGGAGATGAAGGTGGAGAAGGTGGAGATGAAGATGATGATGATCCTTCTGGTCACCTCCTTTTGATCTATCCCCCTTTGATTTCTTGGAAAGGGTTTTACTTCTAACCATTTTGATATTTAATTTGATGAAAATGAAGAAGATTTGAAGAAAATTGGATGAAAAATGGAGTTTAGGTCGTGGGTTGAGAGGTTTTGGGCATGAGTTTCAAATATGGACAGCCAAAGTTTGCAAAAAGTGAAGGGAGAGAGAAAATTAGATGAATTTATAGATCTAGAGTGCCACAGTAGTGGCCCCTAAGTGTCACTGTCATGGAGAGTATTTTGACTAGTCAAAGACAGTTTTGCATAGATTGCCATGGTCGTGCCACTTGGAAGGCCACGATCATGGGCTTCAGTTTGCTTCTGCCACCCTTTTGTTCCTCGTGCTCCCATTTTGGCAGATCCATCTTCAATCCCATGGTTGTAGCCCTTGGGGTGCCACGGTCGTGGATTTCATTTCACTTCTATCTCTCTTATTTTTCTTTGTGTTTTCAAATTGACAGTCTCAACATCAAACCCACAGCCATGGGCTTTTGGAAAGCCACGATCATGGGATATGTTTCTTTGCTAAAACTTTAAAATTTTTCTCCCTTTTTCACTTTTACAGTATCAATTTGATTCCTACGACCATGGGGATAATTCACCACGATCGTGGCATCTTTATACCTTAATTTTCTTATGGTTTGGGACTTTCAAATTACCTACACAATAAAATTTACACAACATCAATTAAATAATTGAAAATAAAATCAATTAAAAAGAACAAAATGAAAAGAGATTGGGTTGCCTCCCAACAAGCGCTAAGTTTACACTCGATAGCTCAATATTCTTTAGTTAAATGCTCATATGCTGAAGTGATAGATGCTCTCGATGTCTATTGGATCACCAACAAAATAAAATTTCAGTCGCTGGCCGTTTACCTTAAAGATTTCACCTCTTTGATTTTATATATCTACTGCACCGTAAGGATAAACCTTCACAACCTTAAAAGGTCTAGACCAACGAGACTTAAGCTTCCTAGGAAAGAGTTTTAATCTTGAATTGTATAACAAAACTTGTTCTCCTTCATGGAATTGCTTAATTTTGATAAATTTATCATGTCATGTCTCAGTTCTTTCTTTATAAATTTAGGTAGTTTCATAAGCTTGAAACTTAATTTCATCTAATTCACTCAATTACAAAAGATATTTTTGTGCAGTCTTATTTAAATCTATGTTCACTTGTTTAATAGCCCAATATGCCTTATGTTCTAGCTTAACTAGTAAATGATATGCTTTCCAAAGACAAGTCTATATGGTGAAATACCAATCGAAATCTTATATGTTATTCTATAAGCCCAAAGAGCATCATCCAACTTAATTAAAATCCAAAGCAATAACATTTTAATATTATTCATATTAAAATGGTCGCCTCCCCGGCAACGACATCAAAAATTTAGGACTCGAGTCTAACTATCTTCAAGTGTATAGGTCGTATCAAGTAATAAAGTGATGAGTAGAGTATTGTTCCTACGAGGAGGGTTGTTCTAAGTACTAAACAATTAAACTGATTATTATTTGGATAACAAAAGTTGATTTCAGATAAATTAAACTTTAAACAAAATAAATTGCTTGAAATTAAATCAAATGATATTTAACTTAGGGTTAAGTCACCTTTATGAATTTATTATTGATTTTCTAAATTATTGATTTAATTCAATTTTTTTTCGATTAATGGTCGGATTCTCCTACATCAAGTTTAAGTCTCTCTCAAGTACTAAAGCTAATATCGATTTAATCCTTATGTCTACTCTGATGATCATAGGTGATTGAATCCAAGGGCGAAGTCAGAATTTACAGAGAAGGGGGGTAAAAAAGTTTTCTTAAAATTTTAGTCTTTTTATTTTTATTTTATTGCTCGATGTACTATTCATATATAATTTTTATTTTATAAATTTGTTAATTTATTAATAGGCCATATTTATCTATCAAAAAAATAATTAAATTAATTAAAAAATATTAATATATTTATGTATATATATTTTTAAATTTATCTGATGATATATAAAAATGAACGAAAGAGAAAAAATATTAAATTATGAATAGTCTCTTAATAAATAATTGAAGTTAAAATTATCATATAATAATATAGAAGTAAAAATAATAAAATTAAATCTTAAACAAAAGAAATTTGAAAAAGGAAAATAAAAATAGATTTAAAAATGTTAAAGATTTTAAGTTTATATTCTTTTTCATTTTTCATTCTTTTTATTGCATTTTAAATTTTTCTTAGTTCTTTTTTTGGAAATTTTTCTTAATCTTTTTAATTCATTGAATAGTTTTAAATTAATTTAGTTGAAAATTTTATCTTTTTTTAAATTTCTTTTTTCTTTCTCTTTTTGCATTTGAAAATATTAATTTTTTTCTTCAATTTGTTTAGAAGAAAAATATTGCTTAGGAAAAAAAATATTTATTAGAATTTATTTTTATTTTTCTTCTATAAGCTAAATTTTAAGAGGACAAACAAAAAATTTTAAAAATTTTAATAAATTTTAAAATATATAAATATGTATTATTTAAAAAAAAAAGAGAAGGGGGGCAACTGCCCCCCTTCTATAATACGTAGCTTCGCCCTTGATTGAATCAATTCATTAAGTATTTTGAGAATATTAAATCAACCTCTTAAGTGTTTAACATTATCTCTAAGTAAAAAATTTCGTTAAGATTGTTATCTCCATGGATGGATGTTGTGCTTCCACTCTCGCTTCATCACATAACACCTCAATTCAATTAATTATAGGCCATATAATCAAAGCATTAACCTCAAAGATAACAAAATAATCAAAGATGAACTTAGTTAAATCAAATTAGCATAAAATATTCCATAATAAACTCAATATAAGGGACTAACCCTAAAAGAGTTTAGTGACTCATAATTAAAGTAAAAACACAATAATTATAAATTAAAAATATAAAAAACAAGAAAGAGCCAACTCTAGTTAAAAATTTCTTTTGGACTCCTTGAAATCCTAATTCACTCTTCTTTCAAAAGAAAGACTAGAACTCAATTGATACAAGTTTAAGAACAAATATTTAACCTTACTACACTCTCACTTTTATCTGAACTATCTCTTGCCCTAAAAACTCAATCTAACTTCAATTTAAAACTCAAGCTTGAATCCTTAGATAGAAGGTGTTTATATAGAGTGATTGGAAGCTTTTTGGTGGTGGCAAGTTATCAAATACATAAATCTATCAACTTACAAGTGTTTGGATCTTCAAAATTTAATTTTTCCTGCTAAAAGTCACAAAATTTTGCCCCATAGTCGTAGTATATGGGTACTACGGTAGTGACCTGGGTTGGATTGGATTGTTTAGAACCCTTTTTTAGCCATAAATGGCGGCTTTGTGGGCCATGGTCGTGCCCTTTTGAATGCCACAATCATGACTTTTGAATGAAGGCTGCAAACTCTGACTTTTCTTCTTTTTTTTTTTGCTCAGGCAGTGGAGAAAATACATCCTACGGTCGTGGCTATGCAATGCCACGGTCGTGGCATCTATTTTACTTCTGAAATTTTTATTTTTTTCTTCAATTTTTGAAGTGGCAGACTTAATTTGAATTTCATGGTCGTGGCCTTGAAGGGCCACCGGTGTGGCACTTGAGTCTTTCTTTATTTTTGCTTACTTTTCTCAAATTTGCTTCACTAATCATTAAAATCTTTAATCTTGACTTTTCTAGCTAAAACACTATAATTCTAACTCAAACAAATAAAATTCAATAAATTTAATTGAAAAATAATTAAAATCATTGTTAAAATTATATAAAATATTGATCATAATTTCACTCTATCAGTTTTTTAAATATTTTCAAAAGAAAAATTAAAAATAAAAATTATTATTTAATTAGAAATATTTTTTATTTAAAAAATTATAAAATTGCATTCTATATTTATTAGTAAGTAGTTGAGTTTTAAAAAATTACTTTTAATTATTTTTAAAATGAAAAATATACTCTTAAAAAAAGATAGGGGTTAGTTACTACTTTGATTCTTATACTTTTTTTTTGTTTTATTTTTATTTAAAAAACCGTCAAAGAGTAAAAATTAAAAATAAAATTAAAAAATATTTTCTACAATTAAACAGCTTGCATACTTTCAATCACCATGCTATCCAAGTACTCTGAGTAAAAAGCCTCTGCGTGTGTATATAAATATATATATATATATATATACACATACATACCTGCATAGAAAAATTCTGATGAAAAATTATTAATTGTGATGGAAAAAACCAGAAACTGATCACTCATTTATCTGTTGACTTCAACAAAATTGTTCATGCACACTTATATATTAACGTGCGTACAGCTCAAAAGTCCAAATACACCTCCAGATTTATATGTAGCTGTCAATTTTTATGGGAAGGAAAGTTCAAAGCCAATCAAAATTAAAATTATTCTTTAGTATTTTTTTATATAAATTTTTAATTATTTATTTGCAATTTATTTCATTATTATTTTATTGACCAAGTCTGACAGGCAGCATATTTCCAGCACATCAACCTCTTTTTCTTTTCTTTTTTTTTAATTTTGCCTGATAGTGAAAACGATTTATCCATTTGAACAGCACTTTATAAGTCAATTTTCATTTGTACGAATTAGGAATTTTAGGGAAAAAATAAAGGAATTATTTGATACACTTTTTTCTTTTTATGGTATGAAATGGGAAGTGACTCTGAAACCAGTTGGAACTCCCAACTAAAACCTGCTTTAAGCAACAGCACAACAAGATTCTCTGATCTTGCTTTCTCTGAAAGTCAACCAAAAAAAATTCATTTATTGATTTATTTATTTTTAAAAAGTAATATCTTTGATTATTTAAAAGTAATTAATATACGCTGCTACTCATTGGTCATCTATTAGCCAATAGAATATTTTGAAATTAACACTCAAATTATTTGATATGAAAGCTACTTTAATTTCATTAGCATCCCAATGGGGAAAAATTTAGATCCCACCGACATACCAACTAATAAAAAATTCAAATTTAAACAAAAGAAGAATTTGATCATCCAATAAAAAAATTAATTTTTTTTTTATTTTTTTTAATAAAAAACAATTCTGTTTTGATTGAATTACAAAGTGGAATAATCCCTCCATTAAAATGTCCCGTGAAATTTACTCCACAAAAGACTAAGTCCATAAATTTTATAATATTTGATTCTGAGTATAGTCAATTTTTTTAAACTAATATTTTTTTCTATTATAAAGTAGTACTCAACAAGTTAAATTAATGAATGAAATAATTATTATTTGTTAAAAATTTAATAATTTTGATTTTGAAAACATTAAAATTGATAATAACTGTAGAATATGGATTTTATCATAATTGTCTTTTTGCTTCTAACATAATTTTTCTATATAGTCTTTTTTTTTAGAATATATATTTATATGAATGCAATAATGCGTTAAATCACAAGAATTTAAAAGGATATAGCATTTAATTAATAAATTAAATGAAAATATATAATAATTAGTCCATTTTTATCTTTCTAAATTTCTTACCTTTCAAATTTTCAATTTGTATAAATAAAGTTATGTTATACTATTTTTTTAAATAAATGTTAAATAGTCTAACCTGAATAAATAGTTATTTCTTTTTCAATTTGTATAAATAAAGTTATGTTATACTATTTTTTAAATAAATGTTAAATAGCCTAACGTGAATAAATAGTTATTTCTTTTTTTAATTTGTAATTTTGATTCCCAATTCTTATAAATAAAGTTATAAAAATTTATTATTCCTTTTTTTCTTTCACTTAATGCTAGTAAATATCTTTTTTTTATTATTATTTTCTTTTTTATATCATATATATGTATGATATATATAACAGTAGACATTTCTTCTATTTTTCTTATATATATAAGAATTTAAAGGAATATACTATTTAATTGATGAATTAAATAAAAATAATTAATAATTAGTTATTTCTTATCTTTCTAAATTTCTAATTTTTTAGATTTCCTTCTAGTACCTTAGCCGGATATTGTGTGGTGATAAAAATAATAAAACATAAATATATTAATAATAAATATAAAATAATTTATTTGTAAATCAACAAATTCTACATAAAAAATATAAAATAAAATACTTACCTCAATTTTTATAATAATTTTGTCGAAACAATATGGATGAATAAATATGGTCTTTTTATTTCATAATTATACTTTCACTAATCAAAAATAAAATCAACACATATTTTTATTATTAAAAAAATCATAAATTCTAGAAGAAAATAAGAAAAAAAATAGAAATTCAAGCAAATATTTTTAAATAAGAAGAAAAATATGAGTTGGATGATTTATAATCACTTATTTTTATTTAAATTATTATTATTATTTAAATGACTAAAATATAATTAATTTGTCAAAAATGTTAAAAATCATGTATTTCATTGTTTGAATTTTAAAATTTTAAAAAGGGTATAAATTGTCATTATAAATAATTTAATAATTAAATGAATTTTTTAAATAAATTATTAATAAATAATTAGTTTATTTGAAATGTCAAAAGTTATATATTTTATTGTTTAATTTTAAAAATTTTAAAAATATATAAATTAATCATTATTATATATAAATTATTTAATTTATAATTAATTTATTATGAAGGTTTAGAGACATATATTTTTAAAAATTTTTAATTTTTTTAAAAATATATAAATCAATTAATATTATTAAACTATATTAATGTGTAATTAATTTATAAAAGATTAAAAGTTATAAATGTAATTTATTTAATCAATATTATAAAATTATATTAATAAATAATTAATATATTAAAATTAATTTAAAAAGAGAAAAATAAAATAATTAGCAGCCTTCGAACACTTCTTGTTTCCTCTGCTTTTAAATATATAATATAGATAGGTTTCTATAAATCTACAAAAATAAAAATATGATATATTCATTTTTTAAATAAATGTCAAATAGTATTTATGTGAATAAATAGTCATTTATAATCTTTATAAATCTGTAACATTTTTAATTTTTAATTTTTTATAAATACAGTTACAGAAATATATTTTTTTAATAAATTCCAATAAATACTATTATTTTTTCTTTTTATATTATATATATAACGTGGCAGCCTACAATTTTTTTTTCTTAATATATGTATATGTAATAGATATCAAATTTTTCTAAATGTGCTAATTTTGGTCATTTTTTCATGAATTTAATGTTCTTTTTATTTTTAATTGCCCTTTTGAGGTGTTTTGCCCATTTGATTATACTTACTGCTTTTTTATCATACAAATTTTTTTATTCTTTTTTCCATTTGATGGCAAACGTTTGTTTTATAGAGTTATTTCAAAAGAAATTTATATCATTTATCCCTTTTTCAATTTTTTTTGACAAATCTATTACCTTTTTTTAAAAAAAACGTAACTCCCTTTTTTCTCATTTTTAGTGTTGTTATATATTTTTTTTTCATTTTTATGTAGCAAATTAATGAAAGTTTGAGATTTTTTTTTATTCATGTTTTTCTATTTAGAAAGAAAATTTTTTATGTCATATTCTCATAAATATATAACATATATAAAATATTTAGTAACCATCTATCGCATCTATTAAATATTTATAGAATTTATTTAATATTTTTTAACTTTATTTTTTAAAAATTTTCTATTGATATAATATACACACAGCATCGCGCAAGATCTATATAACATATACAAAAAAAAAAAAGCTTAACATATATATAACATTTATTAAAAATTTATAATATTTATCAAATATCTATAAAATATCTACATAATTAATGAAATTAATATATCTTTTTGACTTTATTATATATTCTTCTAACATGTGCAAAACACCTAAAATGCATCAACTCTTTTTATTTTGTATTTTTTTAAAATACAATAAATATCTATCGTATATTAATACTATATCAATATTTTTTTATTTTGCATTCTCCTAACATAGATAATATATATAATATATTAATAATTTTTGTTTATAATACATATTTTTTCAATTTCGATTGTTGATTCGGATTTTTTTTTAAATAAAGTGAAGATTAAAATGAAGATTTTGTTGAAGATGAATATGAAGATTAAACCAAATATAAAGATAAAACTTAATCTTTTTTATATGATTATTATCTGATTTTTCTCCATTTTGGGTGTTTGATTCTTCAAGTTTTTGATCTTCGATTTGCATGTAGATTTCTTTTTCGATTTATCTCATTTGTTTAATATTTTTGAATATTTATGTAAAGAAGATAAAGATTTGTTGAATAAAAATATTAAGATGGAGAATTTTGTTGAAAAAAAAAAAGATAAGATGAAGATGAAGAGGATATGGAGAAGATGAAGTTGATGTAAAATTTCCCTTAAAAGCATTAAAATCTGCATGTTTTTGTGGTTTTAAAAGCCTTTTTTTTCAAATATGTAAATATTTTTAAAAATCTTCATAATTTTACTTTCTTTTTTTTTAGTTAGTTTTGTAGAAAGACTTCTTTCAAATCCATGATTCAGTTTTTCATTGGTTGTTTGTTTAGAATTGCGTCTAATGCTTACAATATTGAATATACTAATTGGTCCAAGATTTTACCATTACAATGGATTTTTGAGATTGGGTTTTAAATGAAAATATCAGAAAAAGCCCTCAATATTAGGGGTGGCCATTTTTGGTTCGGTTCGCCGAACCGAACCGATTTGCAAAAACCGAACAAAAATCGACCAAAAATATTAGTAACCGAAACCAAACCGACCAGTCGATTAATCGAAAAAAACCGAACCAAAAATTTTTGGTCGGTTTCGGTTCAGACCAAAAAAATTGATTTAGACAAAAAAAATTTGGTTTGTTTCAGTTTAGACCAAAAAAATTGGTTTAAATAAAAAAAAATCGGTCGGTTTCATTATAAACCAGCGATTTTACATCAAACCAAAAAAATCCGGTCGATTTTCGATCGATTCGATTTTTTGAGCACTGAAACCGCTGGCCGGCCGAATATTTTCGGTTTGATGTAATTTAGAACCGAAAACCAAACTGACCAGTCGATTAACCAATTTTTATGTCGGTTTTCGGTCGGTTTCTCGGTCGGTTCGATTTTCTCAGTTTTTTTGCCCCCCCCTACTCAATATTAGAAAAGTGTCAACTTTAATTTTTTTTTTAAATATTAGATTTTTTTTTTATTAAATATCATCAAATATAAAAAAGTTATAATAAATTTATATTTTATATATAATAGATTTATATTTAGTATATATTAAGTTTATATTTAAAATATTTTGGATTTATTATACATAAACTACATACAATAATTTTTTACATGTATTATAAATATATATTAATAATTATATATCACAAAAAAATACATATTAATATGTTGCATAAATATATAAAGTTTACACTTAATATATAAAGAGTTTAAATTTAATATATAAAGAGTTTATACTTATATAAATAATTTATATCAACATTACTAAATGTATTAAAAAAAACCTCATATATCACAAGTTAATAATTTAGATATTAATAATTAATAGTTTGGGGAAGGAAAGGCGACCGAAATTTCCAATTAATAGAAATGATTATGCAAAGATTACGTACGAACCAACCGACGGACACTTTGCACTTTGCTCACAAAAAAAAAAAAAAAAAAGGGCACCCAAGCTAATTTGATTGATTATAAGACTTTAATAGAGCGTACAGAGCTAAATTTTAAAAAGTTTAAACTCAATTTATTATATAATAATAAATTTTAAATTTGAATTTAAATTGAGTCCGAGCAATATCTGAATTTATATCGAGCCAACTCATATTTCATGTATCTCGAGTTTAAATTCAAACTCAATTTAAATAAATTTAACGGGCTTAACGAATTTATTTTAATTTATATTTTTTATTCATTTGTTCTATATTTTTATAGAAAATATATTAAAATTGATATTTTTATGAAAGGTGAATAATATAATTATATATTAATAAAAATAAAATATTATATTATTATAATTTTATATTTTACTATAAATTATTAAGTTATTTTATATTTTATATTATTTAATTTATTTATCACATATATCATATATTAATAAATTATATAATTTAAATTAGTCAAAAAATTAATATATTCATATGCATAATTTAATATATATAAATAAATTATATATATTTTTAATCCAACATAATAAACAAACTAGTTTACGAGTTTAACTCATGAGTTTTTTAAATGAGCCAACTCCGAGCTAACAAGTTGAGTATTTCTTAGTTTAAG
Organism: Garcia nutans; assembly: GCA_947685225.1. Classification (NCBI taxonomy): domain Eukaryota; kingdom Viridiplantae; phylum Streptophyta; class Magnoliopsida; order Malpighiales; family Euphorbiaceae; genus Garcia; species Garcia nutans. The sequence continues at coordinate 14,680,833 of CANTUV010000041.1, forward strand.
CATGACTCATTTAATAAACAAACAGTTCGAGCTCAAGCTTGAATGAATTTGTATCTAGCTAAGACTCAAACCAAATTCTAATAACTTGACTCATTTTCAGACTATACTTTTCTTTCTTTCTTCTTCTGTTTTATTTTTCTCTCTTATTTATAATATTACATACTTATGTTAGAGAACTTAAAATCTTTTCAAGCATCTTTACCCAATTATTAGATTAATAAAGGAAAACTATCCAAGTTTATATCCTATTTTAATTAGAGCAAATATTATTCTATTGGATAATAATTCTTTTTCAAGAAGTGACCATTTTGGATAGAGCAAATTTTCGGTTATTTAGAAGTGGCATATACCAAGACTTAGATTTTAAGGCCAAAGCACTCATTTGCTAAAAAAAAATTCAAAGTTTTAATGGGATTGAAGTTAATTTTGAGGTCTAAAAATGCGAATGCTTATGTGTAATATTAAAAAAATATCTTATATAATAAATAAAGATTTAAAAATTTAGAAGTTAATTAAAATGAAATTATTTTTATATAGGGTAAAAATGCATATAAAGTTATAATTTTTTTAAAAACTTTTATACGTTTGAGAGTGGCAGTTTGTTCAATCAATAAATAATAAATTCATTTTTAGAATTTAAGAGATTTCCAAAAAAGAAGTCTAATGGCATGGCCAATTTTTAAAAATTCTTTTTAGGTTATTTCATATTTGGTGTTCCATATGGATTCTTTTGCAATTATTTTGAGGATTTTCAATATATTTTAATTTTTATGCTCTAGATCTGACAGATTTTGGCTGATTATAAGTAAGTCCATTAAATAAATTTAGCTTAAATTTCACAATTTTTTACATTTGTACCTCGTTTTTTTTTTTTTTAAATAAACGATTCTATTATAATTTGAAAAGAATTACTACAATTATATGAAAAACAAAAGTTGAATATATTAAAGAACAATTTATTAGAAATTTTTTCTTCATTTTATTTTTTTACGCGACATTATATTTTTATGAATTTTAATTATATTTTTACAAATTTCAATTGAAATTATATCAATACATATATTACAATTGTTGCACTAAAAATGAATAGGCTAGGAAGTAACATAATTAGAGGCTGAATTAATTTTAAGCCCAAGATAAATGAATTTGGTCAAACCAAATTATTTTTAGAGAAAACTACATCTCTTATAAAATTTTTAATTTTTATTAGAGATTTTTTAGTGATTTGTAAAAATATATAATAAATTCATAATAATTTAATAATAAACTTATAGAAATCGATCATAATAAACTAAAAATAATCTAAAAATAAATTTTGTAGATCTATAAAAATGAATTTATTTTATTATACGGAATTAATAAATATATAAGTTAATTTAAAAAATTATTAAACTTAATAATATTAAAAAAAATTAATAAACTTAATAATATTTTTTTGATTGATAAATTTATAATATTGTGAAGTAGATATGTAAAAATCTTTATTTTTGTTTAAATTAAAAATCAATGATTGGGGTCCAAATTTATTAATGCCATGAACTAATTATCACAAGCTTGTTAGATTTAATATAAAATTCTTAGATTTGACGATATTTTTCAGTAAAGAAGCGAGGTGGGAACAAGCAGAGGAAGTGGCAAAAAAGAAACACAGAGTTTTTGTTCAAGAGAGAGCATAAAAGCACAAGTGAAATACATCCAATCAATCAAATCTCTCAATTAAGAACAAATAATCAAAGTAATTTTTCTGATTAATAATTAACAATTGCTTTTGTAATCATTCAAGTTTAGAATGATTATAATCATTTTTTTAATTATTTGACTGTTGAAATTCTAGCAGAACTTTTACAATTTAGAGTGGTAGCTAGCTCATAATAATCTAGGATTCCTTTCTTTTCTCTGCTTTCTTAGTAGCCGCCGCACTTGTTTGATTATAGATCCAGAGCTGCCGGTGGCCTTTTGGCCGTCGACAACCTCATGTTTTTATTTTTCTCTATCTTTCTCCTTAGTTTTTCTAATAAATTGGAGATTTGACTCATAGATTCCTTTGATCTAAGCCATTTTGGTCTTTTCTTCTCCACCGATATGGTGGCTTTAACCCAACAATGAAGTATTTTTTGGCTTGCACAACTCTTATGCAAGAAGCAGGGAATCTTTAAAGGTTGGTCTTATTCCTATGAAGGTATTCGTCTGTTCTTTCCTCTTCGTAAAGAGGATCAGAAGTTTAAAAAACAGTTTGAAGGTCTTAGAGACAAGTTAAAATTGTTGGTGTTGTCTCTTCCTCTACTAAGTTTCGAAACTCAGTTACTGCTAGCAAGTTTCCATCGTCAAACAAAGCTTTTACCGACGATTTGCCTGTGGAAGCTGTTTAGTTCCTCAAATGCATCATTTGGACTACAGGGCTTGAAGATCTAGTTTTTATTCACATTTAGTTGTTTCTGTTTTCTGCTTCTTGTTTTTTGGTTGAAATTGTTCTGCTTAAAATAGGCCTCATCTTGTTTGTATTGGATCCATTAGAGGATTTCACTCTAATATTTCAAGATTTGTTGTAATGTTTGTATCTAGTAATGAAAATTTCCTTTGATAAAAAAAAATCTTTTTAGATCTTGTACATTAATTTGATAAGAACTCCATATATTCAATTAAATCAAAACTATAATACTTATACATTTGAAAATGGTTAAAATTTAATTTAGTGAAAAATAAATCCCACTGTAAATCATATTACATATCTCAATTAATAAAAAAATTAAATTATATCTTTTTTCGAATTCAGCTTAGCCTATTGTTAGATTTAATGGAAAAAATAAAATTTTTACATAAACAATGAGATTCTTTTATTGCTTTTTAGTTGGTTGCTATATAATAAATTTAATTTATATATTTAATATTAATAGTCAACATTACTAAAAATAAATTTTGAATAAAAAGATTAAATTAAAATAATAATAATAATAAAATTTTACAATGCCTGAACCCACACATAAGATTAACTCATTTACGACCCCTTGAATATTCCGCGCAATTTAAAAAATAATAATAATAAAACAAACAATTATTGCCTTCCTTCAAAATTATCTGTTACTATCTCCTTGAATATTCCGCGCAAATTTAAGGCTACAGTTAAAAAATATTAGTCTCTTATTCTCTTATTTAAAAAAACAGAAAAAAAAATATAAGTATTAAGAAGATAATTAATAAATTTATTAAATAATTCATAGACATAAGATTTTATGTAATATTTATGATTAAAATTTAGTAAAAGTAAAAAAAAAAATTCTCTGTCTATATAATAAGGAAGCATGTTAGCACGTAAATAATATAAATAATGATGGATAATTAAATTATTTTCATAAATATGTCATTATTTAAAAGTAAACTTGGGTTTAATAAAAAATGGCATGTTTTTTTTAAAATAAGATGCAACACTTTTTAAATATATACACAAAATTGTAACCTAAATTTAGTGACTTTAGGAAGCTATTTTTGGCATAAAAAACATCAATTGTTGTTTAAAAATGATAACGTGTCAAATTATATTAATGGATACAATTTAAAATTATGCTCTAAATATTAGTATGATATCGACACTCTCATATCTTTTAAATAACTAGAGTTTAATAGTTAAAATTAGTAATTATATTATAATATATGAAAAAATTAATTCATAATTCTGCTCTAATTCATAAAATACAGCGTAACTTAATAAAAACTCTTATAACCATAAAATTAATTCATACATTAAAAAAATGGCTTATATTAATTATATAGCTCATATTTATTTGCCACTAATCTTATTTAATTTGTAAATATGGTTATTTATAAGTGCAATTTTAAAATTTTTTTAAGAAATAATTTTTAATATTTTTTTAAGTATTTTTTTCTATATAAAAAGAATACTCTAATGAGTAATATTTTTTTAGAGTGAGTAATATTTTTTTCTTTCTTCTTTTTCATTATTTCTCTCTATTCAATTTTAAGTTGTTCTCTCTCAATGCATTTAATCTTCAATTAATTGAAAAACCGAATCAGTATAAAAAGTTGACTAATTCAGGGTCTGTTTGGAATTATTTTTGTTTTAAGATTTTAGTTTTTTTAGGGAAAAAAAAAATATCTCCGGTAATATCATCAAATTTTAATTTTTTTATTAAATAAAAATTATTAATTTATAAAATATGATTTTGAGAGTTGTAATTTTGAGAAGATATTGTATATTGATAAAACTTTTTTTTTATAGAAGACATTTATATCATTAAAATTCTTTTTTTCACAATAAAAATTAGTTTTTGATGTTATTTTTTTAAATTTTTTAAATTTTTTATTTTTAATAATTAAAATTTTAATAATTATGATATATAGTTTTTAAAAATATAAAACATATTTTTTTCAAAAATATAAAATAAAAACTAAAAATAGCTTTTGGTTTAAAACAATCTACAACTAAAAAAAAACAAACACACCCTTAATATAATACCCAAGGATTTTAAATTATAATTATTAATAATCAATTAATTATTTAATAATATTTTAAATTCTCGGATGTTATACTCATTATTGAAATTATTTTTTTTTTGCTTTTTATTTTTTTTAACAATAAAGGCTCAACATTTTTTTAATTTTTTTTCAAAAATATCTGATTGATTAGTTTCAAAATTAATATTGAAGTCTAACGAAGATAATACTTTTCATTTATAGCAATTTAAACCCAATTTTTAACCAATAATCACAAAGATAAATTTTTATATTTGTCATAATTTTTCAACAATAAAAAAAATATATTTTAAATTATATATATAATTTATAGATGTTTGCATCTCGACACACAGTGATTTTAAAAGAACTATTAAATTTCAATCATATAATAAGATGAAATAAAAGTGAAATGATTTTCAGAACTTTTTCTTAAAATAGAATATTGCATCACATGCAATTAGCTAATATAATAAATAATAGTGTAGGGGACAATTATTCATATAAAAAATGTCCATTAATATGAAGACAACAACATTGGGATATTTAAAAAAAAAAACAGCTGAGTTTTAAGCGTCATTCAAAAACTTTATGATCTCCATGCAACTTTGTCTCCCTCTTAGGGTTTTAGCCATAAATTTCTATCAATCCAATCATTTAATTTTTCTTTTCTTAATAAAAAAAATGCATTTTTTTATCAAAAAAATTGTCAATTACAAATTAAAATCCCAAGTGGTTGAAAATAATATGCAGAAAGAGATCGTATGAATATGTGTAGGGTTTGGGTTGGGTCCATCAATTTAATTATATGCAAACCATTTATATATTTATCATTTATTATTATAGATTTTGTTGATGTCTACTTCTATTAAAGAGAATATGCCATTTTCTCTTTAGAATTATATCCATCTCTGTCTATGATTAATGTTTTTTTACTTGATTTTTCTTTCTTGTTTTCTTTGAGTGAGGAGACATAACTTTTAGCCCTATTAGGCTTGTCCACTTGAACCAAACTTTATGTAGCTAGCTAGTGATCACCAATCATTTCTTATTTTTTAATTAATTCTTTTTGACAAAAAATGTTTTTTTTTTCGTTGTATTCTATTTTTTCCAATTGAAATTATATCTTATAATTATTGTCTAATTTTCAAAATCATAGCTATTAAAATAAATGATATAATTTAATTCAATTCTAATAAAAAGTTAATAGTATAATTTAGTTTTAAAATTTTTTTTATATTTCGATTCGGTTTTAAAATATTAATTAAATCTTCATGTACAATCCTAATTTTTATATTAATTACTATATATATATATATATTATTAATTTATAGATGTGAAATTTTTTCTCCTATTCTTAATATTGTTATTGAAAAAGAAAATAGCAAAACACAAGATTTCATCAAGCATGTCAAAATTATACCTATTTGATAGAATCAACCTGCGGCCCTCGCATGCCAACACTCTCAAGGCTTAGTTTTACTAGAGATGCAACAATAATAAAATGGAAATAATTAACAAAATTTCCTTCATCCGATTGAAAAAGAAATTCAATGCCTACACGTTTCCAATAGAACTCAGAAGGTTTAAAACAAAAATACAATTACTGGGCAAATGAAATTGGGACTTCTAATTGAGTTTAGGTGCTTTTAAAAAAAAACAATTGAGAGATAGTGATGAGTATTTATAAATGATCTTTAATATAATTAATGTTAACATATTATAATATTTAATTTATATTTATAAAGTACAATAGTAAATTGTATAAATAACCATATTGCTGTGTGGATAGAATTTAAAAATGCTAAATCAGTCTCAACTTTAATCGATTACATTAAGACGCCATTTTTTGCGTTAGTTTTATTTTTTTTAGCAATTAGATTAATACCCTTTATAATTTGTATCAAAAAATGTTAAAAGATGTTTGAGAATTTTAAATTTATTTTTCTTTTTGAAAGGAAATTTATATCTCTTTAAATTTAATAAATAAAATGCATTCTAATATAATGTATTAAGTGATTATTACAATTAAAATCAATTAATTTATCAAATTTTAAATTAATATAAAATTTCAAAGAATAGATTTTAGTTTTTTTTTTACTATTTTCTGATAATAAATATTATTTTGAGATTCAATATCGATAATGTAGAAAAAATTATTAAAAAATTAATTAAAGACAAGGATAATTGTGAAGAAAAAATTGTAAAAAAATAATTAAAGAAATGGAGAACATAGTGAAGACAAAAGGAACGTAGTAGAAAATTACCACATTCCTGTCACATGCAAAAAGAGCCATTTTTGTGTTTCAACTCTAACGTCATGTTCTTCCTGTTTTTGCATACTTCCATCAAATAATTAAATTCCAAATTCAACACTGTCTTCTCTGTTTTACTTTTTTCTTATTTTTTCTGAAAATAAATAATTTCCATTATTTCAATTTTCTTTATTTTATGACCTTTTGTTGAGTTCTCATAAATATATATAATTCTATTTCTTTAGATAAATAAATATACACTACAACGAATAATATCTCTAATTATAATAAAAATAGCAATTAAAACTATAAAAAATATGACTAATTATTTTAGCCATAATAAAAAATTATATTATTAGAAATGATGTAACTAAAAATTAGTTATACAATTTACAGTCTTTATGGCTGAGAAATAAATTATTTTGTTACAGAAATTATTTTTTTTATGACTAAAATATTATAATATATTATCATAAAAAAAAATTTGTCGTTGATAATCGATTAAATTAGTTACACAATTTTACGTAACTAAATAAATCTATAAGTTTGCCATACTTTTAGTATTGTGGCAAATATTTTTACAAGTTAGCTGTAAATTAAATAATTCATAGATAAAAAAATATACTGTGAGGCTAAAATATTTATTTTTTAATTACAAACTTAATAAATAGTAGCTAAATAACATAATTAATTGTCATGAAAAAGAAAAAATATGCAACAAAAGCAAATATTAGCAAAATGTAAAGAAATTTAATTAGAAATTAAAAGAAATTAAACTAATTTTGGATAAGGAGTGAAAAATAGTCAGCTTTGTACTTAACGCATGGCTCCTTGAAGAATGATGAAATCTTATGTTACTATTCGTTATTTATATAGATAGAATTTAATTTTTTAATCGATGTGGGATCATAATTATACCAAAGCAAAGCTGATAGTTAACTTTATGATTTATGTAATAAAAAATAAATTTTCTATTTTTAATAATTAAATTCAATAAAATATAAAAAAAACTTCATTCCCATATAATAATGACAATTGGTATATTAATATTCTGGTTTATACTGTTTAAATCAAATAAAATTATTAAATTTAATATATAATTAAAATTCTGGAACCAATTTTAACAATTAGAGTTAATCAATTATAGAGTTTTTTTGGGGAAAAATATTAGTTAAATTATAGTGTTTTATGCTCTCCAATTTTGGTTAATTGTATATGCTGAGACTGTGAATTAGTACTTATATTCATATAAAAGTTAATAATGGTCATATTCATTATCTTTAAAATATTTTTAATTGTTTTTACATTTTGTAACTTTTTCTTTTTAATTCTGAATTAGTGTTTAGATTCATATAAAAATATATAATATTTTTATTTATTTTTACATTTTGTAATTTTTTCTATTGATTAAATTGTGATTTTGCTATATCCTCACCTTTATTTTGTAGCTAATTATTAATTAGTTACATGTTGATTAGAGCTACGCATATTATAATTCATATCAAATTAAATTTTTAAAATTTTAACTTGTTATATGCAAATAACTTTTGTAACAATAAATTATAATTAGCATCATTAATTTGTGTGGCTAATATTGAGATTACATAACTAATTTTATTATACATAAATATTTATGGCTAATTTAATTAATTGGCTACTTTAGTTTATTGTGACTAAAATATTATAACTAAATAATTGCGTATAACTATAATATTTAGATATTGTAATAAAATTAATTTACTTACCATGCATATTTAATTTATGTGACTAAATAATTTAGCAAAATTATAAGTAGCTATAAAAAACTAAATTTCATAAATAATACAAAAATTTAGCTGCAATTTATTTATTATCACTAAGAACATATGACTGTATGTAGTATTTATTATAGTGATAATTATTTAGCCAAAAGAAAAAAATTAAGTTAAAAGAAAATTAATATTTATTCATGTTTTATTCTAAGTTTGACATTACTGCTCTATACATTCCCTTCAATGTAAAATTTTCTAAAAATAAGCTAATATTAAAAAAAATTAAATTAACCATCAAATTGGTGACTAGGGGTGTATTACTCTAAATTAATTAGATCTATAGTTTGATGTTCCTTTTTCAGAATTAAAAAAATTTTAAATTTAATTATAGTTAAAAATATAAATAATAAAATTTTAATATATTTATTTTTAATTATTTTAAACTTAGCACTCTTAATCTTCATGTAATTATATTACCGTTAACAAATAGTATGAATTTTTGAGAAATTAAAATGTTTATAATATAATAACTCAAAAAAAAAGTTTACTTCAATTTCGAAATTTCAAAAATCTAAATATGATTTATTTGTGTTAAATCATAAAAATATGGTGAAAATTCATAATTTTGCAATTAAATATTAGATATGTTTAAACTTTTAGAGATTAAATATTAAATATTTACAATTGGCATTTGGCATTTGGTTAACAGATTAATTATTTTTAATTTATCTTATAATATGAGCAGAGGCTTAGGAGCACCTCATTCCCCAAATTTCAGAATTAAATTATAAATTGTGTTTTATTTATTTTATTTAACGGTTTGCATATATTATTATTTTAAAAATAAATAAATTATTTTAAATCATTTTTATTTTATAAAGTTTTATATATATTGTTATTTAAGACATTTTATGATCCACTTAAAAATGATTAAGTAATATATATACTAAATTTTTAATTTTAAATAAAAAAAATAAACTCGTTGCTTTATCAATGGAGCAAATCTTCAATATTGAAATAGTGGAGAAAAATATTAATATATCAAGAATGTATGCTATTTTTTTTATTTTTAAATTTAAAAATTAATTAAGAACTACTACTAGGAATTGACAAGTCTACAAGTGAAGTAATAATATGCCATTATATGTTTGGTTTTGTTGTCAATTTCTGGAGGTTGTTGGAAACTATTTTTCAAAGATTTTTAAGTGGGAAGTTTCTGTACAAAGGCAACAAAATTAGTGGCCAAAATACAGTGTTAGCCACCACTTTTTTTTTTTTGTGTGATTATAATATATAAATTAATCCCAAATTAAACATCAAAATCAAATTAAAAGAAAAGTTTTTAGATTAGGAAAAAATAATATGGAACTTGCTTTTCAATTTTGCAATTTTCTTTTTGGAGGCTTCTACTTGTCTTTCTTTATTTTGTTTTGGCATTTTTTTTATGAGTTAGGAAACATTTATGGATTTTGCTTAGATATGAATGCCCTACCCTCTATCAAATCTGCTGCTTAATTGCTTATCTATTACCAATCTCTACACTTTTTCATTTCCCTCTTAAAAGATAATATTAATATTAATATTAATATAAGGGATAGCTCAACTGGTTATCTGATGTTACTCTCAATAGAAGAAGTCAGGAGTTCGAACCTTAAAAATAATTTCTAATGTTCGAGCTTTTAAAAATAATATTAATAATAAAACCTTTTTTGCTTTGTCAAGAAAAGTGCCTTTTCTTTTCTATAAATATGTTTGTGAAAATTATCATAAACTTTTGAGTATGAAAAACCGAGAAACCACACTTAAATTTACTAATGGTGTGAATATATTTGAAATGGCTTAGGTATTTTCTTGGAACAAGTTTATGGATATTTAAAAATTAATGTTGTTCCAAAAATTAAATCTTGATGGATTTAAATTTTAAACTTGAGAAATCTAACTAAGACAGAGGTGATAGTTAAATGAGAGAAATCATACGGTACAACGGCTATTTAAATTAGATATTCTACTTAAAATAATAAACTAATTAAATAATTAGATGTATTAATAATTTTTTAAAAAATATACCCTAAAGTTATCGAGTAAATTTTATAATTTTTTCTAACAAATAAATGTAATTATCTAATTAGTTTGTTACTTCAATTAAAACATTGATATTTTTAATATAGATTTAGAAAAACTAATTCTAAAAGCTAATAATTGAGAACTTATTTTTATATTAATCACTTTATACGCTTGTACTTAAAGCATCTGGTTTCCCATGTTATATTCTTAATATTTTTATTTAATATTTTTAGTATTATAATCATTTATTTAAATTTTCGTCATGATATTTAGTTGACAATATGTTATTATTTAAAAATATTAATTGCCATAATCATTTTATTTTAACTAGTCTTTTATTATTTATTTAATATGTGTTATGAATTGGTGATTCAGATATTATAAATCTTGTTAAATTATAATAATCATTAAAACTAAAAATTTACATTTTGTGTCAATAACATATTATAATAATATGTGTAGTGCATTTAGTTAATTGTAATTATCGTAATTAATATTTTGTTTAAATGACTGAGAGTATGGTTTATTTTGTATCATACCATTATTCTAAATATGATATATACTACTTATAATATAATACTATGTTATATTATAAATTAAAATCTTTATAAAATAATATTAAATTTTTATTATAATCAATAATAAATTTCAATTAAAGACATAAAAATAAATATTAAAATCAATAAAATATATATTAAATTATTATCTATAACCTAAATTGAAAAATTATAATAAAAATAATGCAAAAAAAAAGAATAACAAATATGAAAATTCATATTCTTAGCCGATATGAAACATTAATTTGGACATAACTATTTATGTTGAATTTATTGAGTTAGTTTATTTTAGAAATACTTTGTTCAATTTTAATTTGCTTGATTTATACATCTGCAAGGATAAAATTGTATAACAAATTTATAAGATCAAAGTAAAGCAAATAAATTATCAAAAAGAAAAAAAAAAGGTTACAGATTATATTACACAAGAAAAAATTAACCAACATTCATGAAAATATATATTTTTAAGTTATAGAATAAATATTTAGAATAACATATTATTTGTTAAATAAAACACATAAAAGAAATATACTAAAAGAAATTATAATGATAATTAGGCACAGATATCAATCTTACATATTTGAATTATAATTTTGAAACATTAATTGTTGAATTTTAAACTGCATTCTGATCAAAATATAAAAATTAAATAATTATTCATTTGGATCTGATTATTACATTTGCAGAAAATATTTCTTCTTTTTAATTTTTGGCTTTTCTTTTTCTGATGTTTGAGTTTACAAAAGAAATTGATAAAAAGAAAATATTCCCAACTGGGTGCTAATTTTAACAAAAATAACTTCAATATCCAAATCAAATTACCAAATAATCTCAGTTCAAAAAAAAAAAATGTAAATAACGAAGAACACTCAACTTATTGGTGGCTGTTTCAAGATGTGTGTGTGCAAATCAATTGAAGAAGAAAAAAATACAATGGTGGGAAGCTTATCAATGATGGCAGCAACCCGCTTCACCAGAACAAGAATAAGAATAGCAGTAGACAGAGGGAGAAAGAATGAACGGAGAAGAAAGATAAACTTGAAATTTTAAATATTTGTTGAGAATATTTTGGGAAGATAAAATAATTAAACCATGCCAAACCACCGAATCGGTGGTTTAAAAAAAGTGAGTAAAAGCCATGGTTTTCAAACCATGAAAAACCATACTATAAGATTGAAAGTGAAAACAAACATGAAATACAACTATACCATGCTATGTGAAACCATGGCAAATCACCATCCAAACAAGGTGCAAGAGTTGCATTTATAGTTTATGGTTTAGATTACAAATTTTTCAAAGTGATAATAATTGAATGGCTTTACATTTTTATTTTCAATTATTGTATGATAATTTATTTGAATTATCATAATATATTATATTTGCATAGATAAGTGAAAATTATAATACTTTCTTACATAAAACAATTAAATCGATGATGTGTTAATATTATTTATATAGTATAAAATATTATATTTATTAAAACAATAATTATCATTTTTACTTTAATATTAACAAAATTAATTATATTTTATATAATTTTACTATCATATATTTACATAATTTTTAGTATGAATAAATTTTAACTGCTTTATACATAACTTAAAACTTAAGCATGAAAATCAAGAGAAGACCAAAATTAGTAGAAAATGTCACTAGTAACAAATTCAATTAGATTAATAATAATAATTTTAAAAAAATCAAATTCGATTAGTATTTGCAAGCAAAGTTTGAAAAAAAAAAAAAGAATCACTAAGAATTTCTTTAATAGTTATCTTTCACCAAATACCTTAAAATACATATCTACTGCTTTAATTTGATCTAATACTTCCATTTCTCCCTTTTCAAAATCACAAATTTTATCTCTAACTTTTTATTTAAAAAAAAAAACCAACAATGTAATCTTTCTATAGTTAAAAGTATATCTAAAAAATACATAATACCATGAAAAAGAACCAAATGTTAAATTTTATTAAAATAATTGAGGTCTAAAGTAAACAATTTTAAAATAGTGTAGACCACAGCTTGTATTAATGTCTTTTTAATTCATCAGACAAGATATCAGAACAAAGTTTTTCATGAACTGCAGCGAAGTTGAGATGGCCGAGTTGGTCTTAGGCGCCACATTAGGGTTCTGGTCCAAAAGGGTATTAGAAATAGCTCACAGAAAAATAGTCTAGCAGCAAATGCACATTCTTTATATAGGTCCCAGTTTGATTTCCCCTCCCCCATATTGTCATACTAAAAAAAACAAATAACTAGGAATAGCTCATGGAAATAAATCCCACCTGAAATCATCTGTAAGGTGGAAAAGTTATTCAATTAAAAAAAAACATAAACAATCACTTTAACTACTAGTATACCTTTTCTCAAAAATCCTGAACTAAGGCTATGGAAAGGTAAATACCTAGAGCAATTGGGTACTGTCAATGTGCAACATCTGATCCTTATATTAAACAATACTAAAGATTCAAATGCCTTTCTCTGAATCTTAAATCTCGCCTGTTCCAAGAGGTTGCCTTGAGATGCCACCAGATGCCCATGCCTGATAGTCCTTAACAAGCTGCATATCAATGCAAGGAAAATATAAGAAAAAATACAAGTTGAATAAATAGTGCCTCCTTGTTCTGAAATCTGTACATCATGTATTTTGTGTATTAATGATTGGCCAAGATTATCAAAAAGACCAAACAATTTGCAGAAATCAGAGTCACATTTGCAGCTGCCACTGAAAATAAGGATTATTTCATGAATTATAAAAATGATCCAGGTCAACGGTGGTAACATTTGTTTTTTCAGCTTATGCTTCTGATGATGGAAAGACACATACTTCAAATTACAAAAGGAACAAAATGAATCAATTTACAACACAGCAGAAAAGCATTTACAACACAGCAGAAAAGCATCCGGAGGACTGGAGCTATCACAATATCATTTTAGACAATGCATTTAGTATTTGCGCCCGTGATCTCATGATCTGGTTTCCTATGTAATTATAACAATAGGCATGACATCCAAACCATGTCATTTCATCTTTCAGGAATGCTTTCAATTATATCATTGCCATAAACATCACCACCATTCTCCCCTGCCTCTAACCTCAAAGAAAAAAGAAAAAAATAAATAAATAACAGATCCCATCGGATATTTAGTGATCATTTCAAAATAACTTTTAGTATACTCAATAATCATAAATATTTGTGATGAATTAGTAACTTTTACTGATGTAATTACGATTAACTTCTAAACAAGCAATGTCTATTTGGGTGTCTGCTTCTCAGACAATGGTGTCTATCAGAGAGCAAAAGAAAAGGAGGTTAGCAAACCTCCCCCACCCCTCTCCCTCCCACTTCTTCCCTTGAAAAGAAAAAAGAAGATGGAGAACAACTTTTTACTGTCTGTAATATGAGAATTTGCCTTTGCAAATCCAATAGAACCCCAAGCCCTCTAATCTTCAATGAGCTGCATATGATCTTGTTACTATTTCACTGAATGAAGCATAGATCATAAAAGGGGATAGGAGGTGTTGAACTACACTGTAATAATGCAAATGTGGATGATCCCACATTTACCAAATATAAGAATGTAATCTAATTAATATAGAAATAGGCTCTTCAGCCTTAATAACTAGCTTTTATGGTTGGCTTTCCTAGATATATACCAAAAAGATTTGCCATGAAGAATTTTAAAAGTAGGTAGAAATAGACTTTCACTAGGCAGGGCATGAAACTTAAGGATTAAAAATGATCGTTATATGTCAAATTTTTGCCAAAAATGGAACAAAAAGAAAATCACAATGATAAGTTTCAAACTTGAACCTGGGAAGATTGCACCTCTTTCCCCATATAAGCATATTTATATATTTATATTTGACGTGACAAAAACACCATGATTTTAAAAGCAATCAAACATGTGCATGAGGTGTTTCATTTTAGACATAAGATTGTAGATGCAAGACATGAAAGCCTCAGCTCAAACTACAGCCGCACCTCACATAATTTGACCCCAACTTCATGTCTGAACCAATATATGAGAAACTGTCATGCTGAAGGCAGTCTAACTCTAAAAACACATGCTAGCATCTTCCTATAAATTATAATAGAATCGATTACGGAAGTTTCTTATTTGCTGCACCTATCTGATATGACAAATTTAAGATCCTAAACTTGAAAGGAACACTAGTCAAAAACTGAAAAAGCAGATTTCAACAATACAACAGCATTATATGCATGTTTTTCTTAGCATTTTAAAAATAAATTCAGTAGATCTCCCAATTATTTCAAAGGACTCCACAGCTATTTGGTTTATGCTCATAGAAGAAAAGACCTTATCAGCATTCCACCATGTATAGACCTTTTTGACCCCCACATGAAAGGCTAACATGCGATTCTCACATCAATTTTAAAAGCATATTCACTTTTCATTATGCTGGGAGCTCATTGATTTTAGGAAACAATAACAATGAAGAAAAGGAAGACGAAGGCTAGAAACAGATGGAGTACAGTTACAGATAGGAAAAATCCTGAAAAATGGTGGAAGAGATGTGAAATCTCATCCTAGTAATTCAGTATGAACCCACTTAGCTTGCTGTCCATATAAAAACTAGTCTCCAAAGGAAAAGAAACAGATGTCTTTGGAGAATTAAAAGGCACATGTATGTGCAGGAGTTATCAATGCACTATAAAAATATGACAAATTCCAAGACACCACCAGCTAGTTGTCTCATTTATTCATAAGTGAATCCAACAGAAATCTCCAACAAACCAGTGCCATAAAGCGTGGAAGCATAAGCCCAAGTATTTGCTCAAGGATTCTCGTCCCAGTTGACTCTATTGCTTGAACTGGAATTACCCCAAACGTAAAAGGGACATCAATGCTAACCTAAAATATGTATAATAAGTTATAACAATACCGAAACATATACAGAAACTCACAATTCTTTAGTAAATATGGTCATTTATGAAACACTATGCTAGTCTATGGCCTATACATAAAAGAGAACCCAAACAATACCTCAATGACTGCATCAGAAGTAAGTTGTTGCACTGATGAGTCATTTTGGCTACTGCCACATGAGATATAATTCACCATAGCAGCTGCATAGTCATACTAAATAAGTGTTAAAGCAATCTTAAAAAGAAAAGTATTTATTTGTAAATTTAGAATAGAGTCCAATCCTGATTCATGATTATTCAAAAAAATCTCTTAATGTCATCCTTTGCATAATCCAGAAACATGGAGTAGCTAATTGGGCAACTTAATTGAGGCACGCACCTTGTTGCCTAAGCATGCACTTTTCCAGATGTAAGGCAAAACAAAGGCCTGCCTTTATGTTTTGACCGCCACCATTTTTTATTTGTTTGATGCTATTTGATCTATATTATTGCTATAAAAATGGCCATTGGCTTATGGTATATTCTAATACATCCAATTAAATTGAAGGAAACAAAAAAAGAACATGGACATAGACTAGATAGGTGTGCAAGGTTTTCAATTGAAAATAACACAAAGGGATAGGGAAAAAGAATGAAAAGAAGATGATGCTCGAAATCAGGTTTCCACAGTCCCCTCTGACTAGTCTTCTCTCTCACTCTATTCATTCTTCTCTATTCTTCAATTTCAGGATTTTTGTTTTTTGCTTTCATTTTTCTCCAGACATCTTGGCCTTCTGGTTTTTCTACTTTCCCCTTCTCCATTTCCTAGCCCTTAGTGTTGGTAGGGAATAGTTTCCTAAGTGATCCAAGGAACACGCTCATTAAATCCAAAAGAAGGGAGTACTGACTAAAGATTAGTTGCCTAGTTTAGTGTTTGTCTTATGGCTGTACAATGGTTGCTCTGAATTTTCCAGCTAATTATACTTCTTTTGTGCCTCACCATGCAAAGGTACAAAAGAGGACATCAATTCCTACTATTTTACAAGAACAAAATAAAACAATCAAGGTTCAAAGACAATTTTAGAACTAAAAGGTATAAGAAAAAAGAGTCAGAAATCAATTTCTGTTAGAAGATTACGCTTCAGTTTCATTGACACTCGTTTCTGAATTTTCAATAATCAAGTTTTTTCATTACAAATAAGCTTGCCAAATAGATGGCCACATTCTTTACATGATTTACATAAATCACAATTTTGATATGGCCATATTAGACGTATCCTACAAAATCAATACAACGACAAAAGAAATTGAGATATATAAGAAGCAACTACAAAGGATTCACCATACAAAGTGAGCACTTGTCTACTTTTTCTAGAAGGTGGTCAAGAAAAGTGTAACTCAACTGAAGATGAAAGCATAATAGCATTTACACCTGTTCAGGCAATAAATTTTGTTCTCATAAAATTACTTTAAGGAATCACATCCTTTTTTCTCTCTTAAAATTTTATTGTAATAAGTAAATTCAATTTAATAGGAGAAAAGTACCAAGAACAAAAGTAATAATAGTTGATTGGAGGCTATGATGTGCTTGTCTCTAGGTAAAAATTAGGGGATTTGGAAAATGAACATGCACTTAGTGTAATAGCACGCGAAGAAATGTTTTTCTCCATGTTCAAAAGCAGGGGAGGGGAAAGCCAGGACTAAACCCCCTGACTGCTTAGTGATTACACAACAAGGCTGATATCCAACAACTAGACTATTGACCTAGGCAGATATCAGAAAATTTCAATAAAGTAGAGTTTGTGGATTGAAATGTGCTCACTATCACTGGTAAAGTGTAATGGAACATACATACATACATACATACATACATACATATATATACATATATGAAGCTGTATATTTAACCATCAAGCATATATAGCACTATTTTTACTTTTCTTTTTTGTGTCCAAGTAATAAGTAAACTCAAGTAAAATTTCAAAGCTGCAATTTCCAGTATCACATTTTCATTTTTTTTTCAAGAAAAGATGCATAAAATGATCAGCCAATTCATGATACAATTTAATTCAAAAGTTCAAAAACCCACCACACCATGCACACTTCATGTGCTTATCAGCTAAACTGTGGTTCAAAACTAAGCTCGGCAAGAAAGAAATCAATCCAGATGCTAACAACAACCAGTCATATAAAAGGAATTAATCAAAATGATGGTATAATATACGAAGAAAGCAGACATGTGCAACAAGATCACATTGTCATATCATCCTGTGGATAGCCCAAGCCCACAGACCATACTTCATTACACTTCAAAATCCATATTTGAAGCGTGCAGAAACCCAAACACATCCATTAAATTCTTGCATAATATAGTATATGTTTCAATAGAAATCTTACCATCAAACTTGTCATTCGGTGCAACCGCCATAGGCGAGCCTTCAAGCTGCCAACACTCGACAAATCACACATCAAAATTACGCCACTAAAATACCAAAATAAGAAAATAATCGTAAGTAAATATTACCATCAAATATAAATGGAAAAAAAAAAAAAAAAACTTAAACTGAAGCAAGCTAAATCCAATTGATTGAATGTTCTGTTTCCACTCTCCCAATAAAAAATAAAAAGAGAGAGGTAGTTCATTTTCTGAATAACCAAACACAATGTAACTGAACAATGAAAAGATAGAAAATTAAAATAAAATTAAAAAAAAACAAAGAAAAGAAAAAGGAACTTCAAGCGAGTATTACCTTACATGATAAGAGCTTAATGCAGCAGCCGTTAGGCTGCTCTTCAACTCTAACAAGCAAAATAGGGCAAACTTCAAAAGCAAAGAACTTGAACCTATACACATAACATCTAAACGTGTTGTCGTCTATTCTTTCTATCCTCTCCGCATCCAAAACCGAGTATCGACTCACCGGCAAGCGCATATAGTCAGCTGCAAAACACCCAAATACAAAAACAATCTTACCAAATTCTCAATTAAAAACAAATGTTTAACTACACAAACATTACTTTTGTCGTTGCCGCCCGAGTTGCCGGACCGAAACAGACTCTTTGCGCCGAGCAATGAATTGCGCTTTCTGTGTAGAAGTGGCAGAAATACGAAGCGAAGGCCTCGGAGCTCCATTTAAAGTAGAGAAGATAAGAGAAATTATAGGGATTTTCAATTTAATTGGAACGGGACTTAGGCGTAAAGTTGAGGCTCTTGCAGAAGTAGAACAGTTAAGTGCCATTTTTACTGTTGGATTTTGGTGTATCTAACCACTCAAAAGCCTAACAGAGCAATAAAGAGGTGAAGGATAAGACCGCTAGCGGCTTTTACTGCTATCAGCGTGTATCGAAAGGCGCATCTTAGAAAGTAGCGCCATATTTGTGGCCCCACATTTCTCATTTTATCTTCTTTTACAAACATAGTCTCCGTCCCCTTCTTCTCCCTCTCTGAAAATGGCTTTTTAACAATTCACAGAAATTTTATTTAATACAAAATTAACCGTCAAATTAAGAGATAAAATCGGAAACCGCATACCATTGACTAAAAAAAAAATTCTACTACTATAATAAAATCCCATTCATGATCAGAAAATCTAAAACTCTCTACATCAAAAATGCCAAAAACAAAAACGCTAACCCTAATTCTAAGAGCTAGTGAATTTAGTAACAGCCTTGGTTCCTTCAGAAACAGCATGCTTGGCGAGTTCTCCAGGAAGAACAAGTCTAACAGCAGTCTGGATCTCGCGAGAAGTAATGGTCGGCTTCTTGTTGTACCTTGCAAGTCTTGATGCTTCTTGAGCCAGCTTCTCAAAAATGTCATTGATAAAGCTGTTCATAATCCCCATAGCTTTGCTTGAAATCCCTATATCAGGGTGAACTTGCTTCAAAACCTTGAAAATGTATATCTTGTACGTTTCTACGCTCTTCTTTGCCTTCTTCTTCTTCTTATCACCGCCTGCGCCACCTTTTGGCAGTTTCTTTTCTGCTCTTGGCTTCTTCTCCGCTGGAGCTTTCTCTGCTGGTTTCTTCTCCGCTGGCTTCTTCTCGGCCTTAGGTGCCATTTCGTATTCTACAATTTTCAAAATACGAGATAGTGGTGTAGTATATTTGAATTTTTTCAGGCTAGATGGTATGTTGCGGTTTGGGGGATTTGTTTATATCGACAACGAGGGTGAGAAGTAATTGGTTGGCTTTGGTGAGGTGCGGATTGATGACGTGGATGGTTGGATTTTCGGAGGTTAAAATGAATGGTGAGAGATGGCTATTCTGAAGTCGAAATATTTACTTGCGCGTTTTGGATTTGGAAATTTTTAATTTTTTTGAATGTCCCGCGAGTTTAGAACCAATTTTTTCCATAAATTCTTGCTTTTTTTTATTTTTTATTTACAGGTGCATCAATATTCTAATGATTATACTTACTGGTTAATATACAAATTTGATTAATAAAGTACACCATAAATACGATAATATATTTCATATTTTGAAATACAAAAAAATTACCTGTAAATTTACTCTTACTTGAATGGAAAAATGTATTTATACATTTATACTCTTACCCCTTTTCATATTTTGAAATATAAAAATTTTACCGATAAATTTACTTTAATTGAATGGGAAACCCAATTTATTCTAAATTATTTTTGCATATATTTATCTGCTAATAAAATATTTTAATTATTTTAACAATTATTATATTTATATAAACAAAATATTTTCATAAAAATATTTTTTTGTCAATAAATTAACTAAATATATTTAGAAATATCAGCATATAAAAGCGTTTCCAATACATTTGGTGATTAGAAATCCAAAGCAATAGGGTTTAATCCAATATTTGACATAAACCAATAAGCTCTAGAGTGTTCACATTTAAAGAAAATATGAACTCTAGTTTCTTCTTTCATATTGCACAAAGAATACAAATTATTTTGGCTCAGCTTCCTTTTAAACATTTTAGACATGGAAGGTAAAACTTTTGAACAAGCTCTCCATAAGAAATGGGGAGGAATTTTACTTTTTCATGCTAAATACCAGCAGTTCAATATGTTAGGATTATTATAGGGACTCAATTCACTATTACAAATGTTAATAGACAAATTTAACATACAATTTGCCAAATTCGTCAAAGTTTCAGATTATCCTATATGATTCCTTACTAAACCTATTTTAATAGGTAAAGTTTTATCTCCCAAATCTCATAATGTCAGTATTTTCAAATCCATCTTTGATGAAGTATGGAAATTACCAAAGAGATTTTAGGTAGCAAAAAAAGGTTTGAATCGTTTTGTATTTTAATTTGCAAATGAAGAAGATATATTGTGGGTTCTAGATGAAAGTTTGTGGAATGTTCTGAATGCATTATTAATTTTACAAAAAAGTGATATTGGTTGCACGATAAAGAAGTTTGAGTTTATTAAATCACCCTTTCAAATACATGATATACCTCCTAATTCAATGATGGAAGAAAATGTGAAAAACATTGGTGATTTTATTTGGGGGGTTGATTAAAGTTTATTCAAATACCCAGAAAAGAGTAAGTTGGAACAAATTTTTTTAGAATTAAAGTTTGGGTCGTTATTGATAAACCTCTCGTAACTAGTTTTCATCACAAAGGAGTTGAATGCCCTTCTAAGAGAGTCTAAGTGAGGCATGAGAGATCGAATGATTTTTTATTTTGTATATGGTTGGATTGATCACATATGTAAGTTGTATCTTGAGAAGCCTAAAAATGATGATTATGGATCCTCATCTCTACGGTTGAGGTCAGGTTTGAGAACATATTCATAAGGTAGTCCCAACCATAAATTCTTCGATTATTAAAACAAATCTTGATTATTCTAATCCTAAAGAGTCTAAAGTGGAGAAAAAACCTTTTTGTTTGGAAAAACTCCAAAGGGAAAGAGAAAACGGGTATTGACAATAGTCATCATGAGGAGGGGAAGTGTTTGAATCCATATAAATCTCAACTACAAAATAGTCCCTTTAAAAGTTGGCACTTAATATTAGTACTGGAGGCGGAAATATGGATTAACATAGCCAAAACATCAAGTGGGATCTTACAACTATAGTGCTTGGTGAGACTGATGAAGAATTAATTAAAGTGAGTTTTGGCCCAATGAAGCAACAGGAGAAAAGAGATGTGACAAGTGATTATATACCCTCTTATACATCATTAATTCCCAGCTATCACTTTGACAGGAATTTAGTCCGCTCCACTGAAGTCCAATAATATTTAGCAGAATAAAACCTATAGGTGATGGGGAAATTAATAATCTAGTATTAGGATAGGGAAAGAAGGTCTGATGTTTATGGGCTAGAAAACAAATGATAACACCAGCATCTGATATCACCACTTATAGAAGCAGAGGCTGGGAATAATACTTTAGAATATAATGAACTCTTGTTTGACCTAGATCAATCAGGGTTTGCAATCGGGATTTTTGAGAATACTTCATCTAAGAGTTTGAAGAAATGGAAACAAGAAAGAGGAAATATTTAGTTCCTTACCTGAAGCTGACTTTGAAAGAGTTAGCAGTCCACCCAAGACCATCAAGTCACCATGAATCTTCTATGTTGAAACTCTCAGGATTTTTGGCAGTCCTTGACAAGGAGGGGGCTTAAAGGAGAATATTCTTAAATGCTGCCTAGAAGTGATCTTTCTTACATAGACAAAACAAACTAGAAGTTTATGGAAAAATAAAGAAGAAACTTTCAAATTGATTTTACAAAATATATTAATCCTAATGGTAGGGCAAGGGGACTAGTAATTTGGTGGAAGTGTAATTCAGATGATTCAAAAGGATTCCAATAATTTTCATATGGTCGATTATGATCCATAAGGGAATTATTAGATTGTGATTTTCATCTGTGGTTGTCCTTATACAAAGGGAGAAAAGGTTTAGGGTTTAAGAGGCAAAAGATATGAATAATTTATTAGATAGGCCTAGGAATTCACTTTCAATGCCAGCAACTAAGGAATAATTACTTCAAATCTCAAAACTACAGCCAATTTTCTTAAGAAGTTGTGTAGAGAGAAGAATCTGAATGTCAAAGTTCGAACAAAAAAAATTAAGTTTCCTTTGCATGCATAACACTCTAATCGCATACTAATTATTTAATAAATAAATTTATTTTGCATTGATTAATAAATTTATATAATGACATTTTTTCTAATAAATATAGGTATTGATAATAAGTAGCTTCAAAAGATTAATACAACATCTATAAGAGAAAGAGAACTATAGAACCATTATCCTGGATACATATTCTAATAGCTTCATAATTAATTAAAGGTGGGCATTATTTGGTTAACCGACCGAACTGAGATTTTCGATCTGATTAATCGACCATGTAAAAATTGGTTGATTCGATTAAGTGGATTAAAGTTTTTTGGTTAACGGATAACTGTTTTTAGCCGGTCGGTTAATGATTAACTAAAAAATTAAAATGCGTCATTTTTTATCCTTTGGTAATCAATAGCATTTTTTAAATTTGCCTAGACTAAGCTCTACATCTTGACAACAGACAACAGTTGAGCCTTCTATTCTCTCCTCTGCTCAACTCTCACAGGTCACAACTCACCTCGTTGCCAGTAGCCTCATTGCTAATCGATAAGGTATTTGCTTTTGGGTTTTAAATTAATTGCTTTTGTTTTTGGGATGACTATATTTACTAATCTGTTTTTTTTGTTTATCTTGAATTTCTATTAAGTGCAAATTTATTATTAGAATGTTTCTCTTTTTGTTGTTTCCATGGTCTTTCATCTTTGTCTTGGTTTATGCTTTATGCTTTGGATTTTAGGCAAGATGGTCGAAATTAACTACTGAATTCATGGTTTTCATAGATCTTGTTAGTTGGCTGTGAATGGTGATGATTGTTAGCTAATTTTAAACAATGAATGGTGCTACAGTGCTAAAGAAACAAAGATGATGATCTTGTATTTGCAAATTGACTTGCATTTGCTTTTGTGTTTTAAATTAATTGCCAATTTCCTTCTAATTTACAATCTGAGGTTTATCTGATAATTAGTTTGTTAATTTTTCAAATATTAATTGGTTTAGTGAGCCTTAGGATAGGTGTTAAGAAAGGCTAATAGTTTTTATTCACTTCTTATTTTTAGTGCTTCTAGTTCACTTGTTTGTCATTGCAAAATTCCATTATGAAATAATAAAGAATTGGGAAGGGACAATCAAAGTCAAACCTTCAAGTTATACAGGAATAAATAATTGGGCAAAAGCCAAAGTTATATAACATTTTGAATATCAGCCAAGTTATATAATATTTAGAATATTAGCCAGCAGATAATATGGCTTTGAATAAAATCAAAAGCCATAAGAAGCAATATTAAATAGAAAAAGATTTTTATTAAAAAAATTAGCATATGCATACTAAATACAAGGCAAGACACAAGCTATTTTCCAACATATATATGTAATTTATACAACAGAAGCAATTGAATATCTCTTCATCTTCCCATTTGCCATCACTTTACAATATTATATTATACGTTTATAAAATAATAGAATAAAATTTTTATAGCGTATATAGTATTATTTTGACTTTCATATTGGCAAAAATTAAGATAAGGACGAATGATGAGGAAATTTTAGAATTAGTAGACATTGGTTTCAAGGACATAGAGATTATGCTTTAATTCTTATTTCAAACTACTTGTTGGTTAGAAAAATCTTTAGAATCAGTTTATCTTTTTCCCATTACAATTTACAACGTTACATTATATATTCACTAATTAATTCAAAGCTTTATTTTCTAAATTTTGCAATTTATTGAGTTGATAATCAATTAATAACCACTATTTAATCAAGCTCTTTTTTTGCAGTATTGTAATGCAAATAGCGAGTCAGCATGACAAGAAAATTGATTGTGGTCCTCAATCACGTATGGGGACACACGCGGCTACCCCTATCCTATGAGTGTTCATAAAATCCGTTAACCAAACAACTGGGTTGGGTTAGGTTAAATGATACTTGCGCCGAACCTCAAGCCTAATTTTAATTTTTTTTCAAATTTTAGGTTGGGCTTCGGGTCTGAAAAAATTTTCAAGCCAACCTGGTGATAGTGGATAAATTTAGTTTATATTTTGCAAAGATATTTAAATTTTTGCTGGGTATTTATATTGATCTTGGCAAGTTTTTGCATAGGATATAACTTAAAGAGGAAACAAGAAGAAAATGAAGAAAGTTACACGAAACTGCTGAAAAAGAGCTGAAAAAGCCTTGGGTGTAACTTTTGGACAAAGCTTGTACCCAAGGGTATCTGATACTTGAAGATTTTATGAGTCAACTACGAATTCTAATCTGTTTTGGACTTTTGAGATACGATTTTTAAGCAGAATTCCAGAGATATTATGACTTATTTATTTTCTGATTCAGTCGATATTAATGAGTAATTTTATTATGTGTTAAATTCTATTTTATTTGTAATTTCTTTTATTTTTTATTTTTCTAATTAGGGTAGGAAATCAATGATATATTTAAGCTAACCTTTTGACAGCCTTAAGAGCATATATCTTATCTCTTCTTTTCCTCTCTGTTATTTTTCACGAATTTGACAGCCACCATTCAATTTATTTTTAGTTTTCTTTTCTAAAGAGCATGTGTAACTAAATTCTATTCAGTTAAAGGGGGTAATCAAGGTTATCAATCTACCAAAGATTTGTGAGATCTAATCAATTATTTACATATTTTTTTAATTTTAGTATTTGTATATTTTTTGTGGCTTATTACTATTATTATTTTGCTACTTAAACAATAAGAGCCCATTGTTTAATTGGTAGAATAATATATCGCCATTCAAAACTAAAAATTTGTAATTATTTTTTAGTTTTTGATACTTGTGGCAATTAGGCGTAGTTCTAAAAAGATGCATAATCTAATTTAAATAAATTCTGCGATAGAATTTGTTGATTAGAATTAGGTTTTTCTAAATCTTAAAGTTGTTAGTGAGTTAAATCTTAGAAGGACATTCCTAATAGGGTTATTCATTAACAATGGCTAGTGATAGAGCGTCTCTTAACTAATTTTACAATCTAAGGAAGAATTGGCTAATGCGAGCTTCTCGGTTAGCTAAAACTAGTTTACTGAAAAATTAAAGAAAATTATTTTTGCATCAATGATCAAATCTAAGAATTGAAACTAAGATTATTTCCTTTAATTGAAATCATTAACATTGTTATTTTTCTAAATTTAATTTACTGCTATTTATTTATTTAGTTTTAAAATTTAGATCTCAATTTATTTTTAATTTTCAATTATAAACTGCCCCCCATTTATTTTAGTTAAGTTTTACTTTAGGTTTTTAAAGAAAGTTAATTTAAGTAATTAATTCCCTAAGGATTCGACACTCTATTCACCGCTATTATAAATTTTAATTTTTCCAAAGAATAAGATTTTTATTTTTGGTAGATTCAACACTCATCACCTAGCTCGACCTGAAATATATAATATATATAATAATATAAATAGAATATATATATATATAAAGTTGTTGCACACAAAAGCTTATATATATATATATATATAAAAAGTTGTTGCAATTGTACATATATAAAAAAAACAAAAAGCTACTGCAACTGTTTATATATATTATAGTTAAAAGTGCAGCAACTTTTAATTTTATATTTAAAAATATTATTGTAAAATGAAAAATAATATAAAATTGGCCCGTTAGACCCTGCTGGCCTGACCAGCCCTAGCCAACCCAGTCTCTTTCTTACTAGGGTTGGGCTATGGGCCTAATTTTGAGGCCCAAGCTATTTTTGGGCTGAGCTATAGGCTAAGGGTAAACTCGGTTCAGTCCGATCCGAGAACACTCCTTTCCTACCCCGTCTAAAAAGAAGAAAACAAGGAATACATCATAAATTTGGCAACATTTCGGTGAAAAGTTTGAGGATGATAATGGTCAAACTAAAGTGCAATGTAAGTGTTGAGATAAGCAGTTTTTTTGTGATACGAAAAAGAATAGGAGTAGTGCAACAAAATATCAGATGAAAAAATAATCCAATGAATGGAAGGAATGCAAGCAAATGAAATTAAATGTTTGATCAAGGGGTATTTGAAATTCATGCTTAACTAACTGAAAATTTGATCAACTTGCTTGTAGAAAGGCATTAGCTATGTTGGTAATTGAATGTGAATTGGCTTTGAAATTCATTGAGTATCCTGGGTTTAAAAAATTTTTCCATCAACTTTGTCCTGAATTCATTATTCCCTCTAGAAGAACTATGACTAGAGATATGTTTGAATTATTTGCCGATGAGGAAAAATAATTATAGAAGGTATTACAAAATGATTGTTCTAGAGTGTGTTTCGCTACTAATACTTGGACTTCAATGCAAAGAATGAATTATATACGTCTCACTATATATTTTCTAAATAAGAATTGGAACTTGTAAAAAAAGGTAATGAATTTTTGTCCAATTACAAGTCATAAGGGTGATGATTTAAGTCAAAGTATAGAGAAATGTTTGCTTAATTGGGAAATTGACAGACTTACGATCATGAGAGTTGATAGTGTTTCCTCTAATAATGTTGTAATACCAAGTTTGAAAAAGAAAATATCTAAATGGGATCCAACTATATTAGAGGGTAGATGTTTACATATGAGATGTGTAGCTCATATTGTGAACTTGATAGGTGTAAATGGGTTAACAAATATTTCTGAGTCTATTGATAAGATGAGATGTGTTGTTAAATATATCAGAGCATCACCAGCTAGACTAGCCAAATTTAAGAAGTGTGTTGCGACGAAAGAGATTCAATACAAGGCATATTGGCCTTAGATGTCCCCATCAAATGGAATTCCACATATCTCATGCCAAATAGGTCTAAAAATTTTGAGAAAGTATTTGAGAGGTAAGATAAGCAAGATAGATCATTTAAGTATGATCTAATGAGATATGACAAAATTGATGGTAAATATGTGAAGATAAATGTTAGGCCTAACTCAGATGATTGGGCATATGTTAGGCGATTTTGCAAGTTTTTAGAAAAATTTTACAAAATGACTTTAAGTGTATCAGGCTCCAAATATTCTATTTGTAACTTTTTTTTTCATGATATATCAGAGATCCATGTTTTGTTAAAAGAACTAGAAAACAATAACAATGATCTAGAGTTGTCCACCATGACTATTAAGATAAGAAATAAATATAACAAATACTGGGGCAATCCAGATAAAAATAATATGTTAATTTACATTGCTGTTGTTCTTAATTCTCGATACAAATTTGATTACATGGAGTATGCTCTAAAGGAGTTGTATGGTGAACAAATGAGTATCAATTTTTTTAAGAAGGTAAAGCAAACCACTTTTAAGCTCTTTAATGAGTATAAAATAAGACAAGTGGTTATCAAAGGCACCGCACTTTTAGTGTTGGTGTTGTAAGTGGGAGTCAAAAGCAAGCTCTCATTATCAAGATAGGGATAAACCAATGTTATTTAATGGGTATAAAAACCAAGAGGCAAATGGAGATCATAAGACTGAATTGGATAGGTATTTAACTGAAGATTGTGATGATATTCCTAGCTTGGAGGTCTTGGATCGGTGGAAAGGTTTTTTCCCCTTAGGTTTCTAATTTTATCATTAATGGTATGTGATATATTAGTTGTCCCTATTTTTATTGTGGCTTCAGAGTTTGCTTTCAGCACATGTGCCCAGGTGCTCGATCCATATAGAATTATTTTAAGTCATAAATTAGTGAAGTTGCTTATATATTGTGGCAATTAGAGGTGGCAGCGAGTCGGATAATTTTGGGTGCCCAACTTGCTCTAATCCGATTATAGAGGGTACAGGTAGTGGATAAATTGGTTTAGGATGGGTTTGGGTATTGAAATAAATATCCATCACGGGTTCGGGTATGGTTCAAGTTTATAGCATAGGGTACCCGCTACCCGAATCTATATATAAATGGATTCGGGTAGCGGGTACTCATGGATACCCTACCTGTTTAACCCATTTATATATAATTAAGGTGTATATTAGTTATTATTTGAGAGGTTCACCGTTTATATATAATTAATGTGTATATTAGTTATTGTTTGAAAGGTTTGAACCTATGACCTCTTGGAAAAAATATAATACACTTTACTACCAAACCACCCTAACATGTTTGTTTCTTTTTTTAACTAAAAAAAGTAAATAAACCATATTAGTAAACATATATAATTTATGTGAGTCAATATTATCTATAATTATCATTAATATATATATAGTTAAAATTATATAATAATATAAAAAATTAAATTGTATATATAATATAACTGAGACAATATATATCATATGCAATGCATATAATTATATATATTGCATGTTATAAAATAGTTAATGTTATAAAGATGATTGTAATTAATATAACATCATCATTCATCAATATAAGATATATATATATATATATATATCAAGTATTTTCATTATGTAGTATAATATATTTTCTATACTATATTATTTCCACTAAAATATGTAATGGTAAAAATAATAGTATATCTATATAGTAAAAATAGTTGACATATATTTTTATATACTGCATATTATATGCACCATTTGTAAATTATATATTACATACATTTACTATATGTTATATGTAATATATGTATATGTTGTATACTAGAAATTTTTTTTGAAATAAGTTTATTTAAAAATCAAATTGACAAACATATTAAGAAGTAATCTCTCTATTCTAATTATATAATATATAATACTATAATATATATATACTACTTAACATATACTATATTATTTTATAATTAATAATATATATGATAAAAACAAAGTATATCTATGTAGCAAAAATAGTTGATATATGTAATATATATTATATATTATTATATTTATATACTATATATTATATGCAATATATTTATATGCTATAATATATATGTATTATATGTATATGTTATATATTATATGTAGTATATGTATACCTTATATACTAAACCATTACACACACATATATATACTTTATCAATTATTTTCATTATATACTATAATATATATATAGTATGACATCATTAATATGCACTATATACTACATGTACTATGTATATATATACACTATATATATATATATATATATATTTACACACTATATTATTCATAGTGTATATATATAATAGTATGACATAAATATATATATAGACTACATATACTACATATACTACATATATATATATATGTACAATACATATATATATTGACACACTATATTATTCATGGTATATATATACACACACACAATAAACACTATAAATATTAAAATTTATTTTAATTATTTTATATATTAAATACTATTTAAGCTAAAATTATGTAGTTTTAACTTTTAAGACAAAACTACATGTTCTACTTTATAATATATGATATACTTAACATTTTAATTCTTTTATATATTAAACACCAATTAACTTCTATAAAAAAACACCAATTAAACTTAAAACTACATAGTTTAGATATAAAACTACATAGTTTTACCTTAATATAAAAGATCATTCTATACATCTTATCCTAAAATCTCTTTTCATAAAACTCTCTGCACTTCACAAAGTTAATGCCATCTCTCCCAAATTCAAAGAAACCCACATCTTCCTCTGACAAATCACAATAGTGCTCGCCGTCTCTCATCACAGGCCGTCGGCTCTCACACAGTCATCAGCTTCGGTCTATTTTGTTTATAAGATAGTAAGTATATTTGATTTTGTATTTATTTCATTTGCAATTATTATGAAAATTTGGGTTTAGATTTGTCTTGTTATATTTATGATTTTAGCTGAGATTTTCAGTTTTCTTTATAATAACCTTGAATTTCATAGATGTTGTGCTATCATATATATAGCAATAGTAAAGATAAAATGCTAAAAAGAACTAAGAAAGGAAAAAATAAACTAATATAGAAGCACTACCAGTATTGGATGTTTGATGCGACTACTGATATTTGCTAAAGGTTACAGCAAATTGGTTGTCTATCAAATTGATCTTTTAATATAAAGGATGAACCAGTTACTATTTTGAATATGATCTGAATTTTTTTTTTCTATTCTAGGTGTATTCCTCTTCAATCTTTTATTTTTTAAAACGCATAGGTTTTAACCATATTAGAAATACTCTGCATAAAAGCTTTGGGTTTTGTCTAGTAGATATAACAAATGATTTGAATAGAAATTTGAATGGTTCATATTTTCCATCTAGTTTTTTTTTATTATAATTAGAA
Organism: Garcia nutans; assembly: GCA_947685225.1. Taxonomy (NCBI): domain Eukaryota; kingdom Viridiplantae; phylum Streptophyta; class Magnoliopsida; order Malpighiales; family Euphorbiaceae; genus Garcia; species Garcia nutans. Next base: position 14,712,015 of record CANTUV010000041.1, read on the forward strand.
ATTATTCATTATTAAGAAAGCCAAAAATATATATATGTGATGTTAATAAGTCAAACTATGGCCCATTTCTTAAACAACATAAAACGTGGAACATGGAAAGTGGAAACAACATCATATTTTTCTTAAATTCCAAATTACTCATGATTTGAGCATACTATTAAATATTAATATATTAAATTTATTAGTAACTTGTGTTTTTATATAAGATTTTAATTTATTATAACTTATAATTTATGTTAAATTTTTTTTAGTATACCATGTCAACTTTTGAAAGTATTGAAGATGTAGAAAGTTGCAAAAATAATAGTATTGTGTCTCCATAGATTGAAAATAATATTTTAGAAATACATAGTACACCTATTATTATGCCTATACAAAAACCAACCCCTGAACCCACTAATAATAATCCTCCAACATCATTGAGTAGTAGAAAAAGAAAGTTAATATCTTCTGTTTGGGAACACTTTGAGAAAGTTCATCGTGATGGTGAAGATTGAGCAATTTGTAACTATTGCAAATCAAACCTCAAAGCAAATAGTAAAAATGGTACAAAGTCTTTGCATAATTATATAGATAAATGTTGACGAAAAAAAAAAATCAAAGTATAGCCTAATGTTTAGAGAGACAAAAACAAATTGTTGTAGAAAAAGGGAATGATGGGAAGGTTCAATTTGGAAATTTTACATTTTACCAAGAAAAATCAAGAAAAGAGTTAGCATGTGCAATAATTTAAATGAATATCCTTTATCAATTGTTGAGCATGTTAGGTTTCGAACCTTTGATGGTAATCTTCAACCCATGTTTAAGATAGTTTCTCGAAATACTATTAAGAAGGATATCTTGAATATTTATGATATTGAATTTGGAAAGTTATATAAAGTATTAGATAAACTGAAGAGTCATATTGCCATCATAGCTGACATGTGGACATCCAATCAAAAGAAAAGTTACATGTCTATTACCGCACATTTTATTGACGAGTCTTGGGTATTACAAAATCGTATTTCGAGGTAAATTAAAATTTATTTTTGCATTATATGATGCACATTAAGTAATATTAGTTTCAATTTATTTTTATATTAATTTTATATTTTTTATAATTTTATAGGTTTGTTTATGTGCCAACTCCTCACACCAAAGAAGAGCTTGCAAAGAATTTGATGGAGGCTTTTACTAAGTGGAATATTGAGAAAAAGATTTCTACAATAACAGTAGATAATTGCTCTTCTAATGATGGTATGATTCCTATACTTGTAGACAAGTTGTATGGTGGTCTTTTGTATTATGAAAATATCTAGCATATGAGATGTTGTGTGCATATTTTAAATCTTGTGGTAAAAGATGGGTTATCAAATTTTGATAATGTATTTACAAAAATTAGAGATAGTGTAGCTTTTTGGGCAGCTACTCCTCAAAGATAAAAAAATTTGAGGAAATGGCAAAACAATTAAAAATTTCTTGTGGAAAAAAGTTGAGCTTAGATTGTAAAACTCATTGGAACTCCACTTATTTGATGTTGCAGATATCAATTTCATATAAAGAAGTTTTTCTTAGGTTGAAAATTAGGGAAAAATATTATACAAATGTGCCTGTTGAGAATGATTGGATGATGGCGACAAAAATTGCTGAAAAGCTAGAAATATTTTATTTCACTACCGAATTATTTTCTGGAAAAAGGTATCCACCTGCAAATTATTTTTTTATTTCTATTTGTCAACTGAGAAACTCTTTGGTAGAATGGATAGGTTTTAGTGATGAAGTTATATGTTCAATGTCCAAGAAAATGTTCAAAAAATTTGAGAAATATTGGAGTGTTGTTCATGTTGTTTTGGTTGCGGCTGTGGTGTTGGATCCTAGGTATAAAATGAAAGTAGTTAAATATTATTTTCCTATGATCTATGGTGATAATGCAAAAGCTGAAATTGAAGAAGTTAATCAAACTTGTTACAAATTACTTGATGAGTATCAATCTAAGGCTTCTAAGCAAAAAAAAAAAAAACCACAGTTCTTATAGTTTTCCTTTGTCAATTTCTTTATTTGCTAGTCAGAATTCTCAAAAAAATGACATGAATGATTTGGTAGCATTTCTAAATTCTTCCTCTAGTAGTACTTATGTAAAATCTGAGTTAGATCATTATTTGGAGGAGCCTGTTTTGCCTTGGAGCCTAGAGTTTGATATTCTTGGTTGGTGGAAGACTAATGGATTAAAATATTCAACTCTACAAATGATTGCTAGAGATTTTTTAGTAGTGTTTGTGTATACAGTCGTATCTGAGTATGCTTTTAGTACCAGTGGAAGGGTTGTTAGTCTCCATAAATCAAACTTCATGAAAATATTTTGGAGGCATTGATGTGCTCTCAAAGTTGATTGTGAGCAAATATTGAAAGTGATGTGATAATTTTTATTTTAAATAGTAAAATTTATTAAATGATTTTATTGCTATTTGCTAAAATTTTAATTTTCTTTTTAAGATTCTTGTTCAAGTTTAAACTCAAATTGTTTATGTGTGGTTGAAGATGATGTTGATTGTTGATAGGCTTCAACTTTTCAATGAATATTCTTGTTTGTACCTTGTAAGTATACATGTCTATTAATTTTTTTAATTATTGATAACATATTTTATGCATTAATGTCATTAATGATTTTATTTTATTTTTCTAAAGGTTGATAAAATATTGAAGATGAAGAAGATAATTTCATAGACTTGGAAGCTTAATATTATGCCCATTGGATGATGAAAATTTTAATTGTGTATTTTTTTTATATTTATAGTACTTTATTGAATTTTTAATTATAATGTTGTGTTTTTAATTATAATGTTGTATTATATTTAATTATAAAATTGTTTAGTGTAAAATTAATTTAGTAAAATTGTGTTAGCATTAAATTTTAATTTATAATTATTTAAGTGAAAATATTATAATTATGTAATTTATAGTCTATTGTATTTTGCATAAGTTATCTTTATAGGATATTTAAAAGGGTATCGAACAGTAACGGATAGTAATGAATGGGTTTGAGATGAATACGAATAATAGATATGTATTTACAAATGGATTCAGGACATGTATGAGTATTCCAGGTCTAAACGGGTAGGATATTTGGGATACTATACCCGTAGTCAACCCTAGTGGATATTGGCTCCAGATTTCGTAAGAATTGATGACAATGGAGGAAATACCTAATAACATTGAAATTCTTAAAGATGATAATATTTATTTTTTTTTATATTATAGTTGTCATTCCGTGTTTAATTTGATTAATTTGCTTCTTTATTTATTTTTTTTCATCTCAACTCCTTAATTCTTTTTGCATTTTTTTAGCAATGGCTATAGTTACATCTAAACATGAATTAACAAATATCGTTATACAATCAACTACTGTGGATATGGATGAAGGCTAATAATGATGTTTGTAGTTGTTTTAAAAAAAGTTTGTAGTGATTTTTAATATTTATATTATTGTTACATTTTATGATTGTTGTGTATTGTGATATGTAGGATTATATTGAATGGTTGTTTTGTTTTGTTGGTTTATAATTTCACAGTTGTTTTGTATTGTGATTTGGACACAAGATTGATGCTTCTTGTGAATTGGTCTTTTTTTATATTCATTTGCAATATAAAAAAGAAAAACTTTATAATGAATTTGGTTTTTTGATTCGCAGGATATTGAAAGAAAAAGATTGTTCTTGTTGGATCTTTTTGCTGCACTTTCTCTTCTTGATTGTTTTTTATTTTTTAGTTTTATATAGATTTATATTTTGTTTTATGGAACACTATTAAAATTTAATGTGAATTCCATTAAACAATTATATGATTAGTATAATTTCTTTAAAAATAAATTTTTTTATCTATATTTATATTTTAAATGTTTTAAAAGAAGTAGTAATTACATCTAATAATACATATTTTTAAATTTAAATTTAGTTATAATTTTTAATATAAATATCGTGATAAAAATTCATAATTGTATTATTAAATTATGCATTGCTGTGGGAAAATTATAAAATAAAATAAAATATTATTTTATTTAGTCTCTTGGTCTCATCTAATAATTATTTTATTATTTTAACAATTGACTTTTTTTAATTTTACATATATATAATATACTTGAAAGTATAAAAAATATCGAAGCTAATTCGTATAATAATCGTATGAGAAAATTATAATATTTCAATCATTTAAATTCACTTACACTCCAACTAATTAAATTTGATATCAATCACTATTTTTAGTAAAATTATAATATTTCATGTAATATTTACTATAATTATAATACTAATCATAGAAGTGAATTTTAATAGAAAATTCACTCAAACTAATCATACTAAACAATTATATTTTGGAAATTGGCAGGTAGAGTTTATTTTAATTACACTATTTTTTTTCAGTGGCTTGCAAAAATATAATTAGGAAGAGACAAAAAAGTGATTAAGCACATTTTAAAAATAGTATAAAAGTGATTTCAATCATCATATGTATAAAAAAATTGAGTAAATGGATAATTAACATAATTGACTGAGCCGATTCGATTAATTAATTGAACCGATCAAATATTAATTTTGGTTGATTGGATAAGAAATTTTATTTTTTAAAAGTGTCAGTTAATTTGAAGTTTAGTTGGTTAATTAATCGACCGACTGAATACCTACTTCTATAATTAATTATGAGAAATGCTAAATTTATTTACTAATTATGGTATCTATAAAGCTTTGGCCTTTTGTAAAAAATCCATTAAAAAATACTTAGGAATGGAAAATAAAATGTGGCTAAAGCTCACAAGATAAAAGAAATTAAAGCTCACTATTTTTTACAAGAGAATTCTTCAGAATGTATGCTTGAATATCTTAGAATTTTAAAGAGAAATTCTATAATCTTCTTTCAAGATTTTCAACTTTTTAAGAGTACCAGAAAAAATTCTCCAAAAGTTTGAAACTCTCATCTTTTACATCCTTGTACTTTTATATTGAAAATTTGTTTTTTTAATCTCATCTTGTACTTTTATCTTATCTTGTGAATGTTCCTATGTATTTTTTTTTTTGTCTTGCATGGAGCACATGTGAATGTGAAAGTTTAGTGTTTCTTCATGGATATGTGTCCTCCATCACAATTTTTCAAATCCTTTTTCAACTTTAAAGTTTAAACTTGTCTTTATGAAATTAAACACAACATCCTGTTTAGTAGAGTCATCCTTTACTGATTACTCTCAAATGTTCCTAATAATGCAATGTGATTTTGATTTTCATTAAGTAAGATCTACAATAAACAATATTTGATGCAATGTTTTTCAAAATTAAGAAGGATAATATAAGCTGTTAGGGATAATATAAGCTGTTATTCTTTCCTTTTTTTTTTGTAGATTCAAATTTTACATTTATATGATCTTATCAAATTTTATATCTAATTACTTTCTTGAATTTCTTGTACTCAATTATTTTATAAAATGGTGTTATCATTAGGTGGTCATGAACCTTGTCATGATCTCAATCATAATTCAACCATCGAGGAATATTAATTTCAGTCATTTTAAAAAGTGATTGTTAGATATAATTATTTCAACCATATAAAATTACATTACAATTATTTAATTTATATAATATACTTATTTATAATGAAAAAAGTTATATTTCACTGCAAAAGTCAATTTTTTTTATGGAATTTATTATGCATTTCAAGTAGCACCAATAATCACTATATATTTTTATTATTATTGTCATTGTTGTTTAATAATTAGTATTATTTATTTGTTTAGTTTGTTATATTAAGAAATTGGTTAATTAGTAATGTTAAAAAAATGCTCCAGAATCAAGTCTTCGATTTTGAATTCAATCATCGTAAAAAATTATTATTGTCTCATCCTTTCAGGACCTGATTATAGTTTAAGTGATCATGATGGATCCATGATTACCTATAAATGTTATATGGATTAATAATGTTTATACAGAGTAGAGAGGGAGAGAAATTTTGAACTCTTAATCTAAATGAATATACAGCTAATTTTTTAATATTTAATAGATAATTAAATTTATGTAAAATCCTTAAATTATGATATATATTATTATCATGTTTAAATGTCCATTTAATTTCATCTCGATCCAATGCAGTGTATGAAAAATAAAAGTTAGAATGTTTTTTGAAAATTTTTTAATTAAAAGCTAATTTTTAAATATATAAAATGTTAAAATTCAAATAATTATAAAAATATTTTAATAATTATAAGATATAAATTTCTATTTGTGAAATAAATTTTTGAATCAATATAAATTAACTAAAAATTATTAAAATAATAATTTAAATATTAAATTGATAATAGTATATCACATCAAAGAATTAATATATATATATATATATATAATGTGAGCCACCTATTAAGATAACTTTGTCCAACTAAAAATTAAAGGGAACAAGTTATACATCAAAACAAAAATTTATTTTTAATAATTAAGTAAATATGATTTTTATTAATTAAGACAAGCATAATAATAAATAATAAAAATAAATTAAATGACAATTAAATTAGAATAAAATGTTTTAGAATAACCTGAAAATATGTGGATTGAATGATACTAACTTTTGAGTTATTTTTAGAGATGAAACAGTCCATTTGCAACGAATAATGATCAATTATGTCCTTCTTGTAAAATACTTCATTCGTTGGAACTCCTGTGTATAACTAAGAGTTTTCTAAACCAATTATTCTCGATGTTCATATTTTTTTTTTCTTTTTCTATATTTTTGAACTGATTGTTTTTAACATGAACTAAAAGTCATATATATATAAAAATAGAAATTATTAATGAGGAAAAATAGTTACAAACTTACTATCTCTATTATGAATAGACCCTTGATTGCATGTCGAGGGGATTAAAATTATATACCAATGATATAAAAATTTCTAATGATTTTCATAATAAAAAAATTTTCAATTTCATTAAGAATTTCGACTTACCAGATGGAATGTATTATAATTTTTACAAAATAAATTCTTAATCATTTTTTTTGTTAATCATTTAGTTGCAAAAATAAAATAAAATTCAAGTTTATATCACAATTAATTTCATCTTGTTCCCAGTCAAATATTTTTGTCAATCTTAAAAAATCATCATAATTGATTAAAAAAGCTTATACTTAAATAATTAATTACAATCACTATATCTATAATGAAAAATAATTGGATTAAAAAATTAACCAAAAGCTTAACATTAAAAATTTAAAGTTTCAAGTGAGAATTTTAATAATCTAATGAATTTTTATTTTAGAATACTGATTTATTTTAATAATCTAATGAATTTTTATTTTAGAATACTGATTTACCTTTACTGTAACTCAATTCTGCAAATAAAATTAAGATTTTTAAATAAAAAATAAAAATAAATCAAAATAATTTATTTACTGATTATAGTCACTTTAATTAATTACTCTTGGTGCCTATAAATCTTATTTTCTTTAAAAATCGTCTTCAATGAAAAGCAAAAAAAAATATCAAGGAAATGGAAATAAATGAGATAATAGAAAAAATGAGAAGAAAAATTAAAAAAAATAATTAGGGAGGGCCAAAATCTATAAATTTTAAATATATATATATATATATATACACACCCCCTAATATCTATGGTTTAGGAAACAAATCTTTTATTAGTTAAAATAAAATCTTTTACAAGTGAAAAATAGATAAATTTTTAACATTTCCCACATAATTAAAAAATTTAACAATTTTTAATTATATAATACTGTACAATGGGTGTTAAGTACATTTATAATTTAAAACTACACTTAGTTTTAATAAATATATTTTAAAACATATAGTAATATAAATAGTTTAAACAAGGCTCTTTTGACCAGAATAAATTTACTATACGCAGTATAAAAATCATAGAGGTTTGTCAGTTTTGCGCTACTCCATCATGCACATGTATCAATTTCATGAGTGTTCTTTTAAAACAACGTAAATTTTCAAATTAGCGGCTCCACCACTGAAAAATATTAAATCTTAACTTAAATATATTTATTTAGTCTAAAATTAAATATATATTAATTTAAAACTAAATTTTTATTTATAAAAATAATTTATAAAATAAATTTACTATTTTTTTACTATACTATCTATTATTATAAATTAGAAACGGAATAATTTCATTAAGTCATCAAATATGATCGGGACTTAGGATTATATTGTATAATATAGGTGATTTTTTTTTAATTTTTTTAATTTTCTTTACTTCTTTTTGTCAACTTTAACTTTTCTTTACTTCAGGTATGGTATTAATTTCAGTATAACTACAATTTATATTTTTTTTCTATTTTTTTATATTATAAACTAAAAATTCAGTTTGGTTGAACGACCGTTTAGATTATTCAGTAAGTTCGATTAGAGAATGTAGTGTGAAAATTTTTTCTATCAATTAACAGTTAACTGAATTCGGTTAATTGGTTAATCATTAACCGAATGGACATTTTTATTTTTTTATTAATTTATTATAGTTAGAATTTTAGTAATTTAGACTCGTAATTTAAAAATATTTATAATTAATTTATAAATATAAAATATAAAATAGATGAGTGCCCCTTAGCCTTGAGCTTCTGGCTTCACAACTACATCCAATTAATATTATCTTATATAAAATGATCATGCAATTTCTATGACCAATTGAGTTAATTAATTCATACTAGAAAATATTTTATGCCTGCATATGACTAATAATACTAGAAAATACTTTTTATATGCATATGACCAATAGTACTAGCAAATGCTTTATGCATGCATATGACAAATAGCACTAGAAAATGGTTTATGTACGCATATGACCATTGATATATAAAAGTTATAAAACCATTGATATATATATATATACACACACACACACATATACACAAATAGAAGAGGCTTTTGACTATTTTATGCAATCAAGCCTTGAAATATTTGATATAACCATTGATAAATTTGTCTTGCAATCATGACAATCGATCAGGGACGGACATAGGGGGATCGTTGGGGGGCAAACGACCCCCCCTCATCGGCGGCCAGAAACACAAATAGGAGGGTGTTCTGGCCGCCGGTAATGGCAGTATGGAGGGCTCTGCAATGAGCCCCCCTGCTTGTTGCAGAGCCCGCGAGCGTGAGGGGTCGAAGATGACCCCGCACGCCTTTTTTTTTTTTTATAAACATGCTCCTGGCTGAAACGACGTCATTTCAACCAGGAGTTATATTTTTTATAATCAGTTATAAGTGAAACGACACCGTTTTACTTATAACAATTTAAAAAAAAAAGATAGAAAGAGGAGTCGCTCAAGCGGCTCTTCTTTCTCTGCCAGCGAGAGATATATAGACCTGAGAGAGGGAGGGAGAGGACGAGCGAGGCAAGCAGGGAGAAGACGAATGGGTGGGCGGCTGTGCTCGCCGGAGGCACACGACACCGGAGAACTGACATCACCGGCCGACCTACTTCAACAGATATTTATTTTTATTTATTTTTATTGATTTATGTGTTGTTTTGCTTGACATTAGGTTTTGGTAAAAATTAAGAATTTTTTTTTATAAATGATAAATGTAGTTTGTTTGAAGTTGAAATAAGTATTTTGATTTATTTCAAATGATTTTTGAAATTTTAATTTTTATTATAAAATTTGATTTATTTTGAGATTAACTAAGTATAATAATTTATTTAAAATAGTTTGTATTGTGATTGATTGAATAATGAATTGATTTAGTGTTTTAGATTTTAGGTTAAATTAATTATAATTATAAATTAATATGTTGAATATAAAAAAATAATATAAAGTGTGCTTAGTAAACTATAAATTTATAAATTAACTACTTATAAATTTATAAATTAACTACTTAATAAACTAAATTTATTATAAATTAAACCAATTTATAAATTGAACATAAAAAAATTAGTTTATAAATTAACTATAAATTATAAATTACTATTTAATAAATTAAACAATTTATAAATTGAACATAAACAAATTAGTTTATAAATTAGCTATAAATTTATAAATTAACTACTTAATAAATTAAACCAATTATAAATTGAACATAAACAAATTAGTTTATATTGCGAGTATAAAATAATTAATAGTTAAATATAAATTTTATATAAACTAAGTATAAATTTAATATAAAGTACTTATAAAATGAAAAATATGAACTAAACTCTAATTTTAATCAAAAGTAAACTAATTATATTTAGAATAAAAATTGAAACAAATATGGATAAATTTGTGATAAAGACTAAGAGATTGCGGAATGAAAGCGGTGAATCATCAAATATTCTGACTCCGACACTAATCCAGACATTTAGTAGTCATGTAAGTGTTAGAAAAACTAGTGATACAATAGGGCATCTAGAGTGTAGTTTTGGTGATATTGTGGGTGATCCAACATTGCGTAAACCAATTGACGAATTTGATGTTAGAATTAGGAATGATGTTAGAAGACAATATGTGGCTAAAGGATCTTGCCAACCATATGGCCATAATTTTCCTCAAACAAATTTTGAAAAAAATTATGAGAAGTTTTAGAGATGTTTGGTTCTCCAAATTTAAGTGATTGGAATATAGTGTTTCCAAAGATGCAATATTTTATTTATGGTGTTATCTTTTTAGTTTGAATAGAGGATCTAAATGGGGGGATAATGTCTTCACAGAAGTTGGATTTCAGAATTGAGAAAAAGCCATAGAGAAGTTTAATGAACATGTTAGCGGTCCAAGTAGTCCACACAATAATGATAGAATGTTATATGTTAGTTTCAAAAATTAAAGACAAAGTGTATCTCATATCCTATCTTCTCACAGCCAAGAGCGAGAGGCTTATTACCGGACACGTTTGACAGCTATTGTTGACTGTATTTATTTTCTATTAGCAAATGAATTGGCTTTTCGAGAAAATGATGAGTCAGAATACTCACTTAGTCGGGGTAATTTTCTTGAACTTCTTAATTGGTACAGTCAACACAGTATTAAAGTTGGGAATGTAGTTAATTCAAATACTCTTAAAAATAATCAACTCACTTCTCCACGTATCCAAAAGCAAATAGTTAGTGTTTGTGCTTTAGAGACGATGCTAGCTATTATTAATGATATTGGAGATGATTTTTACTCTCTATTAATTGATGAGGCTCGAGATAATTCTATAAAAGAGCAAATGGTTGTAGTATTGAGATATGTTAACAAGTTGAGATAAGTGATTGAGCGATTAATTAGAGCGGTACATGTGAGTGACACATCTGCTTTATCTTTGAAAAGTACACTTGATGATTTCTTAGCCAATTATGGGTTGTCTCTAAGTAGAGTTAGAGGTCAAGGTTATGATAGAGCTTCTAATATGCGAGGTGAATTCAATGGGTTAAAGACCCTCATTTGAAATGAAAATTTCTTGGCAAGGTATATTTATTATTTTGCTCATCAACTCCAATTAGTGCTTGTTACAACAGTGATGCGTGCCGTATGCTATATGCAATTACCGCAAGTGCACGGGTCGCTCAAGTAATATAATAGTGAGTGAATGTCGTTCCTCTAGGGACAAGGCCAAGTACTAGTGCAAATCTTAATTGTTGTTTAGTGAATTAATAGTTGTGTGATGTGTTGTAACTAAAATCAACTAATTAATGAATGAAAGGAAATTTAATGCTGTGCACAAAAAGATTTATAATGATAAAACTATCCAGATATTGAATCCCCCTAGCCTCAATGATATTTATAAACAATCCATTCAGCTAAATCATTTAATCAAATTGAATTGGCATTCCTCTAACTTAGATTAAAGCCTCTCTCGAGCGGATTAATCCCTAATCACTAAGTAGAGTGTTGGAATCTCTTCTCAAAACACAATTAAACAGATCATGCATTAATGACAAGGAACTATAAACCAAAGGATCTTGTAGGTCTATCTCTAGTACCCCAATCAATCCTCAATCCTTATGAGCATTCAATCCACATCAAGCTTTCTCAAGTCAATAATATGAAAACAATAACCAATCAACAAGCATGTTATTATCAATTGGAAATAACAACAAGTATCATAAGAATAAAACAACTCAATTAATTGATTCAACTGAATACATTTGTTCAATTCATACAAATTGGCTAGGGTTCATCAATATCTAGATAGAGAAAGATTTAGTTCATATTAACAGCTAGAAAAACAGAGTAAGATAAATGAGTAAGAGAAACCAAACAATTCATGGCAGTGAATCTGTATTTCTTCACTTGAGCTCTTGATTCTTGGTTTAGGGCTTGAGTATGGTGTTGATCTTCCTTCAATCTCAGCTCAAGACCCTTCTCCTTGCTCCAGCAGATGGCTCTCCCTTCTCTTCTTTCTTCTCTGTTTCCAGAAATGCTCCAGCAAAAACTGTTGTTCTTCTCACTCTCTTCTCTTTTTAATCCCTTCCAAATCTCCAGCCCATACCTCCAGCTCACTCATCCCCTTCATTGTCTACCACTTTCCCTTGGTTCATCACCCTTTTCCCTGATTTAGGCAAGCTTTTCTTTTCTTGTTCTTTCTTTTTGACAAAGGCCAGCTGTTGTCCCCCACTTATTCCCCAATCAGTGCAAAGAATCTTACTTTTCGACAGGTGACACGACCACTGACACGCCCGTGTTACTGGGCGTGTCATAGCTACTGTAAGTCTGAATAAAAGGCACGTTCCTTGGCACGCCCGTGGTACTGGACGTGTGATAGCTACTGTGAGTCTGGATGAATTACACGCTCATTGACACGCCCGTGGTCCTGGGCGTGTCGCAGCTACTGTGACTTTGGGTAAATGGCACGATCATGAGCACGCCCGTGGTCCTGGGCGTGTTGAAGCTACTGTGACTCTGGACAAATGGCACGTTTGGTGACACGCCTATGAACTGGGCGTGTCATATCCACTGAATGCAGTAACAGGGGCACGTCTAACGACACGCCCGTGTTCATGGGCGTGTCTATTGGCTGATTTTGCTCTTTTCTTCTACTTTCATCCGTAATTGCTCTGAAATGACCAAAAGCCTCAATTTATCGAGAATTCCTGAAATTATCCTTAAATTGCACTTTGAACAAACAAATTAAACTCAATTTGATAATAATCATATTAAGAAATGGGAATAAAATATCATTAATTGTATACTTATCAAATTCCCCTACACTTGAGTTTTTGCTTGTCCTCAAGCAAACTAAATTACTGTAATAAGCATAAAATGACAGACTCCCTCTATATTCAAAAAGAAAAATAATGTTTTGACAATGCTCGAATCGGATAACCTCACTTTCTCAATCAAAATAATTCACAATCATAACAGCTGAATCAAGAAGTTTCAAAATAAAAATTTCACATTACCTAAAACCTAAAAATCCAGAGTTAAAAGATTGAGCATAAAATTCCAGCAAATTCAAATGCCATGAACAAAGTGCAAAAAACGTGAGTTTTCTCTTAAGCATTCTAACCCTCGAAATTTTTTTTTTTAATTTACGATTTAAGGAGCCCGACTTGTTTGAACTGATACTAGCCTTTTGACGCGAAGGTAAACATTTGTGATGCCGACCCCCGGTTACTCAGCCAGAATCACCGTTCAAATGGCTACTAGCACTATTCATGATTCTAACTTATTTGTAGTCAAAATCAGCGGAACAGGAAAAAATTTTCAAAGCTCCTTAGAATTATTTATTTTAGTTATTTTTATTCAAGGGTTATAAACTTAAGGGTCGTACCAAGTCCGACTCAAGAATCTACGGAATTGTATTATGCTCAAAAATGTAACTAAGGTTTTAAACTCTAGTAATGTTCCAATTTCCATCGATCCACAACTTAACTCTAGCCATTACAATCGATCCTCAACAATTGATCGAAATCACTAAGTTAACCTCAACAAGAAATTGTCATTTATGAAATTTCAAATTAGTTTAACATGTAAAGGGAAATCACATCTAATTATACTTATCATAACAATTTAGCTTACTTAGCAGGCATTTATTGAGACAAATGAATAAAAAAAATGAAGTAGAAATTTATTTAATAAAGTATACCTCTCCCTTACTTAAGATGCACATTGTCCTCAATGTGTGCGCAAAACATGAAACAATGAAGAGAGATAATTACTGCCCTTTTTCAAGTCCATGAGTGGGTGAAAATGAGTACGGTGCCAAGAGTGCGGTGAAGGAGGTATTGCAGCAAAATAGTATTCTACAATGCACTTAAAACAAGGTTAATATATAGAAATAAATAAAGAAACGAAACAATGCTAAAGAAAATAATAATACTAATCCAAAAGCACGTAAAAGAAGAAAAACTAAAAAGCGTATTAAATAAATAAAGAAATAAAGAACGACATCAAAATAACATAAAAATGAGGCTAATCACTACTGGTCTCATCATCATCGGAGACATCAACTGGTGGAGAGGGTTCCGGTGCAGGAGCAGGTGCAGGAGCAGGTGTCGGTGCACGGGCAGGTGGCTGATAGGGTGGAGGTGGTGGCTGCGAAGGGTGGAATCCCTGATACCGCCAGAACTCCAACATGGATTGCTCTAGCCACTGTCGCCTCAAGATCTCGTGATCTAACTGGGCTTGGAAGTCTTCCTGCTGGATTAGGATCATATTTTGGTTTAGAGCGATATTGTTTATCATACCTTCCATCCGACACATCTGGCGCTCAAATTCGGTGGGTTTCCTGTCATCATCCCACTCCTCATTAATTGACTGCCGCCAATCTCGGAATGCAGGAGGCTGGACAAAGGAAGGCCCGGCAGAAGAAGAAGGTGCAGCAGCATCAGATGGTCCAGCAGCAGATGGTCCAGCAGCAGAAGGTCCAGCAGCAGAATCTGACGGTGGAGGTGGTATATCGGCAGTAGGAGCACAAGGAGCCGGCTCTGGTAAATCTGAATCCATAGGAGCAGCCCGCAACCCAGCTACCCGTTCCCTGTTCAACCTCTTCAGTGTGTCCATACCCAATATCTTGGGCATACCGTCCACCGTCATCGGGAGGCAACCATCTAACACACCCAGCCGTTGAGCGAGTCTCGTGACATACATGCCACCATGTAAAGCACCTGAAGCTCCCTTCCGAGACTGCTCATGGAAGAAATGGGTGATGGCATAGGCAACATTGCACCGGGTCTTATTTTGCATGCAGTGCAGAAAGAACAGATCCCTCAAGGTCACCACCCCTGTACTGCTCAGTCTGGCTGTAAGTGTGTGAACCAACAAATTATGCACCACCCGGCAGGGGAAAGAAATGAAGTTGGATGCTTTGGAGACCTTCGGCTGATATCTATCGGCAGTGGGGGCAAAGTCATGCCAAACCCGAGGTGGAACAACATCATACTCAGCAAAATCCACCTCGGAACTGAGATAATCGGTGGTCTGGACTTCCTCTTCAGTATACAACCCGAGATGTACCCCAAGGTCGTTGATGCTCATGTGGAACCTCTGCCCTCCCAGTCGGAATTTAATTGTAGGCTCAATGATGGAGATTTTGGTCTTCTGGTACTGGAAGGTGCAGTAAAACTCAAGTGTAAGCTCTCGGTATGAAGGCTCGTGGATAGAGAATAGCTGACCCCACCCCGGTTGATCAATCATCTCTTTCACTTCTGCAGCAATATTAACCATTTCCATAGCCTCCCAGTCTAAATACCGAGGTGCCGACCATTCTTTGTTGCCAAACAACTCGAACCGTCGTCGTTCCTCGCCGTTTGAGAATTTGAGGCACTTATGTCCCGCCATGAATTTAGAAGTTGGGCGGGTAGCAGGCTGGCTGGAACTGCCCTCCCCTCAGGCCCGTTTGGCTGGAAGCTGGGACGATGATTGCTTGCGAGGGCTCATTTTCGATAAATCTGAAATCGCAAATCCGATGGAAAAACGAGAGGTCACACGCAAATAATGCAAGCCCGGGGGTAGAATTCGTTCGAAAATCTAATGGGTGTGTGATTTAGCCGGTGAAAACGCAAAAAATTTGAGAGAAAACGAGAGAAAATGAGAGAAGATTTGAGTTTTTTTTCGGAAAAATGGGCGTGGGGCTATATATAGAAAACGTCAACACGCCCAAAGACACGGGCGTGTTCATGGGCATGTGCTCAATTTATTCACCAAAAATCGAATTCTCTCTGCAACTTCAAATTAGCTAAAACAACAACCACCCATTCAATAAAAGAAAGTTAAAACAAAATGACAAACAAATCAAAAACGTAAAAACGGTGGGTTGCCTCCCACCCAGCACTTCTTTAACGTCATATTAGTTGGACGGTTGGACGAATGTCCCTAATCTTGGAGGTGCAAAACCTCCTTGAAGGCATGTATTTCCCCTCCAAAATAAGGTTTGAGCCTGTGCCCATTGACTTTGAAAACTCCTTTTTCCGGGTGGCTTATTTCAACCACTCCGTAAGGGAAAACTTCCTTGACAGTAAAAGGACCGGACCAACGAGATTTCAACTTACCTGGAAAGAGTCGGAGCCTTGAATTATATAGCAATACCTGATCTCCTGCTTGAAACTCTTTCTGCTTCTTGATGTGAGCATCATGCCATCTCTTGGTACGTTCCTTGTACATCTTTGCATTGTCATAAGCTTGCAACCTCCACTCGTCTAGTTCATTTACCTGTAATTTTAGCCTTTCACCTGCACAAGCTAGATCAAGGTTAATCTGTTTTATTGCCCAATATGCATGATGTTCTATCTCAACAGGTAAATGGCAAGCTTTTCCATATACCAATCTAAATGGTGTAGTGCCTAAGGGAGTTTTAAAAGCAGTTCTAAAAGCCCATAGGGCATTGTCCAATTGCTTGGACCAATCCTTTCGGGATCGCTCAACAGATTTTTCCAGAATTCGTTTGATCTCCCTATTTGTGTTCTCGACTTGGCCACTGGTTTGGGGGTGATAAGGAGTAGCAAACCTGTGTGTAACTCCTAATCTATTTAAAACCTTTTCAAGCTGAGTGTTACAAAAATGAGTACCCCTATCACTGATAATTGCTTTTGGCGTGCCAAACCGAGAAAATAATTTCTTC
This sequence comes from Garcia nutans, assembly GCA_947685225.1. Lineage (NCBI taxonomy): Eukaryota > Viridiplantae > Streptophyta > Magnoliopsida > Malpighiales > Euphorbiaceae > Garcia > Garcia nutans. Next base: position 14,728,996 of record CANTUV010000041.1, read on the forward strand.
AAAAATTGCACTACAACCCTAGCATCATTGGTTGTCAAGGCTTGGGCTTCAGGCCATTTAGACACATAATCAATAGCTACCAAAATATATTTGTTGTCAAAAGAGTTGGAAAATGGTCCCATAATGTCAATTCCCCAAACATCAAAAATTTCACAAACTAGGATCCCATTTTGGGGCATCTCATCACGAGATGAAATGTTTCCAGCCCTTTGGCATTGATCACAGTGAACTACAAATTCGTAGCTATCTTTAAACAAAGTGGGCCAATAGAATCCTGATTCTAACACCTTTTGAGCAGTTCTATTTGCCCCCATATGACCACCAGCTGGTCCGGCATGGCATTTACTAAGTATGTTCATTGATTCGGGCCATGCCACACATTTTCGGATCATGTGATCCTTACACAACTTAAACAAAAAGGGATCCTCCCAAAAATAATACTTTAGATCATAAAAGAATTTCTTCTTTGCTTGATAAGTTAGGTTCTTAGGGAGTTCCCTAACAGCTAAGTAATTTGCAAAGTCTGCAAACCATGGTGTTTCAAAATTTAAACCACTTACCTCACTTACCATAGCGTATAGCTGTTCATCGGGGAAGTGATCATCAATGTCCCCTTCTTCAAGTCTCTCTAGGGTTGGATTCTCCAGGCGAGATAGATGATCTGCTGCAAGATTTTCGGCTCCCTTCTTATCTTGAATTGTTAAGTCGAATTCCTGCAACAACAAAACCCATCGGATTAGTCTAGGTTTAGCATCAACTTTCGCGAATAAGTACCTTAAAGCTGAATGGTCTGTATACACAATCACCCTTGACAAGATTAGATATGATCTAAACTTGTCAAAGGCAAAAACCACAGCTAGCAGCTCTTTCTCTGTAGTTGTGTAATTGGCTTGAGCTGCATTCAAGGTTTTGCTCGCATAGTAGATTGGCTGGAAGTATTTCTCTTTGCGTTGGCCCAAGACTGCTCCTACTGCAAAGTCACTTGCATCACACATCAGTTCAAAGGGTAGATTCCAATTAGGAGCTACCATGATTGGAGCATGGGTCAATTTCTCCTTCAGGGTCGTGAATGCTCTCAGACATTCCTCATCAAAAACAAAATTGACATCCTTCTCAAGGAGTCTTGTCAATGGACGGGCTATCTTAGAGAAATCTCGAATGAACCTTCGATAAAAACCTGCATGCCCTAGGAAACTTCTGATGGCTTTCACAGATGTGGGTGGTGGTAGCTTCTCAATAATGTCTATCTTTGCCCGATCCACCTCAATGCCCTTGCTCGAAATCTTGTGTCCCAACACGATTCCTTCTTGAACCATGAAATGACAATTTTCCCAATTCAGCACCAAATTTATTTCCTCACATCTCATCAAAACCCTCTCAAGGTTTTCCAAACACTTTTCAAATGAGCTGCCATAGACTGAGAAATCATCCATAAACACCTCCATAATGTCTTCTATGAGTTCATCAAAGATTGTTATCATGCATCTTTGGAAAGTGGCAGGGGCGTTACACAACCCAAATGGCATTCTTCGATATGCAAATGTCCCATATGGGCAGGTGAATGTAGTCTTCTCTTGATCTTCCGGTGCGATGGGAATTTGGAAATAGCCTGAAAGGCCATCCAAAAAGCAGTAGTATTCATGGCCGGATAACCTCTCCAACATCTGATCAATGAAGGGTAAAGGAAAGTGATCCTTTCTAGTTGCATCATTTAATTTTCTATAGTCAATGCAAACCCTCCAACCAGTAACTGTTCTTGTTGGAATCAGCTCATCATTTTCATTAGGGATCACTGTCATCCCTCCTTTCTTCGGTACTACTTGAACTGGGCTCACCCAAGAACTATCCGAGATCGGATATATAATCCCTGCATCAAGTAGTTTTATCACTTCAGCCTTAACAACATCCTTCATCTTTGGGTTCAGTCTCCTCTGTGGTTGCACTACTGGCTTGAATTCATCCTCCATCAGTATCTTGTGAGTGCAATAGGATGGACTAATCCCCTTGATATCTGCTATCTTCCAAGCTATCACTTGCTTGTGTTTCTGCAACAACTGGATGAGTTTTTCTTTTTGCTTAGAAGATAGGTGGGAACTCAGAATGATGGGCAATCTCTTTTTCTCTGCCAAAAATCCATACTCAAGGTGGTCCGGAAGAGGTTTCAGTTCCAAGTTGGGTGGATCAATCACCGATGGTTTTGGCTTTTCTTCCTTTGGCATTTCAATGGTCTCATATGCCCTGCATTTGAATGATTTGCTTGCTTCAAGAAAAGCAAGCTGCTCCATTGCTTCTTGACCCTCGATATTTTCCTGAAATAAACACAACTCAAGGGGATCCTTGGAAACAATGTTAGTTAAACAATTTACGGTCTCATGCTCAACAACATCATTGCATGATTCCGCCTCATCAAGTGAAAGCGAATGTTTCATGGCATCATGTATCCTAAAAATTACTTTCTCCTCACCCACTCTCAAAGTCAATGTGCCGTCATGAACATCAATAAGGGCACGGGCTGTATTCAAAAATGGTCTACCAAGAATAAGCGAAACATCCACATCCTCATCAATATCAATGACAACAAAATCATTGGGGAAAATGAAATCCCCGACTTTTACCAACACATCTTCTATTATGCCACGAGGGTAGACTACCGATTTATCGGCAAGTTGGATGGTCATGAGTGTTGGTTTAGGTTGACCAATGCCTAGCTCTTGAAACATTTTATAGGGCATAACACTTATGCTAGCCCCCAAATCAGCTAAAGCACTTTTAACCTCAAGATTACCTATAAAACATGGAATGGTAAAACTACCTGGATCTTTTAATTTCTTAGATAATCTTCTTTGCAAAATTGTTGAACTTTTTTCAGACAAATGCACTAAAGATACTTCCTCAAGTTTCCTTTTGTTAGAAAGGATATCTTTCAAAAATTTAGCATACTTAGGCATTTGTGACAGAGCTTCAGCAAATGGAATGTTAATATGCAATTGTTTAAAGAGTTCAAGGAACTTACCGAACTGAGCATCAATCTTGTCCTTATTCAACCTTGCCGGATAGGGTACTCTAGGTCGGTATTCCTTCAAATTGGGGCTGCTTGCTTGTGGCTGCTTCACTCTTTCACTTTCAAGTGCAGCTTTCTCTCCCGAAGTGGTAGGAGGATCTTCTTCTTTTTCTCTTTCTTGCTCTTCAGCCCTCTTATTTTCCACATCTCTATTGATTTCTTTTCCACCCCTTAGTGTAATTGCCTTAAGTTGTTCCTTAGGGTTGGCCTCAGTGTTGCTAGGTAAACTTCCTTGTGGTCTTTCACTGAGCAATTTGGCAATTTGCCCTACTTGATTCTCCAAATTGTGAATGGAGGCTTGTTGATTTCTAAGGGTGGTTTCAGTTGATTGAAACCTTGTTTCAGAAGCTGCTACAAATTTCTCCATCATGTCCTCCAAACTACTCTTTCTTGGAGGAGCAGCTTGTTGATGTTGGGGTTGCTGGAATCCAGGGGGAGGTCTTGGATTATTTTGATTGGTCCATGAGAAATTTGGATGATTCCTCCACCCCGGATTGTATGTGTTGCTGTATGGATTATTTTGTTGTTGCCTTGGCATATTCCCAACATAATCTACCTGCTCTTGCTTGGCAAACATGTTACCACTTTGGCACTCTTGACTTTGGTGTCCACCTCCACACCATTCACAAGACATTACCTGCATAACTTTTCCAGATGAAGAAGAAGCCAAAGAATCAAACTTCTTATTCAATGCTTCTAATTGAGGTGTCAATGCCACCACCGGATCTAATTGGTGCGATCCCATGGCCTTCAGCTTCCCTTGCTCTCTTGGTGCTTGCCTTTGATAATTGGTGATGGCCATATCTTCAATTAAGTCCCTTGCCTGTTCAGGTGTCTTATTGTTGATGGTACCACCAGCTGCTGCATTAATGGATTGTTTACTTACATAATTCAATCCATTGTAAAATGTTTGAATTTGGAGCCAAAGTGGAAGTCCATGATGCGGACACCTTCTCAGCAAATCTTTGAATCTCTCCCAGGCATCATAGAGAGTCTCACCATCTTGTTGCAAAAAGGATGAGATGTCATTCCTCAACTTGGCAGTTTTTGATGGTGGGAAATATTTTTCTAAGAACTTCTCTGCCAATTGGGCCCAAGTGGTAAAAGTTCCTGGAGGGAAGGATTTCAACCACTTCTTTGGTCTATCTCTGAGAGAAAATGGGAACAATCTCATCCTAATTGCATCTTCTGAGACATTGTTATCTTAAATGTATCACAAATCTCCAGAAAATTCTCAAGATGTGCATTAGGATCTTCATCAGGGAACCCATCGAATTGACAAGTTTGCTGCACCATTTGAATCACATTCGCCTTAATCTCGAAGTTGTTTGCAGCAACTGTCGGCCTCCGGATACTCGATTCAGCCCCATTCAAATTAGGCTTAGCAAATTCCTGCATCGTTCTTGGTCCAGCTCCTTCCATCACTTCGAATACTTCTTCTTGTTCAATTTCCAGATTGATTCTTGAACTTACGTCTTCCAGATCTGCTTCCTCTTCTTCCTTTTGCTTTCTCCTCAAGGTTCTTTCTAGTTCTGGGTCTAACTCCAGTAGTTGGGATGAGCTAGATCTGGTCATAAACAATAAGAAATACCTACAATGATAGTAAACCAGCAAGAACTAAAATTAAAGACGATTAAAAAGAAAACTAAATCAACAATCTTAATTATATTACTAATATTGAAACCGTTGTTCCCGGCAGCGGCGCCAAAAACTTGATGCGTGCCGTATGCTATATGCAATTACCGCAAGTGCACGGGTCGCTCAAGTAATATAATAGTGAGTGAATGTCGTTCCTCTAGGGACAAGGCCAAGTACTAGTGCAAATCTTAATTGTTGTTTAGTGAATTAATAGTTGTGTGATGTGTTGTAACTAAAATCAACTAATTAATGAATGAAAGGAAATTTAATGCTGTGCACAAAAAGATTTATAATGATAAAACTATCCAGATATTGAATCCCCCTAGCCTCAATGATATTTATAAACAATCCATTCAGCTAAATCATTTAATCAAATTGAATTGGCATTCCTCTAACTTAGATTAAAGCCTCTCTCGAGCGGATTAATCCCTAATCACTAAGTAGAGTGCTGGAATCTCTTCTCAAAACACAATTAAATAGATCATGCATTAATGACAAGGAACTATAAACCAAAGGATCTTGTAGGTCTATCTCTAGTACCCCAATCAATCCTCAATCCTTATGAGCATTCAATCCACATCAAGCTTTCTCAAGTCAATAATATGAAAACAATAACCAATCAACAAGCATGCTATTATCAATTGGAAATAACAACAAGTATCATAAGAATAAAACAACTCAATTAATTGATTCAACTGAATACATTTGTTCAATTCATACAAATTGGCTAGGGTTCATCAATATCTAGATAGAGAAAGATTTAGTTCATATTAACAGCTAGAAAAACAGAGTAAGATAAATGAGTAAGAGAAACCAAACAATTCATGGCAGTGAATCTGTATTTCTTCACTTAAGCTCTTGATTCTTGGTTTAGGGCTTGAGTATGGTGTTGATCTTCCTTCAATCTCAGCTCAAGACCCTTCTCCTTGCTCCAGCAGATGGCTCTCCCTTCTCTTCTTTCTTCTCTGTTTCCAAAAATGCTCCAGCAAAAACTGTTGTTCTTCTCCCTCTCTTCTCTTTTTAATCCCTTCCAAATCTCCAGCCCATACCTCCAGCTCACTCATCCCCTTCATTGTCTACCACTTTCCCTTGGTTCATCACCCTTTTCCCTGATTTAGGCAAGTTTTTCTTTTCTTGTTCTTTCTTTTTGACAAAGGCCAGCTGTTGTCCCCCACTTATTCCCCAATCAGTGCAAAGAATCTTACTTTTCGACAGGTGACACGACCACTGACACGCCCGTGTTACTGGGCGTGTCATAGGCACTTGTGATCTTGAACCAAAGGCACGTCCACTGACACGCCCGTGTTACTGGGCGTGTCATAGCTACTGTAAGTCTGAATAAAAGGCACATTCCTTGGCACGCCCGTGGTACTGGACGTGTGATAGCTACTGTGAGTCTGGATGAATTACACGCTCATTGACACGCCCGTGGTCCTGGGCGTGTCGCAGCTACTGTGACTTTGGGTAAATGGCACGATCATGAGCACGCCCGTGGTCCTGGGCGTGTTGAAGCTACTGTGACTCTGGACAAATGGCACGTTTGGTGACACGCCTATGAACTGGGCGTGTCATATCCACTGAATGCAGTAACAGGGGCACGTCTAACGACACGCCCGTGTTCGTGGGCGTGTCTATTGGCTGATTTTGCTCTTTTCTTCTATTTTCATCCGTAATTGCTCCGAAATGACCAAAAGCCTCAATTTATCGAGAATTCCTGAAATTATCCTTAAATTGCACTTTGAACAAACAAATTAAACTCAATTTGATAATAATCATATTAAGAAATGGGAATAAAATATCATTAATTGTATACTTATCAAACAGCAGGGAGCAATAGATTTGTGAGTAATTTTTTTAATTATGTTATAATGATTGTGAATATTGTTGGAGCTGCATGTAAAAGGAGGGATGCTCTTCGTCAAAAACAGCATGATGAAGTAGTTTAATACCTGGAGAGAAGAGATATTCAAAGTGGAAGAGGCTTGCATCAAGAAATAAATTTAACTCAACTAGAAGACACGCGCTGGGGTTCCCATTATAAAATAATTATGCATCTTCTCTCTATGTATTTACCAATGAAAGAGGTTTTTGTGAATATTTATGAGAATGGTGCTGAACAAAGAAATCGAGGCACAGTTGCGGGCTTGATTGATAAAATCAGAAGTTATGAATTTATTTTCATTATTTTCTTAATGAGAAAACTTTTAGGTATGACAAATGATCTATCTCAAGTTTTCAAAGGAATGATCAAAATATTGATAATGCGATTCATTTGATTGCAACTGTGAAACAAGAATTGTAAAGCTTCAGGGAGAATGGATGGGATGGATTATTGGAAGCTGTTAATCACAGTGCCTAATATGGAAGATAATGTAGTTTATCTGTGTTACAAGCGTGCTGATGTTCCTACCACTTATTATCACCACTTTCAAGTGGAAATATTTTGTCAGGTACTCTTTTATCTTCGTATGATCATATTTATTTATTTATTATTCTACAACCTAATTTTCATTCATTCATTTCTAGTTTATTGATTTCATTGCTCAAGAAATGAAAAATCGCTTTACAGAATCAAGTATTGAATTGCTTTTATGCATTGTTTGTCTTTCTCCTAAAAACTCATTCTCCAATTTCAATCTATCCAAATTACTTCATCTTGCTGAACTATATCCATATGATTTTTTTTTATCACCGATAAGATAATACTTGAAGATCAATTTAATACCTACATTATTGATGTAAACAGGAATGTAGCTTTCTCTAACCTAGATGACATTGAAGCTCTTGTTCAAAAAATGATTGAGACAGGTTATGACACTATATTTCCTTTGGTATATCTGCTAATCAAGTTGGCTTTAGTCTTATCTGTTACAACTGCTACTGTTGAAAAAGCTTTTTCAGCAATGAACATTATCGATGGATTTGCGTAACAGGATGAGAGATGATTTTATGACAGACTGCTTGGTATGTTTTATGAAAAAAGATATTTTTAAAAAAAAATTAAAAACGAAACCATTATGCAACGTTTTCAAAATATGTAAACTCGTAAGATACAGTTACTATCTCTTAGGCTTAGTAAATCTAATAATACATATTAATTGTTGAATTATTGTAATATTAAATGTTCAATTTTATGTTGAATTTTTTTAAAAAAAATTTCTGTGAAAATTTTGCCCCTCTCGGTGAATTTCTATTTCCATCACTGCAATCGATTGTGCAGCTATTTTATTCTTTTTCATCATTCTATGCGTAACCACTCTTGTCCATGAAGCTAAAAAAAAGCATGGCCATACTAATCTATAGAAACTTTGTATACTCATTATGTTACGAGCCTAATAGTAGCATAGAGAAAAAAAGGTTCAAAATTCAGATTGTATAAGTTATGGTAATTACTAGACTGAACATTTTACTTGTGAGCTCGTCCCCTTCCTTCTCATTTTTTGTGAGTTTCTCCATAGACAACTCACCTCAGCCAAATCTTGTCATTATGGACACTAGTAATAGTTTTTTATACTTAAAATGCTTTTGTCTAACTTGTAGAACCTTAGTGCATTGTCAACTTACACCACCATATGCAATCTAGAAAATTGCAAGTATTTTTATGCATTTACTATTGACAAATGTTATTTTAGTATATATTATAAGAAACAATGTGCATTTGGATTGGCTATTATGGACCAATTCGCGTTTCAAACATAAAATGGCAATGTTAGCATTTTATCTAATATATCATTTGGTTGTGCTACTCTATTTGAAAGCTTTACAAATAACACTGATGATGAATATTTTGTTGGTGGAGTTTTGATGTTGGAAGTGCAAATCTTTTAATAATGGGAATGGAAGAAATAGGAAATAGATTCCATTACTTCATTAGTGAGATAATTAATCCTTTATATAAATATCATATATTAGGTATGGAAGATGGAGCCTATTTTGAAGGTTCTTCAATCTAAAAACAAGTACCCAGTGTAATAACTGATTGATGACATTACAAGAAAAGGAGCCTTTGCCAGCCAATTTAAAGAGGCGATTTTATAAACTGCCTTTAAGCAAATAATTGAAAAAAAATATATAAGGAAAGAGGTGTTTAAAAGTTTCGCTGCTATATCAGGGCAAAATTTAGAGAAGCACTCTTTTAATCATGCTCAAAGGAGATGAAATTTAGAGAAGCACTCTTCTAATCGAGTGTAAAGGAGAGAGATTTTTTTTTTTTTGCATTTTTTCTCTCTGAAATTTCATGTCTATTCCATTGTTACATTTTTTTAAGTATTTGTTGCCACATTAGTCCTTTAGTGAATGAATATGGTAGTATTCTTTTTCAGACTTAACAAAATTAAAAAAAAATTACACAATGAGATAATAAATGACATAGATTTATGTCAAACAATCAAATGTTTTAAATTTCTCATTAAAATTTTCACTTTTAGTCTTAGTTTTTTTTTTTTGCTACGACAATGTATAGAAATTAGAGGTATAAATTTATTTAAGAATAGTTTATTAGATAAAAAAATTTATAAACCATTCAGCTTTATTATTAGTAGCATATAGTGCTATTAATTCTACTTTTGTAATAGGTCAAGAAATTATGGTTTTTATGAAACGTGATGCCTATTTTCAATTCTTAAAGAAATAGCAATTTATCAAAAGAAGAAATTTGTCATATTTATTAGATTTAATATATGATATTTTTTTAATTGATAAAGTATATTTTATTATTTTTAGACTTTTACTTTAATTTTTTTTATTAATATCTATAAATAAAAAATTCATAATATTATTATATTATTGAACCCGGGTCAATCCGGTTGAACCAGATGAACCATGAACTAATTATCAATTCAATTTGTTGTCCGGTCAAGTTTTAAAGATATTGACAAAAATCTCATTTGGGTGTGAATATGAATTAAATAAAGAAGTCTCCTAATCGATTCTAACTCCTTATTCCAACTCTAATTTTAATTAATAATTAAGATTTAGAGTTCTTTCCTATTTAAAAGAGGATATTTTCTTATAAAAAAAATGAGGTAATATATGAAGAATGAAGAATCAAAATATACATAAAAGATACACAAGGAGAAGAATAAGAAGGAAGGAGATTTAGAAAAGAAAATCCTACAACTTTGAAGCCACAAGATTTGCAACTGAAGTTCCAAGTATAAGGTTTTTTATGCTTTCAAATTTGATTTATTATCTTGGTTTTTTAGAAATGGACATTATGAACTAAATTTTTTTAGAGGTATCTTTAGTATAGTGTGAATTTTTATTTCTTTAAATTTATTAAATTAGATTTCTTTATTTTTCTAATTATTTATAATTGTACTTAATCTTTCAATTAATTGGTTATTAATTGATTAATTGATTTATTTTCTTAAAATTAGTATGGAAAGAAACTCTTAGGAATTAAATTAAGTTATAAACAACACAAAAATATAGTCAGAATAGAAATAATATAACTTGACCTATGAAAATTTATTAAAATTAATCGTAGAAATATTTGCATTCTTTAATTTTTATTATAAAAGATTAATAAAGATTAATTAACAGGTTTAACAAAAGAGTATGTTAAATAATTAAAGATCATTCATTTCTTCCATAAGTAATTAAAACTAATCGCTAATATATTTAATAAGAGGAGATAGATTCAAGTAAATTCAAAGATATTCTAACTTCAAATATATTAATCTTTAATCTCTTATATTTGTATTTCTTTGTTAATATTTAGTTTTTTATTTTTAATTAAGTTTTATTATTACCTTAAATTTTAGTTGACTAATAATCATGAGATTAACACAATTTAATCTTAAATTCTAGTGGAAATAATATTCACTCATTATTTGAATTAATTTTGTATACTTACAAAGAATCCACATCACATCACATACAATATGAGAAAGGCAAACCACCACAATCATAGCTACCACATATTGTTAATAAAATAAAATAAAATAAAAGATTCTTTCATTTTTTTATTCACTATTCCTCTCATTTCTTCTAACGGCCTATTTCTTTATTTTTTCTTGAACTTGTCTCTATTATTTTCTGTCACGTTTAAAGGTAATTCTTAAAATATAATATTTTTAGGTATGAAAAAGAGTTGATAATGACTAAAATGTCTATAATTATTAAGTGAATTATTTTCATTTATTTTTTTTTTCTTTAAAAATCTTAGTTTTTATTTGATTCAAATTTGAATTTTTCTTAGATTTATTTATAAAATAGAGTCCTAGTAAAGGGGAATGAGTACATAAAATATATTTTTTTAATTTATTAAATTATCAAAATCCTCATTTGAAAACCTAAATATCTAATATTAAGTTCTTGAAAAATTTGTTAACTTTCATTTTCCTTTCTTTGTATTACACATATTCTAGAATTTGTAATTAATTATTAAGTATGAGTTTTTAATTAATTATGGTGATTTTATTAATACTAAATGATAGTTTTGAATGAAAATAGAATGAGATCAATTATGATATAAACTTTAGTTTTATGTTTTTTTTGCAATTAAATAAATAACAAAATAATAATAATATTTATTTTTTAAAAGTATAATATATTTGATCTTGTTGGTCGAAAATTTGAAATCTTTAATGAAATTTAAAATGATTTTTATTATAAAAATTTATTGTAGTTTTTATGTTATTAGTATATGATTTCGGCCTCTTATTATTTAATTTTTAGTCTACTTTATACAACGCTCATTAGGTAAATCCTCCAAGAGTAATATATGATCATCATCCCGCAAATATTAAAAAAAAGAAATATGTTTTTGGGGGTTCATCAAAAAGTAAATTCTTCTTATATAATACATTAGAGAGCATAACATTATAGACATATGTTACATCCCGTTTTCAAAAAATATGATAGTTCTAGGCTTTAAGAAGGCTTAAGGCTACCAGACATCGCATATAACTAAATTAATAAATGCACTCTCACATATATCATATATTATTTACTTTATATTTAATCTTCATATCATAACTAACGCATTCAAAATAATACTACGCAGCAACTAAAATATTATACAAATTTAGTACATTAATTACCTATAATAGTTATTAACTAAATATACTATTTTTAGACTTCTTGTTAGAAAGAATAAACCAAGAAGTAGGAGTGGACATTCGATTAGTTGGTTAATTAATCGAATCAAATCGGATTAATTGACCGAACTGACCGATTTTTTTATTTTATAATAAAAAATATATTTATAATAAAATATTAATATAATTAAATAACTAAATAAAATTTATTAAAAATTAAATTAAATATAATTATATTTTTTAATTAAAGTATTAAACAAAAAATTAATAAATAACTAAATAATTTTCTTTTAAATTTTAGATTAACGGTTAACCGAACGAACTGAAATTGGTTAACCATTTACCAAATCAAAAATCAAAATCATCTAAATTTTCAATCGAACCGACCGAACTAATTATACAGTCAGTTAACCAAACTAAATTTTTAGTCGGTTGGCCGAATTATGCCCACCCTTACCAAAAAGCGGATTGACCTAAACAACTTTTACGTAAAACCACACAGATGATTGGATGAGTCTTTAACTCAATAAGATTATAGTATCGCAAAAATAGGATACACAATAATAATAACACAAAATGATTGTACAATAAATGAATATCAATAAAATTTAATTCACAAAAAGGGCCCACAATAATAGGACCGATTTCACAATACAAATAAAATAATATAATAGATAAGCACATAGTACTATCACCGAAGAAAACATATTTTTATATATGATTCAGTGCTATTTCACATCACATTCACGTAAGGATAGCAACTTCTATCATACTAATGCATATTGTCTGATGATATAGCCCCATTAAGTTTAGATTCTGTCATATTTACTAAACAGTTAGCTTGGTTGGATCAGATAAGCCTAGAGGCCACATTATATTTTACAATGCTCAAATATAAAAACACAAATAATAAAATTATCAAATGATTTACATTTAGTCAATAATTTTATAACATTAAAGGAAATGATGGGCACTATAGCTCACCTTAACCTTCAAAATTTGATTTCTCTTAGCCAATAATAATATTATATTTATTTTAAGGTGATTCTGAACCTACATTCACATTTACACATATATTATACTCTTAGGTTATTTTTTAATTTATTATAGGGGTGTTCAAAAATCCATGGCCCGAAAAACCCGGCCCGACCCAAGGAGTTCGGGCCGGGTTGGGCATGCCCGAAAATCATTTAGGGTCGGGCTTCATGTTAGATTTTACTGCCCGAACCTGGGTCGGGTCTGGCTTTGGGTTATGCTACAAAATTTTCGGGCCCGCCCAACCCGGCCCGAAAAATGTTTAATTTTTTTTTTTTAAAATTCTATATAAATACTAAAAACCCTAAAAAACTTAAAAACATAACACTCTCTCTCTCTGCCCTCTTTTCTTTGCGCCGCAGCTCGTTCAACAGGTCCAGCAGCAGCAGCAGTCTCGTTCAGCAGGTCCAGTAGTAGCAACAGTCTCGTCCAGCAGCCAAGTCATCCAGCAGCCAGGTCGTCCAGCAGCAGGTCGTCGCGCCCAGCAGCAGCCTCTCGCAGTAGCAGCAGTGCCCAGCAATCTCGTTCACCAGCAGGTCGTCCTCCCAGCATCAGCAGCAGGCAGCAGATCTTCTCAGCAGTAGCAGATCTCCTCTTCTCTTATATATGTTTGTATATAAAAATATGTTTGATTTATATGATTTATATATGTTTGATTTATAATTTAGAATGATTTTTTTTTTGTGAATGATTTTTTTGTAAACATGTTTTATAATTAGATTATAAAAATATAATTAGATTTATATATTATAAATATATATTTATAATTAGATTGTTTGTTTGATTTTATAAATATATATTTATAAATATGGATTGTTTGTTTGATTTTTTTTGAAAATCCTAATTAAATTTATTCTAAATTTGGGGCCGTTGGTTTTTTGAACACCCACACTCTCAATTTCCTTCTCTTTCTATTTCTGTCACAGCAGCAGCAGCAAGGAGTAGCGGCGGCAGCAATAGCGGTAACAACAACAGCAAGTAGCGGCAGCGACAGCAGCAGCGGCAACAGTAGCAGCAAGCACCAGCAGCTAGAGATTATTTTAATTTCATTTAGGACTTGTATAGTTTAGTAATTTGATTTTAAAATTGTAATTTATTATATGTGCATTTTTTTTAAAATTGCTTGTTGATTGATGTTTGGAATTATTTTAATTTCATTTGAGTTTTGAATTTGTTATTTTTATCATGTTGGGATTTAGTGTTTTGAATAGTTTTGAATTTAATATTTGAAATAATTTGTTGGTGATTTAGGTTAATTTAATTAATTTTATTATAATTTTCATTTGATTTTTGAAATGTATGTTTTACATTTGATTTAAAGTATAGTGGGAAATGTTTTTTTTTAAATTAATATTTATAGGTAAATTTTATTAGAATTTAAAAAAAATTAAATTTTATTTTTTTAAAAAAATTGGCCCATTGGATTAGCCCGGCCCAACCCGAACCTGGTTAGGCCCGAATTTGCCCGGCCCGATTGGGTTTAGGGTCTGGCCATGGGCTGTGTTTTGCAGCCCGAATAATTTTTGGGCCGGGCTACGAGCTGGGGTGAAACCCGGCCCAGCCCTGCCCGAGAACACCCCTAATTTATTATTTAATTGATTTAATTCATTTATTTCAAAATTTTAATAATAAAAATGGAGATGATATCAATAATAATTTATCTAATTAAACTTTGATAGTATTTATTTAATTTTGAAACAAAATAATTATTTTAAATTTTGAATAAAGTATGACTTTAACATACATATTCTTTTAAAAAGGAATTCCTCTAAATACTCATACTTAAAATTAAATATTACATAATTTATTTACTTTAACCTTAATAATAATTTATCTTAATTTCAAATAATTATTTATAATAATTTTAATCACTATAACAATAATTTATACTCAATTAAAAATTAAATGATATAAAAAATAGTGATATTATTCATATTGTATAATTTCTACTTATGATTTTCTTTTAAAATAAAAATTTACAATTCCCATACACAAATTTATATATATAATTAATTTATTCTATAAATTATTAACAAAAATTTTAATTCAAATATTCAATTTGTTTTAATCACATTTCATGTTAATATTTTTATTTTAAATTTAATATATATATATATATTTGTTATCTATTTATTTTATTTTTTATTCTTTTTTTATTTTATTTATTCTAAAATACTTTTAAACATAATGAATTCATCAATTAATTAAAATCATTATTTTTAAAATTAATTAAGTTCATAATTATTATAAAACAAAAATTTATATAAACTAATATATTTTATGACATTTAATTATTTTTATTATTTCCTCCTCAATATAATTTGTTCTTCAACTAATCTAAATTACATATTCTAAATTCACTTAATTTCTTAAATTTCAATAATTCTCTTTTATTCACAATTAACTAATTAATTAATTATAATATTATTCATAAATTCAATTGAAAATCATAAATCCTAATTAATTAAAATTAACTAATAAAATTAATAATAATTCAATTCAAATTCAAATTCAATTATAATAATAATTATAATATAATTATTATTATAATTAAAATTTTAATATATATATTTATAGCTATTTTTTTAAAACTTATCTATAATTTACAAATAATATATCAAATTGAAGCTCGTAACGAGAGAGTATTAATGATATTTGAATAATTGGAATAGAAGCCCGAAAACGGTTGAAAAAGCCAATAGAAAACACCGCCAGCATGATAAACGGGCAGCAATTTCAGCGACGAAGGATTCGTCATCGCCGGACAATTCTAATAGGCCAGTGCTTGACGATCGTCAATCATCGGTTGGCGGTAAATCAAGTAAAAATTCACCTGTTGCTTCTCTCTCTATCACTTTCTCTCTCCTCTTTCTTTTTTTTCTTTTTCTTCTCTTTTCTTTATTATTTCCTTTTCTTTTATTCTTTCTTTTCTTTTTTTTTCATAATATTTATTTATAATATTAATTAATTAATTATTATTATTATATATATATTTATAGTGGTTACGACAACATACAACCTGAGACTTTCTTGCAAAATATAAAATAATAAATATGTTCTCTAAAGTCATCAAACGGTTTTATTTTTACGTGTTGAGTTTTATTTATAAAACCATTTTACATTCAAAGACAAATATCCATTGTACTAACTAATTGATGAGTCTCAGTCTTATTTCCTTTAATGTTTGAAGTATATGTTGGCAAGTTTCTTTTAGTGAACATATCTGCAATATTTTCTTTGGACCTAACAAAATTCAAATAAATTATATTATGGGACAATAAATGACATATAGATTTATATCTAACCATCAAGTGCCTTAATTTTTTGTTAAAATTTTTACTCTAAATATTAGATATTGCTGCTTAGCTATCACAATACATATAAATTGGAAGTATAAGCTTATTCAAGAATGGTATATTAGATAAAAAATTCTAAGGCATTCTGCTTTACTACTAGTAACATCTAGTGTTACTAATTTTGCTTGCGTTGAGAAATTATAGTTTGTGAAATACGATACCTTTCTTTAAATCTTAAAAAGACACGAAATTCATCAAAAGATTTTTTTTTGTTTTTATTTTAAAACTTATAGTGAAATCAAGCCAAGAAGTTAACAATTTTTAATGAGTAAATAAACAAGAATAATATTATGAAACTCAATCCATCAAAATAATATTTTCTAAATTGTGAATGTTATCAAACATTTTTTCGATAAATTATTTAAAAATTAAAAGATTTTTTAATAGTGCATCTTTTTCAATCATTTTTAGCACCAAGCTTATGCTCTAAAACATTTCACAATTGAACAAAAATTTTAGTATGACAAAAGATGCAATAAATATTATCAGACAAAACATTTAAAACTTAACCATGACATAAAATATCTTTTTTTTTATTGGAATCATCTTTGTCACTAGTAGAAGATATAATATTAAATAAAATAATTTCATTGAATTTTCTGAATACTTTTAAAGAACTTTTATACTTGTAACCATTCAAGATCATATAAAATAAGTCGAACTAGTAAGTCAAAATTTTATCTGTTATTATTAACAAAGAAAATTTTGGCGGAAAAACTTTTTAGGTTTACTTAAATAAAGACTTAATTAAATCCACAATTACAAAATTTAGTAAGCCAAATTAATATAAATAAATAAGACAAACAAATAGAAACTAAAATTTTCTCTCAAAAAATGTTGGCCATATGAGGATAGCTTCGCCCAACTAATAATTAAAGCTACACCAAGACAAATTATAAATCAAAATGAAAATTTATTTCTAAAAAATAAGAATATGATTTCTATTAATTAAGACAAGCAAAAGAATCAATAACAATAACAAATCAAATGATAATTAAGTAAGAAAAAAGTTTTAAAATAACATGCGAATTTGTGAATTGAAGTACATCAAGTTTTGCTGTCTGTTGAGAGAAAATGACTTGTCTATATCGAGCAATGATCAACTATGTCCCTCTCATAAGATGTTTTAACCCATTGAAACTCTTTTAATGTATCTAAAAATTGGTAATTTAATTATTCTAAATGCTTAAATTTTCTTACATATTTTTAAACTAATTGTTTTTAGTATGAATTGTATAAAGGAATAAAAAAAATATTAGTAACAACTATTATACGATGGAAAATCTTTTTAGAAAGAAAAATAGTCACAAACTTAAATAGTAAAAAAAAAAACCTTTTTACTACTTCAAAATCAAACTTTTAAAAATTGTAAAATTTTTTTATCAAATAATAATAATAAATTATTTATAAAATATATATATAATTTAATACTATATATATATATATTTTTATGTACAATTCTAAAAATAATTAATTATATATAATAGATAAAATTTATCATGCAAAATGAAAATTAATATTTTTATTTATTAGTTTGTATTTAATTATAATATTAATGGTTGAAATTTATCAAACATAGGTTGAAATCAAGTAAATTTCTTATTAATTGAATATTATCATTCAATAAGTATTTGCATAAGTAAATACCCTACATATGGGCCAGCAACGGGGAACAAAGGGAAAGAAGTATGGCTGTAAACTCAGACTTGGCTCGACAGAAATACATTAGGTACAAGCTAGGCTCGAGCTCGAATAAAACTTGGCTTGAGCTCGAGCTCGCAATAAATTTTTCAGCTCAAGCTTCACTCGGCAAAAGCTCAGTGAGGATAGGATGACTATATTCGTGTTAATGCACAAAAAACATTAACCAACTAGCCAAAAAAACAAAAGCATTAACCAAATTTATAGATCGATACTAGAGAAACTCATACAAAATCCATTCATTAACACTGAAGAAACTCCAAATCTATGTTGATTACAAAAACATTAACTAAATTTATAGATAATACAATCGATAAAATCATACATTAAATTACAATAGTAGTGTTGGATTGTTGAGCTAAGCAAATTAAATTCTCCAATCAAAACGAAAACAATTTCATTTTCCAAAAATCAAAACAAAAAAAATTAGCAAATTAAGAGCCAAACAAATTAAATTCCTAAATGAAGAAATTAACAGGATGAAAAAGAAAGAAAGAAAGGATTTCATTTCTAGAAAATCAAAAAAACAAAACCCATTTGAAAAATCAAATAATTTACCAAAATTGATCCAAGATTAATAATTTTTGAAAAAAGATTTACAATATTGCAGTTATCATGTTCAACGACCTAGGGTTGATCTAGTGGAGCTTACGATTACCTATCATGAAAATGTAGGACTTCACTTGAAATAATAAAGGAGCATCGTTAGGCTTGCAAAATTGAAGTTGTTCGATTGCCTTTCATTGTTCTTGGCAGTGGCTTATTACATTTGTTGAAGTTTTTAGCAATAGATTAATTGAAGGAGAGAGGAGAAATTGAAAGAGCAAAATTGATGGAAGTGAGAGTGAGGGTTTGAGTGAACAACGCATGAAGAAGAGTAGAGTAAATTTCAGGTTCTGATATTAGGTATTACTTAATGTGATTAAATTAAATATATTTATTTTTTAAAATATATCAATATTTAAAATACAACTAGTATTAAATTAAAACTAACAACATAAAAAAATTAAGACAAATAACATAAATATATTAAATTAATTTCTACACATTCTACATAACATAAAATATTAAATATGTCCATTAGTTATTTTTTAGTTATATTCACATTTGTTTTATTTTATAATTAAATTAAAATTAATTTATATCATAATGAATATTAAATAAATCAATATATTTATTTTAATTAAATCAATTAATTTTATTTTATTATTTATTAATAAATATTAATTATTTGATTATATATATTTCATTATCCTTTTCTTAATTATTTCACTATTATCATCTACAAAGTACAAATAATTTTATTTTATATAAAGTCCTAGTTATTATCTAGTAAACAATAAGTATTTATATAAGTACTAATATAAAATATAATATTAGTCACTAAAACTAAATTTTAACACATGATCATAAATTGGGTATGCTCTATACTAGGATTTCGTCAACCTTAATGGCACTTTTTCTCTATGTCCTAAACTAGGGTTTCGTCTGTTATTTTAATAGTGTACCGTCATTTATCAATTATTCTCCATTTCTCAGTCTGGTTATGGAGACAGAGCCAGATCTATCAGATTTTGCCATAACTAATGCAGAAGAGGAAGGGTGGGATTTCGTAGATATATGAGGAGAAGAGGGTGAATGATATGAATTTTGCTTTGTGGGTTTTTTCTTGACTGAGGCTATTGTTAGTTATATGGCTATGAGAAATACCCTTGTTGATCTTTGGAGATGTTTGGGAGGAGTCTCTATTAAGGAACTGAAACCAAAAAGATTTTTGTTTCATTACTTCTACGAAGTTAATATTTAGAGGGTGTTGGATGGAGGGCCATGGATGTTCAATAATCATCCTCTAGTCTCTCATCATTTATCTAGAGGTGAAGATCCTTATACCATCACCATTGACAAATGTGATTTTTCGATACAAGTGCATGGGCTTCCTTCGGGATATATGTCCGAGACCATAGCAAAGAACTTTGGTAACTTTATAGGTTCCTTTATGGATTATGATTCGAGAGGTGCTATTGGTGGCTCACAAATCTTTTTGCGGATTAGGGTTAAGGTGGATGTCATGAGATCTTCGGCCAGAAGGAAGAAGATAAATAAACCAAATGACTCTAGCTTTTATGCTTCATTTAAATACGAAAGGCTTACTATTTTTTGCTTTATATGTGGAGGATTGGGTCATAATGAAAGCTATTATAAACTAAATATGTCTAGCCATAAGGGAGAACTAGAGAGGGGTTAGGATATGTCATTAAGGGTGCTTCCTCATTGGAATCTTGCCCTGGTAAGTAGTTGGTTACAAACTGATGATGGAGGTAAATTAGGAGAAACTCGTGATAGGTTTGTAGGAGATAATATCAAGGGTGGTAATATTTTGAATTTAAATCTTACCTTGTCTGCCAGTGCTGAAAGGGATGAAGAGTCAATGAATGTGGATCACTCAAATGTGCTTAGACGTGACAAACATATAGGGTTGAGCCATTGACTAAATGAAACCTTGGTCAGTAGGGAGGACGAGGCCCTTCTTCTGGATGAGAGCAAGAAACGTTTTAGACCTAATAGTGTTGAGAGAAGTCAAACATTAGTTAAAGTAGGGTCTTCCAACAATCCTTCATATAACCATGCTATAAATATAATTAAGAAACTAGCAAGACCTGAATCACAAGCCCGCTAGCAGCCATGAAAATCTTAAGTTGGAATTGTTATTTCATGGAGTAAAAGTTGAATAACTAAAAAGGAAGTTGGCATTTGATCTTGCCATTGCTGTAGACAGATTAGGGTGTGGATTTGGCTTGGTAATCTTATGGAAGAACTAATGTCAGTTGTCAATTTTGGGCTATAATTAGAATTTTATATATATGATAATTGGTTCTCTAGTAAATGAGGATTAACATTGTCTAGGCTTATATGGCTTCCCTGAAAGACATAAACGCAAGGATTTTTGGGATCTTTTGGTGCAACTTGCTTGTTTGAATAATCTACCTTGGGCAATGATTGGGGACTTTAATGACTTATTGGAAAATTCTGAGAAGTAGGGCATAAACCCTCACCCAGATTATCTATGTCATGGTTTTTGGTATGTGCTCTATACTTGTGGACTTGATGAGATTGATATGAGGGGAAGTTTGTTTACATTGGAACATGGAAGTGGCACTGAAGCTTAGGTGAAGGAGAAACTAGATCGATGTGTTATGATTGATGCTTGGAGATCCCTTTTCCTAAACCATGATTTGTTAAACCTTGTGGCCCAGTTTCAAATCATTATCCAATTCTACTAAATACAAAGAGATTGATGTTTCGGCATACTAAAGTCAAATTTAGATTCAAGAATGAGTGGTTGTTATGTCCGAAATTGAACTTGATCATTGTATCAAACTGGGACTTGTCATATGGTACCTTACTAGATTATATTGAGAGGTATGCTAAGGCATTATATGATTGCGGTAGAAGGAGAACTGGTCAGTTTAAGAAGAGGTTAGAAGAATTGCATGCCGAGCAAAATGGGTTGCATGGGTCTTTTACTTAACATTATGGGTTACATGCAATGGAAGTAAGGAAAGATATCCTTGTGGTTTTAGAATAACAAGAGCACTATTAGAAATAATAGGCTAAAACCTTTTGGCTTCATGGAGGTGACTGTAATTCAAAGTTCTTCCATTCACAGGCTTCAAATAGGAAGAAACAAAATAAAATTGATGTACTAAGAGACAATAATAGGCCATGGGTATCAAATATGGACGATGTTTCTGGTATGTTGAAAGGATATTTTGAGAACTTTTTCGACCAAGCAGATTCAGATTGTGCTCAAATTATTGATCTTGTGCACCCAAGCATGGAAGATGTAGACAACGCCTCACTTATGGACCTGTTTGCACCAGAAGAATTTTAAAAAGCCATTTTCCAAATGCATCCAGATAAGTCACCAGGCCCAAATGGTATGAATCCTACCTTTTATCAAAATTTTTATCACATTGTAGGGGACGATGTTGTGAGTAGTTGCAAATAATGGCTGAATAATTTTGATTTTCTTGATGGCCTAAATAATACTACCATTGTTTTAATCCCAAAAAAGAATCAGCCTGAAAGTTTAAAAGGCCCATTTCGCTTTGCAATGTTATTTACAAAATTATCTCTAAAGTGCTATCCAACAGGCTTAAAAAAGTACTGCCAAAGATTATTTCTAAAAGTCAATTAGCCTTTGTGTCATGTCGACTGATAACTGATAATGTACTTAAGGCTTTTTAAATCATTCATCATATGAGATGTAATTTTGGGAAAACAAAGGAAGTTGCTCTAAAAATCGACATTCGTAAAACTTGTGACAGGGTTAGTTGGATGTGCTTCTAAAAAAGATGATGCTCAAGTTAGATTTTCATAGTAGATAGGTGGATTTAATTATGCTTTGTGTTTCTTTTGTGCTGTATAATGTACATTTTAATGAAGTGAAGATTGGTCATATTACACCTCAAAGAGGTCTAAGACAGGACAATCCATTTTCACCTTATTTGTTTATTATCTGTGCCGAGGATCTAACTACACTTCTCAGAAAAAGTTGAAGCCAATAATTCAATCCATGGTACCAGAGTTATTAAAGGTAGTCATCTCTTTCTCACTTATTATTTACCAGAGTTAAATGTACTTGAAGCGGCTAAAATAAAGTCTTTACTATCTACTTATGAGAGAGCATCTAGACAAGCAGTCAATTATTATAAATCCAGGATATTTTTTAGTGCAAATGTGGCAAATGAGCTTAAAGATAATATTAAAGCAATGCTAGGAGTTTCATCGACTATTGATCATTCATGATACTTAGGGATCCCCTCTTTGGTAGGAAAAAACAAGAAGTAGCTCTTTACTTCCTTAAAGGTTAAGTTGACAACTAGGCTATAAAACTCAAATTTTCTTTATAAGGCAGGGAAGGAAGTACTCTTGAAGTCAGTGGCCCAAGCCTTTCCTTCGTGTTGATGAGTACCTTTCTTATTTTAGTATCGATATGTGAAGAAATAGAAAGGATGATGAACTCATTCTTGTGGTGTAAAAAAGTAAACAGAAACATGAGTATTCATTGGTCCTCTTGGAGCAGATGTGTTAGAAAAGAGTTTAGGGGAATAGGTTTCAGGCATCTCCATCTTTTTAACCTTACCATGTTAGGCAAAAAAAGCTAGCATATTATTTTAAATCTAGATATTCTTTTTGTAAGAATTTACAAAGCTAAATATTTTTCCAATTGAATTTTTTTTCTCAACTAGACTGGGCCATAGTCCTAGCTCCACTTGGAGGAGTATTTTAGTAGATAAAGATTTACTTATGAAAGGGGCGAGGAAAGGAATTGGTGATGACAAGTCTATAAATATTTTGACAGATCCCTAGCTTCCTAATACTTACCATTTTATTCCATAGAGTCCAAAGTTCTAGGATTTGAAGACCTCTTTGTGGCATACCTGCTCTCTAAAGAGCAAGGTGGCTGGAACTGTGAGCTCGTGTATAGGCTTTTTATTCCAGAGGAAGCTACTATTATCTATATTGTTCCTCTTAGAAATTTCTTAGTGCAAGATTATTGGGTCTTTCATTTCTCCAAAGATGGATTTATTCAATTAAAACAACTTATGCAACTCTCACTTAAGCTCATGGGAATATCAATAATGGGAACCTCTTAGCGGTGTGGAGATGATTGTGGGGGCTAATATCCCCCCCAAAAATGAAAAACTTTATCTGTAGAACGATGAATGATTTTTTGCCATCAAAGGACAATCTTATGAGGAAAGGTATTAACATGGCTCCTGATTGCCTTCGTTGCACTCAACTAAAAAGTTTAATACATGTCTTTTACCGCTGCATAATGATTTTATTAGTTTGGTGTCATTGGCAGTTGGAGAAAACACCTGAAAAAGATAGTGTTCAGAGGTGGGTGATGAGCTTATTTGCTCATCAAGAGGAAAATCGCTTTGAGCAATTTTGTGCCATTCTCTAGAAAATTTGGAATGTACGAAATTGTGTAGCGTGGAATGGGAAAGACTCAGCTGCTGCATATACAACCCAATCTGCTTTAGAATTTCTGGATTCATGAAAACATGCTAAACAGTTAATAGAAGTTACAGATAACAGAGATAATTCACAATCGGTTGATCATTGGGGGAGACCACCTGCAAGTGCATGGAAGTGCAACACAGATGGAGCTATCTTCAATACAAGGCCTTGTGTTGGTTTCAGAGCTTTAATAAGGAACCATGAAGGATTATTTTTAGTGGCATTATTAGGTCATCCTCAAGCTATACAAGACCCGATAATGGTAAAGGCTTTAACATTGCGTAAATCCTTGGAGTGGCTGTGCCAAAACTCACTTGGCCTGGGCATAGTGGAAATTGACTCACAAATTGTTTATCAAGGTATCAATGGTGTTGGGGAAAACAAGTCATTGTTGGGATCAATTTTAGCTAACTGTAGAATCCTTTTAAGACAAAGATATCATGTTACTCTAAGTTGGATTCGGATGCAAAGAAATTTTGTTGCTCATGATTTGGCTAGAGCTTCTAAATTGTATTATAGTATCCAAATTTGGGACAAGCTCCCGTCGATTGTAGTGCATCACTTTTTATGATTTGATATTTGAGGTTTATATAAAAAAACATGCGATCATAAATTATTAAATTAAATATTAATATAAATTTAATAATCTACAAATTCATGACCTCGCATCACCAACATCAAATGTTAATTTATAATTTTATATTTTATTATAAATTACTGAATTATTAAATTATTTATCATTACTTATATATGATACTATTTATTCAATATATATTAGTTCATCATATTTTCATAGTATTATTAATTAAAAAATCATTAATTTTTATAACATATATTATATAAAGAAAAATAAAGAGATTATATAATAAAATCTATTATTTCAAATACTAATAACTGCTTTTTTGGAACTTTTATAATTTTTCTTTTAAATATTATTAGCATAAATTTCACACACTATTAAATGATTAATATTCTTAATTTAAGAATATAATATATGAAATAATTTTATATAAAATTTATTGACTTAAATTATTATGTAATATTAACCTTATTTTTTATGTTATTTAATTTATCAAATGCAATATGTGTTAATAAATTATATGAATTTAATTAGTGAGTACATTAATACATTTACATATTTACTCTAAAAAATAAATGAGTTTGCTAAGAAATTTTTTAAATGAGTTAGTTTATGAGTTTGACGAGTTGAATATTTTTTAGTTTAGATTTGACTTATTTAATAAACGATATGTTTAGACTTAATTCGTTTATAAACGAATTTGAATTTGAATAAAATTTTATTGAGTCGATATTCAAATTAAGCTCGAATGATTTGACTCATTTTCAGGTAAAAAGACATTGTAAGTGGCACAATGAACCAAGTTTTATTAATGAGCTTTTATCAGACATTGTGCAATGACATGTACATGATAAATGTTACTCCCTTCTTTATAAATAATTGTCATTTTAAGAGAATAATTTATTTATAAATAATTATATTTTAAAAATTAAGATCATTTTGTACCTTTATCTTAAATTTATCTCTATATAATTAATATAAAATAAAATAAATAATAAATTAAGGAGAACAATAATTTAGTAAAATAGTTATATAAAATAAATTATTAAATAATTTTTTTAGTTTTTATATAAAAATTTAAAATAATGATTATTTTTGAATGAAGAGAGTATTTGAATGAAGAGAGTACCAGTGACGTGTGATAAAAAAAAAAAAAATTAAAAGTCCACCAGTTCGCGGTTGCCGACATTCGGAAGATTTCAAAAAATTAGTTAAAAAAAGATTTTCTTTTTCCAAAATGAAAGATATAATTTTTCTATTTTCAATAAATTTATCGTAATACGAAAATGTAGAATATAAATTTATTCATTTGCATCATGCACTCACGCCTATTGATGATTATTGTCACTAAAAAAAGTTATCATTTTTATATATTTTTAATATCCAATAATAAAATTTTATGTGCATTTATAATTTTATAAATTAAAGTTTTCAATATTTTTAATTAATTTTCATTATTATAAGTAAATAATAAAACTTAATTCTTTGTAAAATATTTTTTTAGAAAATATTTTTCTTAAAATATAATTTTCAAATATAAATTACCATGTACAGATTTTAAATGAATGTTTCATTCAATGATTGGAAGTTAATATTAATTTTTAGTTCAAATTTATTAAAAATTACTTATTGTAAAAATTAAAATAGCAATCAATTTTTTTTAAAATCAAATGATATTATTTATTTATACAAAAATAATAATCAATACAATATTTAAATTTTAATATAATTACTATGTTATATTTTACAAAAAATATTTCTGACATATTTAAAATATTATCTATAATTTTTTAATTTGGTTTATATTTAAAAATAATTATATGGATCCAGTATTTTGCATCATAATAAATGATGATAGCTGCCAAATCTATAGTAAACAACTAACGTTTATATAGTTTAATTATCAACAGCTAAATAAAATTAAACAAAACAATACTAATACTAATACAAAACAATTAACATTAATAATAATAAAAAGGAAAAGGAAATGTACGATAACTAGCGCTAATTATGGATTGCAATCTGCAGTAGCAGAGAGTCACCACTTGACGCCTATCTCACAACAACTCAGCCCTCGCACGCGCGCCCCAAAAACCCTTCTTATCTCTCTCTCTCTCTCTCTCTATACTTTTACCAAACATTTTACACACTCTCTTCCCCTCTCTTTCTCCCTATCTCTCTCTCTGTCTACTCCTGGCATTGTGAGTATTGAGGTTTTATTTTGTTTAATTTTGTTTCTGTTTGAGATTTTAGTTTCGATTTTTTTTGATGAATTTTCATTTTCTGTTTCCTTAGGAATTGGTGAAGAAGAAGAAGAAGAAGAAGAAGAAGATTTTGTTTCCTCTTGATATATAGTAGGAATGGAGTCGACGGAGTCGTCTTATGTATCGTCACCAGAGGCTCCGCCCAAGAGATCTCCTCCACTGCCGAAATCGCCTACTTCCGGTTTCTTTCTTCTCTGACTTCTGATCTGATCTGCTTTCTCTCTCTCTCTCTCTCTCTCTCTACAGTTTTGTATAATGAGTTATGGAAATACTTGCATTCTTTTGTTTGTATCAGTGCCGGCTTTTTACTAAAACGAAGTATGATAAATTATGTGGAATTTGTGTAATTCTGTCTTTTTTTTTTGGATTTTTGGCAAGAGAATGTAGTGCTAGGTTCTGCTTGGTTCCTGAGAAAAAAATGTGTAAAATGGATAAGAAGCGAATTTTGGAGAAGAAATTAATCTATTTCGTATAGTTCAGCTGATGTTATGAGTTAAAATTTCTTTTTATCAACTATATTGATGGAAAAGTAGTCGCCTTGTGGTTATAATAAAAGCCGTGTTTTTAATACTTATTTTTGTAACAAATGAAGCATTAATTTATGCTTTTTTTAAGTGTTTTAGAATAGCCAAAGTCCAACTAAGATTATTTAATTATGTGCCTGCTTTGTTTGATTCTGTGTATGTAATTTCTTCATTGTATTGAAGTTGTAACTCGAACTCTGTAATAAGTCATCTGATAGTTCTCATTGCTTAATATTTATGCTATTCCAATCTCTTATGGAGAGGAGATTTGTTTTTGTTCTTGGATAGCATTTTAGTTTAATACTGAAAATTCCTTTACAATAGTTGTTCTTAATAATTTAATTCATATCTAAAATTGAGTCTTAGCAAATTGCTTCCTGAAGATATATATTATTTTTTCTTGGATTCAGTACGTCAATGAGATCTGAAAGGGTTTTACTTGAACTATATGCTTCTTTGTTAAAAAAGTAGCGACTCATACCCACTCTGCTGTTTAGAATTTATTGGTTTTAAGCTTGGTGCTGTCAATTATAATCATGTTTGTTGTAATTTATTGGGTCAAAGTTTCCTTGATAAAGTTATCTGATGTCCTGTTGTGTGACTTTGAGAGGATAAGAAAGAATTATCCTGTAGAAAATCCAAGTGACATTATCACATTAGGGAGTCTAAAATGTTACTATAGGCATACTGAAATTTAATCATGCTTTCTATGTTTAGGGTTATCATATTTGATTCTTGATTATGCTAAGCAGGATATGCTGGTGCCTGTACCTTTTTTTTTTCTTTATTTTGCAACATGTGATTAAGGCTTTATTCAGTTTTTAATTCTCTCTGCTATTCAATTTATTGCTTTCAGATTCTGCTGAGAAGCCAACATACATTAGATTTCTTGTTTCAAATGCGGAAGCTGGTTCAGTGATTGGAAAGGGTGGTGCCACAATTACTGACTTCCAGTCTCAATCTGGAGCAAGAATTCAGTTGTCACGTAATTATGAATTTTTCCCAGGAACGTTAGATAGGATAATTATGATATCTGGAACCTTGGATGATGTATTAAAGGCTGTAGATCTTATTCTTGCTAAATTGCTTAGTGAGGTAATTATTTTGGCGCTTGCTTGTTTTATGCATGCTATTTCATTTTCCACTTTGGCTTCATCAATTTTTTTATTTCTTCTTGGTCAGCTTCATACTGAAGATGGTGTTGATGTTGATACAAGAACTAAAGTGAGACTAGTTGTTCCGAATAGCTCTTGTGGTAGCATAATTGGGAAGGGAGGATCTATTATAAAGTATGAGCAATGCTTTTTTTTTTTTTCTTTTTCTTCTAATACAATATGTTGAATGACTAAACCTCAAAAAGTTAAGGATTAAATATAATTTATTTTATTCCTTCAAATTTCTTGATGTGTTTGAAGAACCCTTTATGAGTGGCATGGAAGATTAAAGGAGCACTTCTTTTTTTGTACAAGGAATGCAACATAAGTTTTCAATTCCATGCTTCTAGGTTCACAATACTCTTGGGTGAACGGGAAAATGTTAATGCTGATGCTTTGTGGTGATCAGTGGGCTGTGTCTTTTGTTATAGAACTTTTCTAATCCGCTTCTATTGTCCCGAAGGAAAATTTCTTCCAGTATGGCTGCTTTTGTTCTTGTATATCTTGCATGAACAATACTTAATTATGAAAACAAAGAATTTATATTAAAAGGATGCTGGATAATATGTTTGCAGGCGACATTGGTTTGCTTTCATTTCCTTTAATTGTTGCTGTAGTATGTGAAATTTTCAGAAAGATTGATGTATTATGATAATAAGTTCTGCATCACATTTTTGCTTTGATACTACTAAGCTGTGTTGATTCTTGCATCTCACTGAGCCTTCTTGATGGTATCCAGTAGGAAGTTGTAGCCCAGGGAGTGCTTGGTTTATCTATTGGCTGTTCAACCCTCAATAGCTAGAGCAGAAATGTTTTATTTAAATTAGGCACCAACAGTAATGGGAGTTCTAGAACTTCTGTTTCAATTTTCTCTAATCTAGAGCCTTCTTTCTATTAGCTGTTAGTCTTTGGTAGCTTTTTTGAATTTGGATCATATTGTTAGTATTAATATTTATCAGGGAAAACTTACTCTTCCAATAAATGTGTTTTGTGATTATTATAATTGGACAACAATAAGAAATGATTTGCAAAATTTTGAAGAATAGTACTTGAATTAATTATGATGTGTTGTAGGTCAGAAATTTATTTGTTTTAAGCATTTGTAGAATATCTAAATGTACTCTCTCTCTCTCTTGTCTGCGTCACATTAATAGGAAAATAGGCAAGAACAAATTCTGTATTAAAAAATAAAAGCATATTCTTAGTGCTTATGAACATACTTGTAGCAAAATAATTACAATTGTTTGCTTATTATTAAAATTCACTAGTTGCCTGCTGCCTACCATTTGCTATTACTTACTATTAATATATGGGTCAAAGACTTGAATCTAGGAGATAGTGTAATATAACAGCAAATTAAATTACTCAATTAGCAATCAAAGCCATTAGAAACAGCAAAAGAGATAGGTAAAGAATAGAGTATAGGAGAGGGATAGGAAGAAGAGAATAGGCTGAGAAGGGAATAGAGACAGAGAGAATAAGGGAGGAAGAATGTTCTTTCATTCATTCGCTAATCATCCGTGCATAATGAGTTGCTGCTGCAAATAACCCACTGTTCACTACCTTACAAAATCAGGTACCCATTTCCCTACTCTTTCTAACAAACTTTGTTCCTATTTACAGCTCACTCTTCTCTACTCTTATCCTTCCTTCTCCTCTATGTAACAATACCCTTCCCTTGAAACCATTCTTGTCCTCAGGAATGGATGAATTATGGAAATTGATATTCGAGAAATGATAATTCTTCCCAAGTAGAGTCAATGAAAGGCAAATTAATCCATTTGATTAAGAGTTGCTGAATGTGCTGGTCATTCTTAAGAATCACTCTGGAATTGAGTACCTTTCGGGTCCTGTAACAAAAGATCCATCATGTTCTTTTGGTAGCTCAGTCATTGGGACCTCGTGGTTCCCCGTCTTCTTCTTAAGTAAAGAAACATGAAAGATTGGGTGGATCTTGCAGCTGTCAGGAAGTAAAAGCTTGTATGCTACTGGTCCCACTCTCTCCACAATCTCATATGACCCATAATACTTGGCTGCTTGCTTAACATGTTTTCTTATAGCCAAGGACATTTGTCTATATTGTTGTAACCTTAAGTAAACCATATCCCCCACCTTGAACTCCCTTTCAGACCTGTTCATGTTAGCATAGTGCTTTAGTCAGTGCTTTGCTTGCTGGAGGTGTTCTTTCAATTGGCTGTTCTTTTAATTGGGTCGAGCAAGGGTTTGGTGGTTTTGGGTTATGAGTGGGTATTTGTGGTATTTTGGATAGGTCTAGTGTTTGGGTTATTTTGTGGGTTTTTGGATATTAAGGGTCTGAAAAGCCTTGTGACTAGCTTCCACGGCGATTTCTTGCAACCGTGCTTGTTCAATGGCCTGCGACATTGTTGCTAGCCATAACATCCTCACCGGAGCTCCAACTTCTTTCAAACCCTCAATTAAACTAGAAATAAAGTATGATTCAGTAAGGTAAGAGTTTTCTCTTACCATTTTTGCCTTTTTATTCTCAAATTCTTCCTGAAATTTTGCCACCAGCCTCTTTCGTTTCAGTCGATTGAACTCCATTATGACATCCTCTATTGGCAATTCTCTGAACCGTTGAACCAAAGCCCTTGTAAACTCTCCCCGATCAGCGTTCTCATGAATACTAGTTCTTAGGAGTTTCGGCTGGTAGGAATAGTGGCTCAAGCTCCATCTTTCACTTTTCAGGAACTTCGTAAATTTGGAAGTATTTGTTAAACTTCCAGACCCACGATTGGGGCTCCTTTCCTTTAAAGAGTGGCAAATCCATTTTGGGAAGAAGGCAGTGCAAATATCCTCTTGGGGTGTTATCCATTGGATTAAATCCCAAGTCTTTTGTCTCTCAAAATCAAGGAGTGGGTAATATTCACTTGGTAGTGTGGGGTGGAGGAGTCTCTTCCGGCAATGGTTCTTTGCCTTTTCCCAAGTTCTTCATCATCTCCATTAGTTGGGTCATTTGTGCTCCCATCTTCATTTGCTCCGTTCGAAGTTGGTCATAAGTTTTTTGGCTCTCAGTTCTCGCCGCTTGTTGTTTAGTTCGAATCTGTTCACACATCTTTTGCTGTTCGGCTTGGGCAGACTGATGCTCCTTTCTAAGAGCTTCAAAGAGCAATTAGACATCATTTTGCTAAGAGGTCAGCTTTTACATTTCCTTAGTTTCTTCTGCTTCTATTTCACTCGACCCAGAAGGTTTGATGGCCCTTTTTTGTATTTTATTCATACCGTGAATGAGTTACCTAGTTCGATACTGCTCTGATACCACTTGTAATATAACAGCTAATTAAATTACTCAATTACCAATCAAATCAATAAGAAACGGCAAAAGAGATAGGTAAAGAGTATAGTATAGGAGAGGGATAGGAAGAAGAGAATAGGCAGAAAAGAGAATAGACAGAGAGAATTAGGGAGGTAGAATATTCTTTCATTCATTCACTAATCATCCGTGCATAATGAGTTGCTGCTACAAATAACCCACTACTCACTACCTTACAAAATCAGATGCCCATTTCCCTACTCTTTCTAACCAACTTTGTCCCTATTTACAGCTCACTCTTCTCTACTCTTATTCTTCCTTCTCTCTTATGTAACAGATAGATTGCAAACTTTAACAACTAGGAGGAGGAGCACCAATAATAGATGTTAGAATACGAGTTTGAATTGAGGAATGATAATTGCTAGTAGTTCAAAATTATTAATAATATAATCTTATGCATGTGAGTTATGTTTCTAATGTTGATGACGTTCATAATCCTTTAGTCCTTGTAATGGTCCAAATGCTCTATATTATTTCATTTTATTTTCGGAGAGCTCTTTTATTTATATTTTAAAGAGTTTTGTCATTGAATATTGCATATTTTTGGTTTTACAAAATCAGCTGGTGGGGAGACCACTTTAAGCTATATGCATGACCTAACACACCTTTCTTTTCTAGTCCATATAGTAAATTTTGTAACAAGCCTTAGATCAGACACTGAAGTATCGATTCCCTCTTTCCCATATATATTTATTATGGATGCTTCTCTACCATCTGTTTCATTTTTGATATTTTGGAGTAAGTTTTGGAAGTATGTTTTGTTCTTCTCTCTCCCCTCCTTTCCTCATGAATTTGCTGATTAGAACAATCTATTAGCCTATGGTGGTAATATCATTCTCTTTTCCCCTTTTCTTAAGCATTGTGTCATAGTGGCACATTTTAAAAGAGGTATGACATGATTATTGCACTTTTATTTGTTCAATTATAACTGATTGAATTGTGCTTTATAAATAATGTTTCTTACAAGATCAGTTATGAATTGCATATCAGTAGAAGAAGAAAGAGGCAAATGCTGATATCTGGATTTTACATTTTTACAGGTCATTTATTGAAGAGTCCCAAGCTAGCATTAAGATATCTCCTCAGGATAATAATTGTTATGGGTTGAATGATAGGCTGGTGACGTTGACTGGAACTTTGGAGGAGCATATGCGGGCAATTGATCTAATTTTGTCTAAACTGGTGGAGGATCCTCATTACTCACAGACTATGCATGCCCCATTTTCATATGCAGGTTTGTTTTTGCCTTTAGCTACATTTATTAAAGTTAACTACATTTATCAGACAGATTTGGACTGATTTGCCTTCTTTACTCCATCTTCAATCCCTTGTTTTTTGCAGCAACTTCTTAAAAGTTAACTACATTCATTAAACAGATTTGGACTAATTGCCTTCATGAGCTCTAGTATACATTAGGTTCTATGATTCGGAACTTCTAGGGAGAATTTGCATTCAAACTGAACCTGATTGATTATAATTTGATGCATAATCGAAATAGGTAGAGAAAGCTCAGAAAAGAAAAGAGATTGAAGGAGTCATGCAGTATTTGATAGACCTTTAAACTAATATCAAATACCATATATTTCCTTTAACCAAAAGCTTGGAAAAAAGAACTGGCTTACAGAAGTTATATAATGTGACTTCAAACTTGAAGTTATTTTGTTTTGATGATGGTTATATGATAGTGAAGCACTAAATAAGCACCAAATGCTGATTAAATAGCCAGGTGCAAAATTGCTGGAGCTTGGTATCTAGAGCCAAAGTAATATCATTAACTAGAGCCGATCCTTTTGCTTTTAATAAATTAGTCGTAATTTAAGTTTCAAATTTTGGTTTTGAAGATCTTTTTATAGTTACCTATTTAAAGAAATAGATCAAGTAATAGCACCACCTTATTATTGAATTTTTTTTCCTCAATGCCCAATATGGAAAAAAGTGCCTTTATGTTATGAAAAGCTGTGAATTCGAATGACTAACTTTTGTTAATCTTGTACCGTGTGAAAAATATATGTAAAATTCCTTCTTTAGAATAGTATTCCAATAGATTATATTTCCTGATTTATGCTGTATATAAAATTATTATTAATCAGTTAGTAACTAATATTTGGTCACTGTACAACTCCTCGCTCCTCTGCCAGTGTATAGTAGTTTTTTCAGACTTTTTAATCAGCATCCTGAATATTCTTTCCTTATTTGTATGCACTTGATTAGAAAAATTGAGCTTGTTGTTGGACTTAGAGGTATCTCTTTGTTTGAAAATAATCAGCATGGTCAAAAAACCTTGTCTAAAATTCATTTTTGTTAACATAATACTTCAGAGTTCCTAACAGCTCCTCTTTATTTGAAGCTGAGAAATTTAGGCTCTATTCCAAATGCAAATTCAAAGATTTTATCCCCAATTATTCGTTCTTGATAGTTTAATCAGTAAAAAAAAGGGCAGCTCGGTGCACTAATGCTCCCGCTATGTGCGGGATCTGGGGAAGGTTTGGACCTATTATGTCTTTGCACGCGCCCTTCTCTTGCAATTGCAAGAGGCCGTTTTTATAACTCGAACCTGAGACCTCCAGGTCACACGGCGACAACGGTTGCCGTTGTGCCAAGGCTGCCCTTTTGATAGTTTAATCAGTAATAAGCATTTATTTCTATTTAAAAACTGCACTTGGGGTCTAATAAATTTTTAAAGAGCAAAGATGGTTGGATAGCACTTTTGTGTGTTTTGTTGAAAAAAGTAGGTTTAATGTGCTCTTTCATTTGCAGGGGTTCGGATCAGTCAAATTATGTGACGATTATTCTTATCAGATAAAAAATGAGGATTGTGGCAATTGTGTTAATGAAAAAATATGCTAAAATGGGAGATATAACTAAGGCTTGAGAATTGGATATATTTGTGACAATATAGGGTGGTGGTTTGCTTTATGCTGAATTCATTTTGCTAGTATGTAGAAGATTGTGTTTGCTGTCAGATAAATCATGATGATCAATGCTGAGGTTGAATCATAACAATCAATTCCTGAATTAGGATAAAGGGTCTAGGGGCTTTCTTGGCTTGAAGCAGCATTTTCATCGAGGTTCGTTGGCTGAGAGATAATAGAATGAGAATGTTTTAGCTGCTCAGTTTACAGGATTTTAATATTAAGTGAATTCTGCTATAATGAGTTTATGGTGCAGTTACAGTCAAGTCCTTTTTAAAAATGCTGAGCGTGCTGTATTCTGTTACTTTATTATACATTGTGCACTCTTCACGGAAGAATGTAAACAAGTGAAGTCATTTGAAATGTCATACTAGTATTGATATCTTTTTTTCTTTAACAATGTTGAGCATAAGAATTTAGGAGTTCATCCTCTGACTTGCTATGGTTTTTTCCAATACTGTTTCTAGTGTTTCTCTTTCTCAGCCAAATCATTGATTTTTTAAAAACACTTCATAGTCGTCCAGGGGGTGAAAGGCATGTATATGTGGCACCAATAACAAGTTACTTATGGCATATGTGTTAATTGTGGGTTAATTTTAGTGGCTTTAAAAGTTGAAGGACTTGATTGATGGAAAAATAGTTGGACTGTGTTGAGGTTGTCACAATTTGGGAGGACTCTTTATTTGTTTCATCATATTAGAGAGAAGTCCTTTAGAATTTATGGTTTCTATGAAAATTAACCATGATTATGGAGCCATTTTTTAAAATTTATATTAGGAGCAAATTGGTTATGTTGTGTTTTGTCTAAGATTTAATTCCGTGTAGGATTACTTTAGCTTGAACTGTTGGGCGTTTTCTTTGGTTTTCATGGCATTCCATGTGTATAAGTGCTTTTTCTGTTGCAACAGTAGCCTACAATTCGATGAACTATGGACCGAATGGGGCTGGTGGAAAGTTTCAAAACAGCAAGGTTTGCTTGATTCCATATGCTTTAATCTTAATTTTGTGTCCTAGTACCATATGCTGTCTTTATTTATAATTTATTTATGCAGTCAATTTTAATCTTTCAGATAAGTGGAGTCTCC
Organism: Garcia nutans; assembly: GCA_947685225.1. Classification (NCBI taxonomy): domain Eukaryota; kingdom Viridiplantae; phylum Streptophyta; class Magnoliopsida; order Malpighiales; family Euphorbiaceae; genus Garcia; species Garcia nutans. The sequence continues at coordinate 14,764,710 of CANTUV010000041.1, forward strand.
TTTCTACTTTCTGTAGATTGCCTATGCAATACTGAGCAGCACTGCTGAGAATTGGCTCCCATATACTTCAAATATTAAATTAATGAATTATGTTGTAAAATTTTGGACAGTTTAGATAATATTAACCACCTAGTATTTTGCAGGAAATGGTGGTATACACCTCTGATGACACTTTTTCTCATTTCAATTTAAAGATTGGATAGGCTTTATAGTTGATAATTTGATGTGGATCTAACTTTGATGTGTTGGCATTTGAGCCTATGATCTAATAGAACCTACAATCTAATAGAAACTAAGTATCTTTAATTGAAGGTAATAGCCTTATTTGTAGCTGCTGATACACTCTCATTCTGAAAACTCTTCCATCAATGTTTTATATTTCAGTTCAGTTATGTTCAAAAAACATGTTCATGATGGTTGTATATCTTTCAATTAAGGCATACTAAGGTGATTTTGAGTATAGTTTGGTTTGGTCATAAAAATTTATGTGATGGTGATTTTGATTGGTGGCCTTCTGATGTTTTTTCCAGGAGGATCGTAGCAACTTAGTGACCATTGGTGTTGCAGATGAGCATATTGGATTGGTTGTTGGTCGCGGTGGAAGGAACATAATGGAGATGAGCCAGGTATTTGAATAACAGACATTCTTCACTGTAGTGTAATATATTTTATGCACTAAAAAATGGAACAAATTGTGTTGACAGGTCAGTGGGGCCAGGATAAAAATATCAGATCGAGGGGATTTCATGGCTGGAACAAACAATAGGTATAAAGATATATTTGAGCTGATCATTCTGCAGCTTAATGCGTTTAGATTTGCAATAAACAAATAAATTTAACTTTTCCTCTTGTATCTTGTTTGGCAGGAAAATCACAATAACTGGATCACAGAGGGCCGTCCGAGCAGCCGAGGGCATGATAATGCAGAAGGTAGCCTATGCTTCTGAGAGGGGGGCAGATTAACTTTCGAGAATTCTGAATTATTATTATTTTTTTCTAAATTATTTTTGTTGTGCACCTGTCAATTTCGTTATATATTTGGTAATTTAGAAAATTTGTCCATATACCTTCTCGAAGAGAGTTGGTTAGCAATTTCAAGAAGTATGATTGGAAGAACTGAAAGAAGAGAAAAATTTTTCATAGACAAAAAGAAACGGTCTTTTTATAGGAATTTATTTAAGAGTACAAATTGTGTTTCCGGGGAAGAAAAGTTACTCGGTAGGTTGACTGAATATTAGAATCAACTTCATTTATCTCTCGATACAAATGTAATTTCCAAACGAGCAACTTTTGCTTCTGCCATTGATTTTTGTTTTCAATATGATGCTTTGCCTTTTATATAGAAGCGGGGATTTTGCCTTGGGAATTACTAATCATAGAAAACCAAATTCCAATTTCTATTAAAATGGATTTTACATTCATCTTTTATTTAAATTTTTGATAATTTGTAATAAGAAGAAAAATATGTATTTTATTTATAAAAAAAAGGAGAAATTTGCTATGTTTTACATAGGGCTGGATGAAAAAGTTCAAAAAAAGTTTTTCCTCGTCGGGTGATAATAGTCTAGTAAGGTTTGACCGGTATATAAAACCTGAAAATCTACCACGTGAAAATTTACCATTGATATAAATATAAAGTAAATAAATACTAAATAAATAAACTAAAAGAAACTATTAAAATAAAAAATTTTTATTTTTTAGTTGTAAATCTTACTACACTTTCTAAAGTCAATTTACCTTGTAGTTGAATTTCCTTCTTTTTTTTTTCGGAAAAAAAAAATTAGCCCTAATTGAAATTCAGATTTTTTAGGTTTTAGAGATGATGGCTTCGAGAGCATACAATTAAGGCTTGTTCGTCCATTGGTTTCTTGCAAATATTATTTCATGGGTTTGGACGTCTGTTTGTTGTGCCCAAGAAAATAGGCGCAAGAAATTTTCTCCTCAGCGTAGGCTTCCTCTACTTTCTCGCTATTGAAATATTTGTGATAAATGAATTTCTCAATTATTAACGCTAATTATAAAGTTAAATATTTTTGTAAAATCAGCTTATAATTAGTTTTTAATTATACAAATTGTCAAAATGACAAAACTGTTTCTGAATTTATTTATTATATAAAAATAATTTTTAAATTTCAATTCAAAATTTATTTTGCAATAATAATAATAATAATAATAATAATTTAATTAAATAAAATTTATTTGATAATAATAATAATTTATTTTTTAAAATTTATTTTGCAATAATAATAATAATAATTTTGCAATAATAATAATAATAATTTATTTAATAATAATAATAATTTATTTAATAAAATTTATTTGATAATAATAATAATAATAAAATTTATTTAATAATAATAATAATTTATTTAATAAAATTTATTTGGAATATTGAAGATTAAGTAGAGATAATATGGTCTTTTACTTGATCAAAACTGCTTAAAAATAAGTGCTTAAAAAAAATAGCAAAACCCAACTTTTAAAAAACTGATTAAAATCATATTATAATCTACTATTTAACTTTTCAGAAACACTTAAATAAACAACTTATAATCTAAAAATTGTTTATAATCAGTTTTGACCGGCTTTTAAGTTTTGAGAAATACTGTCTTTTATACGTACTTAACAAATTATTAACTGTCCCTGAAAAAAAAAAACTAATTGTAAACTGAAACAAATCAGGCAGTCTTTTTCTTTCAACCCTGTAAAAAATGTCTTATGGAATAATAATACAATTAAAAATAATTTCTTATCTCATAATTAGGGGTTTTGAGTTCAAAATCTGGGCATGAAATATTTTTAAACTTTGAAAGAGAGTGCTTTACTTACTAATAAGATTGCTCAGTGTAAATTCAGATTAGTTTCCAACCTTTGAATCACAGGGCATTAGATGATTAAACTAAAAAATTAATTTCTTATCTTTCAAACAAATTTGTAAAATTTTCAATTGTGAAACTTGAATTTTATGTCAAAAAATTGAAATTTAATTCAGCTAGTCGAATTTATAATTATAATAGTGATACTAACAATAATTAAATCTGCTTTTATAATAATTACTCTCTATTTCAATTTAAATATCATTTTAAAAAATTTCACTCATATTACCAAAATTAATTAGAGAGTTACAAATTTACCCTTAATTAATAGTTTCTCTTTTCAATACTGATACCATATTAATTTTCTCACTCATTAATAATACTATTAAATAAAAATAATAAATTAATAAATAATGTTAAAATTTTGCCTTAATATTATTAAATGCTAAATATTTTGAAACAAAAATTAAAATTTTAAAATGACATTTAAATTAAAACAGAGAGAGGAAGTCTTAAATTTATGCCTATATTGTAAAAACACTCATAAACATTGCTACTTAGTGCCTACCTTTGGATTCTTTAGTTGTCCGTAAGTATTTAGTCTTTCAATGTCTAACGCACCATAAGGTCTCACATCATAATTTACAAAAAAATTTAACCTTCTCTATTATGAATTTATTACTTATAGTCGAATTACTAATTCAATAATTTCTTTTTATCCTGTAATTTATATCATTTTTATAGATTTTTAATTAATCTTTTGTCATTTCATAAAATTTATCTATGTTTTCGAGAAACGAGAACTTTTTGAATAGTCTTTTTTTCTAATTATTAATTTACAAGACTTTCAAGTCTCAAATATGCATAATATGAACTTTACACAGAGTATCAAATACGATCTATATGAACTTTAGAAGTATGGAAAAGAGAAAGTTTTTATTAAAAAATTTTCAATTTAATCGAAATTTAAATGAGTTATATGATAATAGCAACTCTCCATTTCTCATATATTTTATTATTTTAACTCAAACTTTAGCTTACAAAAATGTCAAGTTTTAACTATTTGGCATATCCTTTTCAAAACACTTAGCCTATGTTTAATTTCTTAGAGGTATAATAAAATAAAATAAAGAGGAGAAAAGAAAAGAAATGAAGGAAAAAGAATTTCTATTGCCTTTCTTTTGTTTGGTTATCAAATTAACATAGAAAAGAAAGGAAAATTTATAAAATTGTATTTTATAATTATATCCTCATTATTTTGAGTTGATGAAAAATAAATTAGTAATTTCATTATTTAAATATCTTTTATTTTTTTATTTTTCTTCTTTTCTCTCCAAATTGGTAATTTTTTTTAATGAATTTAAGAGAAATGAGATGAATTGATTTCTATTCTATTCTTTTATTTTTTCTCTTATTTTTATCTAAACAAAGGAAATGAGAGAAATATAATTTTTATTTTTTTTTTCTATTTATTTTCCTCTGGCTTTGAAAAAAAAAAGTAAGAAAGACTTAATGTGATAAAATGGTCACTAAAAAGTAAGATACGTGACAACTTGTAAGACTCCTTATATTATATTTACTTAAAATGGAAAAAATCTACTTAGTGAGATTTATGATAATTTACTTTCAAATAATCTTATTTACTAGACATATATTTTTGGATTTAATTGGCTACAAAAAGAAAACATACCCGTGGAGAATCTTGTTATTCAAGAATTTAAAACAAGCTAATATAATTGCTGCATATTATAAAATATGAAAAATGACACTGATTAATTTAATTATGTATTTAAGTGCAGTATATCATGGCCATGCATACACAAATATACACCCACCACCACCACCAACCACCATGTGGAGGTGGTGGAGCTGCTACAATTTTATTCTTCACATAATGCCAGACTCAATAAATTGCTATCTTAACATAAAACACTCCCTTGTTTTTATTTATGGGTAACCCTCATCCTCTCCTCCTCCATATCCGGACCCGTATCCTGACCCATAACCTGATCCACTGCCATAGCCAGAGCCATTCCCACCACCATGGCCGCCGCCACCGCCGCCACTTCCCCCTCCTCCACGGCCTCCACCTCCACTTCCATACCCAGACCCACTTCCACTACCATATCCTGACCCATAACCAGATCCATTTCCATTTGCTGAACCTCCACCACCACCTCCTCCTCTGCCACCACCTCCACCTCCACCACCACCTTCCCCACCACCAGACCCGTAACCTGATCCACTACCTGAGCCATATCCTGAACCATACCCACTACCAGAAGCAGACCCACCACCACCACCGCCACCTTGGCCACCACCGCCCCCACCTCCTCCTCCTCTACCATAACTTTCTGCACCACCGTATCCTTCACCACCTCCAGACCCATATCCTGAACCATAACCAGAATCAGAACCAAGTGTTGAACCTCTCCCACCACCACCACCACCACCTCCTCCTTCACCTCCACCACCTGCTTTACCAACAATAGCCCTTGAGGACCTAGCAGCAAAGCAAATGTCAACAAGAAGCAAGATCAAGAATGCAGCACCTAGCAATCTTGAGGTTGCCATTTCCAAACTAACAAATAATTAAACCCAATATAGAATATATATATTTATGAGTTAATATGTATTATATCGCTGATCAAAGCTTGAGAAGAGAAGCTAAGAATGAAATGAATATGCTTTGGTGAGTGGAAATGTTTGAAGTGGGTAGCCCTATATATAGGCATTGTAAAGGTGAATTGTTCTTCAAAAGTAAGTAAAATTCTAGTAGTTTCTTAATCTAGATGATTACAAGAAAGGGGAAGATTGCGTGTGTTTAGGTATTTTAAATGAAGTGGTGGTGTAGGTAGAGGTGGTGGTGGGGATAATGGTGGCAGTGGTTGTAGTGGTGGTGGTGGAGGACAGTTTATTTGCTTTTGTTTGTGTCTTCATGCAATATTTCTCTGCCGCCAAAACTCTGCTATGACCCCCACTTTTGACTTGTAAGAGGCGTCTTATTTTTGCGGGCTATAAAATATAGTAACAAAGGCAGTTCAGTGTATTAGTGCTCCCATTATACGAGAAATATGAGGATGAGGAAGGGTCGGACTAATTAAATATTTATAATTAGTAAAAATTCAATTGAAAGTATATTATTATTTAATACTATATAAAATTATTTAGTGATAGTATTTTCCTTAAGTGATCCACTAGGTTAAAAAAAATCAGTTGTCTATTTTATTAAATAATCAATTCGCAATGAGCTGATTAATTATTTACATGTATTTTAAACTTATTTAATTAGAATTCCAACAATACAATTAAAATTTTTAATTTCTAACAAGAAAGCTTTTATTTAAAAAGAATATTGTAAAATAAAAAAAAGTTTGCGAAAATCAATAAATATAAATATTAAAATTTTTTAGTAGTATATAAAACTTAGAAATATTAAGAAAGCTACCACTACCTGTCTTATGAAAATATATGAGCAGCAGGGTATGCATTGCATGCCCACTTGAATTGTTTCAATTCGTGCATATTTTTACTATCTTTTATTTCTTAATCTAATTTCTTGCTTCTCTTCTCTCACTTAATTATCATCTATTTATAATCAAACTCTATCACTAATCTTTGAAAATTTACTTACAAGAAAAACAACTATATTTACTTAGTTTTTATTAATTGGGTATACATATATACACCAAGTATATGATAAAATTTCTCTTAATCTTAATCATTTTTCTCAGAATTTATTCATAAACAAACTCGATCATTACTCTTAATCAGAGGCGAATTCAAAATTAAATATTAAGAAAGCCAAAATTCATTGCAAAATAATCTCAAAATATACTTCAACTCTTAATTTTAATATTAAGTCACTAATTTTTTTTTACTAATTTCAGCATTGTTAAACTATTACAACGAAAAAGATATTGTAATTGATTCAATTGCATTCATAAAATAAAAAAAGCATTATAATTAAATCTAAAAGTTTTTTTTGGAACTAAAATTTTAAGAAAATCTATGAATTTGTAGGGTTAAAGGATAAAAATTGAAATAATAACAAATATTTTTTCTAGAATTAGTTGTTGCAGTTCTATAAAATAATATTTTCTCTTTTTTTTTGAAAGAAAAAAATTTTGTTTACTTTTATTATTATTTTTAGATCATATGATTGAATAATTAAACAAAAAATTACATTATATATCATTTATTTTTTTTTTCAAAAATATTCTAGTGTTTATTATACCTTTTTTGAAAAAATCCAGGAAGAGAAAATAAAGCTAAATAAAGAAATAAAATAGCCTATAATACTTTTTCAAACACAGAAACTGAAAATAAAAAAAAATGCAAAATCACACCCATAAGATCCCAAAAGAAACCCAATAAACTGAGAGCCACAGATGATCGAAAGTGAGAGATTCGAACGGAATGTGACAGCTTACGGCCGTCATCTTCAAACAAGGACATCTAAAGTTACCCCAAACACAGCATGCCAATGACATACGTACAAGAAAAAGGGCAACCATAAATAAAATAAAATATACTTATAATTTTAGTATGCTAAAAATATACTCCCTCCGTATTATTTACATAGAAAAAAAAAATTTTTTTGATGTATCTTTTATATAGAAAATATGTCATTTTAGATAAATTTTGAGAAGTGAAATGAGATAAAATACCATTTATATTCTTGCCTTAAAAGTTTAATTTGAGGGATATTTTTTTAGGGGTATTTAAGTAAATAGAGATGGAAAAAGTAAAATTTCCTTAATTTTCATGTCCATTTTACTTTTTCTATATAAATGATACAGAGGGAGTAGTAGATATGTATATTTTTAAAATTAAAATTTATAAAAAGTTAGTATTTTTAAAAATAATTATATTTTCTGATTTTTTTAAAAAAATCTCAATAATTAATTATGTAGGATTTTTTCAAATAATCCACAGCTAAATATTTAAGATCATTATTTTTTATAATCACAATCATATAGTTGAATATTTAAAATTGTTGGGCTTGTAACATTTAGAACTTAAAGAGGCCAAAATCTATTCAATTAAAAAAATAATATATATATATATATATATATTATAATAAACTATGAAAGATTAAAAATATATATAGTAGTTCCCCCTTATCTTAATACTTTTGTATGATATTTCGAATTTTAAAAAAATACATGCATCTAAAAAATAAATTAAAATTTTATTTCTTTTAGCCTCTTATTATATTTCTTTTCACTTTTTTAAAAAGAAATTATTAATTATTATCACTCAAATCGTATTTTTTTAAAATTATAAATCGTAATAATCTTTTTTTTTTATAATATATTAGGCATATAAAAGAATTTTTTTTAATTATCAATCGTAGTACCTTTTTTTTTGTTATAATACTCCATGTATAATAGGCATCGATAAGAATTTTCCATAAAAAATATGAGATTCCATTTGATTTTCCTACTCCAATCAGATGAGATTAGAGGAGGCACCGAAATAATTAATTAATAGAAATGGAATACTGTAAATATTGCAGCTGTACCACTGCCAACTTTTGATTTCATATATTAGAGCAATTCCCAGTTGCACTCACGTGGTCATTAATTAATATATTTCTCATAGTTAATTACGGTTGACCTTCGAAAAGTAAAAATTTCTTAATTTACCAATCTTATACATATATATATATATATATTATAATTTTTTTTATTTTGATTTTCACGGCGGAACCAGCTATTTAAAAAGAGATATAAAATTTTTTCCAACTCATATAAAGAGAAGATGAAAGAACTAGGGCCGGCCTTCCACCGTTACTGCTTCGGCTGATAGAAATTTATTTTAAAAATGTACGTTCGGCGGCCGGTCAAAAGAAATCATCAGCCCCACTCGATCCCACTTTATTCTGCCCGTTGATTGTCCATATTCATGCATTACACAGGTTATTATTATAGGAATGTCCCTCAAGTTGTAGATTTTGAGGTCACCTTTTTGATGTAGTGTGGCACTACAAACACACACACACACATGTAATTGATAGGATAATGTTTGTGCAATTTCATTTCTTGCACAAATTGAATTATTGTATTAATTTTTTTTTCTTATTTTTTACGTTGCCACTTGAATCTAAAAAAAAATTCATAGAAAAAGAAATTAGCTTGCTTTTTTTTTTTCTTATGTTTAATTCTAAGTCAATCAGACCTCATACAAATAAAAAAAATTAATATTATAATTAATACTGATTTACACGCGAACTTTGATATTGTTTCATATGAGATAATAAAACAAATTACAGAGTCGATTTTATTAAAAAAAAATTCGCATGAACTAAAAAATTAAACGTCTAGATTATCTATATAATTTTATCCTTTCAAAAGGAAAAGAATATAATTAATACAAACTATATATATCATAATTATATAAAAATATGCATGCATGTATCAAATAATTAGATCATAATAACATTTTCTCATTGTGTTTCATAGTATTTTAATTAGCAAAGCAATAAAAAAATCACTCTATTTAAAAACTCTAATTTACAAGTTCTAATATAATAGTTTACATATCTCATTCGTTCTCTTGTATATGCTAAATATATGATTAAGATTGAAGCACATATAATAAATTTCTAACTTTTTTATTTTAGAAAATATCATATCAATCATGAAGATGCTATTCAATTTAAAAACTTAAACTTGGTTGTGGAGAACGCAATAATAATTTATATCTCTAACAATTAATTTAGCAAAAAGTACTTTATATCTAATAAGTGACAAATATAATCCTTATGTATTATATCTATGGTATGAGATTTTTAATAAGTCAAGTTATAAGAGAATTAATATATATATATATATATTTATATACCTTAATCTTAATATATATCGATAAAAGCTATTAACCACTCTGCCATCTCTTTAAAAAATAATTTATATTTTAGGAAAATTCTATTATGGATATGGTCCATGTTCCTACTTATGGATCAAGCTAATCAAAAAGTATTATTTTAAAATAAAAACTAATTAAAATTATTTTTTTAAATATTATAATTTGAATCAAAATTTCTGATTGATTTGGTTTATGAGTAGGGAATGGACAAAGTCCACAATAGAATTTATCTCTATTTTATTATTTTTGCAACTTTATATATAATATTATACATGGGTCCTTGATAATTTTTTATTTGATTAGAAAAATCACGTAAAATGAATCTATTAATAAAAGGTTACAAATTTGGTTAAGAGGGAGAAACTTTTAATATTATAACTGCTCATGGTTATTTTGTTATTTTTAAATACCTTTTTAGACCTATTAATTACGATAAATAACAATTTATTTTTGCTATCTCTTTTTGAGAATCGCCTAAAATTCAAACTAAAAAAAGTAGAATGATTTTTGTTATCTTAATTGAAGTAAACAACCTCTCAATTTTCATTTAGGGATAAAATATATATTAAAGATTATAATTCAAAATAAATTAATAGAAAGTAAATCTAAGAGTATATGATTCGATCACTAAATCAAAGGTTGATTGGTATATATAATCTAAATACTCTTAACAAATTATTGGTTGTAACTAATTGATAACACTTGTCTTCTTCTAATTTCAACTTGAACAAAAACATATGGTAATGCCAACTACCAATAATTTACAAGTTTGGTGCCACTAATTTCTAAATTGATAAGAGCATGCAAGCACTATCCCAAACCCATCATTTCTTAGCATTATTCTTGTATTTCCAATATCCAATAAAATACACACATTTTTAGACAATTAACCAATCACCTAACAAGCCTACATATATATGTGTGTGTGTGTGTAGACACACGCAATAGATTTATAGGGAAAGAGTGGCCTTAGAAATCCATGACCACAAAATGCCCACTAACTCACCAACCCAAAATTTCATGTATTGAGGAGTAGTGGGTGGCCTTTTGATTCTCTTTGTCTTTTTGGATTCTTCTCTTGAAATGTAAGGTTAAAGTGACAAGTGCCCTCTTTGTTTTTTTCCTTTTGAATTTGCAGAGAGCATGCTTCCATTGTTTGCTTTCAATTACAGCAATACAAATGATGATGATTATAGCCTTTGTTCATCAAAATAAGCATAGGATGGTGTTATTGTCACTTTGCTGACTTTTCTTTTGTTTTTTTTGGGTTTGAATGAGTCACAGCTTTTAAGCTTTTCAGTTTGCACAATAAAGTATTGGTTAAAATTTGAATGTCTAATTACGATTGACATCCTTACAATATATTTTTTTTTTCGTTGTCATGTTCACATTCTCTCAATTATTACAATGCATATGCATCTCTTTATACTTATCTATTTTGGTAACTTAATCCCCTATACTATACATTTATCAAAATATTCTCTATATTTATTTATTTTGTTTAAATAAATACTTATATAATCACATAATTATATATTAATCACTTTTTCTTTTGTATTAAATAGAGACTTATATGTACATGTAATACTATCTTTGTCTAGTTATTTATTAAATATAAAATTTTATATCAAATAAAATTTTATATGCACATGTAATATTATTTTTGTTTAAATATCTATTGAGAATGAAATAGACAAATATAAAGAATAAATTGACTAATATATAATTATATAAATATTTATTGGAATGAAATAGATAAACATAATGAGTAATCTGATAAATGCATTAATAAAAAGGATAAAATGATTAAAATAGATAAATATAAGGGCTGCAGATATACGAAGTCTTTTTTTATTATATTATTTATTTTAATTATTATATTTCTATCTATTATTTTTGAAAAGCTAATTCATTTTTATTTTTTATTTTTTGTAGAATATCGTGTTTTCCTTTTGTAACTATATAAGAAAAATTCCCTGAAAAAACTTTTAAAAAACTTCTCTTATAAAAGAAAAAAAAATCAGCTATTGTTATTTCAATTTTGATAAAACAAGTATGAATATTTTAATAATCTTAATTTTCTTTCATTACATATCTATATTTTCAAAACAATCAATTTAGCTTTTTGCCCTTTTAATTAATAATATTTTTCTAATAATTATGACTTATGATAAAATAATGATAATATTTCAAAGTCATAATATAATAAATATAAAATGAAGAAAATGATATTTAATTATAAAAATATACAAAGTGTTGACTAAACCAGGATCCAGTGATTGATTCTCCAAATCTGCACCTAATCAAGAAGAAGATCAATAGGAAATATTGTATTTAATACTTACCATATATAGTGACTGTGTAATACCATATTAAGCTTAGTGTAAATTGAATGAAATATAGAATTTTACATAAAAAGAAACTATTCTTTCTAATCAAAAGATTAACATGGTATCAGAGCATGGTTTCATGATCCAGGGATCACTGTTCTAAAATTGCTCATCATCTACCATTAAACAAACCTCTTTTTTGATTCCAAAACTGACAGGCTATGGCAACTTCTGAGGAACTATCATTGCAAATTGCAAATTTGCTCAAAACCAATTCAGGAGGACAGTCAACTCAAATTAATTCAGACAATTTGAATCTGGGGCTAAAACTCGATGGGGATAATTATCCCTTATGGGCAAGATTGATGCGAGTTGCCATTGGAGGCAGAGGCAGAACTCAACACATCAGTGGGCAACCAAAACCACCAGAAGAGTCAGATGCAACATTTGCAGCATGGGAGCAAGCAGACTTAATGGTGTTTTCGTGGCTCATACAAAACATTGAACCAAGGTTAGTTAACAGGGTAGCAGAATACCCTACTGCAAAAGCCCTATGGGATGGGCTGGCCATTACTTATGGGAGTGGCACTGACTCCCTTCAGATTTACGATCTACACATGAAGGCAAATAAGCAAGTGCAGGGTTCTCAATCATTGGAAGAATATTGGAACGTGTTACAAGCAATCTGGATGAACATTGATAGAAAGCAACCAAACCCTATGAACTGTTGCATTGAGGGAACAACAAAATATAACAAAATAATTCAAGAACACAGATTGTATCAGTTCTTATCAGGCCTAGATGAAAAATTTGATAATATCCGAAGAGACATCTTGAAACAAGATACCCTGCCCTCAGTTGAATCGGCCTACGCTACTGTACGAAGGGAGGCCGCCAGGCTCCAAATTATGAAACCGGCAACCAACCCAGAAGATTCATCATCATCGGGCATAGGGTCTGGATTAGCAGCCAAAGAGAAATCCAGATTCGTTTTGAGGAACACAGAAAAGGGGCAGAATCCAAATGGACAGAAGCGCTCAGATCATCGATCATCACAGCGCGAGGATAAATCTCACCTGGTCTGTAGCCACTGCGGGATGAAGAAGCATACTAGGGAAAATTGCTTCAAACTCATCGGATTCCCAGAATGGTGGGACGACAGTCACAGAACACAGGGGAGTGGGAAGACTGCCGCTGGTGTTGGCAACCATGGGGCTACCGAAAACACCAACGGCGGTCATGAGAGCCACGGCAGGCGCATGGAACGGGGAGACCAGACAGGTGCAGGCATGGCGGCTGTAGCAAAGGAAGAGGGAGGTAACCCTAACTCTAATGGTAATCGGGAAAGGGTAAAAAGAAATGAAAAAGGGTATGGGTTTTGTAGTGTTAAAGGAACAAACCAAGCCCAATCCCAACTTGGCCCACCAGCAGTTTTTAAACAAGCCCAGCAACAGTTAGCCCAATTCCAACAGAACCTTGGCCCACCAATTTCCGAGACTTACCATGCAACAGAAATTCCGGGAAAAATGTCTAATTGGATATTCGATTGTGGGGCCACTGACACTATGACCCATGATCCAAAAGACATAATTGAGCCCAGAAATCCTCACAGAACCCATATTCAATCAGCTAATGGGGAATTATCCGAAGTAAAAGGAGCCGGGACTGTTTCTATATCTCCAACATTGAAATTATCCAAATGTCTTTATGTGCCGTCGTTGTCTTGTAAACTGCTATCGATTAGTCAAGTAACTAAAGAATTAAATTGTGTGGTACTCATGTTTTCAAATTTTTGCCTTTTGCAGGACATTCCTACGGGGATGATCATTGGGCGTGGTACTGAACGCGGTGGTCTCTACCATGTTGACGAGGTGGCTCAACACGGAACTGCAATGTTGGCTCATGGGACACCTGACAGGCAAATATGGCTTTGGCACAGACGTCTAGGTCACCCGTCTCTCAATTATCTTAAAATTATTTTTCCTGCTTTATTCAAAAATAATAATGAAATGTTCTCTTGTGAAACATGCATTTTGGCAAAGAGTCATAGGACTTCTTTTTTGGCAACTAATACTAGAGTCGATTCGTTGTTTTCTTTAGTTCATTCTGATGTATGGGGTCCTGCCCCAAATTCTAGTAGTCAATTTCAATATTTTGTGTTGTTTATTGATGATTGTTCTCGGATGACCTGGATATATTTTTTAAAACAAAAATCAGAGGTTCCTGAAAAATTTGTTGCCTTCTACAATATGGTTCTTACACAATACAACAAAAAAATCCGAGTTTTAAGATCTGACAATGGGGGGGAATATGTTAATCATACCATGAAGCGGTTTTTTACTGATAATGGTATTGTTCACCAAACTACCTGCCCCAATACACCCCAACAAAATGGAGTTGCCGAAAGAAAAAATCGGTTTCTTCTAGAAATGACCCGGTCACTGATGTTTGAATCCCGAGTCCAGAAATCCTTTTGGCCTGAGGCTATTGCCACCTCGGTTTATTTAACCAATAGACTTCCCACAAAAATACTTAACCACCAAACTCCTCTCCAGTTTTTCTCCACACACACAAATATACCACAAACCCTAACCCTTCCTCCACGTGTCTTTGGATGTTCTGTCTATGTTCACATTCCAAAACATGAACGCACTAAATTTGACCCATGTTCCCGTAAATGTGTTTTTGTTGGGTATGGCATTAATCAAAAGGGTTATCGATGTTATCATCCTGATACACGTCGCATTCATGTCACTATGGACTGTGATTTTCTTGAAACAGAATTTTACTATGATAACCAACCTAGTCGTCAGGGGGAGATACAGAGTGACTCCATCGCTTGGTTAGATAGCCTAATTGTCACAGAAGGAGTCCCAAAAGAGCCTTGCCTCAGGACCACCGAGCTATCTTGTGATATGGAACAGATCAACGAGTCAAGTACACCGTCAAGTGACCCACCCTCTATGGAAGTCCTACAAGAGGTAAGTCCGATTAGATCACTTTCTTTTGATGATAACCATGAACTTCAATTATCTGAAACAGAAAGAACAGAAGCATATGTCTTACCTCCAAGGGCTAATCGAGGAGTACCACCTAGGAGATATTCTCCAGAACATGTGCCTAGAGCTTCAAAGTATCCAGTAGGTAATGCTGTCAGGGGGAGTGTCTCGAATGCAGCAAAAGTATTTGCCACTATATTATATTCAGAATCAATACCAAGAACTGTAGAAGAGGCAAAACAAAAAGGGGAATGGTGGCAGGCAATGAATGATGAAATGGAGGCACTTGAACGAAATAAAACTTGGGAAAAATGCATACTTCCAAAAGGAAAACGCCCAGTTGATTGTAGATGGGTGTTTACCATCAAACACAAAGCTGATGGGACAATAGAGCGATATAAAGCCAGGCTGGTTGCTAAGGGTTATACACAGACATATGGTATTGATTATTCGGAAACCTTCTCCCCTGTTGCTAAAATTGATACAATCCGGATCCTATTTTCCGTTGCAGCAAACCAAGACTGGCCGCTCCATCAATTTGATGTCAAAAATGCCTTCCTTCACGGGGATTTGAGAGAGGAAGTTTACATGGAGGCACCTCCAGGGTTTCAAGAACAGTTTCATAAAGATGAAGTTTGCAGATTAAAGAAAGCACTATATGGTTTGAAACAATCTCCTCGAGCATGGTTTGGTAGATTTACTATGGTGATGAAGAAGTACGGATATAGACAGAGTAATGGAGATCATACTTTGTTTCTGAAGAGAAGAGATAATCTTATCACTTGTTTAATTATTTATGTGGATGATATGATTATAACAGGGAGCGACTCTGAGGAAATTGACAAGTTGAAAGAAAATTTATTCTCTGAATTTGAGATGAAGGATCTGGGGGGACTAAAGTATTTCTTGGGTATTGAGGTGCTAAGATCAAAAAGGGGTATCTTTATATCTCAAAGGAAGTACATACTTGACCTTTTAGCTGAGACTGGCATGATTGATTGCAAACCGGCAGAAACTCCTATGATAATAAACCATGGGCTTCAAATCAGAGAAGGAGTAGATTTGGCAGACAAAGAGAGATATCAGAGGCTCGTTGGGAGATTGATTTATCTAGCTCATACACGACCAGATATTGCATATGCCGTAGGTGTAGTAAGTCAATTTATGCATCAACCACAGGAAGATCATATGGAGGCAGCCTTGAGAATTGTTCGATATCTTAAAGGAACGATAGGAAGAGGGATTGTGTTTCAAAAAAATGGACATTTGGATATTGAAGTCTACACAGATGCTGACTGGGCTGGTAACCCAAACGACAGAAGATCTACTTCGGGATATTTTACCTTAGTCGGAGGTAATCTGGTAACATGGAGAAGTAAAAAGCAGAAGGTTGTATCCTTATCCAGTGCAGAAGCTGAGTTTCGTGGGATTGCAAAAGGTTTAACAGAACTTTTGTGGGTAAGGAAATTAATGACCGAGATTGGTTTTGCACCACGTCTTCCATGCAAAATAAAGTGTGATAATAAAGCTGCTATAAGTATCTCCGAAAATCCTGTACAGCATGATAGAACCAAACATGTAGAAGTTGACCGACACTTTATCAAGGAAAAGATTGAAGAAGGCATAGTAGAGCTACCATTTATTCGATCAGAGGACCAGTTGGCAGACATCTTAACTAAAGCAGTTTGTGGAAGGTTATTTCATTCTACGCTTGACAAGTTGGGTATTGGAGATCCCACTACTCAACTTGAGGGGGAGTGTTGACTAAACCAGGATCCAGTGATTGATTCTCCAAATCTGCACCTAATCAAGAAGAAGATCAATAGGAAATATTGTATTTAATACTTACCATATATAGTGACTGTGTAATACCATATTAAGCTTAGTGTAAATTGAATGAAATATAGAATTTTACATAAAAAGAAACTATTCTTTCTAATCAAAAGATTAACACAAAGTTCGTGATATATTTATCTATTAAGTAAAATAAAAATAGAATGACCTTTTAAAGTAGGATTAGTATACGGTCAAATAATAAGGATATATAGGATGCTAGGCAAATTTTCATAAATAAATTATAATAAGATAATGACAGAGGAAAATAATGCAAAGTTATTTTTGTGTCATAAAATAGGCAACGACGGATCTATGGAGTCACGAGGGGTCGTCCAACCCTCTTTTGTCGATGGCAAATATATATATATATATATATATATATATAATTATTGGTGCTATTGTGAAATCTCAGTCCTTCTTCTCTGTGATTTTACAGAGAACAGTGGCAGCAACAAGCAAAAAAGAAAGGGAGATGGAGGAGACGATCGAACTAGAGAGAAGGAGAGAATAACTATCAGCTCATCACCAGTGAGCTATCGATCGTCGAACCACCATTACCGACGATGAGCGACGGATAAAGGTAAAAGTTTTGCCCCCATTCCCAATCTATGAGTTCCGCCCCTGAAAATAGGATACGGTCGAATAAATTTAGCCTATGGATTTCTATTTTTTAAAAATAAATTTCAATTTGATTTGAATTTTTAAAATTTTGCAAAAAAATCTAATATTTTTTGAATAAAAAAATTGATAAAAAAGCAATAAAAATGGCAATACTGATTTATCATGTCAACAATTTTTATTTGTTAATTTGCATTACAACCACTGATAACATCTTAATTATCACTTAATAATTTAGTCTTTTGCATTGAATTTAAATCTTTTTGTATCGATGAAGATATTAAAATTTAAATTCTCACGTTGAAGTAATAAGATTCATTAAGACTCAAATTTAAATTTATAATCCTTTTAAATATCTAGTATGATATATTTTAATTTCAATTTAACAATCTCACAATTTCGATGTACATATGGAGATTTTTCTATCCAATGAGTCTCCCTAATATTAAAATATATATTTTAAAAAATAAAACATACACCTTCGATTTCTTAGATAATAGAAGATCAGCGGTGAAATCAGGCAGAGTTTAGGGGGGCGTAGGACCCTGCTTGATTCTGCCACTTGCTATAGCTAAGGTAATATGTATGCCTCCTGCCTTTCTAAGTTGCATTTAGTGAGATATCTTAAGTCAGTAATGTCTGGCATTTCCTTATCCACAATCATCAAAACTTGAATATTTTCAATTAATAAATTGGAAAAAAGAAAAAGAACGATAAGACACTAGTTTTTGCAAGTTAGCTTTAATATGAAAGTAACACTTTTTCTTCTTTAGAAAAAATTACAGTTTGTTCAATCTTTAGCCAATTATGACGTTAAGTCAATTCAACATAACAAAATGGCCAACCTGTGGAGACAAAAAATGAACCGAATGACCAAACAACCCACCTACATAATTTTCAAGCTAATGGCAAAACGAGGATTTTACTTATAATTTGTTTTTATTCTTTAACTTAATTATAATTTGTATTGCCTCCATAGACCATGCACGTGGCGAGCATCTTCAAATTACGATATTAGCCTACTGTTTAATACATGCTCAATCCAGAAAATGACTCATGCCTAATAATATATAATAGTTGATATTAAGTTGAGAACTCTGCTCTACAAAAAATTTTAATTTTGCCACTGTGAAAGATATTTATATTTTACAGTCGAATGTAATAACCCCACTTCTATGCAAAAATTATTGGTATGGTATGTATTTTATTTGATATGCATTTCACTTTAACTATTATTGAATATATCTTATAAATTTATATGTCAATAAAAAAATTTATAAAATAAATATATATACATAAATAATTTTTTTATTTAATTTATCCCACATGAACTCTATTTTATAAATTTTCTAAATTCATCATTGCACAAACTCAATCATGAGCTATAGTTTGAATAAAAAGGATTATCAAATAAAATAAAAAATCACAAATTAGATAATGGAGAATAAATTGTTCAACAATATACTATTGATTAGGAGATGTAAAGAATGAATTTTTAAAAGTTGAGATGATAAGGCCATTATTTATATCATTAGGATACTTGAAACCATTAGTGGGTGACACCCATTATCTATGGGCACATGATTTTCTCATTTTATCTTAGTTTTACCAACTTCAATCACATAATTGGGTTAAACCAAATTTTACTTCTACCTTAAGCTTGATATAAGTTCAACTTGGGTATCGATCTATGGTCTATGGTCTGACTCTAGGCCCGTGGATGAAGATATCAAGTAAGTCCCACTAAGTTGGGTGGGACATCTCAAGCCAAATAGATTAATAATTTTACTACATGCTCTATTTTATTATTATTAACTGTCGTCTATAAATAATAATAATATTGCTGTTGTTATTACTATTACTATTAGGGATAGACATTAACTGACCGATCGAACTTAATTTAACCGATCGTTTTGATCACTAATTGTTTTGATCGAACTGATTAATTTTCAATTTCGGTCTGTTTGATTAATTACCAGAATTAAATTAATCAGTTTGGCTAATTAACCGAACTGGTCAATTTTTGTTTTATAATAAAACGTTATATTTTTAATAAAAATATTAATATAATTAAATAACTAAACAAAATGTATTAAATAAATAAATAAAATATAACTTTATTTTGTAATAAAAAATATATATTTATAATAAAAATTTAAATAAAAAATTAATAAAAAAATAAAAAAATATTTTTTAAAATTTTTAGTTAATCAGTTAACAGACCGAACTGAATCGGTTAACTATTAACTAAACTAAAAATCGAAATAACCTAAATTTTTCGACCGAACCGATCGAATTAAACTACCGGTCGATTAACCAAACTCAAAATTTGATCGGTTAACCGAACTGTACCCACCTCTAATTACTATTATTATTATTACTGAAATTCAACCTAGAATTTTGAAACAAAATATTTTGGTTCAGTGATTATATACTTGTATTAAGGTTTTGTTGATTTATCCAACCCATGAAATTAATGGGTTTGGTAAGTTTACAATTTTGACTAAATTAAAATTAATGAGTTTGGTAAGTTTACAATTTTAACTAGATTAAAATTAAATGTGTTTGGTGAGTTTATAATTTTGACTAGGTTAAAAAGAAAAGGAAAAAAATATTTAACACATTTTTCTAGCCACCATTGTAATAGTCAAAATTAGGCATAAGTTAGGCATAAATTAGGCATAATTTAATATGTTCACACATATTTGAAGGCCTATAAATAGTCTTTATCTTATTCACTTCAAGATATATAAGTGAAATACATGAGAGAAGAAATAAGAGAGAAAAAAGATTTCAAGTAATTTGTGAGATAAATATTTGATAATTATTCTCTAGTTTCTTGGTGCAATCATCCAAAGAGTGAAAAATTTGCTAGAGAGATATTTAGACATTTTCTCTATTATTTATGATCTTAAGTAGTCAAGTGAGGATTGCTTGAGAATTTGTTGTACTTGATTTCTTTGAATTAGTAAATTTTATTTCAGAGTTTGTCCCGTGGTTTTTTCCTCTACACTAGATAGTTTTCAATGGTAAATCTTGTCTCTTCTTCTTGTAGTTATTCTTTGCTTCTTCCTATTGTGCATTCATTTACATAATTAATTATTGACTAAGAACTTCAACAAGTGGTATCAGAGACTTGGTTCTGTTGGTGTAGAATTAATTGTGTAAATTAGAATGGAGGAATTCACAAGCACTATGATTAAAATGTCGGC
Organism: Garcia nutans; assembly: GCA_947685225.1. Classification (NCBI taxonomy): domain Eukaryota; kingdom Viridiplantae; phylum Streptophyta; class Magnoliopsida; order Malpighiales; family Euphorbiaceae; genus Garcia; species Garcia nutans. The sequence goes on from CANTUV010000041.1 coordinate 14,785,391, forward strand.
TTCAAATTATTTAATTTTAAAGTCGAAGATGGAGGACCTTCTCTAAAATCAGATAAAATTAGATGATTATTGGGAGAACCATAATTTGATGTGTAAATTAGATGTATAAATTGTAAGGACATGTATGATCCTATAAAATTAGGATCTAATAAGCCAAGTGAAAAATCAAATGATGATTGAGAGAAGATGCACAGAAAAACTGTCGGTACTATTCGACAGTGGGTAGATAATAATGTCTACCATCATATAAGCAAAGAAGTTGATGCACAAAAATTATGGAAAGATTTAGAAACCATGTATGAGAGAAAAAGTGCTCAGAATAAAGCTTTTTTCATTAGAAAGTTTGTGAATTTGAAGCTAAGAGATGGACGATCCATTGCAGAACACTTGAGCGAGTTTCAAGAACTAGTAAATCAGTTGAGCATCATGAAGATAGCCCTAGATGATGAATTGTAGACATTATTGCTCTTGAGTTCCTTGCTAGATAGTTGGGAGACCTTGGTGGTGTCTCTTAGTAACTCTGCTTCAAGCGGTGTTTTGTCTTTATCATTTGTAAATGATAGTCTTTATAATGAAGAGACTAGAAGAAATGATATGAGCATTGATACTTCACAAGCTCTTGTTACAACTACAGAGAGCAGAGGTAGAAGTAAAAGCAGAGGTCCTAAAGGGCATTATAAATCTAGAGGCAAGTCACAATCGAAAGTAAAATTCAGCTGTTATCACTACGGCAAGGAGGGACATATGAAAAGAAACTGCAAAGTTTGGAAGAGGGAACAAAATAATGAGAAAAATCAAAAGAAGGTATATGATCAAAATACAATTGCAACTGTTGCTGATAATAATGAAGAGATGGTTGTACTCTCCATTATTGAGAAGCATGACAAGGTTACTAGTTCTGACATGGAGTGAATTATTGATTCTGCAGCATCATACCATGCCATACCAAGGAGAGACATTTTTACTATGTACAATGCAGGTAATTTTGGCAGAGTAAATATGGGTAATACCAGCTATGCAGATATAGTAGGTATTGGTGATGTCTGTGTTCAGACAAATATTGGTTACACGTTGACTCTAAAGAATGTACGACATGTACTAGATTTACGTCTGAATTTAATTTCTACTCATGTTCTGGATCTAGATGGTTATTACAATAACTTTGGTGATAAAAGGTGGAAACTCACCAAAGGCTCAATTGTGGTTGCCAAAGGTAGATTGTGTTATACACTCTATAAGACTCAAGTGAAGATGATAAAAGGTGCACTGAATATAGTTGAAGATAATGATTCGCCAGACTTATGGCACAAGAGGCTGGCCCATATGAGTAAAAAAGGGTTGCAAATTTTGGCAAAGAAGTCTCTCATTCCTTTTCCCAAAGGTATGAGTCTAAACCCTTGTGATGGTTGTTTGTATGGCAAACAACATAGAGTCTCCTTTAGTAGTTCATTGGAAAGGAAAAATAATGTACTTAAATTAGTTTACTCTGATGTATGTGGTCCCATTGATGTGAAAACTTTAGGAGGTAATAGATATTTTGTTACTTTTATCGATGATGCTTCATGAAAGATTTGAGTGTTTATTCTGAAATCAAAAGATCAGGTTCTTCAGCGTTTTAAGCATTTCCATGCAATGGTGGAAAGAGAAAAGGGAACATCCTTAAAGTGTATTCGCAGTGACAATATAGGTGAATACACTTCAAAGGAGTTTGCAAATTACTTCTTAGAGCATAGAATCATACATGAGAAGACAGTTCCTAGCACTCCACAGCATAATGGTGTAGCTGAAAGGACAAACAGAACTATCTTGGAGAAGGTCAGATCCATGCTGAAAATGGCTAAATTTCCTAAGTCATTTTCGGGTGAAGCACTCAATACCGCCTGCTACTTGATGAATCGTTCTCCATCAGCTTCTTTGAATTTTGATGTACATGGGAGAGTATGGTCTGGAAAAGATATTGCTTACTCTCACTTGAAGGTATTTGGATGTAAGGCTTTTGTCCATGTACCTAAGGAGTAGAGACAGAAACTTGATGATAGAGCTGTTCCATGCATGTTTTTGGGTTATGGAGATGCAGTGTTTGGATACAAGTTATGGGATCTAGTGAAGAAGAAAGTCATCAGATCCAGAGATGTAATCGTCCATGAATACAAGACCTTGTTAGACTCTGAGCTATTAGAGAAAATTACAATTAGTGATGATATTCCTCTTCCTGTATTAATTTCTCCTTCAATCAGAAATGTCACATATGAAGGAGAGTTGCTTGAAGAACATGGAATTAATGACATGCCAGTACCAGTTGATGTTGATGATGATGCTGAGCATGGAGAGCAACCTCTTCCTCCCCAGACTACAGAAGAACCTCAAGTCAGAAGGTCAACCAGAGCACATCATCCATCTACCAAATATTCCAGTTCTGAGTATGTAATAGTTACTAAAGAGAGGGAGCCAGAAAGCTTCCAGGAAGTTCAGAATCATAAAGAGAAGACTCAGTGGAGAAAGTAATGCAAGAAGAGATGAGTTCTTTAAAAAAGAACAATACTTATGAGCTTATTGAACTTCCAAAAGGTAGAAAAGTCTTGAAAAATAAATGGGTGTACAAGCTTAAGAAGGATGGAGAAAAGCTAGTAAAATACAAAGCTCGTTTGGTAGTAAAGGGTTTTAATAAGAAGAAAGAGGTTGATTTTGATGAAATTTTTTCTCTTGTTGTGAAGATGAGCTCTATTAGAGTGATCCTTGGTTTGACTGCTAGCTTGGATCTTGAGCTTGAGCAGTTAGATGTGAAAACTGCATTCCTTCATGGTGATTTGGAGGAAGAAATTTACATGAAGCAACCTGATGGATTTAAAGTAAAAGGAAAAGAACACATGGTTTGCATATTGAAGAAGAGCCTGTATGGGTTAAAACAGGCTCCGAGACATTGGTATAAGAAATTTGACTCTTTCATGGTGAGTCATGGCTATACTAGAACAAAAGCAGATCATTGTGTGTACTTCAAAATATTTTTAGATGGTAAATTTATCATTCTTTTGCTCTATGTGGATGATATGTTGATAATAGGGCAAGATGCTACTATAATTAGTGGTTTGAAAAAGTAGTTGTTTGGCTCCTTTGATATTAAGGATTTGGGACCAGCACGACGAATTTTAAGCATGCAGATTACTCGTGACAGAAAAGCTAAGAAGTTGTGGTTGTCACAAAAAAAAGTATGTTGAGCAGGTTCTAAGCAAATTTAATATGAAGAATGCTAAGCCAGTTAGTACACCTCTTGCTAATCACTTTGTACTTAGCAAGAAATCTTGTCCTTCTACAAAAAAAGAAAAGAAAGAAATGGCGGTTATTTCTTACTCTTCTATAATCGGGAGTTTAATGTACGCAATGGTTAACACTTGACCAGATATTGCTCATGCTGTTGGTTTAGTAAGCAGGTTTCTTTCGAATCCTGGTAAAGATCACTGGGAGGCGGTCAAATGAATTCTCAGATATTTGAGAGATACTTCTAAGAAGTGCTTATGCTTTGGAGGCTCAAAACTAATTTTAGAAGGATATACATATGCGGATATGGCAGGTGACCTTAATGGTAGGAAGTCGACTTCATGGTATGTATTTACTTTTATAGGGAGAGCTGTATCATGGCAGTCCAAATTGTAAAAATGTGTTGCTCTATTCACAACTGAGGCAGAATATATAGCTATGATTGAAGCAAGTAAAGAGATGCTTCGGTTGAAAAGGTTTTTAGAAGAGTTGGAGTTGAAGCAGAGTGAGTATGTGATGAATTGTGATAGTTAAAGTACTCTAGATTTGAGCAAGAATGCCACATACCATGGTCGGACTAAGCATATTGATGTGAGATACCATTGGATTCATAAAGTGGTGAATAATCAAGAGATGTTATTAAAGAAGATTTACACTGACAAAAATCCAGCTGACATGTTGACCAAAGTGGTGACTTGTGACAAGCATCAGTTTTGCACCAAGATGGTGAGACTGAATGGTAATTGAGCAATAGATGTGTGAACATCTCCCCATGGGTTGGAGGAGGAGATTGTTAGTTTATCGAACTCATGAAATTAATGGGTTTGGTAAGTTTACAATTTTGACTAAATTAAAATTAATGGGTTTGGTAAGTTTACAATTTTGACTAGATTAAAATTAAATGGGTTTGGTGAGTTTACAATTTTGACTAGGTTAAAAAGAAAAGGAAAAAAATATTTAACATATTTTTCTAGCCACCATTGTAATAGTCAAAATTAGGCATAAGTTAGGCACAAATTAATATGTTCACACATATTTGAAGGCCTATAAATAGCCTTCATCTTATTCACTTCAAGATACATAAGTGAAATACATGAGAGAAGAAATAAGAGAGAAAAAAGATTTCAAGTAATTTGTGAGATAAATATTAGAGAATTATTCTCTAGTTTCTTGGTGTGATCATCCAAAGAGTGAAAAATTTGCTAGAGATGTATTTAGACATTTTCTCTATTATTTGTGATCTTAAGTAGTCAAGTGAGGATTGCTTGAGAATTTGTTGTACTTGATTTTTTTGAATTAGTGAATTTTATTTCGAAGTTTATCCCGTAGTTTTTCCCTCTATACTGGAGGGTTTTCCACGTTAAATCTTGTCTCTTCTTCTTGTAGTTATTCTTTGCTTCTTCCTATTGTGCATTCATTTACACAATTAATTATTGACTAAGAACCCCAACAGGTTTTTTGTTTTTTTACTTTACTAATTGATATTTGTATTATGAATTTTTATTTTGGATGGCTTGAATTTTGGTTCAAATTCGTAGTTTTGTGTATGTGTTTTAATAGTCATTGTTGTTTGTTTCAATACACAAAAAATGCTAAAACTACAACCAAACTAAAGTAAAAACGAGAGATTGAGATGATGAATAAAAAGGCAGAGAGGCATCAAGCGATTGAAAGATCGAGGGAGAGGCAAATAGATGCATGTAGTGTATATAGAGATCGGAGTTAGGCTGGGGGGCGAGAAATGGAGAGCAAAGAAGAGGAGGCTAAGGAGCAAGGCAAGGCTTCAGATTTTAAAGTGAAAGAGATGCGAAATGGAAGGAGAGGACTGGGGGAGATGATATAAAACAAAAAAGTGAATTAGCATTTTTTTGAAATAAAATGCTTCATTAAGATAAATCAACAGATAACATGTTTAAACATGATGGAAGAGGAAAACTCCAAATAAAGGTACCATCTAAAGAGAAAGCTAAACTAGCTAAATGATGAGCAGTATAATTTGTCTACCGTGGAGCCCAGTAAAGAGACCAATGTCTATTATCCTCAAGCAATAAAATGCAGTCATGAACAATACTTCCAAACTCAGAGGCGTCATCTTTTGGAGTGGAGATTGCTAACCAAAGCACTTGTGAATCAATCTCAATAAAGCCTGGACCATGAGTGTAGGGAGGCAACTATTGTAACACATGTCTTAAAGCAAGCCCTTCTGCAATCCGAGCATCATCATTAAAATGCAAAACTCTACTCAACCATTTTACAAAAGCTCCATGGTCATTTCAAACTATAGCACCAACACCATATTTTTTACAAAGAAAAGGAAATGGCTGCATCTACATTATATTTCCAATGAAAGGGAGCTGGTAATGACCACTTCATAACTCGAGGGAGAGGATAATTATCATGAGGTCCAGAGGCTGGGATAGTTTTGCACATAGACATATGATGTTGGGAACTTTGCCAATATGCTCCCCATAGTACAAACAACAACTGGAGGAGTGTCAACTTGCTGCCAAAGCATTTTATTTCTGGATTCCTAAATTTCCCAAGCCATCAAGCGAAATTCCTCAACCTTTCTTCTTGCAAAATTGGCCATAATTATAGAAAATAATTGAGCAAAGTCTACAATAGCTGGGTTAAAATCCCAACCCTATAAAGCCCAACAAGCCTTGGCTTTTACAACAATTGAAAATCACATGGGTTGATGATTCATCTTCCCCACAAAACAGACATCCACGCAGAAACTGAATACACTTTTCAAATAATCTAACTTTTGAAGGGAGAATATCATGACAAGCTCTCCAAACAAAGTTTATGACCTTGGGAGGACGATTAAGATGCTAGAGCTTTGACCAATTTCTTGATGGAAAAGAGCCATTGATATGTGACTAGGACATACAAACATGGTATCCCAATTTTACTGTATAATTTCCATCCTTATTATAATGCCAAATCTATCTATCTTCAATCCTTCTAATATTCAGTGGAATTTTAAGAATAGTGGCAACATCTTGTTCATTAAACATTGATGAAATTTTATCTGTATTCCAACACATCGTCTCCTCAACAATAAGCTCCTTCACCTTAACCAAATCATGGTGAGGTGGCATAGGTGAAGAAACCTGAAAATGATTTGCAATTGGCAACCAAGGGGTATTCCATATGTTAACATCAGCACCATTCCTAATACGAACATCAACCCTATTACCAATATGCCAGCGAACACCACTTCTAAGCAGATTTTGAGCATGCAATAGACTCTCCCAAGTAAAGCCATGACATGAAACTATTATAGCTTAAAAGAAATCTCCTAATGAAAAATATTTAGCTTTGAGAATAATCTTAAAAAGGAGAGTACTCTGGTTAGTAATGATATGCCAAACCTGCTTGCTCAATATCGCTATATTAAAATAATGTAATTGGAGAAAACCCAGACCACCATTTTCCTTCCGGATACATAATCTATCCCTAGAAAACCAATGAATATTATTACTCTCATCTAATTTTTTGTCCTACTAAAATGAGTTCATTATTTTTTGTAATTTATTGCAGAAGAAAAACGAAATAAAAAAGACACCCATACAGTAAGTTGGTATTGCTTGAGCCATTGACTTCAAAAGAACTTCCTTTCCTACTTGAGATAAAATTTTGTTTTGACAACTATGGAGTCTCTTAGAAAGGCATTCTTAGAGAAAAGAAAAAATAACCTTCTTATTCCTTCCAATCAAAGAGGGTAAACCCAAATATTTTCCATGGTTAAGGGGAGCAGACACCCCTAACATGTTGGAAAGAGATATCTGAACCTCCTGAGACACATTGGGGGAAAAGAAAATTCTTAATTTATAGAGATTCACCGATTGACCTGATGCCTTCTCATAAATAGATAATAACTTCTTTATATTCTCACATTCATTAATTGTAACATTAAAGAAGAATAAGAAATCATCTGCAAATAATAAATGAGAAATCCTTGGTGTCCTTCTGCTAATACAACAACCATGGATATTTCCTATCACCTCTACCTAACGTTGAAAGTCCTTTGCACATAAAATGAAGAGGTATGGGGATAATAGATCTCCTTAGCGCAAACCTCTTTCAGGAATAATATGACCCACCTCCATCTCATTAAAAAGAATAAAATATCTAACTAAACAAACACACATCATTATAAGATCTGCCCATCTCTGATAGAAAACATCTTCAGCATAATTCTTTGCAAGAAAACCTACTTCACCCTATCATACGCCTTACTGATGTCTATTTTAGAGTAACTTCTCCCTCTTTTCCCCTAGTCTTCCTCTCCATATGATGAATACATTCAAAAGTAATTAATACATTGTCTAAAATTAGTCTTACTAAAACGAAAGTAGACTGACTATTTAACACCATCCCTGGTAAAATTTTCTTCAAACGGTTTGCTAGGACTTTTGCCACAATCTCATATATAACATTACAAAGAGAGATTAGGCAAAAATCTTTAAGCTGGCAAGCAGAATCAGACTTTAGAACTAACATCATATTTGTCTCCATAAGAGCACTTAGGAATGAACCATTTACAAGCCACTTTTTACAACAATGAGTCACATCTTGCCCAATAATATGCCAGAACTTTTGATAAAGTGCCAGATTCATCTCATCAGGACTAGGGGATTTATCCGGATGCAGCTGAAAAATAGCATGCCTAAACTCCTCCTCATCAAATGGGGTCATAAAAAAATCATTATCTGCTGAACTCAACTTTACACTAACTTTGTCCAACGCCAAATCTCACTCACCATCAACAACATCAAAAAACGAAGAAAAATAATTCATAATTAAACTACTAATACCTTACTCATCATAAATCCAATCACCACATTCATTCTTCAACCCATCAATATGATATTCTTTCTTCGACTAGAAGTTTGACTATGAAAAAAATGAGTGTTCCGATCCCCAAAGTTTAGCCAATTTGCTTTACTTTTTTGTTTCCAGTACACATCCTATTCAGATAGCAAAAGATTGTATTCATCTCTAAGATTTCCTAGCAAATCTGCCTCAACAGGATTACCGTCTACCTAACATCACTCCATCTGTTCCCTTGCCTTCTTCAGCTTTTGCTTAAAATTGCCATTTAACTGTTGCCTCCAGCTACCCAAAGGCGAAGCACATGATTTAATCTTATATAGAACATCCGTACTATAAGAACTATCCCAGCTAGAAGAGATAATTGTATGAATGTCACTATTAATAAGCCAAGAGTTTTCAAAACGGAAACACACCTTTCTTTGGAATAAAGAGCCAAAGTTTGAATCAAGGAGTAAAGGCAAGTGATCAAAGTAGGAAGCTATTAGGTTGAACAGCTTAGCCAGAGGAAAGCAATTGAGCCATGAGGTTATTACAAAACATCTGTATAGTTTTTCTTGTACCCAACCATCTACACCTCGACGTTCCCACATAAAGCGATGGCCTCGCAATGGTAATTCGATAAAATTACATACTTAAATCATATCCCGAAAACCTTTTAGCAAAAAGTTAGGATGTGGAACACTGCCTTGCTTATCCTCATGGTAGAGCATATCATTAAAGTCCCCTATACATACCCAAGGACCATTGCCATTAACAACTGCCAAAAATGATAAAAGAGCCCATGAATCTTCGACAACGATATCTTTCAGGATAGCCATAGAAACAAGAGCACTCTATGCATAATCTTTTTCGTTAATAATAAGAGCGATAAAATTTTGGGCATAATTCAATACCTGAACAGAATCATTACTATGCCATAACACTGCAAGACCTCCACTTCTACCAATTTTATCAATAGCAAAACAATTTGTGAAGCCCAACTTCATTCGCAACTGCTCAATTTTATAGGCTTGACAAATAGTTTCAATTAAGAAAAAAATATCTACTTTACTTCTAGCAATTAGCTCTTTAAGAGCAAGTTCTGCACGGGATTGCCAAGCCCCCCAACATTTCCAGTATATAGTTTTCATGGTCGTCGGCTGGCCTTATCATCAAGGCATGCCGTTGGAATTGATTGTTGAGAAGATTGTCTATGGAAAGAATTATGAGATACGACTTCATCATTACGCTGTCGTTTCTTTGATTCTTCTAACTCCAAAAGACTTTCTTCATTGTGGGCCTCATTATCATAGCCCAACCCATCATGGTCCATCCTATCATTTCCCTCTAAAGTATTTACGTAACCAGTAGCCTTAGTTATCAACAGTCCCGCTAATCTTTCCGTTTGAAAATTGAAACCCCCTGATCCAGGCACAAAATTCGCTATATTTATGCCATCTTCCTTTCTCATCCACACTACATTAATAAACAAACCAGTTTGATGTGGCACTACTCTTAGGTAAGCTCCCCAATTCTTCTCCACTACTCCATCCAGTGAATTAAAATTTTAAGCACATGAACGATCAAGATGTCCTATACAACCACATACAAAATAAAACATTGGCAGCCTTTCATACCGAAATTGGACAGTTGCCACTACAATCCCCTTCTTAGACGAGTCTTTTGAATGCTTTAATGGGATACGAACGTCTAAAGAAACCCGAATACGTATAAAACATCTACTCACATTGTTATTGGCATTATATTCCATAAAATAGCCAACAAAATTTCCCAATTGCTTTGCCACTGTTTCAGACATAAATCCTTTAGGAAGGTCATGCACCTGTACCTAGATATCAAAGTGGTTTAATTTAGCCAACATCGGGTCCTTCCTTCCTTCAGATGAAACACAATAAGAAGATTATTGTTGAAAGACCAAGGACCACCAGACATAACTTGTTTTAAATCAAACTAGTGAAAAAATTTAAACAAAAACTGATTATTGCCTAAGTCCTTAAAGAAAACTCCTTTTCTTGGATGCCAAACACCAGTCATAGTATTATTTAAAGCATCCACGTAAAAGAAAAATTGAGCCATCATAATCCTACCTACAACATAAAAACTATTGAACTCCCAGGAGTCCACACATATGCCATCAAGTCCTAGATTTAAAACCTTATCATCTAGCAATCTTGGTTGTTGAGCAGACTCTACCATTGTTATTTATCATAGAAAGAAAAGAGACCAATCAAAAGGAACTAATCAAAAGAATGAAAACCTAAAGAGAGCGGACACAGAGAGCCGAAAATAAATATATTAAAATATTTAAGTGAATTAGCATTTTAAATTAAAAGTGTATATATATATATATATATCTTGGGTCAAGCTGGGTTGGTTTGACAATTTTGTGAGCCAACCTTAGATCTGACCCAATAATTAAAAATTTTTAATTATAAAACTTAAAACTCGTTTCAATTTTAAAAAATCCAGCCTAATCCCATTTGAGTTGCTTGGGTTGGACTAGGTTAATTGGACCATTAGGTTAAGTGAATAATCCTAATAGCTACAACCACAAGTCAACTAATTGGATTCATAAATAATAGTCACCTCAAACTATGATTGGGCCTAAGAAAAGTCAGACCAATTATAATTTAGACCAATATAAGATTGAGCCAGTTTCAATCCAATAAATACCAATATGCCAATTAACTTCTCTTTTTATTTTTTTTTATTTTTTACAAATTTTCAATTTTTGCTATAATAATAATAATTTTTATGATGATTGAAATCAAAATTTGAAAGCTTAACTCGAGCGTTATTTTCTTTTAGCATAATTAATTAATTATTTTTTTGTATAAGAAATTAATAAATAATAATAATTATTATTATTATTATTAATGCTATTTGAAATGCATCATAAATTTGTGAAATTGCAATTTTGCAATAAGCCATAAATTTTTTATTATGAATATAACCACATAATTGTAATATTGTAATTGAAATAAAGGAAAAAAAACTAAAAAAATGACTTGGACTTAAGTCCCAAAAATTAAATTGCTTATATGTATCCTCTCAGTATTTAGAGGAATTAAAGTCAATATATTTCTTACACCATAAATTTAGTAATGCCCCCTACTTTTGGATGTTTAGCCGCTCCTCACCATTATACTTTCAATGCAGAGGCGGAGATAAATGGGGTCTCATGGGGCCCTGTTCCCCCCTCAGTTAAAAATAAAATTTTTTTAGGTATATTTGAGAATGAATATTACATTGGTTGAGATGGAACAGCTTGGCCTTACTATGTGAGAGCACGCAATTTCGATCCACGCTCCCAACATTTTTCATCCTTTTTTTTCCAATCTTTAAAACTGGGCCTTTTAATCAAGCCCATTACAAACAAACAAGATTTGTCAATGACTCTGCCCATTACAAACAAACAAGAATAACTTAATTGTGACTCTTTCTCTTCTTTCTCACGTTTCTTCTTCGTTAATTCCTTTTTCTTTCTTTTTTTTTTCAGATAACAGTTTCTTCCTTTTTCAATTTCATTCTTTCACCGATTGGCACCAGCAAGGCAGCGGCAACAAGTTAAGAATAGGTACACCACTTACTTTTAATCTCATATTTATTTTGTTGCAATTTTTTTATCTTGCTAAAATGAATTGAAATTTGAAAAATAATGAATTAAGAAATTGGCTTGAATACTTGAGGACATTATAAATTTGAAATGTTTAATTTGATTTTGTAGTATGAAGTTTTTTTTTTTTGAGAAAAGTAGTATGAAGTTAAATTGAAATTATTATTTTTTTGTAGTTTATAATCTGGAATTTTTTTATTTCTTTTATAATTTGATATTTTTAATGTTTAGCATTTGATAAATTGAAATGGCTACTATATATCTATTGACTATTGTGATTGAATTATTTTTCTTATTCTTTGTAGTTATATGGAGCGATATTTTAAAAAATTAAGACCAAGTAGTGAAGAGTCGCCATCAGTTAATCAAAATATTCAATCGACTCAACCACATAAGGAAGCAATTGTTCAACCGGTACCACCAAAAGAACCTACTATTCAACAACATGAAATTGATATAGAAAATATTCCTTCTGATCCGGGATTACGACCTAGCATAATGAGTTATCCACCTGATGTCCGAGATCAGGTTTGTACTTATATCGTTTCGTAATCCAAGCCTTGGCTGTCATTATCATTGAACATAATCTCTTACATATAGATTGATGTCTTGGCCCAATTATTGATGCAGTCGGATAACAATTTTGATTAGCATGCATCCTATAGAAGACCTTTTATGCTAAATATTTGTTCCATATGAAGGCTAAAGAACTAAAAATTATCCTAGCTCTCAAAGATAATATTGGAACTTATCTTATATGGAGGCTCCACCAATGTGAGATAAAAAAAATACAAATCTCTAATTTCATTGTCAAACTATATATATATATATATATATATATATATTAAATGAGTATCAAATTCAATATTACTAACACTTGAATCGTTGTTCTCTTGTGTCTTTGCATAAAAAATAAAGCAACATTACTCATGGTGAAGGAAGATCCATTATCATCATTAGTATATCTATTTAGCTAGGGGATCATACATACATATTTAGTCTCGTATTCTTTATTTAAATCTAAAATATTCCTCTTAACCACATCAATAATGCATTCACCATTAACAACTTTTATACTTAGGAAAGCATTATAATTATTCAAATAATAAGTCACAACTTCAATTCACATTTTAAGATGTAAAACAATAGGAAGGACAATTTTTTTTTGAAGTCAATAAGCCATTTTTTGCTTCATCGTAAGAACAATTTGTCTTAATTCACCATTATTCTCACATTCATTCAAAACAATAGCAATATTTGATTAAAATTGAATAGTGCACAACCCTAGGAGTCACAAGAATCATTACACTAGAAGTTTTTAGGTGAAAATCTCTGCTCATAAATAATTAGGATAATATACACCAAATAAATGAGTAGTAATATTATTAAAACTTTTAAAAACTTTAAAATATTTTCACCAGAATTCCATTAATTAGGATATAAAATAATAGAAGAATTTATTTGAATAAACATAATTATTCATGATATGCAAAATAATTACAAAATAATTCATAAGTAGAACTCTAATGGTTTGAAACATCTCGTCTGAATTATTTTGAACACATACAATCTTACCTATAAAACTTACCACAACTTTTTATATAGTTGAGGACAAGATTACTAAAAATTTAATGCAATTTTAATAAGATCATAAAAATCATTTAAGTTATGTAAAATATTTTGACATATAAATTTATAACATGAGATATGCATATATGCAGTATTTACAATAGCATTATCAACATAAATCACAAAAATTTTATCAACTAAATTATACTCTTCTAATATATATTTTATCTGCCACAACTTATGTCGAGGGTATATGACTAATATTAGAAAACTGAAAAAGCATAAGGATTCAAGAACTCATAATCAATGTGACTGGCCGCTAACCAATAGAATTGTACTATGATAACTTCAACTATCATGAAACTAGAACTATTGGCTCATTTGTCAAGTAGAACATATACCAAACATTTTTAGTAAGTGGAGGGTTCCAAAAATTTAGCCAGATTGTTCGCAGTAAGAAAATTGAATTAATAAAATGATTATACATAATCTATTGGTTAAATTAAAAATTATATTTAATAATATGTTTGGAACAATAAATAAATTTTTTACAATAATTTAATTAACTTTTTATCAATAAAAAATATAATCATATTAGAATAATTATATTAATTCTTTACTTCAAGATGAACTAAAAAAAAGCCTTAAAATTTTCCTCTTTAATGTTGAAAAATAATAAATTAAATAAATATGGCATAAAATATTAACATTGAGAATTGAAATATTAATTAAATTATAACTAATTAATAAATTATAGATTGTTTGCTATTTGCTTGCATGGGTGTAGGATTACAACAACTATTTTAGTGTAGTGCAATAACCGTTATTATGTAGGTCTAGTTTTAAGCAACTAAATTAATTTGTAAATTTATATGAAATTTATCTTTTCTAATTTGAATTTGATTAACATATATGTGTACATTGATATTACAGACTAATAAATAATCTTTGTTTTGTTTGTTTTCCAAATTTGTTAGTTCCTTTTTTTTTCACAGTTTTAGGTTTCAGAATTTGAAGAAATGAAGTGCAGGCTAAGATTTGATTTTTTTTAGCTCTTTGATTTCTTGGTAACTATATCTTTATCAATATAAGAAACGGAAGAAAATTGAATTTGATTGACTGAACTGTATTTTTAATGTTTTTCTAAAATTTAACATGGATTTCTACATCGAGTAATTAGCTAAAAAATTGTATTTGTGAAATAATTTCTATATTTCTTAAATCATAGTGGAACTATATTTCTCTTTTTTCGGGTGTAATTAAGAGTAAGCGCGGTATGAAGCAATTTGAAAATTTTTAAATCTCCGGCTTTGAACTGAAGTTCGGAGATATTAAAAATGGTATCTTCAGAATCGAACCGTAATAAATAAATCTCCAAAAATTGGAGCAATTTGGTTCTTTTTGTTCGGATCCGGTTCTACTTAAATATTGAGATTTGGAGATTTATTTTATTTTTTAAAATTTAAATTATAAAATATTTTTAAAACTATTTAGCAATAAAAAAATATTTAATAAAAAAATACTTAACTAATTTTTATAATCCAAAACATGCATGATAAAATTATTACAAATACCTAATATTTAATGTTCATAATAAAACAAAATAAAATAAAATAAAAAACTTCAAAATCCAATACTAAATTATTGCACATTCCAAATAAAATAATTTAAATCCATAAAAATAGGTATGATGGACAAATCATTTCCAAACTCCATATGTTTTTTTTTTAGACTTTATTCTATGTGATTTAATAAAAAAAAATGATAATTGGCTCAAATATTTTTAAAATAATCTAAAATGAACGTAAATTTAAATAATAATAAAATAATTTAAAAACAACACCATTTATATTAAGTTTCAAATCTCTATATTAATATTTGGCATAATATTTTCTAAACTTTTATATTCTTGAGTAATATTTGAAAGTTAAGAAAAATTTAAATTTAAAAATCATTAATCTTCATTAAATGTTTAATAAAAATAAAAAAAATCAACTAATTTATGATAAATTTTCTTCATGACTCAAAGTTTTCCAGTTTCTATATTGTTTCTTTGACTTGAATAGGTTTATTAAAAGTTCTTAATTGCACTTATATCTAAATTAGTGTTGTATACATATTATTCATATTATTCTCAAATTTATCAAATATTTTTCTCTACTACCACTTGTATTATAATTAATCATTATTAGTATTTATACGCATCATTTTTATTAAAAACTACTAATATTATTATAAAAAATTACTTGGTCGTAATAATTTATATAAATATGTTTAATTTAAAATATTTAATTAATAGTTTATTGACAATTAATATTTTTTAAATTTAATTTATATTTGATTAATTTAATAATCTTGTAAAATATGTAAATAAATATTGATTAGTTAACAAATTAAAAATTATATATAATCGTTAATTATATTTACTTTATTTTTTTAGTTAAATTAGAAAATTAATTTAATTTAATTATATATAATTTTAAATATTAATAAAAATTAATATATTTTTATATTATTATTAATAAATCAAATATTATTTTGATTCTTCAGTTCGATTTGATTTGGTCCAGTTTGGTCCAATTTTCAGTCTAGATATGACTTAACCTCTAGAACATATCCATATTATAAAAATCAATATAGTTCAGTTCGAAAAAAGTCAAAAGTCAACAAAATTTTTCGGGTCTGAATATTTTCAGTTCAGCTATTTGGATTAGTTCAGAGATCTTCAAGACTAGTGTTCAGTCCTAGATGTAATAGTACTTTAATTACCTTATCTATTTTTTCTCTTATTCATAATTTTTGGTTATAGTATACAATAATTTATTCATATTTTTTTGAATAAATTTTCACATTTTTATATCATATATATGTGTATTACCTTGAAATGGGAGCTAATCTTGACCTCTTTGGCCTCTAAAATGAGAGTTCCTTTTATCAAAATGAGAGGAGACAATGGTAGTCCCTTTTAAACTTGTAGTCTCAAAGTTAGATTGTTCCAATTTTGGTGCAATATTGAGGTTGTGGTTGAATTTTTGAGGTGAGCCCAACATAAGTTCCATGCTTCTTTAAAATTGCAAGAAGTATAAGCAAACAAAAATTGAAAATTAAAGTATAGAATGATAATTTTAACGTCTTAATTTGAAAACTATATCTTAAGATTATAAACAATATTTTTAAAAACTTTTTTTAAAGGACTTTAAAATTGAAAATTAGAAATTTAAATTTAAACATTGTTTTTTTCTAAAAAAATTAGTATTTTAATATCAAATTAAATTTTAAATATTTTTGTATCAACAATACGATTTTAACAGGAAAACACATAATTCATTCTTTAAAGAAATATTTTAAAATTAAAAATTCAAACTTAAATATTATTTTTTAAATATTAGGATTTTAATATTCACATTGAAATTTAAATTGATCACTTAAAAAGAGAAAAAATTTATAAAATCGATCACTATCAGTTGAATTCGATCGATTTTAACTTGTAAATATATAAACTGAAGTCAAATGAATAATAATAATTTATCAAAATTTTAAAATAAAGGCGACCAATCCAATTGATTTAAACCGATATAGTTGAAATAGTAGTTGATCAAATTGACCAGGTTCAACTTATTTGCTCATCTATAAGAAAACAAATAATTCATTACAAATGGAATATACATACATCTAAATAAAATTCATCACAAATTAATAGTTAATTTGGAAATAATAAATAACTTAATTATTATTATTATTATCTAAAATATTATGATGAGTGGCGAAATTATAGGAAACATGTGGCGCAACATAGTATTAGTAGTTATAGATTTAGTATTATATATAGATAGATATAAATTTTATTATTTTTAATTAATTTAATAATTTAAATTTATTTTCATATTAATAATCAAAGATATAAAAATAATATTTAAATAAAATTAATAATAATCATTCACTTAAGTTAAAATATGTAATTAAAAGAAAATTATATTATATACGTACCATAAATGCTACAAGAATTAACAGTGTATTTTCAGTTTTACCCTTACAATGAACTTTCAATTTTACCCTTGCTTTTTCCCCTTTTATTTTTTGGTTTTATTTTTTTGAACTTTTTTTTTTATTGTTTTCATTTCTGAGAGAAGCTTTTGTTTTTGCAACATGTGAAGGTATTTTGCAATATTTATTCAAAAAATTACTAAGCATATTATTATTTTAAAAAATTTAAATATGTTTTTCATTTGTTTTAATTTTATATTAATATTACAGTCAACTTACTAAGATTTAAATATTAAATCATTATTATATAAGAAAATTAAATGAAATCAAATAAAAAATTATAAAGTTATAAGTTTAAATTCTAATTAAATTTCAAAAACGAAAATTACAAAAATGCATCAACTAATTTGAAAATTAATATTTTTTTTCAATAAATATACTTTCTCTTAAGAAATTTAGATTAAATATGAATAAAATTATATGACATTTATTTATTATTATAAAATTAATACTATTAAATATGAAAATTTTAATTTATCTAAATATCAATATCTTTATAAATTCATCATATGTATAGTTAAAATAATAATCTTTGAAATGTCTTTTCAATATAATTACAACTAATCATATTATTTAAAATAATTTTATATAAAAATTAATGTATTTCATTTTTTATATAATTTTATATAAAATAATTTTTAGTAAATAATGTATTTCATTTAAGAGAATAATTAAAATTAGGCAATGAATTTATTGATATAATTTATTGAAATCATTTTCTTAAAAATAATATTATTTTCCGCAATTAAGTAAGATTCAATATTCAATTAGTTTTAGGTACATTAGCTGTATTCTATTATAAATACGTGAATATGAAAATTTTTAATATTAAATGTATTTAGATTTAGGTTTACATTTTTTTTATATTTCCATTTTACCTTTGCTTCTATTTCTTTTTTCTTTTTTTACTTCCCTTAAATCCCGTTTACATTATTTTTCCTTCTTTAATGCTTAAAAAAATTCCTTCGGTATAAAATAAAATACGAAGAATCATTGGTAAGTCTTAACTTTCATCTATTGTATATATTTTCATAAAAACTATTGAAACCAAAATAAAGGAGGAAGAAAAACTTTCAGTGTTTAGAATCACACAAATATAAAATTTATTGGCATAATTGCAAAAAAAAAAAAACTAAAAAACAAAAAGAAAATCTTAAACTTTGCATTCTAATTTTATTAGAAACTTTTGATTTTTATAATCCGATCTATAAATTTTTAAATTCTTAAATACTATCATTAATATAAATTCTAATTGAACTTTTCAACAAAATTTGATTTGGTGGGTACAATATAGCTATGGTGGTATAGTTTTATGCTTAAACTTTATAAAAAATGATAAAATTTAAATATTCTTTTCGTAGTTAAACAAAATATTTTAATTTAGGTTATGAATGGATATAGTTGTTTTTATGAATGGATTATGTATAGACTTGGCTATGAGTTCGCTTTGGATTTGAAAAATGTTAAAATTTTCAAAATCTAGCCCATCTTCCTATACTTTTTTTTTACTAATTGAGGCCCGAAGTTTGCCCTATGGTCAGGTGTAATTGTGTAGGTATATATTCTAACTAAATTTCTATATCAGTGATAGAATTATAAAAGTCATGTGCTATTATTTTAGATTCAAATAAATAATAATTTTAAATTAATATTCATCTATATGGAATTATTATTATTTTTTATGATGCTAAGTGGTAGATACATTATTCATTTTATATTTGTAGCCTTACTAATTTGTATTTGAGTATAGAAAAATATTTTTAAAGGATAAATTTTTAGGTGAATTCTCAATTTATTTGAAGAAAATTTTCATTTGAAATATGAGAGATTAAATTCATTACATGATCAAATTTTAATAATATTACACTAAAATTTTGAAGGTGAGGGGCCATGGCTCCTCCATCCATTGCTTGTTATATGCTAAAACCGTCACAAGAAACAACGTTACTTATGGTAGTAAATTTCCTAAAAAACCAAGTTTTTTCCCCCCTTGTATCCTGCATTATTTTTAATGTTCCTCGTTAACTTGCTTCTACTGTCCATTGGAAACCAACCTTAACGGTGGCAAAACCAATCCTAAGAACATCTACTCTTCCGCCTATTATTTATAACTTGTTTTATTAACTTCATTGAACAGTATCTAATAATAATAATAATAATAAAAATAATATGTTCATATTTTTCATTAGCAAATTATTGATCACTTTAATTGATATGGTTTATAAAGGTGGTCTGTGATATTAGTTTCTTTAACCTTTTAGACTATATTTTCGCTCTTTTATTTTCATTTTCATTGAAAAATATTAATTTTCAAATTAACTAATACATTTTACAATTATTCAAAATTTTTTATTTTTAAAATTAACAAAAAAAATCCATTTATTATTTTAAAAAGAATTGGAAGACCATAAAGTTAAACTCTAATAAATTAATATAAACTTTTAAACATCTAATAATACTTCTAATAAATATTAAATATTTAAATTTTGTTAAACCTTGGTAAAATGTGAACTTGAGAACTAAAAAAATAATAATCAAATCTAGCTAATCTTTTCCAACTAATAGTGTGTTCAGTGCTTTTTTTTGAATAGAAAATTTTATAAATTATCAATTTGTTGTTTCCTTTCTTTTAAAGTTTCAAATCAATATATGAACAAAATATTTTAAATTCTACAATAATAAAATTACATAGTCAAATACATATTTAATTATTTTCATATTATGATCACATACAAAATATCAACATTTTTACTATAATCTATCAATATTTAATTTGATTTTAAATTTAGTTACAATTTTAGCTTAAATTGAATTTAAAATAAAAATAAAAATATTAGTTTGCTTTTTTTTTTTTTTTTTAAAAAAAAATTATCTTCCTCGTGACTTAAAATGTAGTGATCTAATAAACCCTCTCCCCCTCCTTTTTTTTTTTTTTTTTTCCAATCTTGCTATATAAAAATACACTATTTGAAAGTTATTAGTTAATTAATTAATTAACTCACAAGCTTATTACAACAATAACTATTATACTATAAGATGCTGTAGAAGTCGCTAGAAATCATTATCTACAAGAGTGACTTCTTAAACTTTTATTTTTTATTTTTATTTTAATTTTTAATAAATTTTGTGACTCATAATTTTTTAAAATAATGAATTTCATTTTTTTCTTCTTCTTCTTATATTTTAATTTTTAAATTAAAAATATAAATTTAATTATTTTAAAAATAATAATGAATATGTTATTAATTATATTTAAATTTAAATTTTTATATTATTTGACTTTATTTTTAATAGATTTTTTATTCAATTTTTAAATGGAAGATTAAAATCTATAGAGTAAATATTTTTTATTATATTTAAAGATGTTCTTATTATATCAACAGAGGTTAAATTTTAAAATATTTATTTATTCTTCAATCACTTTTATATTTCTCTTTATATGTATCATTTTAAGATAAATTTATAATTTTTATATTCAAAACATTAACAAGTAATAAATTTTCACATATTTTTAGTATTCAAATTAATTGTTAATTTCAATTATTTTTCGAAAATTTTCTTTTTAATTACAACAATAGAATTAACAATTAATATTTTGTTCATTTCTTTTAATCAATAAATTTTTGAATAAATTTTAAAAAAAAATCATAATACATTAAATATATCATATAATAAATACTTTATAATATGCGAATATTAATTTTTTAAATTTTATATGTATATTTACATGTATAATTTATTTTTTATATATTGATTATAATAATAAATAAATTATTTTTTATTTAAAATAATATAAAATAAAATATCATAATACGAGCAAATTTTGCTTGTAAAAACAAAAAAATAAATCTAAATGGCACTGGCAGTAATAATTATAATATAATACAAATATATATATATATATTTTTTAAATTTACTAAAAAAAATGCCACATGGATTTCAGAATTCCAGAATAAAAGGAGATCCAGATCCCTTGCTGAGCTGGCAATCAAAATTATTATTAAGTTATTTTTTCACTACAAATAAAATGATAAAAATTATTATTTTTAAAGCAAAAAAATTGATAAACGCAGCTGTTACTGTAGCAGAATATATAACTCAAAACAAAGCATAATTCATGAACTACAGAGAAAGCAGAGACAGGCGACTTTGAGCTTTTTAGTTTTCTGTTGTTATTAAGAAGTGGTACCTAACCACAAGATAAATAAGCCACAATTTTTGACTTGGAGATTATCAAGCCACTATTTTTAAAGTCATCACACATCACTAATTTTAAAGCCACCATTATTAAATGTTGAATTGCCTAATTAGTTAAGCCAACAACCATATGGAAAAACCTATATATATGACATTTATTTTCTCTTCTAATATACACTCAAAAATCAAAGACAATAAAAAAAGAGAGAGAGGTGTAGTTGAAAGGAAAGACCTTTCAATGACAATAATTGAGAGAAGAAAAATTGGTGATGAACAATTGTATAAGCCAAAGCAAAATTGCTTTGATGAGTTTGAGTGAGAGAGAGAGAGAGAATTATTTGGGGAGTGACAAAATAGTGAAGTAGTTTAATTTTGGGAGTGTTTGGAAAACACTTGAGTGCCACTATTTTGGATTTTTCTCAATTGTAATAATTGTACCTCTAGAAATATTTCTAGAGAAGTCTCTCTTGCAAGCCTACTATTTTTAATAGTGGAAGAATAATTTTCGGAGTTTGTCCCGTGGACGTAGCCCAAAGTAAAATGGTGAACCACGTTAAATTCGGTGTGTTATTTTGTCTCAGTTTTATACCTATTATCAAGGGTAGTTATTTTGTTATATTGTGCTATTAATTATCCGAGTGAAATTCTGTCAAGGAGACTGAATTTTAAGCGGGACCGTCTGTGACCCCTCTAATCTTTCCTAGAAATTTTCTTGGTATTTATTTTTATTACAATATTTCATATACTATTTACTTGTATAATAGTAAGTAATTTGCGTGCTATTTACTTCCGCTGCACAACAAGTGGTATCAGCGCTTGGTTCATGCACGCTGTATTGGAGTTAACCTCTTTGTGTTAAAGAGATGGAGGCAAAGTTAAGCATGATGATCAGCCTAAATGGCTCGAATTACCACATATGGAGAAACAAGATGAAGGATCTCCTATTTGTGATGAAGATGTATTTACCGGTGTTTAGTGTGACTAAACCCGATGACAAGATAAATGAAGAATGAGAACTTGAGTATGAGCAAGTATAAGGTGTTTGCTCTGATAGTGATTTTTTTTCATTGCCAAAGTTTTGAGAAACTCTAAAGATTTTAACAATTTCTGCTCCTAATGGAATTAGTAAAAAATGGCTCCTCTTATTTCATGACTTTCATTGATGATTGTTAAAAAAAACTGTGGGTTTATACCTTGAAAAATAAAGATTAAGTTGTAAAGGTATTTAAACAGTTTCATGCCCTAGTTGAAATAGAATCTGGGAAGAAATTGAAGTGTATTAAGTTAGATAATGAGGGTGAGTATATTGGATCACTTCAGAGATATTGCAAGGAGCAGGGCATTCGACACAAGCTGACACCACAAAAAAAAAACTACTCAGTTAAATGGTGTAATTGAGAGAATGAATAGGATTCTCATTGAGAGGGTTAGATGTTTGCTAACGCATGCAAAGCTTTAAAAGTCATTTTTGGGCAGAAGCATTGAGTGTAGTGGTTCATGTTCTGAATCTTTCACCATGTGTTCCTTTGAAGTTTGACATTCCAGAAAGAATATAGTCTGGAATGGATGTCTCTTATAATCACTTAAGAGCATTTGGGTGCAAGGTATTTGTGCACATACCAAAGGATGAGCGGTAGAAGCTAGATGCTAAAACACAACAATGTGTGGTTAAGATGAGCTTGGCTATTGATCCTATGATCCAGTTCAGAAGAAGCTTGCTAGAAGTCGTGATGCGGTTTGTTGAAAATGAGACCATCGAAGATATTAAGAAAGCTTAGAATGTTTCTAGATCCGATGGTAGTTCGACTAATCTTGAATTAGTTCCTCCAAAAAGTGGTGCCGAGGTAGATTGGAGATGAAATTGAAGATGGCCAGTAAAATACTGCTGATGATGATGCTCCCATACAGAATCAACCAAATAATGATTCTGATGAAGATGATTTTCAGCCACCAGTACTAGATACAGCTCAGAAACTATTGAGGAGATCTATTAGAGTCGGATAGTCTTCTACTAGATACTCCAGTAATCAGTATATGGTACTTACTGATGGGGGAGAACGTGGGAATTTTCTAGAAGCCATGCAAGATAAGTTGACATTCTTGCATGAGAATAAACCATTTGAGCTCGTGAAGTTGCCAACAGGCAAGAGGGCTTTGAAGAATAAATGGGTGTTCAGGATAAAACATGATGAACACAATTTACAGCCATGATTCAAAGCCAGATTAGTTGTTAAGGGATTCAGCCAAAGGAAGGGGATTGACTTTGATGAGATTTTTCCACCAGTGGTGAAGATGACATCCATTCGTACAGTACCGGGATTAGCTACAAGTCTTAACTTGGAGATCAAGCAGATGGATGTGAAGATTGCCTTCCTTCATGGTGACTTGGAGGAAGAGATATACATAGAACAACCAGAGAATTTCAAGGAAAGAGGAAAAGAAGATTATGTCTACAGATTGAAGAAAAGTCTGTATGGCTTGTAAAAGGCACCGAGACAATGATATAAGAAGTTTGAGTCATTTATGGGGGAGCAAGAGTACATGAAGACTACTTCAGACCATTTGTGTTTTTTTGTGAAGAAATTCTCTGATGACAATTTTATCATCCTTTTGTTATATGTGGATGATATGTTGATTGTTGGCCAGAATGTTTTCAGAATCAACAGCTTGAAGAAGAAGCTGAGTAAGTCTTTTGCTGTGAAAGACTTAGAGCTATCAATACAAATTCTTGGCATGAAGATAATCAGAGACAGAGGCGTCAAGAAGTTATGGTTATCACAAGAGAAGTATATTGAGAAAGTACTTCAAAGGTTTAACATGAACAAAGCCAAAGGTTAGTTGTCATTTTACTAATCACTTTTAAGCTTAGTTCCAAACAAAGCCCTTCAATAGAAAAGGAGAAGGAAGAGATGGATAGAGTTCCATATGCTTCAGCAGTTGGGAGTTTGATATATGCCATAGTGTACACACATCAAGTCATTGCTCACACAGTGGGAGTGGTGAGTCGGTTCCTTTCAAAATCTGGTAAGGTACATTGGGCTGCAGTGAAATGGATTCTGAGATATCTTTGTGATACCTCTAAAATATGTTTATGCTTTGGAGATGGAAAACCTGTGTTAGTTGGCAACACAGATGCAGATATGGCAGACGGTGTTAACTCAAGAAAGTCTATGTCAGGTTACTTGATTTCATTTGCATGGGGAGCTGTGTTATGGCAGTTAAGGTTACAAAAGTGTATTGCTTTCTACAACTAAAGCAGAATTCATTGTTGCAATTGAAGCATGCAAATAGCTCTTGTGGATGAAAAAGTTCTTAGATGAACTTGGTTTCAGCAGGACAAATATTCATTTTATTGTGATAGTCAGAGTGTTATCCACCTTGGGAAGAACTCCTCCTTTCACTCAGGATAAAAAATATATTGATTTGAGATATCAGAGATGTGTTGGAGAAGAAACAATTACAGTTTGAGAAAATCTATATTGATTAAAATGGATCAGATATGATGACAGAGATTTTACCAAGGGAAAAGTTTGAGTTCTATTGATCATCTACAAGAATGACAGTTAACTCATGTGGTCGGTAGGGGGAGAATTGAAAGGTGGTACCTAACCATATGAGAAACAAGCCACAATTTTTGATTTGGAGATCAACAAGCCCCCATTTTTGAAGCCATCACAAATCACCAATTTTGAAGCCACCATTGTTGAATGTTGAATTGCCTAATTAGTTAGGCCAACAACAATATGGGAAAGCCTATATATATGGCATTCATTTTCTCTTCTAATATACACTCAAAAATCAAAGACACCAAAAGAAAGAGAGAGAGGTGTAGTTGAGAGGAAAGGCCTCCTCCAATTCAATGACAAGAATTGAGAGAAGAAAAATTGGTGATGAAAAATTGTGTAAGCCAAAGCAAAATTGCTTTGATGAGTTTGAGTGAGAGAGAGAGAGAATTATTTGAGGAGTGACAAAATAGTGAAGTAGTTTAATTTTGGGAGTGTTTGGAAAACACTTGAGTGCTACTATTTTGGGTTTATCTCAATTGTAATAATTGTACCTTTAGAAATATTTCTAGAGAAGTTTCTCTTGCAAGCCTACTATTTTTAATAGTGGAAGAATAATTTTCGGAGTTTGTCCCGTGGAGGTAGCCCAAAGTAAAAGGGTGAACCACGTTAAATTCGGTGTGTTATTTTATCTCAGTTTTATACCTATTATCAAGGGTAGTTGTTTTGTTATATTGTGCTATTAATTATCCGAGTGAAATTCTGTCTAAGGAGACTGGGTTTTAAGCGGGACCGTCTGTGACCCCTCCAGTCTTTCCTGGAAATTTTTTTGATATTTATTTTTAGTACAATATTTCATATACTATTTACTTGTATAATAGTAAGTAATTTGTGTGCTATTTACTTCCACTGCGCCACAATTATCGTCAAGCAATAAACCTCTCCATGGCTCTGTAAGGTTGTTGTCACTGTCCGATTCAAGCTGATTTTTCACCGAATCCCTGGAGAATCAAACGCCTGCCATTTTCAAAATCTCGTTCTTATCAATAGCTAGCTCCAATTAATTTGAAAATTTCGAATATATTCTGGTACATTATTTCTGTCTGTCTGATTCTTTTACATTTGTAATGTTACTTTGTAATTTAGCAAATTTTGTCCAATTTCATTACAGTGATTGATTGAAAGTTTATAAGAAATGAATGCTTTCGAGGAAATATTCGGATATAATCAGTGAGGGCCGTAAACTACAACATTTTAATCACAGATCTAAAAGGAGATTAATAAGCTGAGTTGAAAGATAGTTTCTGTGTTATTTCTAATTTTAATATGAGAAATGGAAATGGGGTTTTTAACTTTTTATTTTTTGTTTGCTGTGTTTATATGGCGCAAAATTTTAAGTAGGAGGAGATAGGAGACCATTTGATAATGGTCATTACTTGAGTTAACTTATCTCTTTTTTCAGATTGTTGGTTGAAATCTCCTTTTTTTTTTTCAGATTGTTGGCCAATGTGTTTGATATTTGGGTTGTTAGCTGGGTGTTGATTAGAGAGGTAAGGGAATTTTTCTTGGAGGGTAGTAATACTTGGTATTTGACTGGAACAAAATATTAGGATTTCTTAGTTTGAGAGTTTTAGATGGCGACTGGATATACTTGGTTAAGATGGAGATATAGGAATAATATAGATCTGTCATCTGTGCTGTTAATGGGTTTTTGAAAATTCTCAGATTAATTTGAAAACAAAGAGGGTATTGGTACTTTAATTGGATTGGAATTGTGTTTTGAGCTTAAATAATGAAGGGATGACTGTTTGCTTGCTGTAATAAGAAACATTCAGGTTGCAGTGTTGGAAGTGAAGAGTGTTGAGTTATTTTGGGTCTTATATTACCGTTATGTGGATCTAGTATTCAGAAATTGGTTAATCTATGAAATTCCTAGTCTTTAGGATTTGAATAATTTGTTTCTAATTTTCTGATGGTTTCTATTTTCATGGGATTTGCCACTGATGTACTGCATATATAAAGGCCATCACTTGATGAATAAAATTAAGCAGTGCTCATTCTCTTCTTCATTCTATCTCAGCTTTATAATATTGGTATCAGAGTAAGGTTCAAGAGAGACACGAGTGAAACACTTGTGAGTGTGAGTGAAACACGAGAGTAAAAGAGAGAGTGAAGCAGAGAGTTACTCAAAATTGCAGCAACAACATTATGGCTTTAGAAAATTTTGTACAACCATCCATTCCTCGCTTTGATGGTCGATATGACCATTGGAGCATGCTAATGGAAAATTTCTTAAGATCCAAAGAGTACTAGTATGTGGTTGAACTTGGAATAATAGAACCAGCAGCTGAAACTGTCTTAACACAAACTCAAAAGTCAGAACTGGAAGCATTAAAGTTAAAAGACCTCAAGGCTAAAAATTACCTCTTTCAAGCTATTGATCGCTTTGTCTTAGAAGCAATTCTATGCAAGGATACCTCTAAGTAGATTTGGGATTCCATGAAGAAAAAATACCAAGGATCAAAGAAAGCAAGAAGGCAACAACTTCAAGCCTTTCGTTCTGAGTTTGAACTGCATCGAATGAAAATAGGAGAATCAGTTATAGATTATTTTTCAAGGACAATGACAATTGTCAACAAGATGCGAATCCATGATGACAAGATAGAGGATGTCACAGTTATTGAAAAGATCCTTCGATCCATGACTCCAAAATTCAATTTTATTGTGTGTTCAATAGAAGAATCCAAGGATATTGATGAACTAACAATTGATGAATTACAGGGTTCATTGATAGCTCATGAGCAAAAAATTAACCAGCAGGAGAAAGAAGAGCAAGCATTGAAGGTTTCAACTGATTGTCATTCCTCAACATCAAATAGAGGAAGAGGCAGAGGTAGAGGAACTAAGGGTCAGGCTAATCATCAACAACACCAAGAGTCTCAAGAAAGAGGAAGAGCAAATGGTAGAGGAAGAGGGCGAGGAGGCCATCACTCAACCACTTATAGAGTAAAGTTAGCAGACAAGTCAAAAATTGAGTATTTTAGATGCCACAAGTTCGACCATTACAAATCAGGATGTCGAACTGATTTGTCTAGAGGACATGGGGAGAAATCTAATTTTACAGAATCAGAGGAACAAGAAGAGGTATCTCTTTTGATGGTTTGTCATGCAAGCAAAGTGTCTAACAATAACTTGTGGTACTTAGACACCGAATGTAGTAATCATATGTGTGGAGATAGATCTGCATTCTCTGTTTTGGATGAATCTTTCAGAGATAATGTGAAATTTGGGGACAACTCCAAAGTATCAGTCATGGGAAAAGGGTAGGTAACTATTCAAACAAATGGAAATGCTACTCAAACTATATCTAATGTACTCTTTGTCCCAGATTTGAAGTCCAACCTATTGAGCATTGGACAGCTACGAGAAAAAGGCTATGAAATTTCCATTAGAGATGGAGTATGCAGGATCCAAGATGACACGTTAGGCTTGATTGCTCAAGTAATGATGACAACAAACAAGATGTTTACACTCTATCTCAACCACATTAATCAATCCTGCTTCTCTGCCAAATTGAAAGATGTGGCTTGGCTATGGCATTTCCGCTACGGTCACTTGAACTTTGGTGGTCTGAAGACACTTCATAAAAAAAACATGGTGGCAGGTCTTCCACTTTTTACAAGCCCATCTGATGTTTGTGAAGAATGTGCCATTAGTAAGCAACACCGAGATTCATTTCCAAAAGGAAAAACCCAAAGAGCAAGAAAGCTATTGGAGATTGTACATTATGACATCTGTGGGCCAATCAATCCTATATCAAATGGAGGTAAACGATATATCATTACCTTCATTGATGATTTTAGTAGGAAAACTTGTGTTTACTTCTTGAAGGAGAAATCTGAAGCTCTTATAGCTTTTAAAAGCTACAAAGCTAGAGTTGAAAATGAAGTAGGAAACTCTATAAAAGTGCTGTGTACAGACCATGGAGATGAATATAACTCACTTGAATTTGCTAATTTTTGTGAGGAACATGGCATCAAACAACAATTGACAGCAGACTATTCACCGCAACAAAATGGTGTGTCAGAAAGAAAAAACTGCACAATCATGAACATGGTGAGAAGTCTATTAAAGAGAAGGAAAGTTCCAAGAAGTTTTTGGCCTGAAGCAGTTAATTGGAGTGTACACATTCTCAACAGAAGTCCAACCTTAACAGTTCAAAACATGACACCTGAAGAGGTTTGGTATAGAAGGAAACCAGATGTAGGCCATTTCAGAATTTTTGGGTGCATTGCTTATGCTCGCATACCTGACGAGAAAAGAAGAAAGTTAGATGAGAAAAGTGAAAAATGCATTTTCCTTGGCATTAGCGATAAGTCAAAAGCCTATAAGCTGTATAATCCCATGACAAAAAAAATTGTGATTAGTCGCGACGTGATTTTTGATGAAGAGAAGTCCTGGGAGTGGGATGGAAATGACATCCAGCAACAAATTCCAGTTGATTTTGATGCTGAGAATGAAGAAAAACAACAACCTTTGGTGAACTAGCGACCCACAAACAATGAGGAACAACCATCATCCCCTCAAAGCCCACCAATTGTTAAAGAAAATGATGAACAACGACCTCAACGTGTTAGGAGACAACCATCATGAACGGCTGACTATGAGGTAATTGGAGTTGAACGAATTGAGGATCCACTAACTCACTATGCTCTTTTCTCAGATTGTGATCCTATATGTTTTGAAGAAGCAGTAAAAGAGACAAAATGGAGAAAAACAATGGATAGAAAAATAGCAGCCATTGAAAGAAACAAAACTTGGGAGTTAGGTGAACTTCCAGAAGGCCAAAAATCCATCGGAGTGAAGTGGCTCTACAAAACAAAATTGAATGAACAAGGGGAAATTGACAAACTCAAAGCACACTTTGTTGCCAAAGGCTACAAGCAAGAATTTGGGATTGATTACGCTGAAGTTTACGCTCCGGTTGCAAGGCACGACACGATCAGAGTGCTAATTGCATTAGCAGCACAAAACTCATGGCCTATCTTCCAATTGGATGTCAAATCAGCTTTCCTATATGGAGACTTAAAGGAGCAAGTATTTATTAACCAACCTCCTGGGTATGTTAAGGCTGGAAATGAGCATAAGGTATATAAATTAAAAAAGGCCTTATATGGTTTAAAGCAAGCTCCACGAGCTTGGTATGGTCGAATTGAATCTTATTTCTTGAAAGAAGGTTTTCACAAATGTCCTTATGAACATACACTATTTACAAAATCAGAAAATGATGGGAGGGTGCTCATGGTTTGTCTTTAAGTAGATGATTTAATTTACATCGGGAATGATAAGGCTACATTTGATAAGTTTAAGGAGTCTATGATGATTGAATTTGATATGAGTGATCTTGGGTGGTTGCATTATTTTCTTGGCATAAAAGTGTCTCAACTTGCTAGTGGCATATTTATTTCTCAAGATAAGTATGTGCAAGAAGTATTAGACAGATTCCAGATGAAGAATTGCAATTCTGCAAACACTCCAATGGATACAGGAATAAAGCAGGTTAAAGATCCCGAAGGTAAAAAGGTTAATAACACAGTTTACAAGCAAATTGTTGGAAGCTTGATGTATTTAACCACAACTCGACCAGACATAATATATGCTGTGAGTGTGATTAGTAGATACATGGAGAGTCCTAAAGAGATGTATTTGCTTGCTGCCAAGAGAATCTTGCGTTATTTGAAAGGTTCAGCTGATTATGGTTTGTTCTACAGAAAGGGAATGAAGTCAGATTTGACTGGATTCACAGATAGTGATTATGCCGGAGACTGTGATGATAGAAAGAGCACTTCTGGGTATGCTTTCATGTTGGGTTCTGGAGCTGTCTCATGGTCTTCAAAGAAACAACAAATTCACTTTATCTTCAACTGAAGCTGAATTTGTGGCAGCTACTTCATGTGCTTGCCAAGCCATTTGGCTAAGAAATATCTTGGTTGAACTGCACTTCAAGTAGCAAGGAGCAACAACAATTTATTGTGACAACAGTTCAACCATTAAGCTATCCAGAAATCCAGTTCTACATGGCAGGAGCAAACATATTGATGTGAAGTTTCATTTCTTACGAAATCTAACGAGAGATGGGGTCATTGATCTCACTTATTGCAAGAGTGAAGATCAATTGGCTGACATTTTAACCAAGCCATTAAAGCTGTCTGCATTTCTGAAGTTAAGAAACTTGCTTGGAGTTTGCACATTGAACAACTGTTAAACTGATAGTTTGATAACTTTCAGTTTAAGGGAGGGTTTGTTGAGATATTTTTGGGTCTTATATTACCGTTATGTGGATCTAGTCTTTAGAAATTAGTTAATCTATGAAGTTCCTAGTCTTTAGGATTTGAATAATTTATTTCTAATTTTTTGATGGTTTCTATTTTCATGGGATTTGCCACTGATGTACTGCCTATATAAAGGCCATTACTTGATAAATAAAATTAAGGAGTGCTCATTCTCTTCTTCATTCTATCTCAGCTTTATAACAAAGTGAGTATGACTTATGATTGTAAGCAGCAAGTCTTGGGTTTGAAAAGGATGTGAGAATATGATATCTGATGGAACCACAAAAGGAAGAAAGATAAACAGCAAAGTGAAGTGAAAAACAATTGCAAGTCACAACCTTTAGAAACATCCTCCTGAATTCTTGCATGTACTTCTTTTCTGATAAGCACGTCTAATAATTTTTGAGAGATAGGAATCTTAATTTTTCATTATTGAAATTCATTATGAAGTAAATAAAGACCCTGATCAAGGCTTGAGAACCTTTAGGAACCTATTTTGAAAGAAAAGAGTGCAGGGTCCCCCATTTTAAGTGAATTTGAGAGTAAATTAGCAGGATGTAAGAAGCATTGCACGTCCAAAGGAGGACATTCACAGTAATAAGAAGTATCCATTCAAATCTCCTTCTACTTTCATGTCTTTCTTGCCCATTCTTATCTTGGTAACAAATCAACATAGTGGATATTTACAACTATTTCCTTTGAGGCAATATTGGGGAGGAGTTTGAATTTTATCTTGAGAAACGGGGAGTAATAGAAGATGAATCTCAGTAAGCCTCAAGATTTTTATTGTGGTAAAAGATCATCTTCAGGGAAAAGCTATTATTCTAAAAATACAGAATGGAGAATTTGGGTATCTAATTTGGGAGGGTTTATCATGGAGGATTTCTTTAATTCATACATCCTTCGTTGTGGGCAATGGAGTTTCATCTTCTCCTGCTACGACATTTTGTGTAACATTTTCAACTGCTAGATATTTTCTTTTTGGTTACAGATGTAAATGTTGTAGTGAATTTTTGTCTGAGTGCTTTAAATAGGCTGGTTTTTTGGCGGAACAACGGTAGAATGGAAAGAAAAAATTTTCAAATTGATCTTTGAACTCCTAACACATGTTTTAATAATTAATATTTATATGTCATAGCTTTTGTTTATCTGTTTCTTGCAAGTGATAAAAGAAATATAATCTTAGATTGGCATTTAGTGATGACTGTTTTATTTCAAAAACTGATAGTCACCACCTTACATTAAGAAATATAGTCTGCTGACTTAGCGATGTCAAGGTGCACTTGATTCCTTAAAAGTAGAAAAAGCAAAGGCAAGTTGCTATGCTATACAGTAACTAACGCATTTAATTGGTGTTTAAATTCAGGTAAGTATTTTGTATAAGCACAAACAGCTTATATGGGAACAGAGGAGATTAAGAAGGAAGTTGATTTAGGCAATTGGTTTTCACAATTAACATATGATGAGTGGGTAGCAATACCTGTTTCTGGCGCCAGACCATCAACTCGATATAAGGTGGTATTCTTTTTCTAGGATCTACCTCTGATTCAAGGGTTTTTCATTGGTCCTAAACGTTCTTTCTTCCAGGCAATTATTGTCTATTTTTTAAGCTGAATATTGAATTTATTTTTCTTTTATAGTTTTAGGAACAAAATGCTAATTATATGATTTTGTTGCCATTCTAGCATGCTGCAGCAGCTTCTGATGAGAAACTATATGTCTCTGGCGGGAGTCGCAATGGTCGGTACCTATCTGATGTTCAGGTATTGATTATGACCATTATATGTAGTCTTTTATTGTGGTTCATGTAGGTACCTACCTGATATTCATTTTTTTTTTGGATATGTAGTCTTTTATTGTAGTTCATGTATTTTTGTGCTGTTGGATAATCTTTGCAGGTCTTTGATCTTAGAAGTTCCGCATGGTCTAGTCTAAAACTCAAAACCAACCTACAGGCTGACAAAGTTGAAGAAAATGGCTTACTGGAAGGCCATCCAGCCACCTCAGATCACAGTATGGTGAGAAAACATATAGACACAGCATTCATATGTGCTCAAGCCTCAATATTTTCTATTTTTCTCAGATTTCTAATTGTTTGTGTGGAAATTTCTTGTGTTCTCTGTTAGCCACTGAGAAATTATTGCACTTTTATAAGGTAAAGTGGGGAAACAAACTTCTTCTTCTCGGTGGGCATTCTAAGAAATCTTCTGATAGTATGATAGGTTTGTTTCTTTAGAATCCATTTTAAGAAATTCCCTGACATCTCCTAAACCAATTTGTTCAGAATTGAGAACTGACTTTTGCTTGGAATATTATCTTGTGATGATTTCTCCTTGTAGTGCGGTCACTTGATCTTGAGACAAACCTCTGTGGTATCATAGAGACGTCAGGAAAAGCTCCGGTAATTGACTCTATGAACTGCTTATTCTTATGACAGTCTTTGGGCTCGCCTTCCATTTTGTGTTTGTTTTTATTTATGTTTTTGCATTGTAAAAGAAACAACTGAAGTTCTCATTTGTGGAAATTTTTTGGATGGTAAAGTTCTAATATATATATTTCAGATAGCTCGAGGGGGCCATTCTGCTACTCTAGTTGGCAATAGGCTGATAATCTTTGGTGGAGAAGATAGTAGCAGGAGATTGCTTAATGATATCTACGCTCTTGATCTGGAAACGGTGACTTGGGATGTCCTAGAGACAACATAAGTGTCTATTACACTTTTTCAGTTGTCTTATTGCATGTTTTCAGAAGTCTTCTGCATCATTTTGTTGTGTTTTGATAGGCAGACACCTCCAGCTCCCAGATTTGATCATGCGGCTACCATACATGCAGAACGCTACCTTCTAATATTTGGTGGTTGTTCTCATTCAATATTTTTCAATGATCTTCATGTACTTGACTTGCAGACAGTAAGTGCTATTATTTATTTCTTTGTTTTTGCATTGAAGGCATGAGGGAGTGAGATTGGGATTCATGGGAGTTAAGAATATTAGATATATTGGGTGTTTTAATTTCATCCTTCAGAAGTAAGTTGCCTTTGTACTCTATATTTGCTGGTAAGGTTACACCATTATGATATGCGGGTCAGAAGCTTAAACTTCAGAAAGTCTCCTTTTCAGTGCAGGGGAACACTGCATACATATGATCCTTTGTAGAACCTGCAATGTAGGCAACATTAAGCTCCCGTTTACTTGCACACAGTAATTTATTCATCAAGAAGTGGATTGCTGAGGCAATACAATATGCTGTTGCACTCTATACAGAACATAAATTACTTGACAACTATGAATATTGAATGCCAGTTTGCTGACTTAGTGGTAACATGAAAGTGGCTGTTTCTGGATTTTGATACACTTTTTATCATATGAATCACCGTTGGGTTGAAAATTTTTGGCATTGCTCAGAGTATTTGATGCATTAAGATGTAAGAGCTGGTCTTTCATATTTATGCTATTGAAATTGTTAATTTGGACTACTAGTTTTGGGAACTCCTGTTCTGGGGTAATAAGTAGGTGCTAAATTTTGTAGTAATAAGCAGGTGCTAAATTTTGTACTCCTGAGATTTGCACTACAATTTATTTCTTTGCCTTATCTTCTAGTCATCATGACAAGGTCTCCACCCATTGCAGATGGAATGGTCCCAACCAGAAATTCAAGGTGATTTGGTGACCTCTAGGGCTGGTCATGCTAGTATAGCCATTGATGAGAACTGGTATATTGTTGGAGGTGGAGATAACAAAAATGGTATATAGAAACTTGTTTGTGATGTATATTTTATGTGTTCCTGCACGCTTTTCTGTGATGCTGACCAACCCTAGTCGTTTAATTTTTGTTCACAGGTTGCCCAGAAACCCTTGTGTTGAATATGTCTAAGCTTGCATGGTCAACATTGACAAGTGTAAAGGGAACGGATCCTCTTGCTAGTGAGGTCAGTGGCATAGCCAGAAATATCAGTGAGCGGGGTCAAAATTATTGCTATAAAAAATGACTTATTTAAGATAAAATAATAGAGTAATTTGAGTTTGGAGCAATGATACAGGAATATCGTATTTTATTTCAAAATTTTGTTAGCTCAAAATGCTATTGGATTGGAAGAAGTTCAAATGTTGTGACACATGTTTTAGCTAGAAGAGCATTGTTTCATGAGAGCTTTACGAGTGGCAAGATCCTCCTTATATTCTTTCTTCTTTGTCTCATGAGTCCAATTTACAAAGATCATAGGTTGGGTGCATGGGGAAGCCTGAGGGCTAGGGGTAGTTTGAGATCTTTGTTTTTTGGTTCTTTGATGATGTTTTCTTATTATATTTTTAATAAAACTTAATTTTCAATAAAAAAAATAGAAATTTATCTTAATATTTACTTATAATATATAGAAAAATACTTTAAATTAAGGAAAGATTCATATAACTTTTATTCGATTAAAGTGAAAAATTTACAATAAATATATCATTTCACACTTCAATATGTCAATTTTCGATGAGAGCTAATTATTTCTATATTTTCGTTTTACTTTAGCTTTTTATTTTTTTTCAATGGTCAATTATTTTGTTGATATGATGATCACTTAATGAAATAGTAAATGGAGCATATATAATCTAATTTATGGGCTATAAATTATTTTTTGTTAGCCTATAAATTTTTAATTAATTTTGGACTTATTTTTATTTGATAAATTTGGACTTTTGACTTTAAATTATTAGCTAAGTTTAGAATATTTTTTTAATGGGGTCAATTTAAAGATTTTAGTGGGGTCAATTTAAAAAAATATATAAAAAATATCAAAGTATGTAATTTTTTTAAATAAATTCAGTGGGGTCAATAGACCCCACTCATAATACACTGGCTACGTCCCTGAGTGAGGAAAGTGCGTTTATCAAGATATGGCATTTTCAATTTTAGCTATGTTATATTGTGGTACTCTTGTGAATGAAGTAATAAAATGTATCTTGATTAGGTGAAAATCTTATGGTAAATGTTCTTCTCGTTGTGCTGTTGTTTTCAAGCTCCAAGGCATTGAAACTCTTTACATCAAGTTGCTTAGTTTTGTTCCTGTTTTGCATAATTTGCTTTCTGAGCCCATGATTAAAAACTCGGGGATCTTTTATTTTATTTTATTTTTTTTCATGTTGCAAACATCTCATATCAGTGGGCATAAGATACATTAGCCACAAAGTTTATATTCATATCTCGCATAGGAGAGATATCTTTGTGATTAACTTGGGAGTTTAATTTCATGTTATGCAGTATGTGTCTAAATATAAATTTGAAAGCAGGGACTGAGCATTTGCTCAACATTAATTGATGGAGAGAAGCTTTTGGTTGCCTTTGGCGGCTATAATGGGAAATATAATAATAAGGTATGCATAATTGCAGTTGGTGCCGGTTATGGTGCCAATATACCCCATTCTCTTTTTTAACTTGATTCTCTTCTATGCTTTCCTTGACTGAGCATTACTTCTAGGTTTTTGTCATGAGACTCAAACCAATGGACATGCTCCGCCCCAAGATTTTTCAGTCACCAGCAGCAGCTGCAGCTTCTGTAACTGCTGCATATGCCTTGGCCAAATCTGAAAAGTTGGATTTCTCGAACATAAATTTGAACTCTAAAGCAGTAGAAAGCAAACCATCTGAGCAAGATATAACAGTTGAAATTGATGCAATTAAAGAAGAAAAAAAGCTGTTGGAACTGTCACTTGCAGATGTCAGGGCAGAAAATTCTCAGCTCAGGGAAAAGGTTGATGAAGTTAGCAGTACTCATGCGGAATTATCCAAGGTTTGATCTCAAAGTCATTTTTTTTTCTTTTAAAATCCAAGGCACTAGTTTATTCTAACATCATTTTGGCCCTTTTTATCCTTTTAGGAACTTCATTCTGTCCAAGGTCAACTAGTATCTGAGAGATCAAGATGCTTTAAATTGGAGGTTTTTTCTTCATTTCCCATATCCTCATATAATATTTTCTTTTTGTTTATGAATATATATGTGCATCTATTTATCTATCTATATTTCCTTTGATGATCAATGGGGCCACAGTCAATTCATTTTGGGTAATGTTAATTTCTAGGCACAAATTGCTGAATTACAAAAGATGTTAGAATCGCTGCAGTCCATAAAGAATGCAGTACACATACTCAGGAGACAAAAGTCTGCACTAGAGCAAGAGATGGAGCTTAATGCATCTGCACAGAGACAAGGTTCTGGGGCCATCTGGCGGTGGTGAATTAATAACCCATAAAGTTGTAAGGTCAGCACCTCAAAATTGCACAAAAGATCAGTGATATATCTCTCTCAAACTAACACGAGCAGTGTGATCTTAAGCTGCAGAAGATGCACAGCTATGCTTTCTCGAAGGTCTGTGGTTAATATATGTCTGGTGCCTATATGCACTTCGTTGTTGCTATATTTGACTGTTGTTTCAGAGATTATTAGATAGAGTTTAAACTGGGGAAACAATATAGTCCGGTTTGTCAGTTTTTTTTTCTTCTACATTGAACTTGTAATTTTTTTTCCGCTCGTGCTATCATTTCTAAGGATTTTGGTTTGCTTGTGCAACTCGGCTTGATTATTTTTTATTCCATTAATTGTTGTAAATCAGCCCGAAATGTTTCTTAGAACGATATGGATTTTCTATGCTAAACAATAATTTTTGGATGGTTAGTGAAATAATAACTCATGATGTGGAGTGATTATATGTGATCAGGAAGGTATCAATTCCCATAAAAGTAGTAACAGTCATATTTCATGCTCTCCACAGATATGCGTTCATTTCAGTTGCGGTTTAGTATTTAACCCAGCTTGAATGCCCGTATGTAAAAAAAATGGTTCAAATTTTATTTAGAATAACTTCTGCCAAACTATTTTCTCCTATCCTTCTTTCCTAATAGGAAGAACTACAGTTTTGAAATGAGTTGCTGTTGGCTGTATGAAACAAGCTCCTTCCTCAGGATTTTGCCTGCAGCCGACTTGGGAATGGCACCAAGGAAACCTACTCTCCTAACTTTCTTGTATGGAGCAACCTGAATTTTGGATGTAAAACAGTCATCAGAAAATCCCCATCTCAAGGTTCTAAGAAAAGAAGATTTAAAAAGCTGTAAGGTTAACCTGACTGGCAACAAATTGAATCACTTGTTCTTCGGTGAGTTGAGAACCAGTTGCTCTCACAACATATGCCATCGGTATTTGCCCTGCTTCTTGATCTTCAAGACTGCAAAATAGCTTCGTATTAACAGATAAACACGTGTGTTCGTGTAGACACGCATATACAGATAGACGAGGAGGAAACTCACGGTACAACTGCTGCATCCAGTACTTGGGGATGATTTATAAGTATTGCTTCCAGTTCTGCTGGAGCTACCTGCATTTTGTAAACACCATATTTGAGGAAAAAATTCCTGATTGTTGGAAATATTCACTTAATTAACAATCTAACTGCATAATTGTGGACTTGGTAACTGATGAAGGATAAAAAAAAGAAAAAGAAAAAAGAGTCAATCTAGCCAATCTGGTCCTTTGGTTGAAGATTCTGCATGGAGGTAGAGTAATGGAATGGGAACAGAAGGTGACTCTAATGACTAAGATTCTGGAGATATTTTTGCAAACTACTGTTTGACAAAATCTCTCTAAAATCTTATCAGAGTGGTTATCGGCCTCACCTTCAGCGCCTATTCCAATTCTATCACTATGCAGGATCCTAAGCGATAGATCGAATCGGCTAGTGTGAATTTTTTTATTCTCTATGAACAAACCTGGTAACCATTGTGCTTGATAAGCTCTTTAATCCTATCAACAATATGAAGAAATCCATCTTCATCAAAATAACCAAGATCACCAGTTTTTAGCCACCCATCAGAATCAAGCGTTGCAGATGTTGCTTTGCTATTTTGCAGATATCCTTTCATAATAGTAGAGCTCTTTAACCATAACTCTCCTTCTCGATAGGGTGGCAATGCGCATCCTGTTTCAATATCTACTATCTTAGCATTAAAAGTCGGAACTAATCTTCCGCAGGAACCTGGGTGTGCCTTAGCATCCTCATCAGAGGCAAGAAAAGTGGCAGCAGCGCAGCTTTCTGTTAAACCATATCCCTGCCTTAGCTCCACCCATGGAAACCTCTTCCTGAACTCTTCACTCAGTTCCTTACGCAAAGGAGCAGCCCCGGAACCAACTCTCCTTAAAGATGACAAATTACACTTGGTCTTACTTGCATACTTAACTAGCCCAAGTATTACAGGAGGCACCGCAGGTAAATTATTAACTTGATGAGCTTCAATTGCATTAAGCATATTCTGGAGATCAAATTTTTGCATTAACACAGTAGAAACCCCTGCACAAAACAAGCCTAACCCAAAAAATGCAAGCCGTAGATGTGAAACATGGGAATGAAGCATAAGAATATATCATTCTGAGAAGAAGACGCATACACTGACCATTTCAGGAGTGTCATTACAGCTATGAAATTAGAATGTGTTAGTATCACACCTTTACTTATGCCTGTAGTTCCTGAGGAATACAGTATAGCTGCAGTGTCCGATTGGGTTAATTTGACTTGTGGGAACTCAAGAGGATCACAACACTCGATCATTTCTTCAATTGATAGAGAATTATTGTTGGATGTTTGTTGAATTATGCCTTAAAACGCTGCAACATTCCAGCTGAATGAGTCAAGAATAAATTAGTTGAAAGAGTCTAAATTAGTTTAGAATAAGTCCTGTTCTTTATGCTATTTTTCTGCAAGATATTTTATGCTTTCTGTAGCAGATTTTTCTGCAAATTCAGTTGTATATCAGCTGTCTAAATAGCTGATCTTAATGCTCAATAAAAAATATCTTTCCTTCATATCTTCTTCTGTATGTTTTTTAAATTGAAAAACCAACATATTGGTATCAGAGCAGATTTTCTTGAGGGATCTGTGAGAGAAAAACAATAAAAAAATTCAAAACCCATCAAATATCATTCCTTTCTTTACATACAAAACCTACAAACACTTCAAAATGGAATCAGAATTTTCTTCTTCTTTCACTTTAATTTCACCTCCGATATTTGACGGAATGAATTATCAGATGTGGGCTGTTAAAATGGAAGCTTATCTTGAAGCAAATGATTTATGGGAAGCTGTAGAGTGTGAATATGAAGTCTCTGAATTATCAGCAAATCCAACAGTGTCTCAAATCAAAATTCATAAAGAGAAGAAGCTAAGAAAATCTAAATCCAGATCAGCCTTGTTCACTGCTGTCTCTCCTGTTATTTTTAACAGAATAATGATATTTAAAACAACTCATGAGATCTGGAATTTCTTGAAGAAGGAGTATGCGGGAAGTGAAAGGATCAAAGGAATGCAGGTGCTCAACTTGGTTCGAGAGTTTGAAATACAAAGAATGAAGGAGACAGAAACTATTAAAGATTATGCAGATCGGCTACTTGGCATCGCAAATCAAGTAAGACTTCTTGGTACTGAGTTCTCTGACTCAAGAATAGTACAAAAAATTCTTGTCACTATACCTGAAAAATTTGAAGCAACAATTACTTCTCTTGAAAACTCAAGGGATCTGTCAAGCATTACTTTGGCAGAGTTATTAAATGCAATGCAGGCTCAGGAACAAAGAAGATTAATGAGGCAAAACGACTCTGTTGATGGAGCTTTGTTGGCCAAATCTCAGAACAGTTACAGTGGGAAGAACAAGAAGACACATAAGAACAACAAGAAGACGGAGAAATTCAACAACAAAAACAGCAGCAACAAATCTTCTCAAGACTTCCCACCTTGTCCCCATTGTAAAAAAACAAATCATTCTCCAAAGAATTGCTGGTGGAGTCCAGAAGCAAAATGCAACAAGTGTGGTCAGCTTGGGCACATCGACAAGATATGTAAGTCACCACAGCAACAACAAAATAAAGCGACAATTGCAGAGCAGCAAGAAGAACAACTTTTTGCAGCGTCTTGCTTTGCCACTACGAGCTCCACAGAAAGCTGGCTGATAGATAGTGGTTGTACAACTCATATGACGTACGACCAAGAACTATTTAGAGACCTGGACACAACTTTTATCTCTAAAGTTAGAATTGGAAATGGAGCATATATAGCAGTAAAAGGCAAAGGGACTATTGCATTAGAAAGTCACACAGGTTTGAAACTCATTTCTGATGTTTTATATGTTCCTGAGATTAATCAAAACCTGTTGAGTGTTGGCCAGCTCTTGGAAAAGGGTTACAAAGTTCTTTTTGAAGACAAAAAATGCATGATCAAAGATGCAGAAGGCAGAAAATTATTCGAGATTAAAATGAAAGGCAAAAGCTTTGCCTTGAATTTGATAGAAGATGAGCAGGTTGCAGTGCACAAAGAAGAAAATGATACAATGCTGTGGCACAAAAGGTTGGGGCATTTTCACCATGATGCTTTACTATATATGAAGAAGAATGATCTTGTGGAAGGACTACCTGATTTGGAAGATGAGTTACCTATGTGTGTAGCTTGTCAATACGGCAAGCAAGCAAGGCTGCCCTTTCCAAAAGACAAAGTTTGGAGAGCATCATACAAGCTACAATTGGTGCATACAGATGTGGGAGGTCCTCAAAAAACACCATCTCTGAATGGCAGTAAATACTATATTGCTTTCATTGATGATTATACTCGAATGTGTTGGATTTATTTCATGAAACATAAAACTGAGGTTGCTGACATATTTTTCAAGTTTAAAAGTTGGGTTGAAACACAAAGTGGAAGAAAAATGCAGATGATCAGGTCTGATAATGGAACTGAATATACATCTAAAAAATTCAGTAAGTTTTGTGAAGATGCAGGAATTGAGCACTAGTTGACAGCTCCTTACACCCCACAACAAAACGGGGTTGTAGAAAGGAAAAACAGAACAATAATGGAGATGGCAAGATGCTTACTTCATGAAAAAGATTTGCCAAAAGAGTTCTGGGCAGAAGCGGCAAATACAGCAGTATTTTTGTTGAATAGACTGCCATCAAAAGCTCTTCCAGGAAAAACTCCATTTGAAGCTTGGTATGACTTCAAACCAAAATTCCTAAATCTGAAAACTTTTGGTTGTCTTTGTTTCTCTTATGTTCCTCAGGTTAAGAGAGACAAATTGGACAAAAAATCAGAAGCAGGAATTTTTGTAGGTTACAGCTCAACAACAAAAGCTTACAGAATTTTTTTGCCACAACACAACAAAGTAATCATCAGCAGAGATGTGAAATTCTTTGAATTAGAGAAGTGGAGCAAAGAAAATGAAAAGCAACCAGACATCCAAAATCAGAGTGATGACGAAGATGTGGATGATCAGCCAATTAGAGGAACCAGACCGCTCTCTGAAATTTATCAGAGGTGTAATGTTGCTGTTATGGAACCAGGAGATTACAAAGAAGCTGCAATTGATGAAAAATGGATAGTTGCAATGAAGGAGGAGCTCAACATGATCGAAAAAAATCAAACTTGGGAGCTGGTGGACAGACCTAAGGATAAAAAGGCCATAGGAGTTAAGTGGGTCTATAGAACCAAACTCAATTCTGATGGTTCTATAAACAAGCACAAGGCGAGACTTGTTGTTAAGGGATATGCTCAAATGTTTGGGGTGGATTACTCTGAAACTTTTGCTCCGGTAGCTAGATTGGACACCATAAGGCTGTTATTGGCTCTTGCTGCACAAGAGGGCTGGACTATATACCAAATGGATGTCATGTCAGCATTCTTGAATGGATACTTGGAGGAGGAGATTTATGTAGAACAACCTGAAGGATTTCTAGTTCAGGGACAAGAGGAGAAGGTCTATCGACTAAAAAAAGCTTTGTACGGCTTAAAGCAAGCTCCAAGGTCTTGGTATAGTAGAATAAATGCACACTTGATAAGCTTAGGCTTTGAAAAAAGTCTAAGTGAATTTACTCTATATATCAAGAAGGTTGATGATGAAATACTTGTTGTGTCCTTGTATGTTGATGATTTACTTGTCACAGGAAGCACTAAGGAGTTGATTGATGAATTTAAAGGAAAAATGAAAGATGCCTTTGCAATGACTGATCTTGGAAGAATGTCATTCTTTCTCGGTTTGCAGGTGCAGCAGAATGCTACCGAGATTTTTATAAATCAAACAAAATATGCAAAGGAAATTCTAAAAAAAATTCAAGATGGAGGAGTGCAAGCCAACTACAACTCCAATGAAACAAAAGGAGAAGTTCAACAAAGAAGATGGAGCAAAAAAAATCGATGAAAGGCTGTACAGAAGCTTAATAGGCTGTCTGATGTATTTGACTGCAACTAGGCCAGACATTATGCATGCCGTGAGTTTACTGTCAAGATACATGCATTGTGCAAGTGAAATTCACTTTCAAGCAGCAAAAAGAATCCTCAGATATGTTAAAGGCACAGTAGACTATGGAGTGATTTTCAGACAGGTCAAGAATTTCAGTCTTCATGCTTTTTCTGATAGTGATTGGGCAGGAAGCAGTGATGATATGCGAAGCACTTCTGGTTATTGTTTCAGCTTTGGTTCTGGAATTTTTTCTTGGTGTTCAAAAAAACAAGAAGTCATAGCACAGTCAACAGCGGAAGCAGAATACATGGCAGCTGTAATGACTGCAAATCAGGCCATTTGGCTTAGAAAACTAATGGCTGATTTGAACATGGAGCAGAAGGAGAGTACATAGATTTTTGTTGATAATCAAGCAGCAATTTCAATTGCTAATGATCCTGTGTTTCATGGGAAAACAAAACACTTCAAGATAAAGTTTTATTTTCTTAGAGAAGTGCAACAACAAGGAGAAGTACAGCTGATCTACTGCAACACAGAAAACCAACTTGCTGATTTTCTAACAAAACCACTTCCTAAAGCAAGATTTGAAGCTCTCAGACAAAAACTTGGAATATGCAGCCTCAAAGTCAAGGAGGAGTGTTGAATTATGCCTTAAAACGCTGCAACATTCCA
The DNA here is from genome assembly GCA_947685225.1 of Garcia nutans. Taxonomy (NCBI): domain Eukaryota; kingdom Viridiplantae; phylum Streptophyta; class Magnoliopsida; order Malpighiales; family Euphorbiaceae; genus Garcia; species Garcia nutans. The sequence continues at coordinate 14,829,673 of CANTUV010000041.1, forward strand.
GCTGAATGAGTCAAGAATAAATTAGTTGAAAGAGTCTAAATTAGTTTAGAATAAGTCCTGTTCTTTATGCTATTTTTCTGCAAGATATTTTATGCTTTCTGTAGCAGATTTTTCTGCAAATTCAGTTGTATATCAGCTGTCTAAATAGCTGATCTTAATGCTCAATAAAAAATATCTTTCCTTCATATCTTCTTCTGTATGTTTTTTAAATTGAAAAACCAACAATGTTCTAGTTGTAAGCAGTGTAGGCACCCCATTTTGTTTCAACTTGTGCAGTTCTTCAGGTGCTGCAATGATAAGTTTAGCATCCGAGTCAAGTATCTGCTTAGCAATTTCTGATTCTGTGTTTATTGGGTTAGCAGGACTCAGGATTGCTCCGATAGAAAATATGGCAAGGGAAATTATTGGGTATAGGATGGAGTTCGGTGACAGAAAGAACACAACATCCCCTTTTTGAACCCCGAGACCATGATACAAGCAGGAAGCAAGCGCTCGGATTGACCTGTGGAGTTGTGCATAGGTGACTTGAAGATTAGTGACAGAATCAATAAGTGCAATTCTTGATTCAGCATGGTCAGGATGGGGGAATTGGGATAACACATAACTAGTTGTGTCCAAGTCATGTCTAGTGGGAATTTGTAAATTGTCACCAAGTTGGTGTAGCGAATGGTAAATTCCGGTGCCTGAATCGTAACCACTCTTACCGGACCATGTTCGTCGAGCCGTGCCGGTTGCTTCCTCCAAAGCAGTTGGCGATGATTCTTCAACAGACATTTTTTTTTATTTTATGAATTTGGTAAGCTGAAGAAGCTGTTCTAAACTTGACCTTGTAGAATCATATATAAGATTAGTTTAATAGGCACACATTCTGCAGCATCAGAATTTAATTGGGACATTAACATAGTTAAATTCGTCAATTATGGATTTAATTAATGTAAGTATTTGTGCTTATAGCAGGCTATGGAAACAAAAGGACATGAAATTACAGGTATATATGTGCCGCCCAAGAAATTTTAAACAAGACTAAACTCATGTAATTAGTGTAAGCATTTTGGGAAGTGTCAAGACAATTAAGTTTATAGTGTTTATCTCCTTGGCGAGTGAACATACAACGTAAAAGATTTCATAGACAAATTTACCATAAATTTTACATATTTTTATAATTATATATTTTTTATCAATTCTATTTTAAAATTTGAAAATTATCAACGAAAAGTTTATATTATAGTATTGAAAATAAAAAATTAAATAAAATGAACATATATAATTTTAGTGGAACACATAAATTTCATTGAAGACATAATCTAAAATAATTTTCAATCATACAAATGTATTCACTTCTTAGTTAAGGATGTATTAAACAAGCTGATTATTTACTTTGTAATTTTAATAATTATATCTATTTTTGGATTTTCTCATAATTATCGTATTATTATTATTGATATTAGAAAGAATGTTCAAGTAAGCCCCTCAACTTTTCACCGAGGTATAAATTGGCACTTTACTTTTTTTAGCTCAATTATATGCAACTTTTATGAATATTAACCATTTGAACCCCTCACTAACAATAAATTATTAACTCCGTTAACATAATATTTTTTATTTTAAAATAATTATATAAATTCAAAAATTAAAAATGCTAGAAAATTTAAGAACACAAAAATACATAAACGTAGAAAGATGAAACAAATACGGAGAACATAAAATTTAAGATAAAAAAAAAAACATATGCAAGTAAATCAACCAAAAACCCATAAAATTCATGAACTTAAAGAAGAAAAATCCAGAAGTAACTATACCCACAAGTCTAGATTAAATTCATAAACTTGAAGAACAAAAACCCAGAATAAAATTCAATCCATTTTACAATGGTCGTGGATCCAATTTCTTCTACCCATTGTCCTTTAATTTTCAAGATCCACCCAAACTTCTACCAACCCAAACAGTTCACTAGCGACTGGAAAGAAATCTCAACTGCCCATGTTTTCAAAGCCGAATTTTATGGACTGAAGATAGGGCACTTGAATTTTGGCAGGCTTAAATACTTGAGCAAAGAAAATTATGAAAGAGAGACTTGGAGCAAAGAAAATTATGAAAGAGATTTTGATAATTGATAATGTTGATCACTTGTGTGAAGCTTTCTTTCTTGGGAAACTCTCAAGAAAGTTTTTCTAAGAAATCAAAATCACGAGCCACAAAACTATTGTAGTCCAAATCAAATTCAGTCCCACTTAAAAGGTCCAAATTAAGTTCGGTCCCTATTTAAAAGTCAAATTACTTAATCAACCTTAAAAGTCAAGACGAATTGACCATTTTTTATGGCCAATTAGGCTCATGGCCCATGGCCAATTCGCCGGTCCATTTAACTTCCTAATCCTATTTAAATTCGAAGTTTATTAAGATAAACACATAAAGCTTTCCTAAGGCAATTTGACTTTTCAATCGGATTAGGAATTTGACCCTAATCTTCACCTATACAAGGACCAACAATTAAGAGATTAAGAGGGGAGCTATTAGCAATTGAGAACAACCAAAAGCAACCAAAAAACACAAAGAAGCAGAGCGCAATTTGAGACATAGTAACAAAATACAAAAGACACAGAGAGCAACCTAAGAATTAACTGGTTCAACCAAAGCTTCATTGAATCAAACAAGTCATATAATCATCAAGCAAAATCTTACACTAATATTCACAAAGGGATTATGTCAGCATATAGGCTTGGTTCAATATTGTTAATTATTGGAGCCAACAACATCGGTATCAATCTTTCGAACTCATACTTAATTCAATTACCATCTCTGTTTATTATGTAACTTTACATATACACTTTAATTTATCTTTGCTTTCTTGATTTTGTTTGTTTACATAGCAAAACCCTAATTTTATGGATCTAGCCCTAATTGCATTATGAAATCCCAATTTTATGGATCAAACCCTAATTGCACAATGAAAAACCCTAATTTGATACTAAAATCTTAATTTTATGATAAACCTTAATTCCCTTTAATTAAGCCTTAATTTTACAATTGTTTGTGTGATGATTATATTTGTTTTATTATGAGTGGTTCGTAATCTCTAATTATTTGGATTTTAAGGATGTAAAAGGTATGTTTTCACTTGTGGGTGCCTTATTTATTTAGTTTGTGCTATTTAATTTATTTTGAGGATTTTGGGCTATTTGTAAGGGTACACTTCCACTTTATGTGGATGCCCATTTTTATGAACTTTGGATATGTAAGGGTTTATTTTCATATGGTATGGATGCCCATTTTATTTGATTGTTTGATTTGTAATATGATGATTATTTTTATTTATTTTAATTATTTGTAATATGAGTAGTATCATAATAATATAAAAATTTAATAATATTTAAATCTGAAAATAAGGTCAGTTCTAATGAACCGTGCATTACGGGAGTGCTAGGTCACTTCTCACATTTTTCATGTATACCCAACTTTCTGAACCCAATATAGATTGAAAATTCCTTAGAAATCGAGTCATTCACCCCTTTCTATTTTTTTCCCTGTCCGTTTGGATTACGACTCCTAATCTCCGAATTTAACCCCATGTTCTTTAAGGCAAAGAGTCTAACAGTGTCGAAGTTACAAGAATCATTCCACTGGGAGTGGGAGCAAAAATCCCTGCTCACAACCACTTCAACTCATTCATAAAAAACTTTGTGGTCCTATCAAGCCCTCATCTCTCAATAAAAGTTCATACTTTTTACTTTTTGATTAATGATTATTTACGAAAAATATGGGTTTACTTCTTGAAGCAAAAGAGTGAGGCTTTTGAGATATTTAAGAAGTTTAAGGCACTTGTTGAAAAGGAAACTGGTTATGAGATTAAATCTCTCAGAATTGATAGAGGAGGAGAATTTACTTCAAGTGAATTCAAGGAATTTTGTGAGACACATGGAATTCATCATCCATTGATTGTTCCTAGATCACCATAATAAAATGGAGTTGTTGAAAGAAAGGATCAAACAATTCTCAATATGGCAAGAACCATGTTGAAAAGCAAGTCAATGCAAAAAGAATTTTGGGTTAAAGCAGTTATATGTGCAATTTGTCTCTCCAATTGTTCGCCTACCAAAAATTTGAAGGATGTAATGTTTAAAGAAACATAGAGCAAAAAGGAGCCATGTGTGTCACACCTGCGAGTGTTTTGATCTATTGCCTATGCCTAAGTCCTAGAATAAGAGAGATCAAAACTTGATGACAAGAGTAAGAAGCTTGTATTTATTGTAATGGGTTACAAGCTCAATAATGATAAAGTTATAATTAGTAGACACATTGAATTTTAAGAAGAAGGAATATGGGATTAGAATAGATAGAATGAAGTTGAAGTCACTTACAATTTATTGCCATACTTTGATGAAGAAGAAACTCCAACACAAGAAGCATAATGAGATGTGTAATACTTAGATGCAATGAAAGTATAGTGGCCTAAATGCTATACAAATTAAATGAACAAAGTGAGAGAAAATTCTTGATTGAAATAAAATTATAATATACTAAAGTGATAGAAACAAAAACTCTAATTGCTTAAATTGAAAACTTTACAATTCATAATGACCATAAATCAAACTAACCAATTGTAAGTTATAAGAAAATTAATTATATTTGTATAAAAAAATAATAAAAAAAAAACAAATTGACCTACTAGAGTAATGAAGTGAAATTTATAAGGCATTAAAGTAATGGAAATGGAAATTCTAAAACACCTTAGCTATGGTAACTAATATGCATAAAAACCTTAGGGCATTTTATTTGAAATGCACCATAACTTAATTAACAATACCTTAATGTACTAACATACATTAAAACCATATGAAATTAACAAAAATTGAAAATTAAAAAATGAAAGGAATTCCAAAGAAATCAATTACAAGTGTATGTAGCAAGTTGGAATATGAAATTATTAAAAAGGGCACCAAACTTACCAAAAGAACCTAATGGGTTAAAGGGGGGTACAATGCACATTTCACCCACTCAATTATTATCCAATTTTCTATTGAACCAAGTAGGTGACTCACCTCCTTTCAAAGGAAGTGAGCTTGGATAGCTTATGATTAAAAGAGGATAAAATCTTTCTTCTTTTTACAAAAATATCTCCTCTTATCTCACAATTTTCTCTCATTTTATATCAGTTATAACCCATTCCTGAGATATTTTCCTGTGTCTAAAAGTGTTTTAAATTGGAAAATTAAGCCAACAAAGTGATATAACAGCAAAGAAAGTAAAATGAACTTTTAAAGTTAAGAAATCTGAAAATTATGAACCTTGATCTTTCAAATTTACTTTCCTAATTTTAAATTTATTATTTATTGAACCTAAGCTAAAAAGTATTATTTATACACATTAATTAACTATTTAGGATATTGTAAATTGGTTTGCATTGAAAGAAATTGAAAAGAGGAAAGCTAGAAACCCTAATCTCCAAATCTGCCCCAATTGAGCTGCTTAAATTCTCAATAATTTAGCTCCTGTATTTTATTTATTTCAATATGTAAACAAGATTTAAAATTTATAAAAATTCATAGAAATGTGTATTTAGATGTTCGGAAGACTTTGGTAAAAAGGAAATTCAAAATGATGATAGAAAATGAGTGAGCAACTAAATAAGCATAAACTGCTCATTGAAACAACTTGAATAAACATCACTGAACATTTTGCTATTGTTTTTGGATTATTTACTTATGTAAATGAATTTAAAAATTCATCAAATTTTACAAAGAATTCACTTAGGATGTTACCAATACCTTGGTAAAATTTCAGGACAAATGAATCTAAGAAAATTAATGTACAATTAAATGAATACAAACTGCTCAAATGCTTAAAATTAGATATTTGTCGACTTGAGCTGAGTTGAGCATAACAAAATGCATTTGATCATATCATAAACATGAGCATATTATACATGAAATTAAAGCTTAAAATATTTATTTATTTTCTTAAAAAGACCAAATCTAATTCAATTAATAAGTAAATCAATTGATTAGAGAAAGCCAATGTGTTTAAATAGGCAGATTGTGTGTAATTAGAACTTAATTGTATAGCCCTATTGTAATATAATATTGGAGCATTTGAACCTATAAATAAAAAATAAATTTAGACACATATTAAAGTATTAAAATAGGGCATGGGTGTCTTTTGAACAATTGAATGAAGAATGATAAAGACAATAAATTATTATTGACCAAAATAACCTAAAATGCAAAAATGTATGCATACATATGTAAATGTAAAATTTAATATGATAACCTGACCTAAATCCAACAAAATGAGAGCTTAAATATAATAATGTAAATCTTCCCTAAGAAGTACATTAATGTGTAAAAAGTTAAAGTATCTTAAATGATAAATAATAAACTAGAAAGAAACTAAGTGTGTAATTTATGTTTGAATGTGAATGTAGGTCGAAGATTGTCACATAACCGACCAATAATTATTAGTGGCTTAGAGGAATCAAATTTGTAAGTTTAAGAAGAGTTATAGTGTTCGTCCCTTTCTTTTTTGCTTTGAAAGTTTTGATATAATGCAAACCATTTGACAATTTTGTTGATTGTGGTCTTGCATTTGTGAATTGTGAAGCCCTATGTGGCTTCTAAGTCTATGTAATCATAGCAAGCCATTTAATTAGCCAATATGATAGAATCCTAATTTGATGAGGATTATATCTATGTGCACATTAAAAATTATGATAAAAGGGAGAAGCTTCTACCCTTATTTATGTGTGATGTGATAGTACTAGAATATACATAGTGATATATTTTCTTCAGTATTATTGTTATATGTTTATTTATCATATTATTTGATTTGCTATTGTGATATAAGTTCGATTATTGTAGAAATTTCTTATGGATTAAATTTTATTGATATACATTTATTGTACAGTCACCTTGTATTATTATTATTCTTAATCCTTGAAATACTTTTGTTATATATCTTACTTTTAAGGCACTATAATCTCACTGAGTTGATTACCTACCTAATTATCCGTGGTTTTAGATAGAGGTTATCAAGTTCCATCAGCTTCTTGTTTTCTTCCTTCCAGTAAGAAGTCTAAGAATAATGTAATTAGCTAATAGTTATCATATGTGATTAAATCATCAAGTTTATACTGTATTTTAGTTGCTCCGTAGTACTGTTATGAATAATTTAATAGCGTACGGAGATAAACTATAATATGAATAATATAACATATATATGTGATATATAACATCAAAATAAATGTAAAATAATACATTATGAGATTGTGGATAAGTAGTAAAAGTTATTAAATGAAACTTTAATCTATTAGAGCAATTAATCAAGATAATCAATATATGTGAATATATTAGTTTAGTTAAGTTTTACTTAGTGTCTGGTGACTTTAAGCATACCTAAACCCTAGTACCGTTATACTTTCGAAACCAAGATGTGACAAGATGTTACACCTCTAACAACACCAGCTTTATCCTCTGCTACATTGCTATCTACTCCTCCTTCATCAAACTCAAGTGAGGGTCCATGTAAATATTGAAGTCTTGTGGATATTTATGAAGAAACAAAAAGGTTATAAAGATTTTTATTTATTATCTAAAGAAGAACCTTCAAGTTTTGAAGAAGCTGTAAAAGATAGAAAATAGATACAAGCAATGGAGGAGGAAGAAATTCAAGCTATAGAAAGGAATAACACTTAGAAGCTTGCATCACTTCTTAGTGGTCATCAAGCAATTAGTGTCAAATGGATGTATAATATTAAGAAGAACTTCAAAGGTGAAGTAGAAAGATATAAAATGAGACTTATTACAAAAGGATATAAATAATGATAAGATATTGAATATGAAGAGGTGTGATCTTATTGCTCATCTAGAGACAATTCTATTATTATTATCACTCGAAACACAAAATCAGTGCAAGGTACTTCAATTGGATGTCAAATTTGCTTTCTTGAATGAATATCTTAAGGAAGAAATTTATATTGAGCAACCTATGGGATTTGTTATAAAAGACCATGAAGACAATGTACTAAGGCTAAAAAAGGGTTTGTATGGGTTAAAGTAAGCCCCAATAGTTTGGAATAGTCATCTTGATAAGTATTTATAAGAAAATGGTTTTATGAGATACAATCATGAATATGCACTCTACTTGAAAAAGGAAAATGGAGATTTACTATTTATTTGTATCTATGTGGATGATTTTATCTTCACAGGAAAAAATTAAGTAATGTTTTAAAAATTTAAGAAGGCTATGGCTCAAGAGTTTGAGATGATTGATCTATGACTCATGTCCTACTGTTTGGAATTGAGTTAAGTAAATGGAAGATGGAATTTTTTTTCTCGCAGAAAGCCTATGCAAAGGAAGTTTTAAGAAAGTCTAACATGTTGAATTGAAATCCTGTTAATACACCTATGCAATATGAAGATAAACTTTTAAAAGATGAAGAAGGGTCACAAAGGGTAGACCCAAGATTATTTAAAAGTCTTGTGGGAAACTTAAGATACTTGACTTGTACTAGACATGATATTTTTTTTTCAACTGGACTTGTGAATCATTTTATGAAAAAGTTATCTAAAATACATATGGAAGCAGCCAAGAGAATCCTTCGTTATCATAAGGGTACTATTGACTATGAAAATTTATATTCAACTTTAGAAGAGTTTAAGTAGGTGGCATATTGTGATAGTGATTATGGCAGAGATATTGATGATAGGAAGAACACTACTAGGTTTGTTCTCTTTTTGGAAAATAATACAATTTCTTAGAGTTCTAAGAAACAACCATAGTTACTTGATAAGTATACAATTAATGATATTTTATTCCCATTTCTTAATATGATTATTATCAAATTGAGTTTAATTTGTTTGTTTAAAGTGCAATTTAAGAATAATTTCAGGAATTCTCGATAAATTGAGGCTTTTGGTCATTTCGGAGCAATTACGGATGAAAGTAGAAGAAAGAAAAGCAAAATCAGCCAATGGACACGCCCACGAACACGGGTGTGTCGTTAGGCGTGCCCCTGTTACTACATTCAGTGGATATGACACGCCCAGTTGCATAGGCGTGTCACCAAACGTGCCATTTGTCCAGAGTCACAGTAGCTTCAACACGCCCAGGACCACGGGCGTGCTCATGATCGTGCTATTTACCCAAAGTCACAGTAGCTGCGACACGCCCAGGACCACGGGCGTGTCAATGAGCGTGTAATTCATCCAGACTCACAGTAGCTGTCACACGCCCGGGACCACGGGCGTGCCAAGGAACGTGCCTTTTATTCAGACTTACAGTAGCTATGACACGCCCTGGAACACGGGCGTGTCATTGGACGTGCCTTTGGTTCAAGATCACAGTGCCTATAACACGCCCAGGAACACGGGCGTGTCAGTGGTCGTGTCACCTGTCGAAAAGTGAGATTCTTTGCACTGATTGGGGAATAAGTGGGGGACAATAGCTGGCCTTTGTCAAAAAGAAAGAACAAGAAAAGGAGAGCTTGCCTAAATCAGGGAAAAGAGTGATGAACCAAGGGAAAGTGGTAGACAATGGATGGGATTAGTGAGCTGGAAGCATGGGCTAGAGAGTTGGAGGGAAATAAAAAGAGAAGAGGGGGAGAAGAACAGCAGTTTTTGCTGGAGCATTGCTGGAAACAGAGAAGAAAGAAGAGAAGGAAGAGCCATCTGCTGGAGCAAGGAGAAGGGTCTTGAGCTGAGATTAAAGGAAGAACAACACCATACTCAAGTCCTAAACCAAGAATCAAGAGCTCAAGTGAAGAAATACAGATTCACTGCCATGAATTGTTTGGTTTCTCTTACTCATTTATCTTACTCTGTTTTTGTAGCTGTTAATATGAACTAAACCTTTCTCTATCTAGATATTGATGAACCCTAGCCAATTTGTATGAATTAAAACAATTGTATTCAGTTGAATCAATTAATTGAGTTGTTTTATTCTTATGATACTTGTTGTTATTTCCAATTGATAATAGCATGCTTGTTGATTGGTTATTATTTTCATATTATTGACTTGAGAAAGCTTGATGTGAATTGAATACTCATAAGGATTGAGGATTGATTGGGGTGCTAGAGATAGACCTACAAGATCCTTTGGTTTATAGTTCCTAGTCCTTAATGCATGACCTATTTAATTGTGTTTTGAGAAGAGATTCCGGCACTCTACTTAGTAATTAGGGATTAATCCACTCGAGAGAGGCTTTAATCTAAGTTAGAGGAATGCCAATTCAATTTGATTAAACGATTTAGTTGAATGAATTGTTTATAAATATTATTGAGGCTAGGGGGATTCAATATCTGGATAGTTCTATTAATATCATTATAAATCTTTTGTGCACAGCATTTAATTTCCTTTCATTCATTAATTAGTTGATTTTAGTTACAACGCATCACACAACTATTAATTCACTAAACAACGATTAAGATTTGCACTAGTACTTGGCCTTGTCCCCAAGGAACGACACTCACTCACTACTATATTACTTGAGCGACCCGTGCACTTACGGTAATTGCATATAGCTAATGGCACGCATCAAGTTTTTGGCGCCGCTGCCGGGGACAACGGTTTCAATATTAGTAATATAATTAAGATTGTTGATTTAGTTTTCTTTTTAATCGTTTTTAATTTTAGTTCCTGCTGGTTTACTATCATTGTAGGTGTTTCTTATTGTTTATGACCAGATCTAGCTCATCCCAACTACTGGAGTTAGACCCAGAACTAGAAAGAACATTGAGGAGAAAGCAAAAGGAAGAAGAGGAGGCAGATCTGGAAGACGTAAGTTCAAGAATCAATCTGGAAATTGAACAAGAAGAAGTGTTCGAAGTGATGGAAGGAGCTGGACCGAGAACAATGCAGGAGTTTGCTAAGCCAAATTTAAATGGGGCTGAATCGAGTATCCGGAGGCCGACAGTTGCTGCAAACAACTTCGAAATAAAGGCGAATGTCATTCAAATGGTGCAGAATACTTGTCAATTCGATGGGTTCCCTGATGAAGATCCTAATGCACATCTTGAGAATTTTCTGGAGATTTGTGACACATTTAAGATAAACAATGTCTCAGAAGATGCAATTAGGCTAAGATTGTTCCCATTTTCTCTTAGAGACAGACCAAAGAAGTGGCTGAAATCCTTTCCTCCAGGAACTTTTACCACCTGGGCCCAATTGGCAGAGAAGTTTTTAGAGAAATATTTTCCACCATCAAAAACTGCCAAGTTGAGGAATGACATCTCATCCTTTTTGCAACAATATGGTGAGACTCTTTATGATGCCTGGGAGAGATTCAAAGACTTGCTGAGAAGATGTCCGCATCATGGGCTTCCACTATGGCTCCAAATTCAAACATTTTACAATGGATTGAATTATGTAAGTAAACAATCCATTAATGCAGCAGCTGGTGGTACCATCAACAATAAGACACCTGAACAGGCAAGGGACTTAATTGAAGATATGGCCATCACCAATTATCAATGGCAAGCACCAAGAGAGCAAGGGAAGCTGAAGGCCATGGGATCACACCAATTAGATCCGGTGGTGGCATTGACAGCCCAATTAGAAGCATTGAATAAGAAATTTGATTCTTTGGCTTCTTCTTCATCTGGAAAAGTTATGCAGGTGATGTCTTGTGAATGGTGTGGAGGTGGACACCAAAATCAAGATTGCCAAAGTGGCAACATGTTTGCCAAGCAAGAGCAGGTAGATTATGTTGGGAATATGCCAAGGCAACAACAGAATAATCCATACAGCAACACATACAATCCGGGGTGGAGGAATCATCCAAATTTCTCATGGACCAATCAAAATAATCCAAGACCTCCCCCTGGATTCCAGCAACCCCAACATCAACAAGCTGCCCCTCCAAGAAAGAGTAGTTTGGAGGACATGATGGAGAAATTTGTAGCAGCTTCTGAAACAAGATTTCAATCAACTGAAACCTCCCTTAGAAATCAACAAGCCTCCATTCACAATTTGGAAAATCAAGTGGGGCAAATTGCCAAATTGCTCAGTGAGAGACCACAGGGAAGTCTACCTAGCAACACTGAGGCCAACCCTAAGGAGCAACTGAAGGCAATTACGCTAAGGAGTGGTAAAGAGATCAATGAAAATGTGGAAAAGAAGAGGGCTGGAAAACAAGAAAAAGAAAAAGAAGATGATCCTCCTACCACTTCGGGAGAGAAAGCTGCACTTGAAGGAGAAAGAGAGAAGCAGCCACAAGCAAGCAGCCCCAATGTGAAGGAATACCGACCTAGAGTACCCTATCCGGCAAGACTGAACAAGGACAAGATTGATGCTCAGTTCGGTAAGTTCCTTGAACTTTTCAAACAATTGCATATTAACATTCCATTTGCTGAAGCTCTGTCACAAATGCCTAAGTATGCTAAATTTTTGAAAGATATTCTTTCTAACAAAAGGAAACTTGAAGAAGTATCTTTAGTGCACTTATCTGAAAAAAGTTCAGCAATTTTGCAAAGAAGATTACCTAAGAAATTAAAAGATCCAGGTAGTTTTACCATTCCATGTTTTATAGGTAATCTAGAGGTTAAAAGTGCTTTAGCTGATTTGGGGGCTAGCATAAGTGTTATGCCCTATAAAATGTTTAAAGAGCTAGGCATTGGTCAACCTAAACCAACACTCATGACCATCCAACTTGCCGATAAATCAGTAGTCCACCCTCGTGGCATAATAGAGGATGTGTTGGTAAAAGTCGGGGATTTCATTTTCCCCAATGATTTTGTTGTCATTGATATTGATGAGGATGTGGATGTTTCGCTTATTCTTGGTAGGCCATTTTTGAATACAGCCCGTGCTCTCATTGATGTTCATGACGGCACATTGACTTTGAGAGTGGGTGAGGAGAAAGTAATTTTTAGGATACATGATGCCATGAAACATTCACTTTCAATTGATGAGGCGGAATCATGCAATGATGTTGTTGAGCATGAGACCGTAAACTGTTTAACTAACATTGTTTCCAAGGATCCCCTTGAGTTGTGTTTATTGCAGGAAAATATTCAGGGTGAAGAAGCAATGGAGCAGCTTGCTTTTCTTGAAGCAAGCAAATCATTCAAATGCAGGGCATATGAAACCATTGAAATGCCCAAGGAAGAAAAGCCAAAACCGTCGGTGATTGATCCACCAAACTTGGAACTGAAGCCTCTTCCGGATCACCTTGAGTATGGGTTTTTGGCAGAGAAAAAGAGATTGCCCATAATTCTGAGTTCCCACCTATCTTCTGAACAGAAAGAACAACTCATCCAGTTGTTGCAGAAACACAAGCAAGTGATAGCTTGGAAGATAGCAGATATCAAAGGGGATTAGTCCATCCTATTGCACTCACAAGATACTGATGGAGGATGAATTCAAGCCAGTAGTACAACCACAGAGGAGACTGAACCCAAAGATGAAGGATGTTGTTAAGGCTGAAGTGATAAAACTACTTGATGCAGGGATTATATATCCGATCTCGGATAGTTCTTGGGTGAGCCCAGTTCAAGTAGTGCCGAAGAAAGGAGGGATGACTGTGATCCCTAATGAAAATGATGAGCTGATTCCAACAAGAACAGTTACTGGTTGGAGGGTTTGCATTGACTACAGAAAATTAAATGATGCAACTAGAAAGGATCACTTTCCTTTACCCTTCATTGATCAGATGTTGGAGAGGTTATCCGGCCATGAATACTACTGCTTTTTGGATGGCCTTTCAGGCTATTTCCAAATCCCCATTGCACCGGAAGACCAAGAGAAAACTACCTTCACCTGCCCATATGGGACATTTGCATATCGAAGAATGCCATTCGGGTTGTGTAATGCACCAGCAACTTTCCAAAGGTGCATGATAGCAATCTTTGATGAACTCATAGAAGACATTATGGAGGTGTTTATGGATGATTTCTCAGTCTATGGCAGCTCATTTGAAAAGTGTTTGGAAAACCTTGAGAGGGTTTTGATGAGATGTGAGGAAACAAATTTGGTGCTGAATTGGGAAAAGTGTCATTTCATGGTTCAAGAAGGAATCGTGTTGGGACACAAGATTTCTAGCAAGGGCATTGAAGTGGACCGGGCAAAGATAGACATTATTGAGAAGCTACCACCACCCACATCTGTGAAAGCCATCAGAAGTTTCCTAGGGCATGCAGGTTTTTATCGAAGGTTCATTCGAGATTTCTCTAAGATAGCCCGTCCATTGACAAGACTCCTTGAGAAGGATGTCGATTTTGTTTTTGATGAGGAATGTCTGAGAGCATTCACGACCCTGAAGGAGAAATTGACTCATGCTCCAATCATGGTAGCTCCTAGTTGGAATCTACCCTTTGAACTGATGTGTGATGCAAGTGACTTTGCAGTAGGAGCAGTCTTGGGCCAACGCAAAGAGAAATACTTCCAGCCAATCTACTATGCGAGCAAAACCTTGAATGCAGCTCAAGCCAATTACACAACTACAGAGAAAGAGCTGCTAGCTGTGGTTTTTGCCTTTGACAAGTTTAGATCATATCTAATCTTGTCAAGGGTGATTGTGTATACAGACCATTCAGCTTTAAGGTACTTATTCGCGAAAGTTGATGCTAAACCTAGACTAATCCGATGGGTTTTGTTGTTGCAGGAATTCGACTTAACAATTCAAGATAAGAAGGGAGCCGAAAATCTTGCAGCAGATCATCTCTCTCGCCTGGAGAATCCAACCCTAGAGAGACTTGAAGAAGGGGACATTGATGATCACTTCCCCGATGAACAGCTATATGCTATGGTAAGTAAGGTAAGTGGTTTAAATTTTGAAACACCATGGTTTGCAGACTTTGCAAATTACTTAGCTGTTAGGGAACTCCCTAAGAACCTAACTTATCAAGCAAAGAAGAAATTCTTTTCTGATCTAAAGTATTATTTTTGGGAGGATCCCTTTTTGTTTAAGTTATGTAAGGATCACATGATCCGAAGATGTGTGGCATGGCCCGAATCAATGAACATCCTTAGTGAATGCCATGCCGGACCAGCTGGTGGTCATATGGGGGCCAATAGAACTGCTCAAAAGGTGCTAGAATCAGGATTCTATTGGCCCACTTTGTTTAAAGATAGCTACGAATTTGTAGTTCGCTGTGATCAATGCCAAAGGGCTGGAAACATTTCCTCTCGTGATGAGATGCCCCAAAATGGGATCCTAGTTTGTGAAATTTTTGATGTTTGGGGAATTGACTTTATGGGACCATTTCCAAACTCTTTTGGCAATAAATATATTCTGGTAGCTATTGATTATGTGTCTAAATGGCCTGAAGCTCAAGCCTTGGCAACCAATGATGCTAGGGTTGTAGTGCAATTTTTGAAGAAATTATTTTCTCGATTTGGCACGCCAAAAGCAATTATCAGTGATAGGGGTACTCATTTTTGTAATACTCAGCTTGAAAAGGTTTTAAATAGATTAGGAGTTACACACAGGTTTGCTACTCCTTATCACCCCCAAACTAGTGGCCAAGTCGAGAACACAAATAGGGAAATCAAACGAATTCTGGAAAAATCTGTTGAACGATTCCGAAAGGATTGGTCCAAGCAATTGGACAACACTCTATGGGCTTTCAGAACTGCTTTTAAAACTCCCTTAGGCACTACACCATTCAGATTAGTATATGGAAAAGCTTGCCATTTACCTGTTGAGGTAGAACATCATGCATATTGGGCAATAAAACAGATTAACCTTGATCTAGCTTGTGCAGGTGAAAAGCGAAAATTACAGGTGAATGAACTAGACGAGTGGAGGTTGCAAGCGTATGACAATGCAAGGATGTACAAGGAACGTACCAAGAGATGGCATGATGCTCACATCAAGAAACAGAAAGAGTTTCAAGCAGGAGATCAGGTATTGCTGTATAATTCAAGGATCCGACTCTTTCCAGGTAAGTTGAAATCTCGTTGGTCCGGTCCTTTTACTGTCAAGGAAGTTTTCCCTTACGGAGTGGTTGAAATAAGCCACCCGGAAAAAGGAGTTTTCAAAGTCAATGGGCATAGGCTCAAATCTTATTTTGGAGGGGAAATACAGGCCTTCAAGGAGGTTTTGCACCTCCAAGATTAGGGACATTCGTCCAACCGTCCAACTAATACGACGTTAAAGAAGTGCTGGGTGGGAGACAACCCACCGTCTTTATGTTTTTGGTTTGTTTTGTCATTTTGTTTTAACTTTCTTTTCTTGAAGGGGAGGGTGTTGTTTTACCTAATTTGAAGTTGCAGAGAGAATTTGATTTTTGGTGAATAAATTGATAACACGCCCATAGACACGCCCGTGTCTGTGGGCGTGTGATTAGGTTTCTCAGGCAGTAGCTATTACACGCCCATGAACACTCCCGTGCTAGTGGGCGTGTAAATTATCTTTTCAGACAGTAGCTACTACACGCCCATGGACACGCCCGTGTCAATGAGCGTGTCGTTTCATTTTTTTAAAACAGAAGCCATTACACGCCCATGGACACAACCGTGTCCATGGACGTGTCGCATTTTTTCTTAAAAAAAAAAATTTGAAATTTGAAATTTGAACTGAACACGCCCCCAGGAACACGCCCAGGCTAGTGGGCGTGTAGTTTGAATGACTGTCACAGAATGAATGACACGCCCATAAACACGCCCGTGTTTATGGGCGTGTAAATTGGAATTTCATCCAGTACCTGTGACACGCCCATGGACACGCCCGTGTTCAAAAGCGTGTCACGTAAACTGGCTTTTAAATCCAGGGACACTCCCAACAACACGGGCGTGTCTCTGGGCGTGTTGACGTTTTATATATATAGCCCCACGCCCATTTTTCCGAAAAAAACAAAAATTTTCTCTCATTCTCTCTCGTTTTCTCTCAAATTTTCTGCGTTTTTCTCGGCTAATTCACACACCCATTCAGTTTTGACCGATTTTTACTCCCGGGCTTGCATTATTTGTGTGTGCTCTCTCGTTTTTTCCATCGGATTTGCGATTTCAGGTACGAAATCTAATTTTTTTTTCGATTTTTCTTTGTTTTGTTTAGTTTTTCTTTCATTTTTCATATACATTTCTTGTAATTACTTGTGTTTATCATGAAATTTAAAATTTCGTGAATTGTTTGCTTTATTATGGTGTTTTTCAATTTCTGTGGCGTTTGATTTTCATTGTCGTTTTGAACTACCATTTGATTCGGGATTTGTTTGATTGTAGTTTTGTTTTGAATTGTTGTTTCATCAAATAATATGTTGTTTTAATTTTGAATTGTTTTGTTAATTATTCATTTGCGTTATTCCGTTGTGTTATTATTGTGTTGATTAATCAAATGATTGTTTCGATTCTCATTACTTGTGATTTATGAATAATATGTTGATCCAATAATCATTTGTGTCATTTTGTTGTGTTATTTGAAATTGAATAAAATGTTGGTTTTGAAATTGTTTGATTAAAACCAGTTACTTGTGGTTTATGGATAATATGTTGATTTGGTGATTGGCTTTAATGTGTGTTTATCGTTCGGGTTGGTTTATTGCTTGCAATTAATTGAGATATTTGGTTCTAGCGGATTGCGTTATTTAGCCTGCATGTTGGTATGCTTTCGTTATTGACGAACCATTAAATTTATTCTTGCAGATTTATCGAAAATGGGCCCTCGCAAGCAATCATCGTCACAGCTTCCAGCCAAACGGGCCCGAGGGGAGGGCAGTTCCAACCAGCCTGCTACCCGCCCAACTTCTAAATTCATGGCGGGACATAAGTGCCTCAAATTCTCCAACAGCGAGGAACGACGACGGTTCGAGTTGTTTGGCAACAAAGAATGGTCGGCACCTCGGTACCTAGACTGGGAGGCTATGGAAATGGTTAATATTGCTGCAGAAGTGAAAGAGATGATTGATCAACCGGGGTGGGGACAGCTCTTCTCTATCCACGAGCCTTCATACCGAGAGCTTACACTTGAGTTTTACTGCACCTTTCAGTTCCAGAAGACCAAAATCTCCATCACTGAGCCGACAATTAAATTTCGACTGGGAGGACAGAGGTTCCACATGAGCATAAACGACCTTGGGGTACATCTCGGGTTGTATACTGCAGAGGAGGTCCAAACCACCGATCATCTCAGTTCCGAGGTGGATTTTGCTGAGTATGATGTTGTTCCGCCTCGGATTTGGCATGACTTTGCACCCACTACAGATAGATATCAGCCTAAGGTCTCCAAAGCATCCAACTTCAGTTCTCTCCCATGCCGGGTGGTGCATAACTTGTTGGTTCACACACTTACAGCCATATTGAGCAGTACAGGGGTGGTGACCTTGAGGGATCTGTTCTTTCTGCACTGCATGCAACATAAGACCCGGTGCAATGTGGCCCATGCCATCACCCATTTCTTCCATGAGCAGTCTAGGAAGGGAGCTTCAGGTGCTTTACATGGTGGCATGTATGTCACGAGACTTGCTCAACGGCTGGGAGTGTTAGATGGTTGCCTCCCGATGACGGTGGACGGTATGCCCAAGATATTGGGTATGGACACACTAAAGAGGTTGAACAGGGAACAGGTAGCTGGGCTGCGGGGTGCTCCTATGGATTCAGATTTACCAGAGGCAGCTCCTTCCGCTCCTCCCTCCGATATACCACCACCTCCACCGTCGGATTATCCTGCTGGACCTTCTGCTGCTGGACCATCTGATGCTGCTGCACCTTCTTCTTCTGCCGGGCCTTCCTTTGTCCAGCCTCCTGCATTCCGAGATTGGCGCCAGTCAATCAATGAGGAGTGGGATGATGACAGGAAACCCACCGAGTTTGAGCGTCAGATGTGTCGAATGGAAGGTATGATAAACAATATCGCTCTAAACCAGAATATGATTCTAATCCAGCAGGAAGACTTCCAAGCCCAGTTAGATCACGAGATCTTGAGGCGACAGTGGCTAGAGCAATCCATGTTGGAGTTCTGGCGGTATCAGGGATTTCACCCTTCGCAGCCACCACCTCCACCCTATCAGCCACCTGCCCGTGCACCAGCACCTGCACCTACACCTGCACCGGAACCCTCTCCACCAGTTGATGTCTCCGATGATGATGAGACCAGCAGTGATTAGCACATTTTTGTTTTATGTTTATGTCGTCCTTTATTTCTTTACTTATTTAATACGCTTTTTAGTTTTTCTTCTTTTACGTGCTTTTGGAGTAGTATTATTATTATTTTCTTTAGCATTATTTCGTTTCTTTATTTATTTATATATATTAACCTTGTTTTGAGTGCATTGTAGAATACTATTTTGATGCCAAATCTCCTTCACCGCACTCTTGGCACCGTACTCATTTTCATCCACTCATGGACTTGGAAAAGGGCAGTAATTATCTATCTTCATTGTTTCATGTTTTGCGCACACATTGAGGACAATGTTCATCTTAAGTAAGGGGGAGAGGTATACTTTATTGAAATACTTTATTGAATAAATTTCTACTTCATTTTTTTTTGATTCATTCGTCTCAATCAATGCCAGCTAAGTAAGCTAAATTGTTATGATAAGTATAATTTGATGTGATTTCCCTTTACATGTTAAACTAATTTGAAATTTCCTAAATGACAATTTCTTGTTGAGGTTAACTTAGTAATTTCGATCAATTGTTGAGGATCGATTGTAATGGGTATAGTTAAGTTGTGGATCGATGGAAATTGGAACATTACTAAAATTTGAAACCTTAGTTACATTTTTGAGCATAATACAATTCTGTAGATTCTTGAGTCGGACTTGGTACGACCCTTAAGTTTATAACCCTCGAATAAAAATAAATAATTCTAAGGAGCTTTGAAAATTTTTCCCTGTTCCGCTGATTTTGACTACAAATGAGTTAGAATCATGAATAGTGCTAGTAGCCATTTGAACGGTGATTCTGGCTGAGTAACCGGGGGTCGGCATCACAAATGTTTACCTTCGCGTCAAAAGGCTGGTATCAGTTCAAACAAGTCGGGCTCCTTAAAACATATAAAAAATAATAATAATAATAATAATAAAATAAAATAAAATAAAATATAATATAATAATACTAATAAATTTGAGGGTTAGAATGCTTAAGAGAAAACTCACGTTTTTCGCACTTTGTTCATGGCATTTGAATTTGCTGGAATTTTATGCTCAAATTTTTAACTCTGGATTTTTAGGTTTTAGGTATGTGAAATTTTTATTTTGAAACTTCTTGATTCAGCTGTTATGATTGTGAATTATGTTGATTGAGAAAGTGAGGTTATCCGATTCGAGTATTGTCAAAACTTTATTTTTCTTTTTGAATATAGAGGGAGTCTGTCATTTATGCTTATTACAGTAATTTAGTTTGCTTGAGGACAAGCAAAAACTCAAGTGTAGGGGAATTTGATAAGTATACAATTAATGATATTTTATTCCCATTTCTTAATATGATTATTATCAAATTGAGTTTAATTTGTTTGTTTAAAGTGCAATTTAAGAATAATTTCAGGAATTCTCGATAAATTGAGGCTTTTGGTCATTTCGGAGCAATTATGGATGAAAGTAGAAGAAAGAAAAGCAAAATCAGCCAATGGACACGCCCACGAACACGGGCGTGTCGTTAGGCGTGCCCCTGTTACTACATTCAGTGGATATGACACGCCCAGTTGCATAGGCGTGTCACCAAACGTGCCATTTGTCCAGAGTCACAGTAGCTTCAACACGCCCAGGACCACGGGCGTGCTCATGATCGTGCTATTTACCCAAAGTCACAGTAGCTGCGACACGCCCAGGACCACGGGCGTGTCAATGAGCGTGTAATTCATCCAGACTCACAGTAGCTGTCACACGCCCGGGACCACGGGCGTGCCAAGGAACGTGCCTTTTATTCAGACTTACAGTAGCTATGACACGCCCTGGAACACGGGAGTGTCATTGGACGTGCCTTTGGTTCAAGATCACAGTGCCTATAACACGCCCAGGAACACGGGCGTGTCAGTGGTCGTGTCACCTGTCGAAAAGTGAGATTCTTTGCACTAATTGGGGAATAAGTGGGGGACAATAGCTGGCCTTTGTCAAAAAGAAAGAACAAGAAAAGGAGAGCTTGCCTAAATCAGGGAAAAGAGTGATGAACCAAGGGAAAGTGGTAGACAATGGATGGGATTAGTGAGCTGGAAGCATGGGCTAGAGAGTTGGAGGGAAATAAAAAGAGAAGAGGGGGAGAAGAACAGCAGTTTTTGCTGGAGCATTGCTGGAAACAGAGAAGAAAGAAGAGAAGGAAGAGCCATCTGCTGGAGCAAGGAGAAGGGTCTTGAGCTGAGATTAAAGGAAGAACAACACCATACTCAAGTCCTAAACCAAGAATCAAGAGCTCAAGTGAAGAAATACAGATTCACTGCCATGAATTGTTTGGTTTCTCTTACTCATTTATCTTACTCTGTTTTTGTAGCTGTTAATATGAACTAAACCTTTCTCTATCTAGATATTGATGAACCCTAGCCAATTTGTATGAATTAAAACAATTGTATTCAGTTGAATCAATTAATTGAGTTGTTTTATTCTTATGATACTTGTTGTTATTTCCAATTGATAATAGCATGCTTGTTGATTGGTTATTATTTTCATATTATTGACTTGAGAAAGCTTGATGTGAATTGAATACTCATAAGGATTGAGGATTGATTGGGGTGCTAGAGATAGACCTACAAGATCCTTTGGTTTATAGTTCCTAGTCCTTAATGCATGACCTATTTAATTGTGTTTTGAGAAGAGATTCCGGCACTCTACTTAGTAATTAGGGATTAATCCACTCGAGAGAGGCTTTAATCTAAGTTAGAGGAATGCCAATTCAATTTGATTAAACGATTTAGTTGAATGAATTGTTTATAAATATTATTGAGGCTAGGAGGATTCAATATCTGGATAGTTCTATTAATATCATTATAAATCTTTTGTGCACAGCATTTAATTTCCTTTCATTCATTAATTAGTTGATTTTAGTTACAACGCATCACACAACTATTAATTCACTAAACAACGATTAAGATTTGCACTAGTACTTGGCCTTGTCCCCAAGGAACGACACTCACTCACTACTATATTACTTGAGCGACCCGTGCACTTGCGGTAATTGCATATAGCTAACGGCACGCATCATTACTCTTTTAATGTAATACCCCAAATCAAATTATATCACACTATAAACTATGTAATAAATTTAATTAAAGAAATAAACTATTGGAAGATGTATATATGTATATATTTATATATACATTAAATTAATAAAACAACACTAGTGTGACAAATGTCTAAGAAATAGGTATATACATATATTAAGCTAAGGAAATGCACGTTTACCTTCCTCTTACAAAAGCAGTGTATTAACAAAACACAAGTGTCAAGTTTGAATTTCAAACTTGACAATGTGTGAAAAGGAAATGAAATTTAAGGAACATAAAAATCATGGTGTTGGATAAATAGGAACATTAGTCATCTAGTCTATGATTGTTAGGAATTAAAAATATTGATATAGTAAACAAGTGTCCTTAGTGACATCACTTTAAAAGCTTTGCTAATGTAAACGTGTAAGGAAAAGATGAAAGGCTTGGTCAAACTGCAAAAGCAACAAAAATAAATAATAAAGTCTATGTCCTATATTTGATTTTCTTGGGTAGTTAAAATCTTGTAACTTCATCATCATTAAAAACCAACAAAAAAAATAAAATAATGTCGATTCTGGCTATTATAAAAGAGCATCTATACAAACTATGTTAATTTATCTTAAATACTACCATTTAAGCCAAACACACACATTAAACCGAGAGAAAAGAAAGAGAAAGAGAGCTTAAAAAGGGAACAAGCTTGGGTTGGGAAGCTAAAAATGGGTAGAAGTTTGCAAACGAAAAGGGAAGAAGGTGATATTTAAAGAGATCTACAAGAGGTGAGTGTTCAAAACCTTTAAAATATGACTTGTATGTGTTGTTTGCTTAAAAACTTAATTGTAAAGGACTTGTTTGAAAATTTAAATTTGAAGATGAAAAAAAAAATAAAAGCTGGAAATTAAATTAGAAATTTATGATGAATAAAAAAAATGAAATATGATCTTGAGTATGAAGAAGAAACTAAGTAATAGAATTGATTTATATGTAATCAGAAACCAAAATAGAAATGAATTTGAACATAAAAAATTGTTAGAATATATATGTGTGTGTGTATGTATAGTAAAGAGTAAGTTTAACTGTTCATGAATAATAGCTTTATAGGATGATGATATGAATTTTTTATGGGTGGTATTAAAAATAATGAAATATGCACATAAGATATACATTACATATATATATATATAAGATATACATGAAATATAATTCCTCAAAAATGAATGATAATTCATGAAATTTATATTATAGATGGGGTGTGTTGAGATGAATAAGAAAATCACTTTAGAATTCAATTCTAACATGTGAAGTAAAAGATAAGAGCATATGAAAATGAAATTGTTTAATAAACAAAGTTGGCTAACAAATTTTCAAATTGACCACCGTTTGGTTGTGTATGTAATGTTTGGTTGAAATAAAATTAAAAGAAAGTAATTAACACAAGTGTGCATGTTGTAACAAATTAATTGGTGAGAATTTATGGTGGATATTTTATAGCAAAGTGAAGATGGTTCTAGTCATTGTCACTAAATAATGATTACAGAAAAATATATGTACACGAAGAAAAAAATGTAAAATAATAAATATTTATATTTATATGAATAAATGGTTCTATTTACATGGAGAAGGAATTAGAAATAATACTAAGTGAAAATAGAAATTAAGAGCAAATTAAATATTAGTATCAATATATATATATGCATAAATAGAGAAGTATATACATATGTGCTAGGAAATTAAAGTAAAATTAATGTTTAATAAAGATAATGAGGTTATGTAATACATGTAAAATATATACAGTATATACATAGTATATGCATTCTTTGAAAGATGATAATTTATGAAACTTATATTTATGAAAATATCTAATTAAAAGGAATTAGAATATTTATTTATAATTTTATTATTATAAGTATAAAATAAAATATGAACTTGAGAAAGATGAAATAATTTGTACGAACTGGATAAATTGTTTCATTTCGTGCATGTCTTAATCTTTGATGTATGTGATGATATTATGTATACATAGTTATGTATAGTGTTACTCTTTATGTAATGTTTGATTGTAAATAATATTATATATATACACATATTTTCAAACAAGTAAAGTGTGGAAAGATTTGATTGGTGGAGGATTTAAGATGTGATATTATAAATTAGAAGAATAATAAAAAGTTATGATAAGCCCTATTGTTATTTGTTTTACGTGGAAACTTAAAAAATAATAATAATAGTAATAATAGTAAACTATGTAACAATAAGTAAGTATAGTATGAGGTAGAAAATAATGAAGAGGAAGAGTTTGTGTATCACCTTACTGCAATTCAAAAATAATTTATGAAATATGTATAGGTAAGCTAAGAAAATTAAGTTAAATTGTCTATTAAATTAATTAAGGAAGTAGGAGTATATATATGAAGCTATATATGTTGTATAAATATAAGAATAGATTTTTTTAAATTGATTGTTACTTTGTGATAGTGATTTTGGATTTTATGACCACTTGAATATGATGACGGGGAAGCTGTAAGAATTAGTAATATAATGAAGGTATTAAAAATTAGAGATTATTTTACTTTATGAGTTTTAAGTAAAATATAATATTATTAAAATGCATATGTGTCAAAAATGATGATTGGAAAATGATAGAACTTTATTATGATATTTAATGCTAAAAATGTGTTGATGTCATGTTTTTTTTGTAATATATATAGAATACATGAGATTTATGAGATATTTAATTCATGGAATTAAATTAAAAGGTTAACAAAAATAGGTATTTAGTCATAAAGTATGACTAGCTAAAGAATATGACTTTTTCAAGATGTGTAAATAAATAATAGTAAAGACTATACTAGTACTAGAAATAAGACTAAAGGAAATAGTGTTACACATAAATATCCCGATCAGTAATTTTACTGTACAAGTAAATGAGCAATTATTAGATTAATGTAGTGAAGTAAGCCAATTAAATTCATGTATAACATTCCGAATGAGCCTTCTGAGACTAATCCGATGACTAAACCTGATTTATGATAATCATGTTGACAGAGCCCAACCCTAGTGGGGGTTAAACCACTAGGTAGTGTACACTAGTATTCTGAAAATGAGTATATGGGGAAAGTTACCACCCTGAAAATCGAGCCTCTGGCTGTTTCTATTTACAATCTTTGGCCTGCCTATGCTCTGTACTATCATATGATTTTCAAAGTTATTTTGTTTTTTATATTCAAGTTGAGTACAAATACCTACTCTGATGAAGTAAATCTAATTTATGTGTGAATTGAGAGTACTAAAATAAAATCTAAATTTAGGACAGGTACAGTGATAAATTCTGAGAATCTCTGTCTAAACTGATATTATACTCAGATAGAGTAAAATATCTGTTCTGTTATGAGTATATTATTATAACTCAAGAGTTATATTAATCAAATTTTCAGTCATAAAGTAAATATCAAATGCTAATAATTTAATAATGTGTATTATTGTTAAATACAATAAAAGAATAATATACTTCTGACTTTTGATACAAGTATATTATATAACTTGAAGGTCAAATATAATATATATATATATATTCGAATTCTCATATTTATAATAAATGCAAAGGCAAAGATAATTGGATAATTAGTATTTTATGTTGAGTACTACATAAATAGATAATATATACTCATCTTAGGCCCACTTAAATTATCTAGAATTGGGTAATCTATATGTACGAAAAAGTTCATAAAGTTAGACTAATAAATAGTAAGTACTAAAATGAGTTAGTATCAGTATATATGAGTTTATAAAAATCACATGTTAAATTGTTAGGTGGTTATGATTTTATCTTGAAGATATATATTGTGAATCTGTTATGATTATTATTTGTTAAATCTGCTATGAACGACTGTTACTATAGAATCATGACTGTATTGTATGCTAGTTTTCAAATTACTACTATTATGAATATGCCATGAATATAAATGTAATGTGAATTTAAATATGGAATAGCATGCTAGTGTGCAAAATTAAATGATGAAAGTCTCATAAGCTTTAATAAGATACTTAACTGGTTAACAATGTAAAGTAAAATTTAAACCACACTAAAAAGTAAGAACACTCAGTGAGTTGCGGCAAAACAAGTTATCTTTCTACATCAAATTACTTGAGAATTTCAATGTTTCAAGTAGATTTTAAAAGAAAAAGTAACAAAACAAGTTATCTTTTTTTAAAGCTTGTTTTAATTGATTTAAGGTTTATGTTTAAGATGGATAGAGAGAGAAAGTGATTTTAAATTGTAAAATCGATAGAAATGATGTTGAAATGATGAATATATGATGAATTGTTGGTTAATTATTTGAAATAAGCATAAATTATGGAAGTAGGGTTATGGGTAGATTATGCCTAAATTAGGACTTCAGTATGGGCGGATTAAATAGTTGTAATGAAGGGATTTAATGATGTTTTACTATAAATATGATGATTATATGGTTAGAAATTTATTATGGGTGAGTTTGAATAAAGTTAGGGTTATGGGCATGTTATGTGAAAATTAGAATTTTTGAAAGAGGTTGAGATAATTATAGAAATAAGTTGTTTTATTATTATTTTGATATGTAAGTAATGATTTTATGGTTAAATGTTGAAAATGAATTGGGTTGGATGAAGTTTAAACAAAGTAGTAAATAGTGAATTTAAGGTTTTAATGAAATTTTTGTGAAAATTGTTTCGATAATGATATTTTAGTGTATATTGAGCATGAAAATAAATTTAAATGAGTAATGTTAATTATTGTTGGGTTATGTGTGTGTAGGCCATATTGAAGAAAGTGGAGAAGTGTAGAGTTTTATTAATAATAAGACTTGGAAAGTGGAACAAGATTAGTACATATCCTAAAAACTTGTATTTTTATTAAATGTGAGTCGGTAACATGCTTGTAAAGTTATTTGGACATGTAGAAATCACAAATGCAAAATCCACTTTTTTGTTAAGTAAAATAAAATAAAATTAAAATGTATAAATTTTGGGAAAAGTGAAGAGTTAGAAGTGAGAAGAAAGTTTGCATATGTTAAATATATGTGAAATATAAATGATATATAAAAGTCAAAGGTAAAAAGATAAAAGTTAAAGGTTGAATATTAAAAGTGAAAAAAGGTTAAAAAATAATTCAAAAATAAATTAATTATGGATGGAAGATAAAAATTTTAATTAAAAATAAATAATTAATTAATTATTAAAATATTATAATAATATATATATGGTTGAAAATGAAAAGGAAGAGATAGAAAAATCAAAATTTGCTTCATCTTCCTCCTCCTTCCTCTCATGGCCGATTCTCCATTGTTGTAGAGAGAAGAAATTTGCTTCTTCCTACATCAAGCTCTTCAAGGTTTTCTTAGGGTTTTAGAGTGAATTTGAAGTTCCTCCCATCAAAGGTAAGCTTTCTTACCTTATTTTGATGATTTATGGTTATATAATTATGTATAATTTGAACTTTTGCAAGAGTATGTTATAATTTGTTTTAAGGTTATGGAACATGTTACTTTGATAAGTAGACAATGATTTTAAGGTTAGATTGAAGAAAATTTTGGGTTTAGCTAGAGTTTGGAATTGATAGTGTGTGATTTTAGGGTTTTGGAAGAAGTTGGTTACAGTATCATGTTTATTTGGTTTCATGATTTAAATTGAGTTATTAAGTGATTTAAATGCTGAAAATGGACTCAAATTGATATTTGGAAGTGGCTAAAATGAAGAACAAGAATATAAGTGAGTTAAGGCACATTTTAGAATTTTAGAAAGAATCTTTAAAAATTGAGTTTAATTACTTAAAGTGTCTTAAAAAATGATGTTATAGACATATTTGAGCTTAAAATTCAATTTGGAATTGATTGAATTGTAGTTCTAATATTAAAATGCATAGGGCTAAGAAAAGAAAAAAATAGTGGAATGTGTTTTAATTTATGTTCTATATTTTAAACACCTTAAAATGTGATTCTAATGTATGGTATACATTCACATTTTGAAAAAGTGTTGAGTAAATAGTTATTGCACCAACCTAGCAGTAAAGGGTGATAAAGAATTTTGAACTGAAGTGGAGCTTTAGTTCACTTTTGTGTATTAAAGAGGTATATATATTGTAACACCCTTATACCCTATATACATACAATATATATTTTCAGCATATGTAAAATACGCATATACGGTATAAAAATATCACAGACCGATTTAATAAAAAATTTTACATTTTTGTCTTAAGATTTCAAATACTAAATATATAAAATTAATTAGTATATAAATATTCTTTACTTGTTATATTAACCCAAAATAAACATTTTATATGAAAATCTCTGAAAAAAATTCTTCAAAATTTTGTCTGTAATTTGAACGTTTTCAAAATTCAGCAAACACACAACCTGCATCAGAAAACACTCCCAATAAAAAAAATCAAATCTCCATTTCACCAATACTTCTCAATTTCTCCATATTTTCTTAAAATATTTATACATAGATATATAAATCAACAACACATATAGAATCCCATTTTAAACAACTTATCCAAAATATTCTTTATAATTTACAATATATACTTCAAAAACAAACATAATATATATAGTATCAAAATATACTATAAAATCAAATATGTACAGCCTGAAAAATGGCTCTGATCTTGATGTACCCAAAAATACTTCAAGCTCGATAAATGCAAGCCCAGGCACGACTAGGTCCAGTAGAACTCTCCGGTTCTACCAAAACGTCCATGCCACCTACGCGACGAATTACAATCGCACTAAGCTAAAAGCTCAGCGGTACAAACTTTGATAATAAAAAAAATATAAAGTAATGTCAATGCAAAATGCTTATGAACATCACATCATTCCATTTTCTCATACTTTTTAAATATTTCACAATCCATAATTCATATAAAAACAAATACAAACATGGGCCCAAAGATAACTAATATGCTATTCAAATTTCAGAGTTACTATTTTGGTCTATAATGACACCATGTGCCTAGGCTCGTAGGCAATATATCAATGTAATAATCCAACTAGGTCTGAGCTTACAACCCGGTCATTTCACCCAGCCTAGCTTCAAGTACTTATTTTTTAGGCTTACGATCCGGTCATTTTACCTCAAAAATATTTTTACAATAACACCCAGCGTCTAGTCCGTAGGCAAATCATAGGCATGCCGCCAAACACAGAACTCTGAAAATTGAATAACATACTAGGCACACAATTTATTCATATTTTTCATTATCAATCTCTTTCTCATTGTCACATAATCAAACTAGACACATTGTCTTATTTTCTCTTTTTTTTTTCTCACTTTTCTCATTTATATCAATATCAATTCTTTTCATTATGTTTTCACATATCTCATTACATTATACCATATATTTTTTTTTTGCATTTACAACACATTACCCAATTACTTTGGGTATTTTCATATAATTCATATATTAATCACATTTACACAATTTAACCATTATCAATGGCTTTTCACAACGTATTTAACACATATATGACATTACAAATGTCATAACACATTATTTATACATAACCAATGTATCAAGTAGCTTAACACATTTTTCAACCAAAATGTGCTAAGCTCAAATGTTATGCAAACATAACCAATGTATTCAAAGTTTGTACTTACCTCAAATAGCAACCAAAACAAGCTTAAAACTCTCACTAACCTTCTCTTCCAAGTTGCCCTTCAACACTTGGATTGGCCAAACTATTCCTCTCAATGTCTATACCAAATATGATCATAAATAATCATTTAATATCACATTCTAAGGCATTCTCAACATCAAACCTTAATTAAATAACACTCCAACAAAATTTTCACAATTAAGCATTACCTCACTTTAACTTTGAAAATTCACTTTTTCAAAGCCCTAAATCAATACTACCATCTTCAAACTCTATCCAAACTTAACTAAATCCATCATTTGATTTTAAAATTCTTATTTATGCATCAAAACAATACATCTGGAACTAATTTGTATAATTAAAACTCATGATTTTAAAAACTCAAATGTTCCATAACCCTAAATTCTCTCTCTTCAACCAACTTGACTCAAACTTAACCATTTCTTCAATCCAACTTAAGAATCATTAATAATTAAACAAAATAGCATCTTTCATATGCATTTAACCAATTAAAACACACTCCATTAAAATCTCAAATTATACATAATTATATATTTAGATGGAACTTCAAAATTGTAAAAGAAAACTTACTAATTTATAAAGAAATCACCAAAACCCACTTGGTTCTTGTAAAATCCTTGGAAATTGGTTGTTTAAATAAAGAAAAAATCAATCTTGCTCATCCATGGAGAAAACGTCAAAGAGAGGAAGAAGAAGAAGAAAAAAATTCTTTTAAAATTTTTGATTTTTTTCTCTTTCCTTCATTTAAGACCACATATATATTTTTATATTATTTATTTATTTATTTATTTATTTATTTTAAGAACACTAATTTTCATCTTCCATTAAAATATATTTTCTTTTTAAATTATTTTATTAATTTTTAAATTTTATAAAGTATATTTACTAATTTACCCCTCCTTTACTATTAATATTGTTGTCTTTTAATTTCTTTCTTCTTTAATTTCTAGCCTTATATATATAAATATTTATTTATTTAATTACCTATTAATAAATATATTTAATCTTCTACCACCAAAAAATAAATTAATATTGAATTATTTTTATTTACTTATTATTAATTAATTAATAATTATAAAATATCACACTTTTTCATCATCTTCCACTATCTAATATTATTTTATTATTATTATTATTTTCGTCATTCACTTTTCCAACACCAAATTATATCTCACATATATATATTGTATATTTTATGTATATGTATATATCATATATATGTTACTTATATTTCACATATATCATTATGTACATATTTATGTAATGTATATACTATGTTTATGTAATGTATATTTAATGAATATAAATACCCATATGCACAAATAATATTCCTATATACACGTCAAATTTACCTTATATGTGTATTAAATATATTAAGTATGTAATATATATATCCAACATATACAATTAATATACTATATGTATATGTTATATATACACTAAGTATATATATTGGGTATATATAACTTTTATATCTCCAAATACTTATTTAATTTCTCCAAAATTACGGATATGACATACATAATTTGACATTTAATAACATTGATTGCATTATTTTTAGTCATAACACATTGAATATAGAAAATGCGTTATGATATTTGATTAATAATGTATATGTATGTGTGGAATTATTTAAAGTAACAATACTTGTTTTGAATTAATGTTGTATGATATGACCTTTAAAAATGAATAAAAGTGATGGTATATGAAAAATGAGAAAAGTGCAAATATTGCACTAGGATATAAAATAAGTTACATTTGTAATGGAAGAGGAAATAATGTTGATTATGAGTAGTAGATAATGAAATATGATTGGATGTTGCTTTATATATAGTCTGATTTTAGAATACTGTTATTGGTTAGTATGACACTTTCGGGCGAGACACACTGGTGTCACGAATGAATGAGATAGCCCAAGACAATAATTCTAGAATTAGAACAGTATATAAGGTTATATGGGCCCATTACATGTGTATAGGTGATTGATATGTTAATAAATTGCATGTATATATATTGTTTGGCATTGAGACATATTGTATATTATGATATCACATATATAATATCATTTTATGTTCGTTTATACCAATTATGTACTACTTGTATTGAAATTCATCGTGCAGGTGACAAGGTTGATCCGGCGATTTTGAATAGTGCTGCTAGACCACACCAGGCTAGGTTGTAGTGGTAATTTTGGAGATCACTAAACTGCCACAGACCAGAGTCATTACATCTCATGTAAATATTTTAAACTTTGTTTTGTCATTTTGTAAAGTATGTACATTATACCTATAAATGTGGACAATGATATAAATTATAAAAAATTTTCTTTTAGGTTAAATGTTGGTAGTTGAAAGTGGAATATATATATATATGTTAATATCTAAAAATGTTTAAATGTTTTTCTGAAATATTGGTTGATTTGGGTCGTTAGGCCATTTTGGAGAAATTGATGTATTAAAAAAGATATTTGTGAGTTTATTACATTGTAGGTTCTATAAATTGAAATTTTGGAATTATCCAAAATACAGATAAAACTCTGGTAAATTTTTTCAGAGAATTTTAATATAAAATAAGTAGTGTATTTGTTTTTTTTTAAATATTAATCTATTTTTTATTTGTCTTTTAAGTATGTTATGATTTTAAAATATTTTTATTATAAAAAAGAGAATGTAAAAATGAAACTGTGACATTCTCATACTGTATATGTATTATGCATATATATGGTATAAGGGTGTTATACATAATCTATGCAATATGGCATAATTATGTTATAAGTATCACATTGGACACTTGCTCAATGTAAGATTGATGTTTAAATATAAAGTATGTAAGGTTAGTATGATTAGCCATTATTGAATGGCTATTATCATGGTTATGTGTATAATGTAATAAATATGAAATAAGTTTAAAATGATGGGACAAGATGGGAAATGTGCAATGTGTCAAAGAAGTGAGAAAGAAAAGGTAAAAACCATAAAAGTAAGAGTAAATGTGTTAGAATTGAGAAACGTGATGAAGAGCTAAGAATGTGAAAGAATAATATATTATTGTGTGTTTGTACCCTATACAATTACTTATCTAGTATTGCTGAAATTGTCTATCTGTGTATTTATAGACATGAGCAAAACTAGATCTTGACCTGAGCAGTATTACGTCATTAGATTGAGACTAGTTGTAGACCAGAGTAAAGCTGAGTCATGATTTTGATATTGTGATAATTGGACTTGATAATTGTTTAAAATTTGTTGGCCCAACATGTGAATATGTGTATGTTTGTCATGATCATGTGATGTCATTTATGGTTTATGAAACCATAAGCATTGGTGAAGGTTCGTGCAAATAATGTATGTTGTATTATGAAATTAAATATCTTTGAATTATATATTAATGATTAATAATTATGTATCACTAAGTTGTTTGGCTTAGCGCGGTTTTATGAATCGCGCAGATGAGAGAATAGCTGATTAGAGAGATTCAGGTCGTGGTTGATATTTGAAGTTTTGAGGTGCCACAAGACCAATAGTAACGTCTGTATACATGTATAGTTTTAGTTTTATGTATTTTAGATTATGCATATTAAATCATGAAACTTGTGTTTGTTCTTAAAATTTGGAATAATTATGTATATGTATATATGTATTAAATTATGATAATTAATGTTTTGAGTTATGAGACTTAAATGTATATTAATGAAATGGTAGTTTGGAGAATGGTTGAAAATACTATTTTGAGAGTGTTAAATTTTATGCAGGTTGTGAATTTGACTATTTTGAGAATATTGAAATTACAGACAAAATTTTAGCAAATTTTTTCTAAAGATTTTCAATTATAAACTTATAATTATTTTTAATATTGAATTGAGAGGTTAATATTGATTGTTAAGGTGACACTTTTATATTTTATATGCATATTTTACATATATCATGTATATGTATTATATATATATATATATACATAGAGTATAGGGGTGATACATTTTGGACATCTAATTAAATATATATATTTTTTATTTTTTGTAACATAAACATTCATGTTGAAGCATTATTAGGGAGATTTTAGTTTTGGGATATTATTACAGGAGATGCAATTTTTTCTTGCAAAAATTATTTTAATTATTATATAGTTATTTTGTCTGAATTATAAATTTTTCCTACATTTTTTGTATATACTAATTTCAATTGGATTATTGATTAAATTTCTTTTCATTTATTAGTTTGTGTACATACTTTTTTTTTTTTTCTAATTTTCTTAGATTAATCAATAGAATCGTAGAATAAATAACTTTTAGTTTTGAGGTATTGGTATCGTCTTTAAAATTAAAATCTCTTGAATAGAAGAGGATGGGCTACATGTTCTTTGGGACTGTTGAATGGCCAAAGGCATTTGGAATGGGTCACAGTTGAAGTCCACCTTCTTCTCATTGGAATTCAAAACATAGTTGTCTAAGAACCTCTCTATGCATAATGTGTATGTAGGAGTGATTAAATGGAGCTTGTTAATTATTCAATACTACTTGTTGATGGTTATGGAGAACTCGTAATGAATGTATTTTGAAGATCAAACTTTTTCAATTGTGACTTTAATGCCCAAGATTAGATCTTCTGTTTTTCAATTTCAGTTAGCAACCAAGCAGAATAAGATAATGAAGCTCCTCCCAAGTGGAAATGGATAGCTTATTAGCTGGCAACCCCAACCAGAGGGTTGGTTCAAGCTGAACACGGACATTTCAAGGAAAGGTTGTTGAGGGATGGAATATGCAGAAGGTCTCTTGTGTGTTTTCTAATGAAAACTGGGTTGCAGGATTTTTAATGAATATATGTCAAAGTCCTGTAATGAAGGCCAGTGGCTGAACTAGGATTAAATTTGGAGGGGAGAGTAAAATTTTAATTAAAAAATTACATTTAACATATATGTTGATTACGGACTAAATCTAACTTAATAATCAGATATACCTAAATAAACATAATATCATATTTTGACTTAACTATTTAATTTGATGAATACATATATTTTTATTCATTTAAATTTATTTTTTATATTAAAAAAATAAACTTTATAAATTATTTCTCATTATATATGAAAAAACTAAAAAAATAGTTTCAATTGAATTTTTATAAAAACATATAACAAAAAAGTTTTGCTTCAGCGTTGAATAAAAATTCATAATACATTATAAAAAGAAGTATAATATATTAATATATATATATATATTGCAAGTTAAGGGGACTGTCCCATAAGTGGATTCATTAGGAAATCTTCAGCAAATTTCATCATTATTATAAGAAAGAATAATAGGGAATACAAGGCTAAAATTTTCACTTATTGCGGAGAATTAGACCTTCGTAGCTAAGTGGCTACCGACACCTCCACCCTTCAAAGGGGTATTTGGCTTTCTTATTATGGGTCAGGTAACTTGTATTAGGAACCCACAAATTCTATATCACTTAAAGTGTCTATTTACTAAAGTTTTGTTTCTGTAAACTTTTGGGGACCGGACTTGTAGCGACGACGAGAAGCCCCCTCATAAGGGCATGGACCCTCCAAGACCCTCTAGTTCCGCCACTGATGAAGGTTGAACTTTAGGGTGCTTACCAAGGTTTGGCTTTGGCATGGAGTTTGCGTATTAGGAAGGTGACCTTGGAAATGGATAATCTCAATGGAGTGCAACTGATCCAAGGGAATAAGACCAAAGTAAGTGCCTCATCGTCTATTGTTCATAATATTCAACAACAATTTGAAGAATGATTGGTCTGTCAAAATTGTTCATGCTTATAGAGAATCAAATGCTGCAATAGATTGGCTGGCCACATACGCCAGTGAGTTTGATTTTGGACTTCATTCTTTGCAAGCCATACTAAAAGGACAATCTCCTCTACTTCAACAAGACAGAGTTAGGGTCGGATATCCCAGAATGGTAATTTTGGATCCTTAAGGCCTTGCCTTCTTTTTGATTAAAAAAAATCTTTCAAATTTAAGTTTTAATCAAAATTAAATTAAAAAAAAATTGAACATTTAAGATGGTATTTGGTTTGGGATGAGAATTAGAAATAGGAATGAATTATTCTCATTCTTGTCATTTGGTTGGATAAAATAGATAGGATAATGAGCCAATCCTAACAATTCTTTCATTAATCAACTTTGATTTCTGGCTGAATTAAAAAATTAAAAATATTTCTCTCTACAAAAAAAATAATAAATACATAAAACACATAAATCAAATCAATTCTCTCCATCATTTTTCAAAAATCGGTATTTATTTTTTGATTATTTACATTTTTTATTTTGTATATTTTCTTTTATATTATTATAATTTTTCTTATACTATTTATATTTATGTATATTTTTATTTACTTTTAAAATTTTTTTTATCTTAAGAAATTTTAAATAAGTTGAAAAATGATGTGTTTTAATTATTTATTATGACATTTTTCATTAATTTTTAATTTATCAAAAAGACATTCATATAGATATATGTTTGTATGTGCATACATATTAAAATTTGCTATTAATTTCAATTTTAGTCCTATCATAGTCTAAACATATTCGAGTGGAATAAAATTTCAATTGCAAACTGAATCAAAAAAATAAATAAATAAATAATTATTCCAATTTCAATTTTATTTTATTTCCATTTTAATTTCAAAATTCAAACCAAATGCTACATAAATATGTATTTAACATTGGGACTAGAATTCAACAAAATCATAATTTAACAAATGCATATAAAAAAATTACTTATATCGCACTATAATAACAAAATCACATGATACATGTTTATTTCGCTCTTGTTGCAAATATTCAAGTCGTTCTAGCCAGAGATAAAACTTAAGGATATTTTGATTAATCTCAGCTCAATCAATTCAAGGATCTGATTTGTGGTATTATTTATATAAAGGACTAACCAATTGCATTGTGACAGCAAATACATTGTACAGCTAGAAGGGAAGAAAATGACAAATATTATTACAACAAATTTGGTAATTGCTCAAACGATGGAAATAGAGGCTGACAATAGCAGTGGTGATGTGGTGAAAAGAATCAGCTAATCTTCTTATGACAACTGGCCTTTTGCATTGTTAGTGTGATTCCTAACATCCCCCTTCAAACTTGGCTGTGGTAGAGGTCTTTCAACTACTCCAAGTTTGCTTCTGAAGTCATAAAACTTTGACCCTGCTATAACCTTTGTTAGACAATCAGCTAATTGATCTTTTGAGGGCACATACCTAACTTCCAACTTTCTCTCCAAGACTTTATCCCTTACAAAGTGAATATCAACTTCAATGTGATTTGTTTTGGCATGATAAACAGGATTGCTTGCAACTGATTTGCTCTCATATGATCACACCAAGTTATAGGTATTTCTGCCGAAGGGAAAGAGAGTTCTTTGAGAAGAGGCTCAAGCCAAGTAATTTTACAAGCAACTTGAGCCAAAGACATGTACTCAGATTTTGCACCTGACCTGGCCACCACAGGTTGCTTTTTTGAGCTCCAAGCCACCAAAGTTGAACCAAAATACACACAATAACCAGCAACAAATCTTCTGTCATCCCTATTACAGGCCCAATCTACATCTCAGTAGCCAGTCAAGGTATACCTATCACAAGGTAGAATGTGGAGCCCAAAATTCTTTGTTCCTTTGAGATATCTTAAGACCCTTTTTACTGCTTGCATATGTTTTATTGAAGGCTCTTTCAAGAACTGACTCAGTCTATTTATTATGTAAGCAAGGTCTGGTCTTGTGTGTGTAATATACTGTAGAGCTCCAAGAATCCTTCTATACTCAGTAGCATCTTTGAGGACTCTCCATCACTAATTAAGAGAGTTTGTAGAGTTGCTAGAGTAGGACATTCTCTGAAATTCTCAAAGCTTGTTCTCTTTAGTAGATCTTCAATGTAGTTTGTTTGCGTTAGGAAAATACCTCTAGACCCAGAAATAGATGTAGTGGCCCTAAATCTTTCAAGGCAAATTACTTATTCAGCTCCTTGATGAATGAGTTCAATGTAACTTGATCATTCCCTGTAGCAATTATATCATCAACATAGATTAGCACAAACAGGGTTACATCTTTTTCTCTCAAGATAAAAAATAAGGAGTCACATTTAGAGTTTGTAAAACCCGTTTCTGTAGTCTTTCTCAATTTTTCAAACCAGGCCCTTGGAGCCTGTTTTAAGCCACATAGAGCTTTGTTTAGTTTGCACACAAACTTATGTTTGTCTTCTTCTTCAAATCCTTCAGGCTGGTTCATATACACTGTTTCTTGTAAGTCACCATTTAAGAAGGCATTGTTTATATCCATCTGCCTTATTGCCCAATTTTCAATCACAGCAATTGTAAGAATTACTCTTACTGTTGAGGCCTTAACTACTGGACTAAATGTTTCTCTATAATCAACTCCAGCACTTTGATGAAATCCCTTTGCAACCAACCTTGCTTTGCATCTTTGAAAGCTTCCATCTACATTTCTTTTGACCTTGAATATCCATTTGTTAGGAATCACATTCATACCTGGCTGTCTAGGTACTAGTGTTATTTTTCAAGGCTTCTAACTCATCCTTCATAGCTTCTTTCCAATGCTGGAGTTTCAATGCTTCATTGACTGATGTTGGCTCTATTGGTGAGGTGTAATCAGCAAGATACAACTGAAAATCTGAGGGATATTGCTTGGGTTTGAAAATTCCTGCCCTGGACCCTTGTAATCATCTTGTGCTGATCATTGTTGCTACTTTCTTCTGTTTGTTCTGAATGCTCTTCTTGTAACTGAACAATATTGTAATGTGCGTGATCTTCATTTTCTCCAAGTGACTGATGAATCACTTGTTGTTCCGTGTCATTAGTTTCTTCAGGGTAGTAATCAGGAACCGCATCAAAATCATTATGTTGAGCATTGAATCCCCCTTCAATAGATAACCTTGCTTCATAATCTTTGTCTTGTGGTGTGGAGGGCTCAATACCTTGGAATTATTCTTCTGCAAAAGTAGCAGTTGGTTGGTCTGCACTAGTTGAGTTAGACTTTTCTACGAATGTGGTTTGTAATGTGGTGTTGAGAGTTGGTAGAGAGTGATTTAGCCAGGTTGAGGTAACTACAGTAGTTTGAATTTCTGGTTGTTTTGTGTTTAAGAAGGTTGTGTAAAGGGAAACTCTTGTTCATTGAATACTACATGTCTTTATATATAGATTTTGCCAGTTGAGCTTAGACATTTGTACCCCCTGTGTGAACGACTATATCCTAAAAAGACACTTGACAGAATGGAATTGGAATTTATGTGTTTGGTAAGGTCTTAAGCAAGGATGGCAAGCACAACCAAATGTCTTGAGAGACTTGTAGTTAGGTATTTTAAAGAACAACTTTTCTAGAGGAGTTTGGTTGTTCAAGACTGATGTAGGAAGTCTATTTATTAAGAAAGTAGCTTTTTGGAAGGCTTCTAGCCAGAACTTTAGGGGAATTTTTTACTGAGCCAGCAGTGTTAAGCCAATTTCCATTATGTGTCTATGTTTTCTTTCTGCTCCTCCATTTTGAGCAGATGTGTATGGGCATGAGTATTGGGTTTTCATACCATGATGTTGAAGGTATTTAGTGAGGCTAAGGTATTCTCCACCCATGTCTGATTGAATGGTTTTTATTTTCTTGTCAAATTGGTTTTCAACCATAGTTTTAAACTGTATGAAGATTTCTAAGAGATTTGATTTTGATCTCATGGGGTATATCCAAGTATACCTGCTGTAATCATCTAAGAATAAGACATAATTTATGTGGCCATAACTTATTGTGATTGATGAAGACCCCCATAGGTCAGAGTGTATAAGTTGAAGTGGCTGTGAGGCAATAGATTCTGATGAAGCAAAAGGCAGTAGATGGGATTTTCCCAAATGACAAGCATCACAAAATGGAAAAGGATTTTTCTCATTAATAGTAATCTTTTCATTATAAGACTCTAGCACTTTAGCAAGTACTTTTGACGATGGATGACCTAGATGCCTATGCCAAACGTTTAACTTCTCAGTATTTACAGATTCATTGGATAAATTAGAAAGAAAACTTGACATGAAGGTTGATGGTGACTAGCCTTTGTGTGATGGTTTAACTCAACTTTACACAGACCTTCCTTGTGCTTCCCTTGCAGTAGAACTATCCCCATGTCCTTGTCCTTCACAACACAACCATAAGAGTCAAATATCACATCAACATTATTAGAGGCAGTAGATTTTAAAATACTAATTAGATTCTTTTGTATTTCTGGAACATAAAGTGTATCTTTAAGCAACAAACATTTGTTATTTTCAACAGGAAGTTTCACCAAACCAGTATGAAGGATGTTGAGTTTCTCACCATTTCCAACTATTAGAGACTCTTTACCAGTATACTCACACTTCTGTTGAAAGTTGTTGACATCATGTATGATGTGATTGCTAGCTCCACTATCAGCATACCAAGCTGGATCAATTGAATCTTCTGCCGATGCTAGGTAAACTACATGAGGAGACTGATTTCTGCTCATATCAGATAAAGACCCCATATAGCTCGTCATACCTGTAGTAGCACACATCAGTTGTGTGTCCAAACTTGTCACACACTTGGCACTTGGGTTTGTTACTACCAACAGATCTATAACCTCTGCCTCTGAAGATTCTTCCACCTCTGCTGCTATTGTTTCCAGCACTTGCACCACCAAAATGATGATTATGATTTCTATTTCCTGAATTGGAGCTCCTTGCATAGTTGGCAACTGGTTAGCCAAGATTAATAGCAGAGATTCCAACATTTAGTTGCTCCATTCTTCTCTCATAGCTCAATAATTTTGATTGAAATTCCACCCAACTAATATCCTTCTTTTCAGTAATTTGACATACCAAAGGATTATAATCTGGAGAATCAAGACCAGCAAGTACCTGAGTAATCAGATCATCTAGAGACACGGGGTTTCCAGCCAATGCTAGATTCTCTGCAACGTTTTTCATACTCTTCAGGTAATCTTCCATCTTCAGATTGCCCTTCTGCATTTTTGTAAACTTCCTTTTATAGAAACAACATTTGATCTGTTCTTCACTCTAAATAGATCGTTGATTGCATTCCACAGTTTCTTTGAAGTCTCATGACCCATAAGTTCTGATGCAACCACTGGATCCATGGTGCTATAAATCCAACCCAAAAGCATTTGATCTTGGGCAAACCATTCCTCAAAGTCAGGATTAACTGTTACCCGAACATCCTCTCTTTCTGTTACTTTTGTATACTCAGGTGGGCATTGCTTTGCTCCTGTGATATAGCCTTCAAGTTTATTGCCTCTAATAATTGGGAGATTCTTATTTTTCCAAAGGAGAAAGTTTTCATAGTTCAACTTAACCATTGAATAGGTGCCCATTTGACCCGCTGCTCCATTCAGTGTTTTCACTATTGTGACAGTCGAAATGCTTCCTTCATTCTTTCCTTCTTGAGCTTTTCTTTCACCACTTTTGGTGCATGAGTTGCTACTGTCATCGCTGACCATTTTCAATGCTCTAATACCAAGATAAAACTTTACGATATTTTGATTAATCTCTGCTTAATCAATTCAAGGAGTTGATATGTGGTATTATTTATATATAGGACTAACCAATTGCATTGTGACAACAAATACATTGTACAGCTAGAAGGGAAGAAAATGACAAATATTATTACAACAATTTTGGTAATTGCTCAGACGATGGAATTAGAGGCTGACAGTAGCAGTGGTGATGTGGTGAAAAAGAATCAGCTAATCTTCTTATGACAGCTGGCGTTTTATATTGTGAGTGCGATTCCTAACAGCCAGAAGATGGAAGGTAATGTTGATGCATAACTACAGAGAAACCAATTTTGTAGCCTATCATCCTACCAAGCTTGCTGCTAGTTATCCTTTAGGCGTTCATCTGCTTGTTAATGTTCCTACTGTTATTCTTTTATTGAGTCAGGATTTGTATGGGGTAATACACTCCCAGCAAACTCTTTCTTAGTTGTTATTAGGATAGTGCAAAACTTTTGAACCCAACCGAACAGATCGGGTTGAACTGAATTTGGGCAGTTTAAAAGTATATTATGGGTTGGTTCAGTTTAAAAATATAAAAATTTTTGGTTTTATTCAGCTGGATCAGGTTGAGGTAATTTTTTTCATTCAAACCTAACCGACGTTTCTATATTTATATATAAAATATATATTTTTATATATTTTACTATTTAACATGACCGAATCTGAATCGACCTGATTATAAAGCTTTAATATTAAATACCAACCCGTTTAAAATCGATCTAACTCTATCAAATTCGAAATTAATTTGATTTAATCAAAATTTAAAAAAAAAAATGGGGCGACATCATTTTGAGTTTTTTATTCTTTAGTTGAGTTTGGTAAAAAAAAATACATTTTCAATTCGACCGAACTCGATCTGAGCTCACCCATAGTTGTTGTTTCTTGTCCGTTGTATAAAAAAAATACATCACACATAATTCGTTTTTGATCTCTGACTAAGTTTTGAAGTGAGTTTAAATCGTGAGCCAATTTTATGTCGATCTGCAATTTTATTTTGAAATTTTGATTTAAAAAATATAAAATTTTAAATGAGTTAAATTTAAATATTTTTACACAAATTGAATATTGAATTGGAATTTTATATGATACAAATGTGGTCTAGTTTTAATTAGTAAAAAAAAAATAAAAGAACATAGTGGTTAGAAGCATGTATTACTCTGTTTAGATTTCGAATTTGAGTTTTAGATATTTTTTTACTCCATATATAATTAATAAAAAAGAAAAATTCTTAAAATTTTCAACTATAATTTTTTATATTAAAAAAATTAAAATCATCAATGACCTCATTAGTAAATTCTTTTGAATTTGATTTTTTTCTTGAATATGTCCAAAATCAATATCTAAATATTAAAAAATAAAAAATAATTCAAACTCAATCAAAAACTATATATACATATAGATATATTATTCTATATCTATATAATTATTATTTCATTATAATAAACCGGCTATCGCTAGTACAGTATTCTATTATGTGTCTTATTTTCATCTTGCTATGTGTCTCAATTTATTATTAATTAGATAATAAGTATATTTATTATTTATCATTCACTTATTTATTAAATAGTATTAGAATATTTTATTTAATATTAATAATAACTATTATATTTATTTAAAGAGTAAAAATATGATCATGATAGCCTATTTAATGTTAATAATAACTATATTTATTTAAAGAATTTAAATAGAATTATGATGCCCTATATGATATTGATAATAATTATATTTATTTTGAAAATTCAAATAGAACTATTATATCTTATTTAATATTATTAATAATTAGTTATTATCTAATTATATTAAAAATCAACAACTATTATATTGTTATTCTCTTTTTTTACAACACTATTCAGATTTAAAATAACAATATTATTACTCAATTATTACATTATGACGTCCAAATAACGGATTATATTTTAATATTTTTGTTTTTATTTTTGATGATTTTTTCTATATTTAGTTTGGTCTATTATTTAATTATTATTTTTATTTATTTTGGTTTAATTATTATGTTTACAATTATAACAGAGATATATTGTAATTATTTTTATGTATTGTGTTGTTTTTTTTAGCATTAGCAGAGATCCTCAAAGTTTGAGGGAACCATTGCCTGTGTTGTATTATTTTGTTATTTTTCATGGCTTATGTTTGGATGTATTAATTTGTTGTTATGACGTAATACTCCTAAATTCAGGAGTTAATGTTATTGTTTTTTTTACTGTAGTTCTTTAATCAAACTTAAGAAAATATATTGGTTGAAGTCAATAATTATATATTTCACTATGATGTTTAATATATATTTCACTATGATGCTTTATCATACTTAATATATATATATATATATATAGGTTGAAAATATTGGTTGAAAACCCATGCTATTTACTAATATTATTTGGAACCATTACATTTGTGAAATTACAAAATGTTTTAATTCTCCATTCAAAATTTGTTTGTTCCCATGTAAAGTTCATAGAATGACAAACAATAATATACAAAATTAAAAAATGCTTCTCTCGAATCGGAATATAAATTTTTTTTTTTATGTTATTTACTAATTTTTAGAAGCCTTCATATTGCTAATAAATGATTAAAAATATAATGTTAGGTAAATATTATTTAACTGGTTACTATTGTCGCATTGTTCATAATCAAAATTTTTTCTCTTATAAAAAATAAAAACTATCAAAATTACAAAACCTGATATTCAAATTTAAATAAATTACATCAATTTTTTTTTATAATATTTAATAATATCCACGGCATCTCATGGGTTCTTTTCTAGTTATTTTTATACTAAATCTATAGTTACTAACATACTATTTTCGTATGTATCTCACTCTCATCTTACCATATGTCACATTTTTTTAAATTAAATTTCTTCAAATATTAAATTAAAAAATAATCCCTTTATATATAAATTTTTTAAAAATATTAAATTAAAAATATTCATATTAATCTTTAAATTTCAAATTAAATGTTTAGATAAGTTTCAAATTATTTATTTAGATATTAAATTAAAAACATCCATATTAGTCTTTCAGTTTCAAGTTTTAAACCTAATTCCTTTAGATAAATTTTAAATCAATTTTTTATATTAAATTAAAAATATTCCAATGCTACCCATCTTTTTTTCGAGCTCATCACCCGAGCTCTTTATCTGATCATTTTTATTGCCGGGCTATTAGTAGTATAACAGG
This sequence comes from Garcia nutans, assembly GCA_947685225.1. Taxonomy (NCBI): domain Eukaryota; kingdom Viridiplantae; phylum Streptophyta; class Magnoliopsida; order Malpighiales; family Euphorbiaceae; genus Garcia; species Garcia nutans. Next base: position 14,874,137 of record CANTUV010000041.1, read on the forward strand.
TCTTGGTTCCCAGCACTTTAGGCCCAGCAAGCTTCTGATGTCCAGCAAACATTCTCCCGATACACCTGCAAATCACGCTAATATTATCTTTTTCCATCGCCTATAAATAGGAGGGTCATCCAATAGGTAAAAGAATCATATTCTCTCTCTCACTCTCTTTTTACTTAGAGCAACTGATCTCCGAAAATTCGGTTTCCTCTTTCTCTTATTTTGCAGGTAGGAGAGCTACAAAAGCATACATATTAAATCCGAGCTGCAGAGCTAGGACAACCCATGAAGAAGCTCTGTCATCATATGCATATTAATCTTTAAGTTTCAATTTTCAAATTAAATTGAAAATATTCATATTAAATTTTTAATTTTAAAGTAAATTTTTTAGATATTAAATTAAAAATATTAATATTAATCTTTAATTCTCAAGTTTCAAGTTTTAAATTAAATTTCTTTAGATATTAAATTAAAAATATTCATGTGATTTTAATTCCTTTACATGTTATTATATAATATATAAGTTAAATACTTAAATTAAAGGAATCTAGATCGATGAGATTCAAATCCACAACATTATTCAACAAATGATGGATTATAGTTGCAACAACTGACGTATATGTAATAAAAATATTAATATTAATCTTTCAGTTTCAAGTTTCATATTAAATTCCTTTATTGTATATTAAATTAATATTCATTGATTTAGATAAATTTTAAATTAATTTTTTTAGATATTAAATTAAAAATATTCATATTAATATTTAAGTTTCAAGTTTCAAATTAAATTAAAAATATTCATATTAATATTTCAATTTTCAAATTAAATTAAAAATATTCATGTGATTTTAATTCCTTTAAATGATACTAGTTGGATTGAGTATCCACATGCTGTTATGGAAATTAATACTATTATATAAATAAAAATAATAATAAATAACAATAAATACTAAATATGATTATTATATATATATATAAAGCATACAGAAAATACAAAATGTAAATAAAAATGCAAAAGTTAAAAAATAATAATTTATTTTAAAAAAGTGATTTTAATTAAAATTAAATCATATTTCACTTTTGAGATATAGTGTAACTAAAAATAGTACCCAATATAAGAAGAAAATAAATAACTAACCTTTAATTTTTTTTTAGATTTTCAATTTTATTTTTATTATTAAATAAAAGTGTTATTAATATATATTTAATAAATTAAAGTTTTAAATTAAATATTTTTTAATCATGATATTTATCAATCTTAATTAAAAGTTGAAAATTAAAATTTATACTATTTATTAACTAAATTATATTTTTTAAAAGCGTTGTCCCATAAAACATAATTTTAATTTTTTTTTTCAAGTATAAAGGATAAAAGCTTTAATATTAAGATGATTTGGTTCATATTATTTGTTTATAAATAAACTCAAATTATCAATGAGTTCAAATGTAGAATTTTACTAAAAAAGTATGTAAAAAATATATTAAAAATAAAATCAAATAATATAAATTTTAAATTTAAATATAATTAATAATATAATTATTTTAAATTATTTTCAAGATAACTAAATTTATATTGTCAATTTAAAAATAAAAATAAAATAATAAAAATATGAAAATTTATTGTACTAAAAATTATGATTCATACAATTTGTTCAAGTTAAAATAAAATAAAAAAATATTTGAGAAGTAAAATTACAAAAGAAACAACATCATATGTGTATATGTATATATATATAACAGAAATCGGCAGAAGAAAGTAAAAAAGAAAAAGGAAAAAAAGTCAAGGGTAAAATGAGAAAGAATAAAAATATAACAACATGGTTTTTTAGAGTAATTTATACTTATCGTCCTTGAAGAATTGATTGACTCACTTTATCATCTCTAAAGGTTAAATTTTATGCTAATCATTTTTAAAATTATGAGTTTTGTAACACAATCATTCTTGACCCAAACTGTCATTTTCTCTATTAACAGCAAGTTGATGTGGCATCAATATCAATCCTATATTGAGTTGACGTGGCGCTTCTCATAAAATGAATCCCTTATAAAAGTTAAAGAAAATTTCACCCATCGTCCATGAAGTATTTTTTTAATTTCATTCGTCGTCTTTAAAGAATTAACTAAAAATCACATACAATATATATTGGTACATGGATTCAATCATTTGACTTCTCGACTTAAAAACAAATATCTAATCATCTAAGCTATAACTTATTTTACATAAACAAAGTTATCTTATTTATATTTTAACTATAATTATCTGAAAAATTATAAATTATAAATTAATTTTATTTAATAATTAGATAAAACTTATTTATGGGTGTGGAAACTACTAAAATTAAATTTTTATTTCTAAACAAATTAAATTATAATAGTGGTAAATAATATTGAATCCACAGAGAATTGATTATTTATTTAAATCTCTTTTAAAAATCAAAATAAAAATAATAAAAAATAAGAAGGAGATTTATAAATTAAAAACTAAAATTAATTTAAAATTAAAAATTAAATTAAAAAATAATAAAACTAAATTAGAAAAATAACAATGGAAAAAGACTTAGTTAAAGGAGTAATTTTAGTTCAATTATTGAATTGATCATATATTCAAACATGGCTCTTTTTAATTATTCAAAGAAACACTTATAATGCTGGACAAGCTCTCAATATCAATCCTTACTTAGCTTTTAAAATAATTAAGAAATATTCTCTAATTAATTCTTGCCAATAACCTATTCTATAGGAACGTTTTTAGAATATAATTATTGATAGCTTTAAGAACTAGAATGACCTTATTCTAACTAATAAATCTAACTTCTAGAGTTATTTAATTAGATTATATAACCTCTTAGGATAAACTTAATTGCTACTTAAATCAAAATATCAAGAATAATTACGGATTTAAAAATTTTGAATAGCTATATGTTATTTAACTAATCAACCATTGGGTCATATTGATTAACTAGCAAAATAACAATTAAATTAAGTCACAGAGAATTATATAAATACTGAATATTAAAGAAGAGAAAAGATAAAGTTGTTTAAATCTCATAATTTGCGAATATAAACTTCAATTACCTTTCAACTAAGATGTAATCTAAATGAAATAAAACTTCAATAATCTGTAATTTTTTAGCAGCAAAAACATAAACAACTCATTGCTAGGATTGCTAGAACTGCTAGCTTTTATATCTTTGACTCTTTGAACTTCCCAATTTAATTCTAATTAGGAAAACTTTAAAATAAAATAATAAAATAAGAAATAATTTTCCAAATTAAATTTCTGGCTAATAGGGGACTACAAAGTCAGATTTATCTTTTAAAATTCTTCCAAAATCGTATCTCTAAAGATTAAAATGCTAGCTATCAAATTTATCCACAATATATTATGTCAGGCCTGACACTACCCTTGCCCAAAGATCGTGCTCGAGGATTCGGTATGCACATTCTAGCTTTTTTATACTTTAACTCATATTTCTCCACTTAACTTTTTGGCTTCCTTTCAACTATTTTATCTGCAAAAATACTTCAAAAATCAGTATAACTATTTAATAAAAATCTCAAATAATGCCTTAAATATATATAGATTTTACTTATTATCAAATTTCTTCATACTTAAATTGTACTTGCCTACAAGCACTTTACAATCTCAAACTATCATACTCACATTCATCCAATCATAATCTAACCTATACTATTTCAAAACTTAAATTGAAAGGAAATCAAAAACTAACAGCTCATAGCAATAAGATTTTCATAGTTCCACAAGAATGAATGATCAATTTGATAAATATTATAAACATAAAATAAAAAAATAGTCTTGCAAAAAATGGTTAATGTATATTTTAGTTTCCACTTAAAAGTCAATCGATACATAGAAAAATAACACCCAATCCATCAAGATATATGTTTCATATGTTAAACTTATGCCAAGAATCAAGAAATTTCAGTTTATTTCATTTGAGTACTTTTTAGACTTGTGTGAAATGTCAACAACCTTTTGAAGCGAAGGCAAATATTTGTGATATCAGCATCCAGTTACTCAATTGATCACAGTTTTAAGTGACTACTAGCTTTACTCATAGTTTTTTGATTAGTGGAGTAAATTATTTATTTTTAAACTTTTTGTGGTCTTATTTATTTATTTAGTTCTCAACATAAGTCTTTTAAAATTTCAAGCACAAATTAAAGTAAATCAAGTGAAGTCTAACTATGCACTGACGACTATTTAATACTAATTAATTAGATTAGTTAGAGCAAAACTCAAAATATTTTATATAAATAATACCTATAAAAAAATCATTCATAATAAGTAGAAAAGTGAAAATCAATCTAGAAAAGCTAGTTAAGAGTTGCCATAACAATTTATTTTTCAAAACATCACAGTTTGAATTATTTCAAAGAAAAAAATGGGACTTTTAATTAAAAATTATTAGGTGACAAAGAGGGTAGTAGCAAAAATCAATCAATTTTTTTAAAAAATGTTTTCATAAAATATTCTAGAAATCTCATAAATTTTGAAATTCAATATTAAAATATCCCTCCACCACACTTATTTCACATATTATCCTCAATGTGTAAATGTAGATGTAAAGTAAAATTTAAGAACAAAAATGACTCCCTTAAAATTTTTTTCTTGATCAAATTGGTGAAGATAAGTCATTCGCTTTCTTTTCCTCATGATTTTCGATTATGGGTAGAAATGGGAGAGAAAAAGTAGTGACAATTTTTTTTTCATTGTTATGTCCATTACACTTGAAAAAGAGAAATTTGCAGGGATTTTGAAGGAAGAAAAAGATAAAATAAAAAGAAAAGAAAAGAAAAGAAAAAAATTACCAAAAAAAAATTAAAAGATTGGGTTACCTCTAAACAAGTGCCTTTATTTTTTGTCATTGGCTAGATATTGACTTGTGCTCTAGTGGAAATTAATTTTTGATATTGAGTACAAAAGATCCTTCGTGATTGCTATGCTAAAATATATTATTTTTCATTTTGATATATGTACAACAGAAAACAAATATTTTATGTGAGAATTGGTAACTCAAGAATTGAAATTTTATTTTCTAGAAGTTTGAGAGCCTCTCTTTCATATACTAAATCCTGCAATTCTTCATTAGAAACAAAATTTATCTTTTAGATTTTTCACATTATCTTTCAGCTCATCATTATTGATCAATTTAAAATTTTCTTTATTCACAACATCTACACCATAAGACACATTACTATGATATTTTACATCCTTATAAATATTAAATTTAACAAATTTTTCATCAAATTTCATAGTGAGTGTACCATCATATATATCTACTTTTGTTTTACCTGTGCTAAGAAAATGTCTTTCTAACAAAATAGAAGAATTAGAAGATTTATCTTCCTCCATATCAAGTATATAAAAATCAGCAGAAAAAATTAATCTATTTACTTGAACTAAGACATCCTCTAACACTCCTTTAGGATAAATAATAAACCCATTAGCTAATTGAATCATTACAAAATTTTCCTTAAAGGACTAGCATATAAAGATGAATAAATAGATAATGACATAATATTTATTGATATTTCTAAATCACATATAGCTTTTTTTTACATCTGAATTACCTATTTTACAAGGAATAAAAATATACATTTGTCTTTACACTTAGAAAATAATTTACTTTGAATTATAGCAGAAACACTTTCTCTCATAATTACTTTTTTATTGCCATTGAACTTCTCTTTATTGGTGCATAGTTTTTTTAGAAAATTAACACGTCGAGGTACTTTTTTAATAATATTAAGAAAATGGATATTTACCTCAACTTTGCGAAAATTTTTTAAAATTTCTTCCTCTTCTTTCTTCTTCTTAAATTTAGCTACTCTTTGTAGAAAATGAGGAGGCATCACCACTGATTTTGGCTGATCATTGATATAAGTAGCATGTCGTTTTTATTATTGTAATAAAATTTCAGATTCTGCAGTTTTCTTAAAACCCTTCCTAGGGTATGCTTATGTGTACTATCCAATAGCTCTTTTCCATTTCTCAAGGTTATTGAACTTGCATTTTGCTTTAGATTTACCATCGTTTGAAAGGGTAATATCTCTTGAGACTCCAGCTTACTAACTGAAGTGGCTAATTGACTATTTTGACTCTCCAAATTTCTAAATACTTTATTGAGAACTAGTCATAAAAGTCTTAAACATATCCTCAATGGACATACCTGATGTTGGTGGAGGCGATTGATGTTGTTAAGATAGTTATGGTTGAAATTGTTGAAAATTTAATACCTCTACTCTATAATTGAAATCTGAATGATCTTCCCTCTTTAAATTATAAGCATTAAAATATGGATCATTAATAAATTGTGATTGATTATCTTCTTGAACTGCAGTATATCTCATATACGCATAACTTTAATAGATTCTAGCTTGTTGCATATTATCATTTTTGCACCCAAGTGGTTAAATCAGAAATCTTAGATTCAGGAGAAGATATATTTACCTCATTTGAAATTTCTCTCTTATATTCAAAGTAATGAAAAGTGGCATCCGTAAAATTCATGGTTATCAAAATAAACAAAATAAGTTAATATTAATTCTCTGGTAACGGGGCTAAAATTTGATGGATGTCGAAACCAGCAAAATTAAATTTTTATTCCTAAACAAATTAAATTATATGAGTGGTAAATAAAGTCGAATCCACAAAAAATTGACTATTTATTTAAATCTTTTTTTAAAACCAAAATAAAATAATAAAAGATAAGAAGGGAGGTTTATAAATTAAGAACTAAAATTAAATCAAAATTAAAAATTAAACTAATAAATTAAAAAATAATAAAACTAAATTAGAAAAATAACAATGAAAAAAGACTTGGTTAAAGGAGTAATTTTAGTTCAATTTTTGAATTGATTATAAATTTAAAGGTCGCTCTTTTTAATTATTCAATAAGCGAGTTATATTATTAGATAAACTTTCATTACCAATCATTCCTTAGATTTTAAAATAATTAGAAAATGGTCTCTAATTAATTCTTTTCAATAACTTATCCTATAGGAATGTCCTTAAAATTTAATTATTAACATCCTTAAAAATTAGTAGGACATTATTCTAACTAATATATTCAACTTTTAGATTTATTTAATTAGATTATATAATCTCTTAGGATAAATCTAATTGCTACTTAAATTAAAATATCAAGAAAAATTACGGATTCAAGAATTTTGAATAGCTATATATTATTTAACTAACCAAGCAATGGATCATATTGATTAATTAGCAAAATAATAATTAAGTTAAGCCACAGAGAATTATATAAATACTGAATATTAAATAATAGAAAAGATAAAATTATTTAGATCTTACAATTCGTGAATATGAATTTCAATTACCTTTCAACCAATATGTAATTTAAATGAAATAAAACTTCAAAAATCTATAATTTTTCAGCAGCCAAAACATAAAATAACTCATTGTTAGGGTTGCTAGAACCACTAACTTTTATATCATTGACTCTGTAAACTTTCTAATTTAATTCTAACTATAAAAATTTAAAAATAAAATTGAAAATAAAATAATAAAATAAGAATAAATTTTTAAATTAAATTCATAACTGATAGAGAATTACAAAGTTATATTTATCCTTCGAAGTTTTTATAAAATCGTATCTCCAAAGATTAAAATGCTAGCTGTCAAATTTATCCATAATATATCAGGTCAAGTTTGATGCTATCCTTGTTTAAGGGTCGTGCCCGAGGTTCCAGTATGCACATTCTAGCATTTTTCATGCTTTAACTCATATTTCTCCACTTAACTTTTTGCCTTCATTTCAACTATTTTATATGTAAAAATATTTCAAAAATTAGTAGAATCATTTAATAACAAGCCCAAATAATATCTCAAATATGTATAGATTTTATTTGTTATTACTTATTAATCAGTTTAACAAATCTATTAATAATTTTTTTTAAAATTTAATTTTTCTAAATTATCTAATTTAAAAAAATTATTATTGTAAATTTTTTTTACATTTGAATGATAATTTTAAATAATTTTTTTACATTTGAATAATAATTATCTAATGACATTTTACATTTGATTTTTTCGTAATTATCTAATTTTAAAAATAATATAATTATTATTGTAATATTTTTATTTTTATGAAATTCTTTTTAATATTAATTATTATTATTCAAATGTAAAAAATTTAAAATTTTTAAAATTACCTAATTTTTTAAAAAATAATATAATTACTATTGTAATATTTTTATTTTTGTAAAATTATTTTTAATAATAATTATTATAATTCAAATTTAAAAACTGAATTTTTCAAAATTTTCTAATTTTAAAAACAATATGATTACTATTGTAATATTTTTATTTTTGTAAAATTATTTTTAATAATAATTATTATAATTTAAATGTAAAAAACTAAAATTTTCTAATTTTAAAAACAATATAATTACTATTGTAATATTTTTCATTTTCCTAAATTATTTTAATAATTATTATTATAATTCAAATGTAAAAAATTGAATTTTTTAAAATTTTCTAATTTTAAAAACTATATAATTATTATTGTAATATTTTTATTTTTTAAATTATTTTTAATAATAATTAGTATTATTCAAATGTAAAAAATTAAAAATTTTAAAATTAGATAATTTAAAAATTTTTATTTTTATTAAAAATTTACTAATAGATTTGTTATACTGATTAATAAATTTTATTTAATTATTAAATAGAATTATTTTGTAATTTATAATTTTTAAAAAATTATAATTAAAATATAAGTAATGTAATTTTATTTACACAAAATGAGTTGTAGCTTGGATGATTTAACATTTGTTTTTAATGTGAAAGGTTAAAGGATCGAATTTGTGCATTAATATAGATTATATGTCTTTTTAAGTTCATTCATTAAGGATAACCAATGAAGTTAAGAGAATACTTTAAGAACGGTGAGTGAAATTTGCTTTAATTTTTATAAGAAATTTATTTTATAAATTGACGTGGCATATAATATGACGTCACATTAGCTCCACATAGAATTAATGTTGAAGCCATGTTAGTTCGCCGCTAATGGAGAGTACGACAATTTGAGTTAATGATGATTATGTTATAAAATTCTTAATTTCAGGGACGATTAATGTAAACTTTAAACTTCAGAAACGATAAAATGAGTTAGTTAATTTTTTATGAACGACGAATGTAAATTACTCTAAGTTTTTTATGTACAAAATGAAGACCCACGGGTCGAAAATAGAAAAAAATGGGTTAAAATGAAATTTTAAGAAAGGGGTATGATCTTTTTTTTGGAAAGGGATAAAATGAAAAATAAAGAAAAAAAGTCTCTGATTTTTTAGAAATTCACTACCACAATAAACAGTCTTTCTTTGGCAGTTTTAGTTTATGATATAATAATATAATATATAAGTTAAATTAAAAAAATCTGGATCGATAAGGCTCAAAACCATAATATTATTCAACAAATTGAGAATTATAATTCCAACAATTGACATACAGATTTTAAGTTTAAATTTTCAAATTAAGTTCCTTTATTATATATAAAATTAAAAATATCCATGTGCTTTTAAATCCTTCATATATAATAACATAATATACAAGTTCAATTAAAGAAATTGGAGCCATAGAATTGCATCATTGAAATTCAAAATCATAATATTGTTTAATAATTAACGAATTATAATTGCAATAATTAACACGCATTTAATGAACTAAACTATTATTAAATTCATTGAAATTCAAAATTATAATGTTGTTTAATAATCAACGAATTATAATTGCAATAATTGACACACATTTAACGAACTAAACTATTATTAAATTTCTATAATGTATTGTGAAAAATGACTCTCTTTATGCAGAGAATTTGCATGTTAATATGATATGGAGATTCAATTTTATTTACTATATAGTTACGTATTGTGGAAAATTACTCTCCTTATGCAGAAAATTAACATGTTAATATGATAATGAGATTTTTCAATTTTATATCATTGTAAGTAATATATCGATTTTCTGTTAGGATTTTGAAGCTCTAATTTATTAATTTTTTATATTATTTTCTAATTTTTGCATGTTTTCTTATTAGTAAATTATTAAAATATTTAAATTCTTATGATGTATTTCAGAAGAAGACTTTCTATATGTAGAGAATTAACATTGTAAATAACATACTACTTACTAGGAGTTCGAAGTTCAACTTGTAATTTTTTTTTCTGTCACTTTCTAATTTGTGCATATTTCTTATTGTTAATAAATGATTATAAATATTGAAATAGAAATACAATAGCTGTCATTTTAATACTTATTTATATTTTATTTTTTAAACACTTTGAATAGGTAAAAAGCTAAGTAATGTGGCGAAAGCCATTCATATAATGACTAAGAAATCATAAATAATATGTTGTGACTTATTACTTTTTTCGTATTCAATTTTGTTGTAAGTTTAGCCTGATACACTTCATATATATATATATATATATATATATATATTAAATTGATTTTTTACATGTATTGTCTTCAACGAAATTTCCTATGTTACAAGAGAATCAGAGTTCTCATAATGTGTTTAAATTTTAAAGATACCAAATTATGATAATATTAAAAATAAAAATATATTTATTTGAAAATAAATGTGGTTTTACTGTAAATATAGAGAACTCCTTAATTAATTGTAGATATATATTGTAGAATTTTTAAGTAGTGTAATTTTGAATTATTTGTTTTTCTTTTCATTTTGATACTTTATTTCGTATTGTATATTTATGTTATTAATTTTACTTTGTTTTTTATCTTGATCATCGCATTGCCTGTGGTTAATATTTTTATTGTAAAAAATAAAAATTTATTAAAAATTATATAATTTAATATTAAAATCCAATTAATTTATATAAAATTTTTATAATATTTACTAACACCCGTGGAATTGTCTAGATTCTTTTCTAGATTTTTATATTAATTAAATAATTTATATGGGCATCATATGAGCTAGATTATTATTATTATTATTATTGTTATTGTTATATGATTTTTTCAATCCATCAATTTCTTTAGACGAAAAATGCTTCCAAAAAACTATGGGTGAAAACAGAAGCAGTATCAAACATAGCGAATAGGGAAGCTTTAAGCATAGTAGGAAATCAAAAAATTAAAAAAAAAAAAAAGTGACAGAGCAATTCAGCATTATCAAAAATGACAAGTGTCATTTGTATAGCCTTATAATACTTTCATGTTTCAAATAATTTCTTCTGTGTCTTGTCTCTCTTTCTTCTTCTCCACATCTCTCTCCCTCCAGCTCAAACAAAACCTCCGTTTCTCTGTGAACCAGACACCTTCTTTCTTCATAAATTTCTCTTGTCCTTTCTCTATCTAATATATAATATAAAACAAAAGGGGATAGATACTCTCTCTCTCTTTTTTGGCTTGAGATATTCTATCTGCTACCATGGCGGTGGCAGAGCTAACATCCCTTGCAATTGCATACACCCACAGCACCACACGTCTCCACTCTTCTTCTCAGCTCTCACTTCCATCTACCCATTTCTCGCTTCATCTTCGCCGCTCGTTTGGACCTTTCCCTCGGTTTCGAAATAGTATAATCACTTGCTCAGCAAAGTAAAGCTTTTACCTTTTTTTTTTTATTTTGAAATATATATACTTACGCTGAATTCCATTTTTTGTTAACATATTAATAGCTTTTTTGAATTATAATTTTCCTCAGTCAAGCTCCAGCCCCGGTTGCAGTTGAGATCAAAAAGCCCAAAGACAAGTCTGAATGCTTTGGTGTTTTTTCCCAAACATATGAGCTCAGGGCTGTATGTGCTTTTACCCCTTTTTTTGTCAGTATTTTCTATATTTGATTAGTTTATTTTATGGTTTTTTACTTTAATGGTAAATTCGCTTTCTGATGTATTATTTCAGGGAAATTTTCTAATTTCCTTTGCACTGTAATCAGGGTAGTTTCACCATTTTGCAACTAGTTCAGAGCACAAATGTCTGTCTTGAACATTGCAGCTCTTTGCCCTTAAGAATTTCTAGTGTAAATAAATCAATAAATAAATAAGTGGGTGTTTGTTGAGTTTTACTAGTTTATTTCTATTATTCTATGACTTATTTTGGATAGAAGTGTCAGTTGGAATTTTTGTTTTTAAATCTGGTGTGCCTTCAAATAAACTTAGTATAACTACTGATGAGACTATGTGACTTGAATAATTTTCTTTGGAAAAGAATAAAACTTACAACAATATGTGGTAGATTGGCTTAAAGATTTCGCAGGTTTGTTATTTCTCAAATAATTATTTGTCCAATTTGTTATTATTACATATGTACATTTTTCCTAAAAGATAATGTGTAATCTCATAATTTTTGTCCTCGTTTTTTATTTATTTTGTTTGACTAGTGGACCACTGAAATCTTTGTTTGTTTTAATGTGCTCACAGGAAGAGGAGACAAAATCATGGAAAAAACTAATTAATATAGCGGTTTCTGGTGCTGCTGGGATGATTTCTAATCATCTACTTTTTAAAGTAAGGTCTTCTTTCTAATTCATTAAAGATCTTTTTCTTTTACTTCTTTGAAATTTCAGATCTTCTAATTTTTCATATTTGGAACATAAAATTTTTTGACTTGTAGTGAACAGCTGGGTGCCTTTGATCACATAAAATAGAAGGTCAAAAAAGTTGTTCAACTGCTAGAGAAGTACAAGTACAACCAGGATTGAAATGAACATAAAATTGAGGAATACCAATTCAAGAAATATTAAAGCATCATTTCTGAAACTTCAGTATCAATAGGATTGAGATGTGCAACATCAGCATAGCAGTAACTCAGTTTTTCCGTTATGTTCTAGTGCTTCAAATGCTTACCAAAATCTAACTGAGTAATTTATTCTCAGAAAATCATCAAATTATGTCTTATTAATTTATATTAATCATGGAATTATGTAGCTTTTTATTACCATTATAATCCCTTCAGGGATTTAACTATTCTATTTCAAATGATGAAAGCAACACTATTAGCATTACATCTGGGGGAAACATCAACATGACCTTTATCAATGCATATAGCTATATTTGTTGCTACTTAGATCCCTGAACTTGTTTTATTCTCCCAGCTTGCTTCTGGTGAGGTTTTTGGGCCAAACCAGCCGATTGCATTGAAACTGTTGGGATCTGAAAGATCAATTCAAGCTCTTGAAGGTATTTGCTTAGATAGTCTCATATAACTTCATTCAGTCTGATATACCTTTTATAATACCACCCAGTTGGCAGCAAGTAATATAATATATTACTTTTTACTATATCAAAAGAAAAAATGTTGATGGAACTTTTATTGTTTTTCTTATTTTGCTGTCATGTACTTTATCTGACATGGTTTAAACTTCAATATCAATATTTTTTAGCTCTCTCTGTGTTTTTTTTTATATTGCATTGAATTGAATGTTTCTCAGTATCTAGAAACTCAATTGACAACATCCAAAATTTAGCATTTCATTTTCCATGATAACAAACAAATAATCGCTCTTTTGGTGACCAATCATGCATTTTCATCAAGGAAATTTAATAATCTTCAGAATAACAACTCTAATTTCTTCATTCACTTTAAAATGTTATCATTCTGGATACAGGAGTTGCGATGGAACTTGAGGATTCCTTGTATCCTTTGTTGAGGGAGGTTAGCATTGGAATAGACCCTTATGAAGTGTTCGGAGATGCAGAATGGGCTCTGCTAATTGGTGCAAAGCCTCGAGGGCCTGGCATGGAGCGAGCAGGCTTATTAGACATCAATGGGCAGATTTTTGCTGAACAGGTACTTTCCTATTGATATGTTTTTATCTTAGTTTATGAGGGGAGCCTTGGCGCAACGATAAGTGTTGTCGCCGTGTGACTTGAGGTCACGGGTTCGAGTCGTGGAAACGGTCTCTTGCAATTGCAAGGGAAGGCCGCGTACAAAGACCCAATAGGGTCGACTCTTCCTCGGATCCCGCGCATAACGGGAGCGTTTGTGCACCGGGCTGCCCTTACCTATTTTAGGGTCAGTTACTGACTTAAAATCATGTACCTAAATGTAATAGGGAAAAGCTCTCAATGCAGTTGCATCTCGCAATGTCAAGGTGATAATAGTGGGCAACCCTTGCAACACCAAGTAAGAATTATCACTTTTTATTACTTTTCATAGTGTTTTTGATTGATACCTAGCTTATGTAGTTCCTTTTATTGGTTGCCTCATTCATATTTTCTTCTGTTGTGGTGTAGTGCTTTAATTTGTTTGAAAAATGCTCCAAATATACCTGCAAAGAATTTTCATGCTTTGACTAGATTAGATGAGAACAGGGCAAAATGCCAGGTAAATTTTATGGTAAACACTATCATTTTAATATTCTTTGGTGTATACTATCCTGCCAAGAAACCACTATATTAACTTGGCAATGGTTTGTGCAGCTTGCCCTAAAAGCTGGTGTTTTCTATGATAAAGTATCAAATATGACCATATGGGGAAATCACTCAACCACTCAGGTATGTTCAAAGTTTTTATATTGGAAGAGTATCCGGATTTTAAATTTCCTGAAATTCTCACAAAAAAGAATTCTCATATGATTTTCTACAGGTTCCGGACTTTCTAAATGCTAGAATCAATGGTTTACCTGTCAAAGAGGTTATCAAAGATCACAAGTGGTTAGAAGAAGAGTTCACTGAGAAGGTTCAGAAGGTACATGATAGAAGTTTTTTTTGTCCGACAAATTGGCTTAGTATGTGATCTATCACGTTGACCTTGTATTTTTATTTGCAGAGAGGTGGAGTGCTTATTCAGAAATGGGGACGATCTTCAGCTGCATCAACTGCTGTGTCCATTGTTGACGCTATAAGGTCCCTAATAACCCCCACCCCTGAGGGTGATTGGTTTTCTTCTGGAGTAAGTTCAATTCCACTTGATATACACGCTTTTATCTATGCCCCTTTATGCAGTCTGTTTTTTGATAGGTTCAACCAGATTACTGCATATGGAATAATCATGTGGTAAGTGGTGCATGAATCAATTTTTAGGTGGAGCGGAGGAAATTTTGAAGCTGAACCTTCAAACATGTAGAAGACACTTCTGAACTCACTTCTGTTTTGTTGTTATGTCCTGTGAAAAAAAAAAAAGAAAAATAGTGGTTTGTTATTCACAGCTGATTGCAAAATCTCTTCCGCATGATGATTAAACATCTCAGTCTATTGAATGATGAATGTCTTCATATGCTAAGGTTTACTATATTTGTTAGCCTAATAATTTACTTACAAATGCAGGTTTATACTAATGGAACTCCTTATGGCATTGCGGAGGATTTAATTTTCAGCATGCCATGCAGATCAAAAGTAAAGTTTCTTTTGCCAGAGTTATTTTAGCACCATTTATCTAATCAGATTTTTTTTCATAAGCCAACTCTGAAATATTTCCCATTTGGCAGGGAGATGGTGATTATGAACTTGTCAAGGATGTAATATTTGACGACTACCTTCTAAAGAAAATTACCAATGTATGTATTTGTCACTGTGGAGAACAATCTTAATATCACCAGACACACCAATGCACTGAATTCGTGGAAGAAAAACAAAAGTTTTCTTATGAAGTGACTCGTCTTCTGTGTAATTTTCCAATTTGGCATATTGTATTAGTACTTAGAATGTGCCTACAGATTTGCAGCTTATTAAGTAATGTTTTGTGCAGACGGAAGCAGAGTTGGTAGCAGAGAGGAGATGTGTAGCCCATCTTACTGGAGAGGTAAATGTTATACTCCCATCTCCTGGATTATATGTTGAAACTGCCAACACCAATTACTTAATTTCTGTCCTCTCTTTTCAGGGCGTTGCCTTCTGTGATCTACCGGAGGACACTATGCTTCCTGGAGAAATGTAGAATTGCTTGCAAATTACACCACGTTTGCACTGTTTTCAAAAAAAAAAAATTGCAGCACTTGATAGAAAAACTTTGAAGAGTTTAGGAGTACATGAGTTTTTCATCGTGTAATTTCAATTATTCTCATTGTAACTTTTTTAAGTAATTTAGTTGTGAAAATATAATGTAATCATAAATTAATTAATACATTTTCATATAAATTAATCAAATGTAACAGTGAAAATATCAATTTAAAATTAAGTATTGTAATTTTTATTTTTATTATTGATGGTGGCATAGTTGAAAATAGTTAAGGTTTGAGATGTTAAAGTAAAATAATTATTTTTAAATTATATAAAAAGTAAATTTGATTTTTATTTTTATTTTGTGTAATAAAAGTTTAAAATAAATTTAATTATATATTGTTGTATATTATTTAGTTATATATAATATATATTTATGCTACGTAGTTGTATGTGATATAATTATATATAATAATTAAAAAATTAAAATTAAAAAAAATTAAAGAGAACATTATACAGTTAAAACTTATCTAAAAAAATTATTATATTAAAGAAATTATTTTTAATAGAAATTAAAAAAAATTAATTTAAAGGATTAAGAAACTGTGACAAGTAGCCCTGTCTGCAGTTTCAAGCAGGGATTGAAACTAGACCTTCGATTGGGTAGGCTATATGTGTATGGTATCTGTTGATGATATGGTTTCGACATAGGGATTAGCCTATTTTGCTCTGTGGTGTTTTATATGCTTTGGCTATTCGGTCTGCTTTTTATTTGGTCTTTTGGAGGCTGCTGGTATGAGGTGATTGCGGATCAGTTATACTGCAATTGGCGATTTTCTTTATTGTTGTTTCGTCATATAATTTGGATGCTTGGGACTACTGCTGGTTTATACTGATGGGGAATCGTTATGAGAAATTTTCTGGTGATAATGAATAGCTTTTTTTTTTCTCTCTCTCTGCCAATTCATTATTGTTGGTAAAGTTAGAAGGTGCTGCACTGTACATATATCCTTCTTGCTCTTTTTTTGCAATAAAATGAATTATTGAAAAAAAAAGATAAAATATATAGATATTAAATAAAAATTTAATTAAATAAATAAAAATTTAAAACATAATAATAATAATAATAATAATTTATTATTATTCAACATTTACTTTAAACAAAAAAAAATAATAATAAACCAAAACATGCAGGTGTAATAATAATAATAATAATAAACCAAAACATTTACTTTAAACAAAAAAAAAATATAGCCCGTATATATGTAAAAGAATTATACAAGTCATGTAAAAATGAAACACAAAAATAAAAAGAAAACCATCACCGTAAAAATAAAAGCTAAAATTAAAAAAAACTTACATGACGTAAATTTCTCATTTATTTATAATAACCGACTAAGGAGAATTAATTACCCACATGAGATCAACTGAAAAAAAAATGTCGAATCTTGTTCGTCCACTGTTTCTATATCCATTTGTTATCAAGCTCTTATAAATCCACCATATAACCAACAAGAAGTTTATATATATATATATATATATATGTATGTATGTATGTATATATAGTGAATAGATATTGACAAATGCATAGCGTGAGCACGATTGAGTTTATGATATTTTCCAACCCAACTGAATCCTGTTAAATATTAAAAAATTTAAACCAATTTCGACCAAAATTACATATTTTCAACCTCCGCATAAATTTTTTATTTCATTCAAATTAAACCAGATTGTATAATACATATAAATATTTATACATATTTAATATTATATATATAAATTTATGTATCAGATCATGTTATAATAATTTATGGGTTAAATTTAATCGTATCGAGTCAAACTATAATGTATATTATAAATATATAATATATGCATTTGTCTCCAAACCAAAAAATAAATTTCAATCCAATTTTGCAACCAAACTCAAATATTTTTTAAAGCATAAGCAATTTAGCCTAAATATGTAGCATAAAAACCAATCCACCGGAACTAAAATCTAATCGGTTCAATCAAATTCAATCGGGTTTAAAAAATTTATACATCCCTAAACGCTCGTCATCATTTTATAGTAATATATTTATAAATGTTATAAAAGCTTTTAAATCTATTTTATACATTCTATAAATTGCAGTGTATTTATAAAAACTGATGGTATATTTATCTATGCCCCATTATATAATTACATATGCAAAAATAAAGACCTTCATCGATAATAAATGCATATCCATGATTAATAACTCATCAACTAAAAAATTTTTTAAACACGTCTATTAGACAAGAATAAAAACCAACGAAATTACACTGATATTCCCTATGGCTTTAAGATCCATCAAATGAAATCAAACTAAGAGAAAAGAACCACCAACCTTAGTTGATCCATGAAGCCACACTTGGCTTTCCCATATTCAAGTCCTCGCGTTCCCTTGAACTATTTCACGCTGTTGATACATATGAGCAGATAAAATTCTACCCCATTACTACTACTCAAACGTGTGCAGTTGCGTAAAATTACAATGAACCAATTGTAAGGTCAAAAAACACCATCAGCTTTGGCAGTTAAATGTAAACAATCTGTAACAATTAAACTTTCTTTCCTAAGCAACCTATAAGATGATTAATGATCAACCAACCCCCAACCCCCGACCCCCAGAAGACAAGTTTTCTGCTTCTTCCAGCAACTTCATTAACCATACCATTTATTTGGTATAAATATAGGTCCCAATTTTAAAACTCACAGATAGGATTATGACCCAAAAGAACATTAAGAAGAACCAGCCACGGGACACCACAGACCATGTCTTGCCTGATAATAAGTTCTCCATTGGCACCAAGCTGGCCAGGCTAGCATTAACCTCTGGCACGTCAAAAGAGAGGATGATATTGACATTACCATTCTTGCTAACTGACCAGTCCATACCACTGCTTCTGTAACTGACATTTTCTATTCTAATCAAACCAGCAGTAACACGACTAGAGCTGGATGATTGTGCTGCATTCAACTGCAGAGCTCTGTCCTTGATAGGGAACTCAGATGCAAATGCAGGTGGTGCAGGAATGTCGCCCAACATGTGACTAGTCTGCTCCATGAATGGGTATTTGAAATCTGCAAAGCGAACAAGATAAAAAGAATGAGAACAAATCAACATTGTACAGAAAGTGATACCAGGGACAAACAAACATAATTGTATCACATAATTTCATCGTACACATATATCACCAAACAAATGAAAAGAGAACTATTAGAGGAGTAGCAATAACACAGGTCAATTTGAGATCTAAATTACCTGATTCAAACTTTGTCTCTTCTGGTTTTTGTTGCTTTGAGGAAGATGCATCACTGTCACCATGTGCTTCTAATGGTTCTGGGGCCACTCGTGGCACTTCTTCAGTTCCTCCATTGACATCCTATTGCAAGGAAGTACAACTTCATCAATACATGCAATTCAAAATTTGACAGTGGTGGAAGATTAAAGTGAATATTTTACCTTCTCAAATAGAGGAGCTTGGTCAGAGCCAGCATATTCATCACTTCCCATAAGTTCAGATGGATCGAAAGTCAGGTTGTCATCACTAGCATCAAAGAAACTGAGGTATTCATCAACCATGTCAAAAGCAGTCGAATCTCCAGTAGAATCTGGCGCCACAGGATTTGAAAGATCATTAGCTTCCAGGAAAAATCCTTCACTGAACGGAGGATTGTCGGTAGCATCCAGGAATGGTGCCTCAAGCAAGCAATTGTCCTCAACAACATTCAAATTATTCCTAGATTCAGCAATATATTCATGTCTCACCGATTTTGCATTAATCTCATATTGCCCAGGCCAATTAAATAAGTTTTGATCCGGCGGATTAGATCCATAGTGATTTTCTCCTATTGTAGGCTTCTGATAATTTCCGCTGCAGTTTCCAGAGTGCTCCACGTAGTTACTTGTTTCCCCATGGTAGTAGTTCACAGGAAGGGCAGCATTTTCAGATGCAACTCCAACTTCAAAATTCTGCCAAAGACCCGCATAATCAGATAACCATAATTTATAAATTAATTAAATTCACTACTCAGAGCAACCCAGCATCCCAGAATTTATTTTTTTTTAGTTTTCATCAGCCTCAAAAACTATCCTATCAAGCTGCCATTCAAGCCCCAATAACATGCCATCTATTCTCTTACCGTTTTATCCCTCAATTATTCCTTCAAAGAACCTTTCATATAATAAATTCTATTCATGCCCGATGAAATTACAAATCCAATATCTTTTCCTGTGTCCTCTGAACAGCCAAACACCACCCACAGACATTTCTCTACCTTTTCCACTGCTCATATTAGTACAACAAATGATCAAAGAACATAATGTTTTTGCAACTAACAGAAAATTCATACCACAAGTACCTGAAACTCCTGCCACCAAAAACCACCCTTTTGTTCTTAAAATGAATCTTAATTAAAAACCAAAGTTAGGAACTACCACTGAACCAAGCAATTGAACGACAACATAATGTCATTGATTCCAAATGACAATATCCATGTAGATGACTTAGCGAGTAAAATCCCATTTGAACACTGAATATATATTTGCTAGACTTGAAACAATCTTCTATTATTCATCAAAAAGATGTACAAACCTGGCCAAGGTCATTTGCGTCCATGTATGCATCATCACCAAGTGCCACTTCATCAGCCACCACCATCTCTTCACCTGGTATTTGAGCCACCACCTCATCATCATCCCATTCCTCCTCAACAAATGGTGCCCCATATTGTTCTCCATTCTTTGGCCCTGTTCCACTCTTTTGAAAAATCCTACACAGCACAAATGGATCCTTCCCCACCCAAGGAAAAGACAATCAAACAAACAAAAGTCACATAAAATATAACGAACGCCACCAATAAATTTAAAAAAAAAACCCAAGAAAGTTCCAAACATTTATATGATCTCACTTGAACAACTCCAGCTTTCTGCAAATCCTCATCAGCAAGACGATACTCATGCATTACCCAATTGCTACGCTTACCGTGAGGGGGCCGTCCAAGATGATAAACGAGGGTCTTCTTCATCCCCACAGTTCGAGAGTTCCAATTAACAGGGCGATCCTTTCCAGTTGTCTTCCAGTATCCTTTCTCTGTGGCCCTGTTGGTCTTGGACCCATTGCTATACTTCCTATCCAACATACTGAAAAAATACCACTCCAAATCCCTGTTCTTCAACTTCGACTTATCTAAAACCCAACAAATAAATAAAAGAATGAGTAACAAAAATCTACACATTCAGCAACAACTATTAAAACCATTAAAATGAAAACCCAAAGGATGCCTCAATTCCCTCTTTTTCAATTTCTTGAATTTCAACAACTTGTCCAAACAATTACAAGAACTGGAATTAACAAACAATTAACCTCCAAAATCAACAATTGTTTCAAAAAGACAAACAAAAGAAAAATAAAAATTTTGATATCAGACCTGGAAGATCCCAGGGCTCGGATTTGTAGACGTCGATAACAGCAATAGGATCAAACCGAAAGGGTTTATTAGTAACCTTTCGCTTCAGGTAGTAACGAACGAGTTCCTCATCAGTAGGGTGGAATCGGAACCCAGGAGCTAGTGAAGTCGCCGAATCACCACGGGCCATCAACAAAAATTGTTAAATAAATACCGAAAATAGAGATCAAACGTAGGATAAGGGGTTTCAAATTGGGAATTTTAAGGAAAGACAGATCAAATTAGGGTTAAGGTTCTGTGGAATTTGGTGAAAGATAGGACTTTTAATGAGAAATTGAAAGTTGAATTGGGTATTGAGGAGAGAGAGAGAAAGGGCCAAAGCCATTAGCTTTTGCTTCGAGAAAGAAATTTGAGAGATGCAGATTTAGTGGGGCGACGAGTTAAATCTATATATACATAATCCTTATTTTTCGATAAATTTTTATATGATTAAATTATTATTTTTTAAATAAGGGAAAAAAAATGATAGAGTCACCTGAGAAAGCATAGTTTCAATATCACCCAAGTTGATTGAGTGACGGCGCGGCTCTATTTGTTCTAGATTCTTCTCTTTGGTCTTATATTAACATTTATATTTTAAATTTATTTGAGAGTTTTGGTCTTCCATTTCTGGCTTAGTTTAGAAGGTAAACTCTTTTTTTTTTAAAGAAGAAAAAAGGACACAGAGACAAAATATATCCTCATTTGAAAAAGTAGTACAGGATTAATGAAGCCTCTAGCCACATAAATTCGTTGCATATAAAACCACCTCCCAAAAACTAATGAGTCAAAAATTACTTAAGCTATAAAAATAGCCAATAAATTATAAAATGACTTTCCAAAAAAAATTATAATCAAAATTATAATTAAGTTCTTTAATATTCAAGTCTGCTGTAAATATTATATACTAAAACTAAAAAAATCAATCAATCCCGCAGTATTTTCACTTTTTATTTACAGTCCTAAAAAGTTAATTACACTTCATAATTACTTAACTACATGTGATTATAAAATAAAATTAAATGTTACAGAATAAAATCTTAAAATTACCTAAACTATAAAAAATTATAGGCACTATCGAATAGAAATCAATTATCAAACACATAATCTTAGTACTTACTCATTTAACAAAAAAAAACTAATAAAAAACCACTAAAACTATTGAGTATTGATATACTATATCTATTGAAGTAAAAAAAAAAAAAGATATATGCAAAAATAATTGTCATTGAAGCCATTAGACCTAGAAGAGAAAAATCTCAATTAAGTTGCTTAACACACTGTGGCAGAATTAGTGACTCAGTCAAGGGGAGTAAAATTTTCACCGTTGTTGTCCGAAAAGGGATTCTGTTGCGGCGACTGTACAACCAGCAACTAAAGAAACTCTCTGCTCCCCTCATATTTACTTTCGATAGGCCAGCAAGGAGGGTTCTGTGACCTCACACGACTCCACCTAGTTTTGTCACCGTCAACATATTAAATAAGTGCATAACAACTCAACATATCAAAGAAGAGGGACAACTTTTGCAGCTTTAGTTACACAATACACAACTTCAGCGGCTCAACATAACAAATCCAAGACATTCAACAAAAAATTTTCAGTAATATAACATAATATTAACTTAATTTACTCAAATAAAATCAATCAAACAACAAATTAAATAACAATCTAACAATCAGATTAAGCCCCCTCATCATGATTAGATTAGAACCTCAATCATCGTCGTTCACACGAAACCATACATGCAAATTAAACATTTTATTCTATAGCTAAAAAACTAAGAACTTACAATGCAAATTTTTCCACTACAACACAACACAAATTCACAAACCCCATCAACTCACAGTAAATTTCAGCAATATAGTAATATTAACACAAATTCCAACAATTTATCATCTCAAATTTCTGTCCTCTGATCACAATTAAACAATAAATTAAATCAATATATAATAATATTATCTCAAAAATAAACCACAATGAACACATACTTAAGCAATAAATCTAACTAGTTAAATAAATAAAATATCACCAAACAATGAAATTATTATCAAGACATAAAACAAATTTTCATTTATTTTAAAAAGAAAGTATCATCACATATTCACAAAATATCATTATTAAAACTAACAAATTATTATTTTAAAAAATAAACCATATTAACCTCACAAAATATCATTTAAACAGTGTTTTCTTTAAGAGAACATGGGATATAGTGGGTGGTGAGGTTTGTGCAGCAGTGAATGAGTTTTTTCTGAATGGGAAGTTACTAAAGCAATGGAATGTAACATCTCTTACGATAATTCCAAAGGTCCCAAATCCAGAAGGGCTCTCTAACTATAGACTCATTGCTTGTTGTACAGTTCTATACAAGGTAATTACTAAAGGTCTAGCAAAAAGATTGGGTTCTGTTTTGGGAAGGATCATAAGTCCTATCAATCTGCTTTTATCCCAGGGAGAAAGATAGGAGATAATGTCTTGCTTGCACATGAAATAATTCGAAATTACCATAGGCAAATTGGTGAGCCTCGTTGTGCATTGAAAGTGGATCTAAGGAAAGCATATGATTCAGTCCAATGGAATGTCATTGAAGAGGTGGTGATGGGCTTGAACTTTCCTTCAAAATTCATTCACTGGATCATATTAGAACCACTTTTCTGTTATGGTTAATGGAAGTGTTGAAGGTTTTTTTTTCCTGGGAAAAAAGGCCTTAGACAAGATAATCCAATGTCTCCGCTTCTTTTTGTGATTGCTATGGAGTATTTGTCAAGGGTCCTGTTGAAGAATTTGCCAAACACCTTCAAATTTCATGTTGGGTACAAAGAGCTTCAGGTGAATCACTTATATTTTGCAAATGATTTATTCGTATTTTGTCATGGGGATTTGGAGTCTGTAAAATGCTTGGCTGAGGCATTAAAACACTTTCAGAGTGTCTCTGGATTACAGATTAATGAGACAAAAAGCCATGATTGTTTCAGTAGGATCAGTGGGGAAGAGAAAACTCAAATACTGCACTTTCTTCATTTCAAGGAAGGATCACTGCCTATGACTTTTTTGGGAGTGCCATTAATTTCAACTAGTTTGACTAAAGCTCATTGTGAGGTGTTGATAAACAGAATAACAGCAAGAAAAAAAAATACTTGGGCTGTTAAGACTCTTTCATATCCTGGAAGAGTTCAACTCATTAATTCAGTACTAAGGAGTATGCAAGTTTATTGGTGTAGCATTTTGATACTGCCTAAAAAAGTGTTGGAAATAGACCGAAGATGTAGGAGTTTTCTTCGGTCTAGTTCAGCGGAGAATATTGGTAAAAAGGTAGTGGCATGGCATCACGAGTGCAAAACAAAGAATGGGGGAGGTCTTGGAGTTAAAGAGCTTGACTCATGGAACTTGGCAGATGTGGGTAAGCACACATATGGAAGCTAATATGTGATAAGGGTTCCATTTGGACTGTTTGGGTTACTAGGAATAATTTGAGGCATATGAGTTATTAGGGTGTTCCCAAACCTCCAGATGCAAGTTGGGCATGGAGACATCTTGTGAAATTATGAGAGCAATTTTAAGGTTTTTTTAGTTATAAGATTGGGAAAGGGTTCTTGTCCATTTGGTTTGACCCAGATGAATGGTTATAACCTAATAAAGGATACTAATGCGCCTAAGAAGGCACAAATTAGAGATATTTGGAAGGATGGAAATTGGTTATTGTCTGACCTGTTTGATGATGTAATTTTGACGGGTTGGGATGAGGTGAGAAGATATAGAGTATATGATGACATAGAGGATTCTATCACTTGGGCGTTGAGCAAAAATGGTGTTTACACTGTAAAAAGTGCTTGGGAGGCTATTAGAAGGAAGGGGCAACATGTTGTGTGGTGGAAACTTATTTGGGGATCTAGTTGTATTCCGAAACATAGTTTTATTGTGTGGTTGGCCATTAGAAATAGACTTGGAACAAAAAACAGATCAGTGAGATGGAGAATAGTGCAAGATGATAAGTGTTGCTTCTGTAATACCCAAGTGGAGTCTGTGGAGCTTTTATTTTTTGATTGTTTGTTTAGTAGACAAATATGGCAGCAGGTATTAACTAAGTGTGGAATTAAAAAATGTGGGTATACTTGGAGACGTGAAATCAATTGGTTCACTAGGAAAGCCACTGGAAAAAGTAGTAAAGCCAGAACAAGACGAATAGCTTTGCTAGCGTCTGTCTATTGGATTTGGAGAGAGATGAATAGAGTAATATTTCAGCATGCTCTACTGATAAGAATAGAGTTTGCAGTGGCATAACTTTTTCAGTGAAGTATGCTATGCTGAATAGGTGAAGGGATGGGACTGGTAGCTTTGAAAGTAGCAGGTGGAACAGCTGGATCTGCTATATGTTATCTGGAATTTGGGACTGAAAAGTATAGACCTATACTGGTGTGTGATTATATTGTATTGTATATGCAGTCTGGGTGTGGAGGAGTTCTAAGGTGTTTCTAATTGTGTTCTGAGATTGGGTTAATTGCGCCTGTAGTGCTTCATTTTTGAAAATTGGATTGTTGCTGGGTGTCTGTTTGGAAGCATCTAGTTTCTATTGGGTTATTGCTGGTCTGATGGGTGGTTATGCTGCTGTACAGATGAGTTTTATTGGTTTGTTGGTTTATTTTGGTTTGTTTTGATTGAGGATTCTGTCTACAACATTACAGCAAGACCAATTTTGTATTCTTATGCTTTTGGCAATAAAATATGCTTTATTGATAAAAAAAAAATATCATTTTAAACAATAGAATAGTCATTTTATAAAACTAAAACATATTACATAAAATATCATTTTTTTAAAATAAAAAGTCCATTTAAAATAATAAATCAATCAAGAATATTATTAACAACAAATCATAGTAAAGATAAAGAATATATAGCACCGAGTTGGCTCTACCTTATCTTCAGTCTTAACTTTCGGCCAATCACTATGCAACTGAAGCAAACCACCGTGCAAAAAAAAAAATCCAGTATATAACATAAGTAAAAATTATAATAAAAGAAAGTAAAAAACAGTATATAATTAACATATAATTATAAAAACAATATGTTTTTAAAGTATACAATTAAAATATATAATTATAATATGCATATTATATAATTATATTAAACAAAACAGTATACAAGTAAGAAAATACATATTAATTCTAAGTATTAGTTATAATAAATAGTTATAAAAAATAGTGTACATATTATGTAACTAAAAGAATAATTATTAAAAATTAGATATACAATAATTAGTTATTTACAAAAAAAATTATAAATCATTTATACATATTAGATAATTAAAAATTAAAAAGAGTTAAGTGAACGTAATCATAAATCATATAATTAAAAACTATTAAGTGAAAGTAATTTATTAATTATAATAGAATTAATAACAATATACATAATACTTATATATATATATATATATTATACTAAAACAGTTAACACCGTGCCACGTGTTACTTTCTTAATTTTATTACTGTCCTAATTTTTTAATATTTAAAATTAAATTTATTATTTATTATATAATAGATATTTATTTGTAGAGTTTAAATAAGACTACAATATTATATATTATATTGATTTATATTTATTTAAAAAAATTAAATATAATACTATATTAATATGATTATAATATTTTATTTGATATTAATAATAATTATATGTATGTAATTATTATATATATAACATAAAAAATTATAATTATTATAATATTATTTTATTCTTTCACAATACTATTTAACTTTATAAACACAATATTATTCAACTATTATAAACACAATATTATTCAACTATTATGTTATTATTCAACCGACATATAAATAATATGTTATATTTTTATATTCTTGATTTATTTTTTATTCTTTTTCTCATATATCATTTAATCTATTATTTATTTATTTATTCATTCATTATATTTACAATTATAATTGATAAGATTATCATTTTTCTTTTCTTCGTAGGTTCTTATTCTATGTTTTACGTTTCCATTGATTGTTGTTTAATATATTTTTTTTATATTTTTTATTTTGTGATTTTTTTGAATTATTTATTGTGTTATTTGATTTTAATTTATTTTATTATTAGATTTATTCTGTTTTTTTATTTTATTATTATTTCTTTGTTATATAATTTTTTGAGTTAATTTTATATTGTTTGGTTGTTGTATTTAATTTATGTTAGAGTTTTTTAATTTCTATAATTTATTTTTTTGTTACGGTTTTGTTCTAATTTTAATTATGATAATTGCTTTATTTTAATTTTTATTTAGGTTTATTATTTGATTATGTTTTATTTTTTTAATTTATGTTATTTAATTTTATTTTAGGTTTATTTAATTTTTCGTTAGATTTATTGTTTAGTTGTTATTATTTAAATTTTGTTTATATTAAATTTTATAATTTTTGTAATTTAATTTTTATATCTAACTTTAATTTCTCTAAAATGGTGGTTTGAAAAAGATCTCTAACTTTATAACAAGCTATAGTAGAAAATATAAAATATAACTATATTCAATTTTTTTTATAATTTTATACATAATTCAGAAAATTTTTAATAATTAATTAATTTTTAACACAAAATTAATTCTTACCTTGAAACATAGATTAATCAAGCAACAATATTTATTTTCATTTAATAGTTTGAAAAATAGTTATAATATATAAATATTAAATAAAAATACATGTAGTATCGTGCAAGACCTTTTTTAATTATATAATTATAATTATATGAAAAAGGTATACATAAATAATCATTTATGTATAGAATATAATTAAAAAAATGAAATTTTATAATTAAAAACTAAAAAATAAAATAAATTTATTCTGTAAATCTTAAAAATATATCATACACCAATATCTTTCCAAAAACATGCATAAATATTATTTTTACAAAATAAAAAGAACAATAAAAGAAATAATCAAATAAATCACAAGTATTTGAACAAATAAATAACGAATCAACCACATTCAAATGCAGATTTATAATATAGAAAAATAAACAACAATATGCATTTGTAGATCTACAATAGAAATAGTTATGAATCATTAAAAAACTTTAAAAACCTGAAATCAAAAATATAAAATTTAAAGATTTTTAACAAACCACAATATACAAATCTATAAACAAACCCTAAATCAAACATTAAATAGATTTATAATAATCCAAAAATTCAAAAATACTCGGATATATAAATAAAATAAAAAAATATAAACTAAAAAAAGTAAAAACGTAGACTCTGAAATTTGAATTGATGAAAAATGTATAAATTTCATAACAACAAATTTCATAACAAATCTATAAAATAATTTAACAAATTTGAAATCTTAACAAATACAAATGTCAAATAAAAATAAAATTACAAAAATACTCATCATATAATTGAGCACAAATATCAACATAACTACAACATTTTTAAATTTCAACTCACGTAATGAAAAAAAAAAAAGTTAAACCCCCATAGAACTTTGAGAGGAGAGTTGAAGACTGAGAGAGTGAGATACTTAGTGAGAGTGGAAATTTGTTTCAGATAGACTAATAGAGTTAGAGAATGGTGATATGAGATAGTTCAAAGAAGAGAAAGAAATAGAGAGCAATGAACAAAAGAGTCAAGTCGGAGCAAAGAAGAAATTTCAAGAGAGGGAGAGAGAGTTTTTGATATGAAGGGAGAGAAATAAAGTATGCAGCTAGGCAGGGACGGACTTTGTGGGGGGAGGGGGGGGGGGGGATAAACGACCCTCCCTCACCAGTGGCCAGAAAGCACTTATAGAGGATGCTTTTGGCCACCGGTGATGGCCAGCGGGGAGAGCCCCCTGGCTCGAGTTTGCAGAGGCGGAGAGGGAGAGTGTGAGGTTGAAGAAGAGAGAGGGAGCGACGGAGGGGGAAGATGATGAGTTGGACGGCGGACGGAGGGCTCACCGGCGACAACGACAATAAAGACAGCCTTCACTGGCGACGGCGAGAGGTACAAATTTTGCCCCCCTTCCACAACTGCCTAGTTCCGCCACTACAGCTAAGGTTCCAAGTTCACCCTTTAAGATGCTTATATAATAAGCATCATTTTATGTGTGTGTCTATGTCATAAGTGCTGTTGGTTTTGGGTTCTGTTAAAGTAAATAACCTCAAATCGACTGACCATATGAAACTGAGCATTATTATAATTTTCCACCATCCTTGCCCAAGATGGCATCGAACCGAGTGAATCCATATTCAAGCACCTTGATTGGTAGGGTTCCATCGATTCATCAAATTCTGCACACCCCTAGTTTAGACATATCTAACTTATACATTCTATTGCTTATTAAAATATTAAATTGTTCTCTAACAATAATAGGAATATCAATTCTACTAATTAATTTTTTTCTTTTTTTATGAAAATAAAATACACTCTTTAAAACCGATCTTGGTAAAGTAGTTTTTCCTAAAATCGCTCATACACATTGTAGCAATAAGAGTGAGAACTTGTTGATTGTAGGAGAAGTTCAACAAGTTCATAAATCTAGACACATCACGTTCCTTTCCAGCCACAAGGTGTTAAGGACAAACTCAGAATCATGGAGCTTGCAATTAGGTGTTGGCTAATTAACTTGAGTAGCTAGAGACTCAAAAGTAGATATGCAAGCATGATAACTTATATGCCCCATAAATTTTTGAACTTTTGAGTGCGAAGCCGGTTGCTTCATTCTTAATTTTAATCACTGCTTAAATTGTATTCTTAATTTTATAAGCCATTTCGCACAAAATTCAACCTTCTTCACTTTTTGTTGAAGCATCTCATATGCAAATTCATCATATACATCTTTAACTTCAAAAGCTACATCTTTGATCTTCTTTAGCCAATGTCTAACAACACAACCATTTTTATCATTTGTTGTTCCTTTGGTTCTTGCAACAAAACATCACAAATCATGCCATGCTAGGAGAATTCTGAAGAATTTTCATATTTCCATCGTGATCCCATGCAAGGATCAATGATTTGTTGGATTATAAGTAAAGCCAACTCTAGATAGTATTCCCTCCACCACAAAACTGAGGATAAACATCAACGATCAGCCTATCTCTTTCTTGCTCAGATTAATTAAGAAAGTATCATATTGAAATTTAGCCCATATTTGGGACGGGGTAAAGAAAGGGTGAGCAGGGTTAAAAAAGAGAAAGCAGGGTAAATTATATTATTTGGGAGGAAGATATATTATAGGAGAGGTTTTTATAAGGTTAATAAAGAGTCAAGGAGAGTTAATTCTTTTTAAATAAATCTTAACAACTCATTTTGGGGTAATAGGAGGTATTATAACTTTTATTTTTTATTTTATCCTTATAATAAATATTTTATTATGCAAATACTTGTTATATATTCATTTTTTTATTGAGAAAAAAATATTCTAATAATTTAAAAAAAATATTATTATGATTGCACTATTTTTAAAATATCATTATAATAAAAAACAATTTTAATCAATTTTATAACTATAATAACTAGTTTCATATATAAAAGGATATTTTAGTTAATTAACATTAAACTTTACATTTGCTTACCTTTTATTCAAATAATATAGGAGTACGAACCCCTTATCTTATTTTATTTAACCTCACATTCTTCCAAATATATAAAAAAAATAAATACTCTACCTTAATTTATTTTTTTTAAAAACTAAAGGATGATTATGTTAGTGGCCTATGACATATATATAACTACTTGGAGGCATAATGAAGCAAAGGGACCTCTTTTCATGAGCTACCTATTGCTTCATTTGGAGACTTAAGAATATATATGTTAAATATGATGTGAAAATCATGGTAGAGAGTGAACATGAACGCATTAATTACAGATTTTGCAAAGGGTGGTATTTTACCTTATGGATTCAAAGCAAATTTCCATATAAGCATTGTGACATTCGAGCTAAATTAATTCAAGGTCTAAATTGTGCAAAAATCTTTCAAGAAATTAGATTCATGATTATCCATATTTAGATGCTGGCAGAATAAAATTTTGTTCATTACTCTCGAAATAATAGATCGTCTTTTAGTTACTTAAAGGACTAAAGAAAACTCGCACATAAAGGATGTTTTAAACTCATATGTTATCTTTCAGCATCAACAATTCCCCAACTCCACAGTCACAAGGAATGGCATTGATGGCTTCATCGGCGATTTCAAGATTTCGCCTTTACGGAGTTTCTCCAATAAGCCTATGAGCTTTTTCATGTATTTGGTTTTCCTAAAATCTAGGGAATGCCTATATCAAATTTTACCGCCTCAAAATGAAACATGTTTAGTTTGAGAGAGTGAAAATCAGATGATATTATTATTACATACTGGATAATTTTGTAAGCCAAATTTCATGGGACCTTCAGCTTTAAAAATGAACGTAAAAACTCGAAATCTTGTAAATATGCACAAATACAGGATCTCCAAGCCAAAAGTCTCATGTATTTTAAACGAATCTACAGTGAAAATATGGCATGCCAATCTCAATGATAACAACGAAAGTATATCTGAACACTATATAGTACAAGCATCTTGTACACATAAAATTACAAGGATAATCAATCAATCTCACTAAAGATTATAGCTAATGATACAATGAAGGCATAATCCACTCCTGGATAAACTTTGGCCCTGAATTTATCTCTGCCATCCAAGAAACTTTCCCAACTAGGCTTGTGATTCACCTGTATTATAGTCATATTACTGGCGTCTTGTTCTAGCTTCAAAAACTGCTGTATTTGAATTCATTTCTTGAAAAATAAAACAAAAAATAGTCTAAAATTGTTCTTTTTCCCTCTTTCTAAACAAAGTTTTCTTATACATGAAAAATGGAAATTACCTCTGCAGCCAAAGAATCACCCTTGTTTATTTTACAAGATTGAGAAGAGTCGTAGCATCCAATAACCCGGAAGTTGCAAATATCTTCATTGCTGTTGCTTGCTATGAAAATATCGAGTCTTGTTTTTATCTGAAGAGCGTGGGATCGCTGAACAGCAAAAAGAAGATCATTCCTGCCTGAGCTTTCTCCTCGATGAACTAACAATGTCTACTTGTAAGTACCTTGACAAATGCCAGAGAAACAAGCAAGTTAAATTATCCTACCTTGTATATGGTTATTTATTGGCATAGAAAAGAAGCAGAATCTACCTCTTCACGCATTGTGAGGATATGAAAACCAGCAAGATCACACATGATCCTTTTCTTTTGGAAGTTCCTGTAGAAGCCATCAACTTGGAGGAAGAGATTGCCATTCACATCCACAACTTCAAAGCGGGTATCAGATAACTCGTGATAGTTCCTTTTGATGATGAAATCCACAGGATAAGGTACACAGAAGCCGTCACCTACAACACTGATAATGGGTGCCCCATACGCTACCTCAAGTGGGGCCATTGAAATTCTCCGGAATATCTACAAACGGTAGATTAGCATAAAATTTTACAAGATGATTCTGAATCAAGTCTTCAGCAGTGTCTCTATTTGTACAAGTTTTTGCTTTGTTTCTTCAGCTTTTGCATGCAACTGCATAAATAGAGCTCCAGGGGATAAATCTCTCATTTCTTGGAAAGTAAGCTCTTTGGGTTGAGAAAGTAACACGGTATGACAGCATTGTTAGTTATAATAAGATAAGATTAGCATAATCTCTTCTATGTATTATAGTTATCTGTTTACAATTTATGTTTATCATCTTTGTACAAACATGTATATATATGTTACTCCAAGATACCAGAATATATGACAAATCCATTCTTACTAAACTTCTTTGGTTTAATTTTCACATGGTATCAGAGCACAGTTTTTAACTAATATCATATTCATCCTTTTCTTTTCTCTTTTACGTTGCTATTTTCTTTAAAACTCTTAAGATGAGTATTGAGTCCTCTGCTACCTCACTTGTTGCTCCCACTTCTTCTAATGTTACAACAAACATTGGTGTTTCACCAGTTTCTGCACCTCTTTTCTTTTCCTCCAATCATTCTTTTTCAGTCAAACTTAATGAAAAAAATTACCTTGCTTGGAAAACACAATTTTTGCCTATTCTGAATTATCAAAAGCTTCATGGTTTTATCGATGGATCTGTCCCTAAACCATTACCAACAAGAGCTTCTTCCTCAAATTCTTCTGTTCAGGAATCTAATCCAGATTATGAAATCTGGTTTAACAAAGATCAGATGCTTCTCTCTTGGCTTCTTTCCTCACTAACCAAGGAAGTCTTCTCTTATGTGATTGGATTGACTTCATCACGTGATGTTTGGATTGCTCTTGAACAAGCCTTTGGCTCTGTTTCACAGAATAGGCAGCTTCAACTCCATATTGAATTGCAAGAGTTAAAGAAAAATGATCTCACTGTTTCTCAATACCTTAGCAAGGCAAAATCACTTTCTGATGAACTTAAAGCTGCAGGTAAGCCAATCTCTACGGCTGAATTTAATGCGATTATATATCGCAATATTGGAATTGATTATCATAGTATTATCACTGCTCTTAATTTACGATCAGAACCTATCTCCTTTTATGAATTACATGGTCAGTTAGTTGCTCATGAGATTTTGCTCAAAAGTTCTCTTCTTCCTCAAGCGGATATGGCTGTTAAGAATTCAGATCCCTTGTTACCAACACCAGCCTCAAATTCATCTAATAATGCTTCTTGTGGTCGTGGGAATAATTCCAATTATTCCAGAAACAATCATCCCTCTCGATCACGAGGACCGTGTCAGATTTGTGGGTTAAGGAATCATACTGCACAAACTTGCCGAAGACGTTATCAGCGTTCCACTCATTATTCTGGTAGTTATCAGAATGTTTCTTCTTCAGGTTATCAATTACCTTTTGTCCCACACGCAAACTATGTTGCGACACAATATCATGCAGCCCCATCTTCTACTTGGTATCCTGATACAGCTGCAAATTATCATGTCACGCCGGATCTTCAATCACTTGGTTCTGTTGCCGATTACAATGGTAATGATTCTCTTCATGTTGGTAATGGTGCTGGTTTGCAAATAGCTCATACTGGTAATGTTTCACTTCCTTCTGCTTTTGGTAATCTTAAGTTAACCAATGTCCTTCATGTTCCTCAAGTTCTTAAAAACTTGCTTTCTGTTCAAAGATTTGGTGCTGATAACTCGTGTTTTTTTGAATTCTGGCCTTCTCATTTTGTGATTAAAGATCAACTCACGGGGAGGGTGCTGATGCAGGGACCCAGTGAAGCCGGAGTTTATAAGTTGCGACAGTTCAAGCAAGCCTTCACTGCAACAGTACCGACCTTAGATGACTGGCATGCTTGTCTGGGTCATCCAAATCGTGAAAAATTATCTTCTTTAGTAAAAAAAAAGTTGATTTCTACTTCTTCTAATTTTCTGTCACCTT
This sequence comes from Garcia nutans, assembly GCA_947685225.1. Lineage (NCBI taxonomy): Eukaryota > Viridiplantae > Streptophyta > Magnoliopsida > Malpighiales > Euphorbiaceae > Garcia > Garcia nutans. Next base: position 14,908,849 of record CANTUV010000041.1, read on the forward strand.
GCTCTAGTTGTTTACTAGGGAAATTAGCCTGTGTTCCTTTAGTTTCCGTTAAACATAACTGTACTTCTGCTTTTCAAATTGTCTATTCCGACGTTTGGGGTCCAGCTCCTGTTGAGCCTTATTATGGGCATCGTTATTTTGTTTTGTTTGTTGATGATTATACACGTTTTACATGGGTTTATTTTCTTCGTAATAAGAGTGAAGTTTATCAAACTTTTCTGAATTTTGAACAAATGATTGAACGTCAATTTAACACTAAGATTCAAGCTTTTCATTCTGATTGGGGAGGCGAATTTCAGAAGTTAAATTCTTATTTTCAGAAAACTGGTATTAAACATCGTATTGCATGCCCATATACTCATGAACAAAACGAAATTGCTGAGCGAAAAATATGACATTTGGTAGATACGGGTTTAACATTATTAGCTCATGCTAATTTACCAAAACGTTTTTGGAATTTTGCTATTGAACAAAGTGCCATGCTTATTAATGTTTTGCCCAGTAATATTCTTCACAAAAAGTCTCCTCATCAATTGCTTTTTAATAAAAATCCAAAATTTCAGCCTTTTAAACCTTTTGGATGCGCTATTTATCCGTTTTTACTTCCATATAATCAACACAAATTTTCAAATCGAAGCATCCAATGCATAAATTTGGGACTTAGTCCAAATCATTCTGCTTTTCGTTGTTTTGATAAAATGACAAACCGTATTTATTTAGCTCGGCATGTTTGTTTTCATGAAAAACTTTTTCCGTATACTGAGTTGCATAGCTCTTCATCTAAGGTTGATACTACTGTACCTTGGCTAACTTTGAGCAGTCCTTTGGCTTCATCAGGACTCCTGGCATCAAAATCCTCCTCAGGTAATGATTCTAAATCCTCATCCTTATCTGTTTTTCCACCTATTACTAATATAAATCCATCTTTATCTTCAACTCCATCTACCAATGAAAAATCCCAAACCTTATCACGTTTTTCACCCACATCTCCAACTCTAAGCCGTAACACACCTACAACACCAGGACTCCTTCAAGCTATCCATTTAGCCTCCTCACCTATGGAGTCTCCTACTTCAACCACGCACACAGACATTTCTTCATCCACTTCAAATCCACCGGCTAAGCCACCTCAACCTCAGACCCGTACACATCCTATGGTTCTGCGCCCAAATCCTAAACCGAAAAAGTTTTTGTTTCACACTTATGAACCTCGGTTTCCACCCGAAAAAGATTCGGATGAACGTTCACTTGTTAGGAGTCGCCACTCAGTTTTTTTTTCTGTTCAAAGGGAAAAACTAAGAAAACCCTTGTTTGACTCCAATTAATGTATCCAATGTAAAGGTTTCTAATCTACGAACCCAAGGAGGATTCGGGGACTATGTCATGTATTCGATTAACTTGCCAAAAGAAATAAACCCAAAAGGGATGAAGAAAAGAAAACAAGCAGATTGTTAGTAAATTGCGGACTTGTTATTTGGGGTGAATCCCAAATATGCCTACATACTCTCATTTTTATGAGAGATCAAAGCCCATGTAATTCGGAAAAGCCTATTTAAAGGCAATTATGCATTATGCATGTGTGTGTATGCTTCGTGCATTGTAGGGTTTTTCGCCAAAATTTTGAGATTTTGAGCACTTGGTGCTAATTTTGATGAAATTTGGGTACTTAGTACCAAAGAATGCGATTTAGGCTTCATGCCAAAAATATTAATTGATTCGTAGCTTTATGCCGAAATGTTGATTGATTAGTTAAATTAGGCCTTAGACCTAAAAGGATTAGGTCTTTGATCGAAAAGAAATTGAGAAGAAGGTGCAATATTTAGGACATGCTAGGATTGACAAATGATGAATTAGGATACTACCTTGTTTAGGATTCTCCCACTTCGTAGTTCCAGATCTTGTTTTCTCGGACCCTGGATTATAATTCTTGATTACCGGTTAATTCCTGCAGCACAATATTAGATTTATGCAAAGAAAAATCCAATATGAGTTCTTAAGTGTGTGAGTAGAGATTTCGTCAGCATGAGGCCCACCCGGAAAAGTCCAACCCCTCTTTATGAAAATTTGGAAGCCTTTTATAGGCAAAAAATCAGACTGGACGGCGGTCGGACCGCCGTGGTAAGCGGTCGGAACGGGTGGCTCGCCGAAAAAACGGGAAAGAAAATGGGCAACGGTCGGACCGCCGCGGTTGGCGGTCGGACCGCTGGTCCCGGCGGTTCAAAGCCAAAACGGCACAAAGATACGCACTTTTTTTGTTCAAACTGATTTTCTGGGAGCTGCGGACTTCTAAAATTATTCCGAGCCCATATCCGTGATCCTTGCGTTGCTCCGGACATTTCAAGTACCATGAAGATATACTTTCGGTGGACTTTACTGTGGTCGTCCGGTCTGGCTCGGCCGTCAGCAGTCTGAAAAAACCGGCTTTCCGAGCTTCAAAATTCGAGTATTCACAATTGCCCCCCACTGGGGTCCATAAAAATGATTTATGGGGCCCAGTGGCCTTCTGAAGAGCGAATTTTGAGCGAGGGGTAAAAGACCCGCCTTTTGGCATTTCTGGATTGCTTGCAACACTTCTAATTTTTCTCTGATTGTATTCTGACTTTTCTGTACCTACACTTTTGTTTAGCACAAACAGCACATATGTATGCATGATGTCCCCTTTTATTTTAATAAAGGTATTTATTTGCTTCTTTACAACCATTGCATGCACAACTGGACCAAGAGTCTTCAAAAGGTTGAAAGGATCAATATGGGAAGATATGGATTGAAAGCTGTTGCTACTCTTAGAGGCGTAGCTGTAGATTGGGATTTTTTGCATGCTTGTATCAGATTTTGAGATCACCAAGCTCACGTCTTCAGATCTGGTGCCCGGATGGACGAGATGTGTTCTCTTTTTGAGGAATTCTGCTCAATTATTGGTTGTGATCCAAATGCCTCCCTTGTAAGGCATGAGGTTCAAATCGGCTATGTGGGGTCCTTTCAGAGGCTTTTCAACTTTACTAGGCCTCAAGCTCAAGCTATGATCGTGGAGGGGAGTAAGGCGATGCTACTTCCTTTGATTGATGAATTCCTGACCGCAAACTTTGAAGATGAGGTTCAAATGAAACACAGAATGCGAGCTTTTATTTTCTGCCTGTTAGCCGGGTTTCTTTTCAACCGTGATCCTGGCTTTGGAGATTTGAGGCTTTGCCCCATGGTTAGGCAGATGGAAGAGCTTAATTGCATTGGCGGTATGATTCTGGCTGAGACCATTCAGAGCCTGGACAGAACTGCACTCGGGTTTGAAAATTGGACTGTTACCCCGATCATTCTTCAGGTAATCTTATTATACCTGTTGTTTCTTCTTATTTCATCATCTCTCTCTTTTTCCTTGTAAATAGAAAGGATCTATTTTTTCAGGTTTGGCTGAGAGACCATCTCCGAGTGGTTGCCGCTCCCAATGCCTTGACTTATAACCCTTCTCAGTACCGCACCAGGAGAATCCAGATTTCTTTTCCCTCCATGGCTAAGTGGGCTATCTGGTTGTTTGAGCTTGGACCAGAAGAATTGCTGTGGTTCATCCCTTGGTATAGAATTCCCCGCTTCATGGAGGCAAATGCAATGCATAACCATGTCTACCTTCTTGGTTTCACCCATAGTACATGGTATAGTGCTTCTCGGGTACTCAGACAGATGGGGATTGATCAGAGGGTTCCCCTTCCCGTTGGGCTTACCATTGCTTCTCCTATTACCCCCGGAGTTACTCGAGTTGTTCTACAGACTTGGGTCAGAGACCATCAGATGATCAGGCCTTTTGCTGAGCCTTCCCTTATTCAGCCTACTCCAGAGTATAGAACCTGGTTTATAGCTGAGGTTTGGCCCGTTGAAAAACCCAGGAGGTATGCCTTGCTGCAAGAGCTGGAGGGAGAGGAGGTGGTTCCTCTTAGCGAGGAGAAGATAGATGTCGCAGAGAGTTCCGGAACTAAGGAAGATACCGAAGACTCTGCCCCACGTAGGAGGCGTAGGATTTAGATCCCAGGGTGACTCCATTGTCTGCCTTTTTGGGTTGTCTTTTTACCTTTTGGGTTCTTTTGACATTTTGGGGTTATGACTTGACTTTTTGATTGGTTGGATATTTCATGGGATGAATGATTCTTACTGAATGACTCTTTTTGTAACAAATGATTCTTTTTTGTAATGAATGATTCTTACTGAATGGCTTTTTTGTTTGCTTTCCAAGCATTATCTACTTTATTTATTTGCTCTAATTTTTGCCTAAGTCGTCCTTTCGGATTTTCAACTTAGCGAGCTCTTACCCATTCTTGCCTAAGCCGCCCTTTGCGGGTTTTCAACTTAGCGGGATTTTTTATTTATTATCATTTATTTATTTATTTATATTTTATTTTTTTTAATTTTAGCGAAAGAAAAATGAATAGATGATTTTTATTAATATTTAGACCGTGCTCAAGGAGAGCTGCCTACATATCTCGAATTAGTTTGCGAGAATCAGGTCTACTGTAGTTCTTTACAATGCATGATTATACATAATATTTCTTTAGCTGATCCAGATTGCATGGGTTTGTGAACTCCAGACCATCCAAATCAGACAAGATGACGGCTCCGCCGGAAAGTATTTTCTTTAAAATGTAGGGTCCCGCCCAAAGAGGACGAAACTTCCCACGAGGATCTGTAACAGGTGTTCTGATCTCTTTCAGGACCAAACAACCTTCTTCCAACTTTCGATCTTTGACCTTTTTGTTGAAATGTCTGGCCATTCGCCTCAGATACCCTTGAATATGATGCAGAGCTTGAAGTCTTTTTTCATCCAAACCCAACAACTGATGATGATAATTGCTGATCCATTCAGCTTCATTTATCTGACTTTCTTGAATTATCCTTGCCGATTAAACTTCCAGTTCAATGGGGAGTACTGCTTCCATTCCGTACACCAGGGAATACGGGGTTGCCCCAGTAGGAGTTCTAATTGATGTTCTATATCCCCACAAAGCCAGCGGTAACTTCTCATGCCAACGCCTATGTTCCTTGATCATTTTTTGTATGATCACCTTTATAGACTTGTTCGCTGCTTCTACAGCTCCATTTGTTTGAGGTCTATAAGGAGAGGACTTATGATGCTGGACATTCTTATCCTTCAAGAGCTTAGCAAATTCTGCTTGGAAATGAGTTCCATTATCAGTGATAATCTCAAATGGCGTTCCGTACCGACAAAGGATGTTGGTTCGGACAAACTGTGCTGCCTTTTTGGCGTTTAATTCTGCATAGGAAGCTGCTTCAACCCACTTTATGAAGTAATCTACTGCTACCAAGATAAACTGATGTCCATTCGAGGCTTTTGGATGTATTTTGCCAATTATATCTATTCCCCAAGTAGCGAAGGGCCATGGAGAAGTGATCGGATTCAGGGCAACGGGAGGTTGCTTCTGCATCTTAGCAAATATCTGACACTGATGGCATTCTTGCACAAATGCTACGCAGTCTGCATTCATGGTGGACCAATAATAACCTAGATTGGCAATTTTTCGAGCCAAGGCGATCCCATACATGTGTGGCCCTGATTCGCCACCATGTACCATTTCCATTATCTGCTTAGCCTCTGCTTCATTCACACACCTTAGGTGCATTCCATTCCAACTCCTCTTGTAGAGGATATCTCCATTAAGAATGTAACCTGTGGTTAGCTGCCTTATGGCCCTCTGATCAACCTTTGATGATCCCTCCGGATAACTTCCATCATTGAGATAACTTTTGATATCCCAAAACCATGGTTTACCATCGGTCAAATGCATTACATGGGCGGGTCATTTCTGAAGCTGAACTTTCAATGGACGAATGGCTTTCCCCTCCTTGATATTGATCATGGAAGCTAAAGTAGCCAGGGCATCAGCAAACTGATTCTTTGCTCTTGGGAGATATTCGAAGGACAGATCATCGAATTGTTGTGCCAAATGATCAAGGCGTTGTAGGTAAGGAACCAAACGCTCTTCTCTTATCTTCCATTTCCTTAAAGCTTGTGATACTATTAAAATAGAATCACCGTAGACCTTTAGGTTCTTAATCCCTAATTCCAGGGTGGCTTCAAGCCCATTGATGCAAGCTTCATATTTTGCTTCATTGTTTGTGCAGCTAAAGTCAAGTTTAACTGCAAATGGAATGTATTCTCCACAAGGAGTTTTGAACACAATCCCAATTCCATTTCCATGATAATTGGATGCCCCATCAAAATACATCTCCCAAATACTCCTTTCCACATTCAAGAGGTCTTCGTCAGGGAAACCCATTTCTCGCATCTCGTCTTTTACGGGTAATTCTGCTAATTGGTCAGCTATTGCGCCACCTTTCACAGCTTTCCTTTGAATGAATTTTAAGTCAAAGGCTGCCAATGTTGACACCCACTTAGCCATTTTGCTGTCTAAAACAGGCCTCTCTATAAGGAATTTCAAGGGACTCTGTTCTGCGACGACACAAGTAGTGTAAGAAGATAAGTAGTGTTGTAACTTTGTGCAAGCCAATACAATGCTAAACACAACTTCTCAATCTTGTTATACTTTAACTCATAGTCCAGCATCCTTTTGCTGAGGTAGTAAATTGCATTTTCCACCTTTGTACTTTCGGCTTCTTGAGCTAGCATTGCACCCATGGCTTCATCTGTTACAGACAAATACAAGAGCAGAGGCTTTCCCATTCTGGGAGGTTGTAGAATTGGCGGACTTAACAAGTATTCTTTGATCTTGTCGAAGGCCTTTTGGCAGTCTTCATTCCATTCTTGTGAAGCACCTTTCCTTAGTAGCTTAAAGATTGGACCACAAATCTCTGCCAATTGCGATATGAATCGACTGATATACTGTAATCTACCTAGCAAGCCTCGAATCTCTTTTTCTGTTCTTGGCGGAGGCATTTTCAGAATAGCCTTTGACTTTGCTGGATCAACTTCTATTCCTCTCTTGCTGACCAAATGCCCCAAAAATAAGCCTGATGTTGCTCCAAATAGGCACTTTACAGGATTAAGCTTCAAATTGTACTTGCGAAGTCTAAGGAAGAACTTCTCAAGTGCTTCGACGTGTTCTTCTGGAGATTTTGACTTAACAATCATATCATCAACATACACTTCTACTTCTTTGTGAATCATGTCATGAAAGACTGTTGTCGCCATCCTTTGGTAGGTAGCCCCTGCATTTATCAACCTAAAAGGCATAACCCTGTAGCAGAAAGTGCCCTATTCTGTAATGAAAGTTGTCTTCTCTTTGTCTGGTGGGTGCACTAGGATCTGATTGTACCCAACCGCGAGGTCAGTCATGGAAACCATCATATACCCAGCCATCCTGTCTATCAGCAAATCGATGTGTGGTAGTGGAAAATCGTCCTTGGGACAGGCCTTATTCAAATCTCTATAGTCAACACACATCCTGACCTTTCCATCTTTCTTCGGGACTGGCACGATGTTTGCTAACCAGGAAGGGTAGGCAATTGGTTCTATGAACTTATTGTCCAGTTGCTTGGCAACCTCCTCTTTAATTTTCAAAGACCATTCATGCTTCATTCTTCTCAATTTTCTGCTTAACCGGCTTCGCATCTGGGTATAGTGGAATCTTATGAACTGCTATGGCTGGGTCTATTCCCGTGACATCACTTGCCTTCCACATGAAGCAGTCGACATATTTTCTGATGCACTCAACAACCTGTTCCTTATTCACACAATCATATGCAATGTATGTATGTTCATTTTCTTTGCCAATCATGATTTTTTCATTTATTTCATTTATTTCATTTTTGCTAGATAATACTTGGAAAGCAAAAGACATAGGGTAACCAAGAACTTGAACAGTTTCATTAATAATGGAGGAGTCATCCCCCAGAGTTACATTACATTCGACATCAGGGTTTTCTATTCTTGAAGCTAAGGAAGACCCAGAACTAAACTTTGACTCGGTGTTTGACTCAAGATTTGACTCGATACAAGACTCAGGTTCGGGGTGTGACACAGGACTATGTTTGATCGCAGCTGCTTGTCCCTCCTCGGTATACCAGTTCATCAGTGGTCCATCTGTTGTCTTGATCAGCTTCGTAAGGTCCCTTTTATCTTCGACATTGGTTATCATAGCAACCTCATCAAAGAGACTAGGCTGCATGAAATCCTCCACTTGTGAGCCAGTTATAGGTTCTGGTTCCTCTTCCTTTATGGTTAAAACATCATCGAACATCTCAAAACCCGGTAGCTTCTTTCCAGTCATGGGAGAATAGAATGGTTCCTGAAAACCACAGTAAGGAAATGCTTTTCCAGGTTTGCAGAAGTGACCGTTCAGAGTTCTAAAATAAGGGCGCATTTTGAGGCTTCTTGCCCCCCAATTCTTCCTTTTCTTCCTTTCATGCTCAAACTCTTCTATCTCCTCATCTGTGGGTTTGTACCCCAGGCCAAAAGTTCCCTTATTCTCAGGTTCTTCCCATGGCCGCACTACGGGTGTTTTTCTCCCAGACTTTATCATTTCCATTCCGGGCAGCAGACCTACCCTTAGCATCATTCCCACCAGGCAATTGATTTGGACCTCTCCAAAATCATATAAGATAAATGGCCCTTTGGGTTTTTCTCCTTCAATGCATTGGACTGTATCATAATGGAAACCAGTCAAGGTCATGGCGGTTTTGCCAGGAACAACCTCAAAGAGAGACTGATCCATGGTTCTCTTGTTGATTTCACAGGTGTCACCTTTGATAGTGATGATTTTTCCTTCAAAAGGGAACTTAAGTTTTTGATGTAATGAAGAAGGCACAGCATTATTCTGATGAATCCACGGCCTTCCAAGGAGGAGATTAAAGCTCGCGGGTACATCAATGACTTGGAAGGGCACTCTCATTTTCACCGGCCCAATAGCAATTTCCAGAGTGGCGACACCCAAAATTTCTCTTCGAGTGTTATCATATGCTCTAACAATCTGATCAGAAGGTGTAAGATCTGTAGCCTCCAACCCCAGACAGCTTGCTACCTTCAAGGGACATACATTTAAGGCTGACCCATTATCAATGAGAACCATGGAAACAGTCTTTCCCCCAGTTTGTATGGTGATGTATAAAGCATCATTGTGTTTACTGCCATCTTCTGGTAGGTCTGTATCAGAAAATCGGATACTCAATGCCTTGGTTGATTGAGTCAAAGTGGCCACCAAAGCTTCTGGGCTTGTGTCCACTGATGTATCAAGTTGACTTAAAGCTTCGCTGAAAGCCTGACGGTGTGGGAATGAGGAAGCAAGGAGTACCCAAATTGATACCCTAGCTTGAGTTTGCTTAAGCTGAGAGAGGACAGGGTCTTCTTTTGGCTCTGGTGTCTTCTTATGGGGGTGATTTGAGGTTGTAGGGGCTTTTCCCAAGTCGAGTGGCTGATATTGCCTTCCGCTTCTTGTCAAAGCGTCGACCTCTTCAGCAAGGTCATTCAAATCCAACACACACACTTCATTCATTTCTAAAAGAAGTTTGAAAGGATCTGTAACACCTCTATATACCGTATACGTACCAAGCATGCTTAAACGATCGTAACATACGTATACTGAATATAGAAAATGCCACAGTTTAAAAAGAAACACAACAAATATCTTTGTAAATAAGTGAAACCAATCTCAAACATTTAAAAGAAATCCAAAAGACACCATATAAAAATGTTTATTAATTCACAGCGGAAGTTATTACAAGTATATTATAAATCAAAGTTTACAAAACATAGAATATATACATGATTGGCAGCTCTTCTCTGATCTTCAGATCCCAAAATAACACCTCAATGTCTACTCTCACTCAGTCTTGAGGAGCTCTCAGGTTCAACTCTGTTACCTGCGCGATCAAACAATATCGCGCTAAGCCCACGGCTTAGTAGTACAAAATATACCAACACTATACTATAAGGCAATGCAATGTCACACATTTGATTACTCAAATCAATACCATAGATGAAAGGATAACCACATACCTTTATATTTCATAATTCACATATATAAATATATCACATTTCAATATCCTTCCATATATTTCATTAGTTACTTATTTTACCATTCATGAATCACATTAAACAAAGACAAGCATGGGCCCAAGACACACTAATATGCCATTCAACTTTCAGAGTTAATGCTTTGGTTTTGTTATCACATTTATCATTATCATAAACCCAACTAGGCTTCAAGGATTTAGGTTCAACCAAGCTTCAAGGGGAACAAAGCATGCTAAGTATCAACCCAACTTGGCTTCAAGAACCAATCCAACCTAGCTTCAAGGGTTGTAACATCTCAATTAGGCTTCAAGGATCAAATCCAACCTAACTTCAAGAGAATGTTACCAATAGGCATGCCACCAATAACAAAACTCTGAAAATGAATAACACATTAGACACACAATTCATTTATTGTTTCATTCTCAATTCTCATCATCAATTAGGCAAACATGCCTTATGTTCTTTCAATTGAATCATCATAGCCAAACACAATGGCTTCACATCACATTTGAGTTATCATAGCCAATCACAATGGCCTCATATCATGTTGTATCTCAATTTACATTATTCACCTAGCATCATCATATTATATCTCAATTCACATTATTCACATAACATCATTGGTATAACATTTCAAGATACATTACCTTGTTCATATAATCTCATATGCATTATCAAATGGAAGTTCAAACTCAATCATGTAAGAAGAACAAAAACCAAACACAGTAGCCAACACACTCAAGGGACACGGCCAAGCTTGTGGCCGTGTCTCTCAACCAAAATCAAACAGAAGCAGACATGGCCAAGGGACACGGCCGTGTCTCCTCCAAAAGTCACCCAACACGGCCACAATTCCAAAGACTTGGCCGTGTCTCCTCCAAAAATCACCCAACACGGCCACAATTCCAAAGACTTGGCCGTGTCTCTCAAGGATCCATAGTTTGGCCGTGTCTCTTCCCTTGGTTTGGCCGTGTCTCTCATGAATAAAACCTTAAACATAACCAACACTCCTTTGATTGAATTAAGAACAACTTATACACAACACAATCTCATTCAAATGGATGTAATTCATGTCATTAGCACATATTCATCACAATATTCACATTAACACTACACTAACCATACATTCAATCAATTACCACATCAAACCCTAAAACCAACATCAATCTTCTTCTTTCAATAACAACATCTACTTAACTTACCATTTCCAAACAAAACCAACACCAATTTAACCTTTATAACTCACAATCAATTTCAATACTTATAAACACATCTCAAACACTCTAAATCATGATATCAATAAATCACAACAAACTTCAAACACATCTTCAAAATACCAAAGGAAAACAAGAGAGTACTTACCTTAGATGAAGAAATTTCACAAATCTCCAACCAAAACCTTTGATTCTACCTTCAATTTGATTCTAGCATCAAGAACCTCTCTTGCTCTCTCCTCTCTTGGATGGCCGGCACACACATGAGAAGAAAAGGAAAATAAACACAAGTCAACTCCTTTTCTTCTTTAAATCTCCACCATGCATTCCAAAAAGGAAAATTACTTAAATGCCCTTTTCTACTTGTTCTAGCTTTCTTCTTATCAAGTGCCCTTTATAGTAATTTCCCATTCAACAATAAAAATATCCTCTTTCCTTGACTCTACATTTGACCAACATATATGTTATATATATTAACATATATACAACATATACATTTCATAAACACAATCATTTCCTTTGCAAAAACATAGGTACACTTAATTCAAATCAAACAACAATTGAATTAAAACTTCTAGGGCATACATTGGGATATTACAAGATCAAACAACTCTTCTTCCACAGTGATGGCGTGGATGGAATGATTAGGCAAAGGATTAGTATTAATGTTCGGTTGACTCCTGAGAGGAATGATGTCACCCCTATCCACCAAATCCTGGATGCGGTTTTTCAGAGTCCAGCAAGCATCTGTTCTATGCCCTTTTCCTTGGTGGTATTCACAATACTCGTTGGCCTTATAACTGGAGGGTAATGGATTTGGAGGTGGCCTTGGGTCCAAGGGCTTCAAATACTTCCCTTCGACGGCCTTTTTAAACACTAGATGAAGGGGCACCCCAAGGTCGGTATATTGCCTTCTAGGCTGATTTATCTGCCCAAGATTGCCCACACGTAAAGGATTCGCAGGGGCAATATTGGCCACTTCATTGACCTTGCTTGAGGAAGCAGCTTGGCCCTGTTTCTTATACTTTGAAGCAGCTCCCTCATCTACTATCTTACCCAATTGTATCAAGTCTTCTACCTTAGTTGCAGTCGCAATGAGCGATTTGAAAGTAGGTAGGTATTGGGTTTGCAGTTGAGCTTGATATGTAGGCCTTAAATTCCTTATTATAATATCAATCTGCTCCTGTTCTGAAGGGCGATTGATCATTTGGGCGGCTTTTGACCTCCACCTCGTAAGGAACGAGGAGAAGGGTTCATTGTTGTTTTGTTTGGTAGTCTCAAGTTCCCTTCTAATGACATCTACCTCAATATTGTAGTGGTATTGAGCGTTAAATGCGTTGCAGATGTCTTCCCAGGTCTTAATCTTAGCACGATCTAGGCTTACAAACCATTTTAGGGCAGCCCCAGTCAAGGATTGTTGAAAGAGTTGAGCAAAGAGCTCATTATTTAAACCCGAAGGGCTCAAGGCCCCCACATACATCTTCAAATGGGTTTTAGGGCAAGTGGTCCCATCAAATCTGTCCATCCCAGGCATCTTAAATTTTGGAGGCAATCTAGCTTGGGGAAACAAGGATAAGGAATCCATGTCTACCACCTCTTTATGAGTTTTCATGGCAGTGATTGACCTTTCAAGCAATTCAAGTTTCTTTTTCAGTTCATCAGTTTCATTCTTAGAGGGTGGATCCTCCAAATTGATGATAGGGGTATTGTTCTGAGCAGTCATGGGGGTACTAGTTTGCCCCAGAATGGGTTCCTTTCCTAAATTTCCAGGAGTAGAGGCCGTCTTTGGTGCCCCTCCCAATTCAGTCAGGATGGCTCCCTTTGGGCAGCCAAAGCTTCATCAATTCTCTCTTGCATCCTAGCTTCAATTTTCTTAACTTGTCCATCTAGCAGGGCCTTAATTTGTTCAATAGTAGCCATTTCAATAATTGGAGTAGTTGGTGAAGTTGGGGTAGTAGGACTTGTGGGTGATTGCACAGTTGGAGTTGGTGTAGCTTGTGTAGGTGAAGGCACACGGATAGTGGGTACCTGTAAAGGTTAAGGGTAAAAGATCAGGGTAGTGTGTAGGGTAGGAAGACTCTTGGTCCACTTGCATATATCAAAAGGTTTTCCCCAAAACAATGTTGTTATGTTGCATGAATGCACCTCATCACATCATAATTCATTTTAATGGAATGTGGCACTATCATTGGGTACATACAACCTAAGGGAAGGTTCTATTGTTCATGAAAAATAGAGAATTGGCTCATAATAGGGACCCTTGAGTCTTGAGTAAGATATACCTAACCACATGTGAAACAAGGAGTTTCGCGTGGGTCCAACTGTACGATTACTCATGGGCCACTCCAAAAGGATTGGAATGGTTTGCGACAATAGGGAGGACGCTTTGACTGTCCGCCGGCATAATCAAGGAGACCTGCCGGTCAGCGCTACTTGCTATCCAGACTCAGAATTTTGAACAGAAAGAGAAGAAATTCATTTGAAAACAATTTTTTTTTATGCAATGGAGGAAAATGATTCCCCATTATAATGCAAGAGAAAAAGATTCTCTGAATGACAAAATAAATGCACAATTAATCAAACAAGGGTTCCATTAAAGGAAAAAGATTTCTTTTGTCAATTTTCAATCCAATATCTCCAAGGAGGGGATATATATTGCTAAGGTACCCTGCAAAATGAATAAAAGTACCCTAAAGAAGGGCAAATCAGTTAAATGAATAATGATAGTCTACTAGGATCTCATAAATTATTTTTATTTTATTATTATTTTTTATGGTCCCCAGAAAGATTCTTTTACTCAATTTTAAATTTTAATGTCCTTAAAGAAAGGACAACCATTGCTAAGGTACCCTGCAAAATAAATAAAAATACCATAAAGAAGGGCAAGTTAATCAAATAAACAATAGTTGCCTACTAGGATCCCATAAATCATTTTTATGTTCCCCAGTGTCAAATTAATCAAATAAGCAATAGTAGTCCACTAGAATCCCATAAATCATTTTTATGGTCCCCAGTGGAGTCGCCAATTTGTGAACCTCGGTTTCCACCCGAAAAAGATTCGGATGAACGTTCACTTGTTAGGAGTCGCCAATCAGTTTTTTTTTCTGTTCAAAGGGAAAAACTAAGAAAATCCTTGTTTGACTCCAATTAATGCATCCAATGTAAAGGTTTCTAATCTACGAACCCAAGGAGGATTCGGGGACTATGTCATGTATTCGATTAACTTGCCAAAAGAAATAAACCCAAAAGGGATGAAGAAAAGAAAACAAGCAGATTGTTAGTAAATTGCGGACTTGTTATTTGGGGTGAATCCCAAATATGCCTACATACTCTCGTTTTTATGAGAGATCAAAGCCCATGTAGTTCGGAAAAGCCTATTTAAAGGCAATTATGCATTATGCATGTGTGTGTATGCTTCGTGCATTGTCGGATTTTTCACCAAAATTTTGAGATTTTGAGCACTTTGTGCTAATTTTGATGAAATTTGGGTACTTAGTATCAAAGAATGCGATTTAGGCTTCGTGCCAAAAAGATTAATTGATTCGTAGCTTCATGCCGAAATGTTGATTGATTAGTTAAAATAGGCCTTAGACCTAAAAGGAAAAAGTCCAACCCCTCTTTATGAAAATTTGGAAGCCTTTTATAGGCAAAAAATCAGATTGGACGGCGGTCGGAACGGGTGGCTCGCAGGAAAAACGGGAAAGAAAACGGGCGGCGGTCGGACCGCCGGTCCCGGCGGTTCAACGCCAAAACGGCACAAAGATACGCACTTTTTCGTTCAAACTGATTTTCTGGGAGCTGCGGACTTCCAAAAATTATTCCGAGCCTATCCGTGATCCTTGCGTTGTTCCGGACATTTCAAGTACCATGAAGATATACTTTCGGTGAACTTTACTGTGGTCGTCCGGTCTGGCTCGGCCGTCAGCAGTCTGAGAAAACCGGCTTTCTGAGCCTCAAAATTCGAGTATTCACAACACTCAAACTAAGCCTAATTATCTTCTTGTGGAACCAAAAACGTTAAACCAAGCCAAACCTTATGCAGAATGGCGTGAAGTAATGCAACATGAGCTAAATGCTCTCATCCAAAACCACACATGGACACTTGTTCCAAGGCCACTTAACAAAAATGTTATTGGGAATAAGTGGGTTTATCAAATTAAAAGAAAATTAGATGGTACTATCGAGAGTTACAAGGCTCGTTTGGTTGCGAAGGGATATAACCAAGAATTGGGTATTGATTATCAGGAGACTTTTTCCCCGGTGGTAAAATTTACTACTGTCAGGACCATTTTATCTCTTGCTGTTTCACATAACTGGGATATTCGACAAATTGATATTTCAAATGCTTTCTTGCATGGATTCTTGAGTGAGGATATTTATATGGAACAACATGCTGGTTTTGCTCATTCTTCACTTCCAGATTATGTTTGTCACCTCAAACAGTCTCTTTACGGTCTAAAGCAAGCACCGCGCCAGTGGTTCAATCGGTTGTCTCAATTTTTAATAAATCTCAGGTTCAAGCAATCAAAAGCTGATGCTTCTGTTTTCTATTTATGTCAAGGTCAATTAAAATTTTATATTTTGATTTATGTGGATGATATCTTGTTGACTTGTTCAGATTCCAGAAAGCTGCAGAGTGTCATTACCCAACTTGGTTCAGTTTTTCCGGTTAAGGATCTTGGTTTTTTGCATTATTTTTTGGGGATTTAAGTATACAAACAACCCATGGGTCTTCTCTTAACACAGCAGAAATACTTAGACAATTTGCTTCTTGAGACAAACATGCAGAATTGTAAATCATGTGCCACGCCAATGTCAACCAAGCCATCATTGACAAAAACAATGGGTATTCCTTTATCTGATCCGGTTCCATATCGGCAATTAGTGGGTTCTCTACAATATTTGACACTCACACGTCCAGATATTGCCTTTCATGTTAATAAATTATCTCAGTTTATGCACTCACCAACGGATATACATTGGCAAACACTTAAGCATTTACTTCGGTATTTACGAGGAACAAGTTCCAAAGGGTTGTTTATCTCAAAAAATTCAGATATGCAACTTCATTGTTTTTCTGATAGAGATTGGGCAGGTTGTGCTGATGATAGGCAATCAACAGGAGGGTTTCTTGTCTATCTTGGACGAAACTTAGTCTCTTGGTCTTCGAAAAAGCAACCAACAGTTGCTTGGTCATCAACGAAGAGTGAATATAAGGCTTTGGCAAATGCAACTGCTGAAGCTATGTGGCTGCGATCATTACTTAATGAACTTGGGTTTGGAGTTTCTCAATCTATTTCTCTATGGTGTGACAATATAGGGGCTGTTTATTTGTCTTCTAATCCTGTGTTCCATAGCCGCACAAAACATATGGAGCTTGATTATCATTTCATACGAGAACAAGTCCAAAATGGTCATGTTGTTGTAAAGTTTATTAGTTCAGCAGATCAAATTGCTGATATTTTGACGAAACCATTAGCAACAACACTTTTCCTTCATTTCCGTGACAAGCTGCGGCTTCAGGCTCTTCCACCATCAGCTTGAGGGGGCCTGTTAGTTATAATAAGACAAGATTAGCATAATCTCTTCTATATATTATAGTTATCTGTTTACAATTTATGTTTATCATCTTTGTACAAACATGTATATATATGTTACTCCAAGATACCAGAATATATAACAAATTCATTCTTACTAAACTTCTTTGGTTTAATTTTCACAAGCATTACCAGGGTTAGACAAGAAGAAAAAAAAAGATTAATATCAATTTCACCAGTTTAAAATTTCAACTGTTGATGAGGTCAGGAGATTTTTTTTCCCTTGCTTGAATTACAAATGGCTAACAGACTAGAAAATAATATGTTTCTTGTATAGTAATCTTACTTATGGGCCAAGAACAGAGAGAATGAATGGATTGAAAAAATAATATGCCTAAATCAAAATCTTTGAATATGTGCCACTATATATAAATAAAAATGTCTCTCATTTGACCCATGGAGTATGACATTCATAAAACTTGAGCAACCATTGACAATGGATGAATACCAAATAAAAAAATCACAGGCAGGCGAAATGTAACATCTACATAGTAACATGGTAGTTTCTTGAATCAGATTCATAAAGCAGAAGCTATAGACATAACAGAAAGGTAGATGAGATTAGCAAGGCACTAAAGAAAGAATACCAATGCCAACATCACTGTTTTTCGTCCTTGAAAAAGTCTCAAAATCAATGTGATTTAAATATCAAATGATCTTTGTGCACAATCTTGCAGCAACTAAAAAATTTGATTCAACATGCGAGAACAAATTGTTAACATAATTTGAAGAATAGAAACATTAAATTATTGTAAAATATATATATACACAGACCAATCAGATGAGGTAAGAGAGGGAGAAGTCGTCTGCCAACCCATATTCTACCGTCCGATGACCTTTTGGCAGCAGCAGCACCACCATTTTATAGCCTGTCCTCTTGTTTGACAAGTGAATTCACAATTCAGATTTCTTTCATTCCCCAGTATCAGTCACATATACTCAGGTTCGGGAATGTGACAGTCAAGTTATAAAGAGAAAGCCCAACTCCAACAAACATTAACGTGCTTAATAATTCAGATTTTGAGTGCAAAGAAGTACCATCCACTAGTAACTCCAATAGTTATCGTATAAAATTTTATGAAAGGAAAAATAATGCTCATCCATTCCCTTTAGGATCTTCTTTTCAGGAACCAACCCCATAGGACTCTCTCTTTAATTCTTCAAAGAGAATATTTACAGAGTTTCTTTTGGAGAGCAAGTCCCTCCGCCCACCCAAATTATTAGGAACAAAAAATAGGACATGAAAAATAAATAAAACTTTCTTCTGAAACAGAAAAAGGCCAATTGTATGAAGCAAAAATTGAACTTGTTTTTATTACACTGAACCAAAGCCTCTCTTTGTAAAGTAGAATTTAATCTGCCAAGCCGACATGAAATTTTAACCTAACTATAGTTACAGCATATAAAGTTGAGGTTTATATCTTAGTTGCATCTTAAGATTAACTATCATATTTCAGATCTTGGAATCTCTTTAGCAGGCTTGATCTGTAATTCTTGATTTCTGCCTCCTCAGAGGAATCCGGGATAGACTTGATGACAGATAATGTCCCAGCATGGTTTAAAGCTCCCATAGCATCATCTGCAATTCCACAAAGTATATTAAATTCTGGTATCTATTAAACATTATTTTTGTTTTACTTTGCACTTACGGGATTGGATAAAAATGATGCATTTGAAATTTGTATCTCTAATGTATGTTCTCAACATAGTTTCAACTAGTTCCATAACTATAAACCAAACCCACCTCTACCCAAAACAAAAGGAGAGACAGAGATATTGACAAGTTTTTCCCCCAAAGAACTTGTAATTCAAATTATTAATGCCCAGACTAGAGTACAATAAGAAGTAGAGGATCAGGATCACAGGAAAAACTTTTGGAATATGAAATAAGTTACCATGCAACTCCACAAAAAAGTGGCTTATTTATTATGGTAATACCAAAAAATTAAATAATAGGCATATGGTAGTTTCACATCCACATCAATTTGTCGTTGCGTATGCAACTGAGAGAAAGCTTTAGGACTTATTAGAGCCTCTCCAACCGTGCGCCAATTTCCATTATAGCGCACGATTTTTACTCCAACCAGTCGCCATTTTGAAGACCAGCTACAATGTTGCACTATATTTGGTGCAGCACTGTAGCTGCACCATTTTTTTTTTAAATTTTTTATTCTTTTTCATTTTTAACTCAAAACTTTAAATATTTTCTAAACAAGTTCTACTTTATTATTTTTTAAATAAATTTTTGTAATTAGTTGCTTATTTTTTTCAACCACTCAATATATTGTATTATTTATTAATTTTATATTTTAATAACTAAAATGTAAAATTTTATTTAAATAAATATCATGTAAAATATGAATTGTATTTATGACAAATTATTTTATTTATAATACATAAAAATAAGTGGAATTGAACATTTATTATAAATGAACAAAAAATATTAATAAACAAAATGATTAGCAACACAACATTAACTTTTTATTTAATCAAGGTACAAACCATTACTTTTTGTCTAAAAAAACACACCATGAATAAAAACCATACTTAGCCTAAAAAAAATACACCATAAATAAAAATCATTAACTTAGTCTAAAAAACACACCCAATAAAATACTACTAAAAACATAAAAATATAGACAAAATATATAAATATATGGGGTGAAAATATAAAATGATATGAAGTTTTTAAGTGAAATGGATAAATAAAGTTGAAGTAAAAAAATAATATAATATTAATGAGAGAGAAGAATCTAAACAGAATATTCTTTTTGGTGATAATAATGGTGCAGATGATTGGAAATAATGTTGCGCCATTTTGGTGTTTTGCACCATTTTGGTGCAAAAAATGGTGCACATTGTTGGAGTTGGCCTTACCAATAAAAGAAATTCATAATGAAGCGTATAAAAATACACTTAACCTTATAAGTGAAAGTCTAGACATAAACATTTAACCTGAGGGTGAAAGTGCAGCCAGAGCCTTTAGGGCTGTAATCCGAGTGCTGTCATCCTTGGCATCCTCCAACATGTTTATCAACTCTCGAGCCCCACCCATCTCAACAATTTTCATCCTTTTTTTGTCTGGGAATCAAGAGGATGCAGAATGTACATATGAGATTTTCATCAACTCTCAGCAAACATTCCTAAGAATGAGGGAGGGGGAAACCATGCACCCTTGATCTAATTATTCAATAATGCAGTTCCAAAATAACGACTTTTTGTTTTTCAATGACCCAAAACTATTTTACCAGCAAAGCATAGATGCTGTAGTGTCAGAGTTCAATGATAAAACAATCAACCAGTAAAACATCGCCTTGCTAAAAAGTCCTACGACATATTTTAAGTAAAACCAATGCATTACAGTATGCTTTGAACTGAAATTTATCAATAAGACATAAATAAAGTTACATAAGCACATAATCCATCAAAAGAATGCTACTTAAAAATAAAAAAAGAAGCAGCATTACCATCAACAGCAAATCGAGCTAATCTAGAAGCACCACTTCTTTTAAAGAAAGGATCCTTTACTTGCAAAAGTGAAACTAACTGCTGCACCAAGTTATCTCCTGAAAAAAAAAACATTACACTTCCCAATTCTTGAAATCAATAAAAGCAGCCAATGCAGTACACGGTGATTCAGAAGTATTCGATTAATTGAAGGTTACCCATGTATGGAAAGAACTGATAAGCAACAAAAATAGCAGTGCCAGCGAAAATGGATTTTAGTAACCATCCAATATTCTTTTCAGCTTCCTCTTCGATGGAGAGCTCAACTAAAAAGTTTATTAGCTAAATTAGATACCAATTTCCCAATTGGAAAAAACAAAATACCAAAATGAGAAATTGAACCAGAAAGCGAAAAGGGAGAGGAAAAAAAACGTCTACTTTTATTATAAGATGAGAAATTGCAAGATTGGACAACAATTGGGGATTTGCTTCTAAACAGAAACTGCATATCGAGAAGGAAGATCAATCATAAATCAGATTGATGTGGCAATAAATCAAATAGAAGAAATAGAGAAAGAAAGAGAATTCTGGGGAAGAATCTAAAATCAAAAGGCAAAATATGGAGTGCCACTACAGTGCTAGGTTGAGCTGCTAGCTTGCGCATAATGTTTTCAAGAACTCTCTCTCTCTCTGTCTCTCCTCCTTTGGTTTCTGATTAGCAGATACGGCAGTGACTCTACTCGCAATAATCATATTTAGTTTACGTGTAAAAATTCAATTGGCTTGTTGTAGGCATTTATTACTACAACCGTTGTAGCATATAATTATTCCTCTGCTCGAGTAGTCTGATTTACATTCGTGTTGAACGGAAACAATTTTGCTTTAAATCAAATGAGTTTAAAAGACATGTCGTTTCATTTGAAAGCTCGTGCTTGGACTGTAAAATGACGGGTTTTGGACCAAATTTTTTTTTTTAAAAAAAAAGTGAAAAATGACTGGTATAAGTCGGACGTTTGTTTTAATGGAACGACGACGTCTTAAAAGCAACATCCTTTTAACGATCAGGCAGGATTAACCTCATCCGATTATTTCCTTACCAACATTAGGGGTGGACAAATTTTGTTCGGTTGGCCGAACCGAACCGATCAGACTAAATCCATCAAAAACCGATCGTTGATGTTAGTAACCGAAAATCGACCGAATAAAATTAGAAACCGTGAAAAAACCGAACAAAAAAAATTTGGTCGGTTTCGGTTCAGACCAAAAAATATTGAACCTGATTTATTCTACTGCAATGAAAGGTTTTCGGTTTCTTTCGGTCCAATTAAGAAAAAATTCGGTCGTTTTCGGTTCAGATCAAAAAATATTAAACCTAATTTATTCTGCTGTTCGGTCTGTTTTCGGTCGGTTCTGTTTTCTGAGCAATGAAACCGCTGACCGACCGAACAGTTTCGGTTTGATATAATTTAGAATCGAATGCCGAACCGATCAGTCGGTTAACCAATTTTTCGATCGATTTTCGGTCGATTTTTCGATCGGTTTGGTTTTTCTGAATATTTTGTCCACCCCTAACCAACATGATTAATTATGTAAGTCAAAAGGAAAATTTTAATATAGATATAGTATATGTCTCTATTACCATATTAATAAATTAAAAATTATCTTTAAAAAAAATAAATTAAAAATTATAATTTTAAAATAAAAATTAATTAAAAATAATTTTTAAAAATATTATAACTTAAATTAAAATTTCCTGATTGATACTAAATTTACGATAAAATTTTTTAATTTAAACTAATTAAATTAATTGATTTTAAATTAAAATTTTAATAAATTAATATTATCGATTTAATTTTAATTTATATATTTTGCAAATTATAGCTATCTGAATTTGAGGATACTCTATAAAATTTGGGATAAATTATATTCTAGGTCCTTTAGAAATACATATTATAAGGAAATTGTCTCTTTAACTTCAAAATGATTCGATTTAGTTTCTTAACTATCCCGTTTCATCACCAAATGATCCTTTCGTCTGTTTGCCATCCAATCCCATAATGGCGACCCAACATGACTCCGATTTTCTTTTTTTTTTTTTTCGTTCATCCCCATAAAAATTTATTTCTTTCTCTTGTTTCGAAGAAGAAATAATTTCTCTGAGTTTCCAAGAAACAGATTAACTCGTCTCTCTCTTTAGTTTCTTTCTCACTTTCTCTGTGTTACTATGAAGATTTTCTCTGAATCAAAAAGTCATTTGTTTGTGGATGAGCTTTGATTTTTGGATGAGCTCATTTCATGTTATAATCAACTAGTATTTTTCCTTTCCATTCAACTTTGAACGACACTGATCCTACTGTATATTAGTTAACATATTTGAGTCTCTTGATTTTTGCTGTTTCGGATTCATCTGCGGTGAAGTATTGTTGTAAATTTCCAAATTTACATGAGGATTCTCATATAAAGAAGCAATTGTTCTGGTGGTGAAAGCAGCCATGCAGATCATATTCAAGAAAGCCTTGTTATATTCTCTCTTCTCTTTAGTGTTCTTTGGCTGCATTTCAGCACATTCTGAAAAGTGCAACTTCAGAAAGACTAAGATCTGCTCCGCATAAAAATGCAGAGAACATTGTTATAGATGGCTCTGGTACAGAGAATGCCATGGGTTTTGAGAGCACAAATAGTGGGCCAGGTGACAGGAAGGGCAGTTACAACAAAGTTTCAATATCTACAGTTGCATTATTTACATTGGCCATAGCTGCTGCCACCGGTTTAGGTGCAGTCCCATTCTTTTTTTGTGGAGCTAGGTCCTCAGTGGGTTGGAATATGTAATGGAATGGCTGCTGGTGTGATGTTAGCTGCTAGCTTTGACCTTGTATATGAAGGGCAGGAATATGGTGCTGGCAATTGGGTTGTAATTGGGCTTTTATCTGCTGGCTCAAAAGGTTTTTCTCAAGGGCTTTTGGTGACTCTGGCCATTGCTGTGCACAATATACCTAAGGGATTAGCTGTGAGTATGGTCCTTGCATCTAAGGGTGTTTCTCCGCAAAATGCAATGTTATGGAGTGTAATTACATCTTTGCCTCAGGTAATAAATCATGTTGCAGCAAGCCTAGATTTTACTTCTTTTGGCTGAAGATTTCATGTGTAATCATCGTTCATTTAGGGAGTACGATTTTTGGTGAAGTGGGCTTTGATTAGCTTTTTAACTGATGACATATTAATTAACTTCTTTGCAGCCCATTGTAGCAGTTCCTTCATTTATATGTGCTGATGCATTTAGCAAGTTTCTGCCTTTCTGTACTGGTTTTGCTGCTGGATGTATGATTTGGATTGTTGTTGCTGAAATGCTTCCTGATGCATTTAAGGTAATCCGTCTCACTAAACTTTTGCATGCTTGGTTGAATCCACGTTCGATTTAAAGGTAATATGTTTCTTGGAAACACAGAGAAATCGTTTCTTCTTCGAAATAAGAGAAAGAAATAATTTTTTACGGGGATGAACGGAAAAAAAAAAAAGAAAATCGGCAACAGAAGAGCAGGTGTCATGGTGACAAAAGCGTACACAGTGTTATTCGTTGAGGTGGCATGGTGATCAATGCAGCTACGTTGTATGGCCGTTAGGGAATTTAGGGAATTGAATGACAAATAGACAGAATGACCATTTTGTGTTGAAATTAAGTAGTCAAGGGACTAAATAGAATATATTTTAAAGTTAAAAGACCATTTTATTATAATATGTATTTTTAAGGGACCAATAGTGTATTTACCCATCAAATTGGAGACCATCGATTTAATAAATAGATTGATACTCATCACAAATTTGAGCTTGTCTCAAAAGGGTTGTCGTTTTGTAAGGATCCATTTTATTCAACTCAAACACCGACCCGCTCCGAATTCGTCGACAAAGCAAAAGCTATAAAACGGTGCCGTGCGGCTGCCTCCAAATGCATATTTCTTCAAAGTTCCAAGAGGGCTGGGAGGCGTCGGGTTCTGAAACAATGGATTCCACCGATTCGCAAAATCCAATCAGAGCCTTAACAGATACGCGCTTCTCCGATTTAAAACCGTCACTCTCGGAGCCGGTTCTCGATGCCCTAAAACTAGCCGGTTTCGAGTATTGCACGCCGGTTCAAGCAGCAACCATTCCCCTGCTTTGCAGCTACAAGGATGTCGCTGTCGACGCGGCCACCGGCTCTGGCAAACCCTTGCTTTTGTAGTCCCACTCGTCGATATTCTCCGCCGAGCTTCCTCTCCTCCCAAACCTCATCAGGTGCTCCTCTATCTTCTCCTTTTCCTCTTCTCTGTTTGGTTGCCAAGAAAACACAGGAAAGTGAAACCAGTTTTCTCGCTTTTCCATATCAAAATGTATAAAAAGTTTCACTATAGTGAGATATATGAAATTGAATTAAGCTCAGTTTATTTAGTCGTGCACTCAAATTTGCTTAAACTTCTTTAGTTCTTTATCAGTTATTAGTTATAGATTTTTGTCTCTAACGCCATTGTTTTTGTGTTATTGAGCTTCTAATTTTTTTTTTTTGTACAGGTTATGGGAATTATTCTATCACCTACTAGGGAGCTTTCGTCACAAATATATAATGTTGCACAATCTTTCATTGCAACCTTGTCAAATGTTAAGTCCGTGCTTGGAGTTGTAGAGGTGAAAGCTGATATGAAGAAAATAGAAGAGGAAGGTTCTAATTTATTGATTGGAACACCTGGAAGGCTTTATGATATCATGGAACGCTTGGACATATTGGACTTTCGAAATCTTGAGGTAGTGAGTTTAATCACTCAGTTGAGTGACATTTGTAGAACAGAGCAAGATGGTCCTTGTGAAAAGAAGTTCAATCCAATAGTTTTTTTTTTTGAAATTCACTTTATTGTTCCCAACAAACTGATAGCATTTACTCAGTTTGCTTTTGTTGAAAAACCATGACCACTGGATCCGGGACATAGGAAAAAATTGTGCATTTAGAATTTTAAGTGAGATTTCTACTTGTTGAGATAAAAAAAATGATTCTGATGAGAATAATAGTTGAATGCAAAAAGCGATTACTTTAAAGTTTGTTGGTGTTTATGTTCATTGGTCAAACAGGTTTTAATTCTGGATGAGGCTGATAGGCTTTTGGATATGGGATTCCAGAAGCAGGTAACTTCAATTATAACTCGCTTACCCAAGCTTCGTAGAACTGGTCTTTTCTCAGCTACACAAACTGAAGCTGTTGAAGAGCTTTCAAAAGCTGGACTAAGGAATCCTGTGAGGGTTGAAGTTCAAGCAGAAACAAAGTCACTGAATGATTCAACATCTACGAAAACACCTTTCTGGCCTTCAACTTGAGGTACATAGTTTTTTGTTTATCGATATTTTGTTACATTAGAATTTTTCAATTTACGTTATCCTTCTTTTTTGAGTTGCATATCATGTAGAGAAACTCTGCATGACAGTGAATGCAACTGCTTGTAAATGTTTGTGTTTGGTGGAGAATTCAGCCTTAAAAATAGGAAATCAAGCGCATCGAACTGTGCGTGCCATTGTATCCCATATTGTCCAAGTGCTTAAGGAATGATGCATGCTCTCTTCTGGGGAGTTCTTAATTCTATTCACTTATACGTCCTTAAATACTTATATTTCAGGGAAAATTTTGTTCTAAATAAATTTTTTCCCTTCAATGGTAATCCAAAGGAAGTTTGATAATTTTTACTGTAACGTACAGCATACAATTCATTCAATACTTGTACGTAAAACCATATAAAGTGGGTTATCTGTGAGGAAAGTATTTTTCATTTAGTAGTAAACATGATATATAATCAATGTTCCCATGTTGGCTGAGAAATCTTCTCTATTCTTCTCCCTTCCCTCACTCTCTTCTTGCAGTATTTGGAGTGCGAATCAGATAAGAAACTGTCTCAGCTTGTAGATATCCTTATTAAGAACAAGGCTAAAAAGATTATAATGTGAGTTAATATTTATATTTTACTAAGGATGGGTCACTGTAACCAATCTTAATGGCTGATGGGATGATTTTACAAATATGTTTGCCTTATATTGCAGATACTTTATGTCTTGTGCTTGTGTTGATTATTGGGGGGTTGTTCTTCCTCGTCTTACTGCTTTAAAAGACTTCTCTTTGATTCCTCTTCATGGGAAGATGAAGCAGGTAAATAATGGGAGATACCCCAGTTTGATGATATCAAAATCACTCTGTATTATGAAATTTTCTGTTTCTTTTGGCTTGTAGACTGTAAGAGAGAAAGCATTAGCTTCATTTACATCTCTCTTGAATGGCATTCTTCTATGCACGGACATTGCAGCACGTGGACTAGATATTCCAGGTGTTGATTGTATAGTGCAGGTAGTATGATAACTTTTGAGATTTATGTGGCTTTGTAATTTATGAAGAATGTGTTTTGGGATTCCATGTTATGGTTATTGATATTTTTATTATTGACGCCCCTAAGGATCCAAATGTATTCATTCACAGGGTTGGCCGAACTGCCAGATTAGGTAGACAAGGAAGTGCTATTGTTTTCCTGTTGCCAAAGGTTCATTTCTTACATCTGTCTGCATATGATCATTATTACTTGGTTCATAAGTTACTCTCCTGTTGCCAAAGGTTCATTTCTTACATCTGTCTGCATATGATCATTATTACTTGGTTCATAAGTTACTCTTCTGCTCTATGTTTATTCATTGATTTAATTCATGGTTGATTCTATTTTATGAAAAGATATCAGTTTGTTTGTCTTTCTGCAGGAGGAAGCTTGTGTAGAATTTCTGCAAATAAGAAGGGTTCCTCTTCAAGAGAGGAAAATTACAGATGATGTTCCTGATGTTGTTCCTCAGGTTAGCATGATTTCTATAGTAACTTAGAGTGTATGGAGAGAACTTCTAATCCCAATTAAGTTCATTATGCTGGAGAACAATACTTTAGTGAACATGAAGCTACATATCCAAACTGTTTTACTGTTACGCTCTATGATGTGCTCGTTATCATGGTTTTGATTTTGATTTGATTGCCAGAAGTATATCCTGAAACCATCAGGAACAATAAATCCTAGCTTTTAATTATCCTAATATTGCATCATGTGGAGAAATTTGATTTCTATGCCCATATGCTTCATATTTGATGCTTTTGAGCCTATGTATTTCACTGGATTACTTTGAAGATACTCTATGCAGTGTTCACACTTCCATTGTGTCTCTTCTCATAATCTCTTTCCTTCTTTGGTCAATTAACAAAATATTATCACGTCATTTTCAGATATGTTCAGTCGCCAAGAAGGACCGTGACGTCATGGAGAAAGGACTGAGAGCATTTGTTTCATTTATCCGATCATATAAAGAGCATTATTGCTCATACATTTTCAGGTTACTAATTATGCTTATTTCTGAACTTGATCTCCAGTGTTCCTTCCATAGGGCCATACCATAGTGGGATTACAATTGGATGTGTTTTATTCATATTTGTGTTCTACAGATGGAAAGAACTTGAAGTTGGGAAGTTGGGCATGGGATATGGGTTATTGCAGCTCCCTTCAATGCCCGAGGTAAAGCACCACTCACTTTCCACCGTTGGTTTTACTCCAGTAGAAGACATCAAGCTGGAGGATATCAAATACAAGTATGAATTCTTTTCAATCCCTTAATATATATATCTCATTAGGTTGATTTAATGGTATGAGAACTCATGTGATTGAAATTGCCAAGCCTGAAATTTCTTAAAATCAATTTTATTTTATGGGCATCTCTGATTTTGGTTTTTCCTTAATTTAAAACTGCTTTTCTATATATATTTTATGGAAGGATTTGAAAGATGATTTGTGCCCTGACCAGAGCTTTCAACTTTATTCCTATGAATCGATTAAGGATTACATCTTTTTAGATATCCCATGCATATGTTTTGACACATCCATTTTTCTTACGAGAACCAGTTCTTGTTCTAATAGCTAATGATTGTAATTAGGGATAAATCTCATGAGAAACAAAGGAAGAAGAATATGCAAGCGAAGAAAGAAGCACAATTGCAAGAACCAAAACCCCAGAAACCCAATAAGATCCTCAATACTGCCACTGCAGTTACAAGGAAAAAAACTGCTAAGCAGAGACGGGCTGCCTAGACAATTGAAGATGAAGAGGAGTTGGCTCGGGAATATCGTTTGCTGAAAAAGCTAAAGAAAGGGATTATTGATGAAAGTGAATTTGCAAAGTTAATGAGAACTGAAGAATTAGTATAAAGTGCATGATATGCAGATGGTGATTATGTGAATTGACAACGTTGTGCTTCTACTGAGACCTGAGGATAAAGCTTTCAGAAGTAAGGAAGCTGAGCTGAAACTCTTGTTAGGAAAGTTGAAATCGTCTGAAGCAAGACACATTCTCTTATGGATAAACAAAATATTCGTTGGAGAAACTTCCACAGGCTAGAAAAGGTGGACTTCCTGTTAGTCTATTTCCTACACTAACTGATTCAAATTCTAGGGTTTTCTTGTAATAGTCAATATTTTAAATATTAAACTTTTTAATTAATACTATAATTGATAATGTATAGTGATAAAAGTAATGTGGATAAATGCTATAAGCAGAAAATAGTAAATAATATATCTCAAAATTTATTGAAGAAATTATTTTTATAGTTTTATGATATTAAAACTAGATTTATAATCAATGGTTAAGAATGATGGTGCACCATAGTTATTATGAATATTTTCTCACTTGATTAAACTATATATATATGTGTGTACATGTGTGTGTGTGGAAACTTTTTATTTCTTCTTTCATTTTTCACGTCATTTTCTACCATCATCACCATCTTCTCTATTTTCTTCCTTTCATCAAGCTAATCAATGATTAAAAGAAAATCACATATAAGTATAGATTTTTAGAAGAATAAGCTAGAAAAGGTAAGATTATCAATAAATAATCAAAGGGAAAGAGAGAAAAGAAAGAGAAAGAGGAATTTTAAAGAGGTACGTGCTTTTGTATTATAATTTGCAAATATATGAATTTTTATGAGTTTTAATATTTGAATTGATTGATTGAGTTATTTATAATGAAATATTTCTTGAAAGTATTGATTAAATAGATTGATGAGTGAAAAATAATTTTTATTTGATGAGTTTAATTTCTAATTCAACCCTTAAGAGAATTGGGTGGTTTAATGTTGTTTTTAGCCATGTGAGATGGTTGAAAGTTTGATTAAGTAAAGTTTTAGTAAATTATTTGATATGAACTCTTTTTATGTTAAAATTTTGATTTTGATACATTTTTAACTTAGATTTTTAATATATTTGTGTTTAATGAAGTTAAAAGTGTAAAATACATGATTTTAGGATGTCACGAGCATGACTTAAAGGTACCATGGACTTGGTATCGGAATTGCTGGAGGAATAATTACTCCTAAAACAGACCCAAAATCAATGTCATGAGCGTGGCAATTGAGTGACACGACCGTGGAGTTGAAAGTGAGGCGGTTTCTTTAAAAATTTTGATAAAACAAAGTCGTTTTGAATGTCACGGCCGTGGGCCTTAAAGGCCACGACCCGGGGGGGGGGGGGGGGGGTCTACAAAAGCATTTGACAGGTTCATTTTGTATCCCACGGGCGTGAGGTTGAGATGTCACGGCCGTGGGGTATTTGGATGATATTTTTGGCTTGTATTTTGTGATATACGAGCCTAGTATGAGGCTAATATGTTTATGTTTCTTACTTTTTTTTTATTGAGAATTCATGTTTTTGTGTTAAAAGTATGGAAAAGAGTGATAAACTTTGGATATGTGACAAATATATATAATATTAGATGTTGATAAAAATATTGTACCATTAAAATGATATACACAATTCAGTGTTAATCAAAACTAATGAATTGCCAAAATCATACTGATTTTAGATATAGCTTTAGATTGAATGACTAACCAGTAGAATGATAGCCACAGTGATAGTGGGCATCTCGTGTCATTAATGGACAAATTATGTCATCAGTGACAGTGGGCATAATTGTCATTATATATACTCTTGAGACTTGGTATTAAAATTGCTACACTAACCTGTTATCTAAATATATGATCTAAGTTCAGTATGTATGAGCATATTTAATAAAGTTATCTAAATTGAAAATATTTGTAAATATAATGTTATGAATAATAGAAGAAATGCAAAATAATAGTATAAGTCAATTACTTAAAATTGACTTACTGTGTTACAATGTGAAAGTGATTAGTGATGTATATATTAATGTTTACAAGTGAAAGTTGTAATGCATGGAATAGAAATGTTATGTTCAAATTATTGAATTGATCAATAACTTTCTAAGTGTTATAATGGTTAAAAGTGTATATAAGATACAAGTGCCCAAAGTATATTACTAAATTTAAGTGCCAAAAATTATAGATTGAATAAAATTATCTTATATGTGAAACTGAAAAGTAAGACTTACTGAAAAATAAAATAAGCGTATGAGAAATGTTAATAAATGAGAAAGTAAGTCTTAAATAAAATAATTCATAAAGAGAAAAGTTGCAACACAAAAAATATAGTATAGCATGATGACTTTTATAAAATTAAAGTTATTATTTTGTGTAATCAAAATATTATGTTGGTTTGTTATTGAAAATAGTTAATATATTGAAATATTTCTTAAAACTGAGTATTATTACTATATTTTCATAAGTATTTTTCTTTAATATTTAGTGACAAAATATATTTATACAAGTAGCACTAAGTTTTGCTTAGTGTGTTAGAATTATTTTATAACATGCAGGTATCATATTATCGGAGCAAGTTAAGCAGTGAAATTAAATATCTTAAAAATTATTTACAGTACATATATAGATCTTTTGTATATTGTACTCATAAGTTATGAAACGTATATATATAATTTTATTTAGCTATTTGAGAGATTGTACAAATTTATAAACATGAAAGAAATATATGTACTTAGAGAATGAAGTTTGAGATTCTAGTGAATGATTATCGAATAAAGCAATATATTATATATTTATTTGATTTGATAAACTTACGATGATTATCTGATTTATAATTAGTATTTGGATTATTGGAGATATTGAAGATTGGTTTAAATATTGAATTTATAAGTGTTGTATTATACAGATTGTATTATTATTTGAAGATTTTTGTTAGTAACATTTTGAAAGAAAATTTTATCGATGAATTGATTAGTATACTGACAGTATATTGAATAACATTCTCTGATAGTTATAATAAGAATTGTCAGGGAATATTACATTTCTTGCTATTTATATTCTTATATTCAGATGTAATTTCATTAATTTTTCAATAGGTTTTCTTGCATGTGGGTGTTGGTTATTAGCTTATCTCAAATGTATCCGGTAACATAAAATTTTTTGCAGCCAAACATGGTAATACTTGGGAGTTTTGTATTTGCTAGCAACTAGTAATTTAATAGGGAGCAGATGTGAAAGAATCTAATGGTAAAGTCGAGTAGATGTAGTGCAAAAGTTTGATCATTCAGACACCTCGCACATGTAATGATCCGATTATAAAATTTCCACTTGCTACGGTTTTTCCATGCCATTATTTGATAATTTGATAATTTGGAAAAGTCTAGTCTTTGCAGCAAAGAATATGCAAGTGGAGCTTTAAACACTTGACCAGAGCAAGGGCCAAGAAATTTGCACATGGCGTCATTATCAACGTTAACTAATACTTAAGAAATTATATTTTCAAAAAAAAAAATACTTAAGAAATTATTGTTTAGAGCTAATATACACGTCTGTTATTCATACGTAAAAATTACTCCACTTAATTTAATTTGGTTTTGGTTTTGGTTAGAACTAATATACCCGGCTACGATTGGGTTTTGAACTGGAATATCACTAATTAAATTTGGATTGAAACCGATATAAAGTATAACTATAACAAATCAAAATCAACGTCCACTTCGTTAAAATCGCAATCACAATCAATATCAAAGTTGTAGAATAATAATTTTATTTTTTAGAAAATTTTCAAAAATACCCTAAAAATAAAATTATTTTAAAAAGCATCCGCTTTTTTTTTTTTTTAATTATCTCTTTCATTACCAATTTTTTCATTTTAAATTTCAAAAATATCTCATTTCAGTGATATATTTTTTATATATATTTAATATATTAAAGTTATACTTTATTTTAACAGATATTCATGGATATTCATTGAGAATGTAGTATATTAAAGATATATAAAAAAAGTGAGATATTTTTTTTTAAAAAAAAAGTTAAAAATGGTGGTATACAATATAATTTCCTCTTGATTTTAATTCATAATATTATTGAACCGAAACCACCCATTCAATACCAAAATCGAAAATAGCAGTTGTGGTCCAATTCCCTCTTGATAAAAATGACTTTAAACTAATAATTATCATAGATTATAAAGTGATACACAACATTAATTTTTGACCAATACTATTCATTTACATATTTATATCTAATTTAATTTTACGTATTTATAATCTATCTATACTATAATATATGAACTGAACAAAATATATATATATATATATTTAAATTATATTATTTAAAAAAATTCGTTTGGAATTTATCAGTATTACTTTGTGTTAAATTTAAATCAAATATTATCCTTACAAATGTTTGGTTTTTTTTATTAATCATGTAATTTTTTTTCATTGAATATGATATGTTTTAATTTGAATAATACTTTTAAAATCTCCAAGAAAACATATCATTGATTAATACTTAACAATCCCATCAAAACTTAAATATTAATTTTGAATCAAATAATTTTCTTTTTCAAATTTTCAAAAGAATATTTTAGTGGTAAAGACTTGGCATGCAATTGATGATTTAAATGACCTAACAGCCAAAGAGGCAACAGCTGAAACACTTAATTCATGATAACAATTAAAATCTAACTGCAATCTTCATCAAGTTACTGTAAAAATGCAAAACAATACATGATATATCTTTGCTAAAAGAAGACTCTAAATTCTTGCATGACCAAATATTAAACTTGAAAAGAAGAAAAGTAGACACATATCAACAAATGTATACTAATGCAAAGTCTATTTGTTTTCTCTTCTTTCAGACTTTCCCACTCAACATTGATTGTAGATGACCAAAAACACCAAAACAATACGCATTAAAACAGCCGCTCATCTCTGTCTCACCTTCTAAACTTTGCAACAGACTTTCGCAGTAAAAATCATCACTCTACACTAATATAAATCACCAACTACTCTTTTCTTTTTGTTATTTCCTGCTAACCATGTCTCTCACAAATGAAGCTCAGTGTTCCGCACTTGATCCTCCTCCATTCGATCCATTAGAGCCCTCAATTACCATCTCTTATCCATTGAAAACCTCGAAGAAATCGAGTCTAGATCTTACTTTAAGTCCTTTCATTACCCATTTAACGTGTCCTCTGTTTCTCTTAATTCCTCTGTTTTAGATAGCAGGCCATGATATGCAAGGAGGTTATGTGGATGATAAATGGGTTCAAGGAGGGAAAAATGAGAGTGCTTATGCTATTTGGCATTGGTATTTGATTGATGTTTTTGTTTATTTTTCCCATAATTTGGTTACTTTGCCTCCTCCTTGTTGGACTAACACAGCTCATAGACATGGTGTTAAGGTACTTATCACTTTGATATGTTTTTAATACAATAACAACAATTAAAAAGCCTTAATCCCAATATACAAGGATCCTTTTTTTTCCATTCTGCTTGATTTTGAGTTTTTTCTTTAGAATGATTTTGCTAATCTAAATCTTTCCGTATCAAGATTTTGTTCTGTTTTTAGAACTTGCATAAAAATGAGTTTAATAGAGTCTATAATAGAATTGAGCTTACTTTTAGTTAGTTTAAGCAAAGAAAGTCAATTGTTTTAATTTAAATATTATTGTAGGAGAAAAATAAAAGTTCTAAAAGAAAATTTTATTGTTAGTCTTGATGCATATTCAGCTATTAAATTAAAAAAAAAAATCCAAAGGTGTGATCTGTTTCTTTTATTTTTGTTTTTTGACATTCTTGATTTTTTGGTTAATGGAATTTCAAGGTGTTGGGGACTTTCATAACAGAAGGGGATGAAGGAATACAGAATTGCAACAAAATTCTAGCAACAAAGGAGTCAGCTCAATTCTATGCTGAGAGATTGGCAGAGCTTGCTACTGATTTGGGCTTTGACGGATGGCTGGTATATATATACTTAGCTTATGAACTACGGTACCATTTTTTCAGTATTTTGTTGTCTTTATATAGTTCAAAAGTTAGTGAGAAATGGAAATGCAGATGAACAATTTACTTCTAGCAAAGTTATACTCTGAACTGATGAGTTTTGGTTCGGTGGTATTTGGGTCGTATCCATACAAAGAGGTTTCAAGTTTGAACTATAGTTGGAACCTAGTTAACCAAAAAATGAAAAGATTTGATTCCACAAGCCAAGTGAAGTATGAGAATTGAAGGGAGTTCATTTCAAAGAATTATTTCCTTCTTAATCATGTTTTGAGGGTCCCTTTAGTTGAATTTCAAATTTTCTTTTTTTAACACACTGACTGCTACATGCAGATGAATATAGAGGTTAAATTAGAAGAAAGACAGATTCCTAATTTAAAAGAATTTGTCAGCCATCTAACACAGACTATGCACTCCTCAGTGCCTGGTTCTTTGGTAATATGGTGAGTATTTTACATGAAACATTAGATATCATTTCCTTTAATGCTTGAACTATAACAAAATTGATCATTTGGCAATATGTAGGTATGATAGTGTCACAATTACAAAAGAACTTGACTATCAAAATCAGCTGAATGAAAAGAACAAACCCTTTTTTGATATCTGTGATGGGATATTTGCAAACTATTGGTGGGAGGTATTGCATTCTAATTTTATTTTTTCGTAGTTCAAAATTTCCATTCTTTTTGTAAACAAATCCTTTTCTTTTCGTTGCAGGAAGACTATCCAAACCAATAAGCAACTGTTGCTGGTGATCGGAAATTTGATGTCTACATGGGAACAGATGTTTTTGGAAGGAGTACTTGTTATGGAAATTAGATTAATTTTTTTATCAATAATATATATAGTATGTGAATAATTACACCAACAATTATACCAGAAAAATTTTCAAGAAAGAAAGGTGGGTCACAATAGACACTCTTAAATACCAAGTCTTTATTTAGACATAATTTTTCTAGACATATAATCATTAGCACAAAGTATCACCACAACTATACCAAAAATAACTATTAAATAAAATAAAGATAACACAAAAATTTAACGAGATTCGGCTAATTTTGTCTACGTCTTCAGATACCACCAAAATAATATTACTAATTTCAAAGAAGAAATACAAAAAAGAGAGAAGAGAAGAAATATTAAAGTCTTAGAAATGAGATGACTTAATATTTTGAGATATTTTGCTAAGGGGGCAGGGATCCCTTTTTATAGCCTTAGGAGCTCCTCTCCATATCCCACATTTTCCAATGTAGGATAGAAATATAGCCACAATATAATAAATTTTCACCTTGGTTATTTTTCTATTTACAATCTGCAAGTCTTCTCTCAAAAGAAACTATTTTCAGCAATGTCTTCAATTGCGTTGTGAAACGCTTATCTTCAATTTCTCAAAACATTGATCAAGTCCAAACAATGGTTGAACTTAACAGCTGTCACCACTTTTGTCAACATGTTTACGAAATTATCAGTGGTCCAAATTTTTTGAAATAATATCTTACATTTCTCCAGAATCTCACATACAAAGTGATACCAAATATTGATGTGCTTCGTCCTTGCATGATGAACTTGGTTCTTTACTAAATGAATAGCGCTTTGACTATCATAGTGCACTTTAATGTGCTTTTGTCTAACTTTCAGTTCATCAAGCAATCTTTGAAGCCAAATTACTTTTTTAACAGCCTCTGATACTGCCATGCACTCTGCTTCCATAGTGGACAAGGCAACTGTTGACTGTAATATAGACTTTCAACTAACCGGTCTCTTAGCAATTGTAAATATATAACCAGTAGTTGATCGACATTTATCCAAAATTCTTTTACGAAGTGGCATGGAATGATGCTCCAGAGTCTAATACCCAAGATTTCTCATTGATTTCCAAAGAGCATATCAATGTATCTTCAGTTCCTGATGTGGAAGTAATTTTGCCTCTGCCATAGCTTCCTGGTCTTTTGATGCTCTCTTGCATTGATTTATAGTGTCTAGTCTGTCCACAGTTCCAACATTCAACAATCTTTGAGCTATGAGAATTATTGAGATTCTTAGATTTGGACCTCCTGTCCTTTAATCTACCTTGATGGTTGGATTTGTTGCACCTATTTCATTTGATTGAATTTCTTTTTCTTGACTTTGTATGTAGAACTAAAGAGGTAAATGGTTCAAATGACTCTATTTGTCGAATCTCTTCATTGAGAATTAAATCACGAACATCATCAAATTTCAACTCATTACTTCCTGACGAGCTATTCACAACTGTGACAGTAGCATTCTAACTTTCTAGTAGAGAAGATAAAAGTATTTATACTCGTACTTCTTCATCAAATTCAATTCCAACTAAACTTAACTGGGTTGTAATTGTATTGAGTTTATTTAAATATTGAGTTACCGATGCGCCTTCCATCATTTACAAATTAAATAACTGCCTCATCAAGTGAACTTTGTTAGAGGCTTATGACTTCTCATATATACTGGAGAGAGCTGCCATAAGATCCGTTGTGGTCATGTCTTTTGCTATATTGAAAGCAACATCGTGGGTTAGTGTTAATCGGATAACTCTGAGAGTTTGTCTATCTAGAAGTTTCCTTCTTCCTTCATATTATCTGGCTTCTTTTCTGAGAGATATTGATAAAGCTTTTTCTGATACAGGTAATCTTCAATATGCATCTTTTAAAAGCTGAAGTTTGGACCATCGAATTTTTTAATTTTCACCTTTTTTTCGTCTATAGTCACTACTCCCACTTAAATTTGACTTTTTCTAGATCTTTTTTGACAATTCTTGCAAACCGCTATGTATTAGAATATCTCTGTTGTCAAACAGATATAAAATTTTATATAAATAATAACTATGCAGCAAATTGACATAATTTATAATTAACAACTTTGATATCAGTTGTTGAGAAAATTACACAATTTTTTATTAATCAGATTAGTGAGAATACGGAATAACAGTAAAAATAAGACACACACAAAAATTTGATAACGGAGTTTAGCCAATTATGCTTGTATCTCCGAACCTGTTAAGATTATTTAATTAAAGAGAGAAAATATACAAAGTGTTTACAATACTCATAACTCACATCTCATCCCCAACTAGACCTAATAATTTTTCTTCACAAAATTCTTTTACAATTTTTTTCTCTTAAGCTTTTTTTTCAAACTCTTTCTAATTCTCTAATTTTGGGCTATTCTCTAAATGAGAGTTAAAAGATTTTAATAGGCTTCAAAAATTATATTTATAGAATTTTATTTCTAGTTAGGCACCTCTATTTTTTATAAAAAAAATACTTGGTGAAATTTTCTTTAACATTCAACCCCTGCTCAAGTTGCTCTGTTAGATGAACATTTGCAATTGTAGTCATGGTGCGGGAGCATACTTTACCAATGGCAAGAAGCTCCCCTCATAAGAGCTTCTTGCTGTTGGCCTCCGTGATTCTGCCCCTGGCATGGTCTTTGCCACCATGAACTGCTAAATTCTGACTCTCCTATGAATCCTCTCATGTACCTAAATCCAAAAAACAACTCATCAAAATAAAAACCAAACCAACCCATAACAGTGGGAAACCAAATAAATCATCTTCATAGAAACCCATTAAATTCCAAATCTAAAACTCATCAAGAAGTCCCATTACAACTCTAAAAAAATCAAACTACAATACACACAATATCAAAAGATAAAACTGAACTATACTATATGTGTACAAATTAATCCAATCTCTATAAAATAGATGGCAAGCATATTTGAGGCGCATCACCATTAACAAAGGGCTAATAAGACGCCATACAAGTTGGTTGAGGCTTTTCTCCTCCCATTTTACTCTTTTATGTGGATTCAACAGATAACAAGGTAAAGACACAAAATAATGTTATCCAAACTATCAGATTTTATGAAACAAGATCCAACATTATCAATTATAAGAAGCAAATGGCAATTGGAATTCTTAAAACTGTACAATACTAACTAGAAACTATAATATAAACTTGTAAATTCAATAACTTTTCATGTAAACAACACTTTTAATAATCAAATTAATTCAATGTTTAGAGTAAAAGGTTCAGTTTACTACCATGTCTTGGCAAATTTTCTCTATCCTAAATCAAACTCACTGCGGCAGTTACTCATCTATTTCCTAACAAACTATTGAAATTATATATTAAAGCAAAAAATATTTGTTAATGAACTGATTTTTCCAAAATGGACAATATCATCAACAAAACCTTTACCTGCAATGGGTAATCACTAGAGCTTCAAAGATTATAGTCCATCTCTTACAATCAGCACCAAATAAACATCAGCTTCGCATGCATGGTGAATAATAGAACAACAGACAAACACTTGTTGCTTGGCTTATTTATCAAACAAATCCCACCAAATTTAAGATGCTGTAACGTAACAGGTGTACATAAACCAACAAAATTTATGGCCATACCAAAAATTATTAAAAGCCTGATTATGCTATAAAAACATTGACTAGAAAATTAACTAAAATCAAAACAATCTAAAAGAACACAAGAACTTGTCAGGAAATTTTGGCAAACTGAAGTGAGGATATATTAGGTTTATTTTTTTTAAAAAAAAAATCATAAAATCAGATGTATAAAACGTGGTTTCACCGTGGCATTATTCTTATATTTTAAGCTATAACAAATAACAGATACACACTTGCCTTGACTTTGGATTTATCTATGCGTAAGAGAATATATTATAATTGCAAAAAAGAATATATATATATATATATATATGAGAGTTTTTTTTTTCTTTTATTTTTTATCATTTTCTTTTATTGGTTCTATCAGGTATACTAAGTTAGGTTCCAATAGTATTGTTAACAAAAGGTAAAAAAACAAAGCTATAAAAAATGGAAAAGAAAATTAAATTATATATGATTCTTTTTATCTTTTTTAAAAAATGTCTTATTGTTTTAGTATACCTTTAATATAAAAAGTATTTCTGAAAGTGAAATATATTTTTAGCATACTAATTGAAAACATGCATTTTATAACATACACAATATGATTATTTCTCTGTCCAAAAAAAATGAAGATTATTTCTAATTTATATTCATAGTTTAAAGAAAAATTCAAATCAATAAATTATTTAAGTTTAAATTTGATGAGTATGGATTTATATTTAAATAAAAATATTATTTCTATTGTAAAATTTTTATTGCTAATTATAAAAAAAATATGGTATTAATTTCACAGAGATGAATTTACTTTTGCTAAAATTAAATCTAGATAATATCATTTTATAATATTAACATATAATTTATCAACTAAAATATAAAAAATATCAAAAATTATATGCAGATTCGTGAGACACAATTATTACATTTTAATCGTTGTCAAATCAAAATCAAAAACTAGTTTTTACACTATTATAATATTAAGAAAATTATTTTTGTTAAATTTTATCTTAAATAATTTATTCGCAATAAACTTATATATAAAATATAATTTTTTTATTATAAAATTTTGACTCTCCTAAATTAAATTTTGATTCTACTATTATATATATATATATATACACTAAAACTGCCACAATAAATATTATTTCTTATGGCAATATATTTTCAAATTAACCAGATATTTTTTATTTTTTTTCTATTTTACCCCTGTGTATTTTTTTCACTTCCCTAATCCTTCTTTTTTGCTTCTTTGGTTTTACTTTTTTTTTCCTCTTTGCTTTCCTTTTAAATATAGGAATTTAACTCTCTTTTAAATTATCCTCTACAAAAATACATTATCTAAAAGTAATTTTACATTTTTTTTAATTCATGAGATATTATAATATTGTATCCTTAGATTTTTGTTTTTCTTTTTAACTCATGAGTTGTTGTTGTTGTTGTTGTTGTTATTATTATTATTATTATTATTATTATATAAGTCGCTATATCTTCTTTTTAACTAATGTAGGTCACTATTTCAATAAAAGTTACCTTTTAAATTTTTATTTTTTTATTTTTTATTTTAAATTTTAATGACTTTTATGAGTCATAATTTTTAAAACATTAAATTTTTATATTTTTATATTTTAATTTTTAGATTGATAGTATTAATTTAATTATTTTAAAAATAATTTAAAATAATCATTTTATGGGTTACATTTGAATTTAGAATTTATATATTATTTAACATTATTCTCAAGATTTTTTTTTTATCTATGTTTAAGTAAAAAATTAAAGGTAAAAAAAAATAGAGAATATATTTGAATATTAATAAATAATTTTGCCATACTTAAATATATTATTCTACCAACTTAATTTAAATCTTAATATATTTATATTTTGATTGTCAAAAATATATATATATATTTATTTATTTTTTACAATTTTTATATTTTTTACCCATATCACTTTAAGCTAAATTTATAAATTTCTTTCTATAAAAAATTAATAAGTCAATTATCCTTAATTTATCCTTAAATTTTCTCTGATTGAATCTATCCTTAATTTTATGGAATAGATGCCTTTGATTTCAGGATAAAACAGTCAATGATTTTTCCTACTTGAGCCTGCAGTATGAGATATGCATTTAACGAGTTATCAGCATTTCAATGGTAGATTCTAAATTATATATAGAGCCATCTCAGTGCGCAATGAAGGTTAGACTGCTAAAAAGGTCTTTTGGAACTATCAGCTGCTTCTTTAACATGTACATATATAAAGTTTAATCATTAAGTCTGCAACGAAGAAATGTTGATTGGTAGTATTTATTTACAGTTTCTTTTGTTTCCGCTCCGATGATTGTAGCTTGGCTTCGCGCCTACATAGACCGTCAAGTCATAGTATCTCTCTACAATTTCCTCAAACTAATACACAAAAAAGCCCAATCCCTCTTTATCATTTGAATCATGTCCCAAGTCAACGATCACCAGCAGCAATCCTCCATTGATAATCACCCTCCTTTTGATCCATTAGAGCCGTTAATTCCAATCTCATATCCAATCAAAACAATTGAAGACCTCGAGTCTCGAGCTTACTTCGATTCCTTTCACTACCCATTTAACAAATCCTCTGTTCCTCTTCCAAGTTATGCTGTTTCCTTGCCCAATCGGCCTAGGCTTCTTGTTTGCCATGATATGGAAGGAGGTTATGGGGATGACAAGTGGATTCAGGGTGGGTCCAATCCTGATGCTTATTCAATTTGGCCTTGGTATTTGATTGATATTTTTGTTTATTTTTCGCTTTCTTTGGTCACTTTGCCTCCTCCTTGCTGGAGCAATACAGCTCACAGACATGGTGTTAAGATAATCCTCCGTTTCATGCTGTTTTTTTTAGCTGGAACTAGTCGTGGATTTTTCACATTAGTTTTATTGGTGATTGGTTAAAAAGGAATGAGTGAAGAAATTGATGGGTCTAGTGTTGTTTCTCATTTTCTTGTACTATGTTGCATATAAGGTTTTGGGAACTTTCCTCACAGAATGGGATGAAGGGAGGCGTATTTGCAATAAATTGCTTGAGACGGAGGAGTCTGCTCGAATGTATGCGCTGAGCTAGCTGTTCTCTTGGGCTTTGATGGATGGCTGGTATTTATTATTATTTTTTTTAAGACTTACTACTTTGAATCTGAGTTTTACATTTGCCCTGTATTTCAATTTTTACGGCATCTAAATTTATGCAATTTTTATAAGATTAAAATTGTCAGTCTTATCTTGAGAAGTGAGTGTCATCTCTAGTACAATAGTAACACATTTTGCAATGCAATTGTTAGATAATTTCACACCAATGCACCTTTGGTGCACAAATATTCAATTGAATTATACACTTCTGTGATATATGTTGTTGAATTTTCAATGATCAATCCACTTGAAACTATTCCTATTAAGAGGCAGATTAAAGTAATGGACTAAGAAAAGTCAGCTCAACTAGCATTAATCCAAGATACATGGGTCTGGATGCATGATTTTGTGCCATTATTCTCTGTGCCAAGCAACTTGTTGGAATTTCAAGTGTGGGTGGAAATCGTACATTGCAAAGAGAGGGGCTAAGTGGAGATATTTGGTGGATATTTGAGTAGAAAGGACCTGTTAATGAGGGAATACATCCAATATGGGTTTCCAGTTACATTTGAAATTCCAAAAATGATGTGTCAGGTCTACGAGTATGTTCTATCACTAGGCCCAAGAAGAAAGTTTCCCAAATAATTGGAGTTAGGTAATAGTGGTGGTTATTGCTAGCCCTTGTCATTCTAAATTGTCCTGTTTGACACAGATATGAATTACAAAGAAATATACCTGTAAGATGGGAGTCTGTCTATTGTGCACACTTAAAACGGTTTTGAACGTTGGAATTGCTTTCTGCAGATCAATATGGAGATTAATTTGGAAGTGGAGCAAATACCTAATCTGAAGGAATTTGTCAATCGCCTAACCCAAACTGTGCACTCCTCAATACCTGGATCTTTAGTGATTTGGTGAGTGTTAGTTCCACATTATTGTAAACTGTGGAGCATTCTGAAATTGTAGTAGAAGTTATTCTCATGACAACTGTCAGTTTGCAGGTATGATGCTATTACAATTTATGGACAGCTTAAGTGGCAGGACCACCTAAATGAAAACAATAAACCTTTCTTTGATATATGCGATGGAATATTTGTAAACTACACATGGAAGGTAACAGTTTTTTTTTTCCTGCAATTTGAAGTTGTTTTATGTGTTTTGATTTTTACATATGCTATTTTATCAATTTCTGTGTAGAGAAACTATCCAAAACTTTCAGTTGATGTTGCTGGTGATAGAAAGTTCGATGTCTACATGGGAATAGACGTATTTGGAAGGAACACTTATGGTGGTGGGCAATGGAAAGTATGTATTTCTTCAACTACACTTGCTTGAAAATCTTTAGGCTAGTAGGTTGGTTTTCATTGTCCTACTCAGATTTGTTGGCACAGATTGTTTTTTTACCTATTTTGCGTCATTTTTTTTTTCCAAAATGCATGCTAGTTTATCATCAATTAAGAAATATAGTATACTTTAGCATTTTTAATCTTTAGGAATTATCGTGTGGTTTATCCTCTTTAAGTGCTTATGGCTGTCTTCTCCTTTCTGTTGGGCTGATTTCCTTTATAAAATTCTGGTCGATCAATTAACTGTATTAACTGTTTGGACATCAGACTCATGTTGCACTTGAGGTACTAAAGAACGATAATGCATCTGCTGCCATATTTACTCCTGGCTGGGTCTATGAGACTCAACAACCACCTGACTTTCAGACTGCTCAAAATCGGTAATGCAGTTTCACTTTTGTAATTTACATGAATGTTATAAGTTTTTCCTTTGATTTGGCTACCCTTTTGTAATTTCTGATGCAATCTTGAGCCTTCCAAGTCTCCAATAAAAGCTTAGCTAATGAGAAGTGGTTCTTAACATAATTCATCATCAATTTTTACACATGAAAATTTTAAATATTTCTCAACTTAGATATACTCACTGATTTTGTTGCATTGCCATAGAATAGAAGGAGCAACTTCA
Organism: Garcia nutans; assembly: GCA_947685225.1. Lineage (NCBI taxonomy): Eukaryota > Viridiplantae > Streptophyta > Magnoliopsida > Malpighiales > Euphorbiaceae > Garcia > Garcia nutans. The sequence goes on from CANTUV010000041.1 coordinate 14,952,748, forward strand.
TTCTTACTGCCAGTGTTAGTAGTTTCAAAGATGGTTAGGATGTCGAACTATTGCCCTTGTGAAAAAGATATGATGTATTAAGTTATACATACAGAAAGTGATAAGAAAAGTGTTTACCATGAAAAGGATAATAATGTTTCCAAGATGTGTAATTATTTGCTTCTTGTGATACGGTTTTGAGATTCTTTATTCTTCCCCCAATAAGCTTAAAGGCCTTTTCGTTTTTCTAAAGTTCAGTCAATTTCTCATATGGGTATGAGTTTTATCTATTTGTGGGTTTTCATAGTTCATTTAGTACCTGGTAAATCTTGCACAGTTGGTTCTTTGAGTTTCATTGTTGTGTGCTACATATTTTTGCAGCTGGTGGACCCTTGTTGAAAAATCATGGGGAATAATAAACAATTTTCCCAAAGTACTACCATTCTACTCAAATTTTGATCAGGTAGCAACTATATGTAGTTCTTTTTATTAGTAAAAATCAACTTGGGTGAATAACTTCTAAAGAAATTCTCTGTTCTAAGTCACCACTACACAACTTTTATCATCAAACAATATGTGAGGATGATAAACGTTAATTCTACTTATGATTCAAGTTGATCATAATGCCACTTTTATACTTTATTCCTGAAAGCATGGGAAAATTCTTAACGTGTCCAAGGCTATTGGAATCTTAATAGATTTTGTTGATGACTTAGATCTTATCTGGTCAGAGAAATTATTGTTTAGGATGGAAGTATTCTGCCTCTTACTCACAAGCCATGTGGCACCCACCTTAGCCTGAGTAGGATGGAGCGATCCTAAATAATTCCTGGTCAAGGAAAGACATGATGAGTTTTTTTTTATCAGAACATGCTCGGTTGTTTACCTTTTCTAAAAACATTTTTGGATCTATTTAGAGCTCATTTTAAGCAAGAATTGTACTTAATTGGAGCTTAATAATGTGTTTATCTTATAGCTGGTCGAAGGCAAATAATTACCAAGTAATTGCAGGATGCTAGAGAGTAACAAGAATTATGTTTACACTTCCTGCATGTATCAGTCCTAATACTGAGCATATTTGAGGTTGTTCAGGGTCATGGCTATCATATTTCAGTTGAGGGAAGACAAGTAACAGGAGCTCCTTGGAACAACATGTCTTGCCAAGGCTTTCAGGTTTGCACAAATAGAGCAGCCGGTTTACAACAATGACTTGACATGTTTTCTTTTCCAGTTTGTGTAACATGCGATATGTGTGTTTGGCTGTCTTTTCGAACCACAGTTTTATATGATTATGGAATGACTAATTTGTCAAGTTCTCAGTGACCATTCCAACAATCATTCCATGAGAAATTTTTCTCTGTGCATGTTGCACTGGTTTAACCTGCTAATTATTTCATCAGCTGGGTCGACCGTATTGTCATAAATCAGAATTTGTAATCCTGTTCACCACTAACTATATACAGGAAGTTGAATATACGTAGCAGATATTTTTATTGTATCTTGTGGAAAAGAATAAACTGTACTAAAAGGAGATATGACACTGATGTAGAATTGTTATGAAAATATTGAGTGCTTTCTTGCTATTTGGACAATGACAAATGTAACAAGGTTCCATTTGGATAGAGGATTTATTTCAACTTTTAGTTTAAAATTGTATTTTAAGATCCATACATAATAATCAAGGAAGGGAAACTCATGTTAAAGTAGATTTTAGATGATGCGTTTGAAAAAATCTTTATCTAGGTATTTCAGTTCATTCTCAAAAAGGTGATTGCATTTATGAATTTGGAATTTGTTAGATGAAACCACTTAACCAAGTAAAACAATCTATATATATATCAAATTCAAACTCTTCACTTCAAAAGACTATCTAAGTGCAACCTAATGTAATTAATATTGCTGCACTTCAAAGCTACTTGTTTTAGCCTTGTGTTTATATTAATATGTTATTTTTCCTCTACTGTGTCTGATGGAGAGAGATGCTTGAGTGAATTATTAGTGGAAAAGTTTTCTATGCAATTTGGAATCAATGTGTTTTTTAGCATGTCATCACCAATGCTCTCTAGGACTGGACTTGGTAACATTGCCTTCTTATCTATTTACTGCAATCTTTTTGGCAGCCTTTTCTCGAGTTCGTTGGAAATCCTAAAACTATTCAAGTCCTTGTTGAGTAAGTTTCCATTGTTCATAAATATCTTTTATCTTGAGATTGTGATTTTTTATTTTATGTTGTTTGCACTAAATAACCAAATAGTATTTCAAACACATGCATATTAATGATTAATTATTTGCGCATGGCACTAGTTAATGAAAAAAAAAGGGAAAAGAAAATAAATCCTGATTTTGTCAATGGCTCATTGTGATTTTGCAATAGGTCTCAGTATCTTTTCCTTTGATCTAGTTATTTAAAGGACGCAAAGTTTCATATGTTTTATGATTTAAAAGCAGCCTTGCAATTCACATTGCTCAGTACATCTACCAGTAAAATTTATTTACGATTGAACCATAACATGAACAGTGACACACCTCAGGCCTTGACACATTAATGTTATCCATTAATGTTGGCTCTTCTAGTAATTCTTGATGCACAAGCATGATGTTTACTTTAGAATTGTGATAATGTAAATCACCATTCTGGATTTAATCAGGAAGTTACTGATGGCCAATGAAGCTGAAAATATGCCATTGGCACTGCAATTCTTATTTGCACTGATTTAATTAAATGTTTATTCATAAATGGCAGTGTCAAAGAAGCATCTTATACTGGAGGAGGAAATGTAACCTTTATAAATATATTTTCTATTTTAGAAATATATTTTCTAAAATTTTATAAATATAAATAGATTTTATAAAGAATTTTAGAAATTTTCAATTAGAATATGTAAATATTATTTCAATTTTATATATTATAATATTTATTATTTATTATTCTAATTCTATTCTATTTTCAAATTCTATTTTAATTATTAATTATATATATTTTAATATTCTTAATTCTATTTTTATAATTTTTTTAATTATTATTCTATTTAATTATTATTCTATTTATATTTAATTATTATTCTATTTATTAATTATTATTCTATTTATTAATTATTCAATTTTATTCAATTTATTATTTTATTTATTTTATTATGTTATTTTTTAAAAATATTGCTAGGCTTTTTCAGGGAGAGCTTGTTTTGGGCAATCAACCCCTCCACCTGACATATACCGAAAGCCATCTCTTCTGTGGTCTCAAGTGGAAGACTATGCAATTCTCTATTCTATCTTATACTAGCAATTTGCAAATACTTCTTTGTTATCCACCTCTTCAATTTATTCAATTGCCATTAACAATTCTTAAATCATACATATTATGAGTATATGGTGGTTTGAATGTTAAATCTATACACTTGTCAATGGCCTCCCTGAATACTTGCAACTTTCCGTTTAGCTAGTTGTGAGTTTATCAAAACCAGGGGTGGAAACAAAAAAATGAAATTACAGTTGTTACAAAAACTATTACAGGAGGGAAAAATATGAACAATGCTTTAGGATCTGCCTGACCTCTGTTATTAGCATTCTTGTCTTCATCCAGCTTAACAGAGCTTTTGATGACATCCATCTTTTTAAGAAGAGTCTCTGCCCGACATTTAGAAACTGAAAACTATAACTGATTGCACCCCTAAAACTGATAATATAATTATGTCACATTCCAATTTGTGTTTTGTCTGCTGCTTCCATCTAATCCTATTGTGACATGAAATAACATAGGTGAAATCATAGGCAGGTTCGCTACTGGGCCTTTCTCTTCAATTCTCATCTGCCACAAATGAGAGAATATCAGTGCTTATTGCATCCTGTGATATGAACCAATTCTCTAGCAAATTCAGCAAAGTGATTATGGCACGTCAAGCTAGAAAACCAGAAATGTATTCATGATGGGTCATATACGAGGGTAGCATTGCAATGAAGGAGCACATATTGACAGAGATTCATGCTGTATGCTACAAACTGAAGCCTCTGCATATTGAAGTAGGATCAGAATCCAATGTAGATGGCATTCCTGTGAAGTATTTTGCACTACTTGGTCATATTGCAATTAAAAATTCTGAAGGGAGCTCGTATTTGCCTCCGGCTAGTTCATGGCTTGTAGAAGGTCAAAGCATCAAATTTAGCTCAGATACTCGGGGATCCAAATTTTTTCGTGTGAAGATCATTTGGAAATTGAAAGATGGAAATGGTGTGTTCCCGAAGTATAATATCTATGTAGAGAAACTACCAAAGCAAGCTACACAAAATCCAGGTGGACTTATAAAAGGCGCTTGCTTGTAACTTGAAGTGGCACAAACTACTTTTTATGTTTGTGATCTTTCTATTCCTTCTGATATTTATAGTCCCAAAGTCATCATTCAAGTGTGTGATTCTGAAAGATCTTGCCAAAAGCTCGATGAGTCTCCATATTTTCAACTTGATATTGAAGGTCAGTAAATTTTTTTTGTCTCCATTTTTCTTATTTATTCCTTATTGAGATAATAAGTTTTACCATAACAATTGTCTTTTGGTATAATGCTTTGAAAGATGATTTGTCCTTAAAATCCTGAATGAAAGAAACCGAATGTGCTTTATTTTCTTGCACTGTAAAGCAGGGCAAGAAAATTATGTGGATGATTATACTTGCATTATTGGAATCTTAAGATTGTTGTTGCAATTACAAACACATTTCCACTCAGTAAGTACTGTAGGAAAGGCTTCCCTTTGAAAGAATACAATCTTTTTTTCTTTTTTTGAGCATTGGGGAGAGAAATCAAACCTAAAACTACTAGTCAAGTTGCGTTTGCATTTAATGTTAGGTTACCCTTAGTTTGGATGGTGGTTTCCCATTGTTTGATATAGAATGATATGGTTTAATTTTATATTGGTTTTGACTCTCAATTTCATGGTATGGTTTTCTATGATTTTTTCAGTCTTAAACCATGGTTTTTTGTCAACTTGTTTAAATCACCAAATTGGCTGTTTTTCATGGATTCACTGGCGAAACATTGTATTGTAGAAGGGAGCAACTGCCCTCCTTTTTTTTTTTTTTTAAAGAATACATATTTTTAAAATTTAACTTATAGAAGAAAAATAAAAATAAATCCTAATAAATATTTTATTTTCCTAAGCAGTATTTTTCTACTAAACAAATTGAAGAAAAAAATTGATATTTTCAAATGCAAAAAAAGGAAGAAAAAAGAAATTTGAAAAAAGATAAATTTTCAACTAAATTAATTTGAACTCATTCAATGAATTAAAAAGAGTAAAAAAATTTTTAAAAAAAAAAGACTAAGAAGAAATTAAAGTGTAATAAAAAGAATGAAAAATGAGAAAGAATATAAACTTAAAATCTTTAACATTTTTAAATCTATTTTTGTTTTTCTTTTTTAAATTTCTTTTGTTTAAGATTTTTATTTTATTATTTCTACTTTTATATTATTATGTGATAATTCTAATTTCAATTATTTATTAAGAGACTGTTCATAATTTAATATTTTTTCTCTTTCGTTCATTTTTTATATATCATCAGATAAATTTAGAAGTATATATACATAAATATATTAATATTTTCTTTGATTAATTTAATTATTTTTTAATAGATAAATATGATCTATTAATAAATTAATAAATTTATAAAATAAAAATTATGTATGAATGATACATCGAGCAACAAAATAAAAATAAAGAGAGGCAATCAATAAAGAGAGTAAAAGACTAAAATTTTAAGAGAATTTTTTTGCTCCCTTTTCTAAAAATTTTGCCCTTGCACAGATTAGATATTTTTTCTTCCAAAAATATCCTTAACAAGTACTTAAGGTTCCAAATTTAATTTTTTAATTTTATAATATTTCTTTCTCCTCATTCCATTCATTCTTTTAAAAAATAACAAATAATAATAATGAAATTAATTATCAACAATAAAAATAATTATAGTTAATAATTAAAATTAATTATTTATAAAAAATAAATTATTGACTATAAAAAGTAAATATAATATTATTTTATATGAATTTTATACATTTAATTTTTAAAATTATTTATTGATTATAAAATAAATTTAATATTATTTTATATGAATTTTAATTAAAATTAATATCACTTCTAATTTGAGAGTATTTTGGTTATTTTATTATTCTTGTAATTAAATCATATTATCAAATTAAATAAAAGTAGCTTAGTTAATTATATTATATTATATTTTTAAATATAAAAAATATTATTTATAATATTATATGGTATAATATAATATATCATATATTAATAAATCATGTCTTGCATGCAAACAAAGGTGCTGAAAGAACATAATCTTTCCATGAGTACGTAAATCCCTATTTCATCCACTGTCAAACAACCTAAAGGACCAGTATTCCCCCACAGGACCAATTACTTTTTCCCTTAGTAGAAGTTATAGGGAAGTAGTTGACTTCTAAAAAGATTCAAACAGCCCTTCCGATTTCCCTATCATAAATTGTTAAGGCCGAAAATAAGGGCGAAGCCAAATTTTTTAGTGAAGGGGGCAAAATAAAAATACCATATGTATATTAAAAATAATAAATTTAAAGAGGGACAATATAATAAAAATACCATATATATATATTAAAAATAATATAAATATTATATATATAAATACATGTATATAAAAAAATTTAAAAAAAAATAAGGGGGCACCTGCCCCCCTTCATTTGAAGGTAGCCTCGCCCTTGCCGAAAGGTGGCCTAATGGGCACAATGGAAGAAAAAAAAAAAAAAAACCTCTTACAATGTCAAACTTGAAGCTACCACCTTCACTAAGAACGATGATCTAATTGGTAAAAGCACATTTATTTAGATTTAGATTCAATGTTTTCTCATTATATGTAATGCATATGTTGTTTCAAATCAAACATGATGGGTTGAAATTAAGGATCAGAATAGTTATTTTTAGGATTTTGATCTTTGCACAAAAAAAATTTGTGCCTGCCAACGATACTCAAAGTAGTTGTGTGCTTTATTAGTACGTAATAGGAACACTTAATTGGCATTTCAGATTTGGTGATAAAGTGAGCACTTAAAAGTCCCCTGTTTTTTTTTTTTCCAGCTATTAAAAGGAAAAAAAAACTACACTTAGCACTATGAAACAACAATGGAAATTTTTAGAAGTGAAAAAAATTGTGATTGGTAAGTAATGTGAGTAGTAGTTGTGTAATGTGGATTCATTATCTGCCACATACTTATTGGCAGCTCATTATGGTATTCTTGAAAAATCTAATGATTGAAATGACAAATCACACGCCAAATACACCTATATAAACTTGACATAATTAGGATTAATACTTGTAACTTAAGTGGAGGAATTTGAAATATTCAAACTAATGTTGAAAAATTAATCAAATTTTACATAATGAGCCAAGACATCATAGAAAAATTTAATCAAAAGTTTTAATCTACATTAAAAAAAAAAAGACAAAAAGGCAACTGCTCCGTTTAACCTAGAATTTTGCCTCTTTAGGGAGACGAGAGGACGCTAGGCGAATCCTCGTTTGTCTTTGTGTTTTTTTTAGGGCTCGAGGTTAATACTTCCAAAACACAAAGGTGGTTTTCTTTTCAATTCAATTATAATTCCATCATTTACTTATCTTGCTTCTAAATTCTTCTATTCTATTTGTTTTTCTTTTTTTTTCTTATTTAAATATTAGAAACCTTATAATTGATTTATGGTATAATTTGACTATTTAGAGATTGCATATATATTAATTTACAGAAACATTACTATCATGTAATCTTCTTGCTGATTTTCATATTCATTTAACCAAAGATTAAAAAATATCTGACCCCACAAATGATCTCACTAGTTTAAGTGCTAATTAAGACTACCACTTATTTTAACAATATCTGATCTTCGAATTTTTCTTGTTATTTTTTTATGCTCAAGTGGGAAATTAAATTTTTGATTAATTAATTTTATATCGTGTTATAATATAAATGAAAAAGAGGGTTGGTGAAATTATTGGCTATCAATTTCAGTTTTACTGAGTAATAAATTTAAAAAAAAAACATATGATCTAAATCAAGCCAACATTACATTCTTGACAACCGCATAAATATCACTTAGTAGAATTATTAATATTAATTTGATACATAGAAATCTAGTCATTGTCTTATCTTCCCCTTGTCTAATGCAATACACATGCGAAGAATTATTCAACTTAGGACTTTATAACCACAATTTGATACCAAATTTCTTCCTGTTTCTGTTTACTGGTTGGAAATCTTAGATTTGAGATGGATCCATTGACAACTTTCAACTGAAATCTAACGGTTTTAATTGGCTTAGAAATGTAAATCTAAACTGAAAAGAAAAATTCAAGAGGACATTACATCATTTACTACTTGTTAATTGTTCTTTTCATTTTTAGTACTGAATTTTTTTTTTTACTATTTTCCTTTTTCCCTTTTTATTGTTCATAAACATTTTCTTTTCATAAGATATGTCTCCTTTTTCTTCCTTTTCTTCTTTCTCTTTCTTTGTATTCATTTTTTTTTTCTTTTTTCTTCTTGCTGCACCGTTGTCTTCTCATTTTCCATCGTTGCTGCCTCTTCTCCGCCATCAATGTGTTTTATCCTCCATCTCCATCTGTCTTTCTATTTCTTTTGATTTTTTTACTTGTTTTCTGTTTCATCAAAGTAAAGAAAAAACATGAATCTATTACAGCTTTGATTTTGATTTTGATTTTGATTTTGATTTTGATTTTGATTTTGATTTTGATTTTGATTTTGATTTTGATTTTGATTTTGATTTTTGGTTTTCTGAATTTGCGAATCTTTTTTTTTCCTTTTGGATTTCAACTGGAATTTTTTATTTTTGGGTCTTCAACTGTAACACACCTCATATCTTTAATAAAATGCTAAAAAAAAAGAATTTTTTCAATTTTTTTAACTTTTTATCACATTTAACATGTTATATACAAAATATATAACTTATAAACATCATTTTTAATAAATTATATATAATATATATAATATATAAATATTTATATAACATATTTATGTTTCTTCATCTATAATCTATCAAATTAATCATGTTATATGCAATATATATGATATATAAATTTTTATATAACAGATCTATATGGTTCTTCACCTGTAATCTATGAAATTAGTCATATTATATGTAATATATATGACATATATAAAACTTATATACAACATATATGTCATATATATTATCAACATTTATCAAATTATATGCAATAAATATAATATATATAATATATATAAAGACACATATGCAACATATATGATATAAAAATATCTATATAACAAATCTATATGGTTCATATGTAATTTATAAAATTAATCATGTTATATTATGTAAGACATATGACACAAATAAAGATATATATATACATCATATTTGTCATATATAACGATATTTATGCAACTTATATGCCATATAGGATTTACTAAAGAAAGAGTTTTAGTGTGAGGTATTTGTGTTATTTTATATAAAAAAAAATATCGAATATTTTTCAAAATCAAAACTTTTTTTTGGTTATTTTTATAATTTTTCCAAATTTCAAATACATGGTCCATGACACTGCCGTGCTACTCCATCTGAAAAGGGCTTGATTGTTTTGAGTTCATGATGAAAACATATAAAAAAAATCCATTTTTTTTAAAAAAAACAAATTTTAATAATCTCTAATCAAGATTTTCAATATAAATGAAAAAAAAAACCTTTAAATCATCTTATTTTACAGGTAATTAATTTCTTTTATTATTTTATTTAGCAGCAATGTTCTCTTAATTATGGAAAAGGGGAAAAATTAAAGGAAAAGAAAAGAAAACAATGTTGTTAGGAGTGAGTACTAGAAAACTTCCATCACCTTTAATGTTAGGTGAAACTCTAATTATGACTTGATAAAATATTAGGTGACATTTGATTGGCCATATATCTTTCTAACACACTTTTTATGTTAAATTTCTTTTACAATTTTGCCTTTTCCCTAAACTTAGAAGATGAATCACTAATTAATACTCTTGTTAAAAATTCTTTTTTTTTTTTGGATAATTATGATCAAAGATCAACAGTTGCCCCACCTATTACTAATAAGAGCTTTATGATCAAGAATCATATTTACAGCCTTAATTGAGCAACGTTCTTCTTGTTTAAACCTCTCTTGTTTTTTAAGTTATTAATTATCACCATTATAGCCTCCATTTGCATATCTTTTCTTCTTCAAAACTGATTTTTTTTATAAGGTGGCATATAAACTTGCTTAATATAATTATATTTATATTTCATTTTATTAAATAAATAACTGAGCAGTCAAGTCAAGTATCTTAGTAATTATCTGTCTTGTAATATAAAAAGAAAAATTTTAATATAAGTTTTGATAGTTGTCATTCCTTCTAAAGTTCTCCATATAAGAAAAAGAAATAATAATGATAATAATAATAATTTTTTTTCCTTTCATCTTAAGAAGAATCTTGTGCAATGTGTAAAGCTAATATAAATAAGAGAAATTTTTTACTGTAAATACAATATTTACTAGTAGTATAGAAGCAGCCAAAGCAGACATGATCTTAGTGGAAGCTTTGAGTCGGTAATAGAAATTTGACAAGTAGCTACTTGTTCATTTAATTATATTTTATTTTAAATAAATATTTAATTTATTACTACCGTTGCAAAAATTAAATTCAAAGGGCTAAAACAGATGGATTAGTTTTATAGGCTTTTTTTTTAATATAATGTACAGACAGATTAATTTTATAGGTTTTTTTTTAAATATAATGTAAATATATAATATAAGTTTAGAAGTTTGACTTAAGGAAAATGCTTCCACATTAAACAAAGGTATTGAGGAATCTTTTTAAGTCAGTTGTTGCCTTTTGTTTCTTTTGCCCTTAATTCAGAATTCAGTAATTAAACACTACTTTAACAAAGACATATAATTGTATTAAGAGATTGATTTAGAAATATTTAATTACTTCATATATTAAAGTCCAAAATTTTAAAAAATAAAGAAAAATATTGAAGATTGTCCTCTTTCATACTTCCCATGAACTGACCACTTCTTCTTTGCACTGCCCTCCACTTGACCTTACTAGAAGAATCTGTGATCTCACTACATCTGTCAGTATGCCATTTTTGTTCTTTCTCACTTTCTTTGGCTGCTAGACTGTATGTTTGGTTCTCAAGAAAAATCATTGAAAATGTTGGAAATTAGTTTATAGGAGAAAATCAATAGTAAGGGCACCGCAAAATATGAAAAGGAAAAACAAAAAAAGTCAATTAAAGAAGCAAATGCAAATTCTTGTTAGCTATTTCCTCTAATATCCAAGAAACTTAGTGTTACAAATCTTACTGTAAATAATTAGTTAAAAGAATTTATGTCTGAGATTACTTGAGAAATCCACCCACCGACTTGCTTAGTTGTTTATTAGCTTATTAATTACTTTGATTAAGAGAAAGTTCAAGTTTACTTCACTAATCACATGCTAGAGTTGACCTCATCACTTACCATTGTTCGATATGCATATACATATCAAGTAAAGACAAAATATTTAATCATATGCAAAGTAATAATTAATGAAACATAACATTAAACTAGTTTCTATTGCTTAAGAAAAAATGTCTCCAAAAATGCTCTCTCTTTTAAGAGAGTCATGAATTACATTGCTAGAAGAAGCAAAATTAAGGTACTGAGGAAGATTATTTTGGAGAAGAAATGACTTGTCATCATCTGGTTCTATTTGTGGGGTGGGCATAACAGGTTCATTCTGCATCTGGATACATAATATCTCTGCTTGAGCAACTGCAAGCTGCATTTGCAGCTGAGATACCTGATTTTGCAGATATGATATGGCTCCAACACACCCATAAACTGGGTCTCTCACTCTTGCATTTGCTTCGTACACCAAACTGCTCACTGCATCTGCCCTTTGATGAACAGGTAGCTCCTGCTTTCACAAATATAAACTAGTTAATATCTTACGGAAAAACCTTACTCTAAAAATATTCATTATGTGCGTAGGCGATGCATATTGTTTTGAATATATATATATATATATATATAGAGAGAGAGAGAGAGAGAGAGAGAGAGAGAAGAAAAGAAACCTGCAACATTTTGCTAACATTGCTAGCACCAAAAACCTTGTGAACAATGGCAAACTTGTGAGGATCATCAGAAGGGAAATAAGGAGAAAAAATGCAGTCCTTAGCACAGCGGCGTCTAAGCAGTTTACAGGAAGCACAAGGAGAATTTCCACCCATTTTTTTTTCTTTTTCTAGGTTTTGTGTCGGAAAGAAAAAGAAGGGAAAGATAGCTATAGAATGAGATATGAGTAGAAAACTTGGAGGAGAGAATGAGAAGGAAGTGTGAATATTTATAATGGCAATGAACCTGTACAATAGATCAAGGGCACTCACTGTTTAGACATATTAATGACTATATAATTGACTTGGAAATAGTTTATGTGTTATTAAAAAATTATTTAGTTTTGAGATTAGTTGAGAAAGTAGTACTACTTTCATACTTGAAATTTATTAAAAGGATTCTTATAATTAAATTATTAATTAGTTGTTTAGAAAGGGTCTAAATGAAAAGGAAAGAAGTTCCTGTGGCAGCAAGTTAGAGATCAAGCCAATGTGCTATAGGGACTATTCCAACCAAAGCATCTAATTTAATAAACAAATAATTAATTAATTAATAAGTAAATAAATAACCTCCTAATCTATTTTATTTTGTTGAGGGTGTTCTATGTTTTTCTTTTTCTTGTTTTTAATATATTAAGAGAATATTTTATATTGTTGAGATATGAATACAAACTCATAGAATTGGATATTAGGGGTATCTTACCTTTGTCATTACAAATAATTAGACTCATTATTTACTCTTAAAGTATCTTACTTTTTTTAATCATATATGTAAACAAAAAATATCTAGGAGACTCGAATCCGAAATTTAAATCTGAGCAAAATACGCTCCTAATCTCCAGGCTACATATTTTTAATTAAAGTATCTTACTTTTATTATTAGGCTCTGAATTAAAATACTTTAATTTTATTGCAAAAATAGGTTGAAAAATTAAAACTTTTTTATGTATGAGAAATTAGTATCGCTAAAATGATCTCTATGTATATGATATAAAGATATTAGTATGTATAATAAACCACATTAGAATTTGTTTAAACACAAAATCCTTTTGTCACCACATATATATTTGGCAAGAAATTAAAATCGTCTCTTAATGCTATTTATTCAACTTTTTAATTAATCTTACTTATTTTTTGTTTTTTATGTTTGAAAGAAACACGTTTAATCTATTAATCTTACATACTAACCACTGCACAACAAAAGAAAACATGATTTAATGTTGTTCTTTGACTAACCAAGATAATGATCTATATTAAATCAAAAAATAATACTAAAAGGATACCCATCATAACCACAAAAGACAATATTTATCTCTCCAAAGCAAATCTTTGAACTTATATTTCATATAAGTTTGAATAAAGTTCATGCAAAAAAAATTACCCCTTTTTTGTATATATAATCACTGCCCTTAATTATAATCAAAACCCAAATTTTTTTTTTTTAAAGTTTGGCCTATAAGAGAAGAAGAAAATACTTAAAAGTATAGGGTGGCAAATAAAAACCAACTGTTCTGGTTGACCGCCGCCAAAGAGTGTTAAGGTTTCCACGTTCTCTCTCTCTCTCTCTCTCTCTCTCTATATATATATATATATCGTGTTTGTTTTAATTTCTTTATAAATTAGTATATTTATATATTTATATATTATTATTGAAAAAGTATGAAACCATTTCTGAAAGTGTGTGCTTCAAAGTTAATTAGAGAAATTAAAGATTATATAGAAGCATTTAAAAGGTTAAAAGCACTATATAGAGATTTCTATTGTATATGTGATGAAAAACCCTAGCCAAGATAAGAAGAAAACTCTACCTGAATATTTGTTAATTAGACACACAAACATTCACGTGAAACCTCTCTCACTTCAATCAAATCTCTCTCTCTTTCTTCTTAAAATTTTTGGGTTCATATAGGCACCACTAGAGACACAGAAATTGAGCCATACCAAGTGCCAAAGATCATAGTCAGTAATTTAAAATTATACGTATGAAATATTGATTTTTTTTTCTAAATTTAATTATCAATCTCTAACAATTATTTTTTAAAATAAATAGAAAGATATTATAAATTAGATGGTGAGTATCTATATATTATTAAATTGCAGTTAATTTTATTTGGAAGCTATATGAAAGAAATTAATTAATTAAAAGCTAATGAAAAAATTGCAATAGATAATAGTGAGATGAAATTATTGTTAGTAGTTGAGTACAAAATAGCCTCGTGATGAGCTAATAGTCTTATTCAATCACTATCAAAGATATTCAACTTGGATTAGTTTCAATTTGTTAATTAAAATTAGATCATTCAATTTTTAAGAAGTTTATATCAGTCACGGCTAAGATTACTGTGTCTTTGTGTGCATTTTTAGCCCATGGCCATGACATTCTAACAACTAACAATTCTCATTAAATAATTATTTGTTTTGGATTAGCTGATTTAGGGTACCAAATTAACATATCTTAAAGTTTTATTATCAGCAAAATTATGTCCAATTATATATATAAGCTCAAAGCATAAATAACAAAAAAAAATCATTGCGTGCCATTAATTTATTTATACACACAATAAAAGTATATATTACAAATCATTTTAAATATATATATATATGCATATAATTGTCTCATTTAAATCTGAAAATATAGTTTCAATTATATATATATATATATATATATTGATTTTTCAAGTTTAACTAATTGATTTATTTTAAAATTTATAGTTTTATTCTTGTACATATCAGCAAAAATAAACTAAAACATAACTTACATATGTATTTACGTTCCTTTTTTCCATGAAAAAATTATAATTTACAAAATAAGAAAATAAAAAAGTAAATAGTAAATAATAATTTATTAATTTGAATAACAACTATTTTTTCATCTAATCATATGCATCTCCAAAACATACACTACAGGAATATACTAGATAACCGACAGAAAAATCTATCGGTAATCTTTATTTTTTTTGTCGGTAATAATATTTACAGATTGATTATCGATAAAAAAAAAAATTTATCGCTATATCATTCACCGGTAATTAAAAAATTGAGAAAAAAAGCAATTTATCGGTAATTTACCGACATATAAATATATCTCGGTAATTTACCGATAGAAATAAATCTCTTAAAATTTTTCCTACATAAAATAGTTGGCAATATTTACCGATAGAAATATTAATCCGTCAGTAATACCGACTAAGTATTACTAACAGAAACTTTTTTGTCGGTAATACTTGGTTTGTAATACAGACAGAAATATTTCTGTCGGTATTTCCTCAAATTTTTCGATCAAATATTTCTGTCGGTATTCTCAAAATAAATTATCAACAGAAAATATAATCTGTCGGTAAAAATAAATTATTTTTAAATTCTACAATATAATTATTCTTTTTATTTTTGTAATATATAAATATATGTAAAAATTTATATTAAAAAGAAAAAAAATAAAATAAAATTTATATTTAAATGTAATAAATATTCAAATATAAAATAGGTGGACATAAAAATAATAAAATGTATATAACCATATGAAATTAAAATATAAAGTATATATAGATAAAAAAAATCTAAAATTAAATGACAGGAGGTGGTGGAGATGAAGGAGCACCATCAAGCGGAAACTGCCATGATGGATCAAAGGTCTCTCACATGAAGTTGGTTATAAACTCATTAAGCTGCTGCTAGACTAACCTCTATACCTTGGTTTGCATTTACGCTGAATCCGAGATTGAACATGCTCCTCCACCATCTGCTCCTGCTTCTAGATCTGCTGCTGAACAGTCCGATCATGCTCCGTCAACTACTCCTTCAAATGCTCTATCTCTTCCCATAAAACAGATGAACTAGTTGAAAAAGAAGAATAAGTTGTGTTGATATACTATGAGCCAAGTCCATACAACTTTTTCTTTTTCTCTCCGCCCACAGCAGATCTAAATAAATTATCATCGTCAACAGGCGTGTCGAACTGAGAGGCCTCCTCTAGAGATACAACGAAACGATCCTATATAATATTAAAAAGATTATTAACTTTATATTTTAAATATAAATTTTATAATATTTAAAAAATTATTGAATTACTTATATTTAATAATATAACCCGAGTATAAATACAATATAAATTATTAATAAAAAAATTTATTAAAATTTCATAATTTTCTATTATTAAGCATATATACAATCAATGTTTAATTGTTTAACTACAACTTATATAGCAATCAAAAAAATATTTTAAATTAATAATATAACCAAACTACTTAATTCATAAAACTAATTAGCTAAAAATATATAAAAGTACAAAATGTACTATAAATTATACACTTTAACACTAAACATAAAATTTAAAAAATATAAAAATTGTAATTTTTTAACGGAGTCAATAAAAATTACTAAAAAATTATTAAAAATCTAAAATAAATTCAAACCCTAAATTATTTTTTTTACTAAAATATTTAAAAAAATTATAACAAAAATTTAAAATTTCTCTACAACATTTATTATTTTATTTTAAAAAATTAATTCTTCATATATAATGTAATTCTAAAATTTTTGGAAATAACTCAATTTTTTTTTCAAAATTACACAAATATCTTAATATAAATCCAACACACTAAAATATTTTTAATAAAAAAAATTTCTAAATATAACAAAAGTTTTAAATATTTCTAAAACATATTTTATAACCATTAAAAAAATTAAATTTTTTATATTTTTTCATTCTAAAATTTATTAAATTAAATCTAATTTACTAAAAAAATTTATAAATCTTAAAAAAATCCTAACAATCTAACAACCTAAAATATTTATATTTACAAAACAATTTCCAAAAATATTACAAAATATTTTAAATATGTCTAAAATTTTATTTTGTTTCAAAAAAAACCTTAAAAATTAAATTTTTTTAATTCTGAAATTTATAAAATTAAGTCTCTTTACCTAATTTAATTGTATAAAAATTATACAAAATCTAAAATCCTAAAATATAAATATAAAATTAAAAATAATTTCTAAACACATCTTAAAAATTTTGAATTTACATAAAATATTATCTAATTTTTTTATTTATTTCGAAAATCTCTAAAATTTTACTATAATTTTTAAAAATATAATAAAAAAAACCCTACAAAAATATAAAAATCAAACCAAAATATCCTAAAATATATATTCTACCCTAAAATATATTTCAAAATACCCTAAAAATTCAAACAACCAACAAATAAAAATCAATAATATACCTAAACTACAACACTTTTAATAATCTCAACACACATTATAAAATATATTATAAATAAAAAAAATTAAAATCAATAATAATATTTAACAAAAATTATAAAATTTTAAATAAATACATATTTCTGTTGATACTCTTCTTCTTCTTCTTCTTTTTTGAAGAGCAAAAACCAATGAGCTGCAGAGAGGGAGCAGTGAGAGGAGAGGGAGAAGGGAGCAGCCGGTCGAAAAAATGAGGAGAAGGAAAAAGGGTTTATTTTATATTTTACCGATAGATTTAAGTGTTTGTCGATAAAATTACCGACAGATAAAATTATCTGTCGGTAAATGTTCATGCGGTAGTTGACTATTTATTACCCAATTATTGATAGACGCATGCTTTTGTCGGTATTAGCGAGAGAAGATACGTTCTCTCGGCAAACGGCTATAAAAAGGCTGCAACAATTCTGCCATTTTTTTATTCATTTACCGAGATAATATTTTTTTTTCGCTAATACCCACAGAAATATGCATCTACCGATAATTGAGTTGACTAATTATTTGACTTCTATTATAACTTTACCGACAGATCATCTTTCTGTCAGTATCTCTCGCTAAATAAATACTAGAATGAAGAGATTTTTGCCGCCGTTCTTCTATTCATTTACCAAGAAAAAAAAATTTCTTGCTAATATCGACAAAAATAATTTCTATTGGTAAATATTACCGACAAACAACGTCTTTGTCGGTAAATTTATTGACTAATTATTGACTAGTATTATCAATTTACCAACAAACCTTTTTTCTGTCGTATTACCGTGAGTTTCATTTACCGAGAGAAAATTTTTATCTTTCTAATACCGACATAAACAATATCTGTTAGTAAATATTATCTACAGATAATATATCTGTTGGTAAATCTGTTGACTAATAAATTGACTTGTATTATTAATTTACCAATAGACCTTATTTCTGTCGGTATTACCTTGAGAAGAAGAGAGAGATGAAGAAGAAGGAGATGATGAAAGATAGTAATAATGATGCTTAGTTTCTTTAATTTTTTAATAGTTTGTTCTTATTTGTTGCCTTTATTATGTTTTTTCCTTTCTTTTTCTTGCACTTAATGAAAGTTTCTTAATAGTTTGTTCTTGTTGCATTCTGGTTTTTAATTTATCTTTAGATATATCTTTTTGTCTTTGTCAAAGAGGGAAAAAAACTTTAATTGAATTTGAACAAATAAAAATTTTGGAATTAAATTACTCAAAGAGCATACAACACACATTGAGGGGGAGTAAATTAATCAAATTAACATCTTTACAAATTTTGAACACTTTAAAATTTAATTTTTTTTTTGCCAAAGTAAAAAAGGTAGAGATTGTTAGCTCAATTACTCTATTTTTTATCTTAGGCAATCAAATTTAATTAAACTAATGCCTGTATCAAGTTACTTTTTGCAGAAACTTATATTTTTGAAGAAATCATTAAAAGTCTGATCGAACCATTAAGACTCCCGATCGGACCTTCAATGACAAATTGAGAAAATTCATATATAAGGTTTCACGGTGAATAGTACTCTCAAAATCTCACTATACCTCCTAAAGTTCGACCGGACCAATGAGCATTCCTATCGAACCATTGTATGTGAATTTGAGCAAATCATACATAAGATTTCACTATTAGAAGTACTCCCATTTTTTCACCGTACCACAATAAGTCTGATCGGACCTTGTGATATTTTGATCGGACTAGGCAGGCAAATTTTTTCAAAATCATCTGGTAAAGTTTTTGACCAGAAGTGCGCCTAGATTTTGACCGGACCACTAATGTTTCGATAGGACCTGAAGCAAGTCTGATAGGGAGAATTAAATATTTCACAAGCCAGAAGTCGTTGCATTTTCACTCAATTAGTGGAAGCTACATGGACCAATCATTGGAAGAGCATTAAGTAAAATTTTAAATATTTCGACCGGACCACCAAGTTTCCTGACTGGAGAGCATGAATTCTGACCAGACCACACCAAGTCGGGCCATGAAGTTTTTCTGACTAAGAAATTAGTGGAAGACAAGAATCAAACATGTTGATCACACCTCAAATGGCTATTTCATGGCTTGTAGGCTATAAATATCATAAGTTACTTCATTTTTATGAGTGATTGTATTTGTAATAGTCTATATTGATAACTTTATTTAAATAATACATTTTAACAATTCGGTGACAAGTTCCAGTTAATATACTTGACTAAAAAAATTTAAACACTTCATTGATAAAAAAATAAAATTGAAACATTAAAATAATAAAACACTAATTTTATAATTATTTCAGTGATTAAATATATCAATTTTTAATATATATTATGACTGCATAGCTACTGGCGCAAATAATTAATATGAAAATCAAATACTAACTTTGACTAAGAAGAAATTTAGTATTAATATGATATCATTTTTTGTTCTACAATTTTTTTTAAATATAGCTTATAATCGCTTAAAATAAAAAATATTATATAACTGACTTAGTTTGAGATTAAAATTTAGTTGAGTTGAATTATATGTTATTTTTATGTGAATTTAATTTTATTTGGGGATATATCCAGAGTTTCTTTTTTTTTTTTTGTAATTATTCAGTGTTTGCTATTTTTTTCTTCTTTCCTAACATGTGAATTTTTTAAAAAAATGAATAAATTTATGATTAGTTTTAAAAGAAATTATCCATAGCCTATTATTAAGATTTAGAATGGGATTTTTTAGACATATAAGAATGGGGTTTAAGACAATTAACTCAAAATATCTAGCACTAAATATATGGGCAATTATCCTTCACCATATTTAAATTGTTGATATTTTTATTTTTTTATGTGGGGTTATATTTTTAATACTCTTCCTCAAGTGGCAATTGAGACGGTTAACATTTAAAATATACAATTTCAATACTCTTCTTAAATGACCAAGTCATTTGGACCACCGGTAAAAGAATTCACAATTAATCATATAACTAGGCCGAAATGAACATCGAACAATAATTAAAACTCAACAATAATCAATTAGACAATCGGGTAAAAAAACAACGCAACATAATAACTACTTTGATACAATATTAACATTTAAAATGTGATTTTTTAGACATATAAGAAATGAGAGATGATAAATTTAGAATAATCAATCCAAAATGTCTAACGCTATATACATGAATAATCATCTTTCACAATATTTAAGTTGTTAATATTTTTATTATTTTTTCAATATGAGATCATATTCTTAATACCTACACCTACAAGTTTGCATTTAATTTCTAATGTACAGCCCAAGATTAGCTGCCATGCCATGGAAGTATACTCTGGCAAAGAAGAGTAGTCATCCTCGACAAGAAAAATTGTATATTAAAATTAACAATAATATTCTTAATTATATATAATTATCAAAGAAAGTTTTTATTTATAAATTAATAATAGAAGAATCTATATGGCAGAAACCCAATTTGGACTCAACATCACATGAGACATGATTAAATACTTAATTATTCCTACATTATTATATGAAAAATAAATAAGAAATCAGTGAATTATTATAAAATTATTTAAAAAAATAATATTATAAATAATTAATTGAAATTATAAAAAACCGCAACCCCACCAAGAAATTAATGAGATTCTGACATGAACATAAGGTGTAGAAAAATAAAATTAATTAATAAAATAAAAAATAAATTACCCAATTCAAGAAAGAGATTAATATTGAAACTTGTAAGAGTTTTGTAAAACCCTAAACTCTTGCATTTAATGAACCTCACATGATTCCACGCTTCTTCTCTTAGTCTTCCAAAATAAAACAGCACTTATTTCATTGTATGTTGGTCTCTTAATTATGATTTCTATAAATTATTAATTAAAATTTTTTTTAATTATTATTATTATGCTTCTTAATTCATTAAAAAAATTGAATTTTTTTTTTAAAATTTTGTTGTTGAGTGTACTTTGGGCATATATGTTAATATATATTGCATTTTATATATTGCAATTACAAGTTTCTCCCCTTGCCGACAATGCAAATCAAAAGCATGTTCTTCTTGTATATATATACCAATTCTAAATTGGCTTTGAAAATTTTACTTGTTATCAGTATCATTTCAATAAACTAGCTATAAATGAACTTTGTTTGAATCTTAAATGAAAATTTAAAAAATAATTAGAAATGAAAACAACATAAGATAGCATGCAATGGAGGGTTACTTGTCGCTTTAAATTTGATATTATATATTTATATATCCCATAGTACAGAAAATTAGAAATCATTGAAATGAACTAATTGAGTTACAATTGCCGTCATAACAGAAAATGAAGAAAAATATCACAAATTAAAAAAAAAAATTGACAGTTACAATGTTTGATGTGAAGAATCCTCCAAATATTCTAGTTTTAGATTGGATTTTTTTTTTTGAAATATGAATTATGAATTTATACATATATATATATATATATATATATAGAAGAGAGGATCACAAATAATTGAAAAAACGATATATGTATATTAAATAAAATTAATAAATTATTCAATTAATAATTTATTCTTATATTATTATAATTTAATAATATATATATATATATATTATATTTCACGTTAGTTCGAATTATAATGATATACAATGGTATTTCAGTGAGTGATTCAATTGAATGACTGCGACATAGTCAGAGAGTTCTTTAGCACTCAAAAATTCTAACTTTGAATTCTAATTTATAACTTAAAAATGATTTTTTTTTTCATAAAATAAATTTGAATTTGACAAAAAATATTGAATATTTATCAAACATGATCTATTTAATTTATAATTTTTTAAAGATTTTATACATGCATGCTAATCTACTAATCCTTCCGTATTATTAAAATTATCATTTTTAATTCATGCTAATCCATTAAAAAATTAAAAAATTATCTAGATATTATATAAAATTATTTTGAATAAAACAAAATATCTTTTATTAATTTATTAATACTATACTCTCACTTTATTAATTAAGTCATTAATTATAAAAGTATAACTAAAAAATTAATTAATTTTTTATTGTATAAAGTAATAATTTAAGAGAGATATTTTTTTACAAAAATAATAATTTTAAAAATGATAATTTCAGCTAGACGAAGAAATTAATAAATTTTATAAGTCATAGCGATAGAAAAAATTTCTCCCAAATAAAATTATAAAAACTAAAGAAAATATAGAGTAAGCGTATGTATCACAGGAATATGAACTCAATGTAGTGCCCCAAATATCACAAACCAGGTAGTAAAATATTTAGAAATATATGGATAGAAGAATAGTAATAGAATATATGAATTTCAAAACCCTAAGCTCTATAGGAAGATGAAAGTAAGACCAAAGTTACTGAGAAGAAAAGAAAAAAGAAGCTCTTATTGTTTTTCGATTATGGGAATTTTTATAAGTTTGAGACCAAAGTAATAATATTAACAATATTAATATTAATTAAATGGAGAAAAAAAAACAGACATCTTCACCACCTTAATAAGATAAAAAATAAAAACATGAGACCTTCGATGCTAATTTTGCATTAAATGAGCTTCGTGCATGGTAATTATAATATACTATAATTAAGATTCATTTTCGAGATGCTTGGTTTTTTTTTCTATCACTAGATAATAATAATAAGATTAATTGTCTTTTTTTGTCATTAAATTTAAGACTACTCTTTTTATTATATTATATTATAAAATTTTAATTATTTTTTTATAACGTTGCTAATCTCAATGCTATTAAGCTATGTGTCATTGTAAGATCATCTTTAGGTTCTATGGCACAATTTTATTCTAATAATTTTTTAAGTTGTCTGGATTAATATATAATTAATTTATTATAATTTATTATTTCTTTTGTTTTGAATTAATAAATATATTTTATTTATAAACATTAAAAAAATAATTATTTTAATAAGAATATAAATTTATTTTTTATTATTTTTTATTTTAATATAAAATATATTCATTAAATATTTTTTAATAAATAAAATTATATATGCATATAATAAAAATTTAATGTATTAATTAACTTACAAAAATAATAAGTAAACTATAATTTGAGATAAATAAAAAAATAGCATTGTCATTATCAATTTGAGATGTAGTAAGTATTTTTTTTTAAATTATTTTATTATTATCTCTTTATAATATATATTTTTGTTTTTAAAAAAAAAGAAAAAATTAAATTTTAATTAATAAAAGAAAATTACTTGAATAACCTTTGAATTAATCTTTGCATCAAACTTAGTTGAATATTCAAGTTTCATTTACTTAGCCGTATTTAGAATGATTTCTATTTTTTTTCAACTTTAATTATTTTTAAGAAAAATATAAAACGAATTCGATAACATCATTAAATTTAAATTTTCCTAATTAGGTAAAACATGTTTTTTATAATAAACATGGTTTCACTATGAATATGAACACTACAAAAAACAGATTTAAAAGTTTTGCTTTGCAGAAAACATTTATATCAATCAATAATACCATTTTGTCTTTTATCGTGGTCTCGCACCATTCTCTTTCAATTTTTTTTTCGCCTTTTATCATTTTGTTTATTATAGTATATGCAAATTTTCTTTCCTCAACACTTTTTTATATATATTTTTTTTATTCTCTTTTATTCTTCTGCAAATTCAATAATAAAAGTTGTAATAGATGTTTGTCTTTTTTTATTTTTTAATTTTTAATAATTTTATTTTATTTTAATTATTATCTATTTCATTGGAATAAAGTAATATAATATTTTTTTAATTAGTGAATAAAATGGTAAGAAAATTTAGAAAAGAAGATTGTGTATGACAAGTTATGTATCATATATAGTCATACAGCAGCTATAGAAACTAATTTTTATCATTCTATTAAAACTTCTTCAATTAGTGAAAATGAAGAAAATAGTAAATAAATTAATAATTCTAATGGAAATGTAAAGATACATATAAAAATAAAAAAATCTAATAATTAAAAATCTAATCGTAGAAGAATAAGAGAAAATTTTTTAAAAAAATAGTAACTGATCAAACCTTAGTCGGAATTGGAGAAAGTCGAGGAAAAAAATAGAATCTATTATTATGTTGGATCAATTTTTTATAACCATTATTGATGATTTTTTATATTTCAGTAAAACAACTATTAATTCTTTTAGAATATATTTATTTTTAAAAATTATATGTTTGCATATGTATATTAAAAAATTACAATATAATTTTTAAAAATATAAAATAGATTTTAAAAAAATATATAAAATAAAAACTAAAAATAATCCTTGATTTTGAGTGAAAAAAAAAACTAAAAATTTATAATATAAGCCAGCACGGCTCAAATTCAAATTTTTTCATTCATCGTATAATTAACCAAAAAAAAAAGACTTGTTATGAAATGAGTCGTGTTAGGCCTTAATTATTAGAAAATAGGATCAAGGCAAAAAGTTTTGTTGAATATTTACAATATAGGGAATTTGTGTAAAAATATCATAAAAAATAAATAAATAAAAATTCTCCCTTTCCATTTTTTTTTTGAAATACCAATGATCTTTTTTTCCAATTCAAAAATATTTATTTTTAATTAACAATTTTGATATATCAAAATATGAATTTAGTATATAATTACATTATACAATATATGACAGATATATACATAGAGTATATTTTTAGTTTAAAAAAATGGATTTTTTAAAAAAATATTACAAATTTTTTTAAAAAATTAATAGGCAATACAATATATTTTTCTATATAACAATTATAGTTATCTTGTATAGAAAATTACATGCTGTATTTTTAAAATGTTCCATAATTTTTTTTAAAATTTCAATATACACCTTAGCATTAGATATATATCACTGAAGGTATGTATTTTTTATATTAAAAATTAAAAAATAAATATTTTTGTAATAATATTTAAAAAAAATTTAAATCATATTTTTAAAATATTTTTTTATAAAGCCTTATATGTATAGGAAATTTACAAAAATAACTTAAAAAGAAAAACTTATAAAAAATACTTTGGAGTCCGATCATTTGAGACTTTGAGTATAAAAATTTGTTTTTTTTTTTTTAACTCTGAGTATAAAACTTAGGGGACATTGCATGTTATTTGTTGTATTTTTGTTGCATTTTTATGAAAGTTAGCATCATTATTTTCCTTTTTCTTTAGTTTATCTTTTTCTACTGTTATCTGTTTTATTTTTTTTTATTTTCTATGTTGTTTTCTTTTTTATTTTTTGATGTTTATTTTAAATAATTTGACTGTTATTATATTTACAACATACACATAAAATATATACAATATATATACACAATACATAAACACTGTATATTCAATAAATATTAATATATACACAATATATATAATATAATTAAACAACATATAAAAAATATATTTTATAATTTTTAACTTCAATATATATACAACATATACATAATAGACACTAACATATGTATAATATATATATATATATATATTATACACACAATAAATATAAACATACACCTAATATACATACAACAGATATATTATGAACTTATTTTTTTAATTTTATATACACAATATATATAGATATATACATAACATACACACAATGTATATATAATTTTTTACTTATTATTATTTTTACTCCACCACTGCCTTCTCACCCTCCATCACCGCTGTCTCTTCTCAACTACAAGTGTCTCTTCTTCTCCATCACCGGTCTATATTTTTATTTTTATTTATTTTTTGTTTCATTAAAGTGAAGAAGAAACATGAATCTACTTGGGCTTTAATTTTAATTTTTAGTTTTTTATTTGTAAATCTTTTAATTTTTTGATTTATTTGTTTTGGGGTTTCAGCTGTGATGATTAATGATTTTTTTTTAATTCTTCAATTGTAATGTACTCCATATATTAAATAAAATACTTCAAAAGAAGACTTTTTAAATTTTTTAGCTTTCTGTCATACTTAACAAATTATATGCAACAATATAATATATAACATATTTTATACATTAAATATAGCATATAAACTACGTAATATATATAAATATAACATAAAACAAATTGTATGTAATATATATAATGTAATCAATTATATGTAATATATATAATATATAACAAATTATATGTAAAATATATAACATATTGACGTTCGTTTAGCATTTTTGTATATTTTTTTATTTGTAACCTATGAAATTATAATCATGTTATATGGAATATATATCATATATAAATTTTCATATAACGGATATATATATATATATATATATATGATTCTTTATCTATAATTTATGTAATTAATCATATTATATGTAATATATTTGACAAATATAAGGAAATATATGCAATATATATGTCATATATATGTTATATATGTTGAATATATTATCAATATTTATCACATTTAACAAATTACATACAACACATATGACATATATGTTTGTATTATCAATATATATGCCTGATATTCATATTTATCAAATTATATGTAACATATATAATATATAAAATAAAATATAAAAGTTTATTTGTTGATTATAAATTTTATATGTTGATTTGCATATCTTATATGTTACATATAAAATTTACTAAATAATGACAATTTTATAATTTAAAACTCATGTATTTTAGTGTGCGAGGTATTTGTATTATTTTGAAAGTTTTCACTATACTTTTGTAAAAAAAAAATTGAGCAAAGTTTTTGAAAATTAAAACTTTTTTTCGGTTATTTATGTATTTTTTCCTTTTCTTTAAGATAATTATGTGAAAGGCCCTGAGATTTACCATGGGGTTTTTTCAAAAATACACTAAAAATGAAATATTTTCAAAAATTCTTTTTTTAGTTTCAATTTCAAAAATACCAATTTTCAACTTTCAATTTCAAAAATACCTATTTTTAAAGGTATATTTTTAGTATATTAAAGGTATATTTTATTTTTAAAAATATACATTGTGTCGCATACGGAGCGATGGGAAGAGAGCCGATAGGAAATATCGATTTGATTAGTTTGGTTTTTTGGATCGGTTTATGTTTTATTGTTATTATTTTTATATGTGTTAGGAGTTGCCACTAATCAATTATAAGATTTGATTGGACACCTAATATTAGTGTGTGTTTCTAGGTTCGGAAGTTGATTACGCTTAGAGAAGAAAAAATATCCTATAATGCTCAAAATTGGTACTGTAATTATTATAATATTTTATTATTTTTATTTTTATTTTATGAGGAATTATATTCATTATCTGAATATAAATTATAATTATATTTTTATATTTTATTTTATTTTATTTTTTACTATTTGTATCCACCGTTTGAAAATAAAAAAAAATTTGTTAATTTTTTTATTATTTTTAATAGATTTATTATTGTTATTAGTATAATTTTTATTTTTACTAATTTATGACTTAACCTCCACATTCACTTCCTAAATGTAGGAGTTTTATATTCTAATATTTATTAAATTTATTATTACTAGTATTTTGAATAATATTCGCTTTCTGAATATGACTCTTTATAATTATTATTTTAATCCCACATCTCGATTATTTTTTGATGATTTTATTACCCTTGTGTGTGCATATTTAACTTATTAGTTAATTATTTAATCATTTCATTCACTACCTGAATATAAGAATTTTATAGATTAATATTTATTAAATTTATAATTATTATTTTTTAAAATTATGTCCACTCCCTGGACATAATTATTATAATTTCACATTTTTATCAAATATTTTTTTTATCTTTTATTTTACTATTTGTTGATTAATACATATTTACTATTTTTTAGAGAAAATTATTTTTTATTGAGATGGACTTGAATTCAAAATTTAATTTTGAATGCCTATGTATCTGCTTAACGGAATCAAAGTCATCGTAGTTCGATGTATTTATTTATTTTATCATTGTTATTATTGTTGTTATTATTATCTATTTTATGTTATTGCTTTTATAAATTACCTCTTGATTTATTATTTTAATAATTATATCTACATCTTGAATATAACTCTTCAATTATATTTATTTTATTTTATGATTATTATTATTTTTATATTCAAAAATTATTTTTATTTTGTTGTTATTTTTAATAACTATATCTACTTTCTGGATATAATTATTAGTTTTATATATTTGGTATTGTTCGCATATATATCTAAATGTAATATTTTTTTTATTGGTTATGACATTCACTATCAAAATATAATATTTTTATTTTAATATGACATTCGTCATGTTATTGTAATGTTATTGACCAATTAATTAAGATAAAAACTATATTTATTATGAATGATTAAGAAAATAAAAAAAGATGTGGAAATTAGATTGTTTTCCACAAAAAATATACATAGTATGAATAATTGTACCAATAATTATACTAGAAAAAATTTAAAAAAAGAGAAGTGAATCACAATGGACACGCTTAAATACCAAATCTTTCCTTAGCCAGAATTTTTCTAAACATATAATTAATAGCATAATATACCATCATAATTATACATCACAATAGTTATTAAATAAAACTTAATATGTAGAAAAATGGACAAGTAAATAAAACACATATACATATATAAAATCTCAATAAAAAATAATATTAAAATTGAAATAGAAATATCAAGGTTCATATATCTTTACTTGATTGTGTGAACTTCACTTGTTAAATTGATAAAAAAAAAATTTATTCACTATTTTGATTTATAAATTTTACTAAGTGCAATTCATGTACTTAATAAAACTCAAATTCTCTATAATTTTCTCTACTAGGAAAATTCTTCTTCAAATCTTCCCTCTCTCATTCACTCTCTCTAC
Organism: Garcia nutans; assembly: GCA_947685225.1. Lineage (NCBI taxonomy): Eukaryota > Viridiplantae > Streptophyta > Magnoliopsida > Malpighiales > Euphorbiaceae > Garcia > Garcia nutans. The sequence continues at coordinate 14,981,881 of CANTUV010000041.1, forward strand.
TCACTATTCTCTCTTTCTCCTCCCTTTCACTCTCTTCTTACTCCTATATATACTACTCCGCGTTGTCATTGAACGGTGGTGATCATTTTGATATAATAGTTTAGATTAAACTATCATATTCTATGGTCCATTCCATGACATATTTTATGAATATTCTATGGCATATTCTAGAGATATTATATGGCATATTCTAGAGATATTATATGGCATATTTTTTGAATATTCTATGGCATATTCTAGAGATATTATATGGTATATTCTATAGATTATTATATAGAATATTTACATAGCCAAATCTCTTACAAATTCAAAATTTTCAAATTTCTCTACAAGGAAACACTTTGATTTTTCTCCCTGTGTTTTTTTTTTGTCAAATTTTGTTTTTTTTTAAATATTACAATAATATTGTTTATTAAATATTAAAAAAAGGTTTACTACAGTTGCCACCCCCCCCCCTCCTTTGTATACTTTAACGAGTTAAAGCTATACAAAAAGTTAGTAGTAATAAATTATTTTTTTATTTGGTCATATCAATTTTTCTATTAGAACTTATGACTCAATTCTAGGCATGACATTAAGACTTGACATTAAGATTATTTGATTCTTGATATAAAAAACTTATATAAAAAAAGAAAACTTAAGGCTCAACCTTAAGAGAATTTATGTTTGACTTTATGAACTTTTAAAAACTAAAGGAAACTTAAGGCTCGATTTCAGGAGTACCTAAAACTTGATTTTAAGAATTTTGACATTCAAAGGAAAGCTTGAGGCTCGACCTCAAGAGCATTTAAAACTTAACTTTATGATTTTTTTATATATATAATGAGGAAAATAACCTAAGACTTGATCCTGGGAGTACCTAATGCTCGACACTAGGGATTTTTTTTTAGAAAATGAAAAAAGAATCTAAAGCTTGACTCTAGGAGTACTTAATGCTCAACACTAAGAACTTTTGAAAAAAAGAAAAATAAAACCTAAGACTTTACCCTATAAGTACCTAATGCTTGACATAGTGACTTTTTAGAAAATAAAAAAGAAAACCTAAGGTTTGACACTAGAAGTGCCTAATGCTCGACATTAGAGACTTATTTTTTAATAAAAGAAAAACCTACAGCTTGACCTTAGAAGTGTTTAATGTTTGACATCAAGAACTTTTGAAAAAAAAAAAAGGAAACCTAAGACTTGAACCTAGGAATACCTAAAGCTTGACTTTAGAAAATTTCAAAAAGAAAAATGGAACCAAGGCTTGACCCTATGAATATCTAATGCTTGACATTATAAACTTTTTTTTTAGAAAATGAAAAGGGAACTAAGGCTCGACCCTATGAGTACTTAAAATTTGACTTTAGGATTTTTTTTTAAGAAACAAAGGGAGATATAAAGGGTCAACCTTATAAATATTTAAAGCTTGACTTTAAGAGTTTTTGAAAAGGAAAATGGGAACCTAAGAATTGACTTTGGGAGTGTCTAGTGCTCAACACTAGGAAACTTTAGAAAAATAAAGAAAAATTCAGAGTTTAACTATAAGATTACTTGAAAAATGGTTTTTGTATGTAGACTCTTTTGCTTATTTTTGGATGAATCTTAAATTTCTCAAAAAAAATACTTAAAACTCCTATGGCATGGATGTCTACATTTAAATGTTTAAAAAGTGTTAATTTTTTTAAATTATATTTTTACGATTAAGGATTTTTCTTTTTGGAAGAGAAATATAGCATCAGAACTGCAACAATCTCTGAATCTAAAACAAATTCAGTACTTAACTTTAGTTACGCGATCCTCAAAATATCTTCTTGAATTCTGTTCAGGTAAGAATTCTGGATCATAGAACATCCCTGTCTGTCATTGCCTCTGTAAGTATCATGTTAGCAATTCTTTCACCCATCAAGGTGTGCCCTTTTCATTCCAAGTTTATAATTTTTTCATCTCATATACAAATCTGCCAAGCTTAGTTTTACCATAATTTAGCATTATTCCCCCTTTTTCAAATATTTCAAGAATATTTTTCAATAAAATATTTATCTTGAGGCATGGGTTAGATAGGAATATTAGTTTATCAAGTTTCTCGATAGTCGTTTTATCAATTTTTCTATGGTCATTTTATTTTCAAAAGGTGGAAATATATGCAAGAAAAAAGAAGAATTCATTAAGAAAAACCAATGAATCATACAATTTTAATGATCATAAGTCTGAATTGACTTTGAATAATCCCTAACTATGCTTCTCACATCTTCTTTCCTTCTCCTCCTTGCAACTTTAGGCATAATACCTTTTTCACAACATCTGAATTCACTTGATGCCTAAGAATAATCTTTTTGAGCATCAAATCTCCTTCTTGAAATTTTCTTGCCTTCATCTTTTTTGCATGGGCCTTAATAAGTCATTTTTGATATAACTGACCCAAGACTGTCAATCTTTTTTCTTCAATAAAGTTTAACTGATTATAACGACTCTATACCCATTCAGCATCATCAAGCTTGGTTTCTATAATAACCTTGAAAGAAGGTATTTCAACTTTAATGGACAATATTGCCTCCATGTCATATGCTAAAGAGAATGGTGTTGCCCTATAGATGTCCTGACTGTAGTCCTGTATCTATGAAGAGCATAAAGAAGCATCTCACGCCAATCTTTGTACATTATTGCCATTTTATGAATTATCTTCTTAATATTCTTGTTGGCTACTTCAACTGCACTATTCATCTTTGGATAGTATGAAGAGGAATTATGATGCTTAATTTTGAATTTTGAGCACATCTCTGTCGTATCCTTATTTTTGAAATTCTTTTCATTGTCAGTAATAATATGCTCTAGTATCAACATATGATATTCTGTTTAATGAATTTCAAGACTACACTCTTTGTCACAATGGCATAAGAGACTCCCTCTACCCATTTGGTGAAATAATCAATTACTACCAAAATAAATCGATGACCATTAGAAGCTTTAGATTCTATTGGACCAATCACATCTAGCCTCTATATCAAAAAAGGCCACAGGGAAACCATCACATGTAAGGGTGCTGGAAGAGCATTAATATCATCAACATATATCTGATACTTATGACATTTTAGGACATTGTTAATGCAATATGATTCCATTTTTAACTAGAAGTAACTCATTATGAGAATTTTACGAGCCAACAGATACCCACTCGAATGTGTACCACATAATCCTTCCTGAACTTCTTCTATTAACCTTTGAGCTTCTCTTTCATCCATACATTTAATCAATATTATATCATATTTTCTTTTATAGATGACGTTGCCACTCAAAAAGAAATTTATTATCAGTCGCCGAATTATTCTTTTATTAGTGTCTGAGATTCCTAGAGGATATGTCCTACTTTTGAGATACTGCTTGATATCATGAAATCTTGGCTCACCATTATGTTCTTCTTCAAAGTTTGTACAGTAAGCATTGACCCCTCTAATTTCAATCTTGACAGGAGGAATCTTTCTGCAAGTGTCCAGTCAAAGCATTGTAGCTAATGTGGCTAATGATCGAAACTTATGAATTCAAAATTTTGAGCTGAATCAAGAATATATTCTTGATAAAGAACTAATTTTGGATCTCCGGCTTCCTATTCTCCTTTCAACTAGTTGATTATTAATATTGAATCGCCATACACTTTCAACCTTTTGATCTTTATATAAATAGTGGCTTGCATTCCTAAAGTATAAGCTTCATATTCAGCCATATTATTAGTGCATTCCAAAAACAATTTAGCTATCATAGGGAAATACTTTTCTTTGGAGAGATTAGAATCACTCTGATCCCACTTCCTAAGGTATTTGAAGCTTCATCAAATTTCATAATCTAATTTCCTTTTGATCCTTGTTTTTCTTCCACCAACATGATTTCTTCATAAGGAAAATCATAACTTATCAATTGATAAGCTTCAATAGCTCGATCTGCCAAATAATCAGCTATAACACTCCCTTTTATCACTTTTTGGTTGATATATATTATCTCATACTCAGTCAGCAAAAACTATCATCGAGCTCCTAGTTAGAGATGATTTTTTAGAAATGTACTTAATAAGATCTATTCGTGATATCAAAAAGATAGTATAGTATAACATATAAGGCTTTAATCGATGAGCAACCAATGCTAATGCAACACAAGTTATTTCCAATAAAGAATATTTTATCCCATAATTGGTGAACTTTTTGCTTATATAATATATGACTTACTCTTTTCTTCCTGAGTCATCATGCTGCCTAAGAACACCACCCATTAGACTCTTAAAAACTGTTAAGTATAAGAGAAGTGGACGGCCGGGTATAAGCGGTGGCAAAATTGGAGGAGTCTGTAAGTAATATTTGATTTTATCAAAGACCATTTGACACTCCTCATTTCAATTTTTTAGGTTATTCGTCCTCAAAAGCTTGAAGATAGGCTCACATGTAGCTGTTAGTTGCAATATGAATCGAGCTATATAATTAAGTCTTCCTAAAAAGCTTCGAACCTCATTTTCGATTTTAGGAGCCAACATTTTAACTATAGCTTTAATCTTATCAGAGTCAATCTCAAATTCCCTCCTGCTGATTATAAACCCTAATAACTTCCCTGATCAAACTCTAAATATAAACTTTATAGAATTTAATCGGAGTTGATATCTCCTTAGCCACTTAAATAATCTTCTCCAAACTGCAATATGGATTTCACATGTTAAAATTTTGCTATCTATCATCAACATATACTTTTATTTCTTTATGTATCATATTATAAAATAGGATAGCTATTGCTCTTTAGTAAGTTACCCCTGCATTCTTCAGTCCAAAAGGTATCACTTTGTAACAAAACGTTCCCCATAGAATAATAAAAGTTATTTTTTCTTATAATCAGGATTCATTTTAATTTGATTGTATCCTGAGAATCCATCCATTAATGAGAATATATGAAATTGAGTTGTATTATCTACTAGCGCATCAATATGCGATAGAGAAAAATTATTTTTTGGACTTGCTCGATTAAGATCCCGATAATCAACACATATCCTGATCTTTTCATCTTTCTTAGGGATGGGAACAATGTTAGCCACCCATTTTGGATATTTTAGCTACCTCTAAAAAATCTGCCTCAAACTACTTTTTTACTTCTTTTATTTTCATAAAAACATCTGGCTTCATTTTTCTCAACTTATGCTTGACGGGTTTACATTCTAGTTTTAATGGTAAACGATGCACAATTGTGTCTATATGCAGTCCCGGGATATCCTGGTATGACCATGCGAAGACATCGTTAAACTCTTTTAGCAATTTAACTATCCTTTCTTTGAGGTCTAGAGGTAAAGATACGCTAATTCTTGTTTCTTTTTTATTTTTTTTTTATTCCTAAGTTTACTGTTTCTACTGCCTCTTCTAAAGATTGTATAAATTTTTCATTCTATTTTATCATCGTAGTTATCTCAGGAGAAAAATCATTTTTATTTTCTTCATCAGATGTGATTTCAAAGATAGGGTTATCAAAATCATATCTAGACTCAGTTTCGTTAGAATTTAATTCATCATTGACATTCATGGGTAGAATGAATATAAAAGGAAATATTACTAAGGGATAAAAATTAGGCAGAAAGTAACAAAATGAAAATAACAAGAAGACTTTAATAATGGAGATGAAATATATATTTTATTTTATTAAAATTTATTTTAAAACATTCATAAAAAGGAAAGCACATGCTAACATTTTCCTAGATGTTGGGCAGAATCATCGAAAAATTACTTATATTAGATTACTTTGAGTCATGAGATGACAATTCATAAGCTTTTAAATTATTCAGATCTTGTCCTGGTGACAAAGGTATGACCTATAAAGTTGTTTTATCATGAGGCTCATCTTTATTTACCATAATCACCAATGAATTTCCTGATATTATCTTTACATCGTGTGGACTTTCCACCATCTTCATTTCCTTATGAAAAAGACCAATGCTTCTGAAGGTTTCATTTAGGGGTGGGAATGTTATTTTCCCTATTAAATCTTTTTGATTTTCCAATCTTGCTAGTCGATGATCTTTTTTCTCTTTCTGAATTCTCCTCCTATCTTCTCTAGTAATATTGTGTCCTAATCCAACTTTATTATCATTATTGAGAGAGAGCAGAAAAGTATTGATTCCTTATTCATATCTTCCTAAGCCTTTCCATGGGGAATAACTTGTCCTTATCATTTCTTTTGCTCTGATAATCGAGGAGTTGGCATTACTAATCCTTCTCCAACATATGAAGTATTTGCTACCTCAAAGGATTGGAAAGAACTTTCAAAAGCTTCTTCTTCTGCTTCAACACGTGGGGTTGAGATTGGCTTAGTGATCAAAAGGTCTTCTTCCTCTGATATTTCAATTATCTTTCCTTCAATGATAAATTTGACCTTCTGATGTAGAAATGATAGTACTGCCCCTACCGAATGTATCCATGGTCATCCTAATAATATGCTATAAGCCAATACTATTTTCATCACTTGAAATGTGATGTTAAATGTGACAGGACCCACTTGAATGAGTATTTCAATATCCCTTAAAACCACTCTTCAGGTTCCGTCAAAAGCTCGTATTATCATAGAGCTAGACTGCATATATGTCTCATCAATTAGTAGCTTTGAGAGAGTTATTTTAGGCTGAATATTCAAGAATGACCCATTGTCCACTAGAACTTTAGCGACAGAATATCCTTTACATTAGACTGATATATGTAATGTCTTTGTATGCCCAATCCCTTCTCTAGGACTTTCATCATTAGTGAAAGATATGTAGTTAACTGTCATTACACTTCTAACTATATTGTTCAAGCTATCTATAGAGATGTCTTGGCAGACATATGCTTGATTTAAAATTTTAAGCAAGGCATTTCTGTGAGATTCTGAATTCAAGATTAAAGATAGAAATGAAATTCTAGTTTAAGTTCTATTCAACTGCTTAATCACCTTATATTCACTTTACTTAACCAATTTTAAAATTCACATGCTTCATGCTCGGAGGCCAGTTTCTTTATTTCTAATTATGGGTCATTTTTATTAGTTGCACCTTGGAACCATCAGAATTCCCTTTCTTCCACCAATTTTCCTTCTTTAGCTTTCCTTTCTTGTATTGCTCTAGTTCTTCTTTTTGACAATTCCCTACTTCTTCTAGTGTATAGCAGTGTCCACTTGTATAAAGTGACATGCAATTATATTTTCTCGAATTTTACTTTTCTCTTATTTTTTCACATTTTAGTGTACAACTTGTACTTTTCATATTCTGCATAAACATTTCATTTAGCTATTCTCAATGGCTTATCATGCTACAATTAACACAAATCAAATATTGTTACTCCAAATAATGCTACACACACTTTCATGAATACCAAGTAATATAATACATTCAACATACACAATGTATTATGCTAAAAATTAATGCAATTAAATATATTATAAATCAAAGTATGTACTAACTTCTTTATAAAAGTACTTCCAAGCCAAAATCACCATTTATCTCTTACTTTCAAAATGTCCTTCACTACTAGTTTTTAGGTAATTATTATTTACTCAACACCTAACCACATTTTGAATTTAAATACTTTATTAGTATCACATTTTTATATATTTTAGCTAATAAAATTTAATTTAATATATTTCCATAACTAAAATCATATTATAACATAGTTTAAGCAAATAAAATTTACCTCATTTTTAATCCACCGATTCTTGAAGCTTTTATTTGATTATTTGATTCCAGAATTTTTTCTTAAATTAAGCCTCAATATTTCAAGTGTTGAATTTAAAGAAAGATAAACACAATTTACCTTTCTTTTCTCTTGGTTTGTGCTTACGACTTTGAAGACTTAATAATGGGTTTTATATTTGTTATCTTTAAATATGTCTAACAAGTGTCAAAATTTTACTTCATAATTTGCTACTTATCTAAACCATCCCTTCCCTCTCCCACATGTTGAAAATGATACACAATAGTTTTTACCATACTAATAACACATGCTGCCTCTTTAATATTTTTAATTTCTTACATCCTAGCATTATTAGAGTAGTGTCCCCATATTTCCAATATTATAATTGTTATATTAGTAATTATCATATTTTTCTCTTCTTTCTCTTTTCTACACGTTACTACAAACTAAGTATTAAATTGGCATATGTTTCTTCATTAAAAATTTCTATCTATATATATTATTATAATAATATTTTAATTAATTAATTTTTAATAAAATTTGAATTTCTATCTTTCTTTTTTTAGAAGATAAAAACAAAAATATTATTTTTTTATTATCTTTTATTATCTTTTTACCCATTTTTATCTTATAGTGAAGTTATATATTTTAGGTATATGTCACATATACCCAATATATATTTCATATTTTTCACTTCTAAATCTTTATTTATTCCTCAAAATATTTATTTAAAATTTATTTTAACAAAAATGTGGTTATTATAATTCTCTCCCCTTAAATAAATTTTATCCTCGAAATTACCTAATATTAACTCTGAAAGTGTTGAGGGTACTGACTATACATCGTTTGCTCACTCTCCCATGTTGCTTTTTAGGTGGAATGGTTTCTCTAAAGAACTTTTACCAATGACACTTTCTTGTTTCTTAATTCTTTCATTTCGCGTGCCAAAATTGCTATTGGCTCTTCTTCGCATACCAATATTCTATGGTATATTCTAGAGATATTCTATGATATATTTTATAGATTATTGTATAGTAGAATATTTACATAGCCAAATCTCCTTGGGTTATGTCACATGTGCAAAATTCAAAATTTTCAGTTTTCTCTACAAAGAAATACTTTGATTTTCTTCTTCTTTTTTTTTATTTTTTGTGTCAAATTTTGTTTTTAAAAAAATATTGCAATAATATTATTTATTAAATATTAAAAAATAATTTACTGCACATTGAACATACATTCAGTATATTAAAGATATATTAAAAATATAAGGTATTTAAAAAAATTAAAAAGTATGATGTAGAATGTAATTTTCTCATTTATCATGCAAAGGGCCCAAAAAGTATCCATTATAGGAGATCAATATTCACAAATGGGTCTGTACGTTGAATGTTTGAAGGCTATATTGAAATTGGGGAGAACTTCTTTGCCCTCCAAAACACCATAACAGAGGAAATGGGCAAAAAAAAAAAAAAAACCTCTTCTATTCAAGTGATGCAAATGTTGTTTAAAAAAATTATTATTTTCAACCATCAGTTGATTATTTATTAAAAATAATTAATTTTATTGTATACAAAATTGACAACTTTAATCTTTGAAAGTCTCAAAAAATTTATATTCAAAACATGAATATAACTTTCATAATCATAGAAGTAGTTCTTATTTTATATTTCCATAAATCACAAATTGTTTTAGCAAGAAGTTATTAATATAACTCAAATTCCTATTTTATTAAATAAATATGAACATAAAATATTTACTTGCATTCACCATTAATTAAATATAATTGGAGCTGTTTATCTCTAAAAAATAGTTTTAGAAATCAAGCTTATTTTAGTCGAGAATGATCATATTTTCTCTTAGTAATGTTAATCAATTTAAAGTTTTCTTAAGCACGGCATAAAATTCAAAATTTAATATAAATGTAAAATGTGATCTTACATAAAAATGTTAAAAGTGTTGGAAAGTATAATTATATCTGTCTTTTAATTATGTTTCTGAATTATATGTGCATATATATATATATATATATATAATCAAGTTATTAAAAATTTGAAAGTGTTGGACAGTTTAAAGTATTTAACAGTTAAGCTATGACTTTTAAAATATTGCAACTTATTTATTTATTTTTATTGTCGAAGAGAAATGCCAAGGCAAAAGAGAAAGTAATTAAATAAAAAAAAAAGAAAGAAACATTAGCAACTGCAATTGCTTGCCAATATAAACTGTCTTTCCTTCCCAACGTTGAGCAAGTATATATTCATGTTTAAGACTTATTATGTATTTCAGTTAATACTGATAACAGGTGGACTTTGGTTTGCTCGGTATGGCTCGGCCTCGAGTTTAAGTCTGACTATCTTCAAAACGCAAAAAAAGGTTCATGTTCTAGTAAAAAAATTCTAATGCCTAAGTCAGAACTCAGTTTGTTTGCAAAGTTAAGGGAGTGTAGAGATCGTTTACTTGTGTGAGTTAACCTCTATTTATATATAGAAGGCGAATGGAGAACTAGCTATGATACGATAGGTAAAAATTTAGACTGTGTCGGTACCATAAGATGGTTGTGTCAGAGGTATGTCTTGTTGTGGCTAATAGTTCATCCCGGCAGATTGTGCAAACTACTCGGCACAGAGAATCCGGTGTCACAGAGAATCTGGTGTTAAGGGTATAGTATCAAATATTTATTATCCCAAAAAAAATATTTTCAATTACATTTCCTATTATATGGAAATAATTAATAAGGGGACCAATATAAACGAGCTAGTCTAAAAATAACAAATGAAACATACTAGATAAATGGAAAGAAATAAATAAAATTAAAAATAATATGCACATTTTTTATATAAGCAAGCTTCAAGGTAGACATCGGCTGATATTATGGGCTTTGTGCTTCATGCTACAATAGCTTTCTTTTACTTTGAGTAGAATAATCTTTTGTGGTTTTATTTCAGTTCTATGTATTTATCTCTGTTGGAAAAATCACTATTTTTCCGCCTCTCGGATTGTCTTTAAACAAGAATAAATGAGAAAATAAAATAACAATTGAGAAATTAAAGAAAATAAAGATACAAAGATTTAACGTGAAAAACTCTCAAATGGAGAAAAACCACGGCCGTTCCAAGAAAAATATTTACTATGCGGCAAATTGTTACAACCACAAATACAAAATATTTTTCTACCCAACACCCAAAACACCTCGAATATTTATACTCCAAGAGACTCCAAGAGCTCAACTCTAATCTCTAATATAAAACACTTGTTGTATTTTGGTGTGTTTTGAAACTGAAAGAATTAAGCCTTATTTATAACTAAAAAATCCTAACTCCTTTTGATATAATCCCGAGGAGGGATTTCTTACTTTTCATTTTTTTTTTCAAAGAAAGCGGCTAACAATCTCAATTGCCTCTTTCGTGGCTTTGTTTTGGTCTTAGCTCTGTAGGGTTTTTTTTCCACATTGTTTGCTCTTTCTAACAATCCATTGAAGGAATCTCGGGCACTGGAAAGCACTCATCAGTTAATAAGTTAGGATTTTGGGTCTTAATTTTTTATTCTCTCTCTCCGATTTGCGTAGGTTTGGTTTCCAGTTTTTCTTAATTATTTATGTATCCTCTCCTCCAGTAAAAGTAGTGACGTTTACTGGAGCAGCAACATTTAATCTCTAATTTCTTTGTTTGGACTAAGTAGAACTTGCAAAAAAGGATAAACAGAAAGTTGACTTTGGAGAGTACAAGTGTTGTCTCATCAACTGTTACTATAAGTTCTAGGGATTTTGATAAAAAAAAATGCCACAAAAAAATTTAAATTTATCACATTTTTTAAATATGTTCAAATTTATAAGAATTTATTATTGGTTTATTAATTTATCATATTTATATAGTTTATTATGACTTTATTATAATTTAATAAGTTTACATATAAGTTTATTATAAAATAACTAAATAATCTCTTGTAAAAATGAAAAAAAAAATTATAAAAAAGGTGGAGGGCTAATTTTCCCTTAAGTTCTAGCTCCAAATTTCTCATCTCACTCATCAAACCCAAAATAATTCTTTGATATAGTTTGAATAGGCTTTTAGGTCAAATACTTGGGCTTCATCAATTGAAAGATTAGCCCAATTAACAGTATTACTTAATTCAATAATTCCACAGCTGATCCGTCTACTGATTTGTAATTTATACCTAAAAATGCAACAAATCTACCTACTTGATCAAATCTTTTAAACTAACAACAGCATAGCAAATACACTAGGTTTCATCCAATATATGCAATACCCTACACTTAATGCTTTTTTAAATAAGTTTAGACACATTTTCAATATGAAAGAACGAGAAAATTTTTCAGTTTATAGCAGAAATTATGCAATAAGCATATGTTCAGAATTTTATTATTTGTCAACTTTTTTCATAATTTTTGCTCTTGGAATTGTATTCTCTCATATATTGGTCTAGTTACCTAAACATTACCTAACTAGACCTTTTTTGTCTAAGCTTGAATATGTAGGCCCTCTTGTTCAGCTCAAAGGCTTTAACCCAATCTTTAGTTATAATTAATGTCAAAAAATTTTAGTTAGGACTCCACAAACATATATTACTTGAAAAAAATGGCTAATGTTCGTCTACACTTAGAATTTTCAGTTAGGATTTGTTTAATTTGTGAAATGAGTTTTCACTTTTTATAAGATTTATATCTAATATAATTGAAGATACTTATTACACATAATAAATTGTAATATAATAAACATAGTAACTTACTTTCTAATGCATCAGTCAAGAACATACAACTCATTCTTGAAAATGAATTAATGTAATACAATAAACACATTAATTTACTATTTGAATATGAAATCTCTATGAAAGTGCATAAGAATTATATAGAGTATGTTTGATAATTTACTATTTGAATTGCTTTTTAGTGTTTGAATTTTAAATGAAGATTATATATTTGTTGTCTAACTGAATTAAAATTTTATAAAATTTTATATTTATTAGTAGTACTCTTTACTTATTACCCAAGTCATCTACTCAGAAATGGATAAAAGTTGAATTTTTAAGCTACGTAATACACTTGGATATTAGAAGGGTTGAATCAATTTTTAGACTTTGCATTTGCAAACAAGTCATCTGATAATAGAATAAAATGTTCTTATTCTCGTTATACTTTTAGAAAATAGGAGACTAAAGAAGTGAATTATGATCACTTTATTTGTAGGACATTTCCAAAAAGGTACACTATTTGGTTACAACGTAGAGAGTTAGGTACTTCACAAATGCCTATATCTATGTTTGCACTACAAGATAGTTAGTGTAAGCAAGGCACAATGCAAGACATGGTCTGTGATGCTTTTGCATTCTCTAGACAACATAATAATAAATAATCATCTACGTCATGTTGAATACAAAATGAAGAGAAAATGAGGATAGAGGACATAGATAGAGAGCCAAATGATGAAGTTAAAAAAATTATGAGTTACTTAAAGATGGCGAACAAAAATTATTTCAAGGGTGTTCAAATTATTCAAAATTATCATTTTTGATAAAACCACACTATATTAAGTGCATTTATGGGATTAGTGATAAAGCAATGTCGATGATAGTACATGATGTATTCCAGCATGCAAAGATTCCTGAAGTATTCTATAAGGCTAAGAAAATCATAAATAAACTCAGCCTTAATTATGACAAAATATATGCATGTCCAAATGATTGCATGTTGTATCGGGAATTGGATAAAGAAAGATAATTTTGCAAAATATATGGCACATCTAGGTGAAATTGATGACAAAGGGAAATTTAAATTTTTTGCCTACAAGTGCGAATAAATGAAAAAAATAGCCTATAAAGGTTCTTCGTTATTTTCCATTAAAAACATGATTACAATGTTTGTCCATGCCTTCTAAGACTACTACAAATATGATATGGCATTCTAGTGGGTGTAATAGAGACAGATTGATGTGGCATTCAAGAGAGTCATAGACTCTAAGGCATGGAAAAGATTTTATTTAATATTTCCAAATTTTGCATCCAATACATGACATGTACATCTTGGTTTAGCTAGTGATGAGTTTAATTCTTTTTGGAAATATAAGCACTAGCTATAGCATTTGACTAGTGATTCTTGTTCCATATAATACTCATCCTTGGAAATGTATGAAACAAACTCACTTCATTCTTTTAATGCTCATTCCTATTAAAAAGAATGTCAAACAATGATATGGATGTTTATTTACAATATCTAATCGATGAGTTAAAGGAGTTATATGTTGGGATAAAAACCTATGATGCCGTATTAAATGAAAATTTCTTAATTAGAGGAGCTTTGTTTACGGACAATAAGTAATTTCCATGGTTATAGGACACTATTTGGGTGGAATACACATGCTAAACTAGTTTTTTCATCACCACTTTCTAAAAAAAAGGCTCACATTTAAACTAGATCAAATTCACTTTGATGGTAAGCAAGAAAAAATGAATCCACCAGTATAATTATTATCAGGAATAGAAATTTTAAAAAAAATTAGAGAATGTTTAAAGTAACATTTGAAAAAGTTCTAGAGTCAAAAAGTAGAAGAAAAAAAAAGAACACATGGGCATGATAAAGAATTTGCCCAACATTGGAGAAAGAAAAGTATATATTTTTTATCTTCCATATTGGAAGTATAACTTGATCTGTCACAATCTTGATGTCATGCGTATAGAAAAAAATGTGTGTCAATGTGATATACACCTTGCTAAATGAAAGTGAGAAGACAAAAGACAATCTAAATGCCTACAAATATCTACAATCAATGTGTTTAAGAGAAGATCTTTGGCCAAATGAGAATGTGAAATATCATTCTGTTCTTTTTACAATCAGTAATGGTCAGAAGGACATATTGCTAAGGATTTTGAGAAACTTGGTTCTGCATAATAGTTATTCAAGTAACTCATCTAGATGTATTGATTTGAAACAATGAAAGTTGCTTGGTTAAAAAGTCATGATTATCATATTCTTATGGAGTAATTACTCCCAATTGTAATAATGAGTGTATTGCCTATCCCCGTCTCTATAATTTTTGTTGATTTGTGCTTATTTTTTTGGCATATATGTAGCAAAGCATTGAATCTTCAAGACTTGGATAATCTTAAGGATTGCATTGTGCTCACTCTTTTCCACATGGGAATGTTATTCCCTCCATATTTTTATAGTTATGTTTCATCTAATTATCCATTTAGTTAATGAAGTTAAATATAGAGACCCAATACATTATCGATGGATGTGTGCCATAGAGAGGTACATAATAGAAACTAAACTTTATGAATTATTATTTCATTTTCTTATTTTGAGTTAATATTTATGATCTTATAGGTGCTCAAGACACTCAAGACATTTAAAGTCGTATGTGTGTAACAAGGCAAAATTGAAAGATTGTATAGTTGAAGGATACCTCTCTGAAGATTCTTAACTTTTATGCAAGATATTTAGATAATGTAGAGACTATTTTCAATCGAACATCTCATGTTGATGATATGGTAATTGATAATGGATCTTTTGAAAGAGCTATAACATTTTCAACGATTGGCAAACCAGTTGATGGTTCATCATATTTCAATCAAATGCCTCTACAATATATGTAAGCCCATTGTCATGTTCTAATCAATTGCATAAAAGTATCCCTTTCTATAGTGAGTACATTCTAAAATTAAATATTTACTCTGTAGAACTATATCAAACATAAGTTATTTTGATGATTGTGACATTTAAACACATCAATATTTTTATAGAGAATATAGAATAGAGACAAAAAGAATGTTGTAGAGATAAAGAGAAGGATGAGGGTCATACACAAGTTTAGATAGATAAGGTGGCTCATAACGGATTTGTTGACTAGTTTGGGAAATGTGTAAGTACATGCTATTATTATAATACCCACTAATAAAATAATAATAATAGTATAATAATAATAATATAATAAAAAGAAAAATAAGGGTAATGAAAAAGAAGGAAATGGAAGAAAGAGAAAAAGGAAAGAAAGAAAAAGAGAGAGAAAAGAGAGAGAGAGAGAGAGAAAGAGAAAAGGTCGCCAGATAAAATCTCAGATCTACAATTGTCCGGTGCTCGAACTTAGACACACACTAGACCAAGAAAACCTTCATCCGACGATGAGTACAACTCCACCTGACTCGCCCCGAACGGCCACCTGACCGAGCCACATGTGCCCTCCGAAGCCCACAGTGCAGTTTCGCCGCTGTCGACTTTGACTAGAGTTTCCATCTATTTTTCGACCTCCTTTCATTGTAATTCAGGTACCATTAGACTCATCACATCTTGAGCTTCATTTTTGTATATCATTTGTAATTTTTGGATAAATTTTAAAATTTGACCGGAATTCGATTACAGTCAAACTTTTCGATCAATTTTTAAGCTAGATTTCGGCGAGTGAGAGAAAGTGACCTATATATTTGGAATCTTCACATCGAGAAGAATGTGTTGGTACTAAATTTGAGACCGGATTCTTTCGTTAAAAATTTTTCGGCAAAATGCCGGAGAGAGTCCGATGAGTGTTAATTTCCAATAGAAATTTTCGCTCGTTAATTAATTAACTTATCAGACTAAAAATAAATAGAATTGGTAAGGATGATGATTAAATTTTAATAATTAAATTTCATTTGTTAAATTAATTAATAGCCATTAATTATATGAATACCGAAAATTTGGGGCCGAACCTAAATTAAAATTTATAGTTGTCTAGTCAATTCTAAATTATAAAATATTTGATTCTAGAGTCTTTAATTATATTATCATAATAATTTTTGGTAGTTTATTATGTAGATTGTCCAGGACTGAGCAGTTGATCAGATCTTACCTTCTGAACAATGAGTAATACTTTTTAATATACTTTCATGTATTTCATGCATTAACATTTAATGTATATGCACATATAAATATTATAAATATTATACACTATTTATAATTTTAAAATTTTCTTATTTGTATATAATTGTGTATATATGTGATAATATTGAATTGTGATTGCCGGATAGAATTGGAATGATATAAAATCACGTAGGATATAATTGGATTATAATAATGCATGAATGATGATATTATGATGAATTTAGGACTGACGTGATGGCGGAGGTATTTTTATGCTTAGCTCTGCTTGTCAGTCAGGTAGTTCTGCTTGGCTTAGGCCGTATATGAATTGAAATTAAGAGATTATATTGGAATAAAAGTGTCAGATGGGGGATCGGTTCCCTCAATTTGAGATTTAGAGTGGTTTTTCATGGACTATATTCTATCCTTGGATGTTTATATGATTGGATGTATGATTGGCATAATGTATTAGCATGACATTTATAATGATATTATAACACCATAGCAGGACATCAGGTAGATATATTGGCCGGTATCATTCATTGAGTCGAGATGCTCACTCATGTCTTACTATTTTTTTAAGTTCTCAGGGTGATCATTTATGATAATGTTCAGAGACACTGCTTTTCTTTTCTTGCAGTAGTTTTTATGTATGAAATAATTTAAAATTATGTATATTTTATTTTGGTCTATATTTCTAAATTTAGAGACTCCGTAAATTTTAAATTTTGAATTATTATATTTTTTTCGTAATTTAATGAATGATGTGATGGTTTAGATATTTTTATTGTTATATTACTTCAAGTTGACCATGGGGCCTAGTGCCTCGAGTTTTTTTTACCTCAGTACTGGTCACGTGCCCTTTGGATCGGGTCGCGACAATTAGCATCATTCACTTAATGATTTCAAAAAAAAAATGATTTGTGTAGTAATATAAAATACTTTCATTTTTCTTAATAGATTATGAATGATGTCAATTGTTCACATTCATATGACATCATATTTTTAGCAGGAGGACCACATTTTCAAGCAAGAAGGTTTAGTGTTTATAGTGTTAATGGTTTCAAACTTTGAATAGCCACACTAGAAGAAGGTTTGAAAACTCAAAATAGTGGAGTCTTTGGATCATTTGGAACTAGAAGTTATAAAATCAGTCGCAATAGTAATTGTATAGAAGGAAATGTTCCTTATTATGAAAAACTAATAGATATCATCGAGTTAAATTATTGATTATCACATATTAGTGATCATGAAGATCGTGAACCATTTATTAAAGTTTTAGAGGCACAACTTGTGTATTATGTGGAATATGAAGTAGATAAAGAATGGAGCATTGTTTTGCACTTAAAGCCAAGAGACTTATATACATGGGTGAAGAAATATATAGTAAATCTTACAAAATATAGAGAAGACAATATTACTAATCACCAAACAAGAATTAATCATGATTAATGGACATTATTCATGGATTACCTTCTAGGTGAAAAGATAAAGGTAATATCGATTTACATGGTTCATTATATTAATAAATGTATCTAATTAAAATTTTCTTATTTATGGATTAACAGGAAAAATGTGTAAAGAATATTGAAAATTGAAAAAAGCTAACGATCTCACATACTAGAGAATTCAACATCAATTCTAGGAGAAAAGCTTAATTGGTAATTAATACTTCCTAATTTAAAGCTTTAGTTATATATTAATAAATATATGTATATTGGTATGGGAACATATGCACGGGAAACCTATGAGTAGAGGAGAGGTGTTTATAGTAACACACCCAAAAAAAGGATGGATCTTATATGTGTGATGAAGCTAGAGAAATACGTATAAGTATTTTAATCACTTCCATTTTTTTTATTGAATTGTATTAGTCTATACATAAACTAGATTTACATTCAAATTTGGATGGTTGTTTTTCATTTGCATGGGAAAAAATTCAATAGATTGCATCTGAAGATACTTCATCTTGATCCCTTTTACATGAAGATTCTCTTGTTAAAGTGTTAGGAAAAGAGCATTTAGGCCTAGTTCAAGGTTGGAATTTAGGCAGCATAAGCCATACTTCTAGTGAGACATTATCTTCACAATCATCAATTATCACTACTTAGTTGCAAGAAAGAATACACAAGTTGGAGTCTCAATTGGAAGCAGAAACATTGATATGACAAGAGCTTCAAAGAGCATTAACTTATGTTTTACAAAAAATTGACGGGGATGTGCCCGTTAGGTTTATAAATCTATTTTCTAGAATGGATTGTTCTTTGCATTATTTGAATTATTTCATCAATTATTAAATATAAGTTAATTACTCATTAAATATTTGGAATTTAAAGTAATAATTTCAATTCTTTATATTTAGGCACTTGATGAAGGGTGTAGGCTAAAAAATTTCTGGGTTTTTAAACCTTGTAAAGCTCTGATACCATGTTAGATTTAGGGTAAATCTGAGATGCCTTTATTAAATTATAAACAGGTATTTATACATACAGTATATAGACTTTGATATAAATTAGGAAACAAATATAGAAGTGTTTCCTTAACAAGAAGTTGATACAAACTAGGAAACAGAATCCTATTCCTTAACACATCATCATCTGCTAGCCAAAATAATATTGAAGATGTTAATCTACTTGGTATCCTTTAGTATTATCTATTACTTTGTTGGATACGGGATTTGGTATCTTGATAATTCTCTATTCATGTAGATAATTGAATTGTGTATTGATTGTTATTTTGGGAGTTAAAAACTTCGAGATAATCTTTTAATACTGGTTCTTTACATTGAAAACTTGATTTAAATGTTTTGTTGTTAAATACAATACTCTAGTTGTTTGTTTTTATTATGGAATTTTATTGAGAAATATTATTAACATTTTAATTACACTATATGAGAAAAAATAAGTTCATAAATATGGATACATATTGAAAATCATCACAATGAATAATATTGAAAAATAATTAAAATTTGAGACAATTATGAACCGTCACAAAAGTAATAATATAAATTATAAAATAAATTTTGCAATAGATAAAAATTGTCACAAAAGTAATAATGTAAAACATACAATAAACTTTTGCGACAATTATGAACTATCGCATAACTATATATATTATATAAAAAAATTATAGCGGTTTTAAAACCTCTGCATAATATTCATTAAAAAATAGCGATTGTTTAACAATAGTTACCATATTTTTTAAAATAAAATGTAAATTTAATTTTTGAAGATTATATCAAGTGAAATTTAACGGTGGTACATAATTATCACAAATTATTATTTAGCAACAGTTATGCTAGTGATTGATTAAATAATCTAGTCACGCCTTTATTAGTAGTATTTTTTTAATCGCCGAAAGAGATATTTAACGATGATTAAGAACCTCTTGTAATCATTGCTAAATCCCTAATTTTTTGTAGTTATATCACCGAGACTAATTTTGAGTTTTAAGTTTCTAGGTAATTATATATATATATGTGTGTGTGTGTGTGTATAATTTGTATTTTTAGAATAAGAAAATTATGAGCAAGTCTTTTTTTAAGATTGGGCACTTATTTGGTTACCCAACAACAACAATAATTTTTAAAAAAAATAAATTCAAGGAAAAATAAAAGTTCACTTAAAAATTTACAACTTTAGCAATTTTATAAAAAGACTACAAAAAAAAAATAATTAATATTATAAAACAGGTAAGTCTATACTTGCTACCATGAATACTCTTAAGATTAATTTCATGCATTAAGTTCATAAGTAAATTTTATTCTATAGTTTTTGATATTTTTAATAATGAAAAAATATGAGCAAGGTTTCTTTTAAGATTGGGCACTTAATTGGCGCATATTATGATGCTGACATATGGTCTTACATATGCTGGTTTGTGTTGAATTACTAGTATTACTAGTTTTTTAGGGGTACTGGGGGAGGATGAAGGTTGGCAGGTATGGTTACATTAGATGGCAAAAAAGTAAAAAATGTACGAGAGATACAACTGTATAATTGTGATTTTTCAAGCGAGATAGCTATAAAATTGTGATTTTTTAAACTCTAAGTAATAATTAGAAAAATTAAAATAGTAATTTAATAAAGTAACTGCATTAAATAAAATAAATGATTATAGCATGATGATAATAATGTTATTTATTTTTAGTAATTATTAACAATTTCATTATAAAAGTATAAAAAATAATACAATCACTATAAGAAAAAGAGTCTATACTAATAAAAGTATTGATAATATTTTATAAGTGCTAATAATTCAGCATCGGCAATATTACCAATATTTATCCAATAGTATTCGTGAAATAATAATAAATAATATATTTTTTGATATTATTTATTAAGCATCGGCATATTTTAATAAAATGCTAATTTTTTTGTGTCGATATTTTTAATAATTTATCTATATTTTTTTTAAATATGTCGTTATATTTTTCATCAATCAAATATTATTTTGCCGATGCTTTATAAAAATATTGGGAGATTTATATAAATATTATTATATAATTTCTTACACTAACATAAATATTAGTAAATTCACCAATATTTTTTCAATACCACCAATAAAATAATGAAAATAGTATCTTTTTCGATATTATTTATTAAGCATTGATATTTTTTAAATAAATTAACAATACTTTATTTTTATATTGGTATTTTTAATAATTTGTCTGCACTTTTAAAAATATGTAGTTATATTTTTTATAAATTTCAATATAATTTTGTTAATGTTTTATAATTACAATGATAGAATTATGCAAATGTCAATATATAATTTCTTATGCTAACATAAAACGTTGAAAATTTTTTAACATTTTTTAACAGTG
Source organism: Garcia nutans (assembly GCA_947685225.1). NCBI lineage: Eukaryota > Viridiplantae > Streptophyta > Magnoliopsida > Malpighiales > Euphorbiaceae > Garcia > Garcia nutans. Next base: position 15,003,215 of record CANTUV010000041.1, read on the forward strand.
TGGTAAAATAATAAAATAATATATTTTTTGATAATATTTATTAAGTGTTAGTATTTTTTAAAAAATTACCAACACTTTTTTATGTGTTTATACCAAAAAAATTTGTCATCATAGTAAAAAAAATAAAAAATAAAAATTTAACAAGGAATTTCAATTCCCTTCTAAACTTATCAACTATTTTTAAAAATAAAATAAAATTTAGCCAACAATTTTGATTCCTTGATGAAATTTATCAGCTATTTCTAAAAAATTATAAATGGATTTATGAACATATTTTTAATTTTTTAAAATTATTTATTTAATTTTACTGGCCTATTTTTTTATATGTAAATTCAAATTTTTAAAAAATATTTATAAAATTATAATATATCTGCACGGCACCGTTTTCGTAATAGATCTACTCTCCTAACCCTAAAGCATTTGTCCTCCACTATTCTCCCTTCTCCATCGCCTCTGTCGATTTCTCCTCTCTGTCTCGCCTCGCAGTTTCAGCCTCGCCTCTGTCGATTTCTACTCTCCTAACCGTTTTTGTAAATACGTTGCTTCTTGTAGAGACATTCATTTTTCTGGGTCTTGTTATTTGAGATTGAATAGGAAAAATTTACCTTTTCAAGTATAATTTTATGAGTAGTTTCAGAAATAATGAAATAAATACTACAATACAGTATATTTTTATCAGTAGTTTCAGAAATGGTTAGACAATTCCTATAGTTTTATACAAATGGATTCATGATAAATTTAATAATTTATTTGAATTCGAGAAATTTGATGTATGTTACAATACAGTATGCTATTCTTTGCTTTCATGTTCTGTCATCATATGAGGACCCTCCCAATGGTCGATAAATTCCTTTAAAATCAAATTATGTAGAGTTTGCACCAAGGAAAATGCTACTTCTCTAATTATCATTGTTCCCATATTGATCTTTAGATAAATATTCTTTTCTGTATTTGCTTTTTTTTTTTCTTTTGTTTCCTTCCCAACGGCTTGATGTCTGGATAATTATAGGAATTGTTATTGGTGGTGATTGCAAGTTAAATGCATGGTTTTCTGTAGTTGATTTATCTTAAAGTACCTATATTTTTAATAATATGTGATGAAAGAATGAAAAACAAATAAATATACTCAGTGGCGGAACTAGTGACTGTTTAAGGAGGGCAAAATTTTTACCGTCGTTGCCGGAATGGGATCTCTGTTGCAGCGGCTGTACAACCAGAAGTCAAGAAAGCTCCCAACTCCCCCTCACATTTGCTTTTGGCCGGCTTGTAGGGGGTCGTGCGACCCCACACGACCTACCTGATTTCGCCACTGAATATACTATTAAGTAATGGATAACATATGAAAACATGGACGAGAAAAGAAATTTATTTTGACACTTTAATTTAGATAAATTTGTTGAAGAATCTATTTATTTTGCATCACTGGTTATACATTAGGTTAAGATTACTATTAGATTTGAGAAAACTAAAAACACCAACACAAACATATGTTCAAAGAGCGAACGGTCCATTTGGTGCTGAAGCGCTTCATATATATATATATATATATATATATATATATATTAATGAAACAACCAGAGAAGCTAAGAATAGTGTGATATTTTTAATATATATATATATATATTAATGAAACAAACTAAGAAGCTAAAAATAGTATGATACTTCTTTTGTATGTATAGTTATTATTATTATTGTAGGTGAGGTGGATCAAAGTACCATACTCAAACTTTTCGTCTTTTATTAGTGATCAAGAGTTTGATTTCTCTGTATGGAAATCGACCAAGCAAATAATTTGACTATGTTGAAGGTTTTGTTATTGTAGTTGAAGGTCTTATCAATAATTGGAGATCCCTCTTTATTTTTCCCTCGAAACCAAGTTAAGATTTCTTCTTTGCTGTAATGTTACTGCTGCTATTCTCTACTTCCATCACCAAGAATTACGATTATTTCTCTTGACACTACTGATCAGGTACATATTTTAATCTTGTATTAATTAATAATATTATTGTATTAATGTATAATTAAATTATTGTTTGAAGTTAGAACCTTCGATTATTAGCAATTTTATATGATACTAACATCTTGTATTTTTATTTTCTTTTTCAAGGTTGGTGGAGTTGGATTAAATAAAGGAGTATGAGATTTTTTGTTTCAGTTGTTTATGTAACGTCTCGATATTTTTTAATTGTTTTCACTCATCAAATGAATTGTATTTGATAGTTTGAGATTTATTATTTGTATTAAACTAAAAATTATAATGAATCTATGGTTTCATTGTATTTTGTATTTAAAATATTCTTATTCATTATAATTATTTGGCAAAAAATAATTTATGATAATATTATGATTTGAAATTAAATATAATATGCTTATTCAAAATAACCATAGATGAAATTCAAAATAGCTATACAATCTGTTTAATAATTTTGCGACACATTTGTTACGGCATTAAAATAATATTTATTTGTATTAGTAAATTGCATTTATCAACGCTTTTAAATGTGTGGAAAATATTAATTGCGTCAGAAATTTTTACCAATACTTCGAACTTACATTGCTAAATATCAATTTTCAATACAAACAAAAACATCAAAAGTGTAATTTATCAATAATTTATTTTTATCGGTAATAATTAACGATACTTGATCATTGCGTTATAAAATAATAATTATCAATGCAAAAAAAACTTTCAAAATAATTTTATCCATGCAATTTTTTACATTGTTATTTTGGTAATAATATTGTGTTTAAAGACGTTTTTTACAATGTATTTTATTGTGTAGGTAATTATTTTAGCGACACTTTTTTGCGTCATCAAAAACATTTTTTGCGTTGATATAGCTTGTAGTGAATCAATATTATAAAACATTTATTATTGCTTGTGATTATGAATATCACTAAGACTGATTTTGAGCTTCTAGGGAAATTATATTGTATAGGTTTTAGTATTTTTAGAATAAGAAAAATATGAGCAAGATTGGGGACTTACTAAGTTACCCACAAACAATGGTAATATTTTAAAAAATAAATTTCAAGAAAAAATAAAAGTAAGAATTTAGAATTTTAACAATTTAAAAAAAGATAATAAAAATATATAATTAATATAATAAAATATGCAATATAATTAATATGATAAAACATACAAGTCAATACTTAAATTTTAATTTGTAGTTTTCAGTATTTTAATAAAGGAAAATATGAGCTAGGCTTCTTTCGAGATTGGGTGCTGAATTGGTGCATATTATGTTATTGATATACGCCTTACATCTGCTAGTTTAGGTTGAATTGCTGGTTTTTTTAGGAGTGTTGGTGTAGAATGAAGGTTGGGTAGGTATGGTTATATTAGATGTAATATGTTAAACTCTAGGATTGGTGAAGTTTAGGTCCAATAATTGGATGCTAAAAACAGTTGATTTTATTGTTGCATTTCTCTTTTTTCCATGTTGTTGGGTTTCTTTGTTGGTTTTGCTATTGCCAATTAATGTTTTACTCATGCAAAATTATTAGGTTGATGGGGTTGGACTGCTAGTTTATGTTATTGAACTGTGTGATTAGGCTGAGATGAGAATGCACTAGTATTGTTCAGGGGAATGAGGGGGTCTGTTTACTAAGAGTTTGGATAGTTTTGTATACATTTTTGTAGATATTTGAGGGTAGGTGTGTTGTTGGGGTTGTGATGATTGCTTTATTGATCATTTGTACATGCATTCTCATTCTTTGGCTATAAAATCTGATTTTATTATTTTAAAAAAAAAAGAAATAAGAGATGAACCCAAATTATTTTGATAAAAAAATACTTAGAATATAATACTCATACTATTGCATAATTAAAACTTACTTCATATATAATTGACAATGCCAAAAGCATCTAAATACTTACAAAATGCTCAAATTAAAAAAAAAAATAGAACAGCTTTTAACAGATTTAACATAAAGTGTTATGGCAAACATCCTACATACTAAAAATAAATAAATATCAACAATATTTCTCTAGACAAGACCAGCAAAAAGAAATGCTCTAAATTCTTCTACAGTATATGGGATACTCCATCAATTGTATACTTCATTTTCTGACTACTCTCAATAATATTTCACATTTTTTTTTATTAAAACTTAATACTTAGCTGTAAGTTTTTCACATGCAAATTCAAGGAGTCTTACATCTTGCTTTAGAAGTACCTCATAATTGAGTTTATACATTATCATATTTTATGATTATAGTTAACAGTATTTAAGTCAAAGATAAAGCCCAAATGATCTAAAGCAACAAAAAAAACAGCATTTTTGGCATCTTCTGACTGAAACTATCAAAGCATGAATAATAAACAGTACAAAAATAATTATTCTCTCCATTTGTCTGTGTATGAAATTTTATGATAGGCAATCCTAATTATTGCAAGACATTGTCTAAAATGAAATACGAAAGAATTTTCACTGTTAACATCTGTAAAAAAAATAAAATAATTAGAAAAATACAACTTAATAACATTTTAAGGAAGATGTAATGAAAATACAAATATAAAAACAATTGATTTTGTAAATTTTCAAACAAAACATACAAACATATTAAACAATGATAACAATACTAATCATAAATGAAGGACTAAAAAAACTCACACTATGAAGGGAAACACCAAAAGAAAGACAATGATTGTACTTTTTTTCCAAGGTAAAAATGGGAAAAAAGAACTTTCTAAATAATGTTTTCAAATATATCAGAACCCATTTCAAATCAATTAATAATTAATATTTTTGAAAAATAAACACATCAACATCAAAAATTACTATAAACATACAAAAATAAATTATAAAACATAAATTCATTTCCTTAAAACAATAAAATAAAAACGAATACGATACAGAAAATCTTTAATAAGTCTTTTACAATAAACATTGTATCAACTATAAAAAAAATAGTGAAAGATGCATAATTTTTAAGTCCATTTAAAAATTAAAAGACATTACTAAAATCACCACTATAAAGTTTCCCAATGAAACAAAGCAATTAAAACAATCAAATAAATTTTTTTTAAAAAAAAAATCTAGAAAAGAGAGAGAGACATTAGTGTACGAAATGGTATACTAAAAAAAAGAGTGAGAGACATTAATACCATAAATGAATACTAAGGAAAAACAAAAAAAAATAATGAAATAAATACTAAACATAAAAAACAACCTTGAAGAAGCAACTGAAACAAAGTATTACCTTAACTACTGTAATTAATCTCTATTTATAGTCACAATCCTCTAAGAAAGCAAATGAGTAGATAAAATAGCTGGCAACCCATAACGTAAAACAAACATTCAATGTTTAGAGAGGGTAAAGATATTGATATATTTTATTTAAAAAAATATTTAAAGTAAGGTAATTTTGGACTTTTTAACACCTTAAAAAGTTTAGAACAATACTTGTATGAAAAAAAAAAAAGAGAGACGTGCGAAAATCAATTTAAGTGTTAATGAAAAAAATATTAATGAAACTAATTAAAATGTTTAAAAATAATATAAAATAAACATTAAAATAATATTTTAAGACTCATTAAATGCATGCAAAGAAAAGAAAAATAATATTTTAAAAGAGTTGATTGTATTATTACTGTATATGTAATCATAAAATGGAGTGGGGTTCATAAATACAGTGGGTTCACTAAATGCAAAAACAAATATTTTTTTTTTTGAAACTGAAACAAAATAAAGAAGATGTTAAAATCAGAGAATTTTAAAAAATTTAAAATAGTAAATGAGCTTAAGAACATAAAGTTTTTAAAACAATATTAGGATAAATAACTACTAATTGAAAAGGTTGAAATAAATCACTATCGAATGTTAGACTTCTGAAATAAACCTCTTATGAATGTTGGAAGTTTGGCTCAAAAATAAAAGATTTAAAATACTCAACAAACATAAAATAAAAAAAATGATGGCAGTTAACAATTTTTTTTTTTCTAAATATCTTTATTTTGGTATCTTATATTAATTTTTTATACTTTGTATATCCGATGGAGAAATACTGAGTTTTTAAAGAGAGAAAAATTTTTAATTGATTTTTTTTTTTTACTATAAGAAACACAAGAAAAAAAATTGTTTAATTAATTCTTGGAAAGAAAAAAAATGGAACTTTGAATATTTAAATTCATACATGAAAAATCTAAGATGGCAATTAACGTGAATTTTTTGAACTACTAAAAAATTACAAATAAAAAACTTACTGTTACGATCAATCCACAATTTATTTTATAATTATATAACAAGATGCAATGACAAAATGAAAAAATAAATAAAATAAAAAATTTATGTGGTTCAGCATAAGTTTATATCCATAAGCAGATGAAAAAAAAATTCACTAATCAAATAAAAAAGAGATAAAAAAATTATGAAAGAAAATAACATTCAAAACATTATCCCAAATTACCTTAATGTTCTTACCAACCTCAAAATAAGATTGAAATTATAATATGCATTCTAATTTAGCTCTCTAAAAAAAATTGTCTTTTTCTAAGGAATTAAACATAACCAATAATGCACCAATATATAGTGGAGAATAAGAGCCACAAATTTAAATCCATAAAGGACTAAGTTTATCACTTATCCAAATCCATAAAGGATTCTAAATTGGCCACTAATCCAAGTGTAGGAAGGATTCCAAAAACTAATTAATTGTTGTTTCCTTTTACTATAAGGATTAGCCCAATTAATTAAAATTCAAAACATATAATAATAAATCTCTACCTTAACTTAATTTTCTTATCCTTTCCTCAATAAATTAATAGAATTTTCTCTACTTTCTCCATTAAGCCCTCAAGGGCTTCTTTGAAATGCAACCAATACCAACCAAGTCCAAGTAGCACTTGAACTTATACATAGAAAAATATTTAGTCATCATATTAGCCGGATTCTTTGCATTACCAGTCTTTTTCACAATAATATTTTCTTGAGAAATAATATCATGAACAAAATGGTACATTATATCAATTTGCTTCGTCTTCTCATGAAACATTCGTTCTTATATCAAGTGAATAGCACTTTGCCTGTCATAATAGACAACAGTCACTTGATGATTTGAATTAAGCTCACGACCCAAGCTTCTTAACCAAAAGCTTACTTTATAGCCTCAACTAGTGCCATGTATTCTTCTTTTATGGTAGATAATGCAATTGTAGACTATAAAATAATTTTTCAAGTGATAGCACTGCTGCCAAGAGCAAAAACATAACCAATAATGAATCTTCTCTATCAAGATCTCTTGCGCCAATCACATTCTTTTTCCTCTTTCCAGACTCCAATCTACAATTAGTAGTGCCATGCAAGTATCTCAAAATCAATTTCACTGCTTGTTAGTGCTCTTTATTAGGTTTAGACATGTATCTACTTACAATACTAACTACATGTGAAATGTCAAGACGAGTACAAACTATAGCATATATTATACTACCAAACTACGCTAGAATAAGGAACATGTGACATGTACTAAATATTTTTTTTACTATAGTGATGAAATAATGGAGAGTCTAAAATGAGCAACAAGCAGGGTACTTATAGGTTTGACATTTTTCATGCCAAAATGTCCCAAAACCTTCTCAATGAAGCTTCTTTGAGTTAGATATATTGGCTTTCAGTTATGTTCCTCGAAATTTCTAAGCCTAAAATTTTCTTAACAATTTCGAAATCTTTCATCCCAAATTCAACATTCAGTTCTTTTTCTCAACTTATTGATTTTAGAAATAATCTTAGCAATAATAAGCATATCATCAATATAGAATACCAAATAAATGAATGAACCAACATCAAGTCTTCTAAAATATATACAACTATCATATTGGCTCCTCAAATAGCGTTGCTCAATCATAAAGGAATCAGACCACTTGTACCATTGTTTAGGAGATTGTTTTAAAACATATAATGATTTTAAACATGGTAACTATGTGCCTCCAATATCAAAACTCTTAGGTTGTAACATATAAATTTCCTATTCAAGTTTCGTATTTAAAAAAAGCATTTTTAACATCCAATTTTCTAACTGTAAATCATATATGGAAACTAAAGCAAGCAAGACATGAGTAGATCTCTGTTTAACGACAAGTGAGAAAATATCATCAAAGTCAATTCCATGAGCCTAAATATAACCCTTTGCAACTAATCATGTTTTATATCTAGTATCTTCAACATCTGAAATGCCCTATTTCTTCTTAAAGAACCATTTGCAATCATAATTCTTCTTATCTTTAGGTGGTTTCATCAAATTCCATTTTCATGAAGACTCTACCTCCTCTTGCATAGCAACTGACCACTTAGCTGAATCAACACAAGAAATAACTTCTAAATAAGTGGAAGGTATCCTAGCATCATTAATTTCTTATGCCAAAGGTACTGCGTATGCAACATAATTCGCATCTAGTAATCTATAAGGTATCCTCCTCTCTTCCCTTGGTCTATGTGTAACAATAGAATGCTCTTCTTATTATAATTCATTACCTTAATAATGAATTCTTCACACTTACCTTAAAAGAAATAGGAACTTTTTTTCTCGGGTGACATAACAGACTCATCAAATACATCCCTACTAATTATTGTTTTATATGTTTTAGGAATAGAATTGCAAATCTTATATCCTTTAACACCAAAAGAATAACTAATAAAAGTGTCATTTTTAGATCTGGGTTCTAATTTGCCATCATTAACATGAACATAAACTGGGAAACCTAATATCCTCAAATCAAAATAATCAATAGGCTTACCAAACCATAATTCTTTTGGAATCTTAAAATCAATATGTGTGGATGGAAAATAATCCACCAACTAGCAAGCTATAGAAGTTGTCTCTACCAAAAAATCTTTAGATAGGCCTGAATTAGATTTTACATAGCAAACTTTATGTAGTAGAGTTTTGTTCATGTGCTCAGCTACCCCATTTTATTGCGGGGCTCTCTAACTACAATATAATAATACCTTTATCTTTGTAGAATTTATTAAATTCACTATCACATAATTCTAACCCATTATCAATGTGAAAGAGCTTAATCTTTTTGCTTGTTTGTTTTTTTTACCAAAGTCTTCCACTGCTTAAAGGTAGTAAAGACATCATTCTTGTCTTTTTAAAAAATAAACTCATACCCTTCTCAAGTATTCATCAATGAAGGTAAGCATATGCTAAGCCACCTTTCGAAGATACCCGAGTGGGTCCCTAAAGGTTTGAATGAATATAATCTAAAGTACCTTTAGTCTTGTAAATTACAATATTAAAACTAACTATCTTTTGTTTTTCAATTGCTCTCAAAACTATAACTTTGATGTACTCTAGCCACATAAAAGGTCGTTTTTACTCAAAACATCCAAGCCTCTCAATGTTATGTGTCCTAACCTCATATGCCATAATTTAGTGACATCAAAACCTGGCATAGAGAACGAAGAAACAATAGTTGTACCTATAACAACAAATCCTTGCAAGACATATAGTGTACCATTTTGCTTTAGACCCTTCATGACAATAAGTCACCTTTCAAAACCTTCAATACTCCACTTCCATCAGAAAATCTAAGACTATTTTCATCAAGAGTAGACAAAGAGATAAGGCTCTTCATTATATCAGGTATATGTCATTCTTTAATCAATTTTCTTATTATGTCACCAATAACTTTACAAGATTGATCATTGCCCATCAACACTACTCCTCGGTCTACTAGTTCATAAGAGTAAATTCGATCTCTATAGAGATATATATGCAATAAGCAAATAAAATCTAAAATCCACCCTTGTTTAGTTTTGGTACCATCTTCAATTACAGAGAGAACATTGTTTTCAAAGTCTTCTTCAATAATAATGGTTTTAGCGAAATTTTTTATTTTTCTTTTTCTAATTATTGTATTTATTTTACATGTTCTGCAATTTTAAACATTCAACTTTAATATTCCCTTTTTTCTTATGATAGTTGCAAGTCAATTTCTATGCTTAGATTTGGATTTAGCTTTGGCTTTATTGTTATTGGCAGAATCTCTATTGGTAGATCTCCATATTATAATCAAGCCTTTTGTAGGATCATCCCTCCTAGATGCAAGTTCTTTGTCCATGTAATACCCTAGATAAAATAAAAATCTAGCAGCTTAAATATTGTACAAATTAATGAATAAAGTGAGAAAAAATTTTGATTGAAATAAAATTATAATGTGCCAAAGTAATATAAATAAAAACTTTAAAGTATTTGAATTGAAAACTCTACAACTTATAACAAATGTGAATCAAATTAATTAACTATAAGTTATTAAATAACTAATTATATTTGTATATAAACTATTAGAGGAACAAAAAGACCTATTAGAATAATAAAAGAATTATTCATATGCAAATAAGTAAAATTTATATGTTACTAAAGTAATGTAAATAAAAATTTTAAAACTGTTTTGCTACGACGTTAACTCGTATATATAAAAATCTTAAAGTATTATATTTGGAATATACCATAACTTAATTAATAATATTTTAACATAATAATATACATAAAAATCATATAAGATAATTTAAAATTGAAATTAAAAGTGAAAATAACTTTAAAGAAATTAATACAAGTATAGATAGTAAATTATAGTGTGAAGTGACTAAAAGGACATTTAAGTTAACAAATAAGTATTTAAGACTTAAGGAAAAAAATAGATATTTCACCCAATTAATTCTCAACTATTTTTTTGTCAAATTAAGTGGGTGACTCATATCTTTTTTATAGTAATAGAGGCTGAAAAATATGATTAAAAAGATGATTAAAATTTTTGTTCTTATCTTTTGTTCTTTCTCTTTTCTTATCTATTAAAGCACCTCCATATCTATCACGACTCTCTCTTTTTTCAACAGTCAAAAACCATTTCTAGTCTAGTTTCTTATGTTTATAAGTAATCCAAAGTGAAAAATTAAATCAACAAAATATAAAGGCAAAGAAGGCAAAGAAACTCCTAAAGGTAAGAATCTGAAAATTCTGAATCTTAATCTTTTATTTTATTTTCTAGCTTTAAATTTATTATTTATTGAATCTAAGCTAAGATTTGTTATTTATACATGTTTAATAAGTATTTAGAATGTTGAAAATTGATTTTTATTGAAAGAAATTGAAAGGAATAAAGTTAGAATTCCTAACACTCAAATTTGTCTAAATTATACAGCTTAAACTTTTAATAATTTAGCTACTGTGTTTTATTTATTTCAATATGAAAATGAGCTTTAAAATTTATAAAAATTTACAGAAAGATGTATTTAGATATTGGAAAGGTTTTGGTAAAATTTCAAGTCAAAATGATGAGGAAAAGTAAGTCAGTAAATAAGTGAATATAAGTTGTTCATTTTAATAGTCTGAATGAATACCACTAAAATTTGCTACTATTTTAAAATTATTTACCTATATAAATAAACTTTATAAATTATAAAAATTTACAGAGAGGTCATATATGATGTTGAAAATATGCTGAAAAAATTTCAGGGCAAATAAATTTGAAGAAATTAATATACAATTAAATGAATATAAACTACTCAAATGCTGGAATTTAGGTGTTTGGTTAATTTGGGATTGAATTGAGCATAACAAAATATATTTAATTTGGTTATAAATACAAGCATATAATATATGAATATATTTTTTAATATGTGTATTTAATATTTTCAAAACTATAAATATAAATTTAATAAATAAGTAAATCAAATGACTCGAAGAAGTCAATATATTTTTATAGACATATGGCACATATTTAAACTTACTATATTGTATAGCCCTATTATAATATAATTTTGTAATATTTGAATTTATGATTACAGAATAAATTTTAGAGCCTACTAAGATATTAAAACAGGATATAGGTGCCTAATAAACAATTAAGACAAAAATGACAAATAATAAATTAAAAATAAACCTAAAAGTGCGATTAATGTTTGGATGTGAATGTAGGTCGAGTATTGTCATCAAACCAACCAATAATTCTCAATGACTTAGAGGAATCCAAGTTGCATATTCGAGATGAGTTATAGTGTCCAACCCTTGCTTTGTCACATTTGGAATTCTTTGATGAAAATTTAACCATTGTTGATATTTGAGCTATTTGATATCATTTGTTGTTTGTGATTCTGCATTTGTAAATTGTGAAAACCAATGTGACCTCTTAGCCTATATGATCATATCAAGCCATTTGCTTAGCCAATATGACAGAATCCTAACTTGATGGGGGCTATACCATCAGACTATGTGCACATAAAAGTTTGTGATTTGTAGGGTAGAAGCTACCCTTATGTGAATGTGATGTGTGATAGCACTGAAATAACAATATGTTTTTTTTAGTGTTATTACTATGTGTTATCTGTCATATTATGTGATTTGCTTTTATGATATTGGTCCAATTATTATGTGTCTTTCTTGTAGATTGAATTTTATTATTATACCTTTATTGAGCTGTTTCCTTATGTATTTATTAATCTTGAACCTTAAACTATTTTATTGTACATCTTACCCTTGTGACATTATAATCTTACTGAGTTGACGACTCACCCCATCGTCTGCGGTTTCAAGTAGAGATGACTCAGGATCATCAACTTCTTGATTTCTTCTTCCAGCAAGAAGCTTGAGAATAATATACTTAGTAAATACTATCATATGTAATTAAATAATTATGTTTGTATTAGGCTCTAGTTGTTTCATAGTACGATTATGAATAGTTTAGTAAATTGTGAAAGTAAACCATAATGTAATAAAAAAAATTTGTATATATAATATGAAAATAAAAGTGTAATAATATATCATAAAATTTTGAGTAAATAATAATAAAATTTTAATTCACTAATGCAATAACCAATTTGTATGAATTCATAAATTAGTTAGGTTCTACGTGGTTCCTGGTGGCCTTAAGCTTACCTGGACCATAGGACCGTCACACTTCTAAAAATGGGGTGTGACAGTGCATAACCTCTTTTGAAAACAAAGTTGACTTAACCTCCTCTACATTAAGTATAGATTGAATTTTATTATTATACCTTTATTGAGTTGTTTCCTTATGTATTTATTAGTCTTGAACCTTAAACTATTTTATTGTACATCTTACCCTTGTGACATTATAATCTTACTGAGTTGACGAATCACCCCATCGTCTGCGGTTTCAGGTAGAGATGACTCAGGATCATTAACTTCTTGATTTCTTCTTTCAGCAAGAAGCTTGAGAATAATATACTTAGTAAATACTATCATATGTAATTAAATAATTATGTTTGTATTAGGCTCTAGTTGTTTCATAGTACGATTATGAATAGTTTAGTAAATTGTGAAAGTAAATCATAATGTAATAAAAAAAATTGTATATATAATATGTAATATGAAAATAAAAGTATAATAATATATCATAAAATTTTGAGTAAATAATAATAAAATTTTAATTCACTAATGCAATAACCAATTAGTATGAATTCATAAATTAGTTGGGTTCTACGTGGTGCCTGGTGGCCTTAAGCTTACCTGGACCATAGGACCGTCACACTTCTAAAAATGGGGTGTGACAGTGCATAACCTCTTTTGAAAACAAAGTTGACTTAACCTCCTCTACATTAAGTATAGGCTTACTAAAAAGTCATGGTATCTCTAAAGTACTTAAATGAGAGAGGTAGACAATAAAGTAACATAAGAACTTTGTCTTCTTCATCATATTTGATATCCATATTTTTCAAATCCATAACAAGAGAAAGAAATTCATCAATATGGAATTTTAGAGATGTACCTTTAGACATATTAATTGTGTGTAAACGATGCCTTTCTACCAACTTCATTGTGAGGGTTTTTGTCATATATAATGACTCAAGCTTGGGCTATAAGTCTTTTGCATACATTTTAGTAATAACCTCATGTAGAACCTCATTGGAGAGGCATAATTGAATGGCTATTATAGATTTCTCATCACATTTTTCTTTTGATCTTCAATCACTATAGCTAGTAGTTTGTCCTTTTCTAATAGGGCCTTTTGTAACCTGTTGGTGTCAAGATTGCACGCATTTTGACTTTCCATAAAGCAAAATTAATATTACAATCATACTTCTCAATATCAATCTTTTTTGTAGCCATAGCTAATCTAGAATAAAATTAACTTATCTTTGTATCACTTGTTAGGATCGATTCACAATTTATTTTGGATTTATATAAAAGATGCAGTGATAAAATAAAAAAAATAGAGAAGTCAATAAATTATGGTTCAGAGTAAGCCTACATCCATAGGCAAAGGGAAGAAAATTTACTAATCAAAATAGAGAGTGATATAAAACTTAGGAAAGGAAATAACATTCAAACCTTCATCCCAAATACCCCAATGTGCTCACCACTCTCAAAACAAAATTGGAATTATAGTACTCACACTAAATTGGCTCTCTCAATAATTTGCCTTTTCTAGCACACCAAATATAACCAAATAATTTTCCTTTTTCTAGCAAACCAAGCATAACCAAACAATTTGCCTTTTTATAGGACACCAAACATAACCAACAGCACACCTATATATAGTGGAGAATAAAAGCCATTAATCTAAATCCATAAAGGACTAAGTTTATCACTTACCTAAATTCATAAAGGATTGTCAATTGGCCATTAATCCAAGTCTATAAAGGATTCTAAAAATTAACTAATTATTGTTTCTAGGGGTGGCATCGGGTTGGATATTTTCGGGTATCCAACCCTTTCTAATCCATTTATATAGAGTATCGATAATTTACAAACGAATTTGGATGGATACGAATAGTATTTTTACTACCCGTGATGGGTTCGAGTTGGATTCGAGTATAAATCCTTTGGTACCCGTTACCCAAACTTGATTATATATTAATTATATTTTATTAAAATTTTAATTATATATTTATTATATTTTATTTTAATTTAATTATAAAATTATGTAGTATGAAATTATTTTTAATAAAATTGTGTTAATATTAAATATTTATTTATAATTATTTAATTAAAAATTATAATTCATATTTTAAATTTTATAATATTTTTGAATTATTATATTTAAACGGGTTCGGATAGTAAACAAATAGTATTAAATGGGTTTGGGACGGGTACGAGTATAACTATAATCGGGTTTAAATGAGTTCATATAGTTTAAAAATTAAATGGGTGTGAGTTCGGGTAGGGTAATTTTTGCAGATACCCTACTCGTTGCCACTCCTAGTTATTTCTTTTGATCATAAGGATTAGCCCAGCTAATTAAAATTCAAGGAATATTGATGCAACCAAGTAGCCATCCAAGCCAATGTTCAACGACCTACTTAGTCTACCCAATGGACCCATTACTAGTGGACATTTACAAAGATTCAAGAAAGCTTTGTTGACCATGTTGTAAGGCCTTTGGAGATATTTAGCTACTATTGAGGAATGTAAGGACTCCAACTATAAGCTTGGGCTTCTGCAATCATATCAGCGTATGGTTCATCTTTACACAATTCAGAATGTCTAGTAGTCACATTACAAACACAACAGTTGCTATCTAGATGTTGCATTCAGCATCGTGGTCGCAAGCCTCTCTATAAACTCTACTATGTTCTCACGGAAAGATTTTTATATTTTAACCTATTATTATGTTTTTACTTATTTTTTACAGTATTTTACTAGGACAATCTTATTTAGACTTAATATAAGTTGTATTATTGGACTATGTTTGTATGGGGCCCAAAGATTTACATAGATTTACCTAGTTTTTCTAGTAGTACAAAGAAAGGATAATCTTATTACCAAAACACCCTGATTTCCTTTTCCTTGTAGTATAGGGTTTTCTTTGTAACTATATATACTCTTCTTTGGATTGTAAGAATTTATTCTTGAGAGATTTCACCATCTTTTGTTCTTGATTCTCATTTAAATCAATTTTTATATATGGAGTTAACTACTTGAGTGTTGATAATACCAATGTTCTCTCCTCCATTGTTAGGATAATATATTTTTCAATTTTGGTTTTTTATTTTTATTTTTCATGGTTATGGAGCTACTTGATTAATTTCTTATTATTGCAATGTTCCCATGGAGTTGTGTCATAGTGGCACTTTTGTCCAGTAGTATCGTACATGGGGAATAGTTATATTAATTGGAGTTATGTTAAAAAATTTAGAATAACTGAATTATAAAAGATATTAGAGGATTTAAGGCTTGAAATCAAGTTATTATATGTTGATATAGATTGGGGGTATAAGAAAATGTTTGATGCAACATTGAATTGTGGCTTTATAAAATTATATTATGAAGCATTCTGGTTGTCAAAGCCAATATTGGATTGCAATGACACTAAAATGGAATTGCCTACTGAACACAATAAACCTCAAGCAAGTTACATTGAAGAAGATGTTTGCATTTTTAATTGGTCAGCATCTGATATGCAATATAATAATGACAAATTTGACTTGAACAGCCTATATAGCCCCTCATTGATGAGTACAAGAATGCAACTGACAATGCAATATTTAATGGCAAGTTGCACTACATTGATATTGCAAATGAGGTGGACTCATATTTATATGATAAAGAGTATATCCACCTACTTGTTCATATTCAAAAGATGATGTATACATTGTCAATGAGAACTCCAATGATGAATATATCGAGGCCAAAAGAAATTGTAAAGATTTTAGGAAGACAACCATTGACCTTTGTTATGGCCTTGGTATAGAAGACAACCTATGTACAGATGTGCTGGAGGGCATCATAGGGATGCCATGTTGATGGTTATATTGAGATTTTAACTTTAGTAACTTCTTATGATGAGGGCTTTTCAATTAGGCAAAGGAAGAAAAAGAAGATTATTAGGCATGGTCCACTATGCAATCATAATGAGCTAAAGTTTCAAGTGAAAATGAAATTTGATAATCATTTACAATTCCAACAAGCTGTGAAATAATGGATTCAATGTAGATTAAGAGTAGGAGAGTTGAAGCTAAACATGGAGTGAATTGGACGATTTATGAGAGCAAACTATCAAGTGAGAAATTGTGAAAGGTTATGATGAAGAGCACAAGTGCTTTATGAGCATGACCAATAGGTATTCCAATATGAAGTGGTTTGTTAGAGAATTTCTATCATTGTTTAGAAGGAAGCCAAATTATATAGTGGAAGATATGGAGAGGGACTTGGTTAAGGAATATGTCCTCATGGTCAACTAAAATTCTTGCTATAGGGTTAAGAAGAAGGCACTTAAACAGCTGAGGGGATCTTTAAAATCTCATCATACAAAATTAAGGTCATATGATATAAAATTATAAAGAGTTGATATTGAAAGAACATACAAGCTTAAGTGTGAAAGAGAAATTCCTGTAATACCCCATAATTTAGAAACTGTTAGAAAGACGATAGTTAAGCAAAATAGAACTTGAAGCCTTAATATTATAAAATAAAATATATTATAATCAACATATTTATGCATATATAAGAAAAATCTGATAGGCTAATAAAAATTAAATTCAAACACATTCACTAAATAAATTAATGAATATTTAATTGTTAGATAGTCCAAGTGTAAAACCCTTGGTTTTTGTTTGATTTTAAGTCTAGGGGTGTGAACCTCGGTTTTCCGCCCGAAAAGGATCCGGGCGAAAGTTCACTCGTTGTCGGGAGTCGCCAATCAGTTTATTTTGTTCGAAGGGAAAAACTAAGAAAACCCTTGTTTGACTCCAATAATGCATCCAATGTAAAGGCTTCTAGTCTGCGAACCCAAGGAGGATTCGGGGACTATGTCATGCTTTTGATTAACTTGCAAAAATGGAACAAATTTAAAGACAAAAAGATTGTTGGTAGTTTGTGGACTTGCTATTTGGGGTGAATCCCAAACATGCCTACATACTCCCGTTTGAATGGGAGATCAAAGCCCATGTAGTTCGGAAAAGCCTATTTAAAGGCGATGAAAATTATGCTTCATGCATGTGTGTGTGTATGCTTCGTGCATTTTCGGGCTTCATGCCAAAGATGTGAGATTTAGGTACTTTGTACCAAAAGAGTGGAATTTAGGCTCCATGCCAAAGGTTGATTTTAATTGAGTCGGGCTTCATGCCAGAGTTGTGAAATTTAGCACTTAGTGCTAAATGGTGCAATTTTAGGTACTTTGTACCAAAAGAGTGCAATTTAGGCCTTTGGCCAAGTGTTGTCGGGCTTCATGCCAAAGATGTGAGATTTAGCACTTAGTGCTAAATTCTCCAATTTTAGGTACTTTGTACCAAAAGAGTGCAAATTTTGGGCCTTTGGCCAAGTGTGGTTGGGCTCCATGCCAAAAATGTGAATTTCAGCACTTAGTGCTAAATTGTGAAATTTTAGGTACTTCGTACCAAAATGGTGTAATTTAGGCCTTTGGCCAAGTGTTGTCGGGCTTCATGCCAAAGATGTGAGATTTAGCACTTAGTGCTAAATTCTCCAATTTTAGGTACTTTGTACCAAAAGAGTGCAAATTTTGGGCCTTTGGCCAAGTGTGGTTGGGATCCATGCCAAAAATGTGAATTTCAGCACTTAGTGCTAAATTGTGAAATTTTAGGTACTTCGTACCAAAATGGTGTAATTTAGGCCTTTGGCCAAGTGTTGATTTTAATTGTGAAATGTAGGTACTTTGTACCAAAAAGATGTAATTTAAGTCTTTGTGCCAAAGAGGCTGATTGATTAGTCCATTAGGCCTTAGACCTAAAAGGATTAGGTCTTTGACCGAGAAGAAATTGAGAAGAAGATAGAATGCTTATGATATGCTTAAATTGACAAATGATGGATTAGAATATTACCTTGCTTAGGATTTTCCCGCTTCGAAGTTCCAGATCTCGTTTTCTTAAACTGGGGATTATGATTCTTGATTACAGATTGTTTCCTGCAGCACACGGTTAGATTTATGCAAATAAAAGTTCTTAATCGTTTTTAAGCGTGAAAAGAATTCGATAGCATGAGGCCCACCCGGAAAAGTCCCCCTTTTTTCTGAAAATCTGAAGCCTATTTATAGGCAGAATCGGACTGTACGGCGGCCGGGCCGCGGGTCACGACGGCCGAGCCGCCGTGGATGTGACAAGCCGAAAAGAAAGTTTTGGCGGCCGAGCCGCCGATTTTGGCCTGTTTTCGCTCAAACTGATTTTTCGGGAGCTAGAGACCTCCAAAAATTATTCCGGGACCATATCCGTGATCCTCACGTCATCCCGGACATTTCAAGTACCATATCGATATACTTTCGGTGAATTTTACCGGGGACGTCCGGTCCGGCCCGATTTTCAGTAGTCTGAGAAAATTGGCTTTCCGAGTCTCAAAATTCGAGTGTTCATAATTGCCCCCCACTGGGGTCCATAAAAATGATTTATGGGGCCCAGTGGCTTCTGAAGAGCGAATTTTGAGCGAGGGGTAAAAGATACGCCTTTTGGCACTTCTGGATCGCTTGCAACATTTCTGATTTTTCTGTACCTGCACTTTTGTTAAGCACAAACAGTACATATGTATGCATGATGTCCTCTTCTATTTTTTTCAAAAAGGCATTTTTTTTTCAACCGTTGTATGAACAACTGGACCAAGAGTCTCCATAAGGTTGAAAGGATCAATATGGGAAGATATGGATGGTGCGCTGTTGCTACTTGGGTTGTGAGCTGATGCTACTCTTAGAGGCGCAGCTGGGGATTGGGATTTCTTGCACGCTTGTATCAGATTTTGGAATCCACAAGCTCATGTCTTCAGGTTTGGTGCCCGGATGGACGAGATGTGTCCTCTTTTTGAGGAATTCTGCTCAATCATTGGATGTGACTCAAATGCCCCCTTTGTAAGGCATGAGGTTCAAATTGGCTATGTGGGGTCTTTTCAGAGGCTTTTCAACTTTACAAGGCTTCAAGCTCAAGCCATCAGTAATTATTTCTAGTAAAGAACTTAGAAATAATCTTCTAGGAAGTCCAACTCCACTAGGGAAGGAACTTGAATTTTTCTGAAGTTGCCCCCAAATTATTTCCGGAGTTACTCGAACTGTTCTTCAAACTTGGGTTAGGAACCATCAGATGATCAGGCCTTTTACAGAGCCTTCCCTTATTCAGACTACTCCTGAGTACAGAACTCGGTTTATAGCTGAAGTTTGGCCACTTGAAAAGCCAAGGAGGCTTGCATTGCTGCAGGAGCTGGAGGGAAATGAGGTGGTTCCTCTTAACGAGGAGAAGGCAGACGCTGCAGACTCTGCAGACTCTAGGGTTGACTTTTTTTTTTGACGTTTTGGACTTATGGTCTGACTCTTTTTTGTTGGTTTTTGGTACTTTATGAAAGGAATGACTCTTTTTGAATAAATGACTCCCTTGGGAATGAATGACTCTTCTTGGGATGAATGACTCTTTTTTGAATGAAGGACCCTTTAATTTGCTTTCCAAGCATTATCTACTTTATTTATTTGCTCTAATTTTTGCCTAAGCCGTCCTTTCGGATTTTCAACTTAGCGAGCTCTTACCCATTCTTGCCTAAGCCGCCCTTTGTGGGTTTTCGACTTAGCGGGCCCCACTATTGCCTAAGCCGCCCTTTGTGGGTTTTCGACTTAAGCGGGATTTTTTTGTTGTTTGTTGTTGTTGTTGTTGTTTTTTTTTATGTTGGCAAAAGAAAAATGAATGATTTTTATTAAAATTTAGACCGTGCTCAAGGAGAGCTGCCTACATATCTCGAATTAGTTTGCGAGAATCAGGTCTAATGTAGTTCATTTTAATGCATAATCACACATAATATTTCTTTAATTGGTCCAAATTGCATGGATTTGTGAATTCTAACCCATCCAAATCAAACAAGATGACGGCTCCGCCGGAAAGTATTTTCTTTAAAATGTAGGGTCCAGCCCAATGAGGACGGAACTTCCCACGAGGATCTGTAACGGGTGTTTTGATCTCTTTCAGAACCAAACAACCTTCTTCCAACTTTCGATCTTTGATCTTTTTGTTGAAATGTCTGGCCATTCGCCTATGATACCCTTGAATCTGATGTAGAGCTTGAAGTCTTTTTTTCGTCCAAACCCAACAACTGATGATGATAATTGTTGATCCATTCAGCTTCATTTATCTGATTTTCTTGAATTATCCTCGCCGATTGAACTTCCAGTTCAATGGGGAGTACTGCTTCCATTCCGTACACCAGGGAGTACGGGGTTGCCCCAGTAGGTGCTCTAATGGATGTTCTATATCCCCACAAGGCTAGTGGTAGCTTCTCATGCCAACGTCTATGCTCCTTGATCATTTTTTGTATGATCACCTTTATAGACTTATTTGCTGCTTCTACAGCTCCATTTGTTTGGGGTCTATAAGGAGAGGACTTGTGGCGTTGGATCTTCTTATCCTTCAAGAGTTTAGCAAATTCTGCCTGGAAATGAGTTCCGTTATCGGTGGTAACCTCAAATGGTGTTCCGTACCGACAAAGGATGTTGGTTCGGACAAATTGTGCTGCCTTTTTGGCGTCTAATTCTGCATAGGAAGCGGCTTCAACCCACTTTGTGAAGTAATCCACT
This sequence comes from Garcia nutans, assembly GCA_947685225.1. Classification (NCBI taxonomy): domain Eukaryota; kingdom Viridiplantae; phylum Streptophyta; class Magnoliopsida; order Malpighiales; family Euphorbiaceae; genus Garcia; species Garcia nutans. Next base: position 15,024,670 of record CANTUV010000041.1, read on the forward strand.
GCTACCATGATAAACTGATGTCCATTCGAGGCTTCATTCTTCTCAATTTCTGCTTAACCGGCTTCGCATCTGGGTATAGCGGAATCTTGTGAACTGCCATGGCTGGGTCTATTCCCGTGACATCACTTGTCTTGCACATGAAGCAGTCGGCATACTTTCTGGTGCATTCCAGAACCTGTTCTTTATTCACACAATCACATGCAATGTATGTATGTTCATTTTCTTTGCCAATTACTATCTTTTCATTCATTTTTTTTTTCATTTTTGCTAGATAATACATGGAAAGCAAAAGACACAGGGTAACCAAGAATTTGAAGAGTTTCATTGATAATGGCGGAGTCATTCTCTAAGATTACATTAGATTTGACATTAGGGTTCTCTAAATCTGAAACTACAGAAGACTCAGAACTAGACTCTGACCCGGTGTTTGACTCAAGATTTGACTCGGTAAGAGACTCAGGTTCAGGATGTGACACTGGACTAGGTTTGACTAGAGCAGCTTGTCTCTCCTCGGCATACCAGTTCATTAGTGGCCTGTCTGTGGTCTTGATCAGCTTTGTGAGGTCCCTTTTGTCTTCAAAATTGGTTATCATGGCAACCTTATCAAAGAGACTGGGCCGCATGAAATCCTCCACAGTGATTGCATTGATGGAATGATTGGGCAAGGGGTTAGTGTTAATGTTTGGTTGCCTCCTGAGAGGAATGATGTCACCACTATCCAGCAAATCCTGGATGCGGTTTTTTAAAGTCCAGCAAGCATCTGTTCTGTGCCCATTTCCTTGGTGGTACTCACAGTACTCATTGGCCCTGTAATTGGAGGGTAATGGGTTTGGAGGAGGCCTTGGGTCCAAAGGCTTCAAATATTTCCCTTCCACGGCCTTTTTAAACACTAGATGAAGGGGCATCCCAAGGTCGGTATATTGCCTTCTTGGCTGATTTCTCTGCCCAAGATTGCCCACACGTAAAGGATTCGCAGGGGCAATATTGGCCACTTCGTTTACTTCGCTTGAGGAAGCAGCTTGGCCTTGTTTTTTATACTTCGAGATAGCTTCTTCATCTACTATCTTACCCAATTGTATCAGATCTTCTACCTTGGTTGCAGTCGCAATGAGCGATTTGAAAGTAGGTAGGTATTGGGTTTGCAGTTGGGCTTGATATGTAGGCCTTAAATTTCTGATTATGATATCAATCTGCTCTTGTTCTGAAGGGCGATCGATCATTTGAGCGGCCTTTGCCCTCCACCTCGTAAGGAAAGAGGAGAAGGGTTCATTGTTGTTCTGCTTGGTAGTCTCAAGTTCCCTTCTGGTGACATCCACCTCAATATTGTAGTGGTATTGAGTGTTAAATGCATTGCAGATGTCTTCCCAGGTCTTAATCTTGGCATGGTCCAGGCTTACAAACCACTTGAGGGCAGCACCAGTCAAAGATTGTTGGAATAATTGAGCAAAAAGCTCATCATTTAAACCCCAAGGGCTTAATGCCCCTACATACATCTTCAAATGGGTTTTAGGGCAAGTGGTCCCATCAAATCTGTCCATCCCCGGCATCTTGAATTTTGGAGGTAATCTGGCTTGGGGAAACAAGGATAAGGAATCCATGTCTACCACCTCTTTGTGATTTTTCATGGCAGTGATTGACCTCTCAAGCAATTCAAGTTTTCTTTTCAGTTCATCAGTTTCAGTGACATTCTTAGAGGGTGGATCCTCCAAATTGATGACAGGGGTATTCTGAGCAGTCATGGGGGGGTACTAGTTTGTCCCACAATAGGTTCTTTCCCTAAATTTCCAGAAGTAGTGGCTGTCTTTGGTACCCCTCCCAATTCAGCCAAGATGGCTACCCTCTGGGCGGCTAAAGCTTCATCAATTTTTTCTTGCATCCTAGCTTCAATTTCCTTAGCCTGTCCATCTAACAAGGCCTTGATCTGTTCAATTGTAGCCATTTCAGGAATTGGAGTGGTTGGTGAAGTTGGAGTGGTAGAGCTTGTGGGTGATTGCCCAGTTGGAGTTGGTGTAGTTTGTGTAGGTGACGGCACACGGATGGTGGATACCTGAAAAGGTCAAGGGTAAAGGATCAGGGTAGTGTGTAGGGTAGGAAAACTCTTGGTCCACTTGCACATATCAAAAGATTTTCCCCAAAACCGTGTTGTTATGTTGCATGAATGCACCTCATCACATCACAATTCATTTTAATGGTATGTGGCACTATCATTGGGTACATACAACCTAAGGGAAGGTTCTATTGGCACATGAAAAATAGAGAATCGGCTTATAATAGGGACCCTTGAGTCTTGAGTAAGATATACCTAACCACATGTGAAACAAGGAGTTTCGCGTGGGTCCAACAGTACGATTACTCATGGGCCACTCCAAAAGGATTGGAATGGTTTGCGACAACAGGGAGGACGCTTTGGCTGTCCGCCGGCATAATCAAGGAGACCTGCCGGTCAGCGCTACTTGCTATCCAGACTCAGAATTTTGAACAGAAAGAGAAGAAATTCATTTGAAAATAATTTTTTATGCCATGAAGGAAAATGATTCCCCCATATATGCAAGAGAAAAAGATTCTCTGAATGACAAAACAAATGCACATTTAGCCAAACAAGAGATCCATCCAAGGAAAAAGATTCATTTTGCCAATCTTCATTCCAATATCCTTAAGGAGAGGATATATATTGCTAGTGTACCCTGCAAAATGAATAAAAACACCCTAAAGAAGGGCAAATTAGTCAAATAAGCAATAGTAGCCTATTAGGATCCCATAAATTATTTTTATGGTCTCCCGTGGCAAGTTAATCAAATAATCAATAGTAGTCCACTAGGATCCCATAAATGATTTTTATGGTCCCCAGTGGAGTCGCCAAATTGTGAACCTCGGTTTTCCGCCCGAAAAGGATCCGGGCGAAAGTTCACTCGTTGTCGGGAGTCGCCACTCAGTTTATTTTGTTCGAAGGGAAAAACTAAGAAAACCCTTGTTTGACTCCAATAATGCATCCAATGTAAAGGCTTCTAGTCTGCGAACCCAAGGAGGATTCGGGGACTATGTCATGCTTTTGATTAACTTGCAAAAATGGAACAAATTTAAAGACAAAAAGATTGTTGGTAGTTTGTGGACTTGCTATTTGGGGTGAATCCCAAACATGCCTACATACTCCCGTTTGAATGGGAGATCAAAGCCCATGTAGTTCGGAAAAGCCTATTTAAAGGCGATGAAAATTATGCTTCATTCATGTGTGTGTGTATGCTTCGTGCATTTTCGGGCTTCATGTCAAAGATGTGAGATTTAGGTACTTTGTACCAAAAGAGTGGAATTTAGGCTCCATGCCAAAGGTTGATTTTAATTGAGTCGGGCTTCATGCCAGAGTTGTGAAATTTAGCACTTAGTGCTAAATGGTGCAATTTTAGGTACTTTGTACCAAAAGAGTGCAATTTAGGCCTTTGGCCAAGTGTTGTCGGGCTTCATGCCAAAGATGTGAGATTTAGCACTTAGTGCTAAATTCTCCAATTTTAGGTACTTTGTACCAAAAGAGTGCAAATTTTGGGCCTTTGGCCAAGTGTGGTTGGGCTCCATGCCAAAAATGTGAATTTCAGCACTTAGTGCTAAATTGTGAAATTTTAGGTACTTCGTACCAAAATGGTGTAATTTAGGCCTTTGGCCAAGTGTTGTCGGGCTTCATGCCAAAGATGTGAGATTTAGCACTTAGTGCTAAATTCTCCAATTTTAGGTACTTTGTACCAAAAGAGTGCAAATTTTGGGCCTTTGGCAAAGTGTGGTTGGGCTCCATGCCAAAAATGTGAATTTCAGCACTTAGTGCTAAATTGTGAAATTTTAGGTACTTCGTACCAAAATGGTGTAATTTAGGCCTTTGGCCAAGTGTTGATTTTAATTGTGAAATGTAGGTACTTTGTACCAAAAAGATGTAATTTAAGTCTTTGTGCCAAAGAGGCTGATTGATTAGTCCATTAGGCCTTAGACCTAAAAGGATTAGGTCTTTGACCGAGAAGAAATTGAGAAGAAGATAGAATGCTTATGATATGCTTAAATTGACAAATGATGGATTAGAATATTACCTTGCTTAGGATTTTCCCGCTTCGAAGTTCCAGATCTCGTTTTCTTGAACTGGGATTATGATTCTTGATTACAGATTGTTTCCTGCAGCACACAGTTAGATTTATGCAAATAAAAGTTCTTAATCGTTTTTAAGCGTGAAAAGAATTCGACAGCATGAAGCCCACCCGGAAAAGTCCCCCCTTTTTCTGAAAATCTGAAGCCTATTTATAGGCAAAATCGGACTGTACGGCGGCCGAGCCGCGGGTCACGACGGCCGAGCCGCCGTGGATGTGAAAAGTCGAAAAGAAAGTTTTGGCGGCTCGGCCGCCGATTTTGGCGGCCGAGCCGCCGATTTTAGCCGGTTTTCGCTCAAACTGATTTTTCGGGAGCTAGAGACCTCCAAAAATTATTCCGGGACCATATCCGTGATCCTCACGTCGTCCTGGACATTTCAAGTACCATATCGATATACTTCCGGTGAATTTTACCGGGGACGTCCGGTCCGGCCCGGTTTTCAGTAGTCTGAGAAAATTGACTTTCCGAGCCTCAAAATTCGAGTGTTCACAAGGGGCAAAATGGTAATTTTACACCTTAGGGGCAAAATAGTCATTTTGTGCCCTTTGAATGTCTTTTTGATACTCGGGACGACGAGACGGTCATTTTGAGTATAATATTATATTTTGGCTTCGGGGGATATTTTGGTCATTTTGGCGGTCGGAAAATTTTCGGATTTCGTTTTGCTGTTTTTGATGTCATTTTGGTGACCGTGATGTCGTTACGGTTATTTTAAGTATAATTTTGTTAGGGGTTGTGTTTCGGAAATTTTTCGGATATTTATTAATTTTTAATTAAAATAAATTAAATAAATTAAATAAAATTTGAGGTTAGTTGTAAATTTAATTAAGTTAGTTGGGTTTTTTTTGATTTTTTTAAAGAGTTTTAGGGTGTTTTTAAATTAAAAAAATTAATTTAGGGGCATATTGGTAATTTGTCAATTAAGAATCGTATAAATAGGGGTGTTAGGGCACCCAATTGAGGGTTTAATTATTTGTGCCGCTGGAGAGAGAAAAAGAAAAAAATCAAAATTTTCTTCAAAAACAGTGGCCCGTCCTTTTGTCAGTGCGCGCGTCAGGGTGCCAGTGTCGTTTGGCGTGTGACCGTGTCGTTCGGCGAGGAGCTGCGGGCTGGAGGCGTTGTCTTTCGGCGTCTCGCGTTCTGGCTCGCCGATGTCGTTTGACCTCTGTTCCAGCAGCACCTCAGACTTAGGGTGGCGAATTGCTTAGCTGACTGTTAAACCAGGTAAGTTCTATGGGTGTATGTGATTATTTGTGTTGTGCTACTTGCTAACAACTTATATACATATATAAACCCTTCTTATAATATATTATCCTTTCTATATATTCACTAGACTATTCTTTCGAACCCAGCCTCGCATGCTTTAGGAGACAGAGAAACTTGCATGTGATTGTATTTATGTGATAATATTGAATGTGATATTACTTATGCTGTGTGATGGTGTGTCATGAAGGGGAAGGAGGTTACTGAGGCTTAATGCCTATACTGCTACTGAGGCTTAATGGCTATACTGTTTACTGAGGCTACATGCCTAATTACTGATTACTGTACTGTACTGAGAAGTTATAAGGGCGGATGTGACTGATATGATTACTGTACTGTTTACTGATTGGTGACCCCGACACACCATCTTGTTTGCTTAATTTGTGATTGTATTATATGTACTGCTTATATAACTGTTAGATGTTTCTCTGCCTCTCATAGACTTACTGGGCGTCTATAAAGCGCTCACACCCTTACAGATTGTCTTGCAAGTTTACAGTGATTGCCTTCGTCTATCTTCTTTCTCTTCTTGGCGAAGTCGATCAGGTTTTCGTTTGTGTTTTTGGTCCTTCTGCTTAGAGATTTTCGGATATTGAACTTTTGGGCGGATTGATTCCGAATCCCTTTTTGTGTAATAAGTAGAACTTGTCTGCATCAGATTTCCAGAATGATTTTATTGTGATTTGATTATATTGATGGATTGCATTTGAACTAGGATTGAGGATTATATAAATATTGTACTGTTTTGCACTTAGACTGTTATGAATGTTTTTATAGGCTTATGTGGTCGGACTTCGGTTTGGCTGCATGCCGGTCATGGCCCCCGGGTTGGGTCGTGACACCAAGATTTAGAATAAACTAACAAATTAAAAAATATATAGTCACATATAAATCTAGTATAGTTAAATTATATTAATTAAGTTAAATACAATTAATTAAAATTGCAAATTAGATTAAGTTAATTAAAATTGCATTTTGGCCTTGGTTAACCCGAAGTCAACCTTGCAAATATAGATATGGACCATATAGTCTAACAAACCATACTATATACAATCATATACAACATTTCGGTGGAGGGAGATGCCATCAAAACATAAATAAGTCATCACCAAATTGACTTCTACTCAATCCAAACTTCACTATACACTTGTTAAGAAATTAGATTAAATGTGTTAGGGAGTGGAATGGTATTGGCTTAGTCACTTCCACCCAGTGGCGGAACCAGGAATTTACCGAGGGGGGGTCGTCGTGGATGGCGGTGGTCGGCGGTGTGGTGGCTGCGGCTGGGTGGGTGGGTGCTGCTGCTGCGGGCTGTGTCTATTTGGTTGGGGAGGGAACAGACAGGAAGAGGGAAGAAGGAGAAGGGAAGACGCAGCCCTTTTTATTTTTTGAACCGGCCCAAGCGAAACGGCGTTGTTTCGCTTGGGCCGGTTTATTTTTTTTTAAGTAAACTCGCCGTTTCGTAAAGGGTTTATTTATAAAAAAAATTAGTCCCTGACGAAACGACGCCATTTCGTCAGGGACTAATTTATAAAAAAAATTATATTTGCAGTGAGGGGTTCGTCTACCCCTCGCTGCAAATGCTCTGAAACTCAGCCCCCCTTCAACGGGGGCTGAGTTTCCCACGCACGCCTGATTCCTCCACGCCTCCCTCCTTCTGGCTGCTGGTGCCCCATAGTCGTTCCGCCACTGCTTCCACCGAGTATGAGAAGTGATTAGTGGAGGGTAAGTGGCACCTTGGGGAATAGTCACTTGCTAAACAAAAATTTGAGAGATACAAGAAAGGAAGCATTGGCCTTCCCTTTCATTTTAGCTAGTACTGAGAGGCAAGTGACCTGAAATCATCAAATAACAGCTTTTTTCTTATTTTAGAAACACAAAATAGTACTGAGAGCAAAGAAGAACAAGAAAGTAGTGTGAGTTGGTAACCAGCAATAGGTTAAAGAGAGAAAGGGAGAGAGCAGTAGGTTACAGAGAAAGCAAAGCTAGAAAGAAACTATGAGTTTTCTAAAATAAATTACATACCTTTTAACGGTCTTAAAAATGTAAATAGCAATAAACCGTTATATATAATCAATTAAACCCAAACTTTAGTGCAAACAAATAAAGAAAACCACCACATAACTATTAAGAGTTAAAGAGGTTGTGCTTACATGCTCATGCAAGACCATTTCTCACCTAAAACTTGACATAAAAAATAAACAAAGGAAAAAAAACAAAAACAAAAACAACAACAACACATATAGGCATACATTTAAGATGACAAATTGTAGTAAATAAGTTGACTAGAATGGGCATTAAAACACTATATTTTAGGAATATTTATAAACTTGTAACTCACTTAAATTAACAAGCATTGTTAACATATATAGCCAATTTTTAATACATGTAGAAATATATATACATATAGAATTGTCGATAAAAGAATATGTATAAAATATAATAATAATGGAAATAAAAACTACCTTTATAATGTTAGAAAAAATTTAGTCCTAAAATCATACTCAAAATTAAAATCACATAATCATAAAATTGACTTACAAGTTTTCTTGTTCTCCATGATCATTAATATGATCTTCAAAATAATCGACAATGCACACTTATCTATTTCAGTTATAATATTTATCTCTATATCTACTAATTCTTAATGAGTAAAATAATATATTACAGTAGATTAGAGAGAGATGACATAACATTTATATTTACACTCTTTAAGGCACTATCATTATAATCCTAATAGGTTTTCTAATCCTAGTAGGATTAGATTAGGACTATAATACAAAATATATAAGGATAGTATTACTTAGGCTAATCATGTTTACATTTAATAATCACTTTTTAAAATAGGATATAAATAAATTATTTTATACTATAATATTAACTCAAATACATATTTTAATAAAATATAAAATAAAATCAATAAGTTTAATAAAAAAAATTTAACATATAAATCTATAAATAATTAGGTTACTGTAAAAAAAAAGGAGAATAAATAAATAAATAAATAATAATGATATATGCATATAAATATATATATATATATGTGTGTGTGTGTGTGTGTGAATAATTAATATTAATGGTGGATCTAGAGGGCATGGGTTCCATTGCCCCTTCCTCCCCCCTCAATCAATTATATAATTTATATATATTATAATATATTATATAGTATATATTATATCAAATCTTTGAAATATATATATTAAATTGATAAATCTATTCTATATATATATATATATTTTATCTTTAATTATGTTTAATTTGTATACTAAAATTATTATTAAATGAGATTTCTTAAAAAATACTCTAAAATTTAAAATTTTTTTAAAAAATACCTATTTTCTTTTTTATATTTCAAAAACATCCTTTTTCAATTTTCAATTTCAAAAATGCATATTTTCAGATCTATATTTTTAGTATATTTTAGTAAATAAAATGGATACTTTATTTTCAAAGTATACATTAGATATGTATTTAGTATACTCCTTTACATTGGATATATATTTAATATACTAAAGGTATACTAAAAAAAATAGAGTATTTTTTTTTAAAAAAGTTAAGTGTGCTATATAATATAATTTTCTCTAATAAATTATTTTAATATTAATTATGAATTGGGTTTAGAAATTTTGCGATTATATTAATTATTTTACAAAAAGTATTCTATCACATAAATTTATTAAAAAATAAATATTTTAAATATTTTTTTTAAAATATCTTAAAAATATATATAAACATTATTTAGAAAATGACATATATCATATGATTTTTTAAACTAATATTTATATATTAAAATAAAATAATAAAATTTCTAATATTTAAATATTTAATATGAAAATAAAAATAAAAATAAAAATAAATATTAATACTAACTATTTATATTATTTTTTTAATATAAAAATAAATATAAATATAAATTCACATGTAATTATCATTTTTTACTTATAAATTTTGTCCTCCCTTTTACTATAATTTTGGTTCTGCCACTTATTAATATATAATTGCATAACTAAAGTGATGGTAATATATATGCAAGTGTAAAATCAAATTGGGCTGTTGGTAAATTGGGCTTTAAAATGAAATTACATAAATAAGAAATTATATGATCTACTACTTTCTAATTTTTGTTTTAAAAAATACAACTCATATTTTTTTCACTTTTTCATTTTTTGTTTTTCATTTATATATTTTTCTTTACTTTTTCTTTTCAAATTTACGGCATGTGGTCTCCATCTCTCCTTTTCTCTTTATAAAAATTTAGACATGTGGTCTCTTACTTTTTAACTTTTTTTCTTTTCTTTGTGGTCTCCGACTTTTTAGCTTTTCTTTCCCTTTTATCCTACTCTCAGTTACTTTTAACTACACTCTTCTTTCTTTTTTTATCTTTCTTGTTTCAATGCTTTGTTGCCTCAAAATTAATTTATTTATATTCTTTCTGTTTTTTTTTTCATTTGAGATTTAAGATAATTGACATGGATTAAGGACTATTAATTATATTTTAGTTTTATAATTATTAATTTATCTTTAATTATTATTTTTTTGTTATTAAATATTTTTATTTTCTTTTTTTAAAGAATATTACATATAAATATCAAACTGGTAATTATATAACATATTGTAAATTTAATATTATTTGATATAATATTAAATTATCAAAGAAACTCACACCACAATAAAATGATATGTAAATTTTATTCATTTTTAACAACATTATGTAATATATATTGATATATATTATATATAACTAAATATATGTGGGTCTATATTGCAAAAGAATAATATTATATATTATATATCGGTATATATCGGTATATATTAAATATAATTTAACTAAAGAATAATAATAAATGTTACATATATATAAGTATATGTCGATATATATTACATATACTTACGAATAATAATATATGTGGATATATATTAGTATATATTATATATAACTATATATATATTGATATATGTTATATATATTTTGACTAAAAAATAATAATATATGTGGATATATATCATATATAACTATTTTATATATTTATTTAAATGTGGATATATATTTCTTTAAAAAAATATATGTTAAATATATGTCAGTATATGTTAGTATCTGTCAGTATATATTATTTATAATTTTGCTAAAAAATAATAAAATATATGAATATTTAAAATTAATTAAAGAATGACAATATATGTTATATTTTATAAAAGAAAAAAATGAGTATAATTATTTCTTAATTGCAAAAATTTATGTAAGATATTTAACAAATCTTAATACAATTAGTTATTTGTCATTAGCTAGGAAAAAAAGAACATCTTAAATTTTATTATTAAGACATAGAGGCCATAGAAAGAAAATTTACCTGGATTACATAAAGTACTACTGTTGTTTTCCAGAGACAATGTTAAAATATTTTTAAATTTTTTTAGAATCTAATGATAATTAAAAAATAAACAATAAATTGATTTTTTTATGCTTATTTAATAAATTGGTTTTTATATATTGTATTTAACAAAGTTATGTTTGTCAAAGATTTTTTTTAAATAAAAATTTTGAAATTTTGAAAATATTTATCATTTTTACTACTCAAATCTACTGTTAGTCACTTGAAATTATTAAATATTTACAATTTAACATATATTTTTATAATTTTATAATTGAAATTCTGATTTAAATATATAAGAATAATTTTAATTTATTATCTATTTAAATAGATTTCAAAATTAATAATTTATATACTAAATTAATACAATAAAAATATAATTATACACTTGGATAAAAAAGCCTAGAAAGCCAGCATGCTTGCAATGATTTGTAGACTTTGTAGTTATAAACTTATGGGACCACCGTGCTTTTGTTAGTATGAAAGGTGGATTCCGTAAAATTGAGAAAAGAAAGATGGTACCGTATATTTGAAAAGATAAGTTTATTTTAGGTTAGTTTTATAATTTCTTTTATATAAATATATTTGTATAATGTGTTGCCACTTTGAGTCAATTATATACACATATGTATTAAAATTCTTGTTGGGATTTAAAAATAAGCATAGGCTAGACTAGACAAATTGGTGAAATAAGGCTTAATAGTTAAATTAAAAAAATAAATATACTAAAAAGATTGATAATTAAATTTAATTGAATGAACTAAAATAACTAGTTAAAGAATAAAAGGGTAATAACATTATAATACAATTTAATAAATAAAGACTTAATAAAATACAAATAGTAAACTAACTATTTGAGAGGATATGTATACATAAGCAAGCAATTAACTAAATAATAAGTCTACAAGGAAGAAATGTATGTGACAAGTTAAATAAAAATGATAACAATAATAATGCAATAATAAAATATATATATATAAATACTAAATAATAATAAGATAAAAGAAAATAAAAACGAAGAAAAAAGAATTAAAAAAATTTTAATATAAATTATAGCGTTTTAGGTAATGTTAAATATGGGTCCCGTGAAGAACAAAAAAAATATATCAATTATTAATTTATCAATTCCAAACACAAGGTCCCAAAAAAAAGGGGGATCCATTGATTGTAAAAATCAATCACAATTGTCAAAGCTTTTAATGGTGTAATATTAATAACAAAACTCGCAAATTAACAATTGCCATGGATTTTTTTTTCATATACCATAAATTAAGCTAACTAATTGTAATATATTTTTGAAATTTCACAATTATGATAATTTAATATGAGTGGCTCTGATACCATTTGTTAGAAAAAATTCTAAATCTAAATTAAATCAATATCAATTATATTAAATAATCAAGAAGTATTAAATTAAATGCAGAAGACGTACCTTGATATAAAAGATAAAAATTTTCTTATAAATTAGAAAAAATAAATCTTTCTCCTTTCATTATTATAACTCATAAAAACTATCATGTTAATAACATTTTATAAATATAAAGAAATAAGTAGAGAAAGAGAAATATAAGAAGTTTCTTTATTATTAATTATCTCACACACACTACATATAATATATATATAGTGGTGTAAGCAGACTTTAGATAATAACAGAAGATTACTATACATAAAATAGAATAGTAATGGATTATGCAGGGTACCTAGTAGCCTTAAGTTGACCTGGCCTAGGATCATTGTGCCTTCAGATTCAGGCAAGGGCGCAGCTACTCATCTTAGAAGGGGGCAGCTGCCCCCTTCTATTTTGAAATTTTTTTTATATATATGTGTAATTTTTTATATATATGTGTATATATGTTATTAAAATTTTTAAAATGTTTAATTGCCCCTCTTTAAATTTGTAAAAAAATATATGATATTTTTATTTTGCCGCTCTTCACTAAAAAATCTAGCTTCGCCCCTGGATTCAGGGCATGATAAAAACCCAGAAGAAGGTCATATATTCCACAAGTATATGCAAGGCCAAGTGAATTAAAGGTAGGTTTCTTTTGGGGATGTAGACCAATGTTATGCTTTGAGAGGTGTTTTTTAAAAATCATTATAGGGGTCCATTATTGTGTGCTATTGGTAAGAGATGAGTATAACCAAATGTTCCTAGTTGATTCGGTAGTGGTGAGAGATGAGAACTATGCTAATTGGCATTTGGTCTTAAATACACTTTTTACTGATCTTGGTTAACTTGATTGACTTAGATTGACTGTTATCAATGATTAATAGAACATATATGAATTTAATTAATCTCAATTTGTAGCATTTTGTTATATTTATGTTTGAGTTGTTGACCACATTGTTGTTTACAAGGATTGTTGGCCATAATGAAGAAGTTGGTGACATATACTAAGCATCAAAATATGCAAGGCATATATATGCATATTGGAAAAAGGTGCACAAAGATTAAGGACTTAATACATTATTTTAAAGGGTTTTAGTGCCACTTATGAGGTTGGTTACAAGAAGCATCTTGAAGCTATGAAATATGTTGATGAGTCTGCTTGCCAGGATTTCATGAAGTATGAGCCACAAACTTTTCAGAATTCCTATATGATAATGTGGATAACAACTTTCTAAAAGCTTTAATGGATACATTTGCTAAGCCATATTAATGACAATAGTGATCATGTTACATCACATTAGGACTGTATTAATGGAGAGATTGAGGATAAAGGAAGAAGAGATACTACAACTAGATAATGTTGTAGGAAAGAGAATAATGAAAAAACTATAAGAAAAATAATAGGGACACTAGGGACTATCTTCTTAAGCCAACCAAAGGAAACAAGTTTCAAGTAGCATGCGAAGATGATGGGTTTATAGTTGGCTTTGCAATACAAGACATGTTCTTGTAGAGCTTGGAATATCATAGAAATTACTTGTTGCCATTTATTAAGTTGCATTCATTTTAAGAAAATGGATGGAGTTGATTATGTGGATGATATGTTAAGGAAATCAACTTTTTTTTAGCACATATGAAGAAATATTAGAACCTATCAATGGGGCAAAATATGGTTACAGGTGGAGGGTGACAACATTTTACCACTGCCGTATAAATATATGACTAGGATTCCCTAAAAATAGGAAGAAAAATGTAGATGAGAGAGATTCGGTATAGAGTATGTCGTGAATATGGCCATAACAGGAGAGTGCCTAAGAAATGATGCATTTGCAAGTGAACCTTAATAACCCAACAAAGTATATATATGCATCTTATTTGTTATTTAATTGTAATATTAAGACACTACTTAATATTAATATTGCTTTTCTTTATATCTTTTACAAGCCAAAAAAGAAAGATCATTAAAAGATAAATCATCAACACAACCATCAAGACAAGTGCCTGAGAGTAATGCTATTGGCAACCACTCAATGGCTACCTCCGACATCTCCAACCAGTTATCTAAGCAAAAGAGCAATGATTATGATGATGCAAGACTAATTGCTTATGAGAGAAGAATTGTAAGTGTCTTATATACTTATGTATCTCATGTGAAAAAGGTTTATATATAATGGTAGACTAATTTGCATTCCAATTATGCAGGCAAGGAAAGGGTGTGGACTAGGGGTTTTTAAGCATTAAAGAACATTTTTTTACATGTAAGTTGCAACTACGATGTTATGATGATGTTTACATAATACATACAAATTGACATGTGAGGTTGACCCTTGAAATGATTTGCTTCCAGATGCTAAGATCAAAGGATATTTAGTTTGTTAATGGAAGTAATGTAACTACCACATCTTCCAAAAACATGGGAACATCAAAGCATTCCTAGAAAAAGAGCAACATATAACCAACAAAACCATCCAATGTCATAAGGAGAGGCACCTCAAAGGCATCACTAACACAAGAAACAGTTGGAAGTTCATCATGTGGGGATCACATTTCTTCATAGGGAAAAGTATATGATCTAGTTTGAATGCAATTAAGGAAGACTCAATCACCGAATGCCTTGTTGAACAATAAGACAAATTAGATTCAAGAAGAAGCTACCAAGGATAGCAATAAGGTCTTTCTATCTACTGCTTAGTGTAGTGTTTTTGTTGTTGCCTTTATGGCATTATGCTTAGTGGTTAAGCTTTATTTTGGACCTTACTAGTTTGGATGTGTATGCGTTAACTACTGCTTATTGAAAGTAGATTATGTGTTTATCTAATTCTCTATTGTTTATGTGTTTATGTATTGAGGTTGCTTTTTATTTAAGCTTTAAACAAATTTTGTCAATTAATTATACATACATGTTGGAGCTACATACATATTTATTCCTGCAATGTTTTCCATAACTTAATGTGCATTTTTTAACTCATCTTATTTGGTCAATGCATACTAATAAACAGCTGCAACATAATTTTTGAGTTAGCTCAATTCATACTTATACGCAATTCATGAGTAATATCCATTTGCCAACACACACATTATGCCAAAACATCTTTTTGCCAGCTAAACCATTGCATTGCATAGCTTAGCTAATTACATATATACGTATAACACCAGAAAGCAACTACATAAGTTATAAATTGCCAAAAAGTTTTCAACTACATACTGATACATTGCATAACTTAAGAATTCACAAAACAAAGTTTATAACACTTGCCTACACAAAACATTGCATCTAAGGTAATTTGAAAAACCACTGCCATGTTAAAGACAATAAACATCGATGCCAATAGCTTCATTGTCCATTTCTCCATTCATCTCAATCTGCACCACTTTATTCTCTAAAAACTTCTTTTCATTAACAAATTTTATTTTTCTAATTCAAAGCTTCAATACCATGGTATAACCACATTATTATATGCTCTAGCAGAAGTATTAGACTCGCCCTTCATGTTCTTAATTACTTCATGAAGCTTCGCAATTTCATCCTTTAAGATCTGAATCTTAGTGACAAATGGAAAAGCAATTTCCTTGTCTCTAGTGTTGTATATCAGGATCTAATCACTTGAAAATACTTGCAATCATCTTACACTTCCAACCATTAAGAGAAGTTAAAATAGAAAAACTTATCCCTAAACCCTAGATATTAAAGAACTCCCTTTATACCTTTCACAATGGGCATCTTATGAATTTTCTCAAAGAATTATTATGGTTGAATTAGATATAGCAACAAAAACATCATTGATGCTCACATAAGACTGTAACATTTGAGTATAGTCCACTGTAGCTTTGACCGTTGCTTCTTCCACAGAGAACATATGAGAGGAAAGGAGATGAGGTCATCGGTGCTAGTCTTATAGTGTAGCAAAAAGAATGAAGAGAATCAATGCAGAAAATAGCTAAATGCAAGGTAAATTTTAGGAATGAAATCAAAATGAAATCAAGATCTAGGATTTTCAAAATCAAATTTTACCTCTATATGAAAATCAAATTTTACCTCTATGTCTAAGGGAGATGAGCCATTGTTTCCAAACAGACAAAAGAGAAAAGTTAAAGAAAAAAGAAGTGCTTAATCTGAAAATAACTAAACCTGCCACGTCAACTATGTACGTAGGCTCAGGATTCTCCTTAGCATGTGTTGGGTGAAATTGATAAAATAAATAAATAGCATATATGTTTAGTTGACACAAATTCAAGGATGGGAATAAATTGAAAAAAAAAACACATTTTTAATGATTTTTCTAAGGGTTAGGTCTCAAATGTATTTATTCTCTAAATTCTACAAGTGTGTGTACGCGCATGCATATATATATATATATATATATATGGATATAAAAAATTGATTTTTTAGCAAAATAAAAAAGAAAAGTTGTATACGAGAAAAGCTTCTATAATATATTAGCAATAAAAGGTAAATTAATTGATTAAGAGTTAGAAATATTAGTTTTTTTACAAAATTATATTGTGAATACGATAAGTTAAATATATAAGTAGAGATTATAATTTAAGAATGTAGAATTAAAATAGATGGAGATCATATTAGGGTTTAAGAAGACAGATTTTAGATTTATAAATAATAAAAGGTAAAGGGATTTTGAATTATAAAATCTGAAGTTTTTGTTTTCAACTATCTCTATATTTTAAAATCAATTATCTCTATACTTAGAATAGAGATAATTATTGTTAAAAATAATATAATACATCTTCATTTTTGTAGATTAATTATAAAATAATCCAAGGAGTTATATTGTATTAGGATTTTAACGGATTTTAAAAGAATTGGTAATTTTAATAGAATTCTATAGATTATCTTAGAATTTTATATGGAATTTAATAGAGTTTATTGGATTTTTTTTATAAACTTTGATAGATTTTTATGGAATTCTAATTTTTTTATATAATTAAAATTTTGATAGAAATATAATATATTTTTATTAAAAATATTATACTATAAACATAACTTTTATTATATTAGACAAATAAATAAATATTATAAAATTTTATAGTAAATAAATAAAATATATAGATATTAAATTTTTTCTAATATTATTATTATAAAATAAAAATATAAAAATAAATTAAAATATAAAATAACATTATATAAATATATCAAAGTATTGTATTATCTCTAATATTTATTATTATGTTTAAAATAAATTATAAAAAAACTCTTATATTTTTTATAATGGAAGAATATTAAAAAATATAAGTGAGTTTTTTTTTAGACAAAATTACTCTGCATACTTTATTTTCAGTTTACGCTTATTATAAAAAGTAAATAAGTAAATTTTTAAAAATTTAATAATACTTTTATATAATGTTATAATCTCGTAAATAATTTTAATTTTTATATCTATATACGTGGAAACTTGAGAATAAAAAATATATCTTATAAAAAATTAATTAAAAGTATTTTCATAATTAAAACAATAAAATTTCTCTAAATTTATATTTTATATAATGAGATAAATATTTATTAATAAAATTTTAATGGCATAAAAATATCATTTTATAGAATAAAATTTAATATAGTATTAGTATTATGAAATATTGCATGGTATATATTGAGAGATATTTTATATTAAAAAATAAATAAATTTTAATTAAAAGATATATAAGTGTAAAGAATTTAAAACAGATGTTGGTTTTATAAAATCTTTGGGATGGAGATAAAATTTGTGAAAAGATTTTTATTTAGATCTAACATTCTAAAATTTAATGAAATTCAAAAATTTATAGAATCCATTAAAATTAATGACTTTTCAATATCATTAGATTTTAATAAATTTTATGAAATTTCAAATAAATCTAAACTGAATACTCTTATATTTTTAAAGTCAATTAAAATTCATTAAAATTTTAATGCAATATATACTCCTGAGATTTATTCAACTACCATTGAAAATTAAAAAATATATGTAGTTTTATTTATCTGTGATATAATTTATCAATATAGTTATATTTTTTTATATGACATTCAATATAATTCGATCTATATTTATTTTAAATTTCTTTTACATATATTGACATATATAAATCGATAGTCAATTTTTTTGAATTTTAAATTTGGATAAGGTTAAAATAGTGTTTGAGAAATAACGGAATTCAATTTAAATTTTTTTTATAAATAATATATTAATTTTTTTTATTTATCTATAATATATATAGAATTCAAAATGACTAGTAAAAACATTTACTTTGTTTGTTTCGAGGAAAATAGATGAAATAAAAGAGAATAAAAATTGTATAAAAGATAATGAAAATTATATTTCGGATAAAGGTTCAATTCAATTTTCAACTACAGTGAAAAGTCTAAATTATCTTTTAAAATTTTTTTGGACTAAATTAATAATTTTTCTTTTAAATTTAATTCAAATTATATTTTTTTAATAAAACCGTTAAATAGTTAACTGCATCGACTAATTTAGACTAACATTAAAGATTATAGACCAAATTCTTTTTTTTTAAAAATATTAATATAATATATTTTAAAAAAATATTTATTAATTAATATTTTAAATATCAATAATTTATAATATTAATAAATATTTTTATAATTTTATAATCTATAATAATTTAATAATCTATAATTTAACCAATAATTAAAAATATTAAATATTTTTATTATATAATTTTTATAATATTTTTTAAATATAATATTAATTGATACTAAAAATATCAATAAAAATTTATATAAAAAATATTATAATTTATAATATTATAAATTTTAATTTTTTTAATTTTTTAATATTTTTAATAATTAATTAATTTTTAATATTATAAATTATTTATTAGTTATAAATTATTTTTAATATCAATAATTTGTAATACTAATAAGTATTTATATAAGTTTACAGTTTATAATAGTTCTCTATGTTAACATTATGCCTTCAATTCTATTACATAGATAATATGAGCCTAAGTTACATTATTTTTCTCTAATTTAAGAATATGCTATTTATTTTTCATTATATTTCTTAGTTGATTAAAGCATTTTTTAAAAAAAATTATAATTTTGGAATTTTTTATTTTTTAAAAATAAAACTGAAAATTATGATTCTTAAATTATATATATATTATTAAATTATTAAATATATTTTAAATTATATATTATTAAAATATTATGAATTATAAAATAAGAAAAAATATTTATTAATATCATAAATTATTGATATTGAAAATATTAATTAATAAATCATTTATAATATTAAAAAATAAATAATTATTAAAAATGTGAAATATATTAAATATTAAAATTATTAAAATTTATTATTATAATAAAGTATACTATTAAAAAATTATTTTTAGTATTATCAATTATAATATTTTTAATATAAATTATTTAATAATATTTTCAATGTTAATTTTGTAATATTATAATTAAAAATATTATAACAATATTATATAATATAAATTATTATTAATTATTTAATATTTCTAATTATTTATTAAATTATAGATTATTAAATTATTATAAATTATAAAATTATAATAAATACTTATTAATATTATAAATTATTAATTTTAAAAATATTAATTAATAAATAATTTTTTAAAATATATTATATTAATATTTTTTAAAAAAGTTCAATTTGACTTGAATCTTTAATTTTAATTCAAATTGGCATATGTCGTTGATTATTTAATCATTTTTTTTAAAAAGAGATAATTTTGATCAAATTTGAAAGAAAAAAAAATACTAATTTAGCCCAAAAAAATTTTAAAGGTCAATTTAAATTTTTTGTTATAGTTAATGGGCTAAATTAAATATTTATCCTTATCTTTCTATCATTTTTTTTTTGTTTAGACAATAATAATAAAAAGAAAATGAGACCAAAAAATAAAAATTAATTTCTTTTATTTTGCTTAAATTTATTAAATTTTTTCCCATTAATTTAGAGAGAAAAATTAGAAAATAAAAAAATAAATAAGATATAAATTATGAAAATACTAATTTATCATTTATCAATTTAAAATGACGAGAATATAATAGTAAAAATGAAAATTATAAATTTTATTTTTTTTTTATGTTAATCAGATAACCAAATAAGATGAAAGAAATAAAATTGTTTTTCTATTTATTTCTTTTTTCTTTTATCTCGTTATTTCTTTTTCTTTCTATTGCACTTCTAAAAAAACCAAACATAGGCTTAAGTGAATAAAAAGAATATCTTTTATTTTTTTAATGCAATATATTTAAATTTATTATTTATAATTAAAAATAAACAAATATAAAAAATATATTGAATTTTAAATAGAGCAAGATTAGATAAGATTCCAAAAGAAATAAATCAAAATTTCAGTTTTAAAAATTATAAATGTGAACCTTAAAAGGAAGTCTATTCTCTCACCTATTGAATGTTTTATACTGTTTCAACGCATAAGCCTTCGTGTAGTAGTAATTTTTTCTTTAAAAAAGAACACTAAATAGTCTTAGTCATCAATTCAAACTGATTTCTTATACTACTAACGCCAATAATTTTTATTAAGTTGTGATACTAACATATAAAATTGAAAGTATTTAAATGATTTTAAAAGAAGATATTATTAATTGTCTAAAGAAAAAGTTAAAGATTTAACAAACCTTAAAAAAGATTAAGATTAATTAATTGCCTTATAAATATCTATGCTGACATTATGTGTGGAATGATTCTTGATATTGAATAGAAGCACTATATAAATGTGTCACCATCATGCTAGTCCATTTCAATTATTATTTTAATTAAATTTTAAAAATGTGTTCATCTTATCCTTTAAATCTTATCACCAACTAAAAAAAATTAAAAAAAAATACTGGAGATGTTGCAATATCTTATTGTCCAGCTTTATTATTATATTTTTTCCAATAAAGATGAAATATCATTAAGATACAGCAAACCCAAGAAAAGTTTTGATAAAACCTCCAAATATGCATGGCAATTGATTCCTGCTGTGTCGGCTCATCTAAATTCATCATGGTGAAATTTTATTTAGTAATAATTATTTTATTTAAAATATAATAATTTAAAGGTGATGAAAAATTATTAATTTAAAAATAATTTTTTAAATAATTTTTAATTTTAAATTAAATATAATATTATTTATTTAATATAAAAATTAATAAATAAATAATATATTTTAAAAGTATTCACGTATTGAATTAGACTGAATTTTATCTCAGTTAACAGCCCAGCTCGAAAAATATTTAAATTTTAGTAGCTCGGCTCTAAGCCTAATAGGACCGAGCCACTTCGGGCCTTGACTAAATTCGGGCCGGGCCAAACCAACTCAAAGTTTTTTTTTAAATTAAAAAAAATTTAAGAATATATTTTTTAAAATTTTAATAAAATTTACCTATAAATATTACTTTAAAATTTATTATACCAAATTATATCTAATAAAATATAAATTATTATATCAATATTTATAATAATTAAATCAATTAATTTTTTAATTATTTTATTATTTAAGTAAAAAAATATAAAATATAAAAATTATTTCTCTGGATTAAATTTTTTTTAAAAAAAATATAAAATATAAAAATTATTTCTCTGGATTAAATTTTTAAAAATTCCAAATATCATAAAATATCTATAATATTTTAAAATTTTAAAATATTTTTATATAAAATTTAAATTACTAAAATATATATTTTTTAAAAAATAAAAAAAAATAACATTTGAAGTTGGGTCTGGCTAACTCTAAAATTTTCAACATCAATTCGAAGCTCAACCCGAGTATAACTTGAGACTAGCTTTGAAATTTGTACTCCAACCTTATTATGGGTTTAGGCCGACTCAACTTGATCCAAACTTTTCATACCGAACTAAATTTTTTAGACTATAAATTTTTTAAATACGCCTAATATAATTATAAGAAATTAGAAATTACATGTATAATTTTATTTAAATAAGTATAAATAGATAATATATTTATTTAATCTGACAAATCAAGTTAAATTGAATCACTTGTAGGCTGTGGTGACCCAATTTGATAGGCAAAGATTCTAACTTAGCCTGATCTAGAACGCTTGAATGTATCAAACAAGATGAATCGTACACGATTGAAAACTAACTGGGCTGGGCAGCACGCGAGTTTCCATGTGATCTCGAGGGACATTAAAAAAGATTCTTAATGCTTAAAAAACTAAATGACTGCAATAAAAGAACTTAAACATAAGCCTCTGCAGAGCGTAAAACAATATAATGTCTCAATAGGGTATTAGCAGAACAAAGAAAGATCTAAACACAAGGACCAACTGCAAACTCATAATGACGAGGAGGGTCATACTGATAATCAACATAGTTGCGCGACAAAGCTAGGCATATTGAACTAAGAAAAGCCTAAGTAACTAAGTAATTTCCAACTCATTTATATTTATTAGAATTTTAATTTAATATTAATAGATATATTTATTTTAATTATCTTAATAATAATAAAATTAAATTGAATTCGAGTATTTGAAGTATTTGTTGAATTAAAATTTGAATATAATTAAAAACTAAAATTCAACTGAATTGCAAATGTCAATATTCCAAATAAAATCAAGTTTATATATATATATATATATATATACACTTGGGGCCAGGGTCCACTATTGAATAAATTCATTGAATTTGGAGCCCACGATTACTAGCAAAGTAGCTTTTAATATCAAATTGAACTGTTGTTAATGAATATGCTTATTTGATCTATGTTTTTTAAAAAATAATGTCTAAATATTTCAAAAAATTTTGGTATTTAATTACTATTAGAGTCATAATTGAGACACTTAATTGAATCTTTGGCCTTATATTTATTACACCTCGTAAATATTATCAATAAATTATATATAAACTTCATTCAAAGTAAAAGGCGAATATAATTTAAATTTAACTCGAGTAAGTGTAGTAAGAGATCAAAATGAGTAAAACTAATAATTAAGATTGTGCTATGGGATCGGGTTGGGTCAAATTCCATCATACTTGAAATCTAATTCAAAATTTATTCAGAATCTAACTATATGTCTTGTGGCCCAAATACTCAGGGTGTACTTGGACCACTCGAGTCGATCAAGTTTCAGCCATCCAATTTTTATCACCATGTAATTAAAAATAATTTCAACAATTTAAAATAAACACAACATAAAACCAAAAAATAAATACAATGGATAAAAAATAAACATCTCAATTCTAAGACACAATGAAAGACAACCAAATAACCAAAAAAGAGGTTGAGAGTCAAGATATGTGGGGACTAAGACCCAAGTGACCTGTAAACCTAGTCAACTTAACCTAATTCGAGTAATTTAGGGTTGGACCAAATTTTAAAAAATAAGATTGGATTTCAGGTTAAATTTTAAAATTCTTTAAATTTCGGGTTGAATCTCGAGTTTGCTTCAAAAATAGTCGGCTTGACTAACCCAACTCGAGTAAATTAATATCTTGTTGTGCTACCCTAGTTTCTCATTTTCCTCTTTTCTCTTTTCCTCGCTAATTGCATTGTCTCCATTTATCCCTTAAAAATCCTCAAGCCTTAATCCCTTTTTCTCTCTCGCTTGCATTTGCAATTAATTGTCCTTATCTTTCTCCACTTTTCCTCTTTGTTGATGGAACTTAAGTGTCACTCTCTTCTCTATCGGTTTTGCTCTCCTTTTGTCCTTCAAAACTCTCACCATTTCTTTCTTTTCTCTTTCTCGTCTGCATATGCTATCGGCCATCACTCTCCCTTTCTTTACTCTCCTCTTCTTCTCATTAAGTGTTGGCAGCAACGATGGCACTATCATATAGGCTTCATCATTATTGGTTGTTTAGTTGTTGCTCTATTTAATTTGATATTTTTATTGAACCTTGAATCATAGTTTCTTGATTTTTCTAGATGGGAATCATCCATAAAAATCATCATTATTATTGTATGGCTTAATACATATATTGCCCCTCGAACTTAGCACATTTTGTCATTTTTTTTCCTATATTATTCAAGTAATAATTTTGCCTCTCAAACTTAGTTTTTTTTATAACAAATTGACTTTCAAACTTGAATTTTTATAATAAATTAACTCTTAATCACTTATCTTTGTATCTCACTCTTAGAGGGCGTGTGAAACTGATTAAAACAGTATATTTATATTGTAAAATATCAAAAATATCCTCTAATAACTTAAGAAATTTTTAATATATATAATAAAATTATAATAATACTCTTAAACTATTAACAAAGTTTTCATCAAAATGTCAATGACCGGTGCCTGAAAATAATAATTTTTTGCTTAGAGTTTGATTCAAAATTTGTGTTTTGAATCAAAATTTTATCTAAAAATCTAAGAAGAAGAAGAAGAAGAAGAAAAGACGAGGACAGAGAAGAAGAATTTTTTTTAAAGATCTGAAACTTCTAGCTTTTTTCCAAAAAAATTATGTTTATTTCTTAATAAAATGGACAAGTTTGAGAAGAAGAAGAAAAACAAGAAGATCTGAAATGTTTGATGATATGAAAATTTTGTTTGATGATATGAAATTTTTAGTTTTTTTTCCAAGAATTTTTATTTGTTTCTTAAGAAAATGGACAGATTTGAGAATAAAAAGAAGAAGAAGAAGAAGAAGAAGAAGAAGAAGAAGAAGAAACAAGAAAAAGAAGAAGAAAATGGACGTATTGGAAATTTCAATTTTTTGCCGAAAATTATTGTTCACTGACCGGAATTAGAGAGTGAACGATTGAAATTTTTTATTTTAAGGTGTTTGCAGCTCACGTGCCATTAAAAAATCTAGGTACATTATACCAAAGGTCAATTTGTTATGAAAAAACTAAGTTTGAGAGGCAAAATGTTACTCGAATAGTATGGAGGGCAAAATGTCCAAATGTGTCAAGTTCGAGGGATAATGTATGTATTAAGCCTTATTGTATCATCATCATCATCATTATTATTATCACTACTACTACCACCACCACCACCATCATTATTATTATTATAAGGAAAAATATATAAATATGATCATCAACTATTCGTGGTCTCATGGATTAGACCCTAAACTTTTTTTTTAAAGTCCTTTTGAACCTTTTTTAATAAAAAAATAACTCACTTTGGGACTCATCTTAATAGAATAGTTAATAGCCATTTTCAATTTGCTGAGCTAAATTTATGGGATCCATTTATTCATAACCTAACCTAACTCAGGCCATGCATAGCTCTAATAAGACCTACAAGAGAAAGATACTAAATGAGTTGACGAAAAAAAAAGAAATAAAAAAAGCTTCAAATCAAAGAACCAAAGGCAAAGAGCAAGATTGTTGATAAATTCTTCAGCAATCAACAACAGCAAGAGTGATTAAGGCTTATGGTAGAAGAGAAAGATATACTAGAAGAGTGAGGTTGAGTATGAGATAAGAATAAAGATGACATGTGGCACAAACAATTAGCAAATTTTAGTATATATTCATAGGTCAAGGTTAGTTTCGTTAATGTTTTTCCAAAATAACATTATTTTTTACAAACAATAAAACAACAACGTTTTATTGCTAATTTTAATATATATGTGATTGGGTTAGATTGATCTAAAATTCTTAAATATTAACCTAAAACTTGACATAGTATTTGAAGAAATTCTAAGCCCCATCCCTAGGCCTAGCCCAACTTCGTAAAAGCTTGCCCTAACCCGATTCTATTTGCTTGATTTGGACTAGACTAGCTCAGACCAATGAATTTGTGCATAGGCATACTAATAATAAGTTATTCTAATTGAATTTAGAGAACATTTGGTTCAAACTTAGAAATTGGAATAAAAAGAAATATGAATGACTATTTATTATTTTTGTTTGGTTCAGTCTGGAGTCATAATATGATTCTCTTTAAAATTATTTAGATTATAATAAGATTGGAATCAAAATCAATAGCAATTTTAATATATATATATATATGTGTGTGTGTGTGTGTGTTTTATTTTAGTAAATCAAAAAATAATTAAAAATATTATAATGAATCAATAATTAACAGTTTGCAAATTTCATATGTGAAACTGATACGCGTTAATTTAATTGATGAGATGAAATATATAAGGAAATTCATGAGATAAATATCCCCAAGAAGAGTATTAGTTAGTTTTAAACCACATTCACCTTAATTAGGCCATTTTAGATATTTCTACCTTTGACACTAAAAAAATAGAATAAACGAGATAAATATCCTCAAGAAGAGTGTTAGTTAGTTTTAGATCACATTCACCTTATTTAGGCCATTTTAGATATTTCTACCTTTGACACTAAAAAAATGGAATAAACCTTATCTTTTCTTTCTATCTCTTTCTCTTTCTCATTCTTGTTCTTTTTCTTTCTCTTACTCTCTTTATCTTTATGTAAATCCTAGAACTGCTGCTATTTTCTACCCTCTTGCTTCTTAACCATCGTTATTAACACTTGTAAATAATAAATTTTCAGTTTCAATTATCATTTTTTTAATAAACATGAGAATTTTTGCAATATTAGTAAGTTCTAATTTCTTTTTATTGTAATTACATATACAATGATCTTAAATAATATGTATTCTATAGAAAATAAAAGTTTTTTGTTTTTAAGATAGTTTT
The DNA here is from genome assembly GCA_947685225.1 of Garcia nutans. NCBI lineage: Eukaryota > Viridiplantae > Streptophyta > Magnoliopsida > Malpighiales > Euphorbiaceae > Garcia > Garcia nutans. The sequence continues at coordinate 15,051,384 of CANTUV010000041.1, forward strand.
TTAATGAAAATTTTCCCTTTTTCACATATTATGTAGAAGTTTATTGTTTATTTTTTTGAATGGATTCAATGGATTTTGTTTTACTTGAAAGCAAGGTTTTATTTAAATAACATTTTCCTTTTACAACGATATATATGGTCATTTTCATAATACATATTGTCATATTTAATTAATTTGTGTTTAACTGTAAACATGGTTATATCTGTAACACACATGATCATATTTAATATGTGTATTTTATATGAGATCTATATAAAAGAAACACTATAGTGTCTTAGGTAGACGTGATCATATTGAACATATATGTGTTATATATGAATCTGTCTAAATGATATATATGGCCATGTACTTATGTTCATAACACACATGGTCATGTTTAATTAATATGTGTTTACTACGATATTCATATAAATGAAATACTACAGTGGTTTATATAGACATAGTCATATCAAATATATGTGTTATATATGAATTTATTTAGGTGATATATACACGGCCATGTCAGTAACTTACATGATCATGTTTAATTAATATGTGTTTTATATATTCGCCATATAAACAATTTAAGTGATGATAATGAGAAGTTTATTTGTTAATTATTAATTTATTCATCTATTCAAATTACAAAATGGTTTATTGTGATCATATATTGTTAACAAATTAGCTAAATTGAAATATAAAATTTTCTTTTTTTATTTATTTAGCAAATGATTCAGACATTTAGAACTTCACATGTAACAAGACTGATGCGCTATACCTCACTTAATTGCAAGTGTACAATATCATGAATAAGTAGTAAAGAGTGAGTTGAGTATCATTCCCACAAGGAAGATGATTCCTAAGTACCAAATAACTAAATTATTTATTATTTGAAAAACTGATTTTTTGAAGTTAAGAAAATTAATTTAATTAACTGAGCTAAATCTATTTAATTTTAACTCTTATATTTGAAGACTTAAGTCTAAATTTCTTCAATTGATTATTTATGGAATTTCTAGGGTTTTAATCTAATTTTATTCTTTCTTTGATTATTGATTAAAATTTTCTAATTTAAGTTATAGTTCCTCTCAAGATCTAAAATTAATGCTAAAATTAATTTTTATGTTGACTCTCATAATCACAATAATTAATTCAATTAATTAGGATTTATGAGAATATTTTCAATAACTTCTTAAGTATTTTTCTTATCTTTAAGCAAAACTATTTAAGATTATTATCTCTTTGAACTAATATTATATTTTTACTTATACTCCATCACATAATATTTTAGATATGATAATTATTGGCCAGATAATTATTAGCATTAAATATAAAGATAACAAAATAATCACAAAGAAATAATATTGAATAAAATAAAAATCAAGTTCTCTATAGAATAATCAAAAGAATTGTCTAACCCTATTTTATGGTTTAATTGCACATAATTGAAGAATAACTAATAAAGGAATTGTCTAACACTATAAAGTTATTTTCTTCTATTTTTGAGCTTGTTTTCATTTTCTTCCATTTTAGAGATCGTTTTATCCTTCTTTTTTAATATATTTTTCTTTAATTTTTAGCAATTTCTAACCAAAATAAGCTTTATCTTCTTACTTTTAAAATCATACTTGAAATAATAAATATTCTAGCTTTCACAACAAAAAATGAATCATATTCAATTGATAGAAATAAAAATATGACTAAAATAATCATTAAATTATTATATACAAAGTATGGCTTTATCATAGACACATATCAGTAACTCATGAATTTTATTATATTCCACCTAATTGGGAAAATTAGAAAAAAAAAATCTTATATATATATATATATATATTTGTTGGTCATCTTTAAAATAATTCATTTTAATATTTCCTAATTATACCAAATTTAGAGAAAAATATATATCATATAATTTTTCTTAATTTATTTTACAAGTAATATATTTTAAATTTAATAAAATACCAAAGGGTTACTAAAGAGAGATTATATTATAACACAAGTATCAATTATCAGTATTAAAATTTACAGCAACTTAATACGATTAAAATCATAGATAAATACTAATAATTTTGTTTTAATTCAAGTTAGTAGTGAAATAAATTAATTTGTGTTTTAATTCAAGTTAGTGGTGAAATTAATTAATTAAATATTAATTCAAATATAAAAAATGGGCACATTAATTGACATTGAAAAATGTTAGTTAATTGGGTTAATTTCCATGGCTACTACTAATTACTTGGACTATCACCAACATAACATATTTATACCCAATAAATTCAACTTACATATTTAACATAACATATTTACATAAGACAATGTAGTATTTTATTTATATGTATCTCATAGTAAATGCATATTAATTAAACATGGCTATGTGTGTTATGAACATGGTCATGTATATCATTTAAAAACATCCATATATAACACTTGTATATTTAGCACGACCATGTCAATATAAGACACTATAGTGTTCCTTTGTATGAATCTCATATTAAACACATATTAATTAAATATTGTTATGTGTGTTAAGAACATGGTTGTGTCTATTATCTAAATACATAACATATAATACTTGGATATTCAATACGACTATATCTACGTAAAACATTATAGTTTTTTTTTTATAACGAGGAACTCCTACTTTTTCGAACATCAACATACCCTTTTGGGGCGGACATTAACAGTCAAGCTGAGTAAACTCCGAGAAGGCTAGCCTAGCAACCCACCGCCAAGGTCTCCCACTTAAATACAGGCCTCACTAAAGTAGCTCCTCCCATGATGCATGCAGTGCATTATGCTTATGAAGTGTTGGATGCAATCATACCAACACTAATGCACCGGATCCCATCAGAACTCCGAAGTTAAACATGCTTGAGCGAGAGTAGTACAAAGTGGATGACCTCTTAGGAAGTCCTTGTATTGCGCGCCGATAAATTTTGATTGTTATTAGTGGAGCATATCCTAATTATAATAACATTATAGTGTTTTATTTATATGGATTTCATATTAGACACATTAATTAAACATGACCATAAAAAATTTGGATATGGCCATGTATATCACCTAAAGACATATATATATATATATAATACATATATGTTCAATGTGACTATATTTACGTAAGACACTATAGTATTTTGGCTATATGTATCTAATATTAAATGCATATTAATTGAATATGATCATGTGTTATGGACATAACTATTTATATTACCTAAACATAAACACATTATATTACCTAAACATAAACACATTTATATTTAACATTTATATGTTCAACACAATCCTGTCTATGTAAAATACTGTAGTATAAATTATGTAAATCTCATAATAAACACATATTAACTAAATATAACCATATATATTATGGACATGACTTTATATATCACTGTAAAAGGAAAATGTTGTTTAAATAAAATCGTGTCTTAATAAATCAAAACTCACTGAACTCATTAAAAAACTCCTAAATAAATATGGAAAAAGTGAAAAAAATCATAAAAAATGTGTTCAAAACAAAAACTTACTCTTGCATAGTATACATGTTATTTAATATACTAAATACATTGTATTTGCATTTACAATAAAAAATAGAACTACTAATGTTGTAAAAATTCTTGTGTTTTTATAAAAATAATAGTTAAAACTAAAAATTTGCTATTTGCAAGTATAATAATGATAGTTAAAAAATGAGATAGAGAATAAGAGAATAGAGAATAGTAGCAAATCTAGGATTTACATGAAGATAAAGAGAGCAAGAGAAAGAAAATAATGAGAATGCGAATGAGAAAGACAAAGAAAGACAACATAAAATTTCTTCCCTTTTTTTAGTGTCAAGAGTAGAAATGTCTAAAATAACCTAACTAAGGTGGATGTGGTCTAAAAATGACTAATGCACTTCTCTAGGGTATTTATCTAGTAAATTCTCAATATATAATAAAAACTATAAATAATCAAGAAATAACTATTTATGTTTTAACTCTGAATAAAGAAATTTGATCTAGTTTTATTTGTAGAGAAACTTTTTTTTTATTTTGTGTGTTTTGTTTAATTGATAAGAGAAAATATATAAAATAAAAAAAAATATAAGTAATCGAGAAATATTTATATGTTTTGGAGAATTGATTTGATTTTGTGTTATATTTTATTCGTAGAGAAAACGTATTGATTAATAGGGGAATTGTGGAAAACGACTCATTCTCATTCTTAGGGTAATAAAATTTTCATTATGCCATCTATTTTATCCAACTAAATAACAATAATGAGAATCATTCATTTCCATCCAAAATCAAACATCACCTTATTCAAAATTATTCTAACTTAAACTTGATTAGGATGGGTAACTAATTAAATTAAATTCAAGTATTATAATACTCAATTTGAATGACTCATAAATTTAATAAAGTATTGATATTTTTTATAATTTCAAAATTATTTTTCTTATGTATTACAATTTATTAATTTCATATCGAATTCAAACATAATAGAGTTTATTCAAATTGTATTTTGATATTAATAAATATATTAAATTATTTTATTAATGACAATCAAGTATAATTAAACAAGTTGAAGTATTTTTAAATATCCATCTGAATTGCGCTCAATCGCTCAATTTTTAAAATAAAACTTGATCAAATTATAATCAAATTTCAATTATCAAAATTTTTTAATCAAATAAATTTTAAGTTTCACAATATTTCCATTCAATTCAACTTAATTACATTCTTAATATTATATATTGTTTCAAAAGGTTTTTATCCCATGTGGAAAAAATTGAATCCTTCCTAATAATAGAAGAAGTGGGTCATGGCCAAGTCACCTAGTCGATACAAAATGGAATCAAAAGTTGGTCGTGTCAAGTAACAGGAACCCAAACAACGAGTAATCTCCTCCAATTATACCATTTTGCACCAAAAAAAAAGTATTAATAGGACCTGAAATATGAGGTCATTGGTCATTTTGTGAGGTTAAAATGAGTTATGAAAGTAACAAGAATTGTGGATATCAAGATAAGAAATTGATGGGTTATGTCAGGAGCCAAACTTCTATTTATCCAGGGAAAAGTTAGATCATTGGGTTTTACTCAAGCTGGAGTTTTGGTAACAGTGTTTTCCATTTAAATCAGGTATTTAAAATACCCCATGTAAAAGAAGAGTTGATTCCTAATAGGAGAAAGAAAAGGAAAAATGAAATTGGGTATATATTTATTTTATCAACGAATAATTTAAAAATCTTTATCTTTGCTTAGCTTATTACTAAAGAGCAACTAGATACAAAGGCTTCATGGCTTACCTCTGTTTGTTTTATTAGGCAAAATGAGTAATTAGGGCATAATTTATTTATTTTTTTTTAAAAAGGCTAATAATTTATTACATTGGATTCAGTTAATGTGAAATCAAATAGAGGTCTTCTTATAGTATAAAGGTTTGCATTGGCTTTTTTAAAAAATAAAGTCTATAGGAGAGAGAGAAGAGGATACTTTTATTTTATTAGAAATTTATTTATTTATGTATATTAAAAAATACATTTGATTCAGTCAAATATTGAATAAATGGGTCCCATAAAGCCAACTCAACAAATTTAAATAATAGTTTATTATTCTATTATACGGGAATTCAAAGTGAGCCGTAAAAAAAAAGAGATTCAAATGGATCAAAAAATATTTAAGATCTAATTTGAGATACCACCAATAATTGAGGGTCATATTTACAACTTTTCTCTTATTATTATCATAATCATATTGAGATTTTAGCTGAGAAAATTGTAAAATTTTGATATAGGATTTTGGCATAAATTGTTCCTTTTGTTTTGTAATTCTACTTCTTTTTTTTTTAAAGATTCAAAATTCAATAGATAAACTCGAATGATCATACCGGCTTAAATAGACCTGGACTACTTAGTCTTAAGGTTAGGCTATGAGCCATAAACCTGAACGATCATACTAGCCCGAATAAACCTGGGCCACCTAGTCCTAAGGCAGGGTCATGAGCCATACATTCAGACTCAATTTAAACTCAAGCTGAGCTTTGGACAAGGCCAAAACCTAATCTAACTTAGCCTATACATAGTCCTACTAAGACCTGTAAGAGAAAGATACTAACTTAGTTGAGGAAAAAAAGGAAATAAAAAAAAGCTTCAAACTAAAGACTGGAGGCAAAGGCTAAAGAGCAAGATGGTTAACAAATTGAGCTTTAGCAATCAACAACATTGAGAGTGATTGTGTTATATGGTGAAAGAGAAAGAGAGACTAGGAGAGTGAGGTAAATTTTGAGATGAGAGAAAAGAGATCATAGGCGGTGCAAACAATTAGTAAATTTTAGTTTATGTCCATGAGCTAAGGTTAGTTTTGTTAATGTTTTTCCAAAACAACATCATTTTTTACAAACAATAAAACGATTGCCCTAACTCAATTATAATTGCTCGATTTGGATTAGACTAGGCCAAACCAATAAATTTGTGCATAGGCCTACTAATAATAAGTTATTCTAATTTAATTTAAGCAGCGTTTAGTTCGAACTTTGAAATTAAAATAAAATAAAATCATAATCAAAATGACAACTTATTTTTTTTATTAAGTGTAGAATTGAAATTTGATTCCCTTCAAAACTAATAAGATTATAATAAGAATGGAATCAGAATCAATATCAATTTTTAATATATATATATATAAGTAATTTTTTAATAACTCAAAAATTATGAAAAATGTTATAATGAATTAGTAATTAATAGTTTACAAATTTCATATGTGGAATTAATATGTATTAATTTAATTGATGAGATAAAATACATAATTGAAAAAAATGTAAATAATCAAGAAATAACTATTTATTTTTTAAGATAAATGAAGAAAATTAATTTAGTTTTATGTGTTCTATTTTATTCACAGAGAAAAATGTGTTTTTTAGTTATATATATATTTTTAATTGATAAGAAAAAATGTATATAATGAAAAAAAAATATAAATAGTCGATATATATTTATTTTTTAAGATGGATAAAAAAATTAATTTGATTTTGCGCGTTATGTTTTTTAATAGAGAAAATACATTTTTTTATTTTTGATTCCCTTTATTAATTTTGATTCCCTTTATGAATCAAAATTAATTAATAGGGAGATGTGGGAAATGACTTATTCCTATTTTCAGGTAATAAAATTTTCATTATACTATCTCTTTTATCTAATTAAACAACAATAACGAGAATTCATTCCCATTCTCATTTTTAATCCCACCCTAAATCAAACACCACCTTATTCTAAATTATTCCAACTTAATCTTGATTAGGCCGGGTAACTAATCAAACTAAATTTAAGTATTATAATACTCCATTCAAATGAATCATAAACTTTAGTATTGATATTTTTTTATAATTTCAAAAATATTCTTATTATATATTATAATTTATTAATTTTATATTGAAGAGTTTATTTAAATTGTATTTTGATATTAATAGATATATTAATTTATTTTATTAATTACAATAAAGTATAATTATATAAATTTGAAGTATTTTAAATATTTATCTGAATTGAGTTTAATTTTTAAAATAAAAACTTGATCAAATTATAATTGCATAAAATTTTTTTAATCAAATCAATTTTAAGTGTCACAATATTTCAATTCAATTCAACTTAATAACATTCTTAATATTATATATTATTTCAAAAGTTTTTTATCCCATGTGAATCAAATTGAAGCCGTTCTAATAATAAGTTATTAATAAGTTTGTAATTGTGGATCTGTGAACAAGTGAAAAAAAAAAAAAGAACAAAAAATTGCTAATATTGGTCACAAATTTTCTCTACTAAGTATTAACAAAAAAAAAAAGCAAAAAAAAAAATGGTGTCTTCTCTTTTAGCCATACAATTTCATCTGTAAAAGGCCAACTAAAAGGTTAAATGATATGCCAGCTCTTGAGACAAAAAATAAAAATGCCAGAATCTGCTAGATAAACCACGAGCCAGCCACGCGCCCTACACGACCTCTCAATCTTCACCCTCCACGTGTACCCATAATCCAATGGCCTACATTTCCCCCTCTATCAATATCTCTTCACTGCCCTATGTCACACAAAACACTCACAGTCGCAGAGTGACAGATTTTGTATTTCCATTTCCATTTTCATCTTCTCTCCCGTTTTCTTTAAAATCTCATAACCCTTGTTTTCTTTCTCTAGAAATCTCAGTTTCTCTCTCTGAGAACTCATACAAAGTATGTTACTTAAGGCTGCTCCAGCTTTCTATCTATTGAAAACGCATGGGGACAATCTGGGTCCTCTATTTTCCTCTTCTTCATCGTCTAATTCTCTGAATTCTTCAATTCTTCGGGGAAAATCTGGGTCTGGGTTCGTGGCTTTTGCAGCGAAGGGTGCAAATAACAAGGCGTTAACTGGAGTCATTTTTGAGCCCTTTGAAGAGGTGAAGAAGGAGCTCAATTTGGTCCCTACTGTCCCTCAAGTTTCCCTTGCGCGACAGAAGTTTACTGATGAGTGTGAAGTAGCAATTAATGAACAGATCAAGTGAGTGTCTCTTCTTATGGGTATATTAGATATCGCCGATTTAGTTCGTTTCGTGTTTGACTAAAACAAGAAATGATCCTTTTTTTTTCTTTTTTGTGGGATACTTTCAGTATTTCTTTCTTGTACGCCTGTGTTATATGTGTAAATGCGCACGCGTCATTTGTTTCTTACTTGGCGATTTCTTGAGGGTATGGCTTCTTGTTTTTCTTTTTTGGTGTGTATTATTTGGAACTCGATTTTCTTGGAGTTTTTTAGCCTTTAATGGGTCTGTTTGGCCTCGTGGTTGTTTGCTATATATGATTCTTTTTATTTTTGAGCTGTGTTTTCGTTGATTTTTTATGTCTGTAGTGTGTCCAGTGGAACTCTAATTCATAGATTTATGTCTGTGTATATGGCTAATTTTATCGTTTTGGCACTCTGTTTTTTTTTTCTTTCTTTTTCCTAATACATATACACAGACATAATTTTATGTCCAGTAGAACTCTAATAAATGGATTTATGTCTGTGTGCCCTGTAGAAATTTGTTTATATCTTTTGATATTTCTTTAAAATGATTTTGTTATTTTTTGAAATGACAGTGTGGAGTACAATGTCTCCTATGTGTACCACGCCATGTTTGCTTACTTTGACAGAGACAATGTTGCCCTAAGGGGTCTTGCCAAGTAAATTTTATATCCAAACTTTTGAGCTATGTTAGTCTCCTTTGTTGTTATTTTGTTTGTTTTGGTTAAAACTAATATTGGCCGAGTTAATATAGGTTTTTCAAGGAATCAAGTCTTGAAGAAAGAGAGCATGCTGAGAAATTGATGAAATACCAGGTGCTTTGGCTTTTAACATCTTTGTTTTGATAATTCTTTGATATCTTTTGCAATTCTAACTTGGTTTTGATAATTCTTTGATATCTTTCACAATTTTAACTCTGTTATGTTCGAAGGTTTTGTATTAGAGTTGAATTCTTAGATGTCAATTGATCTTTCAGAACAAACGTGGTGGTAAAGTGAAGCTGCAAGCTATAGTGATGCCCCTTTCGGAGTTTGATCATGTGGAAAAGGGTGATGCATTGTACGGTGAGTTTTCCTATGCTTTCTTATATCTTGGTTATGCAAATTTATGCCAAGATGAAATTTTAATCAACTGAGTACCTGTTTCTGATGTAAAATGCCTTCTGTAGTCAATATTTTCCAATAGTTTTCTCTTCTGTGCCATTTATATAAAATCAGGGGACATTTTCACATGGTGTTACAGTTCGTTGTCTTATTGATCATGGTATGGTTTTTGAAGTTGTTGTGTTATTTGATATTGACATCAAATATACTAGTCATTATGTATCATTATATGCCTTTCCTAACTTGTTATCTCTTACGTTTGTGTATTTCTTGTTATGCTTATGATATCATTTAGTTATATGCTTGTGATTTAGGACAGTTATATCTCTGTTTGGTTCTTTATTGCATTAGAGTGCATCAGCAACTTGTTGAATCAGTTGAGATCCATGTTATATCACATAGTTCTCATGTTTTGTTCTCCTCTTGATGATGTTATATGTTAGCACTAATGCTCTTCCTTTTATTGGTTCAGCAATGGAGCTTGCTTTGTCTCTGGAAAAATTAACAAATGAAAAGCTCCTGAACTTACACAATGTAAGACGTTTCTGCTACTTGTTTTTTTGTTCATTAAGCGTGAAGTGAATGTCCTTTCAAGGGTGATGGATCCTGCAATTGCTTTGATGTTCAAAAAATAATGTATGTGTTAATATTGCTAGTTTTGTTAGCCATATGGCGATCATCATACCTTGACTGTGAACTTGACCTGTAGGTGGCTGGAAAAAACCATGATGTGCAATTGTCAGATTTTGTTGAAAGTGAGTTCTTAGCAGAACAGGTATAATTTCCAATTCATTAGTTCATTATGGAATTTTTCTTCTCAATAACCGGCATCTTACATGCTGCTGATATGTCTATTGAAATTTGACTTGGGCCTTCCTATTGTATCCTTTATACAGGTGGATGCCATAAAGAAAATCTCGGAATATGTTGCTCAGCTGAGAAGAGTGGGCAAAGGACACGGTATGAATCCAAAATCTTCTTTCATATCCCCTTTTTACAGCCATTTATTTAATTTTAAACAAAATTCTCTCATCTTCTTGTCATATATGAATTTCTTGGATTTGTATTCATCCTTTTATAAATGTATTAGATGTATTTCTCCTGGCATTTTACTGTTCTCTAAACGTGTTTTGGTGGGTCACCAGGGGTATGGCATTTCGACCAGATGCTTCTCAGAGAGGAAGAGGCTGTTGTCGCATGATGATGGAAACATCTGTTTTGCTGCGAAGTACCATTTTGAAGGTTGTTCTATGCTATCCTTTTGGCGTTTGTAGGTCTTTGTTGAAAGTTTTTGGAGGTGTGCTCAGCTCTGATATTAGATGATGTCAATAGATTATAGACACAATTAAAAATGGATTTAGCCCTTCTACTTAAAACTTGAAAGTGGTTATTATGTTTGAGTGGTTGAAAATACATGGATATCATTAATTCATAAATTTTGTGGTTAGTGGTTGCTGTTATTCACTGCAAAAGAAAATTAATCATATTGTTGCCAATTTCTTGTAGAACATTGAATCATCAGCCATCCTCATTGATAGAGTAATGAGTCAATTTTGCTGGTTGGCTTGCAGTTCCCATCACTGGACCATGATCCGGTGTGGTCAACTTTCTAGAATCTCTAGTGTCCAAGAAATCCCTGTTGCCAATATCCATCTCTCTCTTTCATTGGCAGTTTGAGTATATTTTGGGTCCCCACCATATCCCTGGTGATTCTCTTTTTGCAATATTTCTGCCAGAGAGAATTGTGGTCTTCCTTCTGCTCGCCTGATTACCTAGAATTAGATTATTCTTCTGGATAAAACAACACAGCAGCATGAGTATAACCTTTCTCTAACCGAGTTATTCCTACCAGCTGCAATCCAGGTGCAGATCAGGTGCTGATTAAGAAAATTGGAGTACTTATTTTCTATAAAAAATTTAGAAAATATGTTCATTTATAAAAAAAAAAAAAATGGCACCGATACAGGAATTCTGTCTCTTCTATTTGAACCCTATTTATAAAGAAAAAGTTCTGAAAAATATTTTAAATATGTTTACTAAAATCTTTTTAAATTAGAAATTTTAATTTTTTTAAACTTTTTAATTTAAGAAAATCATGTCATGTCGATATAATTTTTTATTTTTTTATTTTCTATAGAAAATTTTTAAAATTTTCTAAGTTGATCTTATGCGTCTGTTAATTTGTAATTTGTTTATTAAATTTAGCATGTAGTTCCCTATTATTAAGAGCTGATGACCCCTGGCTCATACACTATTCATACCTATAATCCGGATTATGGGAGTAAGTGGTCCTGAGGAAGGGGACAGAAATAAAAAACAGGGACTCATCCACTTGGGGTGCGCCCACTGGAAAGGCAATGATCCTATTTTCCCTGTCATTTCTATGATTTTGACGATTGATTTGAGTGAGATTGGTAATTATAGACTTCAAAGCCACAAGGATAAAGGTCATGTTAAATGGTTAGTATAAATTTATGTAAGTACTTTGATGAGAAAATTTGTGGACCATTAAATTCATTTGTACGTGTGGCGAATTCAACTGAGCTTTCATTGTTTAAAATCCTTTTTATTACTTTATTATAACATTTGCATGCCGTCCAAATGGGCGCCTACGGGTGTTTAAAAAATTCATCAACCTGTCAACTCGGCACGGCCCGATCCAACTTAAACGGGTTGGGTCGAATCTCAGGCCTATTATATGAAGTTTGAGGTATCTCATATCAAGTCTCGAACCTAAGCTAAATTAATTGAGGCTAATTCGGTCCGACCCGAGATATTATAATATATATATATTTATTTATAATATATAATGTAATTAATATATAATTATAATATATTATATATATATTAATAATGTATAAAATTATATTATATAAAATATATACTACATAAATAATGCAGTATTATATGCAGTATTACTGCATATTATGCAGTATTATGTTAGTAAATTAAAAAAAGCCCGATTTATTGGCCCGTTGATCTGACCCTAATTTGAAATAACCCAACCAGTTCGGGTTAGGGTTGGACTACGAGTCAATTTTTTTGGCTCGAAGTATATTTGAGCTGGGCTTCGGGCTAAGGGTAAATTCAGCCCAACCCGACCTGTGTACACTCCTATAGGCGCCTCAAATTGACACTTGCGCCCTAATAATTAAAATTTGTTTCTCACTCGTTTTGCTATTAATGAATGTCTATGTATTTATTGAATCTAATGGCATACTACTAGTCTTTCTTCTCCACCTATTGTGTTGTGCATGCAATTCTTTGACAAAGATTCGCTATGAGTCGTAGTTTTGTAAGGATTTTGAGGAGGTGCAAAGATAAGTTTATGATTTTGGATGAAATGAGTTTTGTGTGTTTGGGTAGATTGTTAGAGAAGAAAATGAGGAAGAGAGAGGATTTTGTGGAGATGAGAGTTGTAACACCCCTAGACAATATTATTATTAATTATCAAAAGATGTCACACAATGTCTATTCACCTTTCATTTCAATATTCAATAAACACTAAAACTAATATTAATAAAAATTTTGGCAGTCTCCTAAAATTTAACACTGTCAATATCTTCTCCTAATTAAATATTACCTGCAAAAGAAAACACTTCTAATATTTTTCATATTCAACTTCAGCTTCAATGTTAACAACACATCAGTGATCAATTACAATTTAGTGCAATTAATTATACTTTTATCAACTTGTTTGCAATATATATCTTTTTCTATAACTAATACTCCCTTCGTTCTCTTTATATAGAGAAAATATAAAAAAAACGAAGATTAATAATGTAGTTAATAGATTTATTGATTATAATTTGTCTTAATTAGCCTAATCTTGTAATTTATAATGTTAAAAAAGAGACAGCTCATAGACATAATACTTTGGGGAGATCGAAATTTTTATTTTAAAACGAAGGAGATAAATTGCCCTCCACTTGTATAATAAGCGTACATATTCACACGCAAATAATATAAATCATTATATATAATTAAATCATTTTTATAGGGTGTAACACTTTGTAAATTTGTATATAAAATATTAAAGAGGGAAGAAAGACATATATCGATTGTGTACAAATCTATAAATTTGGACATAAATATCAATAATTATTGAGAACTCTTTCACCTATAAATTGTGGACTAAAATGACAACGTGACGTTTAACATAAATACATTTATTTTAAAATTAGTCTGCAATATCGACATAAAAATTTTAAATTATATCGGTTGATACAATTTAAAATTATGCTCCAATTATCAGTATAATATCAATATCATCACCTCTTTTAAATAACTAAGGTTCAATAGTTAAAATTAGTGTCTATATTATAATACATGACAAGAACTAACTCGTAATTGTGTCATAATTAGTAAAACATAGCGCAACTTAACGAAATCTTTCATAACCATAACATTAATTCATACATTGAAAAGTGAAACATATTAACTATACAACTTATATTTGTCTGTCACTAGTCTCGTTTAATGTATAAAACATAGTTACTTATAAGGGCAATTTTGAAATTTTCTTAAGGAACACTCTCCAATAGTTTATATTCTAAATACATTTCTCAATATAAAAAGAACACTTTAAATAAAATTTTCTCTATATAAAGAGAACGGAGGGAGTATAATTTACTATAAAGTTTTAACCCAAACCATTTTTACAAGATATACAAAACTTTAAGTTAACCTTAATTAAATAACTGTCATTATAGTTACAATATTACTATGTGAATAAAATTAAATATATAGCATAAAATTCTTTATTAATCACCTTCTGTTCTGCAGTTGATTTTGAATTCTACAGCTCACTCAACTAGATTTATCCTACCCATTTAATATGTTCATCAGAAATAAATCTAACATGCTAAACAATACTGCATATTCATAATTTGTTAAAACTATAACATAAGAAAATAGTATTGAACTATCATATGTATAAACATTGAATCATCACTTTAAAATATTGATAAGGTATGTAAAAAATTTTAAATGCAAATTCATTTATCATAGCATCAATAAATTCAACATTCAAGATAAATAATTAAAATTAATCACTTCGCACAATTTTCTTATTTTGATAAATTTCATATGTTTTGCCCTTACATACTAAATTATAAATCCTAAATTCAGATAACGGGCCAATAGTGACAAGAAAATGCTCAATAATCTCAATCAGTATAACCAATGGCCCAGAATAAAAAAATGCCCAGTAATAGTAATAACACATAGTGTCTAGTAATAATAGTGATATAGAGTATCCAGTAGTAGCTGTGACACAGAGTGTCCAGTAACAGTAGGAATATCCACCCTCTGAGCCATTCAATTCGGTAGCGAGGTTAAATACCATTATGGTTCAGGCAATTCAATTCCTTCTTTATCATTTAATTGACTTCACTTTAACCGTACATATAAAAAAAAAATACTTCTAAGTTAAGATCAAACACATTTTATTTAGAACATATTTACCAAACATATTGTGCATATTTATTTCTTAAATTGAATTTAGATATATATATTTTCGCTTATTGTCTTTGAATTTTAACGATTTCTGGATATTTTTATATAGGTTATAATTGATAAAGAAAATTAATAAATTTTAGAAGAAAATGTTGAAAAATACCTAATGAGAGTCTTGGGAAAAAACCTTGGGCATGACATATTCCATTTGGTAAAGGTAGATTCAATCTGGAATACACGTCCGTAGGCATAAACCTTGGGCAAGGCTAATACCCAAGGCAAGTCTGATCCATTAAAACTTTATAACTTTAAAAGTTTGTAAGCTTTGGGTAAGGTTGGTGCCCGAGGCAAGTCTAATTTATTCAACACTTCATAATCTTACAAGTTTCTTTTAGCTAGTTTTTGTTTAATATATATAAAATACACTTATTCTTAATTAATTATGAACTCATAATCAATTACTTCATGAATTAATTCGATATCTATTTCTAACCCTAAATTTGTCAAGAACCTAAATTAATTCTTTTATGGATAAAAAATTATTTTAAACATGATCTTAAGCTAAAAATTATACAAAACATACTTAAAAACATTCAAAAATAAGTTTTGATCAATTTTCTCTTCACTTAACTCCATATTCAAATTTCCTTCTTAACAAATTCAATTAATTAATTTTCATCACAAAAATTCAATTAAAGTAGTTTAAGTAGCTTATATAATCAATAAAAACCAAAAGAAAACAAAGAAATAATAAATGATCAATTAAGCACAAACCTCCTTTTCAAGTAGCTCTTCCTTCTTTTTTCTCAATTTTTTTTTATTATTTGGCGATGATCTTAATATTTCTCACATAACTAGTGAATTCTCTCAAAATTTTGAATTATAAATAATGTTCTTTTAATTTTAGTTTTTTTTTATATTTTATTAGTAAGGTGATGGAAGATGAAGGAAGAAGGAAACATGGTGAAGATGATGGGTGTGTGGCAATTTGATTGGGAAAAAGAAGAAAATTGTAGTTTTATGTATATAGATATATATTAGTTGGATTTTTATACTTTCTTCACACCAAAACTTCAGTATGCCTACTTTCTCAAATTACTTCTAAATCTAACTCTTAACTTCATAAAACAGTAAAAAAAATTTCTTTAATTAATTTTAAAGTTCTATTACCCATGACTCTTATCTCAATTTCAGAAAAATTCAATTCTAAGGTTTTAAGGGCATTTCTATAAAGTTTTACCGCTTCAAGATTATTTCTCAAAAATACCAACTAAATCTGTATCCGGATTTAACTTTCAATTTTTTAAGTCTTAACTAACCTTTTTTTTCAATTTATTTCAAATATCTAAGTCATTTTCAATATTATACATAGTTCAATATTTATATAATTCGAAAAATTGTTGTTTAAAAATTTTAAACATTATATGTCATGGCCCAAACCTGAGGGCACGTAACTAGCACTAGAAAATGAAAAAAGTATGTGGCTTCCAGAACCTGTAGTCAGCCTGACAACTCTTTTTTTAGACTAGATTTATAATAGCCATCACTATCTCCGAACAAGGCCCACAGGCCACTAAGTATGCATAATCAATACAACGAACATCATCATTATTAGGCATTGGTAAATAAACATATTTGACCAAACAACGGAATTAAATAAAAGGATAGATAGAGAAAGAAGTATCATGCAAAGTTCTAAATTACAACAAGGTGAAATAAATAAATAACAAAATGAATAATTAAATAATTCTTGCTGACGGATAAAAAGGTAGGATGACCTGAATAAGCAATACTTCTATACTCAACTTGAAATCTAGAAAAAAATGGTGAACAGAAACGAGTGCTCGACTCAATGAGCTATATAGCAATTAATATAATACATCGTCACATGACAATAATGCTCATGTAATGACGATCATGCAAATAAATCACGTAATCATATAAGGATATGAGTAAGTCAATATGACCACACTAAATGTCAAATTGGGGAGTCAATCCCTCTCATTTGGCTCTCTTGGTTCACATGTTTCTCTTATATTCTAATACATAGGGTCTGCCATCATGGCCTTAGTCAAGCAGCATTATCGACTAATAAACAGCGTTAAGCATGAGAATGCCCTCGCCATCATGCCAATCCAAATCTCATCATCATCATATAATATTATCGAGTCATAACTCATATCTCATATCACGTGTGATCCCATATCATTCTAACCCTATCCATCAAATATGGAGAATATACATCAAGCACAATTAACTCATATTCAATACACATTATACTTATAATAATAAATATATATATTGTATAAGTAGTCGACAGAGTTTCCCCTATAACTAGAATATTTTCACTAAAACAAAATAGTAAATAACATCATTAATCTAATTGTCTCATCTGAGCCACCATCACATCCTCAACAACTCAATATGCTTCTCACTAATATAATAATAATAATAATAATAATAATAATAATAATAATAATAATTTATTAAATTAATATTAATAATAATATATAATTTGTTTACTTTAAAAATATTTTTTTAACTTCTAATAATCATTTATAATATTATTTACTTAGAAATTAACATCATTTCCATTATAAAATAATTACTTATTTAACTTTAATTCAATTATATTAACCTATATTAAGTTTAAAATTAAATAATAATAATAATAATAATAACAATAATAATAATTTGATTATTCTATTCATAAAAGTATTAGTTTATAAACTTTAACACAAGACATTAACTATTTTATTTAATCATTTAAAATTCAATAATCAATTTATATATTTAATATTTAACAATCAACTCAATTTATTCATAATTAATAAGTTCAATTTAGTTAACTAATTTCATGCATTACATGCATTTGTATGTAAACATAATTGATAAATTCTATGTAGTGATAAATAATAATTATAAGTAAATTAAATAAAATCAATTAGCTAAGTAAATAATTGTTATTTTAAATAATCAATTAAAATTTTAATCTTTACATAAAATTATAAACTAATTATTCTAATATATTAAATATTTGACTATAATTGATAAATAATAATAACTAATTATTTTCTCATATAATTTTTAACTAGTTAATAAATTTTTATTTAATTATAACTAATTAAAATTATATATATTCTAAATTTATTTAACTTTAAAATTTTTAACTAACAACATCTTTAATTAATCTATCATCAATCACATATATTTATAGTTTATTATTCATTTATTATATTTTATATTTTTATTATTTTTATTAATTTTTTTGGAATAATATCGCCGTCGCAAAAAAATAGTCACTATCGTCGAAAAACGGTCGTCGAATTTCGGCCAAAACAAAAATGGTCCAAAATTTATAAATAATATACTAAAATTAAGCTTAAAAGGAGACGATTTTAAAAATACAAATTTTGCTGTGAAATGAGGTTGAAAAGTGGCTGAAAAGTTGATCGAAATGTCACAGGAGGCATCCTAATCGTGTCCCGCATAAACATGCTTCGGTGGCCTTTGGTGGCAAGACCGATGGCACTGGACTAGTTGGAGAATTTATCCTTTTTTGAATAAAATATCAAAATTTTTTTAAATAATTTCATAATTTAAATAATAATAATTTAATTAGATAGTATAATAAATTTTTATATTTTAAAAATATCATTTTAAAATAATTTAAAAAAAATATAGTTATTGCATTACAACTCTCTCCCTCTTAAGAAATTTCATACTCAAAATTTACCTATTCAAGATGTTTAAAAATAGTTGAAGATATTGATGTCTCATTATTTCTTCGTTTTTCCATATGGCTTCCTCAGTTGAGTAACGTCACGACCCAATCTGAGGGAAATGTTCGGCACTAGGGAACAAGAAAAATATGTGGCTTTTAGAATTCGTAGTAAGCCTAACAACTCATTTTTTGGTAAATATATATGGTGACATCAGTCACTATCTCAAACGGGATCCACTAACCTACTAATATTATACTTTAATATAATATCACATCATCATTATTAGACATTTATTAATAAATATATTTAACTAAACCACAGAACTAAATGAATAGGAAGATAGACAAGAAAAGAAATATTATGTGGAGTTCTAGAAAATAATTATAACATAATTACACAATAAAATATATACAATTAACACTCATGCTGAGAAATAAAAAAGCAGGATGACCTGAATAAGCAGTACTCCTATGCTCAACCTGCAACATGAAAAAAATAATGAGCAAGAATGAGCGTTCGACTTAATGAGCTATATAGTAATTAATAAAATATAACTTTTTCATGCATAACATGCTCATACAAATGTCACTCAATCAATAAATTACATAAGAAAATAATGATAGGAGTAAGCCAATGGTATCTGGCTCTCTTAGTCCAATATATTTCTCTTGAAATTTAATACATAGGGTCCGCCATCATAGCTCTAGCCAAATAGTGCTATCCGACTGACAAACAGCGCTGAGCATAAAAATGCCCCTGCCGTCAAGCCAATCCTAATCTCATCATATAATACCCTCATATTATAACCCGTATTCCTGATCATGTGTAGTCCCACATCATCTTAACTCTATCCGACATCACATATTATACGCATTAAGCACAACCAACTCATATTCAATACACATTATGCTTATAATAATAATAACTATACATATATTGCATAAAAAGTCGGTGCATTATACAAATACAATTATAAATATAAATTAGAGGAGCGAGGTATTATATTATTATATATAACTCACAGTAGATGAAACCCGATATAACTCTCATCGAATTACAGACTGAAAGTGAAAGAACCCCTGAAAACTATTTTCAAATAATAATAAAAACTATTAGAATATAGACAAATAAGATTCTAAAGATTCTGTCAAAATTTTGACAGAGTCTCCCCTATAACTAGATCATTTTCCCCTAAAACAAAATGAGAACACTTCTAAACAATCCACAACAGTCAACGTCAGCCCAATTGCCCCATCTGAGCTACCATCATAATTCTCAATAACTCAAATATAAGCTCAACGCACATCTCACAAATAAAATAGTAATAGTTTATTATATCAACATTAATTTTATTTATTTAATTTACTAACAAAATATTCACTTAAAATTTTAACACATATGCTAATTCAATTTTAAATAATTCTTAGAAATTTATTTTATAACTGTCTCTCAATTATAATTAATTACCATATAATTTATTTACCACACTTTATAAAAATTACTTGATTAATTTAATTATAAAAATACTAATTTTGATCAAATAATTATTTTAAAATTAACACCTTCAAAATATTCAAATTTTAATCTATTTACTATCAATCATTAATTATACATATTTATTATTATTTTATTTATTCATTTAATTATATCAAAATTTACTATCATAACGCATAATTCATTTTATTTTATTTTACTCATATTTTCTTTTAGATATAATTAATTAATTAACTAATTAAAATTATATCTTCTAATTTTATTTTACTTCAAAATTTCTAACCAGTTTCCTTTACATTAATTACTTATTAATATTAATTTATTCTTATTTTCATTATTTATTATATTTGTTTACTATTTATTATATTTTTTACTATTTATTATAGCCGGAATAGTAACTCTATTATCATAATAGTATTACTGTCGTCGAAAAAGGCAATCAAAATAGTATTATCGTCATCGAAAATGATAATTAGAATAGTATCACCATCACTAAAAATAATAACCGAAATAGTATCACCGTCATTGGAAACAAAAACCAGAATAGTATCACTGTCACTGGAACAATTACTGGATTTAGCCAACCTAAAACATGCTCTAAAATTTACAAATAATATATCAAAATGAAGCTCATGAAGAGAGGAGTTGAATGGTATCAGAATCGTTGATAAAAGAGGCCAAAAAATGGTTGAAAACTCTGGTCAAAGTCGTCACTGCACAGTTCCCAGTGGACTTCAAACGGTGCATGAATAGTGATCCGGGGTCGGATGTCTGCAATTATGGTGGTGTTGGACTTGTCAGACGATGAGCTTTCTTATGGTGTGGGAGATGTCAAAAATATTCACCGGATGGTGATAGATCTAAGAAAAAAGTTGAATACTCTCTCTCCCTCCCTCACTTTCTCTCTCCACTCTCTCTCTCTCTCTCTCTTTCTTTTTCTTTTCTTCTTTTTCCCGTTTCCATCTCTTCTTCTTCTTTTTAATTACATATATATACATATTTTATTTTAAATTTTTAAATTTTTTTGTTATTACAAGTGATTTCTCCATAGCACTTTTTACATATATATATAAATTTTTTTGTTCCATAATTCCTTGATTTCTTGAACTAAGATAGCCACTGATTATTCTTTATAACTTAGATATTGTTGTATCTCAATAGATTCCACCTAAATCATATGTGAATGATATGATCTATATCTTCTAAGCATCAATACATAAAATACATTGTGTATCTTGGCTAATTCTAGAGCTAAAGCTAATCGATAGGCTACTGGATCCAGACGTTTAAGTGTTTACTCAGTTTTTCCTTTTTGCTAAAGCGGAAAAACTTTCTTCCATGGCGATGCTTTAAAAAATACATTCTCTCCCATATCATATTCAATATCTCTTCTTTTTAAATTTGCATAGGAATTTTATTTATCTACTGCAGCTTTCAACTGATCCTTTATAAGCTTCACCTTATCTTCAGTATATCTGATAAAATTAGGCCCTATGAGCTTACACTCACTCAATTCTATCCAACAAAGTGGAGTTCTATATTTTCTTCCATACAATGCTTCATACGGTGCCTAACCAACACTTGTCTAGTAGTTGTTATTATAAGCAAATTCTACTAATGATCGGTGTATGTCCCAACCACCTTCAAACTCATAACATAGCTTCTAAGCATATCTTCAAGTATCTGTATCACCCTGTCTGATTGGCCATCAGTTTGTAGATTAAATGCAGTACTAAAATGAAGTTGAGTGCCTAATTCTTTTTGAAAACTTTTCCAAAATCTCAAAGTAAAGCGTAGATCTCAGTCAGATATGATTGACACCGATACACCATGTAGTTTAACTATCTCATTCATATACAGTTCTGCAAATTTATCTAGTGAATAGTCAGTCCTAATTGGAAGAAAATGAGTTGATTTAGTTAATCTAACAACAATCACCCAAATTATATCATACTTTTTATGGGTGTTTGGAAGACTAGTCATAAAATCCATAGTAACTTTATCCCATTTCCATTCTGATATTGTGATATGTTGTAAAAGATCTGATTTGTACTTGATGCTCTGCTTTGACTTGCTAACATACTAAGCATTTAGCAACATACCCAGTAACGTCTCTTTTCATATCAGGCCACCAATAGAAAGGTTTCAAATCCTGATACATCTTATTACTTTCTGGATGCACTATATATGTAGTATTATGAGGTTCTTTAAGGATGCTCTCCTTTAACTCTTTTACATCAGGAATATAAAGCGAAGTTTTGAAGTATAAACCATCATTTTCCAAAATAATATAATCAAACCTTTTGCCTGTGTAAACTTGTTCCATCACTTCTAGCAGCTTTTAATTCCTTTCTTAAGCCTTTATAACTTTTTGCTTAAGGGTTGGCCCAATTTTTAGTTCTGTTCACTTAATACATTATATTATTTTTGGTTATATAACACATATATTATGTTTGATTTATAATTTAATAACTTATTACCTACCAAAGTCTTTTGACTTAGAGCATTAGCCACCACAATAGTTTTTTTCAGGATGGTAATCAATTATATAGTCATAGTCTTCAATTAATTTCATCCATCTTCTCTACCTTAAATTAAGCTCTTTCTGGGTAGGTAGATATTTCAAACTTTTATGGTTAGTATAAACGTAACAACTTTCACCATACAAATAGTGTTGCCAAATTTTTAGGGCAAATACAATGGCTACTAGCTCTAAATCATGGGTGGTATAATTTAACTCGTGAGGTTTCAATTGCCTAGAAACATAAGCTATCACTTTGCCTTTTTGCATCAATACACAACTAAGTCCATGATGAGAAGCATCACTATAAATTACATAATCTTTACCTAGAGTTGGTTGTGTTAAAATAGGTGCTTCTATCAATATAGCTTTTAATTTTTCAAAACTAGCTTGACATTGGTCATTCCACTTAAATTTTATTTCTTTTCGAAGCAGTTTAGTTAGAGGTAGGGGTGGGCAAATTTTTTGAATCTGACTGAACTGAACACACTTTGGTCAGGTTCGGTCAGTTTATATTGTATATGAAGGTCAAATCGAGTTTGTATTTTTAAAAAAAATTTAGTTTGGTCGGGTGATCGGGTTGAGATTTATTCTTCCGATTGAATTTGAACCCGACTGACACATATATAATTATATATTTATTTATTATAATATATATTATATAATCCGGCAAGACCCAAACCAACTCGACATATAAATTTTTAAATATATAATATTATATATTACATATATTTATAATATATATTATATATTACAACCCGATTTAACCCGACCTAACCCGATGAAACCAAAAATATGCGGGTTGGTCAAAATACATATAATTTCGGTAGAATTTGGTTTGATTTTTTAGTGTATAAATGGGTTTGGTCGAGCCGAAATATACTCTCAACCTGATCAAACTCGACCAATGCCCGCCCTTAGTTAGAGGAAGTGCTATCTTAGAGAACCCAGGTACAAATCTTCTGTAATAATTAGCTAACCCAAGAAAACTTTAAACTTCAGTCACATTCTTCGGGGCCAATTCAAAATAGTCTCAAATTTACTAGGATCCACATGAATACCATCATCTGATACCACATGTCCTAAAAATATTACTTCTATTAACCAAAATTGACATTTTGATAATTTAGCATATAATTGATTCTCTCTCAATGTTTGCAATACAATTCTCAAATGTTTATCATGTACTTTCCTATTTTTGGAATAAACCAGTATATCATCAATAAAAATAACCATAAACTGATTCAGATAAGGCTTAAAAACCTGATGCATCACGCCCATAAAAACTGCCAGGGCATTAGATAAACCAAATTGCATAACTAAGAATTCATAATGCCCGTATTGAGTTTTGAAAGCTATCTTAGGGACATCAACTTCCTTAACTTTCATCTGATAATAATAGCCTAATTTAAGATCAATTTTAGAGAAAATACCTGCTCCATATAATTATTCAAATAAATCATCTATTAGAGGAAGAGGATATTTATTTTTTATGATCACCTTATTTAACTGTCGATAGTCGATGCACAACCATAGTGTACCATCCTTCTTTTTCGTAAATAAAGCTGAAAAACCCTAAAGTGATACATTAGGTCTAATAAATTCTTTATTAAGCAATTCTTGAAGCTGCAATTTTAACTCTTTCAGTTCCAAAGATGCCATCCTATAAGGAGGCATGAAAATTGGTGTTATACCTAGAATCACATCAATAGCAAATCTACTTATATGTCTGGTGGTATCACAGGTAATTCTTTTTAAAAAGACATTAGGAAGTTCACATAATGTAGTTATGTCTTTCAAGGCTTTGCTTGATTGTCATGTATCAATCATATAAGCAAAGTATGCTTCATATTTCTTCCTGATTAACCTTCTAGCCTTAGCAGCAAAAATCAAACTAGAAGGATAAAATTATATTTCTCTCTGAATAATAATATCACCGTGACCAGAAATTTTAAAAGTCATCGTCTTCAAATGACAATCCATGACTGCTTAATGTTGTGATAACCAATCCATTCCCAATATTACATTAAAATCATGGAATGAAAGTTTAATCAAATCAGCTAGAAGTTCTATGTCATGGAATATAATTGGATAATCTGATACAGTCTATTTACTATCACACTATGGCTTAAAGGTTTAGTAACTTCTATATCATATTCAAGTTTATCAGTATGCATATTCTTCCTTGAGGCTACAGTTGTACATATATATAAATGTGGAGAATCAGGATCTAGTAAAGCATCAACATCAAGGCCAAGTAAGAAAAATTTACCAACAACTACATCTGGGCATTATGATCCTCCAATGCTTTCATGGCATATGCCCTAGCCGAAGTAATACCTTTTGTCTAGGGTAAGTTTGCAGTCTTAGACCCTCTCTGCTAACTGGCACAGGTCGACAACCCCTACCTAATCTATGGCCTGCCTGCGACCTCTATACAGAACCCTATCCCTCTGAAACATCATTGGTCTTCATTACTGGATAATCTTTGATTTTATGATCTTTAGAACCGCATCTCAAACAAGCTCCAATTATATACCAGCAATCATCTCTACCATGCCTCTTGCCACAATACTTACAAAGTATAAAACTACATGTGAAGATGAGACTGTAGGAGTACTAGACCCAACCACTCGAGGAATCTGAGAGCCTACTCTACCAATGCGATCCATTCTTCTAGATCCCTGTGTTTGTGTCTATGATTAAACACTTTTTTACCTTCTCTGATCACTATGCTGCTGCTTACTAGGTGATCCTTTTTCTCTGTTGCTATCTTTTACTTTAATTTGCTCATGTTTAGTTTCATTTTCTATAGCCATTGTTGCATTGACAAGTGTAGAAAACTCTTTAATTCTCATTGCCACTTAATAAATACGGATTTGGCTATTCAAACCCTACTTAAACCGTTTGCAT
This sequence comes from Garcia nutans, assembly GCA_947685225.1. Classification (NCBI taxonomy): domain Eukaryota; kingdom Viridiplantae; phylum Streptophyta; class Magnoliopsida; order Malpighiales; family Euphorbiaceae; genus Garcia; species Garcia nutans. The sequence goes on from CANTUV010000041.1 coordinate 15,077,095, forward strand.
TTCTCTTCCTCAGATATAACTAACTCAAAAAAATATTTGCTGAGGCATATAAACTGTCTCTCATACAGTGACACCCTTATACTCCATATATGTATAATACATACACTCAATATATGTAAAATATGCATACATAATACAAGAATGTCACACTTCATTCCTTTCAAAAAAAATTTACATTTCAAAATAAGTATTTATAGACTTTAAATATATTATAAATAGTAAATAAGAATATTAGATTTTAAATAGTAAATAAGAATATTTTTCAATAATTTTAGGTACCAAAATGAATATTTTAAATAAAAATCTCTGAAAAAATTTTATTATAATTTTGTCTATAATTTGGACATTTCCAAAATTTTAATTTACTCAACCTGCATAAAATTTGCACTCCCAATATTTTCAAACAAACTACTCTCTCAAAACTCCAACTTTTCTCAAAATTACTCAATATATATTAATGTACAAATTATACAAATTAATAACATTTATTCAAAATACCTTTAGAATTTACATCATTTTCTTATATGTAAACATGTTACACAAAGTTATATTAAGTTTCATAAAATAAAAAAATTACATAATAACACTGGCTCTGGTCTCGTGGCAGCAACAAAATCTTCCAGTATATCCTAGAAACCCTAGACCTGCTCAGGTCTAGCAGGACTCTCTATCTCAACCCTGTCACATGCGTAATAAACAAATCGCACTAAGCTAATAGCCTAGTGATATATACTTTGATATAAATAAAAACTAATGAATGATGCACAAATGGTTTTCTTTTTAAAACATTAATTTGGCATGTAATTCTATAATGTAAATTACTTATTTTATTATATCCAACAATCACATTTCTCAACTACATACAATGAGCCCAAATGAACCTATATAATATTCAAGTTCTAGAGTTATTGCTTTGGACTCATATATTAATGCCTAGCATTCGGCCTGAACGTAAACATCCGGTATACCGTACAACACCAAACACAATACTCTCAAAATTGATATTATATAAGGTTTCACACATAACACATATCATTTTACATTTTTCTCACACTTTGGCAATTATGCCAATTTTCATTCTTTTTACACTTTTTCCATCTTTTCTCATTATTTTCATACATTTTCATATACGCATTATATGTAATACTCCTAATTTTTGAATATTAAATAAAATAAATTAAATTTGGATACAAATAAATAATTAAAATGAAATGAAAGGATTTTAAGTGAAATGTATATTTGAAATATATTTAAAGTAAATATAACATATACATATACCAAACATATACAACACATATAAAAGAATAATTAATATATATATATATATATATATAGATAAGGATGAAAGAAAAGAGAAGAGTCTTTTCTTTTCTTCCTTCTTCTTTGGCGTGAGTTTGAGAGAGAGAGAGAGAGAGAGTCTAGAGGAGAGTTCTTCCATTCATCAAAGAATTAAAGGGATTTCAAGGATTCAAGTTAATATTTTGAGGATTCTTTATCAATTGGTAAGTTCATTTACCATTTTGCAAGTTTTTTTTGAAATTCTATGGAAGAACATGATATTTGGTTTTTGGAGATTTTGTATTAGTATGTTTTGATGGCTCATTTGAATATGTATGAAGATGTTGGAAGTAGTTAATGATGATTTTTAAGATTGGATTGAAAGAGAAGAGATTTCTTTTCTTTCTTCTTCTTTGAATGTGTTGTGAGAGAAAGTGATGATTGATTGAATAAGATGATAGTTATGATATGTTGAAGTTGTATAAATGTTAAAATTCTGGGAGAATTATGGATATAAGCTAAGATGATGATTTAGGGTATTGTATTATTGAGTTTGGAATGATTGTGTTCATTTGGTTAAGAGTTTGAAATGCAGATTTTGCCTGACACGGCCATATCGCTGGGCATGTCAACGGTGCTGAGTTCCACATTGATAATACAACCATTAACACGGTCATATCCCTGAGCGTGTCGTAGCTTATGTAAAGAAAAATAATTGACACGGTCATTAACACGCCCATATTGTTGGGAGTGTGAAATGTTCTATGAGGCAATATGAATGACACGGGTAGTGACACGCCCATGTCATTGGACGTGTCAATGCTTCTGTGTGAGTGAATTAATGACACGGTCAGTAACACGCCCGTGTTATTGGGCGTGTCACTTGAGAATAACTCTTTTCTTTATTTTTCATTTACAATTCCTATTTAAATGATTAAATGTTGAGAATATCTTAGAATATGATATTAAATGGTTGTTTATGATCACATTTGGTATAGGCATTGAGAGACAGTAGTTTACCCAACCATAGTGTTGAAGGACAACTTGGAATAGAAGGTTAAAGGAAGTTTTAAAGCTTGTTTTGGAGTGTTTCTTAAGATATGTACAAACTCTTGATAAATGGAATATGTGATTGCATTACATTTGGCCTAACACATTTTGAATGGAAAATGTGTTAAGCTACTTGATACATTAAGTATTCATGAGTATGGTGAGTATGGTGCTAAGACATGTGAGTTGCTATGTATGAATTATTATGCATTGTGAAAAGCCATTTTTAATGGCTCAATTAAATGAAATGTAAAGCCATTGCTGATGGCTAGATTGTATAAAATGTGATATTATGATTATATGATCATGTTGATATAAATGAGATAAATGAGACAATGTGCCTAGTTTAATCATGAGAAAATGAGAAAGAGATTGATAATGGAAATATGAAATAAGTACGTGCCTAATATATTATTCAATTTTTAAAGTTCTGTGTTTGGCGGCATGCTTATATTTGCCTATGGGACTAGACGCTTGGCATCACTGTAAAAATATTTTTGAGGTAAAAAGACCGGGTCATAAGCCTCAGTAATAAGCCTTTGAAGCTGGGCTGGGTGAAAAGATCGAGTCGTAAGCCCAGGCCTAGTTGGACTGATACATTAATATTTTGCCTTCCAGGCTAGACACATGGTGTCATTATGGACCAAAATGGTAACTCTGAGAATTGAATGATGTATTAGTTGTTTGAGCCCATGCTTGTGTATGTGTTTGTGTAAATTATCAAGTGATGAAAGCATATATCCAAAAGTGGTCTTGAATATCTTGTGATGACATAGCATATGAACATTCTGCATTGGCATTGTATTTGAATATTATTATTATTAATATTATCAAAGTTTATACCACTAGGTTTTAACTTAGCGCAATTATAATTCATTGCGTAGGTGACAAGGGTGATCTGATATAAATGAAGAGTTTCACTAGGCCAGATCGAGTTTAGGCTTTTGTTGATTAAGCTTGAAGTATTTGTTCTATAGTAAGATCAGTGCCACTTTGCCAGCATGTATATATTTTATTTTATAGTATATTTTGACATTATGTTTATTATATTATGTTTTGAGAGTATATGTATATATATATATTGTAAATTATAAATAATATTTTAAATAATAAAATAGTGTGAGGTATCATGTATTTTGATACATATATATATCTGTATAAATAAAAATGTTTTAAGTAATAAGAGAATATGAAAATTTTTTTATTAAACTGGATTGTGACATTTTTATACCATATATATGTATTTTACATACTGGAGTGTGTGTATTATACGTTTATAGGGTATAAGAGTGTTACATTTATTTTGATATCAGAGCCTAGATTTGAGGTTCTCAACCTAGGTGGGTTATGAGAGACAGGAAATTGAGATTTTTAAATATGGTTTTTATTTATGATACATGCATTGGCACTGGCAACTTCTGATCTCTGATGTGGCAATTTCTGTTGTATTTGCAGATATAGATAGTTATGGCATCTCGGACGCATCGGTCTACAGAGGGTAGTGTAGAGAGTGTGGCTCCTGCTGAGGGTAGAGATGGAGCTAGAGCTGAGATTGTTGGAGAGGCACCTGCTTCTGTGCCAGAGAGATCAATAGTTGATGAAATTTCACCGGGTTGGGTATGACATATGGTGAAGCTATTGAGGCAGGCTCCGGTTCAGCAGCCGCCACCGCCACAGCTGCAGCCGCAGTTGTCGATGAAAAAATATAATAAGTTGAGAAAGTTTAGAGCTGAGTACTTTGTTGGTACTACAGACCCTGCTGTAGCAGAGCAGTGGCTAAACAAGGTCCAGAGAGTATTCAGCTACAGGCTACTCAAGAGAAGAAGTTTAATTATGCCAGATCTCTTTTGCAGAGGGATACATATGATTAGTGGAAGACGGTTCCACATGCTCTTGATGATCCACCAGTCCTGACCTATGACAATTTTCTATGGAAATTTGAGCAGAAGTGTACTCTGGGGGAGTATAAGGATGCGAAGAAGATAGAGTTTATGAGTTTGAGGCAGGATACCAAGACAGTGTCGGAGTATGAGATAGAGTTTACTCGGCTGAGTAAATATGCTGGTGGGATCATTTCTGATGAGATTGATCGGTGTCAGAGGTTTTAGGAGGGGTTGAGATCCTCTATCATGTGCATTATAGTAGGCTCCCGATATCAGGATTTTTTCCAGTTGGTTACAGCTGCCAAGAGTGTTGAGAGAGCACAGGGTCTTGCAGCAACTGCTAGGGTTGAGGAGACCAGAGTTAGAAGACCCCAGAGTGAGGCAGAGTCTTCATTAGTGAAGAGAGACAAAGGAGGATATTTTTAAAGATTCAGTAGGAGCCAGTGGCAGTCTGGCAGGTCAGTACAACAATAGAGACAGAGACAGAGACCTGCAGTTTCAGTGACTAGTGCTCCGACCCTAGTGACTTAGAGATCTGCTCCACCTACCTGTGTTCATTGTGGTAAAGTACATGGAGGTGTTTGCTGGAGGATAGGTGGACCAACAATATGTTATAGATGTGGATCACCAGATTATTTTATTAGAAATTGTCCAGAGCCATCAGATGATAGGCAGACAGATATTGCAGCTTCTCGAACCATAGTTAGAGGGAGTTGTAGTAGCAAAAAATTTGGTAGGGGTGGTAGATCTGGGTCTAATCAGAGAGAAAGTTCTACAACCGGAGTTAGACCTGATGAAGCAAGGCCATCGCAGTGAGTCTATGTGATGTAGAGGCATCCAGATTCTTCAACCATTATTGCTGGTACTTTTTCTTTATTCGGTACTTCAATTCTTGCATTGATAGACCCTAGGTCGACTCTTTCATACATTAGTGCATCTATCTTGCCTGTAAGTAATTTGCATTGAGAGTCCTTAGGATTTAATATTTTGGTGATAAACCTTTAGGGCATAGTATTATGGTTAGCAGGGTGCACCGAGATAGTCCAGTTGTTGTTCAGGATGAGAAATTTCTCGGTGATCTGACTAAGATGCCTTTTAAAGAGTATGATCTGATTTTAGGCATGGATTAGTTATCCAGGCATGGGACTGTGGTACACTATTAACAGAAATGTGTTACTCTAAGAACATGTAATGGTAGAAATGTGATGACATCTAGTGAGCAGAGACCTCTTTCATCCATGTTTGTTTCAGCTGTTTCAACGAGGAGGATGATTTAGAAGGGATGTGAGACTTATCTTGCTCATGTTGTAGATACCAGAGTAGTGGGATCCCCACTTGACAGTATACTCACAGTTACCGAGTTTTCAGATATTTTTTCTGAGAAGTTGCCAGGGATACCCCTTGAGAGAGAGGTTGAGTTTGGTATCTATTTATTGCCTGGTACCATTTCCATCTCTATTACTCCTTATCATATGGCACCTGCTGAGTTGAGAGAGTTGAAGGTGCAGTTGCATGAGCTATTGGATAAGGGGTTCATTCGCCCTACTGTGTCCCCGTGGGGAGCACTTGTATTGTTTGTAAAGAAGAAGGATGGTACCTTGAGATTGTGTATTGATTATCGACAGTTGAATAAAGTGACCATCAAGATTAAGAATCCGTTACCTCGAATAGATGATTTTTTTGATCAGTTGAAGGGAGCAGTAGTATTCTCTAAGATTGATCTGAGATCATAGTACCATCAGTTGAGAGTCAGAAATGTGAATGTGCATAAGACAACTTTTCGCACGAGGTATGGTCATTATGAATTTTTAGTGATGCCCTTTGGATCGACGAATGCACCAACAACATTTATGAATTTGATGAACATGGTATTCATACCCTATCTAGATCAGTTTGTGGTAGTCTTTATTGATGATATTCTAGTGTATTCGCATAATAAGGAGAATTATGACAGGCATTTGCGGATTGTATTGCAAACTCTAAGAGAGAAATAATTATATGCTGAGCTATCTAAATGTGAGTTCTGGCTTGATCAGGTAACTTTTTTTGGTCATGTGGTATCAGCAGAGGGTATTAGAGTTGATCCGAGTAAAGTTGAGGCTATCTTGAATCGGAGTCCACCTAAGACTGTGACAGAGGTTAGAAATTTCTGGGTTTGGCAGGCTATTATCATCGGTTTGTGAAAGGTTTTTCTATAATAGCTACTCTACTCACCAGATTACTTTGGAAGGAAGTTAGATTTGTGTGGACATATTAGTGTCAGTTGAGTTTTGAGCAGTTGAGGAAAATATTAACTCAGGCTCCTGTTCTTACTCTGCCTATGGAAGGTAAAACTTATGTGATTTACGGTGATGTTTCACATAGTGGCTTAGGTTGTGTTCTGATGCAGGAGGGTAGAGTCATTGCTTATGCCTCTCGACAATTGAAGCAACATGAGCTGAATTAACTGACTCATAATTTGGAGTTAGCAGCCATAGTTTTTGCATTAAAGATTTGGCGACATTACTTGTATGGGGAGAAGTGTTCATTTAAATTGATCATAAGAGTTTAAAGTATTTAGGTGTTCAGAAAGAGTTGAATCTTCGACAGAGACGGTGGTTAGAGTTGGTTAAAGACTATGATTGTATGATTGATTACCATCTTGGCAAGGCAAATGTTGTTGCTGATGCCTTAAGTCGAAAGTCTTTGGCAAGTTTGACTGCTTTTTCGCTCTTGTTGCTTGTTGAGTTAAAAGCGTTGCCTGTCAAATTTGAGTCTTGTGATGATGGTGGTTTGATGGCTCAGTTGCAGTTAAGGCTAGTATTGTTGGATTAGATTAAGGAGGCCCAGTTAGTAGATAAGAAAATTTAGAAGATTGTATTGGATTGCCAAAAGATGGAGAGTCGAGACTTTCATGTAAGAAATAATGGTAGTCTGTGATTCAGAGATAGGTTATGTATTCCTGACGATGCTGAATTAAAGAGAGTGATTTTAGAGGAATCAAATTAGTCAAATTAAGCTATGCACCCTGGGAGTACCAAGATGTATCAGGATTTGAAGTAGCATTATTGGTGGTCAGATATGAAGAGAGACATAACAGAGTTTGTTTCCAAATGTCTCATTTGTCAAAGAGTGAAAGCTGAGCACCAAGTTCCTCCAGCCTTTATCAGTAACAGAGTGAAAATGGAAATGAGTAACGATAGACTTTGTGACTGGACTGCCTTTGATCCAAAAGAAACATGATACGATTTGAGTGATAGTTGATCGGATGATGAAGATAGCTCATTTTCTTCCAGTTCGGATGGATTATTCTCTTGAGAGATTGGCTGAGCTGTATATTAGTGAGATAGTGAGGTTGCATGGAGTTCCAATTTCTTTGGTGTCAGACCAAGATCTCCGGTTTACATCGATATTTTAGAGGAGTTTGCATAATGCATTGGGTTTTCGATTGTATTTTAGTACTGCTTTTCATCCTCAAACATATGACAGTCAGAAATAGTGATACAGATTTTAGAGGATATGTTAAGGAGTTGTATCATTGATTTCAGTGGAAGTTACGATAGATTCTTATCATTGATTGAGTTTGCATATAATAATAGTCATCAGTCCAGTATTGGATTGGCACCTTATGAGGCCTTGTATGATAGAAGATGCAAAAAATTTTTTGTGTTGGGATGAGGTTGAAAAAAGTAAATTGGTCGGTCCCTATTTGATTAAAGAAACATAAGAGAAAGTAAAGGTGATTCGGGGACGTCTGAAAGCAGCTTCGGATCGACAGAAATCCTATTTAGATTTAAAAAGAAGAGACATAGAGTTCGGTGTAGGAGATAAAGTATTTTTAAAAGTGTCTCCTTAGAAGAAAATTTTGAGATTTGGCCGCAAAGAAAAGTTGAGTCCTCGTTTCATAGAACCATATGAGGTACTGGAGAGAGTTGGTCTAGTGGCCTATAGATTGGCGTTGCCGCCTAAGTTGGACTGAATGCATAATATTTTTCATGTTTATATGCTTTGGAGGTACAGGTCAGACCCATCTCATATTTTGTCAGTCGAATCTATTGAAGTAAGTTCGGATCTGACTTATAAGGAAGAACCAGTAGCGATGTTGGCACAAGAAGTAAAAGAGTTGAGAAATAAGAAAGTGTCACTTGTAAAAGTTATTTGGAGGAATCATGCCACTGAAGAGGCAATATGGAAAAGTGAACAAACAATGCAGAGTCAATATTCTCAGTTGTTCCAGAGTTGATAGCAGATAATTTCGTGGACGAAATTGTCTTAAGGGGGAGAGAATTGTAATACCCCTAATTTTTAAATATTAAATAAAATAAATTAAATTTAGATACATTAAATAAATAATTTAAATGAAATGAAAGAATTTTAAGAGAAATGTATATTTGAAATATATTTAATGTAAATATAACATATACATATACGAAATATATACAACACATATAAAAGAATTATTAATATATATATATATATATAGGGATGAAAGAAAAGAGAAGAGTCTTTTCTTTTCTTTCTTCTTCTTTGGCGCGAGTTTGAGAGAGAGAGAGAGTCTAGAGGAGAGCTCTTCCATTTATCAAAGAATTGAAGGGATTTCAAGGATTCAAGTGAAGATTTTGAGGATTCTTCATCAATTGGTAAGTTTCTTTACCATTTTGCAAGTTTCTTTGGAATTCTATGGAAGAACATGATATTTGATTTTTAGAAATTTTGTATTAGTATGTTTTGATGGCTTATTTGAATATGTATGAAGATGTTGTAAGTAGCTAATGATGATTTTTAAGGTTGGATTGAAAGAGAAGAGATTTCTTTTCTTTCTTCTTCTTTGAATGTGTTTTGAGAGAAAGTGATGATTGATTGAATAAGATGATAGTCATGATATGTTAGAGTTATATAAATGTTAAATTTGTGGGAGAATTATGGATATAAGCTAAGATAATGATTTATGGTGTTGTATTGTTGAGTTTGTAATGATTGTGTTCATTTGGTTGAGAGTTCGAAATGCAAATTTTGCCTGACTTAGCCAGTGACACGGCCATGTCGTTGGGAGTATCAACGGTGCTAAGTTCCACATTGATAACATGACCATTAATACGGTTATATCCCTGAGCGTCTCGTAGCTTCTGTAAGGCAAAATAATTGACATGGCCATTAACACGCCCGTCTTATTGGGCATGTCAAATGTTCTGTGAGGCAGCATGAATAACACGGGTAGTGACACGCCCATGTTATTAGGCATGTCAATGCTTTTGTGTGAATGAGTTAATGACACAGTCAGCAATACGCCCTTGTTGTTGGGCGTGTCACTTGAGAATAATTCTTTTCTTTATTTTTCATTTACAATTCCTATTTAAATGATTAAATGTTGAGAATATCTTAGAATGTGATATTAAATGGCTGTTTATGATCACATTTAGTATAGGCATTAAGAGAGAGTAGTTTGCCCAACCCTAGTATTGAAGGGAAACTTGGAAGAGAAGGTTAGAGGAAGTTTTAAAGCTTATTTTGGAGTGTTTCTTAAAATATGTACAAACTCTTGATAAATAAAATATGTGATTGCATTACATTTGTCCTAACACATTTTGAATAAAAAATGTGTTAAGCTACTTGATACATTAAGTATTCATGAGTACGGTGCTAAGACATGTGAATTGCTATGTATAAATTATTATGCATTGTGAAAAGCCATTGTTAATGACTTAATTGAATGAAATGTAAAGCCATTGCTGATGGCTAGATTGTATAAAATGTGATATTATAATTATATGATGATGTTGATATAAATGAGATAAATAAGGTAATGTGCCTAGTTTGATCATGAAAAAATAAGCAAGAGATTAATAATGGAAAAATAAAATAATTGTGTGCCTAATATGTTATTCAATTTTTAGAGTTTTGTATTTGGCGGCATGCCTATATTTGCCTATGGGGCTAGACGCTTGGCGTCACTGTAAAAATATTTTTGAGGTAAAAAGACCGGGTCGTAAGCTTCAGAAATAAGTCTTTGAAGCTGGACTGGGTGAAAAGACCGAGTCATATGCCCGGACCTAGTTGGACTGATATATTGATATTTTACCTTTAGAGCTAGACACATGGTGTCATTATGAACCAAAATGGTAACTCTGAGAATTAAAAGATATATTAGTTGTTTGTGCCCATGCTTGTATAGTTGTTTGTGTAAATTATCAAGTGATGAAAGCATATATCTAAAAGTGGTCTTGAATATCTTGTGATGACATGGCATATGAACATTCTGCATTAGCATTGTATTTAAATATTATTATTATTATTATCAAAATTTGTACCATTAGGCTTTGGCTTAGTGCGATTGTAATCTATCGCACGGGTGACAGGGGTGATCTGGTAGAGCCAAAGAGTTTCACTAGGCCAGATTGAGTTTAGGCTTTTGTTGATTAAGCTTGAAGTGTTTGTACTACAGCAAGATCAGTGCCACTTTGTCAGCATGAACATTTTTTATTTTATAGTATATTTTAACATTATGTATATTATATTATATTTTGAGAGTATATGTATATATATACTGTAAATTATAAAGAGTATTTTAAATAATGAAATAGCATGAGGTATCATGTATTCTGATACATATATATATCTGTATAAATACATATATTTTAAGTAAAAAGAGAATATGGAATTTTTTTTTATTAAACTGGATTGTGACATTTTTATACCGTATATATATATTTTACATACTGAGAGTGTATGTATTATACGTTTATAGGGTATAAGGTGTTACATTATATAATTCCAAACACAAACATATATCTATGCACTTTTTATGTGAATCCTCACATCAAAGTAGCATAGTCATCAAATCGCATAACCATATAACATACCAATCAATACAATTTGACCAATTTCATTTAAAGTATGTACTTACCTCTTAACTAAAGCACTTCCACACTAAAATGCTCACTTTCTCACCAACTTTTCAACACACTCTTCACTACTAAATTGATGAATTATCATATTAATCCATATTTAATCAAAATATGAACATAAATTATACATTAGGATCATATTTTAAAGTGTTTAAATTATAAAATATCAATTAAAACTTAACCCTTCAATTTTACTTTTTTTTTAACACTAAAGCACTTTAACATAGAAACAATGATTCAACTAATTTCAAATTGAATTCTAAACTTAAATATATCTAAAATATTACATTTTAACACAATTTAAGCAATAAAACTCAATTTAAAATCACTCCCTTCAAAAATCTAAAATTTGCCCTAACTTACTTTAATTTTGATTCTTCACTCTAACCCATTCCAAATAGCAATTCAAGGTCATTTCCATCACTAACATCATTAAACGACATCATTTCAATCATAAAACCAAATGTATAAACATTCTTTAACTAAACCAATTCCAAACCCTAATTTCTTTGCTACCTCTTCCAAACCCTAACCAAACCTATCATTTTCTTCCATCCAACTTTAAAATCATTATATACTCATGAAAATAATATCATTCATACCCATTTAAATAATTAATTCATCACCCATCAAAAGTCTTATGTACACATAATCAAAATTTTCTTAAAACTCAAAAATTTGAAAAGAAAACTTAACAATTAATGAAGCAACTGCTAAATATTCCTTCAATCTTTGAACAATCCTTCAAAACTTGGTGTTTGAAAGAGAAAAATCCCTCCTTTGTCTAATAATGGTGGTTGGCCATGGCGAAGAAGAAGAAGAAGTGTTTAATAATAAAACTTTTTTTCTTTAATTTTCCTAACCATATATATATATTATTTTAATATTTTAATTAATTAATTTAATTATTTTAAAAATATTAAGTTTCATCTTTCACTAATAAATAATTTATTTTTGAATTTTTTTAACCTTTTTAGTGTTTACTATTCACATGCTGACTTTTACTATTTAAAATTTAACTTTTATATGTTTTATATATTTTCTTTATATATCACATGTACATTATCTATTTCTCACTTCTAACACTTCATTTAATATTCCAACTTTTAAATTTTTAGTTTAATTTTAATTAATTCAATCTTAATATATTTATGTTACAACTCTCTCTCCCTTAAATAATTTCGCCCTCAAAATTACCTAATATCAACTCTGAAATAATTAAGGATACTGGTTTCGCATAACTTGTTCACTCTCCCATGTCGCTTCCTTTGTAGAATGGTTTCTCCATAATACTTTAACCAATGATACTCTTTTATTTCTTAACTCTTTTACCTCTCTTGCCAAAATAGCCACTGGCTCTTTTTCGTAGGTCAAATTTGAACTCACATCAATTGACTCAACTAATAAGACATGAGATGAATCTGATCTATACCTTCGAAGTATCGAGACATGGAAGATGTTATGTATCTTGTGTAACTTGAGCTGTAAAGTCAGTTTATAAGCCACTGGTCCCACTCTTTTTAGTACTTCATATGAACCAATGAAACAAGGACTCAACTTTCCTTTTCATCTAAATCTAAAAATTTTCTTCCAAGAAGATACTTCTAAGAATACCTTATCCCCCACACTAAACTCTATATCTTTTCTCTTTATGTCTGTGTATGATTTCTGTCGGTTTGAAGCTGCTTTCAAATGATCCCGAATTATTTTAACTTTCTCTTTTGTTTCTTTGATTAAGTCGGGACCTATCATTTTACCTTCTCCGACCTCATTTCAATATAATGGTGTCATGCACTTCCTGCCATACAAAGCCTCATAAGGACCCATCCTAATATTATTGTATGCAAACTCAACCAAAGATAAGTGCCTATCCCAACTCCTAGTAAATTTGATACAAAGCTCCTCAACATGTCTTTCAAGACATGTATTACTCTTTTTGATTGTCTATCTGTTTGAGGATGGAAAGCAATACTGAAATATAATCGAGAACCCAAGGCATCCCGCAAACTCTTTCAAAATCTGAATGTGAATCTTGGATCTTGATCTGACACAATAGATATCGGGATTCCATGCAGTCTTATCACCTCATTAATATACAACTCAGTTAGCCTGTTTAGTGAGTAATCCATCCTGAATGGAAGAAAATGAGTTAACTTTGTTAATCTATCTACTATTATCCAGATTGTATCATACTTCCTCTGGATTAAAGGTAATCCAACCAAAAAATCCATGGTCACTCGCTCCCACTTCCACTCGGTAACTGACAATAGTTGTAGCAACCTTGAAGGAACATGGTGCTCAGCCTTCACCCTCTGACAAGTGAGGCATCAAGATATAAATTCTGCTATGTCTTTTTTCATCTCTGACCACCAATAGTACCACTTTAAATCTTAATATATCTTGGTATTTCCAGGGTGTATAGCACAAGATGATTGATGTGCTTCCTTTAAAATTTTCTTCCTCAATTATATATTATCAGGAATATATAGTATATCTCTGTATCATACACTGTCTTCTCCTCTCATATAAAAATTCCTCCTCTCCCCTTTTTGGCAGTCCTCCACAATCTTTTGAATTCTCTTATCTATCTTTTGTGCCTCTTTAATATCATCAAGTGGTAATGGCCTCACCTGTAATTGGGTCAAAAGAGCACCATCATCACAATTTTTAAATCTAACCTGTAAAGCTCTCAATTCAACAAGCAACTTAAGAGCATAGGTAGTCAACCTTGCTATATACTTTTGACTCAAGGCGTCTGCAACAACATTAGCCTTGCCGAGGTGATAATCGATCAAACAATCATAATCCTTAATACCACTGCCTCTGCCGAAGATTCAACTCTTTCTGAATACCTAAATACTTTAAACTCTTATGATCCGTGTAGATGAAATACTTCTCTCCATAAAAGTGATGTCGCCAGATCTTTAAAGCAAAAATAATGGCTGCCAATTCCAAATCATGAGTCGAATAATTTAGCTCATGAGGCATTAACTGTCTGGAGGCATAAGCAATAACTCTACACTCTTGCATCAAAACACAACTTAAATCATTATGTGAAAGCATCACTAAAGATCGCATATGTTTTACCTTATATGGGCAGAGTAAGGATTGGAGCTTGAGTCAACATGTCGCTCAACTACTCAAAGCTTGCCTAACAATGATTCATCCATAAAACTTCACATCCTTCTAAAGTAATCAGGTAAGTGGCAAAGATATTATGGAAAATCTTTTCACAAATCGACAATAATAACCTGCCAATCCAAAAAAACTTCTAATCTCAGTCATATTCTTTGGTGGACTCCAATTCAATATTACCTCCACCTTACTTGGATCAACTCTAATACACTCTGCTGAAATAACATATCTGAAGAAAGTAACTTGATCTAACCAAAACTCACATTTAGATAACTTGGCATACAATTATTTCTCCTTTAATGTCTACAATACAATCCGTAAATACATATTATGCTCATCTTTACTAGAAGAGTAAACCAAAATATCATCAATAAACACCACTACGAACTAATTCAAATATGGCCTAAAGACCCAATTCATCAAATTCATGAATGTTGCTGGTGCATTCGTCAATCCAAAAGGCATCACAAAAAACTCATAATGGCCATATCTTAAGCGGAAAGTAGTCTTAGGCACATCTGCATCTCTAACCCTCAATTGATGATACCTAAATCTTATATCAATCTTGAAAAATAGTGTTGCTCCCTTCAACTGATAAAAGAGATCATCAATGCGAGACAATGGGTATTTATTTTTGATGGTCACTTTATTCAGCTGCCAGTAATCAATACACAACCTTAAAGTATCATCCTTCTTCTTTACAAATAATATCGGTGCTCCCCACAGTGATACACTAGGGCGAATGAATCCTTTATCAAGCAACTTCTGCAACTACACATTCAACTCCTTTAATTCAACATGTGCCATCCGATAAGGGATAATAGAGATGAGAGTGGTACTAGGTATCAAATTGATACCAAACTCTACCTTTCTCATTGGAGGTATCCCTGACAAATCATCAGGGAATACATCTGGAAACTCTACTACAGTAGGTATACTGTCCATCTGGGATCCTATTACTCTGGTATCTATAACATGACCCAAATATGCCCCACACCCCTTCCGGATCATCCTCCTAGCTGATACAGTTGGAATAAATATGAATGCAAGTTGTCTCTGCTCATCAGATACCATTAAATATCTCCCATTATATGTTTTTAGAGTAACACATTTTTGCAGATAGTCTACCACAATCCCATATTTGGATAATCAATCCATACCCAGAATTAAATCATACTCCCTAAAAGGTATCTCAATCAAATCACCGAGAAACTTCTCATTATGCACAATAATTGGACTTCTCTGTGTATTCTGCTAACAATAATACTATGTCCTAAAAGGTTTTTCACTAGCATATCAAACCATAATGACTCAGAATGCGTGTCACTTACAGGCAGAATGGATGCACTGGTGTATGAATGCATCGACCCAGGGTATATTAATACATGTATTGAAATATCAAGTAAAGAGAATGTATCAGCTACAACATCAGAAGTACTTGGCTACCACTGTATCATATACACTCTCTGTGATGACCCTGCCTGCTCTGGTTTATCAGTCCCTGCAGTGGATCCCCTTCTCTAACTAGACACAGGTCTGCCAACTCTACTACCACCTCGAACCCCTCTGTATTTGGGTCTAGATGCAACAGTCTCTGTTTGACTATCCACCGGTGGCTCTAGACAATCTTTGATATAATGAACCTATAACCCACATCTAAAACATCCCACTGAAGCACCAGTCTTCTAATAAACACCACCATGTGTCCTACCATACTGAGCCTAGACTGGTCGAGTAAATCTCTATAGAATTGGGATTGAAACACCACCCACTGAGGTTGTAGGTCTCTACTTCTACTACTGAAATGATCTATCAGGTTGCCTCTGGCTCCCACTAGACCTCTAAGGAAAGCCTCCTCTACCTCTTTTTCTAAATGAAGACCCTGCCTCAACCTGAGGTCTTCTACCTTTGCTCTCCTTAGATCTTATAGTTGTTACAAGTCCCTGTGCCTTTTCTACATTTATGTCAGCTGCAACCATTTTGGAAAAATCTGCATGGTGAGATGCTGCCACAAGACACATGATGGATAGCCTCAGACCCTCTTTAAGTCTCTGACACCTATCTATCTCATCATATAATAAATCCCCTGTATACTTGCTCAATCAGATGAAATTCTTCTCATACTCTGTAAATGTCTTCATCCCTTGCTTCAAACTAAAAAATTCCTTCTTCTTTGCCAAACTCTTTAATTCTCATTGCCACTAAATAAATATGGATCTGGCTATTCAAACCCTACTTAAACTGTTTGCATTTCTCTTCCTCAAATGTAACTAACTCAGAAAAATATTTGCTGAGGCATATAAATTGTATCTCATACAGTGACACCCTTATACTCCATATATGTACAATACATACACTCAATATATGTAAAATACAAATACATAATACAAGAACGCCACACTTCAGTCCTTTCAAAAAATTTTCACATTTTCAGAATAAGTATTTATAGACTTTAAATATATT
Source organism: Garcia nutans (assembly GCA_947685225.1). Taxonomy (NCBI): domain Eukaryota; kingdom Viridiplantae; phylum Streptophyta; class Magnoliopsida; order Malpighiales; family Euphorbiaceae; genus Garcia; species Garcia nutans. The sequence goes on from CANTUV010000041.1 coordinate 15,093,788, forward strand.
TTAAATAGTAAATAAGAAAATTAGATTTTAAATAGTAAATAAGAATATTTTTCAATAGTTTTAGGTGCCAAAATAAATATTTTAAATAAAAATCTCTAGAAAAATTTTATCAGAGTTTTGTCTGTAATTTGGATATTCCTAAAATTTCAATTTACTTAACGTGCATAAAATTTGTACTCCTAATATTTTCAAACAAACTACTCTCCCAAAACTCCAACTTTTCTCCAAAATACTCAATATATATTAATGTACAAATTATTCAAATTTATAACATTTATTCAAAATACCTTTAGAATTTACATTATTTTCTTATAAATAAACATGTTACACAAAGTTATATTAAGTTTCATAAAATAAAATAATTATATGATAACACTAGCTCTGGTCTCGTGGTAGCAACAAAATTTTTCAGTATATCCTAGAAACCGTAGACCTGCTCAGGTCTAATAGAGCTCTTTATCTCAACCCTGTCACCTGCGTGATAAATAAATTGCGCTAAGCTAATAGTCTATTGATACATTCTTTAATGTAAACAAAATCTAATGAATGATGCACAAATGGTTTTCTTTTTAAAACCTTAATTTGGTATGCAATTTCATAATACAAATTACTCATTTTATTATATCCAACATTCACATTTTTCAACCGCATACAATGGGCCCAAGTGAATATATATAACATTCAAGTTTCAGAAATATTACTTTGGACTCATATATTGACGCCCAGCAACATCCAGTATGCCGTACAACATCAAACAAAATACTTTAAAAATTGATATTATATAAGGTTTCACACATAACACATCATTTTATATTTTTCTCACACTTTGGCAATTATGCCAATTTCTATTCTTTTTACACTTTTTTCATCTTTTCTCGTTATTTTTATACATTTTCATATACATATTATATAATTCCAATCATAAATATATATATCTATGCACTTTTTATGTGAATTCTCATATCAAAGTAGCATAGTCATCAAGTCACATAACCATATGACATACCAATCAATGCAATTTGACCAATTTCATTTAAAGTATGTACTTACCTCTTAACTAAAGCACTTCCACACCAAAATGCTTACTTTCTCACCAACTTTTCAATACACTCTTCACTACTAAGTTGATGGATTATCAAATTACTCCACATCTAATCAAAATGTGAACATAAATCATACATTAGGATCATATTTTAAAGTGTTTAAGCTATAAAACATCAATTAAAACTTAACCCTTCAATTTTTCCTTTTTAAACCCTAAAGCACTTTAACATAGAAAATACAATCCAACCAATTCAAAATTGAGTTTTAAGTTTAAATATGTCTAAAATATTACATTTTAATACAATTTAAGCAATAAAACTCAATTTAAAATCACTCCCTTCAAAAACCTAAAATTTGCCCTAACTTACTTCAATTTTGATTCTTCACTCTAACAATTTCAAATGGAAATTCAAGATTATTTCAATTACTAACATCATTTCAATCATAAAACCAAATGTATAAACATTCTTTAACTAAACCAATTCTAAAATATAATTTCTTTACTACCTCATTCAAACCCTAACCAAACCTATCAGTATTGGCAAGTAAATACCCAATAATATCAATCAGTATGGCCAATAGCTTATTAATGGCAAAATACCCAGTAATAGTAATGATATATAGTGTTCGGTAATAGTAGCAACATAGAGTGTCTAGTAGCAGTAGTGACACAAAGTGTCAAGTAATAATAGGGATGTCCAATCTCTAGCTAGCCATTCAATATGAAAACTAGGTTTACTATCAGTATGGTTCCGACAATTCAATTCCTTCTTAATCATTCAATTAACTTTACTTTAACCATACATATAAAGAAATACTTCTAAATTAAGATAGAACACATTTTATTTAGAACATATTTACTAAACATGTTAATAACAAACATATTGTGCATATTTATTTGTTAAATTGAATTTAGATATATATATTTTGGTTTTTTATCTTAGAATTTTAATGATTTTTGGATATTTTTACATAAGTTACAATTGATAAAGAAAGTTGACAAATTTTAGAAGAAAATGCTGAAAAAGACCTAATGAGAGCCTTGGGCAAACTGGTGCTTATAAGTTTCTTTAAATTAGTTTTTGTTTAATAACTATAAAAATATACTTATTCCTAGTTTTTGTTTAATAACTATAAAAATATACTTATTCTCAATTAATTATGAACTCATAATCAATTACTTCATCAATTAATTCCATATCTATTTCTAACCCTAAATTTGTCAAAAACCTAAATCAATTCTTTTATGGATAAAAAATTATTTTAAAAATGATCTTAAGCTAAAAATTATACAAACATACTTAAAATCATTCAAAAATAAGTTTTCATCAATTTTCTCTTTACTTAACTCCATATTCAAATTTCCTTCTTAATAAATTCAGTTAATTAATTTTCATCATAAAATTCAATTAAAGTAGTTTAAGTAACTTATACAATCAATAAAAACCAAAATAAAAAAAAGAAATAACAAAGTATCAATATACAAGCACAAACCTCTTTTTCAAGTTGCTCTTCCTCCCTTTTTCTAAATTTTCTTTGATTATTTGGTGATGATCTTAATATTTCTTTTCATGACTAGTGAATTCTCTCAAAATTTTGAATTGTAAATGAGGTTCTTTTAATTTTATTTATTTTTTATTTTTTTTATTAGTAAGGTGATGTAAGATGAAGGAAGAAGGAAACATGATGGAGATGATGGGTGGGTGGCATTTTGAATGGGAAAATGAAGAAGAAAATTCTAGTTTTATGTATATAGATATATATTATTTGAGTTTTTATACTATGTGATGCTCACACTAAAATTTCGGTATAACTACTTTATTAAATTACTTCTAAATCTGACTCTTAATTCCGTAAAACCATAAAAATAACTTCTTTAATTAATTTTAAAGTTCTATTACCCATAACATTTATCCCAATTTTAGAAAAATCTAATTCTAGGGTCTTGAAGATCATTTCTGTAAAGTTTTACTATTAAAGATTATTTTTTAAAAAATATCGATTAAATCCATATTCGGGTTTAACTTTCAACTTTTTAAGGGTTAACCAACTTTTTTTTAAAAATTTATTTGAAATATCCAAGTCATTTTCAACATCATGCACATTCTAATATCTATATAATTCAAAAAATTAGTACTTAAAATTTTTAAACATTACAAGAGTAACGAGAGTGGCACTTAGTGAATGAGGGACATTAGGGTTAGTGTATGTGTGTGTGTGTATATATTCTCGAGTTGAGCCAAGTTGGCCCTAGAATTTTTCTATAAACTCGGAACTCAATTCAAGTTAAACTTGGGTCAAACAATGTAATCCGCAGCCTAGCTCACCCCAAACTCCTTTGGTTGGGTTGGGTTTCTCGGACTATAGATTTTTTAAACAACCTTAGTTTTACCATAGAAACCAATGCAATTTCAATGTTAAGTTATTTGCTTGTTTGTAATTTTTTTTATGAAAAAATTGGCAGTGATTAATTTTAAAAATTATTTTAATATCATTGAATATTTCAATGGAACAAAGAATAGAAAATTTAGTATTAGACCTAAAAGTATTTCTTTTTATAATGTAGTTTCAAAACTAACTTAATTAATTAATTAACTAAATGAAAAACAAACTTGTTTAGCAACTAAGCTTAATCCTATATGGACTTCATGTCTAAGAGACTGTTTGGTTTAGCTTATAAAATTTAACTTATAAGCACTTATGCTTATGAATTAATATAAGCTTATAAACATTTAAAATCTTAAGTAATTACATGTTTATTTTAAGAATTTATAAGTGGCTAATAAATAAGTAATATGTTTAGTAAAAAGTAATTTTTAAGCATATTTATTATTAAAATAACTAAAAAAGAATATGAATTTATATTATTAAAAAATATTTACTAAAATAAATAAGGATAATATAGTAAATTATTTTGTTAAACTAGTTTACAAAGTTAAGTACTTATAAACACTAAAATAATAAGCAGGCACTCATATTTTTTTTTTACTTATAAACTAGACTTATTAGCTCATAAAATAACATCACCATGTTTTGACATCTGTTTTTAATTTTATAAAGCATTGTTTTTAGCTTTTTTCATTTTTTTATTTTCAAATACAATTTGATAATTTTTGTTGCTTTTCACGTACTTATTTTTTTCTATTTTTTAAATTCTAATTTTTATTTATTTTCTATTTTGTTTTTTATTTTTCTTTTACTCGTTACTAATTCTCTTTTGGTTATTATTATTATTATTATTATTATTATTGATGGATAGCCATTTATAATCTGATAATGTTTTAAGTTATATTAAAATTAGTTACATAAGTCTTTATATTCATAACTTATATATAATGTATTCATAATATATATAATATATTTGTATTACTACTAATATTAGTGCATATATTATCACTTAAAATTCAATATATGAACAATAGTTTTAATGTGTATATATATATATATATCACTATGATTAAAGATATTATAAATGTAATTCGCATATTTGTAATATATGCAAAATATATGAAAATACATTCACAATATAAATTATATTTACACTATATGTATGCTATATTTAAGAAAAATATAAAAACAATAAATATATTTTGAACATATGAATAATATATTCATTATTTATGAAACTCCCAAAAGGACATAATTTTTATGAAGATAACGCCACACCATATTTTTGTAATTTTAGAAATTTTTTATGTATTTTTGAATTTTTTTGAATGATTGTACTTTTAAAAAAATGTTTACCTTTTTAATGTAGTTTTATAAATCTTCCAACTAGATGCCCATATATAACTTATCAGGCCAAGATATAGGAATTAAATTGAAAAAGGTTTTTAATAAAAACATTAGAAAAAATTAAAAAAAATTTAAATTTACTAAATTTTCAAAATATATTCAAATTTATAAGAATATATGATTAGTTTACTAAATTACCAAATTTACATAGTTAGTTTATTAGATTTTATTACTAGTTTATTATATACATGCTAATTTTTATAAGTTTAATATGAGTTTATATACCTTTATAAAATAACTAAAATATCTAAGATAAAACTTTAAAAAATTATAAAAAAAGGATGAAGAGTGTAATTTTTTCAATTGAAATGTCGAACTTGGGCTAAGAAAAATGTTTATTTCTAAATAAAACATAACTTAGACATTACATTTCCTAGAGAAAATTACACAGTTTACATAATTTCCGTTAGGGGTGTGAAAATTCTTCGAACCTGGTTGAATTCGACCAAACCGATATATTTTGGTCAAATTTGGTTGGTATATTATATATACAGGTAAAATTGAATTTATAATTTTAAAAAATTTTAGGTTCGGTCAGTCTGTCGGGTTAAGATAATTTTTTTTTATTTTAACCAGAATGTAATCGACTCTTATGTATTTATATATAAATATATGTATTTTTCTTTTTATTTTATCACTTAATCCCAACCAAACTCGACCCGACCCTAATGTATTTATATATAAATATATATATATATATATAGTTTATTTTATGACTTAACCCGACTAAACTCAACCTGATCCGATAATACTAAAATAGATTCAAATTTAAAACTTTAATATTAAATATCGACCTGACTCGATCCAAAATTAATTCGGTTCGGTTAAAATTTTAAAAATCTCTGGTGGTATCGGTTTGAGATTTTTACTATTTAGTCCTATTCGGTTAAAAAAATGCATTCTTAATTCGACCGAACCTGACCCGTGCACACATTAATTTCCATGGCCCTTTTTTTTAAAATTATGGTCCTAGCTTTTTTTTTTTTTTTTCCAATTTCATGTTGTGCATTCTTTTTTTCAAATTATTTTTTTATGCGTTGAATTTTTAATTTTTGTTTTTTTATATTTTAATTTTTAATTTTTTTATATTTGTTTATATATGAATAATTTTTTAGGGTATATTTTCAATATAGACATAAAAATTATATCTATAATATATGCACAATATATATAATATATAAAATATACACATAATAAATAATAATATATGCACAGCATACATAAAAACATATACAATATCTATCAAATATCTACTAAATATTTATCAAATATTTATATAATATTTTTTTATCTTTTTTTAATCTTATATTTACACAATATATATACAATATCCATACTACATATATATAAAAAACACAATATAGATAATAAATACATAACATATATAAAATATTTACTAAATATTTATAAATATCTATCAAACATACACAAAACATCTATCAAATATCTATATAATAAAATCAATATTTTTTAACTTTTATTTTTTATGTTTATAATATGTAAAATTTATTTATAAATAAATTAAACTAAAGAAAAGTCATCGCATTGCTTCGGGATATAAAACGAACAAACAATATAAAATACATAAAAAAAATATTTTACTTGAGTCTAGGAATTAAGCTAACTTGATTATATTTCTTAGATAATATTAGACAAAAATATCTTAGATATTATATATAATAGAAAAATTATTCAGCTTATATTATGTGTATGTCATAATTTTTATGGTATGACATAATTATTTATAAATTTACTATAATTATTTATGGGTATGCCATAATTATTTATGGGTGTGCCATAATTTTTTTTAAGAGTTTTTGATATCTAAACAATGCATAATATTTAAAAATTTAAATAGGTTTAGATTTTATTATTTAATTTTTTTAAAATTTTTGATATATATATATATATATAATTTTGGCAATGTATAATATTATAATTATATTTAATTTAAAATATTAATTTTAATAAATATAATTAATTTAATTTTGGGGTTAAAAGTGTTAGATCATGTTTTTTCAATCAAAGTTTTCAAAAACATATATATATGTATAGATATATAATAAAATTAAGTAATTTTTAATGAAGTAATTTTTTATTTATTTTCTAAATAATATACCATGCTAAGTTTTAGTCTTTTTTATCTTTTATTTTAATTAGGTTATTAATTAATAAAGACCCACAAAGTAAGAATGAAGAAAAGTATTTATGAAAAATTTATTAATTATAAATTAAATAGAAGTATGCAATAATAATAAATTAATTATTTATATATTATAAATCATTGAAGGAATTGTGTAGTATATATTATTGAAGGAATTATGTAGTATATATCATTAAAGAAATTAAAAAGGATAAATTACATGTCAAATAAATCAAGTTATAATAATAAATAAATAATTATATATATGATAGAAAAGTATTTATGAAAATTTTATCAATTATAAATTAAATAGAAGTATGTAATAGTTTATTAAAAAAGTATGTAATTGTAGAAATTATATAGAGGTATGTAATAGTTTCTTAAAAAAAATGTAATAGTAGAAAAAGACCCAAAGCCCAGTAGAGATATTATGTGTACGCCATAATTTTTTATGAACATGCCATAATTATTTATGAATTTATCATAATTTTTATGAGTATGCCATAATTATTTATGAGTTTGCCATAATTTTTAAAAAAAATTTTGATATCTAAATAATGCATAATATGTAGAAAGTTAAATATGTTTAGAGTTTATTATTTAATTTTTTTTAAAAAAAATTTTGATATCTAAATATCTAAATATATATAATTTGGCAATGTATAATATTATAATTATATTTAATTTTAATATATTAATTTTAATAAATATGGTTAATTTAATTTTAGGATTAAAAGTGTTAGATCATGTTTTTTTAACCAAAATTTTTAAAAATATATATACATGTATAGACATATAATAAAATTAAGTAATTTTTAATGAAGTAATTTTTTATTTTTTATTTCTAAATAATATATCATGCTAAGTTCTAGTCTCTTTTTTATTTTTCATTTTAATTATGTTATTAATTAATAAAGACCCACATCGCAAGAATGAAAAAAAGTATTTATAAAAAATTTATTAATTATAAATTAAATAGAAGTATGCAGTGAGAATAAATTAAATATTTATATATTATATATCATTGAAGGAATTATATAGTATATATTATTAAAAGAATTATGCAATATATATATTGAAGGAATTAAAAAGGACAAAAATAAATTATACTTACTAACATATTAAACTTCTTTTTTTTCTCATGTAATTATTTGTTTCACTTCCTTTTTTTTTTGCAATCTACTTTTAATTTGATCTAAATCTTAATTTTTTTAAATTTATTTGTTCGTTCTTAATGTGGTTGGTGATAAGATTTTTATGCAAAAAAATTCAAACTGGACACCTCTCCATAAATTTCTCTAGCAAAAGCAAAGTGACAATTATTATTTAACTAAAGACAAACCGAAAATAAGCAAGATTTTCAGATTCATCAAAAAAAAATCTTGGGGTTGAGGGCTTAGCCTAGTTGATTAGTGCGCTGTGATGTGTCCAGTTAGTCACGAGTTCGATTTTCCATTCCGTCACTTTTGTGGTGAGTGTTGATCATCTTTGTAGGGGAGGACTACCTCCTATTGTATAGTCCATGCCCTCCAATGAATTAAAAAAAATCTTATATATTATCAATTTAAAAATAAAATAAAATAATTATAAATAAAAATATGCAAAAGGATATATAAGTAATTAAATTTGAAAGTAATGATAATAAAGAGGTAAAGAATAAATTAATGAGGGGTAAAATAAGAAAGAAGATATGAAATATATTGTACATCTATGGTGATTTTATATGCTCTTTTAAATTATAGAAATAGATGATTTCTATTAATATATATATATATATTTATATTTTTATGGGTATTATTTATTGTTTATAATTAAAATTAAAATTTTTTCTCAATAAAAATTAATTCATTTTATGTGTTGAAAAAATAATTTATAATTTTAATTTTAAAATTTTATTATAATATTTTTATTTAATAGTAAAGTTTAAAGTAAAATATTATTTATAAGGAGAAAAAAGAAAATTTAAAAAAAAACCGTTATTTTAGTGGGAATTGAGAAAATTTTGTTCCAACTTGTATCTAAAAGTGTAAATATATTTTTTGTAGTGTTTTTAAAATATAATTTATTTTTGTGAACAGTTTTTGTAAAAAATCCTATTTTCAACCTGGGAGATAGACCAAATAACACACAATTTAAAATTGAGAAATTTACAAAAATAATTTTAAAAAATTATAAATATGTTATGGAAATATATTGTGTAAAGAAATTACAAATATATTGTTTAAATTACAAATATATTATATAAATAAAAAATTTATAAAAAAGTTTTTATTTATATATATATTCAGTGTGTTTTTATATATTTATTATATATTATAAAAATACAACAAATAGTATTTTTAAATTAAAAAAATGTAAAATTCAGCAAAAATAAAATTTTGAAAAAATAGTATTATATGTAATTTTTTAAAAAATTAATTAAGAAAATTGTATTATTTATATTTTAAAAATTTTTATAAAAAATAATTTATAATTTTTAAGAAACTTTTGGAAATATATTTTTAAATTTAATTATATATATATATATATTCCATACTAAATATATATTAGATAAATATTTGTATTTTTAAAATTAAAATTGGATACGAAAATGAAAAATAATAATTTCATATATATTATTTATAAATATTTTTCTATAAAGCATTCATAATATGAACTTTTTAAATAATATTAGATATAAAATAATTTGTTATAAACCCTTCTATAAATCAGATTTCAACCAAATTAATATAAATTATTTATATTTAAAAAAAAATTATTTCATAGAACTGGTCGAAATGCTGTATTTTTAAATATTTTTTATTTAACTTATGTATTTTTAAAATGTTATAAACTATAATAATTTTCATAAAATAACATTGTATAATTTTAATTTTTTTTAAATTATAGAACATATTTTAAAAACATAAATAATTTTTAAATTCAATTTTTTTTATTACATTTGTATATATATATATATGTAAATATACCAGGATGAAATGAGAAATGGGTAAAAATTTTAAATTTTAAAATATATATAAATTTTGTTAGACAAAAATTCAATATATAAGTAGTCAAGTAGATGTTCAAAATGAAAATAAAGAAAATGAAAAACGCGTACGATTGTAATTGGGTGATTTGCGTAACGGTAAAAAAAAAAAAAAATGATCCTCTAAAAAAATGAAAATGCCAAAAAAAAAAAAGGACGCATCGATACAGAGCGAGGCACGAAATCAGAGCTTGGAATCATATTGTGGAAGAGCGTGGAGAGAAGGTTTAACCGATTTTCTATTAATAAACCACACATTCATACACAAAAAACAAAGAAAATTATCAAAAATGAAGAAAGCCATGGCCATGGCTTCTATTTCTTTTGTTATTTTCTTGTCATCAATACTCGCGCATTCTGTAGCTGCTGATCAGGGCTTTGATGTTCGCCAACACCTTTCCACCGTGACAAGGTTTCTTTCTCTCTCTTTGTAAAACGGCTTTATGATTCGCCTTTTGTTATTAAGTTTTAGTTTCTTTGATCAATTACAGATTTTAGTATTATTCGTATGAATTTATAGTAAAGCGAAGAAAGGAGCTAAAAAGACTCTGTTTTGAGTAAATTTGCTTCTTCTTTTTGGTCATTCACACTTGCTTCTTGTAGTCGTTTGCTTTAGCTTCAGATTGAAACGAATTATTAGTTCTATCTATTTCTATTTAGATTGTAATAGAGCTATTATATTAATTTGAAATTGGAGATTAATTAGCATTTCATGTCGTCTCATTGTTTAATTAAGCTGATTTTGTTTTTTGTGGCTGCAGATATGGTGCTGTGAAAGATTTGGGTTTCGAATCCGTTGAAACGTCTGTTATTCCGGAGGGATGTAATCCTATCCACTTAAATCTTGTGGTAATTATTTCTTTTTGCATCTTGAATTTGGCACATTAAATACTTCAATCTGATAATGGTTGCTTGTCCAATTTATTTTTATTGTTTATTGGATTAGTGTAGCTTTTTCACTCTTTAGGGTTGACATTCATATGAATCGTGTTAGGTTTGGTTGTAGATCTTTACATTAAAAAGTAATCACATTAACTTACCATTATACAATGATTGCTTTCGTGTGCATTTATTTGCATTTAAGTTACTTTAGCTATAATTTGGAAATCATTCTGATGTAATGCATAAAACAGGTGGGCGGTCGATGAAATATAAAATAATTTTCTCCTACTTAGGCCTTACATGCTTAACAAATTTATTCAGACATGAATGATTATTGTTACGCTTTGGATTTGTCATATCACATACTGTTTGAGTAGTTACTTGATTTTTCTACATCACCTTGGGAGGCTTCTAGTTATGTGTGCTGGGTTTTTAATGTGATGGCCTGAAAGTTAATACTGTGCTATCAATTAGAAACTAAAATGAGTATTAGTCTGGTTTTGGCTCTCCAGGCAAGACATGGAACTCGTTCTCCTACCATTAAGCGGATGAAAGAATTAGAACGGTTGGCATCTCATTTGGAAGAACTTGTAAGAGATGCCAAAGAGAAGCATTCGTCTTCCAAGAAAGTCCCCACCTGGTTACAGGGTTGGAAATCTCCTTGGAGAGGAAAATTGAAAGGTGGTGAATTGATTCACCAAGGAGAAGAGGAATTATATGACTTTGGAATCAGACTTAGGGAAAAATTTCCAGATTTGTTCAAAGAGGATTATCACCCTGATGTGTATATAATGAAGGCTACACAGGTGAGCTCCATCTCAAGTTATGTTTTCTTTTAATTACATGACATGGCTGATGTTTAATTCTCTGGTTAGATTTATATCATTGAAATTACAATTTTTTTTTATTTTTTTTTATTTTGCACTCTTACATTGAGGTTTGGGTATCTAGTTGAGTACCTTTTATCTTCCAGGATTGTGCCTGTTAATGCTGATTGACACTTCTTTCATATCCTGTTGGATTGAAATTTTTTCCCCCTCATTCTTTTCCTGCTCTATTTTTTTGTTGAGGATTATCATTCCCCTTAATGTGATAGGTTCCTCGGACATCAGCTAGTGCTGTGGCATTTGGCATGGGGCTCTTCAGTAAGAAGGGAACTCTTGGACCTGGGCAGCATCGAGCATTTGCTATTAGCAGTGAAAGTCGTGCAAGTGATATAATGCTTAGGTTTTATGATTGTTGTGAAAGCTACAAGGTATCTATCCGGCCTTGCCTTTTTGTTGCAAATTTATCCTGCTGCTTGAACTCTTCAGATCACTCTTTAGATTGTATGTTGGTAACAATGATCTTTTGTTCTTATGCCTTTGTTCTTTACCTGAACCAAGTGTTTCTCTTAATATTGTAGTTAACATTGTTGTGGTTGTTTCAATATTATTAGTTTGTTAGCATCATGACAAAAAAAAAAAAATCTAGGATGATTTTTCCACTTCATGTTTCAAATGCTGCCACCTTGAATTGCCTATTTGACAAAATTGAACGGTGAAATCATTTTAATGAATGGCCACTATAATTTTGGTGCTATGTTTTTTTTAAGGTAAATAATGGGCACTGTAATTCTGAATTCTGTGAGATTGCTTTTTGTTTGTTCTGTGAAGTGGTTTTCCCTTTAATTTATGCTTTCAAGGTTTTTAGTTTAGTTTTTTTTTTAATCAATTTCTTTCTTCTAAATTTTTTATGTGATACAGATTAGGAAATTGTGAATTTTGCAATTTGCTGGCCCAGTGCATGGATTTTGATCATAATATTTATGAGGTAATCGCTTTCACTAAATGCTTATCCATGGATGCAGATTTTTAGGAAAAGGCAAGAGCCAGCTGTGGAGAAGCTTAAGGAACCCATTTTGGATGAAATTACAGCTGCATTAGTGAGTCGTTATGGGCTCAATTTTACAAGACAGGATACTGCATCTCTCTGGTTTCTTTGTAAACAGGTGATTAATTTACATCTTTGTAAACAAATTTGATTTGATTTACTTTTAGTTGAATTTTACTTTATTTTGAATGTTTCCTTGAATTTTCAACTTGGCAGGAAGCATCTTTGTTGGATATAACAGACCATGCTTGTGGTCTTTTCAGTCATTTTGAGGTAGATTCAACTTATTTGTGACTTTACAATTTTTTTTCTTATTTCTATTTTTTGTCTTTGGGGATAAATTTACGTTTTATTAACGTAAGAAATGAGTATGTTTTCTAGCATGTGATAGAGCCTTGAACTGCCAGTCAGAAATTCAAATTAATGAATTGTTCTTGCTTTCATTCTTACGGATATTGACTTGCAAAATACATGCTTCTGTGCATGCTTAGGTGGCTTTACTGGAGTGGACAGATGACTTGGAGTTGTTTATATTGAAGGGCTATGGTAAATCAATAAACTATCAAATGGGGGTGCCACTACTTAAAGATGTTGTTCAGTCCATGGAGCAAGCTATTGAGGCACAAGAAGGTAATCTAAATTATCATATGATATAGGGTATAGTTTTCTTTTGTTCTTCTGTGCCATGTTTGATGTTTCCTACTTTAAGTCGTTTTGTTACATATCACTTTTGCTTTATTGAAAAGCCTTGAAATTTCATTAAATTAGTAAATTATGTTGGACAGAGGAACTTGATGCAAAGGGTTATCAATGTTGTGGTTACTTTCAGTTTGCCTTTAACTGGGAGGTGGTGGTGGGAGATTTTAGCCCAATCGCTTTTGACACAAAATCTGAAACTAGCAGATTGGGTCCCAAGCCCGGATAAAGGAGGAGGGTTGCGGTAGGTTGGCGGCCAGTGTAAAAATTTTGCCAAACTTTCTATGGATTCTCAAAACTATCATTATACCGTTGGGACGTGCTCACCTAGGCACGCGCTACATCGGCACCCGGGTGTAGTGTTAAATGAGCAAGGGGTTCCATCACATCGACGCCTGGGTGTGGTGGAGTATGAGCAAAGGTTCCCATGCCATGGACGGGTATGGGTAAAGAAGTTAGTCCCGCCATATCAGCGCCCGGATGTGGTGTCAGACAGGAAAGGGCTACCGCATTATGGACGAATGCGGCTAAAGAAGCAAGTCCAAGGGAGCCGATTAAGATTAGGTAGTTGGAATATTGGCACTCTGACTGGGAAGTCTATAGAGCTTGTGGATACTTTGAAAAGAAGAAAGGTTAGTATTGCTTGTTTGCAGGAAACCAGGTGGAAGGGAAATAAAGCAAAAGAGATTGGTAACTCAGGATATAAGCTGTGGTATTGTGGCTTGGATAACAATAGGAATGGTGTGGGCATTATTATTGAGCCTACGCTTAAAGACAAGGTGGTGGAAGTGAAAAGAAAGGGAGACAGGATTATCTCTTTGAGGCTTGTTTTGGGAGATGACACTATTAATGTTATTAGTGCTTATGCTCCCCAAGTAGGTTTGGACGGAGCATCCAAGGTTCAGTTCTGGGAAGATATGGATGATATCATGCAAGGTATTCCAGATAATCAGCAAATCTTCATTGGTGGGGACCTTAACGGGCATGTTGGTAAGGACAGTAATGGTTATGACAGGGTCCATGGGGGTTATGGTTTTGGCAACAGGAATGAGGAGGGAAAGAACATTTTGGATTTTGCGGTGGCTTATGATCTAGTGCTGGCGAATACCTGTTTTGAAAAGAGGGGGTCACACTTGATTACCTTTAAGAGTGGACGAACCCAAAGTCAAATAGACTTCATACTTACTCGAAGACGGGACAAAAGTAAGTGTAAGGATTGCAAGGTCATTCCGGGTGAAGCATTGGCGGCGCAACATCGTATTGTGGTTTTAGATGTTAAGAATAAAAGTAGCTGGAGGAATGATAAGAAAATATTGGAACCAAGGATAAGATGGTGGAAATTGAAAGACCTAGCTCAAGGTACCTTTAAGGAGAAGTTACTAAAGGAAGAAATTTGGAACCTTGAGGCTAGTGCAGAGAACTTGTGGACAAAAATGGAAGGTGGCATTAAGAAAGCAGGTAGTAAATTGCTGGGGATCTCTAAAGGGGCAGGGCCTCGACCGCATGATGCATGGTGGTGGGATGAGGAGGTTCAAAAGGCTATTAAGGCTAAGAGGGAATGGTATAAAAAGTTACCGAATGCGGTTAATAGCGAGGCCTTTGAGGAATATAAGAGGGCTAAGAAAGAGGCAAAGAAGGCTGTTAGTGTAGCTCGTGGCAGAGCCTTAGAAGGGATTTATCAAAAGTTAGGTACTAAAGAGGGAGAAATGGGCATTTATAAGATTGCAAGGATGAGAGAAAGGAAAAGCAGAGATTTAAGCCAAGTCAAATGTATAAAGGATGAAGATCAACGGGTGTTGACAAGAGATGTTGAGATTAAGGAGAGGTGGAAGGCTTATTTTGAGCAGTTATTCAATCCTGAACATGAACAAGATTTTCAAGGTCTTCATGCAACAAATGATTATATCAGTTGGTCTAAGAGGATCTTGCATAGTGAAGTAAGAGAAGCCTTGAAGTATATGAAAGTTGGTAAAGCTTGTGGCCCGGATGGTATTCCTATAGAGGTTTGGAAGAACCTTGGAGAGGTAGGAGTTGCCTGGTTAACTAAACTCTTTAATGCTATTGTGAAAGGACGTAAGATGCCGAATGCCTGGAGGAAGAGTATCATGGTACCCATATATAAAAATAAGGGAGACATTCAATGCTGTACAAATTATCGGGGTATCAAACTTATGAGCCATACTATGAAATTATGGGAAAGGATTATTGAACACAGATTGAGGAAGCTTACAAGAGTTTCGGAGAATCAGTTTGGGTTTATGCCAGGGAGATCTACCATGGAGGCTATTTCTCTTCTAAGAAGACTAATGGAATTGTATCAAGAGAAGAAGAAAGATCTCCACATGGTATTTATTGACTTGGAGAAAGCCTATGATAGAGTACCAAGAGAAGTGTTATGGTGGGTTTTGAAGAGGAAAGGAGTCAACGGCAAATATATCAACATCATCAAGGACATGTATGAGAATGCATCCACTAGTGTGAAAACACCTGGTGGAGACACTGAGACTTTCCCTATTACTGCCGGATTGCATCAAGGTTCGGCCATGAGTCCATATTTATTTACCCTGGTTATGGACGAGCTAACCAGAAGCATACAAGACGATGTTCCTTGGTGTATGTTGTTTGCTGATGACATTATTTTAATTGATGAGACTAGTGCTGGTGTAAACCGTAAGTTGGAAGTGTGGAGAAAAACCCTCGAGGACAAGGGTTTTAAGTTAAGTAGGAGTAAAACGGAATATATGCACTGTGAGTTCAGTCTAAGGAAGAAGCAGGAACATGAGGTTAAGTTGGATGGAGTTTTGGTTCCTAAAACCAACCACTTCAAATATTTGGGTTCGGTGTTCCAGAATGATGGCCGTATAGATGAAGATGTGGCTCACAGAATACAGGTAGGGTGGTTGAAGTGGAAGGGTGCGACTGGGGTTTTATGTGATAAGAAAATACCTCTGAAAGTGAAAGGTAAATTCTATAGGACGGTTGTTAGACCTGCGATGCTCTATGGTAGTGAGTGTTGGGCACCAACGGGACAACATTTGCATAAGATGAGTGTGGCAGAAATGAGGATGCTAAGATGGATGTGTGGACATACCAGACTGGACAAAATTAAGAATGTTCATATTCGACAAAAAGTCCAAGTAGCGGACGTCGGAGATAAGGTGAGGGAAGGAAGACTTAGATGGTATGGGCATGTTTTAAGAAGACCTCCTAATGCTGCGGTTCGTAAGTGTGAGAATTTGTTGATTGAGGGGGCTAGAGGTCGTGGCAGACCTAGAACTGTGTGGAAGGAGGTGATAGCAAGAGACTTACGTGCCTTAGATCTTGATGCGGATTTGATTAATGACAGACTTGAATGGAGACGTAAAATCCGTGTCTTGGAAGGGGCCTAAGGCTGGAGTTTTTTTTTTTTGTGTCTTTTGAGCTTATTTTGTTGAGAATCCATACAGCCGACCCCAATTTGTTTGGGATTAAGGCTTAGTTGTTGTTGTTGTTGTTGATTGTCAATACTTAAGGATGTGATATTGTGATTAGCTTATTCATTTGATTTTTTTTGGTCAAAATTTTATAGCTGTTCTTATAGTGATTGGTTGTTATTATTAATTTATATTATAGTAATGACAAACCTTTTCCTTCCTACCGGTGATAAGTTGCAGTTTCTTCCAAAAGAGTATTTTGCCAGTGACCTTTGAATTTACAATTCTAATTTTTATGCATTTTGTGCCTCTAGAAAAACTTGCTCCTGGAAGTTATGAAAAAGCAAGACTACGGTTTGCACATGCAGAGACTGTGGTTCCTTTTACATGTCTGCTTGGTCTTTTCCTTGAAGGATCAGGTGAGAACTTTTGTCCATGGGCTTCCGAGCTCCCCACTTTGTTTTGCCAATCCCTGGATGAATGCAACTCAATCAAATTATTCATAAATTATATACAGTCATATGCATATGTATGTATCGTTTGGTTATATGCTAAATCGCTAGAAATCCTTTCAATTTTCAGAATTTCAGAAAATTCAAAGGGAACAACCTTTGGAGCTTCCTCCAAGACCTCCTCCCGGCAGTAGAAATTGGTGGGGCAGAGTTGTTGCACCTTTTTCTGGTAACAACATGTTGGTCCTGTACAGTTGCCCAGCAAACCCTTTAAGCAAGTACTTTGTCCGAGTACTCCATAATGAACATCCCATTCCATTGCCGGTATGATTTGACTTGATTGCATTACTTTTTGTCCTAATCCAGTTCTGCATTTGTCATATATTATATATATATATATATATATTTGCAGGTTTAGATACTATTTTGTTTTTCCTTTTCTGTGAATAGGGTTGCAATCGTTCTGATTTCTGTCCATTTGAAGAGTTTAAGGTATTAGTTTGATCCGATTGAAGAGTTCAGTTAGTTATCACTTTCTCATGCTTGTTACTTATTCATATTTGCTTTCTTTCTTCAGAAAAGGATTGTCGCTCCTCATTTAAAGCACGACTATAATGCAATCTGCACTGTGAAGCTGGAACAAGTAAAGCAGAATCGTGAAACCAGTAAGTTGTTACTACTGTTCCGTTGGCTCTTCTCACTGGGGAGAGATGGTACAAAGTCCCCCAAAGCTGAATTATAGTTTGTTATTCAAGAAACACGGAAAAACCATTCTTGCATGCCACTTTTCCTTTTGGCACTTAATTATTATGTGATTTTCAGCCAAGGGCGGTTCCTCTTCTTAGCAAAGTTCCCTCTGGATATGATCTTATCTTCAATATGGGCAATGCTTCTCTCTATATTCAGATGTAGTAGTTCGCTATATTACATCTGAGGCAGCATTTTGAACATGTTTGCCTTTTCTTGTGATCTTTATGGAGAATGCACAAATAGCATATCCAGATTACCAGGGCTTTAATTAGGATCAAAAGCCTTTTTCTGGTTTTCTGCATTTTGTGTACTGACAAGCTGTTAGAATTTGAACCATACTTGTAGTTCTTTATAAATGAATTTCATACTATCACACTCCATGCCATTTTGTACAAGAAATTAGTTTTAGAACCGACTGAGTCTAGTTCACCCAAACAGCCATAGAAAGTTTCACATGTTTTCACATAATAAAGTATTGTTCTCTACACCCATATGTGTATATATACAAAAGCATATGAAACTTGCAAAACTCGATGATAATGTTGATGGGTTTTCAAGGCTTCATATATTGGTAAGGTGGAGGAATCATCTTTCTCCCTTGACAGCCTGCAAAGATTTGAATTGTTAAAGAGACTTTTATGGAAATGGACGAAATTAAAAAAAAAAAAAAGGAATTTCTTGATTTTCTTTTGTTTGGATAATAATTAAAGAAAGAAAAATAAATAAATAAAATAAAATAAAATTTGAGTTTCAAGTTTCCCTTCAAATCTTTAAAATATTTGCCTCTAACTTAGAAAGGAATGAAGGAAATTGAAAGAATAAAAAGAAAAATAATTTTTTTTCTTTTTTTTATATTTTAATTAAGATAATGAAATAATATAAAACATAGATTTTTCTTTTTTTTTTCTTTTTTATTGTAAAATATAGATTTTTCTTTTTTTTTTCTTTTATTTAATTTCCTTTTATTTAAAGTGTAAGATGGAAATTGTATTGCACTAGCCTTCAAAGCCTCAAACTTCAAGCTTTCTCCACTCTTGAGCCATAGCGCAACAGCAACACACGAGATAAGTAATCATCACATAATCCTCCCTGCAAAATAAAATGAACTTAAATGTCATATCATTTAAATCCTTCTCGATAAGTTTATGTGGTTTTTTCACTATTGTTATCTTGTGCCTTTTGTTTTTGTATTATTCCTATTCTAGATGGATGAAAGTAATCTAGTGGAAAAGTGGCGCAACATTAGTCTTGATGATGAAGAGGGTGGGGTTGCTGATTTCGCCACTTTTGGAACAACATCCTCCGCTATCGATTGGAAGTGGAGTCTCGTGGGTAGATTTTATACGGAGAAGGATATTAATGTGAATGCCATGAAGAACACGTTGGCCTCAATTTGGAAGCCCGTTAAAGGTGTGTGTATTAGAGAAGTTGGAGCCAATATATTCATGTTCCAGTTTTTCCATGAACTGGATCTAACCAGGATATCTCTAAATGGTCCTTGGACTTTTGATGGTCACCTGCTCATCACCCATAAATTAAAATTTGGGGAGCAACTTGCTCTGATCCCACTATTTACTGTTGCAATATGGGTTCATGTGTATGATGTTCCAGTGGGGTGCATGGCAGAATCACTTGATGTTCACATTGGTAATTATATTGGTGAGTTTTTAGAGTTAGACACTAATTATCTTAGTGGAGTGTGGTGTCATTTTATGCGAGTAAGAGTGGGTATGGATGTTTGTAAACCATTGAAGAGGCGTATGAAGATAAAACTGCTTGATGGCAAATTATCCTGGGCAACATTCAAATACGAGCAACTACCTCAATTCTGTTATTATTGTGGCCTTCTTGGTCATTTTGATTGTCAATGTGAAAAACTATTTGAGTTGGGGAATCCACACTCTGAGAGACCATTTGGCCCCTGGCTTCGTGTCCAATCCCGTCAGACGGTGAATCGGAGAGGAGCAAACTGACTTCGGGATGAATCGCCACCACAAGTGGGGGTCCTAGTTGGGGTATTTGGGGAGGTTCCAGTAGAGTTGGATCGTGTTATAACCGCCCCGAGCATTACGAAAATAACCACAGGCTCTAAGGTATTAGGAGTTGAGGAGGATGAACGTGGTGAGTCTAGAGTTAAGGGGGATGTCGTGGAAGGTGTGGGCAGTTATTCAAATTCGGTTATGGGAATCACTTCTATGAGTCCAAAAGATATCAAAAGAGGAGTTAAGATGGGCCTTAAACGTCGTCGTTTAGATGAAGATGCGGGTATAGAGGCTCATTCAGATAAGATTAATATGGAAGGCCCAACAAGCCCATCGTATGCTGACCCAAATATTCTGAATTCGGCAGGTCTTGTTCCACAAGCTTGCCATCCATCATGAATGCACTAAGCTGGAACTGTCGTGGGTTAGGCAACCCACAGACAGTTTGCGAGCTTAAGGACCTTGTGTCCAAAAAAAGGCCCAAACTTATTTTTCTCATGGAAATCATGGTGTCTCGTGAGCAGGTAGATAGGGCTAGATCGTTGCTTGGTTTTAGGGGCTGTTTTGTTGTTGAACGTAGAGGTCATGGTGGTGGCCTAGCTCTTTTATGGGATGAGGTTAATTCAATCAATCTGCTGAGTTTCTCATACTCTCATATTGATGTTCAAGTATCAGTGGCGGGTAAAGTAGTTTGGCGTTTTACTGGCTTTTATGGAAACCCACATCACAATCGAAGGCAATAGTCTTGGGAATTACTTCGTGCACTTTCCCTTAATTCACCTCTCCTTTGATGCATGAGTGATTTTCGACCCATAGCTTTATGCAATGTGACATACAAGGTAATCTCTAAAATGCTAGCCAACAAATTAAAAATTATTCTTAATGAGATTATCTCTAAAGAGTAGAGTGCATTCATTCCTGGAAGGCTGATTACGGACAATATCCTCTTAGCCTTTGAAGTCAGTCACCATCTTAGAGTGAAGAGTAGGGGTAGAACAGGTTTGGCAGCCTTAAAATTGGATATGAGTAAAGCACACGACCAGGAGAATGGAGGTATCTGCGAGCTATTATGCAGAAGCTGGGTTTTAATGAGAAATGGATTCATATGATCATGCTTTGCGTTGAGGCGGTCCAATATAAGGTTCTGGCTGGTTCGACTGAAATTGGCCCTTTCTCTCCCTCTCGTGGTTTACGACAAGGGGACTCTTTGTCACCTTATCTCTTCATCATTTGTGCAGAAGGTTTAACAACCCTTCTGAAACATCAGGACAGGTCAGTTATTTTACATGGTTGTAAGGTGGCCCTCAATGCTCCTTCAATTTCTCACTTGTTGTTTGCAAATGACAAATTTCTTTTCTTTAGAGCTACTAAGGAGGAATGTAAAGTGGTGAATGATTCATTGGATTTGTATGCCAAAGCTTTAGGTCAAATACTTAACTTCCAAAAGTCCTCTTTGTCATTTAGCACTAATACCGATCAGTCTATTGCTGGGAAAGTGTGTGCATTGCTGGGTGTAAGTAGAACATGGAATCACGGTCGATACTTGGGTTTGCCTTCCTTAATAGGGCGTAGGAAACTTGAGGTTTTTCAATACATTAAGGATCACGTTCGTTGACGAATTGCCAATTGGAAACAATAATTCCTCTCTAGGGCAGGGAAGGAGTTGTTGCTAAAATCAGTGGTGCAAGCCCTTCCAACATATACAATGAGTGTGTTTCTTCTACCAAAGCTAATGTGTGAGACGATGGAGCGATTGATGAATAGGTTCTGGTGGGGTTGTGGTTTGCAAGGTTGGTGAGGTATTAGATGGATGGGTTGTGGGGGGGGATAAACTGTGTGCGAGAAAGCAGGAAGGTGGCTTGGGGTTTAGAAGATTAGATGAGTTCAATGTGGCGATGTTAGGTAAACAGGGGTGGGCGTCTAATGACTCATTCTCAGCCTTTAGTAGCAAGAGTGCTAAAGGCTAAGTATTTTCCAAATGGAAATTTCCTTCAAGCTAAATTGGGGTCTAATCTGAGTTACTCTTGGCGTAGTATCCTTGCAGCCCAGGATTTGTTAAAGCAAGGTTGTAGTAGGAGGGTTGGGACTGGAATGGATATTCTCACTTGGGCTAATCCTTGGTTATCTACAGACAATAACCCTTTTGTCATTACAAGGCAATCTGATCAGGAGAGGCATATCTCTGTTAATTCTCTTATGGTTCCTGGTTTGCTAATATGGGATGTGGAGTTGATTCAAGCTAACTTTGAGGCCAGAGATGCGGAGCTTATCCTAAAGATCCCCTTGAGTTCTAGAAGGGTTACTGATGAGTGGTACTGAAAATTCAGTAAGAAGGGTTTCTTTACTGTGAAGATTGCATATTGGGCCTTAACACATATTCCCAATCCACCTATACCTCCTCATGCAACTACGTGGAAGAGGCTATGGAAGCTACAAGTTCCTCCTAAGGTGAAGAACATGGTGTGGAGAGCATGTAATAATTGTCTCCCAACCTTAGAGGCTTTAAAGATGAGACAGGTCACTGTTGACACTATTTGCCTTCTTTGTAGGAGGTACGAGGAGTCAATTACTCATATTCTTCTATCATGTTCTTTTGCTAGAAATTGCTGGGATTTTTTACCTAGTGTGAGTAGCATTGGTCCTCTACTTCCGTTGTTAGATTGGCTGTCAGCAGCTTTTCTAAAAGCTAGTGTGGAGGATAGTGAGGTTGCAGTGACTTTGTTGTGGAATTTATGGAATTACAGAAATGAGGTCATATGGAAAGGTTGGTTTAGAACGCCATCTGATGTGTTTTTATTTGCTAAATCCTATGTTAAGGGATGGCAAGCTGCACAACACAGTTCCTCCTAAACTGTGTGCGAGAAAGCAGGAAGGTGGCTTGGGGTTTAGAAGATTAGATGAGTTCAATGTGGCGATGTTAGGTAAACAGGGGTGGGCGTCTAATGACTCATTCTCAGCCTTTAGTAGCAAGAGTGCTAAAGGCTAAGTATTTTCCAAATGGAAATTTCCTTCAAGCTAAATTGGGGTCTAATCTGAGTTACTCTTGGCGTAGTATCCTTGCAGCCCAGGATTTGTTAAAGCAAGGTTGTAGTAGGAGGGTTGGGACTGGAATGGATATTCTCACTTGGGCTAATCCTTGGTTATCTACAGACAATAACCCTTTTGTCATTACAAGGCAATCTGATCAGGAGAGGCATATCTCTGTTAATTCTCTTATGGTTCCTGGTTTGCTAATATGGGATGTGGAGTTGATTCAAGCTAACTTTGAGGCCAGAGATGCGGAGCTTATCCTAAAGATCCCCTTGAGTTCTAGAAGGGTTACTGATGAGTGGTACTGAAAATTCAGTAAGAAGGGTTTCTTTACTGTGAAGATTGCATATTGGGCCTTAACACATATTCCCAATCCACCTATACCTCCTCATGCAACTACGTGGAAGAGGCTATGGAAGCTACAAGTTCCTCCTAAGGTGAAGAATATGGTGTGGAGAGCATGTAATAATTGTCTCCCAACCTTAGAGGCTTTAAAGATGAGACAGGTCACTGTTGACACTATTTGCCTTCTTTGTAGGAGGTACGAGGAGTCAATTACTCATATTCTTCTATCATGTTCTTTTGCTAGAAATTGCTGGGATTTTTTACCTAGTGTGAGTAGCATTGGTCCTCTACTTCCGTTGTTAGATTGGCTGTCAGCAGCTTTTCTAAAAGCTAGTGTGGAGGATAGTGAGGTTGCAGTGACTTTGTTGTGGAATTTATGGAATTACAGAAATGAGGTCATATGGAAAGGTTGGTTTAGAACGCCATCTGATGTGTTTTTATTTGCTAAATCCTATGTTAAGGGATGGCAAGCTGCACAACAAAAGGTTGTATCAAGCAATAACGTGACTACTGCCTCTACTTCACATAGATGGTCAGCTCCTCCTGCAGGTTTCTATAGATGCAATTTTGATGCAGTTGTGTTTACTGATAAGGATAGATTGGCCTATGCTTGCATTGTTCGTGATTCTACTGGTGGTTTAATTGCAGCAAAGAGTGGATCAAATAGAGGCTTTCTGGATCCAGCCATAGCAGAGGCTATAGCATGCAAAGAAGCTTTATCCTGGTTAAAAGAGTTTCAGCTGCAAAATGTCATATTAGAAAGTGCTGTCTGGGGCTTGGTTTTGCTGTCAATAGTAACTATATTTATGTGTCTTATTTTGGCCTTTTAGTGGGTGATTGTGTGTCTATGCTTCTGGAATTTACTAATGCTAGTCTTGTGTATAAGTCCAAAAATGCAAATCAAAGTGCTCATTTATTAGCAAAACTGTCAGGTTCTTTGTTAAAGTCAAAGGAATGGGGATTGGAAGTCCCTGTTTCTGTTCTACAGTCTCTATGTATTGATTCTATGATTTAATATATGCCTATTTCTTTCAAAAAATGTCATATCATTTTAAATCTCTCTTCCAATGAGCCTTAATAGTTTTTAGTTAGTTGCTTGATTCTGCTTAAAATATTCATGGAATTCATTAACTACTGAAAATTAACAAAATACTATTTCTTTATAAAATAAAATATTATTTCAGGTAAAAATATAATAATCTAAAATGGAGGGACTTAAAGTTTTTCATAATTAGTGCAGGAAAATACTTGTATATTAAAAATTTGTCGAAGTGTCCTCCTAATGCAGCAGGTGTAAGAGCAACATCCACAGAAGATTGCATATGCCATTAGATCATTGACTGCACGTTCGCGAGCTGTTTTGCACCAGAAAGAAGCAAATAGAAATTATAACTGAAAGAAAATCATTCAGTTAAAATATGTTAATTAGATACTTAATTAGCAATTTCTGATAGTTTTCTTTTTCTTTTTTTTCCCCAGAAAACTTACATATTTCTCCTTTTGAAACAACATTAGCTATTCTTGAAAATATGCCACAGGGATAAATGCAGGTCTTCAAGCCTGTAATCACAGAATCAAAATAATAATTAAAGGGGAATTAATCAAATTTACGTAGACATAATGGCTAATACTTAGAACCATGTTCTTGATTAGGCGTGGTTATAATTATTAAATTCAGAAAAAGGAAGAGATTGCATTGCAAGAACTCACTCAAACAAGGCCCCTCACAACAATCAAAAAGATCAACTTGCCACTCAGATTGACCTTTTACCATCAGGCTTCGTTTCTCCATAGCCAGACTTTGCATTGCTTATGTACCTAAAAAGCAATTAATTTGGAATGTTATTAAGCAGAAAAATTATGGAATTTATTTAAAAAACAAACTTAATAAAACATACCCAGATAGAATATAAGTTGGTTCATTGACAAGAAGTTTAGTGACTTTCTTCTGAGGAATAGCATTAACAACATGTTCAGTAGCATCAATTAGATGTTCAATAACTCGACATTGGTGAGGATCGTTGCCTGTTCTTGATCTTTGAAGCTCAATATGAAGCTTCACTTTCTCTTCTTGAAAAGCCTCATGAAATTCCAAGTTTGGATATCTACGAGCCAGTGATTTCTCCAATATGTTGGCATCTTTCTTTGACCTGTCAGGTTTCAATATAACATTCTGTGCCTCTATATCCTCTTCTTCAATTGTATATTCTCTATGGTCCTCTTCAATGGCCTCCAAGCCTTCCTTTATGTTCTGTATTTATTTATCATTCCAATACCAACTTGTGAAATAGGGGTGTACGTCCAGTTAACCGTAACCGAATCGAACTAAAATATGAAATAACTAAAATTTTTAAAATTTTATAAATAATAACCGAATCAAACTGAATATTTTAAAAATTAAATTATAATCGAGCTAAAATATTTCAATTCAGTTAGTCATTTATTTTGGTTAATCAATTTTTTTCATAATATAATAATAAAACTTTTTAAGTCAGTCAATTAATAAATTTTCAAAATAATTAAACTTATATTAGTTATTTAGTAATATCAATATTAAATATATTAATATTTAAAACTAATAAATATCATTAAATAAATAAAAATAATCTAAAATATATTTTTAATGAAAATAATCTCAAAATAATCAATGAGTTTATAGCTTTAATTATATTATAAAAAATTTTAATTTCGTACAACAAATAATTCTAAATATCAATTAAAATAAAAAAAAATATCATTTTTAAGTTAAAAAAATAAATGTTGATAAAATATTATATTAATTAAATTATAAAATTTTTATTTATATAATTAATATAATATTTAAATACAACATAAAATATATAATATATATATATAATTAAAATAATATTTCAGTTAATTAGGTTATTATTATAGAACTAACCGAATCGATGATCGAAAACTAAAAATTTTATGTTTCAATAATTGAACCGAACTAAAAATTAATTATCTCTTCACCGAAATAATTAAATTTTTGCGGTTTGATTATTCGATTTTAACTGAATAATGCACATTTCTAGTATCATGTCCGAAAAAGTTTAAAATTTTAATTATACTTCATAAAAGTTAAAAAAAAATTAATTATTTTTCATTATAAATATAAATTTACATATATTTTTTTATTATATTCTGAATTTTAATTCTTAAAAGAAAGAAAATAGCGTAAGCACTGTTTTTGAAAAAAAATACGTCGACAACAATAATTCTAGAAAAGTGGTGCGGTATACTATCAATATTAGAGATTAGAAGAATCATAATTCTCAACCGTGTGGAACCCACCAAAATATGTGGACCCACCTGATGTCAATAGTCAAACAATTTGGTCAATAATATTTACCCGAAATTTGTTTTCCCAACAATTTATTCTTCCACCCACAGACACTGGCAAAGCAATTCAAAGTCTGATAATGTAGTAAATATCCCTACTGTCTTGTGCCATTAATTTAAATACAACAATTTAATAATCAAATACTTATTTTTTAAACAATTAATAAATATTATCGTCATTCCATATTATATAATTTTTCTATTATACTTATTGTTTAAAAATAAAATATATTTAGTTAATATTTTTATTAAATAACAATAAATATAAATATAAGAAAATTTTAATATATAATTTATTAAAATAATAAATAAATTATAATTAAAAAAAACTAAAAAAAATTAAACATGTCTATTAATTTAAAATCGAGGGAGTATATATAAGAGAATTCTAATGATTCCAACCGTATAAGACGCATCCTTAATTATTAATTCAGTATACAAAATAAATTTTAATTAAAAATCTATTTTAATCCATTTTTTTAAATTTAATCTAGCTGTAATTAAGTTTAAACTCATTAATTTTATAGTTTAAGAAACAAATAATAAATTAGTAGTTTATATGATGTATTAGTTTTCGATAAACAAAGAAATGATAAAATTTACCTGCATTCTGAACTCATGAACAAGAGAAATCAAAGGCATAGGTTTAAGATATCGATCAATCTCAGCCTGGATTTGCTGAACTGATAAACGACACTCCATCCCATAGCAAGCATATAAAGTTAACTCTTATTTCTGCAATTTTCAACCAAATCAAGTGCTTTTCTTAAAGCCTCTTCCATGGCTTCTAACGGTTCTTTTGTCGCTGGAAGGTTCATCCGATCACTGGATTTTAATTTCTCAAGCAAGTTTCCAATTAGCTTCACGTGCTCCCCCAGCTGCTCGCAGTTTTTCCAATTAGTTTCCAAGAAAAATAGATTCTCGATCATCAGCACAGCAACAAAGTACTGTAAGATGAGTTTTTCATGCCACAAGACATACTCTTTCTCAATATATATATATATATATATATATATTAATTGAGGAAAGGAAAGGTTGAAATTCTCCTATCGAAATTTAATAAAAAAAAACTCAGATAAGGAGGAGTAAGTGAATCGAGAAACAGTGCTAAAATTTTAACACTTCAAAATTTATTTTTAAACGAATAAATGCTTTATCAATTAAATAAATTTTATTAATAAAATAAATTTATTTTTAAAAATTTGCATATGATTTATTTTAAATAGTGCTTTTAATATTATTAAAATAAAAAAATTCAATATTAAATAATCTAATTTTAAAAATATTGACGAAAAGAAAACCTATAATTATATATGCACTATTTTAAATTAAAAATTGTGACTTCAAACGGTTTATCATAATAAATTATGATAATTATCTAAAAAAAATAAATTATGATAATAAACAAAAGATTAATTGGTGTTGGTGGGTGTTTTCCTTTTTTTTTTGGTTCATCTAGCGCTATAGTTATCCATGTGTGCTTGTTTCTTTTTCTTTGCTTTATTATCTTTGCTTGTAAAGTATGGGTAATTTTGATTAACATAAATAATGTAAATTCCAGTTCAAATATATATATATATATATATAGATTATGGAAAGGAGGTATATATATGTACAACTTTTAATGATGTTGTTGATGAGACTAATGAAATATAGTTAATTAATAGACATATCAAGGTAACCTATTGTTAATTAATTAGTATATTAATTTGATTTCACATTGCCATAAAAAGATTTTGCCAATTTTTTCATTCAAATATTTATATTAATTCTTTTTCTATTAATAAATTAACTTTCAATTTAATTTTATAAAAAAATATTCATACTCAAATTAAAATTACAAATCGGATGAGAGTGAGAGTGATAACTAAAATTAAAATTTTTACTAAAATTATTACTTATTTTGATAACTAAAATTACAAATCGGATGAGAGTGAGAGTATAGTATAAAGAGCAAAAATTATTTTAGGCGTACAGTGAGAGTTGTGTTTTTATTTTTTTTAATTATATGGCTAAAACGGGTATTTTCAAAACAATTCTATGGCTAAATCAGGTATTTTCTCAAAAGCTACTTTAGCTTTCTGTTACTTTTGAAAAAAATAAAAAAATTGGATGTATTTCTTAATCATGTTTAATTTATTAGGCTATTTCATAAGGCCCTAAATATAATCCTTACCCACTTTAGCTTCCTAATGTGTTTTTTTTTTCTTTTTTGACTTTTCTTCAATGTTATTTTTCTTTTCTTTTCTTTTTTTTTATATTTAATATTTATTTATTAATAAATAATTTTTGAGATTATATTTTCAATATACATATAATATATATATAATATATAATATATAAAACATATAAACAATAATTAATAACAAAAATACAACATATACCAAACATCCATTAACCATCTATAAAAAATCTATTAAATATCTATCAAATATCTATAAAATATTTTAAATATTTTTTAACTTTATTTTTTAATTTTATATTCATATAAAATACACTTAATATTTACACAATATTTATATAAAATACATATAATATAGACAAACAAATATATAATATATATACAACATCTACTAAATATACATAACATCTGTCTAACAAAATTACTATTTTTTTACTTTTTATATGTATGATATATAAAATTTATTTAAAAATAAATTTAATAATTTTTATTAATATATTTTATATATTTTACTCTTTTTTTTTGAGAATGTTATTTATTTTTTATAATTAAAAATAAAAATTTTTCTTTATAAAAATTTATTAATAAATTATATATATTAAAAATATTAACTTTTATTATTTATTAGAATAGTATTATTTTAATAGTAAAGTTTGAAAAAAAAATAAAAATTAAAGTACAATATTGATTGTAATGAGAGAAGAAATATTTTTGGAAAAAAAAATTATTTTAGTGAGGAGTAAAGTATTTTTAAAAATTTATTCTAAATTTTTCTAAAAGTATAAATATTTTTATTTTTTATAGTATTTTTTAAAATAAAATTTATTTTTTAAGATAGTTTATAAATATCCTATTTTTTGTTTAAAAAATATATAACAAGTTAGGAAAATATACAAATATGATCCTAATATTTAAGTCCAAAGGTACATATATGTATTATTATTATTTTTATCTTAAAAATATATAGCAAGTTTGTGAAAAAAAGAACAAAAATTAAGAAAAATTGCATAAAATACAATTTTTTTTTCAAAATTTCTTTTTTTTACTATATGTTTTTATTTTCAATTTACATAAATACTATTTTTATTTTTTTTTATATTCTTGTGACATATACCAAAAATATATTAATATATACTAAAAATATATTCAACATATATAACAAATATACCATATTTTTGAAAATTTTTAGTATATGCATATTGCTTTTGTAATTCTTTTGTTGTATAATATTTTTGCAATTATTTTATTTTTGGTTTGCATATGTATTGTTGACATGAAATTTTGTTAATTTTTAGAAATTTACAAAAATAAATTAAAAATTAAAAAAATATTATATATATACCAAAAATTTATAAAATTATGATATATTTTTAGTATATGTAAAATATATTTTTTTGTATGTCATGAAATGTAAAAAATAAAAAAATATTTTTGTAAATTAAAAAAACAAAAAACAAAAATAAAATTTTAAAGGAAAAAATAGTATATATTTTATATAATTTCTTCTTAAATTTTTGTACATATTTACTTTGTTTTATAAATTTACTATATATTTTTGAGATAAAAAAATGAAGTGCATATGTGCTCTGAACCTAAATACCAGGATTATTTTTATATAATTTTCCTAATTTATTATATATTTTTTAGATAAATAAACATAAGATATATATGTATTCTTACTTAGGCTTTTGCTTCTTTGGTTAAAAGAAAAAAAAAAAGGTTTAAAATCTTATCCTATTTTTAGTTGAAGAATTGTTCCATATTTCGAATAATATACGTTACACTTGATTTCCTCAGCTCTAATCAATACGTAAAAAATCTTTGTTTCTATCTTAAAAAATCTTCATGCATTTACGATATGAAATTTATTATTATTTGTTATGATATATAAATTTAGAAGTCAATGGTTGATTAAGAATATATTTGATATTTTTTAATTTTAATTTTAATTTTTTTTAATTCTATTTTAAAATTAAAAAAATACATATAATATGCTACTCACGTCATAGAATTAGATGGATTGCACCAATAAAATTAAGGATTGATCATGAAATTAGTTTTACGTAGGGGTGGACATTTTCGATTCGGTTGGCCGAACCGAACCAAACTGCAAAAACTGAATAAAAACCGAGTAAATATATTAGTAACCGAAACCGAACCGACCAGTAGTAGAAACCGAGTAAAAACCGAACTGAAAAAATTTGGTCGGTTTTGATTTAGACCGAAAAAATTGGTTTAGACCAAAAAAATTCGGTCGGCTTCAGTTTAGACCAAAAAAATTGGTTTAGACAAAAAAAATTCGGTCAGTTTTATTATAAACCAGCGGTTTTGGTTTAGACCAAAAAAATTTTGTCGATTTTCGGTCGGTTCGGTTTTCTGAGTAATGAAACCGCTGGCCGACCGAAGATTTTCGGTTTGATGTAATTTAGAACCCAAAAACCGAACCGACCAGTAGGTTAACCAATTTTTCGGTCGATTTTTGGTCTGTTCGATTTTCACGGTTTTTTTTATCCACCCCTAATTTTCTGGTAAAACATGAACATGAAAGGAGCAAGCCGATTGTTTATTATTTTTTATTACTAATTCTAATGTCCTTTTCCAACTTATAATAATTTATTTTTAATTGAATGAAGAATATTTCAAAGAATAATATACAATACATAAAAAAAAAGCGACAATTAGAGACAAATTGTAAAAAATTAATTAATAAATTTAGAGTAATTTATTGCAGCCAATAGAGTTTGTTACTTAGATCACAGAAAGCGCCAAAAATTGTTGCATTTGCATAGAGCCATAGACTCGTAAAGAAGGCCTCGCCTTTTACCTTTCCTTTGCTCTCTCTTTGTTTTAAGATCTCACTGTCAAAGATTGAATCTTTCAGTGGTAAGAACATAAATTCTCTGTTCCTCTTTTAAGATTAAAGATTTCATATAGACAGATAAAAAAATGGCGATTTCTCTTCAATGTTTAATCAAAGAAAGAAATTCCCATTCATTTTCGCTTTCTTTGTCTTGCTAATTTGTGCTACTCTGTTTTTATACACTAATGACACTCGTTTCTCTTACTTCTCTATCTCTGATCTCCAAAAACAATCCAACCCATCTTCTTTCCTATCATTTTCTCCTCCCCCACCTCTTCTGCAACTCTCCAATCCACCGCCGCAATTGGAGGTGCAACCCTCCACTGATTCTGTCACCAATGGCGATGATAATGCTGATAGGGGTGAGAATGAGCGTGGAAATGATCAGAGTAATTCGGTTTCTGCTGTTGAGAACGTGGGTAGCAATGGGAAAACAGAGTGGAGGCTTTGTAAGGGTGCGGTGGCGGTGGATTATATACCGTGTTTGGATAATTTTAAGGCTATAAAAAATCTCCAATCAAGAAGGCATATGGAGCATAGAGAAAGGCATTGTCCCAAACCAAGTCCAAGGTGTTTGCCGCCGCTTCCTCGAGGGTATAAGAAGTCCATTCTTTGGCCTTAGAGCAGGGACATGGTGAGATTACTGATTCGTTGGTAAGATTTTTGTTTTAGTTTGTTTCTTCTTATTGGGTTTGGCTTAAATTGGAAATTCCTTATCTATGTTTATATATAAACGACGTAAATTTCATCTATAGCATTGTATTGTACTCCACATTTGGGGTTTTCTAAGTGTGTTTAGTTGCTTTGCTTTCCATTTTACCCTTCTTATGTAAGAGGTGCAATTACTAATCATGCATATGATCTATGCGTGTTGATAATTCAATTTCCTAAAAATCAAAACTACACATTTCTTTTTGATTCATTGGGTTTGAAGTAATGATATAGCTTTAGTTGTTTATTGTCTAGTGAAATATACGTCTATACTTCTAAAGAAATGTTGCTGATGTGTTATTTTTCCTTTGTTCAACTTTTCTAGATCTGGTATGATAATGCCCCTCAACTTAAACTCGTTGAATACAAGAAGGACCAGAATTGGGTGCGAAAGGAAGGTGATTATCTTGTTTTTCCAGGAGGCGGTACTCAATTCAATGATGGAGTTGCTGACTACATCAGTTTCATTGAAAAGGTATAATATGGGTTGCATTTGATGGTCCGAGAAGTGTTCTTGTTCTTGGCTGATTTTGTTTTTCTCCATAATTCTGCAGACATTGCCAATCATCCAGTGGGGAAGGCACGTGAGGGTGGTCTTAGATGTTGGTTGTGGAGTTGCTAGTTTTGGTGGCTATTTGATGGAGAAAGAAGTTATTACCATGTCATTTGCTCCAAAGGATGAACATGAAGCTCAGATACAATTTGCTCTGGAGCGAGGAATTCCTGCTATGCTTTCTGTCATTGGCACACAAAAGCTTCCATATCCTGATAATGCTTTTGATCTGTTTCATTGTGCTCGATGCAGAGTTCACTGGGATGCAGATGGTATTTCTTTTTATTGCTTTTGGACCTAGAAAATTTTTGTTACATTAACAATAAATTTGTTCTATTATTTCTATCAGCCAATTGGAGTTTTCATATATTTTTGCCACTATCGGTGGAAATTCAGGTGGAAGACCACTAATGGAACTCAACAGGATACTTAGGCCCGGAGGTTTCTTTGCATGGTCTGCTACACCTGTATACTGTCGCAATGACAGGGATCGCAATATTTGGAATTGTGAGCCAATGATCTCTTTTTATTTATTTATTTTTTTGTGTCGTGCATGTCTCTTACCCTATGCCTGTCCTCCTCCCTCCTCCTTCCCAAAACCCTCCCTTCAGAATTCACTGATTTGCTTATAATAGAATTGTATGGTTTATCTTTTGTTTGTGTGCTATCTATATTGTTGGTATATTGTCAACAGAAGTGGGAGAGTTAAAAGATAAGACTTGAATGTATTTAAAGATGACCTAAGTTTGATGCTAATACTCCATGTTTGGTGCAGCTATGGTATCTTTGACAAATTCTATGTGTTGGCAGCAAATGGCAAAGACTACGACTTCGACAGGGATTGGGCTTGTCATATATCAGAAGCCTGTCTCGTCTTCATGCTACAAGAAACGCCGAGTAAATGATCCTCCAATATGTGATCAGAATGAAAAGCAAAATGTCTCATGGTATTATTTACAAAAATTTCAATCTCTTGCAGCAATTTATTTTATTTCATTCTACTTTGTGTTTTTGGGTTTGTGGATCATGCTTATTGTGGAACTATAGGCGAGTAACAGAGAGAGAATGAGATAATAAATATTTTAGAATTGAACTTCCTTTCTCTTGTCCTTGTTAATTATACAGTCTGGGCTGAATCACATGATTACTGATTCATAGTTTTTGCTTAATGACTGTTTTTGGCTTTCACAGGTATGTGCCTCTCAGTAGCTGCCTTTCAAGTTTGCCAGACGATGACAGCAGTAACTTCGTTAGCTGGCCTGCACGATGGCCTGATAGACTTTACAGTATGCCTCCAAGCCTGTCAGCTGAACCAGATTCTAGAGAAATGTATTATGAGGATACGAAACATTGGTCAGTGCTTGTATCAGATGTTTATTTGAATGCAGCTGCTATAAACTGGTCGACTGTGCGGAATATAATGGATATGAATGCTGGCTATGGGTAAGGTTTATTTGTCTGCTAATTCTCGTACTGACTTTTCATTTTGAGGCTTTCGCATTTGCTATATATTTGCTTTTAAGTTGCATGTAGGATATGACATATATTTGCAAATAGATTGATGACTCCATTTACATATGTTTACCGCCTTTAGTTTTTAATCTAGTAATCTTAAATTATTTATTTCTACTTTATTTTGACCCAGTATTTACCATTTAGGAAGCAATATTTGTTCCTAGGTGTTAGATGGATAGTGAAAATTCAAAATAAAAGGGCAGCCCAGTGCACAAACGCTTCCGCTATGTGCAGAGTCCGGGGAAGGGTCAGACCCATTGGGTTTTTGTACGCGATCTTCTCTTGCAATTGCAAGAGGCCGTTTCCACGACTCGAACCTTTGACCTCAGGTCACACGACGACAATGCTTACCATTGCGCCAAGGCTCCCCTTCAGTGAAAATTCAAAATATTAATCACAATTTTTAATTGATAACTTTCAAGTTGTATCTTGGAGAGGTGGTTTCATGCTGTGTTCATGGTTAGGTTTCTTTTGGGTCTAGTGCAAAAGTGAAACCAATTTGGAGAATTTAATCAAGGAGAAAAAAAAAGTGAAAATTTGGAAGACCCATCTTGCAACAGTTAAAGGAATGGCCATATCAGCAAGTCCTAAACTTGAAGCAGGGAAATCATGTTGAGCAATTCATGAATAGTCCATATCATATTAATGTCAAAATTGGATTATCACCTTGAGAATTGAGCCATTACAAATGTGAACTTAAACTGCATGAATCTATTGCTTGACAAGCTCAGACCTTGATGCAGCTTTGGGCCAATGGTCAAGGATATATGCATATATGTGTGTGTGTGTGTGTGTGTGTGTGTGAGTGATAAATGTTAGAAATATTAGAAGATGTTGTTCCCTCTTGCAGCCAGGACTATTCCAATGACTTTTGTTTGACCTGTAAAATCTCTTTTTAAGAAAATATATCTCTTGCTTTTTCTTCTTTGGTACACTACAAAAATATTCGGTATTTGCGATGGAAATCTGCGACGGACATGTTTTCGTCGCAAATTTGCTACGGATCTGCAACGGATTTGCGACGGAAGGACAAGTCAGAGGAATTTTGAGAAATTAGTCGCAAATCCGTTTCAAATCCGTCGCAAATCTGCGACGAAAATCATTCCGTCGCAAATAATCGTCGCAAAATTGGCGCGGAAACTTGGCGCGAGAGAGAAAACACTAAAAAAACCAATTTGCAACGGAGATCTGCTACCGTCTATTGCCGTCGCAAATTTCACTATAAAAATATTCGTAATTTGCGACGAAAATCTGCGACAGATTTGCGACGGAAGGACGAGTCAGAGGAATTTTGAGAAAATGGTCGCAAATTTCACTATAAAAATATTCGGCATTTGCGACGGAAATCTGCGACGGACATGTTTCCGTCGCAAATTTGCTACGGATCTGCGACGGATTTGCGACGGAAGGACGAGTCAGAGGAATTTTGAGAAAATGGTCGCAAATCCGTCGCAAATCCGTTGCAAATCCAATGCTAAATAATAGTATATAATGTATACATATATACTATAATATAAATACTACTTAATATATAATATGTTATTTTTACTATAATATATATGAAAAAAATAAAATATAATACATATATATATATTTTTAACAATAATAAATAATAGATATAATTTAATTAATTATTTTAATTTTAATATTTTTAGAAAAAAAATAGTTCAAAAATAAAAAAAAACCCTAAAAAAATACTGTTTACATTGTCTTTATCCCCATCGCCGTCACTTTACTTTCTCACTATTTCGCTCTCGCCTCTCGCTATCTGTCTCTCAGTCTCTATATCGCTCTCCGGCTCTGTCTCACCCTTTCCATCGCAGCCGACTCAACCAACAACCTCAAGTCTCACCCTCTATTGCAGCTCTCACCATATCGATCTCGAGTCTCACCATCGCAGAGACCACCATCTCACTGTATCGCACTGCTCTCTGTCTCGATCTCGAGTCTCACCATCTCACCATCTCATTGTATCGCACTGCTCTCTGTCTCGATCTCTTTCTCTGTCTCGCAAGCCATTCACACAGCAGGCAGACAAGGGAGCTCCCTTTCTCACCTTGCTATTCTTCACTCTCTCCTCCACCTTCAATGGCTGCTGCTGTCGATGAGACTCTCGATTCCAATCCTCTTTTGCAGGACTTTAAATTCCCTCCATTAGGTGCATGAATTTTTGGATCACTCTCTCTGTTTCTAGTGCTCATAGCCTCTAGTTCACTCGTGCAGCCAGAGAAGGTCGAGTTTCAGCTTCGGTTAGGGCAAAGCAAACCAATTTTCAATGCATTTAAGGCTATTCAATAATCACCGCAGTGGCAGTCACTGAATGATGCTCAGAAACATATAGTTGAAGTTAAGTTCCTTAAATTTCTCATGAAAATTGTTCTCATTTTTATTCATATTGATCCCATTTGAATCCTCAAAATTATTTCTTGTGGTTTTGTTATGTTGTTGCTTTTACAGTTTTGAGTCTCGTACTCCTTTATGAATGGTTTTCTCCAGTCCTCATGCCATTGTTTTTACTGAGCCATCAAATCTGTGATGTGCGTGTTATGCATAGTTTTATCGGAATAATAGTTAAGGTTTTAAGGTTGAATTCACTTACGGTTGGTGCAGCAGCTTCAGGATTGAAATGCACAGCTCATATGTTGATTATTAAATACACTGTAAATTGGAACGAAGTTTCTGAGTTATATGGCGTTTTTTATTTGATTCACGTCCAAAGGTGAGTTATTTTTAAGCTCTTTTCTTCTAATTGTTGTTTATCCGATGAAATGTGAATTTTGTTTTTTGAACAGGTGAGAAAGCAGGCAAATTATTGTATCCGAGATGTCCTACAAAGTTTTCAAGGAACACCATTCATAACTCCTTCAAGTGAAGGGATTACAAATACTTTTGAAAGGTTTCTTCTTCTTGCTGGTGGCTCAAACACTAATGATACTGAAGGTCCTAGAGGAGCTCAGGAGGTCCTGTACCTTCTTGATACTCTTAAAGAATGTCTTCCTCTAATGTCTATGAAATGCAAGACTGCCATTCTTAAGTACTATAAAATATCATATGTCTAAAACATCCTGTTGTGCAATCTGGAAATGGACAAAATTAAGAGAAATCAGTATAGGGATTTATAATCTAAAGGCTTCGACTACAATGAGAAATCTCAACCCTTCTGGTAATGTTCTTTTCTTCGATTCTATGTCAATTTGGTATTTGCTTAAAATATTTTGTTTCTTTGGAGATTTTTTATGGTAATGCGGGAAATTGCAAACTTTCTGCTGAAATTTTGGTATGTTTTAGTGGAGCATTTAAGATATTCCACACTGATTTATGATTGATGTGCTGGGTAAGGGAGAAAATAGATGGTATTGAAAATTTTGGTGGCCTTCCATGCTTTTGGTTACTGGATTTTGTTTTGCTCTTGTGTCTTTACTTGAATGTTATTGTTTTTTTTATTTGCTTTTGATAATATGCATCTTCTGGATATAATTTGGTTAGATATTGAGAAGATGGTGTCCCTGAAGGGAATGATAATTCGCTGCAGTTCTATCATACCTGAGATCAGGGAAGCAATATTTAGGTGCCTTGTGTGTGGGTACATGTCTGACCCCATTGTTGTCGATAGAGGTAACCTTACAGCAGTTAGTTAGCTTATCTTCGTTGTATACCTCTTATCTTATATGATTTCATACTGCTTGTTGACTATTGGATATTATCAGGAAGGATAAATGAACCTACAGCATGCTTGAAGCAAGAGTGTCTTGCTAGGAACTCCAAGGCAAAATTCAGTTATGTTAATATTCAATAATACCTTTCAACATGCAAGTAAATGATATTTGAGCAGCAGAAATCCAAGGCAAAATTCTAAACCTTTTGCAATTTACACCACTGATTATTGACTGACTGAGCATATTTCTACCTTAAAGACTTAAATCAGATCAATAGGTGGACAGATCCCAACCTAAATTCGACAGGATAAATGAGGTTATGGCTCATGAATATCTGAAAAGAGAGAAATACGTATAATTATTTGTTAATATAATAAAGACTAACTGCACTCTTAAGAGCCTACTCATAAGACATTCAAATTGAATATTGTTTGTTCTCAATTTGATTAGATCAAGTTAACCAGTGCTTCTTATGTAAATCAGGTTTGCAGATAAGCAGATTGTGAGGCTCCAGGAGACACCTGATGAGATCCCTGAAGGAGGAACACCTCACACAGTGAGCTTGTTGATGCATGACAAGCTGGTGGATGCTGGAAAGCCTGGCGACAGAGTTGAGGTGAGACCAGAGTATATCCAATTTTCTGACTCCAGTGAGGAACCCTGAAATGTCAGTCTATCCTATTAATGTGTTTCTGTATTCTTAATAGGTCACTGGGATTTATAGAGCTATGAGTGTTCGTGTTGGGCCGACACAGAGAACTGTAAAATCATTATTCAAGGCATGTTTCGACCCTTCTATTTATCAGTTGAAGCCTCTTTAGGCAAGTGATGAATTATTTTTCAGGGGTGACGCCACATGAATGTAATGATCTCCTTTTCACTGCAGACTTACATTGATTGTCTTCATATAAAGAAAACTGACAAGTCAAGAATGCTGTCAGAGGATCCTATAGAAATTGATAACAGTTTGCGTAGAATGGAGGAAGATGTCCAATTTGATGATGCCAAGGTATCTCTTTATATGGTTTCTTCTCTTTCAGAAAGAAATAATCTTGATGTTGTCTGCTTTGGCCGCATTCTTGTTTGTATTGCAGATACAGCAATTAAAAGAGCTATCAAAGTTGCCTGATATATATGACAGGCTAACTAGGTCCTTGGCACCAAACATTTGGGAGCTGGATGATGTGAAGAGAGGTCTTCTGTGCCAGGTATTTGTATAATTTTGAAATCATGAATCCTTACTGCTACATCCAAATCACATAGATTTTGTAAAATTAATTTTTCTTTTTTTATAGTTTTGATAATGATTATTAGTCAATTGCCCAACTGTAGCTCTTTGGTGGGAATGCCCTGAAGTTGCCATCCGGTGCCAGCTTCCGTGGTGATATCAATATCCTTCTTGTTGGTGATCCTGGAACCAGCAAGTCGCAGCTGCTCCAATACATACACAAATTATCTCCCCGTGGCATCTATACTAGTGGAAAAGGGAGCTCAGCTGTTGGCTTGACTGCTTATGTTAGCAAAGATCCTGAAACGGGGGAAACGGTATTACTCTGTTATGATTCTTATATTTTCCTTTCATCCAACAAGCTCTTACACGTAAAATTTTTTAGCAGATGTTGATATTTATGATGTAATCTTATAGGTTTTGGAGAGTGGAGCACTTGTTCTGAGTGACAGGGGGATCTGCTGTATTGATGAATTTGACAAAATGTCTGAAAATGCAAGAAGCATGTTACATGAGGTTGGTTTTACTTTTCTTTTCCAGGACGCTATAGAAGTGACTTCTTTATGCACTAAAAAGGTTCTTCAGAAACCGTTATATTTTATTTCCTGCACACATGTTAGAAATGAGAACCTCAAAGAGTTGGCAAGTTTTTTATCTGTTTGACTTATAAGTGTCTGATATCATGACATGGAAGTGTTCAATTTCATTTGGATTGCAGGTGATGGAACAGCAAACTGTTTCCATTGCAAAAGCTGGAATCATTGCCTCGCTTAATGCTAGAACATCAGTATTGGCTTGTGCAAATCCAATTGGTTCACGCTATAATCCTCGGTTGTCTGTGATTGACAACATACATCTTCCTCCTACTTTATTGTCCAGGTAAGGGATGTGATCCATATGCAATGTAATTGAGATAATTAATTGCAATGTGGCAGCAGAAAATGCACATCTTTCTAATTTGTTTATTGATCATTTCATTCATCTCAGCTGCTATCAGTAATATATAATGAGGCAATTATTGCCCCTTTCAAGTGGCAGTTACTGATAAAATTATGAGTTTGTTCATGGGTATTTTTCTCATTGTTGGATATTGATCCTGATGTTATTGAAATGAGGTGATCTTTTATAACTAGTTCCATAACACTGCATATATTTTGATTTTTTTTTGCCTCAAATCATTGTTCTAATATTGTGAGACATGACCCTCACTTGGTGCCAACATGTGTGCATTCACATCGAGTGTTTCTGTGTTCTGAATTTTATTTATTGATTAATTTTGGACATATGTGATTTTTCATTTTATCAAATTCCTATTGGAATTATAAAATATTTAGTAAGTGAAAGTGAGGCCAAAATGTGGGTTGGAAGTATGAAAAGTATATGCAGAATGCAGATGATTTTCTATTTTATATTTGTCGGATTTCTTGCTTCTGAACCATATTCTTGGCCAAAACTTCATTTTTTTTTCCGCTTAGCTCATAAAATTGTCCAATTTAAATTCATGAGCACGCATTCGTGAATAGATGAAAAATCATGATGTTGGTTGTGAATTTCTGAGTTTTTTGTTATGTAATGCTTGCCTGCCATTTACCGAGGTTACTTACTTTACTCTCAGACTGTCTATGTATTGAAACAGATGCCTCTGCTTCATGGGATGGTTGATGGCATAGGTTCACAAATATTTCAGCGGAGGCAGCTTTATGCTGGTCCAAAGAATACATACAGCAGCATATTAATACAGCAGCATATTAATTTTATTTATTGATTAATTTTGGACATATGTGTATTAATGCAAATGTTTGTTCAGGTTCTCATAAGAGGTCCAAAGAATGCCCGTGAAGCTGTGAAACACTTTGGCCCAGCTCCTGGTGTGCCACACAACCATACTAAACCCTATGTGCGATCAAAGGGAAGGAAGTTTGAGAGAGCTAGAGGAAGGAGGAACAGCAGAGGATTTAGAGTTTGATTTGTTTTTAGTTCTATATTGTGAGACACTTGTGTTACTTTTTTCCAAATATTATTATTTTCAAGATAGATTATTTGTAGTAGTGTTCTTAACACATGCATAATTAAATTGTAAAATATTTTATTCTATTGAAGATTAATAAAAGAAATATTTTTATCAATGTAATTAGTGTTTTTTTTTTAGATTGTGTTTAAATATTCCAAATGTATTTATAAAGTTCTCATAAAATTAATTGATAATACAAATAGTTCCAATAAAAATTAATATTAAATTGTTACGGATTTGCTACGAATCTGTGACGGATATCTGAAATCTATGACGAAATCTGCGATGGAATCTGTGACGGCAATCTGCGACGGAATCTGTAACGAATTTGCGACGGAAATCTGTGACGGAATCTGCGACGGAAATCTG
Organism: Garcia nutans; assembly: GCA_947685225.1. Taxonomy (NCBI): domain Eukaryota; kingdom Viridiplantae; phylum Streptophyta; class Magnoliopsida; order Malpighiales; family Euphorbiaceae; genus Garcia; species Garcia nutans. The sequence continues at coordinate 15,135,650 of CANTUV010000041.1, forward strand.
TGACAGAATCTGCGACTGAATCTGCGACGGCTGCCCTTTACCCGCGAAAATTTAAGCGCGAGATTTGCAACCGCCGAGTGGTTGCAAATCCGTCGTAATCTGCGACGGCCCGTAACCGTCGCAGATCGGTCGCAACACTTGATTTGCGACGGATCTGTGACGGATTCTGTCCGTTGCAGATAGCATATTTTTTTGTAGTGGTAGATATTGCATTTTGGATGACTTGAAATATCTTGCATGTTGGTTCTGTTGAACTTGATCTTTGATTCGTCACTTTTTTTTTTGACCGGTTTTGATTATTGATGCAGTTATCTTTCCTCTCTCTGACTCCTAATTATATTCAGATAGCCTCACAAACTAAAATTAGAGAAGTAGATGCTTAATTATATTTGCTTACTGTTGATTGTTGCGCTAGCATTTCATAGACTTGCTTAACAATTTGTATTCTTGATACAGATTTGCAGCAGCATTGGTTGATCTTCCTTACTGGGTGATGAATGTTGTGCCCTTTGATGCAGACAATACACTGCCCATTATTTATGACAGAGGGTTGATTGGAATATATCATGACTGGTGTGAATCATTTAGCACGTATCCTCGAACATATGATCTATTGCATTCCAGCTTCCTCTTCAAAACACTAACGCAAAGGTAATGCACTACATGTCATTCAAAAGCTTTTGTTCATTACGTATTAAAATTTACATACAGTAGGCCTAAAATAGAAGGGGAGCCTTGGCGCAGCGGTAAGTGTTGTCGCCGTGTGACCTGAGGTCACGGGTTCGAGTCGTGGAAACGGCCTCTTGCAATTAATTGCAAGGGAAGGTCGCGTACAAAGACCCAATGGGTCCTACCCTTCCCCAGACCCCGCTCATTGGGGGAGCATTCGTGCACCGGGCTGCCTTTTTTTTTTTAGGCCTGAAATGGTTTCAAAAATTTCAGGTGTGACATCATAGATGTAGCTGTAGAAATGGATCGGATAGTGAGACCTGGTGGATATGTTTTGATTCAAGATACTATGGAAATGATTCATAAGTTTGTTTCAATATTGGGTTCTCTTTAGTGGTCAACCAGTCTCTACCGAGGCCAATTTCTTATTTGTAAGAAAGGTTTCTGGCGTCCTAGCTGATTCCTAAGCCAAACCCATTTCAACTTTGGAGTTCGTTAAGTTTAGAGGAAAAGAAGAAGAAGAAAGGAAAGACAAAAATGATTGTTATTGCATAATTGTGGTTGAGGAATATAAATCCTTGTCGATTCTTTTTTTTTTTATCTTTCCTTTTACTCATTAAAATGTAAAGCTTACAAACAAGCACACGAGGCATTATTATATAGCAACAACAACAAAGAACATCTATATTGTTTTGTTCGAGTATACAGGGATTCCGTAGTTGTAATTCCTTAAATTGTCGCGTTATAAAAGCTCTAATTACTGGAAAACCTATAACGTCACGAGTTTTTTTGGGTGCTTGGTAGCACTATTTATAAGTTACTATTTATTAGGAAAATACTAGTACAATATAATATCTATGATTAAATAAAATATTTTTATTTGATTTAATGATATTTTTGTATGATTTTAATAATATTATGAAAACAAAAAATAAGTTATAAATATATATGTTTATTTAATATTTAAAAATATTGATATTTTTTAACGATAAAATTTTAAATTTATAGAAATTCACTAAATTAATGATATTGAAAAACTCATTAAAATTTATAATCTTCTGTTAATAAAATGCCAAAAATGGAGGTGTCTAACTTAAGTGATGGTGGTAAAAAATGGAGGTGCCTAACTTAAGTGATAGTGGTAAAAAATGGAGATGCCTAATTTAGGTAAAAGAGATACCTAACCTTTGGCAAATCTCACCAACCATTATGTTCATATGTTATAATTTTCCTATATAAATGGGCTTTTGGCCATTGTTATGTATGAAAGAAAATTAGAGAGAATAGAAAAAAAATTAATAGAGAGGAAGATCAGAGCGAGTCTAGCAAAAATTAAGTCAAGTAATTTTTGTACTCTTGATCACGTCTATTAGGAAATTTTTTTAAAAGAATTTCTGTTATAATTCTTGGGGATAATTGGGTGTGAGGTGTGAGTATTTATAAATACGGTGTATTTTTCTCCTTAATAGAAGTCTGCAACAGCTCCGGAGACGTAGGCATAATTGGCCGAACTCCGTTATCAAATTGCGTGTTACTATTTTGCATTTATTTTTCGCTTTCCTACTAATCTGGTTTAAGGGAAATAGAGTGATAATATTTATTTCCTAACAACTGGTATCAGAGCCAAGGTTTGGAATCCGGCAAAAATACTATTCATCTGTATGGGGGTACTATTCACTGCCGAAAATTTTTTGGAGAATCCAGATTGGAGTGGGAGCGATGGCCACAGACGAAGGAAAAGTGAGAATTGAAAAGTTCGATGGTGCGGACTTTGGCTTTTGGAAGATGCAAATTGAAGATTATTAGTATCAGAAAAAGCTGTATCAACCTCTTTCACAAACGAAACCAGAAGGCATGAAAGAAGAAGATTGGAACTTTCTGGACAGACAAGCCCTTGGAGTTATTAGATTAACATTATCCCGTAATGTTGCTTTCAACATAACCAAGGAAAAGATCACGGCGGGTCTTATAGCGGCTCTCTCCAGCATGTATGAAAAGCCATCGGCCGTAAATAAAGTTCACTTGATGAGGCGGTTATTTAATTTACGAATGGCAGAAGGGGCATCGGTGGCCCAACATCTGAATGAACTCAACACAGTCACAGCCCAATTGAGTTCAGTGGAAATTGAATTCGATGATGAAGTTCGAGATTTAATTTTCTTATCATCTCTACCAGACAGTTGGAGTGCTACCGTTACAGCGGTCAGCAGTTCGTCGGGAAATACCAAATTAAAATTTGACGATGTACGAGATTTGGTATTGAGTGAAGAAATTCGGCGAAGAGAATTAGGAGAAGCATCAACCTCTTCAGCTCTACACACAGAGTCTAGAGGGAGAACTTCAGACAAAAATTCAGACTCTGGTAGATTAAGATCTAGAATGGGCAAATCTAGATCGGGGAAGAAAGATTTCAAGTGTTATAATTGTGGCAAGAAAGGTCACTTTAAGAAGGATTGCCGAGCTCCGAAGAAAGATACTGGCGCATAGGAATCTTTAAACGTGACCAAGGATGCAGGCGATGCCATGATTCTAAGCATTAACAGTCCAATTGAATCATGGATCTTGGATTCAGGGGCATCTTTTCACTCCACTCCATGCCGAGAAATAATGGAGAACTATGTCAGTGGTGATTTCGGAAAGGTTCATCTAGCCTATGATGAAACCTTGAAGATCATGGGAAAAGGAGATGTTAAATTAAAGTTGTCAAATGGAACTGCCTGGAAGCTGCAAGGAGTGAGACATATTCATGGTCTCAAAAGGAATTTGATCTCTGTGGGACAGCTTAATGAAAAAGGTTATTGTACGACCTTCACAGATTGTGAATGAAAAATTACCAAAAGAGCACTTGTCATTTCTCGTGGTAAGAAGACCGGTACTCTCTATGTAACCTCAAACATAGAGAACATCATCGCAATAGCGGATGCTGATTCAAATCTATGGCACCAGAGGCTTGGCCATATGAGCGAGAAAGGGATGAAGGTACTTCTATCAAAGGGAAAGTTGCCAGAACTTAAAAGTGTAGATGTCAGTCTATGTGAAGACTGCATCTTTGAAAAACAAAAGAAGGTCAGTTTCACGAAAACTGGCACAACACCCCAGGTAGAAAAGCTCGAATTGGTACATACCGATGTATGAGGACCATCTCCAGTTCCATCTCTTGCAGGCTCATTGTATTACGTTACCTTCATTGATGATTCAAAGAGAAATGTATGGGTGTATTTTCTGAAAAAGAAATCAGAAGTCTTGGATACATTCAGAAAATGGAAAGCCATGGTGGAAAATAAAACTGGATTGAAAGTCAAGCGATTGAGGTTTGATAATGGAGGGGAGTACAGAGATAGAAGGTTCAGAGAATTTTGCTCAAGCAGCGGAATCAAGATGGAAAAAACAGTTCCTATGACACCGCAACAAAACGGCGTAGTTGAGCACATGAACAGAACTCTGAATGAACGTGTTAGACGCATGAGGATACACGCCGACTTGCCCAAGAATTTATGGGCTGAATCTGTCAACACCGCGGCCTACCTGATCAACCGAGGGCCTTCAGTACCTCTGGATGGTGAAATACCAAAGGAAGCATGGAGCAAAAAAGAGGTAAACCTTTCACACTTAAGAGTGTTTGGTTGTATCTCTTACATATATATAGATTCTACTGGAAGAAGTAAACTCGATGCCAAGTCTAAAAAATGTGTCTTTATTGGATATGGTGGTGATGAGTTCGGTTATCGGTTTTGAGATTATAAAAATCGGATGATCGTAAGAAGTCGAGATGTCATATTCAACGAGAATGTGATGTAAAAAGATAGGCTAACAGCAGAATCAAACAGCTCCAAGATAGATGCTGAAAATAAGAAATTTGCTGAGTTCGAGGAGATTTCTGAAAATGATGTTCAGAATAGTCCTGAAGCAGAGGAGCCAAGCATGCCGGAATTTAGACGCTCCTCCAGAATTTCTAGACAAACCCAACGTTGCTCGCCTTCTTTGCATTACTTGTTGCTGACAGACAATGGTGAACCAGAGTGCTACGATAAAGCAATGCAAGTGAAGGATTCAGTCAAGTGGGAGTCTGCCATGAAAGATGAGATGGACTCACTCATGTCAAATCAGACATGGGAATTAGCTGAACTACCACAAGGTAAGAAAGCACTCCACAACAAGTGGATTTACAGGATCAAAGAAGAGCATTATGGGAGTAGACGCTACAAAGCAAGATTGGTTGTAAAAGGTTTTCAGCAAAAGGAAGATGTTGACTATACTGAAATTTTTTCTCCAGTCGTGAAGCTTACGACAATCAGACTGGTGTTGAAAATAGTAGCTGCAGAGAATTTACATCTTGAATAGTTAGATGTAAAGACAGTATTTCTTTATGGATATTTGGAGGAAGAGATCTATATGAAGCAGCCAGAAGGCTTCATTAAGGCAGGCAAGAAAAATCTGGTGTGCAGGTTGAAAAAGAGTTTGTATAGTTTGAAACAAGCTCCTAGACAGTAGTACAAGAAGTTTGATAGCTTTATGGGCAGCAACGGTTTCACAAGATGCCAAGCAGATCATTGTTGCTATATTAAGAAGTTTGACAGTAGCTTTATTATTTTATTGTTATACGTTGATGACATGCTCGTTGTAGGTTCAGACATGCAAGAGATTAAAAATTTAAAGCAGAAATTGTCAAAGCAGTTTGCAATGAAAGATCTGGGTGCTGCAAAGCAGATTCTTGGAATAAGGATCAAGAGAGACATGAAGTCCGGGACTTTGATGTTATCACAGGCTGAGTACATCACCAAAGTACTAGCCATATTCAACATGCAAGATGCTAAACCAGTGAGCACACCTTTAGGTGTTCATTTCAGACTCTCCAAAGAACAATCTCCGAAGACGGAGGAGGAACGTGCACACATGGCGAAGGTGCCGTATGCCTTAGCAATTGGGAGTTTGTACCAGGCCAGATATTGCTCAAGCAGTGGGAGCTGTTAGCAGGTACATGAATAATCCAGGCAAGGTACACTGGAAAGCAGTCATGTGGATCCTCAGATATCTTCGGGGTACCACAGATAAGGCACTTTATTTTCAAGGTGGAGATACGACACTAGTAGGCTATGTGGATGCTGACTTAGCCGGAAATGTTGACGTCAGAAAGAGCACTACATGGTATGTCTATACTCTAGGAGGTACCGCAGTGAGCTGAGTCTCTCAACTATAGAAGATAGTTGCTCTCTTCACAACTGAAACAGAATATGTCGCTGTCACGGAAGCCAGCAAGGAGATGATCTGGCTCCAAAGTTTCTTGGAAGAACTAGGCAAGAAACAAGAAAATAATGTTTTTCATTGCGACACTCAAAGTGCCATACATCTAGCGAAGAATCCGTCTTTTTATGCCAGAACGAAGCACATACAGTTGCGATATCACTTTATCCGGTCACTTCTGGAAGATGAAATTTTGAAAATTGAGAAGATCAGTGGAACTCAAAATCCAGCAGACATGTTAACGAAGACGGTGTCGACTGACAAACTGAAGCTGTGTCCTGCAGTAGAAGTAGATCGTAGAAGAGTTATTGCATAGATCGAAGTGTGAAGACAGATTGAAATCAGTCTTCAAGTGGGAGATTGTTAATAAAATATCAAAAATGGAGGTGTCTAACTTAAGTAATGGTGGTAAAAAATGGAGGTGCCTAACTTAAGTGATAGTGGTAAAAAATGGAGATGCCTAACTTAGGTAAAAGAGATACCTAACCTTTGGCAAATCTCACCAACCATTATGTTCACATGTTGTAATTTTCCTATATAAATGACCCTTTGGCCATTGTTATGTATGAGAGAAAATTAGAGAGAATAGAAAGAAAATTAATAGAGAGGAAGATCAGAGCGGGTCTAGCAAAAATTAAATCAAGTAATTTTTGTGCTCTTGATAATGTCTATTAGGGAATTTCTTTAAAAGAATTTCTGTTATCATTCTTGGGGATAATTGGGTGTGAGATGTGAGTGTTTATAAACACGGTGTATTTTTCTCCTTAATAGAAGTTTGCAGCAGCTCCGGAGACGTAGGCATAATTGGCCAAACTCCGTTATCAAATTGCGTGTTACTATTCTGTATTTATTTTTCGCTTTCCTACTAATATGGTTTAAGGGAAATAGAGTGATAATATTTATTTTCCAACATCTTCAAACCATGTGATTATGATAGAAAATTATACCATAAAGATAGAGTCAAATTAAATAAGGAATAAAAAAAAATTAAATCATAATATATCTAATGAACTCATGAAAAATCATGAAACAAAGCTAAAAAGTTCATATCATAGTAATCAATTAAGAGAGATTATTGGGTCGACTAGATGAATATGTTAGATAAATGGAATCCATTTTATACAAAGATAAGTTGAACATGAAGTAAAAAATCCCCACATATGTATGAATGAGAAACGCAGAAGTTTTGTAAAAATCAGGCGTTATCGATAATTTCTGACCATTTACTTTAAAGGCTAACATATTGGGCTGCATAATTAATTTATAGTCTTTACAAAAACAACAAAAAAAAATTTAAAATTTACTGTATTTTCTAAAATATTTTCAAATATACATGAATTTATAATTTATTTTTATAAAAATACGAAAATTACATAGTTTATTATGTACTTATTATGAGTTTATGAATATTATAAATTTATTATAAAATGACTAAAATACCTTTAATAAAAATGAAAAATTTTTATAGAGAACCTAATTTTTTCTTAATTTATCCTATTATATATATATATTGATAGGGCTGTATTCTCTTGTCCATAGCCAAGGGAATGTTGGAAATAGACACCCAATCCAGTTTTATAACAGTAGCCAAATTTAGAACATATGTGCTGTGAAGCTCTCCACAGCGTTCGATCAAGTTCCAATACGGATATAACAAAAACAACAAACCAAATGCATGATCATTCCATGGTGTACCATACAAAAATCAACATAGATATAGACATCTTACTGATACAATTTTCATCCTCAACTTTCTAACCTAAAGTATACAGAAAGTGTGCAATTTCAGTTAAGTTTCATATATATAAGGGCATCTTTGGCATTATCCAAGTGCAGGTTCCTCAGGCACCATTCTTATGGTTTTTCAGGATTGTGTAGGAATTTAAAAATGTAGTTTAACTCATCATTCCTAATTTGCTTCTAAACTACTAGTCGTACACAGAGACAAAGTTTACTTATCTCTGATTAATCATCACATTTTCAAACTATCAAATTATGATAATACTCTATACTCGTATAGTAATATGACAAAATGACCCATGTTTCCTCTATAAATAATCTGTTCTATCCCAATGTTCCCCTTGACCAGTTATGGATTTTGACTAGCTATGAACTGTGACACATTCACAACATGAATTTTTTCATGTAATTATTTTAAATGAAAATTATCATGCAACATGTATATATCATGTTTTTCTATTAAAAAGGGTTTGAAACGACGTAATGGAGAAAAGCATACAAAATTAAAGTGTCAGCATTTCATTTATAGGAGGCAAGTCGAGCAAAATCTCTCTCTGCAACTGTCAAAGCACAGAAAATGAAGAGTCATGTTATCTTATACGAGACACTCGAACAAATGCACAAAATTTATTAACCATAAGATTATTACAAAAGCTGAAAAAAGAACTTACACTCTCTAATACACACTTCATATCCTGGTGAATTTACATCAACACAAGTACTAGAGACCTCAAAAGCTAAGGACACCAAATTCTGAAGCAAGAAGCCTTGCAATGGATTAGAAATTGTGAAACTACACCACAGAGAATGTGGATTAGCACAGATACAGAAGGCACAGATTATTTACTAATCTGAAAACAAGAAAAAACCTATAATTAAATAAGCACACAAAAAAAAATACTACATTTATGATGGACAAGAATAAGTTGAATTATCTTTTATCAGGCTGCCACCAATGGCTGCAATACTACGAACGTAGCAACTAGATGATTCCTCGCAAGTTAAAGTTTGGTTAGTGACTGCTTGCCCTGCAATAACATCGTGGTCCTTAACCTCCATCCAGCCATTAGCAACCTGTTTGTTGCGAACAGAGCTTGAAAACCTTCCCTTCAAATACTGGTAATTTAAAGCATGAGAAACATTTGTAATCAGCATATACGTATTTTTCTTAGTTCCAGGCAAGTTCAAAGTTACAACTTTGAGTGGATAATTTCTTTTAACACTTGCACGACTAAGCAATCCACCCATTTCATTCATCACTTTTACTTCTCTCTTTGACTTCATACTCTGTATAGTACGCTTATGATTCCCATTTTTTCCAAATCTTACTGAGCTCTTGAACTTATACTGATGCGTAACAGAAGTAGTAAAGTTCCCAATACTCGATTTAATCCATCCAACAAGCTGTGTTTTCCTTGTTCCCTTGATCGCAAAAGACCCATCAAGCATTCTAAAGGATTCTTGACGTTTAACAGAAGAACCAGGATTCCGATAAACAACAGATTTAGCTTCAACACTTGCTAACCCTTTATCAAACCAAAGATGCAAATTAGCATCAACAAGCCAATAAGAAATGCCATCATTAACACCAATACCAATCATATGATCTTTCCCATCTAAAAGAATTCCTAAAAATGGTGTTAAATCAAAATCATAAGCAGGAAGATCAAAAGCACCAATAGCCACTGCAGGTTCCCAAAACAAAGGATTAATCCCACCAGTGAATATTACTGGAAATGGCACTTCTGAATCAACAAACATTCCATCAATTGTAACAAAAACCTCTCGAAAAGCTCCATTCCCCCGCAAGCTAGTCAAATTGTTCATTCTTATGTAAGTATTTGGTGGGTTAGAATACCAAAACTCATCATTTCCATGAAAAGACACATACATCTCCAAAACGGCTCTGTATGTATTTGATGGAAATCTCAATTTCTTCAAACGAACATCTGTTTCATCTTCAATTTTAAACCAATACCCTTTACTGGGATGAAACGAAGAAATTGGAATTATCAAATCAGCTGGTGATTCATATACATCATTGCTTAATCCTAATCCTCCAATTAAGGCTTGTTTTTGAGTAAAAAGGCGTATTGGATTGTTACCCTTATCAACAAACGGAATCCGAACGGTAGTATCCTTGTAGAAGAAGATGGTAACGTCGACATGGTAAACGCCGGTATACACGTCATTCACGATGTTTTCGAGCATGATAGTGAAGTTGAGGTTTCTCTGTTTTAAAAGGTAAGTGTAGCGAGTAATATCTTTTCGAACAGACCAGAAAATTCCGTTCTCGCTAGGCTCGGCGGTGCTTGTACGGAGAAGCTCAGCGCCCCCGAGCCACAAGCCGGAGATCCGATCATACTGATCACCGCGGGAATTTGCGCAGAATTCGAGAGCGACGTAGGACCAAGGGGAAGGGCAAGCGATGGGTGGAGAATAGGGGACGGAGTAAGGAGGCTGGTTCACGGTGTTGGCGAATGTATGATGGATTATATGATGAGCACATGACGGAGTTAAATGATCAGATGGTAGAGGATGGATCAGTTCGAAATATTGTTTGTATTTAGGTTTAGAAGTTGCAGCTTTGGGTGTAGCTAATAATTTCTTGAAATAGTGATCTGGGGATTCTGATTCTGAGACTGACACTGCAAAAATGGTAGTGAAGAAGAAGAAGTGGAGAAGGAAAGGCAGAGAAGCTCTTTCCATTTTTGTGGGCTTGCTAGTTGTTTGTTATGCTTGTTAAATAAATACATAATAGGAAATTGGGAAGAATTTTAGGGAAAAAAAGAAAAATTTCTAAATTAATATATGGGACCCAAATAATTTTGTTTGCCATTGTTCAATTCTTATCCTTATACTACCACAAAAAACATTCAACATCAAATCAAATGCAGAGAGAAATAAGTTGATTTCTGACTGATAATCAAAGAGTTAATGAGAAAATGCACATGATTTGAAAACATTCAACCATATGCAGAGAGAAATATAAAAGGACTAGTTGATGATCGATAAAGAGAGCAGCACATTATCTAATTAGTAAAAATATTTAGTTGAGTATTAAACATAATCATGCAAAAAGATGACAAATAATATTAAATAAAAACTATTTCTTCAGAGGTTGAGGCAAAGAACAAGGAGAGAGTAGTTAGCAAAGGGAATTTCAGGAATTAGAGCGGCGGCTATAGCTTAAATCATTTGCAGAGATGATGCCATTGGTAACTGCAACTCTTCTGGAGTAGCAGATGGAGCCATCCTTGTAAGTCAACTTTTGATCAGTGCTTGCATCACCAGCAAGACTAAGTTGCTGCTGCTGCTCTGCAATAGGCATCCATCCATTGGATATCTGGTCATTGTCAATTAAGCTTGACAAGTTGTTGCCATCAGAACAACTCTCCTCAAAAGCATGAGAAACATTAGCTAGAATTTTTCCGTCTAGAGTTGAAGTGATTATGCTTAGGGCGTATTTCCTTTTAATAACTATGCGATTAAGTAACTCTCTTCTGTCATTTAGCATTTGCAATTCCTTTTGTACCTTGATCTTCAGTTTAACAAATCTGTATGTTCCATTTTTTTCAAACTGTATAGAGCTCAGGAACCTCAAATGCTGCAGAATATAAGTGGTTAGGTTCCCTGAACTTGAGCTAACCCACCCCTTAGATTCACTCCTTGACTTCCCTTTTAACTGGAATGACCCATCAAGTTGCTTGAATTCTTCGTACCTTTTGAAAGAAAGAGAGGGATCATCAGCAACCACAGTTCTTGCTGTGACATTGGACAAGTCTTTATCTAACCAGATGTGTAAATTTGCATCAACAAGCCAATATGGAATCCCATTGCCTATTCCAACACCAAACTCATGAATCTCACCATCCAAAATCTTCTCCAAGAATGGTGTCACCTCAAAATCACAAGGAAGATTGAAAGAGCCGATAGCGACAATTGGTTTCCAAAATAAAGGACCAGTCAACATAACTGGAAATGGCAATGCTGAGCCCACATAAGCCCCATCTATTGTGACAAAAACCTCTCTATAAGCACCATTACCTTGCAAAGAGAGATTATTCATCCTTAGGTAGGAACTTGGGGGATTTGAGTACCAGAACTCGTCACTTCCATGAAATGAAACATAAAGTTCCAAAACAGCCATGCGGGTGTTGCGTGGGACTAGGATTCGCTTTGAAGGCAGATCTAATTCATTTTGTTTTCTGAACCAAAACCCATTGTCTCCATTATCAGATATTGGGATGATCAAATCAGCAGGTGTATTATAGAAACTTAATGCACCTTCAAGCACACTAGCTCTATCACCGGTTGCTTCTTCAGCTAAAATTGAAAGGTTAAGGTCATTACTTTTTAATGGAACAGTAATATAGCTATTTTTGTAGAAGAAGAGAGTGATACTGACATTGTATACACTGGTAGAGACATTGTTAACAATGCTTTGGAGCATCAGTGTGAGATTAAGGTCCGTTTGTGCAAGAAGTGAGGAGTACCTAGTGATATCCTTTCTTACTCTCCAAAAGTTTCTTGATTTATTAGCAGTCAACTTAGGTGTGCTGGTGTGAAGCAGCTCTATGCCACCTAGCCATAAGCCAGATATGTGATAGGACATGTCATTGCTGCATCCAGCAAGGAGATCAAGGGCAATATAGGTCCATGGAGAGGAGCAATTGGAAGGGGGAGAGTAAGGAGTGGAAAGAAGATAGTTGGTGGTGTTGGTGAACCTGTGGTTGATAATTGGGAGAATGCATGATGGGATCCGATGATCTGACAGTAAAGAAGGAGCGATTTCAAAGTATTCTTGAGATTCTTGCAAGTGGGGATCAGCAGAGGGAGAGACTAGGGTTTGTGGAGTGATGCAGATGAAGCTGAGAAGAATGATAAATGTATTCATTTTTGGAGCAAGAGGTTGCCTAGTTAAGTATTTCGGATGATATTTCAGGCTTTTTCTTCTACTATCCAATACAATAAATAAACATATATAAATGCACTGGATATCCTTAAAAAAAATGCACTGGATAAGTCATAAAATATACATGCCCTAACAAGCAGAAGCAAGCACACCATAAAGTCTCTTAAAACAGCTAAAAGTGCACTGTGAGAGAAATATAGTGTGAACTGTGAAATAGAAACGGTTAGGCATGATACGTAATACTGCTATTGTTTTGCATGTGATAGTTACTTGATAATTCAAACACAGAATTTCACTAAATAATAAAAAGTAAAAACACTTCAAATTGCAAAGGACCCATATGTAAATATTCTTTGAAACTTCTTTTTATTGTAGATTTAAGTGATTTCTACAACTTTTCATCCATCAGTTTCCCTTATATTGCAATTGCAATATGCATCATACTGTTACTCATTAAAGGGTCATCCGTCTTGTCCAATTCTATTTCTTTACAATTACATCAAAGTGTTAAGAATTACTCAACTACATGCCAAATTGATAATGAAAAATGCATCTGCAGACTGCAGATCATATGAGAAGTAATTCTGCAGGAATGGTTAACCTACATGTTTAAGCAGTGGTAATAACAGAATGATCATGTAGAATTAGGCCATGTAAAGAATTAATATACTTCTAAATATGTTGATAGCAATATAAATTATACAGACGAGTAATATAAAGTGGAAGGAGGAGAAGAAGAAGCTCCTCTGCTTACAAGAAAATCTGAGATGTCATCATAGCCAATTGCTTTAGCCATGTAGAGTGGGGTGGCACCTCTGTTGTTCTTGACATTAAAATTAGCTCCTCTGTTGACTAACACCTCAACTGTCTCTAAACTGCCACCCTCAACAGCTAAATGGAGAGGGACATGGCCTTCATTGTCCTGGCATTCTAAATCTACCCCATATTCAACAAGCATTGATACTATATCCTTGTGCCCTTTGATAGCAGCTGCGTGCAATGCTGTGAAACCATATTGATCGCGATAATTCATAATTGCACCTCTCTGTAATAATGATTCAAGGCGCTCCAAATCCCCGCGCCCTGCTTCCATCAACACTACTTCTCCACATTGAAGAATCTCTAGAATCTCTTCCTGCATTGTCAAGCAATGTTGCAATTAAGAAAGGAAATAGAAATTTATACTACTTGTGAATAAAAAGACATGTTTCAAATTCAAATTATCAAATAAGAAGCCATTGCTAATCAATAATTCATTTTTAATTATGCTATAATTTTACTAATTTCGAGTTGTTTGCATTTTGTATTACTAAATTTACATTTTTAAATAAATTCAAGAACGTAATGTGGCAAACTTACATGTCCCTTATCGCGAGCTACATCAAACGCTGAACGGCCACGATCATCTGCAATTGTACGCACCCATCTCAATTAGCATCTCCACCATCCTACGGTCACCATTAGCCGTTGCCCTGTACAGTGCAGTTCTACCATCTTTACTCTTCGCATTTTTATCCGGACCTGATTCCACCAACATCCTAGCGCACCTAATATTTCCTTTACTTGTCGCCAAATGTAACGGTGTCCTTCCCTCTTTATCTCTCAAATCTAACGGCCCAAACGCATATAAAGAATTCAAAACCTTCTCCGTTCGATCAAATGCTATCGCCACGTGTAACTCACTCCAGTCCTTCGATTGCCACTTCCTATCTACCTGACAAAAACCACCCACATTATCTACCATCGCACACGCGTCAACCTTCAACCCAGCCTCAAGCAGCAAATTGACCATTTCTTCCGGCTCAGAGAAGTCGGTTGCAATTCGGAGGAGGGACTCGGCCTCTCTCGACGACAACTCATATAGAATCGACCTCTACCTTTTTATTATATTCTTCACAGATTCAACATCTCCGGAACTAACCCCATGACAGAGAAGAAATGGACCTACAAAAGCAACCTTAAGCTTAAAATCCTGAGTAGACCCGCGAGCGAGGGAAGAGAAGAACGAGTTGAGAGAATCCAGGTGAACGAAGTCAGGAGAATCGGAAACAAAGGGTACCGTTTTGATTAAAAAATGATCAGAGGGAGAGCGAGGGATAGAAGGTGGAAGATGAGTTTGGGGTCTGAGAATGATTTGAACATTTGTGAAAGACAAAGGAAGGACAAGCCCAGAAGGTGGGTTAACCATGAATTTGTTGGGGGATGATGTTTGGACTTTGAAGGCAATTGGGGTAGTGGCGGAGAGTGAATGGAGGCGGATATTGGCTCTACATTTGGAATTAAGCATAAAATCTAAGCGAACTTCGGTGTCTGATAACTCCACTAATGGCTTCTCCATTGGAGATACTGGTTAATAGAATAGAAAGTGGAAGATATTAGTCGAAGAATTTGATTTTGGAACAACAGAGAAAGAGGGTTCACGTGATTCTGTGGGGCTCTTGTACAAATGAATGCAAAGCAAATTAAGGAATTTGTCATTATCTATGGCTGATCGAAAACGACATGCTAATTGGTGGAAAAAATAAATAATTGATTTTGGCATTACGTTCAAACTTTCAGAGCGCTACCCGATAGTATTAGGCAAGCATGATCGGTCGAGGGTTGACTTGAATTCGATTAATTTAATTATTTAATGGCAGTCAAATTTTTTTTTTAAAATTGATTAATAATAACCGGTTTGGTCAATTTAATTAGTTTTTTTGTTAAATTTATGAAATTTAATTGATTTTTTTAATAAATATATAAAGTGTAATCGACTAACTCAGTCGATTTAAACTGATATAATCAATTAAATTGATCGGATGATAATCAAATTGGTATGTTTCTATTTTTTTTTTCTCATTCCTAGTATTAGGGTGTTTTTTTTAAAAAAATATCTTAAAAAATAAAAATATTTTTAATAATATTCACTTCTTCTTTTTAATTTTAAAAATATTTTTTTAAAGATATAGTTTTAGTATATTAAAGATATATTTATTTTTTAAATATATATATCAAATATATATTAAATATATTAAAAAATATAAAAATATAAAATATTTTTAAAATAAAAATTAAAAAGTATGTTATACAATAAAATTTTCTGTAAATATTAGTATGTAATTAATTAATACTTTTGATTTTCAAGTAAACACTCTCCACTGTCCTCTTCATTTTCGGCACAAGTTCTTAAATTTTTTATGGGAAAATTTCAGTTAGTAAATTAAAATAACTAATCATTTATTAATATAATAAGATATAGTTTTTTATTAATTGACAAAAAAAATTATATATATTTCGTTTTTATTACATTTATTTTATTTTTAGAGTATGAAAATTTAAATTTTTTTTATGTAGTTAACCAAGTGCTAAAATATATCTAGTCAATTTTTAATATATCTTAAAAGATTTTTCTTCTTTTGTAACATTACAATTAATATTGCAATTTACAAATATTAAAATATGATATTCGTAGTGTAATACCCTTATATCTTATATACGTACAATATATATTTTTAACATATATAAAATACTCATATACGGTATAAAAATATCACAGACCGATTTAATAAAAATGTTCACATTTCTATTTTAAGATTTCAAATACTAAATATATAAAATTAAATATTATATAAATATTCTTTACTTGTTATAGTAACTCAAAATAAATATTTTATATGAAAATCTCTGAAAAAATTCGCCAGAATTTTGTTTGTAATTTGGACGTTCTCAAAATTCAGCAAAACATAATTTGCATCAGAAAACACTCCCCATAAAAATCAAATCTCCATTTCACCAACACTTCTCAATTTTTTCATATTTTCTCAAAATATTTATACATAGATATATAAATCAACAACACATATAGAACCCCATTTTAAACAACTTATCCAAAATATTCTTTATAATTTACAATATATATACTTCAAAAATAAACATAATATACATAATATCAAAATATACTATAATATTAAATATGTCCATGCTGGCAAATGGCTCTGATCTTGATGTACCCAAAAACACTTCAAGCTCGATAAATGCAAGCCTAGGCATGATTAGGTCCAGTAGAACCCTCCGGCTCTACCAAAACACTCATGCCATCTACGCGAGGAATTACAATCGCGCTAAGCTAAAAGGTTAATGGTACAAACTTTGATAATAATAAAACTGTAAATTAATGCCAATGCAAAATACTTATGAACATCACATCATTTCATTTTCTCATACTTTTCAAATATTTCACAATCTGTAATTCATATAAAAACAAACACAAAACATGGGTCCAAAGATAACTAATATGCTGTTCAAATTTCAGAGTTACTATTTTGGTCTATAATGACACCATGTGTCTAGCCCAGTATGCAATATATCAATGTAATAATCCAACTAGATCTGAGCTTACGACGCGGTCATTTCACCCAGCCTAGCTTCAAGTATTTATTTTTGAGGCTTACGACTCAGTCATTTCACCTCAAAAATATTTTTACAATGACATCCAGCATCTAGGCCGTAGGCAAATCATAGGCATGCCGCTAAACACAAAACTCTGAAAATTGAATGACATACTAGGCACACAATTTATTCATATTTCTCATTATCAATCTCTTTCTCATTGTCACATAATCAAACTAGGCACATTGTCTTATTTTCTCATTTTTCTCATTTATATCAATATCAATTCATTTCATTATGTTTATATATATGTCATTACATTATACCACATTTTTGTATTCACAATACATTACCCACTTGCTTTGAATATTTTTACATAATTCATATATTTCACACTTTTCACAATTTAGCCATTATCAATGGCTTTTCACAATGCATTTAACACATATATGATATTACAAATGTCATAGCACATTACTCATACATAACCAATGTATCAACTAGCTTAACACATTTTTCAACCAAAATGTGTTAAATCCAAATGTCATGCAAACATAACCAATATATTCAAAGTTTGTACTTACCTCAATTAGCAATCAAAACAAGCTTAAAACAACCTCCAATCATATCCTTCCAACTTGCCCTTCACCACTTGGATGAAGCAAATCAACATCTCTCAATGCCTAAACCAAAAGTGATAGCAAATAATCATTTAGTATCACATTTAATGGTATTTCTAATGCTAAACCATAATTAAACATCGCTCCTACAAATTTTAAATATTTAGTTTTCCTTTACTTTAACATTAGAATTCTATTCTATTCCATTTAAATTAGTGTTTTATGTTTATTTATATTATTAAAAATATATTTTAATACATTTAAACCATTTACATTACAAAAATATACTCTTATATACAAAACCATAAAATGGCATAACCTTCCCCCATTGAAGGTTTTCCATTCCAACACAATCCATTAATCATTTCAAACTTATACTCATCAATCTTAACACTAAACAACATGCTTAAACAAATAAAATCAAACAATTCAACCACTTTGAAAAATCACTTTTTCAAAACCCTAAATCTCCACTTCCATTCTCAAACTCCAACCAAATACAACCAAATTCAATATTTGACTTTAAAATACTTATTTATGCACTAAAACAAACTCATTTAGAACCAATTTGCATAATTAAAAACCATGATTTTTCAAACCCTAAAAATCCATAACCCTAAATTCTCTCTCTTCGCTATTCTTTATCCAAACTCCATCATCTCTTCAATCTAACCTTAAAATCTTTGTTAACTACCCAAAATAACATCATACACACTAATTCCAAATAATTATAACATGCCACTTAAAAATTCAAAATCATATATAATCCAAATTTCCATAAAATTCAAAGAAAGGAGTTGGAAACTTACCAAATTTGGTGGAAATCACCAAAAATCCACTTTAAACTTGTTAAATCCTTTAATTTTTGGAGTATGGAAGATCAAAATTCTTGAGCTAGAACAACCATGGTGGTTCGGCCTTGATGACGAAAAAGAAGAAATGAAGACAACTTTAATTTCTCTTTCCTTTCATCTTTTATTTTAAACCATATATATATATATTATTATATTTTAATAATTATTTATTTGTTTATTTATTTAATAAATTAAAAGTCCAAAAATCTCTCTGCCATTCAAAAATTATTTATTTTTGAATTAATTTAATAATTTTAAATTTTTAAGATTTAATTACCAAAATATCCTTTTTACTTTGACTTTTGACTTTTCTTTTAAAAAGTGTTGACTTTTATATGTTGTATATATTTTACATATATATTACATATATATTTCACTTTTTCATTTAAAAATCCTTTCATTTTTTATTTAAAATTATTAATTTAATTTATCCAATTTAATTATAATATTTTTTTTATCAAATTTTTAAAAATTAAAAATTTTTAAAAATAATTTGGGATATTACACATATACACAAATAATGTGTACCTTATATACACATCAAATGTATCTTATATGTGTATTAAATATATTAAGTATGTAATATATATATCCAACATATACAATTAATATACCATATGTATATGTTATATATACACTACGTATATATATTGGGTATATATAACTTTTATATCTCCAAATACTTATTTAATTTCTCCGAAATTACGGATATGATAATTTTCTCCTCTTTTAATAGATTTATCCTCGAAATTATCAAGTACGGTAATAAATCATCCAAATCAAAACATAATCTTAAAATCTCATATTAAATTAATCATCTCATCAAATTACATAATTTTAACTCTCCCCCTTAGGTTCATTCTCAATTACCTTTCTACCATTCCATAACTCATCATTATACTGTCTATTTACTCAAACAGTCACAATAGATTATCATATCATCAATTGAATTGTTATTAGATAAAATTAGTTCATCTCCTTAATATATATACACCACATACCTATTGCACTCAAGATATTTGATCACTTCATTATCTTAAAAATATACTTTCATAACCTTAAATTCAAATATTAATAACTTATATCTTAATACTGACTATTCTGTCATCATAGTCATTTTCAAAATTGTATCTCTGTTTAATTACCACCTTGTTTATATTTATAAATAGTTATTTGTAAAAACCACAAATGATAATAACTCCCAATTTCAACTGATAAGTCTTAACACAATAATTTTATACATCTTCGATCTTACTCTTTATACAATTACTACATATTAATTTAATATCACTATTATACAATAACAAAATCTTATTTCCTTATTAAGATTTATTCCAATTATATTATAACTAATATTTTTCTCTTATAATTATTTGAAACTAATATAACTTAGCTTCTTTCATATGCATATATATATATATATCAGAACGCTGTATTATACACACTATCATATAGCTTGCATATTCTTAATACAACTACATACATTGAATTTCAATAAATACTTGTAAACTTATTACATTTCAGATCAATTGATCAACTATCACAATATGACCATCATAGCCTTATTCTATTCTGACCAACCTTTAGTCTATTTTAAATTCATCAATCTGTTTTCAATTCATGACCTAATTTTATTAGGTCAAATTTATTCTCAAATCTTAATTCTCTTCGAATTCATCATTACAGATAATATTCATTTCCCCTAGCCTCATTCACTTTAAACGTCATTTTCATCAACTTATTCATTTTATACCACTTTCAAACACATTCAATATAACTCTTACTCACATTTTATAATTCCTTTCATTTATTATTTTCTTACATTTCTTATAGTTACTATATTTACAAAAATCACTTTTCTTACACATCATTTATAGCTTATCATATTTTCACAATTCTCTTCTGTTTCCACACTATCTCATAAAAAAAAAACTATCAATTTCACTAAATATATTTCACAGTTGTATCATCTTAAGCCCACGTCTGTGGGTTACAAATAAATACCGCCTTCACTATAATTCTTTCTCAAACAACTCTTATCTCGAAACTACGCCCATGTCTCAATGGTCACACACCCGTAGCATTTCAAAATCACATATTAGTTCTTTAAACTCTTACTACATGAAGAGTTAACGCGTATCAATTTTGTTTAAGACAAGTTACCCTTATCCACTTGTTTTTATTAGCCTAGACATATGATCCATTAACATTATCATCAACAACTCATATATTTATATACTAATTTTATACAATTATTTAACAAAACTCATTTTTCAAAATTTTAAAATTCATTTACTAATAATTACCAATTATCTCAACTTATTCAACAATTTTTTTTTTATCAATTTCTCCTTCTTATATCAAATAAATAATTATGCAGGGTTACAAACATACCATAATACTTCAATAATATTTTTTCATATCTTTAAGTAATCAACTTAATACTTGATCACTTTCACATTATATCACATTGTCACAATTTCTAGATAATCAACCTTATCATGATCACCTTCATCTCATAAATTCATATTATTTCAATTTTAAATATTTTTCATATTTTTAAATCATCCACATACATATTCATAAGTCACATTCATAATATGACTTACTTTTCATATTTTCTTACATATCACATTTTATGGAATATTATCATTTCTCATTCTTATATAATAAATAAATTATCCTCATTCATCATCATTTTTTTACATAATTATTAGTCACATTTCCAATGTGACTTCTCTCTCATATTTTTCATACACTTACCATACTCTTCATATATATTTTTTCACTTTCTTAATCATTTCTCTTTATTTCATATCCAGTATCTATACTATCAACCACATTACACATTACATGATATTTTCATAAATAATATTACTCATTCAAATTACTCTCATGCTTATTAAACATTAAACTATCAATATCTAAACAATCTTCATCAAAATTTCCTTACAACTCTAAATTTCCAACTTACTACTTTATTTAAACTTTATTCTATTAATCTCATTTTCAAGAGCTAACTTTATAATTATTATTTTTATATTAATATAATATCAAAACACATCACTTCCACAATTATGGAAACCCATTTCAAAAATTCAAATTTTATATAATGCAACCAATAACATGAACCTCACCAAATCTCATCCATGTCACATTCCCAATCTTAAGATCTTAACATTTACTTTTAAACAACACTAATTCATTTCATTACACTATTTAACATCATCCATTTAGATATCTTAATTTTACATACTCAAACCCTAAATCATGCATTATTTTTTTCATAATAAACAATTCACTATCACATGCCATTTCCCTCTTTAACTTTTTTTTTTAACTTTTTAACTTTTTTTTTAATTATGAACTCTTTGTTCTAAATTATTAAAAATTCCATATTCCTTCTTCATACTTTTACCCGTCTGTATATAAATTTTTATAATTTTTCTTATTCATTTGTCTCATGAAATTAATTTATTTCTCATGTATACAAAGTTGTATGGCTTCCTTAGTTTCATGTCAATCTCACTTTCAATTTTTATATTCCTTAGCAATTCTTCAAAAAAGCTTGTAAAATTTTAGCCATGTGCACTAGACACATAAATGGACTTATATTTAAAATTTTAGATTTTTTCAAGCTAATTTACTATATTTAAAAATTAAATCTTCTAAACCCATAAAATTTATTTCTTTGATAATTCCTCTAGGAGCACCCGGTTATCCATTTTTTTAGGTATTAAACCTTAATAAAAATTCATAAACTTTTAACCATATGTTCTAGGAATACATATAATATTGTATGCAAAATTTTTAGATTTTTTTTAGTTGGTTTACCATAGTTTTTAAATATTTTTTCTCAATTTTTACATATTCTGAGTTACTAGAACTGTTCCAACCACCCGTGTTTTTCTATTTTTTTCTTAATTAGGAATCCATCTTTAAAAACTATAATTTTTTTTCATTGGATTCTAACATATAGAATAACTTTCCATTAAATTTTCAAACTTATCCAAAATTTCTAGATTTATCCAAAAATTTGAATATCACATTGCAGAACACATATAGAATTTTCTGTAACTATCATGCCCATTTCTCAAATTTTTTATTTCATATCTTAAATCATTTCCTAGATTATTTTTCTAAATTTCACTTATTCATCAATTCAATCAACTATGAATCTTAATTTCGAATAAAAGTTTTAAAAATTCTTAATCCATAAGGTCTGGAATGACGCTTCTACTGTGCCACTATGATCTATATAACTCAGACACCATCTCAACTCATATCCGTTATGCAGAACAGACATTGCCATATCAGGAATCAGATAAATTGCCAGTGCCAATACATGCATCATAATTGAAAATTATTTTTTAAAATTCCAATTTTCTCTCTCTAACAACCCACCTAGGTTGAGAACCTCAAATCTAGGCTCTGATACCAAAATAAATGTAACACCCTTATACCCTATATACGTACAATACATATTTTCAACATATGTAAAATAAGCATATACGGTATAAAAATGTCACGGATAGATTTAATAAAAATATTCACATTTCTATTTTAAGATTTTAAATACTAAATATATAAAATTAAATAGTATATAAACATTCTTTACTTGTTATAGTAACCCAAAATAAACATTTTATATGAAAATCTTTGGAAAAAATTCGCCAGAATTTTATCTGTAATTTGAACATTCCCAAAATTCAGCAAAACACAACCTGCATCAGAAAACACTCCCAATAAAAATCAAATCTCCATTTTTACCAATACTTCTCAATTTCTTCATATTTTCTCAAAATATTTATACATAGATATATAAATCAACAACACATATAGAACCTCATTTTAAACAACTTATCCAAAACATTCTTTATAATTTAAAATATATATACTTCAAAAACAAACTTAATATACATAATATCAAAATATACTATAATATCAAATATGTACATGCTGGCAAATGATTCTGATCTTGATGTACCCAAAAATACTTCAAGCTCGATAAATGCAAGCCTAGGCATGACTAGGTCCAGTAGAACTATCTGGCTCTACCAAAACGCCAATGCCACCTACTCGACGAATTACAATCGGGCTAAGCTAAAAACTTAGCAGTACAAACTTTGATAATAATAAAAATGTAAAGTAATGCCAATACAAAATGCTTATGAACATCACATCATTCCATTTTCTCATACTTTTCAAATATTTCACAATCCACAATTCATATAAAAACAAACACAAACATGGGCCCAAAGATAACTAATATGCTATTCAAATTTTAGAGTTACTGTTTTGGTCTATAATGACATAATGTGTTTAGCCTCGTAGACAATATATCAATGTAATAATTCAACTAGATCTGAGCTTACGACCCAGTCATTTCACCCCCCAGCCTAGCTTCAAGTACTTATTTTTGAGGCTTACGACCCAGTCATTTTACCTCAAAAATATTTTCACAATGACGCCCAGCGTCTAGCCCGTAGGCAAATCATAGACATGCAGCCAAACACAGAACTCTGAAAATTGAATAACATACTAGGAACACCATTTATTCATATTTCTCATTATCAATCTCTTTCTCATTGTCACATAATAAAACTAGGCACATTACCTTATTTTATCATTTTTTTTTCTCATTTTTCTCATTTTTATCAATATCAATTCATTTCATTATATTTTCACATATCTCATTACACTATACCACATTTTTGCATTCACAACATATTATCCAATTACTTTGGGTATTTCCACATAATTCATATATTTCACACTTTTCACAATTTAGTTATTATCAATGGCTTTTCACAATGCATTTAACACATATATGATATGACAAATGTCATAGCACATTACTCATACATAACCAATGTATCAAGTAGCTTAACACATTTTTCAACCAAAATATGTTAAGCCCAAATGTCATGCAAACATAACTAGTGTATTCAAAGTTTGTACTTACCTCAATTAGCAACCAAAATAAGCTTAAAACAACCTCCAATCATATCTTTCCAACTTGCAATTCACCACTTGGATGAAGTAAATCAACCTCTCTCAATGCCTAAACCAAATGTGATAGCAAATAATCATTTAGTATCACATTTAATGATATTTTCAATACTAAACTATAATTAAACATCACTCCTACAAATTTCAAATATTTAGCCTTTCCTTACTTTAACATTAGAATTTCATTCTATTCCATTTAAATTAGTGTTTTAAGTTTATTTATATTATTAAAAACTTATTTTAATACATTTAAACCATTTACATTACAAATTAAAAACTTATTTTAATACATTTAAACCATTTACATTACAAAAACACACTCTTATACACAAATCTATAAAAATGGCATAACCTTCCCCCATTGAAGGTTTTCCATTCCAACACAATCCATTAATCATTTCAAGCTTATATTCATCACTTTTAACACTAAACAACATGCTTAAACAAATAAAATCAAACAATTCAACCACTTTGAAAAATTACTTTTTCAAAACCTTAAATCTCCACTTCCATTCTCAAACTCCAACCAAACACAACCAAATCCAATATTTGACTTTAAAATACTTATTTATGCACCAAAACAACTCATTTAGAACCAATTTGCATAATTAAAAACCATGATTTCTCAAACCCTAAAAATCCATAACCCTAAATTCTCTCTCTTCACCATTATTTATCCAAACTCCATCATCTCTTCAATCAAACCTTAAAATCATTGTTAACTACCCAAAATAACATCATACACACCAATTCCAATAATTATAACATACCACTTAAAAATCCAAAATCATACATAATCCAAATTTTCATAGAATTCAAAGAAAAGAGTTGGAAACTTACCAAATTTGGTGGAAATCACCAAAAATTCACTTTAAACTTGCTAAATCCTTCAATTTGTGGAGTTTGAAAGATCAAAATTCTTGAGCTAGAACAACCATGGTGGTTCGGCCTTGATGAAGAAGAAGAAGAAATGAAGACAACTTTAATTTCTCTTTCCTTTCATCTTTTATTTTAAACCATATATATTATAATATTTTAATAATAATTTATTTATTTAATAAATTAAATGTCCAAAAATTTCTCTTCCATTCAAAAATTATTTATTTTTGAATTAATTTAATAATTTTAAATTTTTAAAATTTAATTACCAAAATACCCTTTTTATTTTGACTTTTGACTTTTCTTTTAAAAAGTGTTAACTTTTATATGTTGTATATATTTTACATATATATCATATATATATTTTACTTTTTTATTTAAAAATTTCTTCATTTTTCATTTAAAATTATTATTTTAATTTATCCAATTTAATTATAATATATTTTATCAAATTTCCAAAAATTAGAAATTTTTAAAAATAATTTGAGATATTACACATATGTACAAATAATGTGTACCTTATGTTCACATTAAATGTATCTTATATATGTATTAAATATATTAAGTATGTAATGTATATATTCAACATATATAATTAATATACCATATGTATATATTATATATACACTACGTATATATATTGAGTATGTATAATTTTTATATCTTCAAATACTTATTTAATTTCTCAGAAATTATGGATATGACACGTAGTGTATATGTTGATATAAAGAATACGCTTAAGGTGAGAATAAGGTGAGAATGAGAATATTTGCTCAATTTTTTTATGTTCTAAGTAGTCATATTGTATTATAAAGTGGAGCTTTAAACTTTAATAAATTTTAATAATTTCTTCCTTTCTGAAAAAAAAGGCTATTTTATTAAGTTTTTTTTTTGAAAGAGCTATTTTATTATGTTTAATATTAAAATATGGTAGTTAAATTTTATTTATTATTGGAATTCTTGGAAATTTCTATTTTTAGGATTCGGTATCTATTAAGTTGGAGCTTATTTATATGTCAGAATAAAAATTTTGATTTATATATATATGATAATTATGAAGAGATTAATTAATACTATAATGAATAAAAAGCTTATATGGTTGGAGAATTATGTGTCGATATGCTTAACATGTTATGATTTTTCTAATTATTGGTGATAAATAATATTAATATGATCTTATTATTATGGTAGCATGAATAGATATTTTAAATAATAATTAGTTATTTGATCTCATAACATTATATTTGAATTAGGAGTATGAAATGAAAATGGTGGAGGATACGTTTGTATCGTTATTTGGGAAATAATTAT
The DNA here is from genome assembly GCA_947685225.1 of Garcia nutans. Lineage (NCBI taxonomy): Eukaryota > Viridiplantae > Streptophyta > Magnoliopsida > Malpighiales > Euphorbiaceae > Garcia > Garcia nutans. Next base: position 15,162,262 of record CANTUV010000041.1, read on the forward strand.
AAATTAAACTATTTTTTTATTCGTGCGTTGCGTGATAAAAATAAAAATAAAATAAAAATAAATAAATAACAAAATATAAATAAATAATAATTTTTATATAAATTAACAATGAATTCTAGTATAAAAAATATAAAATAAAATATTTATTTTAATTTTTATGCCAGTTTTATTTAAATAATATTAAGGAATAAATATTTTTTTTTTCATTTATAACTTAATATTTTTACTAATCAAGAACAAAATATATTACATATTTTTTACATAAAAAATCTTAAATTCTATAAAAAAATCTAGCAAAATTTTTTTTTAATAGAGAGAAAATGTGAGTAGGATGATTTGTAATCATAGATTCATATTGAAATTATTATTATCAATATATAATTGATTTGTTAAAAAGTTTAAAACTTATATTTTTTATTGTTTAAATTTTAAAATTTCTAAAAATATATAAATTAATTATTATTATAAATAAATTATTAGTTAAGTGAATTAATTATTTAAATAAATTATTTATATATATTATTAAAAATATCAAAGTCATATATTTTATTTTTTAAAATTTTAAAATTTTAAAAATATATAAATTAATCATTATTAAAATTAATTTATTATGAAAGTTAAGAGTCATATTTTTTAATAACTTTTTAAAATTTTTTAAAAAATATAAATTAATATTATTTAATTATATTAATATTTAATAAATTTATAGAAAATTAAAATTCACAAATAATTTATTTAATCAATATTACAAAATTATATTAATATAAAATTATTTAATAGGAGATTAAAAGTCACAAATATAATTAATTATTAAATTTTAAATTTTATGTATTGGGTAAACTATTAATTGGCAAATTAAATGATATAATTGATAAAATTTATATGCATAATAAAAAAATTAATTTAATTGAAATTTAAGATTAAACTGATAATATAATATAATAAATTTTAAACTTAATTTAACTTTTAAATTTTTTTCCAGTTACTATTTTTTACATTTACAATTTAAGGTAATAATAATTGAATTTTTTATTTTTTACATTTACAATTTAAGGTAATAATAATTGAATTTTCTGGTTACGGAGATTGAAATGATTTATTTTGGGTTGAGGATAAATGAGGGAGTCTAGAGCATCCATAATATTTATATGACGGTGTTAGGTAGACAATTTTAAATTGTGGGCTCCAAAATATTAAGTTTAATGGGCATCAATACACTAGGAAAGAAGTTGAGATTCATCCGGATTGGTTTAGGAGAGACGAGTTAGCGAATGCTGCAAATAATTTTTTTTTATTCTGCCCATTCAGTGTCAGACCATCCTCCAATTATTTTATTTACATATTTTCAACCATCAACAGCTATGACGAGTGATTTTCGTTTCGAAAACTTCTAGTTTGAAAATGATGATATGAATAGAGAATGGTACATGAGAGCTATGTAGAAGATGAATCTAAATCATTACTGGAGAAAATAAAATCATATGAGATGCTCTAAGTGGGAACAAGCAGTATATGGGCGATTTTAAAACACGTCTATGGCTTTGTAAATATAAGATTGGGAGAGTGTTGGAAATGAAAAGTGAGAATAGAGGCATACTTCTTGATAGCTTGAAAAATGAATTCAATGATGTGTTATTACAGGAGAAAATATTTTAGTGTCGGAGGGCAAGACTCAATTGGCTGAGTGGGGATGTAAATACTAGATTTTTCCATTTGGAAGCTAATGCCAGAAGAAAAAAAGAGCATGTTATGGTCTTGAAGGATAATAATGGTACATGGATGGATAGTCAGCATGGTTTGAAGGAGATTGTGATATATTATTTTAAGAACTTATTATGAGTGAATCATGGAGACTATGACCCAGCTCCTATGACCCAGTTGCTTCAAAGATAAGCTGATGTTTATTTGACGAGGATAATCAAAGGTTGTTAGCACCATTTAGAGCATGAGAGTTTAAGTAGGCCATTTTTCAAATACACCCAGATAAAGCTTCAAGGCCAGATGACATATATACAGAGACAAAGGCACGTTAATAAGAAGGGGGCAATGCCCCCCTTCTCTTTTTAGAAATATGTATATATATAATATTTATTAAGAATTTTAGAATTATTTATTAATTTTCCTTCAAAAATTTAAATTGCCCCGCTCCCTCCCCTCTTTTTTTTAATTTATACAAGAAGTCAAGAAAATAATTACAATAAATTATTTATTCCATAAGATATATAGTTCTCTTTTTAAAAAAAATGACAAAAAAATTGATAATATACGAATCCAAAACAAAAAGAAAAACAAAAACAAAATTAAAAGAAATTAGAGAAAGGGATAAATTTTTCAAAAAGTTAATTTGGACTCATTTAATGAATTGAGGAACTCATTTATTTCAATTATTTTTTTAAAAAATTATATTTATTACTTAATATTTTTTCTATTCATTTTATTTTTGCTACGAACAATCTTATAAATTTAAGATTTTGTACATATATATATTAATAATTTTTTACTAATTAATTTTTTAGCAATGAAAATAATTTATTAATAAATTAATAAATTTATAAAATACTATTGAAATAAAAGTAGAGAGAGATAATTAAGAACGAAGCCAGGATTTACAAAAGAAATTTTGCCCCTCTTCATTTTAAATTATGACTTCGCCCTTGTATACATGAATCTTGTTTTTTATCAAATTTTTTGGAATATGATTAGTCCTGATGTTTTAAATAGCTGTCATTCTTGGCTTCTACAATGTAGTTTCCTATATTCCACATGCAATACTACCATGTGTTTATATATAAGACTAATAATCTGGAGATCATGAAGGACTTGAGACCTATTTCTTTATGCAATGTCTTGTATAGAGTGATTGCAAAAGTTTTAGCTAATAGACTTAAGAGGTTCATGTCTAGTTATATTAGGAAATCACAATCTACCTTTATTCCAGATAAATTAATTACAGATAAGTAATAGTGGTTTTTGAGATTATTTATAGTATAAGATGCAAAACTCAAGGAGAAAAAAGGGATGTTGCTATGAAAATGATATTAGCAAAGACTACGATAGAGTTTATTAGGAATATTTGAGGTTGGTAATGTTAAATATGGGTTTTCATGCTAAATGGGTAGACTTAGTTATGCTTTATGCGACCTTAGATAGATATAATATTGTTGTTAATGGTAATGAAGTGAGGTCCATTATTCTAGGGAGAGGGCTTCGATAAGGTGATTCACTTTCTCCTTTTCTTTTCTTTCTATATGTGGAGGGCATTTCATCTCTCTTCAGGGCGGGTAGAAAATGAGGGTGTTATTCATGAGATTAGGATTTATCAAAGAGCATCCAATGTTTCTCATTTATTATTTGTTGATGATTCCTTCTTTTTCTTTAGAGCCTTAGCTAATGAATGCACTCGGGTCAAGAATATTTTCCCTATTTATGAATGAGCTTTTGGATAGGCTATAAATTTTTAAAAAATTAGGTATTTTTTCAACTCTAATTTACTTGAAGATAAGGAAAAGTTCGATATATATGTGATGTGTTGGGTTTACACACTCCTTTGGATCATGGCATGTATTTTGGTCTTCCTTAGTGAGTATAAGTAACGAAAAGGTATTAGTGCTTTTAAAAGAAGAACTTTGAAAGTAAATCTTTAGTGGAATAGGAGATTTCTATCCCTTGTAAGTAAGGAAGTACCCTTAAAATTAGTGGCACCTGTGATTGCTACTTATTATATGGATTTTAATCCAAGTGTGACTTTGTGATAAGCTTCAGATAGAGGATGATGAACTCTTTATTATAGGATTCAAAGACAAACGAGAGGAAAAAAGATATATTTGTTTTTTTTTTTTGGGAGAGAATACGTGAGAAGGAGAAGAAGGTGGCTAGGGGTTTAAAAATCTCCATTGTTTTTAATGGCAATGCTTAGAAAGCAGGGTTGGAGGAGAATCATCATCAATTTGAATGATCTTCTATTTGGAATTCTCAAAGCTTTACTTTCATAAAAGTGATTTTTCTATCAACTTAGTTGGGTCATAACTCAAGTTATATTTGGAGGAGCTTATTATCATCCAAGAAGTTGTTGTGTAGAGGAATTAAAGAGAGTGTGGGAGATGGTAATAATATAATTATTGGAAGTAACTTGTGGCTAACCATTGATGATCATTTTAGGATAATGTATAATTTTTTGTTGGATATTACAAACTGACATGTGTCTCATTTTTGTTTGAAGAAAGACAGAAGAGGGGGGATATAGATATAATATGAGGATTATTCAATAAAGAGGAGGCACACTGTATTATGAACATTTCATTAAGTGCTACATTATGCTACAAGATAATTTGGCACTTTAATCCTAAAGGGCTTTATTTAGCGAAGTCAAGTTATTTTCAGTATAGGAGAATGGTGAGTGTTCATCATCCTGCTGAGGTCCTTAATACTTTGTGGTGTAAACTTTGTTGCCTCTCCCTACCACTAAGGATAAAAAATGTGATATGGAGGAGTTTGCACAATATTCTTCCTATTAATATTTGATTATGGCATAAGGGAGTAGGATTGGACATGAGCTATGGATATTGTGGAGAGGATAAGGATTTAGACCATGCCTTATTTGAATGTTTGAAGGCATGAACTTGCTTGCAGCAATGGGATTGCATCATTAGGTTTATTAATGGACACATGGCTAATAGGTTAATGAATGCATTTGTTTTTTAACTTGGGTTGTAAAAAATAAAAAAAGTTTTGTGCTATGGTATAGAAAATGTCGCTAGCTCAAAATGATAAATGTTGGAATGCGAAGGACTAGCAACCTGAAGATATTATTATCTCAGCTATAAATTATGTAACTGCATGGCAACCAATTCATCTACAAAACCATATGCAAGCTAAAAGTACACACAGGCTCTTAAAAATATAATATAGACACATCAATGGTTATTGAATATGGAAGCGGGAGGTATAGTGTTATTCTAAGAGACTTTACAGGTACTTTTGTTGCTACAATTTATAGCTCCTTGTTAGGTTGTGTAACTATAAAGATGGCTAAGCTTTTTGGTGTTAAGGGTGGCTTTGCAATGACTTTAATCAACAGTTCCAAGTCTAGGGCTAATTGAATTAGATTTTCAAGTCGTATGATATGTTATTTCTCAAGAAGATCATATAGAATTTATTATTAATGAGTGTAAAGAGATCATTATTTTAAGAAGTAATTTATCTTTTAATTGGATTAAAAGGAAACAAAATCAGTAGCTCATTCTCTTACTCGAGCATCAAATCACATACTCGCCTTTGAAGGGATGAATCTTCTAACTTTATTGTTGCTTTGTTAATGGTTGATGTTTCTCATGAATAAATAATTATCATTAAACTTCATAAAAATAATAATTGAATTTTTAAATTAAATATATTTAGTTATAAAAAATACAAAATTATTTTCTTTAAAAGAATAATTTAAATACTAAATTTTCAAATTGAAATATAAAACAAATAAAATAAAGGAGGAGAAAGAAATGAGTTCAAAGCAAGCTGCTGATCCCATAGACCCACAAGTAAAGATGTGCATCGATCGAGTTGGTTAGGTTTCTAGGGTCAACCAACCAAACTATTATTAATTAGTCAAAATTAATTTTTTTAAATTGACCATTATTAATTAGTTTGATCAGATTTATCGAATTTGATAAGATTTACTAACCAAATCCATTATAATTATATAATCCATTTAATATTATTTTGTCCCTTAACCTTAAAAAAACCCGTAACACATGTTAGAATTCAAGTTGAAAAATATCATTTTCAACCAATATTCACATCATCTTACATGCTTAAGATACTCTATCATCATTTGCATGCAACTCCACCATCCATAATAAATCACTATTCACATTCCAAATTACATATATATGTATTTCAACACACAAAATAATATCACATCTTTATATAAAATAATACTTCACCATCATCATCATCTATATGTCCTACTTTGCATATTATATTTCACTTTCTACATGCATAGAAAAATTATTTATCACATGCATGCATGCATCTTAAAAAGGACCAACTTATGAATTCTTTAACTAAATCATCTTTAAATCTTATAATATTTTATTTTATACTGTAAAAATTCAATTAAATTTCATATTTAAGTTTCTTTTAAATTACTCTAAACACATATACAACTTTCATGAATTATGGACATCTATTTTTTAATTATATATCATATATATATATATATATATATATCTTGTCTTAAATTTTCTATTTTTCTTGCTTTCTTTAAACCATTTGCTATCTTCTTTATTCAAATATAACCTTTATTAATTTTTTTAACACTCAAAGTCGAGGTTTTCTGTTTTTAATTCTTTCTTATATGGTATATAGATCCCATTCTTGGCTTATGGTTCTTTGCATTCTCATGCAAATTCATTTCCTCTTCTTTTCTTTTCATTTTATTTGGTCATCATTTCCTTTCATAGTTTACAGTTTATTTATTTATTTTTACATATTTTAGTTCTTTAAATGTTCATATAGATTTCCTTTAACCAATAAATATATACAATTTAACAACAAACACACAAAGGTTATTGAAATTAGTTTTTGAACACTCACCTCTTGTTGCCTTTTCTTTTCTTTGATTTTCTTTTGGCTAGATGAAGTCCTTCTCTTCTTGCTTCCTTCCAAGACTGAACCACCTCTTCCAACTCTCTCTTTATTCCTTTTCTCTAGGTTTTGTTTAGTGTGTTCTTTAGTTGGTTATTACTTCTTCCCAACACATTCTTATATAGCTGTATTTCACATCATTTATTTAATTTTTAACTTTTAAAATTCTGCTCTCTTATGACACGAATTCAATTTAGTATTCTCTATAATTGTCTTACATGTTTAAGAGGCGACAACTTCCATCCACTTGGCAACTCACATCATTTATTTAATTTTTTATTTGCATGTTAAGAAGCCATTTTTAAAATTTGTTCTTCCATTTATTTGCCACCTAACCATTCTCGGATATAGCCTAGCCCTTTAGGATAACTATTATTACTATTCCTCTAGTTACATTTTAAGCATTGGTTTATAATTAACATTTTGGTTTACTAACTTAGATGAATATTTCATCTAGTTATGCACATATATTCATCCCATTGTTTAACTTTCATCCTTTATTTCATTTGGGCTCTTGTAAGCCAATTATGAATTAAATATTTTATATCTTATGATTATTTCACATTAAGTACCTAACTGGTTTCTCCTTTGGGCTTTTGTAAACCCATGTACTATATACTTTTTATCATATGATTTTAATTTATAGGTTTATGATCAGGGGCGGAGGCAAAGGGGTCCTAGGGGCAATGAACCCATGTACTATATACTTTTTACCATATGATTTCTCCTTATAGGCTCGTCGGAGTTGCAGAGGTGGGGGCGCAGCCCCCCCTTCCAATCTGCTGCTCTCTGTGTAATGAGGAAGATAACCTTGTTACACACCATATATATTTTTTAAATTGCCTTGGCTGAAATGACGATGTTTCAGCTAAGACAATTATATATTTTTTAAAACTCTGGCTGAAACGATGCTATTTCAGCAAGAGTTTTTAAAAAAATATATATAATTGCCTTGACTGAAACATCATCGTTTCAGCCAAGGCAATTGAAAAAAAAAATAAAATGCGATCTGAGGCAGAGGCAGAGGCAGATGTAACCCGAGCAAGCAGAAGAAAGAAAGGAAAGGGAGGCCAAAAGAGGGAGGGGCGAGAAATCTGGCCGCCGAACCTTCATCACCGGTAACTGTCGACTGCAAGAGATAGGCCAAAAACTATGTATCTTAATTTTTTTAATATTTTAAATTATTTAATATTTTTATTAATTAGGTTTAGATTTTCTTATAAAATTTAAAATTAAGCTTTGATTTGTTGTTGTGATGTTGTATTATTTAATTTATTGATTTTAATTCTATTAGGTGAATAAAATTGAATGTTAATTAAAAATTGAAATTTAGGAATTTGATTTGTCTTTTTTAAAATTAGTTTTATTTAATTTTTTTAAGTTGTATTGTTTAATTTGTTAATTTTAATTTGTTAGTTTGATTTTGTTAGGTGGATGAATTTGAATGTTTATTAAAAATTGGAATTTAGGGATTTGATTTGTATTTTTTAAAATTAGTTATATTTAATTTTTTTTGAAGTTGTATTGTTTAATTTCTTGATTTTAATTTGTTAGTTTGATCTTATTAGGTGAATGAATTTGAATGTTTATTAAAAATTAGGATTTAAGGATTTGATTTGTATTTTTTAAAATTAGTTTTTATTTAATTTTTTTAAGTTGTATTGTTTAATTTATTGATTTTAATTTATTAGTTTGATTTTATTAGGTGAATAAATTTGAATGTTTATTAAAAATTAGAATTTAGGGATTTGATTTGTATTTTTTTAAAATTAGCTATATTTAATTTTTTTTAAATTGTATTGTTTAATTTATTGATTTTAATTTGTTAGTTTGATTTTATTAGGTGAATGATTTGTGTTTTTTTAATTTATTGTTTGATTTTATTACTTATAATATCAATTAAGTTGCATATTAATATAAATTGAGAATTTTGAATATTGTAATTATGTTAATAATTTTTAAATTCTTAAAATATATAAGGATAAGTTTTTTATCAAGACTAAGAGAATAAGAGGCGAATCTTTAAATATTTAGATCCCAAACTAGGCATTAAGTAGTCAAGGAAGTTGTAATATCCCAAATGATATTCTAAAATTTTGGAAATGCTAATTGTTGAAATTGAATTAAATGATTTTAAGTGTATATATGATTAAGTGGATAGAAAGGAAAAAGGGAAGTGTGTATATGTTGTATATATATACAACATATACAAGTCAACATCTTAATAATAAGGTCAAAAGGTATATTTAATTATTTAAAATAAAAATTTAATGTTAGTGGAAGATGATATTTGATATTTATAATATAATAATAATTTAATTGCATGGTGGAGATTTATGTGGTTAAGTGAAGTGGAGTGGTTTTGACCATTTTCATCATCTTCTTCTTTCTACTCCAAGAAGGCCGGCCATCATCATTATCAAAGGGAAAAGAGATTTTGCTTCTTGCTAACTCAAGCAATTGAAGGATTTCAAGTGATCAAGTTTGAGTTTTAAGAATTTTTCTTCGTATTTGGTAAGTTTCCAACTTGTTTCTTTGATTTCCTTTGAGTTTGTGTATTTGAGTTTGGTGGATGGTTGGTGTAGTTATGTGCATGGCTGATTTTGGTATGTTTGAAGTTGTTTTGTCTTCTTAACTTTGAATTTGGTGTTGGATTGAAGAAAGAAAAGGGTTAAGTTGGTGAAGAGAATAAGAGTTGTGGATTGTGTAAGTTTTGAGTTGAGAAGTTATGGTTGTGATTGTGTATTTTTTTTTATTTTGAGTTCTGTGGATGTTTATGCAAGTTTATTGTGGTATGTTGATGGTTTTGGTTGAGTTGTGTGGATTTGATAGGGGGTGATGAAAGATGTTTGTTGGATGTGGCATTTTTGTGTCGATGGTTTTGTTTTCAGGGCTGGTGACACGTCTAGTGACACGCCCATATCACTGAGAGTGTCATAGCTTCTATGTTGGAGGATGATTAACACGTGCAATAATACGCTCATGTCACTGAGAGTGTTAAAGCTTATGTGTTGTGGGTTTAGGGCACGTTCAGGGACACACCTGTGTTGTTGAGGGTGTCATGTGTAATGTTTGCCTTAGATAGTTCTCTTCCTTATTTTCTTATGTGTATCACTAAGTGAGTATGTATAATCACATTTGGTTTAGGTTTTGAAGAGATTTGAGTTACCCCAATCCAAGTGTTGAAGGATATCTTGGAAGAGGAGATTGGAATTGGTGTTTGTTACTCGTAGAGGTAAGTACAAACCTTAAATGATTGCATACATTTACATGACTTTGGGACTTAACACATTTGGTTGGAAAATGAGTTAAGTTACCTTTTATATTGTTGGTATATGAGAATAGTGCTATGATTTGCATAATGTTAACTATGTGAAATATATAATGATGATTCAAAATGTATGAATAATGCAATTTGTTATGTATACACTAATGATAGTGTGTGAAGCCATTGGTGATGGCTATATTGATATAAATGGGATATTTGAGGCATTGTGCTTATAATAATCATGAGAAAATGAAAAAGGATTTGATAATAAAATTATGAAAGAATTGTGTGTCTAGTATGTTATTCAATTTTTAGAGTTTTGCATTTGGTGGCATGCCTATGAAGTAAGAGTCCCTTGAAGCTGGGTTGGGCTTGGTCCTTGAAGCCTAGTTGGGTGTTACATGATGTAGCAGACCCTTGAAGCTGGGTTAGGCCTAGTCCTTGAAGCCTAGTTGGGATGTTACAGATGAGGTAATCCTCATTGTGATTATGATTCACCTTCGGGCTAGATAAATGTGATTATTGGACCAAAGCAGTAACTTTGAAATTCGAATGGCATATTAGATCTCTTTGGGCCCATACTTGTCTTTGCTTTAATATGTATTATGTTAAAGTACCAACGTAATGTGTTGAAAATGAAAAGAAATGTAATATAATGTTATAAGTTGTGGTATCCATATATGTTGTGCATTAACATTGCATTTAAACCATATTGTTATCAAGGTTTGCACCACTAAGCTTCTGACTTAGCGCGATTGTGATTTATCGCGCAGGTGACAGGGTAGATCCGGTTGAACCAGAGAGTTCAGCTAGACCGCGTCGAGTCTAGGCTTGGATCTTTGAGTGTAGTGTTGATTGTGGACATTAAGATCAGAGACAAACTGCGAACATATATAGATTATATATTTTGTACATATCGATTTTGATGTATACATATGTATATTCTGCTACTTATTAAATAAATGTTTTGGATAAAATTTTGGGTAATGAAGATATAGATATGTATTTTAACAAGGAATGTTTTATCTATTACTTTCTATAATATAAGTTAAATATTTTAAGTTTACTTAAATTGTAGAAATGATGATTTGATGTTAAAGTAAAAAAAAATTAGTTTGTTTTAAATGGATTGTGACACTCTTTTATCCGGTATACATATATTACATATGTGGGTGTATGTAGTGTGCGTATATAGGGTACAAGGGTGTTACAGAAGTGGTGGTATTGGTGGGGAAACTAGTGGTGGTGGGGAAGCTAGTAAAAAAGGGCATCCGAAGTTTAGTTTTGATCATATTATTGGTGACCTGGCATTACATAAATCAATTGATGAGTATGATGTTGGAATTAGGGATGATGTTAGGAGACAATATTTAGCTAAAGGACCTTATCAACCTTATAGACACAATTTTTCACAAAGAGAATTTGCAAAAATTAAAAGAAGTTTAAGGATGTTTGGTTCTCTAAATATGAGTGGCTAGAGTATAGTATATCCAAAGATGCAGCGTTTTATTTTTGGTGCTATCTTTTTAGCTCAAATAGAGGAGCTAAGCATAGGGATAGTGTTTTCACATCCATTGGTGTATGTGATTGGAAAAAAGGCATTAGAAAAATTTAATACTAATCCACACAATAATGCAAGAATGCAATATTTTAGCTTTAAAAATCAGAGACAAAGTGTGTCTCATTTGTTGTCTAATTTTAGCCAGGAGCGGGAGGCTTTTTATCGGACACGTTTGACTGCTGTTGTTGATGTTATCCATTTTCTTCTATTACACGGATTGACCTTCTGAGGATATGATGAGTCAGAAATGTCACTTAACAGGGGTAATTTTCTTGGATTCTTGATTGGTACAGTGAACATAATATTGATGTAGGAAAAGTAGTTAATTCAAATGCTCCTGAAAATAATCAACTGACTTCTCCATACATTCAAAAACAAATAGTAAGTGCTTGTGCTTTAGAGATGACGTAAGCAATTATTGAGGATATTGGAGATGACTTCTTCTCTTTATAAATTGATTACGCTCGAGATAATTCAGTGAAGGAGCAAATGGTTCTAGTATTGAGATATGTTAATAAGTTGGGATAGTGGTTGAACAATTTATTGGAGTAGCACATGTGAGTGACACATCCGCTTTATCTTTGAAATGCACTTGATGATTTCTTTGTAAAACACGGGTTATCACTAAGTAGAGTTAAGGTCAAGGATATGATGGGCTTCTAATATGTGGGGTGAATTAAATGGTTAAAGACTCTCATATTAAATGAAAACTCCCAAGCAAGATATATTCATTGTTCTGTTCATCAACTTCAATTGGTGCTTATTGCAGCAGTAGAGAGCAATAGATATGTGAGCAATTTTTTTTATTATACTTTAAAGATTGTGAATATGATTGGAGCTTCATGTAAAAGGAAGGATGCTCTCCATCAAAAACAACATGATGAAGTAGTTGAACATTTAGAAGGTGGTGATACTCAAAATGGAAGAGGCTTGCATCAAGAAACAACTTTAGCTCGACCTGGTGCCACTCGTTGAGGTTCACATTATAAAATAATTGTTCGCCTTCTCTTTATGTGGTCTGCAGTGAAAAAAGTTCTTAAGAACATAGCAGACGATGGTGTTGAAAGAAAAAATCGAGGGACAATTGTGAGTTTATTTTCATTACTTTCTTAATGAAGGAAGTTTTAGGAATGACCAATAATATATCTCAAGTCTTACAAATAAAAAATCAAAGCATTGGCAATGTTATGCATTTAATTTCAACTGCTAAACAACAATTGCAAAACTTCAGGGAGAATGGATGGGATGAATTATTGGAAGTTATTAATGTCATTTTTATAGATCATGGTGTGACAATGCCTAATATGAAAGATAATATTCTAGGTCATCTACGTAGTAAGCGTGCTGATCTTCCTATTACTTATTATCATCAATTTTGAGTTGTAATATTTTATTAGGTATTTTTTCCTTCTTGAATCATATTTCTAATGCTCAACTAATTATTATACTATAACCTTATTTTCTTTTTATTCAATATCGGGTCATTGATTTTATTGCGCAAGAAATGGAAAGTCAATTTTGTAAATCAAGTACAGATTTACTTTTGTGCATTAATTATCTTTCTCTTAGATACTCATTCTCCAACTTTGATCTATCTAGATTACTTCATCTTGTTGAACTATATTCACTTGATTTCTTTAACACCGATTGAATGATACTTCGAGATCAACTTAAGACTTACATTGCTGATGTAAAATGGAATGAAGCTTTCTCTAATTTTGCATGTTATTGGAGCTCTTGCTCAGAAAATAGTTGAGACAGGATACGACACTGTGTTTCATTTGGTATATTTACTTATTAAGTTAGTTTTAGTCTTACATGTTACAACTGCTACTGTTAGGAGAGCTTTTTCAGCAATGAATATTATCAAAATGGATTTGCGCAACAAGATGGGAGATGATTTTTTGACTGACTGCTTGGTGTGTTACATGGAGAAAGGCATTTTTGTAAACATTGAAAATGAAGCTATTATGCAATATTTTCAAAAATACAAACTCGTAGAAATACAATTACTGCCTCGCAGTCGTAGTCAATCTAAAAGTACAAATAAAATGTTGAACTATTGTAATATTATATGTTTAATTGTATTTTAAATTTGTCATTAATTTTTTTCCTTACATATTTTGCCCCCCCCCCCCCCCCCCCCCCCTCCCCAATCTCCTGGTTCCACCACTGTTTATGATGATTAACTGATTAACTATAACTATCTTCCCTCTTTTTGTGCCTCTTATAAACCAATCATCATTTTATCATGTACTTTATTCTATAACTAACTTGCTAATTGGTTCATTATTAATTCTTTATGTACTTTATTTTTATATCTAGCTTATTAATTCATTATGTACTTTATATTATACCCTTCTACATTATTTTAACAACACAAACCTCTTTTAATACTTTTACATTTTAAATTTTGAATCTCTAAATAAGAATAATTTCTTATACTCTAATGACATTTCTTCTTATGTATCTTCATTATTTTACACAGTATATTCTTTTACATTTTAAATTAGCATTTAATGCATATAACTTCCTCATTTATATTTTTGAGAGTGTTACATTACTGGACCACTAATTTTCTTAGTTTTGCCTCTGAATGTTGATGTTCACCCGTCTCCACCTTAATGTGTATAAAAAGTAAAGTTGTCCCTTCTCTTGTGGACTTTATTCCATTGCATTAAATTGAAGTACTATTTTTTATAGCCATTTTTAGTATCCCTTTGAAAATTTTATTGTTTAGTTCGATTATTGATTAGTCAAAATATAGTTAGTGGATTGATGTGTACTAGTTCCCTTCTAAAATCATGAGCAACTGGTCGAATTTTATTGATTACTCACATCTAATGTACTGATGTCTTCTAGTCACGACAAAATAATAGTAATTCTTGTTGATTGATTTTTTTGGATGAATTTATGCCCTCAAAAAATGTATATAAACCATTCAAATTTATTTCCACATTGAAATAACACCTACTAGACTAGATTTAGCCCATTCAGGTGAATTAAATACTCAATTGATAGAGACAGACATGATATTGATCCTTTTTTCCATTTTAAAGCTTCCGTAGATTTTGCCTACTTATGGAATGTCTCTAAAAGCTTCTATAGATTGACATGATTTCATTTATTTTTTTTAATGTGACCAAAACAACTAAGTTTTATGGAATTCTAGAAAGAACCATGTTGTACACCTGATTGGGAAGTTTATGATTCCATTGATTATTTTAGAAGCTTGGCAATCAAAGTTACAGAATAACAATCTAGAACTGGCATAAGAATAGATCCTGCAGTTTGAGCATTGCTCATCTAGAGTGGTTTGTAGTTCTTTTCTTGTGGCCTTTGAACTTATTGTGTCCTTATCTTTTTGATCTATATTTTCCGTTTGCAGCTATCATTGAATTTCATTTACATTGCCTTCTATGAAAATTTTATTTTGTTCCTTTTAACTTATGCTCAATTTTAAGGTCCAATGAAATATTAGTCAACGATAGTATGAGGTTTTTTACCTATTACATGAAATAGATAAAAGGAATAGAAGTGAAGAATTGCCTACATTGGCTTCTCATTAATAAACAGATACAAACACAAACTTATAACTGTCAAAGCATAAATATACAACCGGAGATTTAAAACAAAATTGAAAAATTTAAAAATAAACTTGTAACAGATACAATAACGTGAGAAAGAATTAAAATCCTCTATTACCGCCCCCCTCAAGATTGAGGTTGAGTAATGAGACCATTATTGGATTTAAGTGAAAGAAATTGAGACCTAAAAAGAGGTTTTGTAAGTGCATTAGTGAGCTAATCTATACTTGAGACATGAGAAACATGTAAGATACCGCTTTGGACTTAGTCACGAATAAAATGAAAATCAATGGCAACATGATTCATCTTGGAGTGAAAAATTGGGCTTCAGCATAAGCTTGTTGCCCCAATGTTATCACAATAAATCATAGGAGATTAAGGAATAATAACACCAAGTGCTATCAAGAGAGAAGTTAGCCAATTAAGTTCAATAGTCATGGCTATAACTGACCTATATTCAGCCTCTATAAAAGATTTGGGAACTATCCTCTACTTCTTATAACTCCATGAAATGGGATTATGGACAATATAAATAATCTATGCACTGGTAGATGTGAAATCATCCTTATTTCTAGCCAAATCAACATCAGAAAAGGCATGTAAGTAGAGAGATGAGTCATTATAAAGTTGAATGCCATCATTAGACGAACCACATAAGTAATGCAAAAGATGTTTCACAAGAGTCCAATGTTCAATACTAGGGTAATGCATGTACTGTGAAAGTCTATTGACAAAAAATGCAGCATTAGGTTGTGTGATTAATAAATATTACAAGCTCTCACCAATTCATCTATACTCCATAGGATCTTTAAGAGAAGAACTTGATTGTAATGTGATAGTAGGACTAGTAGGTAGTAGAGAATGTACTAGTTTGGCGTCCATCATTTTTGTTCAAGTAAGAAGATCAACAATGTAATGTGTTATGATTCAAGCCTAGCTATCAAGTAATAAAGTGATAAGTAGAGTATCATTCCCACGAGAAGGATAATTCTAAGTACTAAACAATTAAACTGATTATTATTTGGATATCAAAATTTGATTTATGATCAAAATAAAATAAAATGAGTTTCTTTTTGGATTAAATATAATAATATAAAACTTAGGGTTAAGTCACCTTTGTTAATTTACTATGAATTTTTTAAAGTATTGATTAAGTTTAGTTTTCCCTTTTTATTAATGATTGGATTTTCCTAAATGAAGCTCAAGTCTCTCTCAAATACTAAAGCTAATATCAATTTAATCCTTACGTCTACTCTCGTGATTATAAGTAATTAAACCAATTCATTAGGTTTTGTGAAAATCTTGAATTAACATCTTAAGGATTTAACCTTATCTCTAAGTGAAAAAACTTTCTTAAGATTGTTATTTCCTTGGACTAATATTATGCTTCCACTCTTGCTTCTTCACACAAAATCTAAATTTAATTAATTATTGGCTAAATAATCAAAGCTTTAAGACCAAAGTGTAGACCCTTGATTTTGGCCCTAAGCTAGTTTAGTTCTAATTAAAGATGGCCTAAGTACTTATTGGTCCATTCTTAATGGCTTAAATATATTTTAAGCTTTTATCTTGATCGATCCAATTTTTATAAAGGCCCAAATGAGTTTGGTTTAGTTTTTGAAACTTTAAAATGCTTCAAAAGAGAATTTTTATACCTAAAAACACTTTGGAAGTCATTTTGGTTCGATAATGGGTCATGCATGTCGAATTGGGCCTGTCTAGTTCGATATGGGCATCCATGTCGAACTGGGATTTCCCCAGTTCAATATGGATGTGTCCATATCGAACTGGGGCATGCCCAGTTCAACATGGACAACCATATTGAACTAGGGCATGCCCAGTTAGATATGGACCCTAGTCCATGTCGGCTTAAGATGTTTTTAGGTCGATATGGTCAAGTTTATCCTCGAATTTAGTTGATTTTAGTTCGACATGGTCACAATTTATCTAAAATTCAAATTATTTTAATTTGATATGCCTTAGAAAACTATGCTTATTCAGGAAACCAATACTGATTTGTGACATTTAACCTAATATTTTCTTATAAATATAGGTTTTAAGGACCAACATAAGGTGGTAACAAGAAGCAATAATCAAACAATAAGCATTTAATGATCAAAAACCCTGGAAGCCATATTAAGCAACATTGAGCATTAAGTAAATAGAGACACAAAACATCAACCATCAATAAAACCAAAAGGCAGTGATACATTGCCTTCACTTTACTCAACCGAGATTCAACACTAGTGCAAATATAAAGCTTGGATCAACATTAAATATCTGTGAAGCCAACAAACGAAGGTTTGAGTTTATTGTTTAACTTGTTTTAAACTTACAGATTGCTTCATTAAAATTATTTATAAACTTACAAGAGCCATTTACTTTTAAATACCATCGCTTAGTAAATTGGTTTTAGTTTACAGTGATTATGCCAAGTCTTTAAATCGTCATTATATTGCATAATAACTTGTAAAACACTCAGTAGCTAAGCCATTAGAAGTATTAAAGTTGTTAGTTTTCAGCATAAGCAGAACCTCGGTGACAATTTATACAAAAAACCTAGTTTACATTTTAAAATTGTAGTTTATATTATAAAACCCTAATTTACATTTTAAAATCTTAGTTTGCATATCAAACCCTAGCTTGCATATTTATAAACCTCTAAACCCTAATTCTTATACTAAAACCCTAATTTTTACCTTAAAACCGTAGTTTAGTTAAACCCTAATTAGTATAAACATAAAACCCTAGTTTTTTTTTTAAAAAAAACCTAATTTTCCAACAAAATCACACCATGTAAACCGTCTACCTTTCGGGGCCTCTGCCCCAGATCTCACGCAAGGGGCGCTACCCCTTTGACCCCCGCCTGGTAACTGGCTAACGGGACCACCATACGCGATCCCTCGTCAATGGGGTCAATATAGATTTGTGGATTATAATTCTTTGTGATTTACTTTAATTTCCTTTTATTAAACTCTAACTTATTATTTTTGTAATGATTAAACTATATGTTTGGATTATTTATTTTTCTATGAATGGTTAAATGGTATTAATTTTATTATTTGGATTTTGAGGATGTAAAAGGCATATTTCCACTCGTGGGTGTCTTATTTATTTTCTATAATTTAGTTTATTTAAAGACTTTGGGATAATTGAAAGGGACACATTCTTACCTTTTAGTTGGTGTCCTATTTTATTTTCTTTGTGGATATTTGGACGTTTGTAAGGGCATGTTTTCATCTTGTATGGGTGTCCATTTATTGTTTAATTTGAACTTATTTTGGTTTAATATAACGAATATTTATTTAATTTAATTTACATATAGTATGGATAATATTTTAATACTTAAGAATTCAATAATATTTAGACCTGAAAAGGAGACCGGTTCCAATGAACCGGGAGTTATAGGGGTGCTGGGTCACTTCCCACATTTCTCATACGTATCCAACTTTTCAAACCTAATAAGGGGTTGAGGATTCTTTAGAAATCAAGTCATCCACCCCTTTCTTTTTTCCGGCCTGTCTGGGTGGTGACTTCATTTTATTCGGGTTTAGACCCGTGTTTTCTAAGGCCTTGAGCCTAACAGTGCCAAAGTTGCAAGAGCCATTCCATATGGGAGTGAGGGCAAAAATTCCCGCTCACACAAAGATAATAAAATAATCAAAGATAATCTTAATTAATCAAATAAGCATATATTATTCTATAGTAAATTCAATATAAGGAATCAACCCTAAATAGAGTTTAGTTCCTCATATTTAAAATAAAAACACAAGTATTAATTGAAAGTATAATAACAAGAAAGAGCAAACTCTAATTCTTTGGATTGAGGAAGAACTCCTCTTGGATCATTGAATATCTTTCTTGAATCCTAATTTCACTCTTCTCTTAAAAGAAAGACTAGAATTTAACTGATACAAGTTAAATAACAACTCTCAAGTCCAACTATTTTTTTTCTTTTATCTAACTCTCTTATTTCTAAACTTCTATCTAAATTCAATCTAAAATTGCATCTAACTTGTATGCTTGAAAATTTGAAGGAAATGTGTTTATATAGAGTGCTTGGAAGCTTCTTAGTGAAGGCAATGTATGAACACAACTTTCTACATCTGTTTTGTCCTTCAATTTTCAACTTTTCCAGATTAAAGTCATACATTTCAGCCCCATGGTTGTGGCATATGGATGCCGCGATCGTGGCCTGGGTTGGAATGAACTATTTTGAGAGATTTTTTTAGCTGTAAATGGCAGTTAAGTGGACCATGGTCATGGTGTTTGAATGCCACGATTGTGGCTTTTGAACACAAGCTGCAAATTGTGACTTTTCTTCCTTTTCTTCACTTAGCCAATAAGCACATGGATCCTACGGGCGTGGCCATTAAATACCACGGTCGTGGCATTCATTTTCCTTCTGAAACTTTTGTCTTTCTTCATGTTTTGATGTGGCATACTCAAATTGAAGTCTAGGGTCGTGGTCTTGAACAGTCATGGGCGTGGCTTTTGAATTCTCTTCACTTTTGCTTACTTTTCTTCAATTTGATACCACTAATCATTAAAAATATTGTATCTTGCCTTTCCAAGCTAAAATAGGATAATTCTAACTCAAACAAACAAAATTCATCAAATTCAATTAGAAAATAATTAAAATTATGGTTAAAATTATACAAAATATTGATAATAATTTAACTCTATCATAATGTCATTGAGAGAGCATGATATCGCGAGTGTTTGGAATAACTTCTACACCAAGAAAATATGATAATGTCCTAGATCCTTTAATGAAAAGTGATGAGCAAGTTATTGAATAAACTTTTAAACTATTGTGTCATCACTACCAGTAATAATAATGTCATCCACTAAACTAAAAGATAGAGAAGATCACTACCAATGTTCAAAACAAAAAGATATGTGTTAGCATGAGAATTGTGAAAACCTGAAGTAATAAGAAACTAATGAAGCTTATGGTACCACGCTCTTGGAAATTGTTTAAGCCTATAAACTTCTTTTTAAAGCTTGTAAAGAGTGGGATTATCCTGGTCAATAAAACCTAGAGGTTGATACATATAAACATCTTTAATGAGGTGACATTACAAAAAAGCATTATTAACATCTAATTGTCGTAGAGACCAATATTGACTTATAATAAGGCTCAGAGTTAAATGAACTGTAGTAGGCTTCACTACTAGATTAAATATGTCATGATAGTCAATTCTTTATCTTTAATGAAAGCATTTTGCAACCACACGTGCTTAATGCATGTCAATAGAGCCATTTTGAAAAATCAACTTACATCCTGCTATATTATGAGTAGAAGCAGATGGAACGAGCTTTCATGTCCTATTTTGAATAAGAGCATCATATTCTTCAGACATAGCTTAATGCCATTTTTTATCTTTGAGTCCTTGGGTCACAGTAGTCGATTCTACATGGAGAGATTAAGTTTTTGAATTGGTTTTCTAATGTTGTTTTTGGCTCTAGTGGTCATTGAATGTATTAGTGGTTTTTGTAACATTATATTACGAATATGAATTGAAGTGTTTAATTGGGTTTAAGGTAAAGAAGTAAGATTGGTTAATTGGGTGAGATCCTCACTTGGTGTATGTGATAGAGTGCTAGTAGAAGGAAGTGAAGCATCGCATGAGGATTGTTTATGAGCCTAAATAGCAAAAAGCATGATGAGTGTCCCGAAGGAAGATTGGTTTATTGGTGCTTTTATAACTGGAGAATCTGAGTGGAAATGGTGTCGGGTTGAGAATGGGTAGATTGCATAGACAAGATAAGAGAAGAAAAGATTGACGTAACAAATTGGACATGACAAGAGACATATAATTTAGATGTGGGAGGATAAAAACACAGGTAAGCACTTTGAGTAAGAGAGTAGCCTACAAAAATACAAGACTTGAAACGAGGCTTAAGTTTTTGAAATGAATATGGACACAACCATGGGTGGCAAAGACAACCAAAACTCCTAAGTTTAGAGTACTTTTAAAGAAAAGCCAAAATTTGTTTTATAGGGAGATGAACTTAATGTGGAAGTGGGCATACAATTTATTAGGTAAACTACAGTGGTAAAGGCATGAGTCTAAAAGGTTAAGGGAAGTGATGTATGAGACAGTAAAGTTAGACCCATTTTAACAATGTGACAGTGACGTCTTTCAGAGTACCCATTAGGTTCAGGAGTATGTGGAGGAGTGGTAAAGTGTGTAATTCCCTGTGTAAAGAAAATTTCAAAGAATTAAATATTCACCACCATCGTCAGAGTATAGTGTATGAATCTTGTTTTGAAAATGTGTCTCTATGATGGCTTTGAATCTTATAAACATATCTTTAACTTCATATTTCTATATTAGGGGATAAAACCAAATGTATTTAGTGAAATGATCTACAAATATGTCATAATATTTTAAAACCATAATATGAGATAACAAGTGAGGTCCACACATTAGAGAAATAATTTCAAGTGGCTGAGAAGAGATAATAGCAGATGTAGAGAAAGGTAATCTATGATTTTCATTACAATGATAAGTATTATATAAAAAATTAGATGACATAGATGAAGACAGATCTAGTTGATAACGTGAGATAATGTGTTTGAGAATAGGAAATGCAGGATGGCCTAATATATGATGCTATTAGATGAGGAAGTTATAACACTAGAAAATGCTATTAATGAAGATTTTATTGAAGGTGAAACTGGCCATTCATACATGCCATCCTTTGTTTGGCCCATCAAAAGAATAAACCCCGTATGACGTTCCTTCACAAGAAATGAAGATGGTAAGAATTCAATTGAGATATTGTTAGATGTTCAAAATTGAGAAATGGAGATTAAATTCTTTTTTATGTTCGGAACACACAAAATATTATTTAACTAAAATGAGTTGTAAGAGATGTATAACCAATGTGAGTTATGGGAATACCCAAGCCATCACCAACCATAATGTCATCAAAATCATTATATGTTGCATAAAGAGATAGATTACTTAAATCAGTAGTGACATTATGAGAAGCACAACTGTCCAAAAGCCATTTAGGAGTGTTCATAGAAGTGTTGGTTGCAAGATTAGCCTAAGGTTTACATAATGTTGAAGTGCTACTCGCAGGTGTAGTTAGAGGTATGTTAGGCTAAATTGGCACAATACAAAATGAAGGACATCTTTAGTTGTGTGTCCTTGTATTCCACATATATGATAATACCTAAGATAAGGTCAAGAGGAAGGTTGTTGGTCAAAAAATGAGTTTTACCCACCATTAAAAGGTGAAATAGAGCCACCGTTTACATAGTAAGGGGAATGCCAACGTGTAAAGTTATTCCCATAGTTTATTGATGGACACCAATTATTGGAATTACTTGAGTTGGGATTAGGACACCTATTATTAGTATTATGTTTTGCAGGATTTGCTGAGGTTAGAAAGTGAGAAGGTTTAGATTTTGGACATTGGAGAGACACTTTAAAATTTAAAAGTTTCTCATAGAGTTTGTCAAATATGATCATAGTGTCACGAGCTTGAACTGCACATAGAAGTTCTTTTATTCATCCCTAAGACTATCAAGAATTTTATCTTCGAGTTCCTCTTGATCCATGGGTGCTCCAAGAATAGCAAGTTCATCGGCACAAGATTTGACCAATTGAAGATAATCTGTAATAGTTTGATGTGATCCTTTAGTTAGACTTTTAATTCAATTCTTCACATGTTTGATGCATCCTTAAGAAGGTTTAGCATATATGTCTGCTAGAATCTTCCAAGCTTCTAGTGAAGTTTTTGCTTGAGCAATAGATAAAATAATTATTGAAGAAAGTGATCCAACTAAAGCATTGAGAGTTAATTGTCTTCTTTAATCCAAATATTATAAGCAATATTTGATACAGTGGTGTCATTTTAAGTGATAGTGGATGGTGGGCATAGTTTTGACCCATCTATATATCCTAACAGGTCGTAACTAACAAGGATAGTGTGAAATTAAAGTTTCCAAGAAATATAATTGCTTGTGGTGAGTTTGAGTGGTACTTAGGTAGAGATATTAAAAGAGATGAGTGATGTATTTAGTTCATTAGTGTTTTGAATGATAGGTATAGAATTATAATTGTTTGTTATTGTCATAGTGTTAGTGGTTGAGGAAGAGGGTAAAAACAATTAAGAATGTTTTGATACTATGAAATAAATAAAATGCTTTAATACCATGAAATAAATAAGAGTAGAAGTGAACAATTGCCTATATTGGCTTCTTATTAATCAATACATATAGACATAAACTTACATTTATCAAAGAATAAATATATAGCTAAATATTTAAAACATAAATTCAAAATATTCAAAATTAAAAAACAAACTTGTAACAGATACAACTATATGAGAAAGAATTAGAATCTTCTACAATTATATTCTTATGGGTGTAGGATTTTATAAAACTAGGATAGCACATTATTCATGGAGACATGCTGAAGGATATCGCTTTGCTGCTATTCCAAGTTATTAAGATGTATGCCTTAATAAGACTATGCTTGTTACTTTTCATTTATGTTGTGAATATTGTAACTATGACATTACAATTTGCTTTGTTGTATAGAATTAGATGTTGAAATTTTTAGTTTCAAGTTTCTATTATTTTAGCTTCAAGTATAAAACATTTGTGCCTATATATCTAGATTTTCTTCAGTTGAGATCGATTATTATGTGATGGATGAAAAGATTATCAAATTTCTTATATTTTATTTTACTTCAAAAATTATGTTTTATATTCTCATACTATAATTATTTTTTGCTAATTTTATTAAAGATTTTATGAATCAGAAATGCATTACATTGAACTATAAAAGGGTATGTTATTTCTCTACTAACATTGTTGTTCTCGATTGCAATTTTCTCGCTTTCTCAATCTAAGGCTTTAATTGATTTACTAACTAATATTATTGTTCTCAATTGTGATTTTCTACTATCATATAGGTATTTGTTTAACTTTTTTGGCATTGAATGTGTATTTAGTTTTTCATTTTGTTTGTGTCTTATGCTATTGTACGAATTTTTAGCTATTAGAATAGTGAAACAAAGGAGAACTAAGCTTCCTCTAGTTGAGGGTGAAAGCTCTGAGTCTTGGAAAGTTAGTAAGAGGAGTGCTATACTCAGTAAGGAGCCGGTGGATGTGAAATGGGTTCAAAGGATTTGCCTCCTCGTCCTAGCTATGATACTACTGGCAGCCATTATATTGTAAAGGCTAATCACTTCCTCACTGATATACACATAAGGATTTGCATCGATATGATTTAATTTATTTGAATTTTTTATACTTAAATAATTTTAACTGACTAGCTATCAAAATGGGCCATTAGGTATTTTTGTTAGTTTTAGATCATACAATTTGTTGACATGTTTCATTAAATAGGTTAGCATCACACCTAAATTAATCTACTTAGGTGTCAAGCATGCTTCAATATGACAACTGGAATTTCACAAGTTATCTGCTTCTTTGATGGTGACAAGAGTCCATATACTATTAGGCCACTTCTGTTTACATCAAAGACATTCACAATCCCTCTAATTAAAGAAAATGCTCGAGAAAGGTCAGGATATTTTTTTAGTTAGTCCACATATGTTGTTTCATTCTCATTGATGGATATAATTTTCTCTTTGTACTGTAGGGAATTTAATGTTTCGATTATTGAATCCTCTACTTTCCCAGATCTACCAATTGTTCTTGGCATTATATTAAGTGGAATGGCTTATGCTTTGCATAAATCAATTTTATTAATTTGGTTATTTATTATACATTATGTTTATGCATTCTGGCCTAGCTTTCATGATCTGTAGGCATACCCAGATGGCTCCAAGACTTTTTTTCATTGATCTAGAAGTTAATAATAAGTCTATTGGTGAAGGTATTGAGTTGCATCAACTTTTTTCCTAAGTCTTTATAAGAGACAAATGGGACAATCTCTCAACATTGGTACTTGATTCTTTTATTATTTATAATTTATTTTATTTATTTATTTGTGATATGTTTGGGTGTAGATATTTCATCTAAAGGTTTCATTAAATCACTTAAAGTCACTGAGTTCGTAACCAAGTCATTAGGTCAAGCTGTCCTTAGTAAACCGTTATCTCATGCTGACCATGAGAAGGTCAAAAATTTTTTGTTACTAGTTAAGGTATTTTTATTTAATTTTACCATATATAATTAACTTGTGTCTCAATAGATCACCGAGGCTTTTATATGAGTCAAGGTCGAAGTTACACACTAAGGAAATATGTGCCAGCAATTTTACGTATCTAGTTTAGTGTCACATCCTACAAGCAATTTGACGTGAGTTATCACATCACATAGTTTCTATATTACATTATATTATATTGTTTTAATATTTGATTTTGCATACTTCTTATGTATAAGTTTTCCTGTTTAGAAATAGGAACAATTGAAATTGTTGTAGAGTTATTTAGTGAGACCTACAATCTTGAACTTTAATACTCTCACTGACCTTATCTATAATAGGGAAATAAGCAGTTACCAAAATATTTACCCATGGAGGTAAGCCTTTGTCTTTATGTTTTCTAGTGTTGTTTGGATATATAGAGTTACTATTTACAATTTCAAAATAGGTTTGCAAGATTGTTAATGGTAAACATCACATGAGGCTAAATAAGTGGCAAATTGCTGGAATAGTGAAGGAGAACACATTGACACTTGAAGACAGGGAGAATTTCATTTTGAAGGTGCGATGTTATGGCTTATGTTTTTTGTGTAATGTTGTGGCTTATATTTTTGTGTGATTCTATGTCTATTAGAAGTATCATTTAGTTAACAATTTATTTGGAATTTTTGACTTTTATTTATTTGTGAACTTATAATGCCCTTATTATTTTTTCAACGGGTTGTTCAACAGACCGATGACAATAGTTATGCAAATTTTGGATTTAAGATCAGTAAGGAGCTTGCTTCTATTGATGCTCGCATCTTGCTTGCCCTATAAGTAAATATCTTATTTTTTCCTCATCATATGAGTTATGCTGACTTTTGCTTTCAATTTATGCAGTTTAAATTTGGCAATATGGTTGAATGCTAGCTCAAAGATGGACGATGGAGTACAAGTGATAAGGTATTGCCTCCTGTAAAGCTATAATAATTGTATTTCATCACATTTCCTAGTTACAGAATTCAACAATTTGTTTTCACATGTGCAATTAGGTTCTTCACTCCCTTTTTTTGTTATGTTATCTTATTTTAATGTGCTATAGTTGAGATTGAATTTTAAGGCTGCCAAAACAGAAAGCTATAGCAACGCTGTTGGAATCTTGCTAAAACACCAATGTTAGGATTGGCAGTAGCCATACTTCTATATCCATCACTCGCACGCCACAATTTCCTCTCTATTCTTTCTTTAGTTTCTTAGCTCCTTTAGGTTTTGCATTTTTGTGCATCTTTTCTCATGTTACCTATTCTGCTATGTTTTTTTAGTTACTTCTTACCCTTTTTTTTCTTTTTCTTTCTTTATTTTTAAATTGTCACAACAACATTGAAAACATTAGCGTCATCTAATAATCTAAATGTCAATAAATTAATTGTAGGATTATAAATATATATTCTATATCATAGGAGGACAATTTTTTTTATTGATGTTCTGAGAATTGTTAGTTTTGAGCAATTTGATCACATAGTGCTAATATCTTGATTCTGATATAAATCCTTAACCATAATTTTGCATTTCTTTTTCATTTTTAATTTTTCTACACTTGGTCTCTCTTAGACGCATGCCTCAACCTTGCGCCTAAGCTCCGAGACAACTTAGTGCCTTAGTATGCCTTGTGCCTTTAATAACTATGACTATTGAGTTTTTATTGGCAGAAAGGAGTTTAGGCTATTAGTTGGGGTTGAAGAACATTTTATCATGTGGATACCTGGTGTCTGATGTTTTTGGAATCTGCAAGATTTTAGATCTAAAGTGCAAAGAAAAACAAAATAAAAAACATTAGATTGACATATGATAGATAAGAAAAAAAAATGTATCAAATGTAACAATAGGATAGGTATTTGCATATCAGAAAGCAAGACCTATAGATAGTCAAATGAAAATATGTCTTCTCAAAGATATAAGATAAATTAGGCGCAATCTTGAGCATTTATAAAGTGGATGCATGTTTTTGCAGAAAGTGTATCAAGCAGGACCAGTAAAGAATTAGATGCTTTTATCTTTCTATTTGGATTTAAGTGACGATGTTACAAGTTTTTGTTCTTCGCTTTAAGAAGCATGTAGAAATTACGGGATAGTATGGAACTTAGAATATTTCTGTAGGGTTTTCAATATTTATTGCATAAAATTCTATCATTCTAAAATTGCATTGCTTACTATATGCAAACATTTCATTTGAAGCAGTTATTCCTCTACATATGTCACCTCGACAACATGTAAATGAGTCGATAACTTGTTATGATAGGGCCATATAAATTCTTTGCCCCCAATGCAAAAATCTTGACCTAGTTATTGTTATTCTCCTTAATGAAAAGGCTTTCTTTATGGTATGAAATTTTGTATACTAGATGTGTTGCTTTTTTTTCTTTTTTTCATTGTTCTATTGTAAGCACTCAACATTTGCTGTTAATTATAATTTATTTGTGTGATTACTTGCTTTTAGGTGCTGTGAAGCAGTTTTGTGAGACTGATTGATGTGCATACTCACATCACGACTCCTTAGAAAGCTAAATCAAATCCTTAATCTAAGACCTTGACCCAAGCCTAACAATATAGGAGAGAACCGTGGTATTAACACACTCAAGTGATTAACTCTATGTGTGAAAGTTGATTTAAATAAAAATCAAAAAGCAAGAGAAATTGAATCTCTCACAAGGATAAATTTCTTAATTTTATTGATCAAACTTAACATCTGAGAATTTATAATGAAAAGGGGTGCTTTTATATAGGCTATAAATAGAATCCTTATTCTAGAAGGAAAAGAAAATAAATCAATGTGATTGTTACAAAATCTTGGTTTCTTTGATCTAGTAGTAAATCTATATAAAATCTTACCAAATCTTTAGGCCCTAATCATGCTTATATTAGTAATACATCTGATAATATCCCTAAATATGATTATCCTAATCCTCATTAAAAAAGGAAAAGCAAATCATAATAAAATAAGAAAACTGAATAATGTAAAAATTCATATAGAAAACTTGAAACCATTTTTTGATCTGATACAATTTCAATATAGACTTGGGTTTTTCATAAGAATTATAGCTTTGGAAGTTTAGATGAATATAGGATTTTGAATCACTCAATTTGGGCTTCGAAAACTAAAGTTACAACCCTTTAATGTAAAATTGGTTTGGACAAGAATCCTACTCCAACTTGGATTCGAATTTACTTTCCGAGTTTGATTTTGAATAGCTATTTGGAGGCCCAAAAGCACTTGGATTTATACCAATAATATCGGTATAAAAAATCTTGAGATGTCCTTTAAAAACTTTATAAAATTAGTTTCTTGCTATGGAACTCTGAAATCATCGAAATCTCAATCAAATCTTCAAAGATCAAATTTGTCCAAATCTGGAAATTACATATTATGCTCCATTTATGATCATTTATCTCCAATGCTCTATAATTAATATTCCAACCATTGAATTCAACTCCATAGTTAGTTTTGAATCTCCAAAATTATTATATTTGCAAAACTTGATATTTTTTTATTAACTACCCATGATCACATCAAGTCACTTCCAATCGTATTCGGTGTTGGATGTCTAGTAATTATACTAGGGGTTTGCATCACTGATATTGGACTTGTTTTTTAGTGTGTTTGTGGAAACATGTAGCAAAAAGGAATCTATCATATTTTTCCTCTATGGCCTTAAAGATAAATGTGAAGTATGGGGAAAGGAATACCATGTTTGTTGATGCACATGATAAGCATACTCCTTTTATCAGTGGGAAGCCTTTTATTATTTTTGGAGCTGATGTGAACCATCCTCCTCTTGGCGATATTTTTATCTGATTTATTGCTACTTATATTATCTGATTTTTCTCTCCTTTGTTGAGTATCTTTAGTCTTATGCTCATCAGGCTTTTTCTGTTTCTAATTTTTATTAACAGAAGATTCTTCAAATGAAATGCAAGTTGTGGAATCTCAAGATTGGCCATTGGTTATGAAGTATGCTTCTTTGGTGTCTGCTTAAAACCTTAGAAAAGAGATAATTAAAATTTTGTTCGATGATTTCTCTAAGTGTGAGAATTTCCCTGGTGGCATGATCGGGTAAGATTTGTCTTCAATATTTATCTTTCTTCATTGTAGAGGCACACCTAGATTCCTAGTTTATTCAAGACCAAGGTTTAGAGTCAAGACCTTGTAGTGGTCTCAAACCAGGCCCAAGGTCAAGCTCTCCTAGGTATCTCTGATGTGGTTGCACTTGTCTACTTGTATTCCTTTAGCAACTATGGCCTATTTGTGAGCTTCTTTTAGTTTATAAGTATATCACAACTGTCTTTCCATAATGTAGGGAACTCGTTTATTCATTAAAAAAGAAAGTGTCATTTTGCCTAAGCGTATAATATCTTATAAGTATTTTTTCTATTGTCTACTTTATTATTACTTTATTGTTATTTAGTGTTTGTGATATCTGATGATTTATTTACTTATTAGAGATGGAAAAGGCAAACAAAGATTTAATGAAGTTTTGCAACATGAATTTCATGCTATCCAGAAGGTAACTCTCTCTCCATATTCGCTTTATTTAATGATCAAGAAGAACATGGTAAATCCTTGTGATTATGTTTTTATATATGTTCTGTAGTCATGTTTCCTATAACCAAATTATCAATCTATTATTATACTTATTTCTATGCTTATTCTAATGATTGAATTTGGTTTATTTCATCTATCTTTATTGTAGGCATGTCTTCATCTCAAAGAAAGCCATCATCTGACATTTATTGTGGTTGTTAAGGTTCACCACACTAGGTTGTTTGCCAACCATCATGACCATGAAGTTGTTTTTATGAGTGGGAATATACTACCTGGTCATTAGTTGGATTGTATATTTTAGGTTGTATTTTTTGTTTTATTACTAATATGAAGCTAAAATTCTTATTTCAGTTGTGGACTCTAAAATTTATCATCCATCAAGATTTGACTTTTATCTATGTTACCATGTTGGAGTTAAGGTAAAAAGCAACATCCTCTTAGTTAGTCTGTTTTAATGCTTGGATACTTTTTTACCATTTTTCAAGCATGACTATAAGGTAGTAGCCGTGCAAGTCACTACCATGTACTGTTGGATGAGAATGAGCTTACCGCTGATGATTTACAATCCTTTACATATAATCTTTGCTACACGTAAGTTTTGTTTGCTTTGGTTCCAACTAGAAAATGTTTTATGATATTGTGATTCTACCATATGTAATTTATTGTCCTTCAAATTCCATGGTATGGGAGATATTTATGGCGCTATACTTTTATTCCCCACCCTAACTTATGTTGTTAAATCTTTTGTTGATTTGTTGTCATTTAGTTGTGTTTGGTGCTTTGTGAACAATAATTTGACTTTTTTAAACTAAATTTTGCCGATATACGAGATGCACAAGTTCTATTCCAATTAATTATCTCTTTATCTATGGTTTAAACATGATCTCTGATTTATTTTTTTTATTATTATTTGTTAATATCTGCATGGCCTTGTGATTTGGCAGTACCTCTGACGTATTATGCTTATCTTACAGCATATCAACTAGGCTTTATATGAAAGCTGAGGCACCAAAAAAAGGAGGCATGGGTGGAGGTGCAAGTGCATGAAGCATAGGAGAACTTGATTATAGTGATGCAATATGACATTTACTTGCCTTGAAGGAGAGTATCAATCGGGTTATATTTTTTATTGATGAGCCACTCTGGTCACTTACAATCTAAGGCGAGTTTTATATACAATTTTCAATTATATTTTTTTTACATTTCTCTATTGTAGGCTAAAATATAGATTAATTACATCCTAAAGTTTTTTACTATATTGTGTTTGAAAATTTAGAAGAAAAAAGGATGACAAACCCAAACATAGCTCAATTTTCTAAGACAGCCAAAAGCTTTATTAGCTTTTTTTTATTTATCCACTAGTTGGTAAGAATTTTCAATAGGAAATTCTTTGAGCCGAAAAAGAGAAATGTATGTAGTTGTTTCATTGCACATTTTTTTTCATTATGGCTTATGATAGATACTATTTTGTAGATCTCTCAAAATTAGTTGAGACCTTTCTGGTCACATACACCAACAGAAAATGACAAAAAAGAGAAATATATGTCCATTTTTCATTGGGGTTGGTTGTGGTTTTAAATATTGGTCGAGATATTAAATATCATCCAGTATGTATCGGATTTTAGCCTACTAAAATAATATTTACCGTTATGATACGAAAGATTAGAAATCAGTTATTTTTATAAACAAATTTTATAATTAATAATTTATTTGACCATATATTTGTCTTTTTTTGCTATAGCCTTCAAAAATAGATGCTTTAAAATAACAAGTTCATCCCTTGGGCCACAAGGTACATGATAGACGTGACATTTTTTTCATTTTACCAAATAACTAAACTTAAATCAATATTAATTAAAGTATTTGTTAAATTAGAGTTTTGGGTGCAAACATTATTGTTGTTGTTATTACTATCATTACTTGGTGAATTTTTTAATTCTTTTGAATTTCTATTTTGGTTGTTAGAATAAAAAATTAAAGAAAAAATAAGGATATTTTTACATTTTTATTACTTTTAACGATAAAAAAATAATGAAATATCACTTCACTAATTAAAAATTAATTTTTATGAACAAAATAATAATCTATATATTATACCATATTTTGATGGGTATTTAATAAAAATTCCTAGCTACAACATTATTATTTAGATTACCAATATATATTTCTCAAGGATATATAATGTTTTTACACGCATTAATGATATTTAAAGAATTAAAGATAATCATATTTGCTTTTAGATAAATATATATATATATATATATACTAAAATTGCCACAAAGATTAATATTCCTTCTGGGTTTGGCTTTCCCACTTAGCCATTGATATATATTTCTCATTTGTGAGGCCTTACCCAAATATCGATCTGACCAACTTAAAATGGGGAACCAAAATGCTTATTTGGGTCCGAACTCACATGGCAATGTCTGGTCTCCTCCTAGTTTGATAAGTACATGTTTAAAAGATTTGTTTTCTTTATTTGAAAAGGAATACTCCCTTTTTATTTTTTTAAAAAAAAAGATGATGACTTTATTTTAAAAGCTTAATTAGAGAGTCGCTTTATTAAATTATTTAGTTTTGGAACAATTTAAGAAAAAAAATATGATCTTGTTTTGACTCCATAAAAATGGTAATTTTTAATCCAAAAAAAAAATACTAGTCTGAAACCAATTACGATGAGTTCCAGTCTAGGTTTTCAAGTAATTTTAAGTAATAAAATATTCCCCTTTAAAAAAATCTTAACTTTTGAAAATTTTAATTTTCATGTGAATGACAATTTAAAATATGAATGATGAATAATTTATATACATGAGCAATAATAATTCATGACACCCATTCCACATATTCAACAAGAAAAGTAAATAAATAAGTTTACAACCCAAATTTGCTTTCATAGGAAAGCTTTAACTCTAGTCCTTACTAGGTCAAGCACAAATCTCCAAAATAAATAATAAAAAAGTATTAAAACTCTAATTAATCATATACAGAGGAGCATCAACTCTATTCCTTATGGGCATGGTTAAGCATAAATCCTCAAAATGAATTAATTTAAGTAAGCGATAAAATAATAAAACAAATTTAAAAAGAAAATAATATAAATAGATAAATTAGTGAATAAAAATGAACCAATTATGTGACTTTTAATGGGCTCGCTACTTTAAGTGATATTTCAAAGTATGCCTATTTATCTCTGTTGAATAGGAATCAAAGCCTTTAGTAGTTCACTTTTTTTATTGCAAAGTTCATGAGTTGATTAATTAATCTGTTTTTTTATCAAACTTCAAAAAGATTAAGTTTGTAAAGGGGATGGGCTCCTTTGAGATTTTCTCTTACTTGATTTGAAAGCTTGGACCTTAACTTGAGCTTGATAGAAGGCTTGAGCCTTGATTTGAGCATGAATATTAAAAGAAGAAATTTACTGGACAAAGATTTGTTGAGAAAAAATAATTTTTGAAATTAATTTTTCAGAGGAAAAATGAGTAATAATTTTAGCATAATTTTAGTGGCATTTTTGGATGTCTTTTTTGGAGAGAAAAGTACTCCTATGAATTGGGAAAACAAAAAAAAAGGACAAATATGTGTCTAAAGAGGCACGGTTGTTCGAGTGTGCCATTGCCAATCCATGAGGGCCACGGACAGCCGCACGATATGTGACTTGTTTTTCCTATTTCTAGATTATTTAACTTTAATTTGTGTGATTCCAATTGCGTTGAATTCATTATCACTTGAGTTTTATTTAAAAGAAAAATTGGGGACTTTTCCTTAGGTCCAAAATTTCGACTTCACATTGACCTCTTTTGGATTTTTAGGCCCATTCAGGCCCACATGAACTCTGATTTGTGCAATTCTAATTTTGTTGAAACTATCATTGTATGCACTTTAATCTAGGTGCAAAATTAGGTATTCATTGTTATCCCCATCATAGTTACTTTATTTTAAAAGTAACCATAATGTTGTAAACACTATAACCTCAATAAAAATGCAGTGCAATGAAATGATCGTCCACCCTAGGGTAATTGGGAAGGTCCATTCAAGAATTTTCCTAGAATGTCTATGCGAACCTATCCTAAAGGAGTAAGAGAAGACTCATCTTAAGTTTAACCTAAGATGTCTATTTAAACCTATCTTAATGGGATAAGAGAAAATTCATTCTAGCTTTTGATCTAAAATGTCTATATGAACCAATCCTAATTGGATAAGGAAGGTTCATTCTAATTTTAATCTAAGATGTCCATGAAAATCTACACTAATGAGAGTAAAGGAAGGTTTGTTCTTGGTTTTGGCATAAATGTATATGTAAACCTACCTTAATAGTGTAAGGGAAAGTCCATTATAGGTTTTGATCTAAAATATACATATAAACCTATTCTAATGGGGGGCAGGGGAGTGGAGAAAGGCCCATCCTATGGCTGACCATGACATCTTAATTATGTATTGAACTTATGTTGAATGTTGTGTGACGATGTTGTTATCATGATCCAGCTTGGCTACTGAACCAAGGATGAAATAATATTCTAGGGCTCACACCTAAAATGGTTCAAAGGATAGATTCTAGGGCTCTTACCTAGAATGTATCTTAAAGGTTGGCTCTAGAACTTTTACCTAGAATGGATTTGAATACTTTAATTTATAGGGCTTCCACCTAAAATGGTTTTAAAAGTTTAAACTTTGAAGGCTCTTACCTAGAGTAATGGTGGAGGGCAACCTGGGTTTAATCTAGGTATGTATGAGGATAAGGTACCTTAAAAGCTAAGCTTTCAGTTGATGGTAAAAAGAATCTAGAGGGATTCCCCTACAATTCAAGAGATGGCCATTTGGCTGGCATATTACTTTTGGCTTGCCTGCTTATCTGTTGGTGATACGGTTATGGGGCTAGTAGTATGATACTAGACTTTAGTTGAGTAAGCTCTAACCTAGTTATGATGGTGGTGCTTTAGTGAAGTTGCAATCAACTATGGCTAATTCTAATTCTAAGTATGAAGGCTTGTCATGGTTGAGTTAATTTGTCTCGGAGGACTTGGCCTTAGGTTTGAATTACTTTGGAGGGCTTGTCCTCTAGTAGGTTTAAATTGCCTTAGAGGGCTCTAATCTCAGGTTTTCTTCAAAGAGGCTTGGCCTCAAAGTTGTTATGGTGGGCTTAGCCTCGGGTTTAACCTATTTTGAAGGAATTTTTTCTTATTTAAAGGGATATGTCACTTAACTTGTCTTGGAGAGCTTGGCCTCTGGTTTTGACTCTTTTTGGCCTTGGGCGTAACCTATTTTAAAGAGCTCATCCTCAAGTTTGACTTGCCTTGGAGGGCTTGTCCTTGGGTTTTATTTGATTTAGAGGGTTTGGACTTAAGTTTGTCTTATCTTAGAGGGCTTGGCCTTAGGTTTGATTATGGCTGAGTTAGCTCATGGAACTTTAGCTTAGCTTAGGCAAGTAAGTTGTGGTTTGTTTGGCTGATTTAGGAAGAATGCAATTATCTTGGATGGGTGATAGGTTGCAAATCCAACATGTTTATTACTTTGTTTTTGTGCTTAATTGATGTTATTCACATTGAAAAGAAGAGCTTTTACTTGGTTTTTATTATTCTGGACAGGAACGGTGGATTTGCAATAAAGATGCTTATTTGGAGCTGGATTGGAAGTATTGAAGCAAAGGACATGAAGCTGAATTTTCTTTGTGACAGATTGTCAGATTGTCAGCAGAGGCCTTAGCCTTGCCCAAGGCTAACGGCCAAGCAGACCTGAACGAGCTGATTTAATTAAGTGACGGGCCCATACAATTTAGTTGTATTGGAGGACTTCTAAACCGAATTGTAATAGGATTTAGGTAGTTTTTAATGGGCCTTTTTGTTATATTAGGTTGGCCCCACTCTTTATTGAGTATTTTAAGTTATTTTTAGGGTTTTAGGAGGACACTTTTTGCCTCCTCTTTGATTAATACGAATTTCAGCATTCTTTTACAGAATTTTTGTTGTTCTTCCATGGCCATGTGTGGCTAAACTCTTTATTTTCAGTCAAGGATTAATTCAAGGTTGAAGTTCTTAAGATTGTGAGGTTTGATTATGCCTAATTATTCTTTTTGATTCTTTTGCATTCATACTCTTACTGTGGCTTATTGGGAAAATCCATCCTTAATGTATTTTTATTAGTTGATTGATCTGGCCAATTGATTAATTGATAGGATACAATAGCTAATCAATGAGATTAAATCCGTAATTGTTTATTCGAATTGATACAAGTGGCAATTGATATAATTTGATTGGGTAGAACCTTTTGGGTTATATTAAGTAATTGTATGATCTAATCTAAATGAATCTCGCTAGTAGGTTTGTTGGTTAGGGCAAGGTCTTTCTAGTGTTCATTGCAATCAATAAATTAAATCATGTCGCTAGTATTAGGATTGTTTATTGGTTAGGGGTTATTCATAGCGCTATGTCTTGCTTAACCTATTCAGAACGGAAAGATTGGTCGGAGACGCTAGCTTGAAGGCTATAACTTGTCTGTGAATATGAATTAAAAAGATTATTTTTAGCCCGTGATCAATCCGTGAGAACTTCATACCGCGAATCGTCCTTGACTGAGTTCACTTCCATTGTTTCAAGTTTTTAATTATTTTTGCTGTCCTAATTTCGTTCTTGATCACTTCTTTAACTTAATTTCGTTTTATTTTTCATAAATATAATTCCCCTGTTTTTATTTTATTTTTCTTAAATTACAGCAGGTCAGATTTTGGTTAGCCTTGGGCAAGGCTAGTCCCTAGGGTTCGACCCTCTCACCCTATTTACAAGTTTTCTTTTGTAGGAAGAGCAAGTTTATTATTTTTGGTGGATTCGACACCCATCAAATTTTGGCGCCGCTGCCGAGGACTAGTTAACTTTACTGTTTGTTGTCTTTTTGGATGACCAGGTCTGCAAATCTACCATTAGAATACGATCCGGAGATAGAGAAAACAGCCCGTTCGTTGAGAAAGAGAGCTAAAGAAAGGAAGTGGGCAGAAGTAACTTCCACATCTGATCTGGAAGGTACAACTCTTAATTTAGTTGAATATTCAGCTGAATTTGAAGAGGAAGAGTTCGTACAAGAGGAAGTTTTGGTAAATTCTGATAAGGAAGAAATAATGGCTGATAATCGGACCGTTAGGGAGCTACAAGCTGCCCCCATAACTCAGCAGCCCCTGTGCATTGCTTTTCCAGAGCTGACAACACCGTTCGAACTGAAATCAGGTTTGATTCATCAACTACCAAGTTTTCATGGAATGAAAACAGAAAATCCACACAACTTTTTGAAGGAATTCCATGGTGTTTGTTCTAGTATGAAGCCGCAAGGAGTTACTGAAGAGCAGATCAAGTTGAGAGCATTTCCATTTGCACTTAAGGATGTTGCTAAGGAGTGGTTACTCAATCTGCCTCCTGGTTCTATAGAAACATGGACCGACATGGCTAAGACGTTTTTGGAGAGATATTTCCCAGCCTCTAGAGCAGCCATAATTAGAAGAGAAATATGTGGGATCAAGCAAAAAGTTGGAGAGAGCCTTTATGACTATTGGGAGAGGTTTAAACGGTTATGTGCAGCTTGTCCACAACATGGAATGTCGGATCAATCCTTGATTCAATATTTCTATGAAGGAATGGTGGATATGGAGAGGAAGATGATGGATGCGGCTAGTGGAGGAGCACTTGTGAATAAAACCCCAACTCAAGCTAGGGAAATCATAACAACCATGGCTGCCAACTCTCAACAATTCGGACAAACCGACGAACCCTCAAGAAGAGCCTACCAGGTAAGTAGTTCTTCTACGGATGATAGACTTGATGAACTAACTTCCATGTTTAAAAATTTTACTGCAGGGTTCAATGCTCGCTCCAATGTGTGTGGATTGTGCTATTCACCCGATCACCCAATGGATTTGTGCTATCAAATCCAAGAAAATCAAGAGCAAGTTAATGCAATGGGTGGATTCTCCGGGCAGCACCAAAGGCCAAATAACTCATTTCCTAACTCATCTAATGTAGGTTGGAGAAATCAGCAGAACTATGGTTATGGGAATAGGCAGAATTTTCAGCAAGCTAGAGCACCTCCTCAACAAGCTTCTAGCTCAAACATGTCTTTGGAAGATATCGTCAAATCCCTAGCTACTAGCACAGCCACATTTCAGCAAGATGTTAGAAGGAAGATGAGTGAAATTACTTCCAACGTGAATGCTCTTTCACAAGAAACCAAGAGGAGCTTGCAACATATGGAGACCCAAATCAGCCAGCTTGCCTCTTCCGTGGGTAAAATTGAGTCCCAAGGGAGGTTACCCTCCCAAACTATTGTAAACCCGAGAGAAAATGCGAGTGCGATCACCTTGAGGAGTGGTAAGGAGCTGGAAACTCCAGGCCCTAAGAAGGGCGGCCAAAGGACCATGAAAGAAGCTGAAGAGGAGGTAGAAATTCATCCCAAAGAGCCCTCCAAGCAACCAGATTCTGAACAGCCCCGATCTTTCACTATTTAGCCCCCTTTTCCAGAAAGGTTGGCCAAAACAAGAAGGGCAATTGAAGAGAAAGATATTTTAGAGACTTTTCGAAAAGTTGAGGTGAACATTCCATTGCTAGATGCCATTAAGCAAATACCCCGATATGCGAAATTTCTCAAGGAGCTTTGCACCAACAAGAGGAAAATAGATAGTGTAGAGAAGGTGGAAATGGGTGAAGTTTGCTCCGCCATGATTCAAAGGAAGAAGCTCCCACAAAAATGCAAGGATCGAGGTATGTTTGCTATTCCTTGTAGGATAGGTGATGTAGGTATTAAGAGAGCTATGTGTGACTTAGGGGCCTCTATAAATGTCATGTCTTTTTCTATTTACTCATCTTTCAAGGGCTGCCCCTTGAAAGAAACGCGTATTATTATTCAATTGGCAGACAGGTCTATTGTTTATCCGATGGGTGTGCTTGAGGATGTCTTGGTTCAGGTAGGTGAGTTAATTTTTCCAGCTGATTTCTATGTGCTTAACATGGAGGATGATAAATCCTCAACTACAGCTGATTTATTGCTTGGGAGACCTTTCCTTCGTACCGCAAGGACAAAAATTGATGCCTATGAAGGAACATTATCTATGGAATTTGATGGTGAGAAAGTCCAATTTAATGTTTATGAGGCAATGAAATACCCTTGTGATGTTTCTAGTATTTGCTGCATTGATGTAATTGATCCTTTAGCTCAAGAAGTGTTTGAATTAAATGCTGTTGATGAACTTGATTTAGTGCTTTGCAGGGATATTAATGTGGACAGCATTAAACAGCTTGAAGAAACCTTCTTGATTAATGATAATGTGCAAGAAATTGTGTGTGAAATGGAGGCAAATAAGCCCTTTAAATCCAGCAACAGCCGTTCTATTTTGCCTCCTCACCATGAGAAGATCTTACCATCTGTTTTGCAGGCCCCGAAGTTGGAGCTAAAACCGCTGCCCGGTCACTTAAAGTATGTATTTTTAGGAAATGGAGATACACTACCTGTTATTATCTCCAACAAACTCAGCAAGGTGGAAGAGAAGAGCTTAGTTGAAGTTCTTAGGAAGCATAAAGAAGCCATAGGATGGACCATAGCTGACATTAAGGGATTGAGCCCTTCGACTTGCATGCACCGGATTTATTTGGAGGAGGGCAGCAAGCCCACTAGAGATGCTCAGAGGCGATTGAACCCACCTATGATGGAGGTAGTAAAGAAGGAAATACTGAAGTTGTTGGATGCAGGCATGATTTATCCCATTTCGGATAGCAAGTGGGTGAGCCCGGTGCAAGTGGTACCAAAGAAGACTGGAATTACTGTAGTGAAGAATGATGAAGGGGAGTTAGTGCCTACAAGAGTCCAAAATGGGTGGAGAGTGTGTATAGATTATAGGAAGTTAAATGCAGCAACAAGAAAAGATCACTTCCCACTCCCCTTTATTGACCAAATGTTGGAAAGGCTAGCTGGCCGTACTCACTACTGTTGCCTAGATGGTTTTTCAGGTTTCTTTCAGGTACCGGTGGCACCCGAGGACCAAGAAAAGACGACCTTCACCTGCCCGTTTGGTACGTTTGCCTATCGACGGATGCCATTCGGACTCTGCAACGCTCCAGCCACGTTCCAAAGGTGTATGATGAGCATATTTTCTGACTTTGTGGAGGAGATTATAGAGGTATTTATGGATGACTTTACCGTCTACGGTAATAATTTTGATGAGTGCCTAGTTAATCTTGAAAAAGTTTTACAAAGGTGTATAGAGTCAAACTTAGTGCTTAATTATGAGAAATGTCATTTTATGGTAGATCAAGGTTTGATTCTAGGACACATTGTATCATCTAAGGGCATTGAGGTTGATAAAGCTAAGATTGATGTTATGAAATCCTTACCCTACCCCACATCTGTGCGGGAGATTCGTTCTTTTCTTGGCCATGCAGGTTTTTACAGACGCTTTATTAAGGATTTCTCCAAGATAGCTCAACCACTCTGCAAGCTGCTGCAAAAAGATGTGAGGTTTGAGTTTAGTGAAGAGTGTAGAGAAGCATTTGACATGCTGAAAGAGAAGCTGGTTTCTGCACCAATAGTCCAACCACCAAATTGGAATTACCCTTTCAAAATCATGTGCGATGCAAGCAACTATGCGGTTGGAGCTGTTCTTGGACAGCGGATTGAGAAGAATCCTCATGTCATATACTATGCATCAAGGACCTTGGACAATGCCCAATGTAATTATTCTACCACAGAGAAAGAGCTTCTGGCAATTGTGTTCGCTTTGGAGAAGTTCAGGTCATACTTGTTAGGGACTAAGGTGACTGTGTTTTCTGACCATGCTGCCATTAAGTACTTGATTAAGAAGGAGTCAAAGCCTCGTTTGATTCGCTGGATCCTTTTGCTACAAGAGTTCAACATGGAAATACGAGATAAAAAGGGTTCTGAAAACCTTGTGGCTGATCACCTTAGCCGGTTGGTTTTAAATGAGAAGCCGACCCCATTGGATGACGATTTCCCAGATGAACAGCTTTTTAGTTTCCAAAAAGTTGTTCCATGGTATGCTGATATAGTGAACTACTTAGTTACTGGGACTTTATCAGGAGAGTTGACTAGAGCTGAAAAAGATAAGATTAAGAGGGATTCAAAGTATTATATATGGGATGACCCCCACTTATGGAAGTATTGTTCTGATCAGGTGATAAGAAGATGCATTATGGATATAGAAGTGCAATCCATTTTGAGATTTTGTCACTCTGCAGCGTGTGGAGGCCATTTTGGTCCTAAAAGAACGGTTCGCAAGATTTTGGAGTGTGGACTATTCTGGCCCACAATGTTCCGAGACTCGTATACTTACTGTAAATCTTGTGAGAATTGCCAAAAGACAGGTAATTTGAGTCGCCGAGATCAAATGCCTCTAACTTCTATCTTGATATGTGAGATATTTGATGTATGGGGTATAGACTTCATGGGACCATTCCCATCGTCATCTGGAAATAGCTACATATTACTGGCAGTAGACTATGTTTCCAAGTGGGTTGAGGCTAAGGCAACCCGGACTAATGATGCTAAGACAGTGGTGAATTTTGTGAAGAGCTATATATTTTCCAGGTTCGGGATTCTAAGGGCTATTATCAGTGATCGAGGAACTCACTTTTGCAACAAGGTAATGGAGAACCTTTTCAGGAAATACGGTGTTACGCATCGTCTCTCTACAGCCTACCATCCACAGACGAGTGGACAAGCCGAAATTTCCAATAGAGAAGTGAAGTCTATCCTTGAAAAGACAGTGAATCCAAACAGAAAGGATTGGAGTTGTAAGCTGGAAGATGCATTGTGGGCTTACAGGACAGCTTACAAGACTCCTATTGGCATGTCACCATACCGGTTGGTCTATGGCAAACCGTGCCATTTACCGGTAGAATTGGAGCACCGAGCATTTTGGGCTATCCAGCGATGCAACATGAAGTTCGAAGAGGCTGGTGAACATAGAAAGTTGCAGTTGCAGGAGCTAGAGGAAATTCGCAATGATGCCTATGAAAGCTCTAAAATCTACAAAGAGAAAACAAAAGCTTTCCATGATTCCATGATTTCCAGAAAAAATTTCGTAGTCGGTCAGAAAGTTATACTTTTTTGTTCTAGACTAAAATTATTTCCCGGAAAACTGAGGTCCAAATGGATGGGACCTTTTATTGTTACTAATGTTTTTGCTCATGGTGCAGTTGAAATTAGAAGCTTGGAAACTGATAAAGTTTTTAAAGTTAATGGACACCGGTTGAAACCATTTTATGAGAATTTTGCAGCCCTACATTTTGAGGATGAGGAGCTGGAGGAACCACAGAAGTCCAATTAACAAGTTTGAGAATGTCTAGCCTAAGACGGTAAAGAGTGGCGCTTGCTGGGAGGCAACCCAGCAAAGGTTTGAATTTTGTTATAAAAAAAATATAAAAATAAA
Source organism: Garcia nutans (assembly GCA_947685225.1). Lineage (NCBI taxonomy): Eukaryota > Viridiplantae > Streptophyta > Magnoliopsida > Malpighiales > Euphorbiaceae > Garcia > Garcia nutans. The sequence goes on from CANTUV010000041.1 coordinate 15,204,456, forward strand.
AAAATAAATAAAAATTGATGAACAGTGTCATCCCTGTCCTTGGCTCTCTCTGCAACGTATTCTAGGTAGAAAGCTTTTAAAGGCTGACTTGGTTTTAAAAAATGGTGAATACAAAATAGAAGTTTCAATTAATGTGTTTTAAATATCACTGTAGGCCAATTTTCATTTTGAGTGTGCATGAGTTTAAGTTGTCTATATGTTAAATTTTAAAAGTAAGGGTACTTTGGGGTTAAATCAATTGTTTTAATGTATCACCTTTAGGTCAACTTCTTTTTCTTCTTTCAACTCTCCACACAGCCGAATTCTTTCTCTCCTTTCAAGCTCAGCCTTCATCAACACCACTTTACCCGAATCTTCGAAATCAACAGAACTTCACCAACCCTTCTACCCAATAGCCATTTTCAGTCCCATTCAGATTTCGCGATTTGAAATCTGCACTACGGTTGCTCCTCTCTGCTTCGATTTCGCGATTCACTTTCTGCGATTCGAAGAACTCCTCTCTGCCTCGTGGAACCCTGAGCCGGCGTCTCTGTTTCACAAACACCACCGCCGTACCATTCGAATCAGAACCCCTGGAGCCCATAGCCTCATAGCCGGATGCAACCGCACGTTAATCGCAAGCCCACGATTAAATTGCTTCCATCTGTTGCGATCCAATCTCCCTCTCTGGTGATTTCGAAACCATCCCTTCAGAAGACTCCAATCACCATCTCCACCTCAAATCACCACCGCACCACCACCTCAGTCGTTCACAACCATTCGAGCAAAATTGTAGTTCAAAGGTTTGAAGTCATGTCTTCATCAGTCAAGAGACTAAGGTTTGCATCTCATTCCCTCTGCTTCTTGTCCATTTTACTCAAAGGCCTCTGATTCAGTTTCGCTGCTATACCAGGTCCGTTTTTCTGATTCTCTTGCCGATTGCTTCCCTTCTATTTTTCTGATTCTCCGCTTGAATTCATATATTTGTGAGCAATTATTAGTTGGCCAGATTAATGTTTGGTTAAGGCGATTAAGAATTGAGTTTCAGTCATAAGTTATTACATTGCCTAGTTTAGAATTGCTTAGTTATTGTCTTTGCTGCATGCATAATACATTGATTTGGGATTGAACATTAGAATTCTGAAATTTATTAGATGTGAGTTACAATGGTGTTAGTCTATAATTTCAGTCCGTTACAGGTTTTGTGCTCAATAATGGAAATAAAAACTGACTATTGATAGGAATTCTGCTCTTAATAGCCAATTTGATTGTAATTGAGACATCATTGATATAATCCTTCATATATTGCTGAAATTGGTTCCTAATTTGTCAAATGAAGCGTCAGGTTGTGCATATTAGTTTTAAGAATAGTGAGTGACTAAGTGTAGTGAATCATTCTGGTTGTTGTGTTTGGGAGTTCTCACAGGTAGACACTTATGTGACTTTGGTAGTCTCTCATTGGCCTTGTGCATAAAAATGGTAAAATATGACTTGAGCTACCAAAGTAGAAGTTGCAATCAATGCTTTGATGGGTTATAACTATAGAATTGCAGGTCTGTTTTATTTTCTTTGGAAAAGTTCCTGAACACAATTTTTGATTTAAATGGGAATTGTTTCAGACTTGCATATTTAGTTAATCTAATTTTCATATACAAGGTTTTGAAATTATTCAGTTACGGATTCTGTGAAATGCAAAATTTGAGATGATTATCCAATTAGATTTCCTTACACATTGTCACTAATTTCAGTCTTGCTTGGGTCTTGTGCTAATAAAAGTATTCCTCATGACTGATTTTGACAACACTTTGGGCTTAACTGGCAACTTGACTGCTTGAATTGGATTACATAATTACACTTGCTTAGGAGTTTGTTTTGTTTGGCATGTGTCCTGTTTTTTTTTTTTTTTTGAGTTTCTGCAGGAAAACTATCATCTTGGCAATATGGCTGGACCCTTAACCACCACCCATACAGCCTCAACAAGTAGCAAATTGTTACTACCATTCACTACACGCTCCTAACCAGCAGCCTATGCTTTATCCAGGTTCTGTTTTTAACTTTGAGTTTATTAGCTGCTGAATTGATGTTTTATTTCGGTTTTATTTCTGAGAAGAGACATTGCAATGATGACAACACAAAACAGGGCAGCACCTTTACACTCTCATTCCTTTCATTTATTTGCTTAGAATCTCCTTCTTGTGATTTAATTGTGTTTGTCCACATTGAGGACAATGTGAGAAATAAGTGTGGGGAGGGGTTTTGACTATCGGGAGTGTTTTTATGCTGAATTTTTGTGCTTAATATGAATATATAGCTGCTGCCATCGTTTTGTTTTTGGTCTATGCTCCGTATATGGTCAATTTTTAAAATTTTTGTGATTGCAGAATTTGCTTAAACCTTCAATGTTTGTTGCTGCCATGTGCTTATTTCTACTAAAAATTGATCACTATGACTATTTTTGAAAGACAATGCTTATAGGGTCTAAGTTTAGGAACTTATCCCATGATATTATTAGAGTAAATTTTTGTGAATGTTTGTTGGTATGTGCTAATTTTGAGATTACTCTTGGGGTTAATTAGTGTCCTTAAGCAAGACTTGGAACTCTACATGCAAAAAGATTTTGAGTAAATAATTTTAAGAATTTCTTTCTTGAGTTTGAGCAATCCTTTGAGCTAGTTGAAAAATGCTTTTAATTAGTTTAGCGAAGTCATTTTAACTAATTTTATCTCTTGTTCACTTTGGATAAATTGTTGAATTTGTGATTTCTTTTTGATACAGAGTTTGAGGCTTGAGCTAATTAAGGTCAGACCTATGAATTGCATGAGCTTTAACTTGACTATTACTCTTAGAATCTTTATATAACCTGCTTAGTCATGGAAATGAGCATTGCGTGTGCGTTGTTGCATAGCTGAAAATAGAAAAAAATGGAAAAGAGTCAAGAAAAATTGAAAAAAAAAAAGAGAGCAAAAAAAAAGTGTCAAAAAAGTGGGAAAAAAAAAGTAAAGAAGTGAAAAAAGAGTCAAAAAAATAAAGAAATAAAGAAAAATAAAGAAAAGCAAAAAAAATGAAAAAATAGGAAATAAAAAATGAAGGCAAAACCCAAAGACTTGAACAGTCGTGGTACTCCTCTGCCCGAGTTTGGGCAATGAGTAGGTTGGCCTTGCTGCATGAGTTTGTGAAGCCAGGTACCCGTAAGCGGGTTTCCATAAAATGCTGACTCACTCATGTTAGCGATAAATGTTCAAGCACTAGGAAAGTCAAATAAGTTCAATAAAGTCTAGTTTTATTTATTTTTGAGTGGTTGCAATGATTTTTAATGACTTCGCAGGTTATGCGAACATTCTCCTAGTAATGGTATAATTACTATTAGACTTAAAGAATTGCATGATTTAATTGATGATGTTCAAGCCTTGGATTTTATGTTAGGGAGAGTCTAAATTCAACTCTTTAGTCTTTTTGAACTTCAAATAAACTTAGTCAATTTGACTTTGCTTAGTAATTACACTTGTTTTTCCGAATGTTCTTGTAAGGAATGTGAAGATTTGGGAGAGAGTTCTTTCCCATTAAACAGAATTTTGCTTGAGTTTTGAGTCATGCTTGAGGACAAGCATGGGATAAGTGTGGGGATATTTGATAGGATGCAAATCCAACATGTTTATTACTTTGTTTTTGTGCTTAATTGATGTTATTCACATTGAAAAGAAGAGCTTTTACTTGGTTTTTATTATTCTGGATAGGAACGGTGGATTTGCAATAAAGATGCTTATTTGGAGCTGGATTGGAAGTATTGAAGCAAAGGACATGAAGCTGAATTTTCTTTGTGACAGATTGTCAGATTGTCAGCAGAGGCCTTAGCCTTGCCCAAGGCTAACGGCCAAGCAGACCTGAACGAGCTGATTTAATTAAGTAACGGGCCCATACGATTTAGTTGTATTGGAGGACTTCTAAACCGAATTGTAATAGGATTTAGGTAGTTTTTAATGGGCCTTTTTGTTATATTAGGTTGGCCCTACTCTTTATTGAGTATTTTAAGTTATTTTTAGGGTTTTAGGAGGACACTTTTTGCCTCCTCTTTGATTAATACGAATTTCAGCATTCTTTTACAGAATTTTTGTTGTTCTTCCATGGCCATGTGTGGCTAAACTCTTTATTTTCAGTCAAGGATTAATTCAAGGTTGAAGTTCTTAAGATTGTGAGGTTTGATTATGCCTAATTATTCTTTTTGATTCTTTTGCATTCATACTCTTACTGTGGCTTATTGGGAAAATCCATCCTTAATGTATTTTTATTAGTTGATTGATCTGGCCAATTGATTAATTGATAGGATACAATAGCTAATCAATGAGATTAAATCCGTAATTGTTTATTCGAATTGATACAAGTGGCAATTGATATAATTTGATTGGGTAGAACCTTTTGGGTTATATTAAGTAATTGTATGATCTAATCTAAATGAATCTCGCTAGTAGGTTTGTTGGTTAGGGCAAGGTCTTTCTAGTGTTCATTGCAATCAATAAATTAAATCATGTCGCTAGTATTAGGATTGTTTATTGGTTAGGGGTTATTCATAGCGCTATGTCTTGCTTAACCTATTCAGAACGGAAAGATTGGTCGGAGACGCTAGCTTGAAGGCTATAACTTGTCTGTGAATATGAATTAAAAAGATTATTTTTAGCCCGTGATCAATCCGTGAGAACTTCATACCGCGAATCGTCCTTGACTGAGTTCACTTCCATTGTTTCAAGTTTTTAATTATTTTTGCTGTCCTAATTTCGTTCTTGATCACTTCTTTAACTTAATTTCGTTTTATTTTTCATAAATATAATTCCCCTGTTTTTATTTTATTTTTCTTAAATTACAGCAGGTCAGATTTTGGTTAGCCTTGGGCAAGGCTAGTCCCTAGGGTTCGACCCTCTCACCCTATTTACAAGTTTTCTTTTGTAGGAAGAGCAGGTTTATTATTTTTGGTGGATTCGACACCCATCAATGGGCTCCAATTAGATTTTAGCTTGGGGCTGCTTAGTTTTTCAAGGTTTAGGCTAGGTTTGGAAAAAGTGTTTAATTTAAGAAGACTAGGGATTAGGCTTTGGCCTTTAGATAAGATGGTTAAGGTAATTTTCTGGGTTGATTTAAATTGATTGCTTTGGATTACAAGGCTTTAGTCTTGGTCCAGTATGTGGTGCAAAAAGACCATGACTTTGGAAGGTTATAGTCAAGCTCGACCATATTAGTTTGTACCAAAAATGGGTTTCTAATTTTGAGTAAAGGTTTGTTCATGCCCAATGGGTTCTTGGATTTGAATGAAAGCTTATTTGGGTGGTGCTGAGAAATTGAAAATTTGTGAATTAGGCTAAGGGTAGCTTAGATTTCCTAATTATGAGTATTTTGGGGGTCCTGTGAAGATGTAAATCATGGTTGTTTTGGTTATCGATTTTTTCTGTGAAGAATTTGGGTAATAATGTGGAGAGGTTGCTTAGGCCATCCAAGTGTGGCTCAAGGCTGATGGTTTATCAAACTAGTTTTGATTTTAGTTTATGAAGATGGTTTGGATTTGGGTAATAAGGTAAGGAGACTACTTGGGTAGTCCAAGAAAGACTCTGATTTGCCTTGCATAGGAAGCTAGTATTATTTTAATGATTTTTCCCTCTAATGAGTGTGTTGTTAGAGCAAGGAGCTCACTGTTAATCCTGGACAAACTATTATTTTTGGCATCTTGCATCAGGAAACCATATGGGTAAGTCAAGCTTCATTAATGAAGTCACATCAATAGGAAGGTGATGAAATGGACTGGTCATCCATCGGATATGCTTACTTTCCTTTAGACATTATGGTCCAAGTGAAAGTGATTGGTAGAGTTTTTATTTAGTGATGATGTTTGAGGGTCTAACAATTGGGAGGACATATGTATTTGATTCATAGTCCTATACGAAGTTGCGATAACTAGTTTTGATGACCAGGCTTGAGGGAGATGCTAGGGAGGAAACTGCACCTATACCTATGACCCAAATGATGGTTTGGAAGTATGCCACCATGGAGGTATGACTTTTAAGTTTTGACCTTTTTACTAGTAGCTTGATTTTGATAAGCCTTGGTTCAACTAAAACATCTTTTCTTATTCTAACTTTGCCTGAACTGCCCTTTCAAGTTTTTACAAGTCCTCAACATGAAAAGATTTAGTATTATTTGGACCGAGCCTAATGAGGGCTACCTATGCATCAATTGCATTTTCAAGAGAATTAGGTTTGCATAGTTTTTATTTATAGTTGACCCCATCCAAGTTTATAAAGATGGTATTTGAACATTGACTCTTTAAGGAAGCATAGATTGGCATGTACTTGCTTCAAATGATCTTGGATAATAATTTTATCAAAGTGTAAAGCTATTTTTTGTTTGTAGCCAAAATGCTTCACTTTTTCTTTCATGGCTAGCCTTCATGACACTAACTATATCTTTGTCTACATTGGTGAGATGGTTGCCAACCATGGAATAAGTTACTACTCTTATAGGAGTAGATGTAGAGGTTCTATAGCTCCTTGATGTAAAGATTAGGCATTCAAGTCAATTTGGATTACTACCAAACATTTTTTGCTAGGTCAACCTGATAGCTTTATTGATGGCATTGAATGCCTTGCCAGTATGTGGTATTGGATATTTTACTTCTTCAGTGAGGTGACTAGTTCTTTTCATATTCCAAGAGATGTTGAACTAGAAGAACTAAGATGATATTGTAACATTTGTGTTGAGGGATGATGGATTTCCCACTTTCCTCTCCCTCTCTCTCTCTCCCTCTCTCCCTCTCCCTCTCTTTCTGAAAAGATCCCATGCGAGGCTTTAAAAGATGTTGACTTGTAACTTCTGCTTGAAAAGCTTCATGATCTTGGCTTTATCTATTATTGAATGATAATGTAATTTTCATGCCAAGTTCTTTTTTTCTCTCTCTCTCTTCTTTCCTTTTTTTCTCTTCTCTTTTTTTTTTTTTGAATAATGCTTAGAGGATGATGAGAAGAAAATTTTGTATTTTTATTAATAAATGAAATATTGCAAAAGAGATTAACACATGTAGCCTCAAAATTTGACATAGATTTCAATGTTGGACTCGAACTCACACTAGACTCAAATTTTGACTTTGACTTAGACTAGGATTCAAACTGTGACTTTGACTAACTCAATCTTTGACTCATTATTGGTAGACTCGAACTCTCAAGAGTTAGACTCAAACTTTGACTTCAACTGGCTTGAGCTTTGACTCAGTCATTTGAGACTTGGGCTCAATCTTTTCACTTTGGCTTAGTATCTGACACAGGCTTGGAATTGGACTAAACTAGGACTCAACCTTCTCATAATACCAGCTGTTAAAAGATCTCTAGATGGCAGGCATGAAAGGGGTCATCTTCTAGGTCTAGTTATGAAATGTAATTAAAATTTTAGTGGCTATAAGGAGGTCTATTTTATTAAGGCATATTCAATCTAGTCTTACTAGTGGTTGGTTGTCTCAGGTAGAATGATCACCCCCTTATCAATTAAGTACTAAATTTTATGCCTCAGATTCTTGTGTTCATCAGTTATATTTCTACCCCTTGGTGGTATGAACGGTATTTGTTGATCTTATAGCTTTTAGATAAGGGAAGAGGAGGATTGCTTGGCTCTAGAGATACCACCAAATGAGCTTCCAAATCTTTTACATAAACTAGGCCTAGTAACATCCCCAAGTCTACGAATTCCCTTTTCTTCTTACATATGGCCTCAATATTGCTCTTTTTAAAATGCTTACTCATCTTAGGGGGATGCATTTTTATTGTGTTAGTTCCATAAGTGCCTGATGGTTGGAGCTATTTTCTTTACCTTGAAAATGATTTAAAGAAGAAGAAAGGTTGATGCTCTTGGGGAGCCTTCTAGGTTACTGCCTCATTAACAACTAGATTAGTTTTGTTGGTTTGACACAACTTATTTAAGGATTGGTATTGAGTCTCCAAATAATTAATTAGCATATTCCTAAAATTGGCTTGTTGGATGGTTAAGGTAGTGGTGGCTTCAACATGTTCTCTTAACTTCTTGAGTAACTCGATAACGCAAGCTTTATTAGGTGACAAGTGCAACTTAAAATTTCTCTTGTTGCTCTCTAAAGAGACTGGTGGAATGAGCTTGATGGGATGCAATGGCCATCTGAAAAAATTCTTTTCTTACTTCTTAAGGAGGTTGGTAAAGTGATCTTTCTAGGCAATAAGGTCCATCTAAAAGTTGTCTTCTTATTTCTTGAGGAAAACTTTAAGGTAAGGGCATCTTAGTGTTGTCTCTTTCTTGGGCCATAGGTGCCTTCATTTGAAAAGGCTAGGTTAATAAGAGAAGAGTTAGATTACTCAACAGGGGCAAACAGTGTATAAATGGAAGGTAGGGTTGCATATGGCATAGGTCAGGTTAATGCTTAAAGGCTTACTCAAATGGACCCAATTGATAGAGGAATAATGATGAATGATCAATGGTCTATATGTAGCCCAAGGTCATATCTTGTAAGCTTGGTCCATGTAAATGGGGTTGGTCAAGGGTGCATGGTCAAATCATGATAATGGTTCATGTGGTGTAAAGAGGCTTAGTCCACTTGGTGTGGCTATAGGTCTAGCTTTTATGGCTAAACAGTTAAGGGCATAAATTTTGGTCATTGTTGAATATTTAGGCATATAGAGCTTGATCCATGTGGCCATGCAATTATTATGAATGGGTTATGATCTTTGGCTTAAGATGGTTCATATAATCAAGTGGCAAGGTGCATGGGCTTATTCTATGGCTTAAAGTAGCTCACATAGGTATGGTTTATTTCTGGTCAGTGATTTAGTGTATGGGCTATGGTCTATGATTGAAGATGTTTCATATGGGTATGGCTCATATGGCCAAGTGGTTAGGTTTATAGGCTTGGTCTATGGCTTAGAGTAGCTCATATGCATATGGTTTATATGGACAAGTGGTTAGGTGCATTGGCTTGCTTCATGGCTTAGAATAGTTCACATGGGTATGGTTTATGTCCAAACATTAACCCCTTATAGCTATGGTTTAAAGGGCTAGCTCCTATGGCTAAGGTTCTATGGGGTTAGCTCTTATGGCTAAGATCCATGTGGATGAGTTTAACTCTTGTGGCTAAGGTTCATACAAATGGTTTTGGTCCATGTTTATGATGGTTGAGTTTATTTTCAAAGGTCAAGCCATATGGCTAGGGTAGGTGTAGTTAAGCAATGTGGTCGGGTGTGATCCCAAAAGGTAGTGGCTAGCTAGGGTATAGTCCTAAGGGTTGAGCCAAATGGCTAGATAGGTTATGGTCCCTAAAGGTTAAACCATTTGGCTAGGTTGGTATAATCCCAAAGGGTTGAGCCATATAGATAGATAGAGTACATTCCTCAAGGTTTAAGCCATATGGCTAGATAAGGTATGGTCCTTAAGGGTTAAGCCATATGACTAGGTAAGGTATGGTCCCCAAGGGTTAAGCCACGTGGTTAGGTGGGTTATAATTAAGCCATATGACTAGGTTAGATATTATCCCAAAAGGTTAAGCCATGCGGCTAGATAAGGTGTAATCCCTAGAGATTGATTCATGTGGATAGGTTATTTATGGTCCTAAAAAGTTAAGTCGTGCAGCTTGGTAGGGTATGGTTCTTAAGGGTTGAGCCAAGTGGTTAGGTAGAATATGGTCCCTAAGAGTTGAGGCATGTGGCTAGGTTTGATATGGTCCCTAAAATGTTGAGCCATATGGTTAGGTTGGGAATAATCCCAAAACGTAAGGTTAGGTAGACTCAAGCCATTGTGGCTTGGTGAGGCTGGATGTAGTCTCTAATGGCTGGAAAGGCTGGGTGTGCTCTCTAATGGTTCAGACCTATTACAACTAAAGTGGTCAAGCTATGTCGCTAGGGTTCAACTTCTTTTAAGCTCAGCTAGGGTCCACGCCTAATGATCAAGCCACTATAGCTTAAGTTCATATTCTGAGGGTCAGGCCATGTTGGCTTTAGATTCACGTTTATTGGACCATTATGACTTAGTATAAAAGATTAAGCCATTATGACTTAGGCTTAGGTTCAAAGGTCAAGCCATTTGTTCATGTTTAAAAGGTCATGCCTATTATGACTTGGGTTTATGTCCATACGTTAAGCCAATGTGACTTAAGCTTATGTTTGATAGTCAAGTCAATGTGACTTAGTTTTTGGTAGTTTAACCGATAAAGATTAGTTTTATATTGAATGGTTAAGACAATATGGCTTGGTTTTGGTATTTGAGGGTTAAGTCGATGTGGCTTGGTTTTAATATTTAAAGGTTAAGCTAAAGTGGCTTAGTTTTATATTTAAGGGATGGAAACCTGAATTTAAGTTTTTGATGGTATGTATGCATATATGCATGAATGAAAAAAAATTATGAATATGGCATATGGTTATTAAGGTTCATACTTCATACAACCTAAGGGTAGGATCTATAGTCTTTACAAGGTAGTTTGGTCCAAAAGGTCCCGTCACACTATGACATCAATATTCGTAACCATATGTCAGATAAAGAATATGGCATGGGTCCAACAATCCTGCTCCGTTTCATTTTAAAAGGATTGATGTTTCGTCACAGGTTTGATGCTTTTGATATCTCCCAACATACCTAATGAAGGTTTCCACGTAGACACTACTCGTTATCTAGATGTTTCCTAAACTAAGGGCAACGAAACCTTTATGCGATATGATGGATGAAAATAGAAGATTTAATTAAAGAGGAATATAGGCTACTTGAAAAGAGCTCAAAAATTTTATTTTGAAAAATTTTAGTGTCCAGTGAAGTCGCTTACTGTGAGGTCCCGCCCTAAAACCTATCCGACCCACTTAAAATAGGGATTCGAAATGCTCATTTAAGTCCAAACTCACATGACACCGTCTCAATTAGTTTGGTAAGCATGGATTTAAAAGGTTCGTATCTTTTTTTAAAAAAAAAAAAAAAGAAATGCTCTCATTTTTATTTTTTTTTTAAATCTATGATGACTTTTATTTTGAAAGCTTGATTGAAGAGTCACTACCTTAAATTATTTAGTTTTGAAAAAAATTTAAGGAAAAATCCGATTTTATTTTGACTCCATAAAAATGGTAATTTTTCATCCAAAAAAGACAATAGTCTGAAATCAATCACGATTAGTTACAGTCCAAGTTTTCAAATAATTTTAAGTAATAAAATATTTTCCTTTAAAGAACTCTTAACTTTTGAAAATTTTAATTTTCATGTGAATGACAATTTAAAATATAAATGACAAATAATTTATATACATAAGTAATAATTATTCATGACATCCATTCTACATATTCATTAAGGAAAGTAAATAAATAAGTTTACAAACCCAAAATTGAATTTATATCAGAGCTTTAACTCCAGCCCCTTATGCATACTAGGCCAAGCACAAATCTCTAAAATAAACAATAAAAATAAATATTACAACTCTAGTTAATCATATACAGAGGAGGATTAACTCATATCTTATGGATATGGTTAAACACAAATTCTCAAAATAAATTAATTTAAGAAAGTGATAAATTAATAAAATAATATAATATAAACAGATAAATTAATGAATAAAAAAATCAATTACGTGATTTTTAATAGGCTTGCTACTTGAAGTGATATTCCAAGTATATCTACTTATCCTTTTTTTAATAAAAATTAGAGCTTTTATTAGTTCGCTTCTTTAATTGCAAAGAAAAATGATTGATTAATTCGTTTGGTTTTTTTACCGAACTTTAAAAAGATTGAGTTTGAAGAATACCTTTATGAAGATTTTCTCTTGCTTGATTTGAAAACTCGAGCTTTGACTTGAGCTTGATGGAAGACTTGAGCCTTGACTTGAGCTTGAATATTAAAAGAAGAAATTTATAGGGCAAAGATTGATTAAGAAAATTAATTTTTGAAATTAATTTTTTAGAGGAAAAATGAGTAATAATTCTAGCATAATTTTTTGAGATTTTTGGATGCTTTTTTGGAGAGAAAATGACTCCTATTTATAGAAAAAAAAAACCTAAAAAATTAGATAAATATGCGTCTGGAGGAGAATGGTTGTCCATGTGAGCCGCGACTGTCCGCAGCTCATCCTTGCCCGCTGCGGCTTCTTTTCACTATATCAAGCTCATTTGACCTCGAATTCTCGCAATCCATTTACGTTAGATTTGTAATTACTTAGGATTTCATTTAGAAGTAAAATTGAGAATTTTTCCTCATCTCTAAAATTTTGAGTTCACAATGAACTTTTTTCAGCTTTTTAGCCCGTCCAGACTTTTAATTTGTATTATTCTAATTTTGTTAAAACCGTTATTGTATGCAATTTAATCTAGGCACAAAATTAAAGGTTAATACCACTTTTCTCCTTTTTCTTATGACATTATGTAATAAGATTTTTAATACTCATATGTCATAAATTGTTTTATTCACTTTAGAGATATTTGTTCTCTATTTTTTAAGTTGTAATTTATGAGTCATAGAAAAGCTACAATATTTTTTTAATTATTTTTTTTAATTGCTAATCCATTTTTTTCTAATAAATGAATATGCTTGCTTTTTCTTTTTTCTTTTTTTTTTAGGGGGAGAGGGGAGGGTTCTATTATCTTTCTTCGTTATGTCATATTTGATAATTTTTTTTATTTTTATATATATTTAATATATATAAATAAATTCAAATATAAATTAATAATTGCATATGATAAATTTTTTATTTTTATATATATATTTAATACATATAAATAAAAATTTCAAATATAAATTAATAATTGCATATGATATTTTTAAATAAATTAATATTTTATATTATCTGATGATCAAATTAATTTTATAAAAAATATTTATATGATATGTATATTATAAATTTAAATATTATATTTTTAATTTGGTGTTGTAATTTGAAATTTTCATCACCACTTCTTTTGTTTTTCTATTTTTAATGAATTGATTTTTTAAAAAATTATTATAAACAACACACATTAAGAAATTATTTTAAATAAAATATGATTATAAATTTATAATTTAAAATAAATATAAATAAATTGATATTAATGAATTATATAAGAAAAAGGCAAAATTTCTTCATAAAATTATATTTTATTACAATTATTAATATAATTTACGTTTTTCATTGTTTAATTTATTTTAAAATTTATATTTTTTAATAATATCTTTAATTGTATTGATAAATTAATATATTAATTTTTTCATTGGATAACAACATCATAATCTCAAATTTTAGTTGAAGTTTTAAATATATAATAATTTATTATTCTATATATTATATTTAAAATTTATGAAACACTAATTTATAAAAAAATAAAGAATATTTATTTCATTTTTAAGAATAAATACTTTTTTCACTTTTCTATATAGTTTTTCAAATGAGTAGGAATGTATAAAATTATTCGAATTTAACTTATTCGAGCATAATTTAATTAATTATATCGATTTAAAATAATTAAATTAATTAATTTTTATATTTATTAATAAATTTGGCTGAATTTCATCGAATAAATTAATAATAATTAATTTTTAAAAATTAAAATTTTTTTTATCGATTGACAGTGATAAAATAGACAGTTACCTATGATCTAACCAATACGTCACTAAGATTACAATTTTAAAGTCGCTGCATGAATTTCTACTAATATCACCGATCAGTGACAAAACAAACTGTTATTCCTTTATTAAACTGTCCCCACATATTGGCGTATACATCCACCACAAGGCCACATAGCAACAGAGTACAAAAACTTTAATTTTTCTTGTGTAACTTTATCAAATAGAGTATTCCTCTATACGCACAGTCGCTCACAAATTCTCTGCCATGGCGGGTGAGTGCAATTCGTTTTAAAAGAAGACAGATTTCTGTTTCTGCTTTGCTCTGTTTTAGTATAGTGTAGAAAGTTTAAGCTGTATAGAATGTTTTACTCAAAACAGATTTTAGCTCACAAAGAACCTTTAGGCTACATATGGTGAACTTCTTTTTTCGCATTTTCATTTCTTAATTGCTCCTTTTTTTTGCATATAATGCTCACTCAGTTTTTCTTCAACAAGCTACTATGGCTTCGTTCAATTAAATATGGCGTTTTGCATTCTCATTGTTATTTTTCAACATATTATATATTAACTCTGTTTCTCAAAATGAATCTCAAGCTCTGTTAATGGTAGAATAGTTTTCTACTGATTTTTGAATCGTGTCCTCTGTGATATTTTCCCTGTTTTGGTGACTTTTTCACCGAAAAGTACTTAATATGAATCTATTCTTTCTTTTTCACTTCCACTGTGATGAAGGAGGGCTGCTACTCTGCACGCCAAAATGAATCGAAAGAAGCTTAACAAGCTCAATATTATCAAAATCTGGTCATTCATCTTCTCAACTACTTTCTATTTTTCTTTGGAAAAAAAAATTATATTCAAATTTCAGCGAGTTTGTTGTTTCTCTATTTGGTTGCAGTGACGAGATTTTGAATCCATGTGTACCAATGGCACTTAGGCTCTCCGGAATTCCGATGGGTATCTTATCATTTTTCACCTTCTCTTTTGAGATCGATTTCTGCTTTAAATCAAAGTAATGACCACTTTTTTACCCTTCCATTTGTTTTTTATTCTTATCAGGTGGAGTTGTTATTGTTTAAGAAAAAAAAGTGAAACTCCTCTATGGTAACTTCTAGGCCATTTTCTTAAACTTCAATTATCATCTCAATTAAGAGTTTAATTATAGTATGCGTTTCCTTGCAGACGATGTGACCCGTTTACTGGTACTTCCGTCAACGTCCGTATCAAGAACAAAAAGAAACCCATATTCTCTGTTCTTTTTTGCAATTTTTAATTCCTTTCATTGTTGATATCATCTCAGATTGTCTTCTCTGATAATTTTTAGTTTCTCAGGTCGAAATAAATGAAGCATGGAAAGCAAAATCAGCTCCAGACCCAACTGTTCTTCCCAAAGGAAAATCCCAAGCCAAGTTTGTGACTATTTATTTTCTCCTCTGCTGAAATCAGTATATTCACTGACCAAGCGCATTTTAGAGCCCTTAGCGGGAATATGTGTATTTTAGCATAGTTAAAGACTAGCGCGTGTTAGCAATGGTGGCAAAGGACAAGGTCAAATGGCTCGAGTCTTGTTCTTGGTTAATTTGTCTGTCTCTATTTGTTGCAGGAAAGAAGCTGTGACTTTGCCAGAGAACCAAGAGACGGATTTGGGAGATATTGAGCAATCCGTTAATTTCTCCACTGCAAACACTACAATGGGGTTCCAACAAACTACTTATTTTGCTATGGTAAATCAGCAGTCATTTATTTTGGTGCTAGTGTGATTAGCAAGATGGTGTATCCAGTGGTAGAAAATGGTTCAAAAAGAACTTTTATGGAATTTTTGGCAATTCATGATCAAATTGCTAATTCAAGGTTCTTGATAGATGTACCCAGTTAATCCATAGAGCTTTAAACTGCCTATAATCCACTAGATTTTTTTTTTGTCGAGACCAGAGTATCCATCGTCAAACATAGAAATTAATTTCTTCGCAGGCTTGTAAGCACTTTAAAAAGTGAGACAGCTGGCCCAAAAATTTAAGACTATTTCATACCTAATATAATTCCATACCCAACTATATTATATTTTAATATAACAATAATAACTAAGCTTTAATCCTAATCTAGATGGGTTGGACTACACAGATCAATATCTTACAATCCATTCGGTTTGAGCTATTTCTTTAATTAAATTAATATTAATGTAGTAAAATGAAATTTGTCTGTTATCCAAAGGCAATTAGATTACTGTTATACATGGGGTTTGTTAGCATAGTACAAATAGTGAATATGCATTCATGTGGATATATAAGATTTGACTATACTTGTCATGGTTACTTCAACTTTGATCTTGTAACTTAAAAATCTGGTTCAAGAGCAAACAAAACTCTTCCATATTGGGGCTGCAGTAACCTGCATGTCAAATGTGGACTTTTTCCAATCTACATTTCAGCGAAAAAGGCTCTCAAATTTACAGACGAAGATGATCTTCACATAAAATTCTCCTAATTTTCTCTGGGCGTTGGGACCTACAGGTCACTTCCCCCTTGTTCATTTGTATCATCTTTAATCTTTTTGCACCACAAAATTGGTATGACATTGTTCCATTGGATAATTCTTCATTATTGATGCTTCTTGATCCATTCCCATTACAACCTTGTTAGATCTTTCTGTCTCTGTGAAACCGTGTGATAAGAGATAAAATAAGAACACTTCTTATTTCTTCATATTCTATATCTGAAATTTCTTGGTAAATTATGATTTAACTTTTGTTCAACGCATGTGAGTTAAAAAGGGACTGAACCCTATTCTTAGATGGAAATATTTAGAATAAAATTTCCTCGATAAGGTAACTGCTAAAACTATTCTGCACCGCGGCCCATTGAGCTAATCTATGCATAAAATGCTTTATGTGCAGCGGCTTGATGATGTTGATGAACACTATATCAGCAATAATCCCATGGAAGAAGATGCATCCCATCAATTACACCAAGAATTTTCTTTTCTTTTCATTTTTAAAATTCTTTTGGCTTGTCACCTTCCTCAAGTACATCCAGATATGCTAATATTGTAAATGTTCCCTTCAGCTAACTTATTTTACTCTCTCAGCTGATGCTGAAAACATTAAATTGGTTGAGCATTTTGATTTGTATCGGTCACAGTCCGAAACGTACAATCGCTTTGAAAGGTGATTCTGAATAAGGGTTTTGGTTTGCCTGGTTGGTTTTGGGTGAACTGGTTGCAGATTCGTAAAAATAAATGGTCAAAAAAGGAATCATAAAAATTGTTAGCATACAATTTTCAAGAGATCTCTTATTTTATTATTAATTGATTTATACTATGTTCTCATACATATACCTTTTTACTGACGTGGCAGATTTGACATTGAAGAGGATGAGGAGACACAACTGAACTTCACTTTTGGAGAGCATACGGAAATCCCAACTACTCTCATACCCTCCCCACCAAGACAGGATGAAGCTCTAAGAGGTTAGTAAAATGGAAAATTGAGTATCCCAGATAACAATTTTGTGTGTTTCTTTTGACATAGAAATTGTAAAAGTTATGTTTTCACATTATAATCGGTATCCCTTGTACATATCCTTATGTGCTAACTGAAAATTTTCTGTCTAAATGAATTGTTAATAATCTTTATTGCTTATCTTGTAACCAAAAGTGCTATATTTATGCGTCTAATGTATTGTGCTATACAAACCTAATTTTCTCTCCAAATCCTTCTACCATATACAAAGGACTTCTATGTTGAAATAGTATATATTTTAACCTTAGTTCCATCCTGTTATTTAAAATCATCTTTTTTATATAGCTTGGGAAGAGAGAATCAAACCTGGGTCTATTTTCTAAGCCTTGTATATAATTACCATAAGGCTACGCCTTGTTTAAAAACATGTTTGAGATCTTCAAGTTAAAACAAAGGCATGGAACTCTTTTTCCCCTCTTCCCATTAATTGTTTGTTCTATTTCCTTTTCTTCTTTCTAATATGGCAAGTGCAAACTTCTTTAATCTGATAACTTCTAAAAAAATGATTCTGAAACTTCTATCGTGAATTTCCTTACAGCCGAGCCATACATCAATTTCTGCTTGGTCTTCTTGTCCTGGTTAGATCTTGGAATTGAAACGGCACTACTGTGTATTAGTAACTCAAACAATGTGTTCTTATTCCACCTCCATTTTAATAAACTAAGACATCGCAGATTTGATTTTTCTTGTAATTAGTCTTAATTGATAGAATGAATATATATATATACTGAATCACTTAAGAATGAATATTCTTGCTATGCATACCTGTTAACATGGCTCACTGCAGCTGATGAAATTCAAGACCATCCAGAAAAACAGATCAATCAACAATTTGATGGATGCAAAGCACCCAGGCAGGTAAAATAATTTAGTAAAAGCAACTCTAGGAATGATCATGTAAGACTATTGAAAAAAGAACATGGGGTTAACTGACCTTGAAAAGGTAGCAGGATCAAGGAATGCAAGGACCAATTAAGAGGCAGACAAAAAGACGGGCAGCCCCTGCAATGGACTATGAACAAACCATTATTCCCAGTCACATATACCAGTCATGGCTTCAAGATACTTCTGATATTGTCTCAAGAAGAGGAACACAAAGAAGGGTTTGTCATTCAATCTCCAACATGGTTCACGTTTCAAACTTTTGTCAAGAATATCTTAACGTCGTATATATTAGAAGATAAATGGATAGGTTGAGAACATGGTAATTTCCTATAAATGTAATTGTTTAAATTTCTATTACTATTTGCTCCATCCTCCCTGTTAAAACAAATATAAATTTGAAAAACAAAAGCAATCCTGGACATTATACTGAATGTTATGCAGGCATGCAGGGATATCATGTCTTCAGTGAAGGTAGCTAAACTCAAGGATCTACCACCTCTTGTACTTATTAATGACTTATCTATAAAAGAAAATGGAGAAATCTATTCTGATGGAGCTTTAGATTAAAAGTACCCAACCTCCCCATAACTCACCTTCTGGTGAGAGTTTACATATGGTTGCTTCTGAGATTATCTTATAAAAGACAATGCATGAGTAAATTTAATATCATATGTACTTCTGTAACAGAAAGGAATTCCCCACCTCTGCCTCCAGAACCATCATTATCATCACCGCCAGAGGGAGGATATCAACAAGATCCAGCGGGATATGTAAGCGTCTCCAATCATCTCTTAGTTTGCCCCGACAAGAAACAGTACAATATATCTGAATCTTACTGAGTGTTTGGACATGAAGGCCTTTGAAGATTTTCACAGTGAAGTTGGCATTCAGTCACAGGGTGTTCCCATAGAGAAACAGCGGGCAACCTTTGTCAGGGATGAGATAGCACCAGAAAACCTCATGGAAGGATTAAGAGCCAACCTTATAAGCAACGGAAGGAAGATAACTGAGGCCAATTTGGTGACACCTGGAAATTCTGGTACATTGCGTCTCTATTTTCTACGTTGCCTGTTTCACTTGCTTAGGGAGAAGTCCTGAGATAGAGGACTATGTTAATACTTATTTAAGGTTTTGCCTTAAGTAAATTTACAGGAGATAAAGTAAGATCCATCCCAAGCTCAGGATCAGGACATAGTATGCCATCACATCACTCAGAAGCAGGAAGGTTAGGAGAACCTCTGTTGTTTAAAGTCAACTACAATGATAAATGAAATTGTGTGTGAAAGTTTCATCTAAATTTTGAGTAATAGCCATTCAATATGGCTTTATAACTAGTTAGGTTCTTTAATTGGAAGTATTTGTACATATATTAAAGATTGGATGCACTAATAATTAGCAGATCCAACAAGAAAAGGCCTTGCTCCTCATCTAGACACAGTGGCAATAGCCTTGAACCAGTAGAAGAAGAGAATTCACGGCAATTTCCCGATACAAATCTCAAATTGTCAAGGCTGTCTGAAAACGACCCAACAACTGATCAAGGTAAATGTACGGTGACCCATCTTTTTTATTGCAGCAGCTTTGGCTATTTAAAAATTTTAACCTTTTTCCAGTTAGTGAACCTAATTCCCCTTGTTAATTTTTCCCCCACAGAGCTACTGGTAGAAACTGCACCTACACAAACCCAACATCCAGTCATCAGTCAGCCAGTGGACAAGATGACTGACACTATCCGAATGTACTGCTCTTTTGAAATTTATTTAATGTCCCTAGTCTTATTGTCTATTGTTTGATCAGTAGACTCATATTAATGCCTACAGGCAGATGAAAGAACATTTTGAAACTCCAGGAGCTCCTCTAGTAGAATCCTTAAACAAACTAGCTGCTGGAATGAACCGAAAAGGAGCAGTTATGCTCTTTTATCAAACTTGTGGTATTCTAGCATACAAGTTCTTTCCCTGCCAACTACAATAAAATTGACGTCAATTTTTTTAATTTTTTAATAACTTCCTGCAAATTATAACATTATAACAGGGATGAGTGGCTAATTTGTGTGCAGTTCTTGCTTCTCGTGATTTCTTAAGTGTTGAACAGAAAGTGCCTTATGGGGACATTCTCATCTGTAAAGGAGGCAAGTTGTGATATTGGTCATATACATAAGGTCAGTATCTATTGTTTATAAATATGCTTTTCAGCATTGTTATTTAATTTTTTTATTTGCTTTTGTTCCATCATAACGTGGTTCAGACTTGAACTGTGAACTGTACTCAAAATACAATTATTTCTTCCCTGATGCAGCTTATTATTTTAGGCAAAAACCAGAATTTTGACCGCAGAGCTCAATTATGTTAAACGGACAATATATGATTGTTTCTAATTCTTAGAACATATCCTGCAGTATACTTGTTAGATAACAATACAGTATAATTAGAAATTTACCTCTCTTTGCTCTTGCATTATAAACTTGATGCTCAATTCCTGTTTTGGCCAATAGTTCATATTTAGAATGTCTTTATGAGTGATCAGAAATTTCTTTTTGTTTGCCATTATTTACTATTCTCTTTCACCTATACAACTTAGTCAGATTGTTGTCTGGAAAGATGCAGTGTATCAAAATTATTTATAGAGATAAAAACATGGTTTGTCTTTTTCAATAATTTTTCACACGCTGGTTGACCTTAATTATGTCGGCAAAAACATTGTCATAAAGAAAAAACGCAAGGTTCCATGGACGTGCAATTTACATAAAGGTTGATTTGAATTTTGTTTGAATTAAAAATATATATATATAATTTTAACATAATGTTGAATACAAAATTTCCCTTCATTTCAGATTAATTAATCTATTCAAATTCGTGATAGTTTGAAAATCATGACAGAATTAATGATTGGCCAATTTGGTGTTAGATGGTTGCACCTTGTGATTTAATTTTAGATAATTTTGAATAAGAGCAAGAGTACTAAAATTACTTATAGAAAGAAAAACGGAGTTGTATTTTTAAGTAATCAGTTGATATTTAAGAATGCTGAAAAAGGAGTTATGGAACTACCAGTGGCAGTGGATGTTCTGTAAATGCATTTTTGTTATTCGGCCTAAAGAGCAAATATAGGAATGGCAGGTATAAACCATTCTGGCCTGTGATATCTTCGGTTTAAACTCAAAGCAGCTTATATTCTTATTCTATACATCCATTAAATTAATTAAAATTTCAGTAATGATTTTATTAGGTGTTAATGCACATGCTTTGCTTGCACAGACATGTAGTGTAAGCAATTAAAAGTCCCATTGTGGCAACTGGCAAGCAGTCTTCTCCATATTACCTGCACTGCACTCGCTCATTGTTTTAAATTAAGCTTCGATCGATATTTCAATTCATAATTTCACACTTTTGAAATCGAATATAATATTATTTAATTATTTTTTTCTTAAATTTAAATTTAACATTATTAAATTATATTATATGATATTTCTTTTTATTTGAAAAGAAGCAGCTTAAGATTAATCTTTTTCAACATCTCCAAGATAGAGACATAGTTTGGAAAATAAAAAAAAATGGAAAATATATATGTTCCATAAATTACTTACTATAAATTGAAGTTATACATATTGTAGTATATAAATAATCCATTTGTTTAAATAACATAAGGCTTGTTCCCATTCCCATCCCCACAGTTCATAACCCTAACTCTCTGCCCACCATAGGTTCTCTCTCTTACCCTTTCTAAATGTGGCCAGATTGGTTGAGATCACCACGTTGGGCTGACATTTCTCCACCATCACCACGGCAAAAACCACCACAATCACCAAGATTCTTCTCTTGCTTATCATTCAAAGATATTCACACCCTTCTTTTGGAAGAACCCCCAAATGGATCTATATCCGAACCCGATTCCCCTAAAAGACCTTCCATTTTCCACCGGGTTCGGATCGCCACCTTACTCCACCGAAACCACCGCCACTCCAAACCAACTATTATTTTATCACCACCACCTAACAATGATAACCATCACATCATCCTCTACTTCACTAGTCTCCGCATTGTTCGTAAAACCTTTGAGGATTGCAGGACCGTCAAATCAATCCTCCGTGGATTCAGAGTCCCAATCGTCGAACGAGATTTGTCCATGGATGGTAGGTATTTAGACGAGATACAGAGTATCGCAGGGTCTAAAAGAGTGAGCTTACTATTAGTTTTCATAGGAGGGAAGTATATTGGTGGGGCCGATGAGATCAAGGAGATGAACGAAATGGTGATTTGAAGAAGCTGATTGGTGTGTTACCGTTTGTAGAGAATAATGGCTGTGATCTTTGTGGAGGGCTGAGATTTGTTCTATGTGAACAGTGCAATGGGAGCCATAAGATCTACTCAGATAAGTATGGATATAGGGGCTGCACTACTTGTAATGTGAACGGTCTGATTAGATGTCCAGTGCGTTTTCCGGCCTACCGACGACGCTTATATCGTCATAGCCAAGATAATAAGTGGGAAAAGAAGAAATATAAACAGTAGGATAGTATTAGTTGGAGGCTTTGGTTTTTATTTTATTTTATTTCTTTTTTTTTTATTTCTTTTGGTGTCAAATATATGAAAATAGGAAGAAAATATCCTATGTGGAATTAACTTGTTTACATTATATTGTTATTATTATTGTTTTTGGGATTTGTCTGTTTCGATGTTTATATTTTATATAATTAACAATATTTTAATCCCATCATAACTCATAAGTATTTTGTTGATTATTATTCTTTGTGAAACTTGTAAATCTTCAAATTTGATGATATCACAAGTGTAATTTTTTTAAATTTATGAAATTCACTCTTTATTTTAAATTTAAATAATAAAAACTTATTAAAATATTGATTTTTTATTATATAAAGTTCAAGACACATAATACTCCAATAATATTACTATAAGCTTAGTATCATTGTGCTAATATAAGATTTTAAATTAGTGTGCAAAACCACATTCTCTAGTGGCTAATAAAACTCTATGTATTTTTACAGAATTGTAATTTTAATCAATTAATTAAATTGTAACTAATTTTTAAAATTCTAATAAAATAATACATTTTAAAACATTCAAGTATAATTGTGATATTTATTTCAAAAAAGGTATAATTATAATATTTAAAAAATATTTGATTTTTTTTTTATTCTTGTTGTTAGACATTCTCTAATTGTTGAGAATTTATAGCTGATTTAAAAATTCAACTCAAATTATATATATATATAAATAGATAAATTATTTTCAATTATAATTAGGCTAAATAATTATAAAATTTTTGAGATTTTACATATTATACTAGTCAGTCTCTATATTTTCAATATTTAATTTTTGCATTATCCAGTTTTTAAAAATTAAATTGTTTAATCCTTTTGTTAATATTTTAATCCTAAAAATATTATTCAATTAATTTGATATTATAAAATAATTTATATAAATTTTTTTATAAAATAATTTAGATGTTGAAAATAACTATTGAACTAAAACAAAAAAATTTATATAAAATTTATAATATCAAAGTAATTGACTAACAGAAAAATTAAATAGTTTAATTTTTAAAAATTAAAGAATATAAAAATTAGATATTAAAAATATAAAAATTAACTAATATAATACGTGAAATCTTAAATAATTTATAATTATTTAACCTTAAAATTATTTATCTCTACTAAAAACAGATGAAATTGGCATGTGATGATGTGTAGCTTTAAATACCAAAAGAGAAATACTTTGTTTTTAGTGATTAAGGTTATCCAAAACGACAACTCAGCTTTACGTAACACTCTTCCCATCCAAAACTCTTATTTTAAATTTTAAACAACTCATTTCTGTTAAATATCGTGACTAAAATGCCAAAAGTAAATATATTACCGTTGATGGATATAAAAATATTTACCTATTTTAGTTATATATGATTAAGTTTGTTATGAAAAATCACATGTTTTTAAATGAATATTGTTCTATCCAATCTAAAATTACAAAAAATAGTATATAATTTTATTAAAAAATTATTATAATTTATATCACCCTTAAAATTCACTGTAATTTCATACTATTTTAAATTAATTCATTTAGTCCTCATGCTAGGTTACAGTTTCTCTTTTTAAAATGTTATTTCTTGATTTGTTAAAATCTTATTTGAATTTTTTTTTCTTTTTTTAAAAAAAAGGTGAATGGTTATAAGTGATATGTTTATTGAATAGAATGATCCATGTTAACGTTTTAACAAAAAAAAATAATAATGAATGTCTAGATACAGTTTACTGAAAAATATAACAAAATAATAGATTCAAATTCAATTTATGCATTCAAATTCAAGGTTTGACCATTGCTTGGGCTAGAGGAATTAGAAAGTTGATGGTGAAGGTAAATAATCTTAGTGTAGTACATACAATAAACTCTCGATGAGAAAATGATTCAACAGATCCTGTTATAACTAGGGATGGACATCAATTGAATTTAATTGGATTTAGAGTATATTTCAATCCGATTATATCTAATTTATTATTAAAAAAAATAGCTTAATTTCATTCAAAATTATATAAATTTTCTATCGATCTGTATATTTTTAAAATTAGTTAAATTAAATTAAATTATACAATATATATAATATATTATAAATATATTCAATATTTAATTATATATAATATTATATAAATTTTCAGATTAAGTCGAGTCAAATTGTATAATGTATATTATAAAAATATATCTATAATATATATTTATTGGTCGGGTTCAATTGAAGAAGAAAAATAAATATTAATTCGATCGCCCGATCAAATCTAAAAAATTTTTTAAAAAATAAATTTGATTTCACTCTATCTGAAACTTGATTAAATTTAATTGATTAAACTTGACTAGCAATAGTTTAATACTTCAATTCAATTTGGGAGTTCATAATTCATATAATTAATCAAGTTTCAGATCGGCTTCAAATTTTTCTTAAAAATAATTTGATTGGGTATCTTTTATCTAGAATGATCCTGTTTAAGGTTACTATCTTCCATTGTTATTTAACAAATATATTTTATTTTTTTAACATATGTATCCTATAATTGACCAATATTATAATTGTTATGTTATAGTTATTTAAATATTTTTTATTTATATATATAGTAATGGAACCAGCTGCTTAAAAAGAGGAGGGTAAAATTTCTCTTCAATGTATGTAAAGAAGAGATGGGGCTGGGGGCTGAGCCTCCATCTCTACTGCTCCAGCTGATAGAAACTCTGCTTAAAAATGCACGTTCAGCAACCGGTCAGAAGAGGTCGTCAACCCCATCCGACCTCACCTGATTCCACCTCTATATATATAATTTTTTTATAATTTATGAAATAATTTTTTTATAATTTATAAAATAGTTATATAAAATAATTAAATATTATTACCGTATTTTAAGTTTTTAAAAAATTTTTGATTAAAAATCAAATTAGAAAATCAATTTGAAATGTATGTAAAATAGTAAATTAAAATAGTAATCATGACGTGTTGTTATTAAATCAGATTTAGTGTTTATAATTAATATTGCTATATTTTAACGTATTAATGATAGTTATATTAATTTTTTATTCTCAATATTCAAACTATAATTTTGTCTTCGATAAAAAAATTATTATTTAATATATTTTTAAATCATTTAATATATGCACTTATATTTAAGAAAAATATAAATAAATTTATCAAACTTTCTTATCCATACTATTTGTTGTAAAAAAATATAGTACAAAAATTTAGAAAAGAGGTTAAGTCATAAGATGGCAGTTAGAGAAACAATATCTTACCTATTTATACTCAATTAATGATATTTTATTTTTAATTTTTGATTTATTTTTTTTTAAATATTAATGGACTTTATATTATTTAAAAAATAAATATATATATATTTCTGAAGCAACACAAGAGCATCATTCTAGTTTAATTATAAAGTACAAAAAATTAAACATTAAAATAAATAAATATATATATATATAGAAAAATTTTAAACAACGGTTGTGTAATTATATAGTGTTATTATTATTCTTCACTATTTTACTATGTCTTCATCTCGATATTTAAATTCATATTGGATATATGTCCATAATTAGCTATTAGATAGGATAAAATAAATCACCATCGGAATAAGGTTGTCCTGTTAACATATATACCAAACCCGACAAGAAAAGGACAATTTGTAATTTGTGTTGAAAATAAATTTTAGAATGTTAATAATTATATTATATGATAACACAAGACATTAATGTTAAATCTATACACAGTTTTAATCCATCAGTTCTTTAAAAAAAAATTCGCCCTCTATCAAATAACTTTTCAAAAATTAAATTTTTATGAAATTCATCTCATTATAAAATTAAATTTATATAGACATATCTTTAATTTTTTTATATTATTATATTTTTCTATTTTTTAAATAAAATTTTATATAGACTAATATATATGATGTGTTTTTATTATATTTTTCAACTAACTTATATAATAATTTGGCCCGTCTATTTTTTTATATTAATATTTGTAATTATTAAAAGGTAAAGTTTAAATTTAATAAAAATAACTACAATTCATGTATGTTAAAATATTCTAAGAAAACACAGTTAAATAAAAAAAAATAAGATTAAAATTTGCACAAATGAGGAACCTGCATGCAATTAGTTAAAATACTTCATCAATAAATAAACTAAGAAAATTAATTAATTTTTAAGGAAAAAATATGAATAAAAAAATTAGCTTAGAGCCAATCTAATTTTCTAATAAAATTATTATAGAACTTCAGGTGTTATAAAATTCAAAAGTAGAAAAAAAATAATTATAATTAGAAGTTTTAAAACTAATAATAATGTTATATCCAAATTAGTTTACCTAGCAATATTAAAAATTCTAATATTTATATTAGTGTCATATAATATTTCAAAATTCTCTTTAAATATATTAGATTTGATTTTGATGAAAAATATTAACGGTAAATTCAAATATCCAAATATCAAAGAAATTAAATATAAATCAATAATTATTGAATTATTATTATTGATATTCTTCCAACCCTTATTTGATTATTAATTTAATGATTGAATAGTATTATTATAAAATAAAAATAAATAAATCAAAGTGAATAATTCCCTAAGAAAAATTATTGTAATACCTTTATATTTCTATAATTAATATTTTCTATTAATTTCTTTAGTCATTACCCTAATTATAAAAGATTATTGTTTCTCTCTTAACTAGACTATCGCTTCTTTTGTTAAAATTCTATTTAAAAATTTTTAAAAAAGAATGGTGCAGAATACATGGAAGTGATATATTTTTTGGGTAATTAATCAAAAAAAGATGTATTTATTGGGTAGAATAATTAATTTTAACATTCTAAATAATTAATTTTAATTATTTATTGGGTAGAATAATTAATTTTAACATTCTAAAAATATCAAGTATACATAATTAAAAAGGAAAATTATCTAATTGTTAAGAAAACTATACCACTTGAAGAGTAAAAAATGGAAGTAATTTTTGGACCAAAATGAAGGTGTCCAACTTAGGTATTTTTTGTCCAAAAATTGAGGTATCTCACTTGGATAATTCTTAGTCTAAAATGGAGGTACCTAACTTAAATAATGGTAATAAAAAATGGAGATACCTAACTTAGATAAAAGAGGAATCTAACCTTTGACAAAATTTCACCAATTCAATTTTTGAAGCCTATATAAATTATTAAGATCTCATTTGAAAATCACATCTAAATTAAAGAGAGTTTGAGAGAAAAGCTTAAAGTTGAGTGTTAGTCACTAAAACACTATTATAAGATTTAGTGTGAGTCATAAACACTTGTTGGGTTTGAGAATTGCCCTAAGAAAACTCTTGTAAGGAGTTTGAGTGTTAGCCATTAAAACACTATTATAAAGTCGAGTGTTAGTCATTAAAACACTATTGTAAGATTTAGTGTGAGCCATAAAAACTTGTTGGGTTTGAGAGTTAGCCTAAGAAAACTCTTATAAGATATTTGAGTGTTAGCCTTAAGAAAATACTTGTAAAGTTAGGTGTGAGCTTGTGAAAACACCAAATTGGGAATGAACTTACAAAACTCTAATATAGTGGAATATCCAATTGAGGTTTGGGAGTGAATATAGAATTATTGAATTCGAACCACTATAAATTTATTTTTGGTATAATTGGTTGTGAGTTGTGAGTGTTGTAAACATTTTGTATACCTTCTCTCTTTAATAAAATAATCTCTAGGGGGTCTGGAGACGTAGGCACAATTGACCGAACTCCGTTATCAAATTTGTGTATATTATTTCCGCTTCTATTTTGCACTCTCACTAATCTAATTTATAAAAAAATCTACTTAATTTTTTCAACACTAATTGCATTGAGAAAAAGAAAAATTATCTAATTTATTGGAATTATCTCAAACCAAATTCATATATTTCCATTATTAGATAGGATAAAAATCACCATTGGAATAAGGTTTCCCTCTTAAAATATATACCAAATAGGATAGTTTGACAAAACTAAACCACTTATTTATGAGAGTTTTAGAATTATATTATATGATAAAACAGGTTAAATCAATATATAGCTTAATTTAAATACTATTTAGAAAATTTTTATTTTTTGTTAAATATTTTTTTTTAAATTTAAGTTTGTTAGGATAGTCATTTATCTTTATTTATCTCTTGTTACCTATTTATGTTGTTGTCATATTTATCTACTAGTTGCTAAGATGGTCCAGTTAATACTTTCTGGTGTGATTAGTTTGTAAATTGAATTGATAATATGAAGCTTGCTGACTTAGAATTCAAAGGTCCAAAATTCACTGGGATTAACAAACTAGGAGGTTAGTCTAACATTGAACAAAGGCTAGACAGAATGCTTGTTTGTAACACTTTTATACTCTATATACATATAATATATATCTTGTATACATAGAGTACATATATAGAATACAAGAGTGGTATAATAATTCACTGTAAATTCATTTTTTTTATTTCCAAACATATTATAGTTAAAATATAATTAAATAAATTTGTAAGAGAAATTCTCTAGAAAGAATTCGCCAGAATTTTATCTGTAATTTCGATAAATTTCAAATTCAAATGAACCCAATCTGTATTTCAAAATATACTCCCAAAATATATTTACCAATCTACAAATTCAGCATGATTTAAAACATATTCAAATGTTTAGAAAATTTATTACTTACAATCATAAAACATACAACATATCCTCTATTTCCAATACAATTACCATTTGATAATTATATTTTACAAAACACAATATCTTGAACAAATATATATATATATATATATATACATGGGCGGAACCAAGGGGGGCATGGGGGGTCCATGGCCCCCCCTTGGTTCCTATATACATATACATATATATACATGTATATGTATATGTATATATATATATAATTTATAATATTTATAATATTTATGTATATATTTATATAATTTATTATATTTATATAATATAATATATAGTAGTTATATATATATTTGTGTGTGTATGTATATTTATTTATTTTTTTAAGATTAATTTTTAGTTTTTAATTTATTGTTTTGATAATGTTATTATTATAATTATTTTTTAATTTAAAGTTTAATTTTTTAGTTTTAGTGTATAGTTTTAATGATTAGATTAATTATTTTAGAATTTGATTATGAATTAGAATTTAAGTTTTGATTATTAGGTTACTTATTTTATAATTTGACTATGATATGAAATGAGAATTTAAAATTTTATTATTAGGTTAATTATTTTATAATTTGGTTATGAATTGGGTTTAAAGTTTTGTGATTAAGTTAATTATTTTATAAAAAATATTCTATCATATAAATTTATCAAAAATAATTAGTTTAAATATTTTTTAAAAAATATCTCAAAATATATATAAATATTATTTAAAAAATAATATATATTATGTAATTTTTGAAAATAAAATTTAGATATTGAAATAAAAATAATAAAAATTTCAATAGTTTATTATTTAATATAAAAATAAAATTGAATACAAATATTAATACCAATTATTTGTATTAATTTTTTAATATGAAAATAAAATTGAATATAAATTCGTATGTATTTTTTTTTTTTGCTTGAAAATTTGGCCCCCCCTTCGCCGGTGTTCTGGTTTCGCCCCTGTATATATATATATATATATATATATATATGCATCACAAGCTGGTTTGATCTCGTGGCACCTATATCCTCAAGTCTCAAACACATTCTAGTTTATCTTGTTCTGCACTTCTAATATTTGTGTGATACATAATGTCACTTTAAGCTCAAGGGCTTAGTGGTACATATTATAATAATATATAATATTTAAAAATCATTACATAATTATCAAGACATACAAATTATTATGTCATTGTTTCATGGCACGCTTCATATAATGTACTTTTCATTTAATTATTCATTATCTTTTAACAAATTTATTGTTAATACAAACCCACAATACATATACATCAACATATGTCACACTCATTTCCTTACTCTTCTACTTATAATAATTATGTTGCCATATAATTCTCATTCACTCAACACATACATATCAATATCTCATAAACATGCACACACATACATACACACGTTAGGCCCAATCACCCCTGTACAATTATTAAGTTCAGTTGTCACAATATCGATTTCATGACTCAGCTTTGCTCGGGTCTATTATCAATCTCAATTTCATAACCTAGCTCTGCTCAGGTCTGTCAACATATGCATTATCAATATCAACCTCCCGGACAAGTAATTGTATAGAGTTTACACATAATAACACTTTTCATTCACACTTTCATCTTATTATCAAATTTTCTCTTTTTCCCATATTTTCTAAGTGATCACCACTTTTCATGATCACTTTACATCTAATCATATTTTTAACTATTTTTCATACTTTTCAGGTGATCAACACTTTTTTAACCACCTCACATTTGATCACATTAATTACTACCCTCTCGCATTGCACCACTGTGAGTCATACTTACCATGTGGCTCATTCTCATATTCTCAATACATTATACAAATCATCATCTTATTATTATCATCATATTAGTTCATAAAAATATCACCTTAAAGAATATTGCTTATTCTTTAAAGTGAGCCAAATTGTAATCTTTTCTCATCACATTATTTTATTTTTATTTTTTTCAATTTTCATTATTTTCATTCTTTTCCCACAATTTTCCATATTTTTCCTATTCCTTAACTATTTTTCACATTTTAATATTTATCACCCATATTTTCACATCAAATTAGGCATAATATAAAATTCACACAACATGTACATCATGATTGCATTAGCCAAAATACAATGGCTTAGCATTCATATTTCTTGCTTTTCACTCATTTTTAAATGGTACAATGCCATATATCTTATTAAAACAAATATCGAAGTGACACATGTTCACAAAATTATAATTTGTTATGCCAACTTAAATACAATTCAAACATAATTCATTAAAATATGTACTAACCTTGGAAATGCCAAAATTCAATGATAATTCACTACCCAAGTTTTATTTCACCAATTTTCCTTCCTCTCTTTGATTTTACAATTTCACCTTACTCAATCATACACCATATTATAAGTGAAAAATTCCATTAACAACATTTCATGTCATTTTAATCAATCAAATATTGTTAAACAATTAAACTCTATTTTGATCATTGACAATCAAATTGATATATACTAATAATTTCAAACAAGTTTGTTGTTGTAGATATGAAATCTTAACCTTTGTGCAACTACATGAGTCCACCGAGCAACCGCACAAAGCTGCAAGACAAATGTACTAAAGACACAGAAAATATGGTAGGCTTGCCGAGTAGTGAAGTTGGATCGCGAGCTGGACATACGACCGCTCAAGCCAACCAAGTGACCGCACAACATACCAAGCTAAAATCCACAAAACTTATAGCGGAGCTCATGGTCTCAATGCGCGGTGTAGTCTAGTCTCGAGGCAGATGAGTGACAGCAACCAAAAGCAAGCTAAATTCACAAACTTAAAAAAGAGTTCGTGGTCTCAGCGCGCGGTGAAGTCAGATTGTGAGGTAGGCGTGCGACCACACCACTAGACCAAGCGACCGCACAACCCAATAATCTAAAAAACTCAAAAATGGCAGAAAGGATAGCGGTCAGACCATACGGTGCTTCCTCAATGCTCAATAACTTGTGCGATCATCTGAGACAATCGAGCAACCGTACAAGTCCAATACATTTGAATCTTAGCACCAAATACCTCAAACGAATGATAATTGAATATATGGATGAAGAAATTCAAATTAAACAGTAACTTTGTGTCGTGTGACTACACAAGGGGTTGTGCAACCACACGACATGGAAGCATGGGCATATAAAATCTTGTCAGATAATAAAATCTTACCGTTATAATTAGCCGTTAGAGTAATATTTGAATTGTGCATGTGGGAACTACTTCAAATACTAGGTCAAATTTAATTGGCTATAAATACCCCCAAGAAACCTCTTATTTGAGGATAATTGTGATTCTAATAGCCAAAGCAATATATTTTCAATTTTATATACTACAATTAACATTTGTATTAGAGTATTGGATGTGAGCATCAAAAATACCATTGTAAGTTGAGTGTTATCTTTGAAACACTTAGGTTTTAGAGTGAGTCTTAAAAAAACTTTTATAAGGATTGTGAGGAATAGACTCAAACATTGTAAAAGTTTGGTGTGAGCTTGTGAAAATACCAAATTAGAGTTAAGCTTGTAAAAATTCAAGATTAGTGGATACTTAACAAGTTGTTAATGAAGTGGATATAGGATTGCGGTAAATTTGGACCACTATAAATCATTTGTGTTCATTCTTCTCTACTCATCTCCATCTTAATTCTCTTCATCTCTTGCTTTTAAAATTTTAATTTATCAACACTACTCAAATCAACCAATTCACCCCCCCCCCCCCCCCTCTCCCCCTCTTGGTTGCTACTCCCCCTCTTGGTTGCTAATTTGGGACAACAAATATCAATTGTATTCTTTCTACCCAAAATTATTTCAAAACGTTAATTTTCACTACTACTTCTCTTAAACTTCAATAAAACCCATCCATTTTCACCATCCAACCCTAAATTCATTATATTTATATCAAAAACAACATTAAAACAATCCACATTAGCAATTATAAACACTTTCTTCAAAAACTCTAAATTCACATACTCATCACATAAATCCTAGTTCCACCATAACCAACACATCTTTACTTTTAACCATTGAATCATTATATAGATGTCAAGACAACTTTAAAACAAGCCTTAATATAAATTATAAACATCACTAAAAAATCTCAATATTCACATAATCTTAAATTTCAAGAAAACTCATTTAAATCCAAAAAAAAATTTACCTAAACCTTGACTAATCTTCAAAATCACCTTAATTCCTTTGAAATCTCCATAAAATTTAATGAATTTGATGAAGTAGAGTTTTCTCTCTCTAAAATTAGCTATGGTTAATGAAGAAGAAGAAGAAGAAAAAGAGTTTTTGATTTTCAATCTTCCTTTTCCAACCATAAATATATATTTATATAATTAATTACTTAATTAATTATTATATAAATATCGTTTACTTTATTCTTATTAAATTACCATCCATAAATATTCACTTACTTTTTGATTTTCTTTTCACTTTTCTTTTCACTTTTCTTTCTTTTTTTTCTTTTCCTCTTTCCCATGTTTTTTCTCTTTTTTTATGTTAACCATTTCCTTTTTTTTCTTTAACTTAAGCATATATATATATATATATATGTGTGTGTGTGTGTGTGTGTGTGTGTATGTATGTGTCTTATATATTTTAGGTATATACATATGTAGTATTTATGTAATGTATATTCAATATACATCAAGTATATAATATATGTTGTTTATATTATGCTTATATCTTGTATTTTCTCTTTCAACATATTAATTAAACCTCTATAATAATTATTTAATTGTATCTAAAAATAAAGGTGTCACGTTGTTAATCTAGAATGGAGACTGAAGTTTCAAAAGGTCAGAGTCATTCATGGAGACTTTGTAGGTTCATACCATAAATATTTAATTATCCAGACTAACTCTAAAGCAACGTACAAGGGTCAAGCCTTCAAATTTGAATCCAAATTGTTATTGGTAGAGGAATGCCAAGGTATAGTAGCGAAGATCTGAGAGAGAAGGCATGATGATGCTCCTAGGAGTGGCCTAACCGAGAAATTATTTTTAACAACAAAAGAGCTAAGTAAATAGAATCAGAAGAATAATCTCAATGCAAGGAAGAGAATTGAGGAAGCCAAAAGAGAATTGAAAATTTTATATAACGATCCTTTTTTCTTAAATTTTCAACAAAAGGAAGCTGCTTTCAATGAAGAGTTAGATACTACTTAGTGGATGGAGGAACTTTATTAGCATCAGAGGTCCAAGGTCAAATAATTGTAAGTAGGAGATTAAAAAAATTTCTTTTAGGCCTCCATTATTCAAAGGAAGTAGAGAAATTTTATTTTCAAGATAAAAAATTCACAGGGGTGTTGGATTGAAGAGGAAACGCAAATTCAAAAGGAAGTCATGAATTTCTCTACTAAATTATATTCATCAAAACAGAGTTTGTTTCATGTTGACTTCCCACATCAAATTATAAATCCAATGCCAAATCAGTATAATGAAGGTTTGTGTAGAATTCCTCTGGAAGATGAAATTAGAAAAGTTATTTTTAACCTTAGTGCATTTAAGGCCCCTAGTCTAGATGAGTTCCAATGGATATTCTACCAGTAATATTGGAGACACATTAAGCAAGAGCTCACTGCTATAGTTTAGAATTTCTTACCAGTGCAGAGATGTTTGGGGCTCTAAATCATATAAATATTGTACTCATTCCCAAGGTACCTTTACCGGAAACCCTTTCTCAAAATCGTCCTATTGGTTTATACAATTTTAGCTATGAGGTTATCACTAGAATTTTGGTTAATTGACTTAAACCATTTATGCATAACCTTATATATTAAGCACATTGAGCATTCATTCCGAGTAGAGTCATTCACGAGAATATTCTTATAGCTCATGAAATTTTTTACTAACTTAAGCATAGTAAGGCTAAAAAGGGGTACAAATGGCTATAAAATTAGATATGAACAAAGCATATGATAGGGTGAAATGAGGTTTCTTAGAGTTGGTGCTTAGGCATATGGGTTTTACTTAAAAAATTATCAAACTAATTAAACAATGTGTCTCCACTATAACTTTTAAGATCCTGATTAATGGAAAGATAACCAACTCTATCCAGCCTTCGAGGGGTCTTCGATAAGGGGATCCTTTGTCCACTTATTTATTCTTATTTTTATTCAATGTCCTCTCCTCCTTGATGGATGAAGCCCTTTACCTATACCAAATTATTGGTTTTAAACTTGCAAATTCATCTCTTAACATTAAACTCTTGTTTTATGTTGATCATACATTAATATGTGGTAGAGCAAATCAGAATGAAGCTATTAATTTATTGAATATCTTACATGTTTATAGGGATGCTTTAAGTCAAACTATTAATTTTGAAAAGTCTGGAATCACATTTAGCTTAAATATACCATAGGAGATAAGAAATAATATTTGTGAGATTTTTGGGATTAAAGAAACGAGAAGATATGACATCTATCTAGGTTTGCCAACCTGGTGGGGTAGATCAGAGACACGAGCTTGTAACTTCATCATAAATAGAGTCCAATTGAAAATTCAATCATGGAAACACAAGTTATTATCCTTTGCTAGAAAAGAAGTGTTGATCAAGGCCGTACTTAATGCAATTCCCACCTATCTTATATCTTGTTTCCTTATACTTAAGTCAATGTGTAAGAAATTAGATAGCATTGTCTCATCTTTTAGGCAGAGTCAAAAGAAAAGTGTTAAGGGCTAGCTTGGTGAAGATGGGAGATTTTAATAAAATCTGAATTAAAAGGGGGGCTCGATTTTAAAGACATTGAGTACTTTAATAAGGCCTTGCTTTATAAACTATGCTGGGAACTAATGAATGGAGATAATTGTTTGTGGTTGAATTGAATGAGATCCATTTATTTTCCTAACAGGCTCTTTTAGGATGCAAAATTGAAAAGAGGAGCATCTTGATGCTGGAAAAGCATGATTGTTATAAGAGATTCTTTTCAAGATGGATTTAGGTGGCTAATAAGAAAAGGGAGGCATGTTCGTATATGGAGGGACCCTTGGGTCCCAAGCCTTCTCAACTTTCAGATTTCTTCCATCGGACCTTCAAATGCTGGAGTTTTTTAGGGGGCAACACTCATGGATGGCTAAGGTATGTGGAAAACCAATTTATTGTATTCTTTGTTCTCATCTCTAAAATTGGATGCAATTTTAAAAACATCTATAGCTAAAGAACCCTTTCTGATAAATTAATTTGGCACCCGAATACAATGGGAAAATTTTCAACAAAATCTACTTATTAATTTTTATGTAACAAAAAAAAATCCTTCTTTAGCAAGTACATCAACAAGTTATCATAATATTTCTATGATCTAGCATATGATTTGGAAATTAAACATTTCTCCCAAAATTCAAAATTTTCTCTAGAAGGCTTGTGTGAATGCCCTACCAACCTGCGTGAATATGGCTAGAAGTAATCAAGTAAGTCCTCTATCTGTCTAATTTGTAACATTGTTGAAGAATCCATTTGTCACATTTTATTTTAGTGCAATCATTCTAGAGCTACTTGGTTCATCCATGATTCGAGTTTGAACCATTTGGCCTTCAATTGTTCCTCTTTTGCTTCTTAGTGGTCTGATGTTTTAATTATATTGAAATGCCAGGATATAGTTGAAATCTTGAAAAAGATCGCTTGTTTATGTTGGGTTACGTGGAAAGCTAGAAACAATTATATTTTCGATGGTGTTAATTCTGTTCCCAGGTCTTCTATTCTTATACCCATCGCCACCTATTATGAATTTGTTAAAGCTCAACATATGGATGCTACGGTTACAAATCTGCCATCTAAAAGAAATACTTTCATGGCAACTAATAGATCTAGTCCTGGATGGTCATTCCCTCCTGTGAATTGGATTAAGGTTAATTTTGATGCTACCTTCTCAAAAAAGAATGTTGCTGGGGCTGCCTTTGTTTTTAGAAATAGCCAAGGCTTAATGGAGGACGAAGTTGCTTATCTGATCCAATCACAATCCCCTGTCAAAAATGAAGCATTGGTTTTATTGAAGGCAGTTCAAAGAGCTTCATGATTTGGTTTTCACTCATGTATTTTTGAATAAGATAATTTGCAACTAGTCTAAGCTATTACTTTTGAATATTATTGCCCAATTGAGATTAATAATGTTGCGTTACATATTAAGAGCCTTAGCAAACTCTTTACTCAAATTTCTTTTGTTTTTGTTAGAAGAAATTGTAACATAGTTGCTGACTGGCTAGCTTCCTCTATGGCTAGAGCAAAGCTTAACTCTAATTGTTATTGTAATCTCCCTTCTCATTTGCTTTCACTGCTGAAGAATAATGTATTAACTGTTTCTTCATAATGAAACCAGCATATTCATATTATTCAAAAAAAAAGTTGCTAAGGTTATCTTTAAGTTAGTAAATTTTGTACATAACAAATATATACACGGATATATATATATATATATATATATATATATATATCTAAAGTGAATAGTAAAACAATGCAATCAATTTCAACCCACTACAAAAACTTGCAAAGTTTATATGCATTATTTTATTAAAAATTAAACTTATGCGATTCTGTACCTCATCTTTTTTCCACGCCATTATATTTCTGTAGATTTCAATTAAAAATGCTTATTAATAAAAAATCCAAAATTTAATATTTTCTTTAATTTTTGGTCTAACACTATTAATTTTATCAACTTTATCATAATTTTTAAATTTAAATAAAAAATCCAAAATTTACTATTTTCATCAATTTTTGGTCTAAAACTTTTAATTTTATCAACTTTATCATAATTTTTAAATTTAATTGTTGTTGTATCAAATTCATCAAAACTAAAAAAGAAAAAATATAATATTTATTTTTTTCTTTGATTTACTTCTCCATTGATAACGCGATATTTATACATAATTTCAAAGATATTTTAGTTGTAATTTGGTATTTTTATCAATGGAATTTAATCAATTTGTGTTTATGCAAACTAGAATATGTTTTATCTCAAAATATGGTTTCAAACTTAGAAACTAGAGCTTATTTTGGAAACTAGAGTTTATTTTAGTTAAGCACTGCTGAAAATAGAAGAAATAGAGATGCAAAATAAAAAGCATATTAAACGAACTCAGAAATAGAAGAATTTGTATATGCAGAACCATGTAGATCAGAGTGCACGGTCGTGCATTCTGAAACTTTACTGTCCGAGAGAGGAAATTCAAAGATGGAAGGGAAGAAGAATTATGCACTAGCTTACAATTTAATATGCACGCCTGTGCATATGCTAGTTGATGCGATCCTACTCTTAGTTTTGTCTTTATTCCAACTCTAATCTTCTTGGAACTCCGCAAAGTTACTATATAAGCTCTTCTAAAATATGGAGTTCTTCTTCTATCTTTCTTTTTCCCTTCCATGGAGTCTCTCTTTTCCATGGAGTTGCTTATTTTTCTCTTCATTCATCATTGACTTATTCTTACGAAAATCAGTTCCTCTTTAATTTATCACTTATTTGTTTGAACATGTATGCCAATGTTATCGATTTAGACTCTAAGTTTATATTTCTCAAATCTGTAATCGATTTCAGGTTAATATATTTACATTTCAAGTAAATATATATAGTTGAACACCATTTGAGTTGTGTTATTAAGATTTTTTTATTATATGTTAATCTTCTTATTCTGTTAATTTTTTTCTCAAATTTCTCATGCTATAATTACATATTGAGAGGTTTGATTAGGAATAGTGATTGTATCTAGTTTCTCGGCTTTCTTTTTATGAAAGAATAGAAAAAGATCAAAGATTGAGAGAGCAAGTTTCTAAAATGTCTTATGTTGTTGAAAATCCTGCAATGAAATGGCTATTTATAGCAAAAAATGTTGTATTCATGTTTCTAAACTCAAAGTTGTTGAGTATTCTTGAGAAAAATTTTATTTGTTCATCTTCAGAAAATTCAATATTCCAGAACACTTTTTGCTAGTGAGTAGTGACCATGTACAAGTTTTCGCTGATTTAATTGCCTAAAGTTGATATTAACGTATACCCACTTCTTCTTATTCTCTATTCTTCACTTGTTTGTTGATTTGAACAATATTATTTGAGATGCAATCATTTAAGATTGTGTAAAGAAGGAAAAACTTATGATTGCGATCATTGGTCATATCAAATATGAGTTGTTTGTTGAAGTGAGGAGTTTATTCATTAGAGCTAATGCCATGAAAAATATGGTTACATGGACCGTAGGTATATGAGACTGAATCAAATTTTGGAAGCTGAGAGGTTATTTATGATAATACAGTGAAGAATGTTGTTTCGTGTGAAATAAGGGCACATATAATGCAAGTAGAATATGTGAGTGGAAATTACTATGTAAAGATTACATTAATTTTATTTATAATTTTGACAGGTATGTAAGGAGATGCATGTAAAGTATAGGGAGTTAATATATTTATTTTTATAAATACATGTATTTATTTATATATAAAGTCTTCTTTAATTTCAATTTTTATTTTAATTTATGTTACGAGCAACTAAAACTCTGGATTGGAGTTAGATTTATTCTTTTGATTATCCTATGGTTCACTCATGATTAATTTAATTTATTTTTTATTATTTTTTATTATTTTATTAACTCTGTGTTTAATACTTATAATTAGTTATCCAATAACTATTTGATTTAAAATGTCATATAATATAACGAGAGTAAAAATATAATATTAGTTTAAAAAAATAATTTTAATAACTTTTTAAATAAAGATATGAAAAATATTTAAGGGGTTGATTAAAGATCTTTATATATCTTTAAAATTGAGTTAATTTTTATGATCTTGAGAGTAGATATAGGAGTTACTATTAACACTTATTTTATATCTTGAGAGATAATAAAACTAAATTTATAAAGATTCAACCAATAATTAAAGAAAATAAATTTAAGTTAATAATTAAGAAAAGCCATAGAAAATTAATTGAATAGATCTAACCCCGAGAATTTAAATAATTTTAGTTCAACTAATTAAGCTTTATAATTAAATTATTTTAACATGTTTGATTTTCCAAATAGCAAAATAAGGAAAATTAATTTATTTATAAGGAAAAGAAAAGTTACATTAAAATTAGTTTATAATTAACCTAATTTTCTAATAAAAGTATCATATGACGTAAATTTAATGTTACAAAATTCACAACAGAAAAGGCATAATAATAAAATTAGTTTTAAAAATAAAATTTTTTTTTCCAAATCAGTTTATTTATATTAAAAAATTTAATATTCGTAGTTCGGGATTCTTTTTAACTATATTCAATTCGCTTTTAATAAAAATATTATCTTATTATATTGTCAAATATTAAATATAAATCAATAAAGGATAGATATTATTCTCATATTATTTCGACTTTTATTTGGTTATCAATTTAAAGATTGAATATTTATTCTTGTGAAAAAAATCAATTTTCAAATTTTAACTTTTCTTTCCTTCTATTTTATTTTGAGAAAACTAAAGAGAAGCAAGAAGAAAATGAAACCTTACCTTAAGTTTTTTTTTTAACTTTTAATATTGTTAGTATTTTTTTTTTCATTTGTATCCTTTTTTATTTTTCAATTTTACTTCTTAAATTTTTATTCTAAAAAATGTTACTCTTTATTTTTTTTCATTTTTTTTATCTCTTTATTAATATTTAATGTTCACCAATACCTTAATCAAAACATATAATAAATATATATATAAATAAATATTTATGCATTCCCAATCAAAAACATAATAAGAGAGTGTTTGGTTTAGATTATAAGTTGGTCATACTATCTTATAAACCGTAAATTTGCCGGATCAACTTATTATTTTAGTGTTAATAAGTAAACATATTTATTTAGACAACTTTAAGAACTTATAAACTCGGTTTATAAGTTAAAAAAAAAAGTAGAGGGATCAACTTATTATTTTAATATTTATAAGTACTTAACTTATTTGTTAGTTTGATAAAGTAATTTACTATATTATTCTTATTTATTTCAATAAATATTTTTCATAATATAACTATATATATATATATATATTAGTTATTTTAACACTAAAAATACTTATAAGTTATTTTTTAGCAAATATATTATATGATTATCAACTACTTATAAGTAGGGGTATACAAGAAATCTGTGGCCGTCGGCCCAAACTCATAATAGGGTCGAGCTACGGATTTTAAATTTCAACCTGAGCTATGTTTGGGTCGGGCTTCGGGTTGAGATAAAAATTCTCGGGCCTGCACGACCCGGACAAAAGTACTAATTTTTTTATTTTTTTTAAATTTATACTTTGGTAATTTATTTTTTTTAATTTAAAATATTATATATATTTTATGATATTTAGAATTCTTAAAAATTTAATTCATGAAAAATAATTTTTATATTTTATATATTTTTTATTTAAATAATGAAATAACTAAATAATTAAATAATTTAGTTATCATAAATATTGATATAATAATTTATACATTATTAGATATAATTTGGAATAATAAATTTTTAAACTAATATTTATAGGTAAATTTTGTTAAAATTTTTTAAAAAAATTATCCTTAAATTTTTTTCAATTTCAAAAAAATTGGGTCAACCCAACCCGGCCCGAAATCCTGCCAGGCCCGGTCAGACCCGAAGTGGCCCGGCTCAACCAGGCTTAGGGCCGGGCCAAGAGCTACAAAGTGCAGCCCGAAAAAAAGTCCAAACGGGCTTTGAGCCAGGGTCAAACCGGCCCATCCCGACCCGTGTACACCCCTACTTATAAGCATTAAAAATAAATACATAATTATTTAAAATTTTAAATATTTATAAGTTTATATTAGCTTATAAGCACTAAGTAGTTATATAATTTTTTTAAGTTAAGCCATGCACCCTCTAAATATATCCATCTCTTTATTTTTACAAAATAAAAATATATATATGAATAAATATCAAATATTAAATTAATAATCATAGTAAATAATATTTATAAAATTTAAATTCGTTGTTTAACATAAAACCAACTTGAAAGTTAAATCTTAAAATTAAATTTTTTCAACTTAAAAAATTAAAACTCACACACTTTTTTTAAGAGTTGAAATTCAACATACACAATATATATACAACACATATATAATATAATTAAATAATATTTAAAGAAGTATATATTTTATCAATTGAAATTAAACATATGCATGACATAGACATAATATACATATATATGTAAATACACATAATATATACAATATAATTAAATAACATATATATTTTATTAATTGAAATTTAACATATATAGAATATATACACAATATATATTTACAATATATATGCATATATATGATATATATGTGACATGCACCCAATATATAAAAGAAATATAAGATCAACTGAATTCGAAAATTCTTAAATTTCCTTTCCAAATATAAAATCATCAATAAAGAAAGGTATCAAAAAAATTCACTTATACTTCTTTTATAAGTATTTATTTATTTTTTTATTATTAATATATGTTGAATTGGTTTTAAAATAAGTAAAATAAATTTTTTATTTTGATAAATTGTCACAAATTTGAAAGATATAAACATTATATTTTATTAAATGGGAATGAGAAATTTAATATTAATTAATGATTTCTAATTTAATAAAATTAATAATTAATTTAAAAAATTATGAAATTATATATTTGATACATAATTAAAGTGTAATTAATTACTAAATAAAATAAAAAGATATTATCCTATCACAATATATTACTATAATTGCAATAATAATTATTTTAGTGTAGTATAAAAAAAATAATATATGTGAATTTTGGAGCAGAAATTTTTTTTATATAAATTAATATATTTTATATATTGAAAATGTAATTTAAAATATTAATTTTATATTTTTATTAGAATATTTTTTTAATAGTTAAATTAAAAAAATAAAAATTAAAGTAAATATAGTTTGATGCGAGGGAAGTAGTATTTTTTGTAAATGAATAAAATTTTTAATAAATTTGAAAACTTTTTTTTAAGTGTGGGACGTTGGAAATTTAGCTTTTTTAAGGTTATATATGTAAAAAAGCGTTTTTATCTTGGGTATGGCTATTTTTTTTTTTTTTCACATTTGTTGGATGGAGGATACTTCGGCCTTAGGAATCACACCCACAGGTGGTTTTTTCTTTCTATTATATGAAGCCTATCTATGGATTTCCTTCTTCAACGGCAAGCCCAAAGCTAAAACTAACAATGGCCCAATAATCTTCTTTTTCTTTTCTTTTAGGGTTTTTCAAAAATATTAAAAAAATAAAATTATTTTCAAACATATCACTTTTTTCTTTTAAAAAAAATTCACTTTTCAACTTTTAATTTTACCCTCTTTTAAAGATATATATCTAATATATATTTAATATATTAAAGATATACTTTTAGTATGTATTTGATATATCAAAAGTATATAAAAATAGAATATTTTAAAAAAAGTTAAAAAAATGATATATATTGTAATTTTCATATTCTTTTCAATTTTTCATATTTTTGTTAAACGAGGTAAGTGCCTAAAAATCAAATCCTAATCAACAAGTAAGATAGTTATGTATGATCACTTATGAGTTGAATCTTTCACTTTTCATTCTTTTTTGAAGTGCATGTTGAACCATTATAAGAGTTTAGGTTTGTGAAATATATATAATTTAATTAAAAAAAATAAATCAATGATATTAAAATTGTTTTAAGATTGTATATAAATTAAAACCTTATCTAACTTTATCTACCCGTTAAATAGAAAACAAACTGATTGGAATTAATGTTTGTTAATTTCACTAGAACCTATTATTTTGTTGCAAGAAGGTGAGAAATTTAAAGAGAATGAAGCAATTCATGTGAGTTTGGTCACTTCCAAAAAACAAGAAGCAAATGCTAATGACTTTTGAGGGTCCGACCTCATGACCAATGCTCCTTCTATGTTTATTTAAAAAGGGACATCTATGAGAAATTAAATTTTCTAAAAAATAATATTATAAAAATAAATTAAAAGAATAACATATTAATAATATCATGAAAAAAATTAAATTAAAATATTCATGAAGTATTTAGTTAAAAGATTTATCTCTTGATAAATATGTCATTATATATATAATCTCGCAATTTTCGTATCATATTCATCCAGCATGTAGATTTATTGAAAAGAAATTATTTTAGTTTAATTAAATATTTTGAATTTAAGTTTTTGGATATATAATTATGTTAAAATTTAATGAAGAGAGTTTTATTGTTCTTATGGTTCTATTTGACTTAAATTTTATAAAAATATATATATAAATTAATTATTTATTTTTTAAATATATTATTTGAATTCAATTCAAATTTGAAATGTCTAACAATATATTTTTTAGCCTCCATCATCTTTATAATTTGGGCATATATATATATATATATATATATATATATTAAACTTGTCATAAAAGCTAATGT
This sequence comes from Garcia nutans, assembly GCA_947685225.1. NCBI lineage: Eukaryota > Viridiplantae > Streptophyta > Magnoliopsida > Malpighiales > Euphorbiaceae > Garcia > Garcia nutans. The sequence goes on from CANTUV010000041.1 coordinate 15,248,999, forward strand.
ATGTGAATAACAAATACTAACAACTGTTACCATAAAAGCTAATATATATTTACAACTGTTGCCGTATACCTCAGTTGTCCACGTGTGATTGTTTGGTCCAAAATAAATTCCCATTTCTTGCAATTATTACAAAATAAATAGAACATAATTTTTATATATTTGATTTGTGCATGTGCAACAGCCAGAACTATTTTCAATTTTTATTTTTTATTTTTTTAAAATTATTTTATATTTTTAAAAATATATTATAATTATTAAAAAATTTAAAAAAATTAAAAAAAGCCAAAAACTGACTCTTGCGATAAAAAAGAGTTTAAATGATATAAAATATCTTATATTAAAAAAAATTTTACATAAAAGAGTTTTAAAACTATCAAAATTAAAACTGTGAAATTCAAAAATCAAAATAATTAAAGACATTTGCATATAAAAGCTTACTTTTTTTTAACATAAAATTCATATAGAGAATAATTAAATTAGTTATTTTACCCTAACGATAATATCTTAAATTAACTAAATTATATTATTTTTATTTATTTTCTCTATGCCATTTTTCAATTTATCTTTTAATTTTTACCTATAATATAAAAAATAAAGGTCAAATTTTATCTTTTAAAGAGAGCAAATTAAAATTTTAAAATTTCAAATGGTATAATTTTTTATTGTTAAAAAATAATGAAATTTTCTAGAATTTAGTTAATGCCACTTCTTAGCTTCATTTTTGTTTGATATATCTTTATGTGAAATCATGAAAAGATGTAGTGCTATCCTAATTTTATTGAGTCGAAAAGTTATAAAAATTGAACAGAACTTATTTCATATGTATACATGTATATATAATATTTAAAAATTTAATCAAAATATAATTTAATTGATTTTCTGATATCTTTTAATTATATAAATAATTAAAACTAATAAATTTTGAATATATATATTTTTTTTATTAAGAGAATGAAAATTTGAAAGAGAAAAAAAAGGCTTTGACAAAAATATAAAATAATAAAATAATTTTAAATTTATTATATTTATAAATTATTTATTAAAATACTAGAATTTATGAAATATTTATTAAAATACTAAATTTTTTATTAGTTTGCAATGAGTTTATTATAGATTTTTTATAAATTTATAAATTTTACATAATTTATAATGAGTTTATAATAAAATTATTAAAATATTTTTAATAAAAAATAAAATTTTTAAAAAATATAATGGAATGTTTCATTTTCTCAAAAAAAAAATATCAATGTTTAATCAAATTTTTTTCTCCTAAGAATAAAAATTATAAATTATAATTGCATCATTTTTTTTTCATATAAAAATTTTTTGATACGCAAAATAAAGTATAGATAAATTAATATCATCATTGTGTGTGGCCACAAAATAAATTAAAAATGAGAAAAAAAATTATCAATAGAAAAAGGATTTTCCATGTCTTTTTAGAATGGTAAGACTTTGTTGTAATGAAAGGTAAAATGAAAATGACGTATAATAATTGATTAATGTCAATTCATGGTTTAAGACCCGAGTAGATCACCCATATGTTTTACTTCATTTAAATCCTTGTTTGTTTCAACCACAAAGGATAAGACAATAATATCCAATTGCCTGTCTTATTAAATGCTACTTGGGTGGCAAAACAATTCCATTTTGATAATGACTACATCAAAGACCAAGTCTTTTGCATTTTTTCTCCGCGCCCAAACAAACCCCATTTCCTCTTCTTGCTTTTTTCTTTTGCATTTGCTTTAACGTCCTCTATTTATTTATTCAACTCTTAAATTTTAACTATTTTTTAATTAAATAAATTTTTTTATTTAAATTTTAACTTTCACTTTGATAAATTTTAATAGAAAAATAGTATTCATTTATGATAAACTTGAAGACTTAAAAATAAAATAAAAAAATAGTAATTTGCCAACATGATGAGCAATATCGATGAGAGTAATAAAATATAAATAAATATTATTAATAAATAAATATAAAAAAATGTATATAAATTAATAATAAATTCTATTGCAAAATTTAAAATAAAATATTTACTTCAATTTTTATGACAGTTTCATTAAAATAATATTGATGAGCAAATATAATCTTTTTATTTATTAAGTTAACACTTTTATTAATCAATGACAAAATCTACATATATTTTAACAAATAAAAATTATAAATTCTATAAAAATTAAAAAATAAAAAAAAATAAAAATTTAAACAAACTTTTTAAATAGAGATAAAAATATGAATAGAATGATTTATAATTTTAGATTTATGTTGAAATTATTATTAATATAAATATTATTATTACATAAATTATCGACATATGACTATTTTGTTAGAAAAATTAAAAATTATACTTTTCATTCTTTAAATTTTAAAATTCTAAAAATATATAAATAAATTATTAAATATTTAAATAAATTATTGATGTATAATAAATTTATTAGGATTGTCAAAAGTTATATATTATATTATTTAATTTTTAAAATTTTTAAATTATATAAATAAATTATTTTTATAAATAAATTATTTAATTTATAAATAATTTATTATGAAAGTTAAAAGTGATATTTTTTAAACTTTTCAATTTCTAAAAAAATATAAATCAATCAATATTGCTTAATTATATTAATTTATGATTAACTTATAAAAATTAAAAGTTACAAATATAATTTATTTAATTAATATTATAAAATTATATTAATATGTAATTATTTAATAGAAAATTAAATGTTACAAATATAATTAATTATTAACTTTTAAATTTTATATAAGTTATTAAAATTAAAAAATTAATTAAAATATAAAAAAGAGATAGTATTATTCTAAAAATTTAATATGTGTCATTTTTAAAATATTTCGCTCATTTTTTATTTTTATATATACAACTAATTATTGGCTCATATAACTAATTATTGGCTTGCACGATGTGTGGATATGATTTTTTTTATTTGATCATGTATATTATTAATTTACACTGATATTTTTTGTCATAATAGTCTATAAATTAAATTAAAAATATTAAATAAAAATATGCATTAATAAAAATAAAAAAAATTACAGATTAAACATACTATATGTCTCATACTCATTACAAATTAAATTTAATAAATTAGATTATATGAGCATAGAAACCTTAATAATAGTAATAAAATATATTAAATTAATTTCTATCACTTATCATTTATCTCATTAAAAAAAAACTACATGTAGTACTTCAACAAAATAGAATAAATCATTATTGCCACAGTAAAAAAGTAAAAAAAAAATCTAAATATTTTCATTTAATTTAAACTAACTACTGCTGTAGATGTAATTTTTAAAAATATTTTATTTTTTATTTATATATTTATTTTTCATGGAAGATTATTCGTTATTTAGTAAGTAATTTTTTACTGAAAATAATATATTTATAACTGAATCAGGCAATAATTTCAATTGATTATTAATCAATGAGACAATTAAGTTAAATTAGATTCAATAACATAATAATAATAAATAATATTTTTTTAATATTAATAGATAATATTTAATAATTATTTATTATCTTTTTAAATTTATAACTATTTAAACTCTAATTTTATCTTTTTAAATTCTAATTTTTATAATAATAAATTACAAAATTTACAATTTATATTTTTTTATCAGCTTACATAGCAGCTATAAATTTCGTATTTTCTAGTCTATTATTTGCCTGTTGCGAGACAATCAAAATAGCAAAATACAAATATTATTCATACATAAATTAACAACAAATTATATTATAAAAAATATAAAAAAAAATATTTATCATAATTTTTATGACAGTTTCATTATAATAATATTAGTTAACAAACATAATTTTTTATTTCTTAACTTGACACTTTTACTTATCAATAACAAAATCTATACACATTTTTCATAAATTATGATAAAATAAAAAAATAAAAAAAAAATTCAAGCAAACTTTTTTAAATATGATAAAATTGCTGTAGGAAGATTTATAATTATAGATTTTTATAAAAAATATTATTAATATAAATATTTTAATTACATAAAATATCAATTATGATTAATTTATTAGTTAGGAATGCTAAAAATTATATATTTTATTGTTTAACTTTTAAATTTATAAAAATATATAAATTAATCATTATTATAAATTTTTTAATTTATTATCAAGATCATACAAATTTTTGAAAATTTTAAAAATATATATATATATCAATCAATATTATTTAATTATATTAATTTATAATTGATTTATAGAAAATTAAATGTCATAAATATAATTTATTTAATTATTATCATAAAATTATATTAATATATACTTATTTCATATAAGATTAAAAGTCACAAATATAATTAATTATTAAATTTTAAATTTTATATAAATTATTAAATAAACTAAAAATTAATTAAAAAAGAAAGTATTAACTATTAAATCGATGTCAAATTGAATAATTTAATTTTTTTTATCTATGAGATAAAAATTAAAATTGAAAAATTGACGAGAAATTAAAAAAATTAAGGCATTATAATATTGTTAAAAATAAATGATATGATAAATTTAAAAGAATTATTATTTTCTTAGTTTGTATATATTTATATAAATATAGATTACATTTTTTATTTCGAAATTTGAAATTGATATTATCAAAGAAGAGTATAATAAAAAGCATATAATAAAATTAAGGGCCCAAAAGGAGTTTTTCCAAATTGCTTAATTGAAATCTTTTTATAATTATCATAAAAAATTGATGATTAAAAATTTAATAAACCTATTTTTTATTGTCAAATCTTGAATCATATGCCTAATATATTATCAAAGCCAAAAACATAATAAAATGGTTTTTTAATTATTCTGTTAAGCATTTTTAGTCGAGTACTTTTCTTAAATACTTAAATAATTAAATTTATATCAAAATTTCTGACAATGTTATATCATATATAAGTGATCAATGATTTAATGTAAATATTAATTTTTTTATCCCTCAATTTTTGTTTAATAATATTCGTATTAGAAAATAGTTTTAGCTTTCAAAAAAATATGGCACCTCATAATTCATATAATTTTATTTATTTTAAAAATTAATTTCATTTATATTCTATGCCTAGATTTTTTTTTAAATTTTAAGCATGAAATATCAAAGAAAAATTACACCATCTATTTTTAATAAAATATTTTTATTTTTATCAAGAGAATTTAATTTTTTTATAATAAACTCATAATAAATTATGTAAACTTATAAATTTATAATAAAAATATAATAAATTATATAAATATGATATGCTTATAAAAAAACATAAATTATTATAAATCTAAAAATATTTTTTAAATATGATAAATTTAAAAAATTTTATTTTCTCTGTTATTTTTGAACAGACCCCAAATATCAATTATTGGTAAAAAAAAAAAAAAAACTATTTGAATGCCAATAATATTCTTAACTAGTTATTTGAACCTTTTAAAGAAATAATTATAATTAGCTTTCTACTAATCCAAGAGGACGCGACTCAACTCCGCCGCCCTCCTAGGAGTACGTTAATAATATAAATTAATTATATACAAAATTTTAAATTGTTTTATTTTGAGGGGATAAATAAACGAATTTTAGCATATGATATTTTATGCTTATAAATCATTTGAATTTCAAGAAATATAATCAACTACTAATATTGTATATAAAAAAATCAAATAATTAAAAATAATTAATTAATAAATGAAGAATTTACTAAATTACATCAAATTAAATTTATTAGTATATGCTAAACATATAATAATAAAATTTCAGTCATTCACTCAAAAAACAATATATGAAAATAAATCTAATTTTAGTCAATGCACAAATTGACTTAAAACATTTAGTACTAACAAGCAAAAAAAAATGTCATTCACACTTGATGTGAACGGAATTATAATAAAAATTAGTGTTTTTAGTATTCTGTTGCTAGTTCAACTGTTTGGTAATTAATATTCCTGGAAGTTTAGATCTCTCTCTCCCGTGAGCTATTAATTTTTTTTATTATTAAATTAGAGCAAAAATAAATATTAAGATATAGTCCCGTGATTAGGAGTATATATTATTCCGCTTAAATATTAAATTTGAGTCTAGTTATTTTTCTTCTTTTACATGTAATTAATGAAAAAATTAAGATCAAAAATAAATTATTATTAAAAAAAATAAAAATTACTCTTAGTTTAATTACATTATGTTTTTTGAGTTTCAAAAAAATTGTATTATGTTTTTTTTATCGGGAAGTTATAAATTTTTATTGTAAACTAAATCGCCTTTGTATCACTTTCTGATCATCATATTTAATTTTTTTTTTTTGAAAAAATATTAGGACTTATAATTTAATATTCTTTCCTACTCTTGCGGACATAAAAAAATCAATTAAACTTTCATCCTATCAATTATTAAATTTTAATTCATAATTGTGAACCTCAGATTTCGCCCGAAAAGAATTCGGGCGAACGTTCACTTGTTATCGGGAGTCGCCACTCAGTTTATTTTGTTCGAAGGGAAAAACTAAGAAAACCCTTGTTTGACTCCAATGACTTGTCCAATGTAAAAGTTTCTAGTCTGCGAACCCAAGGAGGATTCGGGAACTATGTCATGCATTTGACTAACTTGCAAAAAGAACAAATCAAAAGGGAATGAAGAACAGATTGTTGGTAAATTGCGGACTTGTTATTTGGGGTGAATCCCAAATATGCCTACATACTCCCGTTTGAATGGGAGATCAAAGCCCATGTAGTTCGGAAAAGCCTATTTAAAGGCAGTGGAAATTATGCTTCATGCATATGTGTGTGTATGCTTCGTGCATTTGTCGGGCTTTTTGTCAAAGTTGTTAATTTTAGCACTTAGTACAAATTTGTGAAATTTGGGTACTTTGTACCAAAATAGTGCGATTTAGGCGTTTGGCCAAAAGATTGATTTTAATTGTGATTTTTAGGTACTTTGTACCAAAAGATCCAATTCAGGCTCTATGCCAAAAAGTCGATTGATTTGCGGCTTCATGCCGAGCTGTTGATTGATTAGTTAATTAGGCCTTAGACCTAAAAGGATTAGGTCTTTGACCGAAAAGAAATTAAGAAGAAGATAGAATGCTTTATGATATGCTTAAATTGACAAATAATGAATTATCATACTACCTTGTTTAGAGTCCTTCCACTTCGCAGTTCCAGATCTCGTTTTCTTAGATCTTGAAATATGATTCTTAATCCATGCCACACAAAGTTAGATTCTTGCAAATAAAAGTCCAATAAGAGTTTTTTTTTTTAAGCGTGAAAAGAATCCGACAGCATGAGGCCCACCCGAAAAAAGTTTCTCCACTCTTTTTGAAGGTTTAAAGGCATTTTATAGGCAAAATTAGGGTTGGACGGCGGTCGGACCGCCGGCTCGCCGGAAAAATGGGAAAAAGGACGGCGGTCGGACCGCCGAGCCCACGGCGGTCGGACCGTCGGTCAGCCGGCGGTCGGACCGCCTGTCATCCGGCGGTCGGACCGCCGGTCCGGGCGGTCGGGAGGCGGTTCCCACCCCAAAACCGCACCGAAATCCGTGTTTTTTTCGTTCAAACTGATTTTTCGGGAGCTAGAGACCTCCAAAAATTATTCCGGGATCATATCCGTGATTCTCACGTCGTCCCGGACATTTCAAGTACCATATCGATATACTTCCGGTGAACTTTTAACGTGGACCCCCGGTCCAGTCCGGTCATTTACAGTCTGAGAAAATTGGCTTTCCGAGCCTCAAAATTCGAGTGTTCACAATTGCCCCCCAGTGGGGTCCATAAAAATGATTTATGGAGCCCAGTGGTCGTCTGAAGAGCGAATTTTGAGCGAGGGGTAAAAGATACGCCTTTTGGCACTTTCGGATTGCTTGCAACACTTCTGATTTTTTCTGTACCTGCACTTTCGTTTAGCACAAATAGTATATATGTATGCATGATGTCCTCTTTTATTTTCAAAAAGGATTTTTTTTTTGCAACCGTTGTATGCACAACTGGACCAAAAGTCTCCATAAGGTTGAAAGGATCAATATGGGAAGATATGGATTGAAAGCTGTTGCTACTCTTAGAGGCGTAGTTGTAGATTGGGATTTCTTGCATGCTTGTATCAGATTTTGGGATTCCCAAGCTCACGTCCTCAGATTTGGTGCCCGGATGGAAGAGATGTGTCCTCTTTTTGAGGAATTCTGCTCAATTATTGGATGCGACCCAAATGCCCTTCTTGTAAGGCATGAGGTTCAAATCGGTTATGTGGGGTCTTTTCAGAGGCTTTTCAATTTTACAAGGCCTCAAGCTCAAGCTATCAGTAATTATTTCTAGTAAAGAACTTAGAAATAATCCTCTAGGAAGTTCAACTCTACTGGGGAAGAAACTTGAATTTTTCTGAAGTTGCCCCCAAATTATTCCCGGAGTTACTCGAGCTGTTCTTCAAACTTGGGTTAGGAACCATCAGATGATCAGGCCTTTTGCAGAGTCTTCCCTTGTTCAGACTACTCCCGAGTACAGAACTTGGTGTATAGCCGAGGTTTGGCCAATTGAAAAGCCGAGGAGGCTTGCATTGCTGCAGGAGTTGGAGGGAGAGGGGGTGTAGGATTTGGATCCCAGGGTGACTCCGTTGTCTTTTCTGTTTTTTGGGTTGTTTTTTACCTTTTTGGTTTTTTTTTCTTTTTGGGAGAATATGACTTGATCTTTTTGTGTTTTATAGGCTGAATGACTCTTTTTGTAACAGATGATTCTCTTTTGTAATGAATGATTCTTAATGAATGACCCTTTTGTTTGCTTTCCAAGCATCATCTACTTTATTTATTTGCTCTTTATTTTTGCCTAAGCCGTCCTTTCGGATTTTCAACTTAGCGAGCTCTTACCCATTCTTGCCTAAGCCGCCCTTTGCGGGTTTTCAGCTTAGCGGGCCCCACTATTGCCTAAGCCGCCCTTTGTGGGTTTTCGGCTTAGCGGGATTTTTTGTTTTTGTTTTTTTTTGTTTTTTTGTTTTTTGTTGTTTTGTTGTTTTTTTTTCTTGGCAAAAGAAAGATGAATGAATGATTTTTATTAAAATTTAGACCGTGCTCAAGGAGAGCTGCCTACATATCTCGAATTAGTTTGCGAGAATCAGGTCTAATGTAGTTCATTACAATGCATGATCATGCATAATATTTCTTTAGTTGATCCAGATTGCATGGGTTTGTGAACTCCAGACCATCCAAATCAGACAAGATGACGGCTCCGCCGGACAGTATTTTCTTCAAAATGTAGGGTCCCGCCCAATGAGGACGAAACTTCCCACGAGGATCTGTAACAGGTGTTCTGATCTCTTTCAGAACCAAACAACCTTCTTCCAACTTTCGATCTTTGACCTTTTTGTTGAAATGTCTGGCGATTCGCCTCTGATACCCTTGAATCTGATGTAGAGCTTGAAGTCTTTTTTTATCCAAACTCAACAACTGATGATGATAATTGCTGATCCATTCAGCTTCATTTATCTGACTTTCTTGCATTATCCTCGCCGATTGAACTTCCAGTTCAATGGGTAGTACTGCTTCCATTCCGTATACCAGTGAATACGGGGTTGCCCCAGTAGGAGTTCTAACTGATGTTCTGTATCCCCACAAAGCCAGTGGTAACTTCTCATGCCAACGCCTATGTTCCTTGATCATTTTTTGTATGATCACCTTTATAGACTTGTTCGCTGCTTCTACAGCTCCATTTGTTTGAGGTCTATAAGGAGAGGACTTATGATGCTGGATTTTCTTATTCTGCAAGAGTTTAGCAAATTCTGCTTGGAAATGAGTTCCATTATCTGTGATAATCTCGAATGGTGTTCCGTACCGACAAAAGATGTTGGTTCGGACAAACTGTGCTGCCTTTTTGGCGTCTAATTCTGCATAGGAAGCTGCTTCAACCCACTTTGTGAAGTAATCCACTGCTACCAAGATAAACTGATGTCCATTTGATGCTTTTGGATGTATTTTTCCAATTATATCAATTCCCCAAGTAGCGAAGGGCCATGGAGAAGTGATCGGATTCAGGGCAACAGGAGGTTGCTGTTAGACAAATGATCTTAATTTTGATCCTTGACAACTCAAATGGATGATCTATTTAACTTGTGTTTGAGAAATCGTGTTGCAGGATTAGGTTATTTCAATTAAAGGTGAACAGAACATTTATCGCGGTCGCACCTCACCTTAATACGACCGCTCCAAGTAATTACAGAATGAAACCTTGTCACAGTAGGTTTCGCGGTCAGAAGTTCGACCTCAGTCGCGACCGCTCCTACAGAATAGCGACCGGCCAAATATGTGCACAACCGCTACTCAAGGAATTTAAATCATTACAATCACAGTAAGATTCGCGGTGACAAGAACGGTGAATGACTCGACCTCGCTAACCACTTTAGCGACCGCCCCATTCAAAGTCGCGACCGCCCAACAATTCAAAAAGAAATTGCTCAAAGAGACAGTAGTGTTCGCGTCCTCAGGTGCGTCCAGAAGTTCGACGCGAGAATATGAGTTCGACCGCGAAATGCTACCACGGGCGACCGCGAGATTCAAATTAAGGTGGACATCTCTTTTGCCCTGTCAGAAAATGACACGTGACATGACCGTTGTAATCCCACTTCAGTATTCAAAAAGGGGCGACCGCACTTTGTGATGCGCGACCGTCCCGACAAACACAGCATGGGCAAGAAACGGTCCGACAAACACATCATGGGCAAGATTCCAGCTGCAGAGCACTAAAATTCGACCGTTGAAGATTTTTTAAAAGTAGCGACCGTCCCTGGTTAAAAGGACGACCGCTTGAAGCATGAGCGCGACCATCCTTGTATGAAGGGCGACCGCGAAGTGCTTCGGACAGTTTAAGTAAAGAGGTCTAATCTGCCAAGACTTTATTCTCAACATCAATAACGGCTAGTAAGACCACATTGGCTATAAATACAAAGTTTCTATGAAAAAAAAAAAAAAGAGACAATATTGAGAAAAGATTTTCATAGCCAAGCAACAAATTTTCTTTTACTTAAACTTGTATTTGAATTGTTATGAATGTTAGGTGTTAGCATTGAAAACACCATTGTATAAGTTTGAGTGTAAGCTTGGGAAACACTTGGGTTGTGAGAGTGAGCCTAGTAAAACTCTTGTTAGGTTGTGAGAGTGAGCCTTGTAAAACTCTTGTTTGGGTTGTAAGTGTGAGCCTAAGAAAAACACTTGTGAAGTTAGGTGTGAACTTGTGAAAACACCAAAGTTAGAAGTGAGCTTGTAAAAACTTCAAAGATTAGTGGAACCTTAACAAGTTGTTAAGGAAGTGGATGTAGGATTGAAGTAAATCCGAACCACTATAAATCTTGTGTGTTCTTTCTTTCTTCAATTACTCAACCAACTCTATATTCCGCATTTCTTGTTTGTTGAGTTTTTTAAATTGTCATTACTTCTTGTGAAAACCAATTCACCCCCCCTCTTGGTTGCCATCTTGGGACAACAATTGGTATCAGAGCTCTGAGATTTCTTAAACTTAATTGTGAAATCTGATCCACAATGGCAACTTCTTCTTCATCAAGCTCTCATGGAAATCTTAACTCTATTCTTAGACCCTACTTTGATGGAACGGATTATTCATACTGGAAACACAAAATGTATTTGTTTCTAGACAGTGAAGGGATTGAACTATGGGATTTCGTGGAAAATGAGTGGAAATCTCCTACTCATGAAGTTGACGGTATTCAAGTTCCTCTTCCCAAAGCTCAATGGTCAACTAGCAATATCAGAGATCGATTCAAGAACAATAGAGCTGCTTCCATCTTGATGAACTCCATTTCAAGAGAAGAAGGTGGAAGAGTTCAACATTTAACTTGTGCACATTGCATTTGGAAAACACTTGAAAACTACCATGAAGGTACAACTCAGGTAAGATTTACCAAGAAACAAATGCATGTTCATGAGTATGAGCTATTCAAGATGAAACCAAATGAAAATGTCACCGACATGACCAATCGCTTACTTGCAATTGTCAATGAACTAAAGAAGTATGGCAAGGTATATGATCAAGGTGATGTAAACAGTAAAATCTTGAGAGCACTAAGAGCTAGAAAGAACTTTGAATCCAAAGTATCATCCATAGAAGAAGCTCATGATCTCAGCACATTAAGAACCGACGAGCTAGTTGGTAAATTACTCACTTTTGAGCTGCACAGTGAAAAAGAAGAAGATCAAGGTGAGAAAGAAAAGAGAAAACCAATTGCACTCAAAGCAATCAAAGAAGTTGAGAGCTCAAGCAGTGAAGGTACTGATGATGAAGATGAAATGGCAATGTTCTCAAAAAGAATGAACGAATGGAAAAGGAAGAAAAGATTACAAGCAAACAAAGGTACACCTCCTAAATTCTCCTTCAAAGATAAAGAAAAGAAAAATGAAGTAAAATGCTATGAATGTGGAAAAACCGGTCACATCAAGTCGGATTGCTACAAATTAAAGAACAAAAGGAAATGGGATAAAGAAAAGAAAAAGTCTCTCAAAGCCACATGGGATGACTCTTCCTCAAGTGAAGAAGAAGAAGAGGAAGGAATTGCAAATCTTTGTCTCATGGCTATTGAAGATGACTCCAATGAGGTAAGTACTCAATCTTTTGATCTTGTAGCACATGATGATATAAATGATATAGATGATAGTGACTTGATTGAGCACATGAATTCTAAAATAGAAAAATATTTCTCTAAAATGATGCTCTATAAAGAGAAAAACTCTAAGTTAGAAAAGGATTTTATATGCTTAAAGAACTCTACCTTAGAATTGAAAACCTCAAATGAACACTTACTGAATACAATAGGAGAATTAAATAAAAGCTCACATGACTTAGAAAAAGTGATTAAAGAGAATGAGGCATTGAAGCATGAACTAAAAGAACTAAAAGAATCAATTTCCAGATTTCATAAAGGAAAGGAAGCATTGAACACATTAATTAATAATCAAAGATCACCTTCCTTGAAATATGGATTAGGATTCAATGGCTCAACCAACATTGCACCTAGCAAACCAACATTTGTGAAAGCATCTACAACTAAAATTTCTGATGTTCATATCAAAGATGCTTGCACCAAATCTAAAAGAACTTCTTATGGTTCACTAGGAAATAAAGCCAAAAATAATTATGCATTGTTGTTCACTAAACCTGTACAAAAGAAATCACATACTTGTAGTTGTATGTATAATGCAAAAAGAAAAATGCAGAAGCATAGGATACCATGGCAATGCACATATTGCATGAAATTTGGTCACAAAAATTTCAATTGTTATATAAGAAAAGCTCATCTCAATTTAGAAGGCACTCTTTCTACTAACCATCAAGGACCCAACTATATGTGGGTACCTAAAAGAAGATGATCAAAATTGTCTTGCAGGTATGCCTAAAATCTACTACCAATGAAAGCACATGGCTTGTGGATAGTGGATGCTCAAGGCATATGACTGGAAATGCAAAGCTCTTTACAAGTATTACCTATAAACATGGAGGTAACGTAACTTTTGGAAACAATGCTAAAGGTAAAATTCTTGGTGTTGGCTCCATTGGTTCTATTGGTAAGGATTTAATTGAAGATGTATGGCTTGTTGATGGTTTGAAACATAACCTGCTAAGTGTTAGTCAACTTTGTGATAAAGCATACTTTGTCAAGTTTGATTCCAAAGAATGCAAGATCACGAATTCAAATGGTATTATCATATTTAAAGGCACTAGAACAAACAACACTTACAATGTCAGCATACATTCAAATCATACATGTTTAATGTCCACTAATAATGATGCATGGTTATGGCATAGAAGACTAGGACATGCTGGTATGGATCAATTGAAATATATTTGTAATGAGAACTTAGTTGATGGCTTACCTAAGATAAAATATGAAAAAGATAGAATTTGTGAACCTTGTCAACATGGTAAGCAACATAAAAGCTCATTTAAATCAAAGAGTGTTATAAGCACCTCTAGACCTTTAGAGCTCATTCATTTAGATTTGTTTGGACCAAATAGAGTTACAAGCTTAGGAGGCAAATCATATGCATTTGTTCTTGTTGATGACTACTCTAGATTCACATGGGTTAATTTCTTAGCTCAAAAGAATGAAACCTTTAATTACTTCAAAACCTTTGCAAAAAGAGTTCAAAATGAAAAAGGATATGTGATCACATCTATTAGAAGTGATCATGGCAAAGAATTTGAAAATGAAAACTTTGAAAACTTTTGCAATGAAATTGGCATTTCACACAATTTTTCTGCTCCTAGAACTCCACAGCAAAATGGTGTAGTTGAAAGGAAAAATAGAACTTTAATTGAAATGGCTAGAACAATGCTCAACGAATATGATTTACCATCTTATTTTTGGGCGGAAGCCGTTAATACAGCTTGTTACATTGCAAATCGTGTTTATAAAAGGCATTTAACTAATAAAACTTCTTATGAGCTATGGAATGGAAGAATACCCAGAATTGGATATTTTAGAGTATTTGGATGCAAATGCTTCATATTGAATACCAAGGATAATCTTGGAAAATTCTCATCCAAATCAGATGAAGGCATATTCTTAGGATATTCATCATATAGCAAAGCATATAGGGTATTTAACATGAAAACTCTAGTTATAGAAGAATCAATGCATGTTGTATTTGATGAATCATCTAAACTTGATCAAAAGAAAGGTATTTCTTTCAATGACCCTGCAGGTACTCTTGAACCTCTTGAATCTATTGATGTTCCAAAGATCAATCAACTTGAAGAAGAGTCTCAAGATCTTCCTAAGGATTGGCAATACAAGAAAGATCATCCAAAGGAACTCATCATTGGAGAAACATCAAAGGGAGTAACTACTAGATCTAAAATTAATCACGTTGATGTTAATTTTGCTTTTGTTTCTCAAATTGAACCAAAAAATGTTGAGGAAGCTTTAAATGATGAAAATTGGATAACTGCAATGCAAGATGAACTTAATCAATTTGAAAGAAATAATGTTTGGCAACTTACTCCTAGACCTATAGATCATTCTACAATAGGATGCAAATGGGTTTATAGGAATAAGCTTGATGAAAATGGTCACATCATTAGAAATAAAGCAAGATTGGTAGCCAAAGGTTATAATCAAGAAGAAGGTATTGACTATGATGAAACCTTTGCCCCCGTAGCTAGATTGGAAGCTATTAGAATATTACTTGCTTTTGCATGTCATATGAATTTTAAGCTTTATCAAATGGATGTTAAAAGTGCATTTCTAAATGGACTCATAAATGAAGAAGTTTATGTTGAACAACCTCCTGGTTTTGAAAACTACAAATTTCCTGATCATGTTTTCAAACTTACCAAAGCTTTATATGGATTAAAGCAAGCACCTAGAGCTTGGTATGATAAACTTAGTGCATATTTGCTTGAAAATGGTTTTTCAAAAGGAAAAGTAGACACAACACTTTTTGTTAAAAAGGATAAGCACAACATTTTGATTGTACAAATTTATGTGGATGACATAATATTTGGAGCTACTAATGAAGCCTTGTGCAAAGAATTTGCTTCTTGTATGACTAGGGAATTTGAAATGAGCATGATGGGTGAACTCAAGTTTTTCCTTGGACTGCAAGTCAAGCAATGTAAAGATGGGATCTTCATCAACCAATCCAAATATACAAAAGAACTCATCAAGAAATTTGGAATGGATGGCTGCAAAACTAGCAAAACTCCTATGAGCACATCATTGAAATTAGGTAAAGATGATAATGGTAAAGCAGTAGATGAGAAGAAATATCGAGGTATCATCGGATCACTACTTTACTTAACTGCTTCTAGGCCTGATATAATGTATAGTGTATGTCTATGTGCTAGATTTCAAACCTGTCCTAAAGAATCACACTTGAATGCCACTAAAAGAATCTTGAAATATTTGAGTGGTACAATGCATTTAGGACTTTGGTATCCTAAGAATACATCATTTCATATTATAGGATTTTCAGATGCAGATTATGCTGGTAGCATCTTAGATAGGAAAAGCACAACAGGAGCATGTCACTTTCTTGGTAATTGTCTAGTTTCTTGGCATAGTAAGAAACAAGCATCGGTTGCTTTATCCACAACGGAAGCAGAATATGTTGCAGCATGTTTTTGTTGCACACAAGTATTATGGATGAAACAACAATTGCTTGACTATGGTAAAGTGTTTAACAATATCTCCATTAAATGTGACAACACTAGTGCTATCAATTTGTCTAAGAATCCTATCCAACATTCTAGATCCAAACACATAGATATTAGACATCATTTCTTAAGAGAAAATGTACAAAATCAGAATATAACCTTAGAATTCATAGATACAGAAAATCAACTTGCTGATGTCTTTACAAAACCCTTGAATGAAGATAGACTTAACTTCATAAAACTCAATTTAGGAATGATTGATGGAATAACTTTGAATTAATTATCTTCCAATGAAGTTTCTATGTGCATGCAGTTAATTCTTTAACACATTAGAAATGTCATTCCATCTTTCCTTGAAATTTTCATTTTTTAAGTTTATCGCGGTCGCTCCAGTGTTATTTCGCGATCGCTATTTCGTCTGCCAGTTTCATTCAATAAAAATCCCTGTGCGCGGTCGAGAAAATTTGTGCGCGGCCGCACCAATTTGAATAGTTTCGACCGTTACAGTTACTTTCTTCTCTCGCGAGCATACTTATCTTGATAATGGTCGCTAGACCATAAGTAGCGATCGCACTATCTTCAATCCGCGACCGCACCCTGTACACTCTGCTCGAAAATTTATAACCGTTGGCTGTGTGACAGGTCGCAACTCTTAATATCCAACAGTCAAAAACGGCTATTTTCTTAACTCCATCTATTTAAAAGTAAGTTACATCAAATTTCTTGGATATTTTGCTTCTGAAAACAATCTAAAACCCTAAAATCTTCTCAACTCATCTGCTTCTCAAATCAACCTCTGTTTTCTTGCTCTCATCTGTTTCTTCTATTCTAATGGCTCCCAAAAGAAAAACCACTTCCAAAATAAAGGGACAAGCTAAGAGAGTTCCAGGAATCACCATTAGAGAACCTGTTGTTGAACCTCCATCTCCTCCACAATCAAAAAGGGGTGAAAAAATTCACAAACCTCATCACCAAACCACTGAGGAAGACATTAGGTATGCCATGCTTAAGAAAAAGAAAGTTGAAGGCACCAAATCTCCTTTTGGTGGGATGCTGTCTGCTTTGGGCATCAAGGACGAAATTGAAAGATTGTTGGATGTCCTTGGATGGGAAAAATTTGTCTTTCCAGAAGAGGTAGGCTACTCCAGTCTTAGCAAAGAATTTCTGATGTCTCTTCAAATAGAAAAGAGTGCAAACTCTGCTCTAGGTTGGTACGGGGTAAGATTTAAGCTCTTTGATCATTATCATTCCTTAACCCTAGAAGGATTTGGCAACATTTGGAACTTCCCTTCTGAAGGTATAACCTCCTACAATGACCAAATCTTCTCAAACCCAACACTTTCTGATTTCTGGAGAGAAATTTCCATTGAAACCTCTTTTGAAAAGGAATCTAAAGCCAGACATATCAAATCTCTCACCCACTGGATGCTCCATAGGATTATCACCTATACCATTCACCAAAGAGCAGATGGGAATGAGAAAGTAACCAAGAGAGACCTTATCTTTCTCTATGCTTTCACCCATAACATCAAAATGAACACAACCAAGTTCTTGATTGATACATTTTATCATCATGCTGTTACAAGAACTGGTACCTTCTTCCTATCCTCTCAAGTTACTCAAATAGCTAGGCACCTAAACCTTCTGAATGATTTGAACTTAGCCACTTTGAGGAACCCTTTCACTCTAGCCTCCAATGCTATCACAATGGATTACTTAGAGCATGCTGGTTGTGTAAGGAAGATAGAAGGGTCATATGTATACTGCTATGGCAAGAAAGGAGTTATGGATAAACAAAAGAAAAGGCCAAGGTATACAATTGAGGAAGAGGGAGATTCTGTAGAAGTTGCAGTAGAATTACCTCCAAAAGCAACTTCATCAAAAGCTGCTAAAGAAACTGCTTCATCCTCCACACAACTCATCCTCCAAGCAATCAAGACTCTCTCAAGGAAACTCACTAAGTTCAAGAAAAGTGTTTCCAAGAGATTCCAGCACTTAAACAAAAGGATAGACCTTATATCCCACATGCACCATGATCTTTATGACATGCAAGGCAAATTGGACTTGCCTCAATGCAATCTTGAAGATTGGGATATAAGTGATCACACCCAAAGCGTTGCTGAAGAAGAAGAGTCTATTAGCACTAGCTCTGCCTCTGTTGCACCTCAAGATAAAGGGAAAGCTCCTTTAGTTGAAGAAGAGTTAGAGTTAGATGATGACTCAGAATAGCTTAGCTTTAGTTTGTTTGCATTTTCATATGTTTTCTGCTTTGCACTTTCTGCTTTGTACTTTCCTCCAATTTTAATATATATAATTTGGTACTTTCCCTTTCATTGTTTAGTTAATAATTTTGCTTAACAATTGTTTCATTTTGCCTATGACAATGGGGGAGAGAAGAACCAATGGAATGAACCAATAGAGGAAACCAAAGATAAGAACAATAATGGGAGAAACAAGTATACATGTTGAACCAATAAAGGAAACCAAAGATAAGAACAATAATGGGAGAAACAAGTATACATGTTGAATATTTGCAATAAGGGAGAAATGTTTATGGGGGAGAAATGTATGCATTCAAACAATAACATTTGCACCAAGATAAACTAATAATCACAATGCTCTTAACCATGATTGTTGCATATGTTAAGGGATCACAATGCTCTTAACCATGATTGTTGCATATGTTAAGGGGGAGCATTTTAGACTTATTATTTTTCTCATCATTCCATTTGAATTGTCAAAGTCAAAATGGGGGAGATTGTTAGACAAATGATCTTAATTTTGATCCTTGACAACTCAAATGGATGATCTATTTAACTTGTGTTTGAGAAATCGTGTTGCAGGATTAGGTTATTTCAATTAAAGGTGAACAGAACATTTATCGCGGTCGCACCTCACCTTAATACGACCGCTCCAAGTAATTACAGAATGAAACCTTGTCACAGTAGGTTTCGCGGTCAGAAGTTCGACCTCAGTCGCGACCGCTCCTACAGAATAGCGACCGGCCAAATATGTGCACAACCGCTACTCAAGGAATTTAAATCATTACAATCACAGTAAGATTCGCGGTGACAAGAACGGTGAATGACTCGACCTCGCTAACCACTTTAGCGACCGCCCCATTCAAAGTCGCGACCGCCCAACAATTCAAAAAGAAATTGCTCAAAGAGACAGTAGTGTTCGCGTCCTCAGGTGCGTCCAGAAGTTCGACGCGAGAATATGAGTTCGACCGCGAAATGCTACCACGGGCGACCGCGAGATTCAAATTAAGGTGGACATCTCTTTTGCCCTGTCAGAAAATGACACGTGACATGACCGTTGTAATCCCACTTCAGTATTCAAAAAGGGGCGACCGCACTTTGTGATGCGCGACCGTCCCGACAAACACAGCATGGGCAAGAAACGGTCCGACAAACACATCATGGGCAAGATTCCAGCTGCAGAGCACTAAAATTCGACCGTTGAAGATTTTTTAAAAGTAGCGACCGTCCCTGGTTAAAAGGACGACCGCTTGAAGCATGAGCGCGACCATCCTTGTATGAAGGGCGACCGCGAAGTGCTTCGGACAGTTTAAGTAAAGAGGTCTAATCTGCCAAGACTTTATTCTCAACATCAATAACGGCTAGTAAGACCACATTGGCTATAAATACAAAGTTTCTATGAAAAAAAAAAAAAAGAGACAATATTGAGAAAAGATTTTCATAGCCAAGCAACAAATTTTCTTTTACTTAAACTTGTATTTGAATTGTTATGAATGTTAGGTGTTAGCATTGAAAACACCATTGTATAAGTTTGAGTGTAAGCTTGGGAAACACTTGGGTTGTGAGAGTGAGCCTAGTAAAACTCTTGTTAGGTTGTGAGAGTGAGCCTTGTAAAACTCTTGTTTGGGTTGTAAGTGTGAGCCTAAGAAAAACACTTGTGAAGTTAGGTGTGAACTTGTGAAAACACCAAAGTTAGAAGTGAGCTTGTAAAAACTTCAAAGATTAGTGGAACCTTAACAAGTTGTTAAGGAAGTGGATGTAGGATTGAAGTAAATCCGAACCACTATAAATCTTGTGTGTTCTTTCTTTCTTCAATTACTCAACCAACTCTATATTCCGCATTTCTTGTTTGTTGAGTTTTTTAAATTGTCATTACTTCTTGTGAAAACCAATTCACCCCCCCTCTTGGTTGCCATCTTGGGACAACAGTTGCTTCTGTAGCTTAGCAAATATCTGACATTGATGACATCCTTGCACAAATGCCACACAGTCTGCATTCATGGTGGACCAATAATATCCTAGATTGGAAATTTTTCGAGCCAGGGCGATCCCATACATGTGTGGTCCTGATTCGCCACCATGTACCATTTCCATGATCTGCTTAGCTTCTGCCTCATTCACACACCTTAGGTGCATTCCATTCCAACTCCTCTTGTAGAGGATATCTCCATTGAGAATGTAACCTGTGGCAAGCTGCCTTATTGCCCTCTGATCAACATTTGATGATCCCTCCGGATAACTTCCATCCTTGAGATAACTCTTGATATCCCAAAACCATGGTTTACCATCGGCCAAGTGCATTACATGGGCGGGTTGCTTTTGAAGCTGAACTTTCAATGGACGAATGACTTTTCCCTCCCTGATATTGATCATGGAAGCTAAAGTAGCCAAGGCATCAGCAAACTGATTCTTTGCTCTTGGGAGATATTCGAAGGACAGATCATTGAACTGTTGTGCCAAATGATCAAGGCGTTGTAGGTAAGGAACCAAACGCTCTTCTCTTATCTTCCATTTCCTTAAAGCTTGTGATACTATTAAAATAGAATCACCATAGACCTTTAGGTCTTTAATCCCCAATTTCAGGGCGGCTTCAAGCCCATTAATGCAAGCTTGATATTCTGCTTCGTTGTTTGTGCAGCTAAAGTCAAGCTTAACTGCGAATGGAATGTATTCTCCACAAGGAGTTTTGAACACAATCCCAATTCCGTTTCCATGATAATTGGATACCCCATCAAAATACATCTCCCAAACACTGCTTTCCACGTTCAAGAGGTCTTCATCAGGGAAACTTATTTCTCGCATCTCGTCATTCACGGGTAATTCTGCTAATTGGTCAGCTATCGCCCCGCCTTTCACAGCTTTCCTTTGAACAAATTTCAAGTCAAAGGCTGCCAATGTTGACACCCACTTAGCCATTTTGCTGTCCAAAATAGGCCTCTCCATAAGAAATTTCAAGGGACTCTGTTCTGCAATGACATAAGTAGTGTAAGAAGACAAGTAGTGTTGTAACTTCGTACAAGCCCAATACAAGGCTAAACACAACTTCTCAATCTTGTTATACTTTAACTCATAATCCAGCATCCTTTTGCTGAGGTAGTAAATTGCATTTTCTACCTTTGTATCTTCAGCCTCTTGAGCTAGCATTGTCCCCATGGCTTCATCTGTTACAGACAAATACAAGAGCAGAGGTTTTCCCATTCTGGGAAGTTGTAGAATTGGCGGACTTAACAAGTATTCTTTGATCTTGTCGAAGGCCTTTTGGCAATCTTCATTCCATTCTTGTGAAGCACCTTTCCTTAGTAGCTTAAAGATAGGACCACAAGTCTCAGCCAACTGTGATATGAATCGACTGATATACTGTAATCTACCTAGCAAGCCTCGAATCTCTTTTTCTGTTCTTGGCGGAGGCATTTTCAGAATAGCCTTTGACTTTGCTGGATCAACTTCTATTCCTTTTTTGCTGACCAGATATCCCAAAAATAAGCCTGATGTCGCACCAAAGAGGCATTTTGCAGGATTAAGCTTCAAATTGTACTTGCGAAGTCTAAGGAAGAACTTCTCAAGTGCTTCAACGTGTTCTTCTGGAGATTTTGACTTGACAATCATATCATCGACATACACTTCTACTTCTTTGTGAATCATGTCATGAAAGACTGTTGTCGCCATCCTTTGGTAGGTAGCCCCTGCATTTATCAATCCAAAAGGCATAAACCTGTAGCAGAAAGTGCCCCATTCTGTGATGAAAGCTGTCTTTTCTTTGTCTGGTGGGTGAACTAGGATCTGATTGTACCCAACCGCAAGGTCAGTCATGGAAACCATCACATGCCCAGCCATCCTGTCTATCAGCAAATTGATGTGTGGTAGTGGAAAATCATCCTTGGGACAGGCCTTATTCAAATCTCTGTAGTCAACACACATCCTGACCTTTCCGTCTTTCTTCGGGACCGGTACGATGTTTGCTAACCATGAAGGGTAGGCAATTGGTTCTATGAACTTATTGTCCAGTTGCTTGGCAACCTCCTCTTTAATTTTCAAAGACCATTCTGGCTTCATCCTTCTCAATTTCTGCTTAACCGGCTTCGCATCGGGGTATAGCGGAATTTTGTGAACTGCTATGGCTGGGTCTATTCCCGTGACATCACTTGCCTTCCACATGAAGCAGTCGACATACTTCCTGATGCAATCAACAACATGTTCCTTATTCGCACAATCATATGCAATGTATGTATGTTCATTTTCTTTGCCAATTATTATCTTTTCATTTATTTCTTTTATTTCATTTATGCTAGATAATACTTGGAAAGCAAAAGACACAGGGTAACCAAGAATCGGAACAGTTTCATTGATAATGGTGGAGTCATTCTCCAAGATTACATTAGACTTGACATTAGGGCTTTCTAAATCTGAAATTACAGAAGACTCAGAATTAGACTCTGACTTGGTTTTTGACTCAGAATTAGTACAAGACTCGGTACAAGACTCAAGTTCAGGGTGTGACACAGGACTAGGTTTAACCTCAGCAGCTTGTCCCTCCTCGGCGTATCAGTTTCTCAGCGGTCCATCCGTGGTCTTGATCAGCTTTGTGAAATCCCTATTGTCTTCAAAGTTGGTTATCATAGCAACCTCATCAAAGAGACTAGGCCACATGAAATCTTCCATTTGGGGGTCAGTTTCAGGTTCTGGCTCTTCTTCTTTTATGGCCACAACATCAGCGAACATTTCAAAATCCGGTAGCTTCTTTCTAGTCAAAGGAGAATAGAATGGCTCCTGGAAACCACAGTAAGGAACTGTTTTCCCAGATTTGCAGAAGTGACCATTCAGAGTTTTAAAGTAAGGGCGCATTTTGAGGCTTTTTGCTCCCCAAGTCTTCTTCCCTTTTTTCCCATGCTCAAGTTCTTCAATCTCCTTATTTGTGGGTTTGTACCCCAAACCAAAAGTTCCCTGATTCTCGGGTTCTTCCCATGGCCGTACTACAGGTGTTTTTCTCCCAGACTTCATCATTTCCATTCCGGGTAGCAGACCTACCCTCAGCATCATTCCCACTAGACAATTGATTTGAACCTCCCCAAAGTCATATGAGACAAATGACCCTTTTGGCTTTTCACCTTCAATGCATTGAACTGTGTCGTAATGAAACCTAGTCAAGGTCATGGCGGTTTCACCAGGAACAACCTCAAGGAGAGACTGATCCATGGTTTTCTTGTTGATTTCGTAGGTGTCCTCTTTGATAGTGATGATTTTTCCTTCAAAAGGGAATTTAAGTTTTTGGTGTAGTGAAGAAGGTACAACATTAATCTGATGAATCCACGGCCTTCCAAGGAGGAGATTAAAGCTCGCGGGTACATCAATGACCTGGAATGGTACTCCCATTTTCACCGGCCCAATAGCAATTTTCAGAGTGGCAACACCCAAAATTTCTCTTCGAGTGTTATCATATGCTCTCACAATCTGATCAGAAGGTGTAAGATCCGTAGCCTCCAACCCCAGACAGCTTGCTACTTTCAAAGGACACACATTTAAAGCTGACCCATTATCAATGAGAACCATAGGCACAGTCTTTCCCCCAGTCTGTACGGTGATGTATAGAGCATCATTGTGTTTACTGCCATCTTCTGGTAGGTCTGTATCAGAAAATTGGATACTCAATGCCTTGGTTGATTGGGTCAAAGTGGCCACCAAAGCTTCTGGGCTTGTGTCCACAGGTGTATCAAGTTGACTCAAAGCTTCGCTGAGAGCCTGGCGGTGTGGGAATGAGGAAGCAAGGAGCTCCCAATTTGACACCTTAGCTTGAGTTTGTTTAAGCTGAGTGAGGACATGGTCTTCTTTTGGCTCTGGAGTCTTCTTATGGGGGTGATTTGAAGTTGTAGGGATTTTTCCCAAGTCAAGTGGCTGATATTGTCTTCCACTTCTTGTCAGAGCACTGACTTCTTCAGCAAGGTCGTTCAAATCTAACACACACACTTCATTCATTTCCAAGAGAAATTTGAAAGGATCAAACAACTCTTCTTCCACAGTAATGGCGTGGATGGAATGATTGGGCAAAGGGTTAGTGTTGATATTTGGTTGCCTCCTGAGAGGAATGATGTCACCACTATCCACCAGATCCTGGATACGGTTTTTGAGTGTCCAGCAAGCATCTGTTTTATGCCCATTCCCTTGATGGTATTCACAATATTCATTGACTTTATAACTGGAAGGTACAAAGCCAAACTCCTTCCTCAAGCAAGGTCAATCAAGTGGCCAATATTGCCCCTGCGAATCCTTTACAACTGTATCAAATCTTCTACCTTGGTTGCAGTCGCAATGAGCGATTTGAAAGTAGGTAGATATTGGGTTTGCAATTGAGCCTGATATGTAGGTCTTAAATTCCTGATTATGATATCAATCTGCTCTTGTTCTGAAGGGCGATTGATCATCTGGGCGGCTTTTGCCCTCCACCTCGTAAGGAACGAGGAGAAGGGTTCATTGTTGTTCTGCTTGGTAGTCTCAAGTTCCCTTCTGGTGACATCCACCTCAATATTGTAGTGGTATTGAGAGTTAAATGCATTGCAGATGTCTTCTCATGTCTTAATCTTGGAACGGTCTAGACTCACAAACCATTTAAGGGCAGCCCCAGTCAGAGATTGTTGGAAGAGTTGAGCAAAGAGCTCATCATTTAAACCCCAAGGACTTAAGGCTCCCACATACATTTTCAAATGGGTTTTAGGGCAAGTGGTCCCATCAAATCTGTCCATCCCCGGCATCTTGAATTTTGGAGGTAATCTGGCTTGGGGAAACAAGGATAAGAAATCCATGTCTACCACCTCTTTGTGAGTTTTCATGGCAGTGATTGACCTCTCAAGCAATTCAAGTTTCTTTTTCAGTTCCTCTGTTTCATTCTTGGAGGGTGGATCCTCCAAATTGATGACAGGGGTATTAATCTGAGTAGTCACGGGGGTACTAGTTTGCCCCACTATGGGTTCCTTCCCCAAATTTCCAGGAATAGGGACTGTCTTTGGTGCTCCTTCTAACTCAGCCAGGATGGCTACCCTTTGGGCGGCTAAAGCTTCATCAATTTTTTCTTGCATTCTAGCTTCAATTTTCTTAACCTGACCATCCAGCAAAGCCTTAATCTGTTCAATTGTGGCCATTTCAGTAATTGGAGTAGTTGGTGAAGTTGGGGTAGTAGAACTTGTAGGGGATAGCACAGTTGGTGTTGATGTGTCTAGTGTAGGTGAAGGCACACGGACAGAGGGTACCTTAAAAGGTCAAGGGTAAAAAAATCAGGGTGGTGTGTAGGGTAGGAAAACTCTTGGTCCACTTATGTACATCAAAATTTTTCCCCAAAACAATGTTGTTATGTTGCATGAATGCACCTCATCACATCACAATTCATTTTAATGGAATGCGGCACTATCATTGGGTACATACAACCTAAGGGAAGGTTCTATTGTTATGTGAAAATAGAGAATCGGCTTATCATAGGGACCCTTGAGTCTTGAGTAAGATATACCTAACCACATGTGAAACAAGGAGTTTCGCGTGGGTCCAACAGTACGATTACTCATGGGCCACTCCAAAAGGATTGGAATGGTTTGCGACAACAGGGAGGACGCTTTGGCTGTCCGCCGGCATAATCAAGGAGACCTGCCGGTCAGCGCTACTTGCTATCCAGACTCAGAACTTTGAACAGAAAGAGAAGAAATTCATTTGAAAATAATTTTTTATGCAATGGAGGAAAAGGATTCCCCCATATATGCAAGAGAAAAAGATTCTCTGAATGACAAAACAAATGCACAAGTAGTCAAACAATAGATCCATCAAAGGAAAAAGATTCCTTTCTTCAATCTTCAGTCCAATATCCTTAAAGAAAGGATATATAATGCTAGGGTACCCTGCAAAATAAATAAACGTACCCTAAAGAAGGGCAAATTAGTCAAATAAGCAATAATAGCCTACTAGGATCCCATAAATTATTTTTATGGTCTCCCGTGGCAAGTTAATCAAATAATCAATAGTAGTCCACTAGGATCCCATAAATGGTTTTTATAGTCCCCAGTGGAGTCGCCAGATTGTGAACCTCGGATTCCGCCCGAAAAGGATTCGGGCGAACGTTCACTTGTTATCGGGAGTCGCCACTCAGTTTATTTTGTTCGAAGGGAAAAACTAAGAAAACCCTTGTTTGACTCCAATGACTTGTCCAATGTAAAGGTTTCTAGTCTGCGAACCCAAGGAGGATTCGGGGACTATGTCATGAATTTGACTAACTTGAAAAAAGAACAAATCAAAAGGGAATGAAGAACAAATTGTTGGTAAATTGCGGACTTGCTATTTGGGGTGAATCCCAAATATGCCTACATACTCCCGTTTGAATGGGAGATCAAAGCCCATGTAGTTCGGAAAAGCCTATTTAAAGGCAGTGGAAATTATGGTTCATGCATATGTGTGTGTATGCTTCGTGCATTTATCGGGCTTTTTGCCAAAGTTGTTAATTTTAGCACTTAGTGCAAATTTGTGAAATTTTAGGTACTTTGTACCAAAATGGTGTAATTTAGGCTCCGTGCCAAAAGGTTGATTTTAATTGTAAAATTTAGGTACTTTGTACCAAAGGGATCCAATTCAGGCTCTATGCCAAAAAGTCGATTGATTTGCGGCTCCATGCCGAGGTGTTGATTGATTAGTTAATTAGGCCTTAGACCTAAAAGGATTAGGTCTTTGACCGAAAAGAAATTAAGAAGAAGATAGAATGCTTTATGATATGCTTAAATTGACAAATAATGAATTATCATACTACCTTGTTTAGAGTCCTTCCACTTCGCAGTTCCAGGTCTCGTTTTCTTAGATCTGGAAATATGATTCTTAATCCCTGCCACACAAAGTTAGATTCTTGCAAATAAAAGTCCAATAAGAGTTTTTTTTTAAGCGTGAAAAGAATCCGACAGCATGAGGCCCACCCGAAAAAAGTTTCTCCACTCTTTTTGAAGGTTTAAAGGCATTTTATAGGCAAAATTCGGGTTGGAAGGCGGTTGAACCGCCGTGGTCGGCGGTCGGACCGCCGGCTCGCCGGAAAAACGGGAAAAAGGACGGCGGTCGGACCGCCGGTCCGGGCGGTCGGGCGGCGGTTCCCACCCCAAAAACCGCACTGAAATCCGTGTTTTCCCGTTCAAACTGATTTTTCGGGAGCTAGAGACCTCCAAAAATTATTCCGGGACCATATCCGTGATTCTCACGTCGTCCCGGACATTTCAAGTACCATATCGATATACTTCCGGTGAACTTTTACCGTGGACCCCCGGTCCAGCCCGGTCATTTACAGTTTGAAAAAATTGACTTTCCGAGCCTCAAAATTCGAGTGTTCACAATAATAAAAAAAATTATTAAATTTTGGCGAATGCAAAAATCACGATCATTATGACAAATTTTAAAATTAAAAGACTCAACTTAAAAAATTTCCTCTTGCCTATTCTGGTAGATTTATTAAATTGATAATTATAATTTGTTGTAAATCAAAAAGAAATATTTTCGACACACCTAGACAGTGATTAGTGTATTTACGAATATATATATATATATATATATTTAAATTCGAATTCCGACCTTTAATTATAAAAGGAAAAAATAAATTAAAGAATAAGTCTTTCCTTTTTAAAATTTCTTCAAAAATATTTAAAAAATATTTATTTTTCTTTTTTTGTTTTAAAAATGCTCATTTCCAATTTTTAATTTCAAAAGTACCTCATTTTCAGATATACATGTTTAATTATCAAAGTTATAATCTTATTTTCAGAAATACACATCTAATATTTATAAAAAAATTTTAAAAAGTGATACATGATGTGATTTTCCTTTCTCTTTTAGAGGGTGTTTCTTAAAACTGGAGTTTTTCAGCTTATTGTGAATAAGTGATTTTTAGATTATAATCAGATTAAAAATAAGGAGTTAAGCGTTTCTGTAAACTAGTTAATAATTAGCTGATAATCAGTTTATAATCAGTTAAGTGTTTCTGTAAAATCATCTTACAATCAGTTTTTAATTGCAGAAACTGTCAAAATGACTAAACTGTCCCTGAATTTATTTATTGGATAAAAATAATTTTTTAAATATCAATTCAAAATTTATTTTGCAATAATAATAATAATAATAATAATAAAATTTATTTAATAATAATAATAATATTGGTGTTATCAATAAATTATACAAATAAAAAACTACCATGTAAATATTATCAAATTAATTAGAATCCTAAAAATAAAAAAATTTTGATGGGAACTAAAGTGTATAGGATGAACAAATTTGAAATATTGAAGATTAGGTAGGGATAGTATGGTCTTTTATTTGGTCAAAACTGCTTAAAAAATAAGTGTTTAAAAAAATAACAAAATTCAACTTTTAAAAAACTGATTAAAATTATATTATAATCTACTATTTAAGTTTTCAGAAACACTTAAATAAATAACTTATAATCTAAAAACTGCTTATAATCAGTTTTGACCGGCTTTTAAGTTTTGAGAAATACTCCCTTAAACATAGTTAATATTTATTATATATTTATAACTCGCAGCTATTTTTTTTTAAAAAAATATATTTGTAATATCAATTGAAAAAATAAAATATATTTAAGGATAATATTTATAATATTTTTCTTTCTCATAAGAAAAAAAAAAGATCATATTCTTGAATAAAATTGCAACTTTCTAGATCGTCGTTTATGGGATAAGGATTGAAAACAAGTTATTTAAGTCCAAAAAAATCAAGTCCGTCCACCTTGCTTTGTTAAGTGTTTAATTTGGTGGCTAACTTGCTTTTCATCTTTCAACTTTGCTAACATAAGCAGTATAGTTTTCAAACGACATTTGGATGGATAAATTAACAAAAATATAAATTAACAAAAATCATTCTTTAAATTCAATATATATTTAAATAATCAAAAGTCTAATTAGCTTATTGAATCTTTGTTTACTTTGCTAATTAAGAATAGTCATGCAAGTTTTTATTTATCTTATATTATATTAGAAATCATATATATTATTGATTTTCAAAAAATAAGTTGTTCATGATGAATTTGTAAAACTAAATTTAGGAAGGTTATCCTCACTTTATAATTAAAAAAAACTAAAAACACTAAATTAATGCATTGTAAATTAAAATAAAACTTAAAAAAAATCTAATCACATATATATTTTGTGTAAAAACTCAAAAAAAAATTCATTATTTTATCATAGATTTTTGAGTAGTTTTAGATTATTGAATTAATTGAAAAATTAAGTATTCAAATTCCATAAAATAAATCATTTTATTTTTCTTTCTTATAAAAGAAAAAATTGGCATATATTATATAATTTATTAAGGTAGATTGCATATATCATTATAATTTTTTTAAAAAATTATAAATAATATTAATAATAAATAAAAACAATCCAAACTATAATTAATACTAAAAACAATTCAAATAGCTAATAAAAACAATTAAAATCAATTTATTCAATTTTTTTTATATTTATCTCTATTCATTGTTAATAGAGGCATTTTATCATAATGCATAAAATCAATAAAATTATAGTATTAAACTTAATTAAAATTTCAATTACCAAAAATTTAGATTAATTATACCTACTATTAATCTTTGAAAAAAATCAACTATTAGCACTTAACCAATGATTAACCTACATATAAAAATATAAAATATAATATTGGAGTTTTTAATACGAATGCATTAACTAGAGAAAATATAAAAATTAATTTACAAATAAATTTCATAGTTAAAAAATTATCAAATTAACATATAGTTTTTCTTTTAGTGATTCGAATCAAATAAAAAAAACGATTAGAACAATAAACTTTATATTTTTCTCGATTTCTATGTGCAAATCTTGAAAAATCAGAAAATTGATACGAAAAGCTATTTAACTAATAATTATTAATATAATAATATCAATAATAAAAATATAAAATCTCAATTGTAAATAATTAAATTTTTGTTCTATAATTCTTTGGACACTTAATTTCAATTAATTAATTTTTAATCTCCTAATTAAAAAATTGAATATGTAAAAAAATATTAAATTAAAATATATAAAATAATTGATATCCAAACAAAATATTAAAATCTTTTATAATAATTTGACAAATATATTAAAAATAGATGCAAAATTAAATAGACAATTTAAAAAAAAAGGCAAACATAGTTGTTTTCTAAATTGCGATAATATCTTTAAATGGTGATCAATGAAACAAAATTTTATAATATATAAAAATTTGATAGATGAGTTCCTTTTACAAAAAAATATAAAATTAAAAATAAATAGGATTTTAAATTAGGAATAACTTTAAAAATTTGAATCAAAATTTGATATTTAAAGTTTTATAAGATTAAAATTTATACACATTTTTCTAGTGTTATTTCGAATATACATATATAATTATTATAAATAACGAGATAGGCAACAAAAATAAATGTATTTAAAGTATATATTTATTATAATATATATGATCGTGAATTTTATACAATATACATATATAAATACCAATATCTAAATAATGAGAACATAATATATATATATAAATTATTCCATATGTGTATTTTCTAATTATTTTTCAAATAAAATTAGTATTATTTGCATCAGTAATTAGAATTTATCAATTATTGATTACTGCTATTTAAAAAGTAAAGTAGGGGAAATATTTAAGGTTAAAAAAAATTAGATTTCTTATAAATATTTTCAGGTTAAAATTATTATTTTTTATAAATATTATTTTAAATCATTCATTTTTTATTCCATCAAATATTATATATTATATATTAATATTATTGTAGATATATTAATATTGCAATTTAACAAGTTTTATTAATATTTTAATAATAATATTTTTCTCAAAAAATGCTCAAAATAATTATCAAATAAGTACATTCCTAAATTTTAATTCTAATATTTTATTAATATATTATTCCAGACTATTTAAGGAAATTTGAGTTAAATTTTTTTATTATATATTATAATAATACGTCAATGAACTTTTTAAATTTTTTTAGTACTGGAAGAAGAAATTATTTTTATTTTGATGTTATTTGATACATATTTTTTATTTTTAAATCAAAATATATTTTTAGACATAATTTTTTAAAAAGTAATCTACCAATTATTATTAGAATAAATAAATAATTTATCTAAAATTACATGATAAAAAATTGCTAACATTCTAAAAATCATAAAAGACTTATTATTAGAAAAAAAAAATTCCATATGCTAATAATAAGCATTTACAATAATAAAATACTTTTTTTAAAGAAAATAACATTTTAAATTTGTACTAAATTACAAAGTGGTATAATTTGAATTGTATTAATAAAAAAATAAAGTTAAAGTGTCAAAATAATTAAATTGAAAATAAAATGAGCAAATTGATCAAGTGTATTAAGTACAAAGGTTATATATATGTATTAAACCTCCGTTCTTTTGTTGTTTATTCTATGCATTTTTTTTTCATCTCAATAAATAAAGGTTAAATAGACAAAAAAAAATCAAATTAAAATATCAAAATCGTTAAAGTGAAAACATAGAGAAAAAAAAATAATTGATTTTGCTAAATATAAAGGATTGGGTATATAAATTGAACCTTTATAAAATAATAAAGATTTCAATATATAATTCTTGATTTTATTATTTTATTTAATTACCTTATATAACAGTTAATCAAATTACTGTATTTAATTTGAATTACCTCCTCCTTCTTCTTCTGTAAGTGACATATGTACAAGAAATACAACAGTCATTGACATACAAAGAGATAAAGAAAAATATAAGATATATACGACATATATATAATATAATCCTCATAAAATGAAAGTCCCATAAAGCTGCCAAACCAATAAATACAATAATACATGCTATGTGGATGCATGTCAGTTTGTATATATACATATACACTCATCAAACTTTGAATTAAACATATGTTCATAATTGCATAAGCAAACCCTACACGCAAAACATCATAATAATTAATAATTATTAACTAATATATATACACTATAGGATGATTAATTAATTATTAATTATAATTGCAAACCTTTTCATACAAAAAATGGTATTAATTTTTTTAGTTGAATTCTAACTAATAATTTTATAATTTTAAAAATTGATTTTAAATATCATTAAATTATATATATATTGACAAGGAATGCAATTTTTTTATTATTTAATATTGCTTTTTTCTTTGCATTTAAAAGAGAAAATGTAATTTAGGCATGTATGGTGCGGATGCTGTATTATTTCATAAGCAAATGTGGAAGCAAATTAAAGAAAGAGTAGATTTAAAGCAATTCAAAGGAGCCTTTGTAGTTCATATGCCAGCTTTGAAGAGACCAACTCTTTATTCTTTATTAGGAAGATGCATTCCAACTTATTTAGGTTGCTAATTACAATTCACTTTAATCATTCCTTTAATTACAGTTAGGTTATTATATTAAATATTATTATATTCAAGGGATAATTAATATTTATACACAGAATTGTATATATATATATTTCACTTCTCTCTCATTATTAATTAATTATTTTATGATTTTTCTTCCTATTGAATTCTCAAAGCTTTACTATGTTAATGTTAAAATTTTTAGAAAATTATTGTATTCAAAATTTCAATTACAAATTTCGTGTATTAAAACACATTATTATTATTATTATTATTATTATTATTATTATAAAAATGTGATGGTTGGATTTTAAATCCCACTTTGTACATTATACTCTTCAAACACAACCAATAATTATCGTTTTATTGATTTTTAATGTGTAATGTAATTAAATTTTTATCTAATGGTATTTCCAAAAAACAATTATCTAATGGTATAAATTAACTCCTTAATTACACGAATCAATGTACAGAATAATCTGTAAAAAAAGTGAATATCCCAAAATTGACTAATTACAATGAGTTTAAATTAAAGATTATAAAATAAGACAATTAACCGTACCTTTCAATTTTGCCTAGAGATAATAATCATTCACCTGATTAGGCTAATTTGAAAGGAAACATCAAAGAAGCAATTACCCAATAAACCACCAAACCTAATTTAAATTGCTAAATGGATTAAATTAATTTAAATTAAAAATATTTTATATATTAATTATATTAAAAAAATAATTATTCTAATCTTATATTTATTTATAAAATAATTTTAATTTAAATTAAATTAAATTATATATTATTTTTATTTAATTAATAGTATCAACCGTAATTAAATGATACTCCCTCCGTATTATTTATATAGGGAAAATTTTATTTTTTAGTGTATCTTTTATATAAAAAATATGTCATTTTAGGTAAATTTTAAGGAGTGGAATGAGACAAAATATCATTTATATCTTTGCCTTAAAAGTAAATTTTGAGGGATATTTTTTTTAAAGGTATTTAAGTAAATAGAGATGAAAAAAGTGAAATTTTTTTAATTTTTATATCCATTTTACTTTTTTTTACGTAGACGATACGGAGGGGAAAAATTATATGCTACAACCGTTGTAGCAATAAATGCCTACAACGGATCAATGGAATTCTTACACGTAGATTAAATGATTTATTTTATTGGTCCGTTGTAAACATTTAATCAAAGTGTAAGAATCTCATTGGTCCGTTGTAGGCATTTATTGCTACAACGGTTGTAACATATAATTATTCTACGGAGGGACTATATTGAATTAACTAAGACATCTTGTGGGGTCTGTCTTGCATTTAATAAACTGACCAAGTCTCACTTTCTCATTTTGTTTGCGTCTTTAGTTACCTTCTAAACTATATTTATTACTTATTTATTTATTTTTACTTTTGCCGGCATTTATATTTATAAAACCGCAAATTTTATTTATTAAATCATTACTTAGTTTTGTAAAAATATGAATTTGTATAATAAATAAAGAAACGTAAAATATAAATCATAAATCTACCTTTTTTTTTTCAATTTTGATGTGCCTTTGTTCTAATTAACTTTTTTAAAAAAACCTTTGGTTCATTGTTTTATTCTATTCTAAGACTTGTTTGTTTTTTCAATTAGATTTTTTTTCTTATTCCTACACTAAGTGTTAAATTTAATTTTTAAAATTCAACATATTTTTCAAACGCAAATGGAATAATTTTGATTTAATATTTACAAAAATAAATATGTTTTAATTGAAAATTTTTTAATATGTATACTGTGGCCACATCAATACTCTACGCCCACCACATTGTCGGTCCGAAATTTCCTCATACTGTACATATATAGTTAAGATTTTTTTTTGACACTACATATATAGTTAAGATTAATTGTACAAAAATTAAAACATTTCTAATAATAATAATAATAATAATGAAAAACATTAAATAAAAAAACATTAAATAATAATAACATATTCACCGCAGAAAAATAAATAAATAAATAAATAAAACACAGAAAGTAGGGAGCACGCGTTTTCCAAAGTAAAATTTTTTAATTTCTCTGGTCTAAATGCGTGCAAGCGAACACAGTTTTTGAAAAACCTCTCTTTTTTCTTCTGCTTCAGCTTCATCTTGTTCTGGTTATTGTTTTAGTAATTATTTTATTTCCATTTTCTTAATTTCAACTACAAATATTATTAAGCTATTTTCTTGAATTTTCTCTCAACAATAAAAAATCTCATGCTCTGAAAAACTTGTTTGTTCGGAACTCTGCTTTATATCTTTAAATTCAAATTTTCAATATCATGGATAAGAGGAACTGGAAATTCAGTAGATTTGGTGTTCTTCTTCTGTTTTTGCATTACCAGAACTTGATTTTATGTTGGTCTCTCAACGATGAAGGTAATATATTGCTTTTATTACTATTATTTTGATTCTTTTTTAATTTTGTTTACTGTTTCCTGATGAAATTTTGAGGTGTAATTTGTAAATGTCTTTGCAGGTTTAGCTTTATTGAAGTTTAAAGAAAGAATAGTGAGTGATCCATACGACGCGTTGAAAAATTGGAAGGATGTTGATGGAGTTGTAAATCCGTGTTTTTGGTCCGGAATTGAGTGTTCTGATGGCAAAGTTGTAGTTCTGTATGTCTCTCTCTCGTTTTTTTTTTAAAATTTCCTTTAGTTATTTTTTGTTTGGTTGCTCGGAAAATTAAGCAGTATGGATACTTGAGTTCGTGTATATATATATATATATATATTTGTTTCAAATGTTAAATGTGTAATTACTGAAGATAATCAAGTAAGTCAACGATGAAAGCGTGCACTCATTTGCTTTCAAAAATGCAATCATAAGCTTTTTTTCAGTTGTTCTTTTGTAGTTTTGGGAAGTTGCAGTGATTTTTTTTTCTTCCTTAAGTTGTGTATTTCTAACATCATAAGAAAATTTATTTCTGTAAGCCAATTGATATGTCATTATAAATATATAAATATATGAATTTAGATTTCTAAAGAAATTGGTTGATAAAATGTTAGTTGACATGGATATTGAATTTATAAACTCAAGAAGAATATTATTCAGTGCTTGAAATTGGATTTGTTTTGCCATTTCCCAAAAAGGTATAAAAACGAAGGAAAAAATATCAGTGACTAACTCTGAAACTAGTCTAAAACGGCAATGTATCATGCCCCTACCTATAATATATATCAGGACATAGGTTACCTGAAAATTTTGTTCTTTGGTGTATAGATAACAATCCATGCTTATACATGAATTGATGATATCAATTGTTGGATTTGAAGTTTGGACTTTTTCAAGTGTTTAACAGACCAGGGGATTTTTAACTTCTATGGGAAAGTTTATATTTTTGATACTGTTAGAGTAAATGCTTTTCCATGTTTTTTTTTTCTTCTTCTGCATAACTTTTAGTGTATTTTGCAAAATATCATTACACCATAAACACTGTGTCTGAGGACCCAAATTTTTCCTTGGTGATACTATGTAGACTTAGCAACCTAGAATCCTCAAGTGCTACTTTAATTTAAAAATTTTCATTTAGTTTGATGCAAACTTAATGGATGTTTTGTAATACTGCTGTCTTTATCTATAGGTAATTGTTACTTTTACACACAATATTACTTGCTGATATGGCCTCCGTTGATTTTAAAGAAAAATGTATAACATGCAGGAATTTGAAAGATCTTTGTCTGGGAGGAGCACTAGCACCTGACCTCAGGAACCTTGTCCACATAAAGTCTATGTAAGTATTAACTAGGTAACTGCTGTTTGGATCCCTTTTTTTTTCCTCAAAAAATCAAAAGTTTTAATATCTAGTCTAATGACTTCTGTTTTACTGCAGTGTTCTGCGGAACAATTCTTTTAATGGTATCATTCCTGAAGGTCTTGGAGAGTTGAAGGAGTTGGAGTTGCTAGATTTTGGATATAATAACTTCAGTGGGCCGCTTCCACCTGATCTTGGCAATAATCTCTCTCTAACAATCCTGTACGTTGATAATGTCAAAAAACTAATCATCATTGTGTTATCTTCTGCCTTCATTATTATATTGACTGAATTTTTTCTGTTAATGTTTTCAGTCTTTTAGACAACAATGAGCTTCTTGGCTACTTATCACCTGAAATTCTTCAACTGAAGATGCTTTCTGAAATTCAAGTGGATGAAAATCAACTATCCGGCACAGCTAAAGGATTTTCTTGCAATAAAAGATCTGTTACATGGTATGTCCCTGCCATCAAGTTTTTCTCTTGTTGGTCAGACAACTTTCATTGGCACCTATTTGTTTTGGTTCTCAGGCACTTTGATATTTTCATGATTTTTTTCCTCCTGTTTCCTTTTGCTTTTCTACTTTAGTATACAATATTTCTTTGTTGTATTATGCTTTTATTACTCAATTGCTTTTTCCCCCAAATTCTTTACAGGGATATAGTGCAAAATGAAAATGAAATTAACAGGCGGCAGCTGCAAGTGACCGGTGGTTCTCAAGAATCGCAATATAATCGAGGCCATGTTCCATCCCTTCCACCTGGTTCAGCACCTCTGCCACCATCTGTGCGTTCAGTTTTTTTCCGTAATGCAGATACTTCTTTTTCATCTCCTCCTCAAGAGTCAAATGCACCTTCTTCCTCACCAAATGGTTCCTCTTCAAATACTCTTCTAGTTCCCACTTCTCCATCAAACGGTTCATCTTCAAATAATCTTCTAGCTCCCTCTCCTCTGCCTTCAAATATTTCTAGAATACCTTCCTCTTCAAAAAAGCATACTGCAATAATTGTTGGATCCATAGGGGGTGCCCTGCTTGTCATTTCCTTTATAAGCATATATCTCTATCAAATTAATAAGGCTACTGTTAGACCTTGGGCAACAGGATTGAGTGGACAGCTTCAGAAAGTATTTATAACTGGTAATTCTTCTTTCTAAGTGGAAGAGTTTGACTCGTGTATTTATTTTGCAGGATATTATAATGCCAATTCAAGAAACATACATTTGATAGAAAAGTTGGTTGTGCATAAGCATATCTAGTTCCTACCACATAAGAGTCATAGTCCAATAGTTAAGTGTTTGCCTTATGATACAAGGGGTAGAGCTTCAGACCTTGATGTCCACACCCTTTTATAAGTTTCAGATGTAAAATATATATTTGAATTCAGAGATCATGAATAATGGAATCATCAAGCCTGAAGCTGATTCACCATCCCCATGTGCATCATCCATAGAACAAGCTAATTTACTTCTTTCTGTTTATTTTTCGTTTCCTTTCTGTATCGTTCGAGTGTGACACATTTGAATGTTCATGTTTCTTCCTTTATCTATCTACTTATATGATTCAGATTTTCATTTCAGGAGTACCAAAGCTTAAGAGATCTGAGCTTGAGGTAGGCTGTGAAGATTTTAGCAATGTAATTGGTTCTTCACCAATTGGTACACTGTACAAGGGAACATTGTCCAGTGGAGTTGAAATAGCTGTGGCCAACGTTGCAGTCACATCTTCCAAGGATTGGCCTAAGAATTTGGAAGTTCAGTTCAGGAAGAAGGTAGTCTACAAAGAAATTCCACTCAACTACATTGGTTTTTGGTGCAATTTGACATTCTAATTCTGTGTTTTGTGTTTCAGATTGAGACATTGTCAAAAATAAACCACAAGAATTTTGTTAACCTTCTTGGGTATTGTGAGGAGGAGGAGACTTTCACAAGAATGCTTGTTTTCGAATATGCTCCAAATGGGACACTCTTTGAGCATTTACACAGTGAGTTTTTAACATTATATATTTTTGCGGACCGATCTAATATAGCAATTATTATAAGTTCTAGTCAGCTAATTCTCAATAACTTTTAAAACTATAATTCAGAGATTAATCATTTTTAAAATATTGCATAGAGCTTATATAGTTAACAAGTACAAATGAACAAAGCCATCTCTGTCTTTTGTGCCCTAGTGAAGAAAACATGCTATCAATTCCAATTATAATCTTCCTATAGACATGACCTTGATAATCTCCCATTTGAGAATATAAGAACATAATGAAAATAAATAATAGTATAGTGTAAATTCTCACGTAACAAAAATTGTATAGGTGAAGGATTAGTAACCACAGGACTTTTAGCCTTTTAACATTTCATTCTTAGTTTTTTTATATGAATGGACAAGCAAGAGCGAGAGCGAGAGAGAATATACTGGTTGAGAATTACCAATTGCTCGAGAAATTAAGATGAAAAGAGGAGTATATGGCGGCTGTGGTATATTGATCTATATGGAATTGCGGATGCAGAAATGACAAAAAATGTCATTGCTTCTCTTGCCAAAATTTCATTCCTTAAAACTGGATGACCAAATGATGTCTTTTTCCTGATGTAATTTTTTTTCCTTGAGCTCCTTGGGAAATAAAGTTCAGAGTGCTGCATCATTATGCTTTGCATAATCTATAAGCTTGATGCAATAGAATATTCTTTCTACAGGATCATGCATTTGAAAATTATAATCTTTAGTGGAATCTTGCTCCTGGGAGACAAAACAGGAAGAAAGAATACCTCCTTACCCCAGGGATAGAATGGATCAAATTTACTTTCCCTTGCTTTTTCTCAAATCTCCGTCAATGTTTTCATTTGTATACTAATATCTCTAAACTTCAATTTATCCATATAAAATTCTACAATTTCAATTTCTTCTCATTAAAATTTCTGACTTCTTTTAAAGGTTGGTTAAGTGGGATTTACGGATGCCACATGAAGCTGTATTGGAAACGGCCTCTTGCAATTAATTGCAAGGGAAAGCCGCGTACAAATACTCAATGAGTCCGACCTTCTCCGGACCCCGCTCATTGCGGGAGCATTCATGCAAAAGGGCAGCCCGGTGCACGAATGCTTCCGCAATGAGCAGGGTCTGGGGAAAGGTCGGACCCATTAGGTCTTTGTATGTCTAGAAACAAAATCAAAGAAATATTTTTCACATCATTTTCCACAAGTGTGTGTGAAAAGTACCTTTAGCTTTGGCTTTGGGGTGTAAAAATGACGTGAAATTCTTCTTTTGGTTCTTCGACATAAAGTTTCATGTGGTCTCATGTGAAGTACACACAACCTAACATGCATCCTTTGGTTGGAAAACGGAGCCAGAGATTTTAATGGTAAGAAATTGAGGTGGGATTTTATAGGAACAAATTGAAATTTAGGGATATTAGCGGTGCAAATAAAAAAAATTAGTGAAATTAACCTTCTTTTCTTGACTTCATTGTCTGTTTCCTTTGTGCTCATTTCCTTTTCGTCTAACAATGGTTGGTCTTGCAGTTAAAGAATCTGAGCACGTGGATTGGGGAATGCGGCTGAGAATTGCAATGGGCATGGCTTACTGCCTCGAGCATATGCACCAGCTGGACCCACCAATAACTCACAGCAATCTGAACTCTTCAGCCATCTCACTCACTGAAGATTGTGCAGCAAAAATTTCAGATTTCAGTTTTTCAAATGTGGTAACTGCAACTGAGACGGAAGCAACCAAGAAGTTCTTAGATAGTCCAATAGCACGCCCAGAAAGTAATGTTTA
The DNA here is from genome assembly GCA_947685225.1 of Garcia nutans. Classification (NCBI taxonomy): domain Eukaryota; kingdom Viridiplantae; phylum Streptophyta; class Magnoliopsida; order Malpighiales; family Euphorbiaceae; genus Garcia; species Garcia nutans. Next base: position 15,289,341 of record CANTUV010000041.1, read on the forward strand.
TAGTTTTGGTGTGCTATTATTTGAAATGATAACAGGTAGGTTACCTTACTCGGTGCACGATGACATACTTGAAGATTGGGCATCAGACTATTTGAGAGGGCATCAATCTCTTAAAAACATGGTTGATCCAACTCTAGACTCTTTCGAAGAGGAGAAACTAGAAAGAATCAGTGAGGTAGTAAAATCTTGCGTGCATCCAGATCCAAAACAAAGACCAGCAATGAGGGAAATCACAGCAATATTAAGGGAGATAACAGGAATAACACCTGATGGAGCAATCCCAAAACTCAATCCTCTTTGGTGGGCAGAGCTTAAAATTTCGGCGCCAGATGCTGACTAATAAATATATTATATAATAGCACACTGCAAGTATAGTTGGTGAGGCACTTGAAAAAATTCAGTGGCCTGTAAGTTTATAAAAGTTGCTTGTATATAACATAGGAAGGGTGATTGATATCTGGTAAATATTTTTCACTCTTTTTTTTTTAAACTGTTTGGAAATCGTGTGAATGCACAAGAAGCACATCTATGATGTCAAGTTGGTGATCTCTCTCTCCACTTGTTCTACTGTGAATGATTTTTTTTTTGTTTTTTTTTCCTTTGAGCTGAAATTTTGTGGATGATTTCAAGGATTAGCGCACAACACGAGATTTAGACTGATTCAACTTTAGGCCTAATTCTTCTCGTATTTTGTGGATTTCCAATTATGTAATTTTCAGCAGAGCAGCCGGCAGAACAAAATTGTCAACTCTTGGAGCATATACTGGAAATTTCAATGGCATTACCCAGATTCTATAATCTGATTAAATCGTTGACCAAAAATCTTTGTGCTTGTCATTCCAGCTCCAAAAAAATTAGGACCTCTAAACACGTTCAATTCAAAACCAGATTATTAATAATAATAAAGGGGAAAAAGGAGAACAATAGAAGAAAGTGGGTTGATTCAGTCATTGTCAGCTAGCAAAGTCATTCTAGAGAAAATTGAATTTGATGATATAAATTGCTTAGAACAAACCCGATAGGTTGGTTAAAAAAAAGGCTATTTTAATGTTTTATTAAATTAAAGATCATCATTGCTAAACTATTAAATAGGAAATAAAAAATTTCACATGTTGATCATGACAAACCTAAACCTTGAATTTTTCTTTTGTATTAAACTATAAATATTTGATAAAAACGTTTATGAAGTCTTGTAACAATGAACTTGCTGCAATAAAATTAAAATTTCATTAATTTTGTTGATATAAGATTGAAGTTCAGTAATAGGTTGAGTTTAATGATTAAGTTCACGATTATAAGTGAAATTAAGCTGATTATAGCCAAAATATATTAAAATATAACCAAGACAATTAAATATTGGTAAACATTGTAGAATTGATCATACATTTTTATCTTATATAAATAAGGGGAAGATGATCTTCACGTAGATACAACTCTGCTAAATAATAATAGTGGTTGAGCATGCACGACTTTAGTAGCCTCCACGTTAATCTAATGGTCAAAGCTCACCAAAATTCTATCAAAAACTACAATATAAATTCTATAAACAACATTCTGTATCCAAATAGCCCTCCAACCCATATCAACTTTTGCTTTCTCCTCTACAGAGAATATGGCAACCAACCATCTCACAATTGCCATTTGCTCTCTCTTGCTGCTGCAACTGTCTTTCACTTCAATGGCTACTAATGAAAATGTCCCAACCAAACCAGCGGAGAATGAGAAAACTGATGTAGTTGTTGAAGGTATGGTGTATTGCCAAAGTTGCGATCACTATGGCTCATGGTCATTAAGTGGGGCTAAGCCAATCCCTTATGCTAAAATTAGTGTAATTTGCAAAAACCATATGAAACAAGTTAGTTATTACAAGGCATTTGAAGCTAATGAGAATGGTTATTTCTATGCACAATTTGATGGGTTCAAAATGGGTAATAGCGTTTTAGATCATCCTCTTCAATCTTGCCATGTGAAACTTGTTTCTTCTCCTCTTCAAAATTGCAGTCTTCTCTCTAATGTTAACTATGGAATCAATGGCGCTCCGCTTAGATTTGAGAACAAGATTCTCAGAGGAAGTCATTATAAAGCTGTTGTATATGCTGCAGGTCCTTTAGCTTTCCGTCGAGCTCAATGCCCTCCTGAAACTCATCATGTGTAATTAAATATGATCATAACATTTCTTCATTTGAATCATTTTTGTTCTAGTCTTTTCTGTGTTTGTTTCTTGAATAAACTCACTTTTGTTTCAGAATAATGTAACATTTTCCGCATCTTTTATAGATATAATGTTTTTGTTACATGAAAAGGCAGAAGCTTCAATTAAGAGCCTGTTTAATCTTATGGATGTCACACTATTTTTCTGAAAAGTACCTTTCCAAATGACTACAACATGCTAAATTCATAGTAATACAGATTCAATAGCTTCAAATTAAAATTTTAAACTAGAGCAAACTTATTGAGTTAATTCCATCTACCATTCTAAAACTTACCATACAATTAAGTATTATATGAGATATTTATTATATATATATATATATATATATATATATATATATTCATATCTAATAAATTTAATATTAGAAAAACCGTGACTGAATCTTCTAAATTTAATAAATTTTTTTGCTTTATTTTTTTAAAAAAATTTTAAAAGTAAAAAATTTGATTTATTTTAGATAAATATATAAAATTCTTAAATTTCTCATAATTTTAATAGAAATAAATTAATAATTTATCGATGTAAAATTACAATTTAATATTGAATGATATTAAAATTAAATATTATTTAAATTATTTAATAATTCTTTGGTATAAATTTTATAGTAATTAAAATTAAATATCTCAATAGAAAATTTAGGTATTCATTTGTCTTTTACTTATTTTTTTAATAAAATCTTGAATGGAATAATTTTTATTAGAATGGTAATTTTGTATGATAAAAAACTTTGATGTGATAAATTAATTACTATTTAAATTTTAAATACAAAAATTATAAATAGATAAAAAGAGAGTTAGGAGTGAATGTTAATTGGTTAATTGATTGAGTGTTCAGTTAATTGACCAAACATCTCAGTTTGGTTAACGAATTTTGTTAAGATATGGTCAGTTTGGTTAGAGATATTGTAATATTTCTGTTTTCGGTTCGAAAAAATATAAATTATGTGTATGTTTTATTATACATTTATTTTAATATGAAATATTTAGTAAATATTTTTAATAAAAATATTAAATATAAATATAAAAAAAATTTATATTAATTAATTTAAGGTGAAGTTTGGTTAAATATATAAATTAACTAATATGACTAATTTAATTTGGTCAATTAACCGAATCAACCAAAAATAAAATCTGTTATTTTGCCGGTAAAAATATCTTCAAAAGGGATAAGTTATATTTAATTTGATCGATTAATTAACCAATCAATCGAATATCCACCAATAAATAGAATAATTTTATTATATTTATTCTATTATGTCAAAATAGTTAATACATAAAAATGAGTTAATTCTAGCTATTGTCCTTGAATTTTTTCAATTGTAATATTAATGTTCCCCGGGGGGGGGGGGCTGACTACCCCCCTCCGCCGGCGGCACTGAATATCAATATATAGGGGGGTTTGCATCGCTGAGGCTGCCGGTAGTGGGTGTTGCCATGTTCCAGAGAGAACGGGGGACTTACTGCGAGGGAATAAGAAACAGGCGAGCCGAGCGTGAGGTTGAAAACAACTTCTCACAAAAAATTATCATTTTGCCCCTCGGAGCTTTAATTTTTTTTTTAAACCGTGTTAAGTGAAACGACGCCATTTCACTTAATACGGTTTTAAAAAAAATAAAGCTAGTAGCATGAAACGCTACTGGCTCGAGCGAAGAGAGACCTAGAGATCGAGAGGCAAAGGCAATGCAGAGACAGAGACAGAGCAAAGGGAGGCAATGCATAGAACAAGGGGGAGAGGCGGTGGTCCGACAACCGGCGACGGCGAATCTGCACCTGCACCGAGCCAGAGTCACAGAGCAGGTTTTTTAAATTTTAGTAATTTTTTTAATTTTATTAGTTAATTTGTTAATTTTTTTATTAGTAGATTTTAGGTTAATAAAATTGAGGATTTTATTTTTTAAATATAAACTAGATTTAGATTATATATTGGATTTTAATTTTAAATATAAAATGTAGATTAATTAGTTGAATTAATTGATTTTATTGTGTTTTGTGAATTCATGATAATTTTTTTAGGTTAAAAATTGGTTATTTGATAATTTTTATTTTAGGTAAAGAATTGAAGATTTTTTTTTATATATAAAATAGATTATATATTGGGTTTTAAATGTAGAATATAGTTTATTAATTAGTTAAATTAATTATATTTATTGTGTTTTATGAATTTGTGATATTATTTTGTGTTAGGTAAAAAAATTAGGGATTTTATTTTTATATATAGAATATAGTTTATTAATTAGTTAAATTAATTATATTTATTGTGTTTTATGAATTTGTGATATTATTTTGTGTTAGGTAAAAAAATTAGGGATTTTATTTTTATATATAGAATATAGTTTATAATGTTTATTCAATTGGTTTTTAAATATAGAATATAATTTATTAATTATGTTGTATTAATTGAATTTACTTGTGTTATGTGTATTTGTGATTATTAGGATTTAGGTAAAAATTGATAATTTTTTTCTATATAAATATAGATTATTGTTTATTTGAATTTTAATTAACTATAATAATTTAATTAAAATGATATGTGTTGTGATTATGTTGAATTAATTATTTTTGTTAGTGTTTTGTGAATTGTTATTAGGTTTTAAATATAAAATACAATTTAATGTCTTGTTATTGTCTAAAATGCTAAATATAAATTAGGTTAAACTAATTCTAAATTGAACAGATATGGATAGATTTGTGATCAAGACTAAGAGAATGCGGAATGGATATGGTTAATCCTCTAATATCCCTATTCCGACACCGATCCCTACATTAAGTGGTCATGCAAGTGAGGAGGTATCTAGTGATGATATAAGGCGTCCGGATATTAGTTTTGATGATATTGTGGGTGATCCCGCATTGCGTAAACATATTGATGAGTTTGATGTTGAGATTATGAATGATGTTAGAAGACTGACTAAAGGTTTTTGCCAACCACATGGCTATAATTTTTTCAAAACAGAATTTGAAAAAATTATAAGGAGTTTTAGAGAGAATTGGTACTCTAAATTTGAGTGGTTGGAATACAGTATTTCCAAAGATGCAGCATTTTGTTTCTAGTATTATTTTTTTAGTTCGAATAGAGAATTAAAACGAGGAGATAATGTCTTCACAGAAATTGAATTTCGCAATTGGAAAAAGGCCATGGAGAGATTTAATGACCACGTTGGCTGTTCCAATAGTCCACACAATAATGCAAGAGTACTATATGTTAGTTTCAAAAATAAAAAATAAAGTGTGTCTCATATATTATCTTCCCACAGCCAAGAGCAAGAAAGACATTATCAGACACGTTTGACAGCTATTGTTGACTGTATACGTTTTCTTTTAGCAAATGGCTTAGCTTTTCGAGGACATGATGAGTCAGAAAAGTCACTTTGCTAGGATAATTTTCTTGAACTTCTCAATTGGTACAGTCAACGCAATATTGATGTTGGAAATATAGTTAATTCAAATGCTCTTGAAAATAATCAACTCATTTCTCCACATATTCAGAAATAAATAGTGAGCGTTTGTACTTTAGAGACGACACTAAATATTATTAAGGATGTTGGTGATGACTTTTACTCTATATTAATTGACGAGGCTCGAGATAATTTTGTAAAGGAATAAATTGCTGTGGTATTGTGAACCTCGGTTTTCCGCCCGAAAAGGATCCGGGCGAAAGTTCACTCGTTGTCGGGAGTCGCCACTTAGTTTATTTTGTTCGAAGGGAAAAACTAAGAAAACCCTTGTTTGACTCCAATAATGCATCCAATGTAAAGGCTTCTAGTCTGCGAACCCAAGGAGGATTCGGGGACTATGTCATGCTTTTGACTAACTTGCAAAAAGAACAAATTTAAAAGGAATGAAGAAAAGAAGAAACAGATTGTTAGTAAATTGTGGGCTTGCTATTTGGGGTGAATCCCAAATATGCCTACATACTCCCGTTTGAATAGGAGATCAAAGCCCATGTAGTTCGGAAAAGCCTATTTAAAGGCGATGAAAATTATGCTTCATGCATGTGTGTGTGTATGCTTCGTGCATTGTCGGGCTTCATGCCAAAGATGTGAGATTTAGGTACTTTGTACCAAAAGAGTGGAATTTAGGCTCCATGCCAAAGGTTGATTTTAATTGAGTCGGGCTTCATGCCAGAGTTGTGAAATTTAGCACTTAGTGCTAAAGTTGTATAATTTCGGGTACTTAGTACCAAAAGAGTTCGATTTAGGCTTCATGCCAAAAGTACATTTTAATAGTGCCATTTAGGTACTTAGTACCAAAGAGATGCAATTTAGGCTCCGTGCCAAAAAGAGTTAATTTTATTTACAGCTTAATGCCGAAAGGGTGATTGATTAGTCCGTTAGGCCCTCAGACCTAAAAAGATTAGGTCTTTGACCGAGAAGAAATTAAGAAGAATATTAGAATGCTTATGATATGCTCGAATTGACCAAAGATGAATTATGATATTACCTTGATCAGAATTTTTCCACTTCTAAGTTTCAGATCTTATTTCCTTGCACTTTTGAGTATTATTCTTGATTTCTACAACACAATATTAGAAACTTTTAAGCATAAAAATTTCGTCAGCATCTGAGCCTCGGAAGTCCCAAAAAAGTCCTTCTTTTCGAAAATCTGAAGCCTATATATAGGCAAAATCGGGCTGCACGGCGGCCGGGCCGTCGTCCCCACGGCGGCGGGGCCGCCGGTCGCGGCGGCTGGGCCGCTGTCCTGGCCCACCGCGACTCGCGCTACTTCTGCTAAAACTGACATTCCGGGAGCCACGGGCCTCCAAAAATTATTCCGAGACCATATCCATGATCTTTGCGTCGCACCGGACATTTCAAGCACCATGAAGACATACTTTCGGTGGACTTTTACCGTTGCCCGCCGGTCCGGCCTGGTCTGAGGAAATTGGCTTTCCGAGCCTCAAAATTCGAGTGTTCACAATTGCCCCCCACTGGGGTCCATAAAAATGATTTATGGGGCCCAGTGGTCGTCTGAAGAGCGAATTTTGAGCGAGGGGTAAAAGATACGCCTTTTGGCACTTCTGGATTGCTTGCAACACTTCTGATTGCATTCTGATCGCATTCCGACTTTTCTGTACCTGCACTTTCATTTAGCACAAACAGTACATATGTATGCATAATGTCACCTTTTATTTTCATAAAGGCATTTATTTGCTTCTTTGCACCCATTGTATGCACAACTGGACCAAGAGCCTTCAAAAGATGAAAATGATTAATATGGGTAGATATGAGTTGCTTTCTGTCACCATTCTTAGGTGGATATTGATGGATTGAGATTTTATTTATTTCCAGTAAAGAACTTAGAAATAAATTCTAGGAATCTTTTCTTTACATGTACTTGAAATAGCTCTAGTAATGAACCAGAAGTAATACCAGTCTTTGCTGTGTTCTGCTATCAGTAATTATTTCTAGTAAAGAACTTAGAAATAATCCTATAGGAAGTCAATCCGGCTGGGGAAGGAACTCGAATTTTTCTGAAGTTGCCCCCAAATTATTCCAAATAATGAAGTTGCTGAATTTTGGCCAATTGAGAAGCCAAGGAGACGTGCATTGCTGCAGGGGCTGGAGGGTGAGGATGTGGTTCCTCTTAACGAGGAGAAGACAGATGCTGCAGAGAGTTCCAGAGCTAAGGAAGATACCGAAGACTATCCCCACGTAGGAGGCGTAGGATTTAGATCCCAGGGTGACTCCATTGTCTCTCTCTTTTTTTTTTTTGAGTTGTCTTTTCTGTTTTTTGGGTTGTTTTTTACCTTTTTGGTTTTTTGAATGTATAGGACTTGTAGTCTGACTCTTTTGATGAACTGACTGACTCTTTTTTGTAATGACCGACTCTTTTTGTAATAGGTGATTCTCTTTTGTAATGAATGATTCTTAATGAATGACCCTTTTGTTTGCTTTCCAAGCATCATCTACTTTATTTATTTGCTCTAATTTTTGCCTAAGCCGTCCTTTCGGATTTTCAACTTAGCGAGCTCTTACCCATTCTTGTCTAAGCCGCCCTTTGCGGGTTTTCGACTTAGCGGGCCCCACTATTGCCTAAGCCGCCCTTTGTGGGTTTTAGGCTTAGCGGGATTTTTTTTGTTTTTTTTTTGTTTTTTTTTGCAAAAGAAAAATGAACCAATGATTTTTATTAAAATTTAGACCGTGCTCAAGGAGAGCTGCCTACATATCTCGAATTAGTTTGCGAGAATCAGGTCTAATGTAGTTCCTTACAATTCATGATCATGCATAATATTTCTTCAGTTGATCCAGATTGCATGGGTTTGTGAACTCCAGACCATCCAAATCAGACAAGATGACGGCTCCGCCGGAAAGTATTTTCTTCAAAATGTAGGGTCTCGCCCAATGAGGACGAAACTTCCCACGAGGATCTGTAACAGGTGTTCTGATCTCTTTCAGGACCAAACAACCTTCTTCCAAGTTTCGATCTTTGACCTTTTTGTTGAAATGTCTGGCCATTCGCCTTTGATACCCTTGAATCTGATGTAGAGCTTGAAGTCTTTTTTCATCCAAACTCAACAACTGATGATGATAATTGCTGATCCATTCAGCTTCATTTATCTGACTTTCTTGAATTATCCTCGCCGATTGAACTTCCAGTTCAATGGGGAGTACTGCTTCCATTCCGTATACCAATGAATACGGGGTTGCCCCAGTAGGAGTTCTAACTGATGTTCTGTATCCCCACAAGGCCAATGGCAACTTCTCATGCCAACGCCTATGTTCCTTGATCATTTTTTATATGATCACCTTTATAGACTTATTCGCTGCTTCTACAGCTCCATTCGTTTGGGGTTTATAAGGAGAGGACTTATGATGCTGGATTTTCTTATCTTGCAAGAGTTTAGCAAATTCTGCTTGGAAATGAGTTCCATTATCTGTGATAATCTCGAATGGTGTTCCGTACCGACAAAGGATGTTGGTTCGGACAAACTGTGCTGCCTTTTTGGCGTCTAATTCTGCATAGGAAGCTGCTTCAACCCACTTTGTGAAGTAATCCACTGCTACCAAGATAAACTGATGTCCATTTGATGCTTTTGGATGTATTTTACCAATTATATCAATTCCCTAAGTAGCGAAGGGCCATGGAGAAGTGATTGGATTCAGGGCAACAGGAGGTTGCTTCTGTAGCTTAGCAAATATTTGGCATTGATGACATCCTTGCACAAATGCCACGCAGTCTGCATTCATGGTGGACCAGTAATATCCTAGATTGGCAATTTTTCGAGCCAAGGCGATCCCATACATGTGTGGTCCTGATTCGCCACCATGTACCATTTCTATTATCTGCTTAGCCTCTGCCTCATTCACACACCTTAGGTGCATTCCATTCCAACTTCTTTTGTAGAGGATATCTCCATTAAGAATGTAACCTGTGGCAAGCTGCCTTATTGCCCTCTGATCAACCTTTGATGATCCCTCCGGATAATTTCCATCCTTGAGATAGGTCTTGATATCCCAAAACCATGATTTACCATCGGCCAAGTGCATTACATGGGCGGGTTGCTTTTGAAGCTGAACTTTCAATGGACGAATGACTTTCCCCTCCCTGATATTGATCATGGAAGCTAAAGTAGCCAAGGCATCAGCAAACTGATTCTTTGCTCTTGGGAGATATTCGAAGGACAGATCATTGAACTGTTGTGCCAAATGATCAAGGCGTTGTAGGTAAGGAACCAAACGCTCTTCTCTTATCTTCCATTTCCTTAAAGCTTGTGATACTATTAAAATAGAATCACCATAGACCTTTAGGTCCTTAATCCCCAATTCCAGGGCGGCTTCCAGCCCATTAATGCAAGCTTCATATTCTGCTTCATTGTTTGTGCAGCTAAAGTCAAGTTTAACTGCGAATGGAATGTATTCTCCACAAGGAGTTTTGAACACAATACCAATTCCGTTTCCATGATAATTGGATGCTCCATCAAAGTACATCTCCCAAACACTTCCTTCCACATTCAAGAGGTCTTCGTCAGGGAAACCCATTTCTCGCATCTCGTCTTTTATAGGTAATTCTGCTAATTGGTCAGCTATTGCCCCGCCTTTCACAGCTTTCCTTTGAACAAATTTCAAGTCAAAGGCTGCCAATGTTGACACCCACTTAGCCATTTTGCTGTCCAAAACAGGCCTCTTCATAAGGAATTTCAAGGGACTCTGTTCTGCGATGACATAAGTAGTGTAAGAAGACAAGTAGTGTTGTAGCTTCGTACAAGCCCAATACAAGGCTAAACACAACTTCTCAATCTTGTTATACTTTAACTCATAATCCAGCATCCTTTTGCTGAGGTAGTAAATTGCATTTTCCACCTTTGTATCCTCAGCTTCTTGAGCTAGCATTGCCCCCATGGCTTCATCTGTTACAGACAAATACAAGAGCAGAGGTTTTCCCATTCTGGGAGGTTGTAGAATTGGCGGACTTAACAAGTATTCTTTGATCTTGTCGAAGGCCTTTTGGCAGTCTTCATTCCATTCTTGTGAAGCACCTTTTCTCAGTAGCTTAAAGATAGGACCACAAGTCTCTGCCAACTGCGATATGAATCGACTGATATATTGTAATCTACCCAGCAAGCCTCGAACCTCTTTCTCTGTTCTTGGTGGAGGCATTTTCAGAATAGCCTTTGACTTTGCTGGATCAACTTCTATTCCTTTCTTGCTGACCAAATATCCCAAGAATAAGCCTGATGTTGCACCAAACAGACACTTTGCAGGATTAAGCTTCAAATTGTACTTGCGAAGTCTAAGGAAGAACTTCTCAAGCGCTTCAACGTGTTCTTCTGGAGATTTTGACTTAACAATCATATCATCGACATACACCTCTACTTCTTTGTGAATCATGTCATGAAAGACTGTTGTCGCCATCCTTTGATAGGTAGCCCCTGCATTTATTAATCCAAAAGGCATGACCCTGTAGCAGAAAGTGCCCCATTCTGTAATGAAAGCTGTCTTCTCTTTGTCTGGTGGGTGTACTAGGATCTGATTGTACCCAACCGCGAGGTCAGTCATGGAAACCATCACATGCCCAGCCATCCTGTCTATCAGCAAATCGATGTGAGGTAGCGGAAAATCGTCCTTGGGACAAGCCTTATTCAGATCTCTGTAGTCAACGCACATTCTGACCTTTCCGTCTTTCTTCAGGACCGGTACAATGTTTGCTAACCAGGAAGGGTAGGCAATTGGTTCTATGAACTTATTGTCCAGTTGCTTGGCAACTTCCTCTTTAATTTTCAAAGACCATTCTGGCTTCATTCTTCTCAATTTCTGCTTAACCGGCTTCGCATCGGGGTATAGCAGAATCTTGTGAACTGCTATGGCTGGGTCTATTCCCGTGACATCACTTGCCTTCCACATGAAGCAGTCGACATACTTCCTGATGCAATCAACAACCTGTTCCTTATTCGCACAATCATATGCAATGTATGTATGTTCATTTTCTTTGCCAATTATTATCTTTTCATTTATTTCTTTTATTTCATTTATTTCATTTTTGCTAGATAATACTTGGAAAGCAAAAGACACAGGGTAACCAAGAATCGGAACAGTTTCATTGATAATGGTGGAGTCATTCTCCAAGATTACATTAGATTTGACATTAGGGTTCCCTAAATCTGAAATTACAGAAGACTCAGAATTAGACTCTGACTTGGTTTTTGACTCAGAATTAGTATAAGACTCGGTACAAGACTCAAGTTCAGGGTGTGACACAGGACTAGGTTTAACCTCAGCAGCTTGTCCCTCCTCGGCGTACCAGTTTCTCAGCGGTCCATCTGTAGTCTTGATCAGCTTTGTGAAATCCCTATTGTCTTCAAATTTGGTTATCATAGCAACCTCATCAAAGAGACTAGGCCGCATGAAATCTTCGATTTGGGGGTCAGTTTCAGGTTCTGGCTCTTCTTCTTTCATGGCCACAACATCAGCAAACATTTCAAAACCCGGTAGCTTCTTTCCGGTCATAGGAGAATAGAATGGTTCCTGAAAACCACGGTGATGAACTGCCTTTCTAGATTTGCAAAAGTGACCATTCAGAGTTCTAAAGTAGGGGCGCATTTTGAGGCTTCTTGCCCCCCAATTTCCCTTTTTCTTCCTTCCATGCTCAAGCTCTTCAATCTCCTTATCTGTGGGTTTGTACCCCAAGCCAAAAGTTCCCCGATTTTCTGGTTCTTCCCATGGTCGTACTACAGGTGTCTTTCTCCCAGACTTCATCATTTTCATACCGGGCAATAGACCTACCCTCAGCATCATTCCCACTAGACAATTGATTCGAACCTCCCCAAAGTCATATGAGACAAATGGCCCTTTTGGCTTTTCACCTTCAATGCATTGAACTGTGTCGTAATGAAACCCAGTCAAGGTCATGGCGGTTTCACCAGGAACAACCTCAAAGAGAGACTGATCCATGGTTTTCTTGTTGACTTCGCAGGTGTCCCCTTTGATAGTGATGATTTTTCCTTCAAAAGGGAATTTAAGTTTTTGGTGTAGTGAAGAAGGTACAGCATTAATTTGATGAATCCACGGCCTTCCAAGGAGGAGATTAAAGCTCGCGGGTACATCAATGACCTGGAATGGTACTCCCATTTTCACCGGCCCAATAGCAATTTCTAGAGTGGCAACACCCAAAATTTCTCTTCGAGTGTTATCATATGCTCTCACAATCTGATCAGAAGGTGTAAGATCTGTAGCCTCCAACCCCAGACAGCTTGCTACTTTTAAGGGACACACATTTAAGGCTGACCCATTATCAATGAGAACCAGGGGCACAGTCTTTCCCCTAGTCTGTATGGTGATGTATAGAGCATCATTGTGTTTCTTACCGTCTTCTGGTAAATCCACATCAGAAAATCTGATGCTCAATGCCTTAGTTGATTGGGTCAAAGTGGCCACCAAAGCTTCTGGGCTTGTGTCCACAGGTGTATCAAGTTGACTCAAAGCTTCGCTGAGAGCCTGGCGGTGTGGGAATGAGGAAGCAAGGAGTTCCCAAATTGACACCTTAGCTTGAGTTTGTTTAAGCTGAGTGAGGACAGGGTCTTCTTTTGGCTCTGGTGTTTTCTTATGGGGGGGATTTGAGGTTGTAGGGGTTTTTCCCAAGTCAAGTGGCTAATATTGTCTTCCACTTCTTGTCAGAGCACTGACCTCTTCAGCGAGGTCGTTCAAATCTAACACACACACTTCATTCATTTCCAAGAGAAGTTTGAAAGGATCAAACAGCTCTTCTTCCACAGTAATGGCGTGGATGGAGTGATTGGGCAAAGGGTTAGTGTTAATGTTTGGTTGCCTCCTGAGAGGAATGATGTCACCACTATCCACCAGATCCTGGATGCGGTTTTTCAGCGTCCAGCAAGCATCTGTTTTATGCCCATTCCCTTGATGGTATTCACAGTATTCATTGACTTTATAACTGGAAGGTAATGGGTTTGGAGGAGGTCTTGGGTCCAAAGGCTTCAAATATTTCCCTTCCACAGCCTTCTTAAACACCAAATGAAGAGGTACCCCAAGGTCAGTATATTGCCTTCTTGGCTGATTTCTCGGCCCAAGATTGCCCACACGTAAAGGATTCGCAGGGGCAATATTGGCCACTTGATTGACCTTGCTTGAGGAAGGAGTTTGGCTTTGTTTCTTATATTTCAATGCAGCCCCCTCATCCACTATTTTACCCAACTGTATCAAATCTTCTACCTTAGTTGCAGTTGCAATGAGCGATTTGAAAGTAGGCAGGTATTGGGTTTGCAGTTGGGCTTGATATGTAGGCCTTAAATTTCTGATTATGATATCAATCTGCTCTTGTTCTGATGGGCGATTGATCATCTGGGCGGCTTTTGCCCTCCACCTCGTAAGGAACGAGGAGAAGGGTTCATTGTTGTTTTGTTTGGTGGTCTCAAGTTCTCTTCTAGTGACATCCACCTCAATATTATAATGGTATTGAGAGTTAAATGCATTGCAGATGTCTTCCCATGTCTTAATCTTGGAACGGTCTAGACTCACAAACCATTTAAGAGCAGCCCCGGTCAGGGATTGTTGGAAGAGTTGAGCAAAGAGCTCATCATTTAAACCCCAAGGACTCAAGGCCCCCACATACATCTTCAAATGGGTTTTAGGGCAAGTGGTCCCATCAAATCTGTCCATCCCTGGCATCTTGAATTTTGGAGGTAATCTGGCTTGGGGAAACAAGGATAAGGAATCCATGTCTACCACCTCTTTGTGAGTTTTCATGGCAGTGATTGACCTCTCAAGCAATTCAAGTTTCCTTTTCAGTTCATCTGTTTCGTTCTTGGAGGGTGGATCCTCCAAATTGATAACAGGGGTATTAATCTGAGCAGTCACGGGGGTACTAGTTTGCCCCACAATGGGTTCCTTCCCCAAATTTCCAGGAATAGGGACTGTCTTTGGTGCTCCTTCTAATTCAGCCAGGATGGCTACCCTTTGGGCGGCTAAAGCTTCATCAATTTTTTCTTGCATTCTAGCTTCAATTTCCTTAACCTGACCATCCAGCAAAGCCTTAATCTGTTCAATTGTGGCCATTTCAGTAATTAGAGTAGTTTGTGCAGTTGGGGTAGTAGAACTTGTAGGGGATAGCACAGTTGGTGTTGGTGTATCGGATGTAGGTGAAGGCACGCGGACATAGGGTACCTGAAAAGGTCAAGGGTAAAAAAATCAGGGTGGTGTGTAGGGTAGGAAAACTCTTGGTCCACTTATGTACATCAAAATTTTTCCCCAAAACAATGTTGTTATGTTGCATGAATGCACCTCATCACATCACAATTCATTTTAATGGAATGCGGCACTATCATTGGGTACATACAACCTAAGGGAATGTTCTATTGTTATGTAAAAATAGAGAATCGGCTTATCACAGGGACCCTTGAGTCTTGAGTAAGATATACCTAACCACATGTGAAACAAGGAGTTTCGCGTGGGTCCAACAGTACGATTACTCATGGGCCACTCCAAAAGGATTGGAATAGTTTGCGACAACAGGGAGGACGCTTTGGCTGTCCGCCGGCATAATCAAGGAGACCTGCCGGTCAGCGCTACTTGCTATCCAGACTCAGAACTTTGAATAGAAAGAGAAGAAATTCATTTGAAAATAATTTTTTATGCAATGGAGGAAAAAGATTCCCCCATATATGCAAGAGAAAAAGATTCTCTGAATGAGAAAACAAATGCACAAGTAGTAAAAAAAAATAGATCCATCAAAGGAAAAAGATTCCTTTCTTCAATCTTCAGTCCAATATCCTTAAAGAAAGGATATATAATGCTAGGGTACCCTGCAAAATGAATAAAAATACCCTAAAGAAGGGCAAATTGGTTAAACAAAAAATAACAATCTACTAGGATCCCATAAATCGTTTTTATGGTCCCTAGTGTCAAATCAATCAAATAAGCAATAGTAGTCCACTTAGAATCCCATAAATCATTTTTATGGGTCCCCAGTGGAGTCGCCAGATTGTGAACCTCTGTTTTCCGCCCGAAAAGGATCCGGGCGAAAGTTCACTCGTTGTCGGGAGTCGCCACTCAGTTTATTTTGTTCGAAGGGAAAAACTAAGAAAACCCTTGTTTGACTCCAATAATGCATCCAATGTAAAGGCTTCTAGTCTGCGAACCCAAGGAGGATTCGGGGACTATGTCATGCTTTTGACTAACTTGCAAAAAGAACAAATTTAAAAGGAATGAAGAAAAGAAGAGACAGATTGTTAGTAAATTGTGGGCTTGCTATTTGGGGTGAATCCCAAATATGCCTACATACTCCCGTTTGAATAGGAGATCAAAGCCCATGTAGTTCTGAAAAGCCTATTTAAAGGCGATGAAAATTATGCTTCATGCATGTGTGTGTGTATGCTTCATGCATTGTCGGGCTTCATGCCAAAGATGTGAGATTTAGGTACTTTGTACCAAAAGAGTGGAATTTAGGCTCCATGCCAAAGGTTGATTTTAATTGAGTCGGGCTTCATGCCAGAGTTGTGAAATTTAGCACTTAGTGCTAAAGTTGTATAATTTCGGGTACTTAGTACCAAAAGAGTTCGATTTAGGCTTCATGCCAAAAGTATATTTTAATAGTGCCATTTAGGTACTTAGTACCAAAGAGATGCAATTTAGGCTCCGTGCCAAAAAGAGTTAATTTTATTTACAGCTTAATGCCGAAAGGGTGATTGATTAGTCCGTTAGGCCCTCAGACCTAAAAAGATTAGGTCTTTGACCGAGAAGAAATTAAGAAGAATATTAGAATGCTTATGATATGCTCAAATTGACCAAAGATGAATTATGATATTACCTTGATCAGAATTTTTCCACTTCTAAGTTCCAGATCTTATTTCCTTGCACTTTTGAGTATTATTCTTGATTTCTACAACACAATATTAGAAACTTTTAAGCATAAAAATTTCGTCAGCATCTGAGCCTCGGAAGTCCCAAAAAAGTCCTTCTTTTCGAAAATCTGAAGCCTATATATAGGCAAAATCGGGCTGCACGGCGGCTGGGCCGCTGTCCTGGCCCACCGCGACTCGCGCTACTTCTGCTAAAACTGACATTCCGGGAGCCACGGGCCTCCAAAAATTATTCCGAGACCATATCCATGATCTTTGCGTCGCACCGGACATTTCAAGCACCATGAAGACATACTTTCGGTGGACTTTTACCGTTGCCCGCCGGTCCGGCCTGGTCTGAGAAAATTGGCTTTCCGAGCCTCAAAATTCGAGTGTTCACAGGTATTGAGATATGTTAACAAGTTGGGACAAGTGATGGAGCGATTAGTTGGAGTGGTACATGTGAGTGATACATCTACTTTATCTTTGAAAAGTGCACTTGAAGATTTCTTTGCGAAACATGGGTTATCACTAAGTAGAGTTTGAGGTCAAGGTTGTGATGGGGCTTCTAATATGCGAGGTGAATTCAATGGGTTAAAAACCCTCATTTTAAATGAAAATGCCCAAGCAAGATATATTCATTGTTTCGCTCATCAACTCCAATTAGTACTTGTAGCAGCAGCAAGGAACAATAGATATGTGAGTAATTTTTTTGAATATGTTACAATAATTGTGAATATGGTTGGAGTTTCATGTAAAAGGAGAGATGCTTTCCGTCAGAAACATCATGATGAAATCATTCAACGTTTGGAAAGAGGTGATATTCAATCTGGAAGAGGATTGCATCAAGAAACAAGTTTGGCTCGACCCGGTGACACGCGTTAGGGTTTTCATTATAAAATAATTGTGTAGCTTCTTTCTATGTGGTCAGCAGTGAAAGCGGTTCTTGAAAACATAATAGACGATGGAGCTAAACAAAGAACTCAAGGGACAACTGTGGGCTTGGTTGATAAAATGGAAAATTATGATTTTATTTTCATTACTTACTTAATGAAGACAGTTTTAGGACTGACAAATGATCTATCTCAAGTCTTACAACGAAAGGATCAATGCATTGACAATGCTGTACATTTAATTACAACGGTCAAACAGCAATTGCAAAACTTCAGGAAAAATAGATGGGATGAATTATTACAAGATGTTAATGATTTTTGTATAGATCACGATGTCACGGTCCCAAATATGGAAGATAATGGTCCGGGTCATCTACGTTCTAAGCGTGCTGGTATTCCTATTACTTATTATCACTACTTTTGAGTGAAAATATTTTGTCAGGTAATCATTCTTCTTCGTATTATGATACTAAAACTGTCTATAATACAACTTAATTTTCTTTCATTCAATACTAGGTTGTTGATTTTATTGCACAAGAAATGATTAATTGGTTTACAGAAACAAATTTGGAATCGCTTTTATGCATTGTTTGTTTTTCACCTATAAATTCATTCTCCAACTTCAAGCGATCTCGATTACTTCGTCTTACTGAACTATATCCAAATGATTTATCCAATACTGATCGAATGATACTTGAAGATTAACTTAAGACCTACATTACTGATGTAAGAAGGAATAAAGCTTTCTCTGACCTCCATGACATTGGAACTCTTGCTCAGAAAATGGTTGAGACAGGTTATGGCATTATATTTTCTTTGGTATATCTGCTTGTAAAGTTAGCTTTAGTCTTACATATTGCAACTGCTACTGTCGAGAGAGCTTTTTTAACAATGAACATTATCAAGACGGATTTGCGCAATAAAATGAGAGATGATTTTCTGACCGATTGCTTGGCATGTTATGTGGAAAATGAAATTTTTGTAAAAATTGAAAATAAAACTATTATGCAACGTTTTCAAAAAATACAAACTCATATAATACAATTACCACCTCTTAGATGTAGTCAATCTAGTAATATAAATTAATTGTTAAACTATTGTAATATTAAATATTTAATTTTATTCATAATTCGTCTGTATTTTTTTTTTATAATTTTGCAGCCCTTCAAAAAGACTCTGGTTCCACTACCGAATGTTCCTAAACTTTAATTTTATTTCCACTAAAATTCCCACCTCTCACGTGAACGTTGTGTGAAATCCACAGGACGCCATGTAGACTCTTTTTAGATATGTAACATCAACATGGCAGTATACGAACTTTTTCATGTGTCCACGTAAACATTTCGTCATTGGAGAATGAAGGTGGAGATTTTAATGGAAAAAAAAAATTAAAACTGGAGATTTTGTTGCGATAAATTTAAGGATTTTAATGGAATATATGGTAAGTGAACGCTCGGTGTAATTAACCTGTTTTTCACAATAGAAGTTTGAATAATAATGCCAACTAGACCCTAAGCTAAATGCAAGCTTGAATGCACCGAACCATTAATATCCTGCACTTAAATTGCAGAAAATTTCCCCAAATTCTTTTTAACACTGGTGTTCTTTAGTAGGCTATAGTTGTACATAATACAAGGAAATAGAAGCACAGGACACATCAAGCAAATGCTAAATTCACATTTCATGGTTCACACATGAAGAACAATATGCATCTGCTCTACCATTTTCGCAATTTAAGTACTTGAGCCTGATTTAAATCACAAACATATCAATTGAAATATCCTGCAACACAAACAATACTTGTTCCTAAAAGTCTAATGGCATTCCAAACATCTTATTTATATCATCCATCGCTTCTTTAGTAAATACAGTAGGCTCAAACAACTCGGTATCACTTGCACAAGATGGCCTTGGTGGAGGCTTAACCTTTTCATGTTCCAAATCATCATCAGGAAGTATTGAAAACCCACCAAGATCTTGTTCTTTTTTTGCAACTGGTGCTTTTTCCTGCTTCTTTGGTCTCTTGGCCCTCACAAAATCTATTGGCTTTCCAAACATGTTATTTATATCATCCATTGCCTCCTTCAAGTTAATTGTAGGGTCTACTAAGCCATGGTGGCAAACATTTTCTAATGCTGGCTCACCTGAGATTGTAGATCCAACGAATCTATGCACAACCGTATCTTCTCTAAGCTTGACTTGGGATAAACTTTCTGAAGTAGTACTGTCTGGTAGATCCTTTGGACATGGGAATACAAAGGCATTCAACTGTGAAGCAGATGAGCGAGAGCCTGAGTTTTCATTCCCATCAGTTCCATCTCCATTCTCACCACTTTCTTCATCATCAATGTATATTTGAAATGCTTCATGGTCAAGTTGGCAAGCTTGAGCTCTTCCATGCTGAATTAATGAAGAATCAATCTCATCTTTTCCATGTAACAATGATTTAATTCTATTATCTAAGGCTTCATCAACAAAGACATTGAATCCAGTGTTCGAATTATGTTGTTTTTGTCGACTTCTTTGTGACCTACTACTAATTGGACCAGTCTCTATAGGCTCGCAAAACATGCTATTGATAGCATTCATGGCTTCTTTCATATTTATGGTTGGATCCACCAATCCATGATGACAGGCATCTTCGGCTTCAGATTTTCCAACTATTGCAGTGTCAACAAACTTCACCACAACTGTGTCATCACCATGAAACATCCTTGATTTTTCTGATTCTCTTCCAAAAATCACTTGCTGATCAGGTAGATCCCTAGGTCTAATCTTTTGCACATGTTCCTTCAGGGATGACTCCCCACTGATACCATAACTAGATGAACTTGCCAAAACCCCTGCATTGTTAGATTCATTCAGAAGCTTCACATTCTGAGTGCTTCTGTCTTGTATCTTTTTAGTCTTATCCTCAATGCTGCAAGCATTTTCATTGTTATCTTCAGTCTTCCTGACTGATAGAGGCCTTCTCCCTAGTTTACCTTCCTGGCGCTGCAGACATCTTTCAAAAGTTAGACAATAGACTTGTGCTATCAATGAAGAAAATTCAACATACAAAAGCACTACCTGAACTTTCTTGTTCTTGTGTCGTTCCAGACGATGAAGGAACTGATCATATGATTTTTGTAATTCATCAATAGGTTCTGCCAGCCTGTTTGATGAAGAACATAGCTTAGGCCAATTCTCCAACAAAATTGATAAAATCGAAATACATGGAAATTAAGTAGCTATTTCATCAAAATCACCGGATGTAATACCACAGAATGAGTTTCTTTTTCACTATGTTACAATTCTCAGCCAAAGCAATCTTTTTCACTATGTTACAATTCTCAGCCAAAGCAAGCACACTTAGAAGGCAGGTTTGGTGTGAGGTTGTCATTGCTGTCTTCAATTCTCAATGATGTTTTGTTCAGCTTCTATGAATCAGAAAAAAAAAAAAAAACCGTAGTATAGCTTCTAATACATCCAATTTCTAGTCATAGTTAATAAAATGGAAGTGCTGGAAAAATCCAACTACATTAAATCGAGCTTTTCTTGGAATACAAGAAGATGCAGGTTCTCTCCAAATCCAACAAAATCTAAGGAAAGAACAATCTTGATTTAGTAGCTAGACAAGAGATGCTTAAGTGGACAAAAGTTTCTTCTGCTAACAATGATATACTTAATCGAGTCATGCAACAGAAATATCTACTAAGCAACTTGCAGTGAAAATAAGTACGAAGATTCTCTTCCTGAAAACATTGAAACTTAGAAACTTACTTTTGTATCCCTAAATGGTACATTTTCTCAGCTTCGTCTAATTTCTTCATCTTCTCATAATAAAGAGCATATGCTTGGTAGAATAATGCTCGCTTTGTCCCTATGAAATTCATTTCCATGGTTCTCAATAACTCTCTTGATTCATCCACATAATCCATCTACTCAAATCCCATTTGAAAAAATAACATCTAAAGGTTAATTAACTAATTGAAACAATATAAAGGCTATTACCCAGTTTGATTTGCAAGGCAATTTTCACAATCACCACAGTAAACAAACAACAAGTTTGATCAAAGCAATTTCATGTATGTAACTTTACCTTATTCTACTAAAGTCTGCCTTTAATAATGAAACTAATATTTGGTAGTGGAATCAAATATAGAGCTGAAAGTCTCCGGTCAAAACCAAGCTTAACAAAAATAAAAATGATACTAGCAAGTGGCAGAGTTAAAATTACAAATTTCAAATTTCAAATTTTTTTGTTTAATTAAAATAACAATTATTCAGTGTAAACAAACCAAATGCTGCTTTGGAATATAAACTGATCCACTATAAGTGACTTTCCAGTTATCACTTTCACTTTAATTACTCAAGAACAAAAAAAAATCAGAAATTAAGCAAAAAACTAAAAACCCAACTTCAAAATCACAAAAAAAGAGTAAAAAAACGACATCGGTAAAGGCAATTACCAGCTCTAACCAAACTCGAAGATACCGAACGTCGTTTTTATAGCGACGATTGGACTGAAATGTTTGTGTACATTTCTGCAAAAAGCGAGGCAGCTTTTCCTGCAAAGCATTTGAAGGCAGAATCTCCTTCATTTTCTTGATACCCCTGCAAAATAGCTTAATTGAAATTAATTAATTAAGGAAGATACAGAGATTGAATTTACAGATTGAGTTTAGAGAGTGAATTAGTACCGGAGCCAGGGGACAAGAGGGTCTTTGCCAGTGTAAGATTTGATATCTGAAATTAAAGAAGAGAGTGGATCACTGTGAACAGAATTTGTCGCCATTAATCTTCTTTGTTCAAGTTAAAGCACAGAGAACAGAGATAAACAAGTCTCTGTTTTTCCTTTTTTGAATTTGGGTGCTATAGGCGCTCGCTCCTGGCTAATAGTGGTGGCTAGTATGGCTGTTCAAAAAGAAAGACAACCCGACTCGTCAGATTCGGATCTCACCCACCCGATCCAAATTGGATCCAAACGTTGTCGTTTTGAAACTATCTAAAATTCCAATTTTTTTTTATTTAAGGGTAAATTTCATCAAATATTTCTTCCACTAACACATTATGGTCCTTCAAATTTCAAAATTTTACTTAAAAATATTTTACCTTAATTTCTAATAAAAAGTTAATGTGGTAAATTAATTTAGTATTTTAGAATATTACATTTAATTTTGAATCCAAATCTTATTCCTTGTTTCAACCAGACAGTTAATACGTATGTCTCTAATTATTTTATAGTGGATGGTTTTTCTTAAATTATATGTTTTGGGGGGTTTAATTTACTAATTAGGGGAATGAGATGTCAACTTGATCAAGGGAATTAAGGGAATGAGATGATGTTTTTTGTGAAGTGCAAAGGATAAAAGTTACTTGGGATGTGGAATTAGCTCATGGTGTCTCCATTTCACCTCGTAAATTTCATCACAAGTTCTACTTTAATAGGTCCAATGCTTTGCTTGTGTCAAGATGAATGCTAGGAAGCTAAGAAAAGACTCGCCGACTTTGTTGGGGATTTTTTACTCCAGGAGTTATCATAGTGAACCGATCAAGAAAACACAAATAATAATTTAGAAAAAGAACTTGTGAGTCGAGTTCAGCACGTAGAGTAGAGAGCAATGACATTAGCTTTTTTGCAAACTCTCTTCTTCTCTCAACAAGCCAATCAAATCTTGTTTCAACGTCGGTTCTGGCCTAATATATTTCTCATGTTATCTTTTTCTCTTAAGAACAACTCCTTGTTATATTTATTGATGGGCTAATACATTTTTACCCTCCTATATTTATTTATTTTGATCACTTTATCATATATATTTATACATTTATTATTTTATTTCATGTAATCACCTATATTTTATACTAACAGATACTTATATACATATATATTAATCACTTTGCCTTCTGTACTTATTCATTTTATAATCAAAAAATACAAAATAAAGATAATGCTATATATATATATATGCCTATATTTAATAAAATATATAAATATAAAAGTTAAAGTGATCAATATATATTTATATAAATATCTATTGGTATAAAATAGATAAATATAGAAAACAAAGTAATAAGTACATAAATAGGTGAAATAAAATGAATAAGTACTGGAGATGTGAATATATCATGTGTTTATTAATTTTATGTATCATAACTACTAATCTCTCATTCTATAGGTTTTTAGATAAAAAAAAAAAAATGGGAGAAGGTATATTTTTACCTCTTATATTACAACAATGAAATGAATTTATCTTTAAATTAAATTTTGGCTCACTTAGAATATGATTTCACAAAATCAACTATTTTGACTCCTCACTTAATGAATTTCCCTAACTGATTTCTTTTTCCATTAATGCCATTCGATGTGGCATAATTAAATTAACAAAATTATCCTTAACTAATTACTTATTATATATTAATTAATATTTTATTCATTTTGTTTAATTTTCTAGCTGATTATAATTAAAACGACTAAAAGAACCATTATTTTGATTTTAATTTATCATCTGTACCAACTGAGAATTCAAAATAATAAACCAAAAATACTAGAATATAAATACTAGAATCAATTAACCCGTTAAGTGGCAAATTTGTTCCTTTGCTGTGAGGGCAATAATACATGTTTTCTCAAAAAATTTTGTACGTAAATAGAATAAAATATAATTACCCAACTCTCAAGTTGCTACTCTTCTTCAAGAAGCATTACATATGTCACTAATACACATAATTACTTTTATATTCATTATAATGATTATAAATGTGTGTATATTATGAAGCTAAGATCCAAATAAGGCCCATGTACTATAACAAAAATCTCACTTAGACACTTGATATTTTCTAGAAATCATCAAGGCATGTTTTTTGTTAAAAATGAGTCGATTAAACTCTTGACATCACAGCATATGAATTTGTCGTTAACTCTTTTCGACGTGGCACTGTTAGCCCCATTTCATTTACATGTGAATGCCCACATAAACTAGACATTTACATGTGGATGCCCACATAAACTAGACTCATTTTCTCTAGTTGTTAATTTTTTCAATTTCAAATCAACCAACCAAAAGTCTTAAATAAAAAACTCTAACCCCTTTTTCTCTTTGTTTCTAGTCACAATTGCTATGAAAACAAAGGTATAGGTTGCTAAGGTTTTTAATTAGACAAAAATTCAATTTAAACCTTAAACTTGTAAACCATATTCAAATGAGGATAAAATAACTTTTTTGTCTATTTAAAAACTAAACTTTTACTCATTAGGATAATTAAGGCTAGATTTTATTCTAGCCTTGCACATGCAACTCACTGCATAATTTTAGTCGTGAGTTTATAACTTGATTAATTCAATCAATTTTTTTGTAAAAATAATTAATTTAATCATTTTTATAAAAAAAAATTAATTTAATCAATTAATTTTAACATAAATTTTATTTTATTTAAACTTCCTTCTCTCTCTAACTGCAATAGTTGGCAGGAATGTATATTAGCACAATTTATCCCAATACATAAAGGGATCTTTTTTTTTTCTTTTAAATTAGAAACCCTAAGTGAAGGAGAGATAGAATGCCAAGTGATTTCAAAAACTAAGAATGAGAAAAAAGAAGAATTTTAAAGAAGCAAATTTATAACTAAATTTTCAAAAGACAATATGAGGTAATCTTTTACAGACTCTTGGTATTGTATTGTTGCATTGGATAATAAGTAAATTGCAGTTTTTGGCTAATGTGAGTGATTTTGGCCATTGTATTTTCTTCATGTATTTCTTTATGTAAATTTTGATCTATAATCACTTTTCTCAGATCAATGCCTAATATAACCAAATACCTTTGTAATATTTTGATTATGCTTGTTGATTTTTTTTATTTTTTCCTTTTTGGTACTAAAGTGTTTAAAAAAAAAAGCTTGAGGTTTTTAAGTATCAGTTTATGTAGATTCTACCAAAATTGAAATTGATTTTGAGAGTGATTTGCTTAATAGAACTTAAATATTTTATTATGATTGGGTAATGTGAATAATTATATGCCACTAATTATATATTTTTTAACAGTGTGGATCATGATAGAAGTGTCACTACCAAAATATACCATAGAGAGAGATTTCTAAGAAACCTAACTCTAAAATACGTAAATGGGGATATTAAAAATTTTGAAATGCTTGATATTGATAGGCTTCCTTTTAAATTAATAAAGAAAATGGTTATGAAATTAGGGTATACAAAAGTACCAAAGCTTTTTTTTGTTGAGACTTGAAATTTTGATAAATCAACGACTTTTTTCCTTCAATAATTATGGGGTCCACCAAATGCTTAATATTAGGAAAAATGGAGGCCTTATTGACAGATAAAATGAGTATGTGTTTGATGAGGTTGATTATATTATTGAAGAGAATATCTTGTTGAATGATTTGGATATTCATACTAGTGTTATTAGGGCAAATTGGTCCGCAAATTAGTGTTAGACTTATGGAAAGTGGTGTAGATTTTGGGAAAAGTGGTGCTGATAATGTGCATAGTGGTGGTGAATGTGGAAAAAATGTTAATAGGTTTGTGTTTGTGAAAACTAAAAATGCACTTGATAAAAGTGATGTTGTGAACTCTAAAGCATTAGGGGCTAATAAGGAAGGTGATGGGCTTGGTCTTGGTAATTATTGTGTTTATTGTAGGAAGAAATTAATGGGTGATAAAGTAAGAATTGGCATAAGACACAATAATTTGCAAGATTTGAATGTGTCTTCAAGTATTGTGAATGATGACAACAAAGAGGAGTTTATAATGAATTGTGAGATTGATTCCAATGATGATAATGATGAACTTTTTAATTAAGAAAGAAGATGAAGCAAGTTGTAAATGAGATAGAGGTAGGACATCGAGATGATGAAGATCATGATCTCAAAACTAATGAAGGAGATCTGGAAGAGGACACAAAATTTGAAAATACAAAAAATTGATTATGACACGGGACAAGCTGAAAATAATGTGGAGGCAGGAATGGATGTTGAGTATTTAGAAACTGAGTCTAATATTATTTTTGAAGAAGAGTCAGATGGAGAAGACAATATAGTTATATAAAAAAAGAGATCAATAAAAGTCATTTATAAAAAGAATGATAACGTGCCATCCTTTATTGTAGGTGTTGACTTAGGTTTAGGTTAATCATGCTTTTAATTTTGGCAAACAATTTAAAATGATCTATTGGATTCATTGAGAGTCTATATGACAGGTAGGAAACTTAGAATGAGTTGAAATTGCAAAAACCTTATCTTACTGAAAACTTGAAATTCACTAAGTGCTGAGAACCTTGTCTCTAGAGGTCAAAAAAATAATGTTGCGACTGCAAAAAGGAGATAATACAAATCTCATTTGTTTCAAGCTCATTTTTGTCATGGTGATGAAAAATGGACTATAGAAAAAGTAAAGAGAAACTTTTAAGTAAGGAACAATGTATGAAGGATGTAAGAATGTGAGATTTTATAGAAGGGACAATATAGTTTATAGCTGGCAAATTGTCAGTGCAAGTTTTTTTTTTATTATTAAGTGTTAACTAACGGGTTGTTAATTCAAGCTTTTTTTGTCTTTAGGTATGAACTAGTGGATTGTCAATTCAAGGCATGTTTGGCTTTTATGTGTTGTCTAAAGGGTTATTAGTTATAGGTTTATATGTTGACTAGCGAGTTGTTAGATATAGGTTTATATGTCGACTGGCGGATTGTCAGTTATAGGTTTATGTTGACCGATGGATTGCTAGTTATAGATTTATATGTTGAATGGCTGGTTGCCAGATATAGTTTATACGTTGATTGATAGATTATCAATTATAGGTTTATGTTGAATGAGAAGTTGTCAACTGTGATTTTTTGGTTGATCGACAAGCTATAGGTTAAAGCTTATTTGGTTTTTATATGCACAGTGAAGATGACAAATCTAATACACTAAATATGGATCGAGAGAAAATGCATACCCATTTAGCCTAATTAGGGGGCAAAAATTCTTAAATCTAAACTTTCATTTATGCATGTAAAAGACATTTTCAAACTACCTTGCAATATCTTTTCATGCAAAGGGGAAGGATAAAACATCCAGAAGACTAGAAACATGATAATTTTTTACTTGCAAAATTTATGAAGCTAAAATTAGAAGAATTGAGCTAAAGGGTAATTTGAAGTGAACCAAGAGCGAAGGACTCGACCACTGAGGTAGAAAGACCATCTTAGGTTAAAGAGCCAGATTCTAAAGGTGGAGAGAATTTATGAAGCTAAAGTCAATAAAATTGAGCCGAATGGAAGTTTGACGTGGACCAAGGGCGAATGACTTGATCCTTGAGGTCAAAGCACCATTTTAGGAGGAAGAGCCAGATTCCCAAGGTGGGGAGAATTTATGAAGCTGGAGTTAGCAAAATTGAGTCGAAGGACAATCTAAAGTGGACCAAAGGTGACAGACCTGATCACTGAGTTTGAAGGAATATTTTGGAACTAACTTGCAATATCTTTTCATGTAAAGGGTAAGGATAAAACATCCAGAAGACTAGAAACACAATAGATAATTTTTTACTTGCAAAATTTATGAAGCTAAAATAAGAAGAATTGAGCTAAAGGGTAATTTGAAGTGAACCAAGAGTGAAGGACTCAACCACTGAGGTAGAAAGACCATCTTGGGTTAAAGAGCCAGATTCTAGAGGTGGAGAGAATTTATGAAGCTAAAGTCAATAAAATTGAACCGAATGGAAGTTTGAAGTGTACCAAGGGCAAAGGACTCGATCCCTGAGGTCAAAGCACCATTTTAGGAGAAAGAGTTAGATTCCCAAGGTGGGGAAAATTTATGAAGTTGGAGTTAGCAAAATTGAGTCGAAGGACAATCTAAAGTGGACCAAGGGTGAAAGACCCAATCATTGAGGTTGAAGGAATATTTGGGCTAAAGATCTGGATTCCCGACGTGAGGGGAATTTATGAAGCTTGAGTCAGCAAAAATGAGTTAAAAGGCAATTGGAAGCAGACCAAGGGAGAAGGACCAAATCACTAAAGTCGAAAGACCGTCTTAGGCTAAAGAGCCAGATTCTCAAGGTATAAGAATTTATGAAGCTGGAATCAATAATAATGAGCCAAAGAACAGTTAGAGGCAGACCAAGGGCAAAAGACTAGGTCGATGGAGTCCAAAGACCATTTTTGGCTGAAAAGCCAGTTTTCCAAAGTAGAAAAGTTCATTAAGTTGGGATATTTATTTTGGTGTTTTAATGTGTGAAATTCTACTTTCGTGCGTATGCTTTTCACTACTTCAAACTAATATTTTGAAATTATTCAAGCAAGAGGCAAACTGTAAACCCTTTATTTTTATACCATGTTTGAATTTTAGTAGAAGTCCAAGTTTTGGATATATTTAAAAAAATATAAAAAAAATTCAAAATATGTTAAAATGATAAAAAAAACATATAAATGAACATTTTAGCCTAAGATTGGTGAAAAGGCCAACTCTAGAAGCATCATAGTAAATGGTGTAACCACCCATTCTAGAAGGCAAGTCTAACACTGGAGCAGAAGTAATCCTTCAACTTCAGGAAACTATCCTCACATGCTTCATTTCACACAAACTTGGCATTCTTGTAAGTTAATTGAGTTAAAGGAGTTGCTATCCTCAAGAAATCTTAAATAAAGTGACGATAATATCATGTCAATCCTAGAAAACTATGAACCTTGATGGCAATTGTAGGCTATGACCAATTTGAAACGACTTCAACCTTTTTAGGGTCTATTATAATGCCATTCTTAGTAACAATATGTCCCAAAAAGGCCACAATATCTAACCAAAATTCACACTTGAAAACATTAGCATACAACTGATAATTCTTTAGAGTCTATAAAACCATTCTCAAATGTTGTGCATATTCTGCCGAAGATCTTGAATATACCAAGATATCATTAATAAACACAATAATAAAACTATCTAAGAACGACTTGAACACCTTATTCATTAAATCCATGAATGCAACTGGTGTATTAGTGAGTCCAAAAGACATTACAAGAAACTCATAATGACCATACCGAGTTCTAAATTCCATCTTAGGTATATCTTCTTTCCTAATCCTCCACTGATGATACCTCGAGCAAAGATCAATTTTGGAAAAACACTAAGCACTGTGAAGTTAAACAAACAAATTATTAATTCCAGAAAGAACCTTATTCAACTGCTTGTAATCAATTCAAAGGTGCATAATACCATCCTTCTTCTTCACAAATGGCATAAGAGCGCCCCAAGGTTAAGTACTAGGTGGAATGAATCCTTTATCTAAAAGATCATGCAATTGTTCTTTGAGTTCCTTTAACTCTGTAAGAGTCATCCTATAAGGTGGCATAGATATGAGACGCGTGCTAGGAACTGTATCGATACAAAACTCTATCTCTCTTTTAAGAGGCAATCTTGAAAACTCTTCAGGAAAAATATCCGAAAATTCATTCACCACTGGCACATTTCTTAAATTTTCAATATCTGCAGAGACATCTTTGATGACTGCTAAAAACCCTTGACAACCATGATGTAACATCTTTAAGACACTAATGGCTGAGATGAGGCTACATGGGGCATTACTTTTGTCCCTCTTAAAAGAAAATCTTGGATCACCGGGCATCTGAAAAATAACCTATTTATTGCGGCAATCGAGAGTGATATAATGAGTTGATAGCCATCCCATACCAAGAATTACATCAAAAGCCATCACATCGAGAAAAATTAGATCAATAGGTAGAATTATTCCCTCTACTAGAACTGGACAAGATAAAAAGGTTGTATCCACCAATAAGGAATCACTCATAGAGTTGCAATAGATAAGGGACATTTCAAATTGGTAGGTATTATGTTAAGTTTTACTGCAAATCTAAGGGAAACAAAAGAGTATGTAGTACCCAAATATATCAACACATGTGCCTCTAAAGAACATATAGAAAGATTACCTGCCATTACTGCATTGAAAGCTTAAGCATCTTGATAGGTAAGGGTGAAAACTCGAGCATGTCCTTGATTCTGATCTCTGCTTGAATACCCTAAGCTTTGAATCTGACTATATCCTTTTCCCCTACCTCCAAAACCACGGTCCTATTGGCCACACATCTGTCCCTCAGGCTGAGATGGAAAACAAGTCTGTATAGACTAGCCCACACTAGCCATGGAACCTTGAGTGAACCCCTGATTATAAGTTCTCTATCTTTTGTATAAGGAACAATCTCTGGCAAAATGACCCTTATAACAGCCTTATACCCTACTTACATATAGTACACATTCCCTTAAACATGTAAAATATATAAATAGGGCACAAGAGTATCACTATCTTATCAGTAATACAATCTTATTAATATAGTCATATAGCTAAACTCTTAGTTTGTAATATAACTATAAATATATATCGGAAAACTCTCTGAAAATTTTGCTAGAGTTTTATTTGTAATTAGAACATTATCTAAAATCCAATTACTTAACCTGTAAAACAATTATATGCTATCAAAATATATATATCCATAAAACTCATATCCTCAAAACTTCAGGGTTATGTAAAGATATATATAAATGCGTTTTACGCTACCAAAAATTTACAAAACTTATAAGGTCATATTACAACTTTATTTTGTATTACAAAAGTACATAACATTAGGATAAGCAACTAAAATAATATTTACATGCAATGCTAGGCTCCGGTATGTGGCAATAAAGGACTTCTAGTATATGTCCACAACCTAGACCTGTCCTGGTCCAGAAAAGCTCCTCGTCTCTACTCTGTCACATGCATGATAAATAAATTGTGTTAAGCCTAAAACTCAGTAGCATATACTTTGATAGTATAATATTAACATGACAACATAATATGTATATGCATTAAGTTTTAATGTTACACACACTCATCTTTATTTAATGAATAAACATTGAGCATTCAACATGCATTGGGCCTAAAATTTCCTTATACCATAATCTAGTTCCAGAACCATTACTTTGGCCTATCATAATAATAGTGATACTAATATGTCTCGCTAGTGGATGTAACAATATCTGTGACACCCAGTGTCTCATCCATAGTATAGTCATATCTCTCACACTAAATGTGTCTCGCTCAGGGGCGTAGCTCTATCTATGACCCCTAGTATCTCATCCCATAAAGTATGGCATGGCAAACTACTAAACGTAATCTTCTAACACTAGTTAAAGTATAAGGTAATACACAATACACAATCAACATTTAATCTTTTCCTCATTCCATATTCTTACCAAACCTTTCACATAACATTATCATTTATACTATATTCTCAAGGTTATCAACAATATAAACACTTTTTAATCACATCTAAGTGCCACAATCGTGCCTACTTGAAGGCCACGTCCGTGCACTTTAAAACACTTTTGTCCAACCTCTGAAATATGCCTACAGCTGTGTTACTCCTTAGGCCACGCCAGTGTCTTTGGAAACATCACTGCCATTTGTTTGATTCAAGGCCACGATCATGGCTTTCAAGTGCCACACCTGTGGCTCTCAGTTCAACACTGCTAGTCCACCATTTTTCCATAAAAAAGATTTGATTCAAGGCCAACGGCTGTGTCCCTCCATAAGGCCACACTCGCAGGTCATAAATTTACACCAAGCCACATGTATTCAATGCAAAACAATATAAACCAAAACCAAAGCATTATCAAAATATATACTAAACTTTTTGATGTCCAATTTGAAAGGATAACTCCTTTCTAAGCTCCACTCTACCTAGCTTCCACGTCTACCAAAGTGATCTTTTCCTTTAACACCTATTCAAATTATAGGTTTAGATACAACATTAGAAACTCATATAAACACCTTAGAGCTGACTAACCAAGCTTAAACTCAAAGTAGTCATACACCATTATAAAACCTTAATTACTACGGGTGTTCTTGGGCCAGTTTCACCCTAGCATGTAGCCCGATTGAGAAAGCTTCGGGCTTGAAATTCAGGCCTGAAGCCCTACCCTATGCCCTAGTGGCCTGTATGCATTCAGGCCACTAGGGTTTTCGAGCTCGATTTTGAGCCTGGCTAGTTTTTTTATTTATAAAAAACTAATTTAATTAAATAAAAAAATTAAATTAAAATATAAATAATTATTTAAGAAAACAACTCTTTAGATGCTCTAAATTTGAAGAACCTTAAACAATAGACAAGAAAATAAGAAATGAACAATTAATGATGAAAAATGAAAAAAAAAAAAAAGAAAAACCATTAACAAAACCAAATCTTGAAACTTGTTAGTTGTTATTGTGCATATTTGGAGAAATGGCCAAATGGGATATAAATCCATTGTTACTATACATATTTGAAGAAATGGCATAGAAACTTGTAAAATAGCTTATGATTAATAGATTTTTAGATTCCCAAGCCCAAATTTTCCAGCGGGCAACAAATCTATAATGACCAAAGAGCAGAAGATTGAAGAGTTTGAGGCAGCGGATGATAATGGAGGCATTAGCTAAGAGGGATGAGGATGCTTTAAGGATTTGTAAATAAAATTAAAAGGTGGAATGAAGATGCTTCAGTGAAAAAATGGCGACTCCTCTACTGGTTTTGAGAAAAATGGCAGAGAAGAGAATTTTTTTAATAAGGTTTATAATTCCTCTGTTCTGGTCGGACTGGCCTGTGAAATTCTTACTTGGCCCCAAGGCTTGACCCGAGGTCTATTCGGATTTGTATGATAAGCTCGAGATTCGACCCATATAGTTTTTAACTAGGCCTAATTTGGTTAGGCCAGATCTGGCAGAGCCGGTTGCTAGGGTCACCGGGCATATTGAATAGTCCTACTAATTACAACTTTATCACTCTAAACCCTAACCAAATACACTCAATCACTAACTCAAGTTTGAGTTCATTTATAATAATTATCTTTATTCTACTCCATTTAAACAATTTTCCAATAATTCATTCAAAACTCTACATAAAAGAAACGCACAAAAAGTTAGATCAAACTTACCAAATACTTCAATAATTACTAAGCTATCTTCAATTTCTTGGAAACTCTTGTCAAGACTTGATGAATTGAAGAATTAGAACTCAATCCCTTAAGTGCCTATGGGGGTCAGCCAAGAGAAGGAAAAGATAAGAAGAATATGGAAAATTTCTAGATTATTTGACTTTTATCATCTTCCATAAATAAAATATATAATTAATTAATTTACATATTTATATAAAATATTATTATTTTATATTTTCAAATTTTCTACTCTTAACTTTTTACCCTTTTAACTTTTAACTTTTAACATTTTATATGTTATATATATTTCTTGTATACTTTAAACATATCTCTCATTTATATCCCTCTTAATCCCATCAATTAGTGTATTGAATTAGATTTAGTAAAATTGGGGCGTTACAACCCTATTGTCCACCTCTAATGCAAATACTCAACCCTTGCATACATTGCCCATGATGGGCTTTACTACATCTAGCATAAGCAGTAGTGCCGGAACAGGAACCTGAACCACTATAGCTAGAACTCCCTACTACTACTACAATTGTAACCTCAACCATGTTTGAAACCACCTTTAGTCTTGCTCTTACATTTAAAGAAACTTTGTGGCTCTGAAGTATAAATAACCATCTAAAAAGTACCACTAGAACCAAAGAAAACTGTGATTGCCTTGAGCTCCCTACCGAGAAGATTCTCTATATCCCTTTTTCCTTCAAGGTGAATTTAGTATCTCAAGTGATATCAACTAACTCACTAAAAAGTTGACCCTGACGTCCATTGAGTAAGGAGTTGTAATCATTATTTAAATTCCTGATATATCTAAACTTCTTGAGCTAATCATCTGCTACCATAATGAGAACAAATATGCACAATCTTAGAAATTTGGTAGTGAACTATGCCACGAAAGTATGTTCATCTTTTCTTAGACTTTCAAGCTCTATTATTTTTCAATGCACAAATCTAAGGGGAATAAACCAAGCTAGAAAATCTCTTTAAAAATTCTCCAACATCTATTGATATCAAGGTCGTATATAGTCTTTATACCATACCCGTGCAGAACCTTCTAGCCTTCGACGAGTAAAATAGATGGATCTAGTATCCATACAAACCCACTCCACATAAATCTCTTAGATGTTATTAAGAAAATCATAAGCCCACTAGT
Source organism: Garcia nutans (assembly GCA_947685225.1). Taxonomy (NCBI): domain Eukaryota; kingdom Viridiplantae; phylum Streptophyta; class Magnoliopsida; order Malpighiales; family Euphorbiaceae; genus Garcia; species Garcia nutans. The sequence goes on from CANTUV010000041.1 coordinate 15,323,825, forward strand.
CATCACAAAAAAAGTCAGTGGATGTTACTTAATAAATTGCTCTAGGGATACTTGTGAAGGTGTTGTAGTTGGGGCTTTTAAAGGAATAACCTGCATCATGTTAGCTATGATCTTTTGAAATCCTATGAGCATGGGTTTCACACTTGTAGGGACCTCCTCCCTAGCTTGTCTACGCCTGCCTTGGCGACTAGGACCAGATGCATTTGGAATTATAGAACCTTCTTCCTCTAAATCAACTTGCTCTCTAGCAGCTGCTTGAATTTTAGCAACGGCTCTAGTTGTATGCTCTAAAAATAAATAAGGCAGTTTAATTAAATAGAATAACATAATATATAATTATATAAAGGTAATGCCAAATAAACTGACTTGACAAAATAAAATGATACCGCAAATATGAAAAATAAAAAGAACATAAAAAGACGTGTAGGGACCTTATATTCAATAAATTTCATTTTCTTAGGAAAAGAAACTAAATATTTTGATACCAATTTTATCACGTCCCAAACTTGAGGGCATGTGACAGGCACTAGAGAACTAGAAAGCACATGGATTTCAGAACCCATAGTCAGCCTGATAAATCATTATAATCGTTTAAAGCATTATATCAATTATTTGAAATACAATATCAATTCATATAATTTCAACAGTATAAAATTTATGGAGTTTCTAAAATATAAATACAATACAATACATAATAAATTACACATCTAATTAATTTTATAAATAAATTTCACTGTCAAGAAAGAAAGACAGGGTTATTAAATAAACTACTCTAAAAAATACACCTTGATAATCTCAAAAAAATAGTGAGACAAGAGTGAGTATCTCAACTTAGTAAGTAATATTGACCAATATACTAACATGGTATCCTAACTTAATTCTATCTGAAGGATGCTCGTGTATCATGCTAAATATACAACAGAACAAATAATCATCCAAGGATGAAAATTAGTTCACAGGATCAGGGACCAATTCCCTTATCTGGCTCTCTTTATCTAACATGATGTCTTAAATTCTAATGCATATAGGGTCTGTTATCAAGGCCTTAGTCAAGCGGTGCTACCTTATTGACAAGTAGTACTGAGCATAAAAATGCCCCCGTCGTGATGCCAGTCCTAAACTTATTATTATACTATCATATCATTGCATATCCATAATCTAATTCATATCCTATATGATCTTGTGTCATCTCAATTCTACCCAAAAATCACAAATTATATTCAGTGCATAAATGAGCAATCACAAGCAAATGCTTAAAATTTAAAATTCTAAATAATATATAACAATAAAAAAATATATATATACATACATTATATGTGAATACATGAAATACAAGAAAATATATTAGAATAACTCACTGTTTAAGTGAAGAAATTCGGCTCAATCAACGACTTAGCCCGAGAGCAATAAGATTTGGTACTAGACGATCTATTGAATCAAATATTATAAAAATATAATGATAATAATTTAAACAGTAGTAATAGACATTTTATAATTGAAAAATCTAACTATAAATCTAATATAATCTATTCTTAATTGGTTCTCTAAAATAAAGACAACTGATATAATTAATATTACTTAATTAATTTATTAAATTAAAATCAAACTTTAAAAATTTAATTATTATCTTCATAAATTTATAATTTTTATGCTGGATGAAATTAAATATTTAATGTACAATAAGTCTCACTGAAGTACTCGCCGGTCTTTCGCTAGAGTTTCACCAGAAATTTTTTATCGAAAGAATCCGATGGCAAATTGGGTATTAATGTGTTCGTCTGAGAGAGAGGAGTTAAAAAATATATGTCAATCTCCCTCTCTTGCCAGAAATTCGCCAAAAATGATATTGGAAGTTACTGTCTTGGTTGAATTTTAGCCAAAATTTAAGTTAGTCCAAAAATTACAAATAAAATACCAGATAAAAGCTTAGAAAGATAGGAATCCAATGGTACCTGTCTCTCCAAGAAAAGAGATCAGAGTTGGCCAAAAAATTATTTGAAATATGGCAAAAGTGTCAACTTCTAAAGGGAGATGCGATTTCCTCCAGTGTCGATTGACAACGAGTCACTCTTTTTCAAATTTATCATCTTGAGATGAATCCAACAGTAGGTGAGTGGCAGTGATCAGAGGTTAAACGACGAAGATATGGCCGAACAAAGTTTTTGTCATTCTTTTCTCTCTCCTCTCTAACTTCTATTTTCTTTTTTTTCTCTCTCCTCTCTTTTTGTCTTTTTTTTCTTTTTCGATTGATAAGACTATTTTTTGCACATAATTTAATGATTATTCTAGTTATATTTTTATTGTTATTAATTAAATTTGATCAATTTTTATTGTGAAAGCTAAAATATTCATCATTTCAAGTATATAGTTGCAAGTATGAAGAAAACATTTATTTTGGCTAAAAATCATGGGAAAATGGAAAGGAGGTCAAAACAAGCTCAAAAGTGGAAAATAATGAATTTACATAGTCATATAAATCATGAGACATGACTATGAACTTGAAAATGCAATTAAAGATGAGAAATTAAGAGGTCCAGTTTCGTTTTGAATCCCAGGGCCATGGCTGTCAAAAAGTCATGGCCATGGGATTTGATTTAAAGCTGTCCAAATTGTTCAATGACAGAAATTGCAAGGGTAGAAACATATTGAAAGCCATGACCGTGGGGCTCAAAAGCCACGACCGTGAGAGATTTTGAATATTTCAGAAGCAAATCAAAAGCCACAACCGTGGCACTCAAAACCCACGACCGTGGGGTTGATTTCTCTACTGCCCAAGCCAAGAAAGAGAAGAAAATTCAAGTTGGCAGTCTCCACTTCAATGCCATGACCGTGGCCTACCTTACCGACCATTTTATAGCTATAAAGTGCTCAAACTGACCATCCAACTCAGGCCATGACCGTGGCACTCAAAAACCAAGACTGTGGGGCCAAAATTCATAACTTTGAGCAGACAATTGGGTTGGTGGTGAACCAAACAAGATATGGCCTAACCTTTTTTAGTTTTTCCCCACTAATGAAGCTTCCAAACACTCTATTTAAACACACTTCCTCTGATGTTTCAAAATATAAGTAGATATGCAAGAATTAGATTAGATTGATCCACATAAATTTAGTTTAGAATTTCTTAGAAAAGAAGTGTGAAATTCTGCTTCAAGGAGGAGTTCAAGATCCAAGTCAAGATCTTCTTCAAGGAAATAGATTTTGATATTTCTTGTTCCTTTTAATTATGTATTCATTTACCATTTTGAATATTTGCAATGTTTTTATTTCAATAATGAAAAAATAATTCTTTTTAGGGTTGGTCCCTCTAATTGAATTTATCATGGAGTTATAAAGGTTTATTTGATTAATTTAATTATCCTTTGATTATTTTGTTGTCTTTAATCTTAATGCTTTGATTATCTGGCCAATGATTAATTGATTTGAGATGTTGTGTGATGGAGTGAGAGTGGAAGCATGACATTAGTCCAAGGAGATAACAATCTTAAGTAAGTTTCTCACTTAGAGATAAGGTTAAACCCTTAAGAGGTTGATTCAAGATTCTTATAAAACCTAATGAATTGATTTAATTACTTTTGATCACGAGATTAGACGTAAGGATTAAAGTCGATATTAGTTCTAGTACTTGAGAAAGACTTGAACTTAATTTAGAAAAATCTAACCATTAATCAAAGAAAAACTAAGTTAAATCAATACCTTAGAAAAACCATGATAAATCAATGAAGGTGACCAAACCCTAAATCTTAAATTAGTAGAAATTTATTCTTGATTCATTGTCATTTTAGCTAGTTAAATCATAAAATTAAATTTGATTATCCAAATATTAATCAATTTAATTGTTTGGTACTTAGAATTAACCTCCTCGTGGGAATGATACTCTACTCATTATTATATTACTTGTTAACGATCTGTGCACTTGCAGATAGTTAGGCCGAGTCTGCAACACCGATGCACCCTCCTCAAGTTCCTAACCCATTTAAATAATAATCATATAATTATTTTATTAATTATATATTATTATAGTATATATTTTATTATTTTTTATATCAACTTTTCCTTTTTCAAGTCTCAATTATTATTATTATTATTATTATTATTATTATTATATTTTTTGGATATTACAAATATATTCTATTGTAGCTATACGGACTCAATTTTTTGAACGTAATTGGGGGCCAAAAATTTCTTAGAAATCGAGTCGCTGCCCTTTCTTTTATTTTCTCGATCTATCTAGATGGCAATTCCTTTTTTTTTTTTAAATTTAGACCGGTGTTCTTTAAGACTATGAGTTTAAATAATAAATCTCTTGCTGACAATATATGAAAATAAATTACATTAGAAAAATTTAAAGGTATTAGTAATATGAAAAATGCTTAAAATATGGTTGGTGTATGTTGCAATATTTGCAGTAAAATTAGGGGTATACTCGGATTGGGTTAGGCAGGGTTTTAACCATGTCCGAAGCTCAACTAGAGTTTAAAATGAGCCTCCATTTATGAACCTAGCCTCGGCCTTAAGCCCATGGGTAGATAGGAGTTCGGGCTTCGAGCCAACCCGATTGGATTGTGTCGGGTCTCTCGAGCCAAAGTACATTTGAGAATACTGAGAGATTTTTGGGTTAGTGAGCATTGTGCAATTACCCGAGTTCTTTTCTGTTATTGTTGTTGTTGTTATTATAAATAACAAACATGTCTGAATGGAAATCAAAAACAAAAACAAAAATAATAATAGAAGATCAAATAAAAACAAAAAAAAAATAAAAAACAATAGAATATAAAAAATTTACAGATTTACAATCTAAATAAAGAAATAAAAAATCGTAAATAAAGATTAATTATTTGCAATATTGTTCAATGTCTGCTTTGTAATTCCCACCTCATCCAATGAGAACTCCAACTCTAACAGCATCTCCTATTGTGTACTTAGTCACTTGCTATTTCTACATAATAAGAAACCAATAACATCAACTAACTAGTTGACTTTTCTTGATAGCCTTTTTTATTTGTTTAATTTTGTAAAATATTTAATTATATCAAAATTATTTACATCTCTATTTGTTGAGAGTAGCTGCTGCAATTCATTATTCATTCTTCCTTCTCTAAATACCAGCTAGCTTTGGAACAGATGATGATAGAGAGTTTGAGTCTTCAAGAGGAAGAGAGAGGAAGGGAGGTGTGAGAGAGGCAAGTAAGGGTGGCAACGGGTCAAAAAATTTTGGGTACCCGATCCGCTTTGACCATTATATAAGATATATGTAGTGTATAAACAGATTTAGGATAAGCATGGATATTAAAAATAGTAACCGTTATGGGTTTGGGTAGGGTTCAAATTTATTACATAGGGTATCTGCTGCTTGAACCCATATATATATATATATATATATATATATATGAGTTTTAGTAATGGGTGCCCGCAGGTACTCTACCCATTTAACCTATTTAACTTTTATAATTAAATTATAAACATATGGGTTCGGATAATAGATATCCGTAAGTACTCTACCTATTTAACTTTATAATTAAATTATATATAAGGTGTTGTATAAACGGGTATGGGTAGCCACAAAGTGATGTTTGAAAGTTTTCAAACCTCCTAAAAAATTATAATGTATCTTGCCATCAAACTGCCACAACATCTTGTTAACTTATTAAATCAAAAGTTAAATAAAACATAAGTAAACATTCTATTAACATATATAGCTAACATTACATAATTAATATAAAAAAATTAAATTATATATATAATATAACTGATATATAAAAATATATTATATTATATGACTAATTATATATATTGAATAAATAAATATATACTATATAACTCACACACTAGATATATTTATCAATTATTTTCATTATATACTACAATAGAACTTGTATATATTATTTTCATTATATATATAATATAATATATTATACCATATATATACTATATAACACACATATATATTATACTCCGATAAACATATATACACATATACAATAAATTATATTATATATTATACATTTGTATGTATATATATGCACATACTAATTTATATATATATATGAATTTTATATTTATATAAGAATTTATATATATTCATTTATATATTTAAATTTAAATGAATTTAGATATAAATATATGTATATATATACACACATAAATGAATTTTATATTTATATATCAATTTATATATATTTAAATTTAAATAGATTTAAATGAATTATATATATATATGTGAATTATATATAATACATATATATATATGAATTTAAATGAATTTTATTTTAATTCATAAAATTTTCGTTAAAATTCATATATATATATATAAATAAACGACTGCTTGGTATGTTATGTGAAAAAATATATTTTTTAAAAAAATTAAAAATGAGACTATTATGCAATATTTTTAAACTATGCAAAATCGTAAAATATAATAACAATATCTTCGGCGTAGTTAATATAATAGTATAAATTAATTATTAAATTACTGTAATATTAAATAGTCAATAAATTTGTCTATAATTTTTTGTAGAAATTAGCCATCCTTCGTTGGGTTCGCCACTAATACATATGATATATACTATACAATAAACATACATATAATATATACTATATAATAAACATACATTTATATATATTATGGGCTGTATTTATACTATTTAAGACACACAATATATATATATATATATATGAATTATTTTCATTCTATACTATAATATAACTTGTATATTATATTTTCACTATATATAATATTTACTTATACATACATACGATATATACTATACAATAAACATACATATATTATGGGCTATATTTATACTATATGACACACAGTATATATATTATGAATTATTTTTATTATATACTATAATATAACTTGTATATTACTATTTTCACTACATATAATATTTACATATATATATATATAATATAGTGTATTATACTGTATAAGGCACACACCCTATATATTATCAATTATTTTCATTATATGCTCTAATATAACTTGTATTATATATGTGTGCATTATACAATACAAATTATATACACATGTGTACATTATATAAATATTTGAATTTATTAAACACCATTTAAGATAAAACTACATAATTTTCAGATAAAACTATATAATTTTAGTTTATATTATATAATATACCTAATATTTTAATTTTATATACACTAAACACTATTTTAGTTAGCACTACGTAGTTTTAATATAAAACTACACAGTTTCAACTTGTATTATATAATATTTTACTAAACAAAATGTAAATTTCTTTTTCATTCTCCACTTCGCTTACGCCGAGCAACAGCAAAACCAGATCTGCCTTTCACTCTGACAATCACCGCCTGCTGCCTCTCACCACCGTCGACCGCCTTTCACCACCTTCATCATCTCTGCTTTGGTATTTCTAGATAACCAGGTACATCAATTTTTCCTTTTTTTTTTAAAGTTTTGAGAACTCTTTTCTTTATTTTTTCAATTCTCAGTTTAGGTTTTCTTTGTTAGATTTATCATTTTTGAAAATGTTTAGAATTAGAGCAAATGAGACTATTTTAGGTAAAAAAATAAGATGAGATTGTGGCCGATGATGATAGCAGCAACTTGAAAGTGAAGAACAAATATATATATATATATATATATATATTTCAATTGCTATAGACAATTTTGGTTTCTGGAAGATATTTTGTTTTAATTGTTAAATCATTGATTTTTACTATTTTTTGGAAGATATTTTGTGAGAATGGAATGATGATTCTCATTTGTTTCGATAACAGAGAACTTGGGAAAGGGCCAAATTGGCAACTACATTGGATCACATAGGTAAATCAGCCAAATTGTCTTTTTTTTTTTTTTTCAGAACTTGCACTTTCCTCTCGATTTTGATTTTCAAGGCTTGGCTTATATACATCTCTGTGTTGTTCCATCATTTTCTTTTTCCCTTTATTTCTTTCCCTAACTGTTGCCCTCTTCCCAGAACAGCTTCTAAAGATTTCAATCATCCAACAAGAGCAATGGTACCCGACCCGATCCCAAACAACCCTATCAATGACCTTAATGAAGAAGAAGAAGAAGAAGAAGAAGAAGAAGAAGAAGAAGAAGACCTTGAAGAGGAAATCCGACCCCAACTACCAAAGCCCCGAAGCCGAGAACCTCAAGAGCTGGCAAAGCTAGATAATCTTTTTCGCCGAATACAGACTGAAAGGGTGCCGCTTCGCGTCCACGATGTAATTATCAAAGGGAATACAAAGACCAAAGAGTCCTTAATCGAAGCTGAAACTGCTTTGCTTAAAGACGTTTCGTCAATGCAAGAGTTGTTGCAGGTTTCCCAATTAGTCAATTTAAAATTGCAGGCTCTTGAGGTCTTTGATTCGGTTAAGATCACACTTGATTCTGGCCCGCCTGAGCTACCTGGGACTGCTAATGTCATTGTTGAGGTTCAGGAAACTAAAAGTCCATTTTCCGGAGAAGTCGGCGCATACACCAGAGGCCAGGTACTTTCTATTTTTCATATACTTTTGTGGTGTGCAGTGTAAAATGTTTATTGTTTATTTCTCCGTTGAAAATAACGTATTGTGATGATCAAATGATGAAAAACGGAGGTAAATAGAAATGAAATTCAAAATTTTATATTTATTAATGATTGTTTGAGGAACTTTGGGGCTTTAAAACTGTCTTATATCTCTTGCCTCCGGTTAAGTCATTTGTTCGTGATTGTGTGTGCAATTCAAAGAGAGGAAGAGAAACTTGGGTATGGTTATGTTGATGGTTGTAGAAGAAAAAAAGAAAAAAAAAGGTAGAAGTTAGAACATGCAAATATTAATATGGAAATTATTACTGAGAGGGGAGGGATAAAAGTGAATGTTATAGGAAGAATATGGGGGTGTTTTTGACTCTTGTGCACACTCCACATTCTCAAAAACAAAAAAGGGTTAATATATGCATATAGGAATGCTAAAATCCATCCTTACCAACTTGCTTTTGTAGTGGTCATATGCATCTCGTGCACTTTTTTTCTTTACTCGGGGTTCCTTTCCTTGTCAGATAAAATTGTCTTTCTATCTATGATGTGATAGAAACAAGCCAATTTCATCTTGGCTTTTGAGTTTCCTTTCAATTTTTAACAAATTCTCCATTTTTTCCAAGTTATCTCAAAATGGGATTTTCCCGTATGCTATTGCTAGTTTTTGGTTCTTATATCCTGTCTTACCCAAAGCTAGGTGGCATTATCACCATTCAAAACTTAAGTCACCATACAATACATAAGCATACTAACTCTCATAAAATATCCACGATTTTAGAACCTTCCTTCCATCATAAAATAAGCACACTCATACTAACTTGCTGGTTAAGTAATTTGTTCATTTTCTTATAATCAGTGTGAGTGGCTTTGTGCTAATCATAGAGAGGCATTTAAGTTTGGCTGTGATCATGTTGATGGTTGGAGAAAAAAAAAGGTTTTGTGGGTTATGAATGTTTGAATAAAAGGGGCAGCCCAATGCACATATGATACGTGAAACTTTGAGCTTTGTTATATAAGGGGATTTTGTTTTGTTCTGCTGTGGTAGTATGGTGCTTTCTTTCTTTCTTTTTTTTTTTTTGTTTTTATTGTTCAAATTGCTGAGAGCAAGTCTTTGCCCTGGTTGTGTAGTAGTTTGAGTTAGTGCTGTGTATGGTAGCTAGAAATTTCAAGAAAGCGAGAATGGAAGTTTTATTGGTGTGGCAACATGAGTCATTATTTAATTCAATTCTTAAGTTAGCGAGAGCAGCAAATGCATGTTGAACAAGATCCAATTATGAACTTGGGTGCATTAGAAATGTAAGTTTTATCTGGTTGATATTGATTTGGCATGATCATGGCCTTTGTGCAGGGTTTAATCCCATTGTCAACATCTAATATCTAGAATATTCTGCATTTGCACATATGTAGAAGGAAGCTGATTCATTGCACACATACTGATATATGCTCTAGTTATCGACTGCTGGACTGGAATCTTTCCTATGGTTGATAATTTCTTGTGCAATCTGAATTATTTTGTTTAGATTTGGTCCGCGTATATAAAAGCAAAATGCATTGGACCAGATTCATTGGTTAAATATATAGTCTGAATGATTTTGCAGGCTGGATCTTCAACAGTTGAAGGAACACTCAAGTACAAAAACATATTTGGTTATGGGGATCTTTGGGATTCTTCTTTGGCATATGGTGGTGACTACACGACTGAGGTAAGTGCCGGTGTGTATTTGCCGAGATTCAAAGGACTTGTAACTCCCTTGACAGCGCGAGTATTCTTGCTCTCCCAAGATTGGCTAAAGTTCTCTTCTTGCAAAGAACAATCATTGGGAGTTTCACTTGGCTTAATTTCAAGCAGGAAACATGACTTGGCATACAATCTATCATGGCGCACCTTGACAGATCCATCTCAGATGGCTTCCAGTTCAGTGAGGAGGCAGCTTGGTCATGGTTTACTTTCATCTTTGAAATATAAATTTATAATTGACCAGAGAAATTCACACTTGAGACCCACACGTGGATATGCTTTTGTTTCGACCACTCAAATTGGTGGCCTTGCACCTGACGATCGGAGCATTCGGTTTTTGCGCCAGGTTTGGTACCTTTTCGTGCTTGATCTTGTACTCTTTTTGGTTGTTATTCTATCAAGCATTATTTTTGTTGCTGCATTCTTGAAATAAACTTTCCATTATTTATTTTGTTTGAGATTTGCATTATTATTTCTAGAATTTGGTGTCATAAGATTAAATTATGATATGGATTGTACTCTTTCATGTACAGTGACCTTTTTAGTTTCTGAGAAAGCTTTGTTGGTTACCTTTTAGCTTTTTGGTTGCATATTAAATATAATTATTCTTGTGTGTCAGTAGCATGCTACATATTTTATTGTAAATGTGAGAAAAGGAGGGAAATTGGGATAAAGATCAAGTAATTTTTCTCCCTGTATGTCAGAAACATGCCTGTTTATTTGTCACTATGCATTACATGATATTATAAACATGTTTTGTGAGCTTTTTGGTGGTTGGTGATTTCTTTTTCCTATTTTTTTACTTTGTTTGGAGCAAACACCAAGAGCCTGAGATTCTATTGCTCTGCTCTGGCATGTACTAAGTCGATCTTGTTGATTTTTTGCCCTTATACTTCTATTCCTTATTATTGATTCACATCTTTGATGGACTGTCTTATTTCTTCTTCATAATAATTATATAGGAGCTTGACCTTCGTTGTGCAATCCCTCTTGGAATGTTGCATTCTGCGATCAACCTTGGGATCTCTGGTGGCATTGTTTTTCCTTGGGGAGCTGGATTCTTGAATATGCCTTCACCCCTTCCAGAGAGATTCTTCTTGGGTGGCAATTTATCTCCAGTATGCTCTTTGGGAGGTCCAATGGCATTATATGGGTTTAGGGCAAGGGGACTAGGCCCTACTGAGCCTCGAAGACAATTGCAAAGTAATGCTGCTGATGACAATGCCAATTTTGAAAGGGATTATCTTGGAGGAGACCTTGCTGTAACTGCTTTTGCTGATATTTCTTTTGATTTTCCGTCCAAGTGGTGTCAAGCAAAAGGAATTCATGGGCACATTTTTGCATCTGCTGGAAATGTTGACAAACTAACGAAAAATGCTTACCGAAATTTCTCCATATGGAAGTTTGTGGAGTCATTTCGAAGCACTGCAGGAGTTGGGATTGTTATTCCTACAAATCTGTTCCGACTGGAGGTCAGTAGTTTGTTTTATTGTGTTTCATTTTGATATTAAGCAATAGAGAACAATTCAGACTAGGCTCTGGAGTTTTAGGAAGTAATCCTTTAAGGATCTTATAACATATGCTGGATGTCCTGGCACTCGGTGAAAAAATTCTTCTTTTCCCCTCTTGAGGGTCCTCTGCATTTAGTCATGTTCTAGGAGACAAATACAAAACAAATGCGGAAGTGCTAATATTAATTTCTGCCAATTGTGTTAAACAATTCTTTTTTTTATAGCTGAAATGATAATCTTTAGATGTCTATAAAATGACTAAATTGGACAAATATCCCTTTTGTTTGCAAATGTCCTCTTCAGCTTTAGTACTTTAAGTTAAATCCTTAAACTCTAAAACAAAACCACCTTAGATCAAGTTGTCTGTTTAGACAGTATTAGTCAAATTATAGTAGAAGCAAATGCCGGACATGTATATATAAACCTCTATTTGTTAAAATTATCCATCTTTGAAAGTTCATGTCTGTATTTCCTTCTATTCTTTTTCTGATGCATAACTTTGATGTAAATATTTGAAAAATGAATAAATTGCTTATGCTAAGCTCCAAATCTGTTGGCATTTTGGAGGAGCTTAAGCCAAGCTCTTGAATCATTTTTAACACAAGGAAAAGGAAGCATAATGAAAGAAAAAAGAAACTTTTCAGCTTTGATAAAAAACAAGAGTTATGTAACAAATAGCACAACAAGCACATCAACAAGAAGACAAACATGGACTTTTTCTTTTCCTTTTCCTTTTCTTCATTTTAGATACAAGTTTCTATTATGACACTCTCTATCTTCACAACATAGAAGACTTCCTTTTATAGAAGGAGAACCTATGATAACTCTTACATGCATACCATATGTGAGCTGTACTTCCATGTCCTTAAAGTAAGGTCTTATTTTTCTTTTTTACCTATTTTGATTATACAAAAATTACATCAACTTCAACAAAATCATTTCATTCAACATGTATGAGCTGTGTGACAAGATAATCTTGAATTATCCGACATGTGCAGCCTTATTGTATTAATTTACTATGAAGTTCGACAGAAGGACTTCTCTAAGGTTTTCAGAGGTTGGAGCTTTAGTCCCATAAATTGTAAATTTAGTGCCTGGGGAATGGAGGGAGGTTGCATTTAGAAGTTGCCCCTGTGTTTAGGGATTATTTATCCAACTTGACCATGCATTTTCATTTTGAAAGGTGGAGGGGTAGGGTACAACTAAGAGTTATTCTTTGCCAAGGGTATTTTTCTAAATTTTCCTATCCTATGCATGTTTTGGTAATACCTGAGTAGGCATTTGTTCTTAGACGTGACTAAAACTAGTTGGAGATATCCACCAGGATCCATTGATGTGGAGTGTGTTGTTGTCCGAGCTGCCTCATGTTTTTATTTATTTATTCATTTCAAACTCAGGCTTGGTTTTTATTATATCAATTTTGATTCCAGTTAAACTACTGCTGCATGTTGAAGAAATTTGATCATGACAGTGGGAAGTCAGGGTTCCGGGTCAGCTTTTCCACACCAACATAGAATCAGGAATTTATTCATTATGTAATAATGTCCGGCAGAATTATAGGTGACATACAAATACTTCCATTTCAGGTAGCCAAGCTCTTTTATAATTTTTGGCATTTATGAGGCTTATTGCATATGAGATTACATTCGTTTTTTCATCTCAAATGTAATTTTCAATTGATTCAAATTTTAGTGGATCTGTAATTTTGAGGCACAAAAGGGCGAGATAAATTGGTATGTCGGGAATTAACTGGGGCCCTATGTTTCAGGGTGTTTGATGAAACTGTCAATTTTCCAATTCCAAACAGAGACTTGTACTCTTGTCCAAGGGTCTACTCGGAACATGTTTTGCTCGACAGTTTCTTAACTGATTTCTTTTAATAAGGGCTGATATCGGTTACTTTTGATTGTTTTTGTTGATTGAACTGCAAGACTATCACTTTAAAATGCGTGGTGATGAAATCTTGTTTTTTGAGGCACAACTTAAATTGTCTTGAAGGGTTAATCTCAGTTGTGCTACAGCTGCTAGGCATAGATGGTAACTTATTCTCTTTGCTTGAAGTCCGGCAACATACGCACACATAAGTATATATATTGTAGTAACTTTTTATTTTTTGTGGCTGAACGTATATGGCTAAAAAACATGGGCATTACATGACAATTTTTTTTAAAAACGATTCTTGAAGAGACTTTTATGTGGAATGCAGCAGCAGAGATTATATTAATTATAAGTTATTGTATTATACGAATAATATTCTGCATTGTTTTATTAATCTATCTTTTACTAATTAAAAATGGAATTTGTTGAGAGATAAAGGAAAGAAAGTTCGGCCATATTGGTGGAGAGCTAGCTTGAGACGATTAGAGGCTAAAGGCCCAAGCACAAAACACCGGGAGGCGGTTGGGGCTCGGCTGTAGCTTTTAAGCATGAGATATAGCACAAATATTATTCGTGGAAGATACCCTATTAACCAACTTTTCTGCAATTTACAAGGGGTATATAGCCATGTTAAGAGCGGTAGAATCTAAAGCTAAATAGCTATATCCATATATGCTGACGTGATCGATATTTGAACTTTAGAACTTAGAACTATTATCACTGGCGGACCCCTGAAATTTGTACATCACACACACACACACAAACACACACACACACACACACACACACACATATATATATATAAAGTTTCCAAATTTTGTACATGAAATTTGCACGAGTATGCACTTTTTATATATATAAAGTGCATGTGTTTACTAAATAGAAATCAATATATGTATATGTACTAGCCCCCGTTGACCATATTTAAAATCAATAATGCTAAACTGTTATATTAAATTATTTAAATTTGATAAAAAGAAGAAGAAGAAACTTAGTCTTCAGTTGATAAAAATCAATTTTTATAGGTTGATAAAAAGTCATATTGTATAAAACTTACTCTTTACAAATAAAACTTACTTTTAATTCAATTAATATGACTCTCATTATTATAAATATGCTATTTTTAAGAATTTTTTTTTCTCTTCTATCTTTTTTTTAAAGTCAATTTTTTTTATACAAAACATAATTGAAAATTTTTTTAGTCAATTCTTTCATTTTTTTTTATTTCTTTTTCTTGGCATGATTTCAAAGAGATATAAAAACTCTATTTCTATAAGTTTCTCAATTTTATTTTTTTAATTTCAAAATCTATAAATATCATTAAATTTATTATTTCTTTTTTATTTATATATGTATAAACATAATTATATATGTAGAGTTATAATTGTAATATTATTCATGAAATATCCATATCAATTTATTCTATGTTGATGGTATTGAAGATGAAAATTTTTAAGATTTTAATTTTTTTTATATTTTTCATTAATTTATATCATTATTAGGTGAAACTAAAACATATTAACAAGGGTTAAAATTTATTATTTCAAAATGAAAAATATTTTATAAGCTAATAAAAATTTTAAAAATATGAATTCAATAGAAAATTAGCCTCCACTATGTTTAATTTCTGGGTTCGCCCCTGACTATTATGATATTTCTTACTCGTGCTAGTTATCTTATGATTGTGGTATATATAATTTGATTAGGCTGCGCTTATTTTATTTTTAAGTTTGTAAGTGAGAAAGTCCTGCGCAGCACATTATGACTATGGTGGGAATGAAAATGATGAGCCAATGAATGGCAAATTATTCTATTTTCTTTACTAGTAGTTTTGGGAATTGGGGACAGAGATGAATGTGACCCACTGCTTAAAGTGTTTTTTTTAGTTCTTTTTTATGTTATCAAGGTAAATATGCATGAATATCTATATAGAAAAATGGTTAGGCTGCTGTGCTCTAGTCAAAGTTTTTTCTTTGTTTTTTTAATAAATAAATTCAAGCAGTGTCCTTAGGCTCAGACAATGGGTGGGGTATTGAATTTGATTGTCATTTTGATTGAGATTGGCTATAATATTAATATAATTGTTGAAAATTGATTGGAGAATTTAATATGATTGAATGTTGAAGAAGAAGAAGAAGCAGCAGCATTTTCGCCGTCAATTAAATTGTGTTTGTGTAGTAGGAAGAAGAGGAAGACAGCTCTATGTTACTATACCAAGTCAACATGCTTGACTTTCTTTTTCAAGATAATAACTACGCTTTCAATAATTTTTTTGTTTGTTAAGTCTTTGGATGGAGAACTCTGTCCGCTTTGGCTAAAATCCTAGTTTAATTCTCTTGTTTCTAAAGTTACATTTTACAACAATTTAGTTCAATAGAATTTAGATTTTATAAGATTTTATCTGTTTTTATATTTGAAAGAAATTGGTTTATAAAATTTAATTTTTTTTTAGTGTAAAAAAATATTTTCAAAATAAGTAGAAATTATATCATTTCATAATATATATCATAAATTCTTAGTATTGTTAATTGTTATTAAATAAATATAGATAATTAAGAAAATAGAATTAATTAAATTATTATTTAGGTATAAAATATTTGAATAATAAAAATTCAATTCAGTTAACATAATTAAACTTTTCGAAAGAGGTTTCTAAATAGAGGGGATGTAAATTGAGCTAGTAACTAAGCATTTTTAGTTATTTTTTATTTTTCTTTTTAAAACCTAACATATGCTAATTGAATATGTGCATTTATATTATGAGGAATTTAAATAAAATATATTCTATTTCAATTTTACTTTTTACCATGCTTTATTTTTATAATTTCACACTTAAATTTATAAAATACTTTTTTTTTTACATTTTTTTTGCAACATATATCAAATATACCAAAAGTATATTGAATCTATATTAAATATATATTTTAGTAAAACTTTTTATTTGTGTAGTATTTCAATAAATTTTTATTTAAAAAGTATTTGTAATTTTTTTCTTTTTTTGTAAACTTTCCATTTATTCATTAATTAACCCAACCAATAAACACAGTTCCTCTTGTTCTTTAAATTTGACCATTTGACTTCATATATTTTATATATTGAAAATTAAAAATTACTGTCAGTAATAACATTTGACTAGTACCTAACTCATGCCTTTTCTATAACATTATTTATTTTGATTCTGAAAACAGTAGATTCAACCCAGATGGTCTTTAATATTAGTTAATTAATATGCTTGCGATGTAATTATCAGAATTTTATTATTATTATTATTATTATTATTATTATTATTATTATTATTATTAGAGAGTGCAAGAGTGCAAATGGCTGTCTTGGCAGAGGCAGACCATAAACAATGTTTCAAAGGAGACAAATTTTACCTTTGAAACTATATAATAAAATCTGTATTCCACAGTATATATTAATTAGAATATCCCTTTTGCTTTTACTACTTAATTTAGTATTCAGATTGAATAAGACATTTCAAATTAATAATACTAATAACCTTTACAATGTTAACTTATTATAGAGGTTATGTGCAAATTTTCAAGTCTTTATGTACACTTTGTGGATTTAGAAACATGAATTTGATACGGTGCATGGATTTGATTTGTAACAGTGCCTTAATCATAAGGGCTTTGTTAAAAATACAAAAAAAATTTAAAAAAAATCTAAATTTATTATATTTTTAAATATATTCAAATTTACAAAAATTTATGATTAGTTTATCAAAATATCATATTTTTATTAGTTTATTATAAGTTTATTACGAGTTTATAAATTTTACATAATTTATTATGAGTTTATAATAAAATAATTAAAATATTCTTAATAAAAAAAGTAAAAATTTTATAACAAATGGTGGGGTGACAATTTTCCTAATAATAATAATCATCATAATGATAACAATTTCTGGGTACATTATAATAAAACAAAATTTTACACTTAGTTTTTAAAGGTCACACGATTTTTATTTGTCATTTTGAATCACAAAACTTCATTTTTTTTATATTATTCATCGAAATTTAAGTCAAAATAATAAAACAATATTGAAAATAAAGTATTCAATGAAAATAAAATTATATCCTGCATAATATGTTAATATGGGGTCCACTCACTGAAAATACACTTATTATTATTTTTATTTATGTATTTATAATTATATTTTTTTCTTTTCTTATTTTCTTTTTATGGGATATGGTTAGTAATTAAATTAGTAATTTTATTCTAAATTGAGTTAATATAATATAACAAACAATTTTTTAATGAAATTTTTATATTTTCAATAAATATAATCGTCATTGGAATTCTAGTGATTGACTTACCATTAAAATAAAAATAAAAAATCAGTAATTAAATTAAAATTGTGACACTATTAAAACTAATATCATTAAGTTTTAAATTTTTTTTAGATAAGAAACAATTTTGAATATATATGAAATATACAAAATATGGTTTATAGGGTTTTAGTTTTGAGAAGATATTTATATCAATCATTTTTTTTTCTTTCTCTACTATTTTTTATTTTTTTGCATAAATTTTTTGCACTTTTTTTTTTATTTTTTTTGCAAATTCTATTATAAAATAAGAGATTTTTATTCTTTTTAAAATTTTTGTGTTATTTATTTTAATAATTTTATTTTATTTTAATAATTATTTATAATATCTAATTAATATTTTTATGTATCATTAGAATAAATAATATAATTTTTCTAATAGATAAATAAAATATGTGTTTGTGTATGTACATTAAAATAATTATTATATAGTTTTTAAAAATTAAAATAAAATTTTAAAAAATATAAAAAAACTGAAAATAATTTTTTATTTAAAAAATAAAAAACTAAAAACTTACTATGTAAATGAACATGGCTTGAATTAATAAGGTTTCTCTTTTTTAGAAATTATGAATTTCAATTTCTCTTTCTCAATCTAACAATTTCTTTGAAATTAACAAGCTTCAAGTTTATCAGAAATAAGGATTTAAAATTTATAAAATTTTTAACTCCTTCATTAAGCTGAAATCAAAGAAAAAAATCAATACTTACAAGAAAAATACAAAACAAATTGAATAAAGAAGAATTAAAGAAGAATAGTTCTTAGCAGAATTGATGCATGTTATAATTCTGCTACAATTGTTTTTGAAAAAAATTTATCCCTAAAATATATACTATAATTTTAGATTTTATGTAGACCCCAAAAAAAATAACTCTAACAAAGCTTTAGAAGAAGAAGAAGAAGAATCTACATATGGTCTTGATTGGTAAAGTTCTTTATTTTTCTTCCATTTTAATTCTTTTCTTCAAGGCCTAAAGAAGCATAGATTCAAAGATTGTTGCGTTCTTCCTCAAAGAGATTTTATTTAGGGTTTAGAGAATTAAATCATATTTTATTTAAGAAAAACTATGTATTAAGAGTAATTTCATCATATTAATATCTGACATGACTCATTTTTAAGCTGAAAATGAATTACACTAATGCCAAAAAGCATACCTCTTAGGAGAGAAAAACGGCTGAAGTAATTAATTTTATACTTAAAACCTAGAGTTCAAATATTAAACTAATAAAAAAATAAAAAAAAGTATAGATACTAATGATATATTTTTTTCTTCAAAAATTTAATGATTATAAATATAATTTACTAATAGTTTCCTTTTCAATGAATGAATAAGTTGTTTGCATGAAATAAATTATCCATGAATTAGTATTTTTTTGTTAGAAAAAAATATTAATAAATAAAAAATAAAAATCTTACACTCCTATCTAAATGGACTCGTTAATTCTTTCCATACTTGGATGGTAATTGTTGGTTATATTATCAATTTAATCAAACATATACAGGTCAGTTATTGAAGTTTTTGAGTTAGATATATACTTGTGGCATAAGGTATATATATATATGTATATATAAAATTAAAATTTAATAAAGGAGAGTGCATATTAATTAAGTTTCAGTTAATTAAAATGAAAAATGAAAAATTAATTATTATTTATACTTAATGGCGGAATCAAGGGAGGCATGGCCCCCCCTCTTCCTATATACATATACATATATATATATATATATATATATTTTTGTAAAAGTGGACGGTACCACCGGCAAATTTATTTATTATAAAAAAAAGGATGGGAATCCCATACAAATGCTTACAAAATCCTCATAATTGGGCAAATGAAAGAAAAACTATAATCTAACATAAGAAATGTTTGAATTATCAGAAGTAAGAATGCATCTAAGCAAGTAAGGCAGCGAATTGAAGTCCCGAAACAAGTATTGTTTGGAATGAAAGCGGCTGAAGTTGGCCATAAAATCAGCGGCTTGATTCCCTTCCCTATGAACGTGCACTATTTGAGCTGCAGAAGAAATCATAAGATTATAAATATTGCGAACAGTAGGCGAAGATTTAACCTCAGCAGATATGGCGAGATGGTTAATCGAGGTAAGAGAATCAGTTTCAATGATCAACGACTTGAACTCATTTGTTAAGCTCCACTGAAGACTGTGATAAATGGCGAGGAGCTCAGCAGTTGCAGGCGAGCTGGCAGTATAGGTGAAGCCAAGAGCAGCAAGAAAATGTCCGGAACTGTTGCGAATAATTGCTCCACTAGCGGCGTCATTTTTAGAGTAAGAAGCATCTACATTCAATTTCAAAAAACCAAAGGCCGGCCGATGCCAATAAACTAATCTAAACACAATTATATGAGCTGAACCAAAATCATTCGGAAGGAAATCTTGCAGCAATGGGATTGGCTTCGCAAATTTGGCCTTAGTATGAATAACTCCCCATTGAATCATGAATTCACGAATACCCATACCAATACTAGGCATATAGAAACTCTCATTTCCCCATGTAACTCTACAAAACATCAACCATATGGAAGAAGCAATAACAAGAGGAAAGAGATTGCAAACCTTACCAAGTGCTGTCTTAGGTGAAAATTCCAGCCACCAAACCATCATTTCATGGCGAATGGAGTGCTGCTCCTGTTGGCTGGATATCAGAAGTTTTCTATAAAAACCCCAGATTGGATTTATTTGATCGCAATAGTAGAAGATGTGGCTTGCAGTTGCTGGCGCAGAGAGGCAGAACGGGCAACAGGACGCCATCTGAATTCCCATCTTCTGCAGTCTAGCCGGAAGAGGGAGGGCATTTTTAAATAGTCGCCAAGCAAAGATAGAGAGCTTCAAGGGGATGGCAACGTCCCAAATTTTAGAAAAGGATAGAAGAACTGAATTCCTCGGATGAACAACATCATATGCAGCCGCAAGAGTGAAAATCCGAGAATTCGAGTCCCGCCAAGCAAGACCATCATCTTGAACCGAGATAAGTTCATTAGCCACTTGAGAGATGTTGCAAATACGCTTCCAAATGCAAGAATCAGTCATTCGAAAAGCTCATGTGCCCCTTTCTATGATATTTTTGGAACATAAGGTTAGACCAAAGAGAGGCCTTTTGATTATAAGACCACCACAACTTCAAAGAATAAGCCACCTGCAAAGAATTCAAGGAACGAAGGCCTAAGCCTCCCTCATTAGTAGGATATCAAAATTCAGCATATTTTAACCCAGTGGTAGTGTTTCTGCCCATCTGTATCCCAAAAGAAGGCAGCAAAGCGTTTCTCTAAAGCTCGTATCACCGACTGAGGTAATAGCATTGCCCCAAGAGTGTGAATAGGTATGGAGTTCAGGACATGTTTTAGGAGCATAAGACGACCTCCAGATGACAACATTTTTTTCAACCAACCTTCCAATTTTTGATCAACCTTCTGAAGAAGGTAACCACAGTATTCAGCCCTGTTAATACCCTGATAGATGGGGGCCCCAAGATATGTGAAAGGTAAGACATGCCATTTGATAGATAAGCAAGTGCTAATTTTTTCAATGTAACTCGGATTAGCTTTCTTAGAGCAGAAGAGAGAGCTTTTATCAAAATTGATCAACTGACCTGATCCAGCTTGATAGTCAAAAAGAAAATCCAGAAATTTTTTAGTGCTTCGCATGTCGCCATTTATGAACACAAGAAGATCATCAGCAAAGCCCAAATGACTTATGATCCTACAGCCTCTGGCCGTTTTGTATGGAAGAATCTTACCATTCAAAACCAAATTGTTCAAACCTCTGGAGAAACATTCTGCAGCTATAAGGAAAAGATAAGGGGACAGAGGGTCACCTTGCTTAACACCCCGTGTAGGACTGAAAAAACCAAAGTTCTCCCCATTAACATTAACCGAGAGCTTCGTGGCCTGCAGATTTGAGATAATAAGATAAACAATTTGACTGGAGAAACCAAATTTAAGCATTACCGCCTGAAGAAAATTCCATGAAACTCTATCAAATGCCTTAGCCATGTCAAGTTTTATGGCTAAATTATGTCCCCTCGTCTTTCTATCTATGTCATGAATGAGTTCATTTGCAGTCATAATTTGCTCATGGACTGATCTCCCCTTAATAAAGCCAGCCTGCTCCTGAGATATAATATCATGTAAGATAGGAGACATACGGTTAGCAATAATACGGGTACAAACCTTACTAATGAAAGTAGCCAGACAAATTGGCCTATATTGACTGAACTGTGATGGATTGCCAACTTTGGGCAAAAGGATAATACTGGCTGCACTAAAAGATTGTGGTATGGGGAGCCCGAGAAAAAACTCTTGGACCGCACTGCATACATCCCATGACACAATATCCCAGCAATTGCGGAAGAAAGTACCATCATAACTATCAGGACCCGGAGCACTCTTTGCATCTAACTGCCAGACTGCCTGCCTAACTTCATCTAAAGAGGGTACCTTAATCAAATTATCATTCTGCTGTGTAGTCACGAGTGCAGGAATGACATTCAGCAAATGTCCGAAATCATTATCCCCTGAACTGCTAAACATATCCTGAAAGAAAGAGACTGTAGCCTCACCAATACTTTTCTGATCAGTAAGCCAAACACCAGATTGATTCTTAATCATCGAAATTCGATGAAGCCGCCTTCGAACTTTAACATAATTATGAAAAAAACTCGTGTTGGCATCTCCCTCTTTTAACCATTTTATGTGAGATTTTTGCCTCCAAAAGACTTCCTCCAATTTATATTTTTGAATAAGCACCGCCTGCTTAGATTGCCATGCAAGACGTTTAGCATCATAAGAAATCTGCCAAATATTCATTTTCGGCTAAAGCATCCTCCTCCTCCGCAGCCTTAACAGAATTAAAGATATTACCAAAGGTAGACTGGTTCCACTCCTTGATAGCTCGCCTTAATGATTTTAACTTCAAAAACAACCCACTCATACCGCCACCAAAAAAAGTAGAGTTCCAATGAGCTTTAACCATGGGCAAGAAAGTGTCATTGAGCAACCACATGTGTTGAAACCGAAATGGCTTTGGTGATGTGGAATTGGATTGCTTACAAGTGAGAAGTAAAGGAGCATGGTCTGAGGTAGCTTTACCTAAATGCTTGACGAAAACATCAGTAAAATGATCAAGGAATTGCACATTCGCAAGCAACCTGTCAAGTCTTTCCCACACTCTACCATTAGAACGAACTCCAGTCCATGTATATTAGCACCCATGAAAAGGAATCTCAACAAGACTACACTCATCAAGACAGACATTAAAATCCTGTATTCCAAGCAGACAAGGCTGAGAGGATCCCTTATATTCTGTTGGACTACGAATAATATTGAAATCACCCCCCAAAAGCCAAGGACCCTTAAGAGATGACAGAATAGTAAGCATACTGTCCCAAAGTTCTTGCCTTCTTTCCCTAGAATGTCTCCCATACACAGCTGAAAAAGTAAATTGCCACGAGGAAGAGTGACAGTAAGCCGAACAAGAGAGAAGCTGAGGTAAATCAACAAAATCTGAAAGATGATAATAGGTAGCATCCCAGAACACCCAAATCTTGTTATCATTAGAACAAAAAACATCAGAGAAGCCAAGACGACCAGAATAATATAAACTCTTAGCACTGCTTACCATAGGCTCAATAACAGTAAGTAAAGAGATTTTATTGTCAAGACAAAGCTGTTTTAATCTAGTGAATGAAGACTCTATCCCACGAATATTCTAATGCAAACAATTCATTGAGAGATAGACAAAGATTGATTTAAAGAAGAAAGCACTTGCCTTGCAACTTTAGGTGGCCTACCACGTTTCTTCTTAGAAAACAGTTTCCTTTGAACAATTGTAAAATCAGCTGCACATCCCTCATCATCTTTGGAAATCTGAACAGATTTTAATTTCCTAGATAAGACTGAGCTTGATTCCCGCAATTCATCCCGCGTAACAATCCAAGATGGAGCTGGCAAATTAGAGTCAGAATTGTGTTGAACTATATCATCATCAGAAACATCAGGCTCTATATCAGAAGCACTTGAAGATGAATGCGAAGCCGCCACATTCACATCAGAAGCTAATTTATCTGGGCACAAATTAACAGGTTCATAGACACCCTACTGCTGATCGATTTCCGAAGCAATACAACCTGATGGTGCTACATCCGTATGAAATAAATCTGTGGCAGGACAAGTATTATTACGTGAGACGTCATTCGAAAAGTTAGAAGCTTGAGCCACCGGAATAACCGTAGTGGGCAGTGTATCCTTAACTGGAGCAACTGTCTGCTCATTAGACTCCCGATTGGAAGACAAAACTTTAGGAACCCAAATTTTCTTTTCCTCCACTGAATGGATCATCTCACGATTAGCTTGCAAAGGACAGGATGATAAGTTATGACCAATACGGCAACAATCAGAACAATAATAGGGCAAATTTTCATAAGAAACAGGTTGCCAAAACCCAACACCATCATCCTCAATCCAGATTTTGGTAGGGAGTTCCTTAGATAAGTCTAATTCAATGCAAACTCTCGCCACAAAGGGACGAGTAAGAAGGGCAGTAGCAGCATCTACTTTTAATGGTGGTCCGATCAAATTAGCTATTGGAAATAGTGCTGCCTTATCAAACAAATGAGCCGGCAATCCCTCAAACGAGACCCAAGTCGGAACCACCGGACTGTTAACATCAGAGCGAAAAGCTTTGGTCCATTTAGATACTCTCATGGAAAAACCATGAAAATACCATGTCTGCTTCAGCCAAAAACGGTGAAAATCTTCTTCCAAAGCAAACCGAATTAAAACGTGGGATGCATCCAAAAGCCCTAGAGCAAAACTACCATTAAAGCCAATCTGATCAAGTAGATTCTGAAGCATTTTAATCGTGGGTCGTCTTGAGTTAAAGGTACCAACCACTGCAAACCGAAAAGGAATGGCAAAAGCATCAGATTCTTCTTTTGAAAAGGACACGGCAGGAGCCCCTTTGTACGTGCACGGTAGCTTAGAATAAGACAAAGATGTCTTGGGGAGAACGGAAGCAAAAGAACGGTTAACATCTGTCAGTTTACGTCCACCTTTGAGAGCCTCTATGAAGGAAAGGGATTTGGAGGCCGGGACAGCAGTCTCCGGCGAGGGAGCCGCCGCTGTTTGTGATTCAGCCGTGATGGAAGCAAAGAAACTCCCAGTTAAATCCACAATAATTTATCAAAGCCTGAAGCTCAAGATAATGCTGAGAACATTAATCAATCACTTGATTAAACAGATCTTCAATAAATGGTTGAAGCTGGCCTTTTTCACCACTGGCAAATTCTTTTACCAACTCATATCATTTTTTTGCATATATCTTTCTCAATCTGAGCCACTGGGACAAAATCACAAACACCTTGTCGCTGCCAGAAGATGAGAAGTCTTCTGAGTGAGGTTACTAAGAGAGAACGATTATATCTGACTGATTTTGGCTCCGAGAACGAGTGCTTCTGACCGACAGTGATGAGAACGAAAGCTTCTGACTGACGGTGATGAGAACAAAAGCTTCTGACTTCTATGGTAGGCTGTTGCTGTTGAAAGAAAGCCGAAAGGTAATAGGACTACTCCAACTTGTCCTGGCAACTGGAAAATCTTGAATCTCAAGCTCTGTTTGATATATTAATACTCTTCTTCAATCACTCCAAGAAAAGCTTCAGCAATCTCTCTCTCTCTGTTTGTTTATCAAATCTGAGGCGTTGATTTTTCTGATTACTCGTTAATGGACGATGATGAATAGATTCAGTCACACGCATTGGCAGCCACCGGATCTCCGTCGCCGTCTCCACCCGTCCTTTGGAGAAGAGGGAGAGACCCAAATTGACACAAGACTCTAGAGTCTGTGTATTGGCGTCAGGAGACTGAGAAGTAGATGTAGAAGACGAAGACGAAGAAGAAGAAGAGCAAGAAGTTAGAAAGAGATGAGCTTTCCTTTTCCTTTGAGGAGTTGTTTTGTCAAGCAACCATGAACATGGTGGCTGTGGTGCTCTGGTTCTTGAATTTCACTAATACATATATATACATATATATGTATATATATATAATTTATAATATTTATATAATTGTCTCCTCTTAATTCATATGCATATGCATATGTATATTTATATATACATAAAATTAATAATACTTATATAATTATCCCCTTGTTCCTATATACATATACATGTATATACATATATATATGTATATGTATATTTCTATATACATAAAATTAATAAAGCTTAAGTAATATAAAATTAATTTATAATATAATATATAGTATATATATATATATTTGTGTGTAAGTATATTTATTTTTTTAAGATTAATGTTTAGATATTAATTATTTTAAAATTTAAAATTAGTTTTTAATTTATTGTTTTGATAATATTATTGAGTATTATAATTATTTATAATTATTTTTTAATTTAAAGTTTAATTTATTAGTTTTAGTGTATAATTTTAATGATTAGATTAATTATTTTAAAATTTGACTATAAATTAAAATTTAATTTTTAATTATTAGGTTAATTATTTTATAATTTGACTATGATATGAATTGAGAATTTAAGATTTTATTATTAGGTTAATTATTTTATAATTTGATTATGAATTGGATTTAAAATTTTGTGATTAAGTTAATTATTTTATAAAAAATTTCTATCATATAAATTTATTAAAAATAATTAATTTAAATATTTTTTAAAAACATCTCAAAAAATATATAAATATTATTTAAAAAATAATATATATTATATAATTTTTGAAAATACAATTTAGATATTAAAATAAAATATTAAAAATATTAAAATTTTATTATTTAATATAAAAATAAAATAAAATATTAATATTAATATTAATTTTTTAATATAAAAATAAAATTAAATATAAATTTATATGTATTTTTTTTTTACTTGAAAGTTTTGTTCCCCTACCGGTATTCTGATTTCGCCCACTGTTTATAGTTGTGGATTATGTTGAAATGTTAATGAGATGTAGAAATGAAGTGTGATGAGAGGGGTAAAAATGGAAATGAAAATAAATGTAGGAAAAAGACAGACATCCTCGTTCTCAAAGAATAGGGGTAGATCCGCTTTAATAGGTTCACGTATTCTCATGCATTATAATATTAATTTATTATTATTATTAACAAATTAAATTTTTAAAAAAATAAAAAAAATTTGTTAAGAAAAACAATGGTGCTGATAAGAGTTGACTTAACAGGTTGTGGTTTTGATGCGGAATCTCTCTCTTAGACCTTATCATTCACCCTTTTCTATTTATTTAATTATTTATTACTACTACTATTTTTTCAATAAAATAATTATATTATTTTAATTTTTTATAATTGTAAATTTCTTTATAATTTTTTATATTTATTTATTTAGTTTGTTAAAAAAATAATTTAATTTATTTTCACGCATTTTACAAAGTTTTATAAAAATAATAAATTAATTTATCTGTACAAATTTCACACACTCATCACATAATTATATAACTCAACATATATAATTAATCTATGTATGTAACTTGTAATTTTTTTTATGCTCATAATTTGAAAAAAATAAAAACTCATTGCGTTTGTTCGATTTGCAGCTAGATTGAATTGACTTAACCAACAAGTGAAAGAAGCAAAATCACTATTTTTATTTTTATTATTTTTAGATATTCACTGATTTTGTACTTAATTAAGTTTTTTTTTAAGCTAATACTTAGTTAAGTTGATTATGTTTGGGTAAAATAATGAATGAAGTTTATTATTGACCAATTAATGCTTATTATTATTGACAATTATAATAACCAAAGACTTATTTGTGGAAAAAATTAAGTTCATTCTTCGTGATTGACTACAGACTTATTGAGGCTTT
Source organism: Garcia nutans (assembly GCA_947685225.1). Classification (NCBI taxonomy): domain Eukaryota; kingdom Viridiplantae; phylum Streptophyta; class Magnoliopsida; order Malpighiales; family Euphorbiaceae; genus Garcia; species Garcia nutans. The sequence continues at coordinate 15,351,657 of CANTUV010000041.1, forward strand.
TTTTTTTTTTTGTAGGTAATAGTCACACAATATTAAATTAAGCCACCGATTTTGTCAAAAGTGCAATAGACGCAATTAAATGGAATTTAAAAAAAATTACTAAAAATAGGTGTGAGTGAGAATTTTTTGATGAAATGATTTTTGTGACTTTAGCACTATTAGACTACAACACTATTAGACTTCAGCATTATTAGGCTCTAGGTCTTAAAAAATATGAGTTTAAACTCAAAGAATAGAAATCGCTATCCGAATAGACCGGAAAGATAAAAAATGGTGGATAACTCAATTCTTAAGGAATTTTCAATTTCTACTAGATTCGAAAAATTGAGTATGCATAGAAATAGTAAAAATGATCTAGTACTCTCATAGCGTCAAGTTCATTGAAACCAGTTTATTTTTCAGGTCTAAATATTATTCAATTCTTAATTATTATAACATCGTCTATATTACATATAATTTAAAAAAACATTCATCGTATTATTAAAATAAATCAAGCAAAATGGGTACCCATCCAAAAATAAAAATATGTCTTTATAATATGCAAATGTCTATATAAATAAATAAAATAGAATATTCACCAATTGGTGAAAATGTGCCCTTACAATTGCCCCAAAGTCTATAAATTAAATTAAATAACAAACTAAATAAATAAGACACTCGCATAGTCTGAAAATATGCCTTTTATAATCTCCTTTGAATATATATATATAAATCCGAGAAAAAATAACAAAGTAAGAAAAAAGATAATACAAACATACATAAAAATAAATGAATAATTAAAAGGAAGAAAATCAAACACATTTTACTATTAATACGATAACGAATTATAGGGCGCGACGCACACGACGATCCCACTAATCGATTAGTGGGCAAGGTCAAGGGGACAACACCTCTAAAAGTTAAACAGTTTATAGGATTAGATTTTGTTGTAGAATTAGGGTTTGGTGGTGGAATTATGGTTTTATTATGAAATTAAGGTTTTCATCCTAAACTAGAGTTAACATACAAAATTATAATTATAAGATTAGTGTTTTATTTACAAAACTAGAGCTTAGATATCAAATTAGAGTTTAGATGGCTAATTAGAATTTGAACCTAGAACTAAGGTTTGGTCATCAATAGTAAGATTTAATTTTAAAACTAAGATACAATATTATAAGATTAGGATTTTAGACTTATGAAAATAATGGTAGAATATATATTGATGTTACTGTCTATTTTAATTCAAATCTAGGACTTACTATAAGGGATTTGCAACACCACTTATTAATGGAACAATGCAATAAATTAAATTGTAAGAATAAACAATTGAATTGAGTTAGATAAAAGAAATCAATCATGCGTTTATCGGTTCTACCAATTTAATATGTTGAATAAAGCTTTTTATCTTACTGCCTGAATCAATTGGCTTTTTGGTGGGTGCTTTAATGATCCGAGGATCAATAGACACTTTATACTAATGTCTTTTGATTTGCTTTGCTCTTTGACTGGTTTTTTTAATTATGGCCGTCTTTATGGCTAAACCTAGTTGCTAATCTCTCCTAGTGTCTCTTTTTAATTTGTGTATTTATAGGCCAATATTATGGTGGCTAAACAAATTTACCAATCTTAACCCTATTTGAATCTTTCTTAATTTAAGATACTAAAATGCACATGTTGAATCCGATCAATTCAACATGAGCTTAAAGCTCATATCAAATTAGATCATGTCCAATTCGATATAAGCATGGCTCATATCAAATTAAAATCCACCCGAATCAATTTTGACTTTGGATCAGACTTCATTCAAACTTTAAAAATTAGATCAGATTTAATTTGAGCCTTTTAAAATTGGACCAATTTAATTTAAAGCTTTGAACTACGTTTAAACTTTTAAATCAGACTGAATTTGGCTTAGCCTATATTAATTAAAATCGAATTTTCTTAGGATCAAAATTAGAGATATAGAATGATCTTTTAGTCACCTCTTTAGATATCTAACCCATAATAATCCTATTCACTTCATTTTATTTTAAGTATTTTATAAGAAAATTTTTTTATTTCATTTCAAGTGTCGTTTTTTAAAATTTAAAAGATTATTAATTAAAAAATTTAAATATTATCTCTATTAATTAATGAAGGATAATAAGTAAAGTGAGAAATATGAGAAAATGTATTTAAATGAATTATAATAAAATTTTTAATACATTTAAAATAATTAAGTTTTTTATTGATTTGTGTACATCGATCTTGTACGACATTTAAAATAAAACAGAATGAATAATATATACCATTAATTAATTACTAGCTAACCATATAATCACTTATTTTTTTATATGACTTTTTCAAAGAAACCATATTTTCTTGGACGGCCTTCAATCTTTTCAAGATCCCCATGTTGGCAACTAGTTTTTAGCTAAAGAAAATGTGGAAATTTTAATTTAGTCTTATATTTCATATAAAGATAATTCAATAGCGTAAAAGCTTGACCTTTAATAATAAAGAAAAATTCACCACCATGGAATTATTAGTTATTAGGTGTAATATATTACATATTAGTATATTACTTTGGTATAGTTGATTTGTAGTTCAATATTCACCTCATAATATAAATGCTCTAGTTGATTTTTTATAATTAATATAATATATATTATGGATGGATCAATTTTCATATATTATAATTATTATAATTATTTAATTCAATTACAGTAAATTTTAATTGGTTTATTCACTTTCTTTAAAAATATGAATCCGAAAAATAATAGCTGGTTTTGAGTTCAAGTCTCTGTTATTATTATAATAAGATATATATTTTCATAATAAAAAGTTATTAAAAAGAAAAGATGATTTATCTTCTTAATATCTCATGATATTGTTTCAATTTATTAGATTTTTAAAAGATAAAAATATAAATTATTTATTAATTTTTAATATATATACACCATATTTTTTCAACCCAATAAATTTTATACGAAGAAAAAATATCATATTTCAAATTCAATTATATATATATATATATACATGGATTAATTTTTTAAATTATAAAACTGTATCCCCAATTATTTGATCATAAAACTGAAAGTGATAATAAATTAAATTACATATAAACTAATTTGATTAATTATGCTATTGAATAGGCCTATGTATTATGTGCGAATTCAAATTGTCAAGGACTTGAAAAATGAACAAGAAGGAAAGAAGAAGAGGAAGAAGAAGAAGAAGGGAAAGAAGAAGATCAGAGAAGAAAAAGAAGAGCAGAGAATAGAAAGAAAAATAAAAAAGAATTGTAATTGGCTATTTTTTCATTGATTGTCATTGCCTTGATGTCGTACAATATATAAGGCATATTCTACACATGAATAGCCACTCATTAGATAGTGATTACTCATAATTCATTCTATATTATCTGCTATAATACTGATAAAATAGAGCTAGGAATATGCTAACTGACTAACAAATCCCCCCACAAGTAACAGCATCTGCAATTCTGCTGGCTAGTTCTTTTAAGCTTCCACCTTCAAGAGCCATGACACAAATATCCAACAAAAACCAAAAACAATAAAAGAGAAGGAAATAACGGTGCATTGGTGGGATCAAAATCTTGACCTTTCTGTCTCCATTTTTTTTAATTTTTTTTTTAAATTTTGTTTTAACAAACCACCTAACACATTAAAAAACAAACTTACTTGACCTACCTATAACAAAGATAATAGAGCTTAATTAAAACCTATAACAAAACAAAATAGAAAAAAGCTTAATTATTAAAAGCTATAATAATTAATATAATTGATTGATTTTAATATTATATATATATATATATTTATGGAATTGGATCTAGCTGGAGCTTATTGACCATATCAAACCGCTTTCTAAAGTCAAACTTTTTTCTTCTCGTTTTTGTGCTCAATGCCACTTTTAATTAATTAAACGCGACTAATTCAATATCAAAGTTATTTCTCCATCTGCGTGCGGCTATTTTTATCTTAATATTATTATACTAATATATATATATATGTTTTTATTTTGAGATTTATTTTAAATTATAATTTATTTATCATTTTAGTAAATTAATAAATTTTTTAATTTTTTTATTATTTCTATTATTATTGCTCTCATTTCTAATCAATAATATATCATTCTTTTTTTTAAAAAAATTATTATATTCATATTTAAATTTTATTTATTAAAAAATATTTATTCAATATATCTCATATTAAAATAAGTATATAATTACAAAAAATATATGCTAATTAAAATAATTAATTTTTAATTATTATAAAAAAATATGTGTATCAATGTGACCATGTCAAAAACTGAAAGGACCCACATTCTTCTTCTCATTGCAATTCCTCCAGTTTCCAAATTTTTCACTAAGCTAGTTTTCCGTTTAATTTATTTAAATTTACTAATTAGATTGTATTTTAACTCCGATACTTATTTCATCGTGAAAATATTTATTATGTATTATATAAATACATATAATAATTCATTTCTTCAACTATATATTTGCTTTACAAAAATAGAATTCGAATTGCCTGTAGACCACTAAAATTATTAATTGAATATTTGCCTTTTAATAATTATTTCTTTTAACATGTTACATATAATAAAAAAAAATATCAATTATAAATTCCTTTTAACATTCTCATGTTCTTAGTTAGGTGGCCCACTCATACCCCGATTAAATTCATGAAAACCAAGAGAACACTCAACTCAAGTGTAGTATAAATAAATAAATAAATAATAAAAAAAATATATAATACAAGCTGTGTTGAATAGTTATTTATACAATTTTTTTACTATATATCAATTTTTTTTTAAATTTTTGTCATGAATAAGTAATTATATTAAGTTAACACATATTATTATTATTTTTTGTAAATTTTAATTAAAGTTTATAAACTAATTTTTACTGTTGACCTTTTCAAATCTATATTAATAAGTAAAAATATAATATGTAAAATTTAACATCACATATTTTATTTATGTTGATTTTAAAATTATTATAAAATAATATTTAAATTAAATAAAAAGTAACATTTTTTCATATATTAAAACATTTTGAGAAAATATAAATTAAACAAAATATCCAAAAAATATCCAAAACACACGTCCCATAAATATTCTATGTAATAATAAAAATTGAATTAAAAAATTGTACAAAAAAATTTTCATCTGTCAAATTAACGCTTAAAATTAAGTGTATATATATGTAATCATTTTCAGGCGGATCTAAAAAAAAATTATAAAGTAAAGCATAAATTAAATAAAAAAATAGTTAAAACTCATGCAAAATGGTAATAATAATAATAATAATAATAATAATAATAATAATAATGGAAAGAGAGCTTAGGTACACATATATCTAAACGGTTGTTGAGAGCATGAGAGGCCATGAGGTCTTCAAATGGGGACACAGATTTATCCGTGATTCTCGACGAAAAGATAGTCTCCTTTTTTTTTGTTATTATTATTATTTCCAATTTTATGGGTGAGTGACAGACTAGCATGAACACTATCGAACTGAAAGGTGACTACAATTTTTATTTTTATTTTTATTGCAACTCATATAAAATTATTTAGTTTTTTCTTAGCCCATGTTTAGTTGCTTAGAAATACAATAAAATTAAAAAGAAATAAAAAATAAAAAAAATTATTTCTTTTTTTAATTATTTAACTAATATAGAAAAAAAATTATAAAATTTATTTTTATAGTTATATCTTGATAAAGGATATACAGTAATTTCATAGTTTAAGACTTATTTTTTTCTCTAAATTAGTGGAAAAATAATTTAATGAATACGAGAAAAATAAAAAAAAAATTAATTTCTATTATTTTCCCTCGTCTCCTTTCTCTTATTATTGTTCAAACAAAGCAAATGAGAGGTATAATTTTCATTCTCTTTTTTTTTTCTCATTCATTTCTCTCAAAATAAGTAAAGGCTTAAACTATAAATTATAGATTTTAATTAGATAATTAATTCTTTTCATAAAAGAATTACATGATGCGTTACTTTAGCACACATGTAAACATGATATCCATAAGTAACATTTATTTAGTTAAAACGTTATATTGCTGAATCACTTGAGGTAAAAGAGATAAAAGAAAGTGATTATACGTTATTATTTTATTTTAAGCCAAAAGTTGAAATAATTCCATAAAATGTTACCACTATCTCAATTCAGTCATTAAATTTTTTTTATACTAAATATATAATTTTTTCTGTAAAAAAAGATCGTTTATACCCTTGCAATTAAAAAAAAGTTAAATTACCGTTAACATATTGAGATGACACTATGAGATCCACTTTAGTTACTTTATATTTTTAAAAAATTAAAAATATATATTTTTAAGCAATTAAAATTATTAAAAATATATGTTTAAATAATTAAAATATTAAAAATATATTTTAAAAAATAATAAATAAATAAAAATATTAAATAAAATAAAGCAAAATAAAAAATTAATATATATTAAAAAAAATTTCAAATAAGAAAAAAGTTTTTTTATTAAAATTAAAAGCAATTAGAAATTATAAAAATATTTTTTTAATAAATATGTTTAAAAATATTAAATAAAAACCTTTGGCCTTTTATTTTGTTTTATATTAACACCTGTATTTTTTATATTTAATTTATTCATATAAGACATGTTTAATAGATTTGAAACTATAATTAAGGTACTTATTAAGTTTCAAACTTTCAATAATATTTTAGGAAGTTATGGTGTTTTTTTTTTTCTTATTTTCGCATTAAAGAATGAGGTTTGGATTTAGAAAATGGTTAATTTAATAAAGTGAAATTATATAAACTAGAAGGCTTAATGTTTCCTTTTATTTAAGTTATTATACTTCTTAAATCCCAACAATTAACTCTAATATAAATACTAATTATTTGGCAGTACATTTATGGATTCCAAATGACAATAACTCTTTGAAATCAAACTTCCTAACTCGGTGAAAACATTTATTTTTGAAGAAAAAAATAAAGTGAATATAGTAGTAGGTACTACATAAAACAAAGAAAAAAGTATTTTTTTTTTGAATTTTTTCTTGGAGGTTTGTTCTCCTCTGCAATTAAAAAAAAAAAATAAATAATGCACAAATGAAAGAGAGAATCATGGAAGTTTGACAGATAAAGAGTAGTAGTAGCTTTCACTTTAATTAATTATAACATTCAATAAAAATCAAATTAATTACCAAAACATTTAATTGTACTATACACATGAATTTTCTAATAAATGAAAATTAATTTGGCAAATATAATTCATATCCACAAAATTCATTGGATTAATTGTTTATTTTTTGTTTATTTCAATTATGATCATTAATAACGTATTGGATACGATAATTGTCGTTATCACATTTTTACACCATTATTCATTATATGTATTTAATGCATACCAAAATTCATCATCATTACGAAGTCATTCATATATATATATATATATATATATATAATTGAGAAGGATATATTTCCATTTGTTAAGGTTTAGGGTTTTTAATTCCAAGTGTTATTTAAATTTCTGGCAGTGCTTATCATCATCTATCTTTTTATTATTAGTATTATTCTCTTCAAAAAAAATAATTTCATTTCTTTCTCTTCTCTGGTCTTTGGTAAGAGAGAAGAGAGAGATAATAAACTCAAACATCAGTTACAGCTATATACTACTAAAATTCCTATGATTTCAACTCTTTTTTCTTGAAATTTTCCTTTTCTGATGATAAAGGGAGACAGCTAATTGTTGTCAAGAAAATATGAAGAAGGGAATTACTAGTGAGAGTTTTGAAGGTTGTAAGTTAATCTTTTCTCACAAGAAAGTTGACAAAAGTTGCTGTAATCCATCAAACAATGGAGAAGAAACTGCAAGTAATAATAGCTCCATTGATGAGATCATTAATGATCAGAAGAAAGAAGAAGAAGACGAAGAGGAAGAAGGAGGAGAAAGAGAAGGTGCCACCACTAGATCTGTCCGGCAATATATTCGGTCTAAGTTGCCAAGATTCCGGTGGACGCCTGATCTTCATCTTTGCTTTGTTCGTGCTGTTGAAAGACTTGGAGGACAAGAGAGTTAGTATATATATATATACACACTCTTTTTAATTTTTTTTTCTAAAGTGTGAATTTAGTTGATTTTTTCACTTATTAATGATCTAATAATAATGGGAATTCAATTAGTTATTTAATTAATTAGGCTTAATTTTTTTGCTTAGGGGCAACACCAAAATTGGTTCTTCAATTGATGAACATCAAAGGCCTTAGCATAGCTCATGTGAAAAGCCATCTTCAGGTATATGTATTGAAATTAATTTCATAATTTTTTATAATTTTAAACAATAATAAGTATTTGTATCTTGAATTGAATCTGATTTTTATGTTCTTTTGTTTAGATTTATAGAAGCAAGAAGACTGATGATGCTAACAATAATAATAATCAAGGTTATATATACTTAATTGTGATACAAATAAATCAGTTACTGTAAATTAGGGTTTATTTAATTTCTTTTGTGTGATTTATACCAAGGACTGGATAAATGTTTGATCACACAGGGCAAGGGATTTTATTTGAAGGAGGTGATCGCAATATTTTCAATCTTAGCCAGCTTCCAATGCTTCGAGGTTTCAATCAAAGGCCTGATTTTAACAATTTTAGGTATGAAAAATTGTACTAAATTAAAATTCTCTACACCCACATTTTGATCAAAATATTGATTTCTTGAATTTCGTCATAGACATGGAGATGTTTCTTGGAGAGGTCATCGCCACCAACAGATTTATAGCCCTCATTACATGAGAAGCAGACAAGGAATTTATGATTCAGTCATGGCGAATAGACTAATTCTTGGATGTAACAATCACAGTTCTTTGAACTATGAGTTTCCTTCTATCAATGGACAAACATTCATTACTAGAGATCATCAATCTTTGGAAGAGCTAAAGTCGTTTTGCAGACCAAGCTCATTGGAGTCAAAGTTGCAAGAAAGAGGAAAAGATCAAGAAAAGGAAGATTGGAGATCAGTTCAAGAAATGCAAAAAAGAGGGGTAAAAAGGAAGAATTTAGATTTAAATTCCAACTTGGATTTGAATTTATCCCTGAAATTAGCAGCAACAGAAGAGGGTGATAATGAAGCTGATAGTTGTTTATCTCTTTCTTTTTTATCTTCATCTTCAAAGTTCAGTTGTGGACTGAAAGAAGATGAAGCTGGAAGTAGAAAGCTTTCAAGAAGGAAAAGTACTCTAGATCCGACTCTATGAATTTAACCAATATTAATTCTAAGTGAGATCTTGAGGTACTTGTCTTGGAGTAAATGCTAGCTGTAGTTTAATACGATCATATCATATTTTGTACCAGAAACATACAAGAGGTAATTAATTAATTGATCTAATTATAATAGCATTTATATTTTGTTTTGATCTTTTCTTTTTTATTATTTTATTTTTTTGTTCATGAAACCATGGCTAATTAGGTTATGATTAATATTTAAACTTACAATGTTGTAATTTTAAAGATATTCCAGTATCATTGAATAAAAATTCATTGAGTTCTACCCTCAAAAGATGATATGAGATGGGATGATAAGAATTTCTTCTTCATTAATCGAAGTCTTGAGTTCTAATACTGGGTTTGAAACATCTTTAAAACTTAACATGGCCCCTAAATAGGTCTATTTTTAGCGAATTTGGATTAGTATGTAATATCAGAATAACTATTACAATTTAGATTTTTTTTTATTAATTACGTGTTAGAAAGAGGTACCTAATATTCAAACTCAAACTTAAGTGAAAGAAATACACGCTTTTAATTATCAGACTGTATATTGGGGGTTCTATTACAATTTAAATTTAAACTTACAATCTCACTGCCATTGAATTAAAAAAAAAAAAGAAATACAAACTCATTGAATTACACAAATACACAAAAAGATTTGCACTGTATATTTTGGAAAGTCTTGCTTGATTACTAGCTGCCTAGCTAGATAGTGAGAAGAATACACCCCCCCAACCCCCCCCCCCCCCCCCCCCCCCCCAAAAAAAAAAGTAGAATCTTGAAATTCTCAAATAATCTGATCTGAAATCATTTTATTATGTTATCTCTGCAACTATGTTATTTGTAAACGACAGACATTTCTCTATATTCTTATAATCCTTGATAGTAATGGAAAAAAGCTGTTTTTTGAATTTGTGTTTAATCCAGAGAACATTTAGAGGATCTTAATAATTATATATATAATGTGCAATTTCTTTGGAAACTCCTGTTTTATTTCCAAGAAGATGATGCTGAGAGTATTTATCATATTCACAAGAAATTAATTTATTTAAATAATATTGTTGTTTCCCAAAAAAAAAAAATTGAACTTCTTGAAAATAGTTAAACTCTCAGTTTAGTTAAACTATTAGGAGGAATCTATATATCCATGTTCTAAACCATATGCATATGTGCATGAATTCAGTCTGATACATAAAAATTGATGTGCAGTTCAATTACAATAGTTCTTCAAATTCTTGATTTTGATAATTTTCATGGATTTAGCATCATGTATAAAAAAATTTATATGCAATAAAATATAATTATATATACAAAAATATTGTTTTTAACCATAAAATTTTCATTTTCTTCTGTATTATTTAATCAAGAACAATATAATTACCAAGCTAATTTGTTTTTAAGCATCATATATGTTTAAAGTTCCAAGAAAATACTGGGCTACTCTCAAAATATATATTTAGAGAAGATCGCTATTTTAAATTATATTAATATATGTATGAGATACTCTAAGCATATATTGATTAAGGATCAGTAATAATTAAAAATGAAAAAAATATAAATTTATCTACAGAATAAATTAAGTGGTCTATTGCAATCTGAAATTTTTAAATATAATAAAATCGGGTTTCATTTAAATAAATAATTATGATGTCCTTCTTGTATTTAAGGAACAAGTGTATATTTGTTAAGATATCAAAATTATTCATTAATGTATAATTAATTATAACTTGCATTTAGTTAAATATAAAACATCCAAATTAAAAAGAATGAATTCAGTGTAATTTGGTTAATTAATATATTCAATTCAAAGTACCTAACCGTTATTCTAAATTTAATTAAAAAAGGAAAAGTTTAGATAAAATTTAAGTAATAAAATTTAAAATATTTGTTATATATTTAATTAAATATATTGATTAAAACAGAATAAAGAAAGGGATCTATTGGATTAATTAATATATTTATTTATAAAACGTTTAATTGTATTAGAATCTCATGAAAGTTGACAAATAATTCTCTTAAAATAAAAAATATTATATTTATTTATAAATAATCAATATAAAATAAAATACAGAACTTACTAAACTTTACTAATTAGTTGATAAAATATTTTATATAGTAGAGAGTAGAAACAATTATTTTATTGAAAAATGAGATTGTTGAGTCTAATGTTAAAAGACAATTATTATCTTACTTTAGGATATGATAAAATAAGAAAAAAAAATATTATAAGAGTAGTTTAAATATAAATCAAACTTTTTCAGTAAAATTGAATTGTAACCATACAAGTTAATATTTTTTTAATTTATTTTTTTTCATATTTTATTATATTTTTTAAATACAGTAATATAATATTTTTTTATAAAATATATTCATAATAATATATATCTGTAAAATATATTTTCAATAATTAATTTTTTCAGTAATCTACCTTAAAATATATTATTTTAATTTATACCATATATAAATTTAATTAACTAAATTTAAAAATAATATATTATATTAAGATTATTAAATATATTAGTTAAAAAAGCTATGCTTGAAAAATACTAGAAATTAATAAATACTGAATTTGTTTTAGTTGTTTAGAAAAATCAAGATGGACTATATAAAGGATTTTAGAAACGCATTTAACTATTCTCTAAATTAAATGAAAGAAATACAGAATTTTAATCGATCACTTTGAATGACTGATAGCGAGATTTTGCTTTTCCTCTTATATAACTCATTAATAGAATTTCCTCTTGACAAAATGCATTAATTTGCATTATCTATAAATAAATAAATAATCATCGTTATAAAATTTGTAACTGTGTAAATGATAAACCAATGATAGAGACATGGATGATTATAATGAAGTCACAAAGGATAACCGCATGTACAGGTAAACCTAATAAAACGAGGTCTAGCTATAAAGAGAGTTTATGCTAATTATTTCTTCACTTTTACACGTGCACTACTTCATTGCTTTTTCAGAAATTCATACATTGCAAAACCATGCATCTATTTCACAACAATATATAGTTTTTCTAAAAGCCCTATAATTTAATTATAGTAGTTCAATTATCATAGTTCTATCCTTGACTATAATCTCTTGATCAGTTAGTAAATGGACATCTACTAGAGGCCAAAACAAATAATTTTTTTTAGGAGCTAAATGGATTTGTGGGCTATTAATAATTTTTTTAAAAAAATATTACATTATATCTAAGGAGCGGGAGAATTGATTTTAAGTTTATTAATTAAGGGAAATACACTTAATTATTGTTAGATTATGTCTCAACATATTTATATAATATTAATATAATAGATAGCTATTATACCCTTTCATTCCATGTTTATTTTGACAATAAAAATATCATATATAGCAGCAATTGCTATTTGCTACCAAATTGTATTTAAAATAGCATATACACACAATGAGAAAAGACAAATATAAGATTGACAAATGAAACACTAGCAAAAATTGCTATACATGGATTATAGAGTACGATTAAGTGATGTGGCTTCTAGTCTCTCTCTAATTAATAAAATGTTTCAATAATATTGATGTAGCATCTTCTTTAACTGGAATAGTTTTGTTTAGGTTTGTGAGAGGCCCAGTGGGCTTTATAAGTCAAGCTACATGAAAAAACATAAGTTTTTTTAGCTACTTGATTACAATTTTCTTAAAAAATAACAAAAAAAAATATTTTCAAAAAATATCCATTTCCTTTTTTTTTTTAAATCAACTTTTTAACTTTCAATTTTAAAGTTATCTCATTTTTAAAAGTATATATTTAGCATATTAAAATGTATATCTCATCTTTTTCAGAGGTAGGTATACATCTAATAAATTAAGGCCTAACCCCAAAAAAAAAAATTCCCTAAAATTTGCATTTTTCTCAATTTAATCTTAATCTTTTTTTTAAAATCATTTAGTGCAATAAGTTTGCAACTTGTATTAAATTTATCCAATCTTTATTTTGGTTATAATCCGAGCCTACCTAGCATCTGATGTGGCAGGCTTGAATTGTCTGCTTCCCACAGTCAAAATGCACCGTTTTGATTCTTTATTTCAGAATGTGAACTATAATAAAAGGCGTCATCCATATTCAAAACACATCATCTCTTCCTTTGTCATCATCTTTTCCTTTGTCTAAAACATAACATTTTATGAATCCCCAATTCTATCTTCATCATCATCGACATTCTCCTCTCTCCCCTCTCATCTACAAGCCATGGAGAAGAAGCAACAAGCTCAACTATGATGTGAATTTTTTATGCAAACATGAAGAGAGAGCTAATTGCTACATCTTCTAAGAAAAAAAAAAACAACATGAAGATTTGTGAGGTGCTCTTTCTGGAAGGTACAATGAGACATTTAATTTCTAGGGATTTTGGCAAAATTTTCATTCATTAAAATTTCTTCAATGCTTCAAAATGCCAGAAGATGATTGTGAATATTTTTTTTGGATTTATCCTAAATGTACTCCTAGAAACAGGGAAGTTGATTGCCTATTTGTGAATAAGATTAAGAGATTAAATCATATGAGATTAAAAGGTTGAATGAGGTGATTTAGAAAATGGAGGAGGCTAATATGGCTTCTGGAGCTGCTAATACGATTGATGGAATGGCATTGAGGTTATAGGTAGAGAAAACACAAATTTTCAATGAAAAGAAGCTACTAGAGAAGAAAGTGATGGAGATGGAATTGAAGGAGAAGTGGACAATGAAGCTTATTGCATTGATGTTAGTAGTGTTTGGTATTATAGTGGTTTGATGAGCAACATAAACCAAGGAATCTTGCACTTCCTTATAGTAGAGTTTAGTGGTATTTGTAGAATTGTTGTTGGTTTACCCTTATAATGTAATGTTGTTTTAAATTTTTTTATAATGTTTATGATATATTTTTATAATGTAATGTAATGATTTGAATTTGTGAAATGAAAAAGAATGTTGGCAGTCTTGCAATTGGCTTTGAGTTACAATGTGAATGAATTATATATATGGTTGATCATTGTTTTAGTATGTAAATTATGTTAAATGAACTAATAATTTCCATTGACCTTGGTGCAATTTGAAAAATATCAGTTAACCTTACAATTGGCCATGGTGCAAGTTGTGGTTGGTGTAAATGGTTAGACAATAAATTAGGTATGGTGCATTTAGTAAGTTATGTTTGGTGCAGTTGGTTTGACAGCAACAGTAAGTTAGGTATGGTACACCTTCTCATTGAGAGCAGCATGCAACTTAAACTCATAATTTGAATCCAATAGGCTAACATATAATACACTTTTGGAATTCAGCATGCATATATCAGTAAAATTCAGATGATCACACATCATACCTTTAGCTGCATAATACCTTCATCACACATCACACATATGGCAATATAATAGTAGTATACTTCAACTTATACTACAATCAACCTCAGCATCATACCTTTAGTAGCATACTGCTAGTAGCCTACTAGCATACCATGTCCATATAACTTACCATAAATGAAAGCATACTTCAAAGAATCACACAAATGATCACACAAATGACAAATATTATTAATCAAATAGTGTGAATATCCAAAGTGACAGAAAGTAAAAAGAAAATGCCATTAATACAATATTGTCAAGATCCATATTGTACCATAAGTTTAAACTCTAACACAAAATGACATAATTCAAAGTACATGTTCCATTTCATTTGAGTTTACCAAAATAGTTAAATATATGAAGTCCTATAACTACTCTAAGGGTCTATTAAGCAAGGAATTGACAGATTGTGTTTTCCTTGTGGGGAATCCAAACTGGATTTTTCCCTTCTCTGTGATTAGAGATTCAAACACCACTTCCTAAGGTTCTACTTGTTTCCTGTGACACTGATTTTGCATTAGTTCTAGGTTTAAACTTCCTGGATGGTAGTGGCTATGAATTGCTCTTTTTCTAAATTGTCTTTGACTTTTTAATCCTCTTTATAGTTGTTGCAAGCATTTGTCCCACTCACATACTGGATATTTTTTTTATCTTGGCATATGTGAATAATAATGTTCATTGGTCAATGATGCCTGTAGAATGAAGCAACTGGCATAGTAACACAGACAGTAAAATCTACATGCAAGTACATGTTTCTTGATCCCTCAAACACCCTTAGACCTATTACTTCTCTTGCTTGCATTGCATTTGCATAAAACATTTAGATCAAATGAAATGAAAGCATAATTCACATAACAAACATGATAACAAACTCACAATCCTCCTCTCATATACTCTCTGCATTATATCATTTATATCTATAACAGGTTGCCTAGTTGGTGGAGTGGTGTGTACTGAGGTTGAGAAATGATTGGCTTTCACCAAGTTCACTGTTAGTCTCCTGTCTTGCTGGCTCTGTAGATTGCTTTGGCTTTGGTAGTCTTCCCTTTTTAGCCTGCAGTAACATAATGCAAACTGTAGTTATATATGTTAAGTTATGTATAACTAAGTTATATGTCTTCAAACCCATCATATACATACAAGGACTTCATTCACATTTTCATTCTAAGTTGTAGGCTTGAGATGGTAACAATTCTTATGCCCATATCTATGATAAATTTTATATTGCATTTGTATTTCATGCATGCTCATTTTCTTAAAAAAATTTTGCAACTCATATGCACTTTTTCTTTTGTTCTTCTTGGGTCTACTAGGCATCTGATGATAGGGTGAAGGCATGATTGGATCGCCTTCTACTTTTGGTCACATCTCCATGCCATTTATAGGTTTTATAGTCTCATCATATGTTTGAAATAATGTTATCTTCTTTAGATAATCATCCACATAGTTAGTACCATCTTCTTTCATAAAGTGAATGCAACTCAAAGCATGATTTGCAAGGGATACCTATTATATTTGAACTCCTACAACTACAGTTCCAACTCTTCAAGTCTATGTCAAGTTGTTGTCCATATTGTCACACTTAGGTAGATCTCTAATGTATGCTTTACAGAAGTAATTGGGTTTTATTTAATAAAGTCATCATAAGTTGCCTCATTAAGATCTATCAAAGTCTTTAACTCCTCAAGGTGATCAGCCTCATATGTTGCATTAATAGCCCTCTAAAATAGTGTTTTAAGTCCTTGACCCTGATAGTTTTCCTTATAATTGGCAAATATATGCTTGGCACAATTACGATGCTTTGCATATGGTATTAATTCATTCAATACACTCAACAATCTCTGTAGTAATAGATTGTGATTAGAATGCAAGAGCAACATCCAAAAACCATGATTATGTGTAATACTAAGATAGATACTCATACTTTTTGTTGGTCACTAATAATAGTCAACCCTAACCCAGTATGGTATCAAAGATCTTTAAAGAGTACACTAAAGAACCAGAATTAGTTCTCATTATTTTTTGTTCTCATAATTGCCTAAGCAACTAAAAACATCTGACTATTTCTATCCCTCGCAACTAATGATAGTAATACCTATCTAACAATAGTTTTCAAGAAATAACCATTAAAATAAAATATTGGTCTACAACCCTTCAGATAACCCTTTCTTAAAAATAATGGAGCTTCATCAGGAGTGACTCTTTCAGTCTAAAGCTTCTAACACTCTTCAAGATTAACTCTTTGAAGTTCTTTATTGTAACTCCTTAACTTTGCATAGTGTGATGCTAAAGATCCCCTCAACTCTTCTAATGCCTTCTTCTTAGCCCTGTAGCATGAAGATTTGCTAATTGTAAGGGCTTATTTCTCTAGCAAATCCTTCTTTATGTCTTCTACTTTATATTCATTCCTTCTAAAAATTCCTAAAAAATCTTTGGAAAGCCACTCCATATTGGCCTACCTGTTTTTCATGCTCCTATAATAATTATGCTTTTCTTCATGAGTTATAACCATAAAAGTATTCTCACTTTTCATTTTTTTTCCATAAATCCTCAATTACAGTTATCCTTATGTGTAGTTTCTACTTTCATCTTGCAACTCTTAATCCACTTTATATTAACACCATTTGAAATTGCATATTGTTTGACGGTTTATTAGACGTCAAGCCTCATTATAACTTGAAACTTCAACCCCTACTGATCATAATTAGGGTTATACTTAATTGTCTTTCTCTTTCTCTGCCTCGCAGTCTCATCATCATCATCATCAGATGATGCTGGAGTTGATACCTTAACCAAACTATCAACAAAACACTCTCATGTCCACTATTTTCTAAGTTGTTTCCATCCCTAATATGCTTCACATGATCTACATTGTAAGAGGGTGGAGGTGGAACAGATGTACTAGAGTTCTCCTCAAAACTAAGTCCTCACCCTAAGTTAACATTGTCTAATTAAATTCCTTGCTTTTTTTTTTCTTCTGCCTTGTGTATACTCTTTATTTGAGTTTTAATTATCAGTGTCAACCTCATATGAAATTGCATATTGTTTGACACTTATTGGATGTCAAACCTCATTCTAACTTGAAACTTCAACTCCTACTGATCATAATTAGGGTTATACTTAATTGTCTTTGTCTTCCTCTGTCTCGCAGTCACATCATCATCAGATGATGCTGGAGTTGATACCTTAATCACACTATCAACAAAACACTCTCATGTCCACTATTTTCTAAGTTGTTTCCATCCCTAATATGCTGCACATGATCTACAATGTAAGAGGGTGGAGGTGGAACAGATGTACTAGAGTTCTCCTCAAAACTAAGTCCACACCCTAAGTTAACATTGTCTAATTAAATTTCTTGCTTTTTCTTCTGGATTGTATATATTCTTTATTTGAGTTTTAATTATTAGTGTCAATCTCATCCGAGTCATCAAAATTGTCAATAGGAACATAGTTTGAATCATCTTCAGAATCTACCTCATTTGCTATGTCAAATGCATCCAATAATCTACTAGCAACATTGGCATATTTAGGGTTAGTAAATATAATATTATCAACTTCAAACTCATACTCATCGCAATATTTTTCCAACTCATCTTCCTTTCTAATATTATGCATATCAGATACTGACCAATCAAAGTTATAATAATTTTCTTTAATATAGCCAACCTAACCTTGGTTAAGTGCATTTTTTATGTTTTCTTTTACACCAATTGGACTCTGTTCAGTAAACTCTCTCATATTGAATTCTTCACAATATAGCTTAATAAATCCAAAACTCAAGGCTACTTCCATCATTCTCTTAAAGTCATTATTTGTATGAAAATATAATTTTCCCATGATTGACCATTTGTTACTCTATAAACTTTATAATTTTACAACAACCTAAGTCTTCCATAACCTTTTGTAAGTTAGCCATAACAAATTTTTTTACATAACTCAAACAAATACTCTTATTACCTACAAAAAAACAAAAAATACTCCTCCATGACATATTTCAATAGAAGCACTGTAGTAAACAAAAAATACAATTCACACAGAATACCAAAAATACTAAATATACATTCATCCATGCATGTGTCACATACCGCCATCAAACAATAGCTAGTTAAATACATTTCCATACAAACAAGTTACAAATTTCAACTAAAATACAAAATATTTTACCTTTCTCAAACTTTTCTTTTGACACCCATGGCTGTCAGTAGTCCTAAATACTAGAGTGGTGCAAGAGGCAGATTTTTTATTATCTCCGAGGAAGGAAACAAGCAGGTCAAATGTGCAATTTGCAAGGTAAAAGCAAAACTGATGTTGGTTTATTGGGAAACAAATCAATTTTCATGGTGGGGTTCAACTGGGGTTAATGACAATGAAGAAGATGTGAAGAACGTGAGTGAAATGTGAGCTGAAGATTTATTATTGGGTTTGGAAAATTTAAGATGAAGATTGGAAAATTTCTCTCCAACTCAATTGAATAATGTCGTTTTGTTATAATTGTCATTCTGAAATAAATAATCAAAAGAGTGCATTTTGATTTTGGGAGGCAAACAATCTGAGCCTACCATGTGTCAGGTAGGCTCGGATTATTTCCAAAGTAGAGATAGGATAGATTATATTAAAGACATAAAAATTATTGGTGTTGTTTTAAAAAAAATGATATATAGTGTAATTTTTCAATTTTCTTATTTATTTTATTACTTTATCTAAGATTGTATTTGTCTAAGTTTAGATGAAGAGTTTAGGTGCTATATCGTTTGAGTTCCACATCAATTTTTTTTATTTTGTTTTTTCTCTTATTAAAACCCAAAAATTAAGTTTAAAATTTTATTTAAAAAGATAAAGGAATTATGAAAGATTAGGTATGAATTAAGAGATAAGTATTTAAATTTACTAAATGAGTTGAGTTAGCCATTAAGAGTTAAAAAAATTATCAATTAGTATATCAATAATTAAATTAAACACTTGAGAAGCTATGACTCGTAATGATTTATTTAATTTTCATATGGAAGGTCATTAATTTACTTGAGAAAGAGGATAGGGGCAATTTTGTATGGATTTAAGAGAAGTGGATCAGTGGCGGAATTATAGGGGTTCGAGGTTCCATGGAACCCCCCTCTCCCCTACCTTATACACATATATTATTTACTCTCCATCTTTTCATTTTGAATTATAAAAAAATTCAAATAAGGTAAGTTTCTCGTATTTTGGTAATAAAATTAATTATTAATTTGCATAAAATATGTTATTTCATTAATTATATGCAATTTTTTTACCCATTGCATTAAAATTTTGGCTCCACAACCATATAAATATCTATGCCCACTAAAAATAATTACTATTTACTAGTCATATTTTTTTCTTTAAAATTATTTTTTAAATATTAATTACTTTAGAAATTTAAAATTAGTTTTTAATTTATTATTTTGATAATGTTATTCAATACTATAATAATTTTTAATTATTGTTTAATTTAAAGTTTAATTTATAGATTTTAGTTTATTATTTTAATGATCAAGTTAATTGTTTTAGAATTTGATTATGAATTATGATTTAGAGTTTTGATGGCGATTTATCAAATAAGTAGCATGTAATGTTTCTGCCCATAACATAGAAGGAAGAGAGACCTGATATATTAGAGCTCTTGCCACTTAATAAATATTTATGTTCCTTTTTACTCTCCCATTTTGCTAGAGCGTGAATACGAGAAGTTTGATGAACAATTCCCAATTCTTTAAAAACTATATAACAAGTTCTTGCCATAAATTTAGCTCTATTGTCATTCCGTACTATTTTAATAACACTACCAAGTTGAGTTTAGATCATTTTGATAAACTTGGCAAGAATACTACTGGTTCGATCTTTTGTTTGCATGAGGAATGTCCAAATAGACCTACTATGATCTTTAACTATAATTACAACATACGAAGCACTAGAAATACTTTATTTTCCATATGGACCTTGAATATCCACATGTACTAACTCAAACAAGGAAGTGCTACAGTTCATATTAATAGGAAAAACACTTCTCATTTGTTTTTCTTTAGTACACTCCTCATAATCTGATTCAGTGACAACTCCTATTTTATTCAACTTTTACAACACTTGGATTGAGGGATGACCTAGCCTTAAGTGCTAATTAGACATACTACTTACGACATTATTTATACTATAATCAACAACTAAGGAAGACACTAATTAACGAAATTTACAAATAGCCTCATATTGAAAAGACTAATCATCAAGAAAGTAAAGATTTCTGACCACCTTACCAATTGCAATTATTTGTTAAGTCTTCAAGTCCTGCAATAAGCATAAAGTTAGGTAGAAAAATGAATATAATGGTGGTATTCCTGGGAAGCTTGCTGACTCATAATAAATTATACTTGAAATTTGGTATACACAATACCACTATGAGCATTACTTCTCTTACCATGTCTATAGTCAACATGGCTCCATTGGGTAAATGCACAATGTTTGGTTTCACTACTCCATTCATTTATCGAAATAAATCAGCATTTGCACAGACATGGTTGCTACCCCTATATTTATTATCCAACATGCTCTCTTAGCACATTGTTTATTTCCATCTATGTTAGAAATTATACAATCAAAATCTTACGCAAAGCCAACAAAATCATGCTCAACAAAAGTCTGTTTTTGTTTGAACATCCTTGAAATTTTCTTATTAAATTAGCCCTCGCATTAAATTCAACATGACAACTGCTTCATTCTTTCTTTCTCTATTGCATTAAAGCTCTCCATATCCTCTAGTGGTGTTTCAACTAAATTAATTCTCCCTTTGGATCCACCATCATATCTCTTTTACCAAGTTCCTTCTTCTTTCCTCTTTTGTCCTAGCTCTTTGAACTAGTCTGGATAGCCATGTATCTTAAAACAAGTTTCCTTAGTATGCCCCATCTTCTTGCAATAAGAGCAAAATGTATCTTTTTTTAGACTCCTTTCTATAATAAGGTTTTGCAAAAGCTATTCCCTTATGATTCCTTACTTGTGCTAATAGAGTTGTAGCATCAAAAGACTCGGTAAAAATATTCATTACCTGCCTTTGTTTTTCTACATTCAACACCATTAAATGCACCCTATCTACATTATGTAATGGATTCGTTATTAACACTTGATTCTTAACATGATCATAGGATTCATTAAGGCCCATAAGAAACTGGATCATTTTATAATCTTCATTCAAATTAACAATCCACTTAGAAAGATTACATGTACACTTACTATAAGAACATTGAGGAATCAGAAGTCAATTCATCCACAATTTACATAGCTTTATGAGACACATTAATAAAAAAGAGTTTCTCTATGAAATCATTTTATGAACCCTTAATTTTTAGTTTGTTATACTCACAATGCACTTGAATCACTTAAAACATATATTAGACGAGAGAGAATGTGCCTATACCCCCTCTTCTCAAAAGGATATAAATATGTTTTTTTAACTCATGTTTCCACACATCATTCAACTTCGCAACACCTACTGGCAAGTTATCTCAGTCCCTTCTTTCTTTTATGTCTTTAAAGTAAAAAGTTCTTTCTTCCTTAGTAAGAACCACCTAAAACTTATTCTCTTAACAAGTTTTGGTGCAAGTCAACTTATTTTTGTTTTCTTTAAACAGTCTCGAGTCAGTTGCTTCCTTAGCAACCAAGAAACCTTAAACAAAAGTGGAACTCCTTTCTAGACACATACTCAAGCCTTCACCACCAAAGTTGCCAAAGAAGGTAAAAATTCTAAATTTTAATTCTCTTAATTTTTTTTTGAGGTTGACTTTAATTTTGGATTTTGGGCCCTTCCTTTAGAACTAAAATCAATCTAAAATGGACTTAATTATGGACTTATACCCATCCTTCGGGTTTTGGACTTTAGACTTAGGTTTATCAAGTTAGACCTAATTTTCATCCTTAGACTTAGGTTTTATAAAGTTAAAACCTAAAAATCAATTTTAGACCTAGATTTATCAAGTTAAACCTATTTTTCAACCTTAAACTTAGATTTTATCAAATTAAAATCTAAAATCAACTTTAGACTTAGGTTTATCAAGTTAAATGTAATTTTCAATCTTAGACTTAGGTTTTATCAAGTTAAAACATAAAATTAACTTTAAGACTTAGGTTTATTAAGTTAAACGTAAAAGTTGAATGTAGACCTTAGTTTTATCAAGTTAAAATCTAAAATAAACTTAGACTTAGACTCACATAATTTAGGTTTAAAAACTTTATTTTAAGTTCAAAATCAACTATCTTAAGATGGTCAGAACTGTATGGGCTTTAATTCTCATTCAAATAGAATATGCAAGCCTGCTTAGAATTTTAATCTAAGCATCAAGTCCTCTTTTATAAAAGTAAACATGTTTCTTTAACTTTTAATTTGTTGTTTCTTCAGTTTACTTAACTATTTTGGGGAAATGTGTGATCAACCTAAAATTCATAAGACTAGAGTTGAGATCCTCTTATTTTAGGTTCATGAACTATAAAGCTTAGTTCTTGTATCGTTATCTTTACTTTGATTTATGGACATAACTTGTTTGTTATATCATGTATATCACGTTTATAATTGTCATTATATGAAATTTATTTTACAAGTTTTTATTTAATTAAATGTCAAATTTTACTTAAAATATGCCTAAACCTAGCCCTCGAATTCATCCTTTGAATCGAGGCTAGTGATTTTTATTCTTGGGATACAATTGGAGTCAATTATGGGCCTTTCTTAAATTTTCTCCTTTCTCAAAATAAATTTAAGTGGCAACTCAAAATTATTTTCAAAAATCAAATTGTTTTTACTTGAACCGAGCATAGCATATGATGACAGAGTGACCTCAATATTTTTCATGAGAACTAGCCCAATTTTCAATATTTTGGCTTGCGTTCTTTGCCAACCAGTAGGGTTCAGTACTTTGGCTAGGGCCTCATATTTTCCCAACTCCCTTTTCAATTGATATTGTTAAGGACTAATGGATTCACTAAAATGTTTTTTTAGCATTTCCCAAAGATCTTTCATTGCATTAACATACAAAAAGGAGTCATGAAGTTCTTTTGAAAAAGAATTTAGAATCCAAGAGACCACCATAACATTACTCCCAAACCAATACTCAAATTCATTAGAATCTTGTGCCAGTTCCTTCACCTTCCCATTGAAGAACCTAACTTGTGCTTCGCAACTAGCACTGTCTTCATGGATTTACTCCATGATCAAGAGTTATTGGTATAGTAACTAAAGCCAATCCTAGATTGTCTTAAGTGACAATCTTGATAGGATCTCTCGATCTAACAGCTCTTATAGTCAGTCTTTCATTAATTGTCATTTTACAGAAGCCAATAAAAAAAATGATAAGAAAACTTCAATCATAGTAAAGTAAATCAAAAGAAAATCAATCATAAGATTTTGTTATAATTGATTGATGCTTTGATAACATGGACAAAAGTAATAGAGAATAAGTTGTATTGAATATTAAAGAAATCATCATCTATAAAGTATTTATATACGCTATATGAAGCTTCATGAATAAGCAACCTAGCTTTATCTAACGAACTCGACTAATCTGTTGACTTCTTTTAACTAACTAACTAAGCATAAATTAATTATGCTAGAATATTCTTCAGTTCATACAACAATAATGTCTTCATTTTCACATTCAAATTAATAATTTATCTTTATTTGCAATTACTGACTGTAAATTATTGGTATTAATGTTTAGTCATTGACTACTCACTACCAGCCACTATAATTATTATGAAACTAAATATACCCTGATAAGTAGAGCTGAGTACAAATTCCGAAGATATTTGAATTGATTCAAATATCCAAATGAAAATATCCAGAACTAAAAAAATTCGTTGACTTTTTTTACATTCTCCGAACTGAACCATACTAATTTTTATAATGTGGAATGATTCTGAATATTAGGCTATATCTAAGCCGAGAACTGCACTATAGTGTACTATACCAAACTGAATAATCAATTTATTATCATGAATATTATTATGAATGAATTTAAGAAGAATATGAATGATACAAATGCAATAAATATGAGTGTGTGTGTGTGTGTATATATAAAACACTGTAATTATTTATTAGTAGTAAATAAAAATTTACATGATAATTAATATAGATTACAAATTATTTGGTAGTTATAATTTTTTGCAAATTATGTATTAAAATATATCTAGAATTAGTTAATTTAAATTGTTAAGGTATTTAAATTTAAAGATATTTTTTTATTTTATTATCTGATAATTTATTATATTGATTTATTATGTAATATCTAATATTATATGTAAATAACTAAAGTAATTTCTTAATTTAACTACAAAACAATAAATATAAATATAAATATAATAAATACTTATGTAAATACAATTATGTAATTTTTTAAATGTAAAAAAATATATAAATAATAATATTAATTTGTCATTAATCAAAGTAATTTTGTAATTTAATTTAAAATTAACTTTGCATATTTTTTATTGGTAAAATAATTAAATAGTATTATATTGCTTAAATTAAAAAATAATAATTTTAAATCTACGAATTTCTATATTCTTGTTGAATCAAAACCGCTCCATTAGAACTAAATTCCTAAATTGTAGTTCCAATTTTTTTGAGCAATATGATACAAATATTTTTTATTTTCATTTGGTTCCGAATATAGACATATTAAAATATCCAAATTTCAGTTTAAAATAAAAAATTTTCAGATCTCCATATTATACTGGATCATGATTAGCCCTACTACCAAGCATTTGCTATTTTATGTTTTTTAACACATTAAAAATATGGTAGCTCAAAACTTGCAGAATTCGCTTTACAAATTGAGGAATTCTCACATTAATTTTCAACTAATTAATTACTAACCAAATGTTAGGTAGGGAGAAAAGGCTAGTGTAAAACTTGGGCTAATAGACTTAAATACTTAAATCTATAATTTGGAGTTGCATATTGGAACAAATCTTGCCCATATTTACAGGTGTTCAATTTGATAATTGATAAAAAGCAAAATTACACCCTTTCACCATTTTTTTTATAATTTTTTTATATTTTATTAGAGATATTTCAGTTATTTTATAAAAATATATAATAAACTCAAAATAAATTTATAATAAACTTATAAAAATTATTATGTGTGTAATGACCTCATAACAAACCTATAATAAACTATGTAAATTCAAAAAATTAGAAAATTAATTATAAATTCTTATAAATTCGAACATATTTTGAAAATATAGTAAATTTAATTTTTTTTATATTTAGGATATTTTTATCAAAAACCTGATAATTGATATTGCTATAATCGAGATTATCTATTTTTTAGAAGTCGTTGCAAATTATTTTTTCCTTTCTTATTTTAATATTTTTATTCAATAACTGCTTAGAAAATTTATCATAAGTGCATCATATGCTATGAAAATTTTTAATATGTGTAATTAATATACTGAATTATATCTTAAGAGTTAGAATCAGCCCTGGGCTTCATTGTATATGGCAACTCATCTTAGAAGGCAACCAAAATAAAAAATAATTAATTTTATGTATGAATATTTATATATATAGGCAATAAAAAAAATTATATATGGACAATTAGAGAATATATATATTGTTTTTATACAATTTAAGTTAAAATTAAGTACAATATAATTTTAATTTTGCATATATTTTTTTAAACTTTATATATATATTTTTAATATTTAACAGTATGTGAGCAACCAAATTTTGACTAGAATAAGGCAATAAAAATATAATAATAATTTATCCAAATAAAGAACAGGTATTAGAATTTCACTGAAAACCAGCTCCTAATGCAACGAAAAATTGAAAATATTATAACAATTAATTGCAAATATATATTATACCTATTATAATAAACTCGATAATTCAAAAACAAATTAACATACATATGAAGATCCCTTAACATATCAAGAGAGTAATATGAAAATGAGTTTATGATGTCATTTTTAATGACTTTTATTCAATACGTGAAATATAAAGAGAAGCCAGGTGCATATATATATATATATATATATATATATATATAAATGATACTAAACTCTTGCAATAATTTATCGTGGTCTTACCCAGTAAGGTAAGATATACTTCGTAAAATTTCTTGGGCAAGAAACCAATTTATAGCTTGTGTTGGATGTACTGAATCAAAATACATATATTTTGATGTATTTCGACAATGTGTTGGTATAAATTGATGTATAAATTTTGATAGACAAACTACTTGAGAATTCATCACCTGAGTCATTGGAAAAGGAGAGCGAAGTGGTCGGAACTGTGGTGCAAGCTTAGGCAACAAGAGTTATATAGGCATCAATTATCTAGAACTAAGTGGCTAAAAGAAGGGGATAGGAACACTCACTTTTTTCACCTATCAGCCTCTCTGAGAAGGAAAAAGAATAGCATTCTGTGCTTGTATAGTAATAGTGGTTTATTATCTGATCCAAAATACATAAAAAATGAGATAGTAGCTCACTTTAAGGAGGCATTTTCGAAAAAATCATCTTGGAGACCATCTGCTTTAGCTCTCCCTTTCTCAAAACTTCATGACTCATCAGCAGAGTTTCTTGAAAAACCATTTACAGAAGAGGAAATCCTAGAGGCCATCAATAGTTGCGAGGCTAACAAGGCCCCTAGGTGGATGGTTTTAATTTCAGCTTTTATAAGTTCTGGCCCCTTTTGAAATCTGATCTTCTTGGCTTGTTTCATGCTTTCTTCAATTTAGGTGACTTGCCAGCTGAAATGTGTACCTCCTTCATTATTCTAATTCCTAAGTGTAATAGAGCTAGCTTCTTAAATGAATTTTGGCCTATAAATCTTCTAAACGGTATTTACAAGATCATCACCAAAGTGCTATCCTTCAGAATTCACTCAGTTATTGGCGAAGTCATAAGCAATTGCCAGTCAGCATTTATTCATGGAAGAAATATCCTAAATGGAGCACTTATTGCAAACAAGATTATTGATGCTTGTAGCAAGAACAACCTTAAAGGCGTGTTGGTTAAGCTAGATTTCTAAAAAGCTTTTGATTCCGTCTCTTGGGATTACCTTTTGCAAGTGATGCAAGCCATGGGATTTGTGCCAAAATGGTTACTGTGGATAAAAATTTTGTTAAAAAAGCATTTGCAGTGGTGCTAGTCAATGGATCCATCACGAATTCCTTCTCTATTAGGGAAGGGCTGAGGCAGGGAGACCCTATGTCTCCGTTTCTCTTTTCTTTTACAGCTGAAGGGATTAAGTGTAATGTTCACAAGTGCACTTAAAGCTAAACTATTTAGTGGCATTCCTGTCCGTAGTGGATCCTTGACCATCTCATACCTACAGTACGCTGATGATACAATTCTATTTAGCCCAGCTGAATTGGCCGGCCTCTTAAATCTTAAAAGAGTCCTCAGGTGTTTTTAATTATCGGGCTTAAAGGTTAATTTCATGAAAAGTACTCTAGTTAGGTGCAATGTCGATCTAGAATGGACTTCAGCTGCTGCTAACTCCTTAGACTGCAAATCGGCAACTCTGCCTTTCAAATATTTGGGACTTTCAATCGGGGCAAATCCGAGAAGGACGGCAATATAGAATCCGATTGTATAAAAAATCAAGAGCAAGTTGGCCCTTTGGAAATCTCGACATCTTTCTTATGCTGGTAGATTATTACTTATTAAAGCAGTTTTAATTAGTTTGTCGATTTACT
This sequence comes from Garcia nutans, assembly GCA_947685225.1. Classification (NCBI taxonomy): domain Eukaryota; kingdom Viridiplantae; phylum Streptophyta; class Magnoliopsida; order Malpighiales; family Euphorbiaceae; genus Garcia; species Garcia nutans. The sequence goes on from CANTUV010000041.1 coordinate 15,379,959, forward strand.
ACATGTCCTTCTTCAAGATGCCAATTGGTGTTGCCAAAGAGATAACCAAAATTCAAAGAAGGTTCTTTTGGGGTGGTAGTGAAGATAAAAAGAAATTGCACCAATTCGATCATTTATTTCTCCAATGCCCTTTTGCATCTTCACTCTGGTATAAAATAATAAATTGGAGGGGTCTAAGTTGGTGTAGGCCAAACAATGTTCTTAATCTTTTTAACCAATGGGGTGCTTCTGCTCAATCGAAATTCCAGTATCAAGTATGGATCTTCTCTTTTCTTGCAGTAACATGGACTATCTGGATTGAAAGGAATAATTTGGTATTCAATAATCATGATTTAGTGCCCAACAAAATTTTTGATCTGGTTCTAATCAGGTTAGCAAGCTGGGTAAGGACCTTTGATCCTTCCTTTCCTTATTCGGTCACTTCCTTTTTTGAATCCTCTTTTAGTATCAAGAATTGGGATAAAACTCGAAAAGACGTTCAGCTACTGTGTGACGTCCACCTCCCTCTAATTTCCTCAAATGGAATGTGGATGTCTCTGTTTTTTTATATGGTTATTTTCAATCCCACATTGAAAGCTGTATGATATTGAGGGGAGGGACTTGGGCTATAAATAAGGCCCTTCTCCCTTTAGTTAAATCATCCTAAAATAAGACCTTTAAATATAAGTTCTTATTTTCATCTTCTCTCTCTTTTATAATTCTTATTCGATATTAGTAAAAGTATTTTGGTGATGTCTGAGGACGTAGATAAAATTAGTCGAATCTTTTTAAATTTTTGTGTTCTCTTTATTTTTATTTAATAATTATTTTAGATATAGTTGTGGTAGTATTTTATGCTATTAATTATATGTTTAGAAAAATTCTGTTTAAGAAAAGACTTAGTATTTACGAGTGTTTATTGTGACCCACCTCTCTTTTTTGAAAATTTTTCTGGTTTAATTATTGGTGCAATTATTCATACACAATTGTTCACACACTATACATATTATTGGTGAAAATTAATCTAATTTTCACAAAAATTGGTATCAGAGCCAAAATTTTTTGAGTATGCTCTGTGGTTGCAGTCTAGTATGATCTTTCATATTAGAAAAAAATTTTTTGGATTATCTATATTCTGTATTTGTTATCTATTAAATAATTTTTTGAAGTAGAGAAGACAAACGACTTAGGCAAATAATCCACTTCAAAGGAGACAGCATTCACTTCGTCAATTGGTCAATGACTACTGTGTCAAATGCTAGATTTACAGTTGAGATTTTTGATGGTATGTGTCATTTTCGTATGTGGCAAAGTGAGGTTCTATAATCTCTCTTTCAGCAAGGTCTAAACATTGTCATTAAAGAAGAGAAATCAGAAGACATTGATGGAAAAAAATTAAAAAGTAATCAATCGTGTGGCTTGTGGTACAATTCGATCGTGCCTTTCTAGAGAACAAAAGTATACTTTTTCTATGAAAGTTTATCAAGTAAATTGTGGATGACATTGCAGAAATTTTTTTTTGAAGAAAAACAGTCAGAACAAGCTTCATATGAAGAAGAGATTGTTTTGTTTCACTTATGTTCCTGGTACCACTATGAATAAGCACATCACAAAATTTTAATCAACCGGTAGCTGATTTAATGAATTTGGATGTGACTTTCAAAGATGAAGATTTGGCTTTGATGCTATTGGGGTCCCTTCTAGAAGAGTTTGAGTTTCTTGAAATAACTCTACTCCATGGGTAGGCTGAAATGACTCTCTCTGAAGTAACTGTTGCATTATACAGTTACGAACTATGAAAGAAAGAGAAGAAAGAGAGTTCAAGTGGAATAACAAAAGCATTGATAGCGAGATGTCTCTCTCAAAGTAGGAAGAGAGAAAAGAATGGGAGATTAAAATCTAGACCAGCTAATGATGAATGTGTCTTTTGCCGGGAGAAAGGACATTGGAAGATAAATTATCCCAAACTGAGTAATAAAAATAAATCTGATGAAGAAAAAGATGTCATCAATTCAAATGTAGCTGAGTGTGATGATGAAAACTCAGACCTTTCATTAGCTGTTGTGTCATCAACAAGCTCTTCTAGTGTATGGCTACTTGATTCTAGTTATAGCCATTATATGTGTCTTAATCAGAATTGGTTCTTTGACTTTAAAGAACTAGAAGGAGTAACTGTTTACACAATAAATGACTGTCCATGTATGATTAAAGGGATTTGTTCAATCCAATTAAGGAATCATGATGGATCAATTAGGACCTTGACAGATGTCTAATATATATATTGATTTTGAAGAAGAATCTCATCTCTGCGGGAGTCCTAGAATCAAAGGGCTTTATTGTAAATACAACAGATGGAACAATGAAAATCATCTTTGGTGCACTGGTGATGATTAAAGGATTAAGAAAAACCAATAACTTGTATTACTATCAGGATAATACAATTATTGGGACAACAGTAGTAGCTTTCAGTAATGATCAGGAGTTGGAAGTAACCAGATTATAGCATATGAGCTTGGGGCATGATGGCTATAAATCCTTGAAACTTTTGTCAGATCAATGATTATTAAAAGGAGTGCAATCCCAGAAGTTAGATTTCTACGAGCATTGTGTTAAAGGCAAGCAGTCTAGAGTGAAGTTTGATACTACAATCCATGATACCAAGAATATTTTAGACTATGTTCAGTCAGATGTGTGGGGTCCTTCCAAGATAGTTTCAATGGGAGGAAAGCATTACTTTGTAACCTTTATTGATGATTTTTCTCAAAGAGTATAGGTGTATACTATGAAAACGAATGATGAAGTGTTAAGAGTTTTCTTCATATGAAAAAAGGTAGTGAAAACTCAGACAGACAAAAAAGTTAAATGTCTCTACACAGATAATGGTGGAGAGTATAAAAGTGATCCATTTTTGAAACTCAGCCAAGATGAAGATATTATGAGACATTTCACAATTAGGATACACCATAATAAAATGGGGTGGCAGAATGCATGAACCGAATATTGGTAGAGAAAGTTCGATGTATGTTGTCCAATGTTGTGTTGGGCAGACAATTGGGGGCTGAGGCTGTGACATATGTATATCATCTTGTTAATCGCTTACCATTAGTTGCTATTGGTGGTAAAACACTTTTGGAGATGTGGTATGAAAAGCCTTCTACTGATTATGATTCCTTACATATATGTTGGTTTCACAACATACTATCATGTTAAGGAATCAAAGTTAGATCTGAGGATAAAAAAACGCTCTTTATGGAGATCACCACTGGTGTAAAAGGAGTTCGCCTTTGGTGTTCAGAAACAAAGAAGATAGTCCTTAGCAGAGATGTTACCTTTGATGAGTCTACCATATTGAAAAAGGTAACAAATGAAATTGTTCAGTAGACAGATGATACTCCATAACATGTGAAGTTTGAAAGAATAATTGTTGACCCAACAACAAGTAAAATAGATGAAGACACTCCTACACTAGAGGTGGAGTCAGATGAAGAAGAATTTCCAACCCAAGAACCTCCATAATAACAAGAATCTATTACAATAAATAGGTCACGATGAGAGATTCGCAAACCTGCTCGATTTAATGATATGGTGGCTTATTCATCCCTAATTGCAAATGACGTCATTCCTAGCACTTATAATAAAGCTGTCCAAAGTTCAAAAAAGGAAAAGTGGAGAAAGGCCATGGATGATGAAATATAGTCTCTTGGAAAGAATCAAACATGGAAGCTAGCTAATCATCCAAAGGGAAAGAAGGCAATTGGATGCAAATGGATATATACAAAGAAAGAAGTATTTTCTGACAAGAATGATGTTCGCTACAAGGTAAGGTCGGTAGCTAAAGGCTATGCTCGGATGGAGAAAATTGATTATAATGAAGTATTTTTTATAGTTGTAAAATATTTCTCCATTAGAATTTCATTGGCTTTGGTAGTACAATTGGATTTGAAACTCGTTCAACTTGGTGTAAAAACTGCATTTTATATGAAGACTTAGAAGAGAAAATCTATATGACCCAGCCAGAAGGGTTCAAAGTTTCTAGAGAAGAAAAGCAGGTATGAAAAATTGAAAAAATCATTGTATGGATTGAAACAATCACCGAGGCAGTGGTACAAATGATTTGACAATTTTATAATGAGACAGAAGTATGCAAGGAGCAAATACGATCATTATGTATATTTGCGCAAGCTACAAAATGGATCTTTCATATATCTTCTCTTGTATGTTGATGATATGCTGATAGCTTCAAAGAATCTAGGAGAAATTAAGAAGTTGAAGGTTCAGTTAAATCAGGAGTTTGAAATGAAAGACTTGGATGAAGCTAAGAAAACTTTAGGCATGGATATATGCAGAGATAGGAAGAGAGAGAAGCTTTGTTTAAATCAGAAACAGTATCTAAAGAAGGTACTACAACGTTTTGGCTTGAATGAAAAGTCAAAAACTGCAAGTACACCGCTTGCATCTCATATGTAGCTCAGCGTATCTTTATCTCCTAAAAATAAAGTGAAATGGGTGTATATGTCAAAGGTTTCATATGTAAATGTTGTTGGTAGCTTAATGTATGCTATGGTGTATAAAAGGCCAAATATTTCACAAGTAGTTGGAGTTGTGAGCAGGTACATGCATGGTTCTGGTAAGGAGCATTGACAAGCTGTGAAATGGATTCTACGGTATATTCTGAACACCGTAGATGTTGGATTGATATTTGAGCGGGATGATAAAAATAGTCAATGTGTAGTTGGATATTGTTATTCTGATTATGCTAGTGATATGGATAAACGTCGATCAACTACTGGTTATGTGTTTACACTTGCAAAGGGGCCGGTTAGTTGGAAGTATACTTTATAGTCAACAGTTGCCTTATCTACTACGAAAGTAGAGTAAATGGCAGTATCAAAGGTTGTTAAAGAAGCAATTTATCTTCAAGGGTTGCTTAGTGGACTAGAAATTAGACAAAAGCACATCAAAGTGCATTGTGATAGTCAAATACTATTTATTTTACAAAGAATCAAGTTTATCATGCAAGAACGAAGCACATCAATATTCGATATCACTTTGTACGTGAGATTCTGAAGAAAGATGAATATTACTTTAGAAAATTCGGACCACTGACAATTCCGCAGATATGTTAACAAAAATGATGACAGCTATCAAGTTCAATCATTGTTTGAACTTGATCAATTTTTTAAAAAAATTGAAGATGAGCGCTTCACAATGCATTTGAAGGCACTACTAATAATAGTTTCTTTTAAAAGAAGATTTATAAATTGTAAATAGAAAAATAGCCAATGTGAAGATTTATTATTTTGTATGGTATTTTCAATCCCACATTAAAAGATGTGGGATATTGAGGGGAGGGACTTGGGCTATAAATAAGGCCCTTCTCCCTTTAGTTAAATCATCCCAAAATAAGCCCTTTAAATATAAGATCTTATTTTCATCTTATCTCTCCTTTGTAATTCTCCTTTGATATTAGTAAAATTATTTTGGTGGTGTGTAAGGATGTAGAGAAAATTGGCCGAACCTCGTTAAATTTTGGTATTCTTTTTATTTTTATTTAATGGCTATTTTAGGTATAGTTGTGGTGGTATTTTGTGCTATTAATTAATGTTTGAAAAAATTTTGTCTAAGGAAAGACTTGGTATTTAACCGTGTACATTGTGACCCATCTCTCTTTCCTGAAAATTTTTCTGATATAATTGTTGGTGTAATTGCTTACACACTATATATATTATTGGTGTAAAATTAATCAAATTTCCACAACAGGATTTGCTTTTAGTAAGCCTGGATCAGCAGGCATTGGGGGATTTTAAGAGAGTATGCTGGGAACTTCATAGCAATCTTCTCTTGCTCAGTTGGAGTGATGGATTCAAATAAAGCAGAAGTCCTTGCTATTCTGAAGGCCCTAGAGCTCCAATCTAAAATGAATGGACTAAGTCCCAAAATGTCATTTTTGAATCAAACTCTTCCAATGCCATCTCTTGGTAAGTCGGACAATGCTCCATGGGAATTTTGGGGTACTCTGTGCACCATTCAGAACATGGTAAGTATTCTCCCTTCAGCGTGCTTCTCCAAGATCTACAGAGAATCGAACTCCACAGCACATTATCTTGCAAAGACAGGTGCTTCTAGAAATTCTGATTTTATTGCTTGGTTAATCTAGTCCTCTAGACATCAGGTTTTGACCACCTAAGCTTCTGTTACGCAGCCTTGAAGCAATGCTGTCCACCAGGGCCGTCTTGGACATTTTAGGGGCCCCGAGCAGAAATTAAGATATGGACCCCTAAAAACCAGTGTCGGAGCGAAAATTTACTACCATGTAAATATATTTACAAATAAAAAACTACCATGTGAATATTACTACCAACAAGGTTTGTGACAATCGAGGCAGCGTTGTATTCAAATAAACAAAGCTAGAAAAGCAAGACATTCCTTTCCTATTGACACCGTTAGTCACAGACTTGCATCCCATTTAGAAACTATTTACTATTCTAAAAAGACTGTTGTTGGTTAGAATACCTTTTCTCTGTTTTTCTTTTTTTATTCTCTAGTGCATCAAAAGAATATAAAATTATAAAATTTATGTTTACAATGATAAGAAAAATGCCACCAGAGTTGCCCCTAGTAGCCACCGCAGGCGAGCCGGTCTCTTATCCAGATTAGCAAAGCTAGTTTCATTTCCTACACCAGGGGCTGGGGCAACGCCCGGTTCAGGCTGGTCACATACTCCAAACGTCATATTTGGCTGCAAATAAGAAAGAATTAATGAAGTATAAGGCATAAAGATATTAAAATTGCTATTCTATGCATATATATTCTTTTACTGATAAACCTTTGATTAGAAGTTAAACTTGCTATCCTAAGATGACTCTGATACTACGGAGTCAAGTTTATTAGTAAAATTATCCTAAATTATTATCTTCGATTGTGTATTCTCAGTTATATGGCAAATCAATTTTGATTCTAATGATCTATAAATCCAGAGGAAATGATATTGAAAGGGGGTTGTAGCAGACCTTGCAAAAGGCATAATTTCTGCTCGGGGCCCATATCATATCTTAAAGTCTTATTAAGATATGGGCCCCGAGCAGACCTTGCAAAAGGCAATATTTACTAAGACTAAGACTAGTCACGGTTGAGGGCCCCTTGAGAGCCGGGCCTGCTGTCCAGGGATGCGAATAATTCAGATTGACGTTTGAGGAATATGCACAATTGTCTCTAGCAGTGCTGTTATATCAGTTTGGTAGTCCTTTTAATCTTTGAGCAATCTTTAAGGTTAAAAGGAAAACTACAAAGAGACTTGGGCTACTACGGCTAGAGTTGAACTGTTGATTGAATCTGTTGATTGTATCTGGGATGAATATCTGAGTCATTCTGCTAGATTTGATGGTGTGTCAGTCTGTTAAGTCTACTGCAAATCCATATCTGATATCCTGACTTCTTCTGTGCTCTAGTCGAATGCACCACTTCATTTACAAATGGAGTTGTAACGTATTTCCAGTATGATGGATCTTGTGCTGCATGTGTTGATATTGTTTTGTGTAGCTGATAGTGTTTGGGTCCAGTTGCTAGAATTCTTTGATTAAATGTCCACGGCAACTTGTGCTTCTACAATCAGTAGTTTTTGGATGCAGAATCTCTGCAACCATTGGCTCCTGACTTTGGTCTAATGATATTGACAGCCAATAATACCGGCCTAGAGCAGCAAATAAACTACTTAGACTTGGGTTACTACTAGAGTCATGGGCGTTACAGATTCCTTGGATTCTTTTAACTGATTCTGTCCTGTTTATTGCCATGGTTTAGAGTGTTTCCTTCCAATTGTTTAGGTCTATTCATATTACTTACAATCTGACAGTGAATAGTCGTGGTCTTTTATGGTAGACTTGATGGGAGCTTTGTGTACAGGGACATACTCAGCAAGTTCAGTTTTTTCATAATCCCATTTACAGTCCATGGATTTATGAGCTTTAAAGTGTGGAATGTGGCTACTGCTGGAAATGTCTTCTGATTTGGAAACTTCTTTGCAGCTATGGCTTCTTCAATCGATTGTAGATGATGACTATACAATGAGTTGGTTGAAGCAACTTGGGCAACTATGTTCCCTAATGCAGCAGATTAACATGGATTGCAGTGGGCCCTATCTTGATTGTTAGTTGTCCTGAATTCTTTTAGCATTGATGCTAGCGCAGCATAATAAGGAACTAATGCAGCTTATATCGGGGGAGAATGAAGCTTCAACAGTTAACCTTTTCTCTGTATGTTATCACCATGTCTTATTCAAGCTAGATTCTTTGGCTTTTATTAATGCCTTTTGTCCCTTCTGCATTTTTTGTGCACTTGTACTCCTTAATACTCCCTCCGTTTCATTAATACAGGAAAAATTTCCTTTTTAGGTGTATCTTTTATATAGAAAATATGCCATTTTAGGTAAATTTTGGGGAGTGGAATGAGACAAAATACCATTTATACCCTTGCCTTAAAAGTTTAATTTGAGGGATATTTTTTTTAGGGGTATTTAAGTAAATAGAGATGGAAAAAGTAAAATTTTCTTAATTTTCGTGTCCATCTTACTTTTTCTATGTAAATGATATGGAGGTAGTATTATTTAAATGTTTTTTTTTTTTGGATACACTTGTATCTTAGTTGGGTTTTTGGGTTTTTCCACATGGAATGGTTTGAGTTCTAGTGTTGGGTGGGGGTAGGTCTAGGCTTGGATAGCTTTACTCTACCATTTCATGTTTTCCCTATTTTATAATTAATAATAAAGGTTAACAACAGATAGAATATCCACAAAAACATCCTACTCGAATCTGAATTCATTTATTTTTTTAAATATCTAAATTCGTTTAAATTTGATTAAAATTATATTCATATTTATCTCAAACCCGTTTAATACTACTCATTTACTATCCGAACCCATAATTACCTATTTAACTATAAAAATTTAAAAATATTATAAAATTTAAAAATATAAATTATAATTTTTAATTAAATAATTATAAATAAATATTTAATATTAACATAATTTTATGAAAAATAATTTTATATCGCATAATTTTATAATTAAAATAAAATATAATAAATACATAATTAAATTTTAATAAAATATAATTAATATATAATCGAATTCTGATAACGGGTATCCAATGACCTATATCCGAATTCGATCCGAATCCATTACAAGTAGTGAAAATACTATATGTATCCGTCCAAAATCATTTATAAACTACTCATATCTTATATAAACGGATCGGGATGAGTCAAAAAAGTACATGATATGTTGCCACCCCTACCTATACCGCAACAACTTTAAAGTGTTTCTTCAAATCTTTCAACCAAATCAAAAAATTCAAATAGTTATTATCCGATAATTTAAATGAATTCCTCTTATTTTTTTATTAAAAAATTTATAAAAAAATGAAATGGTTGGAAGATAAAGTATTAATTAACTTCATAAAATATATTAGAATGAATTTTTTAAAATATTTTTATCTTACCATATTTAGATGGATTTTTAAGCATGTCCATCAATGGATTATGCATGTCCAAATAAGTAATTTTAGAACCCTTGAACACATTGACTTGCAATCTTTGGATAAAAGCTTGAAGCTTATTGTTGTAGACAATAGAGTCGATGTTTATCTCCTCTATACACACACGTTTAAATGTGAATGGGACTAGTGTAATGTTCCCAAACAAAGTCATTGTTGGCGAGCAGCCAAGCGGTGGCAAACCTATCACTGTGAACCTATGCCCTCCCGCATTGTATAATCTCCATAATTATAAAAAGAAAAAATGAAATAAATCAAACATTACACGAAAAATTCTATCCTTGACTTGTTGAATATACACCCATTCAATAGTCAACATTTGAAGGAGATATAATAGGAAAAATAATTGCACATGCACCATGTCCATAATAAAATAAAAAGAATAAAAAGGAGAGCAATCTGAAATTATTTACCAGAATAGCAGATTCAAGTTGACGAAGTAGAAAATCATAGTACTCTGCAATGGAAAATTGAACTTTTCTTGTAGGAAACACATAGAAGTTATAGGGTATGCCATCAAAGTAAATCTAATTGTTGTGACATTTTTAATGCTCTAGCCAAATTTATTGTGATGTCATCTAATCCACTACCGGCGGATGCAAAACTAACACCTGTTAACAAGTCATTGTCGGTGAGTTTAGGGTCAAGATATGCCGGTAAAAGATCTTTGATCCCTAATTCTGATACTACAAAGTCTGTCGATAGTTTTCCATTAGAAAACCTTCCAGTGGTTATTACATTGGGGAAATCTTTGCCATATGGTATATGATCACTGCAAAAAATACTATTAATTCTATTGTTGTTTCCTGGATCTATTGTTGAGTCTTCAAATGCAAATATAGCTGTTACATTTGACGTTGCACTAATTAAAAATGGTAAATAGAGGAAAAAAGTCATTGTGAGTAACATGAAGAAAGTGAACTTTGAGTTGGTTTTGGGGTTCATAGTTGGTATTTCCTTTTTTGGCTAATATGATTTTTTTTTCTTTAATTAGCCTTTCTATATTGAATCTTAGCTAAGATTAGGATTATACTACAAGTGATAGCTATTTATAGTAAGTTATATTTTGAAAATCAATTGAGTATTAATTGATGGCTGGTTATATTTAAAATAATAATAATTTAATAATATGCACTTTTTATAAAAAAGAACAATATTTAAAATAATGTATTTATTTATCATTTTACAGTCTGATATTTTATTTTTTATAATTGCTAACTATGAATATTGCTGGTTGTAAACTACTGCTGGTCACTGACCACTATCACTATCGTCAAACTAAAACCTTTTTAAATCTGTGTTGTTTTCTTTTTGGTAAACATTGTGAAAATATGATAACTTGCAACATTTATTTTACAAATTGAGGAATTCTGGTGCAAAACTAAAGTAGAACATATAGTAATAATATTCATGGAGCGGTTAGGCAGAAACTGCTCTAATGACTGTTTATGTAATTTTAGTCAAAAGTCAAAGTTAGAATTTATGTGTTTTGAAAGATATTTGTTGTTTTTCTGCCAAATTCTGATGTTTTAAATCTTTAAAAATGTATTTGTTTTCTATTTATAACAAATTTATTTTTGTCAAATTTTCTTTTCTTGCTTTTTTTATAAGAGCATTAAATGAGGCACTGTTTGTGGCATTTTGTTTATCTTATTGAATATTTTATTTTTTTTAATATGGATTTGATTTATTTCCATTTTTTAGTAGCCTATTGCTGTTATAGTATTTTCCTTATTTGTGTATTATTAGGTTTTTTGGAATATCCTAAATCATATATAATGTGTACTTTCATTCTAAGGAGAGAGTTTTCTAAATTTAATAAAAAGTGCAATAGAAAAGATTTTATTTTATTTTCTTAAATATTTAGACTAAATTTATAGAAAAATAATTTTATTTATTCTAAACTATTGCTGCGTTAAATTTAAACTTTGTAAAGAAATCCCCCAAAAATTTCTCAGTTTGTGTGCGAGACTTGATTATTAGTTCTATAATATAAAGTATTTTGTGAAAAAAAAATTGCATAGGAAAATTTTCATTATAAATTTTAAATCCAAACTATTAACTGAATTGTTTGGGTTTCATAAACATAAATAACTTGTATAAATTGAAATAAAAGAAGATTTTATTAAAATATCATCTTTTAAAACTAGTTGACCAAATATTATCTTTTCCCATCAAATTAATTAACTTTAAGTTTACCATTTATTAAATACCAAAATATTAGGCAAGGATAAAAGATTAGTGCAAACTTGGACCGATGGACTTAAATAAAAAAGATTCTATGTCATTTACTCTATTTGGAATTGCATATTGAAATGAATTTTGCTCATATCCAATATGTACAAGTATTCAATGTGATAATTGATACTATTAAGATTGAAAATATCTATTTTTAGATGCCATTGCAATTTTTTTTTCTTTTCTGATTTTAAGATTTTTCATTCAATAATATTTGTTAATTTAATTAGTATAATATTATATTTCAAAATAACAAATGTATTAAATAGAAAACAACTAACCATGTCACTATTGTGAAATCAAACAGACCCTGTTAAATTTATGTTGTTTTCTTTTGGTAAACATAGTGAAAGACATGATAAACTCATAAAACTCACTATACAAATTGAGAAAATTTCGCACTTTGTAAAGGAATTTTGAATCTTTGCTTCTATAGCATAAAATATTATGTGAAAAAAAAAATTGTGTAGGGCAAATTTCATTATAAAATTTTAAATTCAAACTATTTATCATCATATGAGATGCTTGGATTACATGATAAACATAAATAACTTATGTAAATTGAAATAGGAGAAGTTTATCTTAAGATATTATCTTGTAACAATTAGGCCGAATATTATGTATGTTTTCTCTTCAAATTAATTTTCAGTTGATCATTTATTAAGTACCTAAATATTCGGTAGAAAGAAAAGGCTAGTGCAAACTTGGTCCTGTAAACTTGAATACAAGAAGACCATTCGACATTTTGTCATTTAATTTATTCTAAATAATTATGAAGTTATTGAAGTTTTATATATTATTTACATATTATATTAGTCAATTCTTATATTTTTAGTATATAATTTTTATATTATTATATTTTTTAAAAATAAACTACTTAGTCTTTTTATCAATATTTACATTCTAAAATTGTTAGCCAATGATTTTGACATCATAAATTATCTTTTTTGTCATTTCTCTGTATATATTTATATTTTTCTTTATTATTTGTTAGTTCATTTCATTTTTAATTTTATTATATATATAAATTATCTGCAAAATAATAAAAGATATTATTCGTATCATTTGAAATTATTTTTATTAATTTTTATAAAATTAAAATAAATGATATGTGTAGCTCGTCTTTAAAATTATAAAATATATTATTCATATTTTTTGAAACCATTTTTTAATAATATTTATAAAATTTAAATAAATAATGTATAAAAAATATAAATAAAATTAAAAATAGGCATAATATAATAACAACAAAGACATATATATATATATATATATATATATATATAAGAAATGATAAAAAAAAGGCATTTTATGATGATAAAAATATGGACTAATGATTTTAGAACAGATAGAAGGACTATTAGTCTAGTTTTTAAAAACACAGTGACTAAGTAATTTAATTAATTCAATTTAACTTATATATAATTTAGTTAATTTTATTCAATTGTAAATAAAAACTCTTATATATATTAATAGTTTATTAGTAATATTTAATATAACTTAATTAACTAGTTGTTGATTTATTATCTTTTAATTAATTTATTACATCACATGCATACATATATATGTTTATAATTCAATTGATTTATTCTAAAATTTTATAAATAAATTCATAAATTCTAAATTTTAACTTATTTTACCCTAAATATTTTTATTTAAATTACTATATATATACACATACTTATTTCTATTTTAATTATAATTAATTAATTCAATAAATAAACAACTATATTAATAATTTATAATTCTTAAATATTAATTAATCTAAAAATTTAAAATAACTAATTATTAATTTATTGATTCATAAATATATATATATATATATATATATGTATAATATAAGTAATTTATTCTACAATTTATTAGTAAATATTCACAACCTAAGTATTTAATTAATTTAGTCATACTATAGTTTAAATTTGAATTTTCAATATATTTTCAATCATTTAACTAATCTAGTCATTAAATAATTAATATCTATAACTAAATCTTTTAATTGATGATTTATTTATTTAAATCAATTTATCACATAATAATTATAAATGAATAATTCACTATCAAATGAAAATTTTAATTAAACTCAGTATATTAATAAATTTTAAGTCAGCATTTAAAATATATAATATGTAATTTAATTTTAATTTTTTAACATTAATTATCCATTTATTTATTTTTGTTAATTTCTTCTTAATATAATCAAATTAACACTTATTTCTTCAACTCGACCTCATAATATTAACTAATCATGTGATTTATTATGCATATACTTAATTAATTTATAATACTAACTAATATATATATTAATCACTAATTAACAACCTAATTATATATATACTTATATAATTTAAAATTTAAAATTTAAATTATAATAAATAAAATTTCTAAATATTCATTCATAATTAACAAATGAGGTGCTAAATTAAAGCTTATAAAAAGAGGGTTCTAAAAATACTCGGATCGCTAGAAATAGTGATCGAAAAGTGGCTGAAAATCTTGTCGGAAGTTCACACCGACAGCACGTTTAACCAGCATGTGTGGCCTGCTCCGACATCCGTTGACGGCGATTCCAACGGTGATCGATGGGTCTCCGAACGGCGTTCCTAGTGGTCCGGCATATGTCTCACGACGAGTAGCGGTCGACAGTAAATCGTCCAAAAACCCAAATTGTGTTTGTATCCTCGTTTCCTCTCTCCGTCCTGCCTCCATTTCTCTCTTTCTCTCTTTTTAGGTTTCTCTTTTTTTTTTCTTTTCTTTCTTTTTCTTTTTTGTTTCCCTTTTATTTTAATAAATCAATTTTTTCTGCCCACCTAACAAGTAGGTGGGCACGTTTAAATTTTTTATTTTTATTATTATTGATTTATTTTTATTTTAATTAATTACTAACTTAATTTTTTTAACTTAATTTATTATTATTTTTTATTACTAAATATTTTTATTATTTCATTTTTTTTCAAGATATTTCATTCTTCCCCCTAAAATAAAATTCATCCTTGAATTTCTACTCACTTATGGATAAAAACAATTGAGGATAATGAGCAATCATATCTTATTCACTTTCCCAAGTGGCTTTTTTCTTCGAATGATTATTCCATAAAATCTTGACTAAAAGAATAATCTTGTTTTGTAAGACTTTCTCTTCTCGAGCTAAAATTGCGACTGACTCTTCTTCATAATTCAAATTTTCTCGTAATTCCACTGGTTGTCTCTAGAGTATATGTGAAGAATCGCTTCTGTACTTTCTCAATATGGTCACATGAAAAATATCATGTATTTGAGATAATTTTGACGGTAGTGTAATTTTATAAGCAACACGGCCGATCTTCTCCACAATCTCGTAAGGCCCAATGAACTGAGGACTTAACTTTCTCCATTTACCAAATTGCACTACACTTTTCCATGGAGAGATTTTTAAAAATACTTTATCACCCACATCGTACTCGATATCCCTTGTCTTCAATTTCTCATAGCTCTTCTGTATATCTTGTGCTACTTTTAATTTGTCTCTAATCAGTTGGACTTTATCAGCAGTCATTTGAACTAATTCTAGACCCAACAATTCTCTTTCTCCAACTTCATTCCAGCATACTGGAGTTCTACATTTTCTTTCGTATATTGCTTCATAAGGCGCCATACCGATACTTGAGTGAAAACTATTATTATAAGCAAACTTCATCAATGGTAAATGTTTATCCCAACTTCCTTTGAATTCCATCACACAGACTCTAAGCATATCCTCCAAAGTCCGAATGGTGAGTTTTGACTGATCCTCTGTTTGAGGGTGAAAAGAAGTACTGAACTTCACCTTTATACTTAAAGCATTCTGAAGACTAGGCTAAAATCTGAAAGTAAATCGTGGATCCCTATATGATACTATAGATACAGGAGCACCATGCAATCTTACAATCTCCTTCACATAAATTTCTGCAAGCTTATCAAGAAAGAAATTCATTTTGATAGATTTTGTCAACCTATTTATAACCACCCAAATTGCATCATGACCCTGCTGAGTACGGGACAAGCTAGAAATAAAGTCCATAGTAATATGCTCCCACTTCTATTCAGGAATCGGAAGAGGTTACAGAAGACCTGAAGGATACTGATGTTTTGCTTTAACTTGTTGACACACCAAGCATTTTGCTACAAAGTCTGCTATATTTTTCTTCATACCCTTCCACCAATAGTTTTTTTTAAGTATTCTATACATCTTGGTACTACCCGGATGCATAGAATATGCAGAACATTGAGCTTCTTCCATTATTTCTCTTTTTAAAGTATCAATATTTAGTACACATAATTTGGTACTAATTACTAAAGTGTCATCTTCTCTGATAGAATAATCTGTATGAGTACATGCCTTCACACCATCAAGGATCTTCTTCATTTCCTCGTCATGAACTTGAGCTTCTCTAACTCTTTCTACCAAGATCGGTCTAACCTTAAAATTTGCCAAAAATGCTCCGGATTCATCCATCATCAAATCCACTCCTAATGATCTAAGGTCTAATAACAACGGAAGTCGTACCATCTTGATATGGAAAAGACTCCCATAAGATTTTCAGCTTAGAGCATCGGCTACTACATTAACCTTCCCTGGATGATACTCAATAGTGCAATCATAGTCCTTCAGTAGCTCAATCCATCACCTCTGCCTTAAGTTCAACTCCTTCTGAGAAAGAAGATACTTTAAACTCTTATGATTGGTGAATATCTAACACTTTTTTCCATAAAGATAATACCTCCAAATTTTTAGGGTAAAAACCACTGCAGCAAGTTCCAGATCATGAGTAGGATAATTTATTTCATTTGGTCAGAGTTGTCTGGATGTATAAGTAATCACTTTTCCATGTTGCATCAAAATACATTCTAAACCTTTTCTTGAAGCATAACTATACACCATATAACTACCATCGCCTAAAGGAAGAGTAAGAACAGGAGCAGAAGTCAAATAAACTTTCAGTTTTTCAATGCCCTGTTGACACTCCTCAGTCCAGTTAAACTTCACATTCTTCCTTAGCAGTTTTGTCAATGGTGAAGCAATAATGGAGAAATCTTAATCAAAACGTCGATAATACCCTGTCAAGCCTAAGATACTCCTCACTTCTATTGGATTTATTGGCGGCTCCCAGTTCATCACAGCTTCTAACTTCTTATGATCCACATAAACTCCCTCTCCTTGTAACATCCTAAAATTTTTAGAAAATTTGATAAAATAAATTATAATTTAAAAGGATAAATTAAATTAAGGGATTTTAAATGAAAAAGTGGAATATATATGTGATATATATGAAAAATATACATAACATATAAAAGTCAACATTTTTTTAAAAGAAAAGGGTATTTTGGTAATTAAATCTTATAAATTCAAAATTAATAAAATAATTCAAAAATAAATTATTTTTGAATGGAAGAGGGAAATTAGGACTTTTAATTTATTAAATAAATAATTAAATAATTAATTATTAAATTATTTTAATATATATATATATGCTTTTAAAAAAAGATGAAAAGGAAAAGAAATATTAAAAAATATTAAAAAGTCTTCTTCTTCTTCTTCTCTTTCCTCTAGGCCGAATTCCATGGGAGCTTGAAGCAAAAAATTTGATTCTTTCATACTCTATAAATTGAAGAATTTAACAAATTTCAAGTAGATTTTTGGTGATTTTCACCAAAATTAGTAAGTTTTCATCTCTTTTCTTTGAATTCTATGGAATATTGTATTATGTGAGTTTTGAAATTTTGATGTAGTATGTTATAATTGTTAGAATTGGTGTGTATGATGTTATTTTGGGTAGTTAACAATGATTCTAAAGTTAGATTGAAGAGATGATGGAGTTTGGATAAACAATGGTGAAGAGAGAATTTAGGGTTATGGATTTTTGGGGTTTTGAAAACATGAGCTTTAATTATGCAAATTGGTTTTAAGTGAGTTTTTTAATTCATAAATAAGTATTTTAAAGTCAAATATTGGATTTGGTGGTGTTGAGTTGGAGTTTGAGAATGGAAGTGGAGATTTAGGGTTTTGGAAAAGTGATTTTCCAAAGTTGTTGAATTGTGTGATTTTATTTGTTTAAGCATGTTGTTTAGTGTTAAAAGTGATGAATATAAGCTTAAAATGAGTAATGGATTGTGTTGGAATGGAAAACCTTCAATGGGGGAAGGTTATGCCATTTTTGAGATTTTGTGTATAAGAGTGTATTTATATAATGTAAATGATTTAAATGTATTAAAATATGTTTTTAATAATATAAATAAACTTAAAACACTAATTTAATTTTAGTAGAATGAAATTCTAATGTTGAAGTAAGGAAAGGCTAAATTTTTGAAAATTTATAAGAGTGATGTGTAATTATGGTTTAATGTTGGAAATATCATTAAATGTGATACTAAATGATTGTTTGCTATCACATTTGGTTTATGCATTGAGGGAAGTTGATTTGCTTCATCCAAGTGGTGAAGGGCAAGTTGAAAAGATTGGATTGAAGGTTGTTTTTAGCTTGCTTTAGGTTGCTAGTGGAGGTATGTAAACTTTGAATATATTGTTTATATTTGCATGACATTTGGGCTTAATACGTTTTGGTTGGAAAATGTGTTAAGTTACTTGGTTCATTGATTGAGTATGAATAATGTGCTATGACATTTGTAATGTCATATATGTGTTAAATGCATTGTGAAAAGCCATTGATAATGGCTAAATTATGTAAAATGTGAAATATGCATATTATGTGGAAATACCCAAAATAATTGGGTAATGTATTGTGAATGCAAAAATGAGATATGTGGTATAATGAAATGAATTGATATTGATAAAAATAAGAAAAGTGAGAAAAATGAGAAAAATGAGAAAGATGTAAAAAATGAGAAAAGTGAGAAAAAAATTTGAAAATAAGGCAATGTGCCTAGATTGAATATGTGACAATGAGAAAGAGATTAATAATGAGAAAAATGAATAAATTGTGTGACTAGTATGTTATTCAATTTTCAAAATTCTGGGTTTGGCGACATGCCTATGATTGCCTATGGGCTAAACGCTGGAATGGTAAAAAGACTGGGTCGTAAGCCAGGCCAGCTGATAAATATGATATTTTTGGGGGTGAAAAAACTGGGTCGTAAGCCTCAAAAATAAATCTTTGAAGCTAGACTGAGTGAAAAGACTAGGTCGTAAGCTCAATCTAGTTGGATTATCCATGGATGTATTGCCTACGGGGCTAGACACATTGTGTCATTATGGACCAAAGCAGTAACTCTGAAATTTGAATAACATATTAGATTCTTTTTGGGCCTATGCTTGTCTTTGCTTTAATGTGAATTATGAATTGTGATACAATTGAGCAATATAATGTTATGAGTTGTGATTATGAAATATTTGAAAAATATAAGAAAGTGGAATGATGTGACATCTATATACATTGTGTATTGGAATTGCATTTGGTTTTATTGTTATTATCAAAGTTTGTACCACTAGGCTTCGGCTTAGCGTGATTGTTTCCATCCCGCAGATAACAGGGTAGACTCAGCTGAGCCAGAGAGTTCTTCTAGCCCAGGTCGAGTTTAGACTTGTAGTTGAGCTTGTTGAGTTGCTAGCGAGATCAAAAACACTGCCAGCAGCATGTATATATTTTTATGTTATTATACATTTTGAGTATTATGAATAATATATTATGTTTTGGATTTTATGTATTATATATTATAAAGAATGTTTGGGTCAATGTATTTAAAATGGAAGAGTAAATGTGTTTTAAATTATATATATCTATATATATAAATGTTTGCGAAACTTGGTGAAATTGAGAAGTATGGTTGAGATGGTGATTTGAAATTATTTGGAAGTGTTTTCTTTTTGCAGATTGTGTTTTGATAAATTTTGGGATGTCCAAATTACAGACAAAACTCTGACGAATTTTTTTCAGAGATTTTCATATATAATATTTATTTTGGGTTCCTATAACAAGTAAATAATATTTAAATGCTATTTAATTTTATATATTTAGAATTTAAAATTTAAAATTAAAAATGTGATAAATTTTTATTAAACCGGTCTGTGACATTTTTGTACCGTATATGCGTATATTATATATGTTGAAAATATGTATTGTACGTATATAGGGTATAAGGGTGTTACATTTGTTTTGGTATCAGAGCCTAGATTTGAGGTTATCGACCTAGGTGGGATGATAGAGAGAGAAAATGGAAAATTTGAAAATAGTTTTTAATTATAATACATGCATTGGTACTGGCAGTTTCTGATCTCTAATATAGTATTTTCTGTTGTGTTTGCAGATATAGGTATTTATGGCGTCTCGGCCGCATCAGGCTGCTGAGGGTAGTGCAGAGAGTGTGGTTCCAGATGAGTGTAGAGATGGAGCTAGACTTGTGTCTGCTGGTGAGGCTTCTGTTTCTATGCCTGTGAGACCAGCAGCTGATGAGATTCTGCCTGGCTGGGTTTGGCATATGGTAAAATTGTTGAGTTAGGCTCCAGTTCCTCATCCGCCACAGCCATAGCCGCGGCCGTAGTTGCTGGTGAGGCAGTATAATAAATTGAGAAAGTATGAAGTTGAGGACTTTGTTGGTACTACAGACCCTGCTGTAGCAGAGCAATGGCTAGACCTGGTTTAGAGGGTATTCATTCAGTTACAGGCTAGTCTAGAAGAGAAGTTTGATTATGCCAGATCTCTTCTGCAGAAAGATGCATATGATTGGTGGAAGACAGTTCCACATGCTCTGGATGATCCACCATTTCTGACCTATTATGATTTTCTATGGGAATTTAAGCAGAAGTATACTCCGAGGGAGTATAAGGATGCAAAGAAGATGGAGTTCTTGAGTCTGAGACAGGATACCAGGACAGTGACCGAATATGAGATAGAGTTTATCCGGTTGAGTCACTATGCCGGTGGGATCATTTTCTGATGAGTTTGACAAGTGTAGGAGCTTTGAGGAGGGACTGAGACTCTCTATCATGTGCATTATCGCAGGCTTTCGATATCAGAATTTTTCCCAGTTAGTTGCAGCTGCCAGGAGTATAGAGAGAGCACAGAGTCTTGCAGCAGCTGCCAGGATTGAGGAGACCAGAGTTAGGAGACTCCAGAGTGAGGCAGGGTCTTCATCAGTGAAGAGAGGTTGAGGGGGATATTTTCAGAGGTTTAGTAGGAGTCAGGGGCAGTTTGGCAGGTCAATACAGTAGCAGAGATAGAGACAGAGACCTGTAGTTTCAGTGGCTAGTGCTCCGACCCCAGTGGCTAAGATTGTTTCCATCGCGCAGGTAACAGGGTAGACTCAGCTGAGCCAGAGAGTTCTTCTAGCCCAGGTCGGGTCTAGACGTGTAGTTGAGCTTGTTGAGTTGCTAGCGAGATCAAAAACACTGCCAGCAGCATGTATATATTTTTATATTATTATACATTTTGAGTATTATGAATAATATATTATGTTTTGGATTTTATGTATTATATATTATAAAGAATGTTTGGGTCAATGTATTTAAAATGGAAGAGTAAATGTGTTTTAAATTATATATATCTATATATATAAATGTTTGAGAAACTTGGTGAAATTGAGAAGTATGGTTGAGATGGTGATTTGAAATTATTTGGAAGTATTTTCTTTTTGCAGGTTGTGTTTTGATAAATTTTGAGATGTCCAAATTACAGACAAAACTCTGATGAATTTTTTTCAGAGATTTTCATATATAATATTTATTTTGGGTTCCTATAACAAGTAAATAATATTTCAATGCTATTTAATTTTATATATTTAGAATTTTAAAATTTAAATTAAAAATGTGATAAATTTTTATTAAATCGGTCTGTGACATTTTTGTACTGTATATGCGTATATTATATATGTTGAAAATATGTATTGTACGTATATAGGGTATAAGGGTGTTTTATTTGTTTTGGTATCAGAGCCTAGATTTGAGGTTATCGACCTAGGTGGGATGATAGAGAGAGAAAATAGAGAATTTAAAAATAGTTTTTAATTATAATACATGCATTGGTACTGGCAATTTCTGATCTCTGATATAGTATTTTCTGCTGTATTTGCAGATATTGGTAGTTATGGCATCTCGGCCATATCAGGCTGCTGATGGTAGTGCAGAGAGTGTGGTTCTAGATGAGTGTAGAGATGGAGCTAGAGTTGTGTCTGTTGGTGAGGCTTCTGTTTCTGTGCCTGTGAGACCAGCAACTGATGAGATTCTGCCTGGCTGGGTTTGGCATATGGTAAAGTTGTTGAGGTAGGCTCCAGTTCCTCATCCGCCACAGCCATAGCCGCAGCCGCAGTTGCCGGTGAGGCAGTATAATAAATTGAGAAAGTATGGAGCTGAGAACTTTGTTGGTACTACAGACCCTGCTGTAGCGGAGCAGTGGCTAGACCGGGTTCAGAGGGTATTCATTCAGTTACAGGCTAGTCTAGAAGAGAAGTTTGATTATGCCAGATCTCTTCTGCAGAAAGATGCATATGATTGGTGGAAGATAGTTCCACATGCTGTGGATGATCCACCATTCCTGACCTATGATGATTTTCTGTGGGAATTTAAGCAGAAGTATACTCCGAGGGAGTATAAGGATGCAAAGAAGATGGAGTTCCTGAGTCTGAGACAGGATACCAGGACAGTGACTGAATATGAGATAGAGTTTATCCGGTTGAGTCACTATGCCGGTGGGATAATTTCTGATGAGTTTGACAAGTGCAGGAGCTTTGAGGAGGGACTGAGACCCTTTATCATGTGCATTATCGCAGGCTTTCGATATCAAAATTTTTTTCAGTTAGTTGCAGCTGCCAGGAATGCAGAGAGAGCACAGAGTCTTACAGCAGCTGCCAGGATTGAGGAGACCAGAGTTAGGAGACTCCAGAGTGAGGTAGGGTCTTCATCAGTGAAGAGAGGTTGAGGGGGATATTTTCAGAGGTTTAGTAGGAGTCAGGGGCAGTTTGGCAGGTCAATACAGCAGCAGAGACAGATACAGAGACCTACAGTTTCAGTGGCTAGTGCTCCGACCCCAGTGGCTTAGAGACCTACTCCACCTACTTGTATTCATTGTGGTAAAGTACACGGAGGTGTCTGTTGGTAGAGAGGTGCTTTGAGAGTGTATTTTAGATGTGGGTTGTCAGACCATTTTATCAGAGATTATCCCGAGCCACCAGAGATTAGATAGGAAAATACTGCAGCTTCTCGATCCAGTGTCAGAGGGGGTCGTGGTGGCAGAGGTTTTGATAGAGGTGGTCGATCTGGGTCTAGTCTGAGAGGAGGTTCTACAGCTGGAGGTAGTAGACCAGATGAGGCAGGACCATCACAGCGGGTTTATGTGATGCAGAGGCAGCCAGATGCTTCAGCTGTTATTGCTGGTAATTTTACATTATTTGATACTTCAGTTCTTGCATTATTAGACCCTGGGTTGACTCATTCTTACATAAGTGCATCCATCTTGCATGTGAGTGATTTGCATTCTGAGTCCCTAGGATTTGATATGTTGGTGACAAATTCTTTAGGACATAGTGTTGTGGTGAGCAGGGTGCACCGAGATAGTCCAGTTGTTGTTCAGGATGAGGAGTTTCTCGGTGACCTGATTGAGATGCCTTTTAGGAAATATGATCTGATTTTGGGCATGGATTGGTTATCCAAGCATGGGGTTATGGTAGACTTTCAGAAGAAATGTGTTACTTTGAGAACACATGATAGTAGGGATGTGATAGTATCTAGTGAGCAAAGGTATCTTTCATCCATGTTTGTTTCAGTTGTTTCAGCTGGGAGGATGATTCGAAAAGGATGTGAGGTTTATCTTGCTCATGTTGTAGATACCAAAGTAGTGGGGTCCCTGCTTGACAGTATACTCATAGTTGCTGAGTTTCCAGATATTTTTCCTGATGAGTTGCCAGGGGTACCTCCTGAAAGAGAAGTGGAGTTTGGTATCTATTTGTCGCCTGGTACCACTCCTATCTCTATCACCCCTTATCGGATGGCACCTGCTGAGTTGAGAGAGTTGAAGGTGCTGTTGCAGGAGTTATTGGATAAAGGGTTTGTCCGCCCTAGTATGTCCCCGTGGGGAGTTTCTATGTTGTTTGTGAAGAAGAAGGATGACACTATGAGATTGTGTATTGATTATAGGCAGTTGAATAAGGTGACCATCAAGAACAAGTATCCTTTGCCTTAGATAGATGATCTCTTTGATCAGTTGAAGGGAGCAGCAGTATTCTCTAAGATTGATATGAGATCAGGGTATCATCAGTTGAGAGTCAGAGATGGATGTATCCAAGATAGCTTTTTGCACGAGGTATAGGCATTAGTTTCTAGTGATGCCCTTTGGATTGACGAATGCACTAGTAGTTTTTATGGATTTGATGAACAGGGTATTCAGACCATTTTTGGGTCAGTTTGTAGTGGTCTTCATTGATGACATTTTGGTGTATTCGCGTAGTGAGGAGGATCATGATAGACATTTACGGATTGTATTGCAGACTTTGAGAGAGAAGCAGTTGTATGCTAAGTTGTCTATGTGTGAGTTCTGGCTCGATCAGGTAGCTTTTCTTAGTCATGTGGTTTCAGCAGAGGGTATTAGAGTTTATCCGAGTAAAGTTGAGGCTATCTTGAATTGGAGTCCACCGAAGACTGTGACAGAGGTTAGAAATTTTCTAGGATTGGCAGGTTATTATCGTCGGTTTGTGAAGGGTTTTTCTATAATAGATACACCACTCACCAGATTACTTCAGAAAGGAGTTAGATTTGTGTGGACAGATCAGTGTCATGCGAGTTTTGAGCAGCTGAGGGAGATGTTGACTCAAGCTCCTGTCCTTACCTTGCTTGTGAAAGGTAAACCATATATGATATACAGTGATGCTTCACATAGTGGTTTAGATTGTATTCTGATGCAGGAGGGTAGAGTCATTGCTTATGCCTCTCGACAGTTAAAACCGCATGAGCTGAATTACCTAACGCATGATTTGGAATTAACAGTAATAGTTTTTGCCTTGAAGATTTGGCAGCATTACTTGTATGGGAAAAAGTGTTTCATTTATACGGATCACAAGAGTTTGAAATACCTGGGTGTTCAGAGAGAGCTGAATCTTTGGCAGAGACGGTGGTTAGAGTTGATTAAAGACTATGACTGTTTGATTGATTATCGTCCTGGCAAGGTAAATGTTGTTGCTGATGCCTTGAGTCGAAAGTCTTTTGCAGGTTTGACTGCTTATTCGCTCTCGTTGCTTGTTGAGTTGAGAGCATTGCATGCTAGATTTGAGTCTTCTGATGATGGTGCTTTGATGGCTCAGTTGCAGTTGAGGTCAATCTTGTTGGATCTTATTAGGGAGACTCAGTTGGCAGATGAGAGAATTTAGAAAATTGTGTTGGTTTGTCAGAAAGGGGAAAGTCGAGACTTTTATGTGAGGGATGATGGAAGTCTATGGTACAGAGATAGATTGTGTATTCCTAATGATGCAAAATTGAAAAGAATTATATTGGAGAGGAAGCACATTAGTCACTTTTTGCTATGCACCCTGGGAGTACCAAAATATATCAGGACTTGAAGCGACATTATTAGTGGTTAGGTATGAAGAGGGATATAGCAGAGTTTGTATCTAGATGTCTCACTTGCCAGAAAGTAAAGGCTGAGCACCAAGTTTCTTCAGGGTTGCTCCAACCTTTATCAGTGCCAGAGTGGAAATGGGAGCGAGTGACAATAAATTTTGTGACTGGACTGCCTTTGACCCAAAAAAAGCATGATGCAATTTGGGTGATAGTTGATCGAATGATGAAGACAACTCATTTTCTTTTAGTTCAGATGGATTATTCTCTTGAGAGGTTGGCTGAGCTGTATATCAATGAGATAGTCAGGTTGTATAGAGTCCCAGTTTCTTTGGTGTCAGGTTGAGATCCCTGGTTTACTTCAAGGTTTTGAAAGAGTTTGCATGATGCTTTGGGTTCTCGATTGTATTTTAGTAATGTTTTTCATCCTCAGACAGATGGTCAGTCAGAGAGAGTGATACAGATTCTGGAGGATATGTTGAGGAGCTGTATTATTGATTTTACTGAGAATTGGGACAGATTTTTGCCACTAATTGAGTTTGCTTATAACAACAGCCATCAGTCCAGTATTGGGATGACTCCTTATGAGGCTTTATATGGCAGGAGATGCAAGACACCTTTGTGCTGGGATGAAGTTGGAGAAGGTAAACTGGTTGGTCCCGATTTGATTAAGGAAACAGAGGAGAAAGTGAAGGTGATTCGGGGTCATTTGAAAGCAGCTTCAGACTAACAGAAATCCTATTTAGATTTAAAAAGAAGACACATAGAGTTCAGTGTGGGAGATAAAGTATTTCTGAAGGTTTCTCCATAGAAGAAGATTTTGAGATTTGGCTGCAAAGGGAAGTTGAGTCCTTTTTTCATAGGACCATATGAGGTGTTGGAGAGAGTTGGTCCAGTGGCTTCTAGACTAGCTTTGCTGCTTGAGTTGGATCGAATACATAATATTTTTCATGTCTCGATGCTTCGGAGATACAGGTTTGACCCATCTCATATCTTGTCGGTGGAGTCCATTGAGGTGAGTTCAGATCTGACTTACGAGGAAGAACCAGTGGCGATTTTGGCACGAGAGGTTAAAGAATTGAGGAATAAGAGAGTGCCACTTGTGAAAGTCCTTTGGAGGAATCATGCCACTGAGGAGGTGACATGGGAGAGTGAGCAGGCGATGTATAGTCAGTTTTTCCAATTATTCAAGACTTAAGAACAGGTAATTTCATGGACAAAATTCATTTTAGTGGAAAGAATTATAACATCCTAAAATTTTTAGAAAAATTTGATAAAATAAATTATAATATAAAAGGATAAATTAAATTAAGGGATTTTAAATGAAAAAGTGGAATACATATGTGATATATATGAAAAATATATAACATATAAATGTCAACACTTTTTAAAAGAAAGGGTATTTTGATAATTAAATCTTATAAATTCAAAATTAATAAAATAATTCAAAAATAAATTATTTGATTCTTCCATACTCCATAAATTGAAGGATTTAACAAGTTTCAAATGGATTTTTGGTGATTTCCACTAAAATTAGTAAGTTTTCATCTCTTTTCTTTGAATTCTATGGAAGATTGTATTATGTGAGTTTTGGAATTTTGATATAGTATATTATAATTATTGGAATTGGTGTGTATGATGTTATTTTAGGTAGTTAACAATGATTCTAAGGTTAGATTGAAGAGATGATGGAGTTTAGATAAAGAATGGTAAAGAGAGAGAATTTAGGGTTATGCATTTTTGGAGTTTTGAAAACATGAGCTTTAATTGTGCAAATTGGTTCTAAATGAGTTGTTTTAATTCATAAACAAGTATTTTAAAGTCAAATAGTATTTGATGGTGTTGGGTTGGAGTTTGAGAATGGAAGTGGAGATTTTGGGTTTTGAAAAAGTGATTTTCCAAAGTTGTTGAATTGTGTGATTTTATTTGTTTAAGCATGTTGTTTAGTGTTAAAAGTGATGAATATAAGCTTGAAATAAGTAATGGGTTGTGGTGGAATGAAAAACCTTCAATGGGGGAAGGTCATGTCATTTTTGAGATTTTGTGTATAAGAGTATATTTATATAATGTAAATGATTTAAATGTATTAAAATATATTTTTAATAATATAAACAAACTTAAAACACTAATTTAATTGTAGTAGAATGGAATTCTAATGTTGAAGTAAGGAAAAGCTAAATTTTTAGAAATTTATAGGAGTGATGTGTAATTATGGTTTAATGTTGCAAATACCATTAAATGTGATACTAAATGATTATTTGCTATCACATTTGGTTTAGGCATTGAGGGAGGTTGATTTGCTTCATCTAAGTGGTGAAGGGCAAGTTGGAAAGATTGGATTGAATGTAATGGTCAAGATTTTAAACAGGAAACTTTTTAACTAATATTGAAAAATTGATAGAGTATAGTGACAAAAGTATTGTGGATAATTGCTATAAGTAGAGGATAGTAAATTGTATATCTCAAAAATTTACTGAAGAGATAATTTTTACTGTTTTACGAGATTAAAACTCGATTTAGAATCAACAGTTAAGAATGAGGGTACATCATAGTTATTATGAGCATTCCCTCACTTGATTAAAAATATTATAATATATATATGTGTTTGTGTGTGGAAATTTCTGATTTCCTCTCCATCTTCCATGCCATTTTCTACCATCATCACCATCTTCTCTCTATTTCTTCTTTCTTTCATCCAATTTATCAAGGATTAAGAGATACTCACATTATTTTGAGAGGAATAAGCTAGAAAAGGCAAGATTATCACTAAGTAATCAAAGGGAAAGAGAGAAAAAGAAAGAGAAAGAGGGATTTTGAAGAGGTATGTGCTTTTGATTTATACTTTGCAAAAAAAATATGAATTTTTATGAGTTTTAATGATTTAATTGAATGATTGAGTTATGTATAATGATATATTTCTTGAAAGTATTGATTAAAAGGATTGATGAGTGAAAAATAACTTTGATATGTTGGTTTTGATTCTTAACTCAACCTTTATGAGAATTGAGTGGTTTGATATTGTTTTTATCCATATGAAATGGGTAAAAGTTTGATTAAGTGAAGTTTTAGTAAAATATTTGATATGAATTTTTTTCTGTCAAAACTTTGAGTTTGATACATTATTATCTTAGATCTTAAATATGTTTGTGTTTAATGAAGTTAAAAGTGCAGAATACATGATTTTACTCCGAAAACAGTCCTAAAATCAATGCCACGGTCATGGCAATTGAGTGCCACGACTGTGGAATTGAAAGTGATGCTGTTTCTTCAAAAAGTTTGATAAAACAGAGTAGGTTTCAATGCCACGACCGTGGCCCTTGAAGGCCACGACCGTGGGGTCTTCAAACTTATTTTATAGCTTCATTTGGGATGCCACGGGCGTGGGGTTGAGATGCCACGGCCGTGGGGTACCTAAATAATATTTTTGGCTTATATTTTATGATATACGGGCATATTATGAGGCTAATATGTGTATATTTCATACTTTTGTGTTGAGAATTCATGTGTATGTGTTAAATGTATGAAAAAGAGTGAGAAACTTTAGATAAGTGACAACTATATATATCATACTAAATGTTGATAAGAGTAATGTACTAATGAAATGATATAAACAAGTTAGTTTTAATCAATGACATGAGACTAATATGTGTATAGCCCATACTTTTGTGTTGATGTGTTAAACGTAAGAAAATGAGTGATAAACGTTAGATAAGTGACATACATATATATTCTACCAAATGTTGATAAGTGTATAGTACCAATGAAATGATATAAACAATGTAGTGTTCATCAAAATTAATGAATAACCCAAATCATACTAAGTTTATATCTAGCTTTGGATTGAATGGCTAACAAGAGAAAAGATAGCCACAGTGATAGTGGGCACCTCGTGCCATTAATGGACACATTGCGTTATCAGTGATAGTGAGCATGATTGCCATTATAAATTCTTGAGAGATGGGATTCAGATTGCTACACTAACATGTTATCCAAACCTATTATCTAAGTTTAGTATGTATGGGCATAATAAATGAAGATATTTAATTGAAAATACATGTGAACATGATAGTTGTGACTAACGAAAGAAATGTAAAATAATAATAGAAGTCGATTACTTGAAATTGAATTACTGTATTACAATGTACAAGTGATTGCTAATATATATATTAATGTTTATAAGTGAATGTTCTAATGCACTAAATGGAAATGTTATGCTTAATGTATTGAATTAATCAAATGATTAAAAGTGTATATAATGATGTGAGATACAAAGTGTTCCAAAGTATAGTACTAAAATTAAGTGCTGAAAAGTATAGATTGAATGAAATGATCCTATTTATGAACTTGAAAAGGAAGACTTATTGAAAAAACAAAATAAGCATATTGTGAACAATGTTATCAAATGAGAAAGCAAGTCTCAAATAAAATGATTCTTAACGAGACAAATTGCAGTACCAAAAGTATTGTATTACATGATAACTTTTATAAAGGTACAACTATTATTTTGTGTAGTCAGCATGGTATGTTGATTTGTTACTGAAATTAGTTCATATATTGAAATACTTCTTAAAACTAAGTGTTATTACTATATTTTCATAAGTATATTTTGTTAATATTAAGTGCTAAAATATATGTATACAAGCACCACTAAGCTTTGCTTAGCGTGTTAGAATTATTTTCTGACACGCAGGTATCAGGACAACGGAGCAAGTTAAGAAGTGACATTGAACATCTCAGGAAATTACCTATTGGACAGATGAAGATCTTGTGTTATAAAATGTGTATAGATACCTTAGTTTGGCTATGTGAGAGATTGTATAAATTTGTAAACATGGAAGAAATACATGTATTTAAGGAATAAAGGATGAAGTGTGAGAATTTAAGTGAATAACTCTTAAAGAAAGGAATGTATTATATAATTATTTGATTTGACAAATGTATGATAGTTATCTGATTTGTAATGGATTATGGAAATTGGTCTAAATGTTGGACCTATAAGTGTTGTGATATGCAGATTATATTATTATTTGAAAATTTTTATTTATGAAGAGAGTTTTCTATGAATTGATTAGAGCGTGGACAGTATATCGTATAATATTCTTTGATAATTTTTATGTAAGAATTGTTAGAGGATGTTACATTTAGTGGTATCAGAGCGTGGTTTAGGCGTTTCTGGCATGTGGAGTTATGGGAGAAATGAAATGTAATTTTCTAAGTTATGTGAATTGAATAAGTGGATATGTGTTTTGATATAGTCATATTCCATATATTTATGGTAGTAGAACGTTTACTAAGAATTGATTGAGCATTCGTAGTGTATTATTTTGGAGTGCACTAGATCTATTTGTGATAAAGAAGGATGTGAAAAGAAAACAAGATATGAGTAGCCAATGAGATATGTCAAAGTAACACAGTGGAAGTGTAATAATTTATTGGAATCTGAGAAATGAATTATGACAGATAGATAAATTTCGAGCATGAAATTTCTTACGAGAATGAGAATTGTCATGTTGTACAACTTTAAGTATTGATGTTCTGCATTAAGTGAATATATGAGTGCCAAATTGGATTGATTATGATATTAGAGCATTTTGGAATTGATAGTGATAAGGTTAAATAAGCCTTAGTATGAGTAACATTAAATCCGAGTATGGATAATATCCGTATCTTTGAAAAAAAAAGTTCAAAGAGGTAAGAAATGATGAAAATACCTTTATAGCTTGAAATGAATTCGAGCTGTAATTTGAATGTGAAATATGGATAATGGAGTAGTGTCAAAAGTACTTGTTTTTATAATGTTTCAATGTTAAGGATTGAAGTGATAGTTAAATGAAAGCACGTGAATGCATCAAAACTATTGTATAAGTGAGTATATTGGATAATAGGCCTAAAACTTATTTAAAGGTTTCTAGTGTCTTCTATTGTCTTCTAAAATGTCATCAAAACAAAAGATTGAAATGAAAAGTGATGGAAGAGTATTGGTAAAGAGGTTAGTGCTTGAATACTACTAAGTGCTATTTAATGAAATGATCTTGATTTTTTATTATGAAAAGAGATTTGTGAATTGATAAAACAAGATTACTTGTGAAAGATATGGTGTATTATATAATTGTGAAAACTTTACTTCTATGATAGTAAAGTTATTCTTGCAATATGTAAATGTGTATTTAAGTGGAATAATGATTAAATCTATCATTGAATCATTTAAGAGTTAATATACGGTTGTGAAAGAAAATAAGGTTGAAAGATTTTAGGGTTATGGACATTGCGATTTGAATTTGATTGTGCTTTGAAGAGTTGGTGTTGCGCTCGAATTAAGTACTACTACAAAGCGTCACTCGCAAGTTATTCAGCCAAGAGTAGGATTGCTAGTCTTCCTCCTAGCTCCACTTTGATGTTTGATGAAGAACTCAAGCCCTCTTCAATGGTTGATTCCCCTTTTGCAATATGGAATGGAGCTTTCTCAAGTCTCCAAACCTTGGAATGGATCTTGCCTTTGGTAGATGGAATGGAGCTTTCTCAAGTCACCAAACCTTTCAATGAAGCTTCTTCAACCTTCAAGAGCTTGTAACCCAATTTATCCCAAAGAACCTCAAAGATCTTTTCAATGGAAGATGGAGAAGATGAAGATGGAGGATGAAGATGAGGGACAAGGAGAGTGTCACTCTCTCCTCATCCCAAATTGTGTTTGCCCCCTCCTTCTCTTTTCTTTTCTCTCACTCAAAACCCTAGCCGTCCCTCAAACTCTCAACACCCTTTGAAAACCCTAATTCTCCTATTTATATGAAACCTCCACTTTAACAAATCCGCGTTGCTTTTGGTCCATGAGAGACACAGCCAAGTTGGAGGAAACTTGGCCGTGTTAGAGGTCTTTGGAGGGACACGGCCACAAGCTTGGCCGTGTCCCTTGCTTGTGTCTTCTACTGCTTGATTTTCTTCTTTCTTTTTCTTTGGACTTGAGTGAGACACGGCCAAGCTTAAGCAACTTGGCCGTGTTGGAGCTTTTTTGGAGGGACACGGCCACAAGCTTGGCCGTGTCCCTTGAGTGTGTCACCTTCTGCCTCTTTGTTCTTCTTTCTTTTCTTCCTTGGCTTGGTATGGGACATGGCCAAGTCTCCTGGGTGTGTCATGTGACACGGCCAGTGGCTTGGCCGTGTCCTCTGAGTGTGTCAGTAACTGTCTCTTTGTTCTTTCTCTCTTGGTTCCTTTGTTTTTGTCTTAAGATGATGTTTACATATTAACCTAAAATAAACACTTAAACAAACTTTAAACAAGAATCAAATAAACATTAACCAACAACAAATAAATACCAAACTAAAAATTAGAACAAAAATAACATAAACACTGAAATAAATTAAAACTACCAAAATTAATGAAAACACTAAATAAACCGATTGAAACTACCAAAATACCTAAATAAAAAAATAATTATCATAACAAATAAGATACAAATCTATAACAAAAACTAATAAAACAGTTGGATCCTGTTTCCTCAATTTGTATGAGTTGAATTATTGATCACTTATTGATTAAATCATGAAAAGAAATTATAGTAGTGATACGCATGATTATTTGTATAGTCATGCATATGCTTGTGTAAATTTCTATTCTTCAAACTTTGAGAAGAAATGCCAATATTGAGGTGCATGATCATTCATATGGATATACATATATTTGTGCCCTTAAAATTGTGAAAGGCAATTTCAGTAGAGACATGTAAGACCATTCATATGGATATGCATCGGCTATGCATATTTCTATTCTTCACAACTTTAAAAATAATTGAAACAGTGATGTGCATGATCACTTGCATGGTCATGCATTTTCTTATGCATATTTCTACCCTCTTATACCTTCACAAAGTAGGGTTTATGGGTGGAAATCAATAGAGAGTTATTGAATACATCTGAAACATAGTTATAATTTATTACTTATAAGATTGAAATGAAATCAATCCATTAAATGATGAAACTGAAATGTGAAGAAAACGTGAGGAAAGTATGGATAAATGTAATTGGATATGTGAAAGAAGTGTAAAGGTAGAGAAAAGATAAAAGACAATTACAGGTGATTAGTGGATTTAACATCTTCATGATGAAATAAGATAATTTCCGAAGCAAGGTGAAAAGAATGATATATTGATAAATTAGTAATGATTGTACATAATTTGAAGAGCAAGTTAAAGAAACTAAAGAGGTATATACAAATTGATTGAGTAATGAAAATAAGAATGTGAGATTTATATATTGTGTACTGATGAAATATGTGATAGTAACATTATTTAGTGAGTAAAAAACAAGTTATAGATTATATATAGTAGTGTTAAAGAGTTAACTGATATTAATTGATTACAATAGAAAGAAAGGAATTGATAATGTAAAAAGAAAAGAATGTTGTGAGATTTGAAGGTAATTTAACCCTTCCAATGAAATGATGTATTGTGGATTAAGTTAACACTATATGTGTGTGAGTGTGTGTATTAAACATAGTGAATACATTATATGTGTACATGTACTCTTAAAGTGAAAGAATAGTTATAAATTCTTAATATGTTAAGAAAAGAATTAAACAAGTAAAGAGTGAAAATCTTTGTAGATTTTATTCTTACAGTGGAAACATGAAAATAATTTGAAAAGGATAAAGATTGATGAATACTTAAATCGAAAATACATATGATGTGTATATATGATCATATGATACATGTGTTTGAAATGATTGTTTATATCTTATACACTTACTGTAAGAAACAAACATTTCAAAGAGAAAGTGTTATATTTCAAAGGATAGTATAATTGACACTACGTTGTACCATTGAAATAAATGATACTGATGTTAAATCTAGTTTCCGGAATAACTAAAGGGTAAATATTCAAAGTGATAGTGGGCATTTTATGCCATATTGAAAGTGGGCATTCTGTGCCATAAAGGACACTTATGTCCCATATTGACAGTGGGCACACTGTGCTATACAGGACGCTTATGTCCCATTTCGAAAGTGAGCACTTTGTGCCACAGAGGATATTTTTTTTCTGTATATATGTCCCAGTGATATTGGCATCTATGCCATCAGTGGACGCTTTGCGTCATAGCGGACCTTTGGTTCCTTTCTCTCAGTGGTCACTCCGTGACATCATATATAGTGGGCATTCATGCCATAGTCTCTGTGACATCATATACAGTGGGCATTCATGCCATAGTCTCTGTGACATCATATACAGTGGGCATTCATGCCATAGTGAGCCTTTGGCCATATTGATACAGTAGGCATTTACTTGCCATCAGTGACCCGCTATCCGGAACTAGGATTTAATGTTCAGTATATAAGAGAAAGAACGAGATATATATATATATATATATATATAACAGTGGAATGTATTGATACAAATTATAGGAAAAAAAAATCTAAAGAGGATTAAAGGCAAATACAGAATTAAACTTGAACAGTGTAAGTGTGTAGAGCTGAATATTCTACAGTTCTATAAGATGATTATTTTGAAAGTGTTACGTTGATTGATATAAGATATAAATAAATGTTATGTAAGTTAAGAAAATCATTGATTTTATGTGAAATTTGAGATTATTTAAAAATTAAATAGCTTATTACCAAAGTATGTAAATTTCGAGGACGAAATTTCTTTAGTGGGGGAGAATTGTAATGGTCAAGATTTTAAACAGGAAACTTTTTAACTAATATTGAAAAATTGATAGAGTATAGTGACAAAAGTATTGTGGATAATTGCTATAAGTAGAGGATAGTAAATTGTATATCTCAAAAATTTACTGAAGAAATAATTTTTACTGTTTTACGAGATTAAAACTCGATTTAGAATCAACGGTTAAGAATGAGGGTACACCATAGTTATTATGAGCATTCCCTCACTTGATTAAAAATATTATAATATCTATATATGTGTGTGTATATGTGTTTGTGTGTGGAAATTTCTGATTTCCTCTCCATCTTCCACGCCACTTTCTACCATCATCACCATCTTCTCTCTATTTCTTCTTTCTTTCATCCAATTTATCAAGGATTAAGAGATACTCACATGATTTTGAGAGGAATAAGCTAGAAAAGGCAAGATTATCACTAAGTAATCAAAGGGAAAGAGAGAAAAAGAAAGAGAAAAAGGGATTTTGAAGAGGCATGTGCTTTTGATTTATATTTTACAAAAAAATATATGAATTTTTATGAGTTTTAATGATTTAATTGAATGATTGAGTTATATATAATGATATATTTCTTGAAAGTATTGATTAAAAGGATTGATGAGTGAAAAATAACTTTGATATGTTGGTTTTGATTCTTAAATCAACCTTTATGAGAATTGAGTGGTTTGATATTGTTTTTATCCATATGAAATGGGTAAAAGTTTGATTAAGTGAAGTTTTAGTAAAATATTTGATATGAATTTTTTTCTGTCAAAACTTTGAGTTTGATACATTATTATCTTAGATCTTAAATATGTTTGTGTTTAATGAAGTTAAAAGTGCAGAATACATGATTTTACTTCGAAAACAGTCCTAAAATCAATACCACGGTCGTGGCAATTGAGTGCCACAACCGTGGGATTGAAAGTGATGCTGTTTCTTCAAAAAGTTCGATAAAACAGAGCAGGTTTCAATGCCACAACCGTGGGGTCTTCAAACTTATTTTACAGCTTCATTTGGGATTCCACGGGCTTGGGGTTGAGATGCCACGGCCGTGGGGTACCTAAATAATGTTTTTAGCTTGTATTTTGTGATATACGGGCATAGTATGAGGCTAATATGTGTATATTTCATACTTTTGTGTTGAGAATTCATGTGTATGTGTTAAATGTATGAAAAAGAGTGAAAAACTTTAGATAAGTGACAACTATATATATCATACTAAATGTTGATAAGAGTAATGTACTAATGAAATGATATAAACAACTTAGTGTTAATCAATGACATGAGACTAATATGTGTATAGTCCATACTTTTGTGTTGATGTGTTAAACGTATGAAAACGAGTGATAAACGTTAGATAAGTGACACACATATATATTCTACCAAATGTTGATAAGTGTATAGTACTAATGAAATGATATAAACAATGTAGTGTTCATCAAAATTAATGAATGGCCCAAATCATACTAAGTTTATATCTAGCTTTGGATTGAATGGCTAACCAGAGGAAAGATAGCCACAGTGATAATGGATACCTCGTGTCATTAATGGACACATTGCGTTATCAGTGATAGTGGGCATGATTGCCATTATAAATTCTTGAGAGATGGAATTCAGATTGCTACACTAACATGTTATCCAAACCTATGATCTAAGTTTAGTATGTATGGGGATAATAAATGAAGATATTTAATTGAAAATACATGTGAACATGATAGTTGTGACTAACGAAAGAAATGTAAAATAATAATAGAAGTCAATTACTTGAAATTGAATTACTGCGTTATAATGTACAAGTGATTGCTAATATATATATTAATGTTTACAAGTGAACATTCTAATGCACTAAATGGAAATGTTATGCTCAATGTATTGAATTAATCAAATGATTAAAAGTGTATATAATGATGTGAGATACAAAGTGTTCCAAAGTATAGTACTAAAATTAAGTGCTGAAAAGTATAGATTGAATGAAATAATCCTATATATGAACTTGAAAAGGAAGACTTATTGAAAAAACAAAATAAGTGTATTGTGAACAATGTTATCAAATGAGAAAGCAAGTCTTAAATAAAATGATTCTTAACGAAACAAATTGCAGTACCGAAAGTATTGTATTACATGATAACTTTTATAAAGGTACAACTATTATTTTGTGTAGTCAGCATGGTATGTTGATTTGTTACTGAAATTAGTTCATATATTGAAATACTTCTTAAAACTAAGTGTTATTACTATATTTTCATAAGTATATTTCTTTAATATTAAGTGCTAAAATATATGTATACAAGCACCACTAAGCTTTGCTTAGCGTGTTAGAATTAATTTCTGACAGGTAAGTATCAAGATAACGGAGCAAGTTAAGAAGTGACATTGAACATCTCAGGAAATTACCTATTGGACAGATGAAGATCTTGTGTTATAAAATGTATATAGATACTTTAGTTTGGCTATGTGAGAGATTGTACAAATTTGTAAACATGGAAGAAATACATGTATTTAAGGAATAAAGGATGAAGTGTGAGAATTTAAGTGAATAACTCTTAAAGAAAGGAATGTATTATATAATTATTTGATTTGACAAATGTATGATAGTTATCTGATTTGTAATGGATTATGGAAATTGGTCTAAATGTTAGACCTATAAGTGTTATGATATGCAGATTGTATTATTATTTGAAAATTTTTATTTATGAAGAGAGTTTTCTATGAATTGATTGGAGCATGGACAGTATATCGTATAACATTCTTTGATAATTTTTTATGAAAGAATTGTCAGAGGATATTACATTGAAGGTTATTTTTAGCTTACTTTGGGTTGCTAGTGGAGGTATACACAAACTTTGAATATATTGTTTATATTTGCATGACATTTGGGCTTAATACATTTTGGTTGAAAAATGTGTTAAGTTACTTGGTTCATTGATTGAGTATGAATAATGTGTTATGACATTTGTAATGTCATATATGTGTTAAGTGCATTGTGAAAAGCCATTGATAACGGCTAAATTATGTAAAATGTGAAATATGCATATTATGTGAAAATACCCAAAGTAAATGGGTAATGTGTTGTGAATGCAAAAATGAAATATGTGGTATAATGAAATGAATTGATATTGATAAAAATGAAAAAAGTGTGAAAAATGAGAAAAATGAGAAAGATGTGAAAAATGAGAAAAGTAAGAAAATAAATGTGAAAATAAGGCAATGTGCCTAGATTGAATATGTGACAATAAGAAAGAGATTAATAATGAGAAAAATGAATAACTTGTGTGACTAGTATGTTATTCAATTTTCAGAGTTCTGGATTTGGCTGCATGCCTATGATTGCCTACGGGCTAAACGCTAGAATTGTAAAAAGACTGGGTCGTAAGCCAGGTCAGCTGATGAATATGATGTTTTTGGGGTGAAAAGACTGGGTCGTAAGCCTAAAAAATGAATCCTTGAAGCTAGACTGAGTGAAAAGACTGGGTCATCAGCTCAAATCTAGTTGGATTATTCATGGATATATTGCTTACGGGGCTAGACACATGATGTCATTATGGACCAAAGCAGTAACTCTGAAATTTGAATAGCATATTAGATTCTTTTTAGGCCCATGCTTGTCTTTGCTTTAATATGAATTATGAATTGTGATACAATTGAGCAATATAATGTTATGAGTTGAGATTATGAAATATTTGAAAATATAAGAAAGTGGAATGATGTGACATCTATATGCATTATATATTGGCATTGCATTTGGTTTTATTATTATTATCAAAGTTTGTACCACTAGGCTTCGGCTTAGCGCGATTGTTTCCATCGCGCATATGACAGGGTAGACTCAGCTGAGCCAGAGAATTCTTCTAGACCAGGTCGGGTCTAGACTTGTAGTTGAGCTTGTTGAGTTGCTAGCGAGATCAGAAACACTGTAGCAACATGTATATATTTTTATGTTATTGTACATTTTGACTATTATGAATAATATATTATGTTTTGGATTTTATGTATTATATATTTGGAAGAATTTTTGGGTCAATGTATTTGAAATGTGGGAGTAAATGTGTTTTAAATTATATATATATATAATTGTTTGAGAAACTTGGTAAAATTGACAAGTATGGTTGAGATGATGATTTGAAATTATTTGGAAGTGTTTTCTTTTTACAGGTTGTGTTTTGATAAATTTTGGGATGTCCAAATTACAGATAAAACTCTGACGAATTTTTTTCAGAGATTTTCATATATAATATTTATTTTGGGTTCCTATAACAAGTAAAGAATATTTAAATGCTATTTAATTTTATATATTTAGAATTTGAAATTTTAAATTAGAAATGTGAAATTTTTTTATTAAATCGGTCTGTGATATTTTTGTACCGTATATGCGTATATTACATATGCTGAAAATATATATTGTACGTATATAGTGTATAAGGGTGTTACACTCCTGATATAACATAACCCAAAAATACTACTCTATCAAGCCAGAATTCACATTTACTAAGCTTGGCATACAACTGCTTGCTTCTCAAGATTTGTAATACAATTTTTAAGTATTCCTAAAACTCCTCTCTAATTTGAGAATACACAAGGATATCATCAATAAATACAATTACAAACCTATCCAGATAAGGATGAAACATCTAGTTCATAAGATCCATGAAAGCAGTTGGGGCATTGGTTAACCCAAATGACATTAATAAGAATTTGTAATGTCCATAACGAGTTCTAAAAGATGTCTTAGGCACATCTGACTCCTTTATCTTCAACTGGTGATACTCCAATCGTAAGCCTATTTTGGAAAAGACTTTGGCACCTTGAAGTTAATCAAAAAGATCATCAACGTGGGGTAAAAGATTTTTATTCCAAATAGTGACCTGGTTTAGCTGCCTATAGTCAATGCACAACTGCATAGAGCCATCTTTCTTTTTTACAAATAACACAGGAGCTCTCCAATGTGAAACACTAGGTCTAATAAATCCTTTATCCAACAATTTCTGCAGCTGCACCTTCAATTCTTTTAACTCTGCATGAGCCATTCTGTAAGGAGGTTGAGAGATAGGAGTTGTATCAGGCTAAATATCAATAGAAAATTTTACTTCTCTATCAGGTGATAAACCTGAAAGCTCTTCAGGAAAAACTTCTGAAAAATCACACACTATAGGGATATCTTCCAATTTAGGCCCTTCTAATTATATATCAATCACATGTGCTAGATATGCTTGACAACCCTTCATAATAAATTTTTGAGCCGTCATAGCAGAAATAACACAAGATGGAAGGAACTTCCTCTCACCGCAGAATGGAATGGTGGCGAGATAGCCAATCATCCCTAAAATGACATCAAATTCTCTTATGGGCAAAGGAATAAGATCTGCTAACAACTCAAAATCACCCAATCTGACTGCTGAATTTTTATACACATGTTCACACTTCACAGACATCCCAACTAGAAAACTCATTGCTAACTTACTTTCTAAAGAACTCAAATTCTTATTCGCATATGTGGCAAATGCATGGGATACAAATGAATGAGTAGAGCCAGGATCAATAAGAATATGAGTATCTTTATAAAAAATAATCAACATATTGGTGACCACCTCTAGTGAAGTTACAACTTCCTATTGAGTAACGACAAAGACTCGAGCTTGTGCAGGAGGTCTACTAGATGATGCACCTTGATTTGATGTTGAGGCCCTACCTGGTCTACTCATGCCACTATTAGCTCCTCTACCAGATGATCTCAAAAAAGATTATGTCCTACCACCTCTCTGATTAGTAGGTGCAAAGATCTTTGCACTGAAGTACTACTATGAACAAGTAGCAGACAATCTCTCTTAAAATGACCTATATCCCCACAGTGGAAATAAACAATAGATTTTCTTTTGCATTCCCCCATATGATACTTGTCATAAGTTACAGACTGAGAAAAATATCACTTGCTCTGTCCATCTCCCATAGTACTACCCTTCTGAAATTATAAGTGCTACCAGAATTACTAACAGACTGATCCACCATACTACGACTAGCCTGAGACCTGTTACTCTGTTGGTCTGATCTCATTTGTACAGTCTTACTTGAACCACCATGATTAGATCTAGAATGAGAACCACTAACCCTCTTGAATTGTCCCTCAGGACCCCCATAAAAAGGACCTTGTGTTTATTTTCTCTTTCTTTGTTCAAATTCAACTCCCTCTCTCACCAATTTTTCACTTCTAAAGTTCTGTCCACCAAGGTGAGAAAACCCAAACTCTGCTAATCGGGCACACTCTTACGAATTGCATAGTGTAACCTATTATAGAACCTGTCTTTATCCTCTATACTCAAGTGAGACACAATCAGTATAATTCTTCATATTTGTCCACATACTATGTTATGGTCATACTGCCTTGCTTAAGATTAAAGAACATATTTTTTTCTCTCTTCTATAGTTATCAATAATACATTTCTTCTGGAATTTAGCCATAAAGATCTCCCTAGTCAAAGTTGCACCAAAATCATGAACTAGCCTATTATACCAACTTTCCATTACACTATCTAGGAAAGCATGAACATATCTTAATTTATCTTCATCTTATACACGACCAAGTGAGTATGCTTTCTCTAATTTCTTTAACCATTTATCAGCCTTTCCCATCAAATATCTTCGCTCCCAATTTCTAACAGTGAGAAATAACATTCCAAGAATTTTGACGCTGATTACTCGCTGCCATAACTGTATTTAGCATTTGAGCAAAAGCAGCACCAAAATTAGAATCCATAAATACAGGCATAGCTGGAGCAGCTATATGTGGAACAGGAGGTGGAGGAGGTGAATTTACTCTAGATGATTCTTCTTGTGAAGTAGCATTATTATTTTTTCTGCTACTCTCAGTCTCATTAGCATCAATAGACTCCTCAGAAGAAAAAGATGGAGTAAAATTCCTACAAGGTCGGCCAACATCTTCTAATCTAACCACTCGATTTCTTTGGCCAGTGTTTCTAGCATGGTCTATACCACCTCGCATTAATTGCGGCATTATCCTACAAAAATAAATATATATTACATATAAGTTAACTACGCATTAATTATTTATATATTATCTTAAATTATTGTATATATATATATATTTATATTAGCGCACCCTGAAAAATCTTTCTTATTCTTTGGCAATTTTTTTTTAAATATATATATTTTTTTAAATTTAATTTTTTTGTACACTAATAGTTTAAATTAAATCTCTTATCCTTATTTATCTAAATTCCTATAAGTTTTTTATAAAAGTCTATAGAATCCTAAACCTTTTCTCTGATACCATAAAATGTCACACCTCATTCCCTTAATTCTTAGGGTGGACGTATCTCATAAATTACAATACTACTATTTTATTATTATAAAAATATTACTCATAATTTATTTTCTTAAAATTCTTCATACACACACATTAATATCATCCAACATATATTAATATTTTAAATACATCTTATTTATTGTTCAATTCAAAAATATAAATAATTCTTAAACAAGTCTAAATGATACATATGTTGGTCCGACCTTTTCTAAGCGCTGAATGAAGTAAAAGTAGAGATATATTTTCCAACAGGATCTAAAATGTTTATATAAATAAAGGGTGAGTCCAACTACTCAGTTAAAAGATAATTATATAATAAAGGAAAAATAAATAAAGTTTTATTTATATACTTACTATTAAAATTTTATACAACTACATAATACTTTATTTCTTAAAGAAACATATATTCACAATATCATATAATTTCATACACTCAATACATATAGTCCATACAAAATATAATACCTTAGGCATAAGTAAATATGTATTTACTAGCAATCTAAGGGTAAAACATGGCATCTTGGGCACCGTGATGACGTATGACAGCACCAAGAACAAATATTTATGGTCATACACATGTGCAGAGTAGCCCTCAAAGGACAACCACCTGATATACGTCCCAAAAGCTATATGTGTACCAAGTATTGTCCCAAAGACAGTATCACAATCATAATTCTTCAATTCCTTTAACACTCTGTCATCACATATGTCTCTATTAGAAAGCATATAATGAGTGTATAAAAAATATTTATTTAACTATATCAATAAATAATTATCATACCTTAATTCAAACATCAACATACTATTATTTGTTTCCATTTTAAAGATATTCATAAATATTATTTTACCTTTCCAAATCCTTTTATAAAATTAATTTCATTAAAAAATAATTTTAATAAATCATATATATAATAAAAAAATTACCAATATTTTATAATTATCCAGTCACCTTAATCAATAGCTTAAATTATTTAATGGACTAGATCACCTCTATATTCTACAACTGCAGTAGAATCCACACCTAAAATGACATAAAAATAATGATTTACTAAAATACTATATATGATTAATACTACTATGGGGTAAATGACGTGAAAAAAAAAACGTGTGAATAATTTTTAAATTTTTAACAAATTTTGGCAGAGTAACGACATAACTCGGTCATTCTCAAAATTTTAAATTAATACTCCAATGAGTATTATACAATTTATCAAGCCAATTACTTATCAAATATTTCAATAATATTTTTAACAATTTAATATAATTTGAGTGTCTAAATTTATTAAGTATTTAAAATATTTCTTTGTACAACTAAATTATATTAATTTAATATCTTTAATTTAATAATATTTATTTTAGTAGTTAATTTAATTACGTATTAAATAGTATTAAATTTATATTTTTGATACTATCATAGTTTAATATTCTAAGTTTTAGAATAAATTATATTAATAATAGTAATAATAGCAGCAATAATATACATATTATAATAAATTTATTTAAAATAATAATAATATCATCTGCTTAAATTTTTAATATTTATTCAAATTTTCGTATTTCATTATACTATAAAAATAATACTAATAATAATATTGACATCAATAATATCATTAGTAATATTAATATTATTTATTTAAAAGATAGCATTATTTGACTTACATAAATATGCATATATATATTTTGTAAGATAATTAATTAATTACTTTTAATTTAACCATAACATTTCATATTAAATCTGATAGTAATAATAATACTAATAATATCAATACACAACTTATTTACTTTTTAATAATTAATTTTATTTTTTTATTTTTTTAATAATTTCCTATAATTAATTTATAATTTTTTATAGTAAATTCGTAACATTATTTATATAATTAAAAGTAGTTATTTACTCACTTATTATTTCAACTTTAGCAATTTATATTAAACTTAATACTAAATAATACGAGTAATAATAATTATAATAACAATCATTTAACTAATCTAGTGATTAAATAATTAATATCTATAACTAAATCTTTTAATTAGTAATTTATTTATTTAAATCAATTTATCACATAATAATTATAAATGAATAATTCACTATCAAATAAAAATTTTAATTAAACTCAGTATATTAATAAATTTTAAGTCAGTATTTAAAATATATAATATGTAATTTAATTATAATTTTTTTTATCATTAATTATCTATTTATTTATTTTTGTTAATTTCTTCTTAATATAATCAAATTAACACTTATTTCTTCAACTAAACCTCATAATATTAACAAATCATGTGATTTATTATGTATATACTTAATTAATTTATAATACTAACTAATATATATATTAATCACTGATTAACAATCTAATTATATATTTATGTAATTTTAAATTTTAAATTTAAATTATAATAAATAAATTTTCTAAATATCCATCT
Organism: Garcia nutans; assembly: GCA_947685225.1. Taxonomy (NCBI): domain Eukaryota; kingdom Viridiplantae; phylum Streptophyta; class Magnoliopsida; order Malpighiales; family Euphorbiaceae; genus Garcia; species Garcia nutans. The sequence goes on from CANTUV010000041.1 coordinate 15,424,627, forward strand.
ATAATTAATAAATGATGTGTTAAATTAAAGCTTATGAAAAGAGAGTTCTAAAAATACCCAGATCACCGAAAATAATGACCAAAAAGTGGCTGAAATTCTTGCCGAAAGTTCACACCGACAGGACATTTAACCGGGTCGTGTGGCCTGCTCCGACATCCGTTGATGGCGATTTTGGCGACGGTTGATGCGTCTCTGAGTGATGCTCTTGGTGGTCAGGCACATGTCCTACGACGAGAGGCTGTCGGCGTTAAATCATCCAAAAATTCAAACTGTCTATATCCTCTTTCTCTCTCTCTCTGTTTTGCCTCCGTTTCTCTCTTTCTTTCTCCCGATTTCTCTTTTTTTCTTTTCTTTTTCTTTTATGTTTTTCTTTTATTTTAATAAATCAATTTTTTTTCTTCCGCGCATGTTTAAATTTTTTTATTTAATTTAATTTTAATTAATTACTAAATTTTTTAACTTAATTTATTATTATTTTTTATTACTAAATATTTTATTATTATATTTTTTTCAAGATATTACATTTTTAGTTTAGGATTCTGAGTTATCTTTATTAGAACTTATTTCTACAAATAAAATTAAGAAAAAACTCATATTTGTTTCAAATACAAATTAAAATTTTTTAGAGAACAAAATAGAAATGTATCAAAATAATTCACTTATTAATTATAGACACTTTGATTGTTATCAACTCTCTTTGATGCCTAAAAATCTTATTTTCGTCAAAAATTATATTCAATCTCGAGGGAAAAAAATTCAAGAAAAAGCAAAGAAAGAGGCAGCAATGGATAAGACGAAAAGTAAAAGAACAGAAGAAAAAAAAATTATCCCACTTTGTTTAATTAACAATGTGTGATGTTATTGAGCAAAAAAAAAAATGTGTGATGTTAAGTTGTGACGGTCGGATGGGTCTCTCCACAATAGAATATCTTTGATATTATTTTTATTTTATTTTATTTTCATTTTTATTTATTTTTTATTGGGCTAAACTTATAATCTTTATTGTTAAAAGGGGCCAAAAATCTATTTACTTAAAAAATAACATATAGAATACAAATATATAAAAAACTAAAAAAAATTGAGGGTGCCTAAGGTGGTTCCACCTCGGAGTAAAACTCTTGAAACAAAGTCAACTTTTCGATCTTTCAAGTCTATAACTTGCATGCAGGGGCAAAATTAGAATTCCACATTGAGGGGGCAAGAATCATACACCACTAATGTAAAAATTCTAATAAAATTTTCCAATAATTTTTTTTCTAATTCCATAAAAATTTCAGTCAACAAGAAGAAATATATTATGTTTTTTGACAAAACAAATTATAAACCATTATTATTTTATTGTTATTCATTTTATTGTAGAAATGATAAATTTTATATCACAATTAAAATTATCTCATTCTAATTTAAAATTTTTAGTCAACCTCTTACAAAATCATCAAAACTGATTAAATAATTACTATATCTAGAAATTTATAATCCAAAGAAAATTCAATGAAAGTGAAGAAACTTTTCAAAAACTTAGCATTGAAAATTTAGAGGTTTTAATGAGGATTTTGATAATCTAATATATTTTTAGCAAAATTTTTACTTTAAGATAATAATTATCTTTTACTAGAACTCGATTCAACAATTAAAATTTAAAAAAAAATTATATTTGAATCAAATTGAAACTAAGATTTTTAAAAAAGAAAGGGAAATAAATCAAGCAATTCACTTACTAATTATAAATATCTTTCTTATTCTCAACTTTTCTTGATGCATAAAAGCCTTCTTTTCTTTAAGAATTATTTTCAAACTTGACGAAAAAAAGAAGAAACCAAGAAAAATGAGAGAAAAAAAGGAGACAATAGAAAGAATGAGGGAAAAGGTAAAAGAAAAAAATGAAGTGGTTGGACAATCTCTTACAAAATGCATGTTGCATTGTTTTTATTTTATCTTTTCTTGCATTCCAATGTTCCTTTTATTGGACTAAATTTGCAATCTTTAAAATTAAAGGAGCCAAATCTGTTTGCCTAAAAATTATATATATATATATATATATAAATGAAATTTAAAAAATTGGGATGGCCAGGGCTGCCAAGAGTAAATGTTATTCTGCTATTGTGTATTGGATTAAATCTTGCCATATCTAACACGTACTTGTTCACTGTGATAATTGATGTGATTATGATGAAATTTTCTATATTTTAGATGCCATTGCAAATTACTATTTTATTTTCTTATTTAATATTTTTATCCAATAGCTATTTAGATAACTTTTCATACATCATATATTAAATAATGGCTTAGTATATAAATTTATATATGTATTTGTAAGAAAGAATCTATTAGCATCTTATACTTTTTAGGTATCTCATGACACACATGTATATGTTTAAAATGAAATTATCAGACCCTCAGCTTAACTATTTCTTAACTCACCAACAGGCATGTATTACATGCGCCCTAGCACTTGTTTCATATGATTTCCTCCTTTGTAAAATTCTTAACTCAATCTAATTCAAACCTTAATTCTTTTTTTTTTATCAAAGTTTAATCATATTTTGATCTTTCATCACCGAAGTATTACTAGAAATAGATTAAAGTGAGAAACATATAGGAATTGAAAATTGAAAATTGAAAAATGAAAGACAAAAGAAAAAAGAAGAAGAAATAAAAAGCTAGCTGTAAGAGAAAATATAACAAATATTTGGTGAGCATAAGAAATTTTGACATTTTATCACTCCTAAAAACTGCACTGTTTCCACCCAAGAATGTTATTTAAATAGGTATTACAAGCATAAACCAAACAATCATAAACTCACATAATAAATTTACAGTACTAATATAATTTGAGAAAATTACAGCAATACAATCATAAATCTAGATTGAGAAACTTAAAGCGCTAATATTGTTGTTAAAAATCATAAACCCACAATAAAATCTATGGAGAAGCAAGAAACTTGCATCACCAATGTTATTTGAGAAAAAATTAATTTGAAATCGAAATTTTATAAATGTATATAATAGTTTTTACAAAATTAAGTTTAATACCTATTCAAAATCTTAAACCACTATAGTAATCATATATTAGCTTAAAAATCGAAATAAAATTTTAAAAATATCCAAAAAATTTTCAAGAATGGATTAGAAATAAAAGATGGGTATGTTATTCTAACACAAAAAAACAAAAATAGAAATAAAAACCCAAAAGATAAATGGGTTTAGATTGAAAATAATCACAATAGAAAGAAGGAAAGAAGAAGAGAATCAATTCTTAATTTGCCCAACTCAATAGTAGTATCATGATTGACAATGAGAAATAGAATAACAGCACATGCTTGATGGAGATGAGTTGCGGTAAAATCAAAGCTCAAAAGAGAGGAAGAGAAAGATTGAGAACAAATGAAAATTTCAATATGAAATTGGAGAAGAAGAAGAAGAAGAAGAAGAAGAAGAATGGACACTGATTAGTTATACAAACTCTTTTACTGTTTAGAGAATGGAAAACAAAAAATTACTCATGCGCGTTTTATGCAGGTACATTTCAACAATGAGTTAAAAGTAAATTAATATCATTTTAAGCATGTAAAAAATTATATAGGTTCTTTCTTATAAGTATAAGAGTGTATTTATGTATTAAGCCTTAGATAATTATAAAAATCATTTAATAAGGGTATTAATTATATTTCAAGAATAATTAATGTATTAAATTATATCTCAAGAGTGATGATAATAATTTATCCAACAAAGAGTCATATGCACAAATTCGTATTAGTAATAAAATCGTTAATAATTTCTTATTGGTGAGTTTAAGATCAAGATACGTTGGTAAAAGATTTTTGAGCCCTAATAAAGATACTGCAAATTCTTTTGGTAGTTTTCCATTAGCTGAAAACCTTCAGATGGCTATTGTATAGAGAGAATCATTGTCATATGGCGGGTATAGAAATTACAAATGAGGATGATTGGAGAATGGTGCTTAACCAAGCTAGTCAATTTCAAGGCTTGCAAAGCATTGAATTATATGTTGAGTATATTGAGGACTTTACCACCAATGATACCCTTGATAATGTTAGTCCTTCAAATTGTTTGGGTGCTGAAGTAGGTAATGATGATTTGTGTGGAGATGATGATGCAATATTGAGTGGACAACATGACTATGATGGGGTGGAAGATGACGATGTCCTAGGAGATAATGCATAATTGGTGGATGTTGATGAGGAAAATGAGTCCATATCTAAAGATTACAATGATATTGATGATGATGATGATGATTATGAATTTGGTTTTAATTCGGATGATGATGATGATGATGATGATGAAAATGTAGATGAATTGTTACCCATTGCCATGATGTCATCCACATCAACAAATCAACATTTTGTTCCTAGCTTGTTTCCTCAAACATCTGAATATATGAATGTTGATATTGATTCATTACGGGTGAATTTTGATGGATATAGTGATCATAGTATGTTATGGGATATCTCAAAAGAGTTTTGTAAATGCATGATTTTTAATTCAAAAGAATGAAGTAAAGATATATGCTAAAGAGTACTCCATCAGACATAATTGACAATTCCAAACTGAGGAGTCAAGAAGTAATTCTCTTGCATTGATATGCAAGAATAATGTGAGTGGGTGTAAATTGAGATTACATGCGGCTAGGAAAAAGGATAAATAGTATTGGGAGATAACAGTATACAATGGCCCTCATACTTATAGTTTTCCATTGAGGTCGCACGATCATAGAAATTTGGACTCCGATTTCTTCTCTACTTGCATAGAAGAATTGGTTAAATTGGATTTTGGTGTAAAGGTTTCAATTGTCATTGCATTCATAAAGGAAAGATTTCATATGGCTGTGTCTTATAGAAAAGCATGGATTGCAAAACAAAAGTCACTTGTAAGGTTGTATGGGGGTTGGGATGAATGTTATAAGTTGCTGAGACAATGGATGTTAGTTGCACACTATTCTAACCCAGGTTTTAGGTATGAAATTGAAGATGTTGAAGTTGTAGAGAATAATAAATTTGTTTTAGGTGTCAAACAATTTGAACAGGTTTTTTAGGTGTTCAAGCCATGTATAGAAGGTTTTGAACATTATGCACCAGTGTTAGTAGTTGATGGGACTTTCTTACATGGAAAATTTAAAAATCTTCTTTTGACTGTACAATCCTTTGATGGTGATAGTAGTATATTTCCTGTTGCATATGCAATTGTAGAAAAGGAAAGCAAGAGCAATTTATTATTTTTCATGTAATGCATAAGACAATACGTCTGTCCAAACAAGCACAATGTTTGTGTTATATCTGATAGGTATATTGGAATTAAGCATGCAATGAGTGATCCAATGTGGAGGAAATTGAAGCACAGATATTGCATTCGACATGTTGTCAGCAACTATAACAAAAAATTCAAGAATATTACCATGAAAAAATTAATAGAAAAGGCTGATGTGATATATATATTTAGATATGTCATCTTTATTCATAAATGGTTAAATTTTTGGGTTTTTGAAGCTTGTGTTGATATTGATTCATCGTAGCTCGGGAAAATCAAGTGTGTAAATTTGAAGATCATCTGACAAAATTGGTGAAGTACATCTGAAAACACTTGAATGGTTGGAAAAAATTCCCAAACAAAAGTGGGCATTGTGTCACGATGGTGGCTATCGGTACGGGCACATGATAACTAATATGACAAAATCTATGAATACATTATACCTAAAAATTAGAGGGATGTCAATTACAACTCTAGTTGAAATGATTTTTTCAAACTGATATCAATGTTTGATCAGCGTCGCACTCAATATGCAACAAAAATTAGTGATGGATATAAGTTCACTCAGAAATACATGTCTATTTTGCAAAAGCGAATTAGGAAGGCTAATCGACATAAGGTTGCCAATTTTGACAATGACAAAGGCGTATTCTCAATTAAGATGGCTCGCAATAACTCAAGAAAAAAAGGGTAGGGTGCATATTATTAAACTATATGAAAAAACTTGCTCATGTGGCAAGTTTCAAAATACTAAGATTTCTTGCTCTCATGTCATTACTGGTTGTCTATCTAATGCATTAGATCATACAAGTTGCATTTCGGCCACTTATACTCTCCTTGAGACATATAAGTGTTAGGCAACCCATTTCCTTCTGCTATCGAATCGTGACTATTGGCCAATTATTGCAGAAGATCCTTTAGTCCCTAATCCCTAATGGATGCGTAAGAAGGGTTGACTAAGAACAACTTGAAAAAAAAATGAGATGGACTAGAAAATTAGACAAACAAAAACTGTATTTTGTAAGAAATGTGATCTAATAGGACATAACAATATCCAATGTGGAACATAAGTTATATTGAATATTGTGATATTTATTATTGTTTAATTTCTATATAATCATTATTAACGAAAGTTATATTGCGTGAAAATTTTATAAATAATTACATCATATTGTTCAGGTGAAAAAAAATAGATAAAGCTGCCACAATTCAAGATTAAACCATTTATGCAACATGGTTGACAGTTATAAAGATCCTAATGGCAATATTTGGTATGGTCGTAAAAGACCATTTAAAATGGTTCCTCTATTATCTTGCCTTGACCAAGGGTATACGAATCATATTTTCATTAGTAAGCATTCAAAAAATATTAATGAGGTAATTGACAATGAAGTTATTAACAGAAAGCCGGAGTGGGGGATATTGTGGGAAGTAAAATATGAAATGGAAGCATATTCCATGATTTGCCAATTCTAAGGGCTCATTCAGCTAATTTACCAAGGAGTTCAATTAAAGATATGCAAATGTTGAAACAATGCTGACAGGTAGAGATCGACATTATGCATCGTTGACTAGATAAATTTCACGCAATGAAAGGCACGAATACTTCGACTTAAGGCATGGAGTCATCCATAACAATTAGTGGAATATATGATGAAGACTTATCTGATTACAGTGACACAGAGGATAATGATTTTGTTGAATATTTATCGTTTTGTTTGCCAAAATGTTGTTAACTAAAAATGATTTAAAATGTAACCGTTTACATTTGTAATCAAATGTTGTTAAAACATTAATCGTATTATAAGTAACAATTTTTTAATGTTTTATTAGATTAAATGTCATGAAGATACACTCTTGGGGATATTTTTCAGGTTTTTGGATGTCATTGGGCATTGGATGATGAATTTGTGTATCCTTTAGATCCCAACATGCATAATGTTGAAGTTGTTTACAATCAGCTTAGGAATGAGTGGTCATTTCGATTGCAATAATCATGAGTACTTCGGGAAGATGCATGTGAAGTTCGTATTTGAATTCTTAATACATGTGCAGTTAATATGCCATGTTCTAATATCAATTTTTTACTTTTCAATAGTATTTGTAATTCACATGAATGTCTCTTAGATATTGACATAAGTAATGAGGAATAAGAGTAATTAAAGTTTATAAGGTCTGAATATCCTGTAATTATTTGTATAAAAATAATTATTATATCTATGTTGCTTATGTTTCCAGCCATGTTTGCTACTAAAAGACTTGGTTGAAAAAATTGAATAGTATTACTCATTTGAAGCTCCTATAGTTTAAATTTAATGACTTATGATTTACATGGTGACAATGCATTATTAATTGAATATATGTTAGTTTTAATGTGAATTAGTACTTCAAGAAATATATAATAACGCCGGATTAATTGTAAAATTTGATTTCTCCATAATAATAATTTACGTAAAAAATCATAGATAACATATAAATTATATTGTTATTAATCATTTTAAATATTCAAGTTCAACATCCTCGAGGCGAGTGTCTATTGCGCTTTAGTCATGCATTTCTAAATGCAGTACCTTATAGCAGAGGCTGCGGAAGCTCGGGTTCTTCATCATCTTTAGAATCATAATCTTCTCGTGGAATAAACTGAGAAATAGGAGGAGTACCTCCACCATATCCACTATGTACAGTTGGGTCAATAATAAGGTGTGATGCTGTAATGTAGAACTGGATGGCATCGGTGAACGATGCAAATGAAACTCCGGCACCATCAACTTTGATGGTGTGTGTATATGCTGACCCTGAGAGTGTTGTGATAGAAAAAATAGGTTGTGACTAAGATAAGATAGGTTCTGGTGCTCCTTGCCACGGATAAAATGCTGATTTTGGTTCTTGCAAAGAGCTTGAAAAATGTTGAAGTAGGTACATTGTATGAGGATGAGCATTCTGGTACTGAACCCCACTGTATAAATCCCACAGTTATGAAATTCTGACATTTGCATTCGGTGACACAAATGGTGTGTGAGTTCATAGATCTGCATCATCAACATTATGGCTGCTAGGAAATTGGTGATGTAAGAGGATGGGTGGTGGTAGAATAAGAGAGTTGTCCATGGAATATGTGGTATATCCACTCTTGTTCGTCGATCGGCCATAGTCCTTCATCGACGATGATGAATTGTATTTGTAGGTTGAGCATTCTTACCTTCTTTAGGGGCCTGATCTGGTTGTGGTGTTGGATGAGACATTTTATCATTGAGGAAACGATGCTCCTCATTTAGTGCTCCCATCATTGAATGTGTAATGCAACTTATTTTTTCAGGAACATCATCAATCAATGTTCTTCGCTCAATTTCAGCAGTCTACAATTTATTTCAAATTTTAAATTTAGTTAAATAATCAATAAGAAAATATCTCTTGCCCAATTAATTTGGGATTAAATGATGATGACAATAATCATGATAATTAATTTACAGAAAAAAAAATTTCAATCAAAATAATTATGTAAGTACACATAGAAATACAACTACAATTTATTTTTATACTCCTAATCAATATTATTTTTATTCAAATGTATATATTCAAAAATTATGATTCTTATTTATTCATATAACTGATGAACATGATTAATAAAAATTAACACATGTATAACTACAACTAATTTTAATATTATCCTAAATCCTCAAAAAATTAATTATATATTCATTCCTAGTCTCTAAGTGTACTAATTGACTAAATTTATGAAAAAAAAAATACAAAACATAATACAATAGTAAAATAAAAAAAATAAGTCAATTAAATTTTAAAATATTTGCAATGTTATCCTAAACCCTAAACTAATATAATTATGTGTTTTTTAAAAAAAATCCATAAACCCTAAAAAATTAATTTTAAAATTCTTAATATTCATCTCATAACCCTAAAAAAAATTAATTAATGATATGTGAAAAAATTGAAAAAAAAAATATTTTGTTAAGGTTATTCCTAATCCATCAAAAAAATTATTTATAAATTAATGAAAAGTTAATTGATATAAAAAAAATTATTATTCTTCCTAAACACAACAAATTAATTATAAGTTTTTTAATTTGAGAAATTCAAATAAAAATTATTGTCCCAAAAAATTAATTATAACTTTATAAAAAAAATAAAAAAAAATTAATTTTTATATTATCCCTAAACCGTAAAAAATTAATTATACCTTATATAAAAATTGACTCTAGAACAGTGGAGAGTTAACTTTATAAAAATAAAATTTTGATTTTAGCATAAAAAAAATTAACTTTATGAAAAATTTAAAATGATTAATTTTAATGTTACAAGTTTATGAATTAATTAAAAAATAAATAGATTAATTTCAATATTCATCTCCTAAGCTCTAAACACATTAATTATAATTTTATAAAAAAATACATAAAATAATACAATAATTGCAACACAAAAAATATATATATAAATCCATATTACTACATTTAATATAATAAATAAAAAATAAACATTTATAAGTTATAAATACCTTAATCTGCTACCAAATTTGATAACAAAAATATTTTTACTCAAATTATTAAATTTAAAATATGTAAATCAAACATACAACACAAAATTTAACACAAATATTTTAAATATTCTATAATTAATTAACACAAGTATTTTTAAAAGTTAAAAAATTAATTTAAAAATTTTTAACATTCATCTCAAAACTCTCTAAAAAAATAATTCATCTAAAAACCCTTAAAAATTAATTTAGTAATTTATGAAAAAATTAAATAATTCAAATAAATATAATTTTAATTTTATTATCCTTCAACCCTCAAAAAAATATTTATATGTTCATGAAAAATTAATATTTTTCTATTTTTCTAAACTAAGCAAATTAATTTTTTTTTTTGAATAGAAGCTTTGCGCCTTAGCGCATATTATTAATATCAAAAGAAATAGCTTCATACAGAAAAGAAGGAGGGCATACCCTCCATTCAAAACCAGACATAGAACCTGCCGCCCTAGCTATAGTATGAGCAACATTGTTCGCTGATTTCTTAACATAAACATAAGACACCTCCACCAGCTCACTAAGTAGAGCGTTACAATCAGCAATTATCATTGAGAAATAAGAACAATCATCTTTTTTCTCTCCTAAAGCATTAATCAAAATAAGACAATCAGACTCTATACAAATTGGAAAAAAATTTAAATTTTTAATCCAACTAAGAGCCTCCCTGAAACACAATGCCTCACCTATTATTGGATCAGCCATTCCCATACCATGAGCTAAACGTCCAGCATGACACAACCCCAAATGATCACGAATAATCATGCCAAAGCCAAAATTACCATCTTCCTTCACAGAAACATCCACATTACATTTAAAATGACTTACAGATGGTGGAGACCATAAAACAACATCACCTTGCTGTCTCACTTGCATATTACTACCAAGTCTTGCATTAATCCATTCCTGCAACAAAGTTCTAGCTCGGGAAAGAATTCTAACCAGTGTTTGATTCTTTTGACTCCATAAAATTTCATTACGTGTTGCCCAAATGCTCCATAGCACTATAAAAATCTCCTGTTTTGTTCGCATATCAGCATGGAGCAGCATATCTTTGAGCCATTCTTGCAAATTATTTACCGGATTCCAACCAACAGAAGACAAAAACCAAGTATCCCTTGCAAGCCTGCAATTATACAATATATGAATCTCACTCTCAGGTTCATTGCCACAGACAGGACATAAATTCTGAACCGCCACATGCCGATGTTGGAGATTAACATTGCACGGCAGAGTACGTCTTAGCAACCTCCAAATAAAAACCTGCACCTTCATCGGAACTTTTATTTCCCATATTTTTGCCCACGGAAACTGCTAGTTAGGGAGCTCAACCTGTACAATCTGCATAGCAATTTTATACCCATCCTTTACTGTATATATACCCCGCCTATTTTCCACCCAATACCACACATCAGGCTTTGAACTCAAAAGTAAAGGAATTCACAAAATATTCACAGCATCTCTTTGTTCAAAACATGAAAAAATTAAACTGTGATTCCACTTACCACCATCAATTAAATTTGCCACATGATGAACCTGCTCAGCACGCTCCCTAGCAGATTGAATATACGGATTATCACCATCCAACAGCCACGGATCAGTCCATATATTTATATGCTCACCATTACCAACCCTCAATCTTGCCCCCTGATGCAGAATATGTCTAGAAGCTAGAATAGCTCGCCAAATTTGACTCGGATTATGACCCAACTCCGCCTGAAAAAAGTCTCCATCTTTAAAATATCTGGCTCATAAAATTCGTGACACAAAAGCATTAGGTTGGTGCAATAACCTCCATCCCTGCTTAGCTGTTAATGCTAAATTAAATTGGTGTATATCTCTGTACCCCAAACCACCTTTCATCTTCGGTATTGCCATTCTCCCCCAACGAAGCCATCGCATTCCACTACCACTGCTAGTATTAGATTTCCAGAAAAAAGCATTCATAACAACCTCCAGCTCTTTACAAATCTCCATAGGTAAGAGGAACAAACTCATCACATAATTCGGCATCGCTTGCGCCACTGTTCGTAAAAGAACATCTTTACCCGCTTTTGACAGAAACTGTGACTTCCACCCTTTGATTCTCTTACAAACTTTCTCAACCACATAATTAAATACCTTCTTTTTGTCACGCCCAATACAAGAAGGCATTCCCAAATATGTACCATGGCTATCTACCTCCTCAACACACAAAATATTACAAACAGACCTTCTTATATCTTGCTTTGTGTTTGGAGTAAACATAATTGCAGATTTTGAAAAGTTAATCTGCTGACCCGACGCCGCCTCATACACCAACAGAGTTTCCTTCAATGCCATAGCCTCATCCACACAAGCTTTTGTGAAAAAAAGTGCGTCGTCTGCAAAAAAAAATGGGATACAGAGACAGCACCCCTTACAACTTGAGCCCCATGAATAACACCTCGACCTTGCAAAACAGATAATCTCGCAGATAAACCTTCAGCACAGAGTATAAATAGATAAGGTGATAATGGGTCACCCTGCCGTAGACCTCTCTGCGGAATCACCGGACCAAACTCCTCTGACCCCCGACTAAAAAAATAGCTAACAGAAGTCACTATCTTCATTACTTTCCTCACCCACACATCAGAAAAACCCAGCTTTCCCATTATCTGCTCTAAATACAACCATTCAACTCGATCATAGGCCTTTGACATATCCGTCTTCAACGAAAGCCAACTTGAACACCCCTGTGTTTTCCTCTTAAGCGAATGAAAAGTTTCATAAGCTACAATTATATTGTCCGTAATTAATCGATTAGGGACAAAAGCAGTTTGTGATTCAGAAATCACAGCCGGCAAGATCATCTTCAATCTATTAGCCATTGCCTTACACACAATGCGATCAACAACGTTACTAAGAGATATAGGCCGCAAATCTTGTACCTTTTCTGGCATAGTCTTCTTCGGAATGAGGATAACATTCGTCTTGTTAGTACCTGGCAGACCACTGCTACCATTTAAGAAATCCAAACATGCAGAGACAACATCTTTATGGACAATCTCCCAATAATGCTGAAAAAATCCTGGATTTAATCCATCAGGACCAAGAGACTTATCCGGATGCATAGCAAACAAAGCCTCCTTAACCTCATCCACCGAAAAAGGAGCACAAAGAAACTCATTCAGAACATTTGTTACTTTAGGCTTTACGTATGACAAAATCCCACACAAGTCTCCTTGCGAAGAAGTGAAAAGGTTACTATAAAAATCCAGAATCATTGTTGTCAAACCAGTATCCCACGTAACCCACTCACCATTTGAATCTTTGAGTTGCTCAACAAAATTCTTCTTGGACCGATTCGTTGCCACACGGTGAAAATAGGTTGTATTAGCATCACCACCAGCTAGCCAATGTTGTTTAGCTCTTTGTTTCCAAAAGCATTCATTTTGAAACAAAAGCTTGCTATACTGCTCCTCTGCCCTCTTCAACTCAACCATATTAATCACAGGTTGCCTATGAATAAACGACATAAGGCTTTTCACTGCCTTCAAACCCTTTTGGAACTCCCTGCGATAATTTTCAGACCACACCCGCAGCTCCTCTACACACATTGATATCTTACCAGTCAATAACATACCCAACCCTTTGTTCCATCCCCTCTTCACTACATCTCGACAATCAGTCTCCAAAACCCATGAGTTTTCAAATTGAAACCGTTTTGCCACAAATCTTTTAATAAGAACCCTAATCGATAAAAAAATTGGCAAATGATCCAAAGAATCAGTTTCCAAAATCTGCAATTTTGCCATTCGAAATGTATCTCTCCATGCTGCTGATACCAAGGCTCTATCGAGCCTCTCCCGAGTAAACTCCTCACCTGCCCGACCATTAGTCCAGGTGAAAATTGGACCCACATACCCCAAATCAAACAACCTGCAATCATCAAGGGTATCTCGAAATCCCTCCATCAAACACCTAGGATGTCTATGCCGACTTTGCTTCTCAGAAGGCCAACATAAATCGTTAAAATCTCCAATAACACACCACGGTCTTTCTGATTTCTGTTTGAGAGATTTCAATAATACCCAACCTTGTTTCCTAGAGCTATGATCAGAGTACCCATAAAAACCGGTGAGCCTCCAATTAGACATCCCTTTAATTGACACGTGAACATCAATATGGTGTGAGGAAAAACTAAGTAACTGGGCCATATCTTTTTCCTTCCAAAACAAAACAAGTCCACCACTCAAACCACATGGATCCACAGCAAAACAACCAGCATAACCCAACAACTTTTTTAATTCAAATATTTTTTCTTTTTTTATTTTTGTTTCCATAAGAAAAATAAAATAAGGCTTCTTATTATGGACTAAGTCCTGCAAACAACGAACTACCTGCGAGGAGCCCAACCCGCGGCAATTCCAACTTAACGTACTCATTGTTCTAAGTGGGCCTGAAAACCAGAACCCACTTCTACTAAGTTTTTTGATGTTCCATCATAAGTATCTTTTACCCTCTCCTCATCAATACAATCCTCCAAAATATCCAACCTTCGACGTTTCTGCTCAGTTAACTCCAAACCATCATCTGTGTTTGAGTTGATAACCACAACCATCTTATCCTCATTTAAATTTCGGATAAGATTAGATACAGTCCCAACCTTTGCGGTAACTAACTGTTCACCAACTCGCACAGTGCCAGTTACCTCCATGCCACCACCGTTACCATCTTCCGGCTGATTCTCATCACCGTTTGGCTCAGGCCTCCTCTCCTCCTGTAGCAATTCACTTTCAGACCGAAGCCATTTCGATCCAATCTGCATTGACCTCCTTATCTCAGCTTTCAACCATGGACCCCAAAGAAATTTCTCTTTTGGAATATTAGGCATGTCATAAAGTAAATGACAAAATTTGTCCGTGTGGCCAATGACTCCATAGAAGTAGCAGAAAATATTAATCCATTCATACTTAAAATTGACCTCCTTCCATTCCGAATTTGGCTTCTTTATTTTCAGAGTCCTCTTCAGAGATTTGCGAACATCCAGACGAACCCGCACCTGCATAAACTCTCTCCATGTACGAGTATAATTTTTTGGATCCGACTCAAGATGTTTACCAACATAATTTCCAAACTCCAGCGCATATCTTTCTGACCAATACCCGCTAGGAACATTGTGCACCTGGACCCAAATATCAATTTGAGTCAGTTCCACCTCTTTTGGCCTTTCATTAGGCTGAAGTTCATGCAAGAGTAACGGAACCTGTTGATAATTCCATGGAGCACCCTTAATAACTTTATCCACATCCAGTTGATGGAAAAATTGGAAAAGATATGCATTATTACCAAGCTCTTTAACCATCACACCCTTCACAGGCCTCCAAACACTTGCCACAATCTGTTGAAAAATTTGAAAATTTGTTGATTTCTCAGTTAACAGACGACCAACCACACAAAACCTCCACTCCCCACCAAAACTTTCATTTTCAACTGGTTGATTATCATCATCAATAAATTCCATACTTTCCACATTATCCTCCAAATTCAACCTCCTATACATCTCTTGAATATCAGCACCACTATCATTCTGCGCTGCCATTGGAACAAGGAAGATAAAACACTGATAAAAGAAACACAGATGAGAGACTGAGAAAGAAGTAAAAAAAACAAAAGAATAAAAGAGACGAAAAGGGTTTAAAGAAAAAGACGATTAAATTCAAAGGCTTGTTACAAAAACAAGAGGAAAAAAGTCTCCATCATGAGAGAACAGTTCCGATCGAGAGCGTTTTATCTAGTTTATAAAAAATTACTTGTAAAAAATTCAATAAGCAAATTAATTTGACTACACTAAAAATTATGAAAATAATATTTTTACCATAAAAAATTAAAAAATTCACATATTTAATTTCTATAATTTAAAATTACAGTAACAAATTTTATAAAATTTACACTCATTGTTTTAATTTGATTAATTTTATGATAATTCTTAATTATCTACCTAAAAATATTAATTTTATAAAAAATAAAATATTTCGTTCAAGTAAAATATATACTATAATAAATAAATTGATAAAAATATTTAAGTTCATAATCCTATTTTTCTAAACTAAGGAAATTACTTTAACGATACTAAAAAATATGAAAATAATATTTTTAATATAAAAAATTAAAAAAAATCACATATTTAATTTCTAAAATTTAAAATTACAGCAACAAATTTTCTAAAATTTACACTCATTTTTTTAATTTATTTAATTTTGTGATACATCTTAATTCTCTGCCTAAAAATATTAATTTAAAAAAAATAAAATATTTTATGCAAGTAAAATATATACTACAACAAATAAATTGATAAAAACATTTAAGATATGATAAATATCTCTCTTTTTTTTCTTCCAATAAGATAATTTTCTGCATAAAAATATAATATTTGATTATTTACATAAATACAATAATTATAAAAAAAATTAAAAATAAGTGATTTTCTTAAATTATGTAGAGTTTGGTATGAAAATTTAGGAAGTTTAATAGAGGATTGAGGGAGTGAAAAGAAAAGAAAATTTAGAAAGTTTTTAGAGGGAGGTGATGAGTGAAGAAATAAATCTATTAGAGTAAAATGAAGATGATTTTTAAAGTGATAAAAAATTTTACTTTTTTTTTCAAAGCTACAGTGAACTTTGCAGTGAATAGTGAATAACTATTTACTGCAGTTTAAAAAAATATCAAACCAAAACTGCAAGTTTCGGTTTGAGTCAAACCGAAATTTGTAGTTTTGGTTTGACTCAAATAAAAATTATGACTTTCAATTTAACGTGGTAGTGGGTTAAAAAAAAAATTCAGTCATCAAATCAAAAGTGACATTTTTTGTTTGATGACTGACTCCCATATTTTGATAATTATGAGAGCAAATATCATATTTTAGTAAAATTTGAAATTTGCTCTCTAATTTAGGTAAAAATCCTCAAAACTAACACCTGTTAATGAGTCTGTCATTGAGTTTAGGTTTAAGATAAGCTGGTAAAAGATATTTGATCCCTAATGAAGATTATAAAGTCTGTTGCTAGTTTTCCAATTGAAAACCTTCCTGTGGCCATTTTTTTGGGAAAATCTTTGCCATATGGTGGGTGATCACTACGAAAAATAGTAAAAAGTTGATCGTTTTTTCCTGCATCTAATGTCGAGTCTCCAAAGGCGAAAATAGCTGTTATATTATTTGATAGTGCACTGATTAAAGATGGAAAATACAGGAGGAAAAAAGCCATTGAGAATAGCATGAAGGAGTTCGTTTTGGGGCTCATAGTTGGTGTTTTTTTTGCTGTTCAAAATTTATTATTAGATAAGATTAGAATTATTATAAAGATGAGAGTTACTTGATAGTTGGTTGAGTTTTGAAAAATTAACTGGGTATTTAAATTGTAAATGTTCAAACTAAATTTAGTACTTCAACAGTGAAGCAGAATTTTTGCTACTGTAAACATATTGAAATGGAATTCAAAATGGCTTTGATTAAGGAAGACCATTTAAATCCTAAATTGTCTTGTTACCATTTTTTTTTCTTTTGTTTTCCATGTATATTATGCTTCTGTTTCTTTTTTTTTTTTTAAAAAAAATTAATACATGATATATTACTTTTTTTTTGAAAATATCATTCAGTTTTTTTTTAAATTTCATTCTTATATTTTCGTGATTCAATATATATTATCCCTTTTCAAATTTATTATTTACATATTTTAAAATTACTGAACATTGCATGTTCTCCCGTTAAGGCACGAAAATAATTGTTTCTCTCCCATTTAGGAATTGTGTTTTTCTTATATATGTAGCTTTTTTTTATTAATTATATACCTAGATTTAAATCTGAGATCTAAGCGAAAGTAATACGTGATCTTAATCAATAGGTTACTCCTTGCTGATTATATATATCTTATTGTTTTATTTTTTTTATTTCATTTAATTAAGTGTATATATACACACACATATATATATATATGATATAATGTATGTTGCGTAGATATATATATTATATATATTGTTTTTATATAACAGTTATATATTATACGTTCAATTTTATATGAGATGTAGATTGCTGTAAGTTATAAATTGAAAGTGAGTATTTTTGAAATTGAAAATTTAGATTTTGAATAAATGTAGAAACACACGAATATTAATACTTTTAAAATACATTTTCACTTTTTATATTATATTTATACAAAACACTTTCTTTTTCTTGTCATAAAACCCCTTTTGAATCAAGAAAACTTAAATTCAATTCTTTTAAAAGAAATGAATTTCAATTTTTAAAGCTTATTTCACTAACCAAAATGAGAAATTATTAATATTTATCTTATACTCAATCAATATACGGACATAGTTTAAAATTATAAAAAGATAATATATATAAATCAGAAATTTGCAAATTTTTAGAATTATATTGAAATTCGGAAATTTCAAAAATTTAATCTCCAAAACCTTATTAAAAATAAAAATCTTCATTTTATATTATCTTAATTTTTCAGGATTATACGAAATGGAGATTCGGTTCTTCTCATATAATTTAGTTCATTTTGGTTTAATTTGATTATTCAAAATCTTTTCTTAATTGGCAAGAAAATAAATATATTTAAGATTTTTTTAGTTCAAATATCCATACCATTCATAATTTAATTTCAAAGTTAGAAATAAAATACTTGCAAAATCTAAATTTAAAAATATCTAAAACAAAATCAAAAATACAAAAATTTGATATACTAATGATTTTTGTCCAATATCACTATCTCAAATGGTCAAGTGGTAAAACTCATTCCATATAGTTTTTATTCTTCTCAAGTTTTAAGTATCTTCAAGTTTTTTCAAAATATATAAGATAAATTATTGAAATATAATCACTTCTTATTGTTCGGAATAATTCGGTACAGTAGAATATAGTTCAGTTATTTTGGTATAATTCTCGGTTCAAATATTATCTTTTATCTAGAATCATATAAATTAAAATTAACATACAATTTAGCTTGATTCTAGTAAAAAATCAATGAAATAAATTAATTGTGAATATTATTTTTTTGATACTTTGATTCGGTTAGAAATTTCAATCTCCGTGCACATTTTTATAGTGCGACGTATAGAAAGAGTTTATTCCGGAGCATTTTAGTATCTAATTTTTACATATTTAATAGCTTGTAGTGCTTGCAAATAAGGATTTTAATTAAAGTCAAAAAATAGTAAGTTATTTTTGACAATTGTAATTATTATTTTAAAATGAAAAAGTATTTTGCAAGAGTTATATATATTAAAAAAAAAAGAATAAACTTCACTAGCTCAAAATCTTGTGTCCCCCTTTATTAGTAGGTGGTAATCCTATTCAAAATTAAAGTGACAATTGGTAAGGGTGATTAAAAATTGACAAAAAACAAAAAGTCAACCAAATCAAACTTAATTCAATCTATTCACCTTGATTATTTTTCTAATTTCTTTTGGTTTATTTTTAATTGTAATATAATTATAATTTAATCTATTTAATTCAAATCAATTAAATTTATATTTATAATATTTAAAATAATTGAATTATGCATATATAGCTATCAATAATTGCATAAAGGTTTTTTTAAAATTTTAAATTAATTATAATTATTAAGCTGAAATCTGTTAGAATGGTTAAAGGTCGAATTAATTGAATTATGCATATAAAACTATCAATAATTGCATAAATATTTTTTAAAAAATTTAAATTAATTATAATTTTTAAACTGAAATATGTTAGAATGGTTAAACGTGCAATAATATGGATTCCATTATTTAAATTTTAGTTCAATTTATTATTATAATTATTTTAAATAATAATTTATTCAAATAAACCCTCATTTAATGAACATGTTTTTACTAAATACAGGGTTGATTTACAAATTTTATTAAATAGTGAGTGAATGAGTGTCATTGCTATAGGAGTAAATTGGCATTGCATGACATCATCACGAGATTATCAAAATACGCAACTATTAAAAACCTAGATTTCTCAACCTTATTCATTTCTCTAATAATCGTAATAATAATGATAATAATATATTTCAACTATTTCACATGCACCCAATATAATTAATTAATTATGTCTATTTCTATATTTCAAACCCTACATAAATCATTTAAAAAAATCCTTACATATTAAAATTGATTTAAAACACCCAAAGAGCTTTGAAATAAACCGAAACTCATAGGTTCAGTTTTGATTTGCTTAAATTTTTTATCATAGAAATTTACAAACCAAATTTCAAAAGTTCAGTTTGCCTTTATTTTTTTTAAATTTAAGCTAATCGAAACTATGAGTTTTGCTTTTCTTAATTTTTTAACACTAAAATTTAAGCAAATGGAAACTCATAATTTCGGTTAGTCTTTTTTTTTTTAAATTAAAGAAAACTGAAACTATGAGTTTTAATTTTCTTTAATTTTTTATTATAAAAATTTAAGCAAATCGAAACTCATAACTTCAATTTGTCTTTATTTTAATTCTTTCTAGGGTTAAATCAAACCAAAATTATGAGTTTCAGTTTGTTTCTATTTTTAACATAAAAATTTAAGCAAAAAAAAAAAACTCAGCTTCAGTTTACCTTTATTTTTTATTATTTTTTAGGGTTAAAGAGTTTCGGTTTGCTTTTATTTTTATTTTTTTAATTAAAGTAAACTAAAACTATGAGTTTCAATTTGTATCTTAAAAATTTAAGCAAATTGAAACTCATGCTTTGGTTTGCTATTAGTTTTTCTTGATAATATTATTTTTTAAAAAAAAAAAGTTGAAATAATACCTTAACTACAAAAATTTCAAAAAACAATATTATGTGTCTAATGAAAAAAAATACCGAAACATATTAAATAATTTAAATAATATACTTTAGCTAATAATGAAATAAAAAATTTAGTTAATATGCAAATAGTTTGCAAACTACTAAATGTAATGAATTTGAATACTACAAAATAGTAAAGATAATAATAAAATTTAAATTATGAGTTTAATTTTTTTTAACTAAAGCATGTAACCAAACTAAAAAATTTAGTGAAAACTAATATATATACTATAAAAATAAAAAAAATAATAAATTTTTTTTAAAATTTAAAATCATAGTTCTATTTTTTAAAAATTTAAACTCATATTTTTAATTTTTTAAAATAATTTAGTTCGTAGTTCACTAATTTAAATTAAACAAATTAGAACTAACAAAAGCTAAAACTTTATGAAAAATAATATTTATACTATGACAAATTAAAAAAGAATTAAATTTCCTAAAATTTAAGCTCATAGTTCTAATTTTTTAAAATTTGTTATACTTCTAATTTTTTACATTAATAAAATTAATTCAACCAATGGGGCTTCGGTCCTCCTCATCTCACATTGGTAAATTAAATGTGCATGTATTGGAATATATATGTTAGCATGTCACTACAAAATCGTCATAGTTTTGTAGTGAAGTGTGTTCTGTCTCTGTTCATTTATAACGTCGAAAAAAATTGACCATGTATAAGGGGTGCGGCCGCCTTAATCTGCTGGGCTCAATACCTGGCTGCGCCCAGTGGGTCTGGCTTGTGTGTGTGACCGGTGGGGGAGACTAGAGCTTTGGCCTTTTTCATCCGACATCGATAAGTTAAGTGTGCATGTGTTGGGATATATAGGTTAGCACGTCACTACAAAATTGCTATGGTTTTGTGGTGAAGTATGTTCTATCATTGTCCCTTTATAACGTTAAAGGGAATTAATTCAACCAAAATTAGCTCAGATCTACCTTCTCGTTCTAATTGCCTTGACCTAAGATTCCCTAGGCCCCCTAAGCCCCTTACCTGTTTTAATGCTTAGTTATAAGCCTCATGTGACTTTTGAAAGGTTTGATTGTTTCTTGACTCCATTGCTTTAAGGCCAAACTACATAATGACAACTTCGCCACCTCTTTTTCAGCTTTCCTCCCATAACTTCCTTATAGCCCTCTTCTTGTAACCAATAATTTTTGAAGCAGAATCTTTTGGGTCTGTATAAATTTGACTGTTGGCATAAGATTACCAATAGAGAAGAGTGATATGAAGTAATAACCAATAATTTGAGAACCCTAGCTTATGGGAATTTATCCAACCAAGATCTACTCACTAGCACCCTGTCTAGCCTTTCTTCTACACTATCCCCATATCAACCCTTAGCCCATGTGAACGAATAACATTCCATCCCTATTTAAATCAGCCCACATGCATCCATTGCTTCCTAAAAACCCATCAATCACCAATTAAGATATGCACCACTGCCTTTTTTTTACCCAAACAATAAGTCATTAAAATCTCCTAAGAAGACCCATGGTTCTTCGATACTTCTCCCAATATGCCTGAGTAGATTCCATGAATCCTTTTGCCTTCTTAATTTTGAAAATCCATAGAAACCAATTAGTAAGTCGCTATAACCCCAAATTTCTAAACTTCACTCGTATAGCAATGAAGTTTGCTAAAAATTTTACCAAATTTACCATATTCTATCCATTCCATAACAAAGCTAATCCCCCACTATGACCAACTGGCTCTATAGTAAAATGGACTTCGAAGCCCAGCACTTTACTGACTTTCTCTAAATTTCTCCTTGTTACCATAGTTTTTCACAAGGAATAAACAAATCTGGCCTCTTAGAATTTACTAGCCCCTTAAGGGCCTAAACTGACCATGGTTTGCTAAGTCCATGATAGTTCAACTAGAGGTGACTCATGAGTATCGCTAGACCCCCTTTTTAAGGCTCGCGACTGTATTATTTTTTTTATTGGGTATCAACTTCTATAAATGGACCATCATCTAACCCATTAGATAAATTTAAGTTACCATCCTCCATCCGGTGCCATTTAATATTCACAATAACAACTCTCTTTAACTTATTTGTAGTTGGGTCTCCCACTAAATGGCTGCTAAAGTGTCCATCTCAATATTATAACTTAATAGTGTGAGAGGAAATTTTCGCTCTCATTCTTGGTGGAATGATTCTTGCGATTTTAGCACTGTTAGGCTCTAGACCTTAGAGAATATGGGCCTAAACTAGAAAAATAAAAGTCACCATTCGGACAGCCTAAAAAAAATAGAATGGGTGGATGACTCAATTTCTAAGAAATTTTCAACTCCTATTGGGTTCGAAAAGTTGGATACACATGAAGAAAGTAAAAAGTGGCCCAGCACCTCCATAATACCTAGTTTATTGAAACTGACCTCTTTTTCAGGTCCAAACATTATTAAATTTTACCTTATTATAACATTATTTATCTACAAACATTACTTAAATAAACCAACATCATATTATAAATCAAACAATCAAACAAAATGGACACCCATACAAGATAAAAATATGCCCTTACAATATTCAAAATCCATAAAAATAGATACCCATATGAAGTGAAAACGTACCTTACAAATATTCCCAAAATCATTAATTAAAGCAAAATAAATAAACTAAGATAGGACACCTACAAAAGAGTGAAAACATGTCGCTTATAATAATCTCAAGAATAAATAAATGAAACAATTTAAATAAAGAAGGCACCCACAAGTGAAAACATGCCTTTTACAACCTCAATCCATAAAATAAATAATTAAATATTCAACACCCATAATAAAAAAATAATTTACATATACAATTAATCATAATCATGGAGTTATACAAAAGGTTATGAAAAGTAGGGGCTTAATGGATAAAATTAAGGTTAAATTATGATATTATGATTTCAATTATGAAATTAGGGTTTTGATGGACATAATTAGGATTTAGCATGCAATTAGGGTTTTAGATTTACAAAATTAGAATTTTAACATACAATTACAAAATTAGGATTTTGGATTTACAAAATTAGGATTTTTGGTGATGAAATTAGGTTTTAATTCTAAAACTAGGGTTTTTGATTACCAATTTAGGGTTTTATTAATGGAATTGGGATTAAATCCTAAAACTAGGGTTTTAATTACCAATATAGGGTTTTAAATATTAAACTAGGGCTTTGATCCTAAAACTAGAGTTCTAGTGATAAAAATTAAGGCTTAAATGGATATGATTAGGGTTTTAGGTTAAAATTCAAAACAAATAAATTAAAAAACAACAAATTTATAAGGTTTAACAATGATGATAATCAATTGAATTAAATGGATTTTCAACGTTGTTGGCTCCACCAAAATAATTTTATTGAACCAAGGCTTGCCCAAGCACCACAATCTCTTCATAGAAGCTAGTATGTGATGATGCTATGATTTGTTTGGATCAAAATAGGCATTGGCTAAGCTAAATAATCCAAGGATTACCTATTGTGTTTACAAGCTTTAGCTACTATCTATTTTATTGCTCTTTCTCTCTCTTTTGGCTCTTATCTTTTTAATTACTTATTGTTTTTGCCCTCTTTCTTTATTAACTCTTGTCGTCCCTCAATTGATGTCTGTTAATGGCTTTTTATAGGCAAAATTATGGCAATAACTTGGTTAAACAGATGAATTGTATTAGAAAAGCCTTCGTTTATCCAAATTAATTTGAGTTCAGGCAAAATTAGGACACTTAAAGAACTATATTGACCCTAACTTAAGACTCATGGTGAATTGGCCATGAGACATTGCCAATTCGTCATGATTTCTTAGGCCAGTTCAATAATTTTGGCTTTTTAAATTGGATCAGATTGGGTTTAGACTTTTGGGGTTGAATTTAATTTGGGCATTTAATTAGGATTTGATTTGATTTAAGGCCAAAATTAAAGGTCTAGAATCCTATAAAAAATAAAAAAAAAATGTGAATGTCAAGCTTATAATGTCCTAACATCCCAACTTTGATACAATCATCGGTATGTAGTCTCATAGATAGTATTTAAATTACTGATAAAAAATAAATAGTATTTAAATTAGAATTACATAAAGAAAAATTGCCAATAAAAAATAATTCTAAATGAAGTTTTAGTAAAGCAATAACAAGAGTAATAGTGTTAAGAGAAATTTTATAATAAATAAATACTGCTAAGAGAAAATAAAAATATTATTTTAGTGAACAATTATGAAACCCTAACCGTCTTCTTTTTATCTGAATTTTCATACGTTTTTCCTTTTTCTAATTTAAGAGTAGGGCTGCTGTCATTTCATTAATGGGTGATAGCCTCATATGTATTTCTTCATTTTCTTTCTCATCTACTTGTTCTCTTTTTGACTTTGTGTTTTTGGTTATTTTTAAAATAATTTTAGATCAATATAAATATAAAATTGTGCATTTGTTCTTATTTTCTTATTTCTTTATTTTTAATTTTTATATTATTCTCTTTTTAATTTTGTATTTTTTTTTTGGATGGGAATGGTGACCACACTACATTAGAGGATACATGTTTTTTTTTTTTTGAAAAGGAATAAAACTATATATCTTTGCAACAAATAAATGGGCTACTACCTTATAAAAATTAGCTTATAAGTATCAATTATTTATAAACTAATATGAGTTTATAGGCATTTAAAATTTTAAGAGTTACATGTTTATTTTGAGCACTTACAAGTGGCTAATAAACAACTAATATGGTCAGTAAAAAATAATTTATAAGTATATTTATTATTGAAATAACTGAAAAGGATATAAAATTATATTATTAAAAATATCTATTAAAATAAATATTGGTAATATAGTAAATTATTTAGTCTAATTAACTTATTAATCAAATGCTTATAGACACTAAAATAATAAGATGATCCCCCTGTCAAAATAAATATATTGACTTAAATTTAGAGTTTATAAGCTATTTTGCCCAACTTGTAAGTTAAGCCAAACACACTCTTCATTTGTAGATCTCTTAATGAAAGAAAATTGCATACTTAAAATATCAGAAGCTAATAAAAGACAATCTTGGATAGTGGTTCCTAAATAAGAATCCAATGAACTTCTATTAATTTAATATTTAATATCTACTTGAGTATTAGATTCTAGCAACTCCTCAGCTGATGCTTAATTCAACTTAGAGCCTCATGAATCTCTATTAATTTTACCATTATTGAACAAAAATTCCCCTACAACCATTTTTAAATAAGCTCTCAATACTAATCTAGAGCTGGTCTTGGCCAACATACTCATCGTTGTCCATTTGCCTTTGACATCAATGGTGGCATTAACATTAACTTTGACCATGGTTGATATGTGAGCTCCAAAATAGCAACCCATCTTAGTTTATAAAATCTTATGATTGGGTTTATTCTAATATTGTTGCCTTTATGTTGAGCTATGGGCCTGACCACGGATGTATCTATTATTATTTGCTAATAATCATTTTTAAATAATGGTTTTTATAGTTTATTAAGTTAAAATTAAATACTAGTTTTTTTAATAAAATATTATTAAATATCAATCAATGCATAAAGATAAACTCAAAACTCTAGGACTTTATACTAATCCTAGCCTATGGGCTAACCTCATTAGGGATGGAGATAGAATAAAGTATTAAGGATGGCCAATTAGCTAAAATAAATAATTATAGTATTTTAAAAAAATAAAAATTTATAATTTTGACATAGTCAATATTAATTGCTAAAATAAGTTCAAATACATTTAACATATCAAAATAGAACATATTGTTCTTTTAAATCACGAAAATTATTTGTAAGTGAATTACTAATAATAATTAGTAAATAATTAACAATGAGTTATCATAATTCATGAAACAATAGTGAACATAACTTTTTTGCTCTAATAACTTTAAGCAAATAAAAATTATAAATAATAGTTTCTCACTATATGTGATTGAGAACCAAAGAGAATACTTTTAAACAAGTATAAAAAGAATAGAAAAAAGAACCTAAATCATAGTCATTCTTAAACTCTGTCTTTGTCTGTGTTGTCATGATATTTATAAGTTTGACATGATATTTATATGTTTTCGGACTAGATATTTAGGCATCACGATACTTTATTTTTGGTGTCAAGATTTATGGGTTGTGATAGGCCTATTTAATGTTACTAAAATTTGGCCACTTGTGTAAGCGCATAATTTAAGTATATTGTGATTTGAAATATTAAATATATACATTTGTTTAAATTATAATTAAAGTTTATGGAATTCTTTTTAACTATTGATTTTTTCATCAAATGGAAGGATTAAGTTTATTTTGTTACAACAGAGATAAAGTTTATGTATTCACTTTATGTATTATTTATTTATTTATTTAAAGTAAATACCTCTAAGTCATATAGCTTAACACGATTAAATTTTATCACACAGGTGAC
The DNA here is from genome assembly GCA_947685225.1 of Garcia nutans. Classification (NCBI taxonomy): domain Eukaryota; kingdom Viridiplantae; phylum Streptophyta; class Magnoliopsida; order Malpighiales; family Euphorbiaceae; genus Garcia; species Garcia nutans. The sequence goes on from CANTUV010000041.1 coordinate 15,451,623, forward strand.
AAGGTCGCAGATAGAAAAAACCCTCATAGGTCTGATAAAATTTAAATTCTTGCCACAAGATTATTTCAACTGATGTTGCATATCATGTATAGTTTTTGCATCCAATATATTTTCGTTTTGTAATTATAACCATTTTATATTTGATAAACCAATTTAGGTTTTATAAATATTATGTTTATATAAATGTTATATATATATATATATTATTTTGTCTGTTACTATTTGACTAATGTTGTGTTGCTTTGAAATGGTAAAATTAGTGTAGTTGTGGAGTTTATAAAAATTAAATTTTAGAAATGTATTTTTCCTACAAGATTTTTCAATGTTGAAGATTTGATAATAATAATTTTATAAATGAAACTCTGACGAATTCTTCATAGAAATTTTTATGTAACTTAATCAAAATTATATTTTAATTAATATTATTTATTTGTTATAAATATGCATATAATATTTAAATTTTTGAATAAGCTTTTATTTTTACACTAAGTTTTAAGTTGGTATTTATACAGTTTGGCTTTTGTAGCACTCTTGTATTATATGTATATTATATATATATATATATATGACATAAGGGTATTACAATATTACTTTTAATTAACCCTTACTTATTACTTTAGTAAGGAGGAGTTGTCCTTAAATTAAGAGATTATGAGAATTGGTGTGTCACAACTTCATTGGCTAAGGGTAAACTATGTATGAAATCCTTGAGTTTCTCCCTTATTATTATATCATCATTGACTAAAAAATAAACTAAATAAAAGCACATTAAAGTCTACCTAACCCACCATCTGTCAAAAAATTAGTATTGGAATGCAAATCCATTTTATAATTTGAAGCAATAATTTCACTTTTAATCTGAGTTGAATTAAATAGTTCTTCAGATAAGAAAAAAAAATTATAGAGTGACCCAAACAAATTTAAGAATTTGACTTAATTAATAGACTAACTAGTAAAACAATCTAAAACACAAAAACCACGAATTAGAGAGTGATCGTACAATGAGATCAGAAACATATAATCAAAAGTTATTGAGTAGTGAAAGGTTTGAGGCAGATACTATAAGCATCTTCAAAAGCATCATCAAGAGTAGTAGCTCTTGATGAAGAACTGTTGGCATCCTCACTGAAACCATCAACAAAAGCCACAACTGATATAATCGAGTAGTTAGATAATAAAGATGAAAAGAAAGTGAAAATGGTTATCATGTGGGAGAATTTAAAACTAATGGAGAAGGTAAAGAAGAGAATAGGGATGTGTATCGGTTGGGTGGGTCAGATTTTAGGGGTTGACCAACCCAACCACTATTATCTATTAAAAAATTTTATTTTTAAAAACCAACCATTATTGATCGATTTTTGTCTGGTTCTATCGGTTTTACTAGTCAATATACAAGTCAAAATTGACTAACTCAGTTGATTAGATAGACATAGTCAATCGGGTTTCGGTTGGATCGATTGGGTTTAGGCTGTTTTGTATATCCTTAGAAGAGAAGAATGAGAATTGAGAAGGAGAAGAAGAAAGGAACCCTAAAAAAACAACTATGAAGTAAATTAGTCAAAGAAAAGAATTTTATAGAGAAAAAGAAAGGAAAAGGAAGAAAGCGAAGGGCAAATTCTAATCCAGACCATTTGATCATAGAATCAATCTGATTTTATTTTAGTTTATTTTTTGAAACATGATGGTGGTTATGCGTAATTGAAAAAGAAAATGCAGAGAAGGAATTCCAAGTTCAATACAAAAAGAATAATCAAGGGTATTTTGGTCAACTAATTAATTATAATTTGACGTGGCAAAATTTTCAACTGAAATCAAGCCCCATAAATACTATTTCACAAGCCAGGTAGGACAAAATTAGTCGGAGCAACTAAAATAATACTAAAAACTAAAGTTCAAATACTAAAGTGGCAAAAAAATGGTTCAGATATTAAAATAGTAACAATGAAAAAGTACAAAAACCAATGATATATTTTTTCCTAAAAGAAAAATAAAGACAAAAAGAAAACACAATTTCATCTTATAGCATCATCTCAAGAGAAAATGTATTATTTGGGTTATTATGTTCTGGAACATACCACAATTGCACCACGCACACTCTTAGTTTTCTTTACCTTGCTGATAAAATCAATATGTGAAACTATGAATTTCTATGGTTGAATACATAAAATAGTTTTATTTTCTGTAGAGAAAAGTACACAAGGTTTATGCATATAAAGATTCAGTCCAAAAACATTCTTTTACTACTCTAAAATCACAATTAATATAAACCTTAAGGAATGAACAACCACATTATTGTAATTTTGAAAAAATAAGTCACACTAATGAACAGTCACATTGTTATATTTTGAAAATATAAGCCTAGAAAAAAGAACAACCACTTTATTTTTTTTTGGTCAATAGTTATTTTATTGCCAAAAGGAGCAGAAAGAAATACAATCACCAAACAAACACCCATCCTCTACATAACAAAAAAGCTATCCAAACAAATCTGTACAAATCAATTAACACCAATTTCAACTCAATGACCCCAATAGCCAGAAAAATAACAACAAAAAATAAACTAATTATAACAGACCCCACCATCCCACTACAACAACTCATACCTCACCCACTCCCAGACACAATCAACACAATAAGATAATCACAGTCTCCACCACCCAAGCGTAGCAGAAAAAACAAAAACAGAGTACTCTGAATCATCACTGCTATTATCTCTAACTATTCCATCTGCCATCCCTTATCCAATCACAATCTCCACAACTGAGCTTAATTGAATTGGTAATATTTATACACACTCTTTTCTTATCAACCCTCTCACTCGTGAAAGCTACAGTATTTCTTTTCCTCCATAACCAGTATACTGCAGCCATAAATGCATTTCTTCTAACTTTAGCAGTATAACTTTTTCTACTTGCTTTTCTTGCAAACCGACTGATTTTCCTTCTCTAAACCCATCTTCCTCTTTTAATTTCACATTTCTTTAACACCTGCGACCATATGCTGCTAGAAAATCCACATTCAAAAAATAAGTGTTCAATAGTCTCCACACTATTATTACACGACCAACAATTATCATCAGATACAATTCTCCATCTCAACAATCTAGCTTTAGTTGTTAATCTTTTATGAATTGCTAGCCACCCAATGAAACTTTATCTTGGAATATGACCTCTGCCCCAAATTAACTTTGTCCATTTAAGCTTTTCACTCCTCTGTCTTAATGCATTCTATGCTGATTTCACAGAATACACTCCATCTCTTGTCAATCCCCATTTTATAATGTCATCGACACCTTGAATCACTCTAATTTTTTTTTACTTCTTGCCAAGCCAAGTCTGTTACTTCATTCATAGGGTCTGGTAAGTTCCAATCATTCTCTCTCCATCTATCTCTAAATTTAGCATTTTAGGAATGTCAGTATCACTGATATTCAAGCCAGAAAATTTATCCATAATACTCTTCCCCTCCATCCAAGGGTCAGACCAAAAACTCAAATTCCCTTGCCTCAATTGATAAACAAAATAAGGCTTCAATCTTTCTCTGATTACTAGCAACTTCCTCCAAAGCCAACTGGCATCTAAAGGTTTCGTCATGCCCCAATACCACAGCCTTCTCAATTTATCAGTAATAATCCATTTAGCCCATAATAAAGATTTTTCATATAGCAACCCATACACATGTTTGCCAATAGCTGCTATATTTCAGATATTTAAATCTTTAACACCCAGTCCACCTTCATTTTTAGGTTTACAGACCAAATTTCAAGCAGCCAATCCCTTCTTAGTGGCTTCAGCTTTCCCAGCCTAAAGAAAATTTCTGCAACGCCTATCAATCTCATTTATAACTGATTTAGGCAAAGCAAAAGCACTACACCAAAATATCTGCATGCTCCTCAACACTGCATTAATTAGTTGAACCTCCTAGCATAGAAAGATTTTTCACAGTCCAAGAACTAATCTTTGTTGTAATCTTCTCAATGAGCCCCTCACAATGTATTTTCCTCAATCCATCTGATATCAAAGGCACTCCTAAGTATTTCACTGGCAAAACCCCTTCTCTAAAATGCAGTTCCCGCATAATAACCTTCTTTACTTCATCAGTTACTCCAAAGAAGAAAATGTAGCTTTTCTCTTCATTAATTTGCAAGCCATATACCTCTTCCATTTGTTTCATTTTCATCATTAACCACTTCACAGAATCCCTATCACCATTGCAAAAAAGAAATAAATCATCTGCAAAACACAGATGATTAATTATCAATTCACTACATCCCTCATGAAATTTAAATTCCCTGGGCACGTCAAAACTTAAACTTCTAGACAAGTATTCCATAGCCATGACAAAAATTAAAGGAGACATTGGGTCTCCTTATCTTAAACCTTTTTTCTTCCTGAAAAATAGCCTTCAGTTGAGCTGTTAACAACCACTAAAAAATGAGGGGTTTTAAAACACTGCATAATCCACTGCACCATTTTCTGTGGAAATCTCAAACCCACCAACATTTCCTCTACAAAGTCCCATTGAATTGAATCATATGCTTTTCTCAAATCTACTTTTAGAGCACATTTTTGTTTTCCTCGAGCCCTATAATAATTCCATACCAATTCATATGCTAATAAAATATTATCAGTGATTTTCCTTCCAGGTATGAAAGCTAACTGAGCAGGGCTTATTATTCTACACAACACCACTCCCAATCTCTTAGTTATTATCTTAGTGATCACTTTGTAAATCACTGTACAATAGGCTATTGGTCAGTAGTCTGTTAATCCATAAGGATTTGATACCTTAGGCAAAATTGTTAAAGTAGTCGAATTAACCTACTTCAACATTTTACCTGTTGAAAAAAAATTCCATAACGGCCTTTACAACATCCTCTCCTACTATATCCCATGCCTTTTTAAAGAGATAACTATTATACCCATCAATTCCTGGTGCTTTTGTCACTGCTTATTGACCATATAGCCATTTTAATCTCTTCCTTCTCAACAGGTCTGCATAACAAAGTAGCTTCATCTTCACTTACAAAGAGCACCATTCAAAATCACATCTGCTAAAGCATTCCTTCGTTGGAAATTAACAGACCCAAGTAATTGCTTATAGAAATCAACTATAGCAATCCTAATTTCCTTCTGATAAAAAATTCTGATCATGTAGAGTTAAACTAGAAATTCTATTTCTGACCCTTCTTTCTTTCACATGATTGTGAAAGAATTTTGTGTTTGCATCACCCAATTCACCTTCGATTTCTGCCTGTAAAAAACTTCCTCATGCTTCAATAAATTTCTAAAATGCTTTAATACAGCCCTCTCCTCTTGAAGCAAATCATCATTATAAGGATCATTTTGCAAATCATATAACATGACCCTTCAATCCTCCACCCTTTTAGAGATATCAGAAAACTCCTCTTTATTAAGAGTTCTTAACTCCTTCTTCAACAATTTCAATTTGGTCTACAATTTAAACATTGCAGACCCCTGGACCTCTGATCTCCAAACATTCCTTACTATCTCTGAAAATCTTAGATGGGTAGCCCATATATTAAAAAATCTGGACATATTACTTTTCCTTTCAATATCCTTTCTCACATATACAACTAAAGGGGCATGATCAGACACCCTTGCTGGTAGTACTTCTCCATCTGACAGACCATAAGCATCATTCCAAGCACTATTGACTAAACTCCTATTCAAATGCCTCCATATTCTACTGTCTGCATCTTGATTGTTAATCCATGTAAACTAATTTCCCAAGAATCTGATGTCCATTAAACCAACATCATCCAAACAATTCCTAAACTCCTCACAACTCGCCCTATCCAATTCACCACCACCTAATCTTTCATGACCTCCCAAAATACAATTAAAATCACCCTGTACTAACCATGGGCTAGACATATTATGTTCGATCCCATCAAGTATCTGCCACAAAACCTTCCGTTCCTAACAATTATTACTCCCATACACCACAGACCAATAAAATTCCAAACATTCCTTACTTACCTTACAATGGATAATTTGGTTTTAGCCACACTCAGGATTTGAACCTTCACCATTCTAGGTTCATATTGAATCCATATTCTGCCCAGGTTAGCAAACTGATAGTTAGTTTCCAACATCTATTCAGGTAACTTCAAAGCTTTAAACACTCTGCCTTTATTAGCCATCCTCACCCTAGTTTCTACAATTCCTAGTAACTAAAGCTTCTTTTTTGCAATCAGATATCTCACTTCTGACCTAATATTCCAAACTCCAATCATCTGCCCCTATGTGGGGGTTTCATCAACTTCACAGCCCCTCTACCTTCTACAATATCTCCAGCATTAGAGTGCCTTCCTGATTTAACACTTATATCCTGCATTCTGCTCAAAGGGCTCCCTTTTGCCAAAATAATAGCTTTCCCTTTAGATTTATTCGCCACAACCCAATCATTAGATATCTCCTCTACATTTTTAGCAACCATAACCCCAGGAAAAGATCCCATTTGTAAGCCCTTTTGACTATTACTACCTACAGCTAAAGCCTGAATAGTTTCAACATAGGCCAATACATTCTCTGAACCAGATAAATCAACCTTACTTGATTCCCCCAATTCTTCAGACTTGTTTCCATAAAAATTTTCACTTATATTCTTTTTCTCTTGCCATAACTTTTTAAACTTTGCCCCTGTACACTCCTTATCAACATGACCGACCTTACATTTAGTACAAATAGCAGGCATCCATTCATAAACCACTCATTGAATTAATTGCTCCCCCAACTCATCCTCAAGAATAATATGATATGGAAAACCACTCCCCAATTCCATATCTACTACCATTCTAGCATAGCCAAGCCTCATTCTATTTCTGGCGCAGGCATCAGCAAACAAAGGAGCCCCAAGCACACTCCCAATCCTACTTAGCATCTCATTAGACCAAAACTCCCACGGAAGACCAGGGAGTTGAACCCATATTGGAAGCTTCTGAATACTCTCTAAGTCCAACTGTAACTTAGGTTTCCATTGTCTAAGAATCAAGGGCCTTCTGTCAAATGTATATGGTCCATCCTTTACTTTAACACACTCATTTTTCCTTCTTCATCGTCAAAAAGAAAAAGAAAAATATTGTTCTTAACCATGTACACAGATTTCAATCCCTTTTGCTTCCATCGTGCCATAGCAAACCCCTCCATTGTTGAAAATCTAGGATTATCCCCATATACACTCCCAATCAAAGCATTTCTCCACTTCTCAATCTCTGGCTTTAACTCATTTGACTGAAATTTTACAACCTTAAGCCCATCTAACACAATCGGAGGTATAAACCGCAATTCGTATTCAAATGATCTTGCCTTATTTTTTGCAAATAGATCAGACCATAACTTCTTATCCTTACCTCGCAATTCTTCTTCGCCAACATTCTTCATATTCCCCATTATCTCTTCCTCATTGATCAAATTGGAAACTTCCCCCAAATTGGCAGTAAAATCCTGATCACTATCCCTAATATCACAATCTTCCAATTGCCCATCAAGTCTCCTAATCTCATTAATTTCTGTATTCACCAAAGATTCAGACAACCATTGCCCTTCCTCTTTGTTCTCAGATTTGATCTTTTTTCCAGAGTTCTTACCATTATCTTCAACCTTCGATCGCACTGCAATGTTTTGTTTCCTCGCTTTCCTCCCCATATTGGAAACGACGTAAGTTAGTAACCATGCGCCGAGAGAAAACAAGAAATAACAACCACTTTATTTTGTTAACTATTATTTAACTTGAGGAAATTAATAATAATAGAATTAATTAAATATAATAACAATAGAATTAATTAGAATTACAAACCCAAATTAATTAAATATAAAATCATCAAATTCACTTAAAATATAACGTTTAGAAAATCATTTGTTACCTTTATAAAGAAAAATTTCCTCGAGAATAGCATCGAAATGCCTCCAAACAAATTTGAGAAAGGGACCCAAATCTAGGGTTTTCTCTCAATTTTCTATAGATCAATGACAACTTTAGGGAAATCAATTTAGAGAGAGAGAGAGAGAGAGAGAAGAGGAAGTTGGAGATGTTGCAGTAAAATGGATGAATTCAAGCTTTGTTGGATTTTAATTTCTATTCCGCTTTGGAAATAGCAACATCTTATTTCTTTTATGTTGGGAAATTGGATAAATCTTTAAAACTAAAATCAAATAACTCTTAAACCCATTAAAAACTGTTAATAAAAAAATATAAAACACACACACATTGTTAATTATTTATTATTTTATATTAAATAAAATAATTTATAATAGTTTTTTTTCATAGATTTTAATGATAGAAGTATTGGAAATAAAATAAGGTTTTGCTAATCTTCTTTATTAGCAATCACTTTTTAGTTTTTTTAATTTTTGTAATATATGTGACAATTACACGTATAAGGAACATGTGTATATTTTTTTACACGTGGAAAGAACATCAAACTAAAGAAAAAGCCTAATAATATATTCAAAATAAAGCTTGACCTCTAATAAAGATTAGGGGCAAACTGATAATAAATAAAGTAATATATATATATATATATATATGAAATAAATTTTGAATATGATATGAGATTCACAGATAAAATAAATAGACTAGAAAAAGATATTTTAAAAGATATTGTCAAATCTAAACTTAAAATTTTGATGCTTGTTTGCTCATTTTGCATATTCAAAAAGTTATTTTAAATTCATGGTTAAATACAAAAATTATTAGCTTATTCTAAAGATTTATGGATCATCAATGTGATCAATAATTAGATATAATTATACTAAAAAAGCTTGATTTATATATTGTTTTTATTTTCCTTGTACAATATCTATTTAATTTTATATTTTTATATTAAATAAGATAATTTATAATAGTTTTTTTATAGATTTTGTTTTACATAACTTATGTTAAAAATTGAATTGATTTTTTTTTTTGTACAAATCTATATAAATAGATAATAAATTTCAATTTTATTTGTTTAAAATAAATAATATCTACATCTAAATATCTTTCAAACATGTATAATATCTACTTAATTTTATTTATTTATTATATTTATATTAAATAAGATAATTTATAATATTTTTTATAGATTTTTTTTACAAAACTTATGTTAAAAGTTGGAATAGAATTAAAATTGAATTCACTTAAATTTATTTAAAATAACTAATGATTTCAAGATAATAGAAAATTAGAACGTTAATCATAAAATATAAATTATTGAAATTATTTTGCAATTAATAAAGTTTCCTCTCCAAAAAATTTAAGGATGCACACATCAAATACACATTCTGTACGGAATTTTATAAATTCTTATTCCTACAAAATGAGCTTCTCTTCTTTATAGCACATCAAATGACAATTTAATTTTCTCACACTTGGTATGATTCTATGATTACTATTTTTTTTATATTTATATATATAGATTATGTTTGTACTATTATATTATAATAATACAAATATACTAATTATAACTTGACCATTTTAAAAAAAAATCATAGTAATTTCATATACATCAAATGCTTTATCTAGTATATACGAATTCCATATTTCCATCCAACATTTTTGCCTCTCCTTCCTATTGATATATTTTGTTGAATAATGTTCATATAAGCATTAAAGAATAATTATAATTTTCTAATATATAAAAGGTATTCTTAATTTGTTTTAATTTTCATAACAAACTTATATTATTTGGCTTGACTTTTATTAATTTAGTTTTCTAATATAACATCAAATTATATGGTATTAATAACTTTAATTCTATAAAAATATAAGCAATATAATAATTTTAATATTATTTAAATAAAAATATTTAATTTAATGCATGTAATAATAATTTAAATAGACTCATGTAATAATAATTTAAATAGACATATAAAATTCTTAAAAGATGAAAAATTAGACATTTAAATAAATAATCGATCATGGAATTTCTTAGCTAGTCTTCCTCTACGGTCTAACCTCCCATGGGTGTGTATGAGTAATCAAAATAATATGGTGTCTAGTGAAGATAAGGTTGGGGGAGAGCAAAATCCAACTATAAATGGGTTGTAAAGTAATGAATCTTATAGGCTTGTGCATTTGCCTCTCTATGGATTTAATTTCACTTAGGATGGGGGGAGACAGTCTAATAATTTAATTCCCAAAAGATTTGATAAAACTTAGCTAATTAAGCATGGTTGGTGATATTTTCAAGTTGTAAAACTGGATAATTAGTTGACAAGCACAAGTGACCATAGTCCTATCCTTTTAAATTTGGATAGAAGTCAGTTTACGTTAAGGAATAAGAAATTTAAGTTTGAGAATAGTTGGTTTTTGCACGAAAAGATTTATGTTATGGTGAAATTAAATTGGAAAAATTCAGGCGAGTTGGCATTTGATGGTAAAATTCATGCTTGTGCATTGGCTCTTCAATAGCAAAGTTATAATATCTGTAAATTTAGATACAATAAAATAATTAAATAAAGGGTAATTAGAGTAATGAAAGAGGAATATAAATAGTATACACTTAATGTATATGTAAGATATACATAAATTATATATTTCGCTAAAAGATATAAAGTCAAAAGTCAAAGTCAAATTATTACAAGAGTTACGGAGAATCAGTTTGGGTTTATGCTAGGGAGATCTACCATGGAGGCTATTTCTCTTCTAAGAAGACTAATGGAATTGTATCAAGAGAAGAAGAAAGATCTCCACATGTTATTTATTGACTTGGAGAAAGCCTATGATAGAGTACCAAGAGAAGTGTTATGGTGAGTTTTGAAGAGGAAAGGAGTCAGTGGCAAATATATCAACATCATCAAGGACATGTATGAGAATGCATCCACTAGTGTGAAAACACCTGGTGGAGATACTGAGGCTTTCCCCATTACTACCGGATTGCATCAAGGTTCGGCCATGAGTCCATATTTATTTACCCTGGTTATGGACGAACTAACCAGAAGCATACAAGACGATGTTCCTTGGTGTATGTTGTTTGCTGATGATATTATTTTAATTGATGAGACTAGTGCTGGTGTAAACCGTAAGTTGGAAGTGTGGAGAAAAACCCTTAAGTTAAGTAGGAGTAAAACGGAATATATGCACTGTGAGTTTAGTCTAAGGAAGAAGCAGGAACATGAGGTTAAATTGGATGGAGTTTTGGTTCCTAAAACCAAGCAGTTCAAATATTTGGGTTCGGTGTTCCAGAATGATGGCCGTATAGATGAAGATGTGACTCACAGAATACAGGTAGGGTGGTTGAAGTGGAAGGGTGCGACTGGGGTTATATGTGATAAGAAAATACCTTTGAAAGTAAAAGGTAAATTCTATAGGACGGTTGTTAGACCTGCGATGCTCTATGGTAGTGAGTGTTGGGCACCAACGGGACAACATTTGCATAAGATGAGTGTGGCAGAAATGAGGATGCTAAGATGGATGTGTGGACATACCATACTGGACAAAATTAAGAATGTTCATATTCGACAAAAAGTCCAAGTAGCGGATGTCGGAGATAAGGTGAGGGAAGGAAGACTTAGATGGTATGGGCATGTTTTAAGAAGACCTCCTAATGCTGCGGTACGTAAGTGTGAGAATTTGTTGATTGAGGGGACTAGAGGTCGTGGAAGACCTAGAACTGTGTGGAAGGAGGTGATAGCAAGAGACTTACGTGCCTTAGATCTTGATGCGGATTTGATTAATGACAAACTTGAATGGAGACGTAAAATCCGTGTCTTGGAAGGGGCCTAAGGCTGGAGTATCTTTTTTGGTGTCTTTTGAGCTTATTTTGTTAAGGATCCATACAGCCGACCCCAACTTGTTTGGGACTAAGGCTTAGTTATTGTTGTTGTTGTATATATATGTGTGTGTGTGTGTGTGGTTAGGAAGAGAAGTAAGAAAAGTCAAATTTCTTCTTCTTCTTCAAGCTTGGGCCGATTTTTATGGAGAGAGAGAGAGAGAAGGTATTTTGCTTCATCAACACATCAAAATTTATAGGATTTTCTAAGGATTTAGGGTGGTTTTGAAGATTACTCAATAATAGGCCAAAGTGATCCAAGTGGAAGCATTTAGATATTATGGAAAAAAAGGCTTGGAAAGAGCTTTTGGCTTGATTCTAGAGTTATATAAATTTGTACATCCTTTGTTAACATTTAATTTAAATAATCATGTATGGCATAATTCATATTGGTATACTTTAAAGGATGTTGTTGTTCCTTTAAAGTAATATTATATATAAATATGACGTGTGACATTTATATGCATGTGAGATATAGATATATGTGGAAATTAATGACAATATGATTGTAACTAGTGGTGATGCCTAAAGAGAATGAGAAATGTGAAAAATTGACGAATTAGATGGAAATGAGGAATAGAAATGAGAACATAGGAAGTGAGACTTAATGTGATGTGTGTTTGTTGCTCTGCATAATTCTTTGTTCTAGAAAGTTGATATTAATGTTGTATATGTGTTGATAGACTTGAGCAGAGCTAGGTCTCGAGAATGAGTTTGACCTTAGCAGAGCTGGATCATGAGATTAAGCTTGAAAATAGACCTAAGCAGAGCCGGGTCTTATGTTTGATGTTGAGATAGACTAAATCAATTATTCTGGAACTTAGATATTGTGTATAAAATTATTAGGGCAAACGTATGTGTGTTTATGAGATATTGGCATGTGTATATTGAGTTACTGCATTTTATTATGGCAATGATATTCAATGTTATCGTATGATGATAAATGTGTAATGTGATGAAAAGAATGTGAAAAAGAATCATAAAATGTAATGTGATTATAGATATAATAAATGGTGATGGTACATTATGAAAAGTGGAAAAATGATTGGCATTGTATATTTTGGCTCACTTTAAAGAATATTGTTATTCTTTAAAGTGACATTATATATGAACTTATATATTGTTATAAAAAAAAATATGATTTTTAACATTATGATTGTAGTGTGGAAATGAGTTATATTATATGCATTCAATTTGGTTAAGGAATGTGAAAATGGTAAATGATAACGTTGTATTAAATATGATTGTAGAATATGGAATATAGTGAATCATGTGAAGACACGAGAAATTGACAAATAAAACATGTTTGTATATTGTTTTGGGACTAAAACCATGATTTGACAATAAATGATGATGAATTGTATAATGTGTTGAGAATACAAAAATGAGCTACATTGTAAGTGCGACTCATGGTTGTGCATTGTGTAAGAGTAATGATTAATGTGATAAAATATGAGGTGATTAGGAAAAATGTTGATCACTTGAAAAGTATGGAAAAGTGTTGAGACAAAATGAGAATGTGGTTACATAAAGAAGTGATATGTGTTTGTTGCTCTGCACAATTACTTGTTCTAGAAAGTTTATATTGGTATTGTATATATTGATAGACCTAAGCAGAGCTAAATTTTGAGAATGAGTTTGACTTAAGCAGAGTTGGATTATGAGATTGAGCTTGAGAATAGACCTGAGCAGAACTGGATCTTGTATCTGAAGTTAAAATAGACCAAATCAAATGTTTTGAAGCTTAGATATTGTGTAAGGAATTGTTGGGGCCAATGTATGTGTTTGTAAGATATTGGCATGTATATGTTGAGTTAATGCATTTTATTATGGCAATGATATTCGATGTTATCATATGGTGATAAATGTATAATTGTTATTTCATTTGTAATTTGTATGATGTTATGTGAATCATGGTGGCATATATTGAATTTCAAAGTTTTTTTTTATGTATTAAAGTATATACCACTAAGCTCTTGAACTTAGCGCATTAGTATATATTGTACATGTGATTAGAAGTGTAGACTAAGGTGATCCAGATTGTGATTGAAATTTAGAGATTGTGTATGCCATGAGACCAGACCAATAGTGTTACATTTCATGTATAAGATTGTTTTGAAGGCACTAGTTTATATAATATAATATCCAAATGCGAATGTATATGAAATAATGACATTTTATATAGTTTTGTATAAGTATATAAAGTAAATTATCTATATTTGTTAAGAATTTAATTATGTAAGAAAAAATGGAGGATTTTGGATGAATTATAATTTGGGAGTGTTATTTTGTGCATGTTTTGTAATTTTGAGATTTTTGGGATTTGTCAAAAATACAGATAAAATTTTGGTGAAATTTTTCTAGAGATTTTATTATATAAATTAGTCAAATTATATTTTAACTATATTTATTCAAATGTAGTGTATATAGTTATAATGTTATATTTTATAAATTGTTGAATGGGAGTATTTCTACAGTTATTTTCTATACCACTCTTATATTATATATGTATATATATATTGTATGTATATGAGGTGTGTATATATATATATTGTATGTATATGAGGTGTTTGTAAAGTACATATATAGAATATAAGAATATTACAGAAGTAAAATTTATGATGATAATTTTGTTACCAAAATTAATTAGTTCGAGACCCAATTACAACAAGCTAGAGAAAGTGGTATTATTGGCGAGAAGTGGGTAGAGGCTAATGGTCAATTGAATTTATATAGGAAAGAGAGGGCTAAGAACTTTTGGTTTCGATATGGGATATGAACACTCATTTTTTTCACACTCGGGCAATGGATAGGAAGAGAATTAACATCATCCATATTCTTTATGATGATGAAAGGACTATGCATACAAAGTTGGAGGACATGGAGGTAGTGGCTATGACTTATTTTTAGAATTTATTTTTTTTGTTTCAAATGGGAATTGGAGTATAGTAACTTCTAAGGTGCAATCTTGTGTGTTTGAGGCAGAGAATAATCTTCTATTAGTTCCTTTTCGTTCAAAGGAATTCAAAACTACTTTATTTCAAATGTACTTGGATAAAGCCTCATTACCTAATAGAATGAATCCATCTTTGCATCAACATTTTTGAGATATTTGTGAGTTAGATGTACTGTCCAATTATCAGTCTTGGCTATATTAGGTACATTCTCTCACTATTTAAATAATATATACTATTATTGTCCTTGTACCTAAAAAAAATAATCCTTCCTCTATAAAAAACCCTTGGCCTATTTCTTTGTGTAATGTTGTCCATATGATCTTAGCTAAAGTAACACATTTACCCTAAGTACTTGAGATCCGTATATCAACGATTAGCTGCCTGGTAAACCCCAGAATCAAAATTTAGCAAAACACTAAATTTCAAAATTTGCAAATCAATAACAACTTAAGTTGCTCCATTCAAATGATAATAATTTGTATTAAACAATCAAAACTGTGTAAGCATTTGTAGGCATGTGCATAATTAATGCTAGGATAGGAAGCTTGCAGTAAGAAAGATAAAACCCTAGAGTGTAGATCGGCTGAAGGAGTATTTAAGAACTTCGATTTTAATTACTTCAATTATTTGAATCAATTTCAACCCTCTATCATATTAAACAAATAATTGTAACAATATATCTATTTAATTGAATCTTAACAATGAAACAAGATATTCTATTAAAACAAATAATTGTAACAATATATCCTATTAAAACAAATAAATTGTAACCCTCTAGCCAATCTTATTGTTAAGACAAAGTTGATTGTTTGGGATGAGACACTAATGATGCATATATATTATTTTAAATCCATTGATCAAATTCTTAGAGATGTTCTCATATTTGAAAATACATCCAATTTAGATCAATCATTTGGAGGTAAATAATGGTTCTTGAAGGTGATTTTAGATAAATTTTGCATGTCATTGCAAAAGGTACTAGGCTGGATATTATCTATGTTACTCTAATTTCTTCATATTTATGGCCCCACTTTCAAGTTTTAAAACTGACAAATAATATGAGGTTACAAAGAAATTAGTTGGGCATACATTTAGACAAGTTGAGAAATTTTTCTAATTGAATTTTAGCAATGGGTGATGGAAGGATTGGAAATTAAATTGCTGACATTGAAAATCCTTGATGATCTTCTCATAAGCCATTATGATGATCCTATATCTATAATTGTCAAAATACATATTTTGATTTCTTTGGCCATTCCAGTGATGTAGATTATTGCGAGTATAAGCAATTCTTTCTCTTACTCATGTCATCATAAGCCATTGTGATAATCCCATATTTGTAATTGTCAAAATACATATTTTGATTGCTTTAGCCATTCCAGTGATGTAGAATATCTCGAGTATAGAGCGATTCTTTCTCTTACTCTTGACATAGTAAAATTAATCAATCAATATATAGTTTCACTTAATCATAGTGTTGAGAAATCATAATTGAGTTTTGATACAGTTTGCATGTTTGATAATATCTTTGGGTCTTTAGAATATGCACATACACAAAAATTCTTAAATAGTATTAAATGTTTCGGTGTTCTAAATCACTCTATCACATTAAAAGTTTATATTCCTATAATGTTACTGAGAAATATAGGTCAATCATCAAGATTATGTAAGAGCACAAGATTGATCATCGTAAGATTTGGAAATCGGGTTATTGAAGCAAAGATTTTATCTGAAACTATAGCTAGAGAAAAAAAATATTCATCATAAGAAAGACATTGGTTCTATTTGATGTAAGAATACCTTTTAGATTTTAGTGAAGACAGTTTTCAATTTTAATAACTTTTGCCATGATTATTAAAAGTCAAGGCTTATCATTATCTCATATATAATTATTTTTAAAGAGAATTATATTTACACTTGGATAATTTTATATTGCTTTTTTAAAGATGACAAATAAAAAGGGGTTGGAGATTTTAATTTGTGATGATGATGGACAAACTAGCTACAAACGAAGCTATAAATTTAATGTATAAAGGAGTTTTTTATAATTTAATTTGAAATATTATTAGATGTATTTTTTATTAAATTATTATTTATTACTATTTATTTTGAATCATATTATATTTTAATTAATCTCAAGTTCATTTAAATGAAATTTTATAGATAAAATATCAATATAATTTTATTTATATACATTAGTTTATTTTAATATTGTCTTGTGCATCATGCGAGTTTTAATATTAGTTACATAATATGTAATATTTAGATTCACTAAATATCAATTTATCAAATTTATTTTTTATGTAATTACATACAATTCTTGATTTCGGTATAATTATATATCATATTATAACCTTAAATATTTAATCTATAGATATTTTTTCTTATTTTTAATTTATAATTCTTCCTTCTATTTTTATAATAATTTTTAAAATTCTATACAATATTTACAAATTTTTAACAATTAATTTTCACATTTTATTTCCCTTTATTTTAAATAAATATTAATATTTGGAGGTTTCAAAAAAAATATTAATATTTGGAATGATATTTAATAATAATTTGATGAATATTTTTATAATTTGATTATGATATAGTTCACTGGCAAGCAAGCTAAGCAAAGTGGTTAGGTCCAGTAGGCCTGGTTCTCGAACTTGAAATCACCATCTAATTCATCTCATCTCTCTTCATATTGATGCCAATGGAGAATTTGCTTCTCATCATCCCTCTATTCACTGCTATATTAACCCTACTCTTGACCGTCACTTCCCAGATAATCAACGGCAGAAGGAACAGAAAGCAAGCTGTTGGCTTCTTCCACCCGTTCACAAACGACGGTGGGGGTGGAGAGAGAGTCCTTTGGTGTGCCCTGAAAGCAATTCAAGAAGAAAATCCTGATCTTGATTGTGTGATTTACACTGGGGATCACGATGCCTCCCCTCAGTCACTGGCAGCTCGCGCTACATATCGTTTTGGTGTCAAGTTGCTTTATCCACCTATGGTACATACCTATGCTTAATGGGTTTTGCTTAGTTTGATAGATGGAATTAGAATTTGGGAATTTAGATTAGTGGGTTTTGTGGGTTTTGTTGATTTTTGTAAATGCTTGCTGTTGTAGGTGGTGCATCTCGATAAAAGGAAATGGGTAGAAGAAACTAGTTACCCCCGCTTCACCATGATTGGTCAAAGCTTTGGTTCAATTTATCTTTCTTGGGAAGTTTTATGCAAGTTTACTCCTTTTTATTATTTTGATACTTTTGGCTATGCTTTCACTTACCCACTTGCCCGGATTTTTGGATGCAAAGTTATTTGTTACACGCATTATCCTACTATCAGTTTAGATATGATTTCTCGTGTTCGTGATCGGAGCTCCACGTACAATAATGATGCCTCACTTGCCTAAAGGTTAGAGTTTTGCTCATTATCTTTGTTTCCTTGGAAAATAATGTTTGCTGTACTTTGGAAGATGGTAGTGTTAATGGTTTTATTTGGTAATTTGAATCTAGATGCTATTACTGGGAGTAGTTTACTTCATCAAAAGATTATTTCAAGGATAACCTTTCCCCTTCTAGTTCATTATTTCTCCTGTTTGGCCTTACTGTTTATGCTTTGCTTACTTAACTCTAGCCTTCAATTTCTTTGTTGGGAAGTTGTGGAAACTGGAAACATGGTCAATTTGGGAAAGGTCAAAGTTTCTGGTGTCTGGCTGGCATAAGTTTTCTGTAATCATAGAGAAAAAGCAGAGAGGAGTATCTGTAATTAAAAAAAAAAAGAGTATCTGTAATCATGGAAAAAAAGAAGAGAAAATACTCTTAGAATTATAAAAGATGATGGAAAAAGCATTCCTTTCTGGAATACATTTTTCAATGAAATTGATGAACCTTATCACAATAGTAACCTCGTAGTCTATTTTGGTTTTATGATCATTGCTGTATGTCCCTTTTTATATACAGCCTAAACGGTACTTTCCTTGTGGCAGTAATTGGCTATCACGGTGCAAAATCATATAGTATACGTTCTTTAGTTGGATATATGGGTTTGTAGGATCTTGTGCACACATTGCAATGGTGAACTCTTCATGGACACAGTCTCACATTGAAAAGCTTTGGAAAATTCCAAACCGGATCAAAGCGAGTGCATCCTCCTTGTGATACATCAGGGCTTCAGGCTTGTAATACAGTGTTTTTGTGAATCTTGGAAATGAAATGTTAGCTATAGTTGACTGTTCTTTCCTTTTATCTTATGATGTGGCTTCTCTTCAGCCTTGTGATTACGATCTTGAAATTCTACTATTGCATCAAGCAAGGTACCTTTGTTTTCTTTCATCTCTGAAATAACTTTTTTGTGCTTGATATGTTGTGTTAACTCTTTTTCACAGGGCTTGCTTGAAGTCCTTTTGAAGCCCTAATGCAAAGTATTGAAAAAGTTAGATTTATCCTTTGCATGTCTTGAAATGGTTATTTTCCAATCTGAAAAATTGATTTTAACATGCAATGTTCCTTCTCCTGGAAAATATAAATCTACATGGTGTCCCATGCATTGTAAGAAGAAGTTTGTGAAGTGCAGAAATTTATGGATCATCACTTTTCCAAGAAAATGACCAGAAATTGTGGTTTGTAGCGTTGACTATAACAAGATTTTCTTGGATATTGAGATTTAGAGCTCCTCTAGTGTCAGAGACTTCCTCTATTGCCTACCCGTACTATTTTTTGTGGAGATATTTGCTTGTACCATAATCCCAAATATCATATTTTATGGCCAGCTGAAACAAGAGTGTCTCCATCTCTCAAAGATTGGGTTGGGGTAGCAGTGTTCAGTGTGGTAAAGGTTATTTTTGAGATGGAGAAGGAACAGAATATAATCACATTGGTACTTGAATTTCTCTCTTTCTTTCTGAAACCCAGAATATGTATAACTAAAAAACAAATGCAGACTAGATACAACTAGAATTTCTCCATTGAAAAAATATCCAGATCTTCAAGACTAAGTTACGGGCTTGCATCGAATTTGTCAATCAGCAGAATTTTTCCGAGCAGATATTTTTTGTGCTTCATAGCTTGTTTGTGCATTACCAATTATTTTTGCTATTGCTGTTCATGTAACATCTAATTTGGTGGTTTATTTCAATCCATCTCTATCAATACTATGAGACATTACTTTTTTTTATGTCACAAAATGTTGCACTTTGAATCTAATAAATTGAGGTCCGAAGCAGGCACTTCCTTTGGAAAGACCAGCAGAAACTCCAATATTTATATCTGTTGCTCAATTTCGTCCTGAGAAGGTGGGCATACTTATGTAAACCTTATGAGCACAAGGTACTGCTGTTTCGGTGGTTCATTTCTGGGGACTTTATTGGCATATCATCCCATTATAGCTGGTTTTTCAATGTCTCAGTCGCATCCTCTTCAACTTGAGGCATTTTCAGTTGCCATTGAGAAGCTAAATGCTAATTTGCCAAGACCAAAGCTCCAGTTTGTCGGTAGTTGTCGAAACAAGTCAGATGAAGAAGGATTGCAGAAGTTGCAGAGTAAAGCAATTGAACTGAAGATCGATGGGGATGTGCAATTCTATAAAAATGTGGCGTACAGGTCTGTATACATTACTTTATAATCACAAATTGCATTAACAGAATATTAATCTTATTCAGAATTTAAAGACAAATGCAAGAAATATCTAAAATAACTGTGTGCTTTCTCTTTCCCCTTCTCCTGTGCATGTCTGCTCCCTCAGACATGTATTTATCTTATCATGTATATTTGGATTTTCTTTAATGGAAAATGGAAGCTGTGGGAATGATGTGATGTAGTGTGTTTCATGTTTGAAAGTAGGTAATAATGCTTCAGCCTGTTGAATTTTAAGCTTTCTTTTCACATCATGTAGCACAAAAAAGCATAATTATTGTATTTCCTCACAAGTTATTCAGTGGAGTGCATGTCAGCATGTGCAGTATGCATGTGCAGTGCCTATGCATGGGGCTTTGGGGTTGACAGTGGTTTTTTCTCATTTTATGTTTAAATAAACATATCTTTGTTGTGTGTTTTCTACATGCTAAAAGAGTTTCAACTGTACTTTTTTTTTTGTTATGGATCCAAACTTGAGTTTAGAATTCTTGAATTCTGTTTCCTCTGGTTAATTTTTCATTTTCATCAGTGTCACAAGAACCAAATGATTTGATTTTGTTCCAGTTTGTTGAAAACTTAGGGCTAGTAACATCAGTATATCTGTGCCAAACCTTGAAAATGAACATCTGTTGTGTGTTCTATCTACTCCTTTATGGTGTGCCCAAGTATATTCCTGTCCCCAGGATACCCAGGTATGTACTTGATATGAGAATTCATTTGGCTGAGAAACTGTTACCACCAAGGCTTAAACTATGCATTTTGTGTCAGAGACTTCTCATGATTTTACTAGTCTGAGATTCATGTCCTTTACTTTTGATTTTCTCTATTTGCAGGGATTTGACATCTCTATTGGGAGGTGCCATCGCCAGGATGCATTCCATGACACATGAACATTTTGGCATTAGCGTAGTGGAGTATATGGCTGCAGGTGCCATACCAATTGGTAGGTATTTTAAGTGGTTTTGATTTACATATCAATACTAACGGGATATTTGGATAGCGTAGTGGAGTATATGGCTGCAGGTGCCATACCAATTGGTAGGTAGTTTAAGTGGTTTTGATTTACATATCAATACTAACGGGATATTTGGATAATTGAATTAATTAATGCTTATACTCATAAATCTTCAGCTCATAATTTTGCTGGCCCAAAGATGGACATTGTTTTGGAAGAAGATGGGAAGAAAACAGGATTTCTAGCCCAGAGTGTTGAAGAATATGCAGATGCCATCTTGAGAGTGTTAAGTATGCCAGAAACTGAGAGACTAAAGATGGCTGCAGCCGCAAGGAGAGGGCAAGCAAGTTTTCCGAGCAAAGATTTTATGAGGATTTCAAAGCTGCAATTGAACCAATACTAAAGCATTCATCTAGATATGTTTTGAAAGATAGTAAAACCCTTTTTGTTGGTACAAATACAACAACAACAACAACAACAACTAAGCCTTAATCCCAAACAAGTTGGGGTCGGCTGTATGGATTCTCAACAAAATAAGCTCAAAAGACACCAAAAAAGATACTCCAGCCTTAGGCCCTTTCCAAGACACGGATTTTACGTCTCCATTCAAGTATGTCATTAATCAAATCCGCATCAAGATCTAAGGCACGTAAGTCTCTTGCTATCACCTCCTTCCACACAGTTCTAGGTCTGCCACGACCTCTAGCCCCCTCAATCAACAAATTCTCACACTTACAAACCGCAGCATTAGGAGGTCTTCTTAAAACATGCCCATACCATCTAAGTCTTCCTTCCCTCACCTTATCTCCGACGTCCTCTACTTGGACTTTTTGTCGAATATGAACATTCTTAATTTTGTCCAGTCTGGTATGTCCACACATCCATCTTAGCATTCTCATTTCTGCCACACTCATCTTATGCAAATGTTGTCCCGTTGGTGCCCAACACTCACTACCATAGAGCATCGCAGGTCTAACAACCGTCCTATAGAATTTACCTTTCACTTTCAGAGGTATTTTCTTATCACATAAAACCCCAGTCGCACCCTTCCACTTCAACCACCCTACCTGTATTCTGTGAGCCACATCTTCATCTATACGACCATCATTCTGGAACACCGAACCCAAATATTTGAAGTGCTTGGTTTTAGGAACCAAAACTCCATCCAACTTAACCTCATGTTCCTGCTTCTTCCATAGACTGAACTCACAGTGCATATATTCCGTTTTACTCCTACTTAACTTAAAACCCTTGTCCTCGAGGGTTTTTCTCCACACTTCCAACTTACGGTTTACACCAGCACTAGTCTCATCAATTAAAATAATGTCATCAGCAAACAACATACACCAAGGAACATCGTCTTGTATGCTTCTGGTTAGCTCATCCATAACCAGGGTAAATAAATATGGACTCATGGCCGAACCTTGATGCAATCCGGTAGTAATAGGGAAAGCCTCAGTGTCTCCACCAGGTGTTTTCACACTAGTGGATGCATTCTCATACATGTCCTTGATGATGTTGATATATTTGTCGTTGACTCCTTTCCTCTTCAAAACCCACCATAACACTTCTCTTGGTACTCTATCATAGGCTTTCTCCAAGTCAATAAATACCATGTGGAGATCTTTCTTCTTCTCTTGATACAATTCCATTAGTCTTCTTAGAAGAGAAATAGCCTCCATGGTAGATCTCCCTGGCATAAACCCAAACTGATTCTCCGAAACTCTTGTAAGCTTCCTCAATCTGTGTTCAATAATCATTTCCCATAATTTCATAGTATGACTCATAAGTTTGATACCCCGATAATTTGTACAGCATTGAATGTCTCCCTTATTTTTATATATGGGTACCATGATACTCTTCCTCCAGGCATTCGGCATCTTACGTCCTTTCACAATAGCATTAAAGAGTTTAGTTAACCAGGCAACCCCTACCTCTCCAAGGTTCTTCCAAACCTCTATAGGAATACCATCCGGGCCACAAGCTTTACCAACTTTCATATACTTCAAGGCTTCTCTTACTTCACTATGCAAGATCCTCCTAGACCAGCTGATATAATCATTTGTTGCATGAAGACCTTGAAAATCTTGTTCATGTTTAGGGTTGAATAACTGCTCAAAATAAGCCTTCCACCTCTCCTTAATCTCAACATCTCTTGTCAACACCCGTTGATCTTCGTCCTTTATACATTTGACTTGGCTTAAATCTCTGCTTTTCCTTGCTCTCATCCTTGCAATCTTATAAATGCCCATTTCTCCCTCTTTAGTACATAACTTTTGATAAATCCCTTCTAAGGCTCTGCCACGAGCTACACTAACAGCCTTCTTTGCCTCTTTCTTAGCCCTCTTATATTCCTCAAAGGCCTCGCTATTAACCGCATTCGGTAACTTTTTATACCATTCCCTCTTAGCTTTAATAGCCTTTTGAACCTCCTCATCCTACCACCATGCATCGTGCGGTCGAGGCCCTGCCCCTTTAGAGATCCCAAGCAATTTACTACCTGCTTTCTTAATGCCACCTTCCATTTTTGTCCACAAGTCCTCTGCACTAGCCTCAAGGTTCCAAATTTCTTCCTTTAGTAACTCCTCCTTAAAGGTACCTTGAGCTAGGTCTTTCAATTTCCACCATCTTATCCTTGGTTCCAATATTTTCTTATCATTCCTCCAGCTACTTTTATTCTTAACATCTAAAACCACAATACGATGTTGCGCCGCCAATGCTTCACCCGGAATGACCTTGCAATCCTTACACTTACTTTTGTCCCGTCTTCAAGTAAGTATGAAGTCTATTTGACTTTGGGTTCGTCCACTCTTAAAGGTAATCAAGTGTGACCCCCTCTTTTCAAAGCAGGTATTCGCCAGCACTAGATCATAAGCCACCGCAAAATCCAAAATGCTCTTTCCCTCCTCATTCCTGTTGCTAAAACCATAACCCCCATGGACCCTGTCATAACCATTACTGTCCTTACCAACATGCCCGTTAAGGTCCCCACCAATGAAGATTTGCTGATTATCCGGAATACCTTGCATGATATCATCCATATCTTCCCAGAACTGAACCTTGGATGCTCCGTCCAAACCTACTTGGGGAGCATAAGCACTAATAACATTAATAGTGTCATCTCCCAAAACAAGCCTCAAAGAGATAATCCTGTCTCTCTTTCTTTTCACTTCCACCACCTTGTCTTTAAGCGTAGGCTCAATAATAATGCTCACACCATTCCTATTGTTATCCAAGCCACAATACCACAGCTTATATCCTGAGTTACCAATCTCTTTTGCTTTATTTCCCTTTCACCTGGTTTCCTGCAAACAAGCAATACTAACCTTCCTTCTTTTCAAAGTATCCACAAGCTCTATAGACTTCCCAGTCAGAGTGCCAATATTCCAACTACCTAATCTTAATCGGCTCCCTTGGACTTGCTTCTTTAGCCGCATTCGTCCATAATGCGGTAGCCCTTTCCTGTCTGACACCACATCCGGGCGCTGATATGGCGGGACTAACTTCTTTACCCATACCCGTCCATGGCATGAGAACCTTTGCTCATACTCCACCACACCCAGGCGTCGATGTGATGGAACCCCTTGCTCATTTAACACTACACCCCGGTGCCGATGTAGCGCGTGCCTAGGTGAGCACGTCCCAACGGTATAATGATAGTTTTGAGAATCCATAGAAAGTTTGGCAAAATTTTTACACTGGCCGCCAACCTACCGCAACCCTCCTCCTTTATCCGGGCTTGGGACCGGTTACGATACTCGCAGGCGGAGTTTTTTGTTGGTACAAATGTGACTGAAATTTTCAAATCTATAATAAACATTTTAGGTAGCAATTTCTCTTTGAAAAATTTCTACTACAAATATATGGTGCATGCTATGGCAGTTGAAGAATATTTCTTGGTGACAGTTCTTGGATCCTTTCTGAATTATCCACTTATAAATAGGTTACTTCATGGTGAATTCCTCCATATATGATATAATCTTGCATGTACCTATAATTCTAATGAGAAATTTTGCTCATTTGTTGATTGTTTTTGTGGATATTTTGCCTATCTTCATAGAATTTGTGTTTTGATAGTAGATATATGGAGAAAATACCTTAAAGAAGGGAAATAGAGCAAATTGATGTCTAAAAGTAGAGGAAATAAGAGAAAAATCATTTACACGGACGTGTCTAATGAATGTCACACACCTGTGTATATTAAATCCCCACTGGAAAAAGAAAAGAAAAAAGAGACAGAAGTTGAAAATTTTATACACGTGTAAATTTATTTTACACACCCATGTAGATTTTGCACACCCAAATTCACATGTCTGTGCGAAATTTTCAGAGTCTGCCAAAATTTCTCAATGCAAGATTTTGGAGTGCTACAGTGCCACATGCTCTTGTATTTTCTCTTACACGTCCGTGCATAACTGTACCCGTTTGTCTGGCAAATTTTTCGAATGAATTTTTTTTCTCTACCCTAAGGCACCAAATGAGACATCTGAAGCATACTATAAATATAACTTTTCAAAGTTTTAAGAGAGTTTACCTCATTCTTTACCTTTCTTGGCAAGTTTTGGGGATTCTAACCAAAAGAAGAGAAGAAATTAATCATCCAAGAGTCATATATGTAGATTTGACATGTTTTCTGAGTTTTGAAGCCATTTATAGCAAGATTAGGGGACTATTTTTAGTTTAATTTTCCTCTTTCCATTGTATTTATTGTTTAAACTCTGTTTTAAGTTGATTAATGGATAGTTTGGTTATAGAGTTTGGTATTTTGCATTTTATTTTATTTTGTTAATGGATAACTAATCTCTTTGTGAGATTAGGTAAATTTGGATGTTTAAACTATAGGTTTGATTATAATTTATTAATATACATACATTTATTTTCTTTTATCCTTGATTTGATGATTTTGGTTTAATTGATTAGTAATTGTTTGGTCACTAATTATTAAATCCAAAAAATCATATAAAATACGAGAGTTGAATGTGGATTTTGACGTGAAATCATCAACTCCGAGTGATTAACTTAGAGATATCTTAATTGCTTAAGGATCTTGGATTAATATCTTAATTTAATTGAATTGGACATTGTTATTTGAGATAAGAATAGTAATTTAATCATTACCCAATTAAATTTTTCTTACTTGAGAGAGAAGTAGATGAATTAAGTAATATTATATATCTTGGATTTAAGAAAAGGACTTTAATACATCATTAATTAGATCCATAGTAAGAACTACGATGAAATCCAATCCTACCATTTGTCATTGATTGTTTGGACACTTAATTTAGAGTAATTAATTAAGCTATACTTAAAATTAATAGGATAAATTTAATTGTTGCAAATTGGTGATTTCTAGATAATAGTTACATTAAATTTAAGTTAATCAAATATACACTCCATGTGGATACAACACTCACTCTATCACTTTACTACGATAAACGATACCATGCACTTGCGGTATAGTCATAGTAGTATACGCATTCACTCATGACAATAACACGTTTTTGGCACCGTTGCTGGAGAATGCAACAATTTTGATAACATTAAAATTAAGTGATATTATTAATTTGGAGCTTTTTTTTACGTATTTTTTATTCTTTTCTGCAAGACATTTATGCGTAGTAACCCACATGCAATTTTGGAAGATTACAATCCAGAAATTAAAAGACAATATAGAGCAAACAATAGAGCAAGAACTGAAAGACTGCGTGTGGAAAGAGAAGAAAGAGAAAGACAAGGAGAACCATAAGTTTTTTAGGAAGCAATTGGTTTAGATTATTTAACTGATAATGAATGGGAAATGGCAGAAGGACCAATAAATCGTGCTCTTGGGGAGAATGTTATGCCCACTGCAAAAGTAGGCTCTAGCATAGCTAGACCAATAGTAAATACAAACAACTTTGAGATTAAACCAGCCTTGATCAATATTGCACAACATACTCTATTTTATGGGCATGACCATGAGGAAGCAATTGGTCATTTACAAAGTTTTCTTGAGATTTGCGATATTTTTAAGATGAATGGTGTTAGCGATGATGTTATCCGTGTTAAACTTTTTCCATTCACTTTGAAGGACAGGGAAAAGAGTTGGTTATTGGGACATGCTGCAGGAACTTTCACTACTTGGGATGATTTATCTAAAAGTTTCTTTGCTAAGTATTTTTCACCTGAAAAAACTGTCAAGTGTAGAAATGATATTACCGATTTTTCTCAATATAATGGTGAGTCATTGTATGAAGGATGGGAAAGATACAAGGAACTTCAAAAGAAGTGTCCACATTATGAGATTCTAGATTGGATGATAATTTAGACATTCTACAACAGAGTCACTGGCTCTTTGAGAAGCACAATTGATGCTATTTCTAGTGGAGCTTTAATGAACAAAATTTTTACTAAAGCTTTGGAACTTCTTGAAGCTATGATTGCTAACAACTATCATTGGTATAGTGTGAGATCGGTTCCGAAGAAGGTAGATGGGAAATATGAAGTTGATGGGATATCTCTTTTGGCGGCTAAAGTTGATGCTTTAGCTAAGAAATTTGAGCATGTGAACCTTGCTAATGTTGCTAGTTGTGAGAATTGTGGTGGAGGTCACCAAACTACGGAATACCAAGGGTATGAGCAAGTTCAATTCCTTAAAAATCAAAATAGGGCATCTCAACCTTAATATGGAAACACTTATAATTTCAATTGACGTAACCATCCAAATTTGACATGGGGTGGTATCCAAGGGAATCAAGGTAATCAGGGGAACCAATTCAATCAAAGGGAAGCGAATCAACCACCATTTCAAAATTGAAACCAAGGCCAAGGACATTATTAAGACAACAAACCAGCTTATGAGAGTGCTTTGGAGAAATTCATTTTTGTGTCTAGTGAGAGATTTGACAAGCTAAACAAGCAATATTACCTATTAGAAGTGCGGATGGACCAAATTGCTAATCAAAATAGAAGTCTTGAAATGTAAATAGGGAAAATTGTTATTTCTTCGGGATCAAAAAATCAAGGCACCCTTCCTAGCAAAACCAAAGTTAATCCATGGGAACATTGCAAAGCGGTTATGCTAAGAAGTGGTAAGCAATTACTAGAAGTTGCTCAAAAGAAAGTTGCATCAAGTGAAGAAAATGAAGTGGATCAAGATGGGTTGAAAGAAAAAGAAGTTGAGAAGGCAAAGGAGGAAAGTGAACCAATTCCCTCCAAGGTTGAAGTGAAGCCTTATGTACTTCCAATTCCATTTCCTCAATGGCTCAAAAAGCAAAAGATAGAGAAGCAATATGAAAAATTCTTTGAAGTGTTCAAGCAACTGAGGATCAACATTCTTTTTGCGGACGCTCTTTCACAAATGCCACCATATGTCAAATTTTTGAAGGAATTGCTTTCCAACAAGAGATCCCTTGAACATAATGCAAGAATTTCATTCACGGAAGAGTGTAGTGCAGTGATCTAAAATAAGCTTCCATCCAAATTGAAAGACCTAGAGAATTTTTTTATACCTTGCACTATTAGTGATTTTAATTTTAACAAAGCTTTGTGTGATTTAGGTGTAAGTGTAAGTTTGATGTCACATTCTATTTACAGAAAACTAGGGCTTTTAGATTTGAAACCCACTAGAATGACTCTACAATTAGCCGATAGATCTGTTAAGTTATCCTTGGGGATTATAGAGAATGTTTTAGTGAAGGTTGATAAATTTTACATTCCTGCAGATTTTGTGATTCTAGAGATGGAAGAAGATGTTGAGATACCATTGATCTTGGGGAGACCATTTTTGGCTATTGTAGGAGCTATGATAGATGTTAGCGAAGGAAAGTTGACTTTGTAAGTTGTGATGAGATGGTAGAATTCAACCTTAATGAGTTAATAAAACAACCAAGTTTTATGGATAATTATTTTATGGTTAATGTTATTGATGAATTGGTACAAGAAGTTTTTGAGAAAGAATTTAAAAAGGATCCTTTAGAGGCTTGTTTGATTAATAGTGCAACTCTTGAGGTTGATAACTAAGAAATCACAACATATGTTTATGCTTTACAACCCATGCCTCCAATAGCTTTCAAAGGATATGAGGAGATCATTAGAATTACACCACTACGACCCCATCCATTGAAGTTTCCCTAATCCTAGACTTAAAGTCATTACCTTCCCATTTAAAATATGCTTTCTTAGGGCCTAATGAAAGTCTTCCTATAATTTTTAATGCTAAATTGTTTGAGGATCAGTTAGAACAAACTTTAGGAGTGATTAGACAATTTAAAAGGGCTATTGGCTAGACTATATCTGATATTAGAGGAATTAGTCCATCTTTATACATGTAAAGGATATTAATGGAGGATGATTGTAAACCGGTTGTAGATGCACAAAGGAGGTTGAACCCTAATATGAAAGAGATTGTAAAAACAGATATAACAAAATTATTAGATGTTGAAATTATTTATCCAATCTCTGATAGTCCATGGGTGAGTCTGGTACATGTAGTACCAAAGAAAGGAGGGATGATAGTTATTAAAAATGAGAAAAATGAGTTCATTCCCTCAAAATTGTCACCGAATGGAGAATGTACATTGATTATAGGAAACTCAATAAAGCAACCAAAAAAGATCATTTTTCATTACCCTTTTATTGACCAAATGCTTGAGCGATTAGTAGGTAATTCTTATTTTTTTTCTTGATAGTTATTTCGGTATTTTCAAATACCCATTGCTCCTGAAGATCAAGATAAAACCACTTTTACTTATCCTTTTGATACTTTTGCTTATAGAAGAATGCCATTTGTTTTGTGTAACGCACTTGTTACATTTCAGAGATGCATACTAGTAATTTTTAGTGATTTTGTTGAGAAATTTATGGAAATTTTTATGGATGACTTCACTATTTATGATGATCCTTTTGAACTTTGTTTACAGAATTTAACAAGAGTACTTCAAAGGTGTGAAGAGACAAATCTTGTACTTAATTAGGAGAAATGTCATTTCATAATGGAAGAAGGGATAATCCTTAGACACAAGGTTTCTCAAGCCGGCATAGAAGTAGATAGAGCCAAAGTTGAAGTAATTGAGAAACTACCTCCACTAACAAATGTTAAAGGCATCTAGAGTTTTCTAGGCCACACCGAGTTTTATAGGAGATTTATCAAAGATTTCTCTAAAATTTCTAAACCATTATGTGAGTTGTTAAGCAAGGATGTTGAATTTCATTTTACTAATAATTATCTCATTGCTTTTGATAGGTTGAAGAAGGCCTTGATTACTGCTCCAATTATCATCCCACTAGACTGGTTATTGCCATTTGAAATTATGTACGATGCCAATGAATTTGCTATTGGAGTGGTTTGTGTCAAAAGAATGACAAGAAATGTCATGCCATATACTATACAAACCGTTTGTTAGATGAATCATAAAGTAATTATGCTACTACTGAAAAAGAGATGCTTGCTGTTGTATATGCATTGGACAAATTTTGATCCTACATCATTGGATCCAAGGTGTTGTGTTTACTAATCATGCTGCTATTCGGTACCTAATGAGTAAGGAGGAGGTAAAGCAGCGCTTAATTCTTTAGGTTTTACTAATTCAAGAATTTGATGTTGAGATTAAGGATAAGAAATGAGTAGAAAATATTATTTCAGACCATCTTTCAAGGTTGGAGTTGGGAATAAAGGATAAAGAGAATGTGCCAATAAATGAAACTTTTCCAGATGAACAATTATATTCAATGGAAGGAAAATGGCCATGGTTCGCAGATATCGTGAATTTTTGGTTGGCAAGGTTGTTCCTTCTGAATATAATTCAAATAAAAAAAGAAGTTTTTCTCAGAAGTCAAGCATTATATCCGGGATGATCCTTTGCTTTTTAAACATTATAGATGGGATAGTTTGTCGATGTGTTCCGAAAGAAGAATTCCAATCTATACTAAAGTTTTGCCTTCTTTAAAGACAAAAGCTAAGATATGACAATCGGGATTCTTTTGGCCAATGATGTATAAGGATGCACATGAGTTTGTTAAAAGAGGTGATCGTTGCCAAAGAATAAGAAATATTTCTAGAAAAGATGATATGCCTTTGCACCCAATTTTAGAGGTTGAGTTGTTTAATATGTGGGACATTGATTTTATGGGACCATTCCCATCTTTCTTTGGAAAGCAATACATACTTGTTGCAGTGGATTATGTTTTCAAATGGGTTGAAGTCATTGCCAGTCCAACTAATGACTCAAAGGTTGTGACAAGATTTGTAAAAAATAATATTTTCACAAGATTTGGTGTACCTAGAGCTCTCATCAGTGATGGTGGATCTCATTTTTGCAATAAGATTTTTAAAACACTTCATAAGAAAATATGGAGTTCATCACAAGGTAGTTAGTCCATATCACCCTCAAACAAGTGGCCAAGTAGAGATTTCTAATAAAGAGATTAAGTGGATCTTAAAGAAAACAATGGAAAACTCTAGAAAGAATTGGACAATGAAGCTTGATGATGCGTTACGGGCATGCCAGACTGCTTATAAGACACCCATTGGGATGTCTCCTTATAGGTTAATCTATGGGAAAGCTTGTCACCTTCCGGTTAAATTGGAATACCGTGCTTATTGGGCAATTCAAAATTTGAATATGGATATGAAAGCGGCAGGGGACAAAAGGCTACTTCCAGTTAGTCAGCTTGAAGAACTCAGGCTTAATGTATATGAAAATGCCAAGTTATAAAAGGAATGAACAAAAGCATGACATGATAAGAATATCCGAGACAGAACTTTTTATGAAGGCCAATTTGTACTTCTTTTCAATTCTATATTTAAGCTCTTCCCCAGAAAACTCAAGTCTAGGTGGTCTGGACCTTTCAAGGTTGTGGAATTTTATCCATCTGGAGCAGTTGAACTTCGAAATGATTTGAAAGAAATATTTATTGTGAATGGACAAGGATTAAAGCCTTACTTCATTGGTGAACCAATTGAAAAGGCATCAATTTGCTATTTGAGCAGTTAATCTTTGTTGACCAAGTCCAGCTAATGACATTAAATAAACGCTCTTGGAAGGCAACCAAAGTTGTTCTTTTCTTGATTTTGTTTTTTTAATATTTTTGAGTTTTTATTTTTGTTTAATACTTTTTCCCCTATTATTGTTGTATTTATTTGATGTTCTGAACTGATGGATTGATTAATTGTGTTTGTAGGGTCTTCAATGTGCTAAATCAAAGATGTCAGGCCTGAAAGTAAATACACGGGTATGTCAATTGTAGACCACACGCCCATGTATTTAATATTGCTACTGATTTTCAAATGCTGAAAAGATAAATAAACTCAACATCATTTACACAGGAGTGTAAATAAAGCCCAACATGCCAGCGTTTATTTGAGAGCCACTGAACATGGAAGTAGAATAGCAGCCAAAGCTCAAGCCATTCATATGGGCGTGTCCCTACAAAAAAAAACACGCCCGTGTATATAAATTGACCACTGTTTACTTTTGGTGCAAAAATGGGCAGCTTTAAAATTAGTCACACGGGCGTGTGACTTACCCTATACGTGCCCATGTCGATTAAATTTCTACTGTGCAAAGGAGGCACGTGACACCTGCAGATTTGAAACCTATACGTGCCCATGTCGATTAAACTCAACACCTGCAGATTAGTCACACGGGCGTTTTAAGTCACACATGCCCGTGTCGGCCTGCATCCTATATAAGGCGCTCATTTTACTCCACCTCAAACCCTAGCCACCACCCTTCAATCCCCCATCCTCCAAGTTTACCGAAAGCCACATTCTCACTCCCAATCTCCATTTTTACTTCCCACCTTTACCCAAACTTGAGAAATCTCTAAGATCTTCACAAAAATCCTTCAAATCTCACCTAAATCAATCACTTTTGGTAAAAACTTTTGAGTTTTTGAGATTATCATCTTGGATTTTCGGAAATTGATGTTTAAGATTGGAGATTTTTGGGTTTTTGCATAAAATTTCAAATTTTAAAGAACTTGAGTGTGGATTTTGCTGATTTTTACTCAAGGTTGAAGATTTAGAGTCCGAACAACCCATTCTCCTCTTTCATTTTGAAAAATTCTTGAAGAAATTCTTGTTGTGTTGAGAAAATCCAAGAGCCCACCAAGTGTTTAACAAAATGCCACCAAAAAGAAGAAGAAAATTTGTTGTGCACAAGAGAGTCCTAAAGAGAAAAGGAGAATCATCTTCTTTAAGGTAATCACCACCAAAGAAAGCCTACATTATTCTTCCACCAACTTCTTCATTCGATGAGGGATCTCCACCTTCATCTCCATCACCATCACCACTAAGAAGATCCCCAACACCACCACCTCCACCAAGGCAACTATCACCTCTGGTAAATCAGTTTTTCCCCTATTATTTTTGAAAATGATGCTCAACAAAAAAGATATGACATTCAAAAGCACCTTAAAATTATTCCTACTCGTTATATTGATGAAGAGACCTTGAGAAAATTGAGAATACTTGATGAAGTCATGGCTCTTTTTGCAAAATGCAATTTAGGAAAATTTGTGTTGATTGATTTCCCTACCTATGCTGAGTTAATCTATCAATTCCTGAGTTCTTTTGAATACACTCCTCATGATGCACTTTATAGAACATCAGGACATATTTCCTTTAGACTAGCGAATCACAATTTCACCTTAAGCATTGGCACATTGAATGAAATTTTAGAGATTGAGGGTCATCCAGGAAACATGGCAAAAGATAATGAATTTGTGGAACATGACACTTGGGTTGAATTAGGAGGCACAACTCAATACAATTCTTGTTCATCTAAATCTACTAAGTTTAACAACCCATCACATAGGTACATTTATTAGGTGCTTGCTCATTCAGTATATGATAGAGGCGATAGTACTGGGGTTGTGAACACTTCTGAGATTTTTCTGCTGTTTTGTATGTTGCATGAACGAAGATATAATGCGGGTGTTTGGTTTTCAAGGAAGCTCAAGAATGTAGCTAACTAGCAGAAGGGTTCCATATTAATCGGGGGATATATTACAAAAATTGCATTAGCTTTGGGTATTGATCTTTCGCCTCTAGTGCAAGTCAAACATCCATTTCTCAATTCGACAAGACATGACAAGCCTTATTTCCATGAAACTTGTAGAAGTCCGACACACTGGATACATCATAAAGCAAAAGCATGTAGAAAAGAGAGTCTCAAGAGAGCAATCTCTCGATGAGTAGTTACCACAAGACAGAACAGCCACTCCACTAGCAAAAACTCCAAGTGTGGACCAATTGATTGCAAGAATGGATGCCTTGGAAATCCATTTGGCTAAAAGAGTTAACTCTGTGGAAACACATATGATCGATTTCAGCACAACAATGTATAGCCATATGGATCAAATGGAGTGGAACATGCACGGATTTATGGCTTATATAGGATTTCAAAATCCACTGGCTCCATATCATCCATTTGCTCCACAGCCTCCAGCAGATCCCATTGCTCCATATTCTTCTAGCAATCTAAATGTTTCATCCTCATCTAGTGATCCGCCTGCACCATATTCTCACTAAGCCAATATGTGATTCCCTCTAGACAATGAAGACAATGTCCATCCTATGTTTAGGGAGAATTCACAAAGTGAAGTTTATTTTATTAACCTTAAATTTCTTTATCTTTTTAATTTGTTAATTTCAATTTCTTGTGTACTTTGAATATTTGCATTTTGTGACTTTCTTGGATGTTTTATGGCTTTTGGGATGAATGTTTATGTCGACTTGGATGATTTTGGATTTTTGATATGCATTTTTGAATTGTTGTCGAATGTTAATGAACTGCCTTGATCAAATGATTGAATGATGGATTGACATTAAATTTAGCATTGCTAGGATGTTTGCTAATAGAATTTGAATTTTATGAAAGTGTGGTAGAATTGATAATTGGGTCTTCAATTGATTTCAACTTTGCTAAAGGTTTTCTTTGATTGGGTAATATAATTTGAATTGTTTGCCTATAGAGAATTGTGTAGGATTTGGTTTCATTATAGACTATTTTTCAATGATGATTGACATTTTGCCAAAATTGTGTAAATTTCTATTTACATTTGATTGATAGCGCTTGAGAATGTTAGAAATTCATTGTTCATTAATTTTTCTCCATTAGTATACTTAATTCAGTTTTTTTTAGAGGTGAATGTTTACTTAGAGAGGGCTCTTGCTCCTTATATTTTTATTAGAAATTCTTTATTTTTGCCTAAGCCTAGAGCATGCTTAGTTTAATCTTTGAGGCAAAATAAGATTTTTGCTAAGGATAGGAGAAAATGATTTAGGCATTTTTTGATAGCTCAATCCATATATCCACCTATTTTTAGAATCTACCATTAGTCACCCCTTTGAATGTTAAATCATATTTTTGGCTTGCGTTTCTTTGATATATTTGAAGCAATAAGTTCCGATCCTATTGGATTTGAATTTTCTTAAAGAAGCCTTGGTATATAGTGAATAAAGAGTGATAAAATTAATTAAGTTTTTATGGTTGCTTAAAGCTAAGTGATACCCTCCTATTGTCAAAAAATTAAGTTTGGGAGAAATCTAAAAAAATATCTTTATACCCCAACTTAAATCAAATCCAAAAATGATGGAGGAATGGTGCAGCAATTTGTGAAGTAATTTGAAGTTCACTCAAGTTAAATATGTGGTTTCTTTACAAAGTTCATTTCCATTAAAAAAAAAATCTTAGCTTCACTTTTGCCAAAACTCTAACTAGCCACGTTTCAAGCTTTTAAAGACCTAATGATTCCTCTTGAATTAGCAAAATAAATTAGTGGAGAAGACTAAATAAGCATGCATATGAGACATGTTTAGTTCTCTAAGAATTAGGAAATCTTGGTAAAATGCAAGAGTGCGTGCCTATTTGAAGTATAACCTCTTTGTCTTTGAATTGAGTATACTATTATAGAAAAATCTTAATGATGAATGTTTGACTTGTCGAATTGAGAAATGGATGTTGAATGCATAACATGAAATTTCTTTTTGAATAAAAAATCTGAGAAAAGAGTCCATGATTTTCTTTAATTGAGTCTTGCACATTGCTTGAGGAGGACAAGCAATATTCTAAATTTGGGAGAGTTGATAATCCTGCATATACCTATAATTCTAATGAGAAATTGCTCATTTGTTGATTGTTTTTGTTGATATTTTGCCAATCTTTAAAGAGTTTGTGTTTTGATTGTAGATATATGGAGAAAATGCCTTAAGGAAGGGAAATGGAGCAAATTGATTTTTAAAAGTATAGAAAACATGAGGAAAATCATTCACACGGGTGTGTCTAATGAGTGTCATACGCCCATGTATATCAAATACTTAATGGAAGAAGAAAAGAAAAAAGAGACAGAAGCTGAAAAATTCATACACCTGTGTAAATTTATTCCACACGCCCGTGTGGATTTTACACACCTAAATTCACACGCCCGTGTGAAATTTTTAGAGCTTGCTAAAGTTTTTCAACTCAAGATTTTGGAGAGCTATAGTGCCACACACCCTTGTATTTTCTGCCACACGCCCGTGCATAACTGTACCTATTTGTCTGGCGAATTTTTTAAAGGAATTTTCTCCCTCTACCCTAGGGCATCAAAGGAGACATCTGTAGCAGACTATAAATATAACTTTTTAGAGTTTTAAGAGAGTTTACCTTATTATTTACCTTTCTTGGCAAGTTTTGGGGATTCTAACCAAATAAAGAGAAAAAATCAATCATCCGAGGGTCAAATCTGCATATTTGATAGATTTTCTGAGTTTTGAAGCTATTTATAGGAAGATTAGGGGAGTATTTTTAGTTTAATCTTTCCCTTTCCAATGTATTTATTGTTTAAACTTTGTTTTAGCTTGATTAATGGATGGATAGTTTGGTTATAGTTAATGGGTATTTTGCATTTTATTTCATTTTGTTAATGGGTAACTAATCCCTTTTATGAGATTAGGTAGATTTGGATGTTTAAACTATGGGTTTGATTATAATATATTAATATGCATAGATTTATTTTCTTTTATCTTTTATTTGAAGATTTTGGTTTAATTGATTAGTAATTGTTTGTTCACCAATTATAATCCAAAAAATCATATAAAATACGAGAGTTGAGAACCATCAACATTGAGTGATTAATCTAGAGATAACTTAATTGCTTAAGGATCTTGGATTAATATCTTGATTTAATTGAATTGGACATTGGTTATTTGACATGAGACCAATAATTTAATTATTGCCCAATTAAATTTTCTTTACTTGAAAGAGAAGTGGATGAATTAAATGATATTAGATATCTTAAATTTAAGAAAAAGACTTTAATGCATCATTAATTAGACCTATAGTAAAAACTCCAATAAAATCGAATCCTACCATTTATCATTGATTGTTTGGACACCTTGTTTAGAGTAATTAATTAAGCTAAACTTAAAATTAATAGAATAAATTTAATTATTACAAATTGGTGATTTTCAAATAAGAGTTGCATTGAATTTAGATTAATTAAATACACATTCCTTATAGATATGATACTCACTATACTAATTTTACTACGAGTAATGATATTATCCATTTGTGATATAGTCATAGTAATATGTACATTCACCCATGACAATAATCGTATCTTTTCTAAAAAATAATGACAATAATCGTATCTAATTTATATAGCATTATATATTAATAATTTATAAATATATTATGTTCTTGTATTAAATATATATTTGTGTTTGAAATTAACTTTTAAATAAATATTTAAATATCATTATTATTTTTTGAGATGTAATAAGAATAATATTTTTAATGTCTAAATTTTGAGCAAAATATAACATTATACTTTTAGATTTTAATTAAAAAATAAAATCTAATGATACTCAAAAAATGTTTTGCCTATATCCCAAAACAAGATAAGTTGGACGTAAATATATTAAATTTATGACATATGTGATTGGTTACTATCCTCTTTGTGTTTAATAAACAAATTTTCATTTGTTAGCAGCTATATATTTGAATTAATTTTAATAATATTAAATTTTAAAATTATGTCAATGACATAATTTTCAATACTATTAAATCAATAATTTCGAACATATATAATATTAAGATTACGAACTCTATTTAAGCCATACTTTCATGGAATTGTGCAACCCATTATTTCAAAAAATAAAAAAATAAGAAATTAATAACATGGAAGATTGAGTGAGATGCACGCTCTTTAAAAGGAAAGTGGTATTTTACTAAGAGTCGCTCGTCATCCCTTCAATTTGGGTACACAGACGGCACAGGCCATCCACTTCACTGCCACACACAGCTCAAAATCTCTCTGTTTCTCTGTATCAACTATATGGTTGGGCCTTAGACAGCACAAAGAGATGGCAATTTCTCTGAATTCAGTTGTTGGGTTCAACTCTACAGTAAATCCTTTTCTCTTTGCATTTACTTAAATCTCATCTTTTCCTCTCACTTCTTATTTTGGTTATGATCTTTGATTTTCAGTTTTTGCTGCAATTTAAGCTTTTGGGTTATTAATATCCCGAGCTTTATACACTGAACTTCACTTGCCCTTTGTCAAGTTTTAACCTTTGATAACACTCTTATCGTTAGATTAAATACAATTTTTTGCAGATAATTAAGCTAGTTAATTATCAAATTAAGTCATGTTTTAGTGTTCAGAAGAAAAGGTGAATGGACTTTTGTTATGTTATTATAGTATTTTAATAGTAGAAAGGTGATATTTTTTTTAAAAAATGTGGGTGGAAGCTATATCAATGGTTAATTTATTAGGCAATATTAATGATGCTTAGATAGATAATTGCATATAGTTTTGGAACTCTATGCTCTTCATTTATTTTTGGGTTTCTCCAAATTTGAATGTTCATAATGAAATTCCAGGCTGTTGGTTATAACTTATAATTAACATTACTAATTAGGAAAACCTATACTTTGCTAATCTACCTGTTTGGTTAATTCAATAACCTTTCTTTTCTAGCTTTGCAAAAGTGATTCTATTTCCTAATAAAATTGCTAGTTATTCTACAAGAATGTTAGGAAACATGGATGTTGAATCTCTCTCTCTCTCTCTCTCTCTCTCTCTCTCTTGCATGGATCGGCTAGCAATTATTAAATCCTTGTTAATAATTTTGGGAAATGATTTTGAAGTATGGTATTAGGAAAGATATCTAGTACTCTGCAAAAACCAGTTTTTTATTACTCATGTCTCCTCATGAATAAACTTTCAGTCAAGATTCCATTCTTGAAACAAAGTATCTTTCTTGTTTAACAAAGTCTCTTTCTTGTCTGTCTTCTTTTCTTCTTTTTCTTTTTTTCTAGTCAGTATAGTCAGTTTATTAGTGTTAGCTTTACCACTGGAGGGAGAAAGGACTTGAACTACTTGGCCTCTTCTTTGCACATTTGCAGCAAGTCAGGACTATAAAACATTGCATAAACTAACTCAACTCAACAAAGCCTTAATCCCAAGTCAATTGGGTCAGCTAAAACATTACATAAACTAACGCATGAGAAATTTTTTAGACGTTCACTTATGTTTTTGAAAGTTTATGTTGTTGCTCTTTCTCACAATTAATCTCCTAAAAATGTTTTTTTCTTACTAAAGTTTGGCACTTGACAAGTAAGCGATATATTAAAAACTAAATGATTGCATCAAATTTTGAAAGCAACTTTTACTATGTGTGTTTTATGGCTGTATATTTAGAATTAGTTTCCCAGCCTGCTTTCAAATTATAATCATGTGGTCATGGAATGAAAATTATGACCCTTATAGTTGATTGATATGGGCTCAAAAGTAGTTATCATTCCAATGACACATATCCCTTTCAGTTCTACTTATATCTACCTGCTAGTAGCCCTTTCAGTTCTACTTATA
Organism: Garcia nutans; assembly: GCA_947685225.1. Taxonomy (NCBI): domain Eukaryota; kingdom Viridiplantae; phylum Streptophyta; class Magnoliopsida; order Malpighiales; family Euphorbiaceae; genus Garcia; species Garcia nutans. Next base: position 15,491,775 of record CANTUV010000041.1, read on the forward strand.
TCTACCTGCTAGTAGCAATATACAAAATTAGAATAAAAAAGTTGCAACGGCAGTTACTTTTTGCTCCCTTAGTATTGTGCAATCGTTTTCTAGTGTTTACTTTTTGCTCCCTTAGTATTGTGCAATCGTTTTCTAGTGTTTCTGTCGCATGTTGATTTTCATATTTAAAAGAACAACTTTACTATAGATTGAATGATAATGTTCAACAATTGGGTTTGAGTGAATTCAAAATCTTTTAATGAGGGAAATTTACACTTTCTTTTGTCTGTATTGCATATTTTATCATTCTGTAATTATGATATTGTACCATTTATTTTTTTCAATGCGGTTTAGACATGTTCAGTGACTTGTACCCTCACGATTATTTCAAATTTGTTTTTTGATTAAAAGTTGCCAGCAAAATACCAGCATTTGTCTAGACATTCAGTTAGAGCTGCATCGCCACGGGCTACACAATTCACATTTTCCTTGGGAATTATTGGTTCAAGGTTACACGCAAAGGAAAGAAGAAAGGATTTCTGCCTTTCAGTTGCAGATAGCGATCATCTAATAGGCACCAGGGATAAGGGTCCTGGTAGTGCTGAAAGTTCAATTTCTACTAATTCTGTTGGGAAAACTAACCAGTTCCAAACTACTGTTGATAATGAGGCAGGACCTCAATCCTCAGGAGCTTCTAATGGTTCCACAGTTTCTTCAGATCTGAAGCAAGAAAGAAGAGCTGACTTGCAATCTACAACCAAAAGATTGCCTCTAACAGCAAGAGAGAGACTAAGGGCTGCTCGAGTTCTCAGCCGTTACACAGAATCAAAGCCATCAAAATCAGAAATGGGCAGCACGGTGCTGGATGCTCTGAAGGAAAGTGACAGGGGGAAGAAATCTGGCCTTCCTGAAGCCCCTACAAACTTGTTTGATGACAGCAAGAGAGGGCTACCAAAGGGGGGGTGGACTTTCCAATTTCCAGGGGGTAATGATCTCTTTGGCATAGCTTTTTCATTTGTTTTCATCAGCACAGTTATGTTTGCAACAACATACATTGTCTGGAAAGTTGGCGCCATCCATTTTAACGAGTACTAAGGTGGAGAGTTCAATGGGGTTTTACATTTTTGTATGAGCTATCTTTCTGATTCCTCCATCAAAGATAACAGACTGTTTTGAGCTCAGGTACATGAGTAGGATTTTTAAAGTTTTCTAGACAAGATGTATACATAATCAATGTACAAAAGTTGCTGCTTGGCAAGCATTTATAAATCAAAGAAATGCATATGGGCGTTGCTGAATGGTTGATCTTTCTATAAATGATCTTCAATGTCAAAGTTGTTGCTGATTATGTTGCTTGTCCATTTTATATGCCACCACCCTGTATGATGATGTTGATTATGTTGGAGATTGTGTTGCAATTTCTCACATAATAGTGCTGATTTTCATGGGATGTTCAAAATCTTTTCTTTCTTTTTTTTTATGTAGACACTAAATTTATCAGTAAAAAAATTTAGCTATCAATCTATCACATAAGCGTTAGCCAACTTTAATTTTGTATTTCAGTAGTTCACTTGCTAGAATGAGTAGAGATGAGATTTTCTTCATATAGTTGTACAATTAAATGCAGGCTATTTAGCTACCACATAAGAAATCTAACGAAATATCTATGTTGAAATCTAACGTATAGTAGCTTATTGAAAAGAAAAAGTGAGTAATTTTCAGATGAAAAACAAAATTTGAAGTGACTGCATGGAAATTCAGTGACAAGTGAAGTGACTATACAATTATCCTTTGTGAACATGTATATCTTCTTTTGCTTTTGTCATATTATCAACAAGTGGAGATTGGGTAGTAGATTAAGGATGAGTCAGACCCCACATCTTTTTAGGCAATTGCTGACTAGAGGAGCGGCCATAGAACCTTATTTCCCACGCCATTATCACACTCGAGCCCGAGCTGTCAGCTAAGTAATATTCAACATTTATGAACTAGCTATTTTGAATGCCTTTTACTATAAGCTTGTGCATGAATATGCTTATCTCATCTGTTTGTGGTTTTTATGCATTTGCCGCAATCTACTAAGGCTGCCAACTTGATCTATTATTGTTTGACAAAAACACTTTATCATTAAATTCATTCCCCCTCTCATATAATATTGCAGATTTTTGTTATGGTTCTTGACTATGTAAGCTAGCTAGTAATTTTCACAAGTTTGTTGGAGCAAAATCTTCTGTCTAGGGAAAAGAAGAAAAGAAATGAAACAACTTTTGATGCTATATGATCATAGTCATTTTTCAGTGCCATGAGGTTGAAAGTTTGATTTTCAGTTGATATTGAAGTCACTTATGAAGATGTAAAATTATAAATTTGTTTCTGTTAAAGTTAAAAAAGAAAAAAAAAAGAAAAAAGAAAGAAAGACTAACCCAAATAATTCTTAATAGAATGATAAAGAGAATCAAAGACACCAGCCACACAATCCTTGAAAGAGTGATAGAATGGTTACAAAGTGAGTGAGTGGTTGAGCAAAAGTCGTATCAATCTTTTAAATACTCTTTATGGAGAGTTACAATATTTGGGTGCCAAGGGGCCCTTCATAGTGACCAACAACAGTGATGCTAATTGAAGTCCTCTTGTTTGATTTTGTAGGACAGGACATTTTTTTATTTTTATTTTTTTTTACTCATAATAAATGGAAGTGGAGATAGAAAGCCACCAAAATTGAGTGGACTCTTTGTTTTTGAACATCACTTTGAGATAAACTTAATAGAAATAAAGATCTCTAAGTATGAGACTAATTCAAATGAAATAAAAATTATTCATAAGAAGAAGAAAAACCCATTTTCGGTTTGTTTTTATTGCCCCATATAGCGCAAGGCACAATCAATGGAGCAGCTGGTTTTGTGGGCTCAATAGCTTGTTTTATTAATTACTTTCTCAGATGGCTTAAAAAAAAAAGAGGTAAATGAAAACATGTGCTTGCAGATTAGTGTCAATAAACAAAGAATCTATTCCCACCTGTTTTACTGTCTCATATAATGATTCTGTTATTGTCGTAAAAGAAGAAAAAAAAAATGGTTTTCAGATTAATTTCATACATTAATTGTTCTTATCAGGATAATATATGGTTTCACTCTACCTTTAATTATCAAATCTATTTTTGAGTAATTTATTCCTTCTAGAAAATTTTTCGAGAATAGTGTGATGGTGAGTCTTGCCGCAATAGTATTTAAGATTGATCTTTTATGACATTTAAGTTACCAAAATTTACTTGAGTCCATAATATAAGAATTTCATATACTGGGATATTCTTTATAGCTAATATTGGATAATAAAATTTATATTTTTATAATTTTCATAATAATTTTAATAGAATTGATAAACACAATTTATATTTTATAAAAAAATTAAGAAAAAATAGTAATTATTTTTATTAATAATTTAAATTTTTATATATTTTTTATTATATTTTTATTTTAAAATATTAAGTAACTTATTAAAATAATAAGTGAGATATAATTTGAAATAAATGTGAAAGAAGAGTTTGTGTATTAATTTGAAATTGAAGGAATATTATTCAATTAAAATTTTTATTTAATAAAATATTTTTTTAATTTACCAATAATATTTGGTATGATTGATTAGCTTTGAGATCCTAAAATCAAAAGGTTATAAATTTGATTGCTTGACTAACTTGCATTTTTTAGCCTTCAGAAAAAAAAAAAAAAACTTTCATTTTCTTTCTTCAAATTTTCTAATAATTACAAAACTTAATACTGTTAATAGAGTTAATTTATTTAATTATCAAATATTTAAAAATTCAACGTAACGTGACAGCCGAATATGGCCGATCAAGATTTGCATTTGACCAATTTGCAACACATTAATACAGTGTCAGAATTTGCTACACATTAATCAGGTGAAGTCGCGTGGCACAGACGATTTTTTCTCACCGGCGGTTAGAGGCACTGATATAAGAGAGGGAGCTTGGTTTTTGATAGCTGCCGGTGTTTTCTGCATACAGAGAGAGGGCTTTGCGTGTGAGGGGTTGTCCAACCCTTCATACATTTACTATTTTATCCTGAGTTTATTTTTTTTTAATGTTTTAATACTAAGACGGCGCCTTTTCAGTAGAAACGGCGCCGTTTCAATATTAAGAAGTTAAAAAAAATTAAAACGTGTGAATGGTCAGACAAGCAATCACAAGCGACGATCGGCGACTCCGACGAGCGACACCGGCCACTGACCGCCCGCTTCCTATGAGCCGTTCCAATTTCTGTTGAAACTTTTCCCTCCCTTTGATCAGCACCTGGTTCCGCCACTGCGTTAACACCAATCACCGTCAAGATACGCAGATCACACATTATCAGAGCAGTAACAGTTGCTGTTAGACTGTGAGATAAAAGGCCTTATAAGTTTGATTTGAGAAAAGGGTTTGATTTTTGGATATGGAAAATAATCACTTCTCTTCTTCTTCTTCTTCTTCTTCTTCTTCTTCTTCTTTTTCTTCTTCTTCAGGTTGGCCTGCTCTTCCTTCTTCTACAGAACCAAATTGGGTTATAAACAATAATTCTCAAGCTTACAATAATTATTCCTTTTTACTCCCATGGCCTCATTCTTCGGCTTCGTCTGCCACCTTTCCTTCTTTTTCTATACCAATTCAAGATTCAGACCTTGGATTTCCTTCTTCTTGGTCTTTACCAGTTCAGGAGGATTCTGCAGAAGGTAAAGCTGCCTCTGTTTCTATGAGCCATAGCCAAGCTGAGAAAAGGCGCAGAGACCGAATTAATGCACAGCTTGGAATGCTTAGAAAACTAATTCCCAGATCAGATAAGGTATCTGTTTTTTTTTTCTTTTTTATGATCTGGGTACATTTCTTTTTCTTGAAATTAACCATTTTTTTCACAATCCCATTTCTTGTTTGCTCATAATAGTAATATGTAATGAAGGTTGGTTTGTTCACTTCAGTTACCCATTTTCTTGAACTGCAACACTGAATTCTTCTGCAATTGGTTTTGTTTTCTTGATTATCTTAGTTCTAGTTTCCTTGATGATTGAGCAGATGGACAAGGCAGCTTTATTAGGAAGTGTGATTGATCATGTGAAGGATCTTAAAGGAAAAGCAATGGAAGTAAGCAAAAGTATTACAATCCCAACAGAATTTGATGAAGTAACTGTAGATATTGATAATTCTAATGGTGTTTCTCAAGATGAAAAGTCTACAAAAACCAGAAAAGATAAGGAGAACATATTCATTCGAGCTTCAGTTTGCTGCGATGATCGACCAGAGGTATTCTCCGAGCTCATTCGAGTTCTTAAAGGCCTTAAACTCGCCGTAGTTAGAGCTGATGTTGCCAGTGTAGGTGGAAGAGTTAAGAGCATATTAATACTTCGCAATAAGGACTCTAAAGATGGTACTGGCAGCAGCAATGGCGGCGGCGGCCGTGTTGCTATTAGCACAATCAAACAATCACTTAATGTAGTTTTGAGTAGAATTTCTTCATCCTCAATGCCATCAAATTATCGCATCAGAAGCAAGAGGCAGAGGTTCTTTTTGCCTTCTCAATAGTATATTGGTCCTTGCAATTATTAATATATGTCTATTTTTATCGTCGAGTCTAACCCTATCAATGAAAATAAAGTAAATACAACTATTTTTCCTATTATATTTCCTTCGCCAGTTTATTATCGAATGGGGCCAATATAAATTTTTCTTTATTTATGCGCATGTGCGCTTGTCAATGGAGAAAAATCTGGGGATGGCACATGCCAAGCGCCCTATCTATTATTTGGTCGGTTGCCTACACTCTTAAGGTATTTAACTTTTCATAGTATAAGTCAATAATTCATCCTTTAAATTTTATCAAAAATTCTCCTGCCCTTCTAAACCTAAAAGTTTAATTAACTCTTCATCAACTTCTCAGTTCAACAAGTTAAAATCCAAATGTTGCTAAAACAAAGACTGATAAAATTTATAATAAAAGAAATAAATGATTATTAAACTTGACTATTAAGATATTTAATATTTTTTTTTATGTAATTACGTGTGTTAAAATTCACATCTTTATTAGCATTGTAATGTTGAATGTATACAAAATTAGAAAATATAAAAAAGTTAAACAAATTATTTTAAAAGTTATGATATCACAGTTTTTTTTTAATAAACTTTTGAGTTAAATTATGCATGTAGTCTATAAATAAATATAAATATGATGACTTTTTTGCTTCCATAAAGCGACTTTTAATTGGCTAGGGTATCAATGATTGATTGCTTCAATCATTATCATAGTAAATAATTAATAAATTGGAATGTCAATTTAATGACTGGCATTTGAGGAATAGAGCTACCTAGTGGTTTCGATAATCCTATATTTGTCTCACATTTAAAAGATTAAAAAAAAAATTAATCTAAGTTTCATTGGATATTGAACATGATGGTTAACTATATTGAGTCTAAAAGGAATTATTTCAGATTGAGTCTAAAAGGAGAAAAAAATTAACATTAAATTGCTGATGGGTTGCTTTGCTTTAACATGAAATCCATCTAGGAGCTGTAATAAGCTGATTGGTTTTTAATCAGGATTTTCTGTAGTAAGAAATTAAAATAATGTTATTATATTATTATTACATAATATATTAATTCTATCAATTAAAACCATTTTTAAATTTATATTTAATCATCTAATTTTTTTTATTTTATAAGATTTTCACATCCTATAAAAAGTTTTACTATTTTATTTTATGCACCTTAAATTAATTAATTTCTTTTCAATATCAGTATAATTAAAGATAAAAACTTGTGTTAGGGTTTTGTGCTAGCTATTTAATTAAGATATACTAGCTGCACACCCATACGAAGCGCAAGTGTTATTTTTTAATATGTTATAAAAATTTATTATATATATAATATTTTATATTTATATATTTACATATGTTCATAATTTTAGTTAATAAATTTTAAATTTAATATAATTAACAGTCATTAATATAATTATTAAAAATAAAATTAAAATATAATCTAATTTTTTATTTTTATATATAAATAATTTTTTATAACAAGTTGAAGAACACATATATAACAAATTGTATATTTATATTTGTTGATAATTTTAGTTATTAGTATAATTAGCAGTTATTAATATAATTATAAAAAATAAAATTCAAATGTATTCTAATTTTTTATTTTTATATATTAATAGTTTTATATAACAAATTGTATAATACAAATAATATATAAATAAATAAATAATTATAACACATCATATTTTATATGGTATATATGTATTATGTTATGATTTACTTTTCATTCATTTTTTAATTTTTAGTGAAAAAATTTCTTAAATATAAGATATTTTATATTTATATATTAATAATTCATTAAATATATGATATTTTATTTTTCACATATATTAATAGTTACACTTAAAAAATTATTATAATTTATTAATTTATTAATAATTTATATATATATAATTTTTTTATTTTCATATATTAATAGTTTCAGTCAAATTATTTGTTACTAATGTATTAAATTTATTAAATATGTAATATTTAATCTTTATATATTAATACTTTCTGTTATTAAATTTATATTAATAATTTATTAAATATATGATTTTTTATTTTTTTATATATTAATAATTTATTAAATATATTACTTTTATCTTTATAAATTAATAATTTAAGTTAAAAATATTATTAATAATTTATTAAATATATTACTTTTATCTTTATAAATTAATAATTTAAGTTAAAAATATTATTAATAATTTATTAAATATATAATTTTTTTATATTCATTTATTGATAAATTTTTTTACTAGTATAATAAATACTATTTTTTTATATTATGCATATATATGTCAAATATCATATATTTTTATTGTTTGATTTTTAAAATTTTTAAAACGTATAAATTAATTATTATTGTAAATAATTTATAATTAATTTATTATGAATGTTAAGAGTTTTATATTTTTAAAATTTTAAATTTCTAAAAATATATAAATATACTATTAAATTATATTAAAGCGTAATTAATTATAAAAAAATTAAAAGATACAAATATAATTTATTAATTATTAAATTTTAAATTTTAAAAATTTTAAAAATTAATTAAAAGAGAAAAAATATGAGTTAGCTTTTTTTTTTTAAATTTGATGATGTATATATATATAATTTTTAAAATTTTAAAAATATATAAATTGATTATTATTATAAATAACTATTTAATTTATAATTAAATTATGAAGATTAAGAATTATATATTTTTTTAATCTTTAAAATTTCTAAAATATATTATTAAATTATATTAATATATAATTAATTTATATTTAAAAAATTTTATATATTTTATTGTTCATTTTTTAATTTTCTAAAAATATATAAATTATTCATTATTATAGATAAATTAATTAATTTATAATTAATTTATTATAATGTTAAAAGTCATGTTTTTTTTAAATTTTCAAATTTCTTAAAAATATATATAAATTAATTAATAATATTTAATTATATTAATATGCAATTAATTTATAAAAAATTAAAAGTTAAAAATATAATTTATTTAATAATATTATGAAATTATATTAATTTGCAATTATTTAATAAAATATTAATATTCACAAATATAATAAATATTTTTTTAATTTTTAAAAAATATATAAATTAATCATTATTATAAATAAATTGATTAATTTATAATTAATTTATTAGGAAGGTTAAGAGTTATTTTTTTAACTTTTCAATTTTAAAAAAAATATATAAATTAATTAATAATATTATTATATTAATATGTAATTAATTTATAAAAAATTAAAAAGCATAAATATAATATTTTTTAATTAATATTATGAAATTATATTAATGCATAATTAGTTAATAGATGATCAATAGTTGAAAATATAATAAATTTTAAATTTTAGATTTTATATAAATTATTGAAATTGATTTAAAAAATGAGATAACATTATTTTAAAAAATTGTTGATGTGTTTTTTTAAGATTTTTTTTGGCTTTTATATATATAATTTTTTTAATTTCTAAAAAATATATAAATTAATTATTATTATAGATAAATTAATTAATTTATTAGAAAGGTTAAGAGTCATATTTTTTAAAAATTTTAAATTTCTTAAAAAATATATAAATTAATTAATAATATTAAATTATATTAATGTGTAATTAATTAATAAAAAAATTAAAAGTCATAAATATAAATTTTTTTAATTAATTTTATATATAATTATTTAAAAGAAGATCAATAGTCACAAATGCAATAAATAATTTTTTAATTCCTAAAAAATATATAAATTAATCATTATTATAAATAAATTGATTAATTTGTAATTAATTTATTAGAAAGATTAAAAGTCATATTTTTTTAACTTTTCTAATTTCTTAAAAAATATAAATCAATCAATAATATTTACTTATATTAATGTATTATTAATTTATAAAAAATCATAAATATAATTTATTTAATTAATATTATAAAATTATATTACTATATAGTTATTTAATAAAAGATTAGTAGTTACAAATGCAATAAATATTAAATTTTAGATTTCATATAAATTATTAAAATTAAATAAAAATTAATTAAAAAAATAAGATAGTATTATTTTAAAAAATTAATGATGCGTAACTTTTACTGGACTTTTTATATGTTTGGCTTATATATATATAATATAGATACATTTATTTTGAGAAATAAACATTCAAGTTCTGTTGTTTGGTGTTACCATGGAAAATTTTCAAAAGCTTTTTTGATAAAGTCACCAAAATTAAATAATTGTTTGAATAAAATAATTGATTTATAAATAATTTTTAAATTATAATTATTTATTGTATTTATTCTGTATTTTAAGTTAAAAAATTTTATTTATCATTTTGAGTAATTTTAAATTTAATTGAAATTTTTAAAATATATGTTATCAAATATTTACAATTACTAAATATTGAAAATTTTAACTTTAAATGCTAATAATGGGTGTTATTAAACATTACTTTACAATATTAAAAATATTTGCAGTGAAAATAATTAATATCAATTACTTAAATATGCATAAAAATATTGAGTTGATGCCATATATGATAGGACTTTGATATTATATATACTGTATCAGAAATTTTTTTTAAAAAAATAAATAAAAACCCTCAACTAGCTTATCTGTGAAATTGTCGGGGAAGGAATATTGGTTGAATGTTTTTCATGGAAACAAGAAGTATGGATATCTACACTTAGTTATAATTTATATGCTTCCTTCATTTGATTTCAATTCTGATGGAAGAGAAATTTTTTCATTCCACTTTAATTATTATTTTTATAAATTTAAGGTAGAAAATTTTTATTTTAGCTGCTGATTTACAGCATTAATGATAATCCTTCTCTTTATAAAAAAAAATTATAAAATTTTAAATTTATTCTTATAAATATTAAATATTTTTAAAATTAGTAATTAATAAGTAGATAATACTATTTGAAAGGAATAATTAAATAAAATATAATAATTTTTTATAAAATTTATAATAACTAATAATAATCTTAGTTTATATAATTATTTCAAAAGCGATAACTAAAATAGAAATTAATTATTAATATTTTTCTATGAATTTCACCATATTTTTGCTAAAATTATTGGATATATAGGGTTTAGTTTTATTGAATATACATCAAAAAATGTGAAACTTCTAACTTTATTTATTTTAAGAGAAATACTAATTATAGTTATTTTAGAGAGTAGCTGTTTAAAAATATTTAATTTAAAAATTTTTAATAAAAATATTTATTTCTTTTTATCAATCTCCTTTATTAATTTAAAAATATTTATTATAACGTCTCATCTAATAAATAAATCTATAATAAATAATTTTTAATAAATAAAAAAAATTATTAAACAGTCACTCTGTAAAATTAAAATAACTAGCATTTCTCTTATTTTAATAGAAAAAAGTCATCCATACATTTATTTTTTTATTTTTATAAAATTTAAATTTTTTAACTTAAAAATACATTTTCTATAAAAGATAGATAAATGGATATAATATGCAAATAATAAGAAGAAGAATACGGCTCTCTTATAACTGCAACAATTCCGTTACAATGCACACTCTCTTTCACCTAACTTCCGCAATAACCGTGTGCAGTTCTTTGACACTTCTTTCAGCTTCTCTAACTCCTAACTGACACTTCGATTATTTTATTTTATTCTTTTCAAAACAACAAATTTATTTATATATATATATATTTATAAATCTATCCTAACTGAATCTCTTTTATTTTTTATTATTATTTTTTTATTAAAGATGGGCGGCACCAGATGTTTTTATTAATTTATTTATTATTATTATTATTATTATTTAATATAACATTGTAAAAAATAAAATAAAACCTAACCGCCGCAGTTTCGGCGCCGTCATTTCTACCATTAAAAATAATTAACAATATCAAAAATAATAACAAACAATCCACTCTTTTACTACTTTCAAATTTCAAAGAAAAAATAATAGCAATATTAATAAGGATTAAATAATCATCATTTCCAAAAATTAAATAATTAACATTTTAATTTATATACAGAACATTATTCATCTCCAAAAATTTTAAACATAGGACACTTTGATTATTCAATTATAAAATGTTTTAACTTCTAAAAAATAATACACTTATCATTAAAATATTAATTTAAAAACTAAAAAATATTAATTTAAAAAATAAATAGTAAATTGTTAATCATAATAACCCAATAATAAATAAATATAAAAAACAAAAAAAAATCAGTTAGTTATAACTCCTATATCTTACCCAACCCACTTGAAAACAGAAACTGATCTTTGCCAATGACCAACAAAATCAATAATAACCAAAACAAAATACTGTAAAATAATATTAATAATAATATAAGAAATAAATAAATACAGAAAGAAACGCGGCTGTAACGAGCAAAATGGTTATGTCATCATGCGGTTTCAAGGTTCACACCAACAATCCCTTCATTGAAACCGTTTTATTATCTTCTCTTCTTCTTCAATATATTAAACCCATTTTACTTACCAAACTTCTCACATTACTCTTTTTTTTCTTCTCTCCTTTATTTCTTCAACAATTTTTTTTTTAAAATTTGATTTCGGTTTCTTGAATTTCCGGCCTCTTTTTAAATGGGTTCTTTGAACGGCGGTGACAGGATCAAAGGTTCTAGGAGTCCGCAAGAAGATGCTACTTTAATCAAATTAGTGGAACAACACGGTCCAAGAAATTGGTCATTGATAAGCACTGGGATTCCTGGTCGGTCGGGCAAATCTTGTAGGTAGCGGTGGTGCAACCAGCTTTCGCCAGAGGTTCAGCATCGTACTTTCACTCCGGCGGAGGATTCTATCATTGTTCAGGCTCATGCCATTCATGGAAATAAGTGGGCCACCATTGCTAGGCTTTTGCCTGGCCGTACTGATAATGCGATAAAGAATCACTGGAATTCTACTTTACGTAGAAAACGTGCCACCGAGTTGTCGTCCGCGTTGTCAGAGTCTAACTCGGTGGGAATGCAGGGATAATGGAGCCAGAGACATCACGGACTTTATCACCACCGGGGGATGGGATTGTTATGGCGGAAGTGGTAGATAGGATGGAGGAAGCGGTGGCGGTGAAGGACATAGTGGAGACGGCAGTGAGGGAGGCGGAAGAGGAGACTTGTTTGTTGACCATCTTGCAAAAGATGATAGCAACGGAAGTTAGGAGTTACATTGATAGATTAAAGGCTCGAGATGGGCTTGGTGGATCTGAGGCTAGAAAGGATCAATAATGGAATACTTACATTTCCACTCTTTTTTTTTTTTTTGAACTTTTTTTCCCTTAAACCCTCCCTTCGAATCAGTTAGTTATATTTTAAAAATAAAAATTAAAAAAAAACATTATTTTAAAATCTAAAAATTTTAATATGAAGCGGGTTCCCTTTGAATCATCAGCATTGAAAATTTGATTATGTGAATAAATACACGAAATTGAAAACTGCTACTTAGTTTTTATAATGCATTACACGAAGTTAAAGTTGTGCACTTCTCCTCTGATTGTTGAACGTTTTAAATACATTTTAAATACTGAAGGTGGATTAAGGCAAGGTCTTTTATTTATATGAATATAAAGACAAATTATTGGGTTAAATAGTAAATATATAATTAAAGTATTGCATTTGCACATGTTGCGGTTGCAGTTGAACTATAAATTAGAAGGCCATTTTCTTGCATAAATATATCCATGGGAAGTTTGGAACTACACGCTCGTCATTTTAAATTGCAGTCATAAAAGTCTCTTCCGCTCATTACAGTATTTTACCGTTTCCTATCGAATGAACCTATGATCATGGATATCCCACTCCCTACATTTATATAATAGGGTATAATTCTGAAAAACAAGATTGATACAATTCAAAGATAAAAATGTCTGCTTTACAATTCATGAGGTGAAAGCGTTGGATCCTTTTTGAAAATTCCTTGACCATTTTCATTGTTTAACACTAAATAATATGTAGTAGATTACTGAATAAAAAAACAGAACTAAACAGAAATATATATCAGCCTTAATCGCCCTTTCCATGCCAGCCAAGACAGCAAATATAAGACGACCAACTAACATGTAAAGTTGGGGCATACAAGCAATGGTTAGCATTTCTACGTCAGAATCTACAATACAATTACTCTACCAATTCCACAAGTGATTCCACAACTCAAAACTTCCTTAAAGAAAATAAATTCTGTTGACAACCAGTTTGTTCATATAACCAGTTTGTTCAGCCAGTTTGCACTACCTAATTTAGCACAAAAATTTTATCCCTAGGCTACTGGCAGCATTTTATAACCCACAAAATCACAGTTTATTAATTTGTCCATTTCTAATTTACATTATAGTTAAAAGCACATGCTTAGTATTCAAATACAAGCCTACCTATTTAAGTTTAATAAAAATAATACATACATCATATTAATAATACAAGTACAGCCACCATTCATCTCAAGATCAGTTATCAAAGTTAATGACAGCTTTGCACTCGGAGTAAAGAAACATACAAAATTCACTTCAGAAAATCTAAGTCAGGCATCTATGACGTAAGAAATATACAAAATTCACTTCAGAAATTCTAAGTCAGGCATCCATGACATACCTAAATGATCTTTACGACTCAATCAAAAATTCACTTCAGAAATTCTAAGTCAGGCATCCATGACATACCTAAGTGATCTTTATGACTCAATCAAGCATGAGTTTCTAGGATTGCTCAAGGGCTAGACCACTTCTACAGCTTCACCGTGATAATCAATTCAGTAGTCAAGTTACAGTGTTAGATACATAGAAGTCGATCAGTCTAATTTCGGAAAGCACCAAAAGCCACAGAATAAGAGCCCATCTGTGCGCATTTTTTTTTAAATGAGAAGGCATACAATCAAAATTCAAAAAACCAAACTCCAGTTTTCTGAAACAAATAATAAACCTCACTACACCAGTTAAATCAAATGCTTATCAATGAATGCGATCTCCAAAAATCAAACCTTCTAAACGAACACTATAACAATAAATTACACATCACATCAGGCCAATACCAAAAAATTTCACAGATATAACAAAAACAAGAGATCTAACAATGCGATGAAACCCAATAAGCAAAAACGCAAAATCCCGTTTCCATATAATAGAAAAGGAGGTTCAAAATTGTAATAAACAAAACATCAAACTAATTAAACAAAGTACTGATAATCCAACAAACTGCAAAATATAGATCAAACTAAACCGACAACTATTTCATATTTTTAAGAACCAAGTAAACTACTTAGATCTTTGTCTCATCTTTCTACGCTTCCTCTTGAGCCTCCTCATACGCTTCTTCTTCCACTGATAAAAGTAAAAACCCAACAAAAACAAACAAAGATAAGATAATCAAAAACCAAATATATAGACTCACTAAAGAGATTTAACAAGATTTTGCAGTGTTTACCTTGGCTCTCATGGCGACAAAGGAATTGAGCTCTGATTGAAAACCCTAACTGCTATTTTCAACAGAGGCTGCTAGTAAAAAAAAGCAGGGAAGAGATTTTCGGGTTTGTGGATATTTATACGGTAGTGAAACCCTAATTTAATTGGGCTCTCTGCAACAGTCGGGCTCCGTATATCAAGACAATGTTAATGGGCTTTTGACAAAATAAAAAAAAAAAAAGAGACAATTACATAAATAACTTAAAAATAAATTATCTAAAAGGATTTTTCATTTTTACGGTAACTTATTTTTATAATTACAAAAATACATTTAGTTGGACATCTTTCGAATTTAAAGTAAGTTTAATAGTAGCCACAAGATAGTTTCGTCATCAGACTTCTGGCAAAGCTCTCCTGAAAATTTTTGGCCGCACAAGCCGGCGTATGGATCCTACGGCCACAGCCCTTAATGGAGTTCAGAATCAATCATTATGTTAAGTTACATTTATGGATTTAAGTGTTGTACTCTTCTTCATTTCTGGAGCAACCAGTAATCTATATAATTTTCTATTATTTTAGACAGATATTTTATTAAATAAGATAAATGTATGTGATATTTTATTAAAAATTATTATGAGATTGCAAAAGTATTATAAAAAAAATTGCTACAAAAATATTTTAAAACGTGATTCTTTTTTCAAAATATGGTGAACTTTAAAAATTTAAAGATACGTATCTTATAAATTATAAAAATATTATTTTTTAATAAAAATATAAATAACATATATCAATATAAATTAACATACAACATATCTACATGTATTCATATATAATGTTTTTATTTAATTAAAAAAATATATAATATATATCAATATATATCGACAGATACTAATATATATATAATATATATTTAGTTATATGTAACATATATTGACATATACCGATGTATACTCACATAGATTATTATTTTTAAGTTAAAGTATATATAACATATATTAATATATACTGACATATATCTATATGTATATAACATATATATTTAGTCATATGTAATATATATTAATATATACCCATATATGACTATATATATGTAATATATATATATGTAACATATATCGACATACATTATATATCGATATATATAACATATATTATTATTCTTTTAAAATATATTTTCACATATATCAATATATATTGTTATTTTTTTGGTATATCTAGTTATTTGTAATATATACCAAAATATATCAATCAAAATAGTTTACATATATTAGTTAAAATATATGTAATATGCTCCAACATATATTAACATATACCATCAAAATATGTATAACATATATTGACATATAGTAATATATACCAACATATATTAACTTATACAGATATATATAAATATATATCTATATATATCAACGTGTAACTATATATATATTGTTATATATAACATATAACAATATATAACTAAATAAAATAAAATTAGCTATATGTTATTAGTATATACATACATATTTTGTTTATTTTTTAGTTAAAGTATATGTGATATATATATATATACATCGATATATAGCCACGTATATATTATTATTCTTTAACTAAAGTATATTTAATATACACACATATATATCTAGTATATATAACATATACTCATATATAGTTATATTACTCATATATATTATTATTTTTTAATTATTTATGTATAAGACATATTCACATATAAGTTGATATAATTTGTAAAATTTAATAGAAGTTAAAGATTTAAAATATTATTTTTTAAAAATATTTTATCAAATACATAGTGTGTATTTACGTTGAAGAATAAAAAAAACTTTAAACATTACAATTCAAACCCAAAAAACACTCAAATTCAAAAACAAACAAAAAGAAAAGGAAAAAGATTAAAAAAAATCTTCTCCACAAGGAAGATCAATATGGTAACATAGTCTTGCGCCGTTGACTCTCTTATTTTTTCATCCGAATAGAATGAATAAATCAATATGTACAAAAATAGCAGCATATAATCAAAGGTTTTTCTTTTAATAATTTGACCAAGGAATGTTCACATTTGAACTCTTAAGCTTAAAAAGCCATTACTTTTGCTTCAAAAACTGAAACTAAGTCACACAATCTTACACATTAAAAACCATCATCACTCCTGAAAAAAATTCTAGAAAAAACTTGTTAAAGTCAAAATAGAAGAAACGATAACACTTCTTCAAACATTAACTCATAAAATAAATTAGTTTTTCAAACCCACTCAAAACTAAAATAGCGAAAAATGATTTATAAACATGTGGCATGATTCAAAAATGGTTTATAAACATGCGGAATAATTTATTCACATTTGTTGGCCAAGCTTTTTTATTTACTGTATACAAAATCATGAGAGAAACAAAGTAGAGTCATGGCCATGAAATAGGTGAAGTGGTAAAGAGCCAGTCGGTAATCCGATCATGTAGTGAAGTGATAACCGTATATTTTAAAAAAAATAAAATATAAAAAAGCTAAAAATGAAAAAGTAAAAAGTTAAAAATAAAAAATATAACTAAAAGCAGTAAAATTAAAAATAAAAGTTAAAATATAATATATAGTATAATTTTCTTAAAAAAAACTCTTTAATATTATAAAAATATTAAGCTCAGATTTTTTTTAGATACAAGATTTTTTATCAAATAACATTAAATATCAAAAAGGCTATAATGAGTTTATACTTAGTATATATTAAATTTATACTTAATATATATTGAGTTTATTATATATAAATTGTAGAGTTGATGATTTTTTTTATAATACCTCAATAATATATATTTGAAATTAGATTACAACACAAGATATTATATAGTTTCATATAGTATATATAAAGTTTATACTTATTATATATTGAATATATATTGAGTTTACCGTACAATTCTTAATATATACTAAATTTATTATGCAAAAATATAGCAAAACAATTAATCAATTAACACTTTCTTAATAAAAATAGATTATAATTAAATAGTATAAATAAAATAACATCAACTATTTTACATTTTTAATTAGTTTATTTTTAGTATATATTAAGTTTATGAACAGCAAACTCGGCTTAATTTAAAATTGTAGGCAACTTATTATTATAGAATAACGAAGTTGTATGAGCATTGGTGCTAAAAGACAAAAATACAAAATATAAAAAAGAACCAATTGACCTTGAATGCTCTTTCAATCAATAAAAAGAAGCGCACAAAATTTGCGGCAACAATCACTTCAATCAAGCTGGCGACTTCAAACCAAATCCTCCAACCCGATATTTTAAGGCTATTATCTGAAATTTCATTGATTAAAAGGGAGATTTAAAATTGGCAAAGACGGTGGCTCAAATTTCACCAAGGATTAAAAATTAATTTTTTTTATTTTGTATTAAATTTTAACATTGGAAATATAATAATTTTGAACTTAAGATTTTGGCTATAAATTAAAGTT
Source organism: Garcia nutans (assembly GCA_947685225.1). Lineage (NCBI taxonomy): Eukaryota > Viridiplantae > Streptophyta > Magnoliopsida > Malpighiales > Euphorbiaceae > Garcia > Garcia nutans. The sequence goes on from CANTUV010000041.1 coordinate 15,510,168, forward strand.
AATTTTTTTAGTTTCAATTCGTCTCAGATTATTCTATTTGCAGTGCATTAACAAGCTTTTTTTTTTCTTTTTTTTATAATATTTTTTTAGTGAAATATATTTAATAGTGTCCGAGGACGTAGGTAAAATTTGGCTGAATCTCGTTAATTTTTTGGTGTTATCTCTTTTATTTATTTAATAGTTATTTGTTGGGCAAAACTCTGTTTTGGTGGTTATTGTGAAAAGGGATTACATATTTAGGTAAATTTTGTCAAACGACGCGTAAGTCTAAGGAAAGTGAGTTTTAAGTGAGACCGCTTGTGACTCTTCCACTTTCTTGAAAATTTACCTGATGTAGTTTTTATCACAATAATTCACAAATTATTTTTTAGGTGAAAAAAAGCTCAATTTCCTCACCAAAAATTTTACTAACTGGTGAATAATAAGTCTTAAATTCAGCAAGTTCAACAGCAACCCAAATCAAATCCTTAGACCTTTTAACCAATTTTCAATTCAATTAAATAAAAATTAAAAAAAAAGATTTTCAGTTAAATTTTCATATTATCCAAGAATATGACCATCAAACACTATAAAAAATAATTCAGTTCACTGTGAAAAAGGCAAAATCATAAAGCATAATGTATAAAAAGAGAATTTTGGGGTCAACCCACTTTGCCCATGTCTTCAAACTGTATCTAATTCTAAATACCCTTGTTCCCCATTTGCGAATGAACCCCACCTGCACTTAATAAATTTAACATTTGATTAGTTCAATCCGCGAAAAAAGAAAGAAGAAAAAGAAGGAAATTTCAATTGGTTTCAAGAACTTGTAGTGTTTTGCCAAACATAAGTATTGAGCGCCAAAATATCCACTCTTCTTCAATGGTTGGCTTGCTTTTTCAATTGAATCCACTTTCATAATTATCTTCTTTAGATCTCCTATGATATTAAGATCAGTATTAGACTCAATAAAAAATGATGCCCAATAGAATTCAATAGTGGCATCATGCTCCTGAACCATACTTTGAAAAAAAAAAAATTCAATTAACTTAATTTTCGATAAATTAGTACTTTTTTTTAAATTATTTTTACAATATAATATTACGAGACATTGACTATTTTTTGGTTGGTAATAGGAGAAATCGAGAAAAAATTTTGTAAAGAAAAGTCATGATGGAAATAAAGTTTACTTAAAAATCATATCTTCTGTGTGATTTAAGTTGCTTGGGAAAAAGACATACAAATTAAAAGTCCAGTTAATATCACATGCATAGACCATATACAAAACTTGACACTCAGAGAGATGAATAGCGATAGGTGGGCTGATCTTCCAAAAGAACTGCTTAAAATCATCGGAAAACATCTCAATTCTCGCATGAATATGTCATAGATTCCGATCAGTTTGCACTTTCATGGTCTTCATGGTGATCCTCTCTGTCCTTCTTTTCGACAAACCCCTTAGATCCCTCTCAAACTTACTGGTCCAATATTCGCAGATGCTTTGGAACATGTTGATCACAATTAAAGCTCTAATTCTTTAACCATTGCGATAACAAAATTGAAAAAGAACGAAATAAGCTGTTAAATCATGGTAATGCTAAAAGAAAATATAAAAATCTGATATTAAAATAAAATAAATAGAATTTTTATAAAATGACCCAAAAAATAGCAAGGGGGTATAACTTTCCCATTTTAATTGGAATTTTATTTTAACCAGGCCCAGTAAGCAAAATATTTTTTTTACAGTAAAATTACTAAACTGCGTCAATTTAATAAACTCTCTTTGTTTTCCTAAAAAAAAAAATTCATATAGAAGGTTAGGTATGATTTATCAATCAAATGTGTTTTGGATGCAAATCACAACCACTTATTTACCCATTTTTGTCTTAGGGTTAATTAAAAAACTAACTTAAAAAAAGTTACATTTTTTTAAATACGGGACCAATTTTTTTTATAAAATTTACGGAAATAAAATTTCTAAATTGTAAAAGTACGGCTTCTTCAATACATATTGAGCACGCGTATTTTTTTTAGATGTTAAGAATAAAAGTAGCTGGAGGAATGATAAGAAAATATTGGAACCAAGGATAAGATGGTGGAAATTGAAAGACCTAGCTCAAGGTACCTTTAAGGAGGAGTTACTAAAGGAAGAAATTTGGAACTTTGAGGCTAGTGCAGAGGACTTGTGGACAAAAATGGAAGGTGGCATTAAGAAAGCAGGTAGTAAATTGCTTGGGATCTCTAAAGGGGCAGGGCCTCGACCGCACGATGCATGGTGGTGGGATGAGGAGGTTCAAAAGGCTATTAAGGCTAAGAGAGAATGGTATAAAAAGTTACCGAATGCGGTTAATAGCGAGGCCTTTGAGGAATATAAGAGGGCTAAGAAAGAGGCAAAAAAGGCTGTTAGTGTAGCTCGTGGCAGAGCCTTAGAAGGGATTTATCAAAAGTTAGGTACTAAAGAGGGAGAAATGGGCATTTATAAGATTGCAAGGATGAGAGAAAGGAAAAGCAGAGATTTAAGCCAAGTCAAATGTATAAAGGACGAAGATCAACGGGTGTTGACAGGAGATGTTGAGATTAAGGAGAGTTGGAAGGCTTATTTTGAGCAGTTATTCAACCCTGAACATGAACAAGATTTTCAAGGTCTTCATGCGACAAATGATTATATCAGCTGGTCTAGGAGGATCTTGCATAGTGAAGTAAGAGAAGCCTTGAAGTATATGAAAGTTGGTAAAGCTTGTGGCCCGGATGGTATTCCTATAGAGGTTTGGAAGAACCTTGGAGAGGTAGGAGTTGTCTGGTTAACTAAACTCTTTAATGCTATTGTGAAAGGACGTAAGATGCCGAATGCCTGGAGGAAGAGTATCATGGTACCCATATATAAAAATAAGGGAGACATTCAATGCTGTACAAATTATCGGGGTATCAAACTTATGAGCCATACTATGAAATTATGGGAAAGGATTATTGAACACAGATTGAGGAAGCTTACAAGAGTTTCGGAGAATCAGTTTGGGTTTATGCCAGGGAGATCTACCATGGAGGCTATTTCTCTTCTAAGAAGACTAATAGAATTGTATCAAGAGAAGAAGAAAGATCTCCACATGGTATTTATTGACTTGGAGAAAGCCTATGATAGAGTACCAAGAGAAGTGTTATGGTGGGTTTTGAAGAGGAAAGGAGTCAACGGCAAATATATCAACATCATCAAGGACATGTATGAGAATGCATCCACTAGTGTGAAAACACCTGGTGGAGACACTGAGGCTTTCCCTATTACTACCGGATTGCATCAAGGTTCGGCCATGAGTCCATATTTATTTACTCTGGTTATGGACGAGCTAACTAGAAGCATACAAGACGATGTTCCTTGGTGTATGTTGTTTGCTGATGACATTATTTTAATTGATGAGACTAGTGCTGGTGTAAACCGTAAGTTGGAAGTGTGGAGAAAAACCCTCGAGGACAAGGGTTTTAAGTTAAGTAGGAGTAAAACGGAATATATGCACTGTGAGTTCAGTCTAAGGAAGAAGCAGGAACATGAGGTTAAGTTGGATGGAGTTTTGGTTCCTAAAACCAAGCACTTCAAATATTTAGGTTCGGTGTTCCAGAATGATGGCCGTATAGATGAAGATGTGGCTCACAGAATACAGGTAGGGTGGTTGAAGTGGAAGGATGCGACTGGGGTTCTATGTGATAAGAAAATACCTCTGAAAGTGAAAGGTAAATTCTATAGGACGGTTGTTAGACCTGCGATGCTCTATGGTAGTGAGTGTTGGGCACCAACAGGACAACATTTGCATAAGATGAGTGTGGCAGAAATGAGGATGCTAAGATGGATGTGTGGACATACCAGACTGGACAAAATTAAGAATGTTCATATTCGACAAAAAGTCCAAGTAGCGGACGTCGGAGATAAGGTGAGGGAAGGAAGACTTAGATGGTATGGGCATGTTTTAAGAAGACCTCCTAATGCTGCGGTTCGTAAGTGTGAGAATTTGTTGATTGAGGGGGCTAGAGGTCGTGGCAGACCTAGAACTGTGTGGAAGGAGGTGATAGCAAGAGACTTACGTGCCTTAGATCTTGATGCGGATTTGATTAATGACAGACTTGAATGGAGACGTAAAATCCGTGTCTTGGAAGGGGCCTAAGGCTGGAGTATCTTTTTTGGTGTCTTTTGAGCTTATTTTGTTGAGAATCCATACAGCCGACCCCAACTTGTTTGGGATTAAGGCTTAGTTGTTGTTGTTGTTGTTTCAATACGCATATGTATTCCATAAAATGGCCACTGTTTTTTCATAAAATGACCACTGTTTTAAAAAAAAACAATGTCTTTTTTTTGTTTTTTTATCTTTTAATTTATTTTATCTTTTAAAACGGTCTACATAATTTTGTATAAATTGACCACATGCTCCTTTAGTTAAGAGATCCACACAGGCACACATGCATATATATAAGCACAACACATACATACACATATGTTTACAAAACACACATTCACACGCCCACACATACATATATACATACACATATATAAAACATTTTCATTAATTAAATTCAATATATATAAATATATATAATATTTTCATTAATTAAATTTAATATTAAAATAAATAATTTAATATTTATATTTTATTATTTCAATTCATTTTTATATAAATTAATTATCATATATTAATTAATATATTTTCATATAAATTAATTAAATAAAATATAACAATTGAATAACTATTAATTTAAAATAAATTTAATATTATAAAAATATCATTGTTTAGTGAAAATATATAAAACATATACCACCATATACTTACATATACTACTATATATCTATATATATCAACATATATTCATATATACTGTCTTTTTCAGTTAAAGTATATGTAATATATATCAATATATACTCATATATACTTACATATACTATCATATATTTACGTATACCAACATATGCTAATATATATATATTCACATATACTATCATATATTTACGTATACCAATATATGCTAATATATATATTCACATATACTATTATTCTTTAATTAAAGTATATGTAACATATATTTATATATATATCAATATATACCTATATATACCAACATATATTATAAAAACATGAAGCCTATATTTACAAAAATATCATTTATTAGTTAAAGTATATAAAATATATACCCACATATACCTATTATCTATGAAGGTATCTAAAAATATATGAAGTTATATGTAGCATATACCTGCATATACATATTATTTTAAAGAAAGAATATCAGTATATATTTTAGTATTTAAAGAATATTAGTATATATTTTTTATATTTTAGTATTTATAGGTATTTGATAACTATAACTATATATCTATTATCTTTTAAAAAAAATTCAGAATGCAATTATAATATTAAAGTATATGAATGTATGTGTAACATATATCTATTGTCTTAGAGAAAGAATATCAATGTGCAGTTGTTATATCTTATTATATTTAGGTATATACTAATATATCTTATTATATTTACATAATATGAAAAATAATTATAATACATCTTATAAAATTTTAACAATTTATTATACTTATATCTAAATTAGTATTTATATTATTTATATTATTCTTCAATAAATTCATAATTTATTTATTTTCACAATCACTAGTATTATTAATTATTATTTGTATTTGTATATATATCATTTTTATTGACAATTATTATTATTATTATTATAAAGAATTATTTAGTATCAGATATTTATATAAATATGTTGAATACCAATTTAATTTGAAATATTTAGTTAATAATTTATTAATACTTGAAGTTTTTAAATTTACTTTATATTTTATTAATTTAATAATATTGTAAAATATGAAAATCAATATTAATTAGCTAATAAATTAAAATATACATATAACTATTAATTATAATTATAATTATAATTATATTTTTTGTTAAATTAGAAAATAACTCCGATTTAGTTATATATAATATTAAATATTAAGTAATAAATTAATATAATAAAATATAATTTTATATCATGAGTTATCAAATTTTCTCAAAAATTTCTATGTCCAAACTTAACTAAAAAAAGAAAAAAATTTTAGCCAACTTTGGTGGCAATCTCAGAATTGCAGTAAACTTTATATGTTTCTCTATTACATCATCAATTGCTCACTGTAGCGATAGAAGAAGCAGAGGGTATAAGTATTGTATTTTTGCAAAATTAAAAGATTAAAATATATAAAATTAAAAAGTTGAAAAGTCAAAATTGAAAAGAAAAAGTTAGAACAGTAAAATTAAATTAAAATTTAAAATATAATATATAGTAAAATTTTGTCTTTCTTTAATTGAATTAAAGAGGTCATCTTAGTAGCATATATAGTTTATACATACCATTTAATTAATTGCAACAAATATATTGCTCGACCGTTAACAATATTTTTCATTTAAGTGTGTTGAATATGCTTTTGCCACTTTAAATATGTGATTGTTTGTGTACATATGGGTTATCAAATGGATTAGTCATCCACTCATCTATCCATCATATGAATACGAATACAAAATGTATAATATATTTACTTATATAAATTATATATATTGAATAATTTATTATTATTCGTTTAATTTATAAAATATTTATAATTTAAAATAATTTTATATTTTTAAATAATTAATAAAATATTATTTATAAAATAAATTATAATTAAACAATTTTAAAATATAAATATATTAAAAAATTTCTTAACAATAATAAAAAATTTAAGTCAACATACAAAAATTTATTTGTGTATTTTATACTTTAAAACTCAATAATAAAGTGGAAAAGTTAAGGAGATATGATTACCAACACAAGTTCTGCATTAAATTTTTTTAAAAAATTTTATTTTATTCTCTATTTATGTTTTCTATTCTATTTTCTTTTCATAAATTGCATTTTAAATTCTAAATTAATAAATTATTTGATACAAAACTATAAATTTTAGTATATATAAACCATAAAAATTATTTAATTTTTAATATTTGATTAAGAAATTATTTCTAAAAATTTATAAAGGATTACATTTAAATTAATTAATAATTAAGTTAATAAAATAATTAAAAATAATTTAGAAATTAGATGAAATTAATAAAATTTTAATTAGAATAATTAAATTTTAAACAAACTATTTCCATGTAAAATATTTAAATAAAATAATAATATATTATACAACAATAAAATTATAATAATATAAAAAATAAGATTTATTTTTATTCTCATAGAATAAATAATAATAAGACGATATAATTTTAGATATTTTATTAAAACTATATTATTTCAATTAAACGAGTTATAAAAAAATTCACATATCAACTCTATACATAATTTATTTTAAGTTATATTATAAATATGTCGATTTATTTCAGATACTTATTCATTAGTAGTCAATCATAATTTATTTATTTTATATATTTTAATTGTCAAATTTATATTTCATGATCATTTTTGATATTTTTAGTCTAAAGAAATTTAAAAATTTTTCAGTCTATTAATTTCATTCTAAGAATTTTGCTAAATTTAACAATTGAAAAGTTATAAAAATCATACACTTTGCTAGAAAAATTGAATAACTGTAAGGAGGTTTTGATTATATGTATCTGAAAGATGCGCTAAGCTAAAAAAAAAATAGTAACAAATTATTTGAAAATGTAAAGTCATCTTTGAGGAATTGATTGCTTTAAGAAGAATTGCAAGTGTAGTTTGCTTGAAGAGAAATTTAATTGATTTCAGTTGATTTATTAATTGATTGAATTGATTTTTGTAGTTGAATTGTTTGAATCATTGTCAGTTTTTTCCATTATTGTCTCATTTTCTCTCTCTTTTTTATATTCTCTTAAATGATTGTCAAGAATGTCAATTAGCAATGATTATCTTCCACTAAGCATAGTGAATAAGGCGTAATCCTCTAAAATTTCCTTATCTACACATGTGAAAAACACTACTTGGCTGTTTAATTAGTTAGCATCCTCTTTATTTAATTTGTCTTACTCATTTAAAATGAATTTAATTTAATATTTGACAAGTGGTTTAGTACTTTAGTTATGGAAATATCTTGTAAGTCAAGCTCTTTAGCATAAATAATAGCTCTTTGCTCCTTTCAAAAAAAAAAAAGCTCTTTGCATAATTTTTTTAAATATAAAAGTTTAATAATGTGTGAGATATAAATATATTCGATCCATCGGTGGCCTCGCATAATTCAAGAAGAGGCCAAGAAGCCAAAGTTGCATTTAGGCATATTATGGTCTCTCAAATTTAAAATTCACACTCATGATTCATGAAGTTCACCAAAATTTTAATATTAATTTTTCTATTTTAATAATAATAATTTTATATAGTGCTATAAAATATTATCACATCATGTTAAAAGATGATATAACATCATATCATTCGTCATGCCATTTTTTAATATTTATATATTAAAAATTAAATAAATAAAATAAAAATAAGAGTGAGTATTGGTCGGATTCGATCTTATTGACAGTATATTTCAACTCGACTGAACTTATATATATATATATATAAATCAAACTGAATTCGACCGAATCTATATATTTTTTTAATTTTAGTCGGATTAAATCAGATTATAATATATATAATATATATTATAAATATATCTAATATATATAATATTATATGTAAAAAATTTATAGTTAGATTGATTCGGGTCAATTCAGTTTATATTATATAATATATATTATAATTTTAAAATATATATATATATAATATATCGGTCGAATTTGGATTAAATTAAAAAAAATAAATCTCAACTCGACCACCCAATCGAATCCAAATATAAATCTGATTTCACCCTTGTATACAATATAAACTGACTAAATCTAATCAAAATTTACACACTCCTAAAAAAAAGTGCAAGAGGGAATTCGATCTCTGTACCTCACAAATTAAAAAGAAGTGCTTTAAATATCTAAGTTTTACATCAATTTAGGCAAATAAAGTATGCAAATAAAGTTGCTTTATTTATATTTTAACTATAATTTATTGAAAAATTATAAAATATAAAATAATTTCATATAATTATTAATTATTATTATCTAAAGTTTAAAATATTTATAATTATAATATTTTAAATTAATTTTATAATATTAATATTAATATTTATAAAATTATAAAATTTAATTTTTTTATATTATTAATATTCATAAAGTTCTATTATTAATTATAAAAATTATAATTATTTATATTATAAAAATTTAAATTTTATAATTAATTACAAATATTAATATTATAGTAATAATTTAAAATATTATAATTAATTATAAATATTAATAATTATAAATATTTAAAATATTGTAATTAACTATAGAGTTTTATAAATATTAATAATATAATAATAATAATTAAAATTTATAATTTTATAAATATTAATATTATAAAACTAATTTAAAATATTATAATCATACTTTTAAATAATTATAAATATTTAAACTTTAGATAATAATAATTAACAATTAAATGGAATTACTTTGTAACTTATACCATTTTAGCAAAATTATAGTTAAAATATAAATAAAATAACTTTATTCAGAAATTGATGTGCAGCTTGGATGGTTAACACTCATATTTAATATGTGAGGTGCAAGGATTGAATTAATCATTGGAAAGAGAAGGCTCATAAATCAGTCTTAGCTATGCTTTTATTCTTTTATTCGGCTATATTTACTTGTAGACATTGCTGGGAGAATATGGTTAACACTCATATTCTCGATGAATTAAAAAAACTTATCTTAGCATTACTCCATGCTAAGAGAACGAAATTAGCCTAGGAAGGCAAACGAAGGCCTTTCCATCTTCCTTTGCAAAACCACTTTGGATTTATTTTCCAAAGTCCCTTTCATCATCTATATGTTTTACCTCCTTATGAAACCTACTTTTTCCTCTTCCTTCCCTTGTGCAAAAGGATAAAATCTCAAAAATTACACTTCTAAATTCTCTTTTCAAACTTCAATCCTACCTTCCAAAATAATTGAAATATTACAAATCTACTAGCACCTTACTTACCACTTGTATTGCTTCTATTACCATTGGTATTGTTGATCGAGTCTCAAAATCACCATCGCATCACGCAACAAACTTGAAGGTTAGAATCACCTTGCAAAGCCAAAATGCGTGGATTTTTTTGTTGCTAGTCCTACAGGTGTTCTAGTCGCCACTGGTTTGCACTTCACCGCCACAAAAAAGTCATGTCTTTTATTTATTTTGAGCAAAGGAGTCCTTGAACTAGGCCGACTAGATTTTAGCCTTACACGTAGCTCCCAAGAAATACATGGTCTTGAATTTCAAGCTTGAAAGCACAGCCCATGGCCTTAATGGCTGGAGTACACTTGGATTTAGAACTTCTTTTTTTTTGCTTTGAACTTAAAAAGAAGTAAATAAAAAAATAACTAAGATAAAACTCTAGAAAAATAAATAAAAGAAAATAAAAACAACACGATGCATATCGAGAGATTGAGAGCAAACGAAGATAGATATGGTCCAATTGAAGAGGAAAGCAAAGCAAATGCAGAGATGGTGACCAGAGATAGAGATGGAAAGTAGAGAGGTAGACATTGTGTAGAGAGAGATGAAGACATAAATAGAGATGGAGAGAGAGAGTGTGTGTGTGAATTGGTAAAAGTTTAAAATTTTAATTTATTTTGAATTGGTAAAAGTTTAGTTGCTAAATTATAGAATGAATATCTTTAATTAGTCTTTAACTTTTCAAAAATTAATGCTAATGGTTAGTGGCCTAATTTTTCTCCATTAACTTATTAAAGTTTCGGCCTAAAAAATCAAGTGAACTTTACATAAGAACATGGCCATTTTAACGTTTATAATTTTGACTTTATATACAAGGTTGTGATGGAAAACAAAAAACACAGCTCACAAAAAATAATCCACTTTATAGACTTTTTGTTTACAATTCCAATTAAGTCTACTTTACTGTCTTCAATTGTTTACAATTTCAATTATACAAAAATATTAACATTTCATATAACTCAAAGCAACTTTATCTATTTACTATCAAAACATTAAAAATTCTGAGCATTGAGAATACTCGGTTCTGGGAATTCTTAGCTGCACAAGAGGATTCCGACGAGTTGAAGTATCTTGCGAGAGGGACATGGTTTATCAATACTCGGTGCAGATGGGCTGTTTCCTCTCAAAGAATAACGCAATTTGGCGTGTTTCAATCTACAAATTCACAAGTTATTCTAAACTTTTTTTTCTCGAATTAATTTGTTGTTTGTTTTGTTATTATTATTATTATTATTATTATTATTATTATTATTATTATTATTATTATTATTGCATTGAATTGAATTGGTATTTAAATTTTTATTAATTTTATATTTGTATTCATAAATGCACAGAAGAAATTTATATCATTCTTTGAGAGGAAAACGAGTTTATTTATATATTGGACTTGTTTTATTTTAATTTTATGGATTTAATTAAATCTTTATCAAGTAAGCCTAAAAAAATTTTGGGTCAAAATTTTCTTTGTTGGTAACAGCAAATGAAGTTTTGGCTCACTGAATTGGATCTTTTCCCTGTGATTTTAAATGGTACTAAAGATAAAAGTTTCACAAAGGCATCTGAAAAGTCTGCTAAAATTGTTTCTACTAGTGCTACAGCTACTTCTAGTGATAAAGATAATCTTAGTGAAAAGGATATTCTTTGCCATGGTCGAATTTTGAGTGCTTTATCTAATAACATTTATCGTATTTTTTGTTATACTAAAACTGCTATTGAATTGTGGGATGCTTTAGAATATAAATATGGCACTAAAGAAAAAAGGATAGAAAAGATATACTGTTGAAAAATTTCTTGATTTTCAAATGGTTAATTGTCACGACCCAACTAGGGACCGTGACCGGCGTACAGTTACACTCACGTGTAACTATACAAGCCTAAGACAACAATAGTTAGATCATGCCTTAAAGGAAAATAGTGTAAGTTATGCTCATAAATTCAATTATTAGTCTAAAGCAATATATAAAGTGTTCCAATTATTCAATGCCAACACAATACCGTCTAACTGAAAATGGTCAAATGTTTAAATCTCATTATTACAAGGAAACGGGTTCAGACTCAGTCTGCCCTTAGGTTATCCAGAAATCTATAAAGGAAGAAACATCTCCACTAACCTACTAGCTTTAGGATTCCAAAGAACGAAAGAATGGAAATAAACAACTGATGCTACCAGTGGACCTCAACCTGCAAAATCAGTCTATAGGGGTGTGAGCGTTATATATATAGGCGCTCAGTAAGTTCATGTGAGGCAGAGAAACACAACTATATAAGCAGTTTATAAATATCAAGTAACTTAAATACAATTAATTCAATCAAGGTGGTATGTCGGGGTCTACCAATATCAATAATTCATCCTCCCTTATTCCTCCTCAATAACAGTTACAATATCAATAATAATTAACAATAACAATCCACCCTTATAACAACCTCAGTATCAATATCAGTACAGCGGAGGTTTTTAACCTCATAAACAAATGCAATAATAGTTACAGTATTTCCACAATTGATCCTCCGTCCCCGTATGACATACCACCACACAACACAAGAAAAGTTTCAACAACATAATATTCACAATATTAGCATTCACAAGCACGTTCCTCTGTCTCCCAAACATTCATATAAAGGCTCGGGTATTGAAGGAATATAATACCAAAGAGAAAGAATAGTATATAAGAAGGGCTTAATATATATATATACATTTGTTAGTCAAACATCAGCACATCACAAACAAACAATCACACCCATGAACTTACCTGATATGCAGACTTATTGAGATAAGCAAACTCCTCGATCCTATTGATCCCGAGGACCGACCTGATTATCACCTAAGTATACGATTCAACAATATCATTCATCAGAATCCGTCTCACTCACATGAAGTGTAATGTATGCCATGTATGCCATGAATAACAGTCAATCGAGTATTATTCAATAAAATGACCATTTTACCCCTAATGCATTTTCCTAACCAATTGACCATTTAATCAACCATCATACAACTCATGATTTAATTTAAATTTGCAGACCATACTCATGCAAAAACATTCACCCCTAAGTCTTACGTAAACGTAGCAAAGTGTTTCCAAAAGCGAAACTTAGTTTTTTTTCCACAATATCGATGTATTTAGTGAAATAAGGGTAATTTTGGAAATTTCATATAAATTAATCCTGCTGTAAAAAAATTTTTGGAAAAATTCCAGAAGGTCCCTCACCCTTCCAGAGACCCCCGTACAAAATTTCAGGTCCATACAAAATGATTTAGTCCCCCAAAATCGATTTGCGATATACTGCCCGATCCATAACTACTAAAATGGGCAGTAGGATACATATGCATAAATACATACACAAAATTATATAAAAATTCCCCAAATATTTTTAACATTAAATTTACTTCATAAAATACAACATACCCAAATTTTGTAAATATCCAGTACGTAAAAAGCCCTCAAACAATTAACCCAACATGGACTGACCAGTAGATCCATTCTGGTAGTGACCAGGTCTATGATTTATTTACCCAACAAATATTATGATTCTGGATCTACAAAAATTACCATATGTAAATAACATCTGAATACAGAACATACTAAAATTTCAGACTTATACCCATCACCTACGATTTATAAAAATTCATCAAAGTTTCTGGAATTTTCAGTAATTCCAGACAGCAAATTATACCAATTCAAAATTTAATTAAAAATAAAATACGAATCCTAAAAATATAAAATAAATATACAGGCATCCCTTAGAAACCCTAGAAAAAGATACAATAAATTTTAGGCGTGATCTATTACTGTAGGTATGTTAATTAAATCAAAAACCATTAAATCTATCAAAAACACTTACAGATTTTTCCCATTTTGAAAATTAATTAAAAATAGAAAATAAATTTAAATCCGATGCAAAATATGTTTTATCAGACCTAAAAACACCCTAGAATGTGATTGTGGAAAAAGATCGAATTAGAATTGAAGAGAAATAAATGAAAAACCTCAAAAATGAAAGAAACGTTGAAAACTGAAACTGGAGCCAGGCAAAACGGCAGGCCGAGAACCAGTGGCCACACGCCGAACGACGCACGCAGCACGCCGAACGACAGGAGGCTTCGCTCGCGTGGCTCGCCGAACGACCGATGCTCACTCGCCGAACGACAATGGCTTCCTCGGGCGGCTGGATCAAAACGACGGTGCTACGAATTTTGCTCTAAAATTCTCTTAAATTGAATACCCGATTTTGTGAGTGTCTCCAACTCTAAACCTAGCTGATTAGGGTCTATTTATAACACAAACACTTCCTAAAATTGTGTTTTAACCCCACTTCAATTTATTTTATTTAAATTAACCTCAAATATCAATTTAACCATTAAAAATCACCCCCCAAACTTAAAACTCACAATTAAATCCCTCTTCACTAAATTTAACACAAAATAGATTTCAGTATTTATTTTTTAAAATAAAAAAAAATAAAAAAAATATTTTTATTCCATTTAAACACCGTAATTATTTTAAATGACCAAAATGCCCCCGAACACAAAAATACAATATTATACTCAAAACGACCGTCACATCATCCCGAGTATCAAACAGAGCACCAAATCACCCAAATACGTTCAAACAAAATATAAGGGTGCAAAATGACCATTTTGCCCCCTCAAGCGCAAAATTACCATTTTGCCCCCGGATTCAAATATTATAAAACCGAGGGGTTTTACAATCTTACCCCCTTAATAAAATTTCGTCCTCGAAATTTCAAAACAAAATAACCACAAGACAACCCTTATCACTTCGGTTTTACACAAAACTGGAAAGCATCGACTACCTGATACATGTTGTTATGGTTGGCCAGACCATAACCACACAATACCAAGCACTAAAGGCTATTCCAGCTTTGCTCCTGTTAAGTTCATTATGACATTAAGACACAATTTCCAAAACCAAATAAAATATCACGACCAATAACAATATTAATACTATGTAAACAATATACATAACTCGATCAACCTGCTATTCAACTCGTCATTACCCAACTCAATCAATGTCAAATCAATCGATATCAGTCAGACAACTCAATCAATAGCAATATCAACAGTCCAAAGTCCAAAATGCAAAAATGCATCAATAGTCAAAAATACAAAAATGCCATGCACAACTATGATGTTATGACAATGCTTATGTATGTTAATGTTTATGTATACTATGCATTCTATCACTCCAAATATACATTCTACCCCCCTTTAAGAATTTCGCCCACGAAATTTAGAAAATACCTGAGGATTCAAACAAATGAGGGTATGTAGATTTCACAGTTTCCTCCAATTCCCAGGTGCACTCATCAATAGAGTGATTACGCCATAAAACCTTTACGGATACTACATCTTTGTTGCGCAGTCGTTTCACTTGACGATCTAAGATTTTAACAGGTTGTTCTTTATAGGAACAATCATTACTGATCTCTATCGTCTCTGGAGCCAACACATGCTCAGGATTTGCAACATATTTCCTCAGCATAGAGACATGAAAAGTCGGATGGACCGCTTCTAATGCTGGTGGTAATGCCAATCTATATGCCACTTCTCCCACACGCTCCAACACCTCATACGGACCGATAAATCGCGGAGCTAGCTTACCCTTTTTACCAAATCTCATAACTCCCTTGAAAGGTGACACTTTAAGAAACACCTTACCTCCTGCAGCAAATTCTAAGTGTCTCCTCTTAAGGTCTGCATAGCTCTTTTGCCTACTGAAAGCAGTTCGAATACGGCTCTGGATGACTGGCACTTTCTCTGAACTATACTGTAAAATCTCTGGGCCTTCAATTCTTCTATCGCCTACTTCCTCCCAATACAAAGGAGTTCTGCACCTCCTACCATACAAAGCTTCAAAAGGCGCCATACCAATACTAGCTTGGTAGCTATTATTATATGCAAACTCAACCAATGGAAGATGATCCGCCCAACTACCACCAAAATCCAATACACACAACCGCAACATATCCTCCAAAGTTTGAATAGTTCTTTCTGACTGCCCATCTGTCTGTGGGTGAAAAGCTGTGCTGAGATGTTGAACGGTACCTAACCCTTCTTGAAATTTCTGCCAAAACCTCGATGTGAACTGAGTACCTCTGTCAGAAACAATAGAGACTGGGATCCCATGAAGACTCACTATACGATTGAGGTATAACTTTGCATACTGCGCTGCTGTATACTTGGTACTCACAGGTAGAAAATGTGCTGACTTTGTCAACCTATCAACAATAACCCAAATAGAATCATAGCCACCTAGTGTCTTTGGCAAACCAACCACAAAATCCATTGTCACCCTCTCCCACTTCCACTCGGGTAGTGGTAGCTCCTTTAGCAATCCTGCTGGTTTGTGGTGCTCGTACTTAACCTGCTGACAAGGCAAACACTGAGATCAAAGGTCGCAATATCATTCTTCATTCCTTTCCACCAATATAATTGCTTCAAGTCATGATACATCTTTGTGGAGCCGGGATGTACTGTATACCTTGAAGAGTGAGCTTCTTTCAAGATACTCTCCCTCAGATCATCAATCATGGGCACACACAACCTAGATCCAAACCTCAATACCCCTTGCTCATCAATACGAAACTCCTTATCTTCACCTTTCAGTACCCTTTGTCGAATAGTTTCTAATTCTGTATCTTTGCTCTGAGTTGAGACAATCCTGTCAAGAAAACTTGGTCTAGCAACCAGATTAGCTAAAAACACCCCTGTATGTCCAACCACTTCCTTATTTGACAAAAGGAAAATCCAACCATCACCAATCAACTGATGAATATCCGAAATCAACGGCCTTCTGTGTGCAGATATATGAGATAAACTACCCAAAGATTTACGGCTCAAAGCATCAGCTACAACATTTGCTTTCCCAGGGTGATACTGAATGCTATAATCATAATCTTCAAGAAATTCCACCCATCTCCTCTGCCTTAAATTCAAATCTTTCTGGGCGTATACATACTTGAGATTCTTGTGATCAGTGAATATCTCGCATGTGACACCATACAGGTAATCCCTCCAGATTTTTAGCGCAAACACAACTGCCGCCATTTCCAAATCATGAGTAGGATAGTTAACCTCATGCTTCTTAAGCTGTCTTGAAACATAGGCAACTACTCTGCCATGCTGCATCAAAACACAACCCAAACCAATACCTGATGCATCACAGTATACAACATAACCTTCCGTGCCTTCGGGTAAAATAAGTACTGGTGCTGTAGTCAATCTCTCCTTAAGTGTTGTAAAACTCTCCTCACAGGTGTCATCCCAAACAAACTTTACACCTTTGCGAGTTAGCTTCGTCAATGGTGCAGCAATTCTGGAAAAATCCTTCACAAACCTTCTGTAGTAGCCTGCTAAACCGAGAAAACTCCGTATATCAGTAACCGTTTTAGGTCTAGGCCAGTCCATAACTGCTTCCACTTTCTTGGGGTCGACTTGCACACCTTCTGCCGAAATCACATGTCCTAAGAACACTACTCGATCCAACCAGAACTCACATTTGGAAAACTTAGCATATAACTGATGTTCCCTCAATGTCTGTAAAACTGACCTTAAGTGTTGTTCATGCTCCTCCTTGGTTCTCGAGTAAATCAAGATATCATCAATGAATACAACAACAAACCGATCAAGGTAAGGACTAAACACCCTGTTCATCAGGTCCATAAAAGCTGCAGGTGCATTAGTGAGTCCAAAGGACATAACAAGAAATTCATAATGCCCATACCTTGTTCGGAAAGCAGTCTTTGGTATATCTTCCTTTCTCACCCTCAACTGATGGTAGCCAGACCTAAGATCAATTTTAGAGAAGAAACGGGCTCCTTGCAGTTGGTCAAACAAATCATCAATCCGAGGTAGCGGGTACCTATTCTTCACTGTCACTTTGTTCAGTTGTCGGTAGTCAATACATAGTCTCATTGTACCATCTTTCTTTTTCACAAAAAGCACCGGAGCTCCCCAAGGTGAAATACTCGGTCGGATGTACCCTTTCTGCAACAGGTCATTTAACTGCTCCCTCAATTCCTTCAGTTCGGCAGGTGCCATTCTATAAGGAGGCATAGAAATGGAATTTGTTCCAGGTACAAGATCAATAAAAAATTCAATTTCTCTCTCCGGAGGTAAACCGGGCAAATCGTCCGGAAACACATCCACAAAGTCTCGCGCTACCGGAACTTCTTCAAGCTTTGCTTCCTCTTTTCTTACATCTCGGATAGATACTAGGTAAGCATCACATCCTTTCCTCATTAACTTCCTGGCCCTCAAGGAAGAAATCAGTCGACTAGGCCCATCTATCTTTGAACCAACAAAAGTCACTGACTTACCTTCTTCATAGTCAAACATAACAGTTTTATTCCTACAATCCATCTTTCCTCCATGTTTAGCTAACCAATCCATTCCCAATATAACATCAAAATCAATCACATCTAGAATAACTAGGTCTGCTGGCAAATTCACATCTCTCACTTGAACCATACAACCCTTATAAACATTGACAGATTCAACTTCTTCCCCTAAGGGTGTATGAACAAGTAAAGGCATATCCATAGTTTCAGGTGTAATACTCAATCTAGATGCAAAACTAGGTGATATGAAAGAATGTGTAGCACCAGGGTCCATTAAAATATGAGCATCAAAAGAACAAATAGAAAGAGTACCTTGCACCACATTATTATCAGTCTGGGCTTGCTGGTTGTTCAAATTAAACACACGGGCATAATTCTGGTTCTGCCCTTGGTTCTGATTCTGATTCTGATTATTCCCTTGCCCAGCTGGCTGCACTGCTCTAGCATTCTGACCTTGATTGTTTTGCTGGTTTCCGTTGTTTGCAGCACCATAACCACGGCCTTGCTGATACTGATATCCCTGATAACCTCGGCCCTGTTGGCCCTGATATCCTCGGCCCTGCTGGCCATAGAAACCTCGGCCCTGCTGGCCATTACCTCGACCTCCATGATAGCCTCGGCCGCCATAGTTACCACGTCCACCATATCCTCTTCCATTGTCATTTCCGTTCTGATTATGTCCATAGTACCCCTGATTGCCTACTTGCCTTTGTGTTTGTTGTCCAGCTTGATTCTGATTCCTTCTAGAATTAGGACAATCCTTCACTTGATGATCTTTCTGACCACAGCTCAGGCATGCACCAATCATTTTCCAACACTCACCTCCATGTCGGTTACCACAAAAATCACAAATAGGAGCTTTGTGCCCCTGCTGTTGATGTTGAAATCGGCCTCCTCCATTGCTACCTCTGTGGCCTTGATACTGCCCCTGATAATTCATTTGATCATTAGGCCTATTCCTCTTCCTGCTAGGCTCAGCCATATCAGTTTTTCTATCAGGTTTTCTTCTGTTTTCCATACCAATAGCTGCATTGACTGCCAGATGAAGCTCCTTGTAGTTATGGCTAGCAATCACATCATAATACCTGTCATCCAACCCCTCAACAAATCGTTCCGTCATAACTTCCTCTTCTTGCAGCAAGTGTGTAGCATAGGGTTTCAACTCCTGGAATTTCTCCCAGTATTCAGCAACAGTCTTGCTTCCCTGTTTGAGCATCTCAAAGTCTCTAGCCTTGGCCTTCAAAATATTCTTAGGTAGGAAGGTTTGTGTGAATCTCATCTTGAAGTCCTCCCAAGTATGTACTCGATCAACTATCTGGCTATCAAACCAAACCCTAGCAGCCTTTTTCATTTGGTGACCTGCCAACTCAATAGATCTTTCTTCTGAACAATGCAAGGCGTTACATATTCTCTTGACCTCATCAATAAACAACATTGGGTCTTCTGTCGCAACATTTGAAAACTCTGGTGGGTCAACCCTGATAAACTCATGTAGTTTAACATATCCTGGCACTCCCGCCTGTGGTGCGTTGTCCTGCCCATTGTTCTGCCCCATATTCTGGACAAGTTGGGTAAATCCAGCTGCAAGTGCTCCCATAGTCTGACTGAAGGTTGCCATGGTGGCCATGAATTGCTCCTGACTCACTGGAGCTGCTGTTGTACCCTCAGGTACAGGCTCATTCCTTAGAGTTGGTGGTGGATCTCTGACATCATCCTCCGGTATGTCCTCAAAGTTTTCATTATTGGATGGTAGATCTTGGTTCTGCTGACCCTGTCCACCTCTGTCCACCACTCTACGTGGTCTTCCTCGCCCCCTAAGCAAAGGTTGCTCCCGAACACTTCCAATTGGATCCTCTCCACTGTTCCTTGCCCCTTGGGCATTACTAGCTTCGCCAGTTAAAAGAAGACGTGTGCCTCTACGAGACATTGCACCTGATATGGAGGGCAATTGATTAACGCTGAAAGAAAACAAGAAAAACTTAAGAATACCCTAATGATTTCTGGATAACACAAATATCAAAACCGGGCTCTGATACCACTTTTGTCACGACCCAACTAGGGACCGTGACCGGCGTACAGTTACACTCACGTGTAACTATACAAGCCTAAGACAACAATAGTTAGATCATGCCTTAAAGGAAAATAGTGTAAGTTATGCTCATAAATTCAATTATTAGTCTAAAGCAATATATAAAGTGTTCCAATTATTCAATGCCAACACAATACCGTCTAACTGAAAATGGTCAAATGTTTAAATCTCATTATTACAAGGAAACGGGTTCAGACTCAGTCTGCCCTTAGGTTATCCAGAAATCTATAAAGGAAGAAACATCTCCACTAACCTACTAGCTTTAGGATTCCAAAGAACGAAAGAATGGAAATAAACAACTGATGCTACCAGTGGACCTCAACCTGCAAAATCAGTCTATAGGGGTGTGAGCGTTATATATATAGGCGCTCAGTAAGTTCATGTGAGGCAGAGAAACACAACTATATAAGCAGTTTATAAATATCAAGTAACTTAAATACAATTAATTCAATCAAGGTGGTATGTCGGGGTCTACCAATATCAATAATTCATCCTCCCTTATTCCTCCTCAATAACAGTTACAATATCAATAATAATTAACAATAACAATCCACCCTTATAACAACCTCAGTATCAATATCAGTACAGCGGAGGTTTTTAACCTCACAAACAAATGCAATAATAGTTACAGTATTTCCACAATTGATCCTCCGTCCCCGTATGACATACCACCACACAACACAAGAAAAGTTTCAACAACATAATATTCACAATATTAGCATTCACAAGCACGTTCCTCTGTCTCCCAAACATTCATATAAAGGCTCGGGTATTGAAGGAATATAATACCAAAGAGAAAGAATAGTATATAAGAAGGGCTTAATATATATATATACATTTGTTAGTCAAACATCAGCACATCACAAACAAACAATCACACCCATGAACTTACCTGATATGCAGACTTATTGAGATAAGCAAACTCCTCGATCCTATTGATCCCGAGGACCGACCTGATTATCACCTAAGTATACGATTCAACAATATCATTCATCAGAATCCGTCTCACTCACATGAAGTGTAATGTATGCCATGTATGCCATGAATAACAGTCAATCGAGTATTATTCAATAAAATGACCATTTTACCCCTAATGCATTTTCCTAACCAATTGACCATTTAATCAACCATCATACAACTCATGATTTAATTTAAATTTGCAGACCATACTCATGCAAAAACATTCACCCCTAAGTCTTACGTAAACGTAGCAAAGTGTTTCCAAAAGCGAAACTTAGTTTTTTTTCCACAATATCGATGTATTTAGTGAAATAAGGGTAATTTTGGAAATTTCATATAAATTAATCCTGCTGTAAAAAAATTTTTGGAAAAATTCCAGAAGGTCCCTCACCCTTCCAGAGACCCCCGTACAAAATTTCAGGTCCATACAAAATGATTTAGTCCCCCAAAATCGATTTGCGATATACTGCCCGATCCATAACTACTAAAATGGGCAGTAGGATACATATGCATAAATACATACACAAAATTATATAAAAATTCCCCAAATATTTTTAACATTAAATTTACTTCATAAAATACAACATACCCAAATTTTGTAAATATCCAGTACGTAAAAAGCCCTCAAACAATTAACCCAACATGGACTGACCAGTAGATCCATTCTGGTAGTGACCAGGTCTATGATTTATTTACCCAACAAATATTATGATTCTGGATCTACAAAAATTACCATATGTAAATAACATCTGAATACAGAACATACTAAAATTTCAGACTTATACCCATCACCTACGATTTATAAAAATTCATCAAAGTTTCTGGAATTTTCAGTAATTCCAGACAGCAAATTATACCAATTCAAAATTTAATTAAAAATAAAATACGAATCCTAAAAATATAAAATAAATATACAGGCATCCCTTAGAAACCCTAGAAAAAGATACAATAAATTTTAGGCGTGATCTATTACTGTAGGTATGTTAATTAAATCAAAAACCATTAAATCTATCAAAAACACTTACAGATTTTTCCCATTTTGAAAATTAATTAAAAATAGAAAATAAATTTAAATCCGATGCAAAATATGTTTTATCAGACCTAAAAACACCCTAGAATGTGATTGTGGAAAAAGATCGAATTAGAATTGAAGAGAAATAAATGAAAAACCTCAAAAATGAAAGAAACGTTGAAAACTGAAACTGGAGCCAGGCAAAACGGCAGGCCGAGAACCAGTGGCCACACGCCGAACGACGCACGCAGCACGCCGAACGACAGGAGGCTTCGCTCGCGTGGCTCGCCGAACGACCGATGCTCACTCGCCGAACGACAATGGCTTCCTCGGGCGGCTGGATCAAAACGACGGTGCTACGAATTTTGCTCTAAAATTCTCTTAAATTGAATACCCGATTTTGTGAGTGTCTCCAACTCTAAACCTAGCTGATTAGGGTCTATTTATAACACAAACACTTCCTAAAATTGTGTTTTAACCCCACTTCAATTTATTTTATTTAAATTAACCTCAAATATCAATTTAACCATTAAAAATCACCCCCCAAACTTAAAACTCACAATTAAATCCCTCTTCATTAAATTTAACACAAAATAGATTTCAGTATTTATTTTTTAAAATAAAAAAAAATAAAAAAAATATTTTTATTCCATTTAAACACCGTAATTATTTTAAATGACCAAAATGCCCCCGAACACAAAAATACAATATTATACTCAAAACGACCGTCACATCATCCCGAGTATCAAACAGAGCACCAAATCACCCAAATACGTTCAAACAAAATATAAGGGTGCAAAATGACCATTTTGCCCCCTCAAGCGCAAAATTACCATTTTGCCCCCGGATTCAAATATTATAAAACCGAGGGGTTTTACAATCTTACCCCCTTAATAAAATTTCGTCCTCGAAATTTCAAAACAAAATAACCACAAGACAACCCTTATCACTTCGGTTTTACACAAAACTGGAAAGCATCGACTACCTGATACATGTTGTTATGGTTGGCCAGACCATAACCACACAATACCAAGCACTAAAGGCTATTCCAGCTTTGCTCCTGTTAAGTTCATTATGACATTAAGACACAATTTCCAAAACCAAATAAAATATCACGACCAATAACAATATTAATACTATGTAAACAATATACATAACTCGATCAACCTGCTATTCAACTCGTCATTACCCAACTCAATCAATGTCAAATCAATCGATATCAGTCAGACAACTCAATCAATAGCAATATCAACAGTCCAAAGTCCAAAATGCAAAAATGCATCAATAGTCAAAAATACAAAAATGCCATGCACAACTATGATGTTATGACAATGCTTATGTATGTTAATGTTTATGTATACTATGCATTCTATCACTCCAAATATACATTCTACCCCCCTTTAAGAATTTCGCCCACGAAATTTAGAAAATACCTGAGGATTCAAACAAATGAGGGTATGTAGATTTCACAGTTTCCTCCAATTCCCAGGTGCACTCATCAATAGAGTGATTACGCCATAAAACCTTTACGGATACTACATCTTTGTTGCGCAGTCGTTTCACTTGACGATCTAAGATTTTAACAGGTTGTTCTTTATAGGAACAATCATTACTGATCTCTATCGTCTCTGGAGCCAACACATGCTCAGGATTTGCAACATATTTCCTCAGCATAGAGACATGAAAAGTCGGATGGACCGCTTCTAATGCTGGTGGTAATGCCAATCTATATGCCACTTCTCCCACACGCTCCAACACCTCATACGGACCGATAAATCGCGGAGCTAGCTTACCCTTTTTACCAAATCTCATAACTCCCTTGAAAGGTGACACTTTAAGAAACACCTTACCTCCTGCAGCAAATTCTAAGTGTCTCCTCTTAAGGTCTGCATAGCTCTTTTGCCTACTGAAAGCAGTTCGAATACGGCTCTGGATGACTGGCACTTTCTCTGAACTATACTGTAAAATCTCTGGGCCTTCAATTCTTCTATCGCCTACTTCCTCCCAATACAAAGGAGTTCTGCACCTCCTACCATACAAAGCTTCAAAAGGCGCCATACCAATACTAGCTTGGTAGCTATTATTATATGCAAACTCAACCAATGGAAGATGATCCGCCCAACTACCACCAAAATCCAATACACACAACCGCAACATATCCTCCAAAGTTTGAATAGTTCTTTCTGACTGCCCATCTGTCTGTGGGTGAAAAGCTGTGCTGAGATGTTGAACGGTACCTAACCCTTCTTGAAATTTCTGCCAAAACCTCGATGTGAACTGAGTACCTCTGTCAGAAACAATAGAGACTGGGATCCCATGAAGACTCACTATACGATTGAGGTATAACTTTGCATACTGCGCTGCTGTATACTTGGTACTCACAGGTAGAAAATGTGCTGACTTTGTCAACCTATCAACAATAACCCAAATAGAATCATAGCCACCTAGTGTCTTTGGCAAACCAACCACAAAATCCATTGTCACCCTCTCCCACTTCCACTCGGGTAGTGGTAGCTCCTTTAGCAATCCTGCTGGTTTGTGGTGCTCGTACTTAACCTGCTGACAAGGCAAACACTGAGATCAAAGGTCGCAATATCATTCTTCATTCCTTTCCACCAATATAATTGCTTCAAGTCATGATACATCTTTGTGGAGCCGGGATGTACTGTATACCTTGAAGAGTGAGCTTCTTTCAAGATACTCTCCCTCAGATCATCAATCATGGGCACACACAACCTAGATCCAAACCTCAATACCCCTTGCTCATCAATACGAAACTCCTTATCTTCACCTTTCAGTACCCTTTGTCGAATAGTTTCTAATTCTGTATCTTTGCTCTGAGTTGAGACAATCCTGTCAAGAAAACTTGGTCTAGCAACCAGATTAGCTAAAAACACCCCTGTATGTCCAACCACTTCCTTATTTGACAAAAGGAAAATCCAACCATCACCAATCAACTGATGAATATCCGAAATCAACGGCCTTCTGTGTGCAGATATATGAGATAAACTACCCAAAGATTTACGGCTCAAAGCATCAGCTACAACATTTGCTTTCCCAGGGTGATACTGAATGCTATAATCATAATCTTCAAGAAATTCCACCCATCTCCTCTGCCTTAAATTCAAATCTTTCTGGGCGTATACATACTTGAGATTCTTGTGATCAGTGAATATCTCGCATGTGACACCATACAGGTAATGCCTCCAGATTTTTAGCGCAAACACAACTGCCGCCATTTCCAAATCATGAGTAGGATAGTTAACCTCATGCTTCTTAAGCTGTCTTGAAACATAGGCAACTACTCTGCCATGCTGCATCAAAACACAACCCAAACCAATACCTGATGCATCACAGTATACAACATAACCTTCCGTGCCTTCGGGTAAAATAAGTACTGGTGCTGTAGTCAATCTCTCCTTAAGTGTTGTAAAACTCTCCTCACAGGTGTCATCCCAAACAAACTTTACACCTTTGCGAGTTAGCTTCGTCAATGGTGCAGCAATTCTGGAAAAATCCTTCACAAACCTTCTGTAGTAGCCTGCTAAACCGAGAAAACTCCGTATATCAGTAACCGTTTTAGGTCTAGGCCAGTCCATAACTGCTTCCACTTTCTTGGGGTCGACTTGCACACCTTCTGCCGAAATCACATGTCCTAAGAACACTACTCGATCCAACCAGAACTCACATTTGGAAAACTTAGCATATAACTGATGTTCCCTCAATGTCTGTAAAACTGACCTTAAGTGTTGTTCATGCTCCTCCTTGGTTCTCGAGTAAATCAAGATATCATCAATGAATACAACAACAAACCGATCAAGGTAAGGACTAAACACCCTGTTCATCAGGTCCATAAAAGCTGCAGGTGCATTAGTGAGTCCAAAGGACATAACAAGAAATTCATAATGCCCATACCTTGTTCGGAAAGCAGTCTTTGGTATATCTTCCTTTCTCACCCTCAACTGATGGTAGCCAGACCTAAGATCAATTTTAGAGAAGAAACGGGCTCCTTGCAGTTGGTCAAACAAATCATCAATCCGAGGTAGCGGGTACCTATTCTTCACTGTCACTTTGTTCAGTTGTCGGTAGTCAATACATAGTCTCATTGTACCATCTTTCTTTTTCACAAAAAGCACCGGAGCTCCCCAAGGTGAAATACTCGGTCGGATGTACCCTTTCTGCAACAGGTCATTTAACTGCTCCCTCAATTCCTTCAGTTCGGCAGGTGCCATTCTATAAGGAGGCATAGAAATGGAATTTGTTCCAGGTACAAGATCAATAAAAAATTCAATTTCTCTCTCCGGAGGTAAACCGGGCAAATCGTCCGGAAACACATCCACAAAGTCTCGCGCTACCGGAACTTCTTCAAGCTTTGCTTCCTCTTTTCTTACATCTCGGATAGATACTAGGTAAGCATCACATCCTTTCCTCATTAACTTCCTGGCCCTCAAGGAAGAAATCAGTCGACTAGGCCCATCTATCTTTGAACCAACAAAAGTCACTGACTTACCTTCTTCATAGTCAAACATAACAGTTTTATTCCTACAATCCATCTTTCCTCCATGTTTAGCTAACCAATCCATTCCCAATATAACATCAAAATCAATCACATCTAGAATAACTAGGTCTGCTGGCAAATTCACATCTCTCACTTGAACCATACAACCCTTATAAACATTGACAGATTCAACTTCTTCCCCTAAGGGTGTATGAACAAGTAAAGGCATATCCATAGTTTCAGGTGTAATACTCAATCTAGATGCAAAACTAGGTGATATGAAAGAATGTGTAGCACCAGGGTCCATTAAAATATGAGCATCAAAAGAACAAATAGAAAGAGTACCTTGCACCACATTATTATCAGTCTGGGCTTGCTGGTTGTTCAAATTAAACACACGGGCATAATTCTGGTTCTGCCCTTGGTTCTGATTCTGATTCTGATTATTCCCTTGCCCAGCTGGCTGCACTGCTCTAGCATTCTGACCTTGATTGTTTTGCTGGTTTCCGTTGTTTGCAGCACCATAACCACGGCCTTGCTGATACTGATATCCCTGATAACCTCGGCCCTGTTGGCCCTGATATCCTCGGCCCTGCTGGCCATAGAAACCTCGGCCCTGCTGGCCATTACCTCGACCTCCGTGATAGCCTCGGCCGCCATAGTTACCACGTCCACCATATCCTCTTCCATTGTCATTTCCGTTCTGATTATGTCCATAGTACCCCTGATTGCCTACTTGCCTTTGTGTTTGTTGTCCAGCTTGATTCTGATTCCTTCTAGAATTAGGACAATCCTTCACTTGATGATCTTTCTGACCACAGCTCAGGCATGCACCAATCATTTTCCAACACTCACCTCCATGTCGGTTACCACAAAAATCACAAATAGGAGCTTTGTGCCCCTGCTGTTGATGTTGAAATCGGCCTCCTCCATTGCTACCTCTGTGGCCTTGATACTGCCCCTGATAATTCATTTGATCATTAGGCCTATTCCTCTTCCTGCTAGGCTCAGCCATATCAGTTTTTCTATCAGGTTTTCTTCTATTTTCCATACCAATAGCTGCATTGACTGCCAGATGAAGCTCCTTGTAGTTATGGCTAGCAATCACATCATAATACCTGTCATCCAACCCCTCAACAAATCGTTCCGTCATAACTTCCTCTTCTTGCAGCAAGTGTGTAGCATAGGGTTTCAACTCCTGGAATTTCTCCCAGTATTCAGCAACAGTCTTGCTTCCCTGTTTGAGCATCTCAAAGTCTCTAGCCTTGGCCTTCAAAATATTCTTAGGTAGGAAGGTTTGTGTGAATCTCAGCTTGAAGTCCTCCCAAGTATGTACTCGATCAACTATCTGGCTATCAAACCAAACCCTAGCAGCCTTTTTCATTTGGTGACCTGCCAACTCAATAGATCTTTCTTCTGAACAATGCAAGGCGTTACATATTCTCTTGACCTCATCAATAAACAACATTGGGTCTTCTGTCGCAACATTTGAAAACTCTGGTGGGTCAACCCTGATAAACTCATGTAGTTTAACATATCCTGGCACTCCCGCCTGTGGTGCGTTGTCCTGCCCATTGTTCTGCCCCATATTCTGGACAAGTTGGGTAAATCCAGCTGCAAGTGCTCCCATAGTCTGACTGAAGGTTGCCATGGTGGCCATGAATTGCTCCTGACTCACTGGAGCTGCTGTTGTACCCTCAGGTACAGGCTCATTCCTTAGAGTTGGTGGTGGATCTCTGACATCATCCTCCGGTATGTCCTCAAAGTTTTCATTATTGGATGGTAGATCTTGGTTCTGCTGACCCTGTCCACCTCTGTCCACCACTCTACGTGGTCTTCCTCGCCCCCTAAGCAAAGGTTGCTCCCGAACACTTCCAATTGGATCCTCTCCACTGTTCCTTGCCCCTTGGGCATTACTAGCTTCGCTAGTTAAAAGAAGACGTGTGCCTCTACGAGACATTACACCTGATATGGAGGGCAATTGATTAACGCTGAAAGAAAACAAGAAAAACTTAAGAATACCCTAATGATTTCTGGATAACACAAATATCAAAACCGGGCTCTGATACCACTTTTGTCACGACCCAACTAGGGACCGTGACCGGCGTACAGTTACACTCACGTGTAACTATACAAGCCTAAGACAACAATAGTTAGATCATGCCTTAAAGGAAAATAGTGTAAGTTATGCTCATAAATTCAATTATTAGTCTAAAGCAATATATAAAGTGTTCCAATTATTCAATGCCAACACAATACCGTCTAACTGAAAATGGTCAAATGTTTAAATCTCATTATTACAAGGAAACGGGTTCAGACTCAGTCTGCCCTTAGGTTATCCAGAAATCTATAAAGGAAGAAACATCTCCACTAACCTACTAGCTTTAGGATTCCAAAGAACGAAAGAATGGAAATAAACAACTGATGCTACCAGTGGACCTCAACCTGCAAAATCAGTCTATAGGGGTGTGAGCGTTATATATATAGGCGCTCAGTAAGTTCATGTGAGGCAGAGAAACACAACTATATAAGCAGTTTATAAATATCAAGTAACTTAAATACAATTAATTCAATCAAGGTGGTATGTCGGGGTCTACCAATATCAATAATTCATCCTCCCTTATTCCTCCTCAATAACAGTTACAATATCAATAATAATTAACAATAACAATCCACCCTTATAACAACCTCAGTATCAATATCAGTACAGCGGAGGTTTTTAACCTCATAAACAAATGCAATAATAGTTACAGTATTTCCACAATTGATCCTCCGTCCCCGTATGACATACCACCACACAACACAAGAAAAGTTTCAACAACATAATATTCACAATATTAGCATTCACAAGCACGTTCCTCTGTCTCCCAAACATTCATATAAAGGCTCGGGTATTGAAGGAATATAATACCAAAGAGAAAGAATAGTATATAAGAAGGGCTTAATATATATATATACATTTGTTAGTCAAACATCAGCACATCACAAACAAACAATCACACCCATGAACTTACCTGATATGCAGACTTATTGAGATAAGCAAACTCCTCGATCCTATTGATCCCGAGGACCGACCTGATTATCACCTAAGTATACGATTCAACAATATCATTCATCAGAATCCGTCTCACTCACATGAAGTGTAATGTATGCCATGTATGCCATGAATAACAGTCAATCGAGTATTATTCAATAAAATGACCATTTTACCCCTAATGCATTTTCCTAACCAATTGACCATTTAATCAACCATCATACAACTCATGATTTAATTTAAATTTGCAGACCATACTCATGCAAAAACATTCACCCCTAAGTCTTACGTAAACGTAGCAAAGTGTTTCCAAAAGCGAAACTTAGTTTTTTTTCCACAATATCGATGTATTTAGTGAAATAAGGGTAATTTTGGAAATTTCATATAAATTAATCCTGCTGTAAAAAAATTTTTGGAAAAATTCCAGAAGGTCCCTCACCCTTCCAGAGACCCCCGTACAAAATTTCAGGTCCATACAAAATGATTTAGTCCCCCAAAATCGATTTGCGATATACTGCCCGATCCATAACTACTAAAATGGGCAGTAGGATACATATGCATAAATACATACACAAAATTATATAAAAATTCCCCAAATATTTTTAACATTAAATTTACTTCATAAAATACAACATACCCAAATTTTGTAAATATCCAGTACGTAAAAAGCCCTCAAACAATTAACCCAACATGGACTGACCAGTAGATCCATTCTGGTAGTGACCAGGTCTATGATTTATTTACCCAACAAATATTATGATTCTGGATCTACAAAAATTACCATATGTAAATAACATCTGAATACAGAACATACTAAAATTTCAGACTTATACCCATCACCTACGATTTATAAAAATTCATCAAAGTTTCTGGAATTTTCAGTAATTCCAGACAGCAAATTATACCAATTCAAAATTTAATTAAAAATAAAATACGAATCCTAAAAATATAAAATAAATATACAGGCATCCCTTAGAAACCCTAGAAAAAGATACAATAAATTTTAGGCGTGATCTATTACTGTAGGTATGTTAATTAAATCAAAAACCATTAAATCTATCAAAAACACTTACAGATTTTTCCCATTTTGAAAATTAATTAAAAATAGAAAATAAATTTAAATCCGATGCAAAATATGTTTTATCAGACCTAAAAACACCCTAGAATGTGATTGTGGAAAAAGATCGAATTAGAATTGAAGAGAAATAAATGAAAAACCTCAAAAATGAAAGAAACGTTGAAAACTGAAACTGGAGCCAGGCAAAACGGCAGGCCGAGAACCAGTGGCCACACGCCGAACGACGCACGCAGCACGCCGAACGACAGGAGGCTTCGCTCGCGTGGCTCGCCGAACGACCGATGCTCACTCGCCGAACGACAATGGCTTCCTCGGGCGGCTGGATCAAAACGACGGTGCTACGAATTTTGCTCTAAAATTCTCTTAAATTGAATACCCGATTTTGTGAGTGTCTCCAACTCTAAACCTAGCTGATTAGGGTCTATTTATAACACAAACACTTCCTAAAATTGTGTTTTAACCCCACTTCAATTTATTTTATTTAAATTAACCTCAAATATCAATTTAACCATTAAAAATCACCCCCCAAACTTAAAACTCACAATTAAATCCCTCTTCACTAAATTTAACACAAAATAGATTTCAGTATTTATTTTTTAAAATAAAAAAAAATAAAAAAAATATTTTTATTCCATTTAAACACCGTAATTATTTTAAATGACCAAAATGCCCCCGAACACAAAAATACAATATTATACTCAAAACGACCGTCACATCATCCCGAGTATCAAACAGAGCACCAAATCACCCAAATACGTTCAAACAAAATATAAGGGTGCAAAATGACCATTTTGCCCCCTCAAGCGCAAAATTACCATTTTGCCCCCGGATTCAAATATTATAAAACCGAGGGGTTTTACATTAATGGAAAAAATATTTCTGACCAAATTCATGATTTTGAGAATATCATTTTTTTATTTGAAAAATTAAAGGAATTCAATTTCATGAAATTGTTCTTGTGTCATCTCTTATTAAAAAATTGCCACCCTTTTGGACTGATTTTGCTAGAAGTTTAAAATATAAACCAGAAAATTTTTCTTTTAATGAATTACTTGTTTCTTTGAGAATTGAAGAAAAGGCATCATTTTTCTCAAAAGCAATTTCAAAATTCTGCATTTCAAGCAAATGCTCATGTTCTTGAAAATGTTCATAAGCCTTCAAGAAGCACGCACCTAAGAAAAATTTTGGTGGTGGCAACAATTTTAATAACAATAAGAAACCAAATGATAACAATAATAATCGGAAAAAATGTGTAGAATGTTGGGTTTGAGGAAAGATCAATCACATTGCCAAAAATTGCTTTAAACGCCATGGACAACATTCTAAAGCATCAACAGTTCACAAGCCTTAAGCGAATGTAGTGGCTTTAGAGCCTAGTTCTCATTCCTCACCTCACAGGTACTTTGTTTCTAGCCCAGAGTTAAATATAATTTTTAACTCAAATGATTGGTGGTTAGACTCTGGTGCTAATATATATATGTGTGCTGATAAAAAATATTTCTTATCATATCAGGTATCAGGCACAAGAACTGTGAGAATGGAAAATGGGAGTGAGGCTCAAGTCTTAGGAGAAAGAGAAATAAAATTGGAATTATCTTCTGGAAATTTACTTATATTAGATTGTGCTTTTCATGTTCCTACTTTAAGAAAAAATTTGATTAGTGTATCTTTATTAGACCAACAAGGTTTCAGGCTTGTTCTTGGTTCTAATAAGGTTGTTATTAGCAGATATGGTACTTTTGCAGGCAAATGTTATCTCGTTGATGGACTTTACAAGTTAATTGTAGTGCTCGTTGATAATAATAATAAAATGTCCTTTGTTCATTCTTATGCTGCTATTGTTAAATGCAATGATACTTGGCATGATAGACTTGGACATGCGAATTTTGATACTATGAAAAGGATGATGGGTTTAGATTTAATTCCAAGGTATGAAATTAATAAAAAAGAAAAATGTCAAATTTGTGTTCAAGCTAAACAACCTAGAAAATCTTTCAAACCTATGATTAGAGAAAATATATTATTAGAATTGATTCATAGTGATATTCGTGATAGTAATAATATTTTAACTCGTGGTGGTAAGAGATGTTTTATTACTTTTATTGATTTTTCTAAATATTGTTATGTGTATTTGATTTATTCTAAGAGTAAATTGTTTGATAAATTTAAAATTATAAAGCAGAAGTAGAAAATAAGCTAGATAAGAAAATTAAAATTTTGGGTTCTGATAGAGGTGGTGAATATATGTCAAATTATATGAATGAATTTTGTGAATTGCATGGCATTATTCATCAAGTTACATCTCCTTACTCACCTCAATCAAATGGAGTAGCAGAAAGAAAAAATAGGATGCTTATGTTAGAATATATTTATTATTGTTAAAATTAATCCTCTAATTAATTATAAGTGTGAACTAAATATATTTAAATATTAAATGTGTATTGCAGTCAAATTAAGATAGTCAAATTAAATTTTTGATCAAATTAAGATTGTTGACTATTGAGGTGTCCTACTCGTAATATGATTATAAGTGTAGAGACCATTAAGTAATTTCTATTTTGTTGAAGGACCAAAATAGAAATTAATCAATTTATTCAGTTATAAATAAGGGGTCGTGGTCTCCGGGGGAACATAACTTTTAGAAAACATTACGTTCCTTCAGTAGTGCTTCAGCTAAACCTAAAGTGTGTATCCCCTAGAAGGCGACAAACCCCAGAATCGTCTTCAGCATCAACATACGATGATGTCAAGTACACAATTCTGCCCTTTGCAATTTAATTTGAATAATATAGTGATTTATGCATGTTTTAGGTTTTAGGGAAATTAGGTTTTCTCCCCCTTTCAGCTTATGGACATGGTTAATACTATATTACTAAGTTCTGGTTTGCCTAATAATTTTTAGGGTGAAGCTTTATATTCTGCTTGTTTGATTCTTGATAGAATTCCTTACAAAAATTATGATAAAACACCTTATGAACTTTGGCATAACAAAAAAATCAACTTTTAAAATTTTAAAACTGTGGGGGTGTTTAGCTAAATGAGATTTCTAGACCAGTTAATGTTTGCTCCTTTAGTCTTGATTGTACCAATAATAATATTCCAAAAATTAGAAGAAGTAAAAGAAGAAGGAAAAATAATGATTTTAGTACTGATTTTTATACTTTTTTGCTTAAAGATGAACCTAAAACTTATCATGAAGCTATGCTTTTCCGTTGATGCTCCCTTTTGGAAAGCAGCAGTAGATGATGAAATGGATTCTCTTGTTTTGAATAAAACATGATTTTTGACTGATCTTTCACCTGGTTGCAAAATAATTGATTATAAATGGATTTTAAAAAAAAAAGTTAAGAACTGATAGATCTGTAGAAAAATTTAAAGCTAGGTTGGTAGCTAAAGATTTTAAACAAGAGGAAGGAGTGGATTTCTTTAACACTTATGCACCTATTTCTAAAATTACTACTATTAGAATTCTGTTTGCATTAACTTCCATTTATAAATTAGAAATTCATCAAATGAATGTAAAAACTGCCTTTTTGAATGGTAACCTAGAAGAAAAAATTTACATGAACCAACCTTGAAGGTTTTGTTATACCAGGACAAGAAAATAAGGTTTGTAAGCTTGTAAAGTCTCTTTACGACTTAAAATAGGTTCATAAGCAATGACATGAAAAATTTAAAGAAGTTATATTGTCTGATAGTTTTCAAATAAATAGTGTTGATAAATATATTTATTTTAAAATTTTTGAAAATGATTTTGTGATACTTTGTTTGTATGTGGATTATATATTAATTTTTGGTAATAATTTAAATATAATTAATTTGATCAAATCTTTTCTTTGTAGTAATTTTGACATGAAAGATTTGGGTGATGCAGATATAATTCTCAGAATTAAATTATCTAAAAATAATGATGGCATTTCTTTATTTCAATCCCATTATGTGAAAAAAATATTGAAAAAATTTGGTTATTTTAATGTATCTCATGTGCCCACTTCGTATGATTTGACTGTTAAATTAAGGAAAAATATAGGTGAAAGTGTTTCACAATATAAATATTTTAAAATAATTGGATCTCTGTTGCATTTAGCAAATCATACAAGACCTAATATTGCATTTGCTATCACTAAATTATGTAGATACACACATAATCCAGATATTACAAATTGAAACGCTTTAGAAAGAATTTTTAAATATCTTAAGGGTTCTATAAATTATGCTTTGCATTATTGTGGATTTTTCGCTGTTATGGAAGGTTATAGTGATGCTAATTGGATATCAAATTCTGGAAAAACTAAATCTACAAGTGGTTTTGTTTTTACAATGAGTGGTGGAGCAGTATCATGAAAATCTGCTAAACAGATAATAATTTCTCAATCTACTATGGAGGCAGAATTAGTAGCATTGGATGCTGCTAGTAGTGAGGCTAAATGGCTTAGAAATTTTTTGTCTGATATACCATTTTTGAGTAAACACATACCTCCAATTTCTATGCATTGTAATAGCCAAGCAACAATAACTAAGGCTAAGAGTAAAAATTTTAATGAGAAAAGGAGGCACTTGATTGTTAGACATAAATCTATATGTCATTTACTATCTCATGGTATAATTTTTTTGGATTTTGTCAGGTCTAAAAAGAATATTGCAGATCCGTTCACCAAAAGATTTGCGCGCCAATACACACTTCAAGCATCGAGGGGAATGGGACTGAGACTCACCAATTAGTTGCCACAGTAGATACCTGTTTTTAGATGTATGGTGATCTCATGAGTAAAGTTCAACAGGTAAAAATGAAACTGTTTGGTAACTTGGGAGAGCATATTTATTTTATATATTGCGGAAAAGTCCCGGGTTCCATTCCTATGGTGTTATGCTCTCTACTGTGATGTATAAGAAGAATTTAATTCTGAAAGAATCCAAAGGAATAAAAATTGCTGGGTGATGATCATAGATCACTCTTGGAGGATTCACCTAATGAGTGTGGTGGCGGGATCGCCACTGTGAAAATTTGAGTTATTTTCTAAAGACACTTATGAAATAGATACATGTGCATGACCGAAAAACTCAAAACCGATAGAACCTTGATGATTTCTCATATTATATGTGTGGTGAATATTATTCTGATCAAAAGAGCCTAGTTCAAAATAATTATATTACTATGGTTTCTTCATAATAAATTCATTAACACAAAGTGTATGTTCAAACTCTGAAAGTACCTAACACCTATTACACAGTATTAAATGCTCAAAAATAATTAAAAATTTTAATCGTGTGGGGGAATGTTAGATATTTCTTGATTAAAAATTTAATTTATTTTGAATTGGTAAAAGTTTAGTTGCTAAATTATAGAATGAATATCTTTAGTTGGTCTTTAACTCTCCGAAAATTAATACTAATGGTTAGTGGCCTAATTTTTCTCCATTAACTTATCAAAGTTTCAACCTAAAAAATCAAGTGAACGTTGCATGAGAATGTAACCGTTTTAACGTTTATAATTTTGACTTTATATACAAGGTTGTGATGGAAAAAAAAAAAAAACACAGCTCACAAAAATATCCACTTTATAGACTTTTTGTTTACAATTCCAATTATGTCTACTTTACTGCCTTCAATTGTTTACAATTTCAATTATATAAAAATATAAACATTTCATATAACTCATGGCAACTTTGTCTATTTACTATTAAAACATTAAAAATTCTGAGTATTAGAATAATTGGTTCAGGAAATTCTTAGCTGTATAAGAGGATTCCGACGGGTTGAAATATCTTGCAAGAGGGACGTGGTTAATCAAAATTCGGTGCAGACGGGCCATTTCCTCTCGAAGGACAATGCAATAGCGTGCTTCAATCCATAAATTCACAGGCTATTCTAAATTTTTTTTCTCGATTTAATTTGTTGTTTGTTTTGTTATTATTATTATTATTGCATTGAACTGAATTGGTGTTTGAATTTCTATTAATTTTATATTTGCATTCATAAATTCACAGAAGAAATTTATATCAAGATAGAGATGGAAAGTAGAGAGGTAGACATTGTGTAGAGAGAGAGATGAAGACATAAATAGAGATAGAGAGAGAGAGTGTGTGTGTGATTCTCTGCAGTGACAATAAGGGACAATGATTCTCCACAGAAACAATGACAGACAAATTCTTCACAGAGACGATGAGAGACAAATTCTCTATAGAGATGATGAGAGAGAGAAACAGAGGTGAGAAATTAAGAAATCAAGGTTAGCTTGCTTGTCTAGTAGGTGTACTCAGGTCAAGTCAGGTTGGCCCTTAGAGTAACTCAAAATTCAATTTGAATTTGATAAAAATTTAAAAATAAAACCAAAACTCATCATCTTTTTAACCAAACTCGGCCTAATTTAACTCAAATTATTGGAATTTGGTCAAACTCAACAAAGCTAATGGGCATGTTCAACCTAGCAACTTGCTAATATTGAATTAGAGGGATCAACAAAGAAAGTATGTATAGTTTATAAATATTATTAAATTAATTATAATAAGAATATTAGGAATGATAATATAGGGTATGCAAAAATTATCCTATTCAAACTCAAACTCGTTAAATTTTTACTATCCACACTCATTCCAAACCCGATTATAATTATCTTTTCAGTATTCGCCTTTATCTCGAATCTATTTAATACTACCCGTATTCCTTTATTTATTCACTTTAGCATAATAATTTAAAAATATTATATAATTTAAATTATAAAATTATAATTTTTTAATTAAATAAATATAATAAAATTTTAATATTAATAAAATTTTATTATAATAATTCTATAAACATAATTCTATAATAAAAATAAAATATAATAATACATAATTAAAATTT
The DNA here is from genome assembly GCA_947685225.1 of Garcia nutans. Lineage (NCBI taxonomy): Eukaryota > Viridiplantae > Streptophyta > Magnoliopsida > Malpighiales > Euphorbiaceae > Garcia > Garcia nutans. The sequence continues at coordinate 15,548,078 of CANTUV010000041.1, forward strand.
AATAAAATATAATTAATATGCCTAATCTAGTTCGATAAGAAGTATTCAAAGATATATATTCTAACATAATCAAAATTTATCACCGATAATAAAAAAAAAACTACTGATATGACTTATATGTTATATAAACCAATTAAAATAAATTGAATTCCCATAAATATCTTATCGATCGCGATTCCTCACCTATTGCCCGGTTTGGACTAAAACTTGTATTCTTCTCGGCATCAAATGTTAAATATTCACCTTTCAATAGCATAGATGTTTATTTCTTGTTTTTTCTAACTCCAATTTTAAATAAAATTTAATAGATAAATTTATTTTGAATTTATATATTTTTATAAGTAAATTCTTTTATTTTTATTTTTATTTTAATTCAAAATTTTAATTGCATATATTAAAATTAAATTGAAAATTATAATATTAATATTTTCATATTAATTTGAATGAAAAAAGTTAAATTAATTTAATTTTTAATGATTTTTAACCTTATAAATTTAGTAAATTCCCAATAATTAACGAAATTCAAAATAAACTCATCAGCCCATTAAATAAATTTATGATTTTATAGTTATACTTTAATTTTTTTATTTTGTCAATTTTACCTTAATTTTTCAACACAATTAGAATTTTATCATAAGTAAAACATATACAATTTTGAGACTAAAAACAAAACAAAATATAGATGCAAACCCAACCTTAAGATCACTTTGGATGTTTTAAAAGATCAGAATTGTCTTATTTCCATTCTTAAATAAAACAAACATAGAAGAAGCAATATTCTTTGAGACAATTCGTCGAATAAATGGCGTGCATTATATTACAAGCATTGATCCTAACCAAAACTCTTGAAATACACATTCGTTTCCATAATAAAAATGGCAAGATAAACTGAATTAATTTGCTTATTTTCTTTAATTTTCAATCCTAAAGATTAACTTTACTTACCAAATCTTCCGTAAAGAAGCTGCAATAATAGACAATTTCATTTAAAAGTATTAAAATCATACACTCTGTGAGAACAAACACCAACAGTTTTCTTATAAAAACTATTACTATAATTAAACAATCTACCAATTGATTTACAAACATATATACATAATATTCTACATAGAATTCACAATCCTAATTAAGATTTTTCAGATTAAAAAGAACCCACAAAAAAGAGTAGAAAAATGAGATTAATTACTAAAATTTACTCTGTTAATATGGTGATAAGAGAAGCTCTACAAAGAGGGCAACTAGACCGAGTAATAAGCCACCGATCAACACATTCACTATGAAAAATATGGTCACAGTCAGGCAATACCTTTACCTTATCACCATCTTCAAAAACACCTAAGCAAATAGAACACTCTGTCACTGTTTTACAATCACTTTCTAGATTTAAAGATGATGATTGATGCAAACTTATCGGCAACGCTTTAATCATCGTGGGGTTAAGGCCTTGTGCCCGAGGAGGAGGCGCGTGGGACGCTTGGGCCACCTGGTTGGAAGGAAAGTGGTGTTGCTGGTGTCGGCAAACCCACCGGCCATAGAGGAATAAGAGAGTAATTGATACAACTATAGCAAAGAGGATGATAATGAAGAAAAGAGGACTGCCACGGATTTCAAAATCATTGTCGTGTAGTTCAGCAATGTGCCAGTGGACTGGCTGGGAGTCTTGTGATGACATTTGGCGGCGGCGGCTGGTAGTAGTAACGGCGGGAAGTGGCAGTGATTTATTAGATCGATGGCGGCAGCATGGCGGTCGTAATTTAGTAAAAAAAGCAAATGATTTGGTTTTTGAAAAGTAGTTAAATACTAAAAACTATAACTCAATAATTGAAGGTATTATGATGGCGAGGTTGACATTTATGCATAAAATATTCCGTTTCTAGGAATATTATCAATTTGTTTTTTTTCTTAACTATGATATGATATAATATCTCTTTCTACAACACTCATTACTTAATATTATTAATAATTAATTAAATATATATATTAAATCATTCCTTCTTAATTTGAGAAAAAAAAATCTAAACTCAAAATTTTTAATTAAATAAAAATAATTTCTTATCAATTTTAATAATTAAATAAACATTTTAATAAATATTTCAATATTATGAATGTGGTATCAAATAGCATGTGTATTAACTCATCTTGCATACTAAGAAATAGTATTATTATATTATGAAAAATATTAATTATAATTAGTTTAGCAAGTAACTATTCAATAATCATTGGATTAATTAATATCTTATACATTCTCTAGCGACCACTATGTTTATATATATATATATGTATTTAATTCAAAAGTTGAGAATTTTATTGCTTATTCTTGAAACATTTTGTTATATTTCATTCACACTTTATGCCATTTATTTTCTTTTAGCTGCGTATTTAATTAAAATATTAAAAAACCAAAGTTTATAAAATATATCTTTTTATCATTATACTCTCATCATTTTAAGTCAGTGAAAGATAAATAACTAACTTATATTTTTATTTTTTTCACTTTTTTTCTTTTTTCCTAAATTGATGAGAATTTTTTTTGAAAAATTGGAAAAAGTTTGCTGTTTCGATGCGGAAATTGTTAATTTTTATTTGAAAGGAAAAGTAATCAAATATTATTCAAATCAGAAAGGAGAACATCATAAATTTGGTTATTTTATTAACGAAAAAGACATAGAGAAGGCGGCTTTTGATAGTTTAATTTTTTTTATAAAAAAGAAAAAGATATTTTGAAATAAAGGAGAAATATCTTGATGGGTTAAGATATTTATACATATCTGCCAGAAATTTCTAACAGTGGCCACCCAAAATATGAAATGGGAATAAAACAATAAAAATATTGATGACTAATAGGTCGTTTGTTTGACAATCATTCATTATCAATATTGAGATGAGTTTGGAATAGAATAATTAATAACAATATTATTATTATTTTTGGAAAAACTTAGGAAAATAGAAATATATTTATAAAAAAAGAATTTTAGTAAAAAATAAATAAAAAAAAATCAATGTTGGTGGTGGATGATAGAAGCAGTTGGATATTTTTTGAGGAGTGAATGATAGAATGATAATTAGCAGTAGTTAAGATATTTTTTGAGGAGTGATGTGTTAGTAGTCAATTTGCGTGGGGGATAAAACGTACAGTAACTATTTGTAATCTTTACGTGCGTCATATAGAAAAAGGCCAAATCGAGCTATTGAAGGATTTAACATTCCTTCCAATTCGTATTGAATTTGGATTTTATTTGATATAATTATTTCGTTTAAAATAATTTATATATAGCTAGCAAATAAACATACATGTAATTAGTTTGCAATGTATATAATATATCTTTTGGCAGAAATATATATATATTTCTATAAAGTAAAATAATATAACAAATTATTTATATATAATTAAAAATAAAGTGGTGTTTTTTGAAAAAAATTAAAAATGGAAAGATACGAAAGAACTGAATTCAATGTGTTAAGAGTAGAATATTGTAGAATGTATAAATTAAGAAGACAAAGGACAATACTACAACAATCAACACTTACGGAACCAAAAATTTATTGAGAGATAATTAAAATTTACACAAATATGATAACAATATTATATGAGTATGCACTTTTTAAAAATATTGCATAATAATCTTATTTTTAATTTGTAAAAAAAATATCTCTTTCGACGTAACACACTTTTTACAGTCATTTAAAAATCATCTCTCATCTTGTTGGATAAATCCGTCTTAATAACGTTCATTGTTGAAAAAGCTCTCTCGATAATAGCAGTTATAATATGTAAGACTAAAACTAACTTGATAAGCAGATATACTAAAAGAAATATAGTTTTATAACTTGTCTCAATCATTTTTTGAGCAACAGCTCCAATGTCATCAAGGTTAAAGAAAACTACATTTCTTTTTACATAAGTAATGTAGGTCTCAAGTTGACCTTCAAGTATTATTCGATCGGTGATAGGAAATTATATGGATATAGTTCAGTAAGACGAAGTAATTTGGATAGCTGGTAGTTAGAGAATGAGTTTTTAGGATAAAGACAAGCAATGCATGAAAATAATTTCATACTTGATTCTATAAAACGATTTTTCATTTCTTGAGCAATAAAATTAATAGCCTATAATTGAATGAAAGAAAATTAGATTGTAGCATAATAAATATTTATGTATATTATTAATAAAAAAATAGTACATAACAAAATATTTTCACTCGATAAGTAGTGATAATAAGTAATAGCAGTACCAACACGCTTAGAACATAGATAACCTGCATTATCTTTCATATTAGGCACTGTAAAATTAAGATCTATATAAAAATCATTAACAACTTTTAATAATTTATCCCATCCATTCTCCTTGAAGTTTTACAATTCTTGTTTAACAGTTGCAACAAAATAAATTGTATTAATAATATTTTAATCGTTTCTTTATAAGGCTTGAGATATAAATAATTTGTCATTTTAAAAAATTTTCTCATTAAGCCCACAATTGTCCCTCGATTTCTCTGATCAGAACTATCCTTATAAATATTCTCAAAAACTTCTTTCATAGGTGACCACATAGAGAGAAGACACATAATTATTTTATAATGAGAACCCCAACACAGTTTACCAGGTCGAGCCAAATTTATTTCTTGATGCAAACCTCTTCCAGTTTGAATATCACCACTTTTTAGATGCTGAACAACTTTATCATATTATTTTTGACGGAGAGCATCTATTTTTTTACATGAAACTCTAACAATATTCGTAATCATTGCAACATAATAAAAAATTATTTACAATTTTATTGTTCCTTGCTGCTGCAACAAGTACTAACGAGAGCAGATAAGCGAGGCAATGAATGTACCTTGCGAGGGATTTTCATTTAAAATGAGAGTCTTTAACCCGTTGAATTCACTTGACATATTATAAGTCTCATCATAACCTTAACCTCTAACTCTACTTATTAACAACCCATGTTTTACTAAGAAATCATCAAGTGCACATTTCAAAGACAAAGCAGATATATCACTCATGTGTGCTACTCCAATTAATCGCTCCACCACTTGTCTCAATTTATTAAAATATCTCAATACCACAACCATTTGCTCCTTTACTGAATTGCCTCGAGCCTCATTAATTAATAAGGAGTAGAAGTTATCCATAATATCGTTAACAATGGCTAATGTTGTCTCCAAAGTATAAGCACTCACTATTTACTTCTGGATTAATGGAGAAATGAGTTGATTATTTTCAGAAGTATTTGAGTTAACTATATTTCCAACATTAATATTGCGTTCGCTGTACTAACTAAGAAGGAGAAGAAAATTACCCTGATGAAGTAAATTCACTAACTCATCATGCTCTCAAAAAGTCAACCATTGTACTAGAAGAAAATGAATATAATAAAAAATAGTGGTCAAACGAGTGCGGTAAGAAGCCTCAAGCTCCTGGCTATGAGAAGATAATATATGAAACATACTTTATCTTTGATTTTTAAAACTTATATATTGCATTCTAGCATAATTGTATGGACTATTTGGACTGTCAATATGTTCAATAAACATCTCCATCGCCTTTTTCTAATTGTGAAATCTGATTTCTGTGAAGATATTATTCCCCCACTTAGATCCTCTATTTTAGCTAAAAACACTAGAAATAAAATACCACATATTTAGAAATACTATATTTTAACCACTCATATTTAGAGAACTAATGATCTCTAAAGCTCCTTATAATTTTTAAAAAATTTGTTTGCAAAAAATTATGGCTATATAGTTAATAAGGGTCTTTAGTCACATATTATCTCCTAACATCATCTCTAATCCCAATATCAAACTCATCAATGGTTTACGTAATACGAGATCACTAATAATATCATCAAAACTAAACTTCTGACGCCCTTTTTTATTGCTAGTTTTTTTACCACTTACATGACTACTTAATGTCAAAATTGGTTTAGGAATATTCCAGGATTTCACACATTCATTTCACACTGTCTTAATCTTGATTGAAAATTTATCAATATCTATTTTAATTTATAATGAGTATATAACAAAAAAAGAAATAAATTAGTTTAACCTAATAAACTACAATAACAAAATCAAACAAAACCAAATTAAAAAATCAATAATTATTAAATAAACTATATTAAATTTTTGTGCATAAATTTTATCCTATTTTATAATTCTAAAAAAAATTCTCAAATTACAATAATAAAATCAAATAAAATCCTATTATTAATAAAATCAACATTTCAAATAAAACTTCAAATTACAACAATATAATTAAACAAATAAACAACAAAACACAAATCACCAAAACACAAAATCAACAATTAATAAATAAAATATATTTAAGTTTTAATAAATTAAACTCTATTCTATATTTCTAAAAAAATAAACAAAATACAAAAATCCTATTATTAAATAAATCAACATTTCAAATAATACTTCAAATTACAATAATATAATTAAACAAATAAAAATAAAAAATTATTAATAAACTATTATTAAAAATCCCTAATTTAAAAATCTCTAATTTAAACAACAAATAAAGAAATAAAAAAAACGGGTCTTATTTTTTTAAATTTGACCCTGGCGAAACGATGTCATTTCGCTAGGAGGTTAAATTAAAAAAAATAAGTTAGCCCCCCTGACAAAACGACGCCGTTTTGCCAAGAACTAACTTATAAAAAAAATTGTTATTGCAGCGAGGGGTTCTTCAACCCCTCGCTGCAACTCTGAAAACTCAGCCCCCTAACCGGCGGCCCCCCATCACAAGTACCCTCCTTCTGACCTCCGGTAAGGAAGGGTCGTGTGATCCCACACGATCCTATGATGATTCCGCCACTGTCTTTAATTAAATCTTAGCTGAAAAAGTAAAAAATAATATGGCTAAAATATTTAGGCACAATATAAAATTATATTACTAAAAATAATATAACTAAAAATTAGTTACATAATTATCATGTTTATAGCGAAGAAAATATTTATTGTCATATAACTAATTTTATTATAACTAAAAAATTAAATATTTTGCCATAAATAAATAAATTTGTGGCAACTAATCGTTAAATTAACATTTATAACTATATTTACGTTAATTATGACATTTCCTAAATTTGCAACTAAAAAAATGATGAGCATATGATAAATATATCAAAATGTTAACCATAAATCTAATAAATTCATGGCTAAAATGCTAACTTGTTATATTCAAAATATTGAGACTAATAATATACTTATTTTTGCTACAAAACTCTAAATAATAAAAGTAATTTGCTCACTATAAAAAATTTTAGATTTGCAACGGACTAATCCGTTGCAAAAATGAGAAAAATCCGTTGCAAACTACTATTTGCAACGAATTTGCAATGGTAGGAATCCGTGACCAAAAGTGGCATTGCTAAATGGATCACAACGGACAACATCCATTGCAAATATTTTACAACGGATTTTGCTACGGACATTTCTGTTGCAAGCTTTTGCAACGAAAGTTTCTTGTTGCAAAATATATTGCATAATTGGAGACAAATTTGATAAAAATTGTAGTGATTTTGCAACGAAAATACCCGTTGCAAAGTTTGCAATGAAAAAAACCCGTTGCAAAACCATTACAAATTACTTTCTTTCTTAAAATGTTTGCAACGAATGCTCAATTGCAAAATTCTAATTTTTCTATTTTTATTTTATTAAATTATTAAATTTATTTGATTCAATTGAACTATATATATAAATAAGTAGAAATATTTAAAAATTGCATATAAAATCAATTTATATGAATAGTGAAAATAAAATATAAAAATGAAAATGTCTATATATTCAAACAAATTCATAATACAAATAAAATATAAAAGTGAAAATATCAATATAACCAAACATATCCTTACTAAAATAAAATACAGAAATAAAAATATAGATAATATAAAAAAAGAAAACACAATCTCATATATCAGATAAATCATTTTGTGGAGGCACACCAGCTGTAGAAGTTCCAAAAGACAAATTATGTAAGTGGCTCTGAACTCTATCAAAATGATTATTCAATAATTCTTTGAATTCATGCATCTCTTGTCTCACCTCCTGCCTGATGTCTTCACTCATTTGCTCTATTTTCCTCTTCATGGTCTCTTCAAAATTATCCTCTCTTTGTTGTAGTACAAATTGTGAAGACTGTGAAGTGACTAAAGTAGATGCAGAAATCGATCCATGATAATAAGAAGCAACAGAACCAAAACCATGCTCACGGTGCTTCTTGACACCACCAAACTCATCTAGATAAATTTTAGTAGCGTCTAGAGACCGAGGACTATCATTTCCTAGTACATATACGACCCTACAACATAAAATTTATAGTTTTAACACATTCTTATAGATATCACTAAAATACAAATGGATAAAAGTTAATAATGACTTATGTAAATCGCATTTATTAATTAAATAAAAAATTCAACAACATTCCATCTCATTATAAGACCTACATAAAATCTCTGCAAATCAAACAAGTTATATTTCAAACGTTCAAATCTACAACACTTGATAACACAAGCAATTGAGAATTAAACATCACAATTAAGCATTAGTATACATTTTCTAAATCCACAACAGTCAACACCACACACACATAAAAACTAAATTGAATAAAATTTAATAACTTACATGTATTGTCTTGGATCTTTGATCCACAAATTGTTTATCTAACTTGCGCACAAAAGTTTGCTCTAGAATTTCATGTGGAAGAGGTGGGTGTTGTAATTTTTTCTCCTAAAATTTTAAATAAAGTGTTAAACTAAACATAAAACTTATTATCAAAATATAAATTGACATATAAAAAAATTGAAATAAGTATACCAGTAGCCATGCTAAATCCAATTAATTTGCAAAAGTTGGGGATTTAAATCACCAATTATATAGACATCAAGATTAAAAAAAACTTATCAAATCTATTCTTTCTTTTTTTTTTCAACCATAGATTAACTAGTTCTTGAATTTTGCAAGAGTAAAAAAAGGGTCAACTTTCCATATTCTGCAAAAAAAAAAAAAAAAAAAACTAAGAAAGATTTCTAAAGAAGACATTGAAGTGATAATTTAAACTTAGGGAAGAGAGATAAAAGTTATCATTTGTAAAGAGATCTAAGTAATCATTTATTTTATTTGCTTAATTGAGTTTTAAATTGATACTATTTTCTCTATTCTCTCAGGCCATTAAATGGAGAAGACTAGCAAATTTATGTTCATTCAACCTTGCCACTACTATTTATACACATAAATAATGTATAAATCTAACCATTTCAAGTGAAATCCTAACACACATTTTTACCTTGTATTACACAATACATAAACTATAGGCATAGTTAAATAACAAAAGAAAAATTTGACATTATTGAATAAGATAAACAAATGTTAGCCATATAATCACAGAACAATGAATATCAATATCTTCTTGATCCACCACCACATAATCCAAGAACAAGAATAATAATTAATAATTAATTTAGAAAAGCATCAAGAATTGATAATTAGTTACTTCATTTAGTTGGTAAATGATAAAACTAATAGTTCCTGAACATATTTTTTCTAGTCAAATTGATAGTTTTTTAAATATGATATTAAATCTTTAAATTAATAGCCTAAAGCAAGAAAGGAAATGCAAGGCCAGTAATGACTTTCAGAATAGTATGATGTCAACAATGCAAGCAATAGGCTTAATCAACCAACCAAAGAACCTTATGCTCAAAAAGCCAAATCTGTATATAAGCAAGTATTAGTCAAAAATTAAGCAATCCATGAAGAGAATGAATGAACTAAGGCAAGAACTAACTTATACTATGTAGAAAGCTAAAAAAAAAGGTTAAATAAGTAAGATTAACAAAGCAGGCAATTTCATTACTAAATCCATTTCATCATAAAGTCAAAATCATAAACACATTCTCTTTTTCAAGGAAATTTCAAGAAAAACAATCTTGAACAAGAAACAATATACAAAACATAGTCTACATCAAGAACTCATTGGCTGCATGTGCTTTGTTTTTTTCTTTGTTCAATTTTTTTATAAAATAATATAAAAAATGAATTTCTCTCATCTAAACAATGTGGCCATTTTTATTAAGATTCTAGATTATAATATTCTAATACTAGTACGATTAAGATAAAGATTAACTGCTATATAAATACCTCCCCATTATCTCTTCAACCTTGCTACTGTGTGTAGAAGCATCATCACCAAAAATATTATCTCTTCAAGAAAAACATATCTCATATTTATCTTTAGTTAAAGAAATTGAAGAAGAAACAAGAAGTTCTCTGCTTTACTATTCAATATATTTTCTGCTACTTAATGACCTTGTTCCCAAATCTCTTTTGCTTGACATATTGAATTTCAATAACAAAGAATTAAGTGTTAACCAGAGAAACACTAAGTATTACAACAAAATATCCATAAATCCTAAAATACCAATAGTTTTAAGGAATTAACAAGAAGAAATAATAAAAAAATCAAAATTAAATGTAAATCAATCAAAAGCAAGTAAACCCTAAACTCCAAAGCTAAAATAAACAGAAATTCAAATAAAAATTAAACAAGCTTACCTAAACATCGAAGAGAGACATGAATGGGGAGCAAAAACAAAATTAAAATAATAATAATAAAATAAAAAATACATATCTAAGAAAAAGAGAGAGAGAGAGAGAGATCTGAAAAGGATCGTTCTTTTTTCTTTGTTTTCCTTTGAAGAAGACCCTCCTTCATAGTCGGCTGAGAACAAGAACAAAGAATGGCAAGGTGAGACTGAAGTTGGTGATGGCGATGGCGATGGAGAGCAGGAGAATGTGTGAGATGAGGGCTAAGTTTGATTATGTGACCTTATTAGTTTAGAAAAAGCCAAATGACGTCATACTAGCCGTTCTAAATATTTTTTTGACCTTTATATTTATTTAATCTATTTTTATTTTTTCTATTTATTAATTAATTATTAAAAAATTAATTAATAATTAAATGATAGATTAATTATTTATTTATTGATATTACATTTATTATTATTTATTAATATTATCTAAATTATTTAATGTTATTTTATATAATATTAATAATATAATATTAGTATATTTCTATTTCTATATTTTCTAAATATTTAAGCTAATACACATAAATAAAAATAAATAAAATATCTTATTTGATATATAATTTTTTGTAATATCTAATAATATTTAGTAAAAATACTCATAACATTGTGCGAGGTACTTTTTTAGTGTGTGTGTAAATATATACATATATAATAAATTAATATTTTCAATCTGATTATTCGGATCCATTAAAAAATATTTAGAATATGTGCTTAGCTATAAAATCTAGACATAAATTTAGGCTTTAAAAATTATACTTTTAATTATAAATTTAAACTAGATTTTCATAATACTTTTGAGCTAAAAGGCTTTTAAAAATACCTAGTTCATTACCTAATAAAATAGAATGCAAACTATATATGTGTTACGGCAATTATTAATATTTAATTGAATATAATTGTTATTTAATTGAAAATGATAGTGATTAATAATTGAGAATTATAATTCAATAAAATGACCACACTTACTAAAGAATTATTTGTTATAAGTAGCATATAATTTAATTAAATAAGTCATAATTAATTTGAAAAAAATATAATAAAATATTATAGGGAAAATCCAAATATTATAATTATCATATGAAAAAAGGAGTAAAAATTTGTAAAATGTTATATTATAATGTAATTTATAAGATTGCTTTAGATATATAATCTTAGATTGAAGAAAATTTAAAAATTTCTTATATTATATATAATATCTAAGGAAAATTTTGCAATGAATTTTACAACGGTTGAAAATTTATTGTAATTTTTTTTATTATTTAAATAATTTTGCAATAAAAAAAGTGGCATTGCAAGCTTCGCAACGGACATAATCCATTGCAAAATCTATTGCAAATTTTGAAACCGTTGCAAAATCCGTTGCAAGATTTTGAGCAAAAATTTTGCGCCTTATTTTGTAAGAGAAATGTTTCCGTTGTAAAATTTCATTACAAATCTATTACAAAGTCGTTACTAATCGGTTACAAATTTTGCAATGGAATTATCTATTGCAAAAATCCCTTGCAATTTTTTTAAAATTATTTTTTTTCTTTTTCCTTGCAAATTTGTTGCAAATCTGTTACTAATTGTGCAACGGACATATCCGTTGCAAAATTCCACTGCAAATCTTGAATTTTCTTGTAGTGGCTATTGAAATAATAAAATTTATAACAAAAGTGAACAATAAATTGCCTTGAATAAAAATAAATGGTAGCAACTATATTTTTATTTTAGCCAGAATAAAATTTTGATTTTAGTAAATATGCTTTCATTTTAGCCATAAACAAAAATTGATTGTAGCAAATGTGTACACATTTTAGCTATAAACTTAAGATTTCATGTCCATATATTAATAGTATTTGCTATATTTCAAAAAAAAAATATTGTGACATCATTATTTGCTAAACCTTCAAATGTAAAATAAATTTGTAGCAATAATTAATTTGTTTCATTCAACATTATGTTTTCAAACATATTGAATTTATAGCAATAATTAGCAATTTGTCACAAAATTCATAATAAAAATTTTCAATTTATAGCTAGATATATATACAAATAATAGTAATTAACAATTATTTGTTTAAATTTTTTTAACAAGTAATTATTCAAATAGTCATAATACAATATAATATAGAAAGAAAATTTATATTAACATTTTCAAATATAATGAAAACTATTATATAAAAGACATGCATATAATATAACAAAATATTCTCATTGAAAGTTTAACATAAATTACATGAAAACGAAAACTAAATTATTATTTTAATAAGTATAAAAAGTAACTAATATGCTTTAACATCTCCATCACAAGCCTTTTTCTCCATTTGTAATATTTTTCATGACTTATAAAACAAATATTAAAGAATATATTAAACAATCAATTATTAAAAAATTGATAATAACGAATACTCTTAATTGCAACTTACATTTTAAATTGTATTGACATCTAACATCATTTAAATTTTTTCCTCCTATTGCCTATTCATTAATGCTATTCTATTGACTAATGAGAAAATATTTAAGAAAAAGTGAAAATCAAGTACACACTTTTTTTAGTGATAAAAAAAGAGAAATATTTACATAAAAAACTTAAAAATTCAAATTCAATTAACTATCGATAACCAATATATATATATAGGTAAAAAGATAGGAGTAAAAAATTTGAAGAAGATAAATATGTATTTTTTATAAAATAAACAAAAATATAGAGTAAAAATTTAATTTTGAAAAACTAATAATATGGGAGAGACTAACTATCATATTATCTAAAATATAAATTTAAACGTCAAAAGTTGATTATAATTATTTTTTCATTAGTCAATGGAATTGCAATAACAGATTATAATATTAAAAATTATTTTTAATATTAAAAATTATTATATCTTTTAATATAAATTATTCATTAATATTTTTAATACTAATTTCATAATATTATAATTAATATTATAAAATTCTATATAATATAAATTATTATAAATTATTTAATATTTCTAATTATTTGTTAAATTATAGATTATTAAATTATTATAAATTATAAAATTATAATAAATATTTATTAATATTATAAATTATTTTTATTAAAATATTAATTAATAACTAATTTTTAAAAATATTATATTAATATTTTTTTAAAGTTCAATTTGACCCTAATGTTTAACTCAAGTCCAAATTAGACTCAACCATTAAATAATTTAATAGTCCCATTGAAAAAGGAATAATTTGGACGAAATTTAAAAAAAATACCAATTTAGTACAAAAAAAGACTATATACGTCAATTCTGAGTTTTTGCTACAGTATACGAGCTAAATTAGACTTTTGTCCTATAAATTATGAAGATTTGGATTATGTTGACCAAAATGAGCGAGCATAAGACAAGTATTTGAGATGACATATACATATATGTTGCTAATATAGGTAAGAGTATTTAAGGTGAGCCTTTGAAAGCTAGAGATCCATTGAAAGTTAACATTTGGTTTAGGAAACAAGTTTAGATAAGATTCATTCTAACTTCACTATTTCCTTGTTAATATTCCATGCTCGTATTCAAGTCATGTTCCATGATCTTCACTTATTAATAAAAAGTTTACAAGTTCATTGTGTTCTTTCCTTATTCATGTTCATTTTTAATGATAATCAAGCTATGATCTTTATTTCTTACATGTTCAAGCTCAAGTCATGTTCTATGATGTTCAAGACATGATTCTCGGCCTTCCATGTTCATGCTCAAGTCATTTTTCCATGAAGTGTAAGACATGATTCTTATTCTTTCATGTTCATGCTCAAGTCATATTCCATGCTTTTTCACAATCCTTCATGTTCAAGTTCAAGTCCCATATTTCATGTCAATGATATTCCATAACCATTCACATTCTTCCATGTACAAGTCGTTAATTATTATTAGTACTCATTATATACTTTTATATGCTTTATTAAACTTATATATACCTATTCAATTATTTAGTCCAAGAACTAAGCCCTAATATTTTATAATTTTACATGAAATACCTTGACTTTTATTATTTTCTTTAAAATTATTCTTTGGCTTATTCATGTTTCTCACTTGGTTTCATTCTCATGTAAACCCTTAAGTACGCCTATATGTTCTCTCATGTTTTTTCATGTTCTCACATGTTCACTTATGTTTTTTTTATTATGTTTTTTCCATGTTCTCTCATTTTCATTTTCTCTGTCATGTTTATTGGAAATCAAAGCATTTATTATTATTTCTTCATGTTCTTTACTTCCATGCAGTCATGTTCATAGGTTAAATCCCTACTAATATGGGGCATGCCATTAGATAGTATACTATTGACATAATGGATAGGGTCACAAGTATTTGTGCTCAACTTGGAAGAGAGTCATGGTCACATGTGACTTTTATAAAAAGTTATGGACACAATATGAGTCTTATAAACAAGTTACACATACAATTTTCAAGTTCATGTTTCATATTGAAGCACGAGTGACATGACTCATGTTACATCCAAGATGTTCAATTTTTTTTTTGATAATTAAGATGTTCAAGTTCTTATTCATTGTCTTTCTTGTAATCTTTATGGATTACTTACTTATATTCATATTTTTTATTCTCTTATAATTATTCACGTGTTTCTTGTGTTTTAATCTCTTAACCATGTTGAATTACTCATTTAGTATGAATTATTATCTCACTAAGTTGATGGCTCATAAAATCATTCGTGGTTCAGTTTTGCAGGATTAAGAAGATCAAACTTCTTATTTCTTTCTTCCAAGGCTGTTGATGAGTTGGAAGTTATCATCTATAGTTTTTCTTAAAATTTCTTGTACATATATGTATATGTAAACTCTTATGTGATGTATGCTTTCTACTAGTTGCTCCATGAGTTTGAGGTTCAGACTTGTATGTAAGATGTTGATTCAAGGTTATGTAATTAAAATATGAACTTTTTAGCATGTATAGACATATATATACATACATACATACATATATATATAATGCATGCATGCATGCATACATACATGCAAACATCCATCCATCCATACATACATACATACATATATATATGTGTGTGTGTGCTTGTTACATGTAATTTAAATCATGTTTGAGCCATATTGTATGTGATGAGAATCTAGGTTAAAGGTTAAGGGTTCTATGAGGTATCCAATGACCTTAAATCAACCTGAACCTTAGGATTGTTGCACTTGGAAGGCAAGGTATGCCAATTGGAATCACAAATTAGAATATCTTTACATTCCTTCACTTGTAGTGGATAACATTGATGAAAACAAATTGTTTGTCCTAGAAATGAAGCACAAATCATTGAATTATCACTAACAACTCGATGGTCATTATCAATCTTGCTTGCGATTTCTATCCTTGCTCTAATGCTATTAGTCACATGCAATGTGTAAGTTCTCTAATCTTCTTCTAACAATCACTAACGCTATCATTTCTGAATTAAAAAAAGTTAATAAAATATGCAATAAAAAATCAATTAAAAATAACAATACATTAATAAAGAATAACATATGAATTTGGTGAATTAATCCTATACTTGTTCCATGCTTTTCTGTAATCTCTACAGACATTACTTTAAATTATCATTCCTCCTTAGTTTAGGCCGCCTAGGACTCACTTCTTTAGCCTGTTCGAATGTTTTAATAATTCTTGGCATGTGGAGCCATTAACTTGACTTAATTTTTTCACTTAGCTTAATTAAATTAAAATAACCAACCCCTGGGACTTAATTCAACTACCTTTACATTTTGGAGTGGAATTGGCCCAAGAACATCTACATCAAGTTCCAGCCCATCTATATTAAATTCAAGCCTTTCTTCATCAAGTCAAGACTTTTCCAAGGTGGAACTTATGTCCGAAAAAGTGCTTTAAGGCCCATCTCCTAAGTTAAGAAGAAAAACTAAGGTACAAGGACCTTACTCTATTCTTTTTCAATTTCGATAATCAAACCAACTTAATCATCAAATCATGATAACTTAAACAAACAAGCCCAACGAAATCAATGGATTAAATAGCAAGGTTTTGGTTCCCATTCAAAGGGATACATAGGTATATCTTGGGATATGAACCCAAATAGCGAACCAAACTAAAAAGAATCTAATTGGTCCTTTCTTCCTTCTTATTTTCTTTACTTACAATGTCTATTTGCTTTATTTTAGATTTTCTTATTCTTCCTTTCTTCTTTGAATACTTGATTTGTTTTTGCTTTGCTTCATTTTTGGAGTATTTAAGGAATTTGTTCTAGCCTAGTACACATAAAAGCTAGAGTTAAGATCTCCTTTTTGTTGAATTTTCTTATGTAACTAATTAATTGATTTGCTTTGATGGATGTCATACTCATTATAAATGTCATTCATAATACTAAATTGTCATTAAATGAAATAATAGATCTTCAAAATTTAAAGTTTTTTAAAGACAAACTTATTTTACTTAACTTGAAAACTTAGTCTATGATCCATCCTTTAGTTCAAAACTAGTACATTTTTAACTAAACATAAAATTGAAGTCAAATTTTGGGTTTTTGCTTATATTTTTCCCAAGAAAAAATAATTTAAAGTGGCGATTCTATAAAAATCATTTCAAAATAGTTTTGCATTTGGGTTTTATTGTCATTACTCTCTTTTATTATAATTTTGGTATTATTTTGTTCATCTCTTATTATTTTTGTCTCTTTGTATATTGTGTTGATGAAAAAATACTTATTTTCTAAGTGCAATTTGTCTACAGGTTCTATCTTCAAAGAAGAGCTATAGTCTTCATTGATAATCTAGATGGTGAAATGCCCCCTTTAGTTGATTTAATCTCCTCCTCTTCTTCTTGTTACTTATAATGTTGTTATTCTAGTCGATTCGATACATCCTCTTCCTCTTCTTGCTATTTATATGGTGTTATTTTGTTTAGTTTTATGTTTGTTTTTGCAAATTTTAGTTATGGGTTCGATGTGATTAATTTGATTAGCGAGGATGTCAATGGAAAAGTGGTGGATTCATCTATAATTTCTATGCTCAAGGTCAGTGGCGGAACCAGAAATTTATTAAGGGGGATCAAAATTTACACAGAATAAAAATTACAGACAAGTTCACAATAAAATTAAACATTTAATATTACAGTGTAAGTAGTTCAATAATTAATTTATGCTATTAGATTGATTACGACTAAGAGACGATAATTGTATCCTACGACTCTGCATTTTTTGAAAACGTTGCATAATAGCCTCATTTTTAATTTTTTAAAAAATATCTCTCTCCACATAACAAACCAAGCAATCGGTCAAAAATTCATCTTCCATCTTATTGCGCAAATTCATCATGATAATGTTCATTGCTGAAAAAGCTCTTTCGACAGTAGCAGTTGCAACAGGTAAGACTAAAGATAACTTGATAAATAGATATACCAAAGGAAACATAGTGTCATAACATATCTCAACCATTTTCTGAGCAAGAGCTCTAATATTATCTAGGTCAGAGAAAGCTACATTTCTTCTTACATCAGCAATGTAGGTCTCAAGTTGGTCGTCACGTATCATTCGATCGGTAATCAAGAAATTATATGGATATAGTTCAGCGAGACGAAGTAAATTGGATATCTGAAATTTGGAGAATGAGTTTATAGCATAAAGACAAGCAATGTATGAAAGCAATTCCGTACTTGATTCTGTAAAGCGATTTTTCATTTTTTAAGCAATGAAATCAATAACCTATAATTTAAATGAAATAATATTATGTTATAACATAATAAATAGTTAAATATATTATTATTTAATAAAGTAGTACCTGACAAAATATTTCTACTAGAAAGTAGTGATAATAAGTAATTGGAGTATCAACATGCTTAGATCTTAGATAACCTGTATTATCTTTCATATTAGGCACTGTGACATCATGATCTATACAAAATTCATTAACAACTTCCAGTAATTTATCCCATCCATCATCTCTGATGCTCTGCAATGTTTGTTTAACAGTTGCAAATTAAATAAATTGTATTAACAATATTTTGATCATTTTTTTAAGGCTTAAGATAGATCATTTGTCATTCCTAAAAGTTTTCTCATCAAGAAAGCAATAAAAATAAATTCATAACTTTCCATTTTATCAAGCAAGCCCACAACTGCCCCTCGATTTCTCAGATAAGAACTATCCTCAAAAATATTCTCAAGAACCTCTTTCACAGGTGACCACATAGAGAGAAAACGTACAATTATTTTATAATGAGAACCCCATCGCGTGTCACCAGGTCGAGCTAAATTTGTTTCTTGATGCAAGCCTCTTCCAGTTTGAATATCACCACTTTCTAGAAGCTGAAAAACTTCATCATGTTATTTTTGACGGAGAGCATCCCTCCTTTTACATGAAACTCCAATAATATTTGCAATTATTGCAACATAATAAAAAAATAACTTACAAATCTATTGCTCCTTGCTGTTGCAATAAATACTAATTCGAGTTGATGAGAGAAACAATGAATGTACCTTACAGAGAAATTTTCATTTAAAATGAGGGTCTTTAACCCGTTGAATTCACATCGCATATTAGAAGCTGCATCATAACCCTGACCTCTAACTCTACTTATTGATAACCCATGTTTTGCCAAGAAATCATCAAGTGCACTTTTTAAAGACAAAGCAGATGTATCACTCACATGTACTACTCTAAGTAATTGCTCAACCACTTGTCCCAATTTGTTAACATATCTTAATACCACATCCATTTGCTCCTTCAATGAATTATCTCGAGCCTCATCAATTAATAAGGAGTAGAAGTCATCTCCAATATTATTAACAATGGCTAGTGTCATCTCCATAGCACAAACACTCACTATTTGCTTCTGGATTAATGGAGAAGTGAGTTGATTATTACCAAGAGCATTTGAGTTACTACATTCCCAGCATCAACATTGTGTTCGCTGTATCAACTAAGAAGTGAAAGAAGATTACCCGATTTGTTGAATTCACTGACTCATCATACTCTCGAAATGCCAACCCTTGAACTAGAAAGAAACGAATACAATTAACAATAGCGGTCAAACGAGTGCGGTAAGTCATCTCAATCTCATGACTA
This sequence comes from Garcia nutans, assembly GCA_947685225.1. Lineage (NCBI taxonomy): Eukaryota > Viridiplantae > Streptophyta > Magnoliopsida > Malpighiales > Euphorbiaceae > Garcia > Garcia nutans. The sequence continues at coordinate 15,567,712 of CANTUV010000041.1, forward strand.
TGAAAAGATAAGACATGAGACACACTTTGTCTCTAATTTTTAAAACCAACACATTGCATTCTAGCATAATTGTGTGGACTATTTACACCCCCAACATGTTTGAGGAAAATTATAGACAATTGGTTGACAAGGTCTTTTAAGCACATATTGTCTCCTAACAAAATCTCTAATTCCAATATCAAACTCATCAATGGGTTTACGCAATGCAGGGTCGCTAATAATACCATCGAAATTAAACTCTTATCATCCTTTTTTATTACTAGTTTCTTCGCCAATTGCATGACTACTTGATGTTGAAATTGGTTTAAGGATATTTGAGGATTCACCTCATTATTTCGCACTCTCTTTGTCTTAATTAAAAATTTATCCATTTCTTTTTTAATTTATAATGAGTGAGTTTATATTAAAAAAATAAATAAATTAGTTTAACCTAATCAATAATATATAACAAAATCAAACAAAATCAAATTAATAAAGAAAATTTATAATTATTAAATAAACTATATATAATTTATAATAAATTAAACCATAATGTATATTACTAAAAAAATCTCAAATATTTATTAATAAAATCAAAATTAAAAAATCAACAAATCTCAAATAAACTATATATAATTTTTAATAAATCTTATACTATTATATATTTCTAAAAAAAAATCTCAAATTACATTAATAAAATCAAATAAAACCAAAATTAAAAAATCAACAATCTTAAAATAAACTATATATAATTTTTAATAAATCTTATACTATTATATATATTCTAAAAAAAATCTCAAATTACATTGATAAAATCAAATAAAACCAAAATTAAAAAATCAACAATCTTAAAATAAACTATATATAATTTTTAATAAATTTTATCCTATTATATATTTCTAAAAAAATCTCAAATTACAATAATAAAATCAAAATTAAAAAATCAACAATTATTAAATAAACTATATATAATTTTGAATAAATCTTATCCTATTATATATTCATAAAAAATTCAACAATTTACAAAATAACATTTCAATTTTCAAATAAATCATAAATTACAAATACCCTATTATTAATAAATAACATTTTAAAAAAATTCAATACACATCAATCTAATTAAGCAAAAAAAATTGCAAAACACAATACAACAATATACAAAATCAATATTTATTAAATAAAATATTATTAAAAAAACTTAGACAAAAAAAATACCTCTTTGTTGGCTGCTGCCTCCCTCTTGTCAGATTGGCGGCGTGACTCACGGTGGCCAGCATTGGCTGCTTGAGGTGGGCCGGCTGGTGGTGGGTAGTGGGGGTTGCTGGTGGCTTGGGACTTGGAAGGGAAGGGGGAGACTAGAGAGGGAAGAATATGGAGAGGGGAGGAGGGGGCTACTAAAACGCAACGCCTAGCGAAATGGCGTCGTTTCGCTGGGGCGGTTATTTTTTTTAAATTATCCCTGGAGAAATGGCGTCGTTCGCCAGGAGTTACTTTATAAAAAAAATTTAGTCCATGGCAAAATGATGTCGTTTTTCCAGGTACTAAATTATAAAAATAAAAAATAAAAATTTGCAGCTAGGGGTTCTTCTACTCCTCGCTGCGCAGCCGTTAAACTCAGCCCCCTTCAATAGGGGCCTGAGATTAACTCCATCGGTGGCCAGCAGAGGTCCCCTCTCTTCTGGCCTCCGGTGAGGGGGGGTCGTGTGACCCCACACGATCCCATAGTTGTTCCGCCCCTGCTCAAGGTTGTCTGCAAGTAACGAGATCAGTTCAATATATGTTTATAATAGAAAAAAGAAGTAATTTTCTTATTATAATTATTTTAGTTTTTTTTCTTTAAGGGTCAAAATTAAAATGGTTTATTTCATTCTTAACGTTTTCTCTATATATGACAATATCATAACTATCAAATAGCAATTAATCAGTTTTAAGTTTCACTAAATCTATTTTCCAATTGAACTTCCATGAAAGCTCCAATAAGAATTGGTTCAAGCCTTCGATCTGTATAGTTGCCTTTGCCAAGATTTTTCTTCCTACTCTATCATAAAACACTATAAAGTCGGACAAAAAATTTGAAAGTTTGATCAATTAAGGAATTAACAATTAATTAGTTAAATAAGTTTTATTAGAATAATTTTTGATATTGCTTTCTCTCTTCATCTCATCTATCAATAATTTATAGGCTTAATACATCTCTAATCTATTGTACCAGGCATGATTAGTCACTTTACCCCTTATACTTCTACTTTAATCATTTGACCCTTCAACTTGCTAATTTCATTATTATTCAAAACAAGTGTAGTGTACTTTCTTATCGCGCATAAGTACATTAAAATTTATTGTATTAATTTGTAAATCACAACAATACCCTTCTTTAAGAAACCTTCAACAATGATATTGAGAAAGGCATAATGCCCTTCTTAATTTTTATTTTTGTAATTTTTATTTTTTTTGTATTAAACAATATAATTTTTAGGTCAACTTCTTAAAATCCAATATGAGGCCTTTATCCTCGTCCATGGCTGCTTTCTTGATCACAAGGTGGTAATGGTCAAATCCCTTAACGATTGAATCCACTATTGTACACTCTTATTCACCTTATTCCCCTAAACTTAAATCAAAAACCATAATTCCTTTTTTTTTTTTTATCAAAATCCAGATAGCCCACTTTAAAGATATAAAAACTATGCATACCCATTTGCTTAAGATGACATCATTTCTCTTTAAATTAATAATTTTTCATTTGCAATAAGAAATGGGTTATATTTATGCAGAAATTGTACATTTATTTATGAAATATAGTAGGTTTGAAATGTTTCGAAGGTGTTTTATGATGTGTCATACAAGAATTTGGTTTATGGGAATTCTATCATATCTAGAGCCATTAAGAATGAGAAAATTGGGTTGCTTTAGGTATATTTTGCCAAAATGTGTCGTAAATTGATGTTCCAAATAATTTTACCTTCTCAAATGTTTTGACTACATGTGCTACTCTTTAAAGAGATTAAATTTGAAAAAAAAGTTCAAGTGTGGGTGATTAAATGTTTTGCAAAAAATCTCTTTATGGAGACAACCATAGTTAATATGTATGTCAATGTGGTGATATTGCTGATGTTATTAAAGAATTTTCTTGGATGTCAATTCACAATGTTATTTCTTTAATTGCTATTATATCAGGTTTAATATCGTCCATTAATCAAAGGTTGATAGAAAATTTAAATCATAATCTGCAGTATGGGAAAATTAATTTACAAAATAAAAAAAATCATTATTTTTCTTTTTCAGGTACCCAATACAACTTATTTGCCACTGATAATAGGGATGGTTTAGGCTCTTCTATTTTTGTAATTTTTTTTTGTCTTTGTTTATGGAGATGATATTGGCTAGCTAATTTTCTTGTACATGGAACTCTGAGATGTAATTGACATTTGCTATGTTTGTAATTATTGGACATATTGATTAGACAAGACAAGTGGCTCTATATATTACAAGGCATGCGGAAAATTTTTTTCAAATGGCACTTGATGTGTGTATTACTATATGTTTGCAAGTGTTTGTATTTGATGCTTTAGAAGTGCAATGCATATTGAGCCAATAAGAGTTGAATGATTATAAAAAGGTAAGTTAGAGTGTCATATGTTAAAATAAAAGTAGATAGGATAAAATGACTAATCATGCAAGTATAAAAAGACAGATGCATTAAGCCATTAAAAAGTTGAAACATTCATTTTTAAGCATGCCATGAGTATTCAATGCTATCAAATGCCACATACTTAGTCTAATCTACCAACCTTTTTCCTAGCAGTAACAAGTCGCATCATTTGGCTTTGAAATTTTTTTTATTTTTGTCTTTTGTTCTTATTTATTGACTCTTGTACTTGAGATTTTGTAGGATTTCCCTTTTTTTATTTATTTATTTTTATTTTTATTATTATTTAGCATTGTAGAGGAAAAATCAAATATGAATTGTAAACTCTATATATTTAGTAAGTGTAGACTTTATATATTTGTACAATATATTAGTAATGTGTTTTTATTTTTTGTGATAACCATGTAGTTATATTAATGAATGGTAATATATAAATTATTTATACACTTTGTGACATTTATATAAACTATTTGGATAATAATCTTTATTAATAAAATAAATGTTAACTCTTTATATATACACTAAGTATAAACTTACTAACAAAAAAAAGTGTAAACTTAATATAATATTAAGCATAAACTCAATGTAACTTTTTTTATTTGATATTATTTGATTTATGTTGTTTAATAATATTCTATTTTAAACAAACAATGTGAGTTAATCTATTTTTTGCTATGTTTTATGCATAATAAACTTAATGTAAAACCAACATATTTTATGTATTGTATAATAAACTCAGCATATAGCCAATATATACTATATAGAACTATTAATACAAAATGTAATTTATATTATATTTAAGTTGTTGTTTAATAATATTTTATTATGTATTGCAATTTCAAACTTTTTTTTGAGGAAAAACTTATATCATTGAAATTATTATACAAATAAAAATATCAATTATGCAGTTTGTGTATAATAAATTCAATATACCAAGCATAAAATTGATATTTACTCTTTGGTATATAAGCTATTTGAATAAAGGATCCTATATTTTTGATAAAATTTTTGAGATTGGTATTTTTATAGCATTAAGAGATTTTTCTAACAAGTTTGTAAAAAGCCCTATAATTAATTAACTGAATATATTGACAAATTGAGGCTTTATTGTGCAACAAAGGTGAAGAGGAGAGATAAGAAACGATGTTTGATTAAGAAGTTATTATCACATCACAAGTGTGCTCTTATCTTTTCAAAACACTTGAGTTGAAATCTTTGAGAATGAGCATCGATTGATTTGGTTGGGTTTTAGGAGCCTGCCAAATCGACTACTATCGGTCATATTGGAAAATTCATCCTCCAAAATGGACCACTCAAAAGGAGAAAAATTTATAAAATCAATCACTATCGATTGAATTTGGTCGAGTTCAGTCAGTTTCGTTGGATTTTATCAGTTTTGACTTACAAAATATGTAAAGTAAAACCAAATCAATAATATTAGTCTATCAAAATTTTAAACTGAAGTTAATCAACCTAATAAGTTTAAACTGATATAATCGATCATGTTAGTTAAAACAAAGATCGAGTCAGATTAGTTCAGCCTTTTTGGCCCCATATGGCTTCACCAAGAAGTGGGGTTGAATTAGTGTTTAAGAAATTCAATGGGAAATTAAAAATTCTAAAGGAGATAGAGAAAAGAAAGAGATGATGTAACACCATCATAACCTACCTACATATAATACACATTCATTCAAACATATATTATACACAGATAAGGTATAAAAGCATTACTAAAGTGTTATTATTAAATTTTATTCACTTCATACAATTATTTTATAATTGATAGTATTATATAAATAATAGAATAGGTATAAGAAAAGCAAATATATCTATAAAAATTTTGCCAGAGTTCTATTTGAAATACAGATATTAACAAAACCAATTAACTCAACTTGTAAACAATTATTACTTCTTAAAATAGTTTTCCATTTAATTCTCATCCCAAAGTCCCATAGTCACATTTATACATTTATATATATAAGGAAACATGGTGGTACTATTATATGCAGAACATTCTCATATCATAACACAATTCATATGTATTACAAGGTAGTTTATTATTGTACATTCATCCAAAAGAATATTTACATGATATGCTTTGGCTTGATCTTGTGGCAACCGATGCTTCTAGTATCTGACCACTACCTAGACCAACCCTTGTCTAGAAGGACTCCCGGTCTCTAACCTATCACCTGGCGATGAATAAATCACAATAAGCCCAAAGCTCAGTGGTATATACTTGATAACACAACATTAATATGTCAATGATATGAACATGCATAGAGCCTTTATGCAATAAACATTAGCATCTTTGTTTATATGTACAAACATAATCAACCAATATGTATTGGGCCCAAACAATCTTATATAATAATCTAGTCCTAGAACTATTGCCTTAGTTTGTCTCATCATCAATGACACCTTTGTATCTATCTAGTGGACGTAGCAAAATCTATGACACCAGTATCTCATCCCTAGCGTAATGAATAATATGACAATTCAAGTGTCTCGTTAAGGGGCATAGTAACATCTCTGTGGTACCCAGTGCCTCATCTCATCGCGTGTGGCATGCCATATTACTAAGCGCAATCTTTAGTCCACTAGAACAAACATTTCACACTTAGCGTTCAACTACTTTCTCATCATTCATTCATACTTCATTCTCATATCATTTTTATTTGCATCATAATTCAACATTTCAAAATAACAAAACATGTGTTCATTATCATAAAGTACCACGACTGTGTCCCCTGGATGGCCACGCCCATGCATTTCAAAACATTCTTGCCTCTCTATTGAAATAGGCCATGGCTGTGACACACCTTTATGCCATGCCCGTGCCTTTGGAAACCCTACTGCCTATCCTTCCATCTCAATGCCACAACTATGGTTTTTAGATTGCCACGCCCGTGGCATTACATATGCCACTGCCTCAGTTTCGTTTGCTAAGCCACGGCTGTGGCATTGCATTTGGTTATGCCAGATCAAATTTTTAAAATACACAGCACCAATCCAAAAGTTGTGTCCTTCTTCAAGGCCATATCTGTGGGCACCAAAATCACACCAAATTGCACCAAATTTCACACACAAGCAACACAAGATGATGCCAATCAAAATTTAAGCATTATCAAAGTATATACTAACCTTCTTGAAGCTTAAATTGGAGGAACAACTTCCTTTCACCACAACTTCACTACCTTTCCACTTATATTGCTTCCACTAACTAATTCAACCAACACTTAGACAATTTATAGGTTCAAAATTATTTTAGCAACTCATATAGGCATCTCTAAACCCTTAAACTTCCTCCAACTTAGAGTTAGCTAAATTCCTTATAAAAACCTAACATTCAATCATTACCTTAACTATAGCCAATATCATCCAAATCACTACCAAACCTAGAATTATCATCTCTACATAAATTTTATACTATAACTTTTTATATATTTCAATATATCACAATTCTCTTGTTAATTCTACTAAAAGAAATAGCTAAATATTGGATAAACTTACTTGTTACTTGAATTTAAGGCCAAGCTTCACTTCTTAAAAGAACTCGTTGAAATTCTTGATAATTTGGATGATAAAAATCATCACCTCCACTCCACCAAGAGATTCAACCAAGAGAGAAAAGAAGAAGAAAGATATTAAATTCTCTAGAAATTTTGACCCTAATCCTCTTTCACCAATCATATATATATATATATATATGTATTATTAATCAATTAGATTTCTATATAAAATAATATTATTTTATATTTTAACTTTTTTACTTTCTACTTTTTACCATTTTACTTTTAACTTTTTATATGTGATTTATATTTCTATCTCTTTTATCTAAACCACCCTTAATCTTTCACCAATTAATACATAATTAAATTCAATAAAAATCGGGGCATTACAGATGAGACAAGAGATTTATAATTGATTCGGGTGTTAATTAACCCTATATCCACTCCCCAATCTCAATTGAAAATTTCCATTATCTCTAGAGTTTTACAAGCTCACTCCTAACTTGGTGTTTTGTGGGCTCACACTGAACCTAATTAAGAGTTTTATTAAAGCTAACTCTTAAATATTTTATAAGTGTTTTTCCCAAAGGCTAACACTCAAATGTTTACAAGAGTTTTTGTCCTAGGCTAACTGTCAACTTTAGTGTTTAAGGCTCACATTAAATCCTTACAATAATGTTTAAGGCTAACACTCAATCTCACAAAGATAATAAAAAAGTTAAAGGCTTAAGAAAAAAAATTACAAGAGTTTGGAAACTATTAACACATTTTTCATCACATAGAGTCTTGTTTGAGGTTATATTTATATGCCTTAAAGCAATTCTACCTATTAGTGAAATGGATAGAAAAGTCTAACTCCAGTAGTCATAAAATCTTCTTAAATTTCTATGTCAAATGGTTGTTGCAATCACAGAGCCTCTTTCGCGGTCTCGAACTTTATATTTCTAACGGCTACTTGACATGTGGCATATTCTTATTGGTTCTTCAATTATCCATTGAAGCTCTCCAATGGCTACTTGAATGCCATGATTGTGCTTTTCTTTGTTGCGGTCACTATATTCATGTTGTCGTTGAATAATTCACTGTGATGGCTTTTGTGTCTTGGGGCTTCAGTTCACATGGATGTCATGGTCGTGCTACATTGATATAGTGGTCACTAGACAGTTCTAGTGTAATACCCTTATGTCCTATATATATACAATACATATACTCTGTATACATAGAATACACATATAAAATATAAGAGCCCTGCAGTAATAATTTGTAATAACTCTCATATTAGTTACTAAAAATAATTATATCTATAAAATATAAACATAAGGTGTAGATAAATATATACTTTGCATTTAAATATATTAATAAAATTGCAGCATATTAACTTATAAGAGAAAATATCTGAGAAAAATTTACCAGAGTTTTATCTATAATTTCATTAAAATCCCAAAATCAATAATACAAAACTTGCATAAGATTTACACTCTCAAATCTCATTTTCACCTAAAATCTAACATTCCTCCAAATATCACCAGACATTTTATTCCAAAAACACTTTGTATTAATTTACATCCAAAAGTTTCATAATTAAAAAACAACACCCATTACAAGAATATATACATACATAATATCCCACAAAACATGATTAATATACATATGATATGTTTAAATTATACAAAACCCAAAGTAAATTGTATCAGAAACTATATATGTATGCATCACCGGTATAGTTGGTCTTGTAGCACACTCAATCTCTAGATATCAACCACAATCTAACCCACTCTGACCTACAGACCTATTACTTGTGCGATACAATTAACCGTGCTAAGCTAATAGCTCAGTGGTATATATTTTGATAACATTAACCATTTAAAAATCAATGCATGCTTTCATGATACACATTTTATATTTTATAAAATATTTAACACCACTTCCCTGAAATATCCATTTTTCATCCATTAACTCATATTATATACAAATATCTTGTAAACACACACATTAGATTAAAAAATCCCTATTCAATATCTAAGTTTCAAAAATACTGATTTACCATATTACGACTCATAGGTCTGACATTGGGGACAAAGTGTTACACATTACCATAAAGCCATCCCCTATCGACACTAAAGAGAAAGTATCATATAAATTACAGCTGTCTTCTCAGCACAGCAGTGCCCGACACCAGTGTGTCTCGTCTGAAAGTATACATTATATATCCTTCTCCCAATTTTCTAATAACCTTTTCATATTTATTAATATCAAGTCTATTAAAATTACAAATGTTACATCTAGGCCTGAATCTTTAGCTGTGAACCTTACTGTCGACTTGACTTTCAGCCTTCAGTACTCTCGTGGTCGTACTATGCTTGGTGCGGTCGCGAGATGCACTATGATCAATAGCATGAACAATATATAATTTTTCTTGAGTCGTGCAAAAACCTATGTCACAGTCTCCTTACCAATGTCATGGTCTCAATATTGGTGTCTTCTTAGCAAGATAGAAATTCTTCATTTCTTTTCTTCTTTGGCTCACTCTAAGTTACTTTCCTATCATATAGACACTCAATGAAGTCATTAGCATATTTTAATTTATTTTCCAAGATCAAAACTAAGATTGACCTAAACCTAGGTTAATAATCTCTCCTTTTTTTTTTTTATTTTGGCAATCAAATTGAATTTGAAATAAAAAATAATCAACAAAAATATACAAAGGGACATGTAATAAAAATAATTAATTTAACATAAAAAAAATACAATAGTTTCCCCTTAAGCAAAAACATAAGAAATCACAGAAAAATTTAAAATATTAAACTCCTTCTAGCAAATTGCAAGATTGTAAAAGATGAATTCAAATTCATGACATTCTCTTCCCTTTTGAAAAAACAAAATTCAAAAAGAAGGGTGGATAATTAAAGAGTAAAAAGAGCAATCAAATAATAAGTAGAGAGTATACAAAAATAAAGAAACAATTAGGATCAAAATCAATATTGGTGACTAACTTTATGTAAGAAATCAAAATCAATGTAAATAGCCAATTACCACTAAAAAGTAAATAAAAATACAATTTTGAAATAAAATTAAGACAATTTCAAGTTATATACTCAGTTAAAAAAATTGAAAATACTACTTTTTTTAGAAAATACCAAATGTTGAAACTACTCCTCCTCAATTAATTATCTTGCCCTCATGAGATGAAAATTCGGAAATAATTATTCACATTTATCTAAATAACCAAGTTTTCTCCTCCTTTAGTGAATTCAAATTAAGAGGGTTCTAAAGAGAAAATTAAAGGAAGTAATATCAAAACTAAAGATGGTGATTGACTTAATTAAAAAAAATGTAAAACCTATAATTGAGTCAATCACAAAATTAATTTTCAGTAAAGCTCAAAATCAACACAAGATCATGAATAAAAATAAAGAATATTAAAAATTTTAAGGCAAGAGATTGTGCCAATTTTTTAATGCAAATTGTCTTACCCTTGGCATTGTTAAGCTTGGTTTAATAATGCTTTCATCTTCCACCATTATTATGCCATTTTCCTTTATCAATTGGTACGAGGGCAAGGGAGGTATGCTTCTCTTCATCTTCATCATTATCATCATCATTGTTGAAGGAGCTTTCACCACTTGAAGCCTTGAAGATCTTGTTCTTGGCTTTCTCTCATTTCTTCTTCTTGTAGGAGTGGGAGTTGCAATAGGATGAGGGAGGAGATTTTCCTTTCTTTCTTCTTTTAATGTTCTCCTTCACTTTTCTTGTGAGGATTAGCAAATCCTGATCCTCATCTCCATTAGAAGAGTCACTTATACTCTCACTTTCATATTGCTTTCTAATGGAGGCCTTGAGAGCTTGCATCTTTTTCTTTTCCATCTTTTCTCATTCTTCTTGCTTCTTCATTGCCATATCATGTTTGAGTAGCTTTCCAATGAGGACATCCGTTGAAAGTTTGCTTTAATCACGTGCTTTCTCAATGAATGCTACTCTAGTTTCAAAGTCATTTTTTGGATTAGCTCTAAGAATTTTTTTGTTGATATCTTTCAAAGAGTAGCCTTTACCAAATTTATTCAAATTTGTGACAATGGCAAAGAGCTGGTTGGTCATATCCGTCACATCTTCAAGGGGATTCAATTGGAAGAGCTCATACTTATGTATATGCATTTGGACCATCTTAGATTGATGGTTGTCGCAATCATGAAGCCTCTTTCGCGGTCGCAAATTTCATATTTCTAGTGGCTACTTGACATATGGTATCTTCTCATTGGTTCTTCAACTATCCACTGAATCTCTCCAATAGCTATTTGAATATTACGGTTGTGCTCTTCTCTGTCGCGGTCGCTATATTCATCTTGCGGTCGAATCCTTCATATCAATGGCTTTTATGCCTTTAGGCTTTAGTTTATATGAATGTCATGCTTGCACTACGTTGATATAGTGACCTCTAGGCAGTTCTGGAGTTGAGACTTTGGCCACAAAGCCTAGACACAAGCCTTACTACCAGACTCGACTTCCAGCCTTTAGTACTCTAGCGATCGCAGTATGCTTGGGCCGGTCGCGAGATGCACTATGAATAATGTATGATTTTCTTTGGGCCATGTAAAAACCTATACCACGGTCGTCTTACCAATGTCATGTCATGATGTTGGCGTCTTCTTAGCAATTTAGAAAATTTTCATTTCTTTTATTCTTTGGCTCACTTTAAGTTATTTTCCTACCATATAGACATTTATGAAACCATTAAACCATTTTAAATTTTTGTGCTAAGATTAAAATCAGGATTGACCTAAACCTAAGTCAATAGGCCTATTTGCTCATTCCTATAAATCTTATCCAAAGCATGCTTCAAGAGAAAAAGGAGAGAAATGACTCAACCTAGACTTATACTCTATAACCAAGGGTTAAAGGTGAATTTTATAAACAATTTAAGAAAATTACATGTTATTTTATTTTTTAAAAAATACTTTATAATTTCTAAAAAAAATTTAAACATATTTTTTAATTTAATTAAAAATATACTATATAAATACTAACATACTAGATATATATTATATTTACACCTCTAAAAATAAATATTTTTAAAACTAAAAATAGATATTTTTAGAAATATTTTTCTAACAAAGACCTAAAAATTTTGATACAACCATTTTTTTTTATACACCTATGGCCATGAGATTGCCCTAGAAGATCTTCACTTCATTACTCAATTTTATTTTTTGTAATAATCATGCGGTTATGTTAATGAATGGTAATATATAAATTATTTATGCCTTTTATGACATATACTATGCATAAACCTACTGAAGAAAAGGTGAAAACCTAATATAATATTAAGCATAAACTCAATGTGGCTTTTTGTTATTTGATGTTATTTGATTTATGTTATTTAATAATATTCTATTTTAAAAAAAGTATGAGTTAATCTATTTTTTTTGCTATATTTCTACATAATAAACTCAATGTATAATTAATATATTAATGAACACAACTTTTAACCAATATAAAATTCATAGAACTATTAATATAAAATGTAATTTATATTATATTTGAGTTATTATTTAATAATATTTTATTATGTAATGCAATTTCAAACTTATATCATTAGTATTAAGGGCTTTTTCTAGCAAATTTGTAAAAAGCCCTATCATTAGTGAACTAAATATATTGACAAATTAAGGCTTTATTGTGTGGCAAAGGTGAAGTGGAGACAAAAATCGATGTTTGATTAAGAAGTTACTATCACATCATAAGTGTGCCCTTATCTTTTCAAAACACTTGAGTTGAAATATTTAAGGATGAACATCAGTCGGTTTAGTTGGGATTTAGGAGCCTGCCAATTCGACCACCATTGACTAAATTGGAAAATTCATCCTCTGAAACCGACTGTTCAAAAAAATAAAAATTTACAAACCGATCACTATAGGTCAAATTTGGTCGGTTTCGTTGAGTTAAGTTAGTTTTGACTTGCAAAATATACAAATTGAAATCAAACTAATAATATCGGTCCATTAGAATTTCAAGCCGAAGCCGATCAACCTAATTAATTTAAACAGATATAATCAATCGGGTTAGTTAAAAATTAGTCTACTTAGATTGGTTCGGCCTATTTGCTCATCCCTATAAATCTTATCCAAAGCATACTTTAAGAGAAAAGGAGAGAAATAACTCCATTGGGCTTATACTCTATACCCTAGGGCCAAAGGTGAATTTCATAAAAAAAAATAATAATAAAGAAAATTACATTTTATTTTTATTTATTAAAAATACTTTATAATTTCTAAAAGGTTTTAAAAATATTTTTTAAATTTAATTAAAAATATACTATATAAATACCGGCATACTGAATATATATTATATTTACACCTCTAATAAAAATAAATATTTTTAAAATTAAAAATTAAAAGTTGATATTTTTAAAAGTATTTTCTTGCAACAACCTAAAAAATTTTGATACAACCAAATTTTTTTTACACACCCATGAGCTTGCCCTTGAAGACCTTCACTCCACTTGAAATTTTATATTAATTTTTAGCTTATACAAAAATATCAATATTATTAAATTTTTTGTATTCATTTTTAAAAAAGTAAGATAGGAATTTAAGATTTTCATTTAAAAATATATAAAAAGTTTACAAAAAATATTAAAAAAAGATATCAAAATATTTCAAATTATAAAATTTTAAATTTTTTTGAAAATATAAAAATTAACAATTACTTCTTATAAAATTTTAAACCTAAATCATTAAAATATGAAAAAAGACTTACCGTTTAAAATATTTTGGTATCTCTATTGATTTTATAGTACGTTTTTTAAATAAATCAGGTGAAAAATTTCCATAGAAATGTTTTATTTTAAGGTATATATATATATGTAATTATAATAATTTTCATGTGAAAAACGAATATTTTAAAATTGATAAATTTCAGGAAAATGTTCAGGATTCGCCCTTGTTTTGCATCATAAATTATTGCAATTAACTCGGTTAAATTATTCGAGATTAGTTCATAGCAGGCACCTAATAATTGATTAAGCCTATTATTATTTTTATATGAAAAATCGTCCATGTCCACTTTTCAAGTAAAAAAATGTGTAGGAAATTAAAAACCCAAGTTTGATTATTTATTTATTTTTGTTATATACAGGGAATTCAAATAATAGAAATTCCACACTAATAATAGACCTCCTTTCTCCTTTCGTCTCTGCCTGTGTATTAAGTTGCAGCAGAAACAATAGAACTGTCAACTGTGCAAATGTGGCATAATAATAGTTCACACTAAACACTTAAACAACTATATAATGTTTTATAATTCAAGTTAAAATTGAAGTTAAATTATAAAATATACTATGAAGACTTCATTTAATATATTATGATAATTTTTCTATAAGAAAATGTGTAAAAATATCCCTGATGTTTGTACGAGTATACAAATTTAAGTTTAATATTTATTTTGACTCATTTATATTCTTAAAATTTTAAAAAATTAACAAATTAATTAATTTTTTAATTTTTTAATAAAAAATTATCATTAGCTATATTTAAATTTTTGTTGAAATGTTCAAATATACTTTCCTTAAACTCGCAAGTACTAAATGATATTGATTTTTTTAATTACGTACTAAAATAATATTTTTATTTATTTATAAATAAATCACACATATTTAAACTTATATAATTTTAATAATATTTTAATTAAAATTATTATTTAATACTTCTTTTAATTAAATTTTAAAATCACTAATTCACATTATATATATATATATATTGTATTAGATTTGTTATGTCATTATAATGGTATATTTAAGAGATTTTCTAAAAAATTAAAAAAAACAAAAATATTCTGAAAAAAAAATCATTTTTTAAAAATAATTGCTCCTAATTTTCAATTGAAATTATTAATTTTAAATATTAATTTTAAAATTTAAAATTTAAAATTAAAAGGAATTTTTAAAAAATTAGATTTTTCAAAATATTTTTATTTTTTAACATTTTTAAGAAAATCTCTTAATTATATCATTATAATGACATAAAACATACAATGTGTATATATAATATGAATTAATTATTTTAAAAACTCATTAAAAGAAATATTAAATAATAATTTAATCAAAATATTATTTAGTATAAAATACTCTTAAATATATTTGATTTTAGTGCATAATTGAACAAAAAAATAATATTAATTTTATGCAAATTTAGAAGATATATTTATACCTTTTAATGAAAAATTAAATAGAAAATTAACAGCAATTAACTTTTTATAAACAGAGATTAATTTGTTAATTTTTAAAACTTTAAGGATATAAATAAACTAAAATAAATATTAAATTTCAATTTGTACCCACTCCTCCTTTTTCTAACATAATTAAAAACTTTAACATTACACATAAACTATAATAATAAAATTAACTTCACATTTTATTTTAATTACATTACATTTTATTATGTAAATTTTTATAGATATTCAAATATTTAAAATCAAAACAAAAAAATTATTAATTAATTAACTATAAAATCGTAGTAATATATATATATATATATATATATATATATATATATAAAAGAACTAACTTTCATCCTCCTCCTGAAGCTTTGTATTGGCTTAGACATGACTTATTAGGAATAGCCTACCCGAGACAAGCTAGAATTTAGGGCTGTTAGTCGCGCCTTCTTTTCTAATTAAAATAAAAAGAACTAAATTTCAATTTCAAAACTTACAAATTTTCACGTTTAATTAAAAATTCAACGTCAAGTGTTGAAAATATAAGGCAATTTTAGCTGTGAAAATATTTTCCGTTTTTCTTTTATAATTTTCTATTTTATTTTTTAGTTATTTATTTATTTTAAAATTTTAAAATAGAGATAATCTATATCCCCACCAATGAATTAGATCAATTATAAATTATGATTTAAAAAAATTAATTAAAATTATTTTTTAATATTATAATTTAAATAAAATTTATAATTAATATGATCCATAGTTAGAATATAGATCAAGTTCACCGTAGAATTTTTCTATTTATTTTACTAAATAAATCATAAAAGTCCTCAACAATTAAACACCATTTTGCCCAACTCTTTCCGGTCATAACTCTCTACATCAAACCCTTCATTTTACCATATCAATGGAAGAATGATCCAATTAAACTAAACCTACATTTTACATGTTTTTTTTTTTTAAATCATTTCAGTCTCTTTATGATTGTCTGTTATATACACTTTGATCTTATACAAATAATTTCAGTCTCTTTCAGCGATCAAAAGACCTCTTGAAATTCAGAAATTATCAGGTCTAAATCAATTCAAACCTTTACATCTTCTTCCATTAATAGGAAAAAAAAAATTGAAATGAATCAAACTCATGGGATTTTCAAGAAAGAAGCCCCAGAAATCATTTACATATACTGAGTGAACTTCAAAGCTATATTGAAAGGGATCAATACATAATGTTATCTCTCGTACATAATTAATTCGAGTTCTAGACATGACCATTAAATTTCAGAATACATAATAATAATAATCCTCCTCCTTAAATGAACCTAATCGTCTCTAAAGTAAAATCATCTCATTCCTAATTAAAAAGTATATATATAATTCCTCTATTCTAAACAATGCAAATTAATGTCAACAATTGTTCAATAAAATTCTCTTAATCTGGAAATGAAAATGCAAACAATGGCTTAACTTTCGAGCAAACTCTTTATAATAAATAATAATAGCTACTGTGAAATATCGCCTTCTTTTCTTTTCTTTTGTGTTTTTTTTTTCAATTTATTTTTCTTCTTCCCCCTTCTGCTTCCTTCTTAGCAACTCAAAAATGATGGAAACCCTACCATAAATGACAAGCTAATTAACAAGAAATGGAAACTTTTTTCAGACAATATAATCGACTAGAGAAAATTCTTTAAACTCTATCATAATTTAAACGAAGAAATTAAAGATCATTGTCGATATATTTCTGCTCAACAATTTGCTGACGTTCTTTACTGCTAACTACGTTTTCAGAACCCAAACCTTAATGTTAATGACACAATTAATATATAAATTCTTCTCATAAAATCCAAACTCCATATAAAAATAAAAAAAATTCTAAAATCTTAACTATTTCTGCCTTAAAGAACGATGTTGAGAGAAGTAATAAACTTACCTTTGAGAGATTTTTCCTCAGCTTTATTAACATTGGATAAACACAACATGCAATTGCTGATATCCAATCTACTAGTATTGATCTTGTAATCACTGACTTTCTTCTTTCAAAATTCTTCATCCAAATTTCACCCATATCCATCGTTGATAAACTTCTCCATTGAAACAACTAATTAATGGAGAGTAGATCAAGAGATCTATTAATTACTGTACAAACCAAGATATAGCTGGCTAGCCTTGCATGCAAGCTATTAATAAAGATCGAGATCATCATTTTCTTGGAAAAAAAAAATCACATGCAAGAACAAGAACAACAACTCTCTTCATCAAAGATCAAATAAAGAAGGATCTCCATAGTCCCAAAGACTAGATGGTGGGTACTCATCATCATTTGTCAAAGGCCAAACCGATGGAGATCCTGGTCCGACATGCATAACCGGATCTTGATTGTGACTCACTGGTGCAACTACCGGTTGAGAATTGCTAGACAAAGACAAACTAGAACCAACAAACCCCACCAAAGATCTGACATTGTCGTTCGAACCATGTTCTTGTTGTTGTTGTTGATGATGAGATTGATTGTGATCAGTATAGTCATAGTTATTTAAATTTTGATAAGAGGAGGTTGTTGGGATTGTACCAGAATCTTGACCGGCATTAAGACTTGACCCATCAGAGAGTTGGTGTTGAAACTGAAATTGGTAACTGTTCGAATTCATAACTACTTCCTGTTGTTGTGGATTTTGTACTATGCTATCAGTGCATAGTACAGTACTTGATGACCCCACAACATTTGGAAAATTATTATAAACACCGTATGGACAAAATCCAGATGAGGCTGAGGCAGCCACCATTGCCGCCGGTGAAGAGGAAAGAGAAAAAGTGAACCCAAAGGCTCCGGAAGGACGAGGAAGTAAAGGGCGAAGAGTCTGAGTAGAAGAAGAGCTTGAGCCGCCACCTCCACCAGCGGAAGAGGAAGAAGAGGAATGAGCAGAGGATGAATTTGAAGGTTGTAAATTGAGCTGAGCTCTAGAACCGTAAAGAATGATGGCGGCGCGGTCATAAGCTCTGGCGGCGTCTTCGGCAGTAGCAAAAGTACCAAGCCATTTACGGGTTCGCTTTCTGGGTTCTCGGATCTCCGCAACCCATTTCCCCCAACTTCTTTGTCTAACTCCTCTGTATCTAAACTTGCTATTATCTGGTCCTCCTCTGCCTTTGCACTTTCTATTGTTATTACTACTGTTATCACTATTATCATTGTTACTATTGTCAGTGTTACCGTCACTTGTAATAGCAGTGGGGGCAGCGGTGGTGGTGATGGTGGGAGTGGTGGTGGTGAAGTTTTCTTGGGAAGAATTATTAGTGTCTTCCATGAAAAAAGTGAGGCTTTTTAGGTTAAATTAAAACAGAGAGCGCAGTTAAAAGACTGGTGGACTTGTTTGAATGTCATGTGTATAAATGGTGGAAGAGGGCGGTGATAGAAAAAAGAGGGATAGGGATTGCTGCACAGTGAAGGAAACAGACCAAACACAAACAGGTGCACATTGGTTTCGGAATTTGGAATCTTTTTTATTATTTTTTTATATTGTTATTTTTTTTTCAATTGTCAAATTAGGACGAAATATAGATAATTTTTAAAATTTTGACTTATTATATATATATATATGTTTTTCAAATAATCTCAATTTTTTTTATTAATGATCCTAATTAATTTTTAGATTTGCTATTTTCATTCATGAGATTATAAGATCAATAGAATAATTTCTCAGAAAAAAAATTTCCATTAAAATTTAGTATTTGATAAGAAAAGGAATGAAATTAAAATGAAAAAAATTCAACTAATAAAAATATACTAATCTATTTTATTTTTTATAAAAAAATAATAAAAATTAGATGAAATAAATAAAAAATTAAATAAAAATTCTAAAGTTATTTAATAAATTTTTCAATAAAAAATATCAAATATCAGAAACGAAATAATAATAATATATTCTAATTTTTTTTTATATGAAACATCCTGTGCTTTCATATTACTATCAGAAATTAGAAATAATTATACAATGAAATCGTTGTATTACAACAAGCAAATCAAATATCAATATGTGGCAATGTTTTACATTCGATTGGCTTATTGTATTACAATATTGCTACATATTGATATTCGATTGGCTTGTTGTAATAAAACAGTTTCATTGTATAATTATTTCAGAAATTAGAGCCTAGGAATAGTCTAAAACTGAGATTTTGACCAAAAGATTTCTAGGTTAATGGTAAATGATCTTAACTAAAAAGTAATTAACTGCAGTCTAGCATTAATTTTTTTCGCAAATTGGTCTAACTTAAATTGATGCCAGTCAAATTAAAATGGATTTAATTTCATATCAAAATCGAAGATTCAACTTTGATTCAAACCCAAATTAATAATTTTTGAAAAATATTAATTGAGTCAAACACAATTAATAATCTAGATGACTTGGGAAAGAATTTTAATTTTAATTCATATTTAATATTTTGAAAATTTGAATCATAGAATAGGTTAGATGCTTACTCAAATTCAGTCATGAGATGTCTATATTTAGAACTTTAGCCAACTAGTGAGATGACCCATACTCGACAGCCAGGCAACGTAGAAACAAAGTTTATTACGTACTAATCTTATAAAATAATAGTTTTTATGTATTTTGTCATTTTACAGGATGTATTTTTGTAGTTGTATTTTATATAGTTATTTATTTGGCTAAATATATATGTAACTTTATAAATTTATAGTGCTTAGTTTTTTATTTTTAAAATTTTTATTTTAAATATTTTATTTCTATGTTTGTATACTTTTAACTAACGGATATTTAGAATAATAATATTGATTATTTTATATTTATATATTTTATACTAAATAGATACGTTAATAATTTTATATGATTCACCGTAATTTAATGAATTTTGTATAATTCATCGTAACTCAATAAATTTATATTTATAGGTAAAAAAAATATAAGTTAAGAATTATATGATTAAATAAAAAATTTAAGAAGATAAAATAATTGAACACTATAGGTTAAATTTAAATATATAATACATATATGTTTAGTCTTATTTATTTTAACTTATTTTTTATGGAGATGCTTTAGGAAGTTTGGTTTTTGGGATTTTCTCGAAGAGAATTTAATGGGGTTTAACTTTTAGTTGATGGTGATGACAGTGGCGTTAGGTGCAGCTCCTAAAGGGGAGGAATTTGCTGCTGATGAAATGAAACTCCCTGTGCTAAGGATATCACATCGATTTTCCTCCCTTTTATTAAAATCTTGAAATGAGCTCTATAAATTTTTGTTATGTCATTTTCAACGTCAAAAGGTTTTTTTCTCCTGAAAATTGTAAAAAGTTATAAATAGATTTGTCTATATATATATATAGCTTTTAATAATTAGAAGAGATTTTTTTTCTAAGGGATTTAAGTTTCCAATATGATAATTTGTTATTATATTTTAATCTTTGTTTCTTGTCTTAAAATTGTCACATTGTTATAGTACATATGTTGAGAGAAATTTTATAATAGATCTGATTTATATTTTAATTTTTGGACCAAACAAATTAAAAAGTATGATTTGAAATAAAAACTAATTAAATTTTTTTTAAATATTATAATTCAAATTATACTTTCTGATTGGCTTAGTTCATAAATGAAGACATGGACCAGATCTATAATAGAATTTTTTATATCGAGATTTGGAAATATGATTTTTGGTAGTGAATATATTGCTTTGAGATTTTGTTGATTCATTGATCATGATATATCACGTAATTTTTCACTCACTTATTACCAAATTTCTTTTCTCTTATTTAGAGTTTAGATCGATTAAGTATGAGAAACTAAAGAAATAAAATCATTCAACATATAAATCAATTGATATGAAACTGTTCTAACTTAATTAGAGATATTAAATTCGAATATTGAATATGCAGTTATATTAAAATTCAGAAAAAAAAAGTTTATAATCTTTATAGCCTTATCCAACTCGATTTCGAAAAGATAACTTAAACATAGCAAAAAAACTAAAGAAACATATAAATATTTTAAGTTTTGTTTTGATAATAATAATATGGTTTATTAATGTATGCATGATATGATATAATACTGTAAGTATAATTTATGATATTTGAAAAGATAATATATTAGAATATGATTAACTAATTTTTTTATTTAATTGGATGATATTTTATAATATTTTAGGGACTGTTCTAATTTAACTAGAAATCTCAAGTTTAATTTTATAAATATACAGCTGTATTAAAATTTAATAAGAAGAATTTTATTATCTGGTCGTTCTATCTGACTCTACTACAAAAAAATAATTTACATAAGAGAAATATATATCGTACATATATATTTAATATTTAAAAAAATTTATTATAAATATTTTTAAAAGATAAAATTTTAAAATTAAGAAAAATCATTAAATTAATAATTTTAAAATATATTAAAAATTATAGTTTTATGAAAATAAAAATAAAAATAAATAATAAATTAAGTCGTATTATATTTTATAAAATCATTGGTAAATCATGAAATAAGCAAATCGTTTATCACATCATTATAAAAAGGCTCAACTAGTAGACACATGGGGAAAAAAATTAAGTATTTTCGAGGGTGGGATCATAGGAAATAGATCATACGTCACTATTCCAGCAACTCTAGGCTACAAATATATATATTTTCCACATTTGAGAGTTCTACTTCTATGCTTATCAATAGTTCAATATGCTATCCACCGTGTATATATATATATATATATATATATATCAAATATATATTAATTTCTGAACTTTGATTTTCTAATAAATTTAATTTTTTTAAATTTTCAATTTAATATAGCCACTAAATTCACATTTTTCTTAACTTATAGCATAAACTCGCTAAGTTATTTTAAGTTAAATTTTTTTAATTTATAAATATATTTTTTTAACCTAAATCACTTCTCATTTAAATCTTTTTTATATAAAATATAATCTCTAAAATATATTTCTTTAAATAGTATATATTATAAAAAAAATAAATCAATTGCATTTTAAAAGAGAAATTTAAAAAAATATCAAATTAACAATTAAAGTTTTAAAAGGATAAAAAAAAGCATTAAAAAAGAAGAAAACCTGAAAGGAAACATAAAAATTAGATTTTATATGAGAATTGATATATAAAAAATTTAGAGAAAAAAAAGTTATTTATTAATTAAGAAAAAAGTGTCTCACTGTGCAGTGACGAAATTAAGATTAAGATGAAGTGGTTGTTGGGGGTGGGGGGAGACAGGGGGTGGTGTCAAGTAAAAAAAATGCAAGTGAATTATATTTAATTTTATTTTAATATTAAAAAATTAATATAAATAGTTTGTATTAATATTTATATTTAAATTTATTTTTATATTAAATATTTAAATATTAAAATTTTTATCATTTTATTTTAATATTTTAATATTATTTTAAAAAATTATACAATATATATTATTTTTAAATAATATTTTTATATTTTGAGATATTTTGAAAAAAGTGTTTAAATTAATTTTTTTTAATAAATTTATGTGATAGAATTCTTTTGCAAAATAATTAATTTAATTATAAAATTTTTAAACCTAATTTATAATTAAATTGTAAAATAATTATTAATATTAATTTTAAAATATAAAATAAAAATAATAAATATATAGAGTAAATTTAATAATTTAATATATATATTAAAAAATTTAATATTATTTATATAATATGACCGGTGAAGGGAGGATAATGAAGCCTTATGCCCCTAGATTCACCACCGTGAGTATAATTTAATATGACTTAGCGTAATTTAATGAGTTTGTATTTATAAATTAAAAAAAATATGAGCTCAAAAGATTATATAATTAAATTAAAAGTTCATACTATATATATATATATATATTTAGCTTAATATTTATTTATTTATTTGTGTGAAAAAAGAGAAAAAAGATTGTACTGAAAATTTATTCAAATTCAGATGGAAGAGTGTTTATAAAAAAAGAGTAGATATAAAAAATAAATATAATTTTCAAAAAAAAAATAAATATAAAAGGAGGAATAAAAATATCTCTATAGAATTCCCTCATATATGGAATTAGATACCCTAAAAATGAAAATACTAGTCCCTGTGTTGGTGGCAATGGAATATCTCGGTCATCAGCATGCATTTGAGTGGTACAAAGGTCCTTATATTCAACATTCAAACAAATAATTAATAATAATAATATTTTTATTAATTAATTAATAAAGTTTATGTTAAGAATTTAATAAAGTACAATTCAGACTAAATTTTAAATTAATATTCCTCATATATTCGTTTTTTTCATCTGATATGAATTTTCATTGGACGACTGAATTACTCATGTATATTAAATAAATATATACTATATAATTACCGTTTAAAGTTGGCTATCCTAAAATTATATTAAAAACTTAACAATAGTTATTATATCAATTTTTTTTAGTGAAAATACTAATTTTTTAATATATATATATATACTTCAAGAAAATGAAATTGATTTGAGTTAGAACTTTCTTGACTCGATTCTTGATTGTTAGATTGTTAATTGGATGACTGTTATAATCCTTTTTTTTAGACTGTTATAATATTTGCTTTCTATTTTAAAGATGAAAAAATTATATGGTGGAGTGTTTTCTAAAAACAAATTAATCTTCTGCTAAGACAAAAAAAGACGCAAATTAATCAATCTATAAATCACGACAAAATTGATTGGGAAATAAATAAATAAATAATAATATGGAAATACAGTAGAGAGCAATTGCGCAAAATTAGGTGACGCTCAAGAAATGCTGATGGTTAAAGTGAAAGATATTTTGACTTCATGAAATGCTTTTCTAGGTTTCTACAAAAACGTTGTAGTTTTGTATGTTATTTTTTTAATCGTTAAATAGAAAAGATAATTCTCTTGATATTGATAAGGATAAAGTTTTTTTTTACAATATTTTATTTATATTATATATATAATATATTAAATTTAAAATAAAAATTTAAAAAAATTATTTTTAAATGTTAGCGGATAATTAAAAAAAATTAAAGGCATATTATAATAATATTTATAGATATACACTTGTAACATGCTATTGTATGACTATAGAAGAGATATTAGCTTCAACTCTTTTTTTTTAATTAGTTTTTTTTCAGAATCAAAATGGATATGGCTATAAAAATAATAAAATTTTATCTATCAAATTTTAACACAGTTGCATACGAAAAAATTAAATTTGAGATTTTTAATTAAATTAAAAGGATTTTTTATCAATTAATCTATACGTTTGATAGTAGCTTCAATAATTTTTTTAATGATATATATAACAGCCTAATTTTCATAATATATATATATATATATATTATTTTGATCATGAAACATATATATAGTTTATGTTGGAAATAAAAAGAAAAAAAAAAGAACAATACTTTTTTTTTAATTTTTTAATTTTTTAATTACATAAACGTTAAAGTTTCATAAATAAATTGATTTTCCAACTGCAAATTTTAATGACTTTTATATTAATAACAATTTGTTACATCAGTATATAATTAAACAATTATTTTCATTACGCATGAGATCAGACTCTAGAAAATGATAATTTTGTTTTTCAATGCATATTAAAAGGAGAAAAGGAAAAATCCAGAAATGCAGATGCTTATGAAATCTTTGTTGTACGTATATGGTCACTTGTTGAGGAAATTACTTCATTTTGAAGATATACTCTATACACCAACAATAATCTCTCTTTGTTCTCTTCGTATAAAAGTATTTCTTCTCAGTCGTCTGTCTTATTAAATGTAGTCTGGGAATTCTCTCAATATCTAACCCTTTATTATCTTTTATTATTTTTATTATTTTTATCTGATATCAAGATATGATGCAAGATATCATATTAGTTTATTATGAATTTATAAATTTTATATAGTTTATAATAAAATAATCAAAATATTTTTAATAAAAAATAAAAATTTTAAAAAATATGATATTATTTTTCTTTATATTTTTAGTTTATTGAATTTATTATGAGTTTATTATGAAAATATAAAAATTGATAATAAACTAATAAAAATATGATATTTTGATAAATATTTTATAAATTTTGATATTTTAATAAATAATTTATATTTATAAATATGATAAATTTAATTTTTTTATAATTTTTCTTATATTTTTTATCAAAAATCCAAAATATAAAGGAATTATTATTGAATTATAATTTTGAAGAATAATATTAACAATGTCTAATTAATCTTAGTTTATTAATTTAAAAAAAAATCTTATCCATACAACTCTGAAAAAAAATCATTAAAATGCGTTTTTCTGACTGTAAAAACTAAAGAATTTATAGTTTAGACTTCAATAATATATATACATATATTCTTTTTGACAAAAAAAAATTGTTCCAACTATATTTCGAAAGTCAATTTTGTTTTTTTAAAGTAAAAGTCTAATAAATAAATCTGTTCTGAACTTTATATTTTTTGTTATAATCATATCCATTTAAAAAATAAATAATTTTACATCAATTTAGAAAATAATTACAATTATACCTAAAAATCAAAATTGGAAAAAAATTATTCTTAGCCAAGGGCAGCCTAGCCTAATCTTATGTAAATCCAAGTATGCACAGATGTCAAAGAAAAAGAACAATAATGTAAGCAATACCATATTATTTTGAAATCAAGTTCGTCCCAGATTAATTATTAATTAGAATAATGTCCTCGCACTATTTTAAAATATACATATTTTATTTATAAAATAATTTTAATTATTTAATTATATAAAAAATTATTTAAAATATATTATAATAATAAAAATAAAATTTAAAAATAAATAAAATATACAAAAAATAAGTGTCAATATTATATATAATTTTAGTATTATATAAAGGGTAATTAGGTGTTAAGGTAAATTAATTGATTGATTAATATATTATATAATCATAGTCATGGAGATTTTAATTTCATAATTGATGATACACTAAAAATGCAAATAAACTTCACATGACTGTTATATTATAAGTGAGATTAATTAAATCAATTATAGGTGCTATTTAAAATTAATAATTATCATAATGCATAAATATAAATATTAATTATAATTTCAATATAAAATATAAATTCATATCTTTAAATATATATGTGTATTTATTTATCTTTATATGTAAAAGATACCATTTAAAATTTATCACCAGTCTCCACAAAATTCATTTTTATATATCTCTTAATTATTTTTTTATTTTATCTTATTAAAATTAACTTAGATGAATATGAGTCTATAACAATTTATCTTTAAAGACTTTCAATATAGATTAATAATTACATTAATGATTATAAAAAATTATTTTTTACATTATAAAAATAAAAATCTTAATTTATTATATTACACTTATAAGAAGATGAACACTTAATTGTTAAATTTCTTTTGAAAAAATATTAAGAGATATTATCTATTTTGCAATTCAATTTTTTTTCTAAGAATAATACGTTTAAACACATTTTAACCTAAATAATAGAAGTATATTTGATTTCTTCCTCTTTCTATGCTGAAAACTAAAAGAAGAGAGAAAAAATATATATATTTTTTATCTAATACAACCTAAATGAAAAAAAAGAAAAGAAAAAATATATATTTTTTATCTAATATTTTTTTCAGCGTTCAACATATATTCTTTATTTTAGAATTCAACGAAGCTTGAAACATGTCAGACTAGGATGACTTGGATGCATTACTGACTTCTCTTCATTTGACACATGAGGAGACTACGGTTGGGAGAGTTATATTGGATGAGCGAACCAACGCAAAACAAAAGAAAAAATTGCTCTATGCTTGATTGGCAAGATTTTAAATGGGAAATGTATTAACGTGAACGCGTTTCGTACAACCATGCTCAATAGCTGATTTTCAATGTAGAAATTGGGTAATAACACCTTTGTTTTCCAATTCTTTATGGACGTAGATAAGCAAAGGCTGCTCAATCAAGGCCCATTGTGTTTTGATGATCAATTTCTATTGGTACGAGACATGAGGGAAGATGATGATCTTAAAGATCTTACAGAGGTTACCTTGTGGGCTAGGGCATATCAAATCCCATTTTTGTGGCACTCGAAGGAAATTGCTATGATAATAGCAAATATGTTAGGAAAGTTTGTCGACTTTGACATTGGGGAGAGTCTGGGCGGGGCACCATATTTACGTTTCAGAGTGACTGTCCCAGTGTTAGATCCTTTGCGTAGAGGGGTATTATTAGAGCTATGAGAACGAGTTGTGTGGATCAAACTAAAATTTGAACGGTTTCCAACTTTTTGCCATGGATGTGATAGGATGGGACAAAATTCAAGAATGTGTTGAAATAAAGGTAGATGGGGAGTATGGTGAATGGCCGAGAGCATCACCACGTAAGGGATTTCAATTTTGAAACCAGGCAGATAAGGAGAAAGAGGACAGACTATTGACTCAACTTAATTATTACAGTTCGAAATCCAAAATGCACTTCACATCCCTATCTTCAGTGGACATTTCATGTAAGAAGTCTTTAAAAGATGTTTTGGATTCCAACAATCAGAATATTGGGATCCCGTCTACTCTTGGAGAGGGCAATTTAATATATGAGAATTATTTAGCTCCTTTCCCTGGTATGGTAGTAGAAGGAAATCCTAAGGACTGTACAGTTCAAATTAATAGCAAGATCAACTCAGTAGCCTCTGAAAATATTACAACTGACTAGATTCTTCATGGTTAAGAGGGAGATGACGTGATAATGACAAATCCTACTATGGAGGAAGGATTAAGAGTGGTGAAGATGAAGACATGGAAGAGGGTTAATAGACGGGAACATAATTGCGATAAAAACAACGATGTTCGAAAGAAACTGGGGTTACTAAGTTGAAACATTCCTTATTAGAGGTGGCAAATAATGAATATG
This sequence comes from Garcia nutans, assembly GCA_947685225.1. Taxonomy (NCBI): domain Eukaryota; kingdom Viridiplantae; phylum Streptophyta; class Magnoliopsida; order Malpighiales; family Euphorbiaceae; genus Garcia; species Garcia nutans. The sequence continues at coordinate 15,595,944 of CANTUV010000041.1, forward strand.
AATCAGTTGATATGGCAGTGAAAAAAGTAAGAGGAGATAGTGATGTTTGGCTTTCAATATCGATTCTAGACGCAATCGACAGTGCAAGTCGCGTTTGTATACCCCAATGAAACTCATCAGTTACAATTGTAGAGGTTTAAGGAGTGCCTCTGCAGTTAGGAATTTGAGGCAATCAGTAAGATCGCAAGGTCCTAGCATTCTCTTTCTTAGTGAAACTCGGATATTTGAGGAAAGAATGGTTTTTATAAGGTGAAGTTTGGGGTAAAGTAATGGCTTTATAGTTCGTGGGCTTAATGGTGGAGGAGGGCTTACATGTTGTTGGGATGACTCTTGTTCTCTCACTTTAAAATCTTTCTCTCAACACCATTTGGATTTTCACTATGCATAAAATAAAAATTCTAAATTATGGAGACTTACTTGCTTTTACGGCTAGCCTGAATGGAATAACAAACATCTCTCTTGGCAACTTACAAGATAACTGCGAGAGTCCTCTCCATTGCCATGGCTTTTGTTTAAGGATTTTAATGAAATTCATGTGCAGAAGCAGAAAGTTAGTGGTCAACTCAGACCAAATTCCTTTATGGATGCTTTTAAAGAAGTGATCATAGATTGCGACATTCATGATTTGGGTTTCACGGGATATCCTTTTACATGGGATAATGGTCGACATGGTCGTGATTTTATGGAGGAGAGATTGGACAAATGTCTTACTTCTAGTCAATGGCTTCAATTGTTCGAGTATGCCTCAATTACTCACATCATTCACTCAGGATCATATCATCTTCCAATTTTACTCAATTTCGACAGCAATGGTTTTAGAGGTAATGGAATAAGGAGCTTCAGGTTTGATGTGATGTGGGCTAAAGAACCTTAGTGTCATAATATTATCTCTTCATGTTGGCAATCTATAGGAAATGGCAGCTGGGAGGACAAAAGTATGGCCTATTCATATATGTTAAAGAAGTGGGGAAAAACTCAGTTCGATAATTTTAGCAAGAGGGGGCAGTATCTAGTGTCAAAGTTGTATGAGCTGGTATCACAGACCGGCAATGACTTGGCCAGGAGAGAAAGGCAATTAAATTAGAAATTAAGGAACTAGATATGAGGGAAGAGGTAGTTTGGAGACAATGATCTAGAGTTCAACGGCTAGCAGAAGGAGATTGTAATACAAAGTACTTCCATGCGGTAGCTTCAAAAAGGAGGAAGACTAACTTTATAGCCAAATTGTATGATGAGGCTAATTGTGAGCTTACATGTCCAGATTTGGAGGCTCATATAGTTGAGTTCTATAAAAATCTCTTCTATCCTGATGGTAGTCAGATAAGGTCTCATGATCTGAATTTTATTGATTTTAAAGTCTCACAAGAAGTGAATGATAATTTATGTCAGGAATATACAAAGGAAGAGGCCTACCGAGCAGTAAAAATGATGCACCCACTTAAAGCCCTAGGACCAGATGGATTGCCTCCTTTATTCTTTCAAAAGTATTGGCATATTATTAAGAAGGAGGTGGTTCGAGTATTACTACTTACACTCAATGGGGGATCTTTTTCTTTGGGTTTTAATCATACTTTTATCTATCTTATCCCAAAGATTAAGGAGCCAAAGCTCATTTCAAAATTCAGACCAATCGGTTTGTATAATGTAATATGAAAAATCACTACAAAAGTAATAACAAATAGACTGAAGAAGATTATGGGAGATATAATGGATCAGTCATGGAGTGCTTTTGTTCCAGGTTGTCTAATGACTGATAATATCCTTATGGCCTCTAATTTATTTCATCATACAAAGGTCAGTAGCCCAAGCTAGCGTAAGTTAATATCTCTTAAGTTGGATATGGCCAAAGCTTATGACCGAGTAGAATGAGTTTTTTTAAAAGTTGTGATGTTGAAGTTGGGATTTCATTCAGGTTGGGTTAGCAAAAGTATGAGGTTTGTTACTTTTGTTTCCTATTCTGTTTTGGTGAATGGAAACCCATCAATAAGTTTCAATCCATCAAGGGGACTTTACCAAGGTGACTCGTTATCCCCATACTTATCTCTCCTTTGTAATAAGGGGTTGACTGCTTTGATTAAGGAGGCGGTGAGGGTTAAAAGCTTGTAAGGCGTTGTATTTGTAGAGGAGCACCCACTATATCGCATTTACTTTTTGCAGATGATTGCATTATTTTTTCTCTGGCATCTAAGGTAGATTTAAATGTCATTAAGAGGGTACTACAGAGGTATGAGCGGTTATCGGGGCAAAAAGTAAACTATCATAAGTCAAAAATCTATTTTGGTGGAAACATTGGCAATGAGCTTGGGCGACATTTAGCCTTTTTGGTAAAGGGTTCGTCTTGTTTCAAATCATGCTCTTTATTTAGGGCTGCCAATAGAGGTGGGAAGAAACAAATCCATGATTTTCAGTAAGCTAAAAGATCGCTTATGGACTCGTTTACAAGGGTAAAAGGAGAAGTATCTATCTCATGCAGGTAAAGAACTCCTTATAAAGGCAGTAGCACAAGCACTACCATCATACGTAATGTAAAATTTTTTATTACTAGCTTCTCTTTGTGATGATATGAGGTCCCTTATTAGTCACTACTGGTGGGGTCAAAAAGAAAATGAGAGGAACCTTCATGTTTATAGCTGGTAGACTTTATGAAAGTGAAGGACGAAGAAGGCTTGGGCTTTAGGGATTTCAATTGCTTTAATAGAGCTTTTCTTGCTAAGCAAGGTTAGAGGCTTTTAACATGCCTAATTCCTTGTTGGTTTGACTATTAAAAGCAAAATATTTTCCTTCAGGTTCGTTTATGGATGCACAGTTAGGTCGAAGTCCTAGCTACACATGGTAGAGTATCTTAAAAGGTATGGATGTGCTGAAAATGGGTATTAGATGAAAAATTGTGAATGGTAAATCTATGCGTATATGGCATGATAGATGGATGCTTGAACCACACTCTTTCAAAATTTTTTCTTCACTGCAGTATCTACCTGATGATGCACTTGTGGCAAATTTGATTGATGAAGAGACGAGGTCCTAGAACTAAAGCTTAATTTATTCTGTCTTTTTACCTATTGATGCGAATTACATAAGGAAAACTCCACTTCATTTTACAGAAGTTAAGGATGAATTGATGTCGCATTACACCAAATTTGGAATTTTCCAAGTCAAGCGTGGCTACCATCTATGCTTCGAACAGTTTTGTAATAATGATGAGTTGTCAGCTTTAGCTTCAAATGTTTCGCAGTTCTAGAAGAAGCTGTGGCGTATTCCTTTTGCTCCTAAATTAGTAAATTTTGCTGGCAGGCTGGACTTGGTATAATGCCCTCTCTAGATGTTCTACAACTGAGAATACTGTAGACCCTTAATTTTGGATCCAATTTGATCCGGCCCAGTTAAAAGGGAATTAAATCAAGTCTTGAAATTTAAATCAGTTTGGAATAATTTTAAAAACCTAAAATGGTCCTACAATATTAAAATCCCAATATAAGTAGGCCCAGACCCAAATTTTATTTAATCGGGGGACTGTGGCGAATTGACATGCCCAATTCACCACAGACACTTGCTCTTAGGATTCCATAGGCACATGCTCTTAGGATTAATTCTGAACTGCGTTCAGATTTAATTTATATCCACTTCCAATTCTAATTCTAATGGGATTAGCCTTGGGAGTTTTTGAAATTCAAGGTGAAGCAAGACTCGAATATAAGGTTAAACCTAATATGTTCTCTTATAAATATAGGATAAAAGAGCTTTGTGAGGCAACGACAACAAGGATCAACTAACAATCAATAAGCATCATCTATCAAATGATTAAATAGAGAAACCCTAACAGCATTGAGTGAGCAAAGACACAGAACATCAACCACCGATAAACCAGAAGGTAGTGACACATTGCCTTCATCTTGTTCAACCAAGATTCTGCAACCGGTATTAGTACACAGCTTGATCAACTTAAAATATCGACGGAACCAATTAATGGAGATTTGGAATCCCTTATTTGGACTGTTTTAAATTTACAGTAGTTAATATTGTTTAATTCATTGAGTTGTTTTTAGTTTATCTCTGTGTTTTATTGTAAGATCTTTCATAGACTATTTGAGCATAGTTTATATCTATAAAATTGATTTTGAATATCCAGTAGATTACATTATCCCTGGTAGTTTTTTTTTAATTTCATGGAAAACCCTAGTTTAATATTACAGTAGCCCGTTAAATCAAATTATCATCAAAGTCTTAATATCACAGTAGTATGTATTAATTGATCTCATGTATATTAACTCAAATTAAATATCCAGTAGCCCAAACTTTGTAAATACAACCACAATAGCTAAGTTTTTCTAAAAATCTGAAACCCTAAATTCTATTTTCTAAAAACCAAAAAACCCTAAAACCTGAATTGTTTTCTAAAGCCCTAAAAACCTTAATTTCTATAAATATAAAATCCTAGTTTACATAGAAACCCTAATTTTCCAATAAAACTATATCATGTAAACCATCTACCTTTATTTGTGTATTATAATTCTTTGTGATTTACTTTAATTCTTTTTATTAAACTCTAATTTATTATTTTTGTGATAATTAAGCTATGTATTTCGATTATTTATTTTGCTATGAATGGTTGAATGAAATTGTAATTTTTTAAAATTTTAAGGATTGTAGAAGGCATATTTCTACACTATGTGGGTGTCTTATTTAATTTGTTATTTAATTTATTTTATGAACTTTGAAATTATTATAAAGGATACGTTTTCCACCAATTGGTGGGTGTCCCATTTTATTTATTTATATGAATATTTGGACATTTATAAGGGCATATTTTTATCTTGTATGGGTACCCATTTTTTGATTGATTTATTTTAATTAATAATATGATTTATTTTATTGCATGTAGTATGAATGATATTTTAATAAGTTAAGAATTTAATAATATTTAGACTTGAAAAGGAGGTCAATTCCAATGAAACGGACATTATGAGGGTTGCTGGACTACTTCTCATCTTTTCCATGCGTACTCAACTTTTTGAATCCAATAGGGGGATTAAGGATTCCTTAGGGATCGAGTCATCCACCCCTTTTTTCGGTCCGTCCGGATAGTGACTTTATTTTCTCTTGATTTAGTCCTGTGTTCTCTGATACACTGAGTCTAACAGTGCCGAAATTGTAAAAACCATTTCATCGGGAGTGGAGGTAAAAATCTTCGCTCACAATTATCCAATATTCATAATATTTGTTGTTGGTATCCAGAATATGAGAGCTTTATCCACTTGTGTCGGGATTGACGGGTAGTCTTAAGCCTTTGGTCTTATTTTTCAATTTCACATGTGGCAACGGTTTGGGTTTATGATTTTAAGATTTTGTTTTCAGATCTTCTTGAAAGCTCCAGCAAACAAGAGTTGTAGAGGATTGTTTGGTTTGTTACAACATTTGGTATGCAAGGAATAAGTGTGGATTTAATAATATCCCCTTTAATTGCTTCTAGGCGATCAAGGCCATAGAGAGATCAATGGAGGAGTGGGTTTTAAGTAGGGGATTGTTATTAATAGAGCTGGGTGTGTATTTGTTCAATCTTTTGAGGATAAGTGGCAGCCTCCATCAAAATGAATTCTGATGCAGCAGTGGCTGGACAAGGGGTTTATGGTTTTGGAATCATTTTTGGAAATCATCTTAGTAATGTTATGGCTTGTGCAGTATCAAGTATGCTTGGTGATTGGGACTCTTATATTTCTGAAGCCATGGCAATTGTCTTTGGGATTAAGTTGGCCATCTATCTCTCTTTTCATGATCTCATTATCGAAATAGATTGCAAGTACATAGTAGACAAATTGAATGAAGAGTGCCATATCAGAACGAGCCTGGGGTGGTCTTGGAAGACTCTCTCTCTCTCCAAGTTGTTCAGATCTTATTCCTGGTCTTGGCCACCTCGAAATGTTAACAAGCATGTAGATATGTTATCAAAGTCTGTCAATTCTTCATCACCTTTACAGGTTTGGATGGAGGAGTATCCCCATTTTCTTTCTTCTTGTATTGTGGATGATGTTCTTTCTGTACTCATTTAGCTTTCTCTATAATGAATTCTTGCTGGTTATAAAAAAATAATAATTTAGGAGCAAAATCGGTAAAAAAAAAATTATTGTTTATTTATAGTAATTTTACTTCTCTTTTAAATTGTAGAAAAGATTTGTAATTAGTGTTATGATGCATTACTTTAAATTATATATTTTTTATTTAATTTATATTCTTATAATACTTTAAGATATGTAAATTATTATTTTATTATTAATTTAAATATTATTTTTATTAATTTTAATTGTTAACGCATAGGGCCAAATTTATTATATATATGGGTCCGATTAAAAAGATATTATATATACTAATATATCTAAATATTAACTAGAATTTAAAAATGCAATGACGGAATTTCATTAAGTTAATTTACAAAATATTCATTTATTTATAAAATATAAAATGTGACATGTGTCGAATATTTACCTTAAGAATTTGTTGACTTAGAGCGTACATATAACTGTATGTATTATTTCTTAATATTTAAACTACAGTTTTAATAATTGATGAATAAAATAAATAAAAAATATATTAATATATTTAATATATAAAAACATTTAATCTAATTAAATTTGTATTAGTAAAAATTAATACATTTAATATATAAAAATTATAAAAAAATTGACATAAATTCAAAACAAACAAAAACTAACGAAAGTTACTCCCAGTAAGCCATATGGGAGTTAATGACCAATACGCTTAGGGATTGTAATAGAATGTGAATATCCAGAAGTAAAATTATAAGTCAAATATGAAAGAAATTTCGCTATAACATTTGCTTTCAAAGAATATGAAAAACATGAAAAAGAGTGAATGTCTTGACTTCTTTTTGAATGGAGTTGCCATTTGGTATAGACCAAAAATATAAAATGGGTGGATATATTTAATAGATAATCCTCGATGAAACCCAAATTCTCAAAGTTTTGAGTTCGATAATGGCAAACTACTAATGTTAAAGTCAAATAATCAAAAAATAGTGTTCTTTACATTTGTCAAAAAGTCACAGTTTTATGCAATAATGCAATGAAATAAAATAAACAAAACATAAATAAGAAATATATAGTAAACATATATAGAAGTATAAATGAAGTAAACATAAATAGCATATAGATCAAATATATACAATCCATAAATGAACTGTATACTAATGGCAAAAAGAAATTAGTAAACAACTATTAATGTGCTTGGGTTTTACCATTTCATTATTAATAAATTGAGTAATTTAATTATGTGATAGAGTTATCCCATATCCAAAACATGATTAAATCATAAAGGCATTGAAATATAGATTAAAACTAACTCAACAATGAAGAACAAATGAAATAAAAGAACTTTTAATTTAAGGTTTACACTTGGGTCTCACTAGGTTGTGTTATTAATCGAAATTTAGATAAAATTTCTAATGAAAACACTTAAATTGATTAAATGAAACCCTTAGAACATATTAGAACTGATCTCTTACTGATGAATAAGAAGGAATCAAAGCTACTTGATCTCCAAATTTAGATGGAATTGGTGGTAAGTTGTTTATGGCTTGATTTTCTTCAAAATGAATAGAAAATGGAATATATTTGATGTTTAAGTGCTTGGAAATGTAGGAGGATCCTTCCTTGAATAAATTCAGATATAAGAATGTGTCTTTTAGATGCTGGAAATAGAGATAGTTGGAGAGAGTTTTAGTGTTTAAAGGGAAATATCTTTGATGTTATTGAATGAATAGGGGAGGAGAGGCATAAGGTTTCTGGAGAGATTTGGATGAAAGGGAAGGTTTTAGATGAGGGTGATCATGTAGGATAGGATAGGATAGGATAAAGCAAATTATTCAAATGTTGAAATTTGTGTTCTTAGCACTCATCTGGAGAAGACCATAACATGATAGTTTGATAGCACTGTGTTGTGGTCCTTAAATTGCCATGTGGTTGTCTAAGGAATTCTTAATTGTGGTTTCATATGATCCATGCAGTTCTTTCAAAGATTCACAAGATTAGTTCAGATTTTACAAAGAAAAATGAGTTTTAATAAAGTCAAGTTGGTATAAATCTAACCCATTTGTTCAGTATCTATTTATAAGTCCAAAATAGGTCCAAACCATACTACGAGAGGCTTTGGGTCAATCATAAAATTGACATCATCTCTCTCGCCCATTGGCACCACCACAAACATTAATGAAAATGTCATTTGGGTTGTGCTCTTAAGATTCTGGGTCGGTCATAAAATTGGATTGTCACTTGAGTTCAAAACCAAATCCAAAATTTAGAGAGCATTCTGAATCCATTTGGTGTATTCTTTGAGGAAATCCTTCCATTTGGAAATATTGTTTTTATTTTCATCATTGGGTATCAAAGCCAAATACAAGTATGAAAAAATAAAGTGTTAATAGTTTGACCACACTTTGATCAAATTTAAAAGGAGACTTTCAAATTCTATCAAAGTTATATGAGAATATCATGGGGATTGTCCATTGGGAAGTTCATTGGGATGCAATTCGTAGAGTTAGAACATATTTACCTTAATTTTATGCCTCTTGTCGAACAGATCTGGATCGACAAGAGAGATGATGCTAATTTGGATTCCATGACGAACATTGGTGGACGCTAATGGAATGGTGTGATTGATGATAGTTGATGATGAGTTAACCTAGTTAGGCCTTAAATAAGTTGGCCTTGATAGGCCTTCCTTTTCTTTGACCTAGTTGGGCCTTTCATTGCTTTGACCAAGTTAGGCTTTCATTAATCTTGTTAGGCCTTTTGTTCGATAACCTTGTTAGGCCTTTCATTCGATGACCTTGTTGGCCCTTCTGTTGATCCTGTCTAGCCTTTTATTACTTTGACCTAGTTAGGTCTTCGATACTTTGATCTGGATTGACCTTTAATAGGCCGCAAGTAATTTCAGATCAAGATTTAATTTCTTGTCTGCTTTTTCATGCTCGATGGTTGATTATCCTTGTAGGGTACTTCTTTCATATTACTTTTGGGCTCTACTAGGGATTTCTTTCCTTGTTTATTTCTTCTTTATTTTTCCTCATTTTAGATTTTTTCTTCTAATGCCTTCTTTTTATAGCTTGTAGTGCCCTCGAGATCCCTTGGCATGCTTACATGTATAGTTAGCATATAAATGTATGTTTTATGTTCATATATATATGCATGGGTGTTCTTATTTACTATATGGGATATGATACCACCTTAAACCCTTTTCGCTTCATTGGAAAAACATCAGTTAGCTTTGACATGTTTGAGATTGATTCAAGTTCTCTGTGGTATAGTATGAAGTTGATCTTTCTTTATTGTTTTTTATTCTTTCTATTTTCTTCCCTTCCTTTTCTTTCATGATTTTCTTATGGACTGGTCTTCAGTTAATTTCCTCTCTTAATTTGAATTCATTTTTCCCTCAAGGGTAACCAAATAGATCTGTTTCTTAAATAGCCATATTGCTTATAGTTTTTTAGAATGACATTGTCCTTATAACATCTTTGGCTTGTCCCCATGATTTTCATCAGATAGAGATACATCTCAAGGACCCACCATTGAGTGTTCAAGAGCCATTGATGCATGCTCTTTTCATGAGTTCTTGACTTTAAAATCTACATCGAATCTTGGATTCTTGCTCATTTCTTGATAGGAATAAACCATCCTTTTATACCACTTAAGCCCAAATGCAAACCATTTTAACCATTTTTGAAATAAACAAGTGTATATTCAAGCATCTATGTTAATTCATTTCAAAGACTATAAAATTTTATCCACATTGAAGAAGGCCAAAACAATTCTCAAGCCACCAGTCATAACCTTAAGGATCAAAATAGATTTTTTTTAATAGACTCATAAATCACGATAGGTCTCTTCTTGAATACCACAAAGACAAAACAGAATAGAAAACCATTAGGTCTTATGCAAGAGTATGGTTTTGGGTTTTGGCTACAAAGAAATGGATTACGTCTAAATAACACGAGATATTAGCCACTCAATAACAATATGCATTTAAAGAACCATTATTTGTTTGTTTGATTATAATCTTATATCTTCACAATCATAGGAGCTAGCCCATTTCCTTATAAGTAATCATGAGGTGTGTATGTGGGCTTTAAGAACTTTTTTGAACCTTTGGCTTATTTTCTTCAAAGCTTTAAATTTTCTATTTCCCATCTTTTTTGTATTTTTTTTTAATTCCCTTTCTTCTTCCTTTGTATTTCTTTATTTTCTTTCTTTTTCTTTTTCCTTCACTTTCTTCTCTTTTTTTTTTCTGATGTCTTAACCTATGCATTTTTGAATTGGTTATATTTCATCCATAATGATCCTAAGACTTAATTTGTAACATTCTCTTGCAATCTTCTAAACCTATGTCCTGTTTATGAATTTAGATGGCTAACTCTCTTTTAAAAGGAGTTCAAATATTAGGTTATATGGTTAGAGTATAATGTATGTACCAAAAAAAAATTTAGAATACACTTTCAACACACTTTTAGTAGGCTCAAAGGCTAGCAAGTGGCAATGTAAAATAAGGTGGGTAAAGATCGATAATCAATGGACCAAAGATGTGCCTAAATCATTTTTTACATTCTGCTTTTTTTTTTTTTGAAGATTTTACTTTGAAGGGTGATCAAAGGGGTTCAGGTGATTATTTTTCTCTTGATCCTTTAGTTGCAATAATTTTTCCCATTTGTTTTTTTGAATCAAGCTTTTTATGATTATAAAGATAAAGAGTATAAGATAAATTTTAATAGTCTTTTTTCATGGATTAGAATAGATACTTAATTATATACTAGTTTATCTTAAAAAATGATTTTCAACTCCTTAAATTTAAGTTCAAGTTTATTCAAGTGAAACTATTATTCCACTTTATTGAGCAAATTACAAGAAAAACTCAATAATTTGACTATTCTTCTAAGTTAATCATGGTTTTAAGGAGAGCTCTTCTCAAGATCTTCAAGAGTGCCATCATCAATTAGCTTTTAGATTTCATATCTTATTCATACACTTTCATCTGTGTCATGCCGAAGCCTTTGATGGAATTTGTAATATGCATTTATATTCTAATATGCAAGAATTGGGTTTGCCATGGACTTATATATTAATGGCATCAAAATCCCCCTTTTTAATCAACTTCTCTAATACCTTGGACATTGGCATTTTTAAGTTAGAAAATCTTCTTACAGTATGGACATCATGTTCCTCTTGACTTATACATTGGCTTTTTTCTACCCTCAAAATCTTTAAAATGTCAGAAAATATTTTCAAGGGGCATGTATTTGAGCTTGCAAGGCATTATCTACCACCATGAGCACTTGACTTCTTTCTAATGGGATGATCTTCGTTTGTGTAGCCTTGCTTCTCCATCTTGTCAAGAAATCTGAAAACCTTTTCATCATTTTTCTGCTTTGTGAGTTCTAAATCATGTCAGTGACTTCGATGTTAGTGTTATATGAGTAATGCTTCAACAAGGCTTTGGTTAAATCCCTCCACTTCCTTGTGATAGACTTCTTATACCCATGGTACTAGTTAGTTCTAAGCTCTTCCAAAAGATAATGGAAAGAGGTGAGTCACTTATTATTTAATAAGTCCTGTAGTTATCATCATAGCCACATACTGCCTTAAGTGCATCCTACGGTTGCCATTGCCATTGAACTTGCTCACATTAGGCATTATGAACTGATGGGGAAAGGGTTCGTCCCTCATTAGGTTAAAGGAAGCAAAGTCTTCAATCTCATCCTTGATTTTCCCTTTGGCAAGCTTCTTAATCTCTTATAGCTCCATTCTAATGTCGTACTCCATTTGCGACTATTGCTTCTATTTCCCTATCGTGGTGAGGAGATAGTTTTTTATGTCTTCAAATTCTTCTTTTTAACTAATTACTTCCTCTTGGTCTTAGACTCCTGAAGCTTCTTCCATACCCTTTTCCAAGTGAGCCATTCTAGCTTTTGTTTTTGCTTTGACCCTACTATTGTCAATCTCAAACATGTCATTCAAGAACCTCTCAAGCTCCTTGTAATTTTTGTTGGACTTGTTGGCATTATTTTGATTAGATATGCTTACAGCTTTATTTGAATATGAAATCCTTTTTAATATGTAATATGGATCTATGGTGGCTGTACAAAATGGTTAGTAAGTTTAGCATGATGGATGCATGCATAAGTATGCATGAATGTCATAATGTAATTATGCTCCTTCCAACCTTATTCCTCCCACTCAAGGTTAAAGTTCATCTATTCTAAGTTAAAGGCTTTAACTTGAATGCCAACAGGGGATGCATAAACTTTACTCATAAATATAAATTTGACTTTGATGATTAAACTAGTTTGAGATAAAATTATAATAATCCATAGCCCTCAAAAGTAGAAGAATTAGTCCTTATGGCGTTGGGCCTTTCATGGGCTAACTCAAACTTGTTTAGTTAACAAAGTTCAGAAAACAAGACTCGGGTTATAGGGGAAGAAATTCTAAGGCTTTTCTTGTATGTTGCCTTAGATTTAAGAACCAAAGAGTGAGGGTCGTGACCACTAGCCAATACAATATGAATAGTTACTGGGGTTATTAGTATGGTTCGCATGGCACCCTTAAGGGTTTGAAAGCATGTTCAAGCTTTGTGAAAATACAAAATCCGTCATAAAGACTTATCAATAATGGTTTTGTAAGCCATCAATATTTTGAGAAGTATGATACTTTTCCCCAGTGGAGTCACCACTGTGAACGAGTTGAACATAGTCGTCCCTCAGTACAAATTGATAATATAAAAAGTTTTGGTTAATTTGACAGATGATCCTCGATGAAGAGGACCAACCTAAATTCTCAAAGTTCAAATTTCGGTGACGGCAAACGATTAATGTTAAAGTCAAGTAGTTTAAATGTAGTATTCTTTGTATTAAAAAAGCCACAGTTTTATGCAAGCTAATACAATGAATAAAATAAATGATACTTAAATAAGAAATATATAGTAAACATATATAGATGCATAAATGAAGTAAACATAAATAGCACATAGACTAAATATACACAATATATAAACAAACTGTATACTAATAGCAAAAAAAAATCAGCAAATAACTATTGATATACTTGTTTTTTTCCTTTTCATTATTAATATATTAATTAATTTAATCATGTGATAGGGTTATCCCATACCCAAAACATGATTAAATCATAAAGGCAGTAAAATATAGAATAAAACTAAATTAACAATGAAGAACAAATGAAATAAAAGAGCTTCTGATTTAAGTTTTACCCTCATGTTTCAACAAATTTTGTTGTTAATCAAAATTTACATAGAATTTCCCCTCCAAACACTTACATTGATTAAATGAAACTCTTAGAACATATTAGAACTAACCTTTTGCTAATGAACGAGGAGGAACAAAAGCTACTTGGTCTCCAAAGTCATTTGGAACTGGTGGTAAGGTGTTTATGGCTTGATTTTCTTCAAAATGGATGGAAAATGAAAGAGAGTTAATGCTTGGGAGCTTGGAATTGTAGAAGGGTCCTTTCTTGAATGAATTTAAGAGGCTTCCATTTACTCAAATATCCATCCATAAGTCAAAAATAGGTCCAAACCATTGTGGGTGGCTTCGCCCCCCACTCCCCCCAAATGAGGTCAATAGTGGGCCTCTAAGCTTGGGCCTATCATCTCTTGCCCTTACCATCATCGACCTCAATGAAAAATTTTCACTCATTTGTGCTCCAAGATTTAGGGTCTGATCATAAAATCAGGCTGTCATTTGATTTCAAGCCCAAACCCAAAATTTAGAGAGCGTTTTCAATTCATTTGTTGTTTTCTTTGGGAAAATCTTTCCATTTTAAAACATTGTTTTGGTTTTTATCATCGGGTATCATAAACCAAATGCAAGTGTGAAAAAGCAAGTGCTAATAATAGCATTTAATATAGCATATTAGCAAGCTTCAAGGCTTCTTGCCTTTTTCGATGTTAGTAGAATTTTATAAAAGCTTCTCCTTTAACTGTTGATGTTAGCCGATATCTTTTGTTGTTAGTAGTTTCATTTAGGTTTTTACAATAATTTGTTGAGACTTTTTATATAAATGTTAACCATCCGTTAATTGTATATAAATTAAAATAATGAAAGTATTAACCATTTTCTTCTTTTTTTACACTTGATTCAATTTTGAGATCTTGTTATGGTATCAGAGTGCCATTTCTAATTTCATTCTTGTTCTTTTTCATTTATCTCAAAAAATAGAGCCTCTCTTTCTTCATTCTTTTGTTTCTTCTTCTTTTTTCAATTGTTGCAGAAAATAAAGCAACATCTTCTTCATTGAAATAGCACAACATAGGACTAATACAGATATACTTCAACTGCCATGAAAATAGAAGACACCATCTCTAGCCCATTTTATCTTCATGCCAATGAAAACCCATCACTGATTTTAGTTTCACCAATTTTATTTAGGTCAAACTATCATTCTTGGGCAAGGGCGACGAAGATGGCTCCCCTGTCAAAGAACAAATTAAAGTTTGCGAATGGAACAATTCTAGTGCCCTCAAAGGAATACCTTACTTTTAATCATGGGAAAGATGCAATACCATGGTTTTATCTTAGATTTACCATTTTGTTTCTCCTTCCATAAATAAGAGCATAGTGTGACTTGATTATACAGTTGATGTTTGGAATGATTTGTATGTAAGATTTTCCCTGAGAGATGCATTTAGGATTTTAATCTTCAAAAAGAATTGTACTCTTTCAATTAGGACACACTCTCTATAACAAATTATTTTACTCAACTAAGGGTAATTTGGAATGACTTGACAAATCTCAAACCAATTCCTTTGTGTAGCTGCAGTCCGTATTGTTTATATGATGCAATGAAAATAATAAAATATTAGATAGAAAAATAAATATGTCATAGTTTCTTAAAGGGGCTTAATGAAAATTTATCCACAATAAAATTCAGATCATGCTACAGGAACCGATGCCTAGCATCAATAAGGTATTTTCCTTAGAAGTACAACATGAGAGATAACTAGGGTATGTGATGGTTAAAGTTGTTAAACCTAGTGTGTTTTACATAAAGGCAGGCTCAACCTTTAACTTAATAACATATCAAGGCCAATCTAAAGCTAGTAATCAATCTGGCAACAATAATCAACGAAATGGTCATAATCCCACTTAAGTCATAGGATAAAATCTCAATGCCAAAAGGAGTTTTAATATTAGTGGTACTCACAACCAGGTGTCTAAACCAATATGCACTTATTATGGTTACACAAGGCACAATATATATATTTGTTATAAGAAGCACATATATCTACTAGGTTTTAAGCCAAGGCCATAGAGATTTGCAAACCAGGTCAAGGTTGTTATACGAGACATATGACTTTCACCTACTAAGAATAGTCTCTTTATTAATACTAACGTTACTGAATTCAATAAGCCACTATAGTAGCAAAATAAGTTTCAAGGACCTTATGATGCTCAATAACCTTTCACTCAAGAACAGTTAAGTCAACTCACGAATCTTCTCTAGCAATCACTCAACCTCCCAAGTAGCTCTAAGGCCAATACCATCTCAACCTCATACACACCTACAATAACATATACTTATGAACTTTCTACTTATGATTGTCATGAATTGAATTATAATCAAATTAATATAGACACTGGAGCTATATATTATATTGTATGCTCCAAGTCCTATTTTTCTAATGCAAACTTAACAAACTTCTTTGTCCATATAACTAATAACCATAAAATAATGGTTAGACATGTAGGCAAAATTGTCTTGTCTTTAAACTTCATTCTCACAAATATTCTTTTTGTCCCAAGCATCACTTTTAACATATTATCTGTAAGTAAATTTACTACTTCAAAAAACTTCTCCTTACTTTTACACCTTGATTTCTATTTCATTCAGAATCTTTAATGTTTGAAGATGATTGGATTGGCTAAAAAGCTCATTGGTCTTTACCAACTTGATTATCCTCAACCAAGGCCTTTTGTAAATTCTTTTGTAATTTTACCTCTTGTAAATTCAATTATTTCTTTATGATTATGACACTAGAGACTTGGTTATCTATATGTATGTAGATTAGAAATACTTCAAAATATAGATTATGGCCTTCTTGTCACTTAGCAAAACAAAAGACGTTACCTTCTCTTTAAGCAACTCAATTATTTGTCTTGTTAAAACTCAAGTCAGAAGCCTGAAACATCAATTATTTCTCTTTAAAAAACTCAATTATTTGCATATGGACACTTAGATTTTCTTATTAAAACTCAAGTCAAAAGCCAGAAACATCATCTAATGTTATATATAATTTGTCTAAACTCAATTTTAAAGAATGGTTAAAATAATCAGAATAGACCATGGACTGGAATTTCACATGTCACAATTTTTTTCAATCCAAATGTATAATACATCAGACCGCTTGTCCTATACACTCCAACAAAATGCCATTGTCGAATGAAACACCAACACATTATCAATGTTGCAAGAGCACTCAAATTTTAAGCCTCTCTACCTCTTAACCTTATTTGGTCTAATTGCATTATCCATGCTATTTATTTCATTAATGGAACGCAATAATTCCTCAACATTTCAACTTTTATATAAGTCCAACCTTGATTACTCTATATAGAGTCTTTGGATATTTAGCTTATGCATCTACAGGAGATTACAATAGGCATAAAATTGATTCTAGAGCTATTCCTTTTGTTTTTTCAGGATACCCACCAAATACAAAGGCTTTAAGCTCTTTCACCTTTAAATCAAACACATCTTTGTGTCTAGACATGCCCTCTTACATAAAGATATTTTTCCCTTTAAAACACTAGTTGACATTTAGAATCATAGTACTTTAGTAGGTAATACTGAATTTATGCTTCCTATGTTTATATATAATGATTTTTCCATAGAGAATTCTAATCAACTCATGACAACACCTTAATCAATCACATCATCTACAATACTAGATATTTTAAACTCTACCACTAACTTACCAAACCCATCTAATACTGACCCTCCAACAATTCAACAATAAACCAATCAACACCTAATTTACACCTTATTGACCATTTAGTTCAATAAATAACATACCAAACCAAGACCTAACTACTCAATACCATACTCTTCAGACCACACACACTTAGCAACACAACAACAAAAGATCAATAAGACATAGGCATCCACCAGCATTTATGTAAGATTACCACCATTCCATCCCAAACACTGACATGTCCACCAATAAAAACACTAAACCTCTCACAATCCAGTATGTTCTTTCATATGAGTATTTATCTTCAAGCCACAAAGCCTTTATTGTAAAATTAGATAACATTCCAAAACCAAAAAGCTATAGAGAGGTTGTGAAGCATCATTCTAGAGAGATGCAATATAGGCTAAAATTATTGCTCTTTAGGCAAATAACACATGGGTTTATTGATTTTCTACCTAACAAAACAAGCCACGGGTTTCAAGTGGATGCGTAAGGTGAAATATCTTGCAGATGGCTCAATAGAGAGATGTAAGGCTAGATTGTTAAATAAAGGCTATACTCAGGAAGAGGGTTTGGATTTCCTAGATACTTTCTCTCCTATTGTGTAGATGACAACAATTAGAACACTCTTAGCAACTATTGTAACCCAAAACTGGTTTTTTCATCAGTTGGACATCAACAATGCATTTCTTAATGGGGTCTTAATGAAGATGTTTATATGCAACTCCCATAAGGTTTTGATTCTAGCTCGAATGGCAAAGTTTGCAAACTTCAAAAGTCTCTCTATGGCTTGAAGCAAACAAGCCACTAATAGAATGCTAAACTTATAAATGCTCTACTCACTCAAGGTTTTGCACAAGCCCAAGTAGATTAATCACTTTTCTCAAATGAAAAGATGAAAATTCTATTGCTTTGTTAATTTTGTTAATTTATGTGGACGATGTTATCCTAGCAAGCAATAACATGAGTGAAATTGAATCAATCAAGGAATTTCTTCATTACACATTCCAAATCAAAGACTTGGACTAGCTGAGGTTCTTTTTAGGGCTTGAAATTGCATGAACATCAAATGGGATTAATATGTGTCAATGCAAATATACTCTAAATTTGCTATATGACACTAGCTTTCTTGGGTGTAAACCAGCTTCTACATCGATGATGGAAGCTTAGAAACTCTCTGAGACTAGTGCTCTGTTACCCGATAGTACTTTGTATAAAAGACTTGTGGGAAAATTGCTCTATCTCTGTACAACTCAGCCCGATAAATGTTATGCGAGTCAATGGCTATCACAATTTTTGGACAAACCCACCACAGTTCATCTTCAAGTAGCCAATAAAGTACTTCATTAAATTAAGAAAGCATATAGTCAAGGGCTATGCTTTTCCGCTTCCACTGATCTTCAATTCAAAGCCTTTTAAATTCTGATTGGGCTTCTTACCTAGACTCTTGGCAATCCATTTTAGGCTGTTGTGTATTTATTAGAAGCTCTCTTGTCTTTTGGAAATCAAAGAAGCAAACTACTGTATCTAAATCCAGCTTAGAAGTTGAATATTGAGCAATTACGATAGCTACCTGTGAAGTTCAATGCTTGATTTATCTTTTGCGAGATTTTGGCTTTGCATATACATCCCTAACTCCTCTTGTTTACTGTGATAATCAAATCAATTATGCATATTGCTCGGAATCCAATGTATCATGAGTGTACAAAGTATTTAGAAATTGATTGCCATGTAGAACGTGAAAAGTTCTGCTCTGGGGTGATTCATTTGCTGCCAATATTGTCATCAATCCAGCTTGCTGATTTTCTCACCAAGCCTCTCACTCATACCTTATTTCTCCATTCCATTTTTAAACTAAGCATTCACAATATGTATACTCCAGCTTGAGGGTGGCTAATACGACATAGTTTTGATATCCACAAGCTCCAATGCTTCTTGCTTTCCTTGATTTTCGTAGAATTATTCAAAAGCTTCTACTTTAACCATAGATGTTAGCTGATATTTTTTATTGTAATGGGTGTCGAAGCTATAAAAATAAAGTTTTTATTCTCTAAAAAAAATAAATAGTAGTAAATATGCTCGAATCTACAAAAAATTGACTACTTAATTAAATTATTTTTGAAAAACAAAATAAAGCTAAAATAAAAATTAAATAAGGAAGATTTTTGTAATTGAGATTTAAAATAAAATTAAAACTAAAAACCAGAATTTTAAATTAAATAGCAATAAAAGTAAATTTAAAAATATCAATAGAATTAATTTCAGTCGAAGAAATAATTTCAGTTTCAATTCTTTAGATTGATCGTTGATGCAAAGATGGTTATTCTAATTTTCAATAAATCACTTATAGTCATTAAACATACTTGCAACTGTTGGAAAAATTACACAGATTTTCTTATAAATTAGATTCGAGAGAATGAGAAATAACAACAAAAATAATACACACACAAAATTGATAACGGAGTTCGGCCAATTGTGCCTGCGTCTCCGGACCTGCTGCAGATCTTTTTGCTAAATGGAGAAAAATTACATGAAGTGTTTACAACACTCACAACTCACAACCCACACCCAATTACACCTAAGAATTTTTCTTCACAAAAAAAATTCTTTTACAAGCTTTTTTTAAAGCTTTTCTCTCAAATTCTCTTAAACTCTCAAACTCTCTAATTTTTGGGATGATCTTCCAAATGAGATATAAGGGGTTTATATAGGCTTCAAAAATTGAATTGGTGAAATTTAATAATGGTTAGACACCTCCATTTTTTACAAAATTAGGCACCTCCATTTTTGACAAAAAATTAGGCACCTCCATTTTTTACTTTGCAATTTACTCAACAATCTCTCACTTGAAGACTGATTTTAATCTGTCTTCACACCACGATTTATGGAGCAGGTCTTTCTAGTCTTGTTATTCTTGTAGGCCAACTGAAGTTGAATACAACTTCAGTTTCTCAATAGCCACTGTCTTTGTCAACATATCTGCTGGATTCTTGCTTCCTTGGATCTTCTCTAGTATTAACACATCATCATCCAACAGAGTTCTGATGAAGTGATAACGAAGTCCAATATGCTTGGTTTGAGAATGAAATACAGAATTTTTTGCCAAGTGTATCGCACTCTGACTATCACTGTATAAGACATTCTTCTCTTGTTTGAAACCTAGCTCAGTTAACAAACCTTGAAGCCATATCATCTCTTTATTGGCTTCAGTCACTGCTACATATTCAGCTTCTGTAGTGGATAAAGTGACAATCTTTTGTAACTTTGACATCCAACTAACAACTATATTTCCAACAGTGAATATATAACTGGTGGTACTTTTCCTGTGATCGACTTCACCTCCAAAGTCTGCATCTACGTAGCCTTATACTTTTTACTCTCCTTTACCGAAGTACAAACACTTTTTTATGGTGCCTCGTAGATATCTCAAAATCCATTTTACAGCTTCCCAATGAGCTTTCCTTGGATTTGACATAAACCTGCTTACAACTCCCACTGCATAGCCAATGTCTGGTCTTGTACATACCATTGCGTACATCAAACTTTCAATGGCTGAAGCGTAAGGAACCTTAGCCATGTGTTCTCTCTCTTCCTCCATCTGAGGGGATTGATCCTTAGATAGAAAAAAGTAACTAGCCAAGGGTGTGCTAACTGGCTTGGCGTCACTCATGTTGAATCTCTGAAAAACACTGTTGATGTACTCTGCCTGAGATAACTGCAAAAGTCCTTTCTCCTTATCTCTTGTGATTTGCATTCCAAGAATCCTTTTTGCTGGACCTAAGTCTTTCATGTCAAATTCCTTTAACAATTGTTGCTTCAACCTTTTGATATCCTTCATATCTAAACCTGCTACTAACATGTCATCTACATAAAGTAGTAAAATAATATAACTGGAGTTATATCTCTTGAAGTAGCAACAGTGGTCAGCGTTGCACCTCTGGAATCCTTCCTTATGCATGAAGCCGTCAAACTTTTTGTACCACTGTCTTGAGGCTTGTTTTAGTCCATACAAGCTCTTCTTAAGTTTGCACACCATGTTTTCCTTCCCTTTTTCTTGAAAACCTTCTGGCTGGTGCATATATATCTCTTCATCTAAATCTCCATGAAGAAATGCAGTCTTCACGTCTAATTGTTCAAGATGAAGATCTTCAATAGCAACAATGCTCAACACTAATCTGATAGTATTGAGCTTCACAACAGGAGCAAAAATTTTGGTGTAGTCAATTCCTTCCTTCTGCTGGAACCCATTGACAACTAATCGGGCTTTGTATCTCTTTGAACCATCATGCTCCTCTTTTACCCGATACACTCATTTGTTGTAAAGTACCTTCTTCCCCATGGGTAACTCAACTAGTTCCCATGTCTGGTTAGAGATCAGAGACTTCATCTCGTCTTTCATGGCAAACTCCCACTTGTTAGCATCTCTAGTCTGACAAGCTTCATCATAGCATTCAGACTCTCCTTGATTAGTGAGCAACAAATAATTCATGTATCTCTTGTTAGGCACATGAGGCCGAGAAGACCTTCTCAACATAGGAGCTGAAGTAGGAGGTTGCGGTGTGTCGGATTGCTGCACACTGTTTTGCCCAACGAGTTCCTCTTGATGAGGATTTACTACAATCGGCTCCATCACGGGACTTTCTGGGACATCATCTATATCTGCAAACACTGGCTCACTCTACTCTGTGTTATTGGTATCAGATTTATATATGTCCTTGTACATCACTTTTTCATTGAAAATCACATCTCTGCTGCGAATCACCTTCTTGTTTTTGTCATCCCAAATGCGATAGTCAAACTCATCCTCACCATAGTTGATGAAGATGCATTTTTTATATTTGGGATCAAGCTTATTCCTACCTTGATCACTAATATGCACATATGCTACACAACCAAAAACTTTTAGATGTGATAGTTTTATCTCTTTTTCGCTTCATACCGCTTCTGGTATTTTATGCTCCAATGGAACTTATGGGTCTCGGTTAATCAAGTAAGCTGCTGTGTTGACTGCTTCTGCCCAGAAGTATTTCGGTAGACTTGATTGTATACGAATGCTTCTGGCTCTTTTTGTCAATGTTTGGTTCATACGCTCAGCTACACCATTGTATTGAGGAGTACCCGACACGGTTCTCTCCATTCTAATCCTGTGCTCATAGTAGAACTTCTTGAATATGATATCTTCATATTCACCTCCATTGTCAGTTCTGAGCCTTTTAATCTTTAAACCTGTCTCGTTTTCCACCATAGCTTTCCATCTCCTGAAAGTCTCAAACACTTCAGATTTATGCTTTAGAAATTAAACCCATACTTTCCAAGAGTGATCACCGATGAAAGTCACAAAATAGTATTTTTCAGTAATGGATGAAGTTGTCGTTGGTCCCCAAACATCAGAGTGAATGAGCTCTAGTCTTTCCTTCTTTGGTGTTCTACCACTTGTCTGAAAGCTGACCCTCTTCTGCTTTCCAAGTATGCAACTTTCGCACATGTCTATGTCAACTGACTGTAGACCTGGAAGTTTTCCCTTTGAGTGCATAATTTTCATCCCTTTCTCACTCATGTGGCCAAGTCTCTTGTGCCACAAATTAGAATTTTCATTTTTTGCTGCAACTGTAATTGAACAGCATGCTCCTACTGTCATGTAAAGAGTACCACTCTTTTTGCCCCGAGCAATAGTCATTGCCCCCTTTGAAATCTTCCAATCATCACCATGAAAGATTATAGTGTAGCCTTCACTAGCCAACTGCCCTACTGAGATTAAGTTCTTTCTCAGGTCGAGAATATGTCTGACATCCTTCAGCTCCCAAATAGATCCATTCAACTTAATCTTCACTACACCTTTACCAATAATATCACAAGGTTGATCGTCACCAAGATATACATTTCCAAGGTTTCCAGGGACATACCTCTCGAAGAATTCCTTTTGCGAAGTGGCTTGGAATGATGCTCTAGAGTCTAATACCCAAGACTCCTCTTTGCTCTCCAAAGAGCATATCAACGCATCATCTGCTCCTGAGGTGGAAGCAATATTTGCCTCTATCTTTGGCTCTTGGTCATTCGATGCACTCTTGCACTGATTTTTATAGTGTCTAGTCTTCCCACAGTTCCAACACTCAACAGTCTTTGAGCTTTGTGAATTATTGGGATTTCTAGATTTGGACCTTCTGCTCTTTGATCTACCACGATATTTGCCACGCCCATTTTCTCTGGTTAAATTTCTTCCTCTTGACTCTGTATGCAAAACTGAAGAGGTTGATGATTCACCCGACTCTCTCTGTCGAATCTCTTCACTGAGAACCAGATCACAAACATCATCAAATTTCTACTTATTGCTTCCCGATGAGCTACTCACAGCTGTGACAGTAGCATTCCAACTTTCTGGTAGAGAAGACAAAAGTATTAATGCTCGTATTTCTTCATCAAATTCGATCCCAACTGAACTCAATTGGGTTGTGACTGTATTGAGTTCATTTAGATGTTGAGCTACCGATGCGCCTTCCGTCATCCACAAATTAAATAACTGCCTCATCAAGTGAACTTTGTTAGAGGCTGATGGCTTTTCATACATACTGGAGAGAGCCCTCATAAGCCCTGCCGTGGTCTTTTCTTTTGCTTTGTTGAAAGCAACATTACGGGATAACGTCAATCGGATAACTTAGAGAGCTTGTCTATCTAGAAGTTTCCAATCTTCTTCCTTCATATCATCTGGCTTCTTATCAGAAAGAGGTTGATAAAGATTTTTTTGATACAGATAATTTTCGATTTGCATCTTCCAAAAACCAAAGTCTGTACCATCGAATTTTTCAATTTTCACATTTCCTTCTTCTGCAGCCATCACTCCCACTCGAATCTAATTTTCTCTAGATCTTTTCTGACAATTCTTGCAAACCACTCACAGAAAATTGACAGAATTCACAACCAGCAGCTCTGATACCAGTTGTTGGAAAAATTACACAGATTTTCTTACAAATTAGATTCGAGAGAATGAGAAATAACAACAAAAATAATACACACACAAATTTGATAACGAAGTTCGACCAATTGTGCCTACGTCTCCGGACCTGCTGTAGATCTTTTTACTAAAAGGAAAAAAATTATATAAAGTGTTTACAACACTCACAACTCACAACCCACACTCAATTACACCTAAAAATTTTTCTTCACAAAAAAAAAATTATTTTACAAGCTTTTTCTCAAGCTTTTCTCTCAAATTCTCTTAAACTCTCAAACTCTCTAATTTTTGGGATGATCTTCCAAATGAGATATAAGGGGTTTATATAGGCTTCAAAAATTGGATTGGTGAAATTTAATAATGTTTAGGCACATCTATTTTTGACAAAATTAGGCACCTCCATTTTTGATAAAAATTAGGTACCTCCATTTTTTACTTTGCAATTTACTCAACAACAACTACCAATTTTTCTTTTGTTTTTAAATTAATTATGAGGAACTCACTAATTAACCATTGCTAATGAATAATTTTATAGAAATTTCTTATAATTTAATTCACTAATAGCTTTAAGAATTAGAATGACTTGATTCTAACTAATAAACTCAACCGCGTAGTTTATTTAATTAATTAGATTATATATTTTCTTAGTATTACATTTGATTGCCACTAATTACTAAAATAATAAGAATAATTATGAATTCAAATTAACGATATATTGTTAAACTAAATGAACAATAGATACTATTAATCAATTAGCAAAATAATAGTATTAATAAGTCACTGAAAATATATAAATACTAAAAATTTAAAGGAAGAGAAAAGAAAAATTATTTCGATTTTGTAATCCTTTGACAAATTAAAATCTCAATTACCCTTCAATCCATTGAAAAATTAGTTGCTCATATTTGAATGAAAGGAAACTCAAAATATATTTTTAAAAAAATCTGTAAAAACACAAACTAAAAATGTTCCCTAGGATTGCTGCCCTTTAGTTCAATATATACCCTCTATTCTAAGAAGAAATTTCCTATTTAAAATCTAGTTAGGAAAGAGATAAAAATAAAATATAATTCAAAATTCAAAATAGCAATTATTCTTATCTCTAAGTAGAAATAAAAGTCTAAAAAGGTCTTTGGATGTCCCTCCAAAAAATGCAACATATCATCTCCCAAAAAAGTAAAAAATCTGTAATAGTTTTTTTTTTCAGTATCAAGACTGGACAAGTGGAGATTTCAATTCTTCTTTTTTCTATCAAATGTATATAAGCCTTGCCAAAACTTATCTTTTGGATTTCTATCAACACTTTTTTAAGTACTTTTTAGTTAAAATAGCCAACTTCTCCCTTCAACTATTACTTATAAAAAAATCTCAAAATGAATAGAAATCTATAATAACAAACCAAAATATATATTCAAAATAAATCATAAATATACATAAAACGCTAGTTATTAGGTTGTCAATAGATTCGGTAATGTTGTTGCACCAATTTGTTGAGCCTCCATATAAGCGCTAACCATTCGTTACTTATAACTAAGTCGGAATAACAAGAGCAATAATCATCTTCTTCTTTTACACATTTGATTCAATTTTCAAATCTTGTTAGCATTCATCTTATCTAAAATCATATTAGCACCTCTTAATTAAATTATCACATTTCTCATGGAATTTTAAAATACTCGTGTCTTTAGTAACTTTAATATTTTAATAGAATATCTGCAATTGAGTAAAGAGGATCAATATTAGAGAGATATCCTTTTAATTCAATAATTACTACCGCCTCCCAATAAAGCCGTCCTCAATTAAAGTTAGAGATAAATTCTTTGATCTAAACATCATTATTATCTCTAATAAGGTCGTTCCTAATTGCCACGTTAATTAATAACCCAAATATTTTTTTTATAAAATATTTCAAATTTGAAATAAAATATCTTTTTTTTTCGAAAAGGTAAACTTAATAAGAAAGTGATTGTACCAAAGAGAAGACCTCTTACCACGAAGTTGGAAGTAGTTAGCAGGAAAGTGATAAGAATGAGCGGCTGCCAGTGCCAACCATGAAATGCTATCTTTCATGTCTTATTATTTGTTCCATTTCCCCACGCACAGCTAAATTTTCTCTTTTACACACTTGCAACTCTGGATCACTATTCTTTATTTTAATTGGAAATGACCAAAGTTTTGATATCTTCAAGTCCTTTATTTTTTTAATTATTTATTACCTTTTTTTTTGTCAAACTACCTCACGCATCGATATTTACTTTTTTTTTTGTTATTTTTCAATAAAATTTTATTGGATGAGCTATACAGATCTACGTAGTTTTTTTTTTTAAATTGAATATGTATATATTTAGCATCATCATCACAAATTCTTGTGCATTGTTTATTTTTAAGAGCTTTGATTGGTTACTCAATTGACTTAAAATTTTAGTCGTACAATTGGGAGTATATGAAGGAAAGCAAATAAAAAATTAATAGATATTTTTGTGTTCATTCAAATACGTTTTTCTAAATTACTACATCAATATTCTTATTAATTTGCACAATTTAAAATGGTTATAAAATTTTTATTATTTAATATACACGTAATAGAATATGATTTCATGACCTATTTCGAAAATTATATAAAATATTTGAAGACATACACATATTTTTATTTGTATCGTCTCAAATAAAATATCTAAATAATTTACGACATAAATTCATGTAAAATTCAATTAATTTGTGAATAAATCTTATTAAAAAATTTATTTATAAATTTTTAATTTTTAATATAAATTTAGAAGTGTTATTTGAAATCTAACTATTAATGTTAACAAATTTATTTCTATATTAATCATTTATATATTCTCAAATGATAATTGGGAGAAAAAGAAATATTATGTCATATTAAAATTTTTTAATATTAATTTTAAAGTATTAATCTCAAAAATTAATTGTCAATGTTGAAAAATTCATTTTTATATTAATCATTCATATGTTATATTTAATCAATATAAAACTTTAATATTTATATATTTTTACTATCAATTAATTTTCACTTACTATAAACAAGTAGTAAATTTTACTAAGTATTATTTAAAAACTAATAGCGTGTCCCTACTTCTATTAAATTTAAACTTTTGACATTTGGATATTAGTTTAATCAGATTTAAGAATAGTTTTGAGATGAACTTATCTCTTAAATGTTATTCTTCTAGTCAGTTGGATCCAATTTTTAGTTATAATAATAAATAACTAAATTTAAAATTTGTTAAAAATAAATTTTTTTTATCTAAAATTAAAAATTTATAATTTTTTTATATGATATTTTTATTTATTTAACAGTCTAAAATTAATTTTATTTGGATACTATAACGTTTAAAATGATCTTTTTAACATTATTTTTTTATACATAATATTATGGACGATAATTAAATTTAGGATATTATTTAAGAGCATTTAAATCCTCAACTATCTGAATTAATGCCCGTTCATTAAAAGCCCATAATTTGATATACTAATTAGCCACAAGTTAAAAAAAAATTAGGGTTTTGTGTGATCATTAACTATACTAGCATTTGATCATTAACTTTGACCGCCGAGCGAAACAAAACTCAGAGTCTCAAAAGAGAATAAGATGAGCTAGCAAAAGCAAAGAAAAAAGCGAGGGCCCTGCATGCAAAGGGATGAGGTGTCTGGACGCAAGAGATAGCCATTAGAATTTGTTCGAAGCTTATAGCGTCAAAATGTGGTGTCCCGCCCATTGCCTCGTAACTCACAAAAACCCTATTTTCCTTCTTTATTTATTTATTTTAAATTAATTAGAAAATTTATTAGGCTTATTTACATCTCCATTTAAATTTAATTTTTAAGTAAATCTGACTGTCAACCCTGTATTTAATTTATAGACAATATGAAAAATACTCCTTTCATTGCAATTTAATACATGTATTTTTTACTTTTTCAAATTATAGCTTTCTTAATATTATTTTAATAAATTAATTAAATATATTAAAATTTTATTATATTCATATTTAATATTTATTAAAAATATCTAATAAATATGTCATATTAATATTAAAATATAATAAAAATTATAAATTTATATATTTTTAAAAAAATAAGAATTAAATATTTATCAATCAAGAAAGCAACTAGTAAACTCTCTTATTATTAATCATTTATATTTAATTGATTTAACTTAAATTATATAAACATGCCTAGTTTGGATCACTACAAGCAGCCACAGAAGAATAGATGGGAAAAAAAGGAAAAAAGAGGAAAAACTGTCTGATTTGATGCTCTCTGCACTCTGACAAAAAATTTCCATTTTGAATATTTGATCACTTTTTGCTGTTTCTTTGTCTTCTTTTTTGGAATATGATAAAAAGCATTGAGCATGAGATTGTAAGATTGCAAGAAAACTGATCCATTCACACTACCATTTTCATATGTTTTCTGTTATTTTTTATAAAATTAAAGTAACATAAAGCTCTTGGGTATTTTTAAGATATGATAAAATAATTATTTTTCTTATGATATTTGATAATTATATAAATAACTATTTTTTTGCATTATAGATCAGACATGTAATAATTTATTTAACAGTATTGGTTAGATTGATGAAAAAAATGATAATAATTATGTATATGATGCCATAAAAGATATTATCTCCCTTTTTGGAGTTATTTAAAAGATTAATTGAATCGGAATTTGAATACGTAAGTATAACGAATCTAATAATAAATATGTTTTATTTGTATAAATATTTTAAAGTTTAATTCAATATCATATGTTAATTTATTATTATTATTATTATTATTATTATTATTATTATTATAGTGAAAGAGGTTAGCAAATATGATAGGATATTAGAAATATAAAAATATTCAGTATTTATTGATATATTCGATATTATTATAATTAAAATGTTTAAAAATAAATATTTAAGTAAGACCCTCATCATATATTAATTTATATATATATATTAATTTATTTATTTTCAATTCACATGATATTATTTTTAGTGAGATTATTTTTAATTTTTTTTCAGTAATAATTAGGAATACTCATCTAATTATCATTTGGATTAGATATTAGACTAGCTAATTCTTTTATAATTTTTATGAATGGAGGAGGATAAATATAAAAGAGTATAAAAATATAATACATGAAGTGGGCTTTGTACATAAAGTGGTTAATTTATGTAATTAAATAAGTTAGATGAGTTGTAGTTAGTTAGTTACAGATCCTGTTAGCACTTCTAGTTAGCTACAATATATATATATATATATATATATATATGCAATCTCTCTACCTAAACAATCTGAGTCAAAGTTCTCTACATGGGTGCGATGTAACATGATGGTGATGCAATGGCTCTCTAGTTCGCTGATTCCTTCAATTGCGTCAAGTATCAACTATCTTGACACAGCTAGAGATATCTAGAAATATTTCTATGATCGTTTTCTCAAAGGAAATTTTCGATGAGAATTGCTGATATTCAACAGGAGATTGCTGCTTTTGTCCAAGGGGATTTATCTGTTACAGAATATTTTACTCAGCTCAAAACATTATGGGATGAGTTATCTTCTCTTCAGCCCTTGCCTGCCTGTGTTTGTATCCCTGCATGTAGCTGTAATGTTCTCGATGTTATTAGAAGTTATCATAGTTCTGACCATATAATCAAGTTTTTGGAGGGATTAAATGATAAATTCTCTACGGTCAAGAGTTAGATCTTATTATTAAGGCCTTTGCCATCAATGAACAATTTTTCTCATTAGTCCTTCAACATGAGAGACAGATTTTGATTCCAAGGGGTACTCTAATAGAAGCAGATTTTGTTACATGTTTGGTTAAGTCTCATTCTTCTGGAGGATACTCTTAGTCTTAGAATTATGGTACTTCCTATACCAAAAAACCCTACTCTGAAGGGAGAAAGCCAATTTGCAGTTTTTATGGATACTCAGAAGGGAGAAAGCCATACTGTTGAAAAGTGCTACAAGAAACATGGTTATCTACAAGGATTCTTCAATCAAAATAAGCCTAGACCTGTTTTTGCTTATGCTAATCAAGTTCACAGTGATGTTCACATAACTGAAGATGTTGTTATTGATTAATCTCCTATTCCCTTACAGGCTACTAAAGCTGATTCTCTCTTTGACCAAGGACCAATACAATCAATTAATGATCCTTCATAATAAGTCTAGTGTTACTCGTTAAGTGGCTAGTATTAATTCAACTCAGAGCATTCTCGGTCCACCACCTAGTGCATCACCCTCAGGTATCAAAATTCTATTGAGTCGATTATTGATATGGGTGTGTCTAGTGGCGAAGTAAAAAATTTAATAAAAAAGAGATAAAAATAAAAAATATTATATATATATATTAAAAATAATATAAATAATAATTTTTTTATAAATTTTGTAGATTAATTATAAAATTTTTTTTCATAAAAAGAGAAGAAAAAAAAATTATAGTTATTTTTTTCACTATAAAATAATAAAAGAATAAATAAAAAATTAAAATAAAAAGTGTAAAGTAAAAATATATTAAAAAATAAAATTTTTAATTTTATATTAATTTTTAATAATTTTGAAGGTGGTAAATAAAGATTTTAAAGGGGGTAAATAAAGATTTTAAAAATTTTAATAAAAAATATATGTATAATTTTTTTTTCTTTAAAAATAAAAGTTGACAGTTATTTTTCTTTCTTAAAGAGTGGCTTGGCCACTGAATGCGTCTGATTATATTATTTTTGATATTTCCTTTTTTCATTATTATAAACATGTTCTTAACTATGCAGCTCTACCTCCTAATGGTTTTTGTATTTCCGTCACACATAATTTTTCTATTGTTCTGTCTTCCAATTTGTTATTTACGAATGTTTTCGTTGTCCCAAACTTTATATACAATCTTATATATGTTAGCAAGCTTTTAGGCACTAACTATATTTCTCTTTTGTTTACTAATCACTTGTGTCTCATTCAAGATTCCTTTAAGAGGACGATTGGTACAACTGATCTTAAGAACAACTTATACCATCTTCACCTTCGCGATCTCTCAGTCTTTGTTCCTTTACATCAGTAGTTTGTTGCTTCTGTAAATAATTCTGTTGCATCCTCTGTACATAATTCTTTTATGTTCAGTGACATTGATGTATGGCATTATAGGTTAGGTCACCCATCACAACATAGAATAAAAGCCATTCAGCAACCTTATCTTGATTTGGTTCATTCTGATTTTCATGTTTATGAAGTTTTATCATTTAGCCAAACAGAAGAAATTGTCTTTTCCTGTAAGTACTATAAAGTCTAATAAAATCTTTGATTTAGTTCATCTTGACATTTGGGGTCTAACTGTCTCTTCTATTTACAGTTTCAAATATTTTCTCACTATTGTTGATGATTGTTCTAGATTTACTTAGGTTTGTTTGCTCAAATCTAAATCAGAAGCTAGAACTTCAATTGTCAACTTCTATAACATGATTCTTACTTAGTTTAATGTCAAAGTCAAAACTATCAGAAGTGACAATGGACGAGAGTTCATTTGGCCTGATTTCTAAAATTCTAAAAGGATAGTTCATCAAACTTCCTATGTTTCTACTCCTCAGCAAATTGGAATTGCTGAGAGGAAGCACCAACACTTAATGTCACTAGGGCCTTACTTTTTAAGAGTCATTTATCACTTGTGTACTGTTAAGAAACTCTTATACATATTTATCTTATCAATAGAATTCCAACTCCTCTATTGAATAGTCTGAGTCCTTATTAATTATGTATGAACAAAAACCTAATCTCACAAATTTAAGAGTATTTGGTTGTTTGTGCTTTGCTTTAACTTTGTCTCAAAAATAGAATAAAGTTAGATGCTAGATCTTCTAGGTGTCTTTTTCATGGGTTTAAACCTAGTACAAAGGGGTTTAAACTATTAAATATTTAGACTAATGAAATATTCATTTCCAGACATGTCTATTTCTATAAAGAAAATATTTCCTCTTCAAAATACTCTTAATTCAACTCCTGCACTTATTTTTCTATGCCACTTGATTTCTTGTTTGCATCTTCTTCTTCTAATCAACAGCCTTCTAGAGTCTCAATAAGACCAAAAAGATCTCCTTCCTATCTGCAGGATTATCATTATAATTTGCTTCAATCTTCTTTATCCTGAAAATCTAATGATAATCCAACTCCTTATCCTATTCATCATTACCTATCCTATACCAATTTATCTTTTTCTTACAGAACTTTTGCACTTTGTATTTCTTCTCTTTCTGAACCAACCACGTACAACTAGGCTGCTAAGAGAAAAGAGAATGAGTAGTAGTTACAAAAAGAAAAACTAATTAAGATTATTAATTTTCATAATTAGCCATGGAAACTCAGCCAAATCCTTTAAACACATCTAAACCCCACTACAACTCAAATCCCTTCTTCAATCTCCATGCTCAAACTCACAATCGTCCCTTACCCCGAACATTGAAAGTACCTTATCATCAAAAACCGAACTTGCCCAAATATCCCATCTCTAAACCCTATAATCATAAGCATTCAAGGGTAGTTGGTTCTGACTAGAAGGAGCGACTAGTCTCCATCTTTATCAATAATCTCCCCGTTGATGTAACAAACAGAGAGTTACACTAACTTTTTAGTAAATTTGGTCTGGTAGTGGATGCATTTGTTCCAAATTGTATGAGAAGTAGTTACAAAGTCAGATATGGTTTTGTCATATATAAAACCATGCAAGATAGCGACAAAGGCAAATGAATGGTTTCATGATTAGAGGCCTCGGAATTCTTGTTTAGTCCAATATTACTAGAATTAACTCGTTTATAAGTGGAAACAATGTTGAGAAGCAATCATATTATCCCTATACAAAAACTGATGGTCAGTTTCATCTGAAATCTCCCCCAAGTAACATTTATAACTACTCTTCAACTGGTTTAATCCTTATCTAGTGGGTGAACTTATTAAACTGGAAAGTGTCAAACATCTGGTGGACTTCTTTGAAGAACATGGCTGCTTACCGCAACAAATTTCTCTCATGGGTGGTAATTTGGTTTTCGTTAGAATGGAGAATGTGACCGTAACAAAGGAGCTCATTCAGTAGGGTCATTCATGGCTATTCTTAAATTTAAAGCTATAAACTTCTAGAAACCAAAAGATGTGGCTACAGAAAGGCTTGTATGGTTAAGATGTGATTTTCTGCCCTTGCACGCATGGAATAATAACTTCTTCAATCTCATCTCTAGCAAATGGGGCATGTTTATATCTGCTGATAAGGCTTCGCTAGAGTTAGATTGGATGGAGCTAGATTCTTTTATGTCAACACCCATTAATTATCCAATATATGAATATGTTCAAATTAAAATTGATGAAAATGTATATTCTGTGAGAGTATCAGAGATATTTGGGCCATCCCTAGATGACACGCATCAATTTCGTAATTTGGCACCATTTCCGGATAATAGCACATGTAGATCAATTGATCACTCGGTTCATCAACATGATTACCTCGTTCATCACTGGAAATGTAAATCAGGCAAAGGACAGCTCTCTCAACTCATGTATGGCGATTCAGTATGACTTAAACGACCCTCGAAACTACTCCAGTAGTGCTGGCTCTACTTTTCAGCCTACATTTGCTGAGGTTGTCAGGGATGAGAGGCATGGCAATAGGAATCTACAACCAGCGGCGGAACGACCATGGGGTCGTGGGGGGTCAGACGACCCCCCCTCACCGGCAGCCAGACGTGGAGCACCACTGTTTGCCGGCCCCTGCACTGAAACTCAGCCCCCGCTGAGTTTCAGAGCAAATTGCAGCGAGGGGTAGACGAACCCCTCGCTGCAATTTCTTTTTCTTTTTTTTTTTTTATAAATTAGTCCCTGGCGAAACGGCGTCGTTTCGCCAGGGACTAATTTTTTTTTATAAATAAACCCCTGGCGAAACGGCGCCGTTTCGCCAGGGGTTTATTAAAAAAAAATAAACCGGCCCAAGCGAAACGACGCCGTTTCGCTTGGGCCGGTTCAAAAAAAATAAAGGGCTGCGTTAAAAACGCAGCCCTTCCTTCTTTCTTCTTCTTCATTCACTGCCTCTCCCTGTCTCCCTTTCCCCAACCCACTGCCAGCAGCACCACGCTACCACAGCCACCAGCCGCCGCAACACCGCCGACCGCTGACCACCGCCATCCACGACGACCCCCCCTCGGTAAACTCCTGGTTCCGCCACTGTCTACAGCTCATGTTGTTTCCACAAAACAAAATGCATTATAATATTCTATCCCATAAGAAAATGTCTCAACAGAGGACCCATAAGCCCACATTCAGTAAGCCCAACAGTCTCTTGAGCCCATCTTCCAGTCTAACTTCCAATTGCCAAACATCGGGTCCAGTATTGGTTGACAAAGCTTTACCCCTCTCAATTGTCCCTACTTATCCAGTATCTCTTCTCAACTATGATCTCTCTGAACCGTAATGCAAGGAGGCTTCTTTGGAGGAACCTCAACTATCGAATATGAATGATGGGGCATCAATACAATCTGAACAGGTAAACTCTGATCCTTTTGGTCTTAGTGATGTCATTGAAAGGATGAGCAGTAGAGACCATAAAAAACATAAGAGGAAGTCTAAAAAAGCTAAATGGTCGATTGCTAAATCAAAAAGAAATAGGAAGAGCAAGAAAGGGAATCCAACTGATCACTCTATTGGTCTGGATATGATGGAAAATACTGCTACCAATAGTGGCATTCGCAATATGAACAAAATTCATTTGTGAAATATTTTTGCGCAACCATCCACAGCCATCGGTTGTAGGCCGTGCTCTATTGGGAGCTTGCGTAATCCCACTAATCATGAGGATACAAAAACCTGGAACATAAGTTGTACTTTGGGAATTTTCCAAGGCAGAAATAAGGAATGTGTCTATGCTGATTTGAAATCAATAATTGAGAAGGATGATCAAAATCGGGTGCTCAACACTCCCCAATGAAGCTTCTTTTTTAGAACGTTAGAGGGTTAGGCTCTTCTGCCAAAGAAAGAGCTGTTATACGATGGGTTCAGTCAAGAAAGTTGGATTTTCTATCAATTGTTGAAACAAAGATAAATGCTGTGGATCAATCTATCATGAGAAGTTAATGGGGCAATGTCGATGTTGGTTTTTTGTATGTTAAATGTTGTTAATACAGCAGGTGGCATTCGTCTCATAGGACAAGAGTGCTTTTATTTGCAGTAATCATGAATATGGTAGCTCATGGATAATCTTGGAAGGATACTGGATTGCCTTCGATCTCCACTGCACTATTGTTTCACTCTACGGCCCCTCCGCAGAATGGGAGAGATCTTTAGTTTAGGACCAAATTTACAACCTTAGGTTAGTTTTCTCATCTCCTTGGATTGTGGTGGGTGATTTCAATGAAGTACTTTGTAGAGAGGAAAGAAGTTTTGGGTTTTTCTCGGTGCAAGGATGTAATAGGTTATGCTAGTTCTTTGATGATTGCTCTCTAATTGACCTCCTTCTTAACGGTGTTCTTGAAGGTGTCTCCGTGGAAGAAGATTTTGAGATTTGGTCGAAAGGAAAAGTTGAGTCCTCGCTTCAGAGGACCATATGAGGTTTTGAAGAGAGTTGGTCCAGTGGTTTATAGATTAGCTTTATCTCCCGAGTTAGATCGGATACATAACATCTTTCATGTCTCTATGCTTCAGATGTACATGTCAGAACTATCTTATATCTTACCAGTAGAGTCTATTAAGGTGAGTCCGGATATGATTTATGAAGAATCTGTGACGATCTTGGTATGATAGACGAAAGAGTTGAGAAACAAAAAGGTGCCCTTTGTAAAAGTCCTTGGGAGGAATCATGCCACTGAGGAGGCGACATGAGAGAGTAAACAGATGATGCGGAGTCAGTATCCTCAGTTGTTCCAGAGTTGATATCAGGTAATTTTGCGGACGAAATTTTCTTTAAGGGGAGAATTGTAACATCCGTAATTTTAAAAAATTAAAAAAATTATATTAAAATTATATTAAATGAATTAAATAAATGATTTGAATGGAAAATTGAAGGATTTTAAGTGAAAAAGTGGAGTGTATATGTGATATATATATATATATATATATATATAAATATATACAACATATACAAAAGTCAATATTTTTAAATAGAAAAGTTAGATGACAAATAACAAATGACAAAATAATAATTATACTTCATAAAATTAAAATTATTTAAATAAATAAAAATAAATTATTTTTTATTGAAAGAGAATGTGATTTTTAAAATAAATAAATAATTAATTCAAAAATATAATAAAATAATATATATAAAGTTATTTTTAAAAGTGAAAAGAGAGGAATTCAAAAGCCTTCATCATCTTCTTCTTCCTTTAGGAGTAGAACCTCCATAGCCATCCAAGAGAGAATTCTTCATCTTTAAAGCTTCATCAATTGGAAGAATTTTAAGGATTCAAGTGGAGTTTTTGGAAATTCTTTATCAATTGGTAAGTTTCTTTATTAATTTTGCAAGTTCTTTGAATTTTCATAAAATTGTGAATATGTGGATTTTAAAATTTTGTATTAGCATTATTTAATTGCTTGGTTGGGTATGTATGAAGTTATTTTGATTAGTTAATTATTCTTAAGTGGATAGAAGAAATGAGTAAGTTTGGATTGAGTTTGGTGGTAAAACATGATTTAGGGTTATGAAAAATTTGAATTTGTGAAATCATGTGTTTTAATTATGTAAATTGATTCTAAATGTATTTTTTTGATGCATAAACAAGAATTTTAAAGTTAAATGATGAATTTAACCAAATTTGATTAGAGATTGGATGAAGTAGTGTTAAATTTAGGGTTTTGGAAGGAAATTTTCAAAGAATAGTTGATTGTTTGATTTTAAGGTTTAAATCATGTTATTTAATGATATAAGTGATAGAAATAAACTTGGATTAATAATTGGAATGAGTTGAAATGAAGAACTTTTAATAATGAAGGTTATGATATTTTAGGGTTTTAACAAAGTATATCTATTTATTTAGTTTGAATGATTAAAACATGTTATAATATGTTTGTAATGATATAAATAAACTTAAAACATCAATTTAAATGGATTAACATGGTTTTTTAATATTAAAGTAAGGTTAGGCTAAATTTTAGGGTATTGCTTAGAATGAGGTTTAATTAAGGTTTAAAGCTTATAATGCCTTAAAATGTGATTCTAAATGATGATATTTGTTCACATTTAGAATAGACATTAAGAAAAAGTAAATTGCCCAACTCTAGTGTTGAAGGAAAAGTTATAAGTAAAGGTTAGATGGAGATTTTTAGCTCGCATTTGAGTGCTTGTTGAGGTAAGTACAAATTGTTGATAAATTAGATATGTTTGCATTAAATTTGGCCTAACACATTTTAGATGAAAAATGTGTTAAGCTACTTGGTAGCTTGAACATTCATGAACATTGTGTTATAATATGTGAATTATTGAATATGCATTATGTACATTATGTAAAGCTATTTTTATTGGCTAAATTGAAGAAAATATGATTTATGTGTATTATATGATAATGATCCAAAAATATTTGGGTAATGTGATTTTAAAATGAAATGAGATACATTACGTTGAAATGATGAGATATGAAGAATTAAAATGAATTGACATTGATGTGAATGAGAAAATGAGACAATGTGATGAGAAGAATGAGAAATTGAGATAATGTGATAAGAAAAATGGATTACGGAAAACGTGTATTATTTGTGTGCCTAGTATGTTATTCAATTTTTATAGTTGTGTTTGCGGCATGCTAATGAGGCTATCCTCATTATTTGCCTTCGGGGCTAGACGTTATGCGTCACTGATATATGATTTGCCTCCGGGGCTAGACGCTAGACATCACTGATATGTGATTTACCTCTGTGGCTACACTTGGTGTCAATACAACAACAACAACTAAGCCTTAATCCCAAACAAGTTGGGGTCGGCTGTATGGATTCTCAACAAAATAAGCTCAAAAGACACCAAAAAAGATACTCCAGCCTTAGGCCCCTTCCAAGACACGGATTTTACGTCTCCATTTAAGTCTGTCATTAATCAAATCCGCATCAAGATCTAAGGCACGTAAGTCTCTTGCTATCACCTCCTTCCACACAGTTTTAGGTCTGCCACGACCTCTAGCCCCCTCAATCAACAAATTCTCACACTTACGAACCGCAGCATTAGGAGGTCTTCTTAAAACATGCCCATACCATCTAAGTCTTCCTTCCCTCACCTTATCTCCGACGTCTGCTACTTGGACTTTTTGTCGAATATGAACATTCTTAATTTTGTCCGGTCTGGTATGTCCACACATCCATCTTAGCATCCTCATTTCTGCCACACTCATCTTATGCAAATGTTGTCCCGTTGGTGCCCAACACTCACTACCATAAAGCATCGCAGGTCTAACAACCGTCCTATAGAATTTACCTTTCACTTTCAGAGGTATTTTCTTATCACATAGAACCCCAGTCGCACCCTTCCACTTCAACCACCCTACCTGTATTTTGTGAGCCACATCTTCATCTATACGGCCATCATTCTGGAACACCGAACCCAAATATTTGAAGTGCTTGGTTTTAGGAACCAAAACTCCATCCAACTTAACCTCATGTTCCTGCTTCTTCCTTAGACTGAACTCACAGTGCATATATTCCGTTTTACTCCTACTTAACTTAAAACCCTTGTCCTCGAGGGTTTTTCTCCACACTTCCAACTTACGGTTTGCACCAGCACTAGTCTCATCAATTAAAATAATGTCATCAGTAAACAACATATACCAAGGAACATCGTCTTGTATGCTTCTGGTTAGCTCGTCCATAACCAGGGTAAATAAATATGGACTCATGGCCGAACCTTGATGCAATCCGATAGTAATAGGGAAAGCCTCAGTGTCTCCACCAGGTGTTTTCACACTAGTGGATGCATTCTCATACATGTCCTTGATGATGTTGATATATTTGCCGTTGACTCCTTTCCTCTTCAAAACCCACCATAACACTTCTCTTGGTACTCTATCATAGGCTTTCTCCAAGTCAATAAATACCATGTGGAGATCTTTCTTCTTCTCTTGATACAATTCCATTAGTCTTCTTAGAAGAGAAATAGCCTCCATGGTAGATCTCCCTGGCATAAACCCAAACTGATTCTCCGAAACTCTTGTAAGCTTCCTCAATCTGTGTTCAATAATCCTTTCCCATAATTTCATAGTATGGCTCATAAGTTTGATACCCCGATAATTTGTACAACATTGAATGTCTCCCTTATTTTTATATATGGGTACCATGATACTCTTCCTCCAGGCATTCGGCATCTTACGTCCTTTCACAATAGCATTAAAGAGTTTAGTTAACCAGGCAACTCCTACCTCTCCAAGGTTCTTCCAAACCTCTATAGGAATACCATCTGGGCCACAAGCTTTACCAACTTTCATATACTCCAAGGCTTCTCTTACTTCACTATGCAAGATTCTCCTAGACCAGCTGATATAATCATTTGTTGCATGAAGACCTTGAAAATCTTGTTCATGTTCAGGGTTGAATAACTGCTCAAAATAAGCCTTCCACCTCTCCTTAATCTCAACATCTCCTGTCAACACCCGTTGATTTTTGTCCTTTATACATTTGACTTGGCTTAAATCTCTGCTTTTCCTTTCTCTCATCCTTGCAATCTTATAAATGCCCATTTCTCCCTCTTTAGTACCTAACTTTTGATAAATCCCTTCTAAGGCTCTGCCACGAGCTACACTAACAGCCTTCTTTGCCTCTTTCTTAGCCCTCTTATATTCCTCAAAGGCCTCGCTATTAACCGCATTCGGTAACTTTTTATACCATTCCCTCTTAGCCTTAATAGCCTTTTGAACCTCCTCATCCCACCACCATTCATCGTGCGGTCGAGGCCCTGCCCCTTTAGAGATCCCGAGCAATTTACTACCTGCTTTCTTAATGCCACCTTCCATTTTTGTCCA
This sequence comes from Garcia nutans, assembly GCA_947685225.1. NCBI lineage: Eukaryota > Viridiplantae > Streptophyta > Magnoliopsida > Malpighiales > Euphorbiaceae > Garcia > Garcia nutans. The sequence goes on from CANTUV010000041.1 coordinate 15,635,846, forward strand.
CAAGTCCTCTGCACTAGCCTCAAGGTTCCAAATTTCTTCCTTTAGTAACTCCTCCTTAAAGGTACCTTGAGCTAGGTCTTTCAATTTCCACCATCCTATCCTTGGTTCCAATATTTTCTTATCATTCCTCCAGCTACGTTTATTCTTAACATCTAAAACCACAATACGATGTTGCGCCGTCAATGCTTCACCCGGAATGACCTTGCAATCCTTACACTTACTTTTGTCCCGTCTTCGAGTAAGTATGAAGTCTATTTGACTTTGGGTTCGTCCACTCTTAAAGGTAATCAAGTGTGACCCCCTCTTTTCAAAGCAGGTATTCGCCAGCACTAGATCATAAGCCACCGCAAAATCCAAAATGCTCTTTCCCTCCTCATTCCTGTTGCCAAAACCATAACCTCCATGGACCCTGTCATAACCATTACTGTCCTTACCAACATGCCCGTTAAGGTCCCCACCAATGAAGATTTGCTGATTATCCGGAATACCTTGCATGATATCATCCATATCTTCCCAGAACTGAACCTTGGATGCTCCGTCCAAACCTACTTGGGGAGCATAAGCACTAATAACATTAATAGTGTCATCTCCCAAAACAAGCCTCAAAGAGATAATTCTGTCTCCCTTTCTCTTCACTTCCACCACCTTGTCTTTAAGCGTAGGCTCAATAATAATGCCCACACCATTCCTATTGTTATCCAAGCCACAATACCACAGCTTATATCCTGAGTTACCAATCTCTTTTGCTTTATTTCCCTTCCACCTGGTTTCCTGCAAACAAGCAATACTAACCTTCATTCTTTTCAAAGTATCCACAAGCTCTATAGACTTCCCAGTCAGAGTGTCAATATTCCAACTACCTAATCTTAATCGGCTCCCTTGGACTTGCTTCTTTAGCCGCATTCGTCCATAATGCGGTAGCCCTTTCCTGTCTGACACCACATCCGGGCGCTGATATGGCGGGACTAACTTCTTTACCCATACCCGTCCATGGCATGGGAACCTTTGCTCATACTCCACCACACCCAGGCGTCGATGTGATGGAACCCCTTGCTCATTTAACACTACACCCGGGTGCCGATGTAGCGCTTGCCTAGGTGAGCACGTCCCAACGATATAATGATAGTTTTGAGAATCCATAGAAAGTTTGGCAAAATTTTTACACTGGCCGCCAACCTACCGCAACCCTCCTCCTTTATCCGGGCTTGGGACCGGCTACGATACTCGCAGGCGGAGTTACTTGGTGTCAATATGGATCAAAATAGTAACTTTGAGATTTAAATGAAATATTAGTATGTTTGGGTCCATATTTGTATATGTATTAATGGAAATTATAAAATAATTAAAGATTATGTTTTAAATGAAATTGTATGCCACATTGTGAAACATGTAAAGGTATTATGCATTGGCATTATATTAAGATTTTATTATTATCAAAGTTTGTATCGCTAGGCTTTTAGCTTAGCGCGATTGTAATTCATCACGCAAGTGACAAGAGTGATCCGGTAGAATCGGAGGGTTCTTTTAGACTTGGTAGGGTCTAGCTTTGTGATGATTTTGCTACTTCGAGATTGAGCCATTTTCCACCATGTTTATATTTTATGTTATAGTACAATTTGATATTATATATATTATGTTTATGTTTTTAAAGTATATATATTGTAAATTATAAAGACTCTTTGAATAAATGATGTAATATGAGATTTTATATGTGTTTTGATATATATATATATATGTATGTATGTATGTATAAATATTTTGAGGAAACGTGGAGAAATTGAAAAGTTGGGGTGCATTGTGTAATTTATTGTTTATTGGGAGTTTTTATGCGGGTTGTGTTTTGTTGAATTTTTGCGATATCCTATTTACAGATAAAGCTCTGGCAATTTTTTTCAAATATTTTTATATGTAAAATGCTTATTTTGAAACTTATAATTAATAAAGAATATTTAATTTACTATTTAAATATACATTTTAAAGTATTTGAAATTTTAAATTAGAGATGTGAAATTTTTTATTAAATCGAGTTGTGGCATTTTTATACTTTATATGCATATTTTATATATACCGAGTGTATATATTATACGTATATAGAATATAAAGATGTTACAACATGGGTTTTGGAGATAGATGGATATCATGGATTAAAGGCTGTCTCTCTCAAGCAAACTCTTTAGCATTGATTAATGGAGCTATAACAGATTTCTTTTAGCTCACAAGGAGTTAAGACAAGGTGATCCCCTCTCACCTTTTCTCTTCATCATTGCGACTCAAGGCTCGAGCTCTTTATTTTGCAAAGCAGCTGAGATGGTCTTCATACAAGGTATCTCCAGCAAAAACAATGTTCTATCAGTTTCCTTTCTACAATTTGCAGATGATACCTTAATATTTTTGTCCGTATGATTTATATTGTACAATTAACATTAAGAGAATTCTCTAGTGTTTTGAATACCTTTCGGGGCTTAAATTCAATTTTCACAAAAGCTCTCTAGTAGGCCTGGGTATTTCAAATTCATGGTGTACAAATACAACTTCTCGTCTCAATTGTAAAGTCTCCACTCTCCCCATCAAGTACCTTGGACTGCCTTTGGGGACAAACCCAAGAAGACTATCCACCTAGGAACCAGTTTTTTCGAGCATCAGGAAGTGATTATCTTCATGGAAGGCTAGACATCTTTCCTTTGCAGGTAGATTAGCACTCATTAAATCAGTTTTAAATAATCTTCCATTATACTACCTATCTCTCTTTAAAATTCCTATTGGGGTGGCCAAAGAAATTGCTAAAATACAGAGAAAATTCTTCTGGTCGAGCGGGGATAATGTCAATAAAATTCATAATATCACTTAAAAAGTAATTGAAAGTTCTAAGCAACTAGGAGGTTTAGGAATTGGGTCTATGCTCGATAAGAATAAAGAGTTATTATTCAAATGGATATGGCATACGCTTGATCCAGTTGCCTCCCTATTGTGGAAATGAGTTATAATTCAGAAGTATGGCATTAGTAGTACTTTGCTTATTCCAATCCCGAGCCGCTCATCTAACGTTTGGAAGGACATTACTTTGATCACTGCTGTCAATGACTTTCAGAAAGTTATCTCAAATGAATTTAGTTTCTAACTTGGTAATGGGAATAATATCAGATTTTGATTGGACCCTTTGGTTGATAACACAACATTGGCTGCTAAATATCCTAGACTATTCTCAATCGCCACAAATCAATCATCCTACATTTTAGGCTCTAGATATTGGCAAGGGTCCTTATGGCGTTGGGTATTCTCTTGGCGTAGGAGTCTATTCACTTGGGAGATGGATCTATTGGATCATCTTTGAAACAAAATCAGCTTCCTTAAGCCCCATCCTAAAGAAGTAGACAAAGTTGTTTGCAGGTACAATTATAATGGGAAATACTCTATAAATTCTATATGTTTGCTGTCGCATTGATCTTCAGTTTGGGCAAGCATGGCTCCTTCAAAAGTTGAAATATTCATTTGGTCTATTCTCCATGGCAGAATCAACATTAGATCACGTCTTATCCAGCTGCGGCTGATAAACTCAGCTGAAGATATTTGTCCATTCTGTAGTAGCTCGAATGAATCAATAGATCATCTATTTCTTGGCTGCTTTGTCTCTTGGAAAATTTGGTGCAAACTATTTCGCTGGTGGGGATACAAATGGTGCCCTCCAAAGTCAGTTTTGCGCTTATTTTATCAATGGCAATTCATCAATGGCTTTGGAAAATTCCAAAAGAAATCTTGGCACAATGCCTTCTTCTTAGTTATTTGGGCTGTTTGGCTGGAACGTAACAAGATTATCTTCAATAATTGTTCGCTTGATGTTGAGAAGCTATTTGATCTTATCATTATTCAACTTGGATATTGGATCTTAGCTAAGGACTCTGGCTTTCCTTATCCTATCAACGGTCTTTTTACTTCTACTGTTGGCATCAAGAATTGGAACCCATAGAGAAGTAGAAAATCGGCTATTTACTGGTTACCTCCACCAAATTATTTCATTAAGTGGAATGTTGATGGGTCGATGATAGGTAAACCGGGATTGGCAGCAATTGGAGGTGTGCTTAGGGATGGTTTGAGTCACTTTAAAGCATTTTTCTCATGTTCCATTGGAATTTCAGATTCAAATATAGTCAAACTGATGGCTGTATCAAAGGCTATTAATTTATCGATTAATAACCTTTGGGTGCATTCTTGTAATGTTATTATTGAATCTGACTCATAAAATACTATCAGCTGGTTAAATGGTGGAAGTTTTGATGCACCATGAAAGATATAGGATCATCTTTGCGGAATTAAAGAGTCAACAAAGCTTATAAAGTTGGTCTTCTTCATACATACTTTTAGAGAAGGTAACTATACTGCAGATGCATTGGCAAAATCAGGTGTATCAAGATCAAGAGACTTGATTACTTGGTTCTAATTATCACTTAATCGAGATCTGCTTAAAGGTTGATTTGTTTAGTAGCAATCTCAGACAGACTATAAATGGAGCCTTCCTTGCTTGTATCTTGTCATTTATACTAGGATTCTATTGCTCTAATTTGCATGGGTATTTTCACATGGATTGGAATCTTGCAGGCTCCCAAACTATAATTTAGACCCTTCTATGATACCAGCTAAAATTCCATTCTGCCGCTGACCTTTGTGACACCCCTGGCTGTATGTATGTAATGGATGAATGAAGATTCTGGTCTGGTTTATGATTACCTAACCAGAGAAAGAAATGAGCATGCTGCTGCTATGGGTCTTCGATTTATTTTTATTTTAGTTTTGGGGCTGTTCTATGCAATCTCGCTAATAGGTACCAGTGTGCTATCTGCTGTAAAAATTGACTCTTCTTTATCCTTCTAATTGCTCTTGGTTCATGGACTGCAAGGAATTGACACACACTGCTATTGCTTTATGGTGTAGCAATTCAAGACAAATTGTCTTCTTCTGTTTGAAACTAAAGCTATATGTAGTAAGTAATTGGTTTTTTATTTTTATGGTTTTGCTTGTTACGTTCTCGGTTGTATTAAGGTTTTGGAATTTTTTCACATACTTGTGCGAAGTTTAGTAGGTTGGGTTCTATATGGTTTTATTTTGGGTAGTTCATATCCCACAAGTATGTTTTCCCCATTAAAATTAATAAAATCATAATATAATATGCTTTATATATATATAAATAAAACTAGGCTGCTAAGGTAGAAAGCTATGAAATTTGAACTAAAAGCCCTAGAGGACAATAAAATCTAGAATATTGTGGATCTCCCTAATGGTGTTCAACCAATTGGGAGCATAGAGAGATATAAGGCTAGGCTTGTGGCTAAGGGTTTTACATAACTAGAGAGTATTGATTACCTAGAGACCTACTCCATTGTAGCCAAAATGACTATTGTTAGATGTCTATTGGTAGTGGTTGTTGCTCAGAGTTGGTTTATAGAACAATTAGATGCTAATAATGCTTTTTTTCATGGTGATTTGGTTGAGGATATTTACATGAGACTTCCACTGGGATAACCTATGATGATTCCTCTAAAGTATGCAAATTACAGAAATCTTTATATGGTATAAATCATGCTAGTAGATAATAGAATGCAAACCTAACTTCTGCCTTATTGTTAAAAATGTTCATTTAATTTGTTTCAGACCCTTCACTATTTACGAAGATCACATTTTCTAGTTTTCTTGTTCTACGAGTGTATATAGATGATATAATGTTGGCTAGTTCTGATATGAGTGCCATTGTTGCTATCAAAGACTTTCTACATAAACAATTTTAAATCAAGGATTTGGGGTCTGTAAAATTTTTCTTAAGATTTGAAATTGCTAGGTCTTTTAGAGGGATTCATTTCTGCCAGAGAAAATACACTTTAGAGTTGCTTCATGATATAGGTTTTCTTGATTATAAACCTATTTCCACTCCCATGGTGCCTATTAAGTCTAAAAAATTAAATTCAAGCAACTTTGTCATACTTGAAGATGTTCCATCCTGTAGGAAGTTGATTGGCAGGCTCTTATATTTAACAAACAACAAACTTGATATATGTTATGCAGTATAATATTTGAGTCAACTTCTTAATAAACCAACTGCTCTTCATTTACAGCCACCTCATAGGGTTCTCGTGTATATTAAAGGGACTCCTACTGAGGATCATTTTTTTCCATTCATCATTTGATCATTAGCTTTAAGTTTTTATTAATGAAGACTGGACATCTTGTCCCTTGACTAGAAGATTAGTGTCTGGTATGTGTTTGTTTCTTAGTGGGTTTCTCATTTTCTAGAAATCTAAAAAACAAACAACTATATCTAGATCTTCTACTGAAGCATAATATAGGACTCTTGCATATGCTATTATGAAGTGCAATGGGTTGTGTATGTCCTTGCTGATCTTTGTTCCATTAATACTGCCTTGCAATGGTGTTTTGTGATAAATTTTTTTGCTGCAAATCTTTCTCATAATTCCATATTTCATGAGAGAACAAAGTATATTGTGTTAGATTGCCATTTGATAAGAGAGAAAGTGAAGTCTGGCTTAGTTAAGATTTTGCCTATTTCCATTTCAAAACAATTATCTGATATATTTACCAAACCACTTTTTATATCTTTTTTCTAGTAATTATTTTCTAAGCTGGGAGTTTTGGTAATTTATATTTAACACCTTGAGGCATAATGATGAGGGCTTTGTACATAATGATATCCTTTTGCCTTCTTTGCTCAATTTGAATGCCTCCATGTGCAACTTCATTTTCTCTACCTCTGCCTATGCCTCCTCCTCTCCCACTGCCTCTCCCTATGACTCTACCACCTTCATTGCTTTAAGCACCACTCTCACAGCCCCTACCACATGGTCTCTTCTAAATTAATTAAAATAAAGCTAAATTTTAACACTTACAACCAGTAAGCATCAATTACGAAATCATCTACACATTAAAATATCAGTAACCATATTGATACAACATAGCAAGCATCAATGTACTCTTCTACTTTGTCTCCTAACAGATGTATCATCACCATCATCTTCTAAGTTACTCTCACAACTATCTAGATCTGAGATAGCATAATATGGTTCATCACCTCTTAGTTTGCATGTATACCTATTTTTATCTCTATCTGAGTCCTCAAAACTAAGATCATTACCAACCTCTCCAAGTGGCGCACTGTCAATAGTCTTCTCCTTTCTAGTTCTACCCTTTCTTGGAGTCTTTATAGTCTCCCTAGTAGCCTTAAGCTCCTCATCATTATCACTGCAATCTCTTAACACATCTTTAGCTCCTTCAACATCATCATCTTTAAAATAGCTCCCACTGTCAGTTTTATTCTCAAAGACATCATTACCCACATCTTTATAATCCAAATCTCAAAGTCACTACCATCTACACTTGAATCTTTCCCTTCCCTTTCAAAACCCCTAAATTTTTTACATCCCTCATCTACTGCCTCATCATCAATATGTGGTACTTCATTTTCTGCCTCATATGTATCTTTATCTACTTGAGGGTCGAAATCCTCTCATTTTATTTCTACTTCTTTCTCTACCTCAGTCCTAAAGAAACTTCCACCCTCAACAAATGGTTTGACTATAAAAGTTATGTTATAATTTTTCATTATTGGTTGTCCTAGTTTTTAGTTTCTAACAAAGGTGTATTTAAAGTAGACTATACTTCCTTCAATCCACCTTCACTGCACACAATAATATTATTTTGACTATAGTCATTTTCACATTGGAGTTGAGATGCTAGTGGGCAAAGTTCAGGTTCAGATATCACATGAGCTACAAAGACTTCGATCGTATCACTATTTTTCCATCCCCTTAAACAACTCTAACAAAATTGAGTCACTCAACAATATGAAATTTTCACCAAACGATGACTTGTAATATATGAAAATCATAACCATGACCCCTAAGGTAATCACCAAGTTGAAATAGTGACATTTTTTAAACAGTGACATTTTATCAACATCAATATCAAAGTCTATGGTAGTTGTCCCACCTAAGTACCTATATCTTCTATTCTTATGTTCAAACCTCCCCCCATGATGCCAACTCACATGGACTAGTGTGTAAGCCATGTTATACACATAATACTTTGGTTCAATGTGGTTAATGAATCAAACTAGGCAGTAATCAATGTGACCCTCCTTTAACTTTAAATCGTTCTTAAATTACCCTGGTAGTAATCAATATCAGATTGCCATGTAACGCCTTCACAAGTTATCAATTCTAGTGGTTAGGGTTTTTAGATTGGCATAAGGATTTGAAAGAAAGATTTTTTGTTTTCGTTGATAAGAGAAAATGGGTTTAGTTGTATATAGTAATTTGGATAAAATGGGAAAATTAGGTATCTACGATGTATGTAATACACGAGTCTTGTGAGCTGAGAAATTGTTGAGCTAAGGCTGTTATTTTTTTAAAATTCAACATATATATTTAATTATATGTAACATATATTCACATGTAACTGAACATACAATAGTTATATTATGTTATTATTTTCACATTTAACTGGTATATTTAATTATATATAACATGTACTAACATATATCGACATATACCTATATATATTATATACCTATATATATTGTAATATATATATATATAGGTATATGTAATATATACTAATATATACCGACATATACTAACATATATCTATATATACTAATATACATTCACATATATTGCTATTCTTTAGTTATATATAATATATACCGGCATATACAAATATATTATTATTATTATTATTATTATTATTAGGATATCTAGTTATATATATCATATATTCACATATAAATAGATATATAAAATAATTATATACCGATATATATCTACATATACCATATATACCGATATATATCCACATGCATTTTTATTCTTTAGTTAAAATATATGTAACATATATTAATATATACTGACATGAATCAATATGTACCCATATATATTATTATTTTTAGTTAAAATATATGTAATATTTACAGATATATACCAACATATATCTACATATATTATTATTCTTTAGTTATAGTATATGCAACATAAACTGACATATGCCAATATATATCCACATATATTGATGTATGTCGATGTATTTTGTTACTCTTTAGTTAGAGTATATATAACATATATCAATATATATATATATATATATATCTACATATACTCACATATATATAATATATTATTATTATTAAAGTATTCACCTCAAAACAAACACTCTGGCAGAAGGAAATTTGGATTTTATCTTCAATTTGCTTCATCAAATTTGCGAGAGTGGAGCGAGTCGACTCAGATCTGACTAGGGAGTGCATCTTCCTCTGGTTCTTGTGAAGAGAAAACTAGTCGTGAAGTTGTTGATTTGGAAACTGCAAGGCAAGCGAGGAAGAGAATAATAAGAACGAGTCATGGACTTACAACAGTTGTAAGAGATTTCAGATTCGGCCATCTAGTACCGTCTCCTTCGCCATTTGAAAGTTTATTGGAGTATTTCTCTGCTACAACTGGTTTTCTTCAATAATTGTTGTCCAGGTTTTGTATTTTCATGGTTTTACAATGAGGGTATTCCGTTGGACTACTGATTTCAAATATGCAATTGACAGCCCTTTGTATCCTGTTTGGATTACTTTGGACAACTTACCAATTCATTTATTTCACAAGAAACCTTTGTTTCAAATTGCACAACTAATCGGTAGACCTTTAAAGATGGATTTGGCTACTTATTCTCTGATTCGTCCATCTGCAGTGCGCCTCTATGTTGAGGTTGATTTATCTCATGAATTGGATGATCAAGTGTGGATTCAAACGGGGAAAAATGGTTTTTTCCAGTCCATAACATACCGAAATACTGTCCCTCTTGTTGTAAACTGGGTCACTCGATTAATTCCTGCCCTCATTGGGGAATTAATGGTAACGATGATAAGATAATCAATGCTGAAATTGCCAAACCAGCTGAAAAAATTTGGGTACCCAAAAAAGATAAAGCTGTGATTAATAATGAGACTTTGCATGCTACTGTTCCTTTGGCCAATGGAATTTCTTCTGTTATTAATGAGGCTCCTATTACTAATTCTGTCGAGGCTCCAATTGCTAATTCTGTCGAGAATTTACCAGAACAGAGCATTCATATTACTTCATCTCCGAGATTGAATCCTCACCCTGCATTAATTCCGGCAACGGGTATTGACAATATGGAGAAGGTTGATCATTTGGATGTTTCAATTACTTCAGATAAGGAGAGCAGTCTGATGCATGATAACCATGAGCTTGATAAGCTTGTCCATAGTGATATAGAAAAAAATGCTGAAGAGTTTGATTTTGAAGTAGTTCTCTCCGAGGATAATCTGACATTTGATCACGGTGATGGTGTGGAGCCCCCTGCTACTGTGACAGAAATGGTTCTAGAGAAGGAATCCAAGAAAGGGAAACGCGGACCAGGTCGACGTCGTAAAGGTCAGCAAGTATCTAAAACTGAGGTTGTCAATAAATCATTGGCTGATCATCATATTTCTCAATGAATGTTCTTTTCTAGAATGTTAGAGGAGTCTCTTCCTCTATGAATCGCTTTCATAAACTCCTTTCTGTTCATCATTTTGGTTTGTTTATTTGTATTGAGCCTATGGTTGGTGTTGCTAAGCTGAATTTTATTGCTGCTAAGCTAGGTTTTCATAGTACCTTTTCTTCTATGGATAATAATTTGTGGATTATGTGGCATGATCATATGTATGACTTGCAAAACTTCTGTGATGTTGCTCAAGTTCTCTCATGTGATGTTTTATTTCGTCCATCTAATTTCCGTTTTCGTATATCAGCTGTTTATGGCTATCACACTCGGCCTGCTCGTTCGGGTCTCTGGGATTATCTTAGTCATTATGCTACTAGCTGTTCTTCCCCTTGGCTGGTGGGGGAGATTTTAATGTTGTCAAGTGTCTTTCTGAATATTGTGGAAATAGCTCTCTAGATTTACAAAGTATCCAGGACTTTGTGGATTGTGTTAATGAATATAGTCTTGTTGATATTCCATTTCAAGGAACCGAATTTACTTGGACGGGGATTCATTCTAATAGTCGTGTTTGGGAGAGAATTGATCGGATTATAGCTAATATTTCATTTTTTGATGCATTCGATGCTATTAGTAATCGTCACTTGGGTAAAACGTCCTCTGATCATTCTCCAATGCTGCTTTCTTGTAAGCAATTGAATCAGAGAGTTCCGAAGCCTTTTAAATTTCAACATATGTGGTTGTCCAATGACTCTTTTTTACCTTTTGTAAGACAACGATGGTCTGCTAATTTTTTTGTAGGAGGAATGCGTGGGTTGTGTGACAAATTAAAAGATCTCAGAAAAGGCTTGCGAGAGTGGAATAAATCTCATTTTGGGCATTTATTCAATGATATTACTAAGGTTGAGGTAGCTGCTGAGGAGGCTGAAGCAAGGTATAGTCAAACGCCTTCATCGGAAAATTGTAAATCTTGGCATGACAGGCAATTTGAGCTTCTTCACAAGTTAAAATTGGAGGAAATCTTTTGGCGTCAGAAAGCCCATATTTCTTGGATTCAGGATGGGGATCAGAATATAAAATTCTATCATAATTTTGTTAAGATGCGAAGAAAGCTTCATCGCATTGTTTCTATTATTGATGCTAACAGTTCTAGACTTACCACTCAGGATGATATGGGGGCTGCTACTGTTAGGCATTACACTGATCTGTTTTCTAGTGATAGCAGTCGAGATGGTATAACTGTGGATCCCATTTTAGATTTTATTCCTCCTTTAGTGACTGCGTTGGATAATGAGGGTCTTGAATGTGTGCCGACAGATATGGAAATTAAAGAGGCGGTTTGGCAACTTAATCCGGATAGTGCTCCTGGACCGGATGGTTTCGATGGTTTTTTCTTTAGACATTGTTGGGATATTGTGCAGTGGGATGTCTATAGCGTAGTTAAAGAATTTTTCCTAGGGGTTCCTATCCCTAATGGTTTCAGTAGCGCTCAGATTATTCTTATTCCTAAAGTTGAGAATCCTTCTTCGCTTGCTCAATACAGGCCTATTTGTTTAGCCACATTTATCAGCAAAGTTTGTACGAGAATTATTGCTAATCGTCTTGATTCTGTGTTGGATAAAGATAATTTCTATGGAGCAGGTGGGTTTCATGAAGGGCAGATCAATTCATGCTCAAATTATGTTAGCAAATGAAATGATTCATGAAATTGATAAAAAAAAATGAGGGGACACAATTTGGCTATCAAGTTAGACATGGCTAAGGCGTTCGACAGTCTCTTGGGTTTTTTTGAAATACGTCCTCTTGAGGTTTGGTTTTTCTGGGAAATTTGTTGATATTATCATGAATCATTTATCCTCCACACATCTGTCTGTGCTTGTTAATGGAGTTTGTTATGGATTTTTTCAGCCTGAACGAGGAGTTAAGCAAGGTGATCCTCTCTCTCCCCTTTTGTTTATTATTGCCTCTGAAGTTTTTTCTAGGGGTATTAATGATTTTATTCGGAAGGGTCTTATTGCACCGTATAAGCTCCATAGGCATAGCCCCGTTGTTTCTCATCTTGGTTTTGCTGATGATTTGTTGATCTTTATTAATGGGGATGTCAAGTCGATTAAATGCTTTAAGAAGTTTCTAGAAGATTACCAGGCTGCTTCAGGTCAACTCATAAACTTTAACAAGAGTGCTTTCTATTGTTCTACAAAAGTTCCTTTGGTTACTGTGAAGAAATTTGAGGATCTTTTATCTATTCGTCAAAGCTCGCTGCCTTTCACATACTTGGGCGCTCCTATTTATCAGGGCATCAATCAAGCAAATTATTGTAAAGATCTCTTGAAGAAGATTGATGTCAAGCTTATGGGTTGGCTAAAACGGTTTTTATCGCCAGGAGGACGCTTAGTTTTAATCAAGTATGTGCTCAGTTCCATTCCAATTCATATTATGGGAGCTATGTTGCTTCCGAAGTCTATAATTAGCACAATGGATAGCAAATTTGCTCATTTTTTCTGGAATTCAGAAGCTACTATTCGTCATCACTGGGTCCGATATCAGAATTTCCTGTTTCCTACGGTGGAAGGAGGTCTTGGAATTCGTTCGATGATTGCTATTCAGGATGCTTATTCTATCAAACTCCTTTGGATGTTCTTTTCTGGTAATTCTTTATGGGCTCATTACATGAGGAAAAAATATTTTAGGAAGGGTAATATGGTTTATTTGCAAACTGATTCTTGCTTGTGGAAAAGGATTTGCCAAGCTTATAGTCTTTATTCGGATTTCTTTAAGATCGAAGAAGACTCAATCACTTGGTCTGCTTCAAATTCGAATAAATTCCAGCTTTCATATGCATATGACTTGGTTCACCCTCGACAATCCTCGTCGTTGGTTTGTAAATCATTATGGGACTCATCTATTTCGAAGAAGTTTTATGTTTTCTCTCGGAAGTTAATTCATAATGCTCTTCCTCTTCCTCTTCAATTGCAAAAAATTGGAGTGCATTTGGCTGGATGTTGTCTTTTTTGTTTTCGAGGACCAGCCACTGTTGATCATATTTTTCATCAATGTGAGGCTATAAACAAGATTTGGAGGTATTATAAGGCTTATCTTATTCCTTATGATAGAGGGAGACAACTTTCTTTGCGTTACGAACTTATTACTTGGTGGATACAAGCAAAACTGAATTCTACAAAAGGGAAGTTGTGTTTGTTGATCCCTCAAGTAATTCTTTATTCAATATGGACAGAGTATTGCAGGTGCTGCTGGGGAGGAGAGAAATTTTATGTTACTTCAGTCGAGCTGCAGATATCAAAGTGTATTTTGCATTGGGGTATTGCGTTCTCTTCAGCAAAATTTGGTGTCCCGTCTGCTTCTATTTCTGTTCTATTGCCTTCCAACTTCGGGCGTGGAATTCTCAGACCAAAGCTGGTCTTTTGGTCTCGGCCTCGTCTTGGACTTGTCAAGCTCAACGTCAATGCCTCGCAAACCTCCCAGATTTCAGCAGGTGGTGCTCTAATTCGGGATGACTATGGCCATTTTATATCTGCTTTTTCTTTCCGTTTGCAAGCCAGCAGTCCCACCATGGCAGAGTTAGTTGCAGTCAATGAAAGTCTCAAATGGTGTTTCTCTCAAGGATTTTATCAAGTGCAAGTGGAGACCGATGCTACTACGGTGGTTACTGCTCTTTCTTCGCCTCGTGATGTTTCTTCCAATGCTTGGCCTCATTGCTTCCAATGGATTGGTTTAGCAGATTGTGATGTTTCTTTTCATCATGTTTATAGGGAAGGCAACATGGTGGCTCACTACCTTAGCCAATATAGTCGATTAAACAATGTTACTAGAGTTTTTGCTTCTTTTCAATCACTACCTCCTTTAATTAAAGGTGTGATTTTAACTGACTGTATAGGTTTACCAAATATTCGGTACACCCGCTTGCTATAAGGGTGTTGTATAAACGTTTATATGGGTTTGCCATATTTTTATTATATTTAATAAAAATCGCGGTGGTTCCGTCCACCTTTACCAAAAAAAAAATATATTATTATTTTTTTGTAATATGTATCCACATATATCTAGTTATATGTAATATATACTAATATATATTGTTATTTTATAGTTAAAGTATATGTAACATATACCAATATATACGCCAATATATATTATTATTCTTTTCGACATATCTAATAATATGTAACATATATCCATATATAAATAAATATATAAAATAATTATATATCGACATATATCGACATATATTATTATTCTTTAGTTAAAATATATATAATATATATCGATATAGATTTACACATATATAATATATAATATTATTCTTTTGTAACATATACTTTCATATATTTAGTTATATATAACATATAACAACATATATTGCGTAATGTTAAAAATGAATAAAATGTTATATGTCCTTTTACTGTGGTATGAGTTTGTTTAATAATTTGATATTGTAATTTATAATATGTTATACAATTACCAATTTGATATTTATATGTAATATTTTTTGTTAAAAAAAGAAAATTAAATATTTAATAAAAATATTAATTAAAGATAAATTAGTCAATTAATTACAAAATTAAAATATAATTAATACTCCTTAATCCATATCAATTATTTTAAATATCTAGCGAGAAGGAAATAGAAGGAAAATTAAAATTTTAAAAAATTATTTTTTGAAGTATTTTATCGAATATATGAGGTATGTTATATTAGAAAAATAAAAAATTCTCAATCAATATATTTGAAAATCAAAGTTAATAAAAAACAAACAAAATTAAAAAATTAAAAACTAAAAATTAAAAAAAGTAAAATCATTTCAATTTTATGCCATGCGAAGAAGCTACAGTAGCATATGAAAATAGATGATGGTGTAAGGCCAAAAATGTATTTTAATAATTTTGGCTGACATATTTTAATTAAATTTAGCAAATTTTATATCATTAATCACCTACTAATAATATTGTTGTATGACTAATAAATTTATGAAAATGATCTTAACGATGATTTGGATGTTAATCATATAGATTATGTTTTGTTGAATATTGCTGTGACAAAAATGTCTTTTTATTTATTAGTACGATTAATGCTCACTTCGTGAGCCAGCACACAATATAATGTCCATTCAACCACATATAATATATTATATTCACTTAGTCATCACAATTATATGCAAATAAAAAAAATATTACAATAAAAAGAAAAATAAGACATGCTAATCCAAAGATAAATTTAAACACAACCTACTTGGCTGAAGAAAATAATCAAACATATTAATCGCATAAACAAGTTGACCAACAAACACTTGATTGCTTAACTAATCATGATAGAATCCATAAAGATAAAAGAACATCCAGACCTTAATGACAACCAGTAGCCGTAATTGATTAGGATTAGGATATACCACTGCAAAAATCAAAGCATAATGAATGCCAGTGAAGAATAAAGCTAGAAATAATATATAGATTCAAAAATGAATAGAAAAGAAGAGAAAAAAAATGAAGACCAGCAGTGGAAATAAAAAAGAAGAAAAAAGAGGCAAAAAAAAAAAAGAAAAGAAAGAAAGAGAATAAAAAGAAGAAAAAATATCGTATTTTTTAAACAATAAAAAATAAAAAAAGATAGAAGCGAAAAGTTGAAAAAAGTTAAAATTGAGAAGAAAAAGTTAAACCAGTAAATATGAAAATAAAATTTAAAAACAAAATTTAAAAAATAGTATATAATGTAATTTATTTTAAAAAAAATTAAAAGTGTATTATACAATGTGATTTTTTAGAGACATTTACATAACTATATGAAAAATAATTTTTACTATATAAATATTATAAAAACTAAAAATATTTATATTTTTATAAGATTTTTATACAAAATTTTAAAAATATCTCATTTCTTAATAAAACGAATTTTTTTTTAAAATACATTTTCCCTTAATACAATTAATATTTTACTTTAATTTTTTATTTTTTAAACTTTTTAAATTAAATAAAAAATTAAAATAAAATATTCATCATATAAAATATTAATTTTATAAAAAAAATTAATTTTAATTATAAAAAATAAATAATGCTCAAAAAATAAAAATAAAATATATAAAAATATATTAATAAAAATTATTAAATTTATTTTTAAATACATTTTATATGTTATATATATAAAAAATAAAAAAATATATAATTTTATTATATAGATATATTGTAGATTTTATAGATGTGGTGTAGATGTGTGCATATTATATTTTTGTTATTTAAGTTGTATGTATTTTAGGTAAAAATTATTGAATGTTGTATGAATATTATATGAATATTGTGTAGATATTTTAAGATTAAAAAATTAAAAAATAAAATTAAATAAATATTATAAATATTATATAAATATGTTGTAGATTGATTATAAATTTATTATTGATGTACTATAGATATATTTTGTATTATTAAATATATATTTTGTATATATTATAAAAATATGGCATTAAATTTTTTAAATAAAAAATATAGATAAAATAGTAAAAAGAAAAAAAATTAATAAAAGAAAAGAAAAAAATTAACGTTGAAAAGTAATTTTGAAAAAAAAAAGGGCAATTCGTATTTGTGAAATAAAAAGTCGTTGGGCACATAAATATGCAAAGTGAACAGGGAAAACATCTATACAGTGTAAATTTCCTTTTTATTTTTTTAATTAGGGCATAGTTAGCCCAATATTAGGGTCTAAACCCAAAAAATTCGGTTAGGTGGCCCAATTAAATTGAAAACTTGACCCGTAGGCTTTTTAATTTTCAACCCTGAACGTTGGCTTCACTGCAACCACCTATGTTGAGTTATAAAATATAAAAAATAAAAATATTTTTAAAAATAATCACTTCACTTTTTTCTTTTAAAAATATACATCTAATATTTATGTAATATAATCAAAGTATATTTCATATTAATATATATATCTAATATGTTTTTAATATATGAAAAATAAAACTGTAAAATACTCATAACAAAATTAACATATGATTTAATTTTTCATATACAAAAGTCACCAGTGAGATGAGCTAAAAGCCCACTATACCTGTTTTTAAATATAATTCTTAATATATTAATAAAATTTTCTATTTTTTTAAAAAATAAATTCGTAATATATTCTTTTTGGATTTAATTAACACTTAATTTATTTTTATTTTATGTTTTTTAACCTAACATGACATCAAGAGAAGAAGAAAACTATACAACCAAATAATAATTACAAATATATATAGCCATTTACATGATTTTGGTATGTTCAAAGGATTCATAATTACTATTAATATATACTTTTTTATTAATGAAATTATAATTATTCAAATTCAAAATTTATGGTGTCGCAATTTTTAAAATAATTATAATTACATAACTTATTGAATTTATCAATATTAGTTTATTATTATAACTCGTTGCATTATTGATCTACAAAGCTGTGTCTATGCTTATTCATATAATATTTATTAATATTAATGTATGTAATATAAATATCGATTAACAAGTACATTAGGGTTTAGTGGTGGTGTGGTTGTAGGGCTAATTTAGAGGGCAACGTAACGTGAGTCATATTTTAAGGAAGAAATAGCTTAGATAGGGCACATTTTATGTCTAGATGCTATGGCTTGCTTGCAAATCTTTTATAGAGATACGGCTAATGGCATATATAGGTGGATCATGCATTAGATAATCTTATTTAATTTATTTTTAAAAGAGATTATTTAGGTTTAGAGGTATATATATATAATTAATTAATGATAGTCAATGTATAAAAATATATTATTATGAATTTTGTTTTCCTTAATCTTGGTTTACCATTTGTTAATTAAGTCGACAGGAATCGTAATTGGAATTTAATTAGAAGCCCTACGTTTAGACAATATCGAAAACCACTGCGATCAAATTTTAATTATTAATGTTTGAGTCAATTTAAGATGAGAATTTAAATTTGTATTTTTAGATTAAAGGATTATATTCTGTCAAAAAAAGATTAAAAGATTATATAAATTTAAAAATGTTAGTAATTTACTTAGTTTTGAATACTAATCCATTCAAATTAAATTAATATTTTTTCCATCTCAAATTAATAGTCACAATATATCACAATAATTAAGAAAATAGTTAATTATTTTAATTAAAAATATAAATATATGTATACATTTTTTATTATATCTTGAATTTAATATAAGATATATTAATTATCTATTTTTAGTAAGTAACAATATATCAAATGAATATAATAAAGATTTAACATATTAATTAATTTATTACAGTGATAAATGAATTATAATGTAAAACAAATAAAAAAATATATCCATGAATTTGGGAAGAAAAAAGTAAATAAAATTAAGAAGAAAATAAATAAATAAAATAAATTATCTCCATTTGATTTCTTTTTTTACTCCATTTAGGAAATAAAGATTTAGATATGAACATATATTCGCTTGGCTAAAATTACAGCACGTACATCAGTTGATTTGATTTTTTTAAGAATTTTTCTGTACTAAAAAATATACCCCTATCATATATGGCATATATGAAAAATAATATTGTGAATTTTTCATGGTAAAAATGTGTTGAGATCATATTGTGAAACAATAAAAAATAAAACTAGTACACCATTTAAAAAAAATAATTTAGAAAGTCACATAGATAAAATAACTAGCTATACTAGGATAGAGCATTTAAAGTTCAAAAACTAATAATTGTGGCATATATAGGTGGATCATGCATTAGATAATCTTATTTAATTTATTTTTAAAAGAGATTATTTAGGTTTAGAGGTATATATATATATATATAATTAATTAATGATAGTCAATGTATAAAAATATATTATTATTAATTTTGTTTTCCTTAATCTTGGTTTACCATTTGTTAATTATAAGTTTTTTTTCCTAAAGAAATTAAGAAAGTAAATGTGTACATATAATAATTGTGTCAAAACTAACATATATACTCTAAATAAAAGAGCTCCCTCGACCATTGATAAACATAATTTAGAGATTGTATGTTTTTTTTTTATTAGTTATATAAATTCAGACTTAAATCTTCTTCACTCAATTTTAGATAAATAAATAAATAAAAGGCTCCGTCAAGCTAAACACACTACATAAATAGATAAAGAGCAAAATTTCAACTGAATTGAAAGGTGTAAATTTTCAATGGAATTGAAAGGTGCAGTATGACCTTGCGAAACTAGTTATTTCATTTGATTTCCACTTGTTTTTTTTATCATCACAAATAAAAGATATTATTAAGAAAGGGATATAATTTAAAGAAAGAATTTTCAACACATAAATGTAAAAATCTTTCAATAATACATCTAATACAGATGAATTAGAAACCTCAACAACAACAACAATAATAATAACTATATATCTATCTATCTACTTATAAATATATACATAACTTTATTATAATTCTTTCTCAAAAACAATTAAGATAAATAAAGGTTAAATATTTATATAATATCCTGAACTTTATTCATTTAGTTTGTTTATCATATAAATTTTAATTTAACTATATAATCTCATCAACTCATATTTTATTGACTCAAAAATAAAAGACGGATGCTAATTACAGTCACTTTAGAGAGTGACTATTCAACAATCTTTCTCTTGTTAGTTAGAAAATATTTACTATAATATCTATCTTAATAAATGAACTTATAATAAATTTTTTTTTCTAACCAATAGGAGGGAGATTGTTAAATAGTCACTCTCCAAAGTAACTATAATTAGCATTTCTCAAAATAAAAACTAGCCAAATCACATCGAGTCACTTTGAATCAAGTTTTTCTTAACTTATAAATACATATTTTTCTCTCTTTAAATCTCTTTCCATCTAAATCCATTATCTTTTAAATTTTAATCCCTAAAATATATATTTTCAAATAATGTATAGTGTAAAATAATAAATCAATTGCATTTTGAGAACGGAAATTCAAGAAACATCAAAAGGATACAAAAAAAATTTAAAACAAGAAAAAGAAAAAAATTCGAAAGGAAACTAGATATTTGATTTTAGGTATTAAATTTAGATGAAAAGAGATTTAAAGAGAAAAAATGTATCTATAAATTAAGAAAAATACAAAGCTACAAGAAATTTGATAAATAATGATACTTAAAAATAGTTATGTAAACTTATATTTTTGTCACAATTTTTTTTTTGTAACGAAAATTCAACGTCATGAAGATTGTCATTGTAATCTCGTAATATTTTGTATATATGATAAAATTTATTTTCGTCATTATAACTTTAATTTTTAATGACAAAACTACATCATCGTACGTAAATTTTTGTCATAATTTATATTATTAATTTGTCATTTAATATTATATTTTGTCATTAAAATAAGATTAAATATTACAATATCATTTGCGTCAATAATATATTTTTATTTGATGACAATATTTATGTTATTATATGTGCTAATATATAGCGACAAAATAATCGTCATTATTATAGTATAATATTTATCATTTAATGTTATATTTCGTCATTAAAAATCAGATTGATTATCACAATATCATTTGTGTCATAAATAAATTTTTATTCGGTGACAATAATTTTATATCATGATATATGATAAGATATAACAATAAAATTATTGTCATAATTATAATATAATATTTGTCATTCAATATTATATATCATTATTAAAAATTAGATTAAATACAATAATATAATTTACGTCAGCAATAAATTTTTATTTGGTAACGATAATATATGTGCCATAATATATAATAATATTTAGCAACGAAATTATCATCATAATTACAATGTTATATTTGTCATTTAATATTGTAGGCATCATTAAAAAGTGAGTAAATATAATAATATTATTTGCATCAATAATAAATTTTTATTTAGTGACGACGACATATATGTCATAACACATGATAATATATATATTGACAAAATTACCATCATCATTATTATATAAAATTTATCAGTTAATATTATAAATTTTTATTATATAGTGCTCTAAATGAATAGAAAATTATTTCGTCACAAAAGCTTATTCTTTTGGTTATAAAATTATAGTGTCATTAGATTTTTAATAATATTAGTGACATATATATTGGCAGTAGTTTTATCATAGGATAATATATTTTGTCACAAAAAGTACAATATTACATAACAAAATTATAAATCATCATTAATTTCTTAACTTAATGTGGCAAAAATATTATTGTAATTAAATCCATAATAAATCATTTGATAGCAATTTAAAAAAAACTAATATGTTATATATTAACTAAAACAAATTGTCGTTTACCACTAAATACTAGTTTGCTATACCAAAATTCAGAGTTTAACCAATAAAAAAAGCCTCAAAAGAAAGCAACATGCTAAGATTCCTTCAACAAATATATATTTTTATTTGATCTATAGAACCTACAATTAAATAAGAATCTATCATTAGTAGCAACTAAAAAGAAAATAATTGAATAATAAATGACCACAATAAATATCTCATCTCAAACATAGGAGATACATTCAATTCCTCAGGTGAACCAAGAGTTGAGTATTCATGAACATGTAAATATTTCTACTACTACTTATTTGTATTCTTTTGTATGAAAATATTTACAGTAAAAGATCAACATTTACAGCTCCATTAACCAAAACACAAACCACTCAATATAAAGAAAACATCCATACCATACATAGTACTAATGGATACAAACACAATAGAAATTACACCTAAAAAATTTTAAAACTCCAGCATAAAAAATATCAGCAGGTGACATGGTTAATTCCCAAAGAGAAGCTCTTCTTAATACAGCAGATATACACGTCACTTATTTCTTACAACTGTACTACCAATACCAAGACCATTTATGCATTTCTTAAAACCAAATTGGCATTACAATTCTTTATACTAAGACAAGAGTTATCATATAACATGGAATACTGCATTTTCATTGGGAATCTCACAAAAACCTTTTAAAACTACAAATCAACCTCAGCAAATTAAAGCTACCATAGAAGAGAAAATGATATATAGACACATTCAGGTGCCATTCAACCATACTCCATAATCTGCTTGCTTCCCACTTATAACTCACTCTACTCTAAACTGCTTTACTAAAGGTAGCCCAAGCTCTTACCTTCCTAATATTTAACTATGCTACCCAATCCTTTTAAATCAAAATAAGACAACGAATTATAGATGCGTATATCCTTTACATTATTTGTACACTTCATAAAGGAAAAACACAAGCTACCATCCTATTGTTTTCAAAACTGGGCAACAGGAACATAGATCATGTTACTCAACATTTAACCCTTTAATTCCTCAATAATTAGGAACAATAAGTCTTGCTACTCATCCAATCAAGTATGCAACACAAAGTACAAAATAGAACATACAATGATAGTTGGACAATAACATGTTTTCAAATTGAAGATATAATGAAAATTTTATGCATTTAAGTTTTCAAATTTGCAAATATAAAATTATATGCATTTAAGTTTTTAAATTTTCAAATTTAAAATTTTGGCAAATATACTTGGAAAACTAAGGTACCAAAATAAGCTATTATTACTTATTTTGTTACTTATTTTGTAAAATTATGTAAAGAAATAAAAAAAATTCTAGATTTCTACAAAAAATTTTGCAGAATTTTCCCTAAAAGTGTAACTACCAAATTAATTTCTAATGTACCTACAATTTAAAAAATACTTATAATATCTCCCTCTTATATCATGCAGACTACATCAACGTATCAAAAATAAAAACACCTCATATAAAATAAATCAAGAACATTATCCATAATTAACTAAGTATTCTAGATAGCACATGTTCTTGATATCAGCAAACATATGCATATAGCAAAAACAATAAGAAAAAATAATAGTATAACATTGGATTTGAAAGAAAAACACTTCTTATACTATTTTACCAGTAGATATGAGTCTTGTGAATTATATTATGATGGATATGTCCCTAACCCCAAGTAATAAATAAATAACAACGAATAGTTTATTTGCTTTAGTAGAACTTTCAAAGTTCAATTATAAGGTCATTCTTGTAGTTTCAAAGTTTTACAAATTGATTGTAGTTTTAAAAAGTTAAAAAGTAACTTCCCCGGTTCACAAAGTTATCAAGTTTAGGGTAAAAATAAACACTAAAACCAAAAGGTCACAGTTTAACTTTTGACAATATCATTTTCTTATTAATGTATAACAACTCAAACAATTAGCTATTGGACAAGTTTTGTCTTTTTTTTCAATTGATTAAGAATATTTTCGAATCAGCTTATATGTTAATTCAAAAGGATTATATGTATATTAAATAAACTTCTAATGATTAATTTCAGGTAATGATGTGTATATGACGTTTATACATCAAAATGACATTAATGTTGTTGTTGTTGTTGTTGTTATTATTATTATTATTATTAGTCTATATATCTAACAAACTTAAAAATTAGTGAAAAATGACAGACTAATTAGGAAAGGAAGTTTTTCATGCTAAGCAATTTTAATTAGTTTTTTGTAATTGAGAGATGATAATGTAATCTAAAGACTTAAAGATCTTTATTTTTGAAGAATTTCTCCTTAAGTCTAGTGACTACTCTAGTTATTAAAAATTTCTTGACATATTTAATCCAATAAAGCATCTTTAAAAACTTCACTCAATAAGATTACTAATTCAAATTCTCATTGAATGTTAAAAAATACTATAAATTATAGCAATATTACTTTCATTTATCAGATTCTCATACATTGCATCATAAAAATTACTACTTCTTGACAAAGCAACCTATTACAAGAATCAACAATCTCAAAATATTGAGACTAACTCTTGATTGGGAAATTAATAAAACATCATTTCTTGATTAAATGAGTTTCTGCCATTACGCATGAATTGTATAAATCTTCTTCTTTTGAGTCTAACAATAGTTCATAAGGAGCAAATTTTAGCTGTTGAGGTGTTGTTATTCTCAAGAGTAAATTTGCATGTATAGAAATGAAAGCTGAATTGATGATTAAAGATTACCATTATTTAGATACAGACCTAAGTTTTATAATTAAATTTGTTGGTTTCTTTTGAGAATTTCTATCAAAACTTCTTCTTCGTCAATATAGCTTGACATTATTGTTGCTCTTCTTTCTTTCTTTTTCTTGGTCAATCTTTCCTTATTATATTATTGATGGTTAAAGTTTGAAAATATTTGGTAAAAATTTGCTACATTAAATAATTTTTTCTTTTTCTTAGGCATATGTTGTGAGGATTCTGAATTGTCAATTGAAATTTAAATTATATAAAAATTATTTTTAAATTAATTTTCAGATTACTATAATATTTTAATAACTATTTATTAAAATATTATAGTTAGTATTTATCTAAATTAATATATTAATAATGTTCAAAAGATAAAAAAAAATATAATTTACAATGAATATTAAGTTATAATTTTAAGTTGACAAAGTAACAAAAGGAGCAGCCACATGCATATGTTTTATTTGTTCTCTCTCAAATATATAGTTTTAGGTGTCTTTTGCTGTATTTAATATTATATAAAATATAAACTGCACATCTAATATAGATAACTTCCTCTCATACTAGTTTAAGTAAATAAACTTGTGAGCTTTTACACTTAAAACTTTTCAAGTGTACAGAAAAGAAAGGGCTCAAGTACTATTGCTTTTCTTATATACCAATGCCAAGAATTAATTGTCTGGTTGTAAGTTTTTTTTGAATTAATTACCAAAATAATGCATAACCTAGCCAATAGCAACTATACAAATACTAGACTATCTCATTATCCCAAAACAAAGGCTATATCCAGCATGAACTCTGTATCTATACACAGTAAGCTACAAAACAACCAGCAAGAATCTTTAAGCAAAACTTAGCAAAAAAAAAAAAGGCCAAATCCTCTCAACCAACACAAGTTAAAACCACAAAACCATATAAGAATCTGCCAACCTTAGAAACATCCACAACAGCAGCAACAATCCACTTCAACAATCAATAACATCCAATAACATCTATCAACAAAATTAACCCAAATTTCAACAATTAGTGACCAAGAACGTAGTAGATGCTAAAAAAACCAATATAGACCAGTAGTAGTCATTCCAATAACTAGATGATAGTTCTCCAACAATAAAAAATAATTATAAAACCATTAGGAGCATTAAAAAATTTCAAAAAGTATACTCAGCCCCAACAAGACTACAAAACAAAAAACCTACTAACTTTTACCCAATAAAGCCTTATTGTACATTCTATATACTCAGCAATAAAAAAAAGGCAACAAAACTAGCACCGAACCCAGCTAGCTAGCACAAACAAAAATCTAGCATTTTGAAACTAGACCGGTCCTTTACACAAGTCTAAACTGCCCATCAGATTCATCCATATTTACAATAAAATAAACCTATATCCATGAATTCTAACATCCCAAATTTTGCAATCTGCAATTACTTATTCTAACAGATTGGCCTATTTTATAGCACATCGTCATAATTAACATCATTCAAAATTTTTTAAGTCTGCAAAAGCAAAAACAACAAAAACACAATAAAACAACAAAACAAAACCCTAAATCTATCCCAAATGCACATATACAAATAAAATTGAGTACATGCATATCCAATTAGAAAAAGCAGCAAATCCAAACATCAATTGGCCAAATGCAAAAATTAATTGGGCAAATATAGAAAAGGCAATCCTAAATCAATCAAACCCACAACAAAGAAAATAATACACAAAGACAAATACATACATGTTTTTTCTCTCTGAAATCAAGCAACACCGATAAAGAAATTGAGCAACAACACTTTTTTGCTTCTTCAGACTTTGATTAGAATGACTGAGAGAGATTGTTGTGAATGGTGAGAGTTACAAGAGAGAGGGAAAGAGAGAAACGGAAAGAGATTGAGTGAAAATGGTGTTGCGTGTGGTTGAAAATGGAGATTTAGAAACTGAAGAGCGAGAGAGAATGAGTCTGAGATAGGAGAGGCTGGAGTGAAATGAAAAGAGAGAAGTTAAGTTGGGTTATTTTTTTTAAGATAACAATGGATTATTACTCTTCCAATCAATTCATTAGTGACAATAAATGATATTATCACAATTGCATTTCTTACCAAAATTATGACCGATGTTATTTAAATATTTCTTACCAATATATTTTAGAAAGAAATTTTTTACCTCTAAATGTAATTGTAAAAAAGTTATATATTGCCATGATATATAACTATTAATGACGAAATGATGTTGTCACTTTTCTAAACAATGAACTAGTGACAATAAATAATATTGTTACTATAAATTACAATTTTGTGATATCAGAAATCATAGAAAATAAATATTATATCTTTATTTAAATACTTTTCATCAGTATATTTTTTAAATAATTTTTTTACCTCTAAATATAATTGTGATAAATTTATATATCGCACTAATATATAATTAACAATGACATAACAAAATTATTACTTTTCTAGTCAATGAATCAGTGACGATAAATAATACTATCTCTGTGGATTAAAATTTCATGATATCAAAAATTATGGTGATATATAATTTTTTATCAATGATTTTTTATATCATCATAATATATGATTACAAGTAACAAAATGATATTGTTACTTTTCTAATTCATTGAATTAATAACGAAAAATGATATTGTCACTATAAAATCCAATTTTGTGATATTAAAAATCATAACTAATGAATATTATATTGTCATTTAAATATTTTCTACAATTTTTTTATAAGAAATTATTTAACTCTAACTACAATGGTGACAAATTAATATATTGTCCTAATATATAATTATTAGTGATAAAATAATATTTTTACATTTCAATTCAATGAATTAGTGATAGTAAATGACATTGTCACTGTAAATTGAAATTTCATGACACCACAATATATAGTAAATGAATATTATAACATTATTTAAATATTTTCTACTAGGATATTTTTGGAAAAAATTCTTTACCTCCTCATGTAATTTTGATAAAATTTGTGTATCATAACGATATATTATTATTAGCGATAAAATGATATTATAACTATAAATTGCAATTCTGTGATATTAAAAATCATAGCTAATGAATATTATATCGTTATTTAAATATTTTTCACTAATATAATTTTATAAGAATTTTTTCTTCTAATAAAATTATTACAAGGTGACAAAATAAAATTGTCACTTTGCTGATCAATGAATTAGTGATAATAAATGAATTTGTCACTATGATTTATAATTCTATGACATTAAAAGTCGTAACTAATTAATATTATATCGTCATTTAAATATATACTATAAATATAATTTTTGAAGAAATTTTTTACTTATATATACATTTGTGATAAATTTATATATAGTCATAAGATATAATTATTAATGATAAAATAAAATTGTTATTTTTCTAATCAAGAAATTAGTGATGCTAAAAAATGTTGTCATTATAAATGACACTTTTATAATATTAAAAATCATAACAATAAAATATCATATATTCATTAAATATTTTCAAGTAAAATTTTTGAAATAAATTTTTATATTAAAATTTAATTATGATAAATATTTATAATTTTGTAATAATTAATAAATTTTTTATGACAAATTTTTATGTGTTACTGAAAAATTTATCATAAAATTTGCAATTTCTTGTGGTGACATGATTTAGTGTAATTCAACAAATTTATATTTATAAGATTAAGAAAAATGCTAATTCAGAAAATTATATAATTAAATTAAAACTTCAAATGGTAAATCAACTAAATTAGTAAAATTTATGAGGTTATATATGTCATTGGTTATAAATAAATGGAAAAATAATATAAATGATGTCTGCACATTTTGATTTTTTATTTTATTTTGGTGTTTGTATAATTTTTTAGCCAATTTAGTGCTTGAACTTTAGTTTTTAGTATTATTTTAGTTGGTCTGATCATTTTTTTTCTTACTGAAGTGCCACATCATATTTTATTGATAAAATGAGAAAAATATTCTAAAAAAAGCTAAAATATCCCAAATTGAATTTCTGAGTTTATTGTATTATTCTTCCTATTCTTCTTCTTCTTCTTCTTCACCTCAAAAACCAACAAAATCATAGAAATTATGATAAAATCTTGATGATTACAATAAAATCTTCTTCTTTTTCTTCTTCACCCTCAAAACCAACAAAACCATAGAAATTACCATAAAATCCTAAAGATTACAACTAACTAACAAAATCATAAAAATCCAAACCTAAATGACCTCCAAATAAGCTAGTATAAAGACAAAGAAACTATCAAACTAAATTTATGAGCTTCTGGATGTCTAATTTAGGGAATTTAATTTAATTAATTTCAATCTAACCATATCTCTTTCAATATAATTAGGATTTTAATCTAATAACTTTCGTCTAACAATCTCTCCCAATTTATGGATTTCAATATAACTAATTTATAGCTTCTTCATCTGTATGAAAAATGAACATTTGATTGTTTCACCATCAAGTTTGTGACTTAATTAATGAGTTAATTGAAAAACATAAGCAACATGGAGAGTTGGCATGCAAATTCTTCATTCACGTCAATCGACTTTCGTATATCGGCCTTTGGCTGATGTTCATTTGGAGGAGGTTTCTTAGAAGATTCAAGAACAATTTAAAGAGATGAAGAAAAGCAATTTATCTAGTATTGTTGGTATTTTGTTGTTTGGATTTGGTTTATTCTTATTTGTGTTTTTGAGTCTTCTTTGAATAGTGATAGAGAGATTTTATGGTTTTTTTTTATTTGAGATGTTATGGTTTTTTTATTTAATCTTATTTATGTTTTGATCGGAAGCTTAAAAATTAGAATAATTTTTCCTTTGCAGTGAGAATGGCAATTGCAAAAACAAATTAAATTCTGCAAGTACAGTTGCAGAAATCAGAATTGCTAAAATAATCTTTTATAAATCTTTCAATGTTGACTTTTATCCACAAGTCCACTCAGGCTTTCTTTCTTCTGCTTATTATTCACTTTAAAAATTAAAAAAAATCTGATTTAAGATTTAAATGATTGAAAAAAAGAGTATTTTGGTCAATTAATAATTATCATTTGATATGAAAAAATTTAAATAAATTGAGTCGTACATGTACTAGTCATCATGTCATTTAGAAGAAAATATAGAGTGGGGCAACTAAAATAATATAAAAAACTTTAGTTTAAATATCAAACTGTCCAAAAAAATTATATATACACTAAAATTAAAAAAAAAACTAAAAACTACAAACATTATGATATAATTCTTCATAAATAAATATTTTATCCATCTGAAATAAAAACTAATAACATATTATTTTTATATATTTTATTTAATATAATATATTTTAATTATACATTTAGTCAATATAATTAAAAGAGAAAAATATAAAAAATTATCTTATAAAAATGGAAAATGGAAAATGAATTAAATTAAACATTTAAAACAAGTGAAAAAAATAAGTTATCAATATGGAAAGAGTATGTAATAAAAATATAAAACTTATAAGAAAAATGATCGATAATCATAATAATATTTATAACAATTTTCTTTTCTTTTATCTCTTCTTAAACAGCGGGTGACCAGACATGGAGTCTAACGGTCATAACTTGAAAAAAAAAAAAAGGTGAAAGTAATATTACAGCGTCAACAGATGAGCCAAAAAGAAAATTATCCAGTGGTTCTCAAGAGTATGGACTCTTGATTAAATATTCATACTTTTCAACCCCACTTGCAGGGACAGCTACCATGACTTTAATTATATCCGTTTGATTGTAAACTGGCAAAATCAGACAATATCTTTCACAACATATGGGTCCCACATGAACTGGTTTTCCCAGCCCAAAGTCAACCCTCTCTAAACCTAGCCTGGACCATTGTGACAATATCAATACGCCTACTGAGTCAGGACATGCTCTTGATTGACTCACCGATTCAATGACTGATCTCACATAGTCATTGTCAACTCGTTCTTTAGCTCTCTTTATTAACATTGTTGCGTAACCTAAACTCTTCTCTGTTAAGTCTTTTACAGTTGTTTGTACACAACCCAATACAAACGCATTGCCATAGTAACCACTCGGTAGACTCGGTTTGACTCGATTTCTTATATTTATGCTAAACAGAAGCTTCAATACTTGGTTTGATGGTAAATTTAAAGCTCTAGCCCAGCTCCTCCATATATGAGCCTCAAATGCCGTGCATCCTGACTGACCTGGCCGACTAGTTGACCCAGCTAATCTTTTTAACTCATTTTGCCACCTTTTATCAAATGTAATTGAAGTAGGAGTGAGTCTTTCGTTAGAAAATCGAGCTGAGAATCCACAAAGATCAGGAACTCGGATAAATTCGGGGTGTTGAATCACTGAGTGAGAACGAGAAGCGGAAGAAGGAGAAGGCTTTATTGGGTCAAGAAGGTGACGATCCCAGATGGGTTTAGGCTTAACATCAGAAAGCCGACCATAATAGTGACGACTCGTCGCAGCTAACTCAGCCAACGAGTTGAGAAACTCAGCACTACCAATCCCATCACAAACACAATGGTTAAACCCGACACCTAACGTGGCAGCACCATCTTTAAGCCACGTATGCTGAACAACAAGAAGTGGAGCCCCATGAAGAACATCCTCCACGTGGAAAGACAAAAGCTTCCTCCATTGTGTGACATACCTTGGAGCTTCATCAAAATCGTTAATGGTATTATCGGTGAAAGATTCAATAAACGCAGCACCTTGAGCTCCACACACAACTTCTAAGCCTGAACCATTCGGTTTAGCCCGGACTCGGCCTGCCAGAGGATAATAAAAAACCAGAATTTTACCCAATGCAGCCTTCAACTTAGCTGAAATAACAACTTGGTCTAACCCAGGGCGGGCCTTGAAAACCAAGAGATATTCTATAGTGAAGCGTAAAAAAAGCTGAGAATCAAGAGCAGATAGAGATAATAAACGAGTTGGAGTTGACTCAGTTGGCTTTATAAGTATAGCTTCCTTGATATGAACTGAGTTTGTCATTTCTTCTGTTGTGGGGTTTTTGGTTTTGTGGGAAAAATGATTATAGGGAGAAGGGTTGGGTGCATTTATATAATGGAAACAAAAAATAATATTTGTGGGTATATTTGTATTAATTATAATTTTTTATTTACGACGAAATAAATGGAAATAACATTGTAAACAACACAGTAAAAATAATTATTTTCAATAACTCTTTTTAATTAAATTAGTCATGTAAATAAAAACTTAATTAAATTCAAATTTTGATTAAGTTTAGCAATATCCTAAAACATTTAAAACACTAATTATTATTACTATCTCTATAATTTATTGTAATGCCCTTTCATTATCATTAATATATTTATATATAACTTTTTTAAAAATTTTAATATTTCATAATAAATTTTTATTGGTCTCATATATTATTTTCAAATTTTTTAAAATTCTCTCAATAGTTATTAAAATACTTTAATATATTAAATTCCTTCAAACAAAAAACTTTTATTAATTTAGTTTTTTCAAAAATATTAAAATAAAAATATAATATTTTTGTTAATTGAGGATCAGATAAGCAATAATTTAAACGCTATGACCTTAAATTGAAAAAAAAAATCATATTATGCTTATTTTTCATACCATAAATAATAAACTTAAAAGTAAATACTAACACATATATTAAAGTCATATTAATAAGTATTTTATACAAATTTATACTTGATTTTTTTGTAATTTAGAAGGAAATTCTATTGAGAAAAAATACAAGAGTATAAAAATCTTTTATTTAAGTATTAATAATATAACTTCTTTTCTAATTTATTTGTCTTATTTTTTTTGTCATTTTTTCAATTTTATATATTTTTTATTATATGATTTATTTTCAAAATAATTTTCAGATCAATATAAACCTAAAATTTAGTGTTCGTTCTTATTTTATATTATTTTATTTTTTATAATAAAATTAAATACAAATTAAATTTTATTTTAAAATTTCATCTTTATTTATTTAAATATTTCATGTCTTTTTTTTAATTGAAAATTGTCATTCTGTAATGAATGTTGTTTATTCTTTTTTATTAAAAGTTTCATTTTCATATAAAATGTGATTATAAATAAAAAATGAAATAAATATTTTGTTAAAATTCAGATTATCCGAAATATTTTCTTATTATTCACTATTTATATTGAATAAATTCATAAAATTTATATAAATTTAATAATTTTATGCATCTTGTATACTTAAATATATATAATTTTATTTATATTTTATAAATATACTCTTTAATTTATTAACAAAATTTTATTTTGCATTAATATATATATAAACTTCTTTTATCTTTCACTGTTAAAATGAAAAATTAATGAGATTACATATGATAGAATAATATGGTATTAATTATTAAATCTTAAACAAAGGGGCCATGTGTACAACAGTAAAAGATATGAAGCAAGATTCTCCGGGCATCACTTTATAGAAAAATCAATGTCAAAACAAACGTGAACAGCTTGGCTTTGCTTTTTGTCGATTTGGCGAAGTGATAGCTATGACTCAATAAATTAACAATATTGTAGAGAGAGAAAGGGGCTCTCTCCCCTCTACTGTACCTTCTTAGTACCAGCACAAGATCCGATTTAAAGGTTAATTGCAGGTTAACAGATTATGGACCCACCATATTTCAGATTATTTTTTTGAAAACTACCGTATTTCAGATTTTTTTTTATCGAATACCGTATTTCAGATTAATATAGCCAAAAGTGACACTTGCATTCAATTGGCATTTTTGAAGAAAATTTTTTTCCCATTTAAATTGTCAAGATAAAATTAACTTTTTTTTTCAATTTTATTTTTGTTATCATTATTACCATTAATATCAATATCACCATTAAATTTTATCTTTTTTTTACACTTTTTAATACTCTTTAAATTTCAAAATTATTTATAAAATTTAAAGAGAAGTGAAAAAAATTAGAATTAGAAAATGTAATCATCTCGTAAGAATATACTAATATATTTTTTTATCCTAGTAGTTCAATTTATAATAGTAACATTTTAATATAGTAAAATCCTTCTTCCCAATTGTAAGGCTTAATATAAATAATCTTTAAACTTATAGTATTATAACGTTGTGATTCTCAAATTTCAAATCATCCTAATAAAATCTTCGAACTTGCACCTTATCCTATTCAAATTCTCAGATCTATTTTTTCGATGAATGAGCGCATAAGTGGACTCTACGTGAAATCCACATGTTAACATATAAATTAAAAAATACAAGTAGTTTACCCACAAGATGTGTGGGGAATTACCTTTGGTTGTGGTTTAGGAAAATTACAAAGTTCCATCTCCTTCTCTCTCTCATGCTTTCTCTCTAAATTACTTTCTTTCTTAAACCCAAATAAAGCAAATATGGAAGAGAAAAGGAAAATCAAAATCAAAATAGAACACTAGTAATCACATATGTTTCTTCTTTACTTCAAAAACCCTAATCAATCGCACTTGTCACTCAAAAAATCCTAGCCTAACTTTGCCGAAATCGATCTCAAAATCTTGATTTCAAAAAAAAAAAAAAAAAACCCCAAACCCCAAGTTAAGTAAATTCGAAGTTGCTTGAAGCCTAATTCTAAACTACTTATTTCATCTATTTTAGAACCCTCAGAACAATCAATTCAAATTTCTCTCACTTGAAATTGATACCGATTTCAATAGTCACGGTGGATCTTGGTATTTTGCTTTGAGTGTTGTATATGATAGGTATACATGGAACGCTCAATAACTTTTTATATTCAATGATTATTCTCAAAGAATCTTTGACCTAATTTTTTATTCTTTACTTTGCAGGTACTTTATAGTGTATTGTATTATAATGCACAGTGTTACTGGGGAGCCACTAGTGATGGAAACAGAAAAAGGTATCTTTAATTTAAAATTTTCTTTTTGTATTCAATATAAATTTATTTCTTTTTTATTTTTGACTGTTTTGTTGAGTTGATAGTGTATTTTTTGTTTGTTACAGTTACTATATTCTTTCACAATGGTGGATATCTTAGGGAGTGGGGTTATTATGATGGTGAACTAGTAAATTTTAATATAGATGTAGATAGTTTGTCATTTATGACAATAGA
Source organism: Garcia nutans (assembly GCA_947685225.1). Lineage (NCBI taxonomy): Eukaryota > Viridiplantae > Streptophyta > Magnoliopsida > Malpighiales > Euphorbiaceae > Garcia > Garcia nutans. Next base: position 15,670,433 of record CANTUV010000041.1, read on the forward strand.
TAGTTGAGTAAAGGAATTAGGTACAGTGGATGCATGATCTATTATTGGGGAGTAGGGTTATTATGATGGTGAATGAGTAAATTTTGATGTAGATGTGGATAGGTTGTCATTTATGACAATAGATAGTAGAGTAAAGGAATTAGGGTATAGTAGATAAATGATGTATTATTGGGTAGTTCCTGGGTTAGATTATAACGAAGGTTTGAGATTACTAGAGAAAGATGGTGATGTTTATGAGATGGGGATTGTATGTTGCTAATCATGGTGAGATAGAAATGTATGTGAAACACTTGACAAATGCAAAGGTAGAAAAAAATGATGAATTCATTTTAAAAAACTAATATTTTTGTAATATAGGAGATGGGTGGTGAAAAAAATTGGCAGTGTAGGTAAGCCAAGCACAAAATTGAATAAGTCCATAAGAAAGACTATGTTAAAACAACTGCTAACTAGTGTGATTGAGTCAAAAGTAGCAGATAGGCCTTGGGATAGGGGAAATGGGCTTGGTGAGAATGTAAATATAGAAGATAGGCTTGAAGGTGGGGGAATTGGGCTCAATTCAAACTATGGACTTGGTGAAGATGTAAATGTTAGGTTGTTTGATAATAATGGGTTAAAAAATTTAGTAGATAGGACTGAGAATAGTGGGAAAAGGGATGATACTGAGGATAGTGGGGTAGGGATGATAATGTGAATAGCAGTTATAGTGATTATGATGGGGAAATAGAAGGCCTTCAAATGGAAGAAGGAACAGAGAAAGAGGAATTAGTTAATGAAGATTGTGACTTAGTTGTAAAGATGATGACCTTACTGCATGCAAAAAAAAAAATTACATAGAAAGGTAAAGGCCTAAGGGTAGTGGGACAAAGATGAAAGACAAATGAGTATATAATAGCATTAAAGTTGAATTAGAATCAGGTGAATCAAATTATGCTCATTCTGATGAGCTTAATACTGAGTCTGATGGGAATGGGTAGGGGAGGGAGAGATATCCATAATTCCATACTAGTGAGTTAAAAGATCCTACTTTTAAAATGGGAATGTTATTTAGTGATAGAGGAGTTTTCAAAGAGGAATGTAAGAAATATTGAATTATATATAGGTTTCCTGTGCACTTCTCAAAAAATGACAGAGATAGGGTTAGGTGTGTGTGTTTAAAAAAGTGTGGCTTTGTATTATTTGCCAAAAGATTTAATAATATTGATCCAAGTGACCAAACATCTCAGTTAGAGCTGTCAATCTAAAACATAAATGTGGCAAAAGCAATACAAATTAACATGTTACGATCCAATGGATAGCATCTGAATACCTTTAGCATTTTAGGAATGATCACCCATCATAGAAATTAATCACTTTATTTTAAAAAAAAAAGGTCAGAAAGGAGCATGACTATAGAATTTCTAGGATGAAAGCATGGAGGGCTAGTGACTTAGCACTAAAAACCATTAATGATGATGCCTCACTATAATATTCCAAGCTTCATGATTATAAGTTAGAACTTTTGAGAACCAATCCAAATAGTACTATAGAGTTTTTCACACTGGTGGGATGTTTGAGGGTGTGTGTATATGTTTGGCAGCATTGAAAAGTGGTTTCAAGGCAGGCTGTAGGCCTTTAATATGCTTGGATGGCTTTTGGTTGAAAGGAGATCATGGGAGTCAACTGTTGGTAGCTGTTGGAATTGACCCCAATTATTGCATATATCTAATTGCATATGTAGTTGTAGAAAATGAGTGCATGGCAATATGGGAGTAGTTCCTACAGCACTTAGGGTAGATCTTGAGATGTTTAACTCTTGGCGTTGGTGCTTCATGTCAGATAGACAAAAAGTGCTTTATTATTTTTATTAATAGCTTTATTATTTCTTATATTTATATTGAATTGACTACTAACTAGGGTATTTATTGCAAGGCCTTCTGAATGCAGTATATCATTTGTTCCCCAATGCTAAATATAAATTATGTGTACAACACATGCACACTAATTTTAGAGGAAAATTCAAAGGAAAAGATCTTAAGGATATGTTTGGGGTACTGCAAGAGCAGCATATCCTGCAAAATGTGTTTATTGGTTGGATGAGATTGAGAAAAAGAATCCTGATATAAGGCATTGGTTAAATGATATACCAATGAGTAAATGGACTATGGCATACTTTAGGGTAGATACCAAGTGTGATATGTTATTGAACAACCTATGTGAATGTTTCAATAAATATATATTGGAGGCTAGGGAACTGCTTATTCTTAGTATGTTAAAGATGATAAGGTTTAGGGTTCATCTTATAAGGAGAATATGCAAGAAAAAAGAAGCACTGAAAAATCACACAAGAATTTGCCCTAAAATTCAAGCAAAGTTGGACAAGGCTATCTAACAGGCTCAGAATAACGAACCTATATTGTCTGAAGGACCTCTCATATAGGTTAATTTTGGAGATTCACATTTTTTTAGTTGGCATGGAGCATAGGATATTCTCTTGCAGGAGATAGGTTCTTATTGGAATACCTTGTACAAATGTTGTTACATGTATCTTTGAGAACAATGAGGATCCAATAGATTATGTAAGTAATTTATTACAAGGTTGATAACTACAACAATGTATACTCTCATATGGTTAGTCCTATAAATTGTCCTAATATATAGCCAAAAGCCAATCCACCTGCTCAATTTATACCTCCTCCAGTTGTTAGGAAGAAGAGAGGTAGAAACTAAAAGTAAGGAAAAAAGAAGTTGAAGAATTAGAAAAACTAGCTAAGAAAAAGGAAAATTCCTAAACAAAAAGACAAGGAGAATTTGATAAGCCAGTTGGACAGACAAAGATGTCTTGGAAAGGGCTACTTACCATGATTTGTTCAATCTGTGGTGCTAAAGGACACAACGAGAGATTCCACGGACCAAATTCGGCTGGAACATCAACATCAAGAGTAAGTTGTGCTTAATGAATTTATTTATAATTTCTGTATTTTTATATTTTATGTCTAGTTGTTAACATTTTTTTGTTGTATTTATGCTAGGGAAAAAGAACAAAAAATTTGAATTTGAGAGTTAGTGGTAGTTCTAAGGCAGGGGCTGAGCAAACTAGGGCAAGTGGTCCTTCCAATTCAAATAGGACTTCCCCAGTGGCAGTTAGATGGTTTGTTGATGTGAATGACATTTATTAAAAGTTTTAATGTCAATATATAGTTATTTAATCAATTTTCTACGTCTTTTGCCTCTGCAGGGGACTAATCAAATAGATTTTGATTCAAATTGAGATACAAGTGGTTCACTTCCATTCCCAATTGATGCATCATAAACATATACATGAGCTGTAAGATCATTTTTTCACTTGATTAATGAATGTTTCTTTAGTGACTTGAGTGATTGAATTTGATTCATTGAATGAACTGGTTGATAGGGTTATGCCATTGTTGAATTCTATTTATTTTAGTTGGTAGGCATATGTAGTTTATTATTGTGTTAAATTGTTTAGTTTTTAATGGAGGTCCAATAAGAATTAAAGATTTTTGTATCACTGTTGATGAGTCTCCATAAATGAAAATTGCAATACTATCAGTTATATAGACTTTTTTGTATATTTCAAAACAATGTAATATTTAAATGTAGTAATTTTGTAAAAACCCATCAGTTGAGTTTACTGCTAGATACAAGCCTTGATTCACATTAGTGATGTTTAAAACACATCAGTCAAGTTTACTGATCAATTTCTTCTAGTTATCTATCTCTTTTTGATAGGTTTGACTAATTGCTTGCTCCCGCTATACAGTAGCTTAATTTTTATAGTTTGAGCACTACTAAATTGAATTCTAGTAACTAGTAAATTACTGCACTTACTGCTTATATAAACTATTTGTTATTGATATTTTTTACGAATATGATTAGTTTGAGCATTATTTATTACTTTTTGAATTTGATTTTTTTTACTGATATTGGAAAGAATTACTGATATTGATTAGTTTTTGAATTACTTTTTGATTTGTTATAATATTGATATATATATAATTTAACATTATTGATATTGATTTGTTGTGAAGGAATTACTTTTTGAATTTGATTTTTTAGTTTGGTGTTAGGTGTGTTTTGAAATTTGTTTATGGTGTTTGAACTTGTACGCAACCGTCCCATTGATGAATGGATAGCATCAATTTTTAGAGAAGCTTAATTAGACTATCCTTTTGATTTTACCCAAAGTGAAGCAAATGAGAGATAGAACTGATCATAACTCAGTTTAGCATTATTTTGAATTGTAATTATTTTTTTTACTAAGCCAATTGTTCATTGTTCATATTGTATTGTGCAACTATTAAGCTGATATGTTTTTAGGTAAATTTTGTTTGCAAAATGGATGGTTATTTTGTAATGGATTTATGATAACTTTTTTGGCCATTTGAATTGTAAATTGGTACATTGATGATGACTCCATTTGTATCCAAACTACCTAGCTTCTTTTGTACGTAGATATGTCTTGAACAAGTATAATAATAGCATTATTGAAATGTGAATTTTACCAATTTATCTCAATTGTGTGCAGATATTTCTTGAACGAGTGTTTTAATTTCAATTTCACCATTAAGTTTACACATTTATTAAACCTTGCAATTGTCTATTACACCGACACATCTTTAAACCTTGTAATCCAAACTGACTCACAATAATTTTTACTTGTATAATTATAATTCTATTAAAACCTTGAGAATTAAACCAAACATTCAAACCATAGAAAACCATCAAAACTATCAATTCATAACTCATAAGCTGTAATGCTATCCGAGCCAAAGACAACATACAAGAAAAATTTGAGTATGAGGAAACATAAGCTCCAATTTTTTCCACTAAGTACAATGAACTACTAATACAACCATGCCATACCAATTCTCAAAATTTTACCTTAAAAAGCACATTAACAACTCATCAAACTGATTCCTACAATTCATGTTCACAATAACATATCAACTTAACTAAATTCTGAATACATTTTACCCAAAATAAATACTAATACCCCAATAAATACTATTGCCCAGTTTATAGTCCAACCCTTATGCTTCTTCTCTTTATTTTGTTTCTCTTTCTCCAATCATTCAGTTTTTTTTTTTTCAGCAAACCTCAAATAAGTTGTTTTGCCCTTGGTTGGATAGGAGGATCAACCCTATAAAAAAAATCACAACATCCTGAATAAGAAGAATAGGGTGGAATTTAGTTAAAAAAACTATTTTTAACACAATAAAAACAAAATATAGCCTTGTAAGACAAAACAAACCCTATAATTATTACATCCAAAGAATGGTCTTCTTGGATTGATATATGTCCAAGAGGTCCTCATCACAATCGAAGCCAGTTCCAAACATTCATGCAAAGGAGCAACAAAATTGGGCTCCCCATACCATCTATTTACTGTCTTACTTCCATTTTGCTCCATAATACTTAGATTTTGTTTCCAAAACAAAGAACTAGGGTTTTTTTTCTTTGCACAAAATAGAGAAGAAATAAATAGGTAATAAAAAATAAATGATATAAACGAGTTTTAGAAAGAATAAAATGATTTCAGATAATTGAAAAAGGGAAAGAAGAAAGAAAATAAGAGATTGTTTAGAGAAATGAGATGAGGGTCGAAGGTTTTTAGAGAAAGGGATTTTAGACTTATTAGAGAGAGAAAGAATTTAGAGATTTGTTGAAGAAAAGGTAAAAAAAAACTTAAAAACATCATTTTTTTATACCACACGTGTGTAGGAGAATGATGTGTCATTGTTTTACTTTGCATCTAACACATGAACTCCATGTAGAGTCCACGTATACGGCCCCTCGTCAAAAAATGAAAATAAGGATTTTAATAGGACAAAACATGAGTTTGAGGATTTTATTAAGACAATTCGAAGTTTGGGGATCAAAATATTATAACACTATAAGTTCAGAGACTATTTGTGTAACACCCCTATACCCTATATATATATATCATATATATACCCCGTATACATACAATGCGCATATAAAATATAAGAATGTCATATTACAATATTGTTTAAACCTTTATCTTAATTCCACATCAATTATATATTTAACAAAAGAACATTTTAAATTATCAAATCTTATTCTTTTAAAAGTAACATTTCCAAAATCATTAAACTTTTCATTTGATTACATATATACAATTATACATTATCTTTCTAAAATTCACCGGTATACATATACATATGATCAAAATACAACATAACAAAATTGTACATGCATGCACCACCTTCTAGTTGGTCTCGAAGCACTCTTACTCTTCTCATTGCACAACCGTCTGACTCTCATATCAACAATCTATTCACCTACGCGATTCACACAACCGTGCTAAGCTCGAAAGCTTAGTGGTACATAGAAATAACATATACATACATTATAGAAAATCACACTCACAACACTAACATCATTTATCATCTTATTCTTTGTATTTTCTTTATTACTATTAGCTTTATATTTATACTTAAATATATATATTTATATATCATCCATAATTCATAATATCACTCTCGTAGACCACAAACACATACACTGGGTCCAATTATCCTTATACAATAAACTAGTTCCAGAACCATTATTTTGGCCTATCTCATCACAATGATACCAAATGTGTCTCGCTAATGGATGTAGCAATATCTGTAACACTCAGTGTCTCATCCATAGCATATTTCAACAGTCGTTGGTGGACATAGCAATATCTGTGACACCCAGTGTCTCATCCACGGCGTATTTCAACAGTAGTGGCATCAATATGTCTAACTCGGGGGTGTAGCAATATTTGTGACACCCAATATCTCACCCCATCATGTATGGCATGCCAACCACCAATCACAATCTTCTGGCAACTAGATATTGTATAAGGTACACATAATACACATTCATTATTTAACATATTTTTACATCTCAACTCATATCATGGTTTCCATCAATCATCATCATATATAATGCCAATGTGGTTCACATCCACATTTTAGTGCACAATTTTCACTTCTCACATCTTTAACAAATATCACATCATTCTATATCATAATCACACATATTACATTATAAGATTATAAACAACAATAGCATGCACTCTCACAAATTAAATGCCACGACCATGCCTTCTCTAAGGCCAAGTCCGTGCCTCGCACAAAAGATAAAACAATTATTAATACACATCTCATGGCTGCTCAATTTTTATATAACATTATCACTTGCCATAATTCTATGGCTCATTCACATTGCATAACACTTAATACACATATTTTACATTAAATTTCTAATACTATAGTACAACTCATATATATCATCATGGCATGTTTTATATCAAGATATGAACAATCAAGTTATTAATAACATCAATCTGTATATCTCAATAATACAACTTAAATCATTTCTTTCCTTCTTAACTCATAACACTTAATTCAATACTCCATACTTTGGAGTTTCTCTTTAACCAAGGCTATATTAAGTTTCTAAACCAACAATATTATCATATTCATCTCATCTTTATCATATTTATCATTCATTCATAATTCACACTTGACATCCAATTGCATGTCCCATTTCATATTTTCATCATTCAAGCATGAGCCACACTTACTATATGACTCATCAACATACCAACATATAGCATAATCAACATATTTTATCATAATTTTTCACTTTATAAACATATACATTTTCAATTCAGTATATATAAAAGCATAGCTTTGCAAGCCATTTACTATACTTGTATAGTGCAAAATATGGTAACAAACATCAACAAAATATCCCCACGGTCGTGGCATCTAATACCCACACCTGTGGGATGTGAAATGAAGTTGTAAAATACTATTTAGGACCCCTACGGTCGTGGCATCCAAAGGCCACGCCCATGGCATTCATTCTGCTTCTACCTCTTCATCATTTTCACACAAAACAACCACTCTTCCAATCCCATGACCATGGCCCGGCATGGCTATACCTATGGCATTCCAAAATTACTCTTTTACACCATTTCATCAATACAATACTCACATATCACATAAGCAATTTCAAATCATATTAAATCAAATATGTATAAACTCAAGATCATATATACAAACTCAAGATCGTATGTACAAATCAAAGAGATTATATGTACAAACCAAAGAAGTTATATGTATAAACTCAAGATCACATGTACAAACTAAAAAGATTGTATGTACAAACATTGGTTAATCCAAGCTTACTCTTCTCCACTTGATCCCTCTTAGCCTAAACGGGCACTTACTTAAATTCTTTGCCAAACCTTCAATGTCCACCTTCAAACCTCTTAAAACTCTTAAGAATTTGGTTTGTGTAATATCCCAAAGTATACCCTAAAAGTTTTGGAATAATTATTGTTATATTTGGATTAAATGTATATGTTTAAATGGAAAGAGAAATGAGGTAAGGGAAGAGTGTATATGTTGTATATATAATGATATATACAACATATACAAGTCAAAGAAATGGAAGTCAAAGAAGATTAATTAATTATTTTAAATTAATTAAATGGAAAATTGAATTAGTGAGTGGATGAAGATATTTGATTATTTTAATATTTAATTGCTTGGTGGAGGTTTAAAGAGAAGAAGTGGTTGACTTTGCCATTCATTCATTCTTCTTCTTCTTCTTTCTTTGTTGTTGGCCGGGTATCACAATCGCAAGAGAGGAAGAGAGTTTTTGATTTTCCAAGCTCGTGATTGAAGGATGTTTTAAGTGATCAAGTTGGAAATCTAAGAAGTTTCATCATTTTTGGTAAGTTTCCACTTGATTACTTAGTTTTCTTTTAATTTGTATTTGAGTTTGATGGTTGATTATTTAGATCATTTTTGTACTTGTTTTTAGTATGATTTTTATGTGTTTTTAGTTAATGTTTTGATTGATTTTTGTTTTAAGTTTGTTTAAAGTGTTTGTTTTAGGTTTAGGTGCAAAAACACCCTTGGAAGATCAAAACAGTGCAAGAAGAGCTTGAACCAAGCATGACATGGCCAAGCTAAATGAAGCTTGGCCGTGTCACCTCAAAAATTGAAGAGGGCAGAGAGAGACACACCCAGAGACACGGCCAAGCCTCTGGTCGTGTCTCACCCAAGGAGCAAACCAAAGAATAAGAGAGCAAGCAAAGAAGGAAAGAAAAGAAGCAGAGACTGACACCATCAAGGGACACGGCCAAGCCACTGGCCGTGTCACATGACACGGTCGTGTCTTTGGCCGTGTCTCACCTTGGAGAAAACAAACAGTGAGGGACACGGCCAGGAGCTTGGCCGTGTCCCAAGAAAGAAAAACAAGAGACATGGCCAAGCTCCACATGGCTTGGCCGTGTCACCTCTCACCACTAAAGAAAAGAAAGAAAAGATAGAAAGAAAGGAAGAGCCAGTGAGGGAGTGACAACATTGGTTATGCATGGAATGCCACGTAATTGCATTGGTGTCGATTTTGTTTGATTTGATATTGATTGCGGATTTAGGGATAAGTAAGTCTTGATGCATCTTTATAACTCTTGAACTTAACAAAATTTATTTTGTTTAGTGTGTTTTGATTTTAGCCTTGCTTGGGGACAAGCAAGGAATTAAGTGTGGGGTAGTTATTTAGATCATTTTTGTACTTGTTTTTAGTATGATTTTTATGTGTTTTTAGTTAATGTTTTAATTGATTTTTGTTTTAAGTTTGTTTAAAGTGTTTGTTTTAGGTTTAGGTGCAACAACACCCTTGGAAGATCAAAACAGTGCAAGAAGAGCATGAACCAAGCATGACATGGCCAAGCCAAATGAAGCTTGGCCGTGTCACCTCAAAGATTGAAAAGGGCAGAGAGAGAGACACCCAGAGACACGGCCAAGCCTCTGGTCGTGTCTCACCTAAGGAGTAAACCAAAGAACAAGAGAGCAAGCAAAGAAGGAAAGAAAAGAAGCAGAGACTGACGCCATCAAGGGACACTGCCAAGCCACTGGCCGTGTCACATGACACGGCCGTGTCTTTGGCCGTGTCTCACCTTGGAGAAAACAAACAGTGAGGGACACTGCCAGGAGCTTGGCCGTGTCCCAAGAAAGAAAAATAAGAGACACGACCAAGCTCCACATGGCTTGGCCGTGTCACCTCTCACCACTAAAGAAAAGAAAGAAAAGAAAGAAAGAAAGGAAGAGCCAGTGAGTGACACGGCCAACTGGCTTGGCCGTGTCCCATGGAAATCAAGAGACACGGCCAAGCCAACCTTGGCTTGGCCATGTCACCTAATGGAAAGCAAGGAAAAGACCAAGAGACACGGCCAAGCCAAATCAAGCTTGGCCGTGTCACCCTTAATATCTATTTAAGTTCTTTCGCATGACAGAAAAGGAGACAGATAGGGTTTGAGGAGAGAAAGAAAAGAAAAGAGAAGGAGGGGAAAAACACCATTTGGGATGAGGAGAGAGTGACACTCTCCTTGTCCCTTCATCTTCATCCTCCATCTTCATCTTATCCATCTTCCATTGATAAGATCTTTGAGGTTCTTTGGGATAAATTGGGTTAAAAAAGCTCTTAAAGGTTGGAGAAAGCTCCATTCCATCTACCAAAGGCAAGCTCTATTCCAAGGTTCGGTGACTTGAGAAAGCTCCATTCCATATTGCAAAGGGGAATCAACCATTGAAGAGGGCTTGAGTTCTTTATCAAATATCAAAGTGGAGCTAGGAGGAAGACTAGTAATCCTACTCTTGGCATCTTCACAAGGGGTTTTTCTATTCTCTCTTTTAATTCATTTCAATATTGTTTTTGTTGTATTAAGAGAATTGATATTACAATGAACAATTTGTATTTGATTTATATTGAGTTGAATGAATGTTTTAAATTGATGATGTTGAGCTAAATACCCATGCCTAGGGTTTGTAGTATATTTGATTGAATGCTTTGATTTGATATTTCCATTGATGTACCTTGTGTTGGTTGATTGCATTGGATTGTATGCTAGGTTGATAGATTAGCTACCTATTGATATTTAGATATTGAATGAAGGGCCGAGAGGTGAAATTTGATATCAAAATTATGCAATCGACTACCCTATGAATGAATTAGAAATATAAGTTCTAGGGTTTCATTAATTTGATAATGTGAAACAATTGGTTATTGCTATTTCATGAATGTGAGAACTAATGAATTGGTAATTGACTAATTAATCTTAAGGAACAAATTAATTTACAAGGTTATGTTAATGGATAATTGAGAATTGAGCTTTGATTGAATGGACCTATACCCCTAGGCACCTTCCCAAGAATCAATTTGATCTTGTACACCCATCACACATCAACCCTACTCGTTACTTTTAGGTTTAAAGTGTCCTTCACAATTCCGAACAACAAACTCTCATTCATTTAAATTACTTGCTAATCAAACTATTACGAACTACACCTTCTTGGGGAAACAACCTTGCGGTGATCACCTTTGCTACAACTACCTCGTATAGTTGCGAGTGACGCTTGTAGTAGTACTTAATTCGAGCGCAACATTGATTATTGATGGTATGAGTATGTTTGATTGTGGTGTGTTTGAGAGTGTTGGGTTTAATTGATTTTGATTTTGGGGTTAGATTGAAGAGAAGGAGTTAGGTTTGGTGTTGGAAGAGTAAGAGTTGTGTGTATGTGGTGGTTGTGAATTGGGGTTTGATGTATGTATTGAGTTGTTTTAGTGTTTTTGCAAGTTATATTGGTTTATGTGTATATTTAGTTAAGTTTGTTTGAAGTGGATAATGGTGGAAGAAAGTGGTTTTTTGGATGTAGTGTTGATGTTGCCGGAATCTGCATTTTTGGCCTGACACGCCCATGAGCACGGCCAAGTCTTTAGGCGTGTCAATGGTTATGTTTTCTGGATGGGTGACATGATCAGTGACATGCACTTGTTATTGAACGTGTCACAGCTTCTATGTTGTAGTAGCATTGACACGGCCAGTAACATGCCCGTGTTATTGAACGTGTCATAGCTACTGTGTTGGTGAAGAATTGACATGGCCATGAGCATGCCCGTGTTGTTGGACGTGTTAATGTTTCTGTGAGACAGAATGTATTACACGTTCAGTGACACGCCCGTGGTTCTAAGCATGTCAAAGCTTCTGTGTTGTGGTTTTAGGGCACGGTCAGGTACACGCCCGTGTTGTTGAGCGTGTCATGTGTAGAGTTTGCCCTAGTTGGTTCTTAGCCTTATTATCTCATGTGTATCTTTAAGTGAGTGTGTATTATTCTTTTTGGATTAGGTTTTTGAAGAGTTTGAATTGCCCTAATCCAAGTGTCGAGGATTCTTGGAAGAGGAGTTTGGTGTTGTGTGAGGTGCACTTGAGGTAAGTACAAACCCTACATTATTGCATACATTTACATGATATTGAGACTTAACACATTTGGTTGTAATTGTGTTAAATAATCTATTACATTGTTGATACATTTGATTAATATTATGATTTGCATAATGTGAAAGATATGATGATCATTCAAAATGTATGTTCAATGCAATTGGTTAATATATACTCTAATAACGAGATGTGAAGCCATTGTTGTTGGCTATAATGATGCAAATGAAATAATTGAGGCATTTTTGCCTAAATGATTATGAGGAAATGAAAATGGAATTGATAATGAAATAATAAAAGAATTGTGTGCCTAATGTGTTGTTCATTTTTCAGAGTTTGTTATTGGTGGCATGCCTAATAGTAACAATCTCTTGAAGCTGGGTTGGGCTTGATCCTTGAAGCCAAGTTGGGTTGAAGTTTAGCATGCTTTACTCCCCTTGAAACTTGGTTGGGTCTAGTCCTTGAAGCCTAGTTGAGATGTTACAAACCCTTGAAGCTAGGTTGGGTTTGGTCCTTGAAGCCAAATTGGGTTGATGCTTAGCATGCTTCGCTCCCCTTGAAGTTTGGTTAGGCCTAATCCTTGAAGCCTAGTTGGGATAATGATAAATGTGATAATTAAACCAAAACATTAACTCTGAAAGTTGAATGACATATTTGTTTCTTTTGGTCCCATGCTTATCTTTGTTTAAATGTGAATCGTAAATGGTGAAATAAATAAATTATAAGATTTAATGTAAGATTTTGAAATATGATATTCTTATGTATTGTTTATTATATATGAATGTGTGACATTAGCATTACATTAAAGCATATTGTTATTGTAGTTTGTACCACTAAGCCATTGGCTTAGCACGATTGTGGTTCATCGAGCAGGTGACAGGGTAGAACTGGAGAGTTCTTCTAGACCGAGTTGAGTCTAGACTCTGAAGTGTTGATTGTGGGCTTAAAGATCAGAGACGAACTGCCAAACATGTATAAACTTTATGTTTTGTAAACATTGATTTTGATGTATATATATATATGTAAATACCACTACATTTTCCACTGCGTAATAAATAAATGTTTTATCTATTATGTTCTATAATATAAATATATTTTATAATATAATTTGAATGTTTTAAGTTTACTTATATTGTTGTTAAATTGAAAGATTGGGTTGTTTAATATAAACCGTGACACTCTTGTATCCGATATACGTATATTACAGATGTAGTAGTGTGTAGTGTGCGTATATGGGGTATAGGGGTATTACAGTTTGTATATGAATAAAATCAAGCCCTTCTCACTTTCTCTCAATTCCCACGACTAAAAGAGAAAAAGAAAGAAAGAAGACTCTCTTTAAAATTTCCATCCTTATTTCTTATATAAATAAAATAATAAAACCAAATTTCTACCTAAATTTACCACCAATCATCTCCTTCCATCTTTTGACTTTGTCTTTATTATTATTATTATTATTATTATTATTATTATTATTATTATTATTATTATTATTATTAATTAATTAAAATCACCTTTCCCTACACCAATATATATACTTCAAGTATATGTGTTGTATATGTTGGGTATATGTATATATCTTATATATGTCATGTTTATTTCAAATATATTTCAAGTATATAAAATATTTACACATATATATTACATCTATCATACATATTCATCTTATATTTTCTCTATCCATCACAACTATTTACTCTCCCATAATTACTATTCGAAAGTACATAAAAAAATTGAGGTATTACAATTTGTGAAATTAAGCCCATTTGTAGAGGATATAGAAGTTGCCTTCCAACGATGGTAGCCTTATCTAGGGGCATGCATCGTTCGGTCTAATATGAAAATTTGAAAATCTCTAGAACAGTTCTAAAAGTTGAGAATTTTAAAAATGCAAGATTCAGAATTGTTCCATTGTAACATCCATAATTTTTAAAAATTAAATAAAATAAATTAAAATTGGATTAATTAAATAAATTGTTTGAATAAAAAATTGAATACTTTTAAGTGAAAAAGTGGAATATATATATGAAATATACATGAAATATTTATAAAGTATATAAAAATCAATAAAAGTCAACTCTTTTAAATGAAAAGTCAAAGGTCCAATGGTATTTTTGTAAATATAATTTAAAAATTAAAAATTATTTAAATAATTTAAAAATGATTTATTTTTGGATGGAAGAGAAAAAATATTATTCTTATTAAATAAATAAATAAATAATAAAATAATATATGTAAAGTTAAAAATGAAAGTGGAAGGAAAGAGAAAATTCAAAGTTTATCGTCTTCTTCTTCTTCCTTCTTCAAGGTCGAACTCCATGGATGTCCAAGCTCAAGGTTTTGCTTCTTCCAAGCTTCCAAAATTGTAGGATTTTCAAGGTTTCAAGTGAAGATTTGGTGTTTTCCACTTGAATAAGTAAGTTTCCAACTTATTCCTTTGAATTTCCATGGAAATTGAGAATATGTTGATTTTGGACTTTTGAAGTAGTATATTTTAATTGCTTAATTGGGTATGAATGAAGTTGTTTTGAGTAGATAATAATGATTTTAAGGTTGGATTGAAGAAATGTTTAAGATTGAGTTGAGTTTAGTGAAGAGAGAGAATTTAGGGTTGTGAAACTTTTGGGTTTGTGAAATCATGAGTTTTAATTGTGTAATTTGATTCTAAATGTGTTGTTTTGATGCATGAACAAGGATTTTAAAGTCAAATGATGAATTTGGTTAAGTTTGGATAGAGTTTGGATGAGATAGTATTGATTTAGGGTTTTAGAAAGGGAGTTTTCAAAGAATGATTAATTGTTTAGTTTTAATGTTTAAAACATGTTCTTTAATGATGTAAGTGATGGAAATAAGCTTGGATTAATAATTGAAATGAGTTGGAATGGAGAGCCTTCAATGGTGAATGTTATGCCATTTTAGGGTTTTGAACAAAAGTATGTATTGAATTAATGTAATTCGTTTAAACATATTAAAATATATTTGTAATGATATAAATAAACTTAAAATACTAATTTAAATGGATTATAATGGTTTTCAAAGTTAAAGTAAGGTTATGCTTAACTTTGGGGTTTTGAATTGAATAATATTTAATTAAGGTTTGATGTTAAGAATGCCTTAAAATGCGATATTAAATGATTATTTTTTTATCACATTTGGCAAAGGCATTAAGGAGAGGTGATTTGCTCAATCCTAGTGTTGAAGGGCATATTGGAAGAGAGGGTTGGAGGTTTTTTTGAGCTTGTTTTTGTGTGTTTTATAAGGTATACGCTTGATAAATATGGCATAATTGCATTACATTTGAACTTAACATATTTTGGATGAAAAATAGGTTAAGCTACTTGACACATTAAGCCTTCATGAACAATGTGCTATGATATGTGACTTGTTGTGTATGCATTATATGCATTATGAAAAGCCATTGGTAATGACTAAATTGCATAAAATGTGAAATATGTGAATTATATGAAAATGACCTAAAATATTTAGGTAATGTGATTTTGATGTAAAATGTGATACATTGTAATGAAATGATGAAATATAATGAATTAAAATGAAATGACATTGATATGAATAAGAAAAAGAAATAAAAATGAAAGTGATGCAAAGTGAGGAAAATGAGACAAATGATGTATTGTGAGAAAAATGAGAAAAATGAGGCAATGTGCTTAATTGATAATGAGAAATGAAGTAATGTGCCTAGTTGATTATGGAAAAATGAGAAAAAGTTAAATATGAAAAATATGAATTATTTGTGTGCCTAGTATGTTATTTAATTTTTAGAGTTCTGTGTTTGGCGGCATGCCTATGGGGTTATCCTCATTATTTGCCTTTGGGGCTAGACGCTATACGTTACTAATATATGATTTGTCTTTGGGGCTAGACGCTTGGCATTACTGTGATATGATTTGCCTTCGGGGCTAACTTTTGAGCATTACTTTGATTTGCCTTCGGAGCTAGACATTTGGTGTCAACATAGACCAAAACAGTAACTATAAGATTTGAATAATGTATTAGTTTATTTGGGCCCATGCTTATGTATGTGTTTATGTGAATTAGTAAATGATGAAAGAATATGTTTAAAAGTGAGCTTAGATATCACATTGTGACATGGCATACAAATGCATCATATATTGACATTGTATTTAAGTTTTATTATTATTAAAGTT
Organism: Garcia nutans; assembly: GCA_947685225.1. Lineage (NCBI taxonomy): Eukaryota > Viridiplantae > Streptophyta > Magnoliopsida > Malpighiales > Euphorbiaceae > Garcia > Garcia nutans. The sequence goes on from CANTUV010000041.1 coordinate 15,686,888, forward strand.
TATACTGATAGGCTTTTAGCTTAGCATGATTGTAATTCATCGCATAAGTGATAGAGGTGATCTGGTTGAGCCGGAGAGTTCTTTTAGACCGGATCGAGTCTAGATTTGAGTTGATTTTTGGAGCATAAAGATCAGAGACACTACTAGCATGTATATATTTTATATTATATAATACATTGTGATATTATGTACATTATGTTATATTTTTGAAGTATATAATGTAAAGTATAAAGAATGTTTTGGATAAATTATATAATGTGAGTTTTATATTTGTTTTGATAAATATATGTGTATATGTATAAATATTTTGAGAAAATATGAAGAAATTGAGAAGTATTGAAAAAATGTGAGATGTAGTGTATATTGAGAATGTTTTTGGTGCATGTTATGTTTTGTTGAAATTTGGGGATGCCCAAATTAAAAATAAAATTCTGACGAATTTTTTCTATAGATTTTTATGAAAAATGTTTATTTTAGAAACTATGGATTATAAAGAATATTTAATTTTTTATTTAAATATACATTTTTAAGTTTTTGGGATTTTAAATTTGAAATGAATTTTTTTTATTAAACCAGGTTGTGATATTTTTATATCATATACACATATTTTACATATACTGATTATATGTATTATACATATATAAGATATAAGGGTTTTACATACAAAAATTTTCATATTGTATTATTCTATAATTTTCAAGACAATTTGGTTTGGAAATTCTATACTTTCAATACTAATTCATTAACCAAATTTTTTTTAAATGAAATTTTATCTACTAAAATTTTTATATAGTAAAAATATATTATAAAAAGATAAAAATTTAATTGATAATAGATTTAAATATTTAAATATAAAAATTTAATTTATAAAAGATTTAAATATTTTAAAAAATAGGAATAAAATTCATTAGTTTTCATAAATAAATATAAATTCACATGTAGTAAAACAATAATAGAAAAGCATAAAATACAACTTTTAATGTAAATTGAAATTGAAATTTAATTTCTAACTTGTATGAGTTATATATTTATCCATGTGTTTTTTTTAATAATATTATCCAAATATTTTTGGCTTTTAAGAATTATGCCATAATAGAAATATTTTTTACTATAAGTAAATACTATTTTTTATATTAATTATTGAGTGTGTAATAACTTTAATGATGTTTTACAAATCATATATGATAAATATTAATTAAATTATTTTAACATACTAACCTTTAAGAGTTATTTTATGCAATATATTTTCTATATCAAAAGAAAAATTAAATTAAAAAGATGTAAAAAATCAGCTATTATTTTGGTAATTCGGTTCGAAATAGTAATAGACATACAGTTCTTTGTGTGGGTATAGCCTAAGGTCCAAATGGGTATAGCCTAAGATCTAAAACCATCCCATATTATAGAATTTGATACAGTTTGGCTCGGAGAAAATCGAAAGTCAAAAGTCAATAAAACTTTTCGGTTTTAGATATTTTCTGTTCAATTACTCAAATCGATTTGAAGATCTCTAAGATCCGTGCTCAGCCCAGCCTTACCCCATATGTTGTTGAGGTAGAAATCATTTGCCCTTTATGTAATGAAGATGTTAAATTAAATATTATGGAATTACTTTGTTGTACATAATTTAGAAGATTTCATGTATTGTAATGTGTTAAGCGTATTTTTTTTTTCTTTTGCAATAGATGCATATAAAGACCATTATCATCTTTGTATTTTTTTTCCCTTCAAGCGAAATAATTAAAAGTATTCATTTTCTTTCCTCATCATTTTCTCTCTCATCTCTTTGGTTTTTTGGAGTCTTATGTTACCCTTTTTACATGGTATAAGAGCCTGGTACTTTACTTGAATGATTCAAACAATAACCTTTAAATATTGGACTATGTTCCAAAGTGACCTGAGTAATAGCAACTGCATATTTGTCAAGTGATAATTGGGCAGTTGACACTTGAGAGAGGGGGGAACAATCCCACATCTAATACCTACAAAAAAAAAAAATAATGGGTTTATAATTAGAAAGATAATTCAACCAAAGTGCAATGCACTCTACCTTTACCTGAATCACTACATGAAAATCTAGAATTACTATCTGATTTATTATGACCTATAAAATTTGATATGATATTAGATAGATAGTGTGCATATACTTTTAAAGTTTTCTGTTTGTAATTTCAGTTTAGAGATCATCTCAAGCATATTTTCAAAATGCTGTAATTTCCTCCTTCAATTCTTGGTGGTTTGAACTAGTACAAAAATAGGATTGGCATAATGTTAATTTTGTAGCCATGTTGGTATGGGATAATTGGTAGAATAGCAATAATTAGGTGTGGGAGAAGAAAAGGAGCAAGAATAACCAATTCATTTCAATTGCTTTGAGCACGTGGTATAACTAGAAGCAAGGGCAGATGATAAAAATACTAGGCAACTCTCAAGACGTAGCTGTAGTTTGATTAAGTGGCAAAAACCAGGAGCAAGTATCCTCAGATGCAATATAATGCTGCTCTATTTTCACAATACTATTTGTTATAGAGCAATAATGCGAGATTAGAAAGGAGGTATTGTACGTAGAAACTACATGGATCCTGATAGTGTCGGGCCAAATGCACATCAATGGACATATAAATGGGGTTGGATTCTTGTCTTACACAAAACTTATCGGCTTGTCTTAAGACTTAATTTACACCAGTTATATATCGTTATATTTTTTTTTATACTTTTTTGATATTGAATTTATTTATATTTTTTTACACACTCTCTCAAGTGCAATTAGGCCTAGCCTAGTTATCACTTGTCGAATATGGATAACAATATACTCTTTAAGCCTATTACAAATACCTAAGCCTATTTTCTTTGAGGAATTAGATCATTTAGTGGTTAATCCATTACTTGGCTTATTATAATATCATGTAGAAACTATATGAGCTGATAGTGTTGTGCTAAACACACATCAATAGCCATATAAATTGGGTTGAATCCTCATATTATATAAAACTAATTAGTTTGTGTTAAGGCTCTGTCTACACCACTTATACATTATTATATTTTTTTTATACATTTCTTACGTGGAATTTATTTATATTGTCCATGACAACAACTTATGATGCTATACAATGATAAATGGATCTCTTGGTTGCTCAGCCTTTAAGCTCTTGAGAAGCCTTGGTTGGATTATTAAGATGTTGTAGCTAAGAAATAAATGAGTATTAAAATTGATTCTTGGTTACAATCAATTGCGTTTGACCAGTTGTTGCAAGGATTTATCTAGTGTCAGAGTGACAGTAGATGATTGTTAAAACCTCATGGTAGGGTTGGATAAATACTCTTATAGTCAGCGAATCAAGTAGTCCATGTTCTTGTGTGCAGGAGTTGCTGATTCTATGGTTGCTAGAAGAGTGTGATTCAGTTCATTCATCCTGTTCAATTGAACATTTTTGAGACTGCTTTAAGTTAGATAGGAACATGGAGCTAGCTAGCTAGCTAGCTAATAAATAAAAAACTTATAAATAAAAAAAATGTAAAATCCACCCAAATTGATCAATATCTAATACATGGGCTTATTTTAGGTTGGCATACTATTATATTTTCTTTAACTTTTGAACAAATTACATAAAATACTTTTTATTTCAAAATATCATTTACACAGTTTTTTCTTTTACAATTTTATAATGTAGAATTTACATTTAGTATTATTTTTTACGACCTATATTTAATATTACTCTACATGTATAATATTTTTATAATATTTTTATTTTTCTAGTATTTTTATAAATTTTTTATTTACATAATTTTTTTTATATTTTTTTTCTTTTCAAGTTATTTACCTAAATTTTCCATAACTACATGTACCGGTAAGGCTGAAGACAGGATTGGGAACCAATAGCCAAGTGGCAAGTGCGAACCAAGTTTGTTTGGCCATCTGGAATAATCTTTAACTTTAGGTTATCAGGACATAGATGCTGATACCTGTCTACTTCTTGTCTTACTACTACCCTTTTTTTTTTTTTTTTTTCAAACGGCCCTGCTAATGGTACATTTCTTTTTGTTCTTTACAAATATATTGCATCTAGATCGTGTATATTTTTATTTATTTATTTACTTTTTAAACTTAATTAATTCTGTACCTACATTATGTATAATAATTATGAATTTAGAATGCATAATTTTATTTTTTTAAATATTAAATATTGCATGAAATAAAATTATTTTAATTAATCATAAATAAAAATAATAAAATCAGCAAAAAAATTAAATTTCAACTCGATAATAATTAATATGTATATTTAATCAATACAATAAAATATAAAATAGTAAGATAATCGGAGTAATAATTTAACATTTCAAACTTTGAAATATAAAATGTATTTTATATATAGTATATTATATATACTTTTATATATAGTATAAAATATAAAATATAAATATTTTAATTGCTCAATATTATTGAATAATAGTTAAATGTAGTACATACATTGGAATATAAAATAATAAATATACTAGTTTATTGAAAAATTATTATTTTTGTTTACCTTATATCAATTTTTATACATAAGAAAAAATATTTAAAGTCATTATGATTTTTCTGATGGAGTTATACTATTAACCATGCATGTGTAATAGTATAGTTTTATTGTCATTCTATGGAACAATTATTTCTTTGTATTTAATTGGAGATTTATACTAAATAAATAAAAATGTTATAATAATTGTATTAGTATATTGTGTATATACTTGATTGGACTAAATAGAGAATGGATGTTTTATACTGACTATTAAAACATATTCTCTAGGACATTAGAAATAAGATTTGTGTTCTTAATCTTGATTTAATTAATATGAGCAAATAAACATTGTCTTGTGCTTTGATTCATTAAAGAGTGAGTTTCATTTAATGGAATAATATTTCTCGGTGAGTTGAGCAAAGACATTTTATATTTGTGAAATATTAAGTTAATGATAGAATCTATGTCTCGGTTTAGAGATTGATGATGCACTTTAAGTAAGCTTATAAGGTTTCACAGTGTAAACCCTGCAGGTGGATTTTAATCCGACACATGAAATAAGTTAAGCGACAATCTTAAAGATATATTGTTATTTAAATAAATTGTCAGTAATTTATTTAATGTAGCAGCATCTGTAATCTTAACATGGGGAACATGAATATTATGTTATGGAATGGTAATATTAATAAGGAGTTCGATCATGAATTTTTAGTGGAATAATTTATGATTAATTATAATAAGAATATACTAATCCTGTATGTGGTCTTATTATAATTAGTAGCCTTATTAATTTTATTCCTGCGGTCCCTGCTGTGCCTTGATTATTTGGAATATATACAAATGTTTTATTTTAAATTTAAAAATTATTATCTTCCCATCGAAGAGATAATTTTAAGGAATTTAAAATAGAATAAAACTCTAAGGGATAAAATAGAGTTGTACGTACATTTTCTGCCCACTCTCAGAAAACTATTCCAAAGAGAATAATCGAGGAACACAACAGAAGATCGTGGGTGATTCCAAGATCTCAGAAAAGAAGACCGGTGAGCGATTCTGCGCTTCAAGAGGTCAGTCTTGATTGTTGTTATTATGGTTTTAGTTTGTCTTCAAACGTTGTTTCGATCTGGGTTGTTTCCGCTGTTAATACCCGCTCCCTGCAATTGGTATCAGAGCCTTTGAAACTCGTTTGAAGGTGACTAGAGCACCATTATTCGTTATTCATGTGTTCTTTCGAAGAAGTGATTTGGCAAGGAGTCAATTTTTTTTTTTGGAAGCGTGGTGGGCCATACTCAAATTGTTTACATAAATTTACGTTTTGAAAATTTACGTTGATAATCAGTTTTGAAACAATTTATGAGTATTGTTTCAAAACGTAAATTGTTTACATAATTATTAACTAAAAACAATTGTTTATGTAATCGTGAAGAAGTTTACATAATTGTTTCAAAACGTAAATTGTTTACATAGAATGTGGATTTACATAAATTGTTTCAAAACTAAAATTTTTTTTGGAAAACGTGATATCATTTTCTGATGGAAGAACTTTTGTTTTGCAATTGTTTTCAAGAGGTTTCTGGATTTTTTTTTTGAATTAAAGATTGAAATTTTTTTTTCTCCATAACATTAAAAAAAAATTAAGAGGAAATTTCTGGGTTTTGTTTCGTGAAGAACAAATTGAACACAAGAGGCCAGATTGGACTCAACGGCCTGAACCGCTTGCGCCGGTGACGACGGGCTGTGCGAAGGTCACCGACCGTCGCTGTCTCACCTCTGGCAGCGGTTCTTGATGGGTTTTTGGATCTCGAAAATTGCTGAGAAAACTGAAAGGTTTTCTAAAATAAAAAAAATTCATGTTTTTTGCTTTGTTCTTCGTTGTGGTCGGCTTGAACTGTGAGCTCGCCGGTGCTGGATGGTCGGGCGGTGGTCGCGAGACCACGGTAGTCCTGGATCACCCGGCGGCAGGAGCTTGGCCAGTTCAACAATGGCAGATGGCGGCTTCGTGTTCATCTTCGTGAAGAAGGTGATGTTTGTTAAAAAAATAAAAATAAAAAAAAATTTGGTTTTAGTCCTCCAAGTTTTTTGTTTTTACATATGGACCCATATAATTTCAATTTTTGCATACTGACCCAGAATGTTTCCAGAAATCACAAGTTAGGCCCTAACGTTTCTGTCTTTTACAAAAATAGCCCATAATGTTTCTGTTTTTGTAAAATAGTTCAGAAAATTTCTGTTTCTTGCAAAATAGTCCTGAAATTTTCTAATTTTGTAAAAATAATTTTTTTTCTTACTCAATGGTATAGAAAGTTTCTTATTTTTGCAAATGGTATAGATATATTATCTAATTTTGCAAAATAGTTAGAAAATTTCTTAATTTTGTAAGATGGTTTATAAAATAAATATTTTTTTTGTTAAATGGAATAGGAATTTTTTTTAAAAGAAAAAATGAATGAAATGATGTGATTACGGGATCTAGTTTAGTTTGTCTATATTATTTTGACTCTCCATCTGAGCAAATTAATTAGGGACATGAACTAAACATAATATTTTCACTTATAAATGTTTTAACTAGTTGTGATTATTTGCATTTCTTCCCCATCGGAAGATGTTATGTTTAAATGTAATCACTGAACTAGTCTAGTATTGTCTGTATTTATTTATCTCTCTATCTGAGAAAATTTATTAGTGACATGAACTAGATGTAATATTTTCTCACATATTAATATTTAAGAGGCATGTTTTCTCCCATCGAGTGGTACATGTCAGTCTTATCTTACTATTATATGCATAGCATGTGATTAGTTAATTCTCCCATCGAGATTACTGATTGTGAATGTTGTTGAGATGCATATGTGAATTTTGACTTCATTGTTAATGCAATGTATGTTATAAATTTGGTATTGATTATTATAATTATGCTGATATTTTTTTTGTATGATCTTGTGATAGAAATGACATCTTTCAATCTCCTAGCAAACATAATTACCCAAAACAAGCTTGAGGGTCCTAACTATGTGGACTGGAAAAGAAATTTGGACATTTTGCTTACTGCTGAGGAGTACAAGTTTGTGCTGACTGAAGTATGTCCTGAAAAACCCGGTGAGGGTGCCTCTGAGGAGGCTACCAGAGCTTACCATAAATGGGTTAAGGCTGATGAGATGGCGCGATGTTACATTTTGGCATCAATGTCAAATGTTTTGCAACATCAGCATCAGAAGATGGACACTGCTTTTGACATCTTAGAGAATCTCAAAGAGATGTTTGGAGACCAAACTAGTGCAGCCAAGCAGAATGCACTGAGGGAGATTCTTACTTCTAAAATGGAGCAAGGAACTCCTGTTAGAACTCATGTCTTGAAGATGATGAGTCTTCTGAATGACATGGAAGTTCTAGGTGCTGAGGTTGACAAGGAAACTCAGGTTGAGATGGTCTTGAACACTTTGCCTGCCAGTTTTCAGCAGTTTCGTTTGAACTACAACATGAATAAGATGGATTTTACTCTATCTAAGCTGCTGAATGAGCTGGTAGCTGCTGAGACTATTATTATGCAAGGAGCCGCACCTATTGTGCTTAATGTTGAGCGAGGTTCTTCATATGCCCAGAATAAGGGTAAGAAGAAGAAAAATGCTCAAAAGCCTAAGCCTAAGACAAATGGTGCAGCTGCTGGTGCTAATGGTGCTGTGAAAAAGCCTAAGGGTAAGTGTTTTCACTGCAAGCAAAAGGGTCACTGGAAGCAGCAATGTCCAACTTGGATAACCAAGAAAAAGCAAGGTATGTCACTTTTTTATTTACTGGTTGTTGAAACTTGCTTAGCGGTATTGACTACACTCCAATGGTGTGTAGATTCAGGAGCCACTAATCATGTCTGCAATTCTTTGCAGGGGTTTCAGACAACACGCCAGCTAAATGAAGGAGAAGTGAGCATTTTTCTGGGAGATGGCACTGAGGTTGCAGTTCTAGCTATAGGAAATGTTATTTTGAATTTTGAGAATAATAGAACATTGTTTTTGAAGGATGTTTTATATGTTCCTTTAATTAGAAGGAATTTAATTTCTGTTTCTAGTTTGAGCAAGAATGGATACTCTGTTTGTTTTAATGAATTTTATGATGATTCTGTCATTATCAAATTTAAAAAACAAGTGATATGTTCTGGCTCATTAATGGATGATTTATTTATTCTCAAAGTTTCACCTAAACTGCAACTATCTAGTTCTGAAGTAAATAATTTTGATTCTATTGTACCATTAAAAAGAAAACGTCCTACTGAATTAAATTATACTTATCTTTGGCATTTAAGGCTTGGTCATATTAATTTAGATAGGATTTCTAGATTGGTTAAAGATGGACTTTTGAGTTCATTGAAAGTGGAGGCACTACCAACTTGTGAATCCTGTTTAGAAGGTAAAATGACTAAGAGGCCTTTTCCCTTAAAGGGTAATAGAGTCAATGATGTTCTTGAATTAATTCATTCTGATTTGTGTGGCCCAATGAGTGTCCAAGCTAGGGGTGGTTTTGAGTATTTTGTGACTTTCACAGATGACTACTCAAGATATGGATATATTTACCTGTTGCGCCGTAAGTCTGAATGCTTTGAGAAATTCAAAGAATTCAAGGCAGAAACGGAGAAACGACATGGAAAATATATCAAGTCATTGCGGTCTGACCGTGGTGGCGAATATCTCTCTAGGGAATTCATTGACTATTTATCAGAACAAGGAATTACTTCACAATTGTCTGCACCTGGTATGCCACAACAGAATGGTGTAGCAGAAAGAAGAAATAGGACGCTTATGGAAATGGTTAGATCAATGATGAGTTATTCAGATTTGCCTATTTCGTTTTGGGGCTATGCCATAGAAACAGCAGCATATATTTTGAATTTGGTTCCATCTAAGTCAGTACCTAAAACTCCTACAGAACTGTGGACTGGGCGAAAGCCAAGTCTAAGACATGTTCGGATGTGGGGTTGCCCAGCACATGTGCTGAAAGGGAAAATAGATAAGTTGGAATAAAAAAAAAAAGACTTGTGCTTCTTTATTGGATATCCTAGAGGAACGAAAGGAGGTTTATTTTATAGTTCAAAAGATAAAAAGGTCATTGTTAGCACCAATGCACATTATCTTGAGGAAGACTATATTAGAAACCATATTCCCAAAAGCCAATTAGCCTTGTATGAATTGAGAGGAGAAAACATACCAATTAGAACATTTCCATTAGAATATCAACCTGAACCATCCATGGTCGGAGCTGACATTCCATTACCTCGTCGTAGTGGGAGAAATGTCAGTGCACTAGAAGATCAACATCCGCCTGAGCATTTAGCGCCTAACATTCCACTACAGCCCGAAAGTAGTGAGAGTAATGTTGGAGCTACAGTGGCGGCTGATGATCCTAATGTACATGAGCAAGATGTTGGAGCTCCTGACATTTCATTGCCTTTTGGTAATGAAGGACATGTTCAAGCTCCAGAACATGACCAGGTTGCAATACCACCAGTCATAGACTTGCCGGCATTACAGCCACAGCAAGATGAAGGTGTGATTGCAGAGCCTGTAGTACTTCATCGTAGTGGGAGGATTAGACGAACCCCTGTTCGATATACACTTTTGGGAGAAGCTTTTGATAGAATCCCTGAAGAAGTGAATACCGAACCAGCTTATTACGATGAAGCACTACAAGATAAAGATGCTGATAAGTGGCTTATAGCTATGAAATCTGAGATGGAGTCTATGTACTCTAATCGAGTCTGGGAACTTGTAGAACCACCTGAAGGGGTTAAACCCATTGGATGTAAGTGGATCTATAAGAAAAAGAGGGGTATAGACGGTAAAGTGCAAACTTATAAGGCAAGGATGGTTGCGAAAGGGTTTACTCAGAAAGAAGGGATCGATTATGAGGAAACTTTTTCGCCAGTAGCCATGCTTAAGTCTATTAGAACTCTTCTATCCATTGCAGCTCATTTTGATTATGAGATTTGGCAAATGGATGTCAAGACAGCTTTCCTAAATGGAAGTCTTGATGAATGCATCTATATGAAGCAACCAGAGGGTTTCATAGCTGGTGGACAAGAAAATTTGCTATGCAAATTAAATAGGTCCATTTATGGCCTTAAACAAGCATATAGGTCATGGAATACTTGTTTTGACCAGACGATCAAAACTTTTGGTTTTGATCAGTGTCATGACGAGTCTTGTGTGTATAAGAAGTGGAATGGTAGTAAGGTTGTTTTTCTAGTGCTATATGTGGATGACATTCTGCTTATAGGGAATTGTGTAGGTATGTTGACTTCTGTCAAGGATTGGCTATCTCAACGTTTTGATATGAAGGACTTAGGAGAAGCTGCTCATATTCTTGGGATCAAGCTTATGCGAGATCGCAAGAAGAGGATGATTGGCTTATCTCAAGCACTTTATATTGATACCATTCTTGCTCGTTTCAACATGCAGGATTCCAAGAAAGGTTTACTTCCTTTCAGACATGGAATTACTCTATCTAAGGATCAGTCTCCTAAGACTCCTGAAGAGATAGAGAACATGAAGGCAGTTCCTTATGCTTCGGCAGTAGGAAGTCTCATGTATACAATGTTGTGCACTAGACCTGATATCTGTTTTGCTGTTGGCATGGTTAGTAGATTTCAGTCTAGCCCAGGGCGAGAACATTGGACAGCAGTTAAACATATAATCAAGTACTTAAAAAGGACTAGAGATTATATGTTAGTTTTCCAGTCAGAAAATCTTATACCCATTGGGTATACAGATTCAGATTTTCAATCTGACAAGGATTCTCGAAAATCTACCTCAGGATATGTTTTTATTTTGGGAGGTGGAGCCATTAGTTGGAGGAGTGTTAAGCAAACTTGTGTTGCTGACTCTACCATGAAAGCTGAATATGTGGCAGCCTCTGAGGCAGCCAAAGAAGCTGTATGGCTTAGAAACTTCCTTATGGATCTGGGTGTGGTTCCATCAGTTCAATTGCCTATTACACTTTATTGTGATAATAGTGGGGCAGTTGCAAATTCGAAAGAGCCACGAAGCCATAAAAGGGCAAAGCACATTGAGCGAAAGTATCATTTGATACGAGATATAATTCAAAGGGGTGATGTGGTGGTCACAAAGATTGCATCGGAAAACAACCTGGCTGATCCTTTTACAAAGAGCTTACCGGCTAAGACTTTTGATAGTCATGTAGAAGGAATGAGAGTTAAAATTGTTGATGCATGGTTATGAGTCTAAGTGGGAGATTGATGGAGTTATACTATTAACCATGCATGTGTAATAGTATAGTTTTATTGTCATTCTATGGAACAATTATTTCTTTGTATTTAATTGGAGATTTATACTAAATAAATAAAAATGTTATAATAATTGTATTAGTATATTGTGTATATACTTGATTGGACCAAGTAGAGAATGGATGTTTTATACTGACTATTAAAACATATTCTCTAGGACATTAGAAATAAGATTTGTGTTCTTAATCTTGATTTAATTAATATGAGCAAATAAACATTGTCTTGTGCTTTGATTCATTAAAGAGTGAGTTTCATTTAATGGAATAATATTTCTCGGTGAGTTGAGCAAAGGCATTTTATATTTGTGAAATATTAAGTTAATGATAGAATCTATGTCTCGGTTTAGAGATTGATGATGCACTTTAAGTAAGCTTATAAGGTTTCACAGTGTAAACCCTGCAGGTGGATTTTAATCCGACACATGAAATAAGTTAAGCGACAATCTTAAAGATATATTGTTATTTAAATAAATTGTCAGTAATTTATTTAATGTAGCAGCATCTGTAATCTTAACATGGGGAACATGAATATTATGTTATGGAATGGTAATATTAATAAGGAGTTCGATCATGAATTTTTAGTGGAATAATTTATGATTAATTATAATAAGAATATACTGGTCCTGTATGTGGTCTTATTATAATTAGTAGCCTTATTAATTTTATTCCTGCGGTCCCTGCTGTGCCTTGATTATTTGGAATATATACAGATGTTTTATTTTAAATTTAAAAATTATTATCTTCCCATCGAAGAGATAATTTTAAGGAATTTAAAATAGAATAAAACTCTAAGGGATAAAATAGAGTTGTACGTACATTTTCTGCCCACTCTCAGAAAACTATTCCAAAGAGAATAATCGAGGAACACAACAGAAGATCGTGGGTGATTCCAAGATCTCAGAAAAGAAGACCGGTGAGCGATTCTGCGCTTCAAGAGGTCAGTCTTAATTGTTGTTATTATGGTTTTAGTTTGTCTTCAAACGTTGTTTCGATCTGGGTTGTTTCCGCTGTTAATACCCGCTCCCTGCATTTTCAACTCTAAGTCCCTTTAAAAAATTCTTTTCACATATGAATTATTATAATATCAGACTAATAAAAATGATATCTTAAACTAAATGAAGACATAATAATTAAGTAAAAAATAAGTATGTAATATAAATTTATACTCTTAGATAGATGATTTATTATTCTTAACATAAATGAATATATATTTTACTTATGGATGCTTATGTCTTGTTTCATCTTTATATCGGTAGAGATATTAGATATATTTTTAATTTTTTTATTTTATCAAATAAATATAAAATTTGAAGAGTGCTTTCGAATTTTCAATTAAAATTAAACAAAAAATTAAGGAATAAGTACGATTTGTAAATAATTTTCTATCAAAGAAAAAAAAATTTTAGGACGTGTGTTAAAATAATTAAAGTTTTAAATACGATCATAAATTTTCATACTGCTTTTCCAAATATTTTATTTATTTTGAAATCTTATTTTTATATAAAAAAAGAATATATGCTTATTTATATTTTTGTATTTGATATTTAAAATAAAAGATAACATGTTCTGAAAATAATTATTTGTAATTTAGCCAAATATAATTTTTCAGAAGCATTGGGAATAAGTGTATGTGTATATAATAATAATAATAATAATAATAATAATAATAATAATAATAATACATGTAGATGTAATTGATGGGAGTAGAAGTCATGACCTAAAAGAAGTTTTAATAACTCTCAAAATAATTGAAGTAGATTATAAGGAAGACAATCTTTTCCCGCTTCTTCTGCTCCCTCCTTTTTTCTTCAGTTCCCTTACCTAGGTCTGGATCTCGGGCTACCGCTTGTTCGATTTCTATCGCTTATGCCTAGGTCTCTTCTTCTTCTAGTTTTGGCTCTTAGATGGCCTATTTTATTAATGTTTTTCTTTGTTCCTTTTTTTAGAGAAAAGGACCAATTTTTTGTTGAAGGCTAAATCTCAGTTGTCCTTTTTCTTAAGCCTTGTGAAAGCTTTTTTGTTGGAAGCAAATTAGTCTCAACTAGGGCTCCCAAGTGGTGATCCTCTATGTACAATTACATATCTTTCCAAAAAAAGGCCTCATGAGGGAAATGTCTTTCCCATTTTGTCTTTATCCTCTTCAAGATTGAAGATCAGTGGGACAGTTGTAGCTTCTCTAGCTCTCTTGGTTAAATCTATGTTGCTCAACAGCAGATCTAATTCATGTGTATGTTCTCTATTGATTGTTTAGCCAAGTTATTTTCTTTATCCAGCCTTGTATTGTATGGTGAGAGGTTTGTGTGGTGGCTGGATTAAATGGGTTGTCTATGTGTGTAGCCTATTTTTGCTTCTATTTTAGTTTTGCTCTGTACTTTGGTTGCATAGGCTGTTTAGATGTAGCATACTTTTTTATAATGGTGCTCTGTAATGGTGTTAGTCCCCCCAAAGCCTTTGCTAAGACTTTGTGTGTTTAATGGTTAACTTGAATGGATCTTGTATATTTTATAGTTGAATGAATCTTGTTAACTTGAATGAATCTCTATTTTACTGCTAAAAAAAATAACAGAATAATAAAAACAATTAAAAATATAAAAATAATACTTATAATGAAAGTAAAAAATCATACCATGATTGAAATTAAAAATTAAGTATTACAACTACATATAATTATAACAATACTTATAAGAGTATTTATAGAATAATGTTGATAGATTGAAAAATAATACTTATGAGAGTATTTATATAGTAATGTTGATATATTTTAAATAAATTAAATTCTTACTAAAATAAGCAAAATTTTAAATATGATTTTAATCTTTTCTTTACTCTTATTCTAAACTTACAACTTTAATTTCAACTTGAAATAGACACTGCAAGAATGTGCTAGGTTGCTGATAGAGGGGTACCAAGAGATATATGCCTATTCACCGATCAAATACCGAGAAAAATAATGAGAAATTTTTTTTTGAAAAAATATAGTGAGAGATTACCGGCTACTTATTAAACGAAAAAATTACTAATGAATAAACAATTAGTAAATATGGTGCCACATTGTATTGACTGGATTTATTAACAAATACTCAATATAGTAACTAATATGTGGCGTGAAATTATGGTGCCACCATTTACCTATGACCTTTGCTGAGAGAATGATAGTTTGTTGGCAACTTACCAACATATAATATTTTCTCTTAGTACCTGATGAAACCTTAATCTGAACTGTTGTATGCTTTACCGAGAAAAATATTTCTTCTTTCAGAAAATGAAAATGAATAGGCACCTTATTTAAATATTATTAAATTCATCTCCAGAATGACCGTGCTCTTCTCTTGGGACATAGAAGCAGGTACCAATAAATAAGGTCTTTTTTTGGTACCTGACGAAACTCTAATATGAACAGTCATATGCTTTACAATGAGAAAAATTCTTATTTTCTCTCAGTAAATGAAAATGAATAAACGCATGATTTAAATTTTATTAAATTCATTTTTTGATCGACCGTGCTCTTCTCTCGGCATATGGAAATAGGTACCCACAGATAAAGTTTTCTCTTGGTGCTAGATGAAATTCTAATCTAAATAGTCATATGCTTTACTGAGAGAAACTTTTCTTCTCTCCGAAAATAAAAATGAATAGGTGCCTAATTTAAATATTATTAAATTCATTTTCTGACTGTGCTCTTCCCTTGGCATATGGAAGTAGGTAGTGACAGATAATGTCTTCTCTCGGTACCTAATGAAAGACTAATATGAATAGTCTTGTACTTTATCGAGAGAAACATTCTTTCTCTCAATAAATGAAAATGAGTAGACGTTTGATTTAAATTTTATTAAATTTAGTTCCCGACTGAACATGCTCTGCTCTCAGAAAATGAAAATAGATACTAACATATAAGAGTTTTCTCTCGGTAAGTGATGAAACCCTAATATGAACATCCATATGCTTTATTGAGAAAATCATTTGTTCCCTTAGTAAATGAAAATTAGAGGTGAATAAAATTACTGCCCTTAAATGGTAAGTGATGAAACCCTAAAATGAATGGCCATATGTTTTATTGAGAGAATCATTTGTTCCCTTAGTAAATGAAAATTAGAGGTGGATAAAATTACTGCCATAAAATTCATTTGCTAACATAACTTGTATATCTCTTGATAAATGAAAATTAATAGGTGTCTAATGTAAATATTATTAAATTTATTTTCTAACCAATAGTACTGGTCTATCGCTAATGGAAAGTAGGTACCAACGTAGTGGGGATATCAGTCGATAAGGGATGATACCCTATTCTGAAAAGTCATGTGACTTACTAATAAAAGTTATTAATGTTTTGCAATTTAGTGAGAGATATAAGTAGCTCTTGGTAAATTGTAACCCTGATATATAAACTGCCCTTCTTCTTCCTCAGCCCCTCCTAACTATTTCTTTCTCTCACTCTTTGCCTTTATATTTCTCCGTCTCTCTACTTTTGTTTCTTCATCGGTGACAGCGACAATGATGGCGACCGATAAGTTTTACTTATTTATTTATTTTCTTCATTTATATATATAGTTTTTCATTTTTTTTTATTTTCTTTAGAGCACAAATTGTGATTTGATATTCTTGGCCGAATTTTTTTGGGTATAGTTTTGGATTTGGGATTTGTTTTTTTGGTGCTTGTTGCTTTAATAAGGTAGGTAGTTAAATTTTTTGCATTTCAATATTCTTGACCAAAATTTTTGATTAATTTTGGCATGTGTTAGGATTTATGTGTTTATGTATAAAATTTTTGATTGATTTTATGTGTTTATGTATTTGGTATTGATTTTAGGGTTTAGGAATTTGGATTTTATATGTACATTTTTTTTTATTGAAATGTTAGTTTTTTTTTTCGGAAAATTTATATCGCTAATGTTAATTAATTTATGTATAAAATTTGTTAGTTAAAATTGATGTATAAAATTTTTACTTTAAATTTCTGTAAAATTTGTGTAAATTGATTTTGAAATTTATGTAATTTTAAATGATGTTAATGTTAATTAATTTTGAATTTTATTTAAATATTTAGTTAACTTTATTTAATTTTTTAAATTTATGTATTGATTTTTATTTAAATACAATAATTTTTATAATTATTTGTAATAAATTTTAAATTTAATTAAATAAATTAAATTAAATTAATTAACTAAAGCAATTTGGTCCAAAGCCTAGAGTATATAACTTTGCATTCTTCGTTATTTATCGTAATCTATTTTTCACTTTTTATGTATTTTTTTAATAAATATTGTATGAACTTTTAAAATTTTTAGCCATATGCTTGAGTTATTTGTGCCTTGCTCATGGTGTATTAGGAAGATCATGTAGGAGAGAATGAATCCCGCAAGAGGTACTTGGAAAGTCATCTCGAAAGATTTGAAAGACTTTTGGCTTGAGGAATTTAAGATAAGTAAATCATAATTTTGTAGTTAAATATTCAAGAAATAATAATTTTATTTATAATTCTCTTTGACTAATTATTTATCTTTTTTTATTTGTAAAATATTTATGGTGAGAGCATGCTATTAATAACCCGGTCACGTTATCTTCATGAAGAAGGTTGTTATTTATTATAATGATATGTTGAACGAAATAAAGGATAAGGGGAAGCAATCTTCTTATATTGAAGATGATCTATGGGGTAATCTTTAGTCTAAGCCCGATGGACTTCTCCCAAGGGCTAGGCATGTCCTGTTGTTGACTCTTAGAACAAGTGGTCTACTATTGTGGATAGTGCAGGTTCATCTATATATACTGGAGATAACAAATCGGATAACAATCATGCACGGGCACTTATAAATATGTATATTGTTTTTTAATATTTGAATTAGTATTTTCATTACCTTAAAACAATTTAAATGAAATTTTAACTTCATACAGGAGGCAAATTTGGGCCGATTGCTAACTAGCTATGAGCTTTTCCTCCATACGCACACGAAAGGTCATGATGGTGAAACTTTAATTGATTAGTGGTCTCGGGATATAAATATAAATAAATATTTTTTATTTTAGATTAGTTAAGTATATTAAACCTTAAAAATTAAACTTAAACTAATTTTTTGATGTTGTAGAATGATTCATTGTATCCTGGGAGGAAGCGTCCCAATCTGATACCCTAATCGATAAGTCCAGCCTATTTTTATCCGCGGTTAGAGGAGAGAAGAAAAAGAAGGTTTATGGACTGTGGTCTTAATATGTCAGTACAGCTTGATCCTCATTATCTTCTAGTTTGCTAGCCTTATGACAGGAGATCGAACAATTGAAGACAGACTTAATTAAGCGCGATCGGGTATTAGCTAAGTGAGAACGAGCTGCAACTAGTGTGAATGTAAAAAGCAATAGGAGTTGTAGGTCCAGGTTAAGAGGTTAGTCTAGCTGCAATTGTAAGAGTTTATGAATAGCTTCAGAAGCAGCATATTGGAACAATGTCCGCCTCCACCTCAGCCTGCACCACATGCTTAAGGTTTTCTTTATTTTTTATTTTATTATTTGTATTTCCAAAACAAATAATATTTTATTTTATTTATTAATTATTTGTACTTAATATTTATTTCATTGGTTTGTTTTTATTTACATTATTCATATAATTTATAATTACATTTTTTATTAATAAATTCTATTTTTATTAAATAAATTAATATTAATTATTTAATTTTAATTTTAATATAAATCAAATTAAAAATAATAAAAATATATTTTTATTTTTTAAAAAAATTTAATTTATCGACATAAATATAGTTTGTCGATAAATTAAAACTATTTCTCAACTACTTACTGATAGAAATATTTGTTGGTATCACCAAGCAAAAACATATTTTGGTGATAAATATCCAATCAAAACCATTAGATTCTCCAAGAGAATTATTGTCAGTAATGCCAAAGTATACATTTTTGTCGATAGTTTGTAAAATATTCCACATTTTACTGAGAGAAGCGTTAGTTGTCATTACCAACTCAATATTTTTCTGTCGGTATTACCGACAAAATATGTTGTTGGAATTACTGAGAAAGCAAATTTTGTCGCTAACTTAATAAATTTTTTCCTTGCCTTCATTGATCAAAATTTTTGTTGATAATATCGACAACTAGCGTATCTTTCGGTATTATCAACATATTTAAGGATTTAGTCGGTGATATTTGTATACCAATATTTTGTTAGAAATACCAACAATTTATAATCTCTCAATAATGCCGATGCCATGAGAAAATCTGTCGGTAATTTCATTACCAGTAAAGTTTACAGTAAAAGATTTTTTTTATGTTGGTTATCTCTTGGTAATTGATTTTACTGAAAAAATAATTTATCGACAGATATTTTTGTCTATAATCGATTGGATTTTTGTAGTGAGTGATATTATTTTATTGATAAAGTGCCTAGTCACAATTTTTTTAGTGAAAAATATGTCAGGTTTCCATAGATGTTAGTCAGAATCAAAAGCAGTAGAATAAGAAAATATAATCTATAAAGACCTATCAGAATCCATGTTTTTCAATTAAATCGAATGAAGTGTTAACTTATCTTACCTCTTGCAGTGAAATTTGATCCTTTCTTTTCAGTAAATGAACATATCACCAGGTATTGCAGGAGATGAACACCCTTTATAATATCCACATGAATGAATTGAACTAAAAACAAGCGGTTGTATGCTAACACTTGATTTTTGGAGACTCTCTTGAAAAATTGTATGAGTTTTTCTCTTAAAGTTTTTCTTTCTGAAAAACATAGTTTAAATAACTAATGGAAATATAACATAAATATACATAGGCTTCTTAGGTAAATTTGTTAGGGTTTTTAATTCCTAACCTTATTCAAATTTTAATTTCATTAATTATCCTCAATAATTAATAAATAATATATATAATTCGAAATTATCCTAAAATCTTTTAGAAATAGAATATCTATATATACATTTATAATCCCATTAGATTTCTTTAACCATTAAGGAAAATAATTATACATCTTTAAACTTTTATAATATATATATATATATATGTGTATGTATATATCTATATATATTATTAGAAAAATAAAATATTTTAATTTCTATAACATTTTCAATAATGTATTTAAAAGAACTCAGATTAATTATGCCCATTTTAATTTGTTCTATGTGTGTATCCCTGTAGGTTCACTTAATATTAGCAATGTGATTAAATAATTACTTTAAGCCCATAAATTATAAGTGGCCTCTAATAAAATATTATAATTACCTAAATTAAATGAAGATTGAAGATCCAACTAACCTTAATTCATATCAGATATTTATTCCTTTTATTACATGATATCTTGGATCAACTATAAGGTATGAAATATGTTATCCTTATATTAATTGATAAAAAAAAACTTCTTTATTCCTAAGTGGATTGACTTAACAAATAATATTAATGACTCTTATTAATTTATTTGAGCATAACCATGCATATTTCTCAATATTACTTGTTAAGATGCCTAGAGATATCTCTCTCAAGATATGAGAGAGATAAATCCCATCTAGATTATCTATATCCCTCTCCATGACTCATTAAATGTCCAACAATAATCTTTATTAAATTTGTATAAAGATAAAATTAAATTATATCAAAATACAAAATTTTTTACGTAGGAAACCATAATGATTTCATGTCAATGGACTACTTAACACTATTGTGATGAGAATTACTTATGATATTAATTCATATAGTAATCTTATTTTCGGTCTATTTAGTATAATATTCTCTAACATATACTTATATTTTGACTTAATATCTCATATTCATGATCAGTAAAATATGATCATCAGTCAAATTATATACTAGTCTTTATTCATTATCACTTCATCAATAGTGATTGACTAGGAATAATTTATAATACAATTCATATCACTTTAATATTTTACTATCAAGTCATATACTTGATGATATAGAGTTAAATTATCTATTCATGGAATTTTATCATATTAAAATAATAAATACGCACATGATAATAAAATTTTTGATTTATTTTATTAAATAATAATAATAATATGCATACATCTCATTGGACTAGGATAAGAAAGAAATCAAGTTGCTGATGCATTAAGCAGAAGGCTTTCTAACAACACTAACAATATAAATTTTCATTATTAAATTAAAAAGTATATTTGCAAAGTACAAATAAAATTATATAATTTTAAAGTACACAAAATGTATATAACTACTGAAGGTACTGGATCTCTTTGAATTTTTTGAGACAAACAGTGGATAATGGTAATATATCATGAGTAATATGACTTTTAGTGTGATACTTATTACATCTGTCAACTATTGAAAAATATAGAATTACTTTCTATATGAGAAGAATACATGCATTAGAAAATGATAAACCTCAATTTGAAAAAGATATATAATCTTCAAATAAGAAAAGATAAAACTCCATAAAAACTTTAATTGCATTCAGTTTTATTTCAAAAATAAAAAATAAAAAATGCTGAATTTTAGATATATATATATATATATATTGATATGCAAAATTTATTTTGAGAACAAACTACAAATAAAAACATATAAAACTAAGAAAAAAAATAAAAATTTAGTAGTAGATGAGAAATAAAGGAGAATAAATAAGGATGGGCCTGCTACACATCAATAGACTAGCGGCAGTCTGACTCTCAAATTAAGAAGGAGAAAAAATATATAAAAACTCAGATAAAAAAGGTGGTTGGGGTTGTTATAGATAATCAACTTTAATTTTAGTGCCTATAGGGCATTTAGTTTTTTCGCAGTTCTTAACACAATTAGAGGACATTAGAAATTGATCTAGAGTGTAGAGAAAATATAGGAAGGAATAAGAGGTCCAAGTAGCAAGCCTAATAAGAATGATGTCAACTAGCTTATGAACATTTAGGGTATAATTATTAAAGATAATATTATTTCTTTTCAATTAGATAGACCAAAATGTAGCATATAATAGGGAAATCCAAACCTTTTTAACAAATTTACCAGAAGCGATGCACTCCATTGTGTTAAGAGTAAGGTAAGTGATTTGGGAGAGCATTAAGAGTGATCCACCATGCAAGAAGCTTAGACTTGATGGTCTAGGATATCAGAAATGTCAACAACAAATGATTAACTTCTTCTTTCTCTTTTCAAAACAAGGGACAAACATTGTAAGTTGGATTAAGGAACACAATTTTGACCAAATTAGTTCTCACATTGATCTTTCCATGTAGAGCTTGCCAAGCAAATATTTCTACTTTTGGTTACGCATGAGATTTCCAAAAATTTGTCCAAGGAAATTATGACAAAGCAATGTTTAAGAAATTTAACTGATCAGCCATCGATTAATCATAAATTTACCATATTTATTAAACCTCTCTACTATTCTATCATCAAGAGAAGGTTTGGAATGAAAATCACTATTTCCCTTCAGAAGAGACATAAACGAATCAACTTCCCATACAAAAGATCTCTACGCCATTCGATTTTCCAGTTTTAAGTACCCATAACCCAAATTCTAGCCTCCATAACTTTACAGTCTTGATTGCGAGCTAGGCCAAATAATCTTGGGTAAGCTTGTTGAAGAGTAAATTTTCCTACCTAAGGATCTTTCTAGAATCTAATGGATGACCCATTACTAAGCCAGAAAGAAGAACTTGCAGAGATTAGTTCACAACAATACTCATTTCCATATGTTGCTTTAATGATATCTCCCCATAAGCTTGAGTATTTCTTGCAATTTAAAGGAGAATAAGGTGAGATCATCCTATATTTGCCAACATTTACTTGTTTCCATAGAGACTCTTTCTTATCAATTAGATTCCATAGCCATTTAAAAAGGATGGCCCTATTTTTTTTGCAAGAATTGAGCCAATTCCCAACCCACTAAGATCTTTTGCGTTCTCAATTATTTCCCAACTTATATAATACAATTCTCGGTTACCATCTACCCCATTCCAAAAGAAATCCCTTTAAATCTTCATAATTTCCTTGGCAACTTCTTTAGGCAATCTGAAGAGGGCCATATAATTTAAAGGTAAACTGTTAAGTACTGATTTAATTAGAGTTAGTCTCTCAGCACAAGACAGACAATGAGCTTTCCATAAAAATAGATTTTGCTTAAGTTTATGAATGATAGAATCCCAAATAGCTTTGGATCTAGCCTTTGCACCTAAAGGAAATCTGAGATAATTAATAGGGAGGGAGGCTTGCTTACAATTAAGTTGCTTTGCTGAAAAATACTGCTAGCCCTTATATGTATTTAAACCCACAATGACACTCTTTTGAAAATTGACTTTGAGCCCGGATACATATTGGAAACAATGCATGATTCTCTTTAGAGTAATTAGACACTCTGGGTCAGCAGGACAAAGAATTACTGTGTTGCTAGCAAACTATAGGGATGAAATAGGATTAGACACCCCTTTTATAGAATACTATGCAACAATCCTAGGATGAGTACTTTTTTAATTTAAAATCATGCTCAGACCTTGAACAACTATAGCAAATAATAATGGTGACAATGGATCCCCCTAGCAGATGCCTTTCTGCATGTGAATAGGCTAAGTAGTAGAACCATTCACTAAAATTGATAATTGATTCCTTGTGCACTCACACAAAGATAGCGTCAAAAGAAAGAGTAGGAGAATTAAAGAAGAGAAAAACTGATGAAAAAACTTACGTAGTTTTTTTTAAAGATAGATAGATTTTTTAGCTAATCTAAAAATTCTTATCTTCTCCCTTAAAATAATTATCCTTAATATTCTAATTAAACTCAAATTTTGAATAGGAAATCCAAAACCTATTTAAGCAATCCTTATCCATTTAAAATATTATCTTATTAAATAATCAATATTTTAAATGGAGTTAGATTCATGGGTTTACCATCCATCATGGTGGACCCGACCCAAAACTAACATCTTCCATTTGCAAGTGACAAGACACATGCTAAAGAGGTAACTATTTAAGATAATTCATATTGGGCTAATAAATTGTACGACTAGCATACTACGAGAGTTCTAAGCTATATACTTATTAGGGATATATAGTATCTCATTTGCATAAATGACTTTGGAGCAGATAAAGTATGCTTTATCTCATATCACTTATCATGTTCTTATGTCTCTAACTAATCTCAAGACAATTTTGCACCATAATTACACTAGCTGAACATAATTGGTCGACCTATATATACAAACAAAAAAAAGTGAGTATTAAGTGATTTTCCTTCTAGTTCAGTTCCTTTGATCATGATTAAACTTGCTTTTTTAGAAATATCCTATTAGGTAAAATTATTCATAGCCCTCTAGTACCATTGCAAAATAGCAAGCATCTAACCATATCTCAAGAAATAACCATAAATCATAAGAGAAACTTTGAGAACTAGAATTCTCAAGGGTCTCATATTGACAAAAATTGAGATCATATGTTATTGTCCACCATATGGTCAAAATTTCACATATGTGGTATGAAAACATGTCATAGTATTCTTCCTTTTCCATAGAGCACATGTCTATCAAAGAACATATTTTTTTTATTTAAAACACTATACTAATGACATTTGAAACACACTCAATGTCTAAGTGGAGTTTACATATCTACTCAGATTTATTCTGAACTCACATATGACGGCTTAAACAGAATTAGGCATAATCTCATGTAACTAGTATAAAAAAAAAAGCAAATAACTAATCTTATTATGTAAATGAGATGACCATCTTACTTCAAGCACGAGCTCAACATTACCCAGATAAAATGCTTAAAACGAGTCTTATCTTCACTTTCCATATAGATAAATAGAAGGAAAATAACCATGTGAGAAGGTTAATCTATATCTTATCTGACATGCTATTATATTTCAATAACATTAAATGCACTAATTATTTAAACTCATATAAACACAAAACAAACACCTTATTTTAGTATTAATAAAAACACCTTGTTTTAGTATTAATAAAATAATTAAGTGAACATAGTCTGAAAGGGATAAATATATCACTGTCCATGTAATCCTAGAGACCTTGTATGCCTAATAAATACATCTATAAGAACTGGTTTGGTAAGGGATCTACAATCATATCACATATAGAAAATGTATTTTATGTTCACTTCCTTATGTGTAACTATGTCTCTAAAGATAAATATGCTTTTAGCTGCATTTTCAAAAGTGCTAAACATATTCATATTTTCTTATCAACCTAATGGGAAAGCAAATATCAAGTCTTATACACATCATTGCATGCAAATAGAATTCAAATAGTACTTGAATAAGGGATATTTCTCATATGCTCTATATTTTTTAAAGTTTTGGAACATAAGTTATGACTCAAACCTTTGCCTTTGGCAACTAAGGTATACATCAATTAACGATTATGCATGTTAAATCATTCAAGTACTTTCTAAATGTATGCCTCTTCTAAAAGAGACAATAATTTTTTAATGTAATCTTGAAGTCTTTCGTCATCTGTCTTTTATTTTAAAAATTGGTTGATAATCACTCTTTAATATGGTTTAGAAATACCTTAATATTTTGGTAACTAAAATGTCATCAACATATAAAGACATTATGGAAAACTTTGCTTTCAATTGTTTGATATAGACATAATAGTCCTCATCTCTTATGTTAATATCATTTGAAATGATTGCATTATGAAAGTAAATGTACCATTATCTTGAAGACTGCATAAGGCCATAGATTAATGTTTCAACCTACAAACTTTATTTTCTTGGCATTATTTGATTAACCCTACTAGTTATTTCATGTAGATTTCTTCATCTAATTCCCCATTGAGAAAAAAGGTAGTTACACTATATCCATTTAATGCAATTCAATATTAAGGTTTGCATGATTGTTATAATCAACCTCATTGTTACAACAAAAAAACATATCTTTATAGCTTGTTGTTTCTCGTTGTGTATACTCCTTTGCTTAATTTTTGAGAAATCATTTGTTTCCAATGGCTTTGTATCCATTCAGAAGATCTACCAATTCTTATAGTTGGTTTGATCTCATATAAAATAATTCTTCTTCTATTGGTTTTATTCACTGAATCCTCATTAAGACACGAGAAAGTCTCTTGGATACTCTTTGGTTCATCTTTATCTTGAGATAGAAACATGAAAAACTTCCTTCATGCCTTCGATTTTAAATCGCTAATGAGATATTATTCCATAGTTGCTTCATCTCAAATCTTTATATCAAATTAAAATCTTGAGGAGTAGCCTCATCAAGTTATATTGTATTAAATCAAGATCCAAATAGCTTATACTAGAGCTAGAATTAGTACTTCAGCTTAGACTAGGATCACTCTCATTCAAACCAGTTGGTGGAGACTAAACCACAAATTCCTCCTATTTGAATGAAGTGATCCTTATAAACTTTGATCTAATGTTTTAGATAAGGAAAGCTCTTGATTTAATTTGTCTTGCTTAGGAAATTCATTCTCTAAGAATGTGAGATCTTATGATTCAACCTATATTGCTTATCCATGAAAATATATCCCGTGGATAGTTTAGAATATATCACAAAGATACTCTTTTTATCTCTTGTGCCTAATTTTCCATGTTTGTGAAAGGTATGATGTTCATAGGCATCCCACCTATAGGATTTAAGACACTTAGATTAGGCTATTGATCTGTCCATAACTCATATGGAGTGGGAGTATTGATTTGAAGGCCCCTCGATTAAGTATATATGTAGCCATCAATAATGCATCACCCTAAGAAGGGATGGGTAGTTGAGCTTGAGCCATCAATGACCTAATCATTTCAAGGAGAGTTCTATTTATCCTTTCAGCAACACCATTTTACTGTGAAGTTCATGGAATAGTCATCTAATGCTCTATTTCTTTTTTTCATCACACATTTACTTGAACTAATAAGACAAATATTCATGACTTCTATTGATTTGAAGTACTTGCACTTCTTTATCTATTTGATTTTTCAACTGGGTTGAGACAAATCTTAAAGTAACTTAAGTCTTTTGATTAATGTGTTATCAAATGGATATGGCCATACCAAGTATAGTCATCAATAAAGTTGATGAAAGAAAAACATTATGTCGTGCCCTCACATTCATTCCATCAAAGATATCTGAATTAATAAATTATAATGGAATAAAGGCTCTTGTGCCCTCTTCGAAAGATTTTCTTCTAGTTTTTCTAGTTAAACATAATTCATAAGTAGGCGGCTCCACTTGGTCAATATTTGATAAGATACTAGTCTTTACTAATTGATCCAATCCTTGTTTGCCTTGCACATGACCAAGTTTTGCACATTCACATCATTCTTATAAATTTGTGAAGTTGAAAATGAAGGAAAAATTGATATTGGAAACCATGATGTTTGTAATATCCATAACAAGAAAAATTAGTCAGAAAGATATCTAGAACCACAAGAAAAAATATTTACCCCAATGCAAATATACTTGATTATCATAGAAACTCTCGGAAAATAGGTCTAAGTAAAACCAAGAATAGAAATCAAAATTCTATCTGATTCGAGGAACATAAAGGACATCATAGAGAAACAAGGTCTGACTACCACACAAAACTTATTTTTTGGTGGCATTTCTTTCAACAAGTGTGTTGATCCTTATAAAGATCTATCATACCTCATTGGGTATATCGATGGAATTATACGAAGGCTTTACAATCCTTTATTACATGGTTGGTTGCTCCCAAATGTGCAATCTATAGAGGATATGCTTTAGTTCATAAAATTGAATTAGATACAAGAATCCACTCACATATGAGTTACCTTGTTTTACCTATTTAGGTGTGATATAGTCCTTCATATAATAGTCTATGTTCCTACAATTGAAAAACATTTGATCTTTACTATGTTCCTCCTTTTAAGGTGTTATCCCTTGTGTTGGTATTCTTAGAATTATATTTTCTTAAGCCTCGTTGTCTTTATCCTTGTCTTTGACTTGCTATACTCACATTTTCTGTCCGAATCTCCATTTGAGTCGGACTTATCTATGTATAGTGGAACTTATAGTTACACTGGGCTAACTGATTAGCCTTTAGCTCTAGATAATGACAAGTATATTCAAAGCTCTTTATTAAGAAGGTTGTGTTAGGTGCACTCTCATATGCTCCCAACTTTTAGGCAAGGAATGAATAACAACTTGGATCTTTTGCTCTTAGGTCAACATATGACCATCGTTATATAACTCACTAAACCTTTATGACATCTCTATGAGGTATCTCTTCATTGAGTATTCATTATATTTCTTGTAAGCATCAAACTTGATAGTGAGATATTGAAGTTTTGTTAGAGAAACTTTACTAATTTTCTCTCAAAAATTATTCACATGCCCTTAGCACCTCTATAACTATAAAACTCCTTCCTTATATCATCATCCTTTGCACTAAGCAATGTGATATGAGTTTAAGAGTTCTTTTCTTCCAAATGATATGAGCCTTAAGGTTCGGCCTATCCTAGACCAAATCACCCTTGGTCAGGTTCTCCATGATAAAATTTAAGGGTTCAAAAATTTTAGTACTTCCAACATATAGTTGTACCATACATCATTGCACTTTTGTTAAATTTAATAGCAAAATCATAGCAACAAAAGTAAATATTTAGTGAATATATAATTTACAAGAGAAAAATATGCCACATATTACTAGTAAACTAGTTTACATGCCAATATTTTCACAACCAATCATACTTTAATAATAAAATATATGCAATCTCGAGTCAAAAGGTCACTATATTTCCAACTATCAAGAATCATATGTGAAATTAATATCAACATAAAATATATATGTAAAAAATTTTAAATAAATTATTCAAACCAAATTGCATAACTATATTTTGAATAATTTAGGATGTAGATAATGTCATACATTATATTAATTATACATAATAATTAATATCATGCATTATATTAATTATACAAAATAACTAATAATATAAAAATGCATATTCCATTAATTAAGATAAAAGTAAATATTTCATAAATTATATACTTATAATAATAATGGCATAAAGTATTCACCAATTATTCTAGACATACTAAGTCCAAAATAAACTAAGGGTAAATCCATAATATTAATTTTATGCATATTCTATGTATTCATATCTTGCAAGAAATGACTTCTCTTATTCTGCAGGAATATCTTACAGTATCTCATTGTATCCTCAATAATGGCATTATTCATTATTAATATTCTCTCAATGCATAGTATTATACTTAGATTTCTTGTAAATCTAAGTCTAATTAATCATTTAACGCATGTCATTTTTGAGGAATTATTTAACAACCATCTAATATACTTGAGACCAATGCCTCATTGAGCAATGAACAACTAAATAAAACTCAATATACATAATTTTTTAGACTATTTGATTGAATAATTAACTGACATAAATTATGGACATACAAGATATGTCACATAAAAAAAATGTCATAATATGCAGTCCTTTGGATGTATTTTGATTTTTCGCAATTGGTCCTAAAGGACTTTTATTTTCGCTTTTAAACCTTATTTTACGCTTAGCTATTTATGCTACTGTATAGAGCTTAGACTCTCTTAACCATTTTCTATAACTCATTTCCAAAAAAAATATTAAGAGAAATATATATATATATATATAATAATATTATACACATATTGTATAATAATATGTATTAAAAATATATTTTAGTCTCAATTAGAAAACAAAATATTTATGAGGCATAAAAAATTTAAATTACAATAAAAATGCTCAAATAATTTTTCAGAAAATAAATATAATTTTTTGAAATTTTATGTAAATTTTTTAGGCCAAGAAAATTTTCTTATCAATTAAAATTGAATTATCTATATTAAAATAATATTTTAAATTAAAATATTTTTCAACAGCCCAAAAATTATTTAAAATTTACCATTGAATTCAAAATTTTATTTTGAGTCAAAATGAGTAAAAACGATGAAAAATGGAGTCTAAAAATGACTTCTTTTTTTTTTTTTGTAAAATATAGAATTTGGCCAATAAGGTGTCATCTCATGGCAGCATTGGCTGCGACAGTAAGTCTAACCAAATGACACGCCATTTTGGAGTGGGTTTGAAGGGCGTCAAGGGAATAGTCAAATGCCATACACATGACCTGGGTCAGTAAAAAAACTTGTTGTTTTCTTCGAACAACACACGTTTTGGCCAAAACAATGTGTCTAACTATGGAATGCACTCAATCGAGTCTCGTGGTGCATGTGCTTCATGCACCATTGCTAGAGGAGATTCTAGAGATCAAGCTCAGTTTGTGTGAGCAAAGATTTTTGCCTCCATTTTCGGTGAAATTATTTTTGCGACTTCGGTACTATTAGGCTCATGGCCTTAGAGAACACGGGCTTAAATCCAGAGAAAATGGAGTTGCCACCTAGACAGGCCAAAAAAAAGAAAGGAGTGGATGATTCGATTCCTACGAAATCTCTAATCCCCTATTAGGTTCAAAAAGTTGGGTACGCATGGAGAATGTGAGAATGACCCAGCACCCCATAGAGCCCGGTTCATTGGAACCGGCCTTTTTTTCAGGTCTTAATATTATTAAATTCTTATATTATTATAACATTATCCATATTATATATTGTAAAATAAAAATAGATTCATCCATAAAATAAAATAAAATAGTACATCACAAAATAAAATGGATATCTATCCTTAGATGAAAATATACCCTTACAATACTTAAATATTCATAATATAAATAAAATGGAATACCCATCAATTGATGAAAATATGTCCCTTACAATAATCCTAAAGTCTTTAAACTAAATAAAATTAACAAATGAAACAAGGTACTCACAAAGTGAAAATATACTTTTTATATCTTAAAATCTCCATTAAAATCTAAATAACAAAATAAACATAAATCCATGCACATATAAGTAATCATTCAAATAATTATAAAAACTAAGGCTTAATTAAATAAAAATAAAGATTAATTACAAAGAATTATAATCTATAAATAAATATTGACCCAATTGACGAGGGGTCTATCCCGCTAGTAGGTTAGTGGGCGGGGGTTTAGGGTTTCTATCTAAACTAGAATTTTATATTTATACAAATTAGAATTTTTCCTAAATTAGGGCTTTAGATCAAAATATCCAAGTTTAGGTTTAGAACATGTAATCTAAGACTAAACCTAATGGATTAGAGTTTTAGGGCAAAATAGGTTGGATTCAATATATTATTAGGGTTTATACAAAATTGAATAATTATGCTATGAGACTAAATAATTTTCAAACATATTCTTTTATATTTGGCTATTCGAATTCAATCTCATAGCTACTGGATAAAATAATTACCTAACCTTTAAATTACTCAATAATGTCTTAAAGAAAAATATAGCTATTGGATGCTTTTAAGTAAATTAAATTTAGAAAATAAAACCTTGATTGAAGGCTCCACCAATGTTTATGTGCTGAACCCAACTTGTTTATGCTACTGCCTAAGTCAACTTTTGGTTTTGGTTGAGCAAGACAATCTGAAGGCAATCCTTATTGCCTTCCTTGATTGTTGTTTTGATTGTGTGTTTTGGTTTTTGTGTGTATTGCTTTTTCCTTATTAATGATTGCTATTTTAATTGTTGTTGTTAATTATTAATCGCTATTAGGTCTTGTTGCCTTCGCTATGTTTTTTTAATCTTGTGTTTATAGGCAAACACGGTTTAATTCAAACCCTAATCCATTAATCTAAAATCTCATTGGAAGTACGATACTAATTAGAAAACCTAAAACTGTTTAATAATCCAAATTAAAGCCAAATTAAAAGACCATGGCTAATTGGCTAAGGCAATTTGCCATGACCAAGCCTCCATGGAAAATTGGCTAAAGCTAATTCACCATAGATAGCCATCCATAGTGAATTGGCCTTGGCCAATTTGCCATGGAGCCTCCATGGCAAATTAGCCAAGGCCACTTCACCATGGGTCAGCCTCTATGGTGAATTGGCTGAGCCAATTCGTCGTGACTTTAAATTTCAGGTCCGGTCTGGCTTGGTTTTGCATTTTAAAATTGGATCAAACCTGTTTTTGTTTATTAATATTAAATAGGATTAGGTTTAAGGCTTTTAAAAATTGAACCGATTTACTTTAGGCCTTTTAAAATTAGACCAACCTAATTTAAAGCTATATACTAAGTTTAAGCTTTTAAAATTGGACCGAATTTGGTTTGGCCTTGTTTAATTGGGATCAAATAGGACCAAAATTAAGGGTCTACAATTTGATAAGGGGTTTTTAGGGTCTTTGATTCTTGCTAAGTGGTTATTTTAAATTAAAGGATAATCTACAATAGGGGGTGGTATACACAGTAGCTACTAAAGAGAGTGAAGAACATGAAATATTTTTCAGAAATTTCTATAATTTCATATTCGAATAGTAAACTTTGAAAAGCCATAACTTTCACATTTTAATTCTGATTTGAGCGTATAATATACCAATTTGAAGCTCTACACACTTACTTTAAATGGTGTATCAAATTACATATCCTATAACCAAATTTACTGATATAATAGCTCAAATATGTCAATTCGATCATGCAAAAAATAATGAAATTAAAATGCAAAAAAATTATTTTCATCAATTAAACAAATATAATTGACCCAAAAAATTGAAATACAAGCAGTATGGCTTTGATGTCAATGTTGAAAAAATATTGACATGATAGAATAAAAGTTGGATGTTACTTCTAACGACACCCACGAAAGACTTGAATTGTTGCTGGTATTTTTTGCATCATTGTTCTAAAAGCTAGAACTTCTTCACTGAATCTCTGGAAAAGAAATCTCAAGTACTCACACACAAATAATATCAAGAGAAAGAGTATGAGAATTGAATGAGAGAAAAAAATGATAGAAAAACTTATGCAGTTTTTGTTTTTTTAGATAGATATGTTTTTTAGCTAATCTAAAAATTCTTATATTATCCCTTAAGATAATTATCCTTAAATATTATCTTTTAATATTCTAATTGAACTCAAATTTTGAATAGGAAATCCAAAACCTATTCAAACTCTCTTTATCCATTTAAAATATTATCTTATTATATAATTAATATTTTAAATGGAGTCGGGTTCAAGATTCTACCCACCTTTTATGGGCGGACCTAACCCAAAATCAACATAAAGTGATGAAAAATAAAAAAAAATTGTCTAAGCTATGATACAATGTGTGATAGAATTGATTGAATGATGAAATTTTTTTATTAATTGTTGTCAAAGGAAATTATAATAATAAACTATATACACTAGCTATAAAATACACCAAGTATATGATTAATATAAAAAACTTTTTATAAAATTAATGATAAAATTATAGATAAATAAAAAGAAAATAAAGAACAAAGACTAATTAATTTAAGAAGCAATTTAGAAAGGAAGAACATTTATATTTTCTCACTCTTTATTCATACATAAAAAGCCTTACAACCCTCTCTATTAATAGAATTGAAAATTAAATAAAATATTACATATTAATCATGAAGATAATAAAATAAATAAAGTAATAAAATAATTAAAGAGATATGATAAGATAATTAAGAAGATAAGATAAGATGATTAAAGAGATAAAGAGAAACATACATCCACTATTTTTAATTATTCATAATACTCCTCCTTAGATGTTTCTCTATTAAGAATATGCATCATTAAAATCTTACTAGGAAACACCATGTGGGATAAAAACCTAGTAAAAAAAGAGTAAAATATTATTAATATGTATGTATGTTGCCTCATTAAAAACCTAATAAGAAAAATCCAGTGAGAAAAAATCTTGGCTAAGGAAAAAAAGTACAATATGTATTTTAATCCCTCTCATGAAGATGTCATTTTATATTTTTAAATCTGCATATTCCAATACTATATCGTAGCTTCTTAAATGCTACAATAGGTAGTATCTTTATAAACAAATCTACTATATTATCACTTAAACAAATTTGTTGAACATCTATTTCTCCTTTCTTTTGAAGATCATGAGTAAAGAAAAATTTTGGCAAAATATATTTTGTTCTATTACCTTTAATATTTATTTCCTTTAATCAAGTTATACATGTTGTATTATCTTTATATAGTATCACTGGAATATTTTGTTGAAATAAAAGGTCACACATCTTCTGGATGTGATAGCTCAATGATTTTAGCCAAATATATTCCTGACTTGCTTTATGTATTTCTATTATTTCTGCATAAATAACAACAAAGGTTTGCTTTGTGGATAGTCATGATATAGTCGTACCTCCATATATAAATAAATACGTTTTTTGAGATCGAGCTTTATGTGTATCAGATAAATATCATGCATCTGCATAGACAACTAATTGTGATTTAATTTTATTAGAATAAAACAAATCCATATCAATTATTCCTCGAAGATATCTAAAAATATATTTAATTCCATTCCAATATCTTCGCGTTGGATAAGAACTAAATCTTACTATTAGGCTTATAGCAAATGCTATGTCTGGTATTGCATTATTAGCAAGATACATTAATATACCTATAGCACTTAAATATAGTACTCTAGGGCAAGAAGTTCTTTATTCTCTCAAGGACGAAAATGATCTTTATTTACTTCTAATGATCTCACAACTATCGAGGTACTCAATGGATGTGCTTTATCCATATAAAAACACTCTACGATCTTTCTTGTACAATTTGACTTGTATACAAAAAATTCTATGTTTTAGATGCTCGATTTGCAGGCCGAGACATAATTTTATTTTTTTAAGATCTTTCATTTCAAATTCTTTATTTAAATAATCAACTACATTTTAAAGCTCTTCAGGAGTTCCAATGATGTTTAAATCATCAACATATACAGTAACTATGAAAAATTTTAATCCAAATCTTTTTATAAAAACATATGGACAAATTGGATTATTTTTATATATTTTTTAATAAGTAATCACTAAGACGATTATACCATATTTACCCTGATTGTTTTAATCCATACGGTGATTCTATAATTTTATTGAACATACTTCCCGAGAATATTTACATACTTTAGACATTTTAAATCTTTCAGAGATTTTCATATAAATTTCAATATCAAGTGAGCCATATAAATAGATTGTAATAACATCTATTGGACACATTTTAAGCTTTTTCATATATTGCTAGATTAATCAAATAACTAAAAGTAATTACATCCAGTACATGAGAATATGTCTCCTTATAGTTAATACTAGGCCTTTGCAAAAATCTTTTACTATAAATCGTATTTTATATCTCATAATTTTCACATTTTTTATGCATTTTCGTGCAAATACTCATTTATGCCTCATTGATATTACACCTTTAGGTATTTGGACTACAAATCCAAAAACATTATGCTTTGAAAGAGAATTCTGTTTTGCTTGAATTACATCTTTTCATTTTGTCCAATCATTTTTATATCTATATTTTTCAACAGATATAGGCTCAAGATCCTCATTTTATTTTAAAATATCAACATCAACATTATAAACAAAAATGTTGTTGACAACTATATCTTTTCTATCCTATACTTTTTCGTAGTGACATAACTTACTGAGGTCTCATTATTTTTATAATTTTCAAGTACCTGAATCTCTTATGGAGTTATATGGTTAGTTATATCTTGAGTCTCTTCAGGAGCATATGCCTCCAAAATTTATTCATCTCTTTTTTCTAGAATTTTTTATTTTTGGAACTGATTGTTCTACTACACTTCAGGTGTAGATTACTAGTATTTGCATCATTAAATTATCTTATAAGAACATCAATTCAAATAAGAGTCTTTACAACTGGTATATGAGATTTGACAATTCTCAGTAAATGTATCTAACAGTTGATTTGCAATTTTTTGCAAATATATTATCTTTTGAACTTTTAGTTCACATTGCTTTATTCGGGGATCTAAATGAGATAATGATAATGGATTCCTTGTAATCTCCTTTTCCTATTGTTTATTCTCTCCCCCTAACTTTGGAAAAATGATTTCATCAAAACGACAATAAACAAATCTTGCTGTAAATAAATATCTAGTTAATGGTTCAAGATATTTAATTATAGAAGAAAATTCATGTCCAATATATATTTCCAACCTCCTTTGAGTACACATCTTTTTGCATTGTGGCAGAGCAACTGAAATATATACCACACATCAAAAATTCTAAGATGAAAAATATTTGATTATTGACTAAAAGTTAATTAAAATGAAAACAATTTATGATAACGTATTGGTCTAATACATATAAGTGTTGCTACATGTAAAATAGCATGTCTTCATATAGAAATAGAGAGTTTTATTCTTATAAGTAAGGGTTTAGCTATTAATTGGAGGAGTTTAATAAATAATTCTGCTAGACTATTTTGTGTATGTGCATGTGCAATAGGCCTTTTAACTGTTATTTCAATTGACATACAACAATCATTAAAATCTTTAGACGTAAAATCACCAACATTATCAAGTCAAATTAAGTTGATTGTATAATCAGGAAACTATGCTCTTAATTTAATAATTTGAGCAAGTAATCTCATAAATGTCAGGTTACAAGATGATAATAAATATACATGTGACCATCTTGTTGATGCATCAATTAAAATTATAAAATATTTGAATGGTCCACATAGTAGAGGAATATGTCCACAAATACCACCCTGAATACGTTCTAAAAATACAAAAAATTCAATTTGAATTTTAACTGATGATGAACTAATAATCAATTTGCCTTGAGATCAAGCAGCATATGAGAATTCTTTAAACTGAAGAATCTTTTAATTCTTTTATAAATGGCCATATAAATTTTCAATAATTTTTTTCATCATTTATGAACCAGGATGGTCTAACCGATCATCCCAAATTATAAAAATATTTTGATTTATAAACTTCTGATTTACTATAAAATTTATTTTAATTGTACTAATTCGTATATAGTACAAGCCAAAGAAATGATAAATAATTTTTTTAATATATATTTTTCTCCTGAAATAATATTTGTAATATGGATATTTTCTTGATTTTCTCATTTACAGTCTTAACATGATATTCATGGCTGGGAATATCTTTAAAACTTAACAAATTTTTGTAAGACTTTGGAGGAAATAATATATTATTTATAATAATTTTTATTTCTCTTGGTAATAATATGTTGGCTCTTCTGGAGCTTTCAATTATTTTTATGTTATCAGATATTGTAGTAACAATTGCTTCACTTATTTTTAAATAAGAAAAATATTTTATATTTTTAAAAAGTATACGTGAGGTTGTACTATCCAAAATATATATATCTTCTTCATTTGTACTATGCATATAATAAGAAGCATTATAAATAATATAGCAATGTCTCTAATAAATCAATAAACTGTAATTTTAAAAATTATAAATATTTTAATAAAGTTCTCAAATGTATTTTTCATAATTATAAATCAATACTTTTATTTAGTTAATCATAAACCTTGATTAAAGATTCATCAAAACTCCAAATTTATTCTAAAACCCATTTATAGATCTACATGTAAATTTTCATAATTCCTTCCATACATTTATTAATTAAATCTTAATTTATTCACTAACTTTTAAATGTGTCAAATTCTAACTTTTACCTGACAATCTCTTTTTTTTATATATTTTCTTATATTATTAAATCTTCATCAAAATTTATGAGATTTAAACCACGAAAATTAGATATATAAATATAATTATATATATATATATATTTAGATTTTTTAAAGTTCTTTTACCATATTTAAAAATTAAATTTTTTAAGCCTATAAATTTTATTCCTTTAATTCTTTCTTTGACGTTACCTATTTATCTATTTTTTTAATGTATCAAACCTTTTTAAAAATTTATGAAATTTTAACCACATAACACAGATATTTATAAAAACTTATATCTAAAATTTTAGAATTTTATACATTCATTTGCTATATTTTTAAATTATATATATTCAGCCCTATAAATTATATTTTTTCAGTCATTACGCTGGCAGTATCAGTTGTTTTATTTTATTTTCATAATTAAACATTCATTGAAATTTATGAAATTTTAACAGTATGCATTATCTTTTATTTAAAATTTTAGATTTTTCTAGGTTTCATTTATTATAGTTTTAAAATAGGTTTCTTAACCTTTATAAATTCTGAATTACTAGAATATTTCTAATAGTCTATCTTCTCCTATTTTTCTTAAATAGTAAATCATCCTTATAAATTATGACATTTTATAAACTAACTATTAACAAATAGATAAACTTTTCACTAAAATTTCATGTCATTGAACTTCTCTATATCGATCTAAAAATTCAAATAAAATCACTTCATAAACATAAATTCTAGCAATCATCATGCTCACATTTCATTTTTTTTATTTTCTTGCTTCAAATTAATTTTTTAATTTAACTTGTTGATCAACTAAATCAAATATAAATCTTTAATTTACAAGTGATTTTCAATTTATATTATCTTTCTAAAGCTTTTATATATTATAATATATAAAAATCAAGACATGATAATAATTATCTTAGAATTCTTAACAAAGTAGATGAAAATAAGAGATTTATCTTAGAATTCTTGGTAAAAATATATCACAAATTAAGTTTAAATATGAATACTTAGAATGAACAAATTAGTAGAGTCTCATACTGATAATATGTTAATTAATGATAAAATTATAGATAAATAAAAGAAAATAAAGAACAAAGACTAATTAACTTAAGAAGCAATTTAAAGAGGAATAAAATTTATATGTTCTCACTTTTTATTCATATGTAAAAAGCCTTAATATTTATAGAATTAAAAATTAAATAAAATATTAATTATTAAGATAATAAAATAAATAAAGTATAAAATAATTAAAGAAACATTATAAGATAATAAAGAAGATAAGATGAGATAATTAAAGAGGTAAAGAAGAATATCCATCCACTATATTTAATTATTCATAATGAAACTAACTATTTCTAGTTTTACCTCTCATACTCTCGATATTATACTTAAATTATTAAATCATATTTATATCAAGACATTCACAACATTTTACAAAATAATATATAAAAAAATATTTTTTAGTTCAATGATATTAAAATTATCTATACGACTATAATATTGTAAGTTGGAATTTTATTTGTAGTAAGATAAAAAAAAAATATGAATCAATTTTCATTCAAATGAAGATTCGAAAATAATACAAGTCATAAGTTTAATCATACTTTACATCTCCCACCCTCAAATGGTGATTTCTACCTTTTATAAATATGTAGCACTAAGAAAAATTTGTTATATATATGATTTATTTTTGAAAAAAAATCTTCCGACTAAAAAGAATAATATCTAAACCTGTCCCATCAAATTTTCGCTCTTTTTCGGAGGGACCGTGTGGAGTTGTAAAATGCCAGGAAAAAAAGAAGAAGCATATGTTGATATAATGTTCAATTAGAAGTAATAATTATTAACATATCATCTAGGATACCATATCAATTAAATCACATAGAAATTATACAAGCTTTGGGATACCTGTTTATATAGCCAAACCTACTAGTGGGTGGGTGCGTGTGGGTGTGGGTACATATATGTATAGCCAAATCTATTAGTGCGTATATATATTTCATTGAAAATATGAATTTTTTTATAAATATATATTTTTATTTTATTTTAATATTATCATTTTCTTCATAATTTTTATAAATTTATAATTTTTTATTTTATTTTAATATAATCACTTTTTTTTTCTAAATTTTCGTAAGTTTTTCTTTCTTCTTAATTTGGAATAAAACTGTCATCAATTCATTTCATTAACAGTAGGCAACTTCCATTCATTTTCTTTTACTTTTCTTTCTAATTTAATATTTTATTTTTGCATTATTATTTTCTTAATTTTGATGTATTTTTATTTATAATTTATTTTTAAAATAATTTTCAGATTAATATAGATATAAAATTTAACATTTATTCTTATTTTTATAATTTTTTATCTTTCAAAATAAAAGTAGATGTAATTAAATTTTTACTATAGAACTTTTATCCTTTCTTGTTTGAAGACTGTGTTCTCTTCAAATAGAGAACTGTTATTCTCTAATAAATATTATTTATCCCTTTTGAATGATGTGTTCTTCTTGTATGAAAAGTAATTGAATATATTTCTTCAAATGACAAATAAAATAAATATCTTTATAGAAAATTAAATTATCTATGGTATATTATTATTATCCACTCTTCACATCGAAAAAGTTCAGAAAAATTTAGTAACTTTATTATTTATATACATCATATATACTTTAAAATTATATGATTTTATTTATATTTTAAAGATGTACCTTTTTAATTTATCAATAAAAATTTATTTTTTATTCAAAAAAAGTTATTTTAATATGAGAAATATTTATTAAAAATAATATTAAATATGAGTATAATATATATTTATCATATAAATTATTTATTAAAATAATAAATAAATTATAGTTTAAAATAAATAAAAAATATGTCATTCGATATAAAACAGAAAAAATATTAATATACCTCAAAATAAACCAACAAATATACGTCAGCATTGTATTCTTGTCTATACATAGACTTTGATTAATTAATAATTAATTGATTAACTAAGTTAAGGATGTCCTTGTTATAAGTTTTTGGTGGATTCTCCTAAACATTTGCCTTTCTTATTTATGTTTTTTGTATGTGTGTGTGTGTGTATATATATATATATATATATATAGGCCATATAGATTGTCTTGTAATGAGGACAAAGTCTAATTAGTTGCCCTTTATTCCTTTGGGTAGATATGGACTATATTTATATATATATATACCTCAAAGAATTAAGTGGATGCAAAATGAATACAACAAATTAATATATGCTTTGCCTCAACTTCTTTTAACTTCTCATTCATTGAAGATTCTTACAAGCAAATCTCTATGGGCATGTTTAGGGTTGTTATGGGATTGCAAACATAATGTGCTTTTTGGAATATGATCATATACTTTACTTTGGTTTATAAAGAACTTAAATTTTATTATATTTAAATAAAAAACAAATTAATATATGCTCTGCCTTAACTTCTTTTAACTTCTCATTCATTGGAGATTCTTACAATCAAATCTCTATGGGCATGTTTGGGGTTGTTATGGGATTGCAAACATAATGTGCTTTTTGGAATATGATCTTATACTTTACTTTGGTTTTTAAATAACTTAAATTTTATTTATATTTAAATAAAAATTTTTAAATATTTATTGGCATTCAATTCCAATATAAATTTGTAATAGAAAAAGGAAAGTAAGATTGTAATAAATTGTGAAATAAAAATTTAATTATTGAATATGACAAAAAAAATATAAATATATATATTGAAATTGAAACTTTATTATTCAAGAACATAATAAATTAGAGAAAGATAAACGAATAGATCAACTACAAGTCTCGATCATCATATCTCTTCTTTATACCTAACTTTTGATCCAAACTCAAATGAATATTAGAAGGAAAAAAATCATGTTGAAAATCATATAACATATATGACTATGAAATATCCATGCTAAACATAAAATTTACATAAGATTTTACCACTCTAATTAAGTATGAGCAACTAAATTAGCAAGATGATTAATTCAAGGAAAATATAAATTAAAAAATTTGTTTTTTAACTTCAAATAACCATTACCGCTAAATTTTGAGATATAAATATCGAGAAAATAAACTTAGACCTAACTTAACTTTAAAAA
Organism: Garcia nutans; assembly: GCA_947685225.1. Taxonomy (NCBI): domain Eukaryota; kingdom Viridiplantae; phylum Streptophyta; class Magnoliopsida; order Malpighiales; family Euphorbiaceae; genus Garcia; species Garcia nutans. Next base: position 15,728,307 of record CANTUV010000041.1, read on the forward strand.
CTAGCTCATAAAATAAAAATTAATTAAAATATTATAGAAAATACATAATTATTATATTTTATCAATGTAAAATACTCAACAATAGATAAATTTAAATAATAAAATAATGACGGATTCAAAAGTTTTAATGATGGGAGTAATATATACACACAAAATTAATTAATGGGAATATGTTTATAATTTCAGGAGGATAATACAGTAAACAATTTAATAAAATTATATAAATACAAAATAATTACTAAAATATACGAATAATTTAATTATTCAGTGGGGCGATGCCCTCACAATCTTGCACATGAATCTAATTTAATTTCAATATTTATTATTATAGGTGTAATTAAAATAATTGAATTAATATAAATATCTAATTGGCACTAACCAAAGGTGTTTATGAAAATCAAAAGACAGAGAGAAACGCATCAGAATATTTAATTTTTTTTATTTTCCCAAAAAATATATTTATTAAACTGCAGTCAGTAAAATCTATAAAGTGTTAGGTACCTTCAAGCCAAAACAAAATACTATTAAATTTCACCGCGCGACTGTAAATTGACTTGTCGATCTCTTTTTCCTTGATCTGATTCAAAAAAAAAAAAAAAACCAATATTAGCTTTGTGATTTAAAGAGAATTTTCAAATTGTCATTGATATAATTTTCTCTCAAACTGTTGGATAAATATTAAAATTATTTATTCTGCCTTTTGTTTTGTATTATTAATCTTTATAATTATATATTCATAAAAAAGGAAAAGTTGAACCACTTTTATATAATTATTTTATTATATACGGATTATTATGATTCATTAAAAAGAAAAAGATTTATTGATCGGTGTGCAAAGGAGGCCCGTAAAGTCGACGGGACCTAAAGGTAATTTTTCGAAAGGCCGAGAACCTAGGTGGAAATTTCTCAAAAGTTAAGGATAATTATGTAAACTTAAAAATTAAGTGTCGGAAGTTCTTAATAGTGCCCATATCCGACCCCGGAAGAATATTCTCGAGATTAATCGGGTCATAACCGTGGGTTTCAATTTTTTCCGAAAACGCACGGTTTAAAAGTTATAATCGATTAATCGCTGAAAGGTATTTTGATATTTTCACAGCCTAGACTATAAAATTACAGCATAAGAAAGTTGAGGGGGTCAAAATATGAATAAAATGAAACCTAATTGCTTGCCAAATAAATAGATAAAAGAAGAAGGCAAGTAGACCAATTAAAAGTGGCCATTTTTGCTATAAGGTGTACCAATTGGAAGTCAACATCTATACCAACATATTTTCACCACTTATGGCTGTCATTTGGATCAAAATAAGCTAAGGAAAGAAAGTATAAAAGCCCTCTCTTACATGGTGAACTCGTCCAAACCATAAGAGAATGAAGAAGGAGGTGATTTTTCCAAAGTTTAAGGTTTTTGGTTGAAGATTTTGGTGACAAACAAGATTATAAGGTAAAAGAAATCTATCTCTAGTTTTAATTTCATGGATTAATGATTAATTTAAGAGATTGAAATTAGGGTTCATGTAGCTAGATTTGAAGAAAATTCAAAAAATAATTATTTGAAGGATTTGATGAAAGAAATAATGGTGTTTAATGGTGAAAATAAGCTAGCAACCATTAGAAAAATCATAAGATAAGACTATGTCTATACCTAGGGTTCTTACCTTTGTATATGTGATGTTAAATTTCATAGGAAATCAAGGAGACAAGGAAGGAAAGGAAGTGATATAGAATAAGGACTAAGGAAAAGCAAGGTTTGATACTTTAACTAATTGTTTGTTCATTTTCTTGAAATTTTTCTGTTTTAGAATTAGTGAAATGCTGTGACTTGTATGATTTTTAATTAAATATAGAAGAATGTCCTTGAAGTGAATTTTTGATATGTTGTGCCTCAATACGTCTAGAATGACTGAAAAATATTTTGAGTTGAATTCGGAATGGTTATGATTATGGAAAAATTATTTCTGTTAAACCTACTCTAGGAGGTACCTTGACTGAGACAGCCATGTTTCTGGATTTTTAATAACATTTAGAAAAATAATCTTCAATTGAATTTTGGATATGTTGTTGTTTAGTGAGTCTAGTATTTGAAAAAAATAATTTGGAACCACATTGATTGAATTTAATTTACGGAATTCACAAAATTCAGAACTGCTGCCAGGATACAGGGCAACTGGAGCAGTCTGGTTGGGTGAACTACTTGACCAAGATTTTGTGTCCAGATTGATCTGAAATTTTAAAGGAATGATTTTAAGATGTAAAACTAAATTCTGTAAAAATTTTAGAGTTTTTAGTCAAGTAGATTATTTTATACAATTTTTCAAAATAAGGATCAAGTTGAGTCCAAAACCAGAATTTACTATTCATATGGTCATTTTTCTAATATTCATTTGGTCATTTTTCAAAAGTAATCCAATTGATTCCTTATGCATATAAATGAGCATAATATGTTATTAAAATGACAAAATATGATATTTCACATTGAAATAATATAAGAAACATAAGTCGATAATTGTATAATGCATATTCGATTAAGAAATGACATGAAAACTTTGGCTCCACTGGTATCTGGGATAGTACTGAGTAGGGTAAGGGTATGATATATCATACTATATGCAGTGCTGCTTTAATATAGGACTTCGGTCCGAGTTATATAGGGTGACGACCCGAGCTATATAGGACTTCGGTCCGAGTTATATAGGGCAATCGCCCGAGTTATATAGGACTCCGGTCCGAAGGCTTCGGCCACAGATTCCACAGGGCTTGGTCCGCAATTTTTTTAGGGCCACAGCCACAGAATATATATGCAGTTGTTTCAGTTAGTTCCTTACCATACTTTAGTCTACCAAATTACCTTGTGGAGCGAACTGATAAAATGATAATAACTGAATATATGACATGTATGGATTGTTTTTTTACTGTGATATTATTTTTCAATACGACTCATTGCTTTTAAAAGTGCATTATGCTTTTATTATTTATTTTCTGTAATTAGTTAAAGTACCCACTAAGCAATGCTTAGCGAGTTTAGTTTCTTCTGAACTCGTAGGCTATTAGCAATGAGCCAGTAGCGAGCAGAGGAGTCCTGCGATCTGTCGGTCATCAACAAACTTAGGTGCTCTTCATTTTATATTTTACTATTAGAAACTGGCATGTACTTATTTGAACAATACAAAGAGATAACTTGATGTAGCATGTAAATCTAGTAATGTATAATAACTGTATGGTTTTAAATTAAGTTGGGTTGTGAATATAGAAGTGTGAATTCTTCTTGCAGGATTGTAGTTGAGGTTATAAGGGTGGATTATTGGGAGTGTGCGTGAGTTGAATTGCGAAACAAAATATTTTTCAAAAATAAAAAAAATCAGTTTTGTCGACACTTGGGACCTAGAATTTTAAGGGAGACTCCGTCAAAATTTTTGAAAAATTTTTTTATAAGGAACATTAAGTAAGCTGACATAACCAGAGCTCGCATTTCGATGTAGCATTCCTCCTCGGCTTATTCATAGGTCGGGAAGGGGTGTTACAATTTGTGGTATCAAAGCATTGGTTTAGTCGATTCTGGGAGATAGATAGTAAGTAAGTAACTATGTGTGCCATGTAAGATAAAGTAAGGAGAAAGTTATATGATGAATAGGTAGATGTACATGCCAGATAGGAATTGATAATCGAGTTATATGTTGATGATGTGTAATTACACGTAAGAATCATGCATGAATAAGTAAGTTTCGAGGTGAAACTTAAATTAAGGGAGGTAGAACTGTCACATCCCAAAGTTTAGGTGGTCGAGTATTAGGCAAGAAGGACATAAATAAGTGGTCAAATAGAGGCTCGAGATAGTTAAAAATAAAATCGGTGTGCAAAAGAGACCCGTGAAGTCGACGGGACCTAAAGGTAATTTTTCGAAAGGCCGAGGACCTAGGTGGAAATTTCTCAAAAGTTAGGGGCAACTATGTAAACTTAAAAATTAAGTGTCGGAAGTTCTTAATAGTACCCATATCCGACCCCGGAAGAATATTCTTGAGATTAATCGGGTCATAACCGTGGGTTTCAATTTTTTCCGAAAATACACTGTTTAAAAGTTACAATCGATTAATCGCTGAAGGGTATTTTGATATTTTCACACCCTAGACTATAAAATTACAGCACAAGAAAGTTGAGGGGGTCAAAATATGAATAAAAGGAAACCTAATAGCTTGCCAAATAAATAGATAAAAGAAGAAGGCAAGTGGACCAATTTAAAGTGGCCATTTTTGCTATAAGGTGTACCAATTGGAAGTCAACATCTATACCAACATATTTTCACCACTTATGGCTGCCATTTGGATCAAAATAAGCTAAGGAAAGAAAGTATAAAAGTCCTCTCTTACATGGTGAACTCGTCCAAACCATAAGAGAAGGAAGAAGGAGGTGATTTTTCCAAAGTTTAAGGCTTTTGGTTGAAGATTTTGGTGACAAATAAAATTATAAGGTAAGAGAAACCTATCTCTAGTTTTAATTTCATGGATTAATGGTTAATTTAAGAGATTAAAATTAGGGTTCATGTAGCTAGATTTGGAGAAAATTCAAGAAATAATTATTTGAAGGATTTGATGAAAGAAATAATGGTGTTTAATGGTGAAAATAAGCTAGCAACCATTAGAAAAATCATAAGATAAGACTATGTCTATACTTAGAGTTCTTACCTTTGTATATGTGATGTTAAATTTCATAGGAAATCAAGGAGACAAGGAAGGAAATGAAGTGATATAGAATAAGGACTAAGGAAAAGCAAGGTTTGGTACTTTAACTAATTGTTTGTTCATTTTCTTGAAATTTTTCTGTTTTAGAATTAGTGAAATGTTGTGACTTGTATGATTTTTAATTAAATATATAAGAATGTTCTTGAAGTGAATTTTTGATATGTTGTGCCTCAATACGTCTAGAATGACTGAAAAATATTTTGAGTTGAATTCGGAATGGTTATGATTATGGAAAAATTATTTTTGTTAGACCTACTCTAGGAGGTACCTTGACTGAGACAGCCATGTTTCCGGATTTTTAATAAAATTTACAAAAATATTCTTCAATTGAATTTTGGATATGTTGTTTTTCAGTGAGTCTAGTATTTGAGAAAAATAATTTGGAACCACATTGATTGAATTTAATTTACGGAATTCACAAAATTCAGAACTGCTGCCAGGATGCAGGGCAACTGGAGCAGTCTGGTTGGGTGAACTACTTGACCAAGATTTTGTGTCCAGTTTGATCTGAAATTTTAAAGGAATGATTTTAAGATGTAAAACTAAATTCTGTAAAAATTTTAGAGTTTTTAGTCAAGTAGATTATTTTATACAATTTTTCTAAATAAGGATCAAGTTAAGTCCAAAACCAGAATTTGTTATTCATATGGTCATTTTGCTAATATTCATTTGGTCATTTTTCAAAAGTAATCCAATTGATTCCTTATGCATATAAATGAGCATAATATGTTATTAAAATGACAAAATATGATATTTCACGTTGAAATAATATAAGAAACATAAGTCGATAATTGTATAATGCATATTCGATTAAGAAATGACATGAAAACTTTGGCTCCACTGGGTATCTGGGATAGTACTGAGTAGGGTAAGGATATGATATATCATACTATATGCAGTGCTGCTTTAATATAGGACTTCGGTCTGAGTTATATAGGGTGACGACCCGTGCTATATAGGACTTCAGTCCGAGTTATATAGGGCAATCGCCCGAGTTATATAGGACTCCGGTCCGAGGGCTTTGGCCACAGATTCACAGGGCTTGGTCCGCAATTTTTTTAGGGCCACAGCCACAGAATATATATACAGTTATTTCAGTTAGTTCCTTACCATACGTTAGTCTACCAAATTACCTTGTGGAGCGAACTGATAAAATGATAATAACTGAATATATGACATGTATGGATTGTTTTTTTACTGTGATATTATTTTTCAATACGACTCATTGCTTTTAAAAGTGCATTATACTTTTATTATTTATTTTCCGTAATTAGTTAAAGTACCCACTAAGCAATACTTAGCGAGTTTAGTTTCTTCTAAACTCGTAGGCTATTAGCAAGGAGCCAGGAGCGAGCAGAGGAGTCCTGCGATCTGTCGGTCATCAACAAACTTAGGTGGCGCTCTTCATTTTGTATTTTGGTATTAGAAACTGGCATGTACTTATTTGAACAATACAAAGAGATAACTTGATGTAGCATGTAAATCTAGTAATGTATAATAACTGTATGGTTTTAAATTAAGTTGGGTTATGAATATAGAAGTGTGAATTCTTCTTGCAGGATTGTAGTTGAGGTTATAAGGGTGGATTATTGGGAGTGTGCTTGAGTTGAATTGTGAAACAAAATATTTTTCAAAAATAAGAAAAATCAGTTTTATCGACACTTGGGACATAGAATTTTAAGGGAGACTCCGTCAAAATTTTTGGAAAATTTTTTTATAAGGAACATTAAGTAAGCTGACATAACCAGAGCTCGTATGCCGATGTAGCATTCCTCCTCGGCTTATTCATAGGTCGGGAAGGGGTGTTACAAATGGGAACAAAGATGTGGTGTGTCTTATGTATATAATTGAAAATTAAAATGGTGCATTTCCTAGTCAAATACAATTAAAAAGTGATTGTGTTTTCTTCTCAAAAGGTAGGGTTGAATCGAACATTTTACTTTTGTCAAATAATAAGACTAATAATTCTTGGCACTTTGCTTGTTTCCCTGTTTTTTAACTTTTGTTCCACCACACCTCAATCTTAGTCAATAACTTAGTAATAATAAAGTGATTTGAATCATCCATTTACACTTTAAAGATAATATATTTTGGATAACATTATCACAACTTGTTGATTTTTTTTAATAAATTTTGATTAAGTTTTAATTCACAAACTTATAATTTTGGATATGACTACATAAATAATTTTATAAATAACGTTCTGGGGGTGTCTATGCTCACAGAGGGTTCTGATGATCAAATCTCTGCAAGTATAAGGTATGAAGTATACCATATACAGGATCAGAGTCAAGACCAGAGCATACTGACTCTATGAATACAGATGAAGGGTCTGCATAAACTCATAAATACAGACATAGACGAACCTCATGCATAGTCCACACACAGCCTCTCCTTTGGCATTCAACAGGACAGCGCCCTTTTGATTTTCTATGCTGGTTTTAACAACTCTCATAAGTGTTTCTTCATATCAATGGATCGTACTCATCAAATAATATGCAGAAAAGTATAAAGGAAAGAGAGAATTTAGTTTAGAAACTCATGATTTTATTAAACATGCTAGAAGGATAAGAAAAGTGGAAAACTCTCTGTATCCTCCAGACTTACAATGAGAGCTTCTTATATAGAAGGAGGAGCTAAGAAACAGACAAACATATTACACCATACTGACATCACAATACACTAATCATAAAAGATAAAAGGCATGTGAGGGAACAATATATCCACTCACAGAAATTATTACAACACCACAAATACAGTAAGGCCATTACTCAGAAATTATTACAAGAAAACAAACACAGTAAGGCCACTATATAAAGTGTGATGGGACAGATTCATATTCTGATAGTCAGAAGAATCTGAGTCATATGAGGCTGGGACCACTGGATTATCATCTCGTGTTCTGCAAGCATCAAGATATTCTTGTGACATGATGTCCATATCTTGAATGTTAAGAGGTGAGCTGGCACTGATAATGGCTTCATCTATATCTTGTTGTGTGGTTTCTGAGTCATCAAGATTCTTTTGAACAGCTAGCTGAGATGAGTTGGATGGCATATCTGATGGATGATGGAGAGGAGCAGGTGGAGAGGCTAATTGTTTAAGGTTTTGGACTGCTTGGGTCTGAATGTCTGTCCAAGGTGGAGGTTTCTTTTTGAGAAGTCTAGAAAGCTGGCTAATGGGTTGGGCTATGGCTGGAAAGAAGTCTCTGATATAATTGATTATACCAAGAAACTGTTGGATCTACTTTTGAGTAAGGTTTGAGTTTGGGAATTTAAGAAGTTCTTGGGCTATATGTGGGCTAGGTGAATAGGATCCATCTTCAAAATGAAGGCCTAGAAAATCAACAGTAGTTTGGCCCAATGAACTTTTCTTTTCAGACAATATGATCCCATATTGTTGGACAATTGAAGCAAACTATTATAACAGTTGATGATGGGCTTCTTCTATAGCAAAGAAGAGTAAGATATCATCAATGTAGATCAAAGCAAAATGCAAAATAGGCTGGAAAATTTGGATCATTGCCTTTTGAAATAAAGAAGGAGCAACCTTGAGGCCAAAAGGCATGACTGTCCATTGATACTGAGCATCAGGAATGCAGAAAGCTATTTTGGGTCTGTCTTCTGGAGTGATACCTAGTTGCCAAAATCCTGCTTTAAGATCAAACTTAGAGAAGATCTTAGCATTCTTTAAATATACCATGAGAGTAGAGATCTTGGGCAAAGGAAACTTATCATCCGCCAAGAACAAATTAAGAGGCCTATAATTAATTACAAGCCTTTTTTTGTCCTCTGATCTGTTCAGCTCTTTTTTCAACATAAAAAGCCTGACAAGCCCAATTAGACTTAGTGGGCTCAATGAGTTTTTGTTGCAGTAGCTGTTGACATTTTACACGAGCAAGAGCAAGGTCTGAGGGAGATATTCCAGGGTGTGAAACTTTAGTAGGGTTTATGTCTTCATTTTTCTTAAAAGGAAGGGAAATAAAAAAATCAAAATTTTTCCATAAAGGGTGAGGTGTTTAAAGTCTAGGTGAGAGTTTGCACAAGAAGGAAGAAGCAATGCTTTTTCATGTTCATAAACAGAAGGAAGCTCTGTAAATGAATAGAGTTTAGCAATGTTGGTTTAGGTTTTAAATAAATTCTTGTGTTTAAGGCCAGTAGGAAGGATCCAAAGATCTTTGGCTTGACAATAAATATCAAAACCAATAAGAAGATCTTTGTCTGGAAGGTTTGAGCCAATAACATGAGTCCAAATTATACAAGGAGGGAAAAATTGAATTTTAACTTTTTGGCGGGTAATTAAGTGTGTAGAGAACACTTGTCCATCATCTACCCTAAAGTGTTCAGTATGAGGCTTCCAATATGAATATGGTAAAATGGATGGATTCATCATGGATTTATGAGCACCTGTATCCATGAAGGCTATCAAAAGAATTGGTTTATCATATTTGGAAGGGAGTAATGAAATATTTACCAAAAAAGTTGGTAAATCTTTAGCAACTGGTAAGACTGAGGAAAGACCTGAATGGTCAACATGGAGAATTGGATTATAAGAATCATCTTCATCTTCAATGGAGTCTAAATCAGTATCAGAAACTTTTAAAATAAATAAATTTTCATTTGTTGGTTCATCTTGCTCAGAAAATACTGATTCAATTTCTGCGTCATCTGGAAGAGATACTGAAGAAGAGTGTTGAATCTGCTAGAGTAATTTTACAGACTTAGAGGTCTGTTTAGGACAATTCTTAGTAAAATGTTCTTTCTTGCCACAGATAAAACATTTATCTGAAGATCTGCGCTTCCTTGAAAAAGGGGTTCTCTTCTTGAAAAATTTAAATCTCCTTCTTTTCCTAAATTGTCTAGGAAAAGTTCTCGAGGAAACATATCTCTGAACATGAGATTTCTTCTTTGGACCACATACACATCTTTTGTCTCTGTCTTTGCACTTAATCTTCAATTCTGGTCTCTTGCAAACTTTCTTCAAAATAGTTCTATCATCATTCCATTTCTAGAAGAATTCTTGTTGTTCACAAAGTCATCTGACAGTTGTGATTGTGATATGATGAATTTCTCTAAGAGACAACTGTGGAATCTCCTTTCCAGATTGTTGAATAATTCTTTGAATTTCTGGTTGTAATTCATCTGGTAAAGAGGCAACATAAGTGAACTTCATGTTAGGATCTGAAGCTCCTTTCAACTGATAAAACTTCTTGGTCATCCTTTCATAATGCTTCTCAAGATCTTTTTCTTTTAGTGAGCAACATTTCATGGAGTAAAAATCTTGCTTTTCAGCTTTAACTATCAGATTATAATCTCCAAGTAAAATGTTATGAAGGATTGGAATTGCAGCACCAACTGACTGACTGTTGATGAATTGAAGTTTTTCATATTCACTGAGATTAAGGAACCATTCTCTGATTGATCCTGTTATCCTGACAACAAATTCATGTAATGCTTGTTGGAGAGTGAGACCATGTTTTACCATCTGAACATCAATCCAAGCATTAAACTCTAAGATTCTACTTCTCCATTTAGAAGGAGGAAGATCATCAAATGTAAACCAGGGTCCATTAGTTGAACTAGAACTTCTAGTACTGAGATTGATATATTCTGGCTGTTGATCCATTCCTTCTACTCCTAATTGTTCTTCTTGTTCATCAATATGAGGAGGAGGTGGACTTCTGGGATCTGAAGTTTTGGGAGGATCAGCCATAAGTAACTGGGTAACATCAACTTCTGTTTCAGAATCTGGATCTAATTCTGAAGAATCAGAATCATTTGAGGAATCATCTGAAGTAGTATTAAAGGCCATCTGTTGGAATGAAGTTTTTGGAACTTCATCTTGTCTGGATGTGGAAGTAGAGATAGTAGGTACAGAAGTAATGGTTATTTTAGCAAAAGTCTTTTTTGTAGTTGGAGGAATAGAGGAAGATGGGACATATGAACGTTGTGGTTTTGCTGGTGGAAACAATTCAGCAAAAGAGCCAAATGGTGTATGAGATGTTGGAGGTGGTAATTATGAAATACTAGAAAAAGGGTTAAAGTAATATGGTGAAGAATGTTGCTGGTGTTTAAGTTGAAGATCTCTTTCAATATGTTGGATTTGTGCTTTTAATCTTTGTATCTCTCTATTTTTTTCATAAAACAGAGGTTCAGATTCTCTTCTTTGAATCATAAGTCTTAAATCAATGTCCAGTTGAGAAATTCTGGTAGAAAGGCTGGATACAGCTGCTAAATCTCAATTGACATAGTATTGAGAGCTGCTGAGTGTTGATCTGATTTAGAAGACAAATGATCTATCTTTGTGTCAATCATCTAGAGGTATTGATTTTGAGTTTGGACATTCAAGGAATGTTAATTAAGCACTTCTTCAACTTGAGTGGTTTGTTCAGTCTGTCCACTGGGAAAAACTATGGTGTGTTGGATATAAGGTCTGGAGTTTATTTTGGTTTGTGGGTTGGTTTGTTTCTGAAGTGGAGGAAAATCTTCTGGTGAAGGTGGTTTGAACATCATACACTAAGGTAGTGCAGATGCTAAGGGAGCTGGAGTTTTTGGTATACACTTTTTAGGCTGAATGGTTGGAGGTTTGGGAACTTCCAATAATCTTTCTTTTTCTAAAACCTTTAAGGCTTCATCATAAAAGGATAAAGGAAGGGGGTATTCTTTCTTTTGGATTTCTAGTTTAATGGCTATCCAGGGTTGGTTATTTGGTGAAGGTGGAGGATGTTTTTGGTGAGAACACTGTGTTTTACAGGAAGAGAAGAATCTCTTAGGACCTGTAAGTCTAGTGGAAGGAGTGTAAAGTTCACCATCTTCAAAACACATACATCCTGGTTCACAATTTCCTGATCCAGGAGAATCCCAAATAAAATGTCCCTTCATTTTTGCTGCAAAAATCTGTCTACCTGTAGCATCAAAGCTATGAATAGCAACACCTTTTTCTCTAGGAAAAGAAAATAGAGTAATCATACAATTGTGAAAAACTGATGGAGAAGAGCCAGTACTTGAAAGAGTAGAGAAAACTGTTTTGACAGTTCCATCAGCCTGTTTAATGAATCTAAAATCTGGAGATTGTACAGGTTCTTGCTTCTGTTGCATCTTTTCATAATTTGTAACCCATTCCAAAGGAATGAGCTTGGACAATTCTTCTCTGGGCAATTCCTCTCCATCATCCATCAGATATGCCATCCAGCTCATCTCAGCCAGCAATTCAAAAGAATCTGATGACTCAGAAACCACACAGTAAGATATAGATGAAGCCATTATCAGTGCCAGCTCACCTTCCAACATTCAAGATATGGACATCATGTCACAAGAATATCTTGATGCGTGCAGAACACGAGATGATAATCCAATGGTCCCAGCCTCATATGACTCAGATTCTTCTGACTATCAGAATATGAATCTGTCCCCATCACACTTTATATAGTGGCCTTACTGTGTTTGCTTTCTTGTAATAATTTCTGAGTAATGGCCTTACTGTATTTGTCGTGTTGTAATAATTTCTGTGAGTGGATACACTGTTCCCTCACATGCCTTTTATCTTTTTTTATTAATGTATTATGATGTTAGTATGGTGTAATATGTTTGTCAGTTTCTTAGCTTCTCCTTCTATATAAGGAGCTCTCATTGTAAGTCTGGAGGATATAGAGAGTTTCCCACTTTTCTTATCCTTCTAGCATGTTTAATAAAATCATGAGTTTCTAAACTAAATTCTCTCTTTCCTTTATACTTTCCTCCATATTATTTGATGAGTACGATCCATTGATATGAAGAAACACTTATGTGAGTTGTTAAAACCAGCATAGAGAATCAAAAGGGCGCTGTCCTATTTAATGCCCAAAGAGAGGCTGTGTGTGGACTATGTATGAGGTTCATCTATGTCTGTGTTTATGAGTTTATGCAGACCCTTCATCTGTGTTCATAGAGTCAGTATGCTCTGGTCTTGACTCTGATCCTATATATGGTATACTTCGTACCTTATACTTGCAGAGATTTGATCATTAGAATCCTCTGTGAGCATGGACACCCCCAGGTGGTTTCAGAGCCTCCTGATACTCATCAGTAAAATGTACGGATTAGTAGAATAGGAAAGACAATTACAAACATCATGGCTAGTTCTTCAGTACCAACTTCTCATACTTCCTCTTTAATTTTTCCTCCTACTTGTAAACAGACACTTACTAGTAAAATAGATTACCTTGTAGAAATTACTCATCTTCCAGAAGAAACAAAGGTAGATGATACTAAACTTCCTTTGTTAAACCCCTATGTTATCTTCAAGAAAACTAATTATGTTCGTAGTATCAAGAATCTTATCACTTCTCAATCTCCTCACATAAAAGAATATGTACAGTCTTTGGCCTTAAGTCATTGTACTCTTTCTTCAACCATAGCTGAACAGTATGTCACTCTTGAGATTCCAAATTCCTTTATTTCTCAATGGCAGAAATAAGGATATTCTCATCTCCATCTTGGAGCTATCAGAATAGTCCTTTCTTATAATGGCAAGAAGGGATTACCAGTGACTGCTCGACTTTCTCTTTTGGACACCAGATATGTGGATTTTTAAAATGTCGTAATTGGAACAATTCTAACAACATTTAATGCTGGAAGTATTGTACTTACCTTCTTCCCCGACTATAATTTGTCTTTAGCAGATTCTTTTATTTCTAAAGCTTTGAAGGTGCAAGTTTAATTTACTGGTACTCCACAGGTTCAGAACTCTGTATCAGCAACACTCCATCATCAATTGGTATATAGGTTGCAAGATCATGCAATCAATATAGTTACACCTGGAGTTTCTACAGACGCTTTATATATCTACTCAGATATAGATTCTACACCAACAATTATTTAGACTTCTAGACAATTGCCCAGAGAAGAATTGTCCTAGCTCATTCCTTTGGAATGGGTTATAAATTATGAAAAGATGCAACAGAAGTAGGAACCTGTACAATCTACAGATTCTAGATTCATTAAACAGGTTGATGGAACTGTCAAAACAGTTTTCTCTACTCCTTCAAGTACTGGCTCTTCTCCAGCATTTTTTCACAACTGTATGATTACTTCAGTTTCTTTTCCTAGAGAAAAAGGTGTTGCCATTCATAGCTTTGATGCTACAGGCAGACAGATCTATGCAGCAAAAATGAAGGGACATTTTATTTAGAATTCTCCTGGATCAGGAAATCTTGAACCAGAATGTATGTGTTTTGAAGATAGTGAACTTTACACTCCTTCCACTAGACTTACAGGTCCTAAGAGATTCTTCTCTTCCTATAAAACACAGTGTTCTCACCAAAAACATCCTCCACCTCCACCAAATAACCAACCCTGGATAGCCATTAAACCAGAAATCTAAAAAAAAGAATACCCCCTTCCTTTATCCTTTTATGATGAAGCCTTAAAGGTTTTAGAAAAAGAAGGATTATTGGAAGTTCCCAAACCTCCAACCATTCAACCTAAAAAGTGTATCCCAAAAACTCCAACTCCCTTAGCATCTACACTACCTTAGTGTATGATGTTCAAACCACCTTCACCAGAAGATTTTCCTCCACTTCAAAAACAAACCAACCCACAAACCAAAATAAACTCTAGACCTTATATCCAACACACCACAGTTTTTTTCCAATGGACGGATTGAACAAGCCACTCAAGTTGAAGAAGTGCTTAATTGGCATTCCTTAAATGTCCAAACTCAAAATCAGTACCTCCAGATGATTGACACAAAGATATATCATTTGTCTTCTAAATCATATCAACACTCAGAAGCTCTTAGCACTATGTCAATTGAGACTCAGCAGCTGTATCACAACCTTTCTACCAGAATTTCTCAACTGGACACTTATTTAAGACTTATGATTCAAAGAAGAGAATATGGATCTCTATTTTATGAAAAAGACAGAGAGATGCAAAGATTAAAAGCACAAATCCAACAGATTGAAAGAGATCTTCAACTTAAACACCAACAACCTTCTTCACCAGATTACTTTAACCCTTTTCCCAGTATTTCATACTTACCACCTCCAACATCTCATACACCATTTGGCTCTTTTGCTGAATTATTTCCACCAACAAAACCACAACGTTCATATGTCCTATCTTCCTCTGTTCCTCCAACTTCAAAAAAGACTTTTGCTGAAGTAACCACTAATGTTGTACCTACTGTCTCCACTTCCACATCCAGACAAGATGAAGTTCCAAAAACTTCATTCCAGCAGATGGCCTTTAATGCTACTTCAGATGATTCCTCAAATGATTTTGATTCTTTGGAATTAGATCCAGATTCTGAAACAGAAGTTGATGTTACCCAGTTACTTATGGCTGATCCTCCCAGAACTTCAGATCCCAGAAGTCCACCTCCTCCTCATGTTGATGAACAAGAATAACAATCAGGAGTAGAAGGAATGGATCAACAGCCAGAATATATCAATCTCAGTACCAAAAGTTCCAGTTCAACTAATGGACCCTGGTTTACATTTGATGATCTTCCTCCTTCTAAATGGAGAAGCAGAATCTTAGAGTTTAATGCTTGGATTGATGTTCAGATGGTAAAACATGGTCTCACTCTCCAACAAGCATTACATGAATTTGTTGTCAGGACAACAGGATCAATCAGAGAATGGTTCCTTAATCTCAGTGAATATGAAAGACTTCAATTTATCAACAGTCAGTCAGTTGGTGCTACAATTTTAATCCTTTATAACATTTTCCTTGGAGATTATAATCTGATAGTTAAAGCTGAAAAGCAAGATTTTTACTCCATGAAATGTTGCTCACTGAAAGAAAAAGATCTTGAGAAGCATTATGAAAGGATGACCAAGAAGTTTAATCAGTTGAAAAAAGCTTCAGATCCTAACATGAAGTTCACTTATGTTGCCTCTTTACTAGATGAATTACCTATTAGAAGACAATAAAGAAATGAGGTTCAGTTGAGATGGGTCCTCCCTCCAGCTTGTTGGAAGAAGATTAATATTGATGCTTCCTTATCATCTCACTTCATATGGGTCGGTGTAGCAATTGTTGTAAGGACAAACTCTGGCAAAATAGTTGATGAGTCACTTTATTATTAAATCTTTTTCCTCTCTTTAAAATGAAGTACAAACTCTCCTCATGGCAGTGGAGAGAACAGTCAGATTTTAGATGGATGAAGTTATTTTTGAATCAAATAGCCAAGCCTTTATTGAAGATATCAATGTCGTTTCTTCCTATCCTATTGAGTTTGAAGCTTTGGTGTCTTCTATTAAAGCTTTGTCAAGGAGCTTGAATGATTATCTTTTTATTTTTGTTAAAAGAGAATGTAACAATATTGCATATTGGTTTGCCTCTGCTTTAGTTAATAAAAGGCTTAACCAAGATTGGGTTTCTAATAACCCACATGATCTAGAAACTCTTTTGTGTGATGATATTTCTAATATGATTTTTGTTATTGTTTGATGATAAAAAAAAATATCATTAATTAGATCTTTAAGTTTTCTAATGGCCATGTATTATGAAGTATCAACACTTTAAACAAAGTGAAGTGTCAGTGTCTGACACTTCTCTGACATGGATACATGCCTAACACGTGTTGGACACGACTCCATACATGTCTTATTTTTTATTATTTTTAGACACAGATAAGATACACATGTAATATGACCATGATACATTTTAGGACACATTAGGATATTTATGATACATTTTAACATAAAATTTCATTTGCATAATGTTAGTAAATTACTAGCTAGACAATTATAATCAACCTTAATTACAAAGCTTTTCTTTTTGTCACAAAAAAATTATTTATTTTTTGTTTGTATAATTATATATATATATAAATGAATTAATATATATTTATTTTGAATATATGTTTATCTCTCATAATTTAAAGGCCTAATACATTCGTCGCCCTCCTAAATTTAGTAATTTTTATCATTTTACCTTTATATTATTCAATTAATCACTTTGTCTCTTAAACTTGTATATTTCATAACTATTTAACCCTTCATTTAACACTTTGAGACATAGCTCAGGCGCGTGAGATACACCATCTGACATGACTTACACTTCAGATATTATTAAAAATATGGAAGCTATTTGGTAAAGTAAATCTAACTATTTTTTACATGTAATTATAATTTTATTTTCTTTTACATATGCTTTTTAGGGTTTCACTTTATTATTGAGGGACATTATTGTATTTTCACATTTACTATAAATTCATCTCATTCTAATCAAATGAGGAATTCTCCAAATTTCTTTTTCTTCTCTCTTGAATGCTCCTCTCAAATCCTATAATCACCTTTCTGTAAACTTCTTTCAGAAATTAAGGATTTGCATATATTAATGAATCTAAATGATTTCTTAAGACTCAAAAACTAGTTGCAAATGCGATTGTTGGATGAAATGGAGGCTTTTTGTTTCAGATCAAAAGTGTTGGTAGAGATAACGAAATTGTACAAGAGGTGATGAGATTGTGCAATGAGAAGAGGGAGATTGAGAAGATTAATTTGCTTCAAGGATTGCAGGCAATGAAGGTGGAATTGAAGAGGTTTTGTTGTGGATATTAAGCTATTGGCGGTGGTTATGAATTTAGAAATATAAACAAGTATTCTTTTTCTTTTCATTTTCAATTATTTGTACCCAAATCACCAAACCCAAATTTTTTGAGATTGAACCATTTAGAGTTAATAAGTCCGTGATCTAATCGCCTTTCAAAGATGTGAAGAGGAAAAATTAATTTCCCCATAAAAATCTTGACAAGCAGATAGAGAAGGAGAAAAAAACTTCGTAAAATCACTTATAAATGGCCTAAAAAGAAAATAGTGAGGTAACATAAAAGAAAAATTAATCAGTATCATCTTTTGCAAAGTCCCTTTCTTATAAAAACACTTTTCTTGTAATTTAAATGTAATAAATTAGATGCACACTGAGATATAGTCTAGCAGTAAAGTGCATCTTCTCCCTTAGGCAATTGACCCAAGATAGATTTCCCTTTCCTTAATGTAATATTCAAAAAAAGTAATAAATTAGATAGTTAATCTAAATTATTATTATCTTAATGCTTGTATATTTAAAAATTAAAAATTATACTAATCATCATAATAAAAAAATTCAATTTTTATTTTTATTTTTGATGAATTAAACTTTTTTTTATATGAGAATGAGAATGAGGACACAGTAACTACAAACTACATAGGAACATCATATTCAAAAGCAACTCCAATAGCATCGCTGAAGATGATTTGATGAAGAGAAGAAGGGCAAATCTCAAGCCAACACATATCTTGCTATAGAGTAAAGTCCATATTTGCAAAAAAAAATTAGATGCATAATTAAATTCTCTACAAACATGCTCCATGTTCATTTGCCAATCACGCTGAAGCAGTTCCCGAATGTGAAGAATTAAAGGTCGAACAGTGGGAGTGGCATGCTTGTGTCCGAACAAAATAGAGACAACACTTTTATTATCCACTTGTAAATCGACCCTCTGCCAACCTTGGTCCCAAGCAAACGATAAACTATGAAAAACACCCTAAACTTCAGCTTGGAAGGCTGAACAAGCTCCCAACTTAATAGTAAAATAGCCTAGCCAATTGCCATAATAGGCACGAAATACCCCACCGGCTGAAGACAAGTTTTGATGTCTACGATAGACCCTATTAGTACTAAGCCTCACCCAACCTAAAGGAGGCGGTTGCCAGCCAATTAAGGCTGAATCATGCATAAGATTTCCATTAATAGACGAAATAGCAACCAAAGCAGAATTTTACAGACATACTAATATCTTAATATCAATAGAATCATAAATTCATGAAGCAGGTGATTATAAATTTTTATGTAATAATAAATTAATATTAAACAATTGATTGTAATAAAAATACAATTTTTGTAATTATTGTTATTCATAAAAAAAATAAAATTAATTTTTGTAGCACCTCTTTCTTAATCATTCTTGTCAACATTAGATCGTTTTTAAACTTAACAAGGGATATATTTATTATTTCACCATTCTTTTTAGCATTAAAAATCACTTTCACGCAAATTAACATCACTTGATATATCACATAAGTTAAAAATAGTTAAAATGTTATGAAAAAATTAAGCTCATAACATAAAATAATTACTCGAATAGTTGAGGGAATAAAATGACTAAAATTATCTAATTTAAAGAATAATTAATATATTAAATCTAATTTAAAACATAAATATATATATATATATATATGTATATATATAATTTTATTGATATAAATAAATTAATTTATATTTATCTCTCATTATATATATAGATATATATGAATATATATATATATATATATGAATGTATCTCACTTGTATTATATCCATATTTTTTTAAATTATTATGCGGATGAGTCTATATCATATCATGTTGACGTTTTGTACAAGTGTCCGTGTTTCGTAGTGCATGTGCTAAAATTTTAAATGAGATTTTGAAAAAAATTCTTAATTTCGGTTGACCCGAAGAAAAAAAAAAGGAAGACATTTTAACATCACATGTTCATGTTGAAGTATTAAACTACTCATCCAATTTTAAAAGTCATTTCCGTCTAACCCCAATACGGAGCTGACGTCACCGCCCGTCACAGTGCACGGCCATCTCTACCCTTACCCATTTCCCTCAGAATCCGATTCTTTTTTGTCTCTCTCTTATCGTACACCCTGCTTTCCCTCCGGCGCAATTTAGCACCACGTACCGCACATTCCCTTTCTTTTCTTTCTCATAGACCCGATCCGGTCCCGTCACCTTTCCACCCGCCCCTCTCCACTGGAAAGAAGTTGCCGACGCCGTCAATTCCCGGCAAAAAGGCGTCAAGCCACGGAAGACGGACGTTCAGTGCAAGAACCGGATCGACACGTTGAAGAAGAAATATAAGCTCGAGAAAGCTAAACCTCCTCCGTCCAAATGGCCATTTTATTATCGTCTCGATTCTCTCATCGGCGTTAACGCTACCGTTACTCCCAAAAAGAAGCCTCCGGCCGTTACCTTGACCGTGAAATCGAAGCCAATTCCTAAACTGGAGCTTTATTCCGGCGTGTCAAATTCAACGGAGGTGTCGTTGGGCGACGAGGATGATGATGATATTGGGTTCGACGAAAGAGCGATAAAGAAGCGGTATCGAATGGAGGATGTAGATTTCTCCGATGGAGCTGCGTGTAGGAAATTAACGAGAGCTATATTGAAGTTTGGGGAGATATATGAGAGAATTGAGAGCTCTAAGATCATCTCAACACTGCGCTATTGAATAGCGCAGCAAATCTTCCTCCAACCTTACGCTATAAATCATACTATTTTAATATTTTGCTACAGTAGTGCGCTATATAGCGCTATTTTTTTATTTTTTTATTTTTTTTATTTTTTTTATTTTGGTTAAATTTTAAATTAGTATAAAAGTTTAAATTTTTATTTTGATTAAATTGTTTTAATTTATATAATATATTGTGTTATTAATTTATTTTATATTTTTAATAATTATGAAAATTTAATTTGTATTAATATAATATTAAATATATATAGTATTTATAATAAATTATTTATTTAGGAATTTTTTGTATAGAAATAGTGATATTATATATATATTATAATTAAACAAAATACATTAATAGGAAAAATAATTAATTTATATTTTTTTAACAATGTAATATATATGTGTGTATTTTATTTTTAATTTGCTAATTAATGTATGTTTTTAATTAATATTTGGTTAATGTATTTTTATAATTAATGTTTAATTAATATATTTTTATATTTAATGTATTATATGGGGTTAATATATAAAATGATAGAAAATTTTTGTAGTGAAATGAATAAATAAAGTTAAAGTTAAAAATTAATATAATATTAATGAGAGTGAAGAATATGAAAAGAATATTTTTTTTGATGTAAAAAATGGTGCAAATGGTTGGAGATGATATTACGCTATTTTAGTGTTTTGCATTAAATTAGTGCAAAAAATGGTGTAAACCGTTGGAGATGGCCTAAGCAGCAGCAAATGGTGGAGCTTGAGAAGCAGAGAATGGAATTCACAAAAGAACTTGAGTTCGAGAGAATGAACATGTTCATGGATGCCCAATGGAGCTTGAAAAGAAATCATTAAAGCGCTCCAAATTCGCCTATTCTGGTTCAGGTTAATTTGATTTTCTAATTTATGCTTTTTATTTGGTGTTTTGTGTTTTTGGGTATTGAATTTGGCGAACTGAAGTGAATCTGTTGTTTGTATTTTTTAGGTTGATCGATTTGTTAGTTCAGAAAACGAAAGCTGATTTCTTTGCTATTATAGGATAATTAGTCTACAATTGTTCATTTTCTGCTTATTTGTATCAGGAAACTTGCAGATGCTGATTATTGCTTTTGTTGATTCAGTTTTAGCTTTTCGGATTTTTTTTTTTCTTTTGCTTGATGGCTTTTTGTTACTTTGCTTCTGAAAGGTTCATGCTGAAATTGTTTCATCTGAGTGCATTGGAGATGTATCGCAGGGGGTTTGCCCTATCATGTTTGCGGGTGCATGTCCAAGTCCTATACATGTTTGTGTTTAGCGGATTTTCTGTTAATTTATAATGGATTTTGAATTGTCCCAGTAGCTGTACTTCAAAGATGATAGAAGGAATAAAGTTTTTGACTGCGGATGAGTGAGGAAGAAGCATAAAATGTGTATCTTTGGGTTCCGTCTCTTTCTTCTGCTCGTGACTTCTTGAAAATTTGTGCAAGAAATTGGAAGTCACAAGCTTCCGAGATTTTTCCTGGATTGGGATTTTCAAGTTGAGGACTCGAGTTAAAATGAGCTGATGCAAATATCAGGGCATTCAATTGTTCGTCTGGACATATGTTTGGATTGTGCTTAGCTGCTTTGCTTTGGGTTCACTCAACAGTCAACATTACACAGGCTTGGCTAGGCAGATTGTTCAACGGCTTGGTGTTGAATCAAACATGTTTTATTGTGAGATGGGATTGGTTTGAACATGCATAATAATCTGCTCAATATGTAGCCTTTCCAATATTATCTTAGTTACAATAAATGCTTAAGGGTTTTAGAATGGAATGATTCTTGGGAGTTCTGGAATTGTACTCCTCGCTTGTGTTTTCATAAAAATAAATGATTCTTGGGAGTTCTGGAATTGTACTTCTCGCTTGTGTTTTCATAAAAATAAGTTTCTTGAAATAGTGTAAACAGGTTATTTTGCCTTTTAAATCCCAGAGGTCGGGAACTCCAACCAGGCTAAAAAATGCAATTGTTAGCAGTGCGATGTTTTTTTTTTATCACGAGGCTTGTGATGTGGGTGCTAATATCCATCTTTGCTTAATTGATATGAGTGTAAAATAGAAGGTAGTTGCATTCTGAGTGATCTGTTTGTGATTATGCATTTATAATCATTCTTGGTATGAATGTATCATATTTGATAGTAGATTTAGAACTCAGATGCATCCTGCTTGGATTCTCTCTCTCTCTCTCGATCAAAGCACGCATGTGCTTGCGAGTAGCAGCTTGTGTGCATTTACCCAAAGCTTCCTGGTGGCTCAACTTTATGCTTACCCCTTTCATCACCATTGTCCTCAATGTGTTATGATAGTTGCTTAAGGTTATTCTTATAATATCTGTGAAATTAATGTTGCTGATAAATTTGAGATTGCTTCCATTTAAGGTCTAAGAAGTATTTGATGAATTGTGAGTACTTTGAACAGGGAAGAAGTTATAGGTGAGACGGCACGAGCGCTTCGACTTCATGGGGACTACCATCTGCAAATTTCCATGAAAGTCATTCAATCACAAGCTCAGTACTGAAGTTTTCTGTCACATCATCCAGACTCCGTTACATCATCAGCAGGTTCAGGCGCGGAGCTTTTGTAGATTATTATTGTTTAGTATATGTATTTATTGGTGTAACATTATTCAGTGTAAACGATTAAGTTGTTCTGCTACAGATTCTGCACTAGATAATATTTTAAACTGTAACCCCCCTATATTCCGAGGCAGCTTAATTCTTCTCAATGAATATGTGATAAGGTTGTGTCTGAATAAAGTTAATGCTGATTGAATCCTCTTACCTTCTTGAATGATATTCATGTGGTATAGTATGGTAATGTGTAATCAAATATGATATTGTATAATATGGTATTGAAAATAATATTTATTATATTTAAAAAAATGGTATGGTATAGTATGGTTAAGTAAAAATATTTTTATTTAATTTAATGATATTTTTAAGAATTGAATATGTTTTGAAGATGAAAAATTATTTATTAATATATATTTGATACTTAAAAAATTTATTTTGGATATTTTTAAAAAATAAAATTATAAAATTATAAAAAATCACTAAATTAGTAATTTAAAAAATTATGACTTTTAAATCATAAAATTACTATAAAAAATCATATTATAAAGGGTGTAAATTAAAATAAATAAGATTTTATAAAATAATTGTTCAATAATCTCTTTTATAATGATTAAAAAATATTTATTATAATATTTTTTTTAATAAATAAATATATAATAAATATTGTTTATCTAAAAAGTGAGAGATTATTAAATTCTTTGGAGGTATTCCTAATAAGGAAGAACTTGGAGGGGGCTATGTTTCGTTTGCCTTTCTAGTTATGAACAAAATAAATAGACTTCGTGGTGTGTTTAAGAATTGTAATTTTCTTTTTAAGAAATAAATTTAAGAATTGTATTTGATTCTTAAATTCAGAGCAAACTAAACATGTTAAATGAACGACAAACTTTATAAATTTTGCTTTTGGAAGCTGACAACTACAAGCACTAACTATAGTGCTTTTG
The DNA here is from genome assembly GCA_947685225.1 of Garcia nutans. NCBI lineage: Eukaryota > Viridiplantae > Streptophyta > Magnoliopsida > Malpighiales > Euphorbiaceae > Garcia > Garcia nutans. The sequence continues at coordinate 15,751,824 of CANTUV010000041.1, forward strand.
CTTTGCAGAGGGAAGAAGTGGTCGGTTACCGAATTAAGCAATGTTTAATGAATTAAATTAATTTGGATTAAAAGTGTTTTATATATTAATTATATTAAAAAAATATCACAAGTTTAAATTCATGCAGGATTAATAAATTTTATCCAACACTTAAAAGAATGTTAGTTAGCCTTTCCTCAAAATATTTGTTTAACTTAGGTAAGTTAAATGCGAAAATTAAGTAATAAAGAAAGCAACTCAGTCACAAGAGAAGAAGGGAGAATTGAAAGAATACTTAAAAACTATTATTACTAAAAAAACTTGAATTTTTTAGATTTCTAGGATAGCTACAACAAATGAATTTTATCCTTATTTATATTACTCCACATCCTCAATAGACGGTGATGATCAATTTAATTTAACAGTCTATATTAAAGTTCTATATAATTTTTAGCATATTTTTTTAAATATTTTATGGCATCTTTCTAAGACATTATTTATTATATTCTAAAAAAAGCTACACATACACAACTCTAGAACTCTATGGAATACCATAGAATATTTTAGAGAATATTTACATATAAAATTTTAGAGAAATTTTAGTCAAAATTTTCATTTTAACTAGTCACATTAACTTTGTATTATTATTAACATTTTGATCAATAATACAATATTAGAATAATTATTTTTTTAATATAATTAATGTATAAATATTTTGATATTAATAAATTTAATGTATGCAGCATTTCTATACTGAATTAGTGCTGCTTTGATGGCACTTCAAAACCTTGTGAGAGTGAATGCACATCTTTGGATTCGCATTGCAATAAATAAAGTGAAATGACTTGTTGTGGGGTTGGTGATATCATTAGCCAAATGCTCCAATTGCAAAGTACTCCCTCCGTTTCCAAATATAAGGAAGTTTTTGGAGGCTCTTTTTTTAAGATGGCCTAAGATTTCTCTCATTTTACAATTAATATTTAAGTCAATTGACAAAAATACCCTTCCACAAAACTTTTAAAAAATCAACACAAATTTCAAATTTAGTTTATCATTAATTAATCACATTTATGAGATTTATAAATTTTCTTTTTTCTAAACTAATTAATCACGTTAATTGAGAGTATAAAAATTGGGGTATGATGGCGTCGCATTTGCGTGCAAAATATTTATTTCAGCTTGCATATAAGCGCGAGCGCTTTCGAGTAGAAGGGAAGCAAGCGCGGGCGCGCAGGGAAGCAAGCGCGGGCGCGTTCCAGTAGAAGGGAAGCAAGCGCGGGCGCGCAGGGAAGCAAGAAACAAAAAACCAATTTTTAAATCAAAAAATTATTCCGCCAAATATTTGTGAAACAAAAAATTTCTTCCGCCAAATTTTAGTGAGAATTTTATTAGCCAAAATTTTAAAAAAAGCAACGCCGTAACCTTAAAACCACTATAAATATAGAACAACTTCAATATGAAAGAAAATACTCAGGAAAATGTCATCACAAGAAAGACCAAACTTTTCAGAGGTAGAGCAAAATACTATAGAAAATGTTGTTCCTCAACAACAAAGTCTCCCTATTATTGATCTGAATACTAGTCCATTAGACTATCCTATTTGTGAAGGCGATCCACAAGTTGATAGAAGCACAAATTTGCTAGATTTGAACATCAACATGCCGGTTCTTCCAGACCTTAATTGCAGCCCAAACTGTCAATCAAATGACAATTGTTTTTATTGTCCTATCGATCTAAATGCCGCTACAGTTGCTTCAAATGATTCACAAATTGGTCAAGGTATGACCCTTTAATCCAACGATGTAAAAGGAATGAAACTTTCTTGATGCTCTGTTTCATGTTTGCTTACATTTCTTGAATATATCTACAAAATGAATGAAACTTTCATGATGCTCTGTTTTATGTTTGCTTACATTTCTTGAATATATCTACAAAATGCATAAATTTGATTAGTCTTTTAATTCATCAATTTTCTACTACTGCATCATTAAGAATTGATGGTTTCATGATTTATATTTTATTAAGATTATTGAATATTTTGAAAAATTAAAAAAATTATTTAGTGAACCATAATGGTCAGATTAATCCAGTTACTTAAATTGATTATACAGGTATTGCAGATTATGATAATGAAGGTCATGAGGCAACAATATCTCAAGTAATCCAACAAAGGAAAAGGACCAATGTGCATGATAATTTACGTCGTGCCATATATGAAATGCTTTTAAAAGAAAGCAAAAATGGAATTTTGGAAAGGGGAAGTATAGCAAAAGTGGCATCGGATTTTGGAATTACTCTTAATTCTGTTTCTCGTATTTGGAAGCAAGGACAAGTAGAAGGAAAAAGTGAGCATGTATTGCGTAGAAAGAAAGGGAAATGTGGTCGTAAACCAATAAATATTGATTTTAATAGTTTGCGTGATGTTGATCTAAGTGATAGAACATCAATTCGACGCACGACAGCTTCAATGAACCTTTCACCAAAGGTTGTGTTTAGGGCTTTAAAAAAAGGAACGTTAAGAAGACATACAAATGCAACTAAGCCTCCTTTGAGTGAGGATAACAAACTAGCTCGGCTTCGATTTTGTTTGTCAATGCTTGATGATAACAGTATGCCACAGTCTCCTGTGTTTAAGAGCATGTATAATGTTGTCCATATTGATGAGAAGTGGTTTTATATGACAAAGAAAAGTGAAACTTATTATCTACTAGGGAATGAAAATGATCCGGTACGAACTTGTAGAAACAAGAATTACATTCCTAAAGTCATGTTCTTAGTTGCACAAGCACGCCCAAGATTTAACACAAATGGTGATGAGATTTTTTCTGGGAAAATAGGTGTCTTTCCTTTAATTACCATGGAGGCAGCAAAAAGAAGCAGTGCAAATAGACAAGCTGGAACTATGGAGATGAAACCAATTCCATCCATAACCAAAGCTATTTACAGATCTTTTTTAATAGACAAAGTGTTACCTGCCATTAGGATGAAATGGCCTACAGAGGATTCAAATAAATTAATATACATCCAACATGACAATGCAAGAACACACATTGATTCCCATGATAGTGAATTTTGTTTAGCATCAAAGGAAGATGGATTTGATATTCGTATACTTTTCCAACCTCCAAATTCTCCCGATTTGAATGTGTTGGATCTTGGATTTTTCAGTGCAATTCAAGCTTTACAAGATAAGACAGGAGTGAAGACAATTGAAGGGCTTGTGCAGGCTGTTATTAATGCTTATGAAAGTTACTCATCGATTAAGTCTAACTATATTTTTCTATCGTTACAGTATTGCATGAAAGAAATCATGAAAGTAAAGGGAGGCAATAATTACAAACTCCAGCATTTAAATAAAGAAGGTTTAGAAAGAAAAGGTTTACTTCCTATTGCCGTAAGTTGTGATCCTGCATTGGTAACAGCATCACTATCTCATCTCAATTCAGCAGTGGGACATTCTTGATGATTTCTGGAAAAGAGGGTAATATGTCTTCCTTTTTACTCCTTTTTTTTTCCATTTTTCATTTTAATTAAATTCTATTCTTCATTTGTCAGGTCTGGTTTATTGGGGACATAATCAAAGTGCAGGTTAAGAAGCAAAAGATGGATAGAGGAAGGATAACAAAGTTTTAGTTGGAGAACTCAATGTGTATAAATTTTTAATATTAAATTTTAATATAACATTTATTGTTAAGATTTTCAATTTATATTTTACCATTGACAAACATTTGAAAACTTATATTTCATCAATGATATTCTGCACTTGTTTTTTTTTTATCGGCCAAAAAAGAAGGGTAGTTTTATTATCAAATTCTGTCATTGCTGATTTCTATGATGCCAGGATTTACAAACAACAAAAAAACTTGAAAAAACAATTGATTCAAACTTCAAATTTTTGATGTGTTTTAACATTTATAAGCCAACTTCTGTCATTGGTTTGTTTAACATGCATCCATCACAAAGGTTGCAACTTCTCATACAGTTGATACGTAACTGTCCATATATAAGTTAACAGAAACAGGTCAAACTGAGATCAGAGAGACATGTGGGACTTCGAGCCTAAATACAGTTTTCAGCAACACAAAAACATTCTTCTGATAGTTTGCTTGTGGTACTATCATAACCAGTTCATGGATGCATGTACATTGGAATTATAAATGATTGTGCTTATTTAAAAGCAAAAATTTCACCATTAATTGAAAAGAGAGAAGAAAAGGATGAGTTTTACAAAGAATTTACAAACTTTACCTGTAAATGACAACACAATAGTTTCTATTATGCCAGGTTATCAAGGAACATTGCAACAAGTAAGAAATAAATAAGCACGATACTCGTATACTCAATAAAATTTGGGTAAGTAAATTTTTAACATTTTTTCAATTGTTTGCCTGATATGATCCTCTCCACAAATTTCTTCACAGTCTGCTGAAAATTTCTTTAAATTAAATCCCATGTTTTCCGATGTCGATGGAGCCCCTGGGTCTGAATTCACCATTTCTTTAATGTCATTTGATCTTCCACAGCTATTTTGATCATTACGAAGAGGTTGTTCAACAACCATGGCCTCTTTTTTACTTGGTCCTTTTGATAATACAACCCATTATCAACAAAAAGAAATTAAAAGAGAATATAGGAATTGATATCATATGCTCTGTTTTGTTAACTTTACCTGTAAAAAACGTTGAAGGAGGTGGTGTGGACAAATAAATGACATCTTCATCTTCCATTGTATCTGGAATAATCATCTTTTCATTCTCATCATCTTCTTCAATAGAAATTTCATAATCATCCTCTTCAACTGAGTCTGGTATAATCATCATGAGCAACTTCCTCATGTTTTCGTCATCCTTTTCAACAACCCTTGACATTCCTTTTTTTCAGTTCTCACTTTTTTCCTTTCGTTTTCTTTAATTTTGTGGTGGTGTGGGTTAGGTTTAAAAGTTTTTTTTATTTATTCCTTTCATCTTTTTAGAGTAATTAAATGCTACTGTGATTTTCAAGAAATAATTTATCATTATTTATAAACTTAAAATACCAAAAAATAATTTATTATGCAGTCATTTATAAAGGATAGTTTTAGAAAATTATGGTCAAAAAATACTTCAAATATAGAAACTTACTTATATTTGGAAACACCCAAAAGTAGAAAACTTCCTTATATTTGGAAACGGAGGGAGTACTTGAAGGCTTTTCTGAATTCTAAGTTCTGTTACTGAGCCACATAAAAGGATATTAAGGCAGATCAGAATTTCATGTTTAGAACCAGAAAATTAGGCTGAATTTCCAATATTTACCTCCAATCAGAATTTAAAAAAAAAAAACTAATTAAAACAGTTCATAATCGCAACTAAAAGTCTCAATGATTCAGAGGATTTTCCCTTCGTCAATTCTTGATTGAGAACATAAACCGAAGACCAAAGTTCATGATATCACAAACATTAATGTATACATAATATATATAAATATAAATATATATCAAAATATATATGGGAATTGATTAAAATCATTATTGATGAATCCATCTTGGTTGAAGTCAGATGAATTCTGGGTAAAACTTTCAATGGGTCCAACACAAGCAGTAAACCCAGAGAAGGTTGCATTATACTTAGCCAAACGAGCTCTAGCAATGGCGAGATCAATCTGTAACTCAACCATTTTTCTCTGCAACAAAGCTATAGCACCAATACAACCATAAACGGGGTCTCTAAGTCTTGCTTCAGCTTCATAAGCAAGAGAATTGACAGTGTCTTCCCTTTGCTCTTCAGGAACTTCAATGAGGATTTTGCTGACATTGCTTGCACCAAAAACTTTGTGTACTTTTGCAAATTTTTTATGCTCATCGGATCGAAAATATGGAGCGAATATACAATTGGGTACGCATCTTCTTTTTAAGAACTTGCAGGCTGCACATGAGGAACTTGAACGAGGCTCATTGCTTCTCATTCTTCATATCACTACCACTTTCTCTCTTTCTGTGTTTCTATCTTTGCACCAACAACTATCCACCGTATATATAAAACAGGCCAACACAAACAAAGGGTTAAATCTACAGTACTCAAATAATACATATCGATAGAGAAAAATCAAAAGTGGTGTCTCAGCTGGTCAGATCGTTGTGCCTGATGAGGTAAAGATTGCACGTTCGAGTCCAACATGGACCCATATGCTTCACCAAATTTTTTTATTTATTTTAAATTACAATTTATTTATATTTTTTTTTATTTTTTTTAAAATTATAATTCGCTTATCAACATAGTGAATAAAATTTATTAATATGAATTATCATAATAAATTCAATAATTTTTAACTTATATTCCATTAGAATTAATCCGTAATTTCTTTTCACCCATCTTTTATCAAATTTAATTACACAATATGATTTATTTGTATAATTTACCATAATGAACCTAATAATTATTTTTTATGTTCTACTAAATTTAACTATATAATAAAATGCTAAGAAATTTTGGAGAAATACCTACTCAAAAATAAATCAACACGGATAGAAAAGATAGTAAAGCGTTTGATTAATGTTTGAGAGATGTCAGATTCAATTTATAAAGTTGTAACTATTGACTCTTCAACAGTATAATACACGGATATCTCAAGTGTGAAGCCTGCTTATCAGATAGGACTGATCTAAAAAAATAATAATTCTATTCAACAGTAGTTCTCGATTAAAAACAAAGCACCTACTCAAGAATAACAAATACATGTGTGAATTTTTATTATTATTAATTGTTTTTTGAACGTTTTTTCTGGTTAGGAAGTGGATGGGTCCAATAATTGAACATGGGGAAGCAAAAGTAAGCATTTATGATTTTAGATGAGACATGATAGTTCATCACTGACGATGGGATATGTCATTCTCACTGAAGAAAAAAAAAAGTCTCACAAGAAAAAGCAAACAATCTTCATGAACGCTATGGCCCTATCCACAAGATTGAAAAAAATCCTCGAGTGTGGTGAAATTTCAATTGAAAAGACCATTTGGGAATCTAACACCAATTGATGGAGCCACTGGAAATTTCACTGTTACACTTTGCCTGTGGTGTTTCTATCCACATAAAAAATTAAAAATAATTTTTTTTATTTTTTTTATCATATCATTATATTGTTTCTCCAATAAAAAGAATTAGTATTAATAAAAAAAAGATAATTACATAAACTCAAATATGATTAGATACACATTTAGAATAAAAAAATCAGAACCTAAACAATATATCGCTTAAATCCAGGACAAACTCGCTAAATCAGATATCATGAAAACAATAAAGAAATTTCTTGAACTTCAGGAATCCTAATTTGTAAAGACAGAGAATATAAAATGTCCAAACACAGACGGACAATGAGCTAAACCTCAAAATAGTACAAGGCAGGATGGAAGGTCCATATGTAGGAACATAAAAACTCTTCGTTCGTTGAAGAGGGTCAAATTGATGAGTGAAGATGATGAGTGATTTTGAGAGGCTAACTGTCCAATTATAATACCAATACAAATCTTGAATAAGGGGAGTTTTCCGGGCCTCTGTACAATGGGAGACGTTAGTTGAGACCATCACAGAGAGATATTCATTAAGAGAGATAAAGCTCATTGACTATTAAGGGCTCCTTAAGCAGAAAATCTTAAACCACAAAGAGGAGATTAGCTCGTTTTTGGTATCGGCCAAAATAGAAAGACAAGAGAACCGAAAGAACCACAACTGAACAAAATAAAAAAAGAGAGAAGAAAATCCATATACTAATCAGAATGCACATACCGTTCCAACCCTTACCATAAAATAAAAAAATAAAAGACGAAAAAAAAAGTAAAGTGAAAGATCTAGGACTATTGACTAGTAAAAGGTCAACAACAGTTCTAAATCTGAGATAAAAAAAAGAAATAAAAACCTTATCAAAAGAAAAAAATGCTCCACAAAGAAAAGAAAAACTTAGGAATGGGCCAAAATTGTACATCTTTTTTATTTTTCTTTTGTCATATCTTTATGTTATTACATAAAAATAATTCTTATATATTAAATATCGTTAGTTTAAATTTTTTATCTTTTAGTAAAAATATTTGTTTATTTCTTTCTTTTGTGTCTAATCAAATTTAAAATAATTTGACCTATATAAAAAAAGTACTTTTGAACTAGTTATGGTTTAATTTCTTCTTCAAAAAGCCTATAGTACCATAGACAAAGACAATGAAGTAAAATTTTAGGACAATTTCACATATTTTTTTTTTAAAATTATAACATTCTATTGGATTCTTCTTAATAAAAAACATTTTCTATTTTATTTATTTTAACTTTAAAAACTTAGGTTAGAATAGTTTTGATGTCCTATTTTCCATATTGATTAATTGCCTTCTATATTTATTTTGAAAATAGCCTTGCTACATTAGTAATTAACCACTTATTTCTTTATATCTTTCTACTAAGAATTTTTTTAAATAAAAATTAATTAATTTTTATTCTACTAAGAATTTTTTTAAATAAAAATTAATTAATTTTTCTAGTTATCCTTTTTATTTTATTTTAAGCAAGATTCATGTATTATTAAAATATATGTCTTGTGTTTAAATTTTTTGATAAAATGGAGGAGCATTAACTCAAAAAATCAATCGAAAACTTGTCTAAAGTATAAAAAAAAAAACCCCTACTCTTTCACTATTAATTACATCCAAAATCGTCGGAGGAGTAACATCTAAAGTGTCAAAGTCAGTGGAGAAAGAGAAAGCTAGCCTAGCTAGAGCATCTACAGCTTAGTTAGCCGTCAGAAGATCAAAAGGGATCAGAATTAATCATCATATCCCTTATTCTCAGCCTCCATCACAGCAGGGGGAGGGCTGATCGTCACTGGAAGAGCAGAAGTTAGCCATGCCACCGAAGTAGCAGGTTTACTCTGTCAAGGACAATTCCGGTCAAACAAGAGCAAACTCAGGTGTTCGCATTGCGAAATGGCCAAACACACAAAGGAGCAGTGCTTTCAGATCGTAGGCTATCCCGAATGGTGGACAGAAAAGCATAGAAACAAGGGAACGGTAGCAGGCAAGGCCGCGACCGCTGTGGGCAATAGTGAGACCACCACCACCAGCAGCGGAAGTAGCCATGGAAGGAGTGGAGAAGGAACGGCTATGGTGGCAGCAACGGCTAGGGTTGGGATGAAGGAAGAAAAAGATGAATATATAGGTAAAGGGTTTGAGAAATTACTCTCAAGCCCTTATAATTCTGACCCTGTAAATTGCAAAAATTACAATTTAGTCCCTATAGTTTCTGAAGATTCTGATTTGACCCTAAAACTTAAAAATAATTCTGATTGGTTCCAAAAAAATAAGGCTAGTGCAAATGTAGTCCAAAATTTGGAGGAAAAAAATCATAATTGGATATTTGACTGTGGGGCTACCGATACAATGACCTTTTTTTATGCTGCAGATATAACCCTTTCCTCAAGATCTACAAAGACTCATGTTAAAACAGCTAATGGAGGAATTACACCTGTAAAAGGAGCAGGAACTATCGAAATCTCTCCTATGTTGAAAATTTCAAAATGTCTCTATGTGCCATCATTATCACATAAGCTGCTATCTATTAGTCATGTGACCAAAGATTTGAATTGTACAGTGTTAATGACTCCGACTTTTTGCCTCTTACAGGATATCAGGACGGGGGAGATCATTGGACGTGGCACTGAGAGTCATGGATTGTACTACGTGGATGAGGTAGCCCAACACGGTACTGTGATGCTGGCTCACGGAACTGCAGATCGGGAAGCTTGGCTGTGGCATCGTCGTTTAGGACATCCTTCTTTAGGTTATTTAAAACTTTTATTTCTTAAGTTATTTCAGTCTAATAATGTGTTGAACTGTGAAACCTGTGTTTTTGCAAAAAGGCACAGACAAACATTTAAACCTAGTAATACTCGTTCTAAGACAATTTTTTCATTGATTCACTCTGATGTTTGGGGTCCTACACCTATTTTGGGAGGTCAAGGTTTTAGATATTTTTTACTATTTATTGATGATTGTACCCGTATGACATGAGTATATTTTCTGAAACAGAAATCTGAAGTGGTAGACAAATTTATTCTTTTTTATAATATGATCAGAACTCAGTTTAATAGAACTATCCAAATTTTAAAGTCAAATAACGGGGGGAGGGGGGAAGTTTGTCAATTCATCCATGAAAGATTTTTTCCAAAATAATGGTTTGGTTCATCAAACTACCTGTCCACACACGCCAGAACAGAACGGTGTTGCCGAAAGGAAAAATTGTATCCTTCTTGAGATGACCCGAGCCCTACTTCTTGAGTCCCAGGTACCTAAGTTTTTTTGGCCTGAGGCAGTAGCTACTGCTACTTACCTCCTAAATAGACTTCCTACCAAAATTCTGAACCTAAAAACACCAATTCATACTCTTTCCCAGATCACTAAAATACCTCCAGTCCTTAGCCTTGAACCACGGGTCTTTGGATGTTCTGTGTTTGTCCATATACCCAAAACTGAAAGAACCAAATTTGATCATTGTGCTGTAAAATGTGTCTTTGTGGGCTATAGTGTTAATCAAAAAGGATATAGATGTTATGACCCTAAAACCAGACGTATGTTTACCACAATGAACTGTGACTTCCTTGAAACCGAATATTTTTATAACAACCAAACAAGTGGTCAGGGGGAGAGTGAAGCCATAGACACACTGAGTTGGTTGCCAAGTCCAGAAGTGGTTCCAAAAGAGCAAGTTAACAGTACCACAGGGCCAACTTCTGAAATGTTAATACAGTCCAAGGATCTCAATACCACAACTAAGGCATCTCTCTCGCCCCTGGTACCCGAGGTAAGAAATACTGAACTCTGTGAGAATCTAGTTGATGAATCTCTTGACTATGATATTCCTGAGCTTATTTTAGAACAGGAAGAAAGTACAGAACCAAAAAAGAGTACAGAGAGATATATTTTGCCTCCAAGAAGTAACAGAGGAGTTTCGCCTAAGAGGTATTCTCCAGAGAAGGAAGTACGAGAATCAAGATATCCTATAGCTAACAAAGTAAGGGGGAGCCTATCCGATATAGCCCAAGCTTTTCAGACTGGTCTGTATATAGAACAAGTTCCGAGTAGCATAGAGGTTGCCTTGAAATCAGAAAACTGGACAAACGCAATGAAAGAGGAAATGAAAGCATTAATGAAAAATGAGACATGGGAAAAATGTCAATTGCCTGAAGGGAAAAAGCCCGTAGGATGTCGATGGGTATTTACTATCAAGTATAAACTAGATGGAATAGTTGAGAGGTACAAGGCACGGTTGGTGGCAAAGGGATATACACAGACATATGGGATAGATTACTCAGAAACTTTCTCTCCTGTGGCAAAAATGGATACTATAAGGGTGTTGTTTTCTATAGCAGCAAATAAGGGATGGCCTCTTCATCAGTTTGATGTAAAGAATGCCTTTCTACATGGGGATTTGAAAGAAGAAGTGTACATGGAAGCACCACCAGGTTTCGTTGACAGTTTCAAAGGGGGAGAGGTATGTCGGCTAAAGAAGTCTCTCTATGGGCTTAAACAGTCTCCTAGAGCATGGTTCGGGAGGTTTACTGCTGCAATGAGGGGATATGGGTTCAAACAAAGTAACTCTGATCACACGCTGTTTCTTAAACGGCAAGGAGATTTGGTAACCTGCTTGATTATTTATGTCGATGATATGATCATTATAGGAAATGATACAGAAGAGATGGCAAAATTAAGAAAGAACTTGTTTACTGAGTTCGAGATGAAAGATTTAGGTGCACTAAAGTACTTCCTTGGGATAGAAGTTCTTAGATCAAGGTAGGGGATATTTATCTGTCAGAAGAAGTACATTTTGGATCTTTTAGCAGAAACTGGGATGATTGACTGCAAACCAGCTGATACACCAATTATAGTAAACCATGGACTACAAATCATCGAAGGTGCAGAATTGATAGATCGAGAGAAGTACCAACGTCTTGTAGGGAAACTTATATATCTCTCTCACACCCGACCTGACATAGCATATGCAGTTGAAATCGTTAGTCAGTTTATGCACCGACCTCAGAAAGACCATCTAGAAGCTGCCCTTAGAATTGTGAGGTATCTAAAAGGCACACCAGGACAAGGAGTATTGTTCAGGAAAAATGGGCACTTAGAGATACAAGGATATACGGACGCTGATTGGGCAGGCAATCCAGTAGATCGGAGGTCTACATCTGGATATTTTATGTTGGTGGGAGGAAATCTGGTAACTTGGAGGAGCAAAAAATAGAAAGTCATTGCCTTATCCAGTGCAGAAGCAGAGTTTAGGGGAATAGCCAGAGGCTTAGCTGAAATACTATGGCTAAGGAAGCTATTAATAGAAATTGGTTTTCCTCCACCTAGTGCTTGTAAGATTTTCTGCGATAATAAGGCCGCCATCAGTATTTCTGAGAATCCAGTTCAACATGACAGGACTAAACATGTTGAAGTGGACAGACACTTCATTAAAGAAAAAATAGAAGCAGGAATTGTGGAATTGCCCTTAGTCAGGTCCGAAGATCAGCTAGCTGATATTTTAACAAAAGCAGTCAACGGGAGAATCTTTGAAAGCATCTTGAGCAAGTTGAGTATTAAAGATCCCACTACTCAACTTGAGGGGGAGTGTCAGAAGATCAAAAGGGATCAGAATTAATCATCATATCCCTTATTCTCAGCCTCCATCACAGCAGAGTCAACCGAACCAATTGAGGAAGAATCTGTTCAGGAGCAAAATTAGGATTAGAATATTGTTTCCATGTAAAGCATTTGTAACTAATATATAAACTTTGTATCATTACAATATGAAAGATAGATCAGTTTTTTCAAAAACCCTAAATACTAGATTCAAGATTAGCCTCTCGAAAAACATGGCTAACTCGCTTATTCCATTATCATTTCAGCATCTCCTTGATTCTATATAGAAGGGTGGATTTGAGGTTGAAGTCTGATCATTGCGGTTAATCAGTTTCACCGAGCATAAGCTATCTACCTCAATAGGGAGTGACTGCACATCATTATTCCTTGCAAAGAGAAGACCAAAATATTTTCCCAGAAGCTCAGCTCTAGTAATTATACAAATTCCGATATTGAGAAAAAAATCCTTTCCTCCAATTCCCCTTGAAGTCTCTGATCAAGTCACTAGTAGAAGCTAACCGTAAAGCCCTTAAAAGATCCATCTATGTTGAGCTTATACCATTCCACCATTGGAGGAGACCAACTAATATACTTGATCACAAACTGATGGGAAAACATAGAATTACCCTGGAGTAAAGCATGTGCCTACGCTCGACTCAATATATCAGTTACCATTTCGTGTGATCTCAACTCTTCATTATAGAAGATTGATGTATTAAGATTCTACTATAATTTCTAGCAAGTCAGCCCAAAAACTAGACTCTAGTTGATCCCATTATTAAGAAATAACTCGCTGCTAATATTATCTAATAATCACTGGCCAAATGGCTTCTTAAAAAACACTAGAGAAAGGGAATTATGAATAATAGAGTTTTAGACACCTCTAGCCAATGCACAATCCCTCGAGACATGGATAGTGTTTTCCATTCCAGTCCTACACAGCTCACAACAAGACTCAAAAGACAATTGCCTATGTGATCTTTCTTCATTAGTAAGCAACTTTCCATGCAATGCTAGCTAGAGGAAGGTATTAACTCTCAATGGCCTCTTTCATCTCCATATTGCCCTCCATTGATTATTCTTAAAATGCCAATTATCAGCTTCATGTAGCTTGTAGGCGCTTTTAATTGAAAAATAATCATTAGAGGAGAGGCACCAAACTACTTCATGTAGGATATCCACTTGCATAGGAGAAGGATAGCAACTATATATAGAATAATATTATGAGGGAGCCAACAAGAGAAGGAGTTCCAATCCCTAATTTCGTCTTTCGAAACATAATCACAACCTTTAAAATGTAAGTGCTCATTAGGGATGGTACCAATTACATAATTATAAAGAGGAGCTACATCATCAACCCACTTGTCTAGCCAAAATCGAATTGATTGCCCATTATACACAGACCATTAAACTCCTTACCACATATGATTCCACACCTTACTCATTGCCCTCCAAAGTGGAGAAGCGTTAGGTTTGTGTATGGACTTCGAGAAAAAAGGACCATCCACATTATATTTAGCCTTAAGAACTTAAACCCCAAGTTGATCTAACTGAGAAATAAGAGCCCAATTAAGCTTTATTATGAAGGAAGAATTTATAGAATTTAGGTTTTTCATGCCCAGCCTCCTCTATCCTTTGGCTGACAAGTTTCGTATAAAATAATATTATGGGGAAGCCAACGAGAGAAGGAGTTCCAATCCCAAGTTTCATCTTTTAAAACATAATCACAAACTTTAAAATGTAAGTGCTCATTAGGGATGGTACTAATTGCATAATTACAAAGATGAGCTATATCATCAACCCACTTGTCTAGCCAAAATTGAATTGATTATCCATTATACACAGACCATTGAACTCCTTACCACATATGATTCCACACCTTACTCATTTGCCCTCCAAAGTGGAGAAGCGTTGGGTTTGTGTATGGACTCTGAGAAAGAAGGACCATCCACATTATATTTAGCCTTAAGAACTTAAATCCAAAGTTGATCTGATTGAGAAATAAGAGCCCAGTTAAGCTTTATTATGAAGGAAGTATTTATAGAATTTAGGTTTTTCAAGTTTTTCAAGCCAAGCCTACTATATCCTTTAGCTGGCAAATTTGATCCCACTTGACAAGGCTAACGGCACTATGGCCCCCGATCCTTCCCCAAAGGAAGACCAACATTTCTTATCAATAAAGTCACACAAATTTTTAGGTAATGGAGCAGTTTGTATGGCATAGTAAGGGATGCTTTGAATTAGATGATTGTCCAATGTGAGGTGACTTGCAAAAGCAAGAATAAATGAGGATCAACTTTGTAAACGATTACTAACTCGATCCAAAATTGAGAAGTAAGTGGCCTTTTAGATTCTAGAATGAAGAATGGGCATTCCAAGATACTTTCCCAAATCATCTGTAGTTTTGAATTCAAAATGCTGGCTAATTTCCTTAGCCAAACTGGTTAGAACATTTTTTTAAAAAAATAATTTTAGTCTTAGAATAGCTAACAACCTGACCAGAGCTAAGACAAAATGGACATTTCTGATAATATCAACATGTCTCAATAAAGCCTCATCAAAGAGAAGAATGTCATTTGCAAAAAAGATATGAGTTAGTAGTGCACCACGTCTATTAAGTTGAATTAGCTTCTAGGAACCTTTCATAACTGAGTGATTGATAGCATGAGCTAGCCATTCTATACAAAAAAATAAACAAATATGGGGAAAGAGGATCCCCTTGCTGCACCCCCTACGAAGAGCAGAATGAATATGATAGTTCACTATTCCATAAAATTTGCATAGAAGTAGAATGTAGACTCCCCATAATCACAGTCTCTAGGATGCCCGGAATCCCAATCTCTTTAAGAGTCTCAGAGATAAACTGCCACTTAGCCTTCTCAAGGTCAATCTTAATTATTATAAAGCCCTTTCCACTTCTTTTACATCTCATATTATGGATAACCTCTTGAGCTATAACAATATTATATGTGATGTGTCATCATAGGATAAAACTCATTTGGATTGGATTGATCAATTTTGTCATGATAGGCCATAGGTGGTTAGCAATGATTTTGGTTATTATTTTTGTTATCACATTACATAAATTGATCAGCCAAAATTATGATATGTATTTTGGAAATTTTGTTTTGGTGATTGTTTCAGATGAACTGCCACTTAACTTTGTCATAGGCCTTCTCAAGGTCAATCTTGATTATTATAAAGCCCTTTCCACTTCTTTACATCTCATAGCATGTGCAACCTCCTGAGTAATAACAATATTATCTATGATGTGTCATCACGGGATAAAATTTATTTAGTTTGGACTGATTAATTTTGTCATGATAGGTCAAAGGTGGTTGGCAATGGTTTTTATGATTATTTTCATTACTACATTACAAAAATTGATCTAACTAAATTAGGATATGTATTCTAGAAATTCTATTTCAAGAATAACAACAATGAGAGTTTTATTTATATCCCTTGAAATTTTAGATCCCGCAAACACATCCTTTACCAAAGCACAAATAAAAGGACCCCCTATATTTCATTTTTTTTAAAAGAAGAGAGCATGTAACCCATCACATCCTGAATCTTTCAAAGATTTCATTTAAAATACAGCTGCTTTAATTTCTTCATCCAAGACTGGAAGATTGAGGAAAGATAAATCAGTAGCTTCGAGAGTTGAAAAATATCCCATTAGATGATAAGGAACATAAGCACCAACATTTAAAGAGTACAGATGATTAAAATAATTAATTGCTAATTGCTTTAAATCAATCTGATCATTAATCCATCTGCCATCACTGCCTCATAAGATTTAATTCTACTCTTGCGCTTCCTGTGGGTACTAGTTTTGTGAAAAAAAGAAGAATTTCAATCACTAAAATTCAACTAGTCTGCCCTAGCTCGCTAAAGAGTTAGAAATTCCTCCTAACTCAAGATGTCTTCAAGCTTGATCTTCAACTTAGATTTCAAATTATGAAGATTAGAAGAGTCAAACTGCTTTAAAGCTCTCTAGACACCCTGAAGAATACTCTTCTCTTACATTTCTCAATATGGCCAAACACATTATAATCCCAATGAGGTGTCTCCTTATCAAACCTGCGAGCTAGGACTGTATAATCCTCATTCATGTTCCATATCTACTGAACAAAGTTATTAAAGTCTCCATGGAGAAGCAAGGGGCCAAAAATTTAAAAGGTTTCACTAGGTTGGAGATAGACACATTAAATTTAATTAAAAGGGAACAGTGATCTAAAGTGAGTTTAGGGAGACCAAGCACTGCTAATTGAGAAAAATGACTCTCCTAAGCATGGTTGCAAACAACCTTATCCAGCTTCTCCTTAAGAGTAACCTGCTCTAATGTATATTTCCTTCCTTAACTGCCTAAATAAACTATGGCATAATTTTCCATCCAGGTCCGAAATAGAGAGCAGGCCTTACATCTTCTAGCTAACCCACCTTTCCTTTTAGAGCTTGAGAGGATTGCATTGAAGTCACCACAAGAAGCCATGGTCAAGACATAAAGGAAGCCAACCACCCAAGTTTCGACCATAGAAGTTTCCTCATATAAGGGATTGAGCTCCCATAAATTATAATAAAACAATAGGCTATATTATTGGGTCCACTAATGATGGCATGAATAAATTGATTATGAATCTCATTAATGATAATTTGGACATTACTATCCCATAAAATTCATATTCTACCTGAATAACATAAAGCTTCCATACAAAAAAAATCTACTAAATTTCAATCTAGCAATAAATCTATATGCTCTGGTGCCACTAATCCGTGGTTCCAGTAGCACTATAATACTTGGTTTATACCTATATATAAACCATTTGAAAAGTGCAAAAAAAAAAAAATAATTGGCTTGAAGTTACTCCCTAGAAATTCAATACAAAAATTGATAAATCCATAAAAAATAAGGTATAAGGAAGAAGAAACCATACTAAGAATCAATCCTCCATCTAGGTTGAACTTTCCTCTGTCTCCGTATTGGTATTGCAATTCTCTTTATCCTTAATATCCATCACATCATTGTGCACTAGATCCTTAATAGGGAGATCAGGTGGTTTATCACACAATAAATTAACATTGGCTAGCACAATAGGAGAGTTGCCTATGTAATCCATGATTCTAATTGCTTGATGATGATCATATTGTAAAGAGGTGACATTAGGCACTATTTCAATTATTTCCTTTCTAAACAACCCAGAGTGCTCAGAGGAGATGGTCTCTGTAGGATTGATTTCTGGTGCAAGTTAAACAAGTGAATATCCACAAGGATCAGCTTGACTATGGGTATGCATATGAGGTTGCTAAGGTCTAAGTTATGGTGGACGTGATGCTATCTGCGTGGGGACAATAGGGCTTGTATGAGCGCTATTAGTTGCGCTTCTTTGTTTAGTGCTAATGGGGACTCTCCATTTATGTTTAGAATTTGCCCGAGGAAGAGACTCAATAGAGGTGGGGAGATCCGTATTATAGCTTTTGCTAAAGACCAATGGAGCATTCATGGGAGTCTCTTTATTTTGCCAGTTGTCCTCATAATATTCCCTGAGAATGTGGAATATCGATCCACCCATAAATGTAGCCTTATTTTCCAGTACTCCTTTACCCTTATCTTTAGCCCCATTGCCTTTATTGCTCCCGTCACCTACCTTAAGCCCTGGATTCCTTCCCCAACAAGTAGCTATCATTCACGGACCAAAGTCGTTCTCTAGTGCCCCAAGATCCTGGTTAGCCTCTACTTCCTTATTCAACTCAGTAGCTACACTCATTAATGCAACAAGAGAGAGACAAAAATTAGAAACATGTCCATATCTACCACAATTAAAATAGATTTGGGAAAGACCCTTGTACTCCACCAAATGTAGTTTTCTATCAATTAAAAGCTTTAAAACTAAAGGTTTTCCCAAGTCTACCTCAACAACAATTCTAGCAAAGCATCCCCTCGAAATAGATTCTATGTTGTAGTCAATTATGATGACATTCCCTATCACATTACCAACCATCTATTGGAATATCAGCCCATAGAACAAAATAATAATAGCAGAAAATGAGAGATTATTAGTGAGGAATTTTATTATTTTTTTTTACTCCATTAAAAACTGAAATTACATAGCATTATATAAGGAAAAAAAACAGAAAAAAAAAACGTTGCACCATATCTGCAACTATTTCCATCCACTAAACACCATATCCTCCTATTTATTAGGCCACTAATAATCTTCCTATTAATTAGCACTAACTATTGACTAAGCAACAATATGTAAAATACATAAAATGACTAATGCTAACAACTAAACCACCTAGCTATAGCTGGCAGAAATAATAAATTATAAAAAAATAATAATTAAAACAAGTTTAATACTAACAATCACCCCCTTTAAACTTGTTTTCCAACCATAATAATTCTTGGAAGCACTTCTCTTCCTTTAGGAGCATGTCTCTCCTCTTCATAATTTCTTTACTGGAGCACATCTCTCCAATTTGATGCACGTCTCATCCTCAATTTTCCATTTTGGAGCACATCTCTCCAACTACAGAAGAGATTCTTCTTGCTCAATTACTTGAGCCATATTAACCTGTTGATCTGTATATATGCAATTCTTTTTCACGTGTCCAAATTTTTTACAATTAAAGCAATTAGGCTTACCTTTATGCCAACAATCATCTGTCTCATGGCCAGATTTTTTGCAATTACTACAATAAGGAATTTTTCCTTTACCTTTAGCATCTTTAACTAGTAAAACTCTTTCATATGCCTCTCCTATCTCTTCTTTCCTCATAGCTCTCCTTTGTTCTTGTGCTTGTAAGGCATTAATTAATTCTGTGAGAGTGATTTCACCAATGTCTCTAGAATCTTCCAGTGATGACAGTTTTGCTTTAAACTTTTCTGGCAAACTTATAAATAATTTTTCCACAATCTTACTATCTGGTAGATTCTCTCCAAGCAATCGAACTTTATTCTCCACCATCATTAGTCGATCATAATAATATTGTATGGACTCGTTCTCTTTCATGCTCATGCTTTCAAACTCTCTTTTGAGATTTAATATTTGCATCTCTTGTGCCCTCTTGTTTCCTTGATATGACTCTTTCAAGGTATCCCAAGCCTCCTTGGCAGTTTCACAATTCATGATTTTTTTGAAAGGTAATTCTGACACAGCAGAAAAGATTATTGATAGAGCCCTTGGAGCTTTTGCGACTTCTTCTTCATGAGCTTTGATTTGGGCAAGTGTTGGATTACTTCCAAGTGGCTGCAATTGTTTATCACCTTCAACCCATTGCCATAAACCTTGGCCTTTCAAGTGAGCTTTCATTTTAACAGCCCAAAATTGATAATGCTCACCATTAAAAATTGGTGGTGAAGAAATAATTTGACTAACAGCCATTTTTTTTAAACACTCAAGCTCACAAAACCGGCTCTGATACCAAATGTTGGAATATCAGCCCATAGAACAAAATAATAATAGCAGAAAATGGGAGATTAGTAGTGAAGAAATTTATTATTTTTTTTTACTCCATTAAAAACTGAAATTACATAGCATTATATAAGAAAAAAAACAGAAAAAAAAACCTTGCACCATATCTGCAACTATTTCCACCCACTAAACACCATATCCTCCTATTTATTAGGCCACTAATAATCTTCCTATTAATTAGCACTAACTATTGACCAAGCAACAATATGTAAAATACATAAAATGACTAATGCTAACAACTAAACCACCCAGCTGTAGCTGACAGAAATAATAAATTATAAAAAAATAATAATTAAAACAAGTTTAATACTAACACCATCCTTAGGATTTTCTTATGATAGAGATGTAAAGGCAAGCCTAGCAAGCACACCCATGCAATAACAAATTTAATAATGTCTGAAGAGCTTTTAAATTCAGGGAACCATGCTTTAATCACAAAGTAGTGTCCTATAATACCCAACGCCCACCAGTCATCACCTTTTCAACAGCGTCCCAAGATCAAAATTACACCAGGTCCGAGTCAATTACGTTAAAACCACCTAACTTACTCTAAAGCAAGTTTAATCTTGCACAAAGAGCTTTATCCTAATAGTCATGCCTAATAATTAGATCATCATAGTCATATGCCAAGGCTTATATAAGGCCTCTTTAACTGTGAGTGAAATTGTCACTGAGGGGATTCCTTCATCGTGGGATACCAAGACCTCATTATCTTCGAAATCCAGTTCTTCATCCATGCCAAATAGTTCCTCCTCTACCTAAACCGAATCCTATATAAGTTTATCCCAGAAAGAGGGAGGTGGGTTGAGATGGAATTTTGTCCAAGATCATCCCTTCTCTTTGCTTTTTTTTTTTTGGGGATCTATCATCTGGCGTTGGGGTAGTTATGGGGTTTTCTCTAGAATTTCTATATTTTCGAAAGATAGAGCTAGGGTTTCTGTTTCTATTTATATTTATTGAAACAAAATTAAAAAAAAAAACTAAACTATAAACATAGTGTTTTCATTCTTTTTTGGAAAATAAAAATGATAAAACTATAAAATTCAATTATTTTATTATTTACTTATTAGCCCATAGCAAGGAAAAGAAGTGGCTATGCTACAACTTGCAACATAAAATATGAAAAATATCTAGGAATTTTGATGCGGGCGTATAACCTAAAATATTATTGATAAATAAAATTATATTTTTTAGCATAATTTTAAAGTTAAATAAATATAATGATATAAATATAATATATGTAAAAGAAAGAAAAGAAAAAAAGGTCACTTCAAAAATAATTATATGGGAGGGAGTGGGGGATGATAGTACTTGAAGAGGTCCACCTGTCTAATGGCCAACCCTTTTTCCATGATGAAAACAATCTCCTAAATTTGAATTTGTTTCTTACTCTCCATTTTATTATTCTATTCTATTTGACTCATTATTTAAATTATTCTTTTAGTAATTTAATTTTTCAATTATTTTTGAAATTCTTTTATAAGAACATATATTTTATATTATTTAAGTTATTAAAAATTACTTTTTTAGTGCTTTTTAAAAATAAAATTTAAAAATTGTTTTAGAAATTCATAAAATTAATGAGATGAGTTATTATTGTTGTGGAATTATTGAAATTAAGATATTTAGAATAATTTAAGGATGAGTATAGTATTTTATAATTTTAATAATATTTATTTGGGATTAAATATTTGAAATGCTTGTCGAATTTGGAGATCTAGATAGAATAATTTGGTTGTTAGATGCTGTGAGCTTTACGTACTATTTTGAAGTTTTGTTTCTTTATTTTGTTTTGAAGGAAATATTCTAATAATTTGTTAAAAATTCAATAGAAGCTTTAGGCTTTAGAGTCATTTGAGTATAGTTATATGGGTTACTCTTATTATTATACTCTTCATTTGTAAATTAGTTCAGGCATATTCTTAGTTACCAAACATCAAGTGCTCTAGGGAGAGCAAGTTCAATTTTCATCAAGTCGGTGAATATATATAAATATATATATATATATATATATGAATACACTTCATACATTTTGACATTTGCTTGTGCATGTTATATATGTGATGATTGCACAGTATTCTCTCTCTTCACCTCGAGGCTGCTAGTTTTCACTCTTTTCCCAGATCTACTTCTTGGATTTTCAGTAACCTCTTGGCAGCCGGCAGTCCGAAATACTATGTATTTTAGTCTGATTATGATTTTAGTGTGTTGTTCGATGATTTTACATTTAAATATGCTAGATCTAGTTTTTCTTTTCAGTTTATTTTAGTTTTTCACCACCATGGTAGCTCAGAAAATTTCTCAAGCCTGGATTTTCGAGGTGTTTCTTGAGATGGATAGACCCTCCGGCTTAGAAAAACTTTTTTGATGAATGGCGGCCTGCTATTTTAAAGCTATTTAAGTGTTTTTGAGACGATTTCAGTTTCTATAGAAGCAGGCCTCTGACCGGTATGCATATAGAAGCTCCCCTTTGTTTGTCTCCATAGATCGTATTCAAAGGTAGACGTAGTGATGGTGGTTTATTCTGCTATCTTATCTCAGTTGAATTGCCTTTGAAATTTGAGCTTTTCTTTGAGAGGTTCCTTCAGGAAAGTTTAGACTTTCCTTTCTCTCAAGCAATGAAATTTTTTCTGAGGAATGGCTTGACTCTCGACATGAAGAAATCATCTTGCTTCATCCTTATGTCATGCCAGTGGTTGAGAACTCTCCAAGAATATTGGTATTTTTTTTTCCTTTGAAGGCCTTTTCCTTTCCATCTATAGCCATAAGATTATATTATAAGGAGTTTTTGCCTTGCTTTGTCTATTGATTTTTTTCTGTAAAATTTGAATGACTAGTTTTGGTTTGTTTCTGGTCTGAGTGTGTTTTTTGCCTCAAAAGTAAGTTGCTTTTGGCTTTGTGATAATTTTTTTCACTATTCGAAAAAAACTACAATTAAAAATTTCAATTTATAAAAATATAATATATATAAATTTATAAAAATTTCATCCTTTTAAATTTTATTATTAAAAATAGAAAAATTGACAATAATGATAATTCGATAAATAGTGATTGTTGATTGTTGCTAGTGGCCCATAGTCATCATCAGCAATTGATTGTTGTTGGTAGTCATTGGTGTATGTGTATATATAATTTCTGTCATCATAATATTTTTATCAAAATTTGAAAATTAATTTTTTTCTTAAAAAAAAGTTATTTTTCTCAATAATTTTGCGCACTTTTCATCGAGCAGGAAAGTATTTTTGTTGACTAATTTTTCGAAGTGTGCCAAATGTAAAATATTATGAAAAAAATATTTTTTTAAGAAATTATTTTCCGTGAAACAAATAAAACCTTTAAAAGTATATATAATATATATTCTATAATTTAAAAGAGAAAGAAATTTACCGCAGATGAACAGTAAATATCATCTTCTCTTTTTTATTTTACTCTAATATATATGCACTTATATATATATATATATATATATATATATTTTACCGTGTCCCAGTCTATAATTTAAAACTCGATAAATTTTCAAGTGGATCTATTTTAACTATTCTGACATATTATAATATTCTCACCCTTTCCTACTCACTTCATTACAATAATCTCAACCTATTTTCCTCACTTCATTAACATATATTGGGCAATATATATTAAACATTATTTTTTTAATATTTAATTAACTTAAAATAATAAATAAAAATATGTTATTTTAAAAAAAGTTTAATTTTTAAATTAATAAAGATATTTTTATTGATTAATTTTTAAAATTTAATGTTAAAAAAATATGCATTTTATTCACAAAATAGAATAGAGTTTAAAATAAAAAATAGATAATTATTTATATTTTTCTATTTTACATCTTTTTTTATTAATTAAGTGTTAATTTATTTTGTCAAAAAAATTCATTAAAGATAAATTTAATTATTTTACTCTGTTAAATTATTTTATAAGTAAAATTATACTTTCTTAGTATATATATACTAGAATGACGCTCGCATTGGTTAAATGATATATATGTTATAGTTTTTTTAAATAATATAAAAGAAGATTAATATTTTTTAATGAAGAAAAAATAAATTAAAAATTAAAAATAAGATATTTTCAATTAAATGCAAATAAATAAAGTGTTAGTATAATTATTATAAAATATTATTAATCGAGTATAAATAAGTAAATAATATAATTATTTTTTAATTTTTTAATTATCATTTTTATTTATTTATTTGATTTTCAATTTTATTCTTAACTTTTATAATGTATTTTAAATGTTTATTCTATATAATTAAATTACTAAAATTATTTTATAAATATATATATATACATATATATATATATACCTGAAGCAATGCGATGATTTTATTTTAATACTAATGAAAACATAAACAAGTCAAATTACTAATTAAATTATTAATATTTATTTGGCAATTTTTTTTTAAATTTGACTCAATTTATAAAAAATAAACTCAAATATAAATTATCATGACTCAAACACGAAAATATATAATAAACACTAAAAAATGAAAATTCATCCAGTTTTATGGAAAATCATACTCATCATATTGGACCATACAAAACTATATTATAATAGTTATCACTATCTTAAAAACTAAAGTTGTAAGAGTAAAAAAGCTACTAACCATTGGCACGGTTCACAATAAATTATGAATCAGACTATGAATTAAAGGTCTGGTTCATGAATTGGGCCAAAATTAAAAAAAAATCTATTCTTAGAACCAAGACCAAATTATAAGATTCTTGTTCTGGTTCATTATTTTTTAAAATTGAAATCAGAACCGGCAGTTTTAAATCGTAAAAATAAAAAAATAAAAATTAATATATTCTAAAAATATATATTAAAAATTAATATATGTATTATATAATATTAATACATATATTAATTTTTAATATATATATATATATGTTAAAATATATTTAATTTTTAGTCTTAAATTAAAATCTTAGAGTTAATTTTTAAAATTTTTTTTTCTTACACTTCAATTTTAATATTAAATATCTAAAATTATGTAGTTTAATACATATATTTATAATAAAAATTATATTTATAAAAATTTATCATTATTATTACTATTATTATTTATTATTAATAATAATTAATAATATTATTTTTTAACAATTAATATTATTTAATTTAACTAATATTATCAAATTTATGAGTTATGCATTTAATCTCATGAAAAATATTATTAATTATGATTAATTTTATTAAAAAATTAAATTATTTAAATTAATTTGAATCAAAGTTTAAACCAAAATTAATTAGTCTTTTAAAGATCTAAATCTTAACCGTTGATTAAGATTAAGATTCACGAAAATCATTTAACTGTAGCCATGGTTAAAGGCTACAATATAATCAAATTTCTACTTAACATAAACATCATAACAACGACATCATTGATTGCACTTGGAGCTGTGCACGAGGTCACCTTTAGTTGGTTTTACAATATTTACCAAATTGAACGAAATCAACCTCAAACTGATGAATAAATATAAATTTTCAACTAAACTGCATATATTTAGGTTTAGTCAGGTGACATCATATTCGTTTGGATATAATATGCAAATGCGGATCAAACAAAATTTTGAACATCAAAAGATTTAAAACCTTAAATATTTCAAAAATTCCTTTATAAAATAAAATAGGCTAAAATACAAAAAAAAAATATTGAAACTTTATCCACTTTTTCAATTTTATTACGAATTTTTAATTTTGACAAATCAAGTAATAAACTTATTAATGTTTTTCAATTCTATCATATTACTGGTTTAGAGAAATGTAACATGATAAAATAGTGATGTGTTAGTTATTTTTTTATTATTTTATTTTTAAAAAATTGAACGAACATTACTTCTCTAAATTGCAGAAGTAACGCCCGTTATTTATTTATTTATCTTCTTTTTTCAAAGAAGAAACAACAACTAAAAGCCAGTACAACTTAATAATTTATCACCATTATTCTCCTCCATCTCCTCATCAAAATTCCCTTTTTGTCTCAAGACTCTAATTAACCATCGTAGTGAATTTATTAATTGAAGGACTTTGTAATTCTAGATCATCATGTATTTGCTCTTTGCATCGAAATTGACCTTGTGCATGGGAACCATCCCTGGATGAACTAAATCCATTAACTGGAAATGTACTGCACCAAAGCAAGCCTAAAATTCACCAATCTAGACGGAGAAGTCAACACTAAAAATAGAAAAGAGATGAAAAAAATCATAATAGAAAAAAAATAAGTGAAAACCTCTTCGACTTTGGAGAGATTGAGGCGGAGAGCGGAGTTGATCTATGAGAGAATTTCTGATATGCCAATGAAATATGCAGCATCCATAAAAAAATCATAATAGGAAAGAAATAAGCGAAAACCTATACAACTTTGGAGAGATTGAGGTGGAGAGTGGATTTGATCTATGAAAGAATTTCTGATCTGCCAACGAAATATGTGGCATCCATTATTTCCATTCATTATATTTTTTGAAATAAAATAATGAAAAATAACTGACAGTCATTATTTTTATCAAGTTACATACCTCATAACTAGTAATACGATAAAATTTAAAAAAAAATAGTACTTGATTTGTCAAGATAAAAAATTCGTGATAAAATTAAAAAAATTAATAAAGTTTAAGAATCTTTTTTAATTTTAACCAATAAAATAAAATAAACCCTAAATAAGAAGATTCAAAATCCTAAAATCAGTTGGGTTTGGGTTCAAGCAAAAAGTTGAACCAAACCAAATTATTTTGGTAAGATTTGGCTAGTTTCATAATTTTTACATAGCCCTAACTGCACTAAATAAAAACAATAACAATAGAAATAACATGCAGAGCTTTAAAATATAGAATACAAAATAATATATGAAAAATTACACAACTAAATAGATAAACAAACAAATAGACTCCCTTGCCGAAAAACTGAAAGGCAATAGTAACTCAAGTAATAAGATATTTTTTTCAATCTCAACCTGCATCCTGAAAAAAAAAAAATGGAGGCGAGAATAAGCATCTCAATTCAGTGAATGATACTTATCAATATATATATTTGGTTTTCTTGATTATTCTACTAATAAGCATGCTCATGTATTTTGCCAAAACATATAATAAGTCACATGATTAATCTAGAATGTATATTAGTCTAAATAAACCATACTAAACCTCTACTGAGAGCCAACCCCCTTTATCTAGCTCTTTTGGATCCAAATATTATCTCTTAGAATCTAATTTATAGAAATTCAGTCATGACTATAATCAAGCAGTGCCAACTTGATTAGCAAGTGACACTGAACGATGAGCAAGTACTACTGACATTCCAATCATAAGCTCATCACTAGTCTCAAGTTCATCTCAATATTAGAATCCATGTCACAATTCTATATGGCCCTTTGTCATTACTATCCCACCAGACAATCACATATACCAAAAATGTTTTTAGTATAACCATAGTTATCACTGATCTCACTGTGTCAGACTAATAATGTTCGCATCAAATCGGCCTACTAAGAGATAAAATAATCCTAATAAATAATAATTTTAGTTACAAAAATTGAATATTTGACCTCTTACTTAAAAATGTGAGTGATGAACCACTCGCACCAACTACTTGTTAAATAATAAAAATATATACATATATATATATATATCTTTAAAAGTATTTTTTAAAATTAAATTATAAGTAGCCAAACAAGCCAGAATGTTTGACACTGTCTATAGAAGATGAAAGGGTAGTGGGCTGGCTCGAATAGTATTTGATGATAGATTTTAGTGATTTAATGTTCTTTATGATTTACCTTGACTTTGGTTTGGTACTCCTAAAGAATTAATTCTTCACCATCTCCATTTTTAAATAATTGCACTTTCCACCTTGAAAGCAACACAAAGTTCAACCGATACAATTCATCAAAAGCTTCTAGTTTAATAGTTTAATATTTATCCCATAATACAAATTTTTTTTATTTTAATTTATTTAGTATAAGTTATTAAAGAAAATAATTTTTATACTTAATAATCGGAAAAAAAGAAAATAAGTATGAATGAGTTTTATAAAAATTTATATTTGATAGAAAAATATATTTTTTATTTTGATGAGATCAATTTTTATGAAACTTATATAAAGAAATTAAATTATAGTATCATTTTTTAACAAATTTTATGTTATGAATGTTAATATGTTGAAATGTTTTTAAAAGAGAAGTTATTAAGAATTAATATCAGAATATATAAATCAATGAGTGTCACATTGGTATTAAGCAGCAATTTATAATGTGTATAATTTTTTTTATTAACCGCTTTTAAAAAATGATTACAATAGTTTTTTAATAAAAATAAAATATATCACAATAAAAATTAAAATATTTTTTATTGCTTAAAAAGTATTAATATGACATCCCTTAAAAATATTCTTTTAACATTTTAATCTCTAACATTACGAAATTCAAATAATAATAATAATAATAATAATAATAATAATAATTTAAATGATTATGTTTAATAAAATTCTTTCTCATAAAGGTTATAGTCACCTGCCCCTTTATTAAACGCAACAAAGTTTATAGCCCTTAAAAATATGGGACAATTACAAAAATACATTAAAAATAAAATTATTTTTCAAAAATACGAAGCTAAAAAGGAAGTTTAAAAAATATGGCTTCCTCATTTTATAATTACAAAAATATGAAGCTCTCCATTACTTATACAGTCCACTTGTTATTCATCCATATTTTCACACGTATGACCAGTACATAATATATAATATATATGCTGCTTTTTATCAATTAATTAATTTTTATAATATTTTAATTTAATAATTAATTATGTACAATAATATATTAGCATAATTTATTAAATTTATATTTGCTTTTATATATTTTATTTATTTTATACTTTTTAAAATAATTTTAACTTACACTATCAAAAATTATTTAAAAAATACTCTTTTAATATACCACATAATTTATATTTATTATACACAAATATCTAGTTATATATAATATCTATCAACATATAACTAAATATTTATCAATAAATATCTAATTATATATAATATATATTTACATATAAATAAATATATATTTATATATATCTAACTATATATAATATAGTTAGATATATAATTAAATATATATCACTTTTATACTTTTATTATTTTAAATTTTAATAAGTATATATTATTATATATAACATATACCGATATATAACTAAATATATAATAGTTTTGTATTTTAATTTTTTTTAAATCTAATATATATATGTTGTCATATATAACATATATCAACATATAATTAAATAAGATAATTGTTACAAATTAATACAGTAATGCATTTCAAAAGATAAAATATATATATGTTATTCTTTTAATATATGAAGGTATATGTATCATATACCTATATATACTTATAGCCAATAACTACTCTATTAAAATATTTAAGATCATTTCTACAAGAATATACTTGAACAAGCAGAGATGTAGCATTATATACATTCATAATATTGACAAAAAAGGTCGAAGATACACTAAGTGAAAGCGTTTATGCAGGTATATGTAAGTATATGATTCATATACATTCATATACATATAGAAAGCCTCCTTAAATCATTAAAGTTACAGTTATAAAGAATATATTTAGATATATAAGTATAAGATTCATATACCTTCATATACCTATATATAAGCCTCTTTGAATCATTAAAATTACATGTATGAAGAATATATGTAGGTATATGTAGGTATATGATTCATATACCTTCATATAATTATATTCGTAGAAAAAGAATATCACTATAAATATTATTATTTATTATTATATATAGGTATTTTCTATATATCAGATTATATATTGTTTACAAGTTAATACAGTAATACATTTCAAAAGATAAAATATATCTGTTATTATTTTTAATATATAAAGTTATATGTACAATATACCTACATATATCTATTGCCAATAACTACTCTATTGAAATATTTAAGATCACTTCTACAAGAATGGACTTATACAAAAAGAAATGTTGCATTATATATATATATATATTCACAAGA
The DNA here is from genome assembly GCA_947685225.1 of Garcia nutans. Classification (NCBI taxonomy): domain Eukaryota; kingdom Viridiplantae; phylum Streptophyta; class Magnoliopsida; order Malpighiales; family Euphorbiaceae; genus Garcia; species Garcia nutans. The sequence continues at coordinate 15,781,960 of CANTUV010000041.1, forward strand.
TTGACAAAAAAGGCTAAAGATATACTAAATGAAAGTCTATATGTAAGTATATATAGATATATGATTCATATACCTATATGAAAGCCTCCTTAAATCATTACAGGTATAAAGAATATATATAGATATATGTAAGTATATGATTCATATGCCTTCATATACCTATATGAAAGTCTCTTTGGATCATTAAAGTTACAGGTATGAAGAATATATGTAGGTATGTGTATATATATGATTCATATATCTTCATATACTTATATTTGTAGAAAAAGAATATCACTAAAAAATTATTATTTCTTATCATATATAGGTATTTTCTATATATATCAGATTATATATTGTTTACATTCTATAATACAATAGTTTATAAAGTTGCATGAACTATATAACTACATAAAATTATTGGCTTAAAAAAATAAATATGCAATAATAATATGAACAAAAATATATACCTTTCATTAATCCTAAAATATTTACAATTGTACCAAAAATTGAAAAATTATTTCTTTAAAGTATTTTATTGAACATGTGAGGTGCGTCATATTAGAATAAAAAAAATCAATCAATATATTTGGAACCCAATCAATACATTTAACACTAAAAAAATTTAATTAGAATAATTTCCAATATAAATTATAATAATTATTTCCAATGTTTTTTTCTTTTATTGATACATTTTTCAATATAAAGAACATCAAACACCACCAGATCCTTTAACTTAAAAAAAAATCATGACCAACATCAAGCACAAAATAACTGAATTATAAGAAAGTACTTCATATACAAAATTATAGTTCTTTTCCCATTAGAACCCATTTTCTTACTTCACCAGATTCTAAAATTCAACGATAGTTACTCCATGATGCTTATAGGATATAGCACATCCTCATAGAGTTGCCATGTAATTTTTAGTTTTTTTTTCTCTACAACAAAAAAAAATAGTAAAGAACTAAGAAAAGAAAAAAAAAAGATGCCAAAATTTGCATCAGAGTAACTCTTTACCCATTCATGTTAAATATTTTCTCACAATTATCCAAATTAATTAAATCACCTTCAGCTTTCATGGGTAGCAACTTGAAGAAAGTGAACCCAAGCAGGTCCAATTCTTGTTTGTAAGGCATCGATCATCTCTCTCACCTTTTAATAGCTTCAAGCATTTGTTGAGGAAAAGAAAAATTGCCCCTGTTCTTGTCGCGATTCCTGCAAGATGAAGAAAAATGAAGAAGAAAAAGGCATCGTATTTTTGAAAAACTAAAACATAAAAAAGTTAAAAATGAAAAAAATAAAAAGTTAGAAGTGAAAGAAAAAAGTAAGAGCAGTAAAATTGAAACAAAAATTCAAAATGTAGTATATGATGTAATTTCGTCTAAAAATATTTGTGAGAAGTAAGGGCTTAGCTATATTTTGTTTTGATGTTATTGGCCTTGTATTCATATCACTTTCTTCAAAATCAAAACATATTTTTGTGATAAAGACTAATCCCTAGATGATTCCTTTATCTTTGCTCACTTTATTATTACATTATTGTATCATTTATTCTTTTAAAAAAAGGAAAAAATATATTGTTGGTGTCTCAACTTTTTGAATTTTGTCATTTTAGTGTCTGATTTTTTTTTTGTTCATTTTGGTGCCTAAACTATAGATTCCAGTTATAAAATAGTTACTCTGACCGATTTATCCTAAGTGGCATGCCGGATTACGAATGTGGGACCCATTTTCAACTTAAAAATATCCTAGTCAGATTAATAAAAAAATATATGATGAAATAACCCTTACCCTTACTAACAAATTTACCCAAAAAACTTCTTTTTTGCCTTAAATCTTATCTTCCTCTTTTTTGTTTTGCTCAGCAGAAGAAGAAGAAGAAGAAGAAGAAGAAGAAGAAGAAGAAGATTAGCGCAGGATCATTCAAACTCAAGAGCATAAAGAAACTCAGCAAATGTATGAAATTCGTAGGTGCACATGTGGAGAGAGAAAAGTAATCAGAACTTATTGGATGTCGAAGAATCCAGGGAGGAGATTCTGGTAATGTGAGAATCTGTCATGCGATCGAACTTTTGATTGGTTCGATCTTCCACTGACATATGAGAGATCAAAGAAAATTATTTGTGAACTATTAAATAGTAAATCAAGATTGGAGATGGAGCTCAAAAGTAGTATTCAAAGAGAAAGACGATTATGGGTTACTGTGGCTATATTAGTTTCAGTTCTGATCTACAAATTTATGTTTTGATTTCTATAATTGTTTTGGTGTAGGGTGATTTTGCTGGTGTTTGGGTTTTTGTTAGTTGACTTCAGTGATAGTTGCTGGTTTTGGGGTTTATGTAATGCAACTAATGTAGTTAGTGGTAGTGATAATTGCTAGTTTTATTTGTATTGGGAGTAATATTGCTTGTTTTAGTATTGTTGGAATGGGGCTAATATGTTGGTTTTGTGATGCTTAATGTATAATGAGGTTGAATTGGTAGTCAGAAATAACCTCAGATTATAAATATAACTTGATGACTATTATGTATTTTGACTTTAACAATGAATGAATTATGTTTATATTATATTCACATTGTTGTTTCTAGTTGAATTGAATTGAACTGAAATTTATAGTGTTTAAACTAAGGTGTGTGTTGGTGTTTAGTTGTGCTCCTACATTAATGATGTATAGTGATCTGTTATGTTGGATTTAAAGTGACATATAAATTCATGACAATAACACTACACTTAACAATTTGAACCCAAAAAAATAATTTACCTTACGACTATGGTGAAAACAAACATCTCATTATTTTCTGAAATGTGTAACATATTGTATTTGATAACAATGTTTGCACTATGCTCATGGTGAAAACAAACATCTCAATTTCAAAACACATGTCTAAAATAATTATACAATATTAATGAAATTCTATATTTTATTGCACATAAACAAGTCTTACAAAATTACCATATCCACAAATAAAGTTTTGAATTTAACCATTTCAAAACATCACTAGATGTAACAAAAGCAAAAAAAAAGTATAAAACATTATATGACACTAAGCAACTATCATACGGGCCTGCTGGTTTCCTTGACATTAGATTCAACTTTTTGGTGTCATATTGCTTTATTTTCTTTACCTCAGCTGATATTTTTTAGTATGAAGTTGGATGCGTGTGGTGTACCTTTTCCCACCGTTCATAAAACCATCTCTTTTTATTGTCATAAAGCTTGGTTCAGCTTCATTCACAACTCTTATTTTCCCAGATGGCACAATTCTCTGATTATTGGTATTAGGCTATAAAAAATATAACATATATTAGTTGTCATATCAATTAAGTGCAAATAACAATGAGTTCACAAAAATATAGCACTCTTTTCAGACTCTTACATTAATTATATTATTGTTTGTTTACAAGTTAGTGTAAACTCCAAATCCATATGGTGGCTGTGTTGAAAATCCAGAAAGTTTCCATGGCTTATTCCTTTGAGCATAAGGTTGTGTCGCTTGAGAATAAGATGGTTTCCTCTTTCTTGCATATGTAATAAGATGGTTTTTTGTTTCTCTCACGGGTGCTTGGCTTCCTATTACAAGTGCTTGGTTTCCTATTATGGGTTATTGGCTTTCTTCAACAATTACATTATCAAAGTTGTCCTAGCAAAAGAAATTTTTTTAAAGAATATTAGTTCATTGGTAACAACATTAAAATATTTACTAATTTCAGTTACCTTGTCATTGTCATTGCATTATGAACATGTTCGCTTTGAGCATTTGTTGATGGACTTGGATTTTCCACAGGAGTTTCATGAGAGGCAATATTAGTAACACTTGGTCCATCCTCACTTAATGCCTGCTGTTGATTTCCTTTTTTGGATTTCTCTGGACACTTCTTTTTGTTGTGGCTTGGATGATAACAAATTTGACAAGTCATTACCCTACCTCTTCTAGGTAACTTATGCCTACTGGTTTCCTCTCCTTCTTCTTTCCTTCTATTTTTTGTGGGTCTGCCTGGCATTCGTCTATCAGGGGGTGGTTGTGGTGGATCTGCTTCAACTCTTCCCTAAAATTTCTTGCTATTTAATCCTCCCATCATGTGTGAATAAGCTAATTTATATGTTTCTCTCCTATAACAACTATGCATATAGTCTTCAGGGTTCTGCTCTATATGTTGGATTGCACAAACAACATGAGAGCAAGGTATTCCAGTCAACTCCCAACCTCTGCAAGGACATGTCTTCTCCTTTAAATCCACCACATATGTATCACATTTGTATTCTACTTCAAATCCACTATCTCCATTCCATAGTATGTGACAATTGAAACTCTCAACATAACTTTCATATAACCTTTTTTTTAATCCTAGACTCATTTATCATACAACTTTCTATTGTCCCTTAATCTATTCATCATAAATTTTCTAATTTCCTCTAACATAGAATATATGTTCAATGATCTAAAGTCAACAATCTTACCATTGAATGCTTTAATCAAATTATTATCTACTATATCACATTTCACCTGAGTATTGAAATATGCTTTGCACTACTGACTTGGATGAGTCAGTAACATATCTTGAAAACCTTGTGGGGACAGTCTCTTTTCATTTCCTTCATATTTTCTTCAAAGTCTGGCAAGTTATTTGACTTGCAACACCTCTAAAAGATCTTTTGCAAATCCTTACTTCTATGTTTCTTCCTCCAATTAGTATACAGATGTCTTGCACAATATTTGTGCTCTACATTTGGCAATAAACTCATAATAGCATCTAGTAGTCCCTACTACGAAATTCAATAAAGAAAGAAATGTTAGTTGCAACCACATATAAATGAATTTGTACAAAGTCAATTAATATGATAACTTCATACTACCTTTTACTAATCAGTAATGATTGTCCAGCCACTTCCATCTTCCATATCCAAGTCCTTAACTAGCAATGAGATAACCAAGTCCATGTAACCTTAGTTTCAGAAGTGACAACAACCCATGCCACATGATACATTTGATTATTGCCATCTCTTCCTACAACAGCTAACACCTCACCTTTCACTTGTCCTTTTAAAAAACAACCATCCAATCCAATAACTCTCCTACAACCTTCTAAAAAACCTTTCTTCAAAGCATCAAAACAAATGTATAGTCTTTAAAACACAAGTAACTGATCTAGCACTGGTCTATGGACCTTCATATTTGTTGTGCTTCCAGGATTAGACCTCTCAATCTCAGCTAAGTAATCCTATAACCTACCATATTCTTCTTTCAAATCACCATCAAATCTAGACATTGTCAAAAATTTTACCCTCTTAACTATACTAAAAAGGAGCTCAACCTTCAATTATTCTCTCACAAGTACCTTCAAATCCACAAGCTTCATTGATTTAATACTCTTGAATTAATATAAGTAGTTGCCTGCTAGCCATTTAGCTGTGACTCTTCTATTCTTATATGATACAGGACAATTATACTCATTGACAAATGTCTTCACTTGGAACTGTTTTGAGGCACAGTCAAATGATGCATACAATAGCCAAGGGCATGTTTTCTTCACACACTTTGATCTGAATCGTTCCTTAGTATTTCTCACAACTTTACTTCATTCCTTTATTATATTGAAAATTTTTTCACTGCATCTTTAAGTTCTTGCGTACCGCTAAATGTTATACCCAAGCTAAAACTTGTTTTCTCAGCTCTATGATTGTAAGTTGGATATCTACTTCTCCTTCTGACTGCATGATCTTCATCACTGCCATCAGTGTCTATGCAACTCCAGTCTTTATCATCTGATTCAAACAAATCACTCAAATCACCACTACCTTCTACACCTTCAGTTATGTGGTTTTCCTGAACATTATATGCATTTGCAGTCCCATCGTTAGGCCTAATACCATCTTAATTAGTTTATGCTTTAGCAAATTCTAGATTAATTTTCTTTCTTCTATGTTTTTCATCCCTCAAAGCCTTTTTTGACTCTTGCAATTCTTCATCATCATTGGATAAATCATCACAAAAAACATAATCTTCATCTTCATCCTTCTCACTGTCAGAAGAATAATCATCTTCGCCTTCACTTAAAATATCCTCTTCATATATATATTCTCTTGATTATCATTCAAACCTATAAAGAATATAACAAATAGTACAATATTGTCAATATGCAAAATTAGAGAATGAGACAAAATAACAACCAATAACATATAGATTTATAAGAAATATACCTCCATTACCAGTTGTATTCAGCGAATCAACAGATCTACTGTGTCGACTTCGATCTCCAGCTTTAGCAATATCAGTATTTTCCCCTCAAGGCCTATCTTTTGGTATATTTCCTATTATATTATAATTTGTGAAAAAATCATTACACCCTAGAATATCATTTATCTCCTTGTTTAGTGAAGGTTGAGTGACTGCCTCACCACCAGTAGAAGCCATAGCATCTAATCCTTGGTCACTAATATAATCACCCCCATCAGAAGCCCTAGCATCTAATCCTTGCTCACTAATATTCTCACCCCCAGCAGAAGCACCTACAACTACAAGAATATTCTCATTAATATTCTCATCCACCACACTCTTATTCTTATTAGAGGAATCTTTACTTGGCCCACCCTCTGTTAAGTCACTATTTTCAACCACTTTTGAAACTCCATCAAAGTTATGCTCTAGAAAAAACTTAACCCTCTTGTATTTTGTCAGTATGCATTCAAAAGACTTATTGGTCCCCTCACATAATAGTCTAAGTCCTTGTCCTAGACTTTTATTGGGTTCCCTAAAATGCACCTTCTCATTTTTCAAATCCCCTAATATGCCCTGAGTCACCTCTTTTACTGCAGATATGACAAAATTTTGAAGTTTAAACTCTAGCTCCATTTTCATACCACCAACATAACTCATTTCTTTTGTTCTTTTATCACTTAAAAAAAATTCCTCCATAGTTGACTTCAATTATTTTCACATTCTCATCCATCTTAGCAGATATAACAAAAAAAAAAAAACAAATTAACATCCATTAAAAAATGTTATATAGAGAGACGAACAACAGAACGTTATAAATCACAAAAACATGAATAGAATAAAAAACTGACAACTTGCATTATAAAAAAAATTAGATTACTCATGCACTGTATAAATTGAAAATTTACCTTCAACTTCTGTCAACCATAATCCTTTCTTTGTTATTCAATTTCCTCAGCACTTTTCTTGTGATTAAGTACTCTTCGCATTGATTAGTTGTGCAGAAGGGAGAAAGAGATAAATTCTTCCCTTCGATCAGTTAAAGGTTATTCTCTTTAGAGTACAGTTCAACACTCTAGCTCAGTGCAGAAGAAAGAAAGAGATTAGATAATCTCAATAATTGTGAATAAGTACAACAACAAATATGAAATTCCTAATTGCAATCTGTTGAAAATCCCTAACTTAGCTACTGAGTCTGAAACGAAAGAAAATAAATTTGAAATATAGTGGGAGTAAAGAGTAATCAACAAAACCATTCATAGCTCATTTATTTTAGTTGGAGTAATATTGTCTTTTCATTAAGAAAATAAAAAGTGGCAAACTACAAAACTGCAAAAAGTCAGCCAGCACTCCGGTATATATTAAATTAGTCAGGACAACTATTTAATAACTGAAATCTATAGTTTAGGCACTAAACTGAGCAAAAAAAAAAAAGTTCAGACACCAAAATGACAAAATTTAAAAAGTTGAAACACTAACAATATATTTTTTCCTTTAAAAAAATAAAAATCATGGCAAGAGACTGTTACAGAGTCTAGGGAAAAATTAACTTTTTTGAAGATTTTACGATTAATTGTTGGAAAACTATAGTTAACCCATGGACAAAGGTTGCTAGGATGCTACAACAATGAGTTTTTTTTTTTTTTGGTCCAGTAGAGATATTTTTCGACCAATTATGCAATAATAAATTCTAAAATATTATTTAATTATAGAAAATAATATATTTTTTTGAAATATTTAAAAAATAAAATAGAAGATATTTGCTGTTTAGTTAGAAATATTTTCTATTTATAAAATTTAAAAAATATTTTTTTATATTTATTAGATAATAGTTGAATTTCAGAAAACATCCTTTTAGTTTTTTTAAATAAAAAATATACACTTAAAAAATATAGGAATTTATTTTCTCACTTCAATTGTTATAAAATATCTTTTTTTATTTTTATTTTTCAAATTAGAAAATAAAATTCTAAAAAATTTAGAAATAGAAAAGAAAACAAGAAAAATAAAAATAAAAAATATTTTCTACAACTAAATAGTATTTAAATCTCTCTTTTCCGGACAATCAATTTTAAAATAATAATAAATTTTTAATTTAATAATATTAGAGTTATTTTTAAAATTAAAAGAATATATATAATTTATATTTTAGGAGAATCAAATTTATAAAAAGAAAATTAGGATAGCTATCACTTTTAAAATAAAATAAAGTTAGGATTGCTATTAATAAATAAATAAATATAAGTATATGACGGAGTAACTTTCAAGTTTTTTCCTTCCTTTAGACTGGGCATTCAAATTGTCTTACAATACTATCGCCTAGCAATAATATTTACTCAAATTCCTCTGTCATAGTTGTAGTATAATTAATTTAACTACCGAACAATATCAATTAATATAAAGAAAAAAAATTTGGAAATTAAGACAATGTTTAATGCTTATTAATTATTCAATGGGAAATATTCAATTCGATGAGTAACTTTCATGAAATAATCAAAGAAAATATGGGTGCCAGCTATAGCCTATAGCTTATTTTTATATGAATACTAGTTTTAATTTATATTAGCAAATTAAAGTTTTTTTTAATAGACAAAAATTCCTTAAAATAAGAACGAGAATAAAATAAATTGAAGCAAAATAATTGAGTCTACACCTATATATCTAGTCCTAAAATCTTTGTGCCTCAGCATCAAATAATAAAATGTCCACAAGAAAAGATGAAGATTGACACCAAGAATAAAGAGTAGCATATCTAATAGCAGCTCTCACTAAACTATGTGCAGTTCTATTTGATTTCTTTTTATCCATGAAAATTTGCAATCTTCTAGTTGAGATAAAAGATTGCTGTAATCCTTGACAATAAATATTAAATCCATGCTTCATTACTCATAACAGCCCCAAAATCACAATAATTTTTATTATTAAAATAGATACAATGAAGTTCTAATTCCGAATATGTAATTGAGATAAAATTTCGTAGGAAGAGTTTTATTGTCCTTATGATTCTATCCAACTCGATGAATTATTGCAAATCAGATCTTGATATGATAGTTTCTTGAAAAAATTAAAATTAATTAAACTTTAGTTTTTTCATTCTGGAAAAATTACAATTGTTAGATTTTGATAGAAATACAGCTTCTTCTTTTTTTAACATGATAACAAAGTAGAGTTTGTATAATATCTTATATATGTTTATTGCTAACTAGTAGTTGCCAAAAGAGTTTGGATGATGTCTACAAAGAAAAAAAAATGCAATAGTGATGTTATAGAAATAAATAAAATTAACTAAAAGTTTAATGATTTTGTTGAGAGGATTATTTTACAATTAAATGAATAGTGCAATAAAAATCATTTAGCATATTATTTCCAATTATTTATTATTGAAACAGAAATTATTTATTATCCATACTCTTTATGTCTATAAAGAGGCGAATAATTGATTTTTTAAATTTCTTATACTGGAACTTTCCCTCTTAACATCCATCGTTTACGAGTTCTTCGGTCGGCTTTACCAACAGTTTGGTTTAAGATTGCATGACCTTGGAACATTCATATATATATATATATATATATATATATATATAATAAAAGAAAACGGAAACTACAATACTTATATATATAATATATAGTAAAATTGTGTACTATTAACAATTAATGAGCATTCATTTATGGGCATCTTGATTGATTTGCATTCTTAAATAAATAAAATTACATTTGACAGGTTAATCCAAGAATGTCAAAAACCAGAGCGTATTATAAAGGATAAAAACACATACAATCCATAAAGAATTGCTAATTAGTCAAATTTTTTTGGCGGATATTTAAATTTTCACTTCCTTTTCAGTTGATTAATAATTTCATAGGGTGGCGTTGCACTAGTTTACAAATTCCAGAAGGTCAAGCTTGGGGTGCTTAGAACTTGCATACTTAACCAAAGGCCAAATAATTAAATTGGTACATAATATTTAAATGTATTTATTTAATATAAAATATATAAATATAAAAAATAAAATAATTAGTATTTATTAACATCGATACATGTTAATAAAAATAAAAGATAAAATGATTAAAATAAAAAATTATCAGACTAAACATTATAAGTTTAGCGGATTTCGTATGTATTTGATCTTTAACCAAACAACTAGTAAGACATTCTAATTTTGCACTCCATTACTATCCTCTAGCAACAGCAACTCCAGGTTATGTTAGTAACATAAAATATTAAGAGACAATTACATGGTATATCATTTTTTAATTTTTAAATAATATTATAAATTTTTTAGGAAATTCTAAAAATATTTCTTTTTATTTTTTAAATTAAAAAATTAAAAAGTGCAGTTTTTTTTTTTAAAAATAGATATTTTTAAAAATATTTTCACTTTTTAAGATATTTTTGTAAAAGTCTAAAAAACAAACCAAACGTTAAATCAAATTTCTAATTAATTTTTAATTTACTTTAGAAAGTTTTTGCAATTATTGACAATGAGCTCATCTTGTGCCATTTTCGAAACATGTAAATTCATAAGATTCAATTACATCATTTAATTCAATCAAGAGAGGATAAGTAATACATAATTATATATTGACATATTATTTTTATTGTATAATATCAAATAATTTCAAATAATTTAAAAAAATTTATTTATCCATTCGGTAAAACTCTTTCTATTAATGCAGTTATATATTTATGACTTAGAATTCAAAAATTCTGATTAAACTAGAATAGTTCTTTGCCAACTGAATTTTATTTAATATGTTTTTAACAAGATAATTTTTTTTTGATATTATTCGAAAAATCTAATTAATGTTACAAATAAACAATAAAAGGCTTAATTAGTTGGTCCCGTCTGATTTCTAAAGTTTGACAAGGCCCGTTCAAATCTAATCTTAAATTTGAAAACAAAACGAAGAATATCAATCCTTATGTTGAATATTAAAAATAATTGGCTAATTAAGACTACTAAACTAAACCACTGAATCAGGAAATCCCTCCAAATGGCAGCAACCTAGCAAGTCTTCATTTTTCTTGGTGTCTATTGCGTTAAGTACAAAAATAAAAAGTCAAAAAATTCATGCAAATAATATAATAATAACAGTTGTTGGTCAAAGAAATGATATTAATATTGAATCATAGTGAAGACAAAGGCAAACTACTAAAGTAATTATATAGACTTCAATTTAATACAGTAATTATCAAAGAGGCCTAACTATGAAAAATGTACCTCTTCCTTCTATGATGATCTCTTCAGGAATTTTGCCAACTGAATCTTTGTTAGAATCTCTAATTCATATCTCCAATGAAGTTTCTTCAGTGGAGAACCTTCCTTTTATACAAGTTAGGAACATTTCAACCATGATAAGAAGGATCAAACTTCTTTCTTCTTTATTTGAAGATTTACATGAATCAAATAGTCCTTTGCCTCCATTTTCTGTCCTTTGTCTCACTGAGCTTTTTTCAGTTATTCGAAGAGTTAAGTCCTTGATTCAAGATTGTAAAGATGGTAGCTTTCTTTGGAGTTTGATACAAACGGAATTTGTATCAAATCAGTTCTATGTTCTAGTCAAAGAAATGGGAAGAGCACTTGATATTTTACCCTTGAGCTTACTTAATTTAATGGCAGATACTAGAGAACAAGTTGAGCTTCTTCATAAGCAAGCAAAGAGGGTAGATTTGTTAATTGACTCTAAAGAAGTTCAAAAAAGGGAAGAACTTTTACAAATTGTTGCCTGGAATAATGATCAGAATAATAGAAAAAATAAAGGTTCCATTGATTTTGGGAAAATTAGAGAAGTTTTGAGTAGCATTGGATTGAAAAGTTCATTGGATTTCGACGAAGAAATCCTAAAGCTTAAAGCTGAAGCAAAGAAACAGGCAGGCACAGGAGGGCTGGTTGTGATTTCCAATATAAACAATCTCATTTCCCTTCTTACATATTCCAAGAACATGATTTTATGTGATAAAGAGGTCAATGAGGAGAAGATTAAAGAAGACTTGAAGCAACAATCTTTGTCTGTTTCATCATCTTCTTCTCAATCAATACTAATTCCAAATATTCCTGATGAATTCCGTTGTCCGATTTCTCTTGACTTGATGAAAGATCCTGTAATTGTAGCATCGGGGCACACTTATGATAGAAATTCCATTGCTCAGTGGATCAATGCAGGGCATCATACTTGTCCAAAAAGCGGGCAAAGACTAATTCACATGGCTCTTATACCAAATTATGCACTAAAAAGTCTAATGCATCAATGGTGTCAAGATAACAATATCCCATTAGTAGATTACTCACCTTCATCTTCTTCAGAATTAGAGAGAAGTAACAGCAAAAGGAATTTGAGCGAAAAAGCTATCGATCACATTTCTGCAATAAAAGCTGCTGCTGATGCTGTCAAAATGACAGCAGAATTTCTGGTTGGGAAATTAGCAATGGGGTCCTTGGAAATTCAGAGACAGGCAGCCTATGAACTCAGATTACTAGCCAAGACTGGGATGGATAATCGAAGGATAATAGCAGAGGCGGGAGCTATACCATTTCTGGTGACATTACTAAGTTCTACTGATTCAAGAATTCAAGAAAATGCTGTCACTGCTTTACTTAACCTTTCTATATATGACAATAACAAGATTCTAATAATGGCAGCAGGAGCAATTGACAGCATTATAAATGTACTCGAATCAGGGAAAACTATGGAGGCAAGGGAAAATTCAGCAGCAACTGTCTTTAGCTTATCAATGATAAATGATTGTAAAGTGACAATTGGGGCTCGCCCGCGAGCAATTCCAGCCTTGGTTAGGCTACTGAAAGAAGGCACAACAGCTGGAAAAAGAGATGCTGCAAGTGCGTTATTCAATCTTGCAGTTTATAATGCTAATAAGGCAAGTATTGTTGTTGCTGGAGCAGTTCCTCTTCTAATTGAACTGTTGATGGATGATAAGGCAGGCATAACAGATGATGCTTTAGCAGTTCTGTCTTTACTATTGGGTTGCTCTGAAGGATTGGAGCAAATAAGGAAGAATAGAGTCCTTGTGCCTCTTCTTATTGATCTTTTAAGGTTCGGATCAGCGAAAGGAAAGGAGAACTCGATAACACTTCTTTTGGGTCTATGCAAGGATGGAGGAGAAGAAGTTCCAAGACGCCTTCTGATAAACCCAAGGAGTATTCCTTCTCTTCAGAGTTTGTCTGAAAATGGATCACTGAAAGCTAGAAGAAAAGCTGATGCATTGCTTAGATTGCTCAATAGGTGTTGTTCTCAATCTTACAATCCTGTTGGATAAGAGAACAGAAGGAAAATCCTGAAAGGAGACCCAAGTGTACATTATGCTTATACAAGGATACTTTTATGTTCATTTGTTGTGTAATTTGATCTTACATTTTGGTTTGATGGAATTCCCTTTTTTTTTTTTGGTCATTGTACATGGCGATACTTACATTGGGATACATAAAATGTTTACGAGAGCTTTGTTGCTTCTATATAGAGCTTATACCAAAATAATTGTGCTCAGAACATTATGTAAAGCAAATAAGCAATGCACAATTCTTGTTTGGTAGGAAAGAAAAATAAGCTTTATCCCCATCTCCTCTTCCATGCCAATTCTTGTCAAATATGATCAATATATTAGCAAGATGGTCGATATTTAAGGCTTAATTTAACATATGACATCATCATTGCAGTTTTGAATCGATTGCTCAGTTGTTTTGCCTGTCAAAATTGCTAAAGTTAGAATTTTATCCTAATCTTATATTTAACCAAATTGTTATATATACATATATATATGTATATGTATAGTTTCACAATTAACAGTATGCTATTTCTTAGGTACATAAATCATTTACAAATACAAATTACATTCAATAACCATTCTGAAATTTGGCGGGTATGGGAGAACGAAAATAAGCCAATTGCAAATGTGAAACAAGCATAAGTAGATGTCATGCCTTAGCTGAATCAGAATGTACTGCAGTTGATCAAAAAAATCTGACTTCACAAAGATAATTTGCTGCTGAAAATGATTAAATTTAAAACTCAATCAGTATTTATATTAATATAGGGCTATGAAAATAAAAATAAAATAGAAGAGATTAATTAAAAAATGCAGAATTTATTGCATCAACACTTTACACTATTTAATTATACACTGAATTCAACAGCTAGCCTAGTTCCTGCCTAGTACCCATGTTCCTGAGCATCAAATGACAGAGTACCCATGTTCCTGCCTAGCTAGGCAGCATAACAGACAGAAAACTGCTGGCTTGGTTCGATAACTCTAGCACATGTACTTGAACAAAAACTGGCATATTTTTATAACACAGACTAAAATCCTCAAAAATAAGTGACGAAACAATGTGTCAGCTCCAAGGCTCCAGCAAGCTGCTTACGCATTTCACTATCTGCAAAAAATGTCACATGTGGACAGTGAACACTGCAATTTACCATTCATTTGTCTTGTTATGATATTCTCCATGATGCAGATAGCATCAAAATCAATACTCAAATCCAATGTATACAGTTATAGATGTTTGCCTCTGTGTGCGTGTGGGTCAAGGAGTGCACATTGAGTGGCTCAAAGTTTGTTGCCAGGGACACTGAGCACTAGTGTAAAAGATATTTTGATTTCAAAGACTATGAACCTGAATATCCTGATTTGATCTTCATTTTGTAGCCATCAGGAACTTCAAATACATGATTACCCTGACACGAGAAAGAACAAGGTAAAGCCATCATTAGTCCTTTTTTTTACATAATGCAACCAAGAGAGAAGTCTAACCAGTTAAAGATTAGCAATCAGGAAGAAGGTTCATAGCGAATCATCACATTTCTCTGACAATTAAATTCCATTTGGACAACCTATAGAATTTGCAGCCATTGTTTTCCGTGTAAATGAAAATACCTTTAATTAAATGAAAAATAAAGGGATACAACTATTTGATTATACTTCCTCCATTTCATTGCAAGTGTCGTGTAAAAAAAAATACTCTTGTTTCACTTCAAGTATTACTTTTATGAATTCAATGGAGTATTAATTAAAAAATTCTAATACTATCCTATAAATTAATGAAATAGAATAAGTAGACTGAGAAAGATGAGAAAGGTATTTATGTAAATTTTAATAAAATTTTTATGAAATTTATAATGATTAATCATTTTCTTAGTCTGTGCGCATCTTTCTTTCATGACACTTGAAATGAAACGAAGGGAGTAGCTTTCATTACAAGAAACTGGTAGGCAGTACCTCTAGCAGTGGTCCCTAATTCCTATTATGTAACAATTACTGCCAATCTATAATATATATACTTTCCATTAAACAATTAATTCAAATATGTGCACAAAACAAAAAGTTTCCTTTAATCAATCTAACCTCTAGGACAACATTGGTGGCCTCAAATTCTGCATTTCCATGTAGAATAACTTTAAATGCCTCAAACCGCTTTACATTGTGTTTCCAGTATAAATTTTCTCCAAAACTCCAGTCAATCCCTTCATTTAGAGCTTTGACATTTTGCGGTCTACATCTTCCATACCTAGACAAACAAACTAATTTGAGAACTGATGGAATTTGAACACACTACCATATTTGACAATTTGGAATGCACACTATCACTTTTACCTTTGCCCATACTGCAATATAGGCTCATCATTTGCATCAATCCCGGTTGAGCCCATAATATTTGCAGCAATAACAATTAAACTCCCATCAAGCTGTAAAAGCAAGACCACATAAGCATAGAAGAGTAATAACTTGCATCACTTAATTGACTATTGATCAGAATGTTATAACCTCAACATTCTTCCACAAGAACTCCGCAACCTCAATTTGTAGCTCAGAGCCCTTGGAAATGAATCCTCTACGAAACTGGGCAAAACAAAAATCAAAATCAGCATTTGTTGGTCAACTTTTGTCATAATCATCATTATATATTGGTGGAGAGATGTTTCTTGAGTTGGGAGAGTTTTTACTCAACTACAAGAAAATGCATAATAAAGCTTTTGCATACTGAAAAACAAATGGTGAAAGGGCTTCCAGACATGCAAACAATGAAGTCTACAAACTGTTGGAGTTGGACTTGTACTGAATAATGTCACACAACAAACTCGATGAAGAAAAGGACAGACCTAATCACAACCAAACTAGGGATAGCACCAGCCACAATAAGCTTACCTTTTGTCTTGCAACATCCCAAAGTGGGCCAAGAGCAGGGTGAAGAAAGATTAGAAATGGTGGTCCAGAATCAACATATGCGCAATTATCTTTAATCTACAAATGATAAAAGAAACCATAAAATGGAAATCACTTTGAAAGGATATTAAGAGCCATTACACGGCTCGAAAACAAACATATGAGAAATAATAACATTATTGATTATGATACACATATGACGAGACATTAACTATTTGACCTCAATTTAACAGGAACAACTTTGAGCAGGAAACTAAAGAAAATACCTCTGGAAGTTCAATATCACAATGGGAGAGAAGATCATAGGCATTCCGCAAGATATCCATAAGTGAACCATCTGGGGTCTGCACATCCAAACTCAGAACAAATTAACACTGGAGTAATAGCAATTATATCAAGTTGATAAGAATGTTAGGAGTTGAGAATAGTTTCAGTTCAAGTTTCACTACAGGAATTGGCACTCTTGCAAAGTTTAAGTACATAACATTAACTTGGTGCCTCAAATATCAAAACATCCATTTCTCAATTTAAAAAACCCAAGCCCACTTAGTGAAAAGCACAACAATCATTCACTTGTGAAAACCAAATGTCAAACTGAACTCCCTAATGTAGGAACACTTGAAGTGATTATTTTTTGAAGGCAAAAAAAAAATTGTTGAGCAGCAGAGTGGCAGCTTATAGTCTAAGGAATTTTGGGCAGCAACAAAAATAGGTCTTTGAATGTTCTGATGATTTAGATGTTGGATCATGTATGGACATCTGAGTGGGATCCAGAGTTACAGGAGTTTTTCCAGGACAACTAGGGAATGGTTTGGATGGTTAACTGAAGTCTGAGGATAGCTAAGTAAATGGAGTTTAGGGTTTTGGCTTTTCCATTAATGGAATAAGGTTTAAAAATGATGAAAGCAAGAAAACCACAAAGTTTGGTGGTTGCGGGTTTCCAGCTTTGATCTGAACAATTGAAGGAACTTGGTGAAGGAAAACAGAACAAAATGATGTTGGAGAAAAGACACAACAACCAGTCAAGATATAGAATCCAAAATACAAAAAAAAAAAACAAACATAATTTGTTACTTTATTTGCCATTAACAGCATGCTTATTTTCTGGTTCTTGGTATTTATACAATTCTTTGGTCTGCTGGTAGTTTGGAGCCTTGAATTTCTGCTTATGTTGCACTATTGTTTAAATTCCTTCTTGTTCCTTGTTGTTGTGCTATGCACAAGGGAAAGTATCCTGAGCCTGTTTATCTTCTGCTTATTCTTTGATTTTGATCATTTGTCAAGTTGTCATTTGAGGTTTTGGGGCTTTTTCATATATTTGTGGGACGTTTGATAGTTTGGGTTTCGGTTTTTTTGGATAGTTTTTGTTCCACAAATATATTTTTCCCCATTAATTAATAAATAAAATAACTGAATATCAAAAATAAAAATAAAACAGCATGCTTATTATAATCAGAAAACTGTAACCTGGTGCAAAGAATTGTCTGCATGTTTTCTTTTCTTTTTAGCAGATGATGTAGCCCTTCTTCATTCATTATACACAATAAAGGTATCCAGCTTATCTGTTTGTATATTGCAAAGATTTTATCAACAGAATACATGTAACATGAAATGAACATGTTATGCTGCAAAGATTGAGAAAACTAGACAATATTATAACTCCGATGCCCTGGTAGCATCTGGATAAATAGGTACTGAAAAAATTATCTGCAATATTTTGCATTGTGCATTCCAGCCGGCCACCAGAGACACTGCAAGTTAAAAACATATTTAGTTGGCATAATTATATCTGTGGAAAATTGATGTTAACTAATATATTGCCAAAAGAAAAAACAATTGACAACAGAACATGGATGGTAGCTCTCATCAAAACACTATCTATAGAAATAATTAACCAAACAAGCCCTGCCTTCAAAAGAAGGGAGAAAAAAGTTCTACATTGACAACATATCAAATTACTACATAAAGAAAATCACCCTTAAGCAGGGGAGGTAAAAGGAGAAAACCTCAATATTTATAACTAGGATACGTTATTGATTCCAAATCCAGCAGCATACACGCATTTAAATAAAATACCTTCAATTTTGCCTACCAAACAAACTCCATATGTTTTCTCCTTGGTCATGACGTATATAACCAAAATCCAAAAGTCAAACTATTACACTTAAAAGGGAAAAAAAAAAATCAAAGCATGATGATTTACATTATGCATCAAAATTATCTGCTTGTCATGAATTTGCATATTATACCCTCACAAAAATACTGAAAGCTTACATGCAGAATGATGTTTGGTAACATTTGATTTACTCAAAAGCATAGTTAAAATCATGGATAAATTAACTTTAGGCGCATGACAGGAGGATGTTAAAATAACAGTCAGTCATTGAGAAAATCATATAACTGTGAGAGTTACCAAATTGGTCCTTTTATGCAATAGCCTTCTTTGTGTTCAGTACCATGCCTGGTAAACTTTTTTCACTATTTCTTGATGCAACAGACTCCACAGAGAATAGATCCACATAAATAATATTTGTATTGGCAGGGAAGTCTGCCTGCGAACTTGTAAAAAGAAAACAAAGTTGATGTTGCAGATTTCTTCTTAGCTTCAACAATATTATCAAAAAAGCAGGAAGAAAGGTGCGCCGAGTATGATGGGGATATTTGAGAAGGAAATTTTTTAAAAAAATAAAATAATAGACCATCCAAGAAAAGTAAATGATAGATGCATCACAATTCATTGATAATGCATCACCAAATATAACACAACCCAATAAGATAGATGTTAAAATTGATGTCCTAACAGTTAATGTATAGATCCCAAACCAGAATCTATAAAATTTGCACACAATTTAAAGGGGAAAATTAAACAATTTCCTTCAAGCGCTCCTCGTGAAAATGAGTGTCCTTCAAATATTAACTCATACTAAAGGAACATTTCAATGCCAGAACTTAAGGCTGTGATATGTACTAGCAACTAATGTACCATGTTATAGAGATTAAATTTGTGTTTCTCCTCTTACTAAAAAGAAAATTATGGGATTTTAAGTAGTTATTGAACTTTGGGCTTACATAGAGCTGTATGTGCAATATAAAAACTGAAGAATGTCAGAATAAAACCGTTAAGCAGGTAAATGAATGGTACCTGTTAGAAGAACAAGATGCATTTGTGATTCCGAACTTATCAAACTCTGTATACTCGATGCATGACAAACCATAAGCCCACTTCCCATCAAGTGTCTTCTTCTCCACAAGGACATTAATTCCTTCTGTAGCTCCCGCATTACGCTTACAAGACGCAAACCCGAGTTTCTGTTGCATGCAAAATTTGTAAAGACTTAAGACAAGATGAAAAAGATTTAGGGATTCATGAAGATCTTTTCCACAAGGTAATAAGTTCCGAAACAATATCAGCAAGAAATACAATTACTAATCTGCATGTTTGCATTCTTTAAAGACAATTTACACAAGCATTGATAAAAAAAAGGTCTTGTTATTTCTACATCAAGCCCCTCAATCAGATAGAACACTGTTTGACATGGTTGCAGACAAACGGAGTTAAGCTAGAGACAGATATAAGTTACAGGGCTTATAAAAAACCCTTATGATGGTAAGGGCATGAAGTAGTAATGGATCTAGCAGTAAAAATCATGTTGGTAATGCCAATCGTTTGCAAGTGCACGGACACATACACATACAGAGAGAGAATTAAATTGCCAAATTTGACACAAACAGGAACAATATAGGAGACCCTAACTTTCCCTGGCGTAAACCAATCCCTGCCAATGCCAAAAGAGTCAAGTCTGTAGCAGCCACAACATTACTGCAGATTCACCAGTTCAATCTATTAGAATTTGAGGCTTACAATTGAAAAGATAGTGCACTTCAAGATGCTAGAGAATAGTTAACCTGACTTGTAGAACTGTTGCACCTTTTCTTCCATGATCATAAAACCACTGAAAGATGCCTCTATCATAAGCAAGTTTCCAAATGACACCATGTCCACCAGGCTTGGAAACAGGTGCGAATGTTTTTGTGACCAACCATTGCCCATCTTCCGCACCAACAGCAGGAACAAGAGGCTGGGAATGGACAGATTTTGTTTTAAAATGAAAAAACAATAATGAACATAACAATTTTGCTAAGCACGAAGGAAACCTGTTCAAAAAGTTGGAGACTTGATTGACCTCTGCCAAACCAGTTGAGTCTTTTACATAGAGAAGTGATATGCTCATGGTTATTCTTAGCTGAACTTGTCATGATCGCAACAGGGGTGATGCATTGTTTTCCATACAACTTGAAGTACAAGAACTCCCTAGCCTTGCAATCAGAAAATTAAATATGCATACCATTATCATAACATACAACATCAGCTTCTAAAATTAACACTATAATGTTGGTTTTCCCTTCGCTAAACATCAAAGTTCAAAAGAAAATATTTGCACAATAGGAAAACAAAGACCATATGCCTGAAGATCCCTTATAAGGCCTTCCAATAAAGTCCGTCCACAATAAGGTAGCATTGCTGCGGGAAGACATTCACCTGTGTCTGGATCAACCAAACCAAGCCGGTCTGCAGAACCACCCAGAGGATAAATTTCTCCTAGGTATGGCAAACCCTAAATGATAAGATCTTATTATTCTAGAAAGATTTGACTACATTTTTTGTACTAATGTAATAAATTTTAGGTGCTAACCTCAATTCCCCATAGAGCCGCTTGAGATGCATACTCTGTATTTTTTGAAAGGTCCACAACATTAGGAGCATGAATTTCCAAAAACTGGCATTCCATGTGCTGAGACCAATTTGTGGTTGGCTTTTTGGAAGTTGACTGTCTAAGAAGTTCAAGCACCATTATCTCATATCTGCAGCAAGTACATTGTTAAAATTGTTTAATATAATAGAAACTTCAGATATTGATGTTATAATTGTCAAATTGCAATAACTCAAATGAACGAACTAGTACAACCCAGTTCTGATAAAAAAAAAAAACAAGTGCAAACCAATTTGACAGGATGCAACAGAAAAGAGACATATGAGTAAGAGCTGAAATGCTCAAGTAAGCTACCTCTATCTGCAAGGTCTTTTTCACTGTTCCCCATCCAAATCAACAGTTGAGAAGCTAGTCCGCTTAGTTGAATTATATGAAGAAGACTTCTCATAGTGAACATATGATGTTTCCCCACCTGCTTGAGACTTATATTTGTAATATAAGAAAGGATGATGAATTTTCAGTTGTTCAAGAAATGGTCCAACACGGAAAAGCTAAGGCATTTACATTGGTTTATCGATTGATTGAATTGGCATTGCTCCTACAATTGCTACTACTTCAGTTGAAAGATTTCTTGTTGCAATGTATATTGTCAAGACTAATTTGAGCAACAATATGGGAGATGAATGGATGGATAATTATTTGGTTGTATACATCGAGAGGGAGGTTGTTTCCTATAGAATAAGAATGAAGAAGGTAATTCTTTCATAGTATTTTAGCTGTGTACAGAAGGTCTTTATATACACATATACAATCCCTATAATGAAGGTAATTACAGAATATAAGCTCTATAATGATGGGAATACAGCTAAGGTACAACAACAGTTACTATATTTGATTTTCATATCCTTTTCTGATATTGGTAGCTAATACGCCCCCGCAAGATGGCAGGCGGGATGCAACGCCAATCTTGGACTTCAATCTGGCAAAGTCTGATGCAGGTAAAGGCTTAGTTAACAAATCCGCAAGCTGGTCTTTTGAAGACACATGATTGACCCGCAAAGTACCATTTTGAACTTTTTGTCGAACAAAGTAATAATCAATGGCTATGTGCTTCATCCGAGAATGGAACACCGGGTTTACAGCAACGTATGTAGCTCCCATATTATCGCAGTAGATGACTGGTGTCTTTGTAGGAATATTTAACTCAGTCAATAGATTTTGAACCCATGCAATGTCAGCTGTTGTGGCTGCCACAGAGCAATATTCAGCTTCAGTTGAAGATCTGGCTACGGATTTCTGTTTCTTTGATGTCCAAGCAACCGGATTTTTGCCAAGATAAATGATATGTGCACCAGTGGAGGTCCGATCATCTTGATTTCCGGCCCAATCTGCATCACAAAATGCATGTAAAGCAGAGGTAGTGTCTCGATGAAGAAAAATTCCTGTGTCAATAGTGCCAACTAAATATCGAAGCA
This sequence comes from Garcia nutans, assembly GCA_947685225.1. Taxonomy (NCBI): domain Eukaryota; kingdom Viridiplantae; phylum Streptophyta; class Magnoliopsida; order Malpighiales; family Euphorbiaceae; genus Garcia; species Garcia nutans. The sequence continues at coordinate 15,804,521 of CANTUV010000041.1, forward strand.
ATCGTTTCAAGGCATTCCAGTGATTAATAGTTGGTCTTGAAGTATATTGAGATAACTTGTTAACAACAAAAGCAATATCAGGACGAGTTAACAATAAATACTGTAAACTTCCAATAATTGCTCTATATTCAGTGGCATCCTGTAAATGACTCGAATCATCAAGCCGCAATGTGGCAGATGTTGACATTGGTGTCAACGCAGATTTAGCCTCAAGCATATGAGCCTTCTGTAAGATTTCGTTGGTATAAGTGTTTTGTGTCAAAAACAAGCCATGCTCAAACCGTTGAACTTCAATGCCCAAAAAAAAATGCAGTAAGCCAAGATCCTTAATAGAAAACTGTGTACCAAGACTTCCAATAAATCGTTTAACAGCTGCATCCTCATTCCCTATAATTATTATATCATCCACATAGACAATTACATATATAATTTTACCCAAATGATGATAAATAAATAAGCAGGAATCCGACTTAGACTGTTGAAACCCGGTTGAAAGGAGAAATCTAGAAAGTTCAGAATACCATTCTCTCGGTGCTTGTTTAAGCCCATAAAGTGACTTATCCAACCGGCAAACATGAGTTGGGTTTTGATCATCAACAAACCCTTGCGGCTGTTCCATAAACACGACTTCTTTTAGAGTTCCATGAAGGAAAGCATTATTTACATCCACTTGCCGCAATTTCCACCCATTCATAACAGCAAGGGACAAAATAATTCGAACGGTAGGGTGCTTAGCTACTGGGGAGAAAGTTTGATCAAAATCTAGGCCAGGGCGTTGCGTGAAACCCCTAGCAACCAACCGAGCTTTGTAACGAACCGGATCTCCTGCAGAATTATATTTAATTTGATATAACCACTTGCAACTTACAATATTTATGGCGTCAGAAGCAGGAACCAGCTGCCAAGTATTTTGCTTCATCAAAGCTTTATATTCTTCTTCCATAGCAAGTCTCCATTTTGGATCTTTTAACGCCTGAGCTACAGTCTTTGGAACAGCAGATTTGGACACCGAATGTTGAAGAGTGGACAAACACAATTTCTGAATGGGCTTAGTGATATTGTTTTTACTCCTTGTAACCATCGGATGTCTATTTTGCGTTGCTATGGAAGAAGCTGCAAGATGTGGAGAGGACACAACCCCAACAGAATCATTCACAACAGTTGGTAAAGTAGGTAGAGCAATACCTGAATCTGTGAAGTGTGTATCTCGTGTGGGACTAGAGGGCGTAGCTAGCGGTTGAGAAACTTCAAAAGTTGGTGTAGAAGAAGAGGCCCCAATATTGTCAGTACCTACATTAAAAGAAAGAATGAAATGCAGGGGAGACGAACTATCAGTGGATGAGGAAACAGGTCGTTCAGAGTCAAGGGCAAGATGTTCAAAAGGAAAGGCAGTTTCCACAAACTCAACATGTCGAGAAATATACAATTTCGATGCAACTGGGTCATAACATTTGTAGGCACTTTGATTCAAAGAATAGCCGAGAAATACACACGGAGTTGATCATTTCTCTAACTTGTTCGAGTTAAATGGTCTACACCATGGGTAACAGAGACACCCAAAGACTCTCATTTTTGAATAATTTGGCTCTTTGCCATATAAGCACCAAAAAGGAGACTTATTTTGAAGAATAGTTGTTGGCATTCTATTGATTAAATAGACTGCAGTTTGGAAAGCATACGTCCAAAAGGACAAGGGTAATTTGGCTAGATGCAATAAAGTGAGACCCGTTTCAACAATGTGCCGATGACGGCGTTCAGCTATAGCATTATGTTCCGGGGTGTAGGGTGGTGTTAAAAAATGTGATATCCCATGTTCTTGAAGGAAGGTCTTTAAATGTAGAAACTCTCCCCCATTATCTGAGTATAGGGACCCTATCTTTCTATTAAAATGATTTTCAACAAGATTTTTATAAGCAGGAAAGATTGTAGACACATCAGATTTTCTTTTAAGCGGAAAGAGCCAAACATTTTTGGTGTAATGGTCTACAAAAATCAAATAGTAGCGAAAATTATCAATAGAGGTGACTGGGGAAGGACCCCAAACATCTGAATAAATAAGCTCCAAAGGAGCAGAACTAGACATAGTGGACTCATGAAAAGGTGTTTTGTGCATTTTATTTCACTTGCAAGAATCACAGAAAAAACTATTATTAGCAACAGGAAACTGAAATTGTTCTAGCATAAGACGCAAAACAGGGGTGGCAGGGTGTCCCAATCGTTGGTGCCATAGAGACTGAGATGAGGCGGAAACATAAGAAATACTTGGTGTATTCAAGCTGGAGACTGACAATTTAGGAGGCCACTCGTAAAGTCCATTAACTGGTTTCCCTTCCGCTAGCAACGCCCCCGTGCTCAAATCCTTCACATTAAATGAAAATGGGTTAAATGCCACTTCAACATTATTAGATACACACAGTTGATACACAGAAATTAAATTTTTGTTCAAAGCAGGCACACATAGCACATTATCCAAACGTAAACTTCTATTCTGTGAAGGTAATAAAACATATCCGGAATGAGTGATAGAATGTGTTGTACCATCACCCAAAATCACATCATCGTTGCCATCATATGAAGAGTGAATAAAGAGGTTTTGCAAATCCTGAACAATATGTTGATTTGCCCCGGAATCCATTATCCAACGAGGATGAGTAGAAGAAGAAACACAATTAACTTGGGGTCTGGTTGCCGGCTGAGAGTTATTTGAATCAAACAGCCAGGGCAAGAGCTTTTTCAATTTGAAACATTGTTTTGTGGTGTGCCCTGGTCGGTCACAGAACTGACACTTGATCTTGCTGCGATTATTGCCAGTATTAGACGATGCAGGCGCCGATTGTCCTGATCCAGAACTATAGCATCGGTTTGACGCAGAGCCAGAATGTGCTGAGTTTGAACGATTGAAATTCCCTTTTGAAGTAGTGTAGAGAACAGTTGTTGGTGTACCTGCAACACTAGAGTCACGAGTTAATTGGCTCTCAAAATCAGTCAATTTATCATGAAGAATATCAAACGTGATTTCAGTATCACGAGCTCGTATTGCCGCAGCAACCTCCTTATACTCAGAAGGCAATCCATGAAGAACATGGAGAACAATTTCATTCATTGAGACAGTTACACCAGCAGCTGCAAGTGTAGTGGTTGTAGCTTTGATCTTTTGAAGAAATTCTGTAATGGTTAGAGAACCTTTCTTAGCATTGAACAAGGATTCTCTTAGACTCATTATTCGAGCCTGAGATGGTTTAGCATATGTTTTCGCCAGAGAATTCCAGACCTCATGAGAGGTCTTGTCACTCACAACATAGGACACAATGTCAGGTGATAAGGTGGCTACTATCGCACTTCGAAGCAAATGGTCTTGCCAAAGCCAATAGGAGTCAGAGACTTTGTCTGCAGGAATGGGCTTTTCAACGAATTTGAGAAAGTCATAACCCACCAAAAGGGAGTACCACTGTGTATGCCAAGAGTGATAGTTGCCAGAGGTGAGTTTGATCGGTGCTTGTGCGGCAGAATTAATCGAGACAAGTTGAGTCTCTGAAGAAAGATTAATATTTGGTGATTGAACAACAGAGGGGGAAACAACCGATGGAGAGGGAGGTTCTGTGATATTAGTCATATTGATAGGTATAAGCAAGAAAAGGAGGATAAAAAAAAAATAGAGCTGTTAGGCAAATAGCTCTGATACCATATAGAATAAGAATGAAGAAGGTAACTCTTTCATAGTATTTTAGCTGTGTACAGAAGGTCTTTATATACACATATACAATCCCTATAATGAAGGTAATTACAGAATATAAGCTCTATAATGATGGGAATACAGCTAAGGTACAACAACAGTTACTATATTTGATTTTCATATCCTTTTCTGATATTGGTAGCTAATATTTCCATTATTGAAAACAAAACCATTCTACAATATTTTCAGAACATACAGACTCATAAAATTTAACTGTCGGCACCTTCTAGATCTGCCAATATCACCATTGCCCACAAAAAATAAAATCAAATTGTAATACTACTAAGTGAATTTTTATAACTTTTTTACTTTGATAATCATAATGAAAGACCGATGCTTATTTTTTGCATTATTTTTTAACTTAATATGAGAACCCTACACTGTAAAAATCTTGATTTCGCTACTATGTATACAAGTGTGTATGAGAGTATATATTTATTATCATGCCCCAATTTTAGGGGTGCAACAGTCCTAAGGTCCAGATCGACTTAAGGCGTCAGATACCTCATAGAACCTATTACTATTATATTCTATTAAGTTTGACTTCTTATTATAAGTCCATATTTTTATTTCTTTTGATTATACACACGTATATAAGAATATATATACAATAGTCACAGTACTTCTTAGTTATCCCGGGATCTCTAACTTTTTTTTTAACTCATATGATTTACTTTATATTCGGTAATCACTCATATTATTGTGTTATAATTTCTTTTTTCTTACCATGTATATAACACCTTTATACCCTAAATACGTATAGTACATATACTTCATATATATATAATATATATTTAGGTTATAAAGGTACTATAATAAAGATCTATAAAATTTATCATTTAATAATAAAAATATAACTATTAAAATTTATATTTCAGTTAAATGTAAAATTCTCTGAAAAAATTCGCCATAATTTTATCAATAATTTTCAATTATCAAAAACACAACCTACAACAATAAAAGACACTCCCAAAGAAAAATTTCTCGAAATCACCCTTTTATTAACTCTACTTCTCAAAGTTACATTACAATCCATTACCACCTCTTCCACAATTTACAACCAGAAATTCCATAATTAGAAATAATGTCCATTACAAATATATATTAACCTCAAAATTTAAGTTTTATATACATACACAAAACTATACAAAACGTCTTTTATTTCAAATATATTCGCATTTGGTTATTATTTTATACAAAACTAGTGCCTTCAAAATAACATTATACATGAAATGTAGTACTATCAGTTTAGTCTCGTGGCACAACCATCTCCAATCAAAATTCGGATCACCCTGATCTGCACTTCTAATCAAAATTCAAGAGCTTAGTAGTATATACTTTAGTACATAAAAACACTTTTAAATTCAATGTATGCCATGATGATTCGCATAACATCATACTAATGACAAGTGCAACAACAATTACACATTTATAATCATATAATAATATCGAATATTATTGTCATAATAAAAATGCATTAACTCAATATATACATGTCAATATCTCACAAATACACACATGTTGGGCCTAATATCTTACATATACATTAAGTATATACTATTCATATTCCTCTTCCATCACTCTAATTACCTTTCATTTAATTATTTTGTTATATTTAAACATTTTATGAATGTCACAATGGAACTCTATAAAGTACTTATATCATACTAGATATTATAACTTACACATATTCAGCATCTCAAATAAAGAATAAATATGTTGTTGCGAACTAAATATGGATAATCTCAATGAGAATATAGTATACACAAATAAATATGGGGGTTATACATTGTTAAGGTTCATAGTTAAACAATTATTATTTCAAGGACAATTCACCAACAATGGATTAATATAAATGAAATGCAATATTAATTAAAGTCACATATTAAAGGACAAAGTCATTCTCATTGATAGAAGATATAACTATACAGTACAATGATATTTTTTTAACTCAATATTGGGCAGTAACTTCTCCCTTTCAATATAGCAATTCATCTATATGCATATGGATTTCTTCTATCAATAAAATGTCTATAGCTAGGTATCAATCTAGTAAAACAATCGCAATAAGTGGACTCACTGGTCCTCATACAAAGGGTTATATTAACAATAAAAATTCAAGAGCAATATAATTAAACAATACTAATGGATAGAAGAATGCAACATCATTGGAAGGTATCAACAATAATCACTATGAAAAAGAAGTAACAATAATAAACAACTAGGGTAACTAGATTCGCATGCATATACTATAATTCTCACCTCTTTCATTTAACCTTTAGCAATCCGCGATTTGAATACTTACATCTCATTTAGCCTACAATTATATTTAGATATAGGGTTCAATTAATTGTTTGGAAATTATAGTTTCAAATATCTGTTGTGTTATTTTTCTCTTTTTTTTTTCTTTTCTCTTACAATTATTACTTAGAATCTATTATATATTTTTATTTACCTAATTATTTATAAAAGTGGTATGTATTATATTTTTATTTACCTAATTATTTATAGCAGTGGGCTTACCATTTACTTATATATACATACATGCATTCTCAATTAATTTGTTTACCATTTGCATTTCATTAGGTCTTTCTTTATTAAATTATACTATAAATGTTATTATCTTTTAATTAATTGATCTTTTATATTTTCTTCTTTTCACTCGCTAATTGACCTATAGTGAATTAAATCCATTTATCAACCTCCTCCTCCTCCTCCTCCTCCTCCTCCTCCTCCTCCTCCTCCTCCTCCTTCTTCTTCTTCTTCTTCTTCTTCTTCTTCTTCTTCTTATTATTATTATTATTATTATTATTATTATTATTATTATTATTATTATTATTATTATTATTATTATTATTATTATTATTATTATGATAATGTAACCTATTTAATTATGATATTCACAATATAACTTAATTAATTATGATATTCATTATATTTTATCTTCCAAAAATATTAGTCTACTGTATATGTTTGGTAAATATACACAGGGCCATTTGCATGACCATGGCTATTCCCATGCAAATCATATCTGCATGTATATCAACAAGTTTACCAAGTATATATTTACTACCAATTTAACGATTTCATCATTTTACTAACTCCATTTGATTCTCAGTGTTTTATAATTTAACAATAAATTAAATTTAAATTCACATTCCATTTAAATCAGAAATTTTGGTAAGCTTCTTAATTTATTTTTAAGTTCATGAATGAGTTTTACTTACTTTGGCTTAGTAGTGTCCACCTTTGGTCCACTCAGCCGAATTATATCTTATTTCCTCTCTCTCTCTCTCTCTCTCTCTCTTTTCCTTGTGTGTTTTCTCTAAAGCTATAATATTGCTATTTTTCTAGTGATTTGGCACCAAAAGAAATGAAAAGCCAAATGATAAATGGAAGGTAATATAAGGTGACAAATAAGGTTAAAGCACTTGGGAGTAGAGGTGTCCCATTGCATAGTTCAATTCTTTTATAAGATGACTAGTGGCATAGTTAAATATGATAGGTGTTAAATAGTTAAGCTCCCTCATTGTTCATTTCCTATTGATACAATTAGCTATTATATTTTGAGTAGTGTTTGATTTTATTCGGCCTATTTCCTTCTTATTACTTATGAATATATATCTTATGATTTGAATTGTTAGTCGGCCAAAGTTGCCGCTTATGTTTCATGCCCTCCCGAAGCATGTGTACATGCATAGATGTGTGAAGACATTTATATCTGAAAAAATAATTTTTATTTTAAAAATATTACACGAGCTAAAAATATTTATATTTTTATAAAAAGTTATAATAAAATTTTAAAAATATCTTATTTTTTACTAAAATAATTTTTTTTAAAAAAATACATTTTTCCTTATGTAAATTCTGTAAAAATGAAAATATATTTTCCGTTGTGCATCACAAACTAATATGTTTCCTCGGTGAGCTGTGGAAAATTAATTTACTAATATATTTTCCTCTTTTGTTGATACATTTTTTTTTGTCTTATGTTTTTTATAGTGATAAAACTGCTTTTTTAGTTTTTATTTTCATGAAAAAATTACACCATTTACTACTTTTCAACTTTTCTTTTCAATTTTACTATTCTTCATTTTTTTTCATTTATAACCCTTTTTTATTCAGTTTTAAGTTTTCTTCACTTTTAATTTTAAGTTGAAGATTTAGCAAAAGATTAATCTTCAAGTTGCACAGAAAGTCCCAATTTTTTATAGCAAATAAAACTATTATTGTACATATTATAAATATTTATTATTTTTTTTTCTTATTGTTTTTTGGGTCTCAAATGTATTAATTGAGGTTTTTTTTTCTTTTAACATAGTACACACACATGTTCAATAAAATACTTTAAAAAATAATTTTTTTTATTTTTTAACTTTCTATCAAATTTATCATATTTTATCTAATTTGATTATTTAGGTATAATAAGGATATTTGGCATCTTTTGATAGATTTATTATTTTTTATTAAATTTATCTATTAATTTATGGATATATATTGATACATATCGGTATATATGGATATATAAATATATATTATAAAAAAATAACAGTTATAAAAGAATAATAATATATGTTATATATATGTGAATATATATCGGTATATGTTACAAAAAATGATATTCTTATAAATATAGAATTCATATTTTTTATAATATATGTGGATATATGTTACATATACTTTAACTGGATAATAATATTATATATGATTATATGTCAGTATATGTGGGTATATATCGGTATATGTGAGTATATCTTATATATATATTAATTAGAGAATAATAATATATGTGAAGTATATGTTGATATATATGAGTATACGTGAGTATATATCAGTTATATATTTTTAACTAAAAAATAATATTTTTATAAATAAAAACTTTGTATTTATTATAGTGTATGTGCCTATATGGTGATATATATTACATATATTTTTACTAAACTATGCTATTTTTTTAATTATTGGTTCTAATCTTTTGAGTTCAAATCACTACAATATTTTTGAGAAAAAAAATTGTTAAAAAGTATTTTCATAGCTTTTTTTTGTATTTTTAAAAATAAAATTTTCTTTTAAGTAATTTATGTAATTAACCCTATTTTTATTTTTTTTCGTTTATTTTTATTGTTAAAAAATTAAAAGTCCATCATATTATCATTGGATTAATTGCTTTTTTATTTATTGTGGAAAATTTTTATTTCTTTTAAAATCATTATTTAATTATGATTTCATTTTTAAATTTTAAAAAATATATAAAAATATTTAAATTATAAAATTGATTATTTAATTATATTTTTATATAAAAATATTTTTTAAAAAAGATATTTCAATATTATATAAAAATTGCAAAAATTGAAAACATAATTAGATAAATATATTTTTTAGCTTTCAATTTTTATCTAAAAAATAATTAGAAAAATAATTTTTTTAAAAAAATTAGAAAGCAAAAAAATTAAAATGAAAATAAAAAATATTTTATATTGACTAAATAGGCCCTTCATTATTTTCAATGATATCATTCTGCATAAGAAAAAAGTTTAATTTTCACAAAAATATTATGTGTTTGATTCATAAGAAAAAAGTGTTTGAATTTTAAAATATTATTTTCATTTAATATTTGTTTTTTTTTTCATTTTAATCTAATTCAAAATTTAAAATTATAATTTCCCAAACCTTTCATCCCTTATATTATTATAAGAAATTAATTTTCGTCAGATTATTTTTTTTATTAATTGGTTTAATAAATTAATAATTCAACTTATTAATTACATGTAAATTTTCATAGTCCAATAAATTAATTTTTAAATTAGTAAACAAAAAGATTGTCATATAATTACAATTTATAGTATTTTATCTAATTAAAGTATATTAAGAGTTTTAAATAACCGAGTGGTTAATTAAAAATTTTCAATTTCTTTCATAATGTTTTTTATTTTCATTTAAATTTTATATATATATATATATATCTTCTTCATTATTTGTTTAAAAATTCATAATTTTAAAAAAGAAAAATTTTTCAATTTATATTCTAAAATAAGAGGCAAAATCGTAAGAATCATGCAGTAAGATACTTCAATAAATTCCAACTCAGTCATAGTTGGAAACATTAATTAACAAAGCATATTATATGTGAATAAATAAATAAATATCAACTTAGCACAAATAGTAAAGGACTTGTTGTCCTTAAATAAGATCTTGGATCCGCTAAGAGAGCTGACAGTGCTCTAATCCGGATTAATCCAGATAAAAGAAAATCCATTATGTCAAAAATTCTTGGTTCATTCATCGTAATTTCTCTTCTGAATCTATATTGCATTGTTTTTTTTTAGCTGTACATTCCCGAAGGAAGTAATTGTTGGAAAATTGATTTGTTGAATTGGAAGGGGAATTTTTTTTTTAAATGTAATTTGGGAAGGAAAACGAAATAGAAACGGGAAGGTGCAATTGCCAAATACAAGTGAATGAAAATGTATTGAGAATGAATATGAATTGAATAATGCATTATATATTCTTCTTATATATATTTCTTAGGTGATCTTACAGTTGTTTCATTCCCTTTCTGCTCACCTCTTAAGAGTATTTCTATTGTTATTTCATGCAAGTTCCTCTGTACTATAAAAAATGTTTTTGGACACCTAAAATGGCATAGATGTGAAAACGCTTCAAAAAAAAAGAGTGGACTAAAAGTTGTCGATGGAAGAAGATGTTGAAGCAAAAAAGAGTGGACTGAAAGTTGTTGATGGAAGAAGATGTTGAAGCGTTTTCATACCTCTAACAAAAATCTCATCAAGAGGGAATGTTGAAGTTAATGAGATTTTTGTTTCAAAGTTAATGGGATGTGTATTTTTAGATTTGAGTTGCTGAGATTCCGCAGAGTTGTGTTTTTGATATTTTGTCCTTAATTACAAAAGGAATGGCTCTCCATGTTTTGAGCAACAAATTCAGAAAATTTGTCTAAATGTTAGGTAGGTTAGTTAGTGACGAAGAAGGCCTTTCTCTCCCTACAAAAGAGAAGCTTCTGCTGTAATTGGATGTGTGCGTGAGAAAAGTGTATAAAAGATTGAATAGTCGTAAGAAAAATCTGTAAAAAATGAAGAAAAAGTAGAGAAAGAAAATCTCTTTTCTGCTGTTTCATACTCTGTTTTGCTATCTTTATTTGTTTCTGTTTTTTGTTTGTTCATTGCGTGAGATAAATCTCCAACAGAATGCAATGGTTAGCTGGTAAGGCAGCATCGGAGAATCTGAATCTGATATTTTGTTCTTAAGTTTCCGATATCGTTTTCTAACGTTCATGCTTATTGTTTTAGGAAATTTTTCTTATCCTTGATGATTTCCAAGTTCTTTTGTCCTATTATTCATCTGGTTCTGTGAAGTCATAAAAGCAAAGAAGGCTGTTATGGTATTGTATTTGATACAAGCTAAACAACAAATTAGCAAATTTTTTCCCTTCAAGCATATTTTTATTATATCCTTGCCCTTGTTAGCACATTGTTTCAACTACATTTAACATGTTTATTAAGTTAGTTCATAATTCCTCCTTGTTTGCCAGCTGACCTTATGGTTGCTCAAATTCAGTCTTCATCTTAAACACTATTAACTTTGGACTCATAATGAATAGGACAGCATTTATTTCCTATTCCAAGTTTTTCTTGATAGCTTCTAGAATGTTTCTTTTTGTGTTTACTTTTATATCTGATATCTCAGTTGACTTTTGATTATGAAGCATCTAGCATTTAATGGTTTGTGAATCCTAATTTGGATTACACAAGTCAACCTTCCTTATCAACTACTCTTTCTTGACATTATTGACAGTTTTCTGCTGTAGGAATTGATTGATTCATCTTAATACCAATTGAATTTTTTCTGTCAGGTGGATACTCATTTGAACTTCTCGAAGAAAGAAACAAAGGAGTACACCAATAGATGTGCAGCAGAAGCTAAAAAGCCGGTAGAGGATTTGAATGTTTTTAAAGAGAAGCAGCAGAGGTTCTGAAGGTACAGTCTCCTGATTTGCATATTTATTGGAACAATTTACAATCTTGATGTTTCCACTAATTTGAAATTCAATGTTGAAATAATTGTTGCAAATACATGTTAACATAACTTCTGCAAATACTGAAATATTCATGAACTTCTGATTTGTCCAGCTTTCTTCCTTTGATAGGAAAATTCTTATTTTGCATCATCCTGCAATATCCTTGATTGATAGAAAAAAGAGAGGTCAAACTAAAATTCTTCTAAAATTTGTGTTCATGTCACTTGATGTGGAATAAAGAGTTTTGATTTTTATGAAGCAGTTTGACCGAAAACTGCTACAGTGGTAATTTAGTAATTACTGTCAAAAGCTGATGTTGCAAATTGGGCATTCTAAGGGCATAGCCCAATGAAAAATGGGCCAGCGAGTCAAAATCACTGCTATGCAGTGAGATCCGTCAGTTTTCGAGCAAATTTGATCGTTTAGGCTTTCGAAAATGCGTTTTACTTTTATGGCATCTTAGGGTATATTTTTATTTTCTTATTTAGAACCCTTGGATCGAGGCGTCATTTGGGCATTTTGTCTGCCTCGTTAAATAATATCTTTTTATACTTGTAATTCTTTTATTTTGGCAATCTGTTACATCTTGAAAACTTTCCTTATTTGAAATTAGGGTTTTTTGTAACCCTAAAGTTTTATAATGTAATGTTTGAAGAAGTGGAAAACAGTTTTTAGAGCTGAATAATAATTCAGTTGAGAAGTTTTTCTCTCTTTTTGTGTTTATTACCTATGCATTCTTAGACTAAATATGAACAGCACCTTTGTTTATTACATCCGCTGCATCAGTTGGTATCAGAGACTAGTTCGTTCTTAGACAACGATGGCACCGTGAATACAACCACAACAGCGCTTAGAGGAAGTGTATGAGCGTGAACACATGGCCCACCTTGAGCAACGAATGGGACAGATGATGGATGAGCTAATGGAACAAATAATGGACCGGTTAACAGAATAAATGGCTCATCTCATGGGGGGTCAGAATAGGGCAAACCCTAACCAGCAGGAATGTAGATGGATCCAATGGGAGTTATGATATTGAAGGAGAAGCTTATTAAGAAGAAGAGTCGGGCAGAAAATATAGAACTCCTATTGAAGATAGTCGTTGGAAATCTGTAATAAGAATAGAAATACCAGAATTTCATGGCGGCCTTAAACCAGGAAAAATTTTTGGACTGGTTGGCTATAGCAGAAGAGATCATGGAATTTAAAGGAATGTCTGATAATAAACGTGTCTCCTTAGTTACAACAAGGCTGCGGAATATGACAGAGGCCTGGTGGCAGCAGTCTAAATTAACAAGAAACAGGCAAGGCAAGGCTAAGATCGTCAATTGAAAAAAGATGAGGAAGCATCTGCGATCTGAGTTTTTGCCTCACAACTTTCAGAGGTTAATGTACTAGAGGTTGCAGAATCTGAGGCAGGGAGCTAGGTCAGTAGACGACTACACCACTGAATTCTACTAGTTGATAGCCAAAAATGGCATACACAAGACAGAAGATCAGTTGCTGTCAAGATATATTGGCGATCTTAGGAGGCAAATTCAGGATACTGTCAATTTGTTTGATCTTGTTTCAATCTCTGCTGCTCATCAAAAAGTCTTATAGGTGGAGAAATACTCCAGGAGAACAGGTACTTATATGTCTTCTGCTAATATGGGAGGTAGTGGCAGTGGCGCTGGTAGCAGTAGTGCAAGCAACCGAGTAGGAGGGGTGATTAACAAAGGCACTACTAACCAAAACCAGTACAACAGAACAACTGGTAGTGGTTTGAAGTGTTTCGGAAGAGGTGAGATTGGGCATAGGCAGTCTAAATGTAAGAAAACAGCAGGAAAGAAAGCACTCTTTGTAAAAGCAGATGACTATAAAGATAGAGGTGTAGACATTATACGACAGCCAGTGTTTGATGACGAAGAGGCGGTTGATGAGGAGGTGGTAGCAGGAGATACAGACTTTGTTTTGGTCGTCAGGCGATCTTGTCTTACCCCTAAGGCTGTTGAAGAATATTGGCTATAGAGTAATATTTTTCAGTCAACCTGCACCATTCTCAGTAAGGTCTGTCGACCTCTCATTGATGCTGGTAGTTGTGAGAATATTATTGCACCTGAGGCAGTGCAAAATTGGAAATGAAGACTGAGAAGCATCCTAGGCCCTACAAATTGGCTCGGTTAAAGAAGGACGGTGAGGTAACTATTTCACAATGTGCTTTGGTAACCTTTTCTATTGGTTCTAAATATAAAGATAGTATGTGGTGTGATGTGGTTGCTATGGATACATGTCACTTATTGTTAGGGAGACATTGTGACGCAGCGTAATAGCGTTGGATAAATTAGACTTAAACCCTAGGAGGGAATTTGAAAGTCTGACTTGAATTCATAAGAAGAAAATAACCAAAAACTTCTACCCTTTAGCTAAAGGGCAATGCCCTTATTTATAGGCTACAAAGCCTTGTACAACTCATATAGGACAACTCATTGACAACTAATTAATAACTTGATGACAACTCATGGACAACTCATTTCTTAATAACTAAGTATTCTAGAATTTGTTTAAAAGATAAACTTGACAACTAGTAGTAAAATCCAAATTGACTTCTTCCTTTAGGCAGCAAAATTTAACTTTGATTTTAATTGTCCCTTGACTAAGTTATGAAGTTTGATGTCCCTCATCATTCTCCTCGACTTGGGAAAAACTCGACCTCGAGTTAAGCGTAACATTCGGATACAAAGGAACATCTGAATCATGATACATGGATATGTCCGCCACATTAAATGTCTTGGAAATGCCCATGTTGTCTGGAAGATCGATCACATAAGCATTATCATTGATGCGCTTCAAAACTGAATACGGGCCATATTTCTTAGGTTGCCGCAATTTTCGTCTCATCAACATGAACTCCCTCAGAAGAAATCACAAATCCCAGAAACACAAGCTTGTTAGTCAGAAAGCTGCACTTCTTAAGATTCACATATAACAAATTTTCTTTCAAAACCTGCAGAACAGCTCTTAAATGCTCCAAATGCTCCTCCTCACTACTACTATATATCAAAATGTCGTCAAAGTAAACCACAACAAATTTGCCAATAAATGGTTTAAGTACCTGGTTCATCAACCGCATGAAAGTACTTGGAGCATTGGACAAACCGAAAGGCATAACAAGCCATTCATATAAACCCTCTTTAGTCTTGAAAGTTGTCTTCCACTCATCCCCTGGCTTGATTCGGATCTGGTAGTATCCATTCTTCAAGTCCAATTTGGAAAACCATCTAGACCCATGCAACCTGTCAAGCATATCATCTAATCTTGGGATGGGAAACTTGTAACCTACTGTGATTCGGTTAATAGCTCGACTGTCGACACACATTCTCCAGCTTCCATCTTTCTTTGGTGTTAACAAAGCTGGTACTGCGCATGGACTAAGGCTTTCTCGAATCAGCCCCTTTCTCAATAATTCCTCGACCTTCCCTTTCAGGATATCACTCTCCCTTGGATTCATTCTGTAATGTGGAAGGTTTGGAATACTAGCTCCGGGAACAAGATCAATTTGGTGCTGTATATCCCTCATGGGTGGTAAGCCGTCTGGTGTGTCTTCTCCCATCAACTCCTTAAATTCGCCCAACAAGGGTCGGACAGCTTCTGGTTGCTCCTTCGCCGAAATTTCCGAATCACCCATTAGGACCTGCTTTATAATCAACACATGAACTTGCCCTGTTTCTTTAACTTCTACAGCGAAATCATTTGTTAAGGTTAAGAAAGAACTCTTTTCAGTCTTGTTTGAATTGCCATTCAAAGGAAGCAATGAATATTTGACTCCCTCCTTCTCTAGCTTGTACACATTGTTTCTTCCCGAATGTTGTACATCAACGTCGTATTGCCAAGGTCTGCCAAATAAGAGATGGCAAACATCCATATCCACCACATCACAATACACAGTATCTTTGTACTTGCCAATAGAGAAAGGAACTCTACAACGTTCTGTCACTTCAATCTTCCCTGAATCAGTCTTGATCCACCCTAATGAATATGGTTCAGGATGCTTCTCGACTGGTAGTTTCAGCTTCTTTACTATCTCTTTCCCAATGATATTCTCACAGCTCCCACTATCAACTATGACAGCAAACACCTTTCCTCCAATGCTACATCGAGTTCGAAACAATTGGTGTCTCTGTGATTCTTCCCTGTGTTTGGGAACTAACATCATCCGGCGTACAACATAGGTTTGCCCCCCTTCCTCGTCATACTCCTCTTCCTCTTCATCAAGTTCCTCTGGCTCACAATCAACCTCGCCATCTTCTTCGTTTCTGTCCACAATATTAACAAACTTTCGGGCTGGACAATCATTAGATCTATGCCCTGGTTGATTGCACTTGAAGCACTTCGCGATGCTAGGTCTAGCATACGGATTTTCTGCCTTCTTTGTCTCCTTCTCTCTCACAACCTGCTTTCCCATCGATTTATCTTCACCTGTTTTCTTGAAATTTCTGCCACGGTCAGTTTGACTCGTAGTAGCCTTGCTTAAATTCTCTGATTCTGGCACTTCTCTAAAATTTCGAAAGTTTCTGCCTCTTTCCTGTTCGTCCTGGTTTCGATTGCGGGCCTGTCTTTGATTTCGTCTAAACCTAGGTGGTTCAGGATCGAAATCTTCTTCTTCTTCTGAATCTTCATCGAAATCTGCAGGTTGTCTGTTTACAGGATTCGGTCTGTAGGCAGGTTCACCACGGACAGGTTGTCCTGGCTGTCTTCTACCTTCTTCCCGTCCCCTGTTTGGTCTAATACCGCAAGCATCCAGACGATCAACAAGCTCCTGAAAACGTTCCTCGAAACGTCTGGATATGCGATCAATCCGTTGCTCAAGACGTTGCTCCAAATGTTGCAACACCCTGTCCCCAAGAGGGGCTCCATCCTCCTGATCACCGTCATGGAGAACACCGCCATTGCCGCCGGTTGCCATGCTCTGATACCACTCTGACGCAGCGTAATAGCGTTGGATAAATTAGACTTAAACCCTAGGAGGGAATTTGAAAGTCTGACTTGAATTCATAAGAAGAAAATAACCAAAAACTTCTACCCTTTAGCTAAAGGGCAATGCCCTTATTTATAGGCTACAAAGCCTTGTACAACTCATATAGGACAACTCATTGACAACTAATTAATAACTTGATGACAACTCATGGACAACTCATTTCTTAATAACTAAGTATTCTAGAATTTGTTTAAAAGATAAACTTGACAACTAGTAGTAAAATCCAAATTGACTTCTTCCTTTAGGCAGCAAAATTTAACTTTGATTTTAATTGTCCCTTGACTAAGTTATGAAGTTTGATGTCCCTCATCACATTGGCAATATGATAGGAAGGTCATTCATGATGGCCGTGCTAATACATATTCTTTAGTATCTAATAATATAAAAATTGTATTACTGCCTAGTAAAGAGCCAGAAAATGTAAAAGCAACTGGGGATAGTACCAAGTTGTTATCATTGGCTAGATTTATTGAGAAGTTGCAGGAAACATAAATGGTCTTTGCTCTTATTGGGAAGGAGGTTGCTGTAGAGTTGAAAGTTCCTAATAAGGCAGCCCCTTTAGTGGCAGAATTTGAAGATATCTTTCCAAATGAGCTGCCTAATGGATTACCCCCCCCCCCCCCCCTTACGTGACATTCAGCACAATATTAACTTGGAGCCTAGTGCAACATTGCCAAATAGACCTCACTACTAGATGAGCCCTAGGGAACATGAGGAGTTGCGGAGGCAAGTAGAAGAATTAGTGGCTAAAGGGCATGTGCGAGAAAGCTTAAGCCCTTGTGCAGTGTCAGCCCTATTAGTTCCTAAGAAGGATGGTTCCTAACGTATGCGTATAGACAGTAGAGTCATCAACAAGATCACTGTGAGGTACAGGTTTCCCATCCCTCGCTTAGATGATTTATTAGATTATATCAGTGGTGCAACAATCTTTTCCAAGAAAGACCTTAAAAGTGGGTACCACCAGATTCGGATGCAGCTAGAAGATGAGTAGAAAATGGCCTTCAAAACTCAGGAAGGGTTGTACGAGTGGTTGGTAATGCCATTTGACCTGTTAAATGCATCGAGTACCTTTATGCGGGTGATGAACCAGGCACTGAGACTATTTATTGGCAAATTTGATGTGGTGTACTTTGATGATATTTTGATTTACAATGCTAACCTTACAGAACACTTGCAACATTTGCGAGAAGTTCTATTTGTGCTTCGCAGGAAAAAATTTTATGAAGCAGTAAAGAAGTGTATCTTTTTGGTGCCTAAGGTGTTGTTCTTAGGTTATGTGATTTCTAGAGAGGGGCTGCAGGTTGATGAGTCTAAAGTTGAGGTCATTAGGCAGTGGCCTCGACCTAGTATAATTACTGAAGTTCGAAGTTTTCATCGGTTTGCCTCTTTTTACAAATGTTTCATCCCACAATTTAGTAGCATCATGACCTCTATGACATATTGTATGAAGGGTGGCAAGTTTGTATGGACAAAGATAGCAGAGGAAGCCTTTCAACTTATTAAGACACGCTTGACCACCGCTCCTGTCTTAGTGCTTCCTGATTTTTTGCAAGCATTTGAATTACACTGTGATGCTTCTAAAATGGGCATTGGGGCTGTTTTGAGTCAAAATGGAAGGCCTGTAACATACTTCAGTGAGAAGCTCTCAAGTTTCAAGTGTAATTACAACACCTATGATGTAGAGTTTTATGCAATAGTTCAAGCAGTAAAGCACTTAAGGCACTACTTGTACAATAGAGAGTTTATATTGTACACAGACCATAAGGCTTTGAAACACTTGCATGGCCAGAATAAGGTGTCTTCACCGCATGCTCCATGGGTAGCCTACCTCGGACGATTTACTTTTGTAGTAAAATACAAATCAGGAGTTACAAATAAAGTCGATGATGCTTTGAGCCGCAGGAGTAATTTTTTGGTTGCAATGCGAGTTGAGGTACATAGCTTGGACTCTTTTTGTGACTTGTTTGTTACTGATCCATTCTTTTATGCTATTCTGGAAAAGGTTCAAGCAGGTGAAAGAACATATTTCTTGTTGCATGATGGGTTCTTATTCAAAAGGAACCAATTATGTATTCCAAATTGCAGCTTGCGCCTCAAGATCATTTAGGAGTTACATGGCAAAGGGCATGTCAGTTGTGACAGGACCTTGCAACTTATTCAAGCTTCCTATTTTTGGCCTACCATGTGAAGAGAAGTGGATAAGTATGCCCAGCGATGTCGAATTTGTCAAGTTTTTAAGGGTACAGCCACTAATGTTGGTCTATACATGCCCTTGCCAGTACCTACTCAGCCTTGGATGGACATCAGTATGGACTTTGTATTGGGCTTGCCTCGCACACAACGTGGTAATGATTTCATCTTTGTTGTTGTTGATCATTTTTCTAAGAAGGTTCATTTTATTCCATGCAAGAGAACATCAGATGCTGTCAACGTGGCCCAATTGTATTTTTGTGAAGTGTATCACCTTCATGGCCTGCCTACATCTATTGTGTCTAATAGAGATACCCGCTTCATAAGTCACTTCTGGCATAGTTTATGGAAAATGGTTAATACACAACTGAATTTTAGCAGTGCTTATCACCCATAGACTGATGGTAAAATTGAAGTGGTGAATAAATTCTTGGGCAATCTACTTTGCAGTTTGGTTGGTGATAATTTGAAGAGTTGGGACCAGAAGTTATGCCAGGCTGAGTTTGCTCATAATCATGCTGTCAACAGAAGTTCAGGTTTCAGCCCTTTTCAAGTTGTGTATTCAGTTGTGTCCAGGGGACCCTTAGATCTTTTCTGTCTGCCTGACAAGACCAGAGTTCATGGCAAAGCAACATATTTTATGGTTAATCTGTAGGACGTTTATAAGGTAGTGAACGCCAACTTACTACAAGCCAACGCCAAGTATAAGCAAGCTGCAGACCGTAAGCGCCGCCATGTTAAATTTGAGGTGGGTGATTTTATATGGGCTATCCTCACTAAAGAGTGCTTCTCAGTTGGAGAATATAATAAGCTTTCTGCCAAGAAGATTGGTCCTGTTAAAATTATTGAAAAGATTAATCCTAATGTCTACCGCCTCAAATTGCCCAGTTATATTTGTACTACTGATATATTTAATGAGAAGCATTTGATTTCTTTTTAAGAGGACTCCTCTGATGATGATACTGCTGATAATTCGAGGGCAAATTAATTGTCCAGCTATATTCGTCAATTTTCGACCAAATTTCATCGTTTAGACCTCCAAAAACGCGTTTTACTTTTATAATAGCTTAGGATATATTTTTATTTCCTTATTTAGAACCCTTGAATCGAGGCTCCATTTGGCCATTTTGTCTGCTTCGTTAAATAATATCTTTCTATACTTGTAATTCTTTTATTTTGGCAATATGTTACATTTTGAAAACTTTCCTTATTTGGAATAGGGTTTTCTGTAACCCTAAAGTTTTATACTGTAATGTTTGAAGAAGTGAAAGACAGTTTTAAGAGTTGAATAATAATTCAGTTGAGAGTTTTTTCTCTTATTTTGTGTTTATTACCTGGGTATTTTTAGACTAAACAGGAATAGCACCTTTGTTTCCCGTTGCATCAGATGGTATCAGAGACTGGTTCGTTCTTGGACAACGATGGCACTTTGAAAACAACCACAACAACGCTTAGAGGAGGTGTATGAGCGTGAATATATGGCCCACCTTGAGCAACGAATGGGACAGATGATGGATGAACGAATGGAACAGATGATGGACTGGTTAACAGAATGAATGGCTCATCTCATGGGAGGTCAGAATAGGGCAAACCCTAACCAGCAGGGGAACCCTAGTGTAGGTGGATCCGATGGGGGTTCTGATATTAAATGAGGAGTTTATTATGAAGAAGAGCCGTGCAGACAATATAGAACTCCTATTGAAGATAGGCGCTGGAAATCTGAAATGAGAATAGAAATACCAGAATTCCATGGCGGCCTTAAACCAGAAGAATTTTTGGACTGGTTGGCTACAACAGAAGAGATCATGGAATTTAAAGAAGTTCCTGATAATAAATATGTCTCTTTAGTTGCAACAAAGCTGCAGGATAGGGCAACGGTCTGGTGGCAGCAGTCTAAATTAACAAGGAACATACAAGATAAGGCTAAGATTGTCAATTGAAAAAAGATGAGGAAGCATTTGCTATCTGAGTTTTTGCCTCACAACTTTCAGAGGTTAATGTACCAGAGGTTGCAGAATCTGAGGTAGGGTGCTAGGTCAGTGGACGATTACACCACTAAATTCTACCAGTTGATAGCCAGAAATGACATACATGAGACAGAGGATCAGTTAGTGGCAAGATATATTAGCGGTCTTAGGGGCCAGATTCAGGATACTGTCAATTTGTTTGATCCTGTCTCAATCTCTGCTACTCATCAAAAAGCCTTACAGGTGGAGAAATACTCCAGGCGAATAGGTTCTTATGTGTCCTCTGCCAATATGGGAGGTAGTGGCAGTGGCGCTGGTAGTAGCAGTGTAGCCAACCGAGTAGGAGGGGTGATTAACAAAGGCATTTCCAACCAAAACCAACACAACAGAACAACTGGTAGTAGTTTGAATTATTTCGGATATGGTGATATTGGGCATAGGCAGTCTAAATGTAAGAAAACAACAGGAAAGAAAACACTCTTTGTAGAAGCAGATGACTATAAAGATGGAGGTGTAGACATTGTAGGAGAGCCCGTGTTTGATGACGAAGAGGCTATTGATGAGGAGGTGGTAGCAGGAGATACAGGCGTTACTTTAGTCGTCAAGCGATCTTGTCTGATCCCTAAGGCTGTTGAAGAAGATTGGCTACGGAGTAATATTTTTCAGTTAACCTGCATCATTCTCAGTAAGGTCTGTCACCTTGTTATTGATGCTGGTAGTTGTGAGAATATTATTGCAGCTGAGGCAGTGCAAAAATTGAAAATGAAGTTTGTATGTTAAAACAACGTAAAATAAATTCATTGTCTGCAAAAATCTCCTAAACTAAATCTTGTAATAAAATTAAATTATTATTTTAAAATTTTAATGAATTATTATCTTTGATTATTAGTTATCTTTGTTTTTAATAAAATTGAAACTATTTTTTTTGTAAAAATAACATTTTAAAAGAAATAAGTTAGATAATTTTACAGAATTATTTAATTATTTTTAGCTTTTTATAATTATAAAAATATAAATTTTATTTGAATAATTAATTTTTAATGTCATTAATCAATATTTTGAATGTCATTAATTTTTGGGGAAATTCTACCATGCTAGAATTTTTCTTTTGAACAAGTTTTTTTTTTCCAACACTAGAAATTTTATTTTCTTAGAAATCCCAGAGTGAAGCGCAGTAAATATCTTCACAATATGTTTGTGGGACCTACAAAAACACTAATTGAAAGGCTTTTCCAGTAACACATGAACTTCCTTTCCTAAGTTTGACTTGGACTTTAACAAGTCCAACATTTTGGCCCACACTTTTCAATGAGGTCTAGGTTCATCTTCACGGAGTTCATCTTTTTTCTGATTTTTTCTTTTCTCTGCAATTGTAAATGCCGCCACCGGAAGGGGCACACGGCCTCACAGGGGGCTAACTTAAAACAAAAGAAATTTTTGTTATTTGCAGCAAGCGTTTCTTTAATCCCTCGCTACACTGCAAAACTCAGCCCCCATCAATGGGCGGCCAGAGATATATACCCTTCTTCTAGGCGCTGATGAGGGGGTAGTGCGAACCCACACAATCCTAGTTCTGTTACCGCTTTGATTCCAGATACCTCCTGTCCTCTGTTAAGGGTTGCAATCCAAATTTTGTAAGAAAGTCAACAAATGTAGTAGCCCATACGCTAGCAAGAACTGCTATATTATCTCCTGGCTTTAGTGAGTGGAATGATACCATTCCAAGTATTATTTGTGATGCTGTTGCTTTTGACTCTACATGAATGAAGTTATAATTTTCAGAAAAAAAAAATTGTAATATTTAATATAATCGTTCATTTTGATATTTAATACATTTATAATTAACAGTAATATTATAGGATATAAAATATCTTTTAAAAATATAAAAATCAGATTAACAAATTTAATTTTTTATTCTTGTTAAATGATTATTTTATTGCAGAGTAAATGCTTCCGTTTCTTTGCATGCTGATGGTTAAAAAATAAACAGATGCAAAGATTTTGAAGCGGATAAAAGAGATCTCAACGGCCAATATATTTTGAGATATATCACCGTTAAGATGGAATTGCTAATGGAGCTTTAAAAAATATTTCATCTTTAGTTTTGTTTATTATACCATAAAATTCTAGCCAAATCTTGAACGAAATAATTGTGATTTTGAGACAAAGGACAACCAAGCGAGTATTTTGAGATTCAATTAGGTATCTATTTGATATTTGATAATGTGTGATTAAAATATTTTGAGTCGCAGCTTTTTTTTTAATATAAACCGTCAATTTTCATTAATCAGATGGTTGCATGAGATAAGTGATCAACCAGGAAAAAAAAACCATATCATCTACCTTTTTCCAATTATAATTTATCAAAAATAATTAATTGTTTTAAAAAATTAAAAAATTATGCAAATACAACGTTGAAAGCCAGATTCAATCAACGCTATAAAGTATTTGATTTAATTCAATAAGCGGGATGATCATCGCCCAACAATAGCATGTTGCTGTCAGTAGTAGAAACATCCCCAGAAAAAGTCTCCCAAGTTATTATCAATGAAATTCAGTAAAATGTAGATGTTTACACGCTGAAATGTTGTACTAGAATAATTTAATAAATCCTCACCTACAAACTTTTTTTATTGATTTTTAAAATGGTATACTTGAACTACATTTTATTATACTTGAAACTCACACATATATATAAATTTTCACTCTTACAATAAAATTAATTTAAACACTAAAAATAATAATTTTGAAATCTCAGTATACTGACTCAGAATATTCACTTCACTATCAATCTGATTATATTTAGATCACTATGACAAAATAAACAATACCAATCCAGTCTAACATCCAACATTCAAGTGATTGACCTAATATTTGGTCATAATATTCGGGTGTTCAGTCTTAAAAGTGCAAGGTCAGTTTAACATCTCAAGTACACTTGACGAAAATATGTAACAATCAGAAAGTAAATTTAAATCTAACAAAATTAACGCATCAAAAAGCAATGATGACATAAAATAATCAAATAAAGGCACATAGCATTCAGACTTGAGTCATTAAAATAATAGTACTTCAAATTATAATTAGATCAAAATGATGAATAATGTAAAAGAGGAACAATGCTATTAAACCAAAAAAGGGGAAGATTATAGATCAAGTTTTGGTGGTATGAAATAATTCTTACTATACTCGGCAATTCCTAGAGTGCAAGAGAAAATAAACAATACAGTACATGAACTCCTCGGCTTGTCCTCTACCAGCCAGCCAAAAAATGCCTCTCCTAACAAAAGAATATTACAACACATATCCACACACCTAAAGATAACAAAAAAAGGGAAAATCACATTATTTCAATTACACCGTCTTTCCATCAACACAAAGACAAAAAAGGAATCGAGGCAAAAAGAACCGAACCCCGCTTAACGCCACCAAATGGAAAGAAGCCCTTCATAAGCAAACTGGATTCAAAGTCATTCTACAAAAAGGGTCACATTGCATATCAATAGCTACCCATGGGTGGCATTCCAAATGGTGGCATTGGAGGCATTCCCATTCCACCCATCGGCGGTGGTGGCGCAAAACCTCCTCCCATTGTCGGTCCGCCCATACCTGGCATTGGTGGTGCAGGCAAAGCAAGAGGAAGCAACTGGGCATACATGTTCTGCAACACAGCATATAAATCCATTAACACCCAAAAAAAAAAACTTAAGGCGGCAAAACCAAATATACTCAGAAAATCTATAAGGTTGTCAGAATCCCCTCATTATATAGTTTCTACAATTACCTGCTGAGCAATCACTTCCTTCTCTTCTTGCTCTTTGGCCTTGACCTCCTTCTGAGCCTCAATTTTGTCCTTAATGAGTTCATCAACTTTGCCAGTGTATTCACGGATGAACTGCAAAAGGAAATAAGGATTAATGAACTGCCACACATAAAAATCAACGTCCTAGCATCTGTTAGCCAATTAGATGAGCAAGACTGGCTATACCAGTGCGACAGATGAATCTAAAGAAAATTACCTGCAGTATGTATGGGAAAGCAAAATCGACCATGTTATTTATCCAGGCAAGTTCAAGAGCAACATCTGCCCGAATCAAATCATAGCAAACAAAAAGACATGATGCAAAGCATTCTTTCTTGCCCTGCACAAGAAAAATAATACATAATAAAACTAGTCAGCAGATTAACTACAGAAAAATTTATCCCAAATAAAGAAGATGCAAATAAGAACAAGGATTCTAGTCGTGGTGAAAAACAAATTTTATGCTGTTATAGGTACCTGTTCGATAAAATAAACGAGCAACTCCTCCGCAAGTTCACGGTCTCCAGACTGTGATGCTGTCTCCATTGCATCTTTGTAAAGGTTGTCTTTCTTTGATAACGCAATGGACTGCTTCCATCTCCCTGCCTTTTTGTAGATGTATGCAGCAACTCGTCTCATTTCCAGAAGCTCATGTTTCTCAATCTGCTCCAATTGATACAGACAAGGATTATAATTTCAGACTTTCACCATTTCACCAACTTGGAAGAGAAGACAAATTAACGATATTACCTTTTGTGCAAGGCCAATCTGATCAAAGTTGTCATGCAAATCAATTGATTCTCGCAATCTGTCATAGTCTTCCTCGTCTACATAAATCTGGTTCAAAGCCTCATTCACAGCAGATACATTATTGCTTTGAACAGCAACCATGTACGGCTTCACCAGGAGGAGATGACCAGCCTGGAAACAAGAATATTGCATTACTTCAGTTGATCCATGAACAAACATTTATTCTAATAATGTTAAAAATAAATAAATAAATAAACAAATAAATAAATTGACAGAACAAGACCTTCCGCATGATGTCAACAACACGAGTATGGTCCACACGGAGTGCCAACACATTGAGAAGATCATTGATAAGATCTGGGTGCTCTTGCAAGTAGAAGTGCACAGCCTTATAATATAGCTCCACATTAGCAACCTTGACAGCAACATCTTTGAATTGCATATGATCCCATGCCTCAGGGGAATGGTTCATTATGGTAGTTGCAGCATTATCAAATTCATCATATTGGATATACAAATAGGTAAGTTCCTTCCAATGCTGCTGTTCATCACAAGCTCTTATAAGCTTAGGAATATTGAGACGGGTTGAGAACAATTTAATGTGCTCCATGAGCTTCTCAGGCCGATATCTAGCATATAGTACTCCCAATTCTGTGAAAATGCCCATATGTGCACGTTCCAACCCCAAACCACTCTCCATGAGAGAGATCAATTCATTGAAGTATCCTCTGTTCTGATAATATTCACTGACTTCCTCCAAATCATCCACCTATAAAATAACATACCACAGAATTAATGAATAATATACACAAATAGGAAAAATGTGAAAACACCTACTGACTATATAAAAGCCAGCAAATATAGAACTTATTATACAAGATGAATTCTAAGCAATAAGAAATTGGATCATCAATTATCAAAAAACAAAGACCTCCAATTTCATTCAGGGAAGACGTCAACATCAACAATGTAGCATTTGAAAAGCTTCAGAATCCTCTAGTAGATTCACAGAAAAAAAGTGCAATAAATCACCTGAATGATGATGTTGAGACCACATATCTGAGCCAAACGGAACTCCTCAGCATCAACACAAGCAAAGCAAACTTCCTTCCATGTCTTTGCACTGTTAGCTTTTCGTGCTGCATCAACAGCACCTTGGAATTGTTTCAGCTTCACAAGTGTTGAAGCCAACTTGGCCCAGTTTGATATAAATACAAATATTATTTTTGCAGCCTCATATAGAGCTTCATCAAACAAACGATCACCCACATTTTGCAGATTAGCCACGTTTGGCATGAGAATAAATTCTTCAATATCACTCAGTCTATCAATTTTTGCATATGCAAAAATAAGCTCACTGTCCACCTTGGGCTCTTTTGCCTTCTGCCTAACCATCAGGAGGTATCTCACCAAATCATGATAGACGTTTGCATCCTCAGCAGCACGAATAACCTCCAGGAATTGAGTAGCATCATCTGCACGAATAAATGACTCAATTGCATCACTCACCAACCCCTCCCTGAGTTGAGCCTTTGCCACCTGGCTCCAAACAGCATCTTCTTCAACACGGAAAGCAAATTCCACTGCACGGTCAATGCTCCGGATATTATCCAGCAACACATTTACAGCTTGGACATTTAAGTTGAACTTCTTGAAAATTGCAAATGCTTCCTCGTATAGCTGGGCTTCCACAGCCACTTCCCCAACAGCAGGTCCATCAAAATTATCTAATCTGTTAATATAATCCATTACTCTAGATGGATCTGCCTTAATAGCAGTCAAAATAAGTAAATTCTGCAGATTGAAATTTCCACTGAATGCAGAGTTTTGAAGCACAATCTTTTCAAGCAGCTCAATTAACTCATGGGGAAGATCAGCAGTCATGAAAGCCTTAACTGCGGCAGAAACTTGTTCAGGGCTCTTGCTTTCGGGCAAAGCAGTAGATACAACTTGATCAATGAGCTGTCTTCTATATTCATTCTCAGGATTAAGAACCTTCTCCCAAAGATCAGAATCCATCCTTTCAACCACATATCTGCAACGTAACAGTACATAAGCCTTTTTCCTATAAAATGCTTCCATCTACAATAAGCAAATCTACAACTAGAGGAATCACAAACCTGGCTTGCAATTTGAAAAGAGAGTTCTTATTTGTTACATTGATAAGTTCATCGTCACATTGCCCTCTCCGGTATGCCACGACAGCCAGGGTGGGATCACGTTTCTCGCAATACTTACCAACAACCCGGGAATCATAGTAAGGGTTCGTTGTGAGGAAGTGCTCTGGGTTGTTATTGCTATCAATTATGATTTTACCAAGAGCATTGTGGACATGTACATCTTGGCTTCCCTCACTCACAAGATGCTCCAAGAACTGAGAGAGCAAACGAAGTCGATTTCTGCATACCACAACACAAGCAAAACATGAGAACGATTAAGAAAATAGCAACAAGAACTATGAAGTATGGGCAGGCTGGGAATAACCTCTTCTCACATTCCTCGACAAGAGGCTCAACAGGGAGCAAAGAACGGACAGAAAGAATCAGGCCCTTGATGAAGTCTTCAGGGCACTCATCATCCAGCAGCTGCCCCACAACTAGAGGTGCATTACTAGGGTTCACCTGTAACGAAAGCATTCAAGTACTCAAAAAAAAATATTTAAAAAAACAAGCATTCAAAGCATTAGCCTCACATACCTTCTGAACATAACCTTCAATGTACCGAAGCATATTGTTTGTGTAGAGATAGTGTGTGAGATCAGCCACAAAACCAAAACGATCACAAACATTAATCAGAGGTCTAGCATCTGGAAGTTTGGCCTCCATCAGAAAGTTCTTTGTCTTTTCAGCGTCATAAAAATTCGACTCTCTAGTAACACGCTCAACCTCCTTGATCTGCCCAGTTTTAGCAGCAGCCTCGATGTACTTGAAGTGTATTTCAGGGTCCTCACTGTCCCAAAAATAAAAAGAAAACAAAAAATTAAAAAAAAAAAAATCAGATATGAGATTACTAAAAAGGGACATAAGAAGCTCAAGATAAATATGTCACTCGTCAAAATGAATACCTGGAACTCAAATATGACCCCAGGAAAAAATACAGCCCTTCATATGATTTGAACTGCTCAAAAAGTTTTATGCATGCATCAATACCCAACTGCTCACAATATTCCTTGGCAGTCTGCAAAGATCCACTTAAGTTAGCCTCAGGCAACATGCTAAAACTATCAACTTATCACACAAGACACTATCTACCTGCACAATTATCTGGAGATTGCCTCTTAGATTGACCAGTAAAAGATCCTTCATGCACTCCAAAGCCCATTCTCGTGAAAGGGTGCCAAAGAACTCTACAAGCGCCTATAATGAACTACATTCCATTAGCTATTTACCTTCTTCCATTCCCAGCTCAAGTAATATCCATTCAACAAAATATACCTGTGGCTCTATTGCATGTGTATTGACAATAACGCGTTTAATATCTGGCAACTCTGAATAATGCTGCAAGCATAGGTAGTATTAACTCGAGCAATAATAAAAAGTCAATGAGAAAATAGAAAAGTAAAAGACTGCAATAAGTCATTACTTGCAGGGCTCTGATATATAAACCAGCCTTCTCACACAATTGAGCAATACGAGGGCGATCATAGTGGCTGAACATCCCATTAGCTAGGATAGCATCAGCTACATTAGGAAATGTTACCAAATTGATTTCGAGGACCTATATGTAAAGGAAATGTCAGGAAATTGACTAGCATATACAGGCACAATATCAGATTGTCTCATTATCCAAACCTTAGTTTGCAGAAAACCATGCTCTGGTAGATTTGGCTTCAAAACATCCAACAGAAAAGCTGTTGCCTCACGGATCAGGTTTCTCTGAATTGAGAAAAGAAATATCAATTAGAATTCAGAATTGAAAATTAATATAGGATAAAATTATACTTAATTTGGTATCAAGTACAATTCCATGCTCTAATAAGCATTATCAGGAATAGATACAAGCATAAAAACTTAATTTGATATCCTACAAATCATAATGGTATCAAGTACCATTCCATGCTCTAATAAGCATTATCAGGAATAGATACAAGCATAAAACAAAATAAAAATCAACCGAAAGGCATTGAACTTCTCATTGTAAATCCAACATATTGACAAAAGCAGGAACAAAGATCAAACCTGAAGAAACAAATCAGTGATGGTGTTATAGTCAACAGGACAACCTCCCTCCATTTGGGACATCATTAAAGAAAAATTCACCGCTCCCTGTAATCCAAATTTAAATGGAATTTTGATCAACATAAAAGGGATTTTTCAAGCTAATATATGCTATACATAATGCCTTCTCCAAGTCTATAAACTACAAAAATTTTATGAACTAATGTATGATACCTGAGGATCTGAACGTAAAATTGTTTGCAGAAGGAACAAGTAGTCAGGAGTATACCCAACCTATGGCAACAGAAAGAAACGCAAACATGATCACACAACTGCCAAAGAGAGGGATTTAAACCAGAAAGATTTTTTTTTTTGCTTTTTGAAATTTATGTATTTCATTCAATCAAGAGTTAATATAATCCATCAATGCAAAAATACACGTCCTTCACCTGCTTCGAGTAAATCAAAATTTTGTCAAACTCCCTCCTCTCAGCAAAAGCTGCAACAACCTTTGGAGTTGCTCTAGCTTTAATATATATTTTCAATGCAAGGTCATTATCCACTGTCTACAATGTCAACATTATCACCAATATCAGGTACATAATCAATGAATAACATATTAACCATAATTTTGACAGATAAAAACTTGCACATTTTGATTGTAACTGTATATAATAAAGGATCCCAGTAGTTTTCAGAAATATTGAAAAATCAAACCTTTACAAGGTCTCCAAGTTCTTCACTACATTCCAATTTGTCCTCCGCCAACCAATTCTCCAAAAGATTCTTTTTGTTTTGGTTCACAACAAGGCGTGATAATTCCAATGACTCGAATGCATTAAGTTTTCCTCTTGTTAGAAGTGTCCCAAAATACTGCAGCAGAGGAGGTGTTTGCCCAGCTTGAACAGGAACACTCTACAAAGTTTGTAACAGTTGGGATCACATAAGAGTCAAATGCCAAAGAGAACATTATATTACAAATAATAGTCAAACACAAAAGAAAACATGACATTAGAATCAATAAAAGTCAAAAACAAAAAAAAAAAACCTGAAACTTGGCAACTGTGTCAGGTGTCCGGAGAATTCCTTGTGGAGACTCAGCAGCAAGCTCAGCTGCCTCTTTATACTTTGTTTGAGCAAATAACTCTTGAAAACGCTGGACAACCTGAGATCTCCAAGACAAGAAACTGAGTTCCCCACACATAAGAAAAGCACAAAATAAACAACAAAATAACTAATAAAGTCATTGATTTACCAGATTCTCAGCACCAGGAAGGTTTCCTCTTTTGGCAAGATTGACAGCAAGCTCCAGATTATTTAACTGTAATTGCAATTACCAGATTAACCCCAAGATGACAACTCAACATTCTGGTGCTGCCAGAAAAGGTGCAAACACAGGAACATACCTGGCCGCTAACAAAAGGCACAATTGTTGCTTCATTCACAGTTGCAAGTAACACCTGGCCTCGCCTGTTAATGGAATAAAACCCCCCAGCTGATGAAGCTTCAGCAGTCAAAAATATCGGATCTGGACTGATTCTATTTCTGTATACAGCAGTAGCTGTCTCCAAATCATAAACAAATAGCAGGCCAAGCTTGGTGATCACATAAATCAAACTGTATTTGTGGGATATCTGCAATTAATAGAGACATTAATAAATATTTGAATAATGAATTGCCGAATAAAAGGTTTTTAAAAGATCAGTAGCAGATATACCTGCATAGCAACGGGGAAGTCATCGGCAAAGTCTGGGGGAAAGAAAAGATCAGCCTGTTTCTTCGTAAATGATGGCTTACCTGATAACATAGTTCCAACATTAGAACAGGAACATATAATTCACAACATGTTAGTGCAATATAATAGTTTTAGAATCCCATGGAGAAGGCTAGTTAATGCTCATAAGCAAACCCAACTTAGATATGAACATGAAATTTTGAAAGAATGAATAAGAAAGTTGACCTGGTTGGGCACCAAGCTCAATGACATGCAACTTTGATGCAATCTGCCCAGCATTAAAAGTTTTCGTGGCAAAGGAAATAAGAATGGAAGGATTCTCATTTCCTGGAACCTGTTCAATCAAACAAAGACAATATGTTTCATTAATACAAAAGATGCAATTTCAAAAATTACAGGGAACAGTTTAGATCTTAGAAATTTCGACACCTTAAACTGGGCAAATGATGCAGCATGTGCTTCAAGAGCTTGACTACGCTGCTGCTCCACGGAGAACAATTGCATATTTCCTTTAACTAATTGTTGCCTCTGTAACCAATGTAGATTGGGAAATCAGAATTATATAACCATCAAGGTAGCAGGACAAAACATTATTAAGTAAAATCAAATTAAAAGCATAACCAAAAGCTGCATCTAACAAGCTAAATGATTAAGAAACTAAATACATCAGACACCTAAAATGAGTATTATAACATAGAATAATAGATGGGTATTTGAAAAGAAGAGCCAGACAATCACACTGTATTAAGCCCTAAATTAGAAGTTAATGGCTAATTGCCAGATCTTCAGTATGGCAATTCAAATCTGGCAGAAATACAACATCCGGGTATTAGAACACTATTGGGCTAAACAACTACCAAAAACTCACCACAGGGTTCACCTATGCACTACAGGTCCAAGCATGTAAACTACAAAAACTGATACCATGCATCTATACTTTGCAAAGTACACCTCTCATCTTAAAATGACAGCATTAAAATTTTACTGTCCTTGCATGCAGGGGAAGTATTACTTCATAAAAGTAATATTATGGTGCAACAAACTTCGGACTAGAATTAATATAGCCACATACCTCAGGTGAACCAGGAGCTATTCCGATCAAAACTAACCACTTCTCAGAAGGATCACATCTATAGTTAATTATCTGATTATTCACCAAATTGGCCGTTCTATCAAACATCTTGACAGGTTCAGAATCACCTGCATTTGAAAATATAGTCAAATTTATATCACAGCAAAGAAGCAACAAATAAAAAATAAGAACAAAGACAACACCAGAAATAATACACACACACACACATACGGAAGACACAATTAAGAACCCAAATATGTAGGATTGCAAAAAGACAAATGAGGTTAGGAGATGCCTTCAATTGACCAATGATAAACTGAGGTTTGTGTGACCAAGCCCAACATCTTTACAGTTATCCACTTCCAAAAGACAACCTATGCACAAAGCAGACACTTATTTCAGATCAAATACATAAGCCACTACAGCCTCAATGTAAAACAGTACAAGAGCTCAAATAACTTGTTTCAAAGTGTTGTCTGCCATTTGTACTGAAATAAATAAATAATAAGAAGCTATTACCTGCTCAGGCATCTGGTGCGATTTCATTTTTGCTTTCATTTCAATATTAAATATCTGTAGGTGATCCTGAGTAGTTCCTGGGAGTTGGGCTTCAAAACAGTAACACAAATAATCAGCAGAGAGAAATACATATTTGATGAATGAATATAAGTATGTTTAACATATACAAGTTAAAATATAAAAAAATCCAAATAGGAGTTTTTTTTCTAAATGTCGAGGCAGAGAAACTAATTACCCAACAATAGGCATTTGTAATAAACCAAAAACATATTAATGCCTCAAGAGCAATAAATATAATTTTGATTATCATTATTGAACAATTCACATGGAAGGATTGATTTTACAGTAAGCAACATTTGGCTAAGAAGTGCGATCAAATCAATATAGAAAACAACCACAAATCATTTTCACTAATATTATCAACATTGACAGTATAATAATTAGAATGTGATGCACAAACTCTACATTGTAATACAGTGAGGTTACACCAATTAAACTGGCCTGATAACACCATTACCTCAGAATACTATTCTCTTGAGACAATAGAAGAATATGGTTTAATTGAATGTATGGAATAAAAATGTCTTATTCCAATATCCAAGAAATCCTATCATACATAAACAAGCATTAAAATTTAATTTCAACTCCACACATGATGAATGCAGGAATATGCTTTTATAAATCACTAAATAATGCATTATTAAGAAAAATTATACAATCATTTAACATTTTCTTCAAAAATACTATTTAATTATAAGACCGCATTGCACTATCAACCAGGCACTCCCAATCTATAGAGAAATCAATGGTACCCAAAAGGGAAAAAAAAACAAAGTAAAAATATACTAAAGAAATATAATGTCATGTAAGTCCATATAGTGTAACTATCTAACAAACTACTAAGAGGGAGACTAACGTATTTATGGTAAATCGATACTAAAATAAGTAATTGTCGGATCAAACAATCACATGTTCAATTAGTCATCATTGAATATGATCAGACAAAGACGTTGAAAATATAAGAACTTACCTTTCAAAGCAAGGATTCTAGAATTTGGATTCATAAGCGCCGAGTCAGCAGTAATAGGCCGCCTCAAAGGCTGCATTGGCATACTCATATCAACAATCACAACACTATTCTGAGGAGCCGTTTCGCGAACACATATATATTTATCGGACTCCATCGTGACATTTGTAAACGTGATGAATTGAGGATTGATCCCAATGCTCGGCAACTACAAACAAACACAGCAGATCACCAACAAACAGCTAAGTTAAATAGTTCCAATGCAAATAATTAACAGATCTGAAGATATAACAAAGGGATCAGATCCATAGTAACTTCAGCAAAGCTAAGTATTATAAACGCATTTTGTGAAACAAATCAGAGAAATTACAAATAAATAATTGAGTTAAATCCAAAATTGATCTAAGATGTCAAAAAAAAAAAGCTCAATTATAAATGAACAGTTTCAGTTTAACATGTAAATTCGAGCTAAGTGAAGAGATGAACTAAGTGAAAAAGAACATACCGTTAAGACCTCCTTCATGGTGATCGGGGCGTTAGCAGCCGCCATGGCGGGCAAGAGATCGACGGCTCAGAATAGACGGAAATAGATCTGTGATTGGAAATGAACCGTCGATTTGAAGGAAAGCTAACAAGATAGAGAGCGAAGGAGTGAATCGATTCCTAGAGCGAGTAGATTGAAACCCTAGAAATCAGAGAAGAAGAGAGATCCGAAGAGAAGACCAGTAGAAAGGGAACAGATGAGAAATGGGGAATATTAATGTTAAGGAAATGAGAGATATCTAAAAAAGGAAGATGGAAAAGATTATTATTTTTTTTTTTTTGGAAAATACAAAATTAAAAAAAAAAATCCTGTGTGAGAGAAAGAGAGTCGTGTTAAAACGAAGCCCTTTGGTCTGGTGGTCACTTGTAGGAAAGCAAGTCTTGGCATTCAAATCTAATCTAACCCGACCCGACCCATTTTTGTCTTAACTGTTGAGCATTTACTTAATTAATTTTTTTCATGTAAAATAATTTTTTATTTATAAATAAAAAATATACTTATAAAATATAAATAAAATTATATAATTTTAAAATATATATAATTAATGGGGCTACTATATTTACTTAATTAAGTAATAATTATTATCTTAATTAATAAATCAATTATACGCTTCTTATTGTAATAATAAGGCATATATAGGTTTAATTTCTCTCTTCAAAGCTTACAAACAATTAATCCAAAAAGAAAATTATTGGACACCTTTATTTATAAGAATTAAGTAATTTTCTAAAAAATTAAAAAGAATGGAGAGATTATATTTTGTGCTCAAATATAATAATTTTTCAAATAAAAACTGTAAGCACTTCTAATTTTCCAATATCTGTAACAATTGAAAAATAATTTTAAGTTATTTTCTTTTAAGGATGGTTAATAACACTAGCTAGCACTTAAAATTAAAATTTTTAATTAATTGATCATTTTAATTCTTAAATTGTGTTTCAAATTATATCAATTATTTACATGAGATGAGTTGTTAGAATTCAAACTCATAACCTTTGACTTGTATTGAGAAGTGAAAGTATCTAAAAATTTCAATTAAATTAAAAATCTCCTAAAATAATAAACTAAAATTTTTAACTTAATATTTTACATATAATATAATACATGACTACACTTTTAAACAATTTTACATTTTAAAATTTATGGCAATTGGCCGCGTATCAAAGTTATTTATTAATTAAGTCATTCACTTACGTGAAGATATGATTTTTTATTTGATTATAAGTATAATTAATTTTTAATACTAATAATTTTTATCATAATTATCGATAAATTAAATTAATAAACTTAAATATATTAAACAAAAACATATATTAACAAATAATGAAAATATTAAAAAGATAATTCTACTATATATTTCATAATAAATTCATTACAAATTAAATATAATATATTGACTTTGAGAGAAAAATTATTTATTATCATATAATATATATAGAGACCCTAATAATATTTTTATAAATTATATTAAATTAATTTTTGTCATTTATCCGGTTTATATATATATATCATTTGTCTCACTAAAAAATATGTACTATTTTAGCAAAACATAATAGATCATTTTTGTCACAACAAAAGTAAAGAAAAATTTCAACATTTTCCTTCGATTCAAACTAACTACTATTATATATATAATTTTTTTAAAATATTTTATTTTCTATTTATATATTTATTTTTCATAAATAATTTATTATTATTCTGTAGAATAGTCTTTTACTGAGAGGTAATATTTTTAAAATTAGACTAAAAACTGATCTAAATTGATAATTACCATATTGATTTGAATTTATTAATATAATAATATTATATAATATTTTTAAATAATAATAGATAATATTTAATTATTTATTATCTTTTTTACATTTGTGACTTTTAAAGTCTAATTTTATCTTTTTAAATTCTGAACTTTTTAAATTATAATTTTTATAATAATAAATTATAAAATTTATACTTTATATTTTTTATCCACT
Source organism: Garcia nutans (assembly GCA_947685225.1). NCBI lineage: Eukaryota > Viridiplantae > Streptophyta > Magnoliopsida > Malpighiales > Euphorbiaceae > Garcia > Garcia nutans. Next base: position 15,841,036 of record CANTUV010000041.1, read on the forward strand.
TACATAATAACTATAAATTTTTTATTTTTTAATTCCTTACTCGCCTATTGTGCAATAATGAGATTAAAAAAATATAAAAATAATTTATATATAAATTAATAATAAATTATATTATAAAAAATACAAAATAAAATTTTTATTTCAATTTTTATGATAATTTTATTAAAATAATATCAGTTAGCAAATATAATATTTTTATTTCATAAATTGACACTTTTACAAATCAAAAATAAAATTTACACATATTTTTGCTATAAAAAATATCATGAATTCTATAAAAATAAAAAAAAAAATAAAGCAAGCTTTTTTAATAGGGAGAAAAATATGAATATGAAGATTTATAATTATAGATTTTTATTAAAAATAATATTAATATAAATATTATTATTACATAAATTATCAATATACGATTAATTTGTGAGGAATGTCAAAAGTCATATATTTTATTATTTAATTTTTAAAATTTTTAAAAATATATAAGTTAATCATTATTATAAATAAATTATTTGATATATAATTAATTTATTAAGGTAATCAAGAGTTATATACTTTTTTAAACTTTTTAAATGTCTAAAAAAATAAAATCAATCAATTTTATTTAATTATATTAATGTATAATTAATTTATAGAAAATTAAAAATTGCAAACATAATTTATTTGAATAATATTATAAAATTATATTAATATATAATTATTTAATAAAATATTAAAAATTACAAATATAATTAATTTTTAATTTTTATATAAATTAATTAAAAATTAATTAAAAGAATAAAGTATTTAAAAATAAGTAAAAGAATAAAGTATTATATATTGAATCAATATCAATTTGAATGGTTTAAATTTTTTTATCAAGAAGAGAGATAGTGAAATTGAGAAATTATGACATTATAGTATTCTTAGAAATGAATAATATGACAGCTTTAAAAGATATCTCACTTTCTTAGCTTTTATATATTTATATAGATAAATTAAATTTACTTCACATACAGCAAAAAGAATTAATATAATTTCAAGATTATCATGTCTTGATAGTTTAATAGATAATTGGAAATTTTTTTTTGTTGTATCTTGTTTAAACGAGCTTTCTTCTTTTATAAGCCAATAAAATTCACTTAGATGTTATGATTGACTCGACAAAAAAAAATATGTGATTGTATGATTATAATTAAAGGAAATTACCCCCCCCCCCTTTTTTTTTTGTTTTACTTTTTATTTTTATGCTTTTGTTGATTTTTTTTTTGTTCTACCTCTTTTTTTTCAGTTTTATTTTTGTTTTTTTATACTTTTACGAACCGATTCATGTTATTCATCATTTTTCATTCAAAGTTTCATTCATTCAATATTCTAGTCAATTTTCATCTTTCATTCTTTTCATTTTCTCTCCTTTCTAAGATTTTTGGTATCATGATTTCTGTATATATTTCTTTTTGCTCTTTTTTTTCTATCAGTATTTTTTTATTATGTTTTCCATTGTTTTCCTTTCAGTTCTAAATTGTTGAAGATAATATTAGTTTATATGAAGATTTTATAAAAATTGGTAAAGTTTTTGAGCAAAATATAGTAAAGGAGTTGTACTTTATTGTATTAGATTGAATTTTTTCTAATTAATTTTATTTTGATATTATTATTCTTGGGAATTAACAAAAAAAAATATCCTCATACCAAACATTAATACATTTTAAACCATATTCACCTTAAATAGATTCTTTTGGACAAAATTACCTTTAACAAAAAAAAAAGGCTCTCATTCTCTTTCCCTCATCTCCTCTCTCTCTCTCTCTTTTCCTCAACCCTTAGCTTCTCTCTCTTTCTCTGTCTATCTCCCTCCCCCCCCCTCTCTCTCTCTCTCTCTTCCTCTCTCTATTTTCACTTTGGATTCAAAATGAAAAATCACTTATCTCCCTAAATAATTGGCTAAGACTACTGTTTTCAAACTCTATCGAAACTACCCATCTTCCTATAGGATCACAATTGCCGTGGAGAACCCTAACTCTATTAAATCTTCTAAAAAATCTATCTAAACTCTCTCTTTTTGGCGAAGCAACTCGTTCAAAACTCTCTTGCTCTCCTTCAACTCGGTTTTCTAAAGCAAATTGCAAAGCAACTCCTTCTCTTTACTCAGTTTTAAGTTTTTCGATTTTGAATCAGTAAGTTTAGTGGGTCTTGTGCATATTTTATTTTAAAAAGAGAATGAATAAATGTCATTGTGAATCAATAAGTTTTTTGAAATTTTCTAAATTTGAATCAACAAGTTTATGTTGAAATTGAGAAAATTATTTCATTTTTTTTTTTGTATAAATAGTTAGTTTTGTTGGGTTGTTATTAATTGTCATTGTTGAAATATTGATTTGTATTGATGGTTAGGGATTGCCATTAGATTCATTGTGGATTCAAATTTTCTTCCCTTCTCCTCATCTTTCTTCATTCATTCTTCCTTTCTTTCTTTATTTTAGCGTATGGAATTTTGAAGAGATTGAATAGGTTATTTTGGGTATATCATTGTTGTGGATTATTATGAATTACCATGTTTTGTTATGGATTAATATAGGTTGTCATGGAGTTTTTTTAGTTGTTATGGATTGGGTTGATACGAGTTATTATGGAACATTAAGGGATTATTCAGTTGAATCATTTTTCTATTATATATGTTGCTTAAGTGGTTTACATAATTAAAAAGTATGTATTTGTAAGTTGATATAGTTTGATATTGATAGATATGAATTGATATAGAATTATTCCAGATTATATCATTTTTTATTCTATATGTTGTTTATGTGTTTTACACTGTTAAGAAGTGTATTTTTGTAAGTTGATACGTGTTTATATTGATTAATAAACATTGTTATGGATTGACATAATTTGTTATGAGATTATTCAATATTGAATTAATTTTTGTACTATATGTTTATTTAAATGTTTTTAACAGTTAAGAAGTGTGTATTTGTAAATTGATATATGTTAATATGGATTGATATATTTTAATATGTAGAGATGGTAGTGGATCAGATAATATAGGGTACTTTATCCGATAATACCCAATTATATGGGGTTTGAGTAGTATATAATAACATTTGAGACAAGTATGAATATTAAAAATCAAATCCGCATGGTTCAGGTTCATGGACTAGGGTATTCTCTATCCGAACTCATTTATATAACTCCACATTTAAACATTTATAAATACTAGTATATATAGGTTGTTGGTGTTGTTTGAACTCTTTACCTTTTGGAAAAATAAACTATTACACACTTTACCACCACACTACTTCAGCACCCCTATTAAATATATAACTCAAAAATAAATAAATCATAAAACTAACCATATATAATTTATAATATTTAAGTCAATATTATAAATAATTATTATCAATACATATAATTAATATAAAAAATAAATTGCATATATAACATAATTGATACATAAAAATATAATATATTATATAAAGACCAATTATATATATTACACATGATAAAAATAGTCAATGTTATAAAATTAATTATAATCAATATAATATAATATATATAACATACTATAATATATACTATATTATTTTCAATATAATATAATAATATATATGATAAAAATAAAGTATATTTATATAGCGAAAATAGTTGATATATATAATACATTATATATATTATATATTATTATATTTATATACTATATATTATATGCAATATATGTTTATGCCATATTATACATATACACACACACATATATATGCTTTACCCTTATATACTATATATTCTATGTAGTAAATATATACCTTATATGCTAAACCATTACACACGCATATATACCTTATCAATTATTTTCATTATATATTATAATATATATAGTATGACATCAATATATATACACTATATACTACATGTACTATGCATATATACATGTACACTATATATATATATATATTTACACAGTATATTATTCATAGTATATATATATAATAGTATGACATAAAAATATATATATATATAGACTATATATACTACATATATATGTACACAACATATATATATTTTCACACTATATTATTCATGGTATATATATATATATGTACACACATATATATACACACAATAAACACTATAAATATTGAAATTTATTTTAATTATTTTATATATTAAACAATATACGTATTAGCATATACATATATATATGCTTTACCCTTTATGTACTTTATATTATATGTAGCATATGTAAACATTATATACTAAACCATTACACACACACATATATATACCTTATCAATTATTTTCATTATATACTATAATATATTTAGTATGACATTATTATATATACACTATATACTACATTACTATGTTTATATTTAATATATGTACAATATATGTATATATATTTAGACACTATATTATTCATAGTGTGTATATATATGTATATTTTTTTAGGTAAAGGTGGACGGTACCACCGCAAATTTTATTAATAATAACAAAAAGAATGGAAGACCATACAAAATTTAAAACAAAGCCCTTATAGAAAAAAGGGCAAAAAAGTAATTATTTGAACCAGATATATGACAATCCCATATTATCCGAATTAATAATACACTTAAGGAAATTAGGCAAAGAATCAAAGGACAAGAAAACAGAAGATCGCATACGCATTCTACAATCCATGGCAAGGTAGTTGGCAGCTTGGTTGCCTTTACGAAAAGTATGTGAGATAGTAGACTTGGTGCTGTCAATAAAATGCTTAATTTTAACAGCCATAGACGATGCAAGAGGACCTTGAACAGCTGCAATTTGTTGAAGAACCCAGGCTAAATCAGTTTCGATTTCCAAAGGCAAGAAATGATTTTGAATACACCACTGCACACCAATAAAAATCGCCTGAAGTTCTGCATTATTTGGGCTGGAATGTTGCAAGAAGAAATTAATTGCCGAAACAAAAGATCCACTGCTATCCCTCACTATAGCCCCACCAGTTGCCTTGTGAATCGTCACCGACGCATCAACGTTCAACTTAAACCAGGAAGCTGATGGCTTACTCCAAAAAACCAAGGTAGGTCTCAACTTACCTTTACCATAATTATCGGGCAGGAGCTCCTGAAACAATTGTAAAGGCTTGGCAAATTTTGACGATGAGTAGGCTATACCCCAACTAAAAATTGCGGCGCGAATGGCTTGAATAATACTGGAAAAATAAATATCTTCGCCTCCCCAAGTAAGCTTATAGTAAGATAACCATATATGATAGAGAATCACCTGGGGAATGAGAGCCGTGATTTTGCCAGCTAAGGAGTTAGGCGAAAATTGAGTCCACCACATCATGAATTCCTACTTAATAGAACTCTGAAAAGAAGCATTAAATTGAAAGGAGTTCTTGAAATATAGCCAGATGCCTTTTACCTCATCACATAAATAAAACATATGAGCAGATGAAGCAGGACCCGAAAGATAAAAAGGACAACAAGTAGCCATTTGAATACCCATCTTTTGGAGACGTTCAGGTAAAGGTAAAGCATTATGCCAAAAACGCCACACTAAAATAGAATACCTTTTGGGAATTGAAGGACTCCAGGACATAAGAAATGAAAGCAATTCACTCCTCCTGTTCCGCACAACATCATAAACATCAGCCAAGACAAAGGTTTTGGGCCACTCACCATCCTCTTGCCGTTGAAAAATTGAAGAAGCTACAGGCGATATAGCACAAATTCTCTTCCATGTGGAAGAGTCAGTTTGTAAGAATTTCATTTGACCATTTCTGCCATATTTCGTTCTCAGGATCTTTGCCCAAAAAGAAGCTCCAGTTTGATATGTCCACCAAAGCTTAACAGAATAAGCTTTCTGCAAAGTATCAATAGATCGAATACCCATACCTCCTTCAGAAGTAGGGTAACAGAATTTATCAAACTTGGCCCAATGATAATGCCTGTCAACACCTGCATGCTAGAAAAAGGAAACAAATTTTTGTTCTAAAGCATATATAATCTTCTTAGGCAATTGCATAGCTCCTAAGGTATGAATTGGAATGGAGCTCAAAACATGCTTTATAAGGAGAAGACGTCCACTACTGGACAACAACTTCTTAGTCCAACCATTAAGCTTATTATCCACTTTTTGCAACAAGTATTGGCAGTAAGATGAATGATTTATCCCACGATAAATGGGAGCCTCCAAATACATGAAAGGAAGCGAATGTCATTTGATATCAAGAATCTGAGTCATCCTGTCTATGAAACCATGGCTACCTATGTTAAAGCAAAAGAAAGAACACTTCCCAAAATTAATTGCCTGACCCGAACCTAGCTGATACACATTGAGAAAGGTTCGAAATTGCTTAACATCACCATTCAGAAAAATTAGTAAGTCATCTGCAAAGGCAAGATGAGATACTACTTGACATCCTCTGGCAGTCTTATATGGCATAATTTTTCCATCAACAATGAGCTTGTTGAGCCCTCGGGAAAAATATTCCGCTGCTAAAATGAATAAATAAGGTGACAGTGGATCACCTTGCTTAACACCCCGACTAGGAGCAAAAAATCCGAAGTTAATTCCATTCACCATAACTGATAACCGAGTAGCTTTAAGATTAGACATAATCAAACCGACAATCTTAGAGGAAAAACCAAACTTGAGAAGAATAGACTCTAGGAAACTTTGTCAAAGGCTTTAGCCATGTCAAGTTTGATTGCAAGGTTATGGCCCCTTGTTTTCTTGTCCAAATCATGAACCAGTTCATTAGCTAAAAGGATTTGCTCGTGAATAGAACAACCCTTGAGGAAACCAGCATGCTCCTGAGAGACAATAACAAAGAGTATCGGAGCCATTCTATTAGCAATAATCCGAGTACAAACCTTGCTTATGAAAGTAGCAAGACAAATTGGGCGGAATTGACTGAACTCTGAAGGATTCTGAACTTTAGGCAAAAGGAAAATTTGAGCAGCACTGAAAGATTGAGGAATAGGCAACCCAAGGAAAAATTCCCTCACTACGCTACAAACATCCCAAGCTATAATATCCCAACAATGTCTGAAGAACATACCGTCAAAACCATCCGGCCCCGGAGCACTATGAGGATCAAGTTGCCAAACAACCTCTTTTATTTCAACATCATCTGGGATTCGGTCAAGAATGGTATTTTAAGCATCCGTAACAAGCCTGGGAATTACCTCAATGAGAGATTCGATTCTCGAAAAAAGACACAGCTTCAGCACCAATAGTCGCTTGATCGGAAATCCAATCACCTGCAGAATTTTTAATGGTGGAAACCCTTTGAAGCTTCCTTGAAATTTTTAACATATTGATGAAAAAACTTGGTATTATTTTCCCCCTCAGATAGCCATTTAATACGCGCCTTTTGCTTCCAAAAAGACTCTTGCAATTTGTATTTCTGAAGGAGAACAGCCTGCTTCCTTTGCCAATCAGTTCGGTTTAAAGTAGATGGGTCAGTGAGAAAAAGTTGTTCCGCCTCCTCGGCCTCACGCTCAGCTGTCTCAGTACCTTGAAAAATATTACCAAACGTTCTGGCATTCCAGTCCCTGATAGAACTCTTAAGAAGTTTAAGCTTCATAAATAATCCTTTCATACCTCCACCGAAGAAAGTAGATTCCCAGTTAGCCCGATCCATTGGCAAGAAAGAATCGTGAGATGTCCACATGTGCAAAAATTTAAAGCTTTTAGGGGCCTGCAAATTAGAATTCAAACAATTTAATAACAATAGTGAGTGATCCGATGAGGATTTGCCCAGATGACGAACGCTGATATCTGTAAAAAGATCAAAAAAAGATGCAGTTGCCATGATATGATCCAAGCATTCCCAAACCCTGCCTAAAGATCGAACACCAGTCGAGGTAAATTCACTGCCTTTGAAGGGAATATCGATGAGACCACAATCATCTGAACAACTAACAAAATCCTGAATACTGCCCAAACAAATTTCAACATTACCCTTATACTCTGATGGCACTTTAATGACATTGAAATCACCCCCTACCATCCAAGGACTAGTAATGGAATCAGAGAGTCTATTCAAATTATCCCAAAGAAGTTGTCTTGCTGATCTGGAATGATTGCCATAGATTGCAGAATACGTAAACTCTAAAGAAAGTGAATGAAACTGAACCAAGCATGAGAAAACTCGAGGATTATCTCGAAAAGCCGAAAGGTGCACATACTGGTTGTTCCAAAGGAACCAAATCTTATTGTCTAAAGAGCATTCAACATTATTGAAACCAAGCTTCAAAGCCAGATATAAACTTCTAGTGTTACTGACCATGGGTTCAATAAGAACAAGAAGGAAGATTTTGTGATCACGACAAATCGTAAATAATCTAGAGAAAGAAGAATTAACACCCCGTAAATTCCACTGAAGAACATTCATTATTGAGATGCAGAAGAAGAAGTTAAAGAATGTTTACCTTGTTTTACAGCTTTCGAAGCTTGCGTTTGCTTATGCTTACCAACTTTTTTACACTGGACCACAGTAAAGCCATGATCAGAATCGTTTCCTCCTGAAGTGTCTAAAACCAGCTGTAACTTTCTATGAAGAATGCGTTTTGACACGCGCAATTCCTCTGTTGGCAAAGCTACTGTTGGTAAGTCACTATCTGAATTATGCTGATCAGGATCCTCTTCCTCTACAGGAGCATGCTCTGGTTCTGAATTATATGACACAGTGTCAGCATTAGAATTAACTAATTTATCTTCAGGTGCGATTTCAACATTCCTAGAATGGGATACAATCAAATTATCAGGACCATAGGTAGGCTGTTGTTTAGAAGCAGGAGCTGAATCCTTATCATTTAAAGGCCCATGAATAAGAATAGGAGTAGAATCTTTATCAAATAAAGAATCTTGATTAGAAGCAGCTTCTTTATCGTCCAGAGAATCCTGATTAGAAGCAGGATCGGAGTTACCGTAAACAAAATCGGCTCTCCCTGTAACACGAGCAACACCAGCAGAATCATTACCGGTCACCAAATCATTACCTGAATCAACATCATGAATCGAAACATTGTCCTTATTAACAGGGGCAACAACAGCTTCATTAACCTTTATCCCATCAGATTTAGATTTGGGAACCCAAACCTTCTCAAGATTCTTTTTTCCAGAAATCTCATGATCAGATGAAGATGGCAGATTAACCGAAAATTGACAACTAGATAAATCGTGACCCATCTTATGACAATGAGAACAAAAAGCAGGCAATCCTTCATATGAAACCGATTGAAAGAAACAGATACCATCATCATCAATCCAAATTTTGGAGGGAAGCTCTTTTGATAAATCTAATTCAATGCAGACTCGGGCAACAGAAGGCCGAGTGAGGGTAGCCGTGGCAGCATCAACTTTGAGGGGAGGGCCTATCAATTTAGCAATGGAAAAAAGTGCCGCTTTCTCGAAAAGATGTATGGGCAAACCGTCAAAGGATATCCATGCAGGAATTATGGAACTATCTTTATCGGAACGAAAATCCCTTGACCATTTGGAAACCCCCCATGGCAAACCCATTAAAGTACCAAACTTGTTTAAGCCAACATCTATGAAAATCACATTCCAAATCAAATTTTATCAAAACATGATTATGATCAAGCAAACCCAGATTGAAAGGACCATTGAAACCAATCTGATCCAGATGTTTCTTCAAAGACTTCATTGATGGACGGCCAGATTGGAAGGATCCAACGATAGCAAATCGAAAAGGTTGTGCTAAAAATTCCGATTCCTCCTTAGAAAAAGAGATTGCAAGTACTCCTTTAAACATACATGGTTGTTTGGCTATCAACGAAGGAGCACGCGCGAAAGCTGGAGCAAAAGATTTATCAACCTGTTTTTGATCATTACGCACAATCTCAGCAAAAGAATGAGGCAAAGGAGCGACGGGCTCCGGCGGAGCCGCCGCTTGAAAATCACTAGCCGTGTTGCACAAGAAAACGATACCCTAGAGAGAAAATGATACCCTCTTAAGTCTCTTAAGTCTTAATATATATATATATATATAATAGTATGACATAAATATATATAGACTATATATACTACATATATATAGGTACACTACATATATATATTTACACACTATATTATTCATGGTGCATATATATATATATATATATATATATGTACACGCACATATATATACACACAATAAATACTGTAAATATTAAAATTTATTTTAATTATTTTATATATTAAATACTATTTAAACTGAAACTACGTAGTTTTAAATTAAACACAATTTATACTATATAATATAGTTAATATTTTAATTCTTTTATATATTAAACACCAATTAACTTTTATAAAAAAACCAATTAACTTAAAACTGCATAGTTTTAATATAAAATTACGTAGTTTTACCTTAATATAAAATATCATTCTATACATTTTACCCTAAAATCTCTTTTCATAATACTCTCTCTATTTCACAAAGTTCACGCCGTCTCTTCCAAAATCAAAGAAACCCATATCTTCTTCTCATATTAGCTCTCTGCTCTCGTCGTCTCTAACCATTGGTCGTCGCCTCTCACCACAGTCATTATCTTTGGTCTATTTTGTTTAGATACCAGGTACATTTGATTTTTTATTTATTTTATTTGCAACTATTAAAGAAATTTGGATTTAGGTTTATCTTGTTATATTTTATGATTTTAGCTGAGATTTTAATTTTTGATTCACGTGGAGGAGCTGAGATCTTAAGAAACCACAAAAAGCAGCAAGCAAGGGTATTAGATATGAATAATCTTTTAAGCCATACAGAAATCCATAAGATAAAAGACTGCCAGTCGCAGAACTTTCTGTTTTTTCTATATGCAACATTTTATTTCCTTTTTTCCCTGTTAACACTCTTGAATTTCTTTTTCAGTTTTCATTAATGTATTCAGAAACTAATTAATTTCTTTTCAATTTTAACTTCAAATGCATATTAAAAAAGAAAAGAGGAAATTATAAATTCATATGAACTTAAATGGCTCAACAATATAACCCTCGAATTTCTTTTCAGCTTTCATTAATGTAATAAAAAATAATTAATTTCTTTTCAGTTTTCATATGTACAACAATAGTAAAGATAAAATGCTAAAAAAAATTAAGGAAAAAATAAAATGATTTGAAACATATGGGTGTTAACCTTATTAGTACTCTACATAAAAGCTATGAGTTTTGTACAGTAGATGTAACAAATGATTTGAATGAACATTTAGTTTCTTTTTATTATAATTAGAAATGATTCATTATTGAGAAGCCAAAAATATTCACCTGTGATGTTAACAAGTAAATCTATGGCCCATTTTTTATTATAATTAGATATAACAGTATTATACTATTATTTTTTTTTAATTTAATATGTATATACTATTATATATAATATATACTAATATATAACTACACATATATCACTTTTGTATATTTATTCTTTTAAAATTCAACAAGTATATGTTGTTATATATGTAACATGTACTGATATATAACTAAGTATATAATAATTTTATAATATTATTCTTTTAAAATTTAATAAGTATATATTGTTATATGTAACACATACTCGTATATAATTAAACATATATTAGTTTTGTATTCTTATTCTTTTGAAATTTAACAAATATATATTATTATATGTAACATATACTGACATATAATTAACTATATAATAGTTTTATACTCTTATTCTTTTAAAATTAAATACGTATATATTATTATATGTAACATATGCCGACATATAACTAAATATATTATAATTTTATACTATTACTCTTTTAAATTTTAACACGCTTACGTTAATATATGTAATGTATACGGATATATAACTTAAAATATATCACTTTTATATTCTCATACTTTTAAAATTTAACAAATATTTATTATTATATTTAATATATACCGATATATAACTAAATATATATCACTTTTACACTTGTTCTTTTAAAATTTAATATATATATTATTTTATGTAACATATACTGATATATAACTAAAACTATATTACTTTATACTTTTATTCTTTTAAATTTTAACAAATATATATTGTTATATATAACATATACTGACATATAACTAAATATATATTACTTTTATATTATTATCGTTTTAAAATTTAACACGTTTATGTTATTATATGTAATATATAATGACATATAACTAAAAATATATCACTTTTATACTCTTATTCTTTTAAAATTTTAATAAGTGTATATTATTATATGTAACATATATAAACATATAATTAAACATTACTTTTACACTATTATTCTTTTAAATTTTAACACGTATATATTATAATATATAACATATATTTATATATAACTAAACATATATTATTTTTATACTGTTATTTTTTTTAATTTTAATTATTATATGTTGTTATATGTAAAATAGTTTTATACTCTTATTCTTTTAAAATTTAACATATATATATATTATTATATGCAATATATATCGGTATGTAACTAAACATGTATTATTTTAAATCGTTTTTTTTTTAAATTTTAACTATTATATGTTATTATATGATAATATATATATAAAGAAGTTAAATATATATATATATATATATATATATGTTTATAATATAAAGATCCCAAGTCAAAATATTTCATTTGTTACGCCCAAAGAATAACGAAAAATATATTATTCTTTTATTACTGAATGAGAAATGCAGTAGACTCCTATTTTCAAAATCTTTCAATAGCCACGAGATTATTTTTCTTAGTACTGGTTATGCGCTGAAATTTCTTCTCTAAGTTGATCTAGAATAAACAGTTTATGGTTATCCGTATCTGTGTTGTTTGGTTGACGAGAAAATCAAGAAAATTGTTAATACAGGAAAAGTGGAAATATTAAAAGGGTAGAATTGAAAACAAAAGCCCATCATATTTTTTTCTGAAAAATAACAAAGAATATGAATAAGCTAATATTACCCTGCTGAGATTTTTTCTTTTTTCTCAGAAAATAAACAGACGGGTAATGACTCTGGTTCCAAGAACTTCCGCTTTTAAAAAAAGTTAGTTTTGCTGCAGTGAGTCAAATATTGAAAGCTCGAATTTACCCATCAATGGAACTTCAATATATAATAATATAAGCAATTGATCACAAATAAAAAAAATAGAGTAGATCACAAATCTAAGGGAAAAAAAAAGTTGTTGAAGAAATTCACGTACTTACATGGTATGATTGGTTTCAACAAAGGCGTTGAGAAGAGAATTTCATAGCCATAATTAGGAAGAAAGAAACTTTAAAGGGAAAAAAAAGTAGCATATTGATTTTCTCATACTACAATTTTTACAATAAGATTATAGAGGACTCATATTTAATTAATTCCAGTCTTACTAATCTTACAACCAAAGTAGAGCCTACTTAAATCACCAATAATAAAGTATCAAATAATACAGGTAATCACAAATACCCACAAAGTAATTAAGTTTTCAATGAAAATAGCAGAACGCGATTTAACCTGCTTTGCTTTTGATCATGCAGCAAACAACCTTTTCTAAAATAATCAACAGGAACGACGTAATCATTTCCAATGAATTGTTCAAAGCAATTGCGTTTAAACTCAAATACAATTTTGATACAAAAATAAATGGCATCATTCGGCTTTTAAATAAATGCAGCTCCGTACCAAGAACAGGACTGAGAAAATGCCAACTTAAATAGTTAAATGCAGCCAAATAGTCATTTGAAGCTGTCTTGATTACATACTCGTGCGTGAATTTTCGAACAGCCCCAATATGCCAAGATGAATCATTTATAGCGTTGCAAAATCCTATTAATGAAGCATAAAGAATAACAAAAAAGCATCAGCAGTTGTTACATCTAAAATCTACAATAATTAGGAAAGTAATAAGTAAGGCAACAGCATTAGCTTTGTTTCCAGCAAGGATAAGAGAGATCTCCAACCCACGGATAAATGCAAACCATGATAAGAAGGCAAAATCTAAGAACAAATTGGCGCAAGTTAAGAAAAATACAGAATTTGAATTTGAAAAAAAAATTAAGCACCTGCTAAAACCCAAAAGCAATTCTTCACTTCAAGGAAAAAAAAACAGAAACAAATCGAAAAGATGATGATGAGTTGAGAAGAGAGTGTTAGAATTAATTTTATATTGATTAAAATTAATCTTAAATGTGAACTAAATATATTTAATATATTTAAATGTGTATTGCAGTCAAATTAAAGTTGTGATCAAATTAGGATTGTTGACTATTGAGGTGTTCTACTCGTAATAGGATTACAAGTGTAGAGACCGATAAGAATTTCTGTTTTGTTGAAGGACCAAAACAGAAATCATCATCATCAGTTATAAATAAGGGGTCGTGGTCTCCGGGGGAACATAACAATTTTAAGAGAACATTGCATTCCTTCAGTAGTGCTTCCGCTAAACTTAAAGTGTGTATTTCCTGGAAGGCGACAAACTCCAAAATCGTCTTCAGCTTCAACATACGATGATGTCAGGTATGCAATTCTGCCCTTTGCAATTTAATTTAAATAATCTAGTGATCTATGCATATTTTAGGTTTTAGGGGAATCAGGTTTTCTCCCCCCTTTCAATTGGTATCAGAGCCCTATGCTAGGTTGCTAGATTTTCTGATTAAATTGCGGTATTGATTATTGTTTTAATTCTAGAAAATTAATTCGGTGATTGTAATTTTCGAGAATTAATTTGAAATCGAAATTATTAATCTGAAATCAATTTTGGTTTGATTTGTTTTTGGATTAAATTACTGTTATTATTTAATTGATTCTGGAAAAATTAATTTCTGAACTTGAATTTGTGCTTGTGATTTTTTCTGGAATTAATTAATTTTTGGGTTAATTAATTATGTAATTAATTAATTTTAAAAAAAATCTGTTTTGAAACTGTATAAAACAGTGTTTCGTGAACAGTATTTTCGTGAACAATGTTTCGTGAACAGTTTCCAGAACAGTTTCGTGAACAGTGTTGTTGTTCTTCGTTTTGGTTTAGAAGAACACAGTTAAAGATTTTAATTAATTGATTAAATCTTTATGAAATTTTGATTTGATCTTCGATTAAATCGTAAATAAAAAAATTAATTTAATTTTAAAATTTCAATTTAAAATTTAATTCAATTGAGTTTAAATTTTGGTATTTTAGTCCCGATTGTGTTTAATATTTTTAATAATAAATTAATTGAAGCAAAAAGTTACCAAAGTGACCTCTATTGTGTAAATTAATTTATTTAGGATATTAGACAGATGTATTAAAATTCATTGCGGGTAGTAAACCGGCCCAAAGGAAGGTTGCTATCTGGCTGAATTGAGAATACATTGCGGTAATAAATATGTGATAATTATTATGTATTCATCCATGTGGATAATAAATCGGCCCAAAGGAAGGTTTATTATTTGACATGACTGAATTGTCAATATTTGATTACTGTGTTGAGATACCAATTACAGTTAATATTTTATGTCCAAAGATGAGAATATTAATGTTGTGTCCGGTATCTTGTTTCCAATATTTAAACTCTACTTCTGTGATTTGTTTCAATTTTTTGTGGATTGTGAGCTTATGTCATTTATTTATTATTTATTTTCTCTGAATTCAGCTAGCATGCCGTATAATCCTAACACTGTCTCTATGCTTGAGGGGTCAAACTTTGGTTCATGAAAATCAAGCATCATGATTTATCTGGGTTGTATAGACTTAGACCTTGCATTCAGGATGGACAAACCTGCTCCTCTTACTGAAGAGAGCACAGATACTCAGAGGGTTCAGTATGAGAAGTGGGAGCGTTCTAACCGCTTAGGTCTTATGATCATGCAGCAGGGAATCCCAGAACATGTTCGAGGAGCCATTTCTGCTGAAGAAAGTAATGCTAAAAACTATCTTGCTGAGCTGGAGAAGGTCTATGTCAAAAATGACAAGGCCGAAGTGGGGACGCTTTTAGCAAAACTCACCTCCATAAGGTATACTGGCAATGGTAGTGTTCGGGAGCATATACTGAGCATGTCCCAAATAGCCAAGAGGCTAAAGGTCCTGGATTTGGTTTTGTTAGTCCATCTAGCTTTGAATTCTCTTCCACCACAGTATGGGCAGATCAGGACTTCATATAACTGCTAGCCGAGCAAATGGACTCTTAACGAGCTCATTGCTCATTGTGTGGATGAGGAGGAAAAGTTGTTGGCTACTAAGAGGGAGAGTACTCATTTGGTTTCTTCAGCAGATAAGGGCAAGAACAATAAAAGAAAGAAGACTGCTGATAAAGGTCCGGTGCAAAAGAAGCCTAAGGAATTAAAATGCTTCTTCTGCAGCAAGTCTGGACACTTAAAGAAGGACTGTCCTAAATACGCCACATGGCGTGTCAAGAAGGGTAAGTACCTTGTTTTAGTCTGTTCTGAGGTTAATTTAACTTCAGCTCCTAGAAACACTTATTGGATGGATTCTGGTGCTACCGCTCACATAAGTGTTTCATTGCAGGGTTGCCTGAGCTACTGAATGCCAACTGACGGTGAAAGATACGTCTATGTGGGAAATGGCGATCCGGTGGAAGTAGAGGCAATTGGGCATATTAGATTGTGTTTTTTTTTATCTTGTAGATACTTTTGTTATTCCGACGTTTAGACGGAATTTAATTTCTGTTTCTTATTTGGACAAATCTGGTTTTACTTGTTCATTTGGAGACAGTTTATTTACTTTATCTATAGATTCAAAAAATTTTTGGTACTGGCTTCTTGAATGCATGTGATAATCTATATATGTTGGATATTAATAATTCTTATAATGAAACCCTGCAGGTAAGTACTATAGGTACCAAAAGGAAGCGAAATATAGATAATTCAGCTGAACTTTGGCACAGACGTTTGGGTCACATATCCAAATCTAGAATAGAACGTCTTGTGTCAGATGGTATCCTAAACACACTTGATTACACAGATTTGGACTCATGTGTTGAGTGTATTAAAGGCAAACAGACTAAACAAAAGAGACTAGGTGCAATAGATCATCAAACGTCTTAGAATTGATACATACGGACATCTGTGGTCCATTTCCTATAGCAACAAGGAATGACCAAAGATACTTCATATCATTCATAGACGATTACTCACGTTACGGGTACCTATATCTCATTCATGAGAAATCAGAGTCTCTGGACATTTTCAAATCTTATAAGGCCGAAGTTGAAAACCAACTCGGAAAGAAGATTAAATGCGTTAGATCTGACCGTGGTGGTGAGTACTACGGTAGATATGACGGTTCAGGTGAACAACGTCCAGGACCATTTGCTATTTTCCTACATGACTGTGGTATAGTCCCTCAATACACCATGCCTGGTACACCCAGCATGAATGGTGTATCTGAGAGACGTAACAGGACTCTTATGGATATGGTTAGAAGTATGATCAGTCATTCTTCTTTACCCGAGTCTCTGTGGGGAGAAGCATTAAAAACAGCAGTCTATCTTCTTAAAAGAGTACCAACTAAAGCAGCTACAAAAACACCTTATGAGCTTTGGACTGGACGCAAGCCCAGTCTAAAGCACCTTCATGTTTGGGGATATCCTGCTGAGGCTAGGCCTTATAGGCCTAATGAGACAAAATTGGACTCCAAAACTGTTAGTAGCTACTTTGTTGGTTATTCTGAGCGATCTCGGGGTTTTAAGTTTTATAATCCTACTTCCAGATCTATTTTTGAGACGGAAATTGCAAAATTTTTTGAGGATGTTGAGTTTGGGGGGAGAAGTAAGGTTAGAAACATTGTCTTTGAGGAGGGATCGAGTCAGGAACACTCAGTGTCGATTCCTATATTTGCTCCTGGGACTGTTCAGGTTCCTAGAATTGTTAATATCCCAGAAGCAATTCCGGATCCAATACAAGACAATGTTGATCAACTTCCCCATCAGGATGAAGAAGTTGTTCTTCCTCAAGTACAAGCTCAACAACCTCAAGAATTTGAGCCAGAACCTGTGCCTTTAAGGAGGTCCACTAGAGAGAGAAGAAATGCTACTCCAGATGATTATGTAGTATATCTTCAGGAACATGAGGACACTGTAGACATGGTGGAAGATGATCCAATCAGCTTTCATCATGTCATGCAGGATTCCAACTCTCATAAGTGGATTGAGGCAATGAGTGAAGAATATAAATCTATGCAAGACAATCAAGTTTGGGATCTTATCCCATTACCTGAAGGAAAGAAACCTATTGGTTGCAAATGGATATTTAAGACCAAGAGGGATTCTAATGGTAATGTGGAAAGATATAAGGCTCGTCTTGTAGCTAAAGGCTTCACTCAGAAAGAGGGGATTGACTATAAAGAGACCTTCTCTCTGGTTTCATCGAAGGACTCTTTTAGGACAATCATGGCTCTAGTTGCACATTTTGATCTTGAGTTACATCAAATGGATGTGAAGACTGCGTTTCTCAATGGAGACATTGATGAAACCATCTATATGGTGCAGCCAGAAAACTTTGTGTCTGGAGACCCAAAGCGACTGGTATGCAGATTAAAGAAATCCATTTATGGACTCAAGCAAGCTTCTCATCAGTGGTACTTCAAGTTCCATGAAGTAGTTGTCTCTTTTGGTTTTGAGACAAATGCTGTGGAAGATTGTGTGTATCACAAGTTCAGTGGGAGTAGGTTTATCTTTTTGGTCTTATATGTGGATGACATATTGATTGCTACTAACTGTAAGGATTTGCTGCACGAGACCAAAGTCTTTCTCTCAAAACACTTTGAGATGAAAGATTTAGGTGAAGCTTCTTTTTATTAGGGATTCAAATACATCGAGACCGTACTCGAGGTATTCTTGGATTATCACAAAAGGGCTATATTGAGAAAGTGCTCAAGAGATTTAGTATGCACAACAGTAGACCAATTGATACCCCAGTTGCTAAAGGAGATAAATTCAGTCTTGATCAGTGTCCAAAGGGTGAACTTGAGATTCAGGAGATGCAGAAGATTCCTTATGCGTCAGTAGTTGGGAGTCTGATGTATGCTCAAGTTTATACTCGTCCAGATATTTCATTCATAGTTGGCATGTTAGGACGATATCTCAGCAATCCAGGAATGGATCATTGGAAAGCAGCCAAAAGAGTCTTGAGGTATCTTCAGAGAACTAAGGGACATATGCTCACATACAGGCGATCAGATCAGCTTGAGATCATTGGGTATACTGATTCTGATTTCGCGGGATGCCAAGACAGTCGAAAATCCACTTCAGGCTACATATATCTCTTGGCTGGCGGTGCTATTTCTTGGAAGAGTGTGAAACAAACTCTAGTAGCTACCTCCACCATGGAAGCAGAATTTGTAGCAAGCTACGAGGCATCCAATCAGGCAATCTGGCTGAGGAACTTTGTCACAGGGCTGCGCATTGTGAATGGCATTGAAAGGCCATTAAAGTTATACTGTGATAATAACTCAGCGGTTTTATTCTCCAACAACAACAGAAGCTCTTCTCGATCGAGACACATTGGGATAAAGTTTCTGGCTGTGAGGGAGAGAGTACAGAGTGGACAGATATCCATAGAGCATATTGGAACGAACTCCATGATTGCGGATCCACTCACTAAGGCTGTGATACCGAAAGTTTTTCATGAGCACACTGCTCATATGGGTGTCACATTATTTGAGACTATTTAGTTTCAGTGGGAGTTTGTTCATTAAGTTTGCATTAAGTTTTATGTATGCTCTCTTTGACATTGGATATATTTTATAAAGTACATTCAGTTTCTGCAGAAAAATGAGTTTTTCTTTCATTTTATTATGTGTTTTACACTCTGTATTATATTTATGTTTGATCTCACTTAAGATTGACCAGTTGGAAACAGGCATGATTAGATCACATTACATGTAGTTTCCATGCTACACTCCTATTATTGATCTATGTCATTTGAGAGTATTGGCAATGTGATTGATGGTGGTTTGAGTCACGATGAATGTGGCGACTGACCCTTCAGTCCTTTATCGATATAATCAATGGACGAGATTGTTTAAGACACTTTCAGTATGACTGCTTTTATGAGCTCATTAAGGTATATACATTTACATTTAATATATGTTAGCCCAAGTGGGAGATTGTTAGAATTAATTTTATATTGATTAAAATTAATACTAAATGTGGGCTAAATATATTTAATATATTTAAATGTGTATTGCAGTCAAATTAAGATAGTCAAATTAAAGTTGTGATCAAATTAGGATTGTTGACTATTGAGGTGTTCTACTCGTAATAGGATTATAAGTGTAGAGACCGATAAGAATTTCTGTTTTGTTGAAGGACCAAAACAGAAATCATCATCATCAGTTATAAATAAGGGGTCGTGGTCTCCGGGGGAACATAACAATTTTAAGAGAACATTGCATTCCTTCAGTAGTGTTTCCGCTAAACTTAAAGTGTGTATTCCCTGGAAGGCGACAAACTCCAAAATCGTCTTCAGCTTCAACATACGATGATGTCAGGTATGCAATTCTGCCCTTTGCAATTTAATTTGAATAATCTAGTGATCTATGCATATTTTAGGTTTTAAGGGAATCAGGTTTTCTCCCCCTTTCATAAAGCCGTTGGTGGAGAAGCAACAATTGCGGCAACAGGTAAGTGACATGGAAATCGAAAGAAAGAAAGAGGGAAAAAGCATAAGAAAAAGACAAAGAAAAGAAAAATGGAAATTAAAGCATAATGTAAAATTGAAAAGAAAACTTGTAATATATTGTAAATTTAAAAAGTAAAAAATTAAAATTAAAAAATTAATGATAAGTAGTAAAAATCAAAACGAAACTTAAAAAATAATGTACGCTGTAATTTTTTTACTAAGACTGCCACTTAGCCCAACAACATCTCTTGAGGCCCATATACAGTTTTTAAAAAAATTACATGATATGTTATTTTTTTAATATTTTTAAAAATAGATATAATTTTTAAGAAAATTTTAAAATATTTATTTTAAAATTTAATCGAGAATATATTATATAGATTTTATAATAAATGTATATTTTTGATACATCAATGCGAGTATTTTTAAAATTAAAATAAATATTGAGACGGGAATATTTTAAAAAGAGAAAATTGGCTTTCACTTTTTAATGTATTTTCATGCAAAATAAAATTTTGTTAATATAATATATTAAAGAAGGCATGAGGAATTTCTGATGATAACAAAAATAGACATTGGCAGTTCAATCTTCTAATTCATTAACTAGCATTACTATTTTTTTTATATAATATATTAAATATACGTGTAATCAATCAACTACTGATTCAATGAACTTGCTAGTCCTTTTTCTTTCTGTTTTTATTTATTATTTAAGGACTATATAATTAAAAAATCAATCCCAAAAATAAATATAATGTTGCATTTCCATTCATTCTTTTCAACGAAGGCTTGCATTCTTCTCTATGAAAAATGATTCCAAATTCCAAGTCGTTTAGATGATAGTACAAACTAATTTTTATGTATTTCATTGAATTTATATTTTCTTAAAAACAAATAAAAATATATATAATTTCAGAATCCATTTATGTTTTTAATAATTTTTTTTATCATATAAGAACAGATGATTTATATTGGAATTAAGAGATATATTAAATAAGAAAATATATTTATTTAATGGTTTGATAACAGAAATATAATTATGATTAGTAAAATAGGAAGCAAATTACAGAGTAGATGATGGGAATAATTCCAGGGAAGAGCGCACTCACTAATTAAAGTCACTGATATTAGAGATAACTCTCATTTATCAAAAGATAACTCTTTCTTATCTTTTATCAGTTAGTTAGATTAATAATTTGTTGTATTTATCTTTTAACATTATCTCTAGCATGCCATTCAACTTGTATTTCACTGTATGTAAGCATGAGTATACATCAATAAAAAGTGAGCCTTCAAATTATTTTCATGGTATCAGAGCTTAATTGCTCCAACGAGCTTCAACTTTTTCTACCATGTCAGAAACTTCATAAACCTCAATTCCACAAATAGTTTCCACAGCCCTTTCCCTCAACTCCAAAGACACTATTATTTCCATCAATGCTGCCACTCAACTCCCTCTAAAATTGACAACACTCAACTATCCATCATGGCGGGCCCAATTTCAATCTCTTCTCAAGGGATTTGATTTAAATGATTATATTAATGATGATTTTCCTTACACAAGTTTCACCATCACTTAAAACTGTATAAATATTCAGTGTTCATAATACACAGTAAAAATTCAGAATAATCCATAATAAATCTATTTGCATTTAAAATTTATATATATATAATTAAAAAATATATTTAAAGAACTCTTGATATTAAAACTTCAATTATACAAATTTTCTATGTATATCTACATCGATACTGAGTTTTTCTATTAACTATTTGATAAATAGAATTTGTGAGCAAATTAAAATCTTAAGCTAGAATTTTTATTAAAATATTAGCTTTAAAATTGAATAAATATTTATAAGATTAAGACTTTCTTAATCTTCCAACTCTCTTTTATGAAAAATATTTATTATAAGATTAAGACATTTCTTAATATTCTAGCTTATTTCTCTAAAATTATTTATCTCTTAAACTTGTAAAAATTATTCTTTTTTAAGTTTGTAAAAATTTTTCTCTCTTAAGTTATCTTGAATACCTTGATCATAAGCTTATTTATAGATATTGAGTTGTAACTATTTATAACTCTTAAGTGACATTTGCCATGTTATTCCACTTAAAAGTTAATGCTCCAAGTATTAAATTTAGTGTATGGTGCATTAATGTTAATGCTTGGAGCATTAATATTAATGCATCAAACACTTATATTATTTTATATTATTTTAGATTTTAAATTTAAATTATTTATTTATCACATAAATAATAATTTAATATAAATAATATTTATTATTTTATTATATATATTTTATTTTTAAATATATATCAAAATATATAAATAATAATTTAATATACATAATAAATTTATCCATAAAATATTAATTAATTAATTTTCTATTCTAAATAAAAAAATTAATTTGCCACTTATTATATTAATTATATTATAGGTGCTAGCAGAAAATATAATAATATTTCATTTGGACTGAAAATATTATTTATTTAAATAATTAAATTTTTTAATTTAATTATTAAATAATAATATAATTAATCTATCAACAAACCCAGAACGCTTATTAGTATGCAACCCCATATGTTCAATGTTAAATCGGTAGTAAATTAATTAAATCAATTTACTAATCAAGGTTGACGTCTAGCAACACTCCTAAATGATCAAATAGTATGAAATAAATAATTATTATCAAGAAC
Organism: Garcia nutans; assembly: GCA_947685225.1. Classification (NCBI taxonomy): domain Eukaryota; kingdom Viridiplantae; phylum Streptophyta; class Magnoliopsida; order Malpighiales; family Euphorbiaceae; genus Garcia; species Garcia nutans. The sequence continues at coordinate 15,864,257 of CANTUV010000041.1, forward strand.
TTCTAAAAGAATAATATAATATTTTTTTGTCATTATAGCTTCGGATCAATCCTAAGACATGGTTAATCTGTCAAATCCTATAGGTTACTAACTATGTTTCATGTCAATTATAAACAACAAGTGAATAACTTAAGAAACTCATTTCTTCTTCATTCATCTGCCTTGGCCAAGGTCTTAATTAAGCTATTTATAGTTGATGACAACATAAAGCTTAAACTCATTACCAAGAGTTGACGGATTCCATCTTGATCAATCACTGATTTTACAGGTATTTAATCATACCCAATATACTGGACACCTATTACTCTAGAGTAATAAGTGTCCAGTATCAAAGTATGATAAATAACTTGTCAATTACTATGATGATCTCAGGTCAAATGAAATTATTATATTATATTCTATAAAAGAATATCTCATTGACAGTTTATTAGTAATTTTAACCATTAGAAATTTTTTATTGAGTCGGTTCAATAGTCATATCTCTATATGCACCATTTATATATGTGATTTAGTTAATGAGAACAGCTAATCTCTATCTTATAGAGATCATCACATATATATTGATCTAATTAGATCATTAAAGCACTATTTAATAATTTTTTTTTATCAAGAATAATTTTAGATTAAATTATAAAAAACTTAACCCTCATTATCAAGATCTTCATCTCGATGATAAGTCTTAAAATTTAATCAAGACAACATCATATTAGCAAAATTAAATATGATATCAAAATACAAATATTACATATTAATTAAAATAAAATTTGTTTAATTATTACATGATAAATTAGAGCTAGGGCATATCATATATATACCTAACAATCTCTCACTTGCATTAGGTCCAATTTGTCATGTATCACATTCCTAATTTCCACTTATGATTGTCATACTCCTTTGCACCAAGCGCTTTAGTGAATGGATCTACTGCATTATCTTTTCCATCGACCTTTTGGATTGTAACATCTCCTCGTTTAATGATTTCTCTAATCATATGATACTTTCACAGAATATGCTTGGATTTTTGATGTGATATAGGCTCTTTTGCTTGAGCACTTGCTCTAGTATTATCATATAATAGTGGAACTGCATCTTTTATTGATAGAACCATACTAAGTTTAGTTAAGAACTTTCTCATCTAAACTGCTTCCTCAGAAGCTTCACAGGCTGCTATATATTCTGCTTCTGTCGGTGAATCAACTACTGAAGCTTGTTTGGAATTTTTCCAACTCACTGCTTCACCATTCAAGGCGAAAACAAAATCAAAGGTAGATTTGCTATCTTCTTTATTTGAAGTGAAACTTGCATAAGCATATCCTTCCAGTTTTAATTCAGAATCTCCATAAATGAGGAATTGGTCTTTAGTTCTTCTTAAATACTTAAGAATTTTTAACCACTTTTCAATGTTCCTCATCAGGATTCGCCTGATATCGACTTGTTACTCCTAGAGCATAAGCTACATTAGGACGTGTACATAACATGGTATGCATGATAGCTCCCACTGCACTAGCATATGGAATTCTACTCATGTGTTCTCTCTCTTCAGCTATTTGAGGACAATCCTCTCTACTAAGAGTAATTCCAATGCCTATCGGTAAATAGCCTCTCTTGAAATTTTTCATGTTATACCTTTTTAAAATGATATCATTGTACATAGATTGTGAAAGTCCAAGCAACTTTTTAGATCCGTCTTTATAAATTTTTATCCCTAAAATGTAAGTTGCTTCTCCCAAGTTCTTCACAGAGAACTGTTCAGATAGCCAAATCTTGGTACTATGTAATGCTGGTACATCATTTCCAATGAGCAAAATATCATCAACATATAATACTAAAAAAATAATTATGCTCTACTGACCTTTTTGTACACACAAGGCTCTTCTTCGCATCTAACAAAATTGAACTTTTCAATTGTCTTGTTAAAGCAAATATTCCAACTCCTTGAGGCTTGCTTGAGTCCATAAATAGATATTTGCAGCTTATAAACCTTATTATTATCATACTTGAATATGAATCCTTGAGGTTGTGTCATATACACATCCTCTTCTAGCTCACCATTAAGGAATGTTGTTTTCACATTCATCTGTCATATTTCATAATCATAGTAAGTTGCAATAGCAAGTAGAATCTGAATGGATTTGAGCATTGTCACAGGAGAATATGTCTCATTATAGTCAATTTCTTCTTTTTGATGATATCCCTTGGTAACAAGACGGGCTTTATAGGTCTCTACCTTACCATCTGCTCTAATTTTTTTTTTGTAAATCCATTTACAACCAATAGGTTTTATATCCTCTGAAGCATTAACCAAAGTCCATACTTTGTTTATGTTCATGGATTCCATATCGGATTCCATGGCTTTTTGCCATTTTTCTCGGTCAGAACTTTGAATAGCCTCTTCATATGTCCTAGGATCATCATCATTATTATTAACCACATTCGACTCATCATCATTTATCATTAGATTTAATCTTTTTGGTGCATGATGTTGACGAGAAGACCTTCTAAGAGGTATATGTACAATAGGATCATTTTGTACTAAACCTGGTTGTTGTTCAATCATAAGTGGAACAGATTCATTAATTTGCTCTTGAACTACAATTGCTTCTTGAACATCAATTGTCGAAGTTGGTAATTTCTTTGTCAACTTTAAAACATCCAGTAAAGGTTGCTCATCTTGTATATTGATTCATCATTGTCTTGAATTTCATCAAGTTCAATTCTCTCACCATGACTTCCTTCTGAAAGGAATTTCCTTTCCAGAAAGGTTGCACTTCTAGCCACAAATACTTTATGGTCAGAAGGGTGATAGAAATAGTATCCTATTGTTTCTTTAGGATATCTGATGAATCTACATTTATCAGATCTTAAGTCAAGTTTATCTATGTTTAGTCTCTTAACATAAGCTGGACAACTCCAAATTTTAATATGTTTAAGGCTTGGCTGACGTCCTTTCTATATCTCATATGGTGTTGTAGAGACTGATTTAGTGAAAACTTTATTTAGTAAGTATGTTGTTTTCTCCAAAGCATATCCCCATAAGTTTATTGGAAGATCAATGAAATCCATCATAGATCTCACCATATCTAATAAGGTTCGATTCCTTCTTTTGGACACACCATTATGTTGTGGTGTTCTGGAGAAGTCCACTGTGAGAGAATCACATTCTCTTTGAGATATCCAATAAAATCATCACTAAGATATTCTCTACCTCTATCAGACCTTAGTATTTTGATACTTTTATCCGTCTATTTTTCAACTTCATTACGGAATCTTTTAAACATTTCAAAAGACTTGGACTTATGTTTCATAAGATACATAAATCCATATCTTGACATATTATCAGTAAATGTGATAAAGTAAGAATATCCTCCTCTGGTATGAATTTCTATTGGTCCACATACATCTGTGTGAATTAGACCCAATAATTATGAGGCTCTTTCTCCACTTCCAATAAATGGAGATTTAGTCATTTTTTCTTTGAGACAATATTCACAAGTTTGATATGATTCATAATCATGCTTATCAAGGTAACCTTCTTTGTTCAACTTTTGAATTCTTTTCTCTCCAATATGAGCAAGTCTACAGTACCAAAGGTATGTGTGATTTGCTTAATCATCTCTTTTTCTCTTAAGATTAGAAACATGCATAATTTATTTAGCAATCATATTAGGTAATACATAAATACCATGTTGGATATAGCCATTTACATATAAAATATCTATGATAAATAGAGCAAATGTTATTATCTAGAACAAAATGAAAATCACGTTTATTTAACATTGGAATTGATATTATATTTGAAACAAACTTAGGAACATAAAAATAATCTTCCAACACAAGTACTTTACCTGTAGGCATTATTAGAGAAATTGTTCCTACAGCTAGAGGTACAACTTTTGCACTATTCTCAACTTGAAGATTGACTTCTCCTTTCTTTAACCTTCTACTTTTCTGTAATCCATGCAACATATTGCAGATGTTAAATCTACTGCCAGTATCTAATACCCACAGTGAAGAATCAGTAACAGTTAAAGAAATCATGAAAATATTTTTTTTTATAAAAGTTTTACCTTATTTATTTTCCTCAAAAGATGCAAGATGCAAGATACTCCATACAATTTCTCTTCTAATGTCCTTTCTTCTTACAAAAGAAACACTAAACATTTGATTGGTTAACTTTGTCTACTCTGCATTTGGGTTTGGTCACACCACTCTTAGACACAATATTCTTTCTTTTTTATTTATTTTTACCTTTACCCTTCCTTTTAGAAGAGTTGTCAACCAACATGATAGTACCTTTCTTCTTTTCAGGTGCAAGTTGATTTTGATAATCAATTAGCATATTAAGCATCTCATGAAGATCATAATTCATTTTATTCATGTTGAAATTAATAATAAATTGTGAAAATGACTCAGGTAATGACTGCAAGATCAAATCTTGAGAGAGCTCTTTGCCCAGTTTGCATCCAAATTTCTCAAGTTCTTCAATAAGATCAATCATTTTTAGAACATGAGATCCCACTGAAGAGTTAACAGTCAATTTAGATTCAAATAATATTTTAGACAGTTGGTATCTTGCTGTCCTGCTTTAAGTGTCATACAACTTCTTAAGATGTTCAATGATTACAGATGGATCCATATCTTGATGTTTCCTCTAGAGTTCTGAACTCATAAAAGCAAGAATGATGCATTTAGCAGTAAGACATTCTTTCAAGTATTTCTTGTAATTCTTGGTAGCTTCAGCATCATCTTTTGATAGTTCTTTAATAGGTTTATCAATCGTATTAATAAGTTTTTCATGCATGAGAACAATTCTCAAATTTCGGTACCAGTCATCAAAATTTGGTCCAACCAATTTGTTAGCATCAAGTATGGCTCGCAGTGATATAGTAGACATACTGAGAATTCTATAATTCATAAGAAAATACAATAATATAAGAACACATTTATATATGTATATTATAAATAAATAATATTTTCACTAAATCAAACTATATATTCTTATTATAGTTTAAGAAATTTGTAGTTCTATTAAGTTAAATGAAGAAAACCTTTAATAATATGAATGAGCTCTTTGGTAGTCAAGTCGTTTCTCATACAAAATTTTTAAAGGTGGGTATTTTTTTACTAATTACATCACTATGTAATTTTCTTAAATAGTTTTATGCCCAATAGTCCTCTAGTTGTCAGGTCGTCCCTACTGATATAGTTGAGTTCATCTATTAAACAATGACAAATAATTAATAAAATTTTATACTTCCCTGGGCAATCCAAACGTATAGTATAATTTTAAATAATTATTTTTATATATACATCTTATACAATAAATAATTTTATTTTATTTATAAATTATAAGTTTCCTGGTTATCAGGTCGTTCCTTGTGAACATAGGTAAATAAAATATTTATTTTGATGAAAAGTTATATAACAAAATAACTTATATTTTATTATTTGAGAACTCAATTTTTAAATAATAACATGGTGATCAAATCACTCATAATATATGAATTTTAGTTTAAGTTGTCTACATGCAATTATTTTTAAATTAATTTATATCACATATCACATATAATATTAATTTATATCACATATAACATATAATATAAGTATATAACAACTAAACAAAATTCAATATATATTAATTATTTATTTAAACCAAGTATATGGATATACAAACAAATAAATAAATTCTTATATCACATATAAATATGATTTATTAAAATAAATAATATCCATAATAACATATATTTATTATACTTTTTTGAAAATTAAATAATTACGCATAACTATTATGCTAAAATTATTTAATTTCAATAATCTAAGAGACCAATAATTCAAGATCATAGGAGATGGTGTATGAGGCAACTTTACTTTACTGGGCTTAGTATAATCTTTATTATTGGTAGTATAAATATATTTTTTTTTATTTAATGATAAATGTTTTACCATTCAAAAAAATTATTTAATAAATTAAATAAGTCATATATATATATATATATACACATATGTAACATCTCATGTTAAATATTTATTTCAAAATCATCTTGTACTTATTATTTTATTCTCAATAAAATAAAATTATATTAATATTTTATTTTATTTTATTCATAATAAAATAAAATTTTAGAAAATATTTAAACAAAATATATTTTTACCAGTAATAAGAATTATATTTAAACTTTTCAAATATAATTTAAACACAAAAATTCATGGCTCTGATACCACTGAAGGAATATTCGATATTCATAACACGTAGTGAAAGTTTAGAATAATCTATAATAGATCTGTTTGCATTTAAAATTTATATATATATAATTAAAAAATATATTTAAAATTATCTATAATTGAGCTTTTGATATTAAAACTTCGATTGCATGAAATTTCTATTTGTATTTACACCAAAACTGAGCTTTTCTATCAACCATTTGATAAATGAAATTTATGAGCAAATTAAAATCTTAAACTCAAATTTTCATTAAAATATTAGGTTTAAAATTGGATAAATATTTATAAGATTAAGACTTTCTTAATATTCTAACTCTGTCTTATAAAAAATATTTATTATAAGATTAAGACATTTCTTAATATTCTAGCTTATTTATCTAAAATTATTTCTCTCTTAAACTTGTAAAAAAAAAAAATTAAGTTTGTAAAAATTATTCTCTCTTAAGTTATCTTGAATACCTTGATCATAAGCCTATTTACAGATGTTGAGTTGTAATTATTTACAACTCTTAAGTGACATGCCATATTATTCCACTTAAATATTAATATTCCAAGTATTAAATTTAGTATATGGTGCATTAATGTTAATACTTGGAGCATTAATATTAATGCATCAAACATTTATATTATGTTATAATATTTTTTATTTTAAATTTAAATTATTTATTTATCACATAAATAATAATTTAATATAAATAATATTTATTATTTTATTATATATATTTTAGTTTTAAATATATATCAAAATATATAAATAATAATTTAATATATATAATAAATTTATTCATAAAATATTAATTAATTAATTTTCTATTCTAAATAAAAAATTTAATTTGCCACTTATTATATTAATTATATTATCGGTGTTAGCAGAAAATATAATAATATTTCATTTGGACTGCAAATATTTGCCACTCATTGACAGTTTATTAGTAATTTTAACTATTAGAAATTTTTTATTGAGTCGGTTCAATGGTCATATCTCTATATGTACCATTTATATATGTGATTTAGTTAATGAAAACAACTAATCTCTATTTTATAGAGATCATCACATACATATTGATCTAATTAAATCATTAAAGCCCTATTTAATAATTTTTTTATCAAGAATTATTTTAGATTAAATTATAAAATACTTAACTCTCATTATCAAGATCTTCATCTTGATAATAAGTTTTAAAATTTAATCAAGGCAACATCATATTAACAAAATTAAATATGATGTCAAAATACAAATGTTACATATTAATTAAAATAAAATTTGTTCAATTATTATATGATAAATTAGAGCTAGGGTATATCATATATATACCTAACAAAAATAATTCCACTAAACCAAATCCGACTTGTACCCTATTGATTCGACAAGATAGTCTCCTACTGCATGCTATCATTGCATCAGTCTCCAATTCACTAATGTCCCTTGTTTCAGCTTCTCAAACATAAAAAGAAGCATGGCAAAAGTTAGCCAAATTGTTTGTAAACAAATCACGGTCCAGGATTATGTTTTTAAAGGAAAAACTTGCTTCTCCACAAAGAACCAAACCACTTTCAGATTATTTGCAAGAAATTAAGGCCACTGCTAATGAACTTGCCCTTGTAGACTCTCCTTTGTCTAATGATGATCTCACAATATATATCCTTAATGGTGTTGGTAATGACTATCGAGAATTGACTACTACTATTCGAGCTCGAGATACCTCAATCAATTTTGAAGAACTTCATGACAAGCCTACTGATTTTGATACTTTCCTTCGTCGAGAATCAGATGCACCACTCATCTCTGCCAACAGCATCAGACACAATAGCCAAAATAGGTCTAATTGGCAATCTCAAAATCTAATTCACAACATCCCAATGCTCTTTTCTTGGATTAGACAAAAATCTACTAACAGTACTAACTGCATGAGCTATGTTTGGCCTAGTGAAAATCATAACATACATCAAGCTACCTACTGCATATGTATAAGAAACTTTCTGCATATATTATTTCTCTTGCTCTCTAGAAGGAGACTTTTTGCCACTCAATTTGAAAGATATAGTAAGAGATATACTTACAGGTTTAACTTTAGTCATATTAAATCGCTGCAGTACTTTCTCAATATACTTTTCTTGAGATAGCCACAACTTCTTGCATTTCCTATCACGAATGATCCTCAAGCCAAGAAACTACGTTGCTGGCCCTAAATCCTTCATTGCAAAGGACTTACTCAACTCTTTCTTCAAGCTATCAATTCTTGAAGAACTAGAACCCACAATGAGCATATCATCAACATATAGTAATAAGATGATAAAATCACTATTAGAAAATCTCTGCACAAAAACATAATGATCAGAAGTAGTCTTCTTATAGCCTTGTTGAACTATAACTGACTCAAACTTCTTATACCATTGCCTAGGTGCTTGTTTCAGCATGTACAAACTCTTTCTCAGTTTACAAACATAATTTTCTTTTCCTTTTACTATAAAACCTTCAGGTTGTTTCATGTAGATTTTCTCCTCTAAGTCACCATGAAGAAAGACTGTTTTAACATCTATTTGCTCAACCTCTAAATAAAGAGTAGCAGTTAATCCCAAAATAATACAAATTGATGACATCTTAACCACTGATGAGAAAATCTCCTCAAAGTCAACTCTCTTTTTCCGACTAAAGCCCTTGACAACTAATATAGCTTAATATTGTGGAGATGACAAATTCTTTTCTTACTTTACTTTATAGATCCACCTATTCTTCAAGGCTTTTCTATCTTTAGGAAGCTTTATCAATTCAAAGGTGTGATTATCAGTTAAAGACTACATTTCATCTTTCATAGCTGCAATCTATTCTGCCTTTTGCTCACTCTTAATAGCCTCTTCATAGCATTTAGGTTTTTCTCCATCTGTCAAGAGTATATACTCATTAGGTGAATACCTAATAGAATACATTTGATCTCTGGTAGACCTCCTAAGTGGAGCTTCAGGTTCCTTAACATGCGCCTCTTGTTGATCATCAGCTGCTTTATATTCATGAGCACTAACCTCATCTACATTCTGATTATCATTTTGCACATCACCATGATTTTGAACCTCAACTGCATCAGGCGTATGAGTTGTGAGAAATAAGTCTAAGTCAATCAAACCACCAGTTTGAGGCTTTGATTTCTCCACCTTGTTGATATCTTTTACAAATAGTCTGATCTTCTACAAATACTACATCATGACTTCTGACAAGTTTTTTCTGAATTGGATCATAGCATCTATAACTAAAGCCATCTTGCCTATAGCCAATGAAGATACACTGTCTAGTCTTGGCATCTAACTTGGACCTCTCATTTTTGGGAACATGCACAAAATATTTGCAACCAAATGCTTGTAGGTGGTCATAGGAAACATTATTACCATACCAGAACCTATTTGAAACATCATTTTCCAATACAATAGTGGGAGTTAAATTGATCTTATGTGCAACAGTATATAAAGCTTCACCCCAAAAAGAGTTAGGCAATTTAGCCTTTGAAAGCACATATCTGGCTCTCTTCATCAATTATCTGTTCATCCTTTCTGCCAAATCATTCAACTGAGGAGTCTTGGGAGGTGTCTTCTGATGTCCTATACCATGTTCTCTACAATATGAATCAAAAGGCTCACAATACTTACCACCATTATCAGTGCGAATACATTTCAACTTCTTTCTAGTTTCTCTTTCAACACAAGCTTGGAGTTCTTTAAATACACTAAGAACTTGATCTTTTAACTTTAAGATACAAACCCAAAGTCTTCTTAAATGATCATCAATAAAGGTCACAAAGTAAAGTGCATCACCAAATAACTTTTTCTTTAAAGGACCACAAACATCTGAATGTACTAGCTCAAGCAAAACACTTTTCCTAGAAGGAGAATGATGTTAGAAAGAAACCCTCTTCTGTTTTTCAGCCAAGCAATGAACACACCTGTCTAACATTACACCTTTCAATCATGAAAGTAAATTCTTTTTAGCTAGACAATCAAGTCATTTCTCACTAATGTGACTCAACCTCTTGTGCCATAATTTTGAAGAGCTATCACCTTCAACTGCATTAATAAGATCTGTATATATTGAAGCTTACTACCAATATAAGCCTGAAGCCATCTTTCCTCTACCCATAACCAAGGAGCCTTTGCTGATTTTACACTTTTCATCATCAAAAGTGATGCAATAGCCATCATCATCAAGCTTACTAGTAGAAATCAAATGCAACCTATTGTCTAGGGCATGTCTAACATTCTTCAACTATAATTTTGTTCCATTTTGGATCTCTAAACAAACAGTTCCAATGCCCATCACCGTTGACACTCTATCATTACCCATCTTTAAAACTCCAAAATATCTCAGAGTATAAGATGTGAAGAATTTATTTCTTGATGTAACATAAAAGCATGCACCACTATCAAGAACTCAAACAGTATCATCATAAGCTACATTGACCATATTCTCTTGATAAACTGTAGCCAAATTATCATCTGAAGTGGCAGTGTCAACACGATCAATATTATTCTCATTGCCTCTCCTTTCTTGCTTCCCTTTGTCTGCCTTATTTTCTTTCTTTTACTTAAAATAATATTTCTTAATATGCCCTAGTTTATCACAGTAATGACATTCAAGGTTCTTATACCTTGATTTTGATTTACTCCTTATCTTACCTATATTCTAATCTTGACTACTACTTTTACTTCTCCCCTATTTTCAGTAATCAAAATTTCTGACTGTGAACTAGATGTCTCCTAATTTTTTCTTCTCATCTCTTCATTTAAAACACCAGTCTTTGCATATAACATGGTTACACCACTTTCAGGAGCAGAATTAGTTAAAGATACACGAAAATTTTTTCATGAGTAAGGAAGTGTATTCAACAACCAAAGTCCAATAACCTCTTCATCAAATTTGGCACCCATGCCAGACAATTGATCAAAGATACTTTGAAATTCATTCACATGATCAAGTATGGAGCCACATTCTCTATATTGCAAGTGCATAGCTTGTTTAAGCAAAAATAACTTATTGTTATCAGTTTTTGAAGCATACAAAGTTTCAAGCTTTTTTCATAAGGTCTTGACATTTGTTTCATAAGCAATATGATTCAACACATTATCTTCTACTCATTGCTTAATAAAACCACATATTTGTAAATGCTTAAATTCTCAATCTTCATTGGATTTAGACTCAAGTTTTTTAGAAGTAAATACATATAAATGTAACTTTTTCACAATAAGAAAGTCCTTCCTTTTTTCTTTCCATTTATGATAATTTTTGTCATCTAAACAAACCATTTTACTCACATTCACCTTCATCATTCAAACAAGCAAACAACCAATGAACTAATGAACCAGACTCTGATACCGCTTTGATGGGAAAGGAACCAGAATAAGTTCTTTCCTACTTGAATGAATCTATGAGGAGTGACTAAGTAAAATTCAGTAAGTATATAGATCACAAACTCTACCGCAAGATGCATAAAACCAATCACACATAAACACAAAAATTTTTAACGTGGAAAACCCCTTCAATGTGAAGGATAAAAACCACGAGACATCTCTTGGTCCAAGTAAAAGAGCTCCACTATCAAAATCAATGTTTATAGCAACTACAAACTACTATAACAACCTTCAAGTAAAGTAACAACACCAAATCAACCAAATAACAAGAAATAAATAAGAGAGTGGAGAAAAATCACTCAAAATACCTACTGTTCATGCCAATGGATGAGTTTCTATTGTTCAAATTTGATCTCCACCGCCCGATTGTAGAATAATAAATTCTAAAGATGCTAATCAAAATTCAGCCAAATTCGACCACAAATGACCATCTGATTGTCAGAGAAAGAAAAATTGGTCGCTGCTGCATAAATGCAAGCAAATAGTAAATTTTGAGCCACAAATGCTGGCAATCCACCCGTCCAAAATAAATCTCTACCGTTCAGAATGAAGAACGATGAGTCTTATAACTGTTGTCCAAATTTTAGCCTGATCGGGGCCATGGATGACTGTCCAATCTCCAAAAAATTAAGACTTCCCTGTTGATTTCTTTTGCAGAAAAAAACACTTTCTTTTCTCTCCCTTTTCTCTCTCTCTCTCTCTCTCTCTCTCTCTCTCCTCTTTTGGTGGCTGACACTAATAACCCACATACTCTTGTATCTTATGGTTAATAAGACTAAAATATTAATAGCCTAATAGGCTAAAATAAATGGGCTCAAATATTAAATTTTTTATATAGGAGGGAACCCAAAAACCTAACAAGAATATCTAAAAAATATTTATGTACTAATAATTGAAAAAACCCTATGTTCAGAAGCAAATATTAATGCAATTTGCAAGCTACCTAACAAGACCGACTAAATGACTAACTGTTATGGTATGGAATCGTATGATGGCCGAGTATGTATTATTTTCATTTAGGTGTGGAATTTAAGCTTAAAAATTTCTCCTCCTTTGTATGTAATTAATAAAAAATAAAAAAAAATTGACTGGCTAACTTGATCCCACATTCATACAAAACAAATGCTAGTGCTTCCACAAATCCACGTCAAAACGCTATCATGTCAAGAATCTTCAACCATTGAAGGGTCAACTCTGAGTTGCTCTGCTGCAGCAAGTAGTATGCGCTGATATACTTACAAGAGTAATATAAGTTTCTCTATTATCTCCCAATTAAAATACAAAATTATATGCTTTCCTTTTTAATTTAAAATGAATTACTACTAATTAATACAGTGGTGGAACCAAACATTCGTCGGGGGGGGGGGGGGGGGGGGGGCAAATTTTCCACAAAGCAGTGGCTGGTGGAGGTGGGTCGGTGTCGATGGTTGGTGGTGGTGGGGCTTGGGCGCTTGGCTGCTGGGAAGGGGAAGAGGGAAGAATAGGGAGAGGGAACTTTTTTTTTTTTAAATCTCACCCTAGCAAATTTTGCTAGGGTGGTTTATTTTTTATTTTTCAAAATGATCGCTGGCGAAACGGTGTCATTTCGCTATGGTTCATTTTAAAAAAAATTAGCTCATAGCAAAATGAAGTTATTTCGCCAGTGGCTAAATTATATATATAAAAAAAAGGAAAATTTACAGCGAGGGGTTCGTCTACCCCTCGCTTGAACCCCTCGCTGTAGCAGTCGAGAAAACTCAACTCCCATCAATGGGGGGTAGAATTATCTCCACCGGTGGCCAAAATAAGTACTTCTCCCTTGTAGCTGCCGGTGAAGGGGATCCCATGGTGGTTCCTCCTTGAGTTAATATAAAATTCTCATTGATTCAAAATTACTTTTATATCTCCATGATTAATTATTAAGGATTAAATTGATTAGTATTTTTTATTTTTAGTTATTAATTTATTTTTATGTGTCATTTTGCGATGTTAATAGTTTAGCAACGGTTTTGTTACATTGCTAAAATAATAATATGTTTACTTAAGTTGTTAAATTATACTTATCAACGCTTTCAATTGTGTCATCAATAATTATTTTTACCAATGCTTTAATTATATCATAAATATTTATTAATACTTTAAACTTATGTCACTAAATAATAATTTTAAATGCAAATAAAAATATCGCATTACAATTCATTAATGCTCTATATTTCGCTACCAAAGTTTGAGCATTGTGTCTAAAATAACAATTTTCAACAAAAAAAAATTCAAGAGTAATTTGCCCTAGTAATTTTTTGAGTAACTGTTGAAGGGATGGCATTTCATTTAAAGCTATTTTTTGCAATGAATTTTTTATGTGGATTTTTGTTTACAGTGTAAATTATTTATTTTGGTGTTGATATAAGACTATTTTAGGGTTATTTATACTAATCGTCTTTTATTTTTTGCCCTTATCCTAAAACATTTTTTAAATTTTATTTTATAAAAAAAAATCTCTAAATTTTTAATTTTATCATAATAAAATTTTTTAGACCATTTTTTGATTATCGGAGTGTGATTTGATAGCCATGTGTCATTACGTGACAAAAAAAAAATTCAATCTTATTTTTCACTGTATTTTTTTAGCAAATCAAAAATCACTTTTTCAGTAAAATTAAAATTAAATATTTTGTCTTTAATTCCTCACACACATACCCATATTTTTTTAGAAAATCAAAAATCACTTTTTCAACAAACTTAAAATCAAATGTTCTATCTTTAATTCCTCATATACAGATGTGAAATGGAATAAAATTGAATTTTTTTTACCACATAGCAATATATTATTGCCATATCACATTTTAATTATCGGTAAATGGTTTTTTGGGATATTATTTAGATAAAATTTAAAATTAAAAAATTTTGTTTTATAAAATGAAGTTGGGAGATTTTAATGGAATAAAGGTAAAGATAAAGAGTGATTGGTGTAATTAAGTTGGCTATTTTTATTGTTGTGTTCTTTCAAGGATTTGAGATAACGTAACTCATGTAAACTTAGGCCCAAATTGAGACTGCCACTTAGCCCAACAAAATCTCTTGTGGCCCATATACAGTTTTCTAGAAAATTATATCATGCGTTATTTTTAATTTTTTTTAAATATGATATAATTTTTAAGAAATTTTAAAAATATTTACTTTTAAATTTAATTGTGAATATATCATATAGATTTGTATAAAAAAATTGGTTTTCACTTTTTAAAGTATTTTAATACAAAATAAATTTTTTTATATAATATATTGGAGAAGACAACGAATTTTTTATGATAACAAAAATAGACATTGGCTGTTCAAACTTCTAATTCATTAATTAGCATTACTATTTTTTTTTATATAATATATTAAATATATGTGCAATCAATCAACTACTGATTCAGTCCTTTTTTATTTCTGTTTTTATTTATTATTTAACGACTAATTACAGAATCAATCCCAAAAATTAATATAATGTTGCATTTCCATTCAATCTTTTCAACGAATGCTTCCAAATTTCCAACTCGTTTAGATGATGGTACAAACTAATTCTTATGTATTTCATTGAATTTATATTTTCTTAAAAATAAAAAATATATATATATAATTTCAGAATCCATTTATGTTTTTAAAATGATATGACAGATTTTTTTAATAAATTTTTGTGTCAGATGATTTATATCGGAATTAAGAGATATATAGAATGGTTTGATAACGGAAATCTAATTATGATTAGTAAAATGGGAAGCAAATTATAAAGCAGCTGATGGGAATATTTTATTTCCAGGGAGGAACGCACTCACTAGTCACTAAGCAGTGCTTGGTGGGCGGGGAGAGTTATAAATTTCTAGAAAACAAGAATATCTAGAAACCATTTTACGCACTAATAATTGAAAAGGCCCTTTGTTCAAAAGCCAATATCAATATTGCCAGTTGCGCCTAACAAGACTGACTGACAGACTTGGTCCCATATTCATACAAAACAAATATTAATGCTTCCACAAGTCCACATCAAATTGCTATCATGTGAAAAAAGAATCTTCAACTCCCAGTAGCTGCTGCAGCAAACAGTGTGCCCTAATATACTTACCTACAAGAATAGTATTTCTCTATTATCTTCCAATTAAAATGCAAAGTTATATGCTTTCCTTTTTAATTTAAAGTGAATTACTACCAGTTAATCTAAAATTCTCATTAATTTAAACTTTTACGTCTCTAGGATTAATTATTAAGGATTACATGGATTAGTATATTTTATTTTTAGTTATTAATTTATTTTTACATGTTATTCTGCGAACGAGATGACCCATTTACTAATAAATACTACTTATTCTGTGTTGAAATGGGAAAAATAGGCACATCATCCTCCCTCTTTGATTATTAATTTTTTTTTAAAAAAATTCATTAACTAGAATAAAATAATCAATTTCCATAATCTTATCTTAAATTTAAATTTTCTTATATTATATAATAAAGACCGGGGAAATGGGAATTGCTAGACCCAAAGCTCCTGACTGACTTATTTTCAAGGTCAATTTCCTACACAAAATGGAAGTGCAATGAAAACACAATTATGCAGGCACGGCTGCACAACCAAAGATTAGAAAAAGTCACACAGAAGAAATATAACTGGAAAATTTTTCATTATATAAATATATATACTTTTATATTTTGAAAAATCGAATACAAAGCTAGCTAAGATACGCTTCTAGATTTGCAAAATAGAGGGAATAATATTACAATACGCACTCATGATGTGCGTAAATGTGTCCCTCCTTCCTACCATCACCATCCACAACCACTGCCTCCGCCACCAACAGACAGTATGAGGATGAAACCACCCTTCTGTAACTGCAAGTTTCTTAACCAAAAAAACATTAATTACTTGCAGAAGAAGTAAAATCCATCCAAATTTCTTCTCCGGTAAAAGTAAAGCTACTGACTGAAATGTTCTAGTTGGATTATCATCACACTTATATCATCAATTGAACCCCTTCTTTGTGACAACTCTGTCAATTTTTTACTTGCAGAGAATAGTTCTGGTTTTTTTACTCCTATGCATAAAGGTCGAACAATATCTACTGCCTCCTGATTTGTAACCTGAAGAAAGGAAGAAAAGAAAAAATTCAAATCAATTTTGCATCCAAATGCTTTAACATAATATAGAACTTTCCAAATTGATAATAGCCTAGTTTAAAGCTATTATTTAGGAACTTTGAAGTTTTTATGATTAGATCATATTAAACAATACATTCAAGGAGAAGCTTGAATGCAAATGAATTATAAGAATATAGATATTTTTCCAAAACAATAAGAGAATTTAGAAATTACCTTGTCCCAAAGACCATCAGAAGCTAAGATCAAAAACTCGCAATCGGGCTTAATCCTTATAACTTTAGTTTCTGGTTCTGCAATCACCCATTGTTTAAGATTTCGATCTCCAATTCCTCTAGTTACAGCAAGAGATCCTTGAATTCTCCAAACTCCATGGCAACAATCCACATAACCACCCTACATCAAGAAAACAAATGATCATCAATGGATGGCTCAGCTAATACAATTAGCAAATATATACTTATGGGTTTAAAATCAGGAATAATTGGTTCCTTACCAGAGCTTCAATTCTGTTTTTTTCATCTTCTCTTGAAGGCCGGTGATCAGAAGTGAGTGCCTCTGCAACTCCTCCTCTGCTCATAACAGCTCGGCAATCACCGGCATTTGAAACAACAAGGTCGCCGTGGTGAATCAATGCGGTCACACAGCAAGAGCCACCACCAAAACTTTGGCTTAAAAACTCTCTGTCTGTGGTCAAGTAACCTTTTTTAATTGCCATTTCAATTCCCTCTTCGCTTCTGCTTGATACCTCGGCCAATATATTCTTCTCTAAATTTTTGGAGGCGAATTCTGCTGCTTTTGCTCCTCCGTGCCCATCAAAAACACCAAAGAAAGCCTGTAAACATCGAATTTTAATAATTTCAACCCAATATCTGAAAATCAGATACAATATAATGAAATGTTTGTCCTGTTTAAAAACCCATCATTTCCTTTATGCTAAAATGAATTTTCTCAAATAATTGAAATTATTGCAAATTATGCGGACAAAAGAAAGCTTCCCATAATTTTCTAGGAAGCCAAACAAAAATATCCATAATTTTAATCATGTTAACAGGCTTCAGATTCTCCTATCAAAAAAAACCCATTATTTCTTTTATGCTAACAACTTCTTCTAATAATTGAACCTCAAAAAAATGCTCCTCCCTTTCTCTTTTAATTTCGATCGTTTGCCATGAAACCAAACAATAAATAAAGCTAAAAATATTAAAAAAAAAAAAGTACCTGTTTTGAATTTCCATTAATATCAACAGAAGCAGAGTATCTATCCTTCATGAGTCCTCTCCTTCCTCGTTTACTATAAACAGAATAACCATCTCCTTCTACTTCCAAAACCTCTATCCTCTCCTCCTCTCTTCTAGGCGTCTCTAAACCAAATCCCAGAACACACCCCATCAATGGTATATCAATCCTCGCTGGCCTTTTCCTCTTCAATAAAGTGCCTGAATTCACCTCCGACCTTTTCTCACAAACCCGAATAGCCAAAGGAGATTTCGGCGAAACAGAAGGCGAAGAAGATGATGATGGTAGTGATAAAGAGCTAGGAGATTGAGGACCATGGATTGAAGGCGAAGGACACGGTTTGCAAAAGATAGAAGGAATCCTCGGCGATGAAAATATAGGAGAGTTGAGTACCTGTACTGCTACCGGTCCCGACATCTTGTTTCTTTTAACTTCGTAATTCCTGTTTCAGAATTCCGGCTCCTTGTTCTGTTTTCTGTTTTTTCCTTTGTTCTGCTGCTCTGTTCTCTTATAAAATATGATTTTATTGTTAATAACTGATCAAAGCTTGCATCGATATATATGTATATATATAGACTAAATCTTTAAACGGCGTCGTGTTAGGGAATGCTGTACTAGAAATTGTTGAACGCTGGATTAGTTTGTTTTAAGCAATTGTTTCGAAAAAATAAAATAAAAAATGCGGCACGCGCTCAAGAGAGCGTGACAGAGATAAGAAAGAGGTTAGCTAGTCGGAGTGTTGTTGCACGCACTTTAAACCAGAGTATTTATTTATTTATGAGGTGAGTTTCGTAGACTAAATCCTTAAATGGTCAAACACGTTAATCTCTGGCGCTTAGTTGGAGACCGAGTCTCTATTTGTCACTTTTTTCTTCTTTTCTTTGATTTTTTACAATTAATTAATTGTTATTGGGATAAAACTAGGAGGACACGTAGCAGATTTTTGCTGGACCATTTCGCTGATCAAACTTAGACTTTGTAAATTAGCAGCAAATAAGGATACAGGTGGCATGCGATTTTTGAAAGGACATTTTCGTCCTTCAATAAATATTGAATTATTAAATAGTGGCGGTTGCGATTTTTCTTTTTTTCCTTGCTTTCCTATTTGCAAAATTGCAATTTTTTTAATTATAGAAAACAAGTGTGTGGGAACATATATATACATATAAAAAATGGAAATATTTAATAAATATGATTAAATTTATTTTTAAAAAATAGAAATTATTAGTTAATTTCATTTGATTTATTTTATCCCATTTTGAATTTGACATGCAATTAATTACTACTTTTAATAAGGTAGTCAAATGAATGAGATTAGGTAAAAGAATGTTGTTGATTAATCCTGTTTTTAGAGGAAAAAAAAAACTTAATCAATGATATTTTTTTTTCATAAATTTTACCTCTACCATTAACAAAGTCTTCAATGTGAATTAGGGAAAAAAAACTTGAATCAATGAGTTTTTTTCATAAATTTTATCTCTACCATTAACAAAGTCTTCAATGTGAATTAGAAAAAAAAAACAAACTTAATCAATGAGTTTTTTTTTCATAAATTTTATCTCCATCATTAACAAAGTCTTCAATGTGAATTAGAAAAAAACCTTAACCAATGATTTTTTTTCATAAATATTATCTCTCCCATTAACAAAGTCTTCAACGTGAATAAATAAAGAAAGAACTGTACGTGGAGTGATCAAAATTTAAGAATATAATAAATTTGAAGATTTAATTATTAATTTAGAGTAACCAACATTAATTCAAAATGTATTAATTAAAAAAAATAGATGATTTTTTATTATCAACATTAAATTTAATTATCTAATAATAATAATAATGGACTAAATGTATACTATATAACTAAGAAAATAAAAAAAAAAGTATTCCAAAAATTATATATTATTTGTAAATTGAAGTCCTAAACTTTCAAATGTTTGTGTTTTAGAGTTCTAGACGAACATCATCATTTACTATTATATGTATGATGCAATTTTTTTTGAACTATTCCATAAATGGAATTTTCTCATTTGATTAAGTGAATATTTCAGAATACAGCTGCCGTATAAAGATTCTTTCAATCTCGTTCCAATTAATACTTAGCAAACGCCAGTTATTTGTTTTGGTCATAATCTCAAAAACCATGTGCGTACATTGGGGCGCATGGCTAAGTCTTAATTAATAACAATATATAAGAATGGACTTAGAGAACTTAGGCAATTTGTAAAGAAAACCAATTCTCTCATGCTCAAGAAACGGTCAAATATTATATATATGCTCAACAGTATTTAATTTTAAGCACAACATTTTTTTTAAAGCACAAAATTTAACAATAGATTAAAAAAGGGTATAATTAATAAGTGTGACTAGTCAAACAACCTCTATGTTATTTATTAATTAGTTCTTAACTGCACAACTATACTAAGTGATATTAATATAAATATAATAACATAGTATTAATATGAATTTCTTCTTTTTTTTAACAGTATGTTGTAACAAATACTAACACTAACATTCTACAAACAATACTACTTCACAGTTCACCCAAAAAAAAAAAATCTCGTTTCCAAACAGCTTCGAGCCACAGCAATCAATAAGTGCTGTTAGTATCATCTCACCTCTTCAATACTATACTAACCAAACCGCTACTCTTAGCATTTTTAAGAAATAAGAGTCTTGCAAAAATATTTTAGTAAAAGAAAAATTGAGAAATTGTAGGGATGATATGGAAATAGTGATAGTAAAAAAAATATCTTATAGTGCGTTTGATTGCACAATAATCTCAAAAAAGTTGACTAAAAAATCATATTTGACAATAAATATTATATTTGTTTGCAAATGATCTATATAAAATAAAATATCGGACTCACTAAACTTTACTAATCAGTTGGTAACATATTTTACTTAGGAGAAATAAAAAAAATATTTTACCGAAGAAGTAGATTTAGAGATCCACATATAAAAGATAATCATACCCTTAATTTAAAATATGATAAAATAAAAAAGAGATGTTATAATAGAAGTTTAGGTATTACTTAAATTTTTCTTGTAAAATTGGATTGTAACCAAATATATTAATTTTTTAATATATTTTTCAGTATTTTGTTACATTTTCAAGCATAATAATATAATATTTCTGAGTAAAATATAATCCTTGTAATATATCTCCGTAAAATATATTTTCAGTAATCAATTTTTCTGATAATTTACTAAACATACTATTATATTATGTGTCACAAGGAAACAATTAATTAGTTAATATAAACAAACAAAGTCCTGAGACATCAAACTCTTATTACTACTGTATGGTCTGCTTCATTGGTTGCATCTTTGCTGAGTATCAACGTCCAATTGTTCTATTTTAATGAGCTAGTGATTGATATATATATATATATATTTTTTTCTTTTAAAAGTTCAATCCCCGAAATACGATTTTTATAGGGATCGAACCTCTGCCCTCTCAATTGAGAGTAACAACAGGTGGCCAGCTGAGTTTCCCCAGCTGATTATATATATATACAACAACCATATATTGTAATCAATGATAGAACTATAAATTATATGAAGAGAGGATAAATATTTCAAATAAAAAAATTTACAGACGAATTGAAAATAAAATTAAACATTTAATATTACAGTAAAATTTAGATTTTTATTATAAATTTTTATAAAAAAGAACTTCTCTATCAAAATTTTATATTATTTATTAATTTTTAAAAATTTATTAAATTTTTTACATGTATTTTTATTTAAATTTATTAATTTATTTACAAGATTTTATTAAATTAAATTTTATAAAATATTATTTCAAATGAGAATATTATTTTTATATAATTCATAATTAAATTTTAAAATTCTAACATCAGCATAAATACCTAATCATAAAATTCTAAATATTCATTAATTAAAAAAAATATATATAGTGCAACAAGCTAATAATTTATATATGTATGTATATATATATATATAAATGTGTGTATGGGATGAGATGGGTTGGGTTGGGAGAGGATGAGTCCATTGCCTCCCTTCAGGGCCTCCTTACCTCCATTTTTTATTGTGATATAACTACAAATATAATAATATGACTAAAAATATAATAGTTTCAAGTTTTTTTTTTTAACTTAATGAGATTGATTTGAATTTTGGAGTAAGAAATAATGATTTCATAAATGGGTTTAATTTAATAAGAGAGCATCTACCGAAATGCTTTTTAAAAAATTAATATCATTTTTGACAAATCTTAAGGACATTTGCTATAAATTTCCCTCAAGAAGTTTAGTGTATTTATATTTTCTTAAAAATAGTCTAATTTATATTTAAAATCCAAATATGAGACTTAGATTTGCTACTCAATCAATCAAAATTCAAACTTAGAAGGTATACAATCTTTCTAAAATCATAGTCCTTAAACTTGGCATCTTTGCTCAATAAATATAGTCAAAATAAGACTATCGACATCGGTTTCAATGCAGGTTATCTAGTCATTTTAGGCTTTTAGCTATAGTTTCCATATTGCTAATTAAGGTTGGCCGGTGGACTTGTGAATTCATGTTTTTAAAGGGAAAAAAAAAATATTCTGATCGTTTAACTTTCTATATATGTTATAACATACCAGTCCTCGGGCACTGTTAGAAAGGCTGGACTAAAAAAAATTAAATTTTAGAAAAAAAAACGTTTTGTTTGCAGGCATGACTTGACCCGGCTTTGAAGCCTGATACATTTGAATTAGTCGAGTTAAAAAATGGGATTTCTTTTCTGATCAAAAAATATATATTTTTTAAAATATATATGCTTTTTAGCTTTTTTAATTCCAAAAGTACTCCACTTCAAATATGTATATCTAGTATATGTTTAGTATATCAAGTACGTATCTCATTTTCTAAGATATATATCTAATATATATTTCACATACTAAATATAAATAAAAATTGTATGATTTTTTTTAAAAAAAAAATGTTCCTAAAACCAAGCAGTTCAAATATTTGAGTTCGGTGTTCCAGAACGATGACCGTATAGATGAAGATGTGGCTCACAGGATACAAGTAGGGTGGTTGAAGTGGAAGGGTGCGACTGGAGTTCTATGTGATAAGAAAATACCTCTGAAAGTGAAAAGTAAATTCTATAGGACGGTTGTTAGACCTGCGATGCTCTATGGTAGTGAGTGTTTGGCACTAACGGGACGACATTTACATAAGATGAGTGTGACAGAAATGAGAATGCTAAGATGGATGTGTGGACATACCAGACTGGACAAAATTAAGAATGATCATATTCGACAAAAAGTCCAAGTAGCGGATGTCGGAGATAAGGTGATGAAAGGAAGACTTAGATGGTATGGGCATGTTTTAAGAAAACCTCCTAATGCTGCGGTTCGTAAGTGTGAGAATTTATTAATTGAGGGGGCTAGAGGTCGTGGAAGACCTAGAACTGTGTGGAATGAGTTGATAGCAAGAGACTTACGTGCCTTACGTCTTGATGCGGATTTGAATAATGACAGACTTGAATGGAGACGTAAAATCCGTGTCTTGGAAGGGGCCTAAGGCTGGAGTATCTTTTCTTGGCGTCTCTTGAGCTTATTTTGTTGAGGATCCATACAGCCGACCCCAACTTGTTTGGGACTAAGGCTTAGTTGTTGTTTTTTGTTATTTAAAAAAAAAAAATAAAAAAAGTATATACCGTATAATTTTTCTTTAAAAAAATATAATTATATATGAAAAATGGGACTTAATCCACCTCACTAATAGAAGATTAATTTGTTATATATGCGATTTATTAAATTTAAACAAAATTTTAGAAGCCTAATTAAGTATTAGGATGTGCATTATTTGTTTTTAACAGAAAAAATGAGCCGAATTGTAAAAATTTAGTTATTTCAATAGTGGTATAATCAATTTTTGATTCGGTTCAATTTGGTTTGGCTAGTAATATATAAACTTTTCGGTATTCGGTGTTCAGCTTGGTTAGTTCTATAATAATATAAAAACTAACTAATTTATTATATATACAAATTTACTGTCCTTTTTATATTATAATTAAATATTCCATTAATAATATAGATGAAAACTTTACAATTTAATTAACATAACATTTAATAACAATCATTATACATGTGTGTGTTGCCTTAGCATATGCTTTTTTGTAACCCCAAAATCTAGCTCGCAGGCTTGATGTTTTATTTATAAATCCAAGACAAGTTAATACCTGATTAGCGGCATATTACCTTTTTGGAGCATTGTCAGAGTGCTCCAGTCCAAGATACTGCTCCCACGCACCATAAACATCCCTTCTCTAAACCAAGCAATGGGAAAAAAAAGAAAAAAGGAACAGTCAGATAAAATATACTCTCACTATCCCATGAAACTAAGAGGTGGGTGTGGGAGAGCTGCTGCTGCATTGTATGGGAGAGAGGGAGGAGAGATACCTGAAATCGACTGGACACAATATCGGACTCTTGAAGGTATTCTGGACGACCCAGCGACAGAAATGCAAACTTCCACTGAAACACAAAAGAAATTCCCCCATAAAAATGGTGTTAAGTGCAGACACTACACATTTATTGCCAAACTAAGCAATTTTTTTCTGAGAGAGAGAGAGGGATAAACTGTTGTTGGAACTTAAAACAGTGAAACTCCACGTTAAGACCTCAAGAAGCACAATGAAAAAGCAAATACAAATAAAAAATTCTGCCTAGACAAGCCATCAATTGTTCAGGTATTAAAAAAAATACCTTAGCAAACTCTTCATCAGAAACCTGCAATTTTTTCTGTATACGCACTTTAACCTCAGCCAATGTCTCACCCTCATGAATGACCAAGAAGAATGGTTCCCCGAAGTTCTGAACCTGCTGTTAAATTTTTTAAGGATTATGAGTAGTTACAAATTAAAAAAGACGAACAGTCCATGTTCGATAGGAAATAACCAAATACATCCACAAACAAGAATGAGAAAGAGGCATAAAGAAATGATAAAAGTGACAACCAAAAAGAAGATAAAATATAATCATACCACCTGGTTTTGAGCTGGGTCTTTCATAAAATGATATACATGAATCAATCGATCATTAGGACCAAGGTTTTTCTCCTCCTCTGGAATCTGAGGAAACAAGTAACACAAGAGGGAGCAGATACGGTAAATAGATGGACTGGCTGAGATGAATAAATAAACAGTGGAGAAAGATTTCTTGCTAATAAGAAGATGAAACAATTTTTTCCAATTCAACCCATTAAAACTTGACAACCAAACCAAGCATCTGATGACTACCTTACCAATCTCTCTTCCAGCAAATTGGAAGGATGCCTTCAATAAATTTTAATGGAAACATGGATTATTGATTAATAAGTCAAAACCAACACACTATGCTCTAATGCTCAATAGTGTCTATTGGAGAAAAACTAGAAGGCATAAGGCAAACAACACAAGCACCATATTCTTTCCTATGATTATCTGAAGCTTGAGCATACAATGAGCCGGTAGCTCATACTAGAGTGTTATCCTTATTAAACTAATTGATCAATCCAGAGCTATGAAAAGTTAATATGTTGGATAAAGAATCAAAGCGGATGTGTCCATGTATTAATGAACATCAAACATAGGAGACATGTTGGTTAGTTCTAATCATCAACCTTACTATTTGAATATTTGTTGAGGTGGAGTTTTGTTGAGGTGGAGTTCATGATGCTTCTAGTTTACCCAAATTTACACTTCACATTTCAGCATTGAAATTCAGTTCTACACATATATATGTAGATAAAGAAAGTTACCTCCTCTGCGCGTAATGTCCAGTACTGATCATTAATATTCTCAATTTTTTCATTGTGTGGAAAGATCTGGAAACAAACCGTTGGTCAGACACAAGACACCAAAAGCACAAAAGAAGAATAAAATTCACAACAAGCTAACTTAAATCTTTCTCTGAGCTGCAACAAAATAATTAAATAACTGTAAATGCAACTTTAATAATTGAAACAGAACCCGATATGATGAAAACCCCATAGCCTTTAAATTGGCTTCAGAAAAGTATAAAAAAAAATAAAAAATAAAAAATACCAAAGCACCTTAGATAACCAACTTACCCGACCACTTGAAAATCACAGAAGAATTTGAGATGATTTGGATTTTTTTTTTCCTTTTTCTTTCCTTTCCATCTCTCTCTCTCTCTCTCTCTCTCTCTCTCTCTCTCTCTCTCGCTCTATAGGTTCCTTAAAAAATTAAAACTTCTGAATTGCCCAACAAGGATATTTGACTTTTAATACAAAAGACAAAATCCAACTCATCCTTAACTTGATTTATTAAAAAAAGTATTTTATTTAAAACTAAAAATTAAATATATGAATTTTTTCTAGTTGTTCTTATGATAGACAATTACCCATATTCCTACTTACATAAATTTATATTTCAGATTCCGACAAAAATTCTAGATAATAATTATACTAATATAAATATATCATTCAATAGCAATTGTTTTTAATCACTATTATATCATTTTTTCTATTTATTCAAACTTCTTGCCCATAAGATCAGTACTATAAAGAATATAAACAAGTACCAAGAACAGAGAGTGAGAATAAAACATTTGAAATCCAACAAGGAAAAGGTATAATGAACTGACAACCAAGACATTGAGATAAAGTTATATATATTATGTCAAATAAAATACTTTCATGCATGTTATATTGAATTACCAATAAAATAAAATAGTGATTGAACAGAATCTGCATAACAAGCTTTTACATGCAATGCGCAAGTTCCATTACTGTGCAATTCAAATACATATCTTTCAGCTAAGTTAATCACGGATTATAGATTATAGAGACCATGTTTAAGGATATTTGCCAACAGTTCCCATATTGCCACATAATTTCGTACAGTAAATCACCAGGGGATCAATTCCCATCTATTTAGAGCATTGGTAAACAAATTTCTACTTGAAGGAATCAGCAATGAAGTAGATAAATTGCCCATGAAAGTGTAAACAGCAAAATAAAAGGAACTGGCAACATTGTCATTTTACTCTTCGCTTCTTTCAAAATCCCAAATAAGCAAACCACTTTAAGTAATAATAGAGTTAAAACCTTCAAAAAGAAATATTTTGTTTCAAAATATAACACCATTAATGGAAATTGAAACTACTCCATACCTTGTAAATCTTGTGATAGAAAACCTCGAGCAATCTAAGTTCTGCATTGGGATGAGATAAGTCAACCTGTTTCAAATTCAGGCACAAAGGCAACAAGATCAAAACAATATTTTTTTAAAATAAATCATATAAAAAATGAAACAAAAGCACATTTGAAACAAAAGGTGGAGATTCCAAGACTGATTCCCATGGTTTCCAATTTCATAAGATGGCCTTGACTGGAAGCACATTTCTGGTGCTACACATAAAACAGGCAGGAAAAAATGAAGGGAAGAACAAGATTACCTTTGTCTTAAGGTCATTAATAACATCACCTACAGTGCTCTGTTTTGGCAATCTAATGGTATGAATCATAACCTGAGAACATCAGTGATCCAATGAATAAACAAACTTGAACCATAGTAATATATTTGCAAAACTACTTTCATTAATCCACAGTGACAACTAACCTCATCCTTGGTCGCATGGTGAAAAGCAACTTTCAACGTTTTCAAGCCTTGCAGTTCTGGCAGAGGGATATCCAGCACTTCATAATATAGAATATCAGATGTCTATCAATTCACAAAAAGAAAACAGTTTATTCCAGTTACTTATCAAGAAAAAGAAAACAATAACTGGTGCAGATCCACACTTCTGTGACATACCTGATTGTAGTGGGCCAGCATCTCAGACAAATGATCTACTCCTCGGTACTTGATAGGTTGGGGTTTAGGTTGCTGGGAATAACAGTTATCAGATGTAAGCCTAATTTTGGATGGGTCATCCAAGCCACGATGGTGTGCTACTCTTTCAACAACATCATCATAATTATGAAGCTTTGACCTGAAAATTTTATTGCACAAAGTAAAATCAAATACAGAACAAAACTATGTATGACCAATCGACTATGAGCCAGAAAAACATATTATGAATTAACTTACAGTTCAAGACAAAATTCATCCTCCTTTGGTTTCTCCAAAGATCGAAAGCGAACAACCTACAGATCATCAACAAGAGGACAGTAAATGTTACCTACAAAAATGTCTGCAAGGACTTCAAGATAGTGCCATTATTCATTATCTCTAATTAGAGGTAAAGCTAATTTCACACACCCACCCATAGGTTTGACTCAGTTATTAGTAGTTGTGTTTACACATGCATTGCACATGATTCTTTGTGATTTGGAACTCCTGATATGTTTCTTTTTACAAGAGTCATGAACCATTATAAATCTTCTCTTTGAAATCTGACAACATTTTATTTTACATAAAGGATATTAAAAGTTTAATAAAATAAAAAAATTAATTTGTATCTTTATGCACTCCAAGCGCCATTTTTTTAACGATATAATATTATAAGCACCATAATTCCCGTAACTTCATAGGAGAAAGTGGAATAAATAAAAAGATAAGAAACATTCATAGGTAAACCATAAATGCTTCTGCATAAAATTATATTAAAACACAAGATGTAACCCAAGCCAAAAAAAAAAAGTACTGGAACTCTATAAAGGAATTTGCACTTTGAAGCATGAGTTCAGGCTAAAAACAAAAGATAGCAAGATTTTCTGCATCTGTGGTGCTCACAAAAGAAAAGGTCCAAATTAAATAAAAAAAAAAAAGAAACAGCATAAGCACTAACGGCAGTTACAAATTATCCACAAGTTAATGGGACTAGGGCTTCCATGTATAAGACGCACATCCTAAAACTCGATTAATTTAATTCATAATTATAATTAGTCCTATGTTAATTACACGCAGTGATTACTAATCCTACCAATTGAGACTACTGGATTAGCATCCTACAATTCAATAGAAAAAAATGAAATTAATGTGAAGAACAGAGAAAGTAATCAACATTAATGAAACAATCAATAAAATAAATTAGTCTGTTTCTAAATTGTAATTTGCTTATAAAAAAAATGTCCATAAACATATAAACTTGAACAACACTAATGTCAATAGCATACGAAATGCAATATCATCTTTCTTATAGTTTCGATCACTGTAAAATTAAGGAGAACATAAAGTTGGCAGCAAGAAGGGCCATAACTACCAAATTATAATAATATCATAATACAGAAACTTAAGCCTTGGGCAGTAGCAAGTACAAGAAGATAAAATAGAAAACAGTTGCAACCCTTATCAAAGTATTTCGTGGCACACCTGACGGTTATGCACATATTCAAGAAATGAAGGTACATCAGGATAGCGGCATTGTTCACCACTTCCAACTTGAGGAGGTTTCTGAAAGCAAACAATATCTCCATCTTCAAGCTGCAAGAGGAACCAATGGAAAGAGAGCAAAGATGAAGAAAAAGAAAAACAATTTCTAAAAAGCATATCTAAAGAAAATTTTTCCGCAATTAGAAATTGATTTTACATACCTGACTAGCACGAAAAGTGAGCTTCTTGTCAATGTGTTCACACATAACATTAGGTTCAAATTTTATTTCCTGATCACAAAAGAGGGCGGTAAGATATTTTCTAGCAAAATAATTGATATAAACACCAGTTGAAGCAGCTATAACATTAGGGTGATTTACACCAAATCTGGATGGCAGACCTCATAAAGCTCGATCTCTTGATCAGAAGTAAAGCCAGCCATTTCATTTAGCTTTGCCAATATCTCCAAAGGCTTGCCACTCCCCTTCACAAACAGCCTCCCAACATATCTATCATAACAGAAGGTCAGCCTGACCCTGACAAACCACATTCCCATACAAGCAAGAAAACCTGGCAAATGACAATTGAGATTTACCTGAGCTCCTCTTTCAAAGGGTCATAAAGTTTAAATAAAAGAAGAATATCTTCTTTGGTCTTCTCGGGTGGAGGGATAGGCCGCAAATCCTGGATTATCATAGAGGTAAAAAGTATAGAAGTATAAGCCAAAAAAAACCTTACCAGCGATAATCTGAAAAGGCACTAGAAAAAGAAAACAAGCCGTCAGCTAAGAAACAATACCAGTCCAAGTTCTACTTCCAGAAACAACTTTAGCTCAGCATTATTTGCTTTGTTAGAAACCTCTCTCAATTGTCCAACCTACAATGCATCAACTTAGAAGCCACAGACACTCAAAAGCTGTTTCATGTTTAAGGCATAAAGCATCCTATCACAATAAAAACTCCAATGACTTTTTTTTCGACTCATGTAATTAATAGATCAGAACAAAGGGAACTCTTTTTGTCTACATACATATCTTGGGAACATTTCAAAAAAAAAAAGTAAAGCAACATAAATGCCAACAATTTATTTTAACTCAACCAATGAGACTTTTATCACCTAAAAAAATTTACTTTATTTTATTTTGGCTGCCACAAAATATACAGATTCCAAAATCAATACTGTAATTAAGCAACCGTTTCTTTCATTTTAACTCAAATAATAGGTTAAATTTGTGCAGATGGCAGACCATGATGCTTCCCACAACAGCACCAAAACACACACACCTCTGCACTCAACCCCGAATTCAGTATATGTGCATGCATATAAAGAATAAAGGCCAGTTATGCACATGATAAAGCACCTAAGCCTGGGGCCTAGGGTAAACAAACATCCAAAAACTAACATGAGTTACCGCAAAGCATTGTTCTGAGGCATTATTCAATTAGCACACACCTATATTTTTTTTACTTGGGTTAAGGCTCATTTGATAAAGAAATGTTTGTTGAAGTCCTGAGATTTTTATTTAGATAAATCTCTAGTTAGTTCAGATTTTGGAGGGAAATTTTAACTTTGTTTTCTAATTGTAATCTTGTTGTTTCAGCATGTTGGTGGATTTATGTAGAAGGTATGGGTTAAGGTTGAGTGTTTAGTCAACTAATTAACACTTAGATAAAGTGTAAAGCCAAGCAAAGTTGGGGATGGTTGTAATTTATAAAGTGTAAAGCTAAGCATGGTTGGGAATGGTTATAATTTACCTTTTGTACTCTCCATTATGTTGCTAGAGCTATATGTACACCAAAGAAATTGATGAGAAGTGGCCTGCCCCTTTTGAAGGTTCATTTACAGAACCTAAGTTTCACATATGTGCTGCATTTGTGCGATTGTTCAGCTCACTTTTCTGACATGGTATTAGAGATCTATGATCTTAAAGAGGCTGTCAGTCAGAGAAATGAGTTGGAAACAAAGAGTGAGTGAAAAAGGAAGTTTCAATTGTATTGGAAATTTTTGCTGGAAAAAGAAAAAAGAACTAATGCAGATATCTACTGCTTTATGTCTGTTAGTCTTTGGTTTAATTTCTTCTGACTTCAACACATGCTCAGATTTTCATGTCTTTGAAGATGAAGTATGGCTCCATCAAGTTTGATTTATGCAAATTTCACACATTTTCAAGGTGAGCGTTTTTGCACAAGTGAAAGTGAAAATCTAGATGGAACCAGCATGTTCATAAACTTTTAAAAAAAAAATCTCAAAAAGACCTGCATGCCCATAAACTGAAAAACTTGTTGAGACCTGCACATCCAAAAACTGCTAAAACTTGTTGAAACTTGTTGAGGAGAAACATGTACCAGCAAATGCCCTTTGATAAAGATATTTCATTAGCCACATGGAGCAGGGAAAAAAATAGCCATTTTTGGCTAAGATAGCAAATGCTAGAACAACTAAATCCCCTCATTAATAATCTCAACGACACTCTCTATCTAGGAGGAGACTTTAGAATGTTTTACTGAGAAGTACATCAAAAAATTTGTGTAAGACGATGATAGAGTGCTTGAAGAAAAAAAATTAAGCAAGAAAGTATCATTTGGAATGCCTAGACGCAAGTGCTCCACAAAAAGAAAATGTCATTTGGAAGACTTGGAGATTGTGAAGCTCCAAGAAAAAGAAAGGAGAACTTGAGAACAAAGTGCTTCAAGATGTAGAATTACTTCTTGGAGAGAGAGGTACTCCAGCTCCAAGAAGTGCAATTCCAAAAAACAATTAAAATAAAAATTAAAGTTGATGTGATGTTGTCCCAAAATTTTGCTTAGATAATCTCTAGTTAGTTAAAATTTTTGGAGGGAAATTTGAATTTTGCTCTCTTCTTGTGATCTTACCCCTCGATTTACAGGAGTTAGGTAGAAGATACGGCAAGCATGGGTTAAGTTAGCAACTAAGTATGGGACAGATAAAATGAAAAGCCAAGCATGGTTGAATCATGAGTGCACTATCTTGTAACTACAGTTATATTCACATAAAGAAATTAATGAGAAGTGGTCTGCCCCTTTTGAAGGTTAATTTACAGACCTAAGTTTCACTTGTGGGCTGCATTTGCATGCCTATTCCGATCTCCCATTTGCAACAATAGAGGCTGGAATTAAAGAGGAAAGGTTGAAGGAAATGTAGTTCGCATTGGATCATCACTGGATGAGATAAAGAATAACTTTTGGAATTCTAAACTTGGCCTCGAGTAGCAGCTCAAGACTGAGGTATATAATTTGTTTGATTAGTGGAGAAAAAATGTGGAAGAGTAGGGTTTTATGGCTGTATGAAGTGCTAATAATAGCAAGGAAATCATGGAATTTGTGTCCTACTACAATACAATTTAGAGAAACAGGAACAAGAAAAAGGTGCTAAGATAGAAAAGCAGACAGGAGAAGAGATCAATAAACCAGGCACACCAGTATCATTTTATGAAAATAACAATATAATACAAATATTAGTTGAGAAGAAGATATAAATACACAAAAATACAAGTATTAATAAAGAATCTTGCATGTAAAGCTTCTAGCTGAGTTCCACAAACAAAAGAAGTGAAAAGACCCTTCATTGATATGCAAACAACGGCCAGCTTTAAAGTCTGGCCTAGTTCACATGAACAAAAATTAGGAACAGGGATTTCAATAAACTTGTATGGCTATGAACCGAGTCCATGCACAGTCCCTGCTTAGCACCCTATACCTTCAAGTCAACAAAAGGAAAAATTGAATTCGGATAAGTCAATTTATCATAGCAGTGTGCAATAATGGTTTCAAACCAGATTGAGCTGACACTTCTCATTTATACAGTTCTTTTTTTGTGTGTAGCTCAGTTTGGTTTTAATTTTCCGTGTTTGCCTGTTTGGTTATTTCAGTTAGGTTTGGTTATCATTATGACAAAACCATAATAAAGCTAAGCTGAATCCAAACAGATGCATACCCCCTTCAATCACAGGTATGTTTCAGTCTGTTCGAGACTGAAGCATCAGAGATGTGCCCCTAATTTAACACACTTATAATATTTCAATCAATTTAAAGCACAAGTGCGACCGAAGGATCAAATTTCATATCTCCGGTGTTACACAAAAGTCCATGTTAATACAACAGTGTGCTCTCCAAGTACATGTATATGCACATGGACATAGCAGGGCAATCTAAATGTACAAATTATGCAACTTTTTCTACAGTCATTCAGTTTTTTATAAACTGACTGTCAGATTTGCTACTTAAGTCATCTAGATCATGCATAATAAAATTCAAAGCAAATACATATCGATATGTTTTTCAAGTACATGAGACTTTAAAATTAGACAAGTTTCACTAAGTGATTTTACACAATAAACATAAAGTACCTGTGTTGGACAAAAGATACCTGAACATGGTATATACTTAAGCACTTCAAATTAGCAAGACTGAAAAGCTAAGGCAAGTACATCATCCAGACACGTAAATGTATTGGATACATGTACCCAAGTCCAATTAACATAGTGCAAGTCATAAAATACGCCTCACAAAATGTCATAATAAATATGTACTTACAGATTGTGCTTCCTCCTGAGGAGTAAATGGTCGGTGTGGACGATATGTATGGTTTTGGCGCTTGGCCCACAACCAAAAACGTTGAAATTGCACTGGTATGCCAAACTCTTTAGCAACTTCTTCCTACAAAAGAACTTGACAGTTTAAACTGCATAGGCAACGAAGACTCCAAAAGATGTGTTCAGTATCTACATAAGAAAAATGTCATTGTGAAATGTTTAAAAACTTACCCTGTAGTTATAGGATAATTTCACTTTAGCACTTTGCAATTGTGATTTTCTTTTTGTATTATTTTAAAACATGAGGTTTTCATCCATTACCACTTCAGTATTTTTACTAAGATAGTCAAATGTGTGGTATAAACATACAGAACCAAACATTTATTAATTTATCACCCGAGCAAAGAAGGCATTAGTTTATAATTTATTGAGTTTGATAATGCAGGGGGTATGTAAGCTTATATCAAAGCGCATACCCACAATATAGTTCAAAAATACATTGGTTTAAACATAATCTTAAAAGAATGAACTTTTTAGTTGTTTCTTTTAACTTGTAAGTGAACAGTAGTAGTCAAGTCAATACATCATGCAAAAGAACTTGGTCAATATCATTTGTCCCAAAAGAATGGTAGTAAGACAAATAAAGGAGAGAGAGGTAAGAAATATCGTAAAGTGGGCGAGTCACACAGAAAGAAAAAGAAAAGAAGATATACAACAAGAGAAGAAAAATTGATCAAGAAAGAAAAGGAGAAGGGCAGACAGAAAAAGTGTTGGTGTGTGTTGTGGTTCTAATTTGGTAATAATGTATTAACAACTAAGCACTGTCCCACTCCCATCCTTGTACATATGCTGCAAACCAATTGAAACAATGGCAAAAGAGATCATAACAAGCGAAGCACGTGCAACAGGCAACACTTTTTAAATGTCAAATATTATAGTAATGCATTAGACATCAATTACATAGATTTTCAAGCTATGTTTTTCTACCAACAAATTGCTTGGAGTTGGAATTCACAGTGGAATTGCACTGTACCACATGTAGCATTGCAGATATCAGTCACCTTCATCTTATTCTTTTTACATTAATGATTGTACCAGTCCCCACTTGTAAGGGGGGCTCGAGCTCAAGCCCCAACCCAACCACCCCCACCCCCAAACGCCCACCCCTCTTCTCTTCCCCTTTTTCTTCATTAGATACCAAAAACAAATGAGCCTACCCTTTTCATTCTTGTTGCTCACCAACATGCTTAAATCATGACCCCAGCAGACAAATAATCCAATTTTTTAGCAATTAATTACTTCCCTCAACAATGAACCCACACAATCAAGTTTCTGCCAAAGAAAATCAAAGTACATTGACCTTGTTTATAAAAGCATCAAACACTTGAATGCGTTTGGGTATGCGTCTAGCTACAACTAAAGGTACAGGAAAGCTATAAGAAATAAAACAAGAAACAGCATTGGCTGCATGAAAAACAAAGAATACCAACTTATTTCAATAGTCAAATTAACTAGCACATCAATTTATGCCACTAGTCATTGGAAATTTAGTATGACAGACCAATTAGGATTGGAATATTTCAATTAGCCCTCAAATTAGATATTTTGAAGCATAAATGTTGACTCAGCAATTTTCCAAGGACGTTATAGCTTGATCCTATCAGAAAAAGCTAGCATCTCCAAATTACAAAAACAAAAGAGGACAGTAGGTTGTAAAGGAAAAGAAAAGAGGTACCTTAAATAGATTAAAGGGCATCTGTTTCTGAATCCGGAAACTACAAACTTTGTCATGATCCACAAGATCGAAATATATATCTTTTCCAATCTGTTCAAGAAGATCCTCACTGCGAGCGACCTAAAAGCATAAAATCAATAAATGACTGGCCGATAATCAATGAGATACCCTTTGGCATTATACCCACAATAACCCACAGTGATCCTGTGCATATGAATGAATGTACGTGCAGATAGATACAGGTGAGTGAGTTTTTGTGTGGATTTTTTTCTCTGTGCACCTCTTAGGTGGGGCCCAGGCTGTTGGGGGGCACCGGCAAAGGATTAAATTTTCAAAGATGTTACCTTTATGATAGTATACAAGCGGGCCTCGGCTTTTTCCTTTCTCTTCTGTTCTCTGTCTTCTTGTTCTTTCTTCAACCTAATCTGAAAAGAGACATTTCATGGACAGAGCAAAACATTATTAAATTAAATTACCAAGATCAAAATTACAATTCATAAAACTTATCACTATCTCACCCTAAGGTGTTCTGCAAAGTCCTTCTCATCCACATTACAGATTATTTTTTCCTTGTCACTTTCACGTATATATACAAGCATGTAGGCATTAGAATATTTTGTGAACTTAAAGGGAGAGTTATTGAAGCCAGGATTCGCCTGTGGCAACTGCTAATCAAAATCAAGGAACACAAGATGTCATCAAAACAAGTAAAAAATAAAATAAAACTACCAAGTAATGCCAGAAACATTACCTCCTCCTCACCACCATACTGCTCCTCTAGCGCCCTTTTCATATCTTCTTTTGTTACCCGTTCATCATCAAATTTAAACCTACAAGCCACAAATCCAAATGATCAGAATATTACAAAAAGAGAAACACCACCAACACATAGACACATTATAATATTGAGTGTTTCAACCAGAAGAAAGAACTACTACTTGAGAACAGGATATGAAGAGGATGTCCAGGAATGGAAATGCAAGCACATTAGCCACATAAGAACATAAATCCACTATCCTTCCAAAAATAATAAGAGTACATGCTAAATAGAAGTTACAGAACATCAAATAACCTTCATTTGAACAACAAAGGATTGGACAAATAGCATTAAATAAATGCATGAAATGATAATCTAGGAAAGAAAAGGTAAGGGTCTAAGCTGAAACTAGCTAAACTTTACGGAACGCAATGCATACCATTGATCTGAGAGAGTTGGCCGAATATATGCATAGTAGTGCCCACCATGTACACCACCACTATGAACAAAAACACTGAAAGTAAACAACAGAAAATAATTATCATCCCAATAAGCATATCGGCAAAAAATACTCATCATCATCAGTAAAAATAGCCAGTCAACCAAAAAATAAATAAATAATCAATATTGCACTTTAGTCAAAACTTGAGAAATACAACTATGCTATTACATGATAAGTCTGACCCAAACAGCACAGAGAAGAAAAAAATCATTGCATAAATAAGAATGCAAATACAGATATATTGTTGCTACCAACCAACAGAAAATTTAAACAATCACCACAAAATAGAGAACCATGAACGTTTAACAACATAAACAACAAAAAAAATAAATGAAAAAAAAATACCAATGACTGAAGAAAGTAACAAAGTCAGGTAGTATGAATACATTTCACCCAAAGATATAGTCTCCATAAGCAATAGAAGCATATGCGTGCTGATTTGGGAAAACCTTGAAAAGAAGTAAGAACATGACATATAACAAAGTTGGATGAAGTCAACTGAGTCATGGTATTGGAGAGTTGCATTGGTACCATATTTATATTTTATGACAATCAAAGTGTACCACACAGTCATAAACATCGTCCGAACCTGACATCGGATCCTCCAGCACAACATAATTGGTCTATTAATTAAAATTTTCAGTTTTCCTACATGAAAATTGTTAAAAGATTTGTCTGTCCGTACTTGAAACATTCATTTTTCAGGCCCCCTTGAAGCTCTTACAGCACCATTTGTCTCAATAAAACAATTCTTAAGAGAGTTTTTCTTATCCTGGCCCTTTTTCATTACTGGTTCTCTTATTCCTACTGCTTAACCCAAGGGTCACATCAGTTTCTCTGATACACACAGAACACCTAGTCAAGGAATACTCCTTCATGCCATTCAGTTTACGTTGATTTCTCACTTGTTGATATGAACATGTATAAGATCTTCCCTTTAAATTCGTTCTCAGACTCTTTTACAATGCAAATTGTACCTGTGAAGAGTGTATAGATTGCGGACACTTCTGTCTGCATCAGGAGATAAATATTTACCATCCTCTCTATCAAGATCAAGTTGCAAAGGGAACTCATATCGATCATTTATCTGCAGGGCATCAATTAATAGATGAAGCAATAAAGCTACAAATAAAACCAAAAGAGAGAAAGTGACAACTACTTATAAGCAAGAGGGACCCGCAGATCTATTAATGGCAAACATTTCAAATAAAAGAAAGTACCTTCCAGAAAAAAAAAAAAAACCTGTAACAAAATTTGAAGGTTAAAGTTTCTTTCAACAAATAGAAAGTACCGCACAGGAAAAGAAAAAAAAAGGAACGATTAGGACCACTATCAGCCTAAACTTACCCACACCCACCACCAAATAGAAAATGAAAATCACAAAGACAAGCAATAAATCTGCAGTCATTTTAGTAGAAAATTTTCAGGATATCTATCACAGGACATCAAAATCTAATCCTGCTAGGTTGGAATGGAGGTTTATAGAAAGCAAGAGAGCTAACCCTATTGTATAACTCATTCAATAGAGCCAATAGAAAAAATACAAACAAATCCAAACAGTAAATGTCAACAACTAACCTTCACCATGGTGTCCCGCATAAAATCATACTCAAATCTTTTCAACTGAAGTTGAAGAACAGGGGGGAAGTCAATAAACAGGACTCCCTTCCTAGCATCCTGAAAAAGTTAAATACATCAAGCATATTAATAACATTTTTCAAAAGCAAAAAAGTAGAAAGCAGTATCAAACAGCCTATTCAACTAGAAGAAAGCAGAAGCAAGTTTATAGAGTATAGCAGTAAACAATGCGTTTCAGTAATGGTTGTTCATTTAAAAAAGAACAAAGCAAATGACAGTTCAGGCACAAGAATGAAACTCCTGATAACAAGATGAGCTTCCAAAATGCAGATAAATCAATTTATTCAAATTCTTAACAATCAGAAATATTTAAGCCCCTGGAAAGAAGTTTAAATCAACAAAAAAGCTCCAAGTCCCCCATGTTTCAAAATCATCTCACCTGCAACCCATGTTGTTCAGCATGATATTTATTATCACCTTCGAGACGTTCCACCTCCACATATTTGTCAAAGGAAGCATAAACATCCCGACAGCCTTTGACATCAAGCTGAAGATCTGCAATTATATATAAAATCCTGTGAGCCCACAAGATGAATCTTGATAATTTAGCTACTCAGTGTAACCCAAGTGAGTACCATAAAATGATTCCTTTCTCGTTGACTTATAATCCACATTGATGCATTCAATATAATTCATATGGTGCCCTTCAAATAACTGCTGTATTGTGCCCTCCACAGCTGTTCCCTGAGCCAGTAAAAGATATGAATTTACTAATCCCTTGTACAATTACCAATGAACAGAAAAAGTATGAAACATGGAACCCCCCCTATACCTTCATTTTATCTTCAAGCTTTTCACTAAGAACCCTATTAAGTTCTTGCACATCATGCTGCATGAAAGAATAATATATCTTCAAGTCAAAAGACTTTGTCAACTCTTTTGTTGCTACACTGGTGTCACTATATTGAAGCTTATAAAACAAACTCTGCAAAGCCAGAAGAATGCTCCCTGATGGCATATCATTCTCAGTTGTTGGCATATGATAGACAGCCTGCAAGCAACAGTTCCAGGTATGGGTTTTGCTAATAATTTCATTAATTCAAGGTTCAAGCTATGAATCCTAAGCGCTACCTTTCTAAAATAAGGAATATGGTACAATGTCTGAAGGAGAGAGTTCATATAGCAGGTGGCTCCTTGGTTCTTAAGTCCAACATAACCAGTCTCCTTTTTGGAATCATGAGACCAATAATCAATGACCTGTCGGACAGCAACATCCGCTTCAACTATGCACGTGTCATTAACAAGATAACCCCTACCAGGGTCATACAATTCCCCAAGAGGCATGAATGAAGTGAAGCCCCCGTCACTCTCGTGTGCATTGAACTGGTGCTGTGTGTCTACATAAAGGAACAATACATAATCAGTGCCAACAATTTAATGAATTTTATCAACATATGTGCAAAAAGGATTATTTTTATTCCTTTCGGAAGAAGTAATATCAATTAATGGCTTTCTAAAGGCATTACAAAGTATCCATTATAAAGTACCCACTTCTCTAGACACTAGGATTAGATTGAGAATAACATAAATTTGATCTCTTCACTTACCTAGACCAAAGATCAAAGGAAGCACAGTGTTACTGTATGATCAGTTCCTTGTTCAGGAACATAACTAATCATTTCTCATCTAGACTCCATTTGTTTCTAGAAAACATCGTTCCTCTAGAAAATGATTTCTGAGTAAGACATAAGGCAAAAATGACTTATTTTCTGCTATTTAGTTGCAATACTGAAAATTAATTGGAAGTCATTTTTGGCATTTGGAGTAAATTGGGATTATTTTTCTTTTAATAAATACAACTATGAAATGTTAGGGCCAACAAGGTGTTAATATTCTTGTTGTAATCAAATAAATAAAAATATTTACACAATCAAAAGGTAAATTTTGGCTGCCACCAATGATGGTGACTGCTAAAGGTGATTAGCATAGATTGATGGACTAGGAAGCAAAACAAAATCCCATTTTGAAAATGCACAATCAATTTCCTTCAAATTTTTAAAATTTCCATTGAACAAAATTTTAACTTCATGATTTTTTATCTATTATGATATAAAAAATGAATCTCCCATTCATGAAGGAAAAATTATATATGCATGTAAACTGTTTCTTGGGCAAACCCCTTACATAATTCTCAAGTTCTGCCTTTGCCATATATTCTTGTACAAATATCCAAATAAAAATGCAAATCATAGACCACCTTCGAACATTATAAATATGGCACAATAAACCATAGCTATTCAACCTTGTACAGGTCTTAGTCAAAATTAGTATGGCATCATAATCATCATAGGCACCAAAGACACCCTTGCTCATGGTTCTCTGATCTTGTTGCATATATTACTGCTGTCAATGTTCTCAGTGTAGTATCTAATGTAAATCAGTAAATATGCCATTGTATCTAAACTGCAACTTAAAAAATCTTAGAGCAATAAGAGACCAAACTCAAGGGTATAAACTAGTCGCATTCACAGCCCTAAATTTTTTAAACATATCATATCCCTATAAACATCAATGACCCAAGTATCTCTCAAGCTTCAGCCATAGTTATTTAAGGTGCATCTCACAACAAGGCATGAAAGTTACCCAAAGCCTACGCACCATATGCAAAGTGCAATTGCACACCTTTAAGAGTTGAGACAAAATTGTTAAAATTTATTTCAAAATTCAAAGTTAACACCATACATTTACAAGATAATTGATAACATCTATAGTGAGACTCCTTTTGTTTTTAACTAACAAGCATGTATTCCATGTACTATCTCTTATGGAATTATTACTGCTACAAAAATCCAGATCCTGTATAAGGCAAAGGGATAAAACAAAATAAAGAAGCAAAAAAAAAGACAAAAATAGTAAAATCTATATTTGAGATGAAAAGAATAACAATGCACATCTCCATATGGGTGATGGACAAGAATATCATAGAGAAAAAAAAAAGTAAGGATAAAAAAAAAGAAAAAAAAAGGTGAATGAAAGGCAAAAAAGCATATGATGAGAGAGAGGAAGAGTAGAGGAGGCAGGAGTGAGATAGAGGAAGCGGCTAAAAGGACAGAAAGAGACCATAGACTGGAAAAAAGAGAAAGCAAAAAATCAAAAGAAACCTAAAAAAAAGATTAAAGTACAATTTAGAGAAAAGATTGGTTAAAGGAATTATTCGCTAAATTGAGTGTGCCAAAAAATAGCACACCAACCTCTGAAATTCATATGGAACACAATATCTAACTGAACATGAGAGGCCAGTGTACCATGTCCCAGTGCAGGTACATATTGGAATTTTCTGATTAAAGAGGGCTGGCATTTTTAGGTGCTTATTTCTCTTTTTTTATTTTCTTTTCTTTTCTTTTTGAAAGAATTCTCTTTCTTTTTTTCTGTGTTATTTTGGAAACATTGCAAAATCTACCTAGACCTTGTCTTTTTTATTCTTTCAATTTAATTAGGTGCATTACAATATACAAAATTAATACACAAATCTTATATCAGATCAAAAAACATCAAGCAAATATATTAAAAAAAGGAGTGGTGAGAATCAAAATATAATGGAGGTGCAACTTGAGTCTGGCAGATACATGTCTCAATTAGGTCATCTGCTTGATCACTTGAAAATTTCATTTACTAAA
Source organism: Garcia nutans (assembly GCA_947685225.1). Classification (NCBI taxonomy): domain Eukaryota; kingdom Viridiplantae; phylum Streptophyta; class Magnoliopsida; order Malpighiales; family Euphorbiaceae; genus Garcia; species Garcia nutans. The sequence goes on from CANTUV010000041.1 coordinate 15,906,293, forward strand.
ACTGAGGTCCATTTCATCAACTACAAATAGTCTTATGGAAGCATTTACACCAGGATTGCCAGTCTAATCAAAGGCCAAAGAGATCCAATCATCACAATCATTCTCAATCCTGCCACCACCCTCAGACAAGAAATCATCCCCAATCCACTAACTCCTTATAACTCAATGATGTAAACTTGGATCAATTTTTAAAGTGCAAGAAAATTTTCAAAATTCAAGAAAAAGATAAACCCAATATTACTAGTCTCCATTGTCACTAATCACAAACATTATCCATCTTTTGTTGTATCCTCATTTTTTTGTTTGTTTAACACAAACACCTTGACAGACAGAATTTGTTATCCATGAAGAACAGGAAGGTTATGATAAACGCACATATGTAAACTAAACCAGCAATAAGGATGATAAATGCTTACCATAAACCAGCAATAAGGATAATAAATGCTTACCATATAGTTAATATAAACTGTGCGTTTATCATAAACCAGCAATAAGGATAATAAATGCTTACCATATAGAAAAATACACTGTGTTTATCATTATATATATTCACTTTTTAGCATTCTATTGTTACTTCACAGTTTAATCATCAATCTATTCCAGCACATAATTAAAAAGAATATGAAAATGCCTTCACTTATTGCGACTGGCAGCAAACTTCTCTTTCATACATTAAAAGGTCATATGCAATATTCAAGATGCAAGAAGTACCAAATAGGATATCAAGGAAGTGAAAGCATTCTTTAAATCTAGAAGTCTTCAGAGAAATATCCCATGAAAAACAGGAAGTACCCATGGAGTATCATGAGATGCAAGGGATCACTCACTTTATAAATCCATAACTTGACCATCAAGCAAAGGTTCCATTGATACAATCAGAGTATATACCCCAAAAGGCAAATTAAAAACACAAAAAAGTAACAAAGAACTATGATATGAAAAGAAAAACATAAATTAAACCTTGCCTAATACAGTAATTGGTTTGAACCAAAAAAATAATGTGGATGATGGGCTCAAATCAATTAAATGGATTGTCCAACCAGAATGTTATAAAAGAATAAAAAAAAGTATTTATAAACATTCACAAATCCAATAAAGTTAAATGTAAACATTCAGGAAAATTTAACACATGTACACTCACACTGATGGGGAGATGTAGAAGGATTAGATAAGATAGATATTCCATGCCATCAAAAGTGAGAATACCTTTCCGAATCGAGTATTTTTGATGAATTTGATTGACAACAGACAAACTGAACTGAGCATATCTACTCCACCCATATGGCAAAGTTGCAGAATCTGCAACATCTAGATACATGGACAAATGATCTACATTGTTACCCTTTGGAAAAATCAGTATCCGCCTGCCAATGCAAAATTTAATGATCAACAAAAATTTAACAGAATCAACCAACCAAATACTGTCCCAAAATAAGAAATTGAAAGAGATCAATACCATTTGTAGCCTCCAACAACAAAAACGTCAGAATATAGCTTCTTAGTATTGAGCCTAGAAAAATTATCAATTGTCCACGTGAACCTTGCGGATGGTGGATCATCCACTGACTGAGCTTCAACTGCAGTTGCGGTTTCTGCTGGTGCAACTACAAATAATAAAGCACAAAACTCAGAAACCAAACATATCAAAATGCAAATGCTTAATATTATTGTAGCTAAAAGAAAATCAATACAATTCTAGCTTGCATTGCCAAAGGAATAAAAGAACTGCAAGTAACCCAGAAGCAACAACTATATTAGAGCCCATAGAATCAGATCAAATAACCATTAGCTACAACTCTAAAATCCTAAAAGAGATTGACGAATTTAAGTGATTCACTCGCAGAGAAAAACATAGAGTACACTCAAATGCAACATTCAAAACCGACATATAAAACTAATCTCAAAATCTATATGTATGCGAAAGGAAGACCCATAAAATTAAAACGCAATAAATACTACTCAGTTCAACTCAATCCAACTTCCTACTTAAAAAAAAAAAACAGAATCCCATTTTTCTTGCACCGTCAAATAGTGAAGGAATGGAATGGACCTTCCATAGGCTGAGGACCATCAGGGAAGTCGTTGTGTGGGACCAACATCTCATCGTCCTCTTGCTGCTATAAAAATTTTAAAATTGGAAACAAAAATAAAAACATAGTCAATGCGAGAGTTTGGATCTACTTATCGAAACCCTAAGAGAGCTAAGCATAAGCGCACGGCAATGGAGAATTTATAACGTCAAATTAAATAACCATCGAAATACTAAAACCTAATCATTTAAAATCGAAATTGAATTGAATTGAATTGAACTCAATTGAAGTAAACGATAAGAGAGAGAGAGAGAGAGAGCTAGTCAACGAGTGTGAAATCAGAGAAAGAAGAGCAAAGTGTTTATGGCGAATACATCTAATGGTGGAGGAGTCATCAGAGTCATGAGTGATAACAGTGATCGTCCAATCGAGATATCGAAGAAAGCTCCAAAGTAGAAATTTGAGGGAGAGAAAAAAAGAAAGAGAAAGAACTGTGCAACGAAAGCTGTTGGATGTAGAAAAAGAGAGAGGGTCTCACTCGAGTGTAGGGGTAATCTCGGTATTTCAACACCAGACAACACTGCAACTCAGGTGAAACCGGGGACAAGAAAGTTAACATTGTCGTTTGAGCTTGCTCCCAGTCGTTTCGACTTCGGCGGGCATAACATATAAAAAAATTACATCCTCTCAGTATATTTTAAAATTTTTATTTTTTTATCAGAAATATTTTAGTTATGTTATTATAAATTAATTATAAACTATATAAAATTTATAAACTCACAGTAAACTCATTATAAACTAATAAAAATCTAATATTTTGATAAATATTTTATAAATTCTGTTATTTTGATAAATATTTTATAAATTTTGTTATTTTGATAAATAATTTATAAATATGATAAATTTAAATTTTTTAAATTTTTCTTATATTTTTATCAAAAGTCCTAAAATATATTTACTTTTATCAAGCCTAGAAAAACATTAAATACACTCTAATTTATAAGTTCATCCTTATTATAAAATTTAAAATTTAATTTTTTTATTATACCCTATTAAAAGACTTTGATATTTTTTATATTATTATACCCAACTTTTATTTATACGCTCCACCATTTAACCTATCTCTCAAAAGATTCTTCCATTCTTCCAAATCTTTACAAAGGAAGAACTATCTTCTCTCTTGAGAATCCATTTTTTTTCTTGTCTGCTCTAAAATCCATCAAAGGAGGTGTTAGCCAAATCCTTGACAAACACTCTATTTTAATCTGTTACAATCAAATTGAAAATATTTAACTATTGCTTGAAGTGTTTTTATTTTAGGTTCAAAGTGCTTCTAAGTATTTTGATCGCATCCTATGTTGCATAAATGAACATTTATACAGTAAGGTTCATGACCTTACTTGCAAACACAAGTGCAACTGCGAAACACAATGCTACTCCATATTCAATGCGATTACTCCTAAAAGCGAAAAAATCTTCAGAACCACAGTAGGGTTCACAATCACAGGTGTGGCCATGAAGATTGGGGCAAAAGTGTGCCAAAAGGCCGCACAAACCATATGGCGGCTGCTATACTAATTGAGACAGAAATATATGAGAATGATAGTAAAGTTTCAATCTCAGTACCGTTTTCCATCTAGCGATTTTTTTACTTCTCTAATAAATAGACGCCACGCGTTCTAATTAATTTCGAGGGAAATTCAAATAAAAAAGGGGAGCGATCGTACCAAGGGATAGCGCGACCTCACTGTTCATAAAGCCTGGCATGGAGTGGTTCCTACCACGTATACTAGTCGTTAAAACTTGTCAATAAACACAATAGTGATCTCGCGACTGCTCCAGATAGAAGGATGATAGCCAAACATCATCTCGCGATCGCCAAACATCATCTGTAAAACCCTACATAGTCCATACACTTGACTATATAGATGATGTCACTTAAGCACTCAATTAGACTATAAGGATTATATATATATATATAAGACCAAAATACATTCATATAATATATTTGTCTTTTAAGAAAAGTATCATGATCATACCTATATTATGTACAAACATACATTTAATATTTTAAGACCCTTACTAAGTTACATTATGTCTATTATTATAATTTTCTCACAACTCACAAATATGTACAACTGTCACACAAATTATAAAGTTTTGCCATTTGAACTATACAAAATACAATATTTATAATATTGTTCTTTGAACCTTTGTGAAGCTGAAACGTATATTTCTCACTCTGCAGTCTCAACTCTTCTAGTTTAATCTGCGTATCAGAAAATAATTCTAACATGCTAAGCAAAGTTTAGTAGTGCTTATGTATTTGTAATATGCAATAAATTTAAAGGAAAGAGAGCTATATATAAACAAATTTTAAAATGATAGAAATTATCACTTTAGAACAACAGATAAAAAATTAATAAATTCACTGGAGCATGAAACACTAAACATGATTAAATTCAGAGTTTGGTTAGTTTAACAACAATCACTTAACACATTACTTTCAATATAGATAACTTCTTTAAATTTGTCCATGCACACTGAACTCATATCGTTAGTTTGGATAACGGGTCATTGTTGCCAATTTAATGCCCAATTTCAAAAATGTATAATGGCAGATATGCCCACTGTCACTGATGACATAATATATCCATTAATGGCACGTAGTGCCTACATCACTATGGATATCCACCCTCTGGCTAGCCATTTAATCTCAAGCTAGATCTAATATCAGTATGATTTAGGCAATTCGTTAATCTTTAATTAACATTGAATTATATATATATCACGTCAATGGAACAATATTTTGATCAACATTTAGCATTATATATATTTGTCACATATTCAAAATTTATTACACTTTTCCATACTTTTAACACATATATATGAATTCTTAACACAGGAGTAATTTTATTAGCTTTCTAGTTAATTTTTTTTTAAATGTATGTTTAAGTTTGCTTGAAGTTTTATGATTTAGATTGAAGAATGAGCATATATAAAATGAAGTTTTAATTCACTTGTTGAAGCTAAATTGGAGGAAAGGGTATTGAACACGGTCAAGTTATGTTCAATGACTTAGTCATGTCTCTCATTAAAAAAATAAAAATTTTGACAGCATGTGACACACTCACCTGACTTGGCCATGTCACTGTCATGTCACCTGACACACTCACTGACTTGGTCATGTCACTGACCGTGTCTCTCATAACAGAAAGTGGAGATTTTGACAGTATGTGACACACCCACCTAACTTGGTCATATCACTGGCCATGTCAGCTGACATACCCACTGACTTGGCCGTGTCACTGCCTATATCAGCCGACATACCCACTGACTTGGCCGTGTCATTGTCCAAAATTATGTATTTTGCACACTTAACCACTTAAACATAAACATATTAATGATTTATGATAAAAATGAATCAAAAACTAAGTTTTTGACATAAAAAGAGTTCATATCAAATGCTTTACTCAAACTTCAATTAATCAATCTTAACCATCTCTCATGGCTAAAAATAACATTAAACCACTCATTTCTTATAAAGATTGAATTAAGAATCGTACTCATCACTTATAAGTTCTTTTAATTCATTTTTCACTCATCAATCCATTTAACTAATGCTTTTAAGTAATAATTCATTATAGATGACTCAATCAACCAATTCAAATATTAAAATTCTTAAAAAATTTAAATATTTGCAAATTACAAATACATAAACACATACCTCTTTCAAAATCCCTCTTCTTCTCTCTTTTCCTTATTTTTCTTTGATTACTTGTTGATAATCTCACATTTTCTAACTTATTCTTCTAAAACTTATAATTATATGTAATATACTCTTGATTTTTATTTGATTTCACTACAAAAATATTCGGCATTTGCGACGGATATCTGCGACGGACTTGTTTCCGTCGCAAATTTGCTACGAAAGGACAAGTTAGAGGAATTTTGAGAAATTGGTCGCAAATCGGTTGCAAATTCGTAGTAAATCTGCGACGAAAATCATTCCGTCGCAAATAATCGTCGCAAAAGTTGGCGCGGATAGTTGGCGGGAGAGAGACCCGCGTATATTTTTTCGCGAAAATTTTTTCCGTCGCAGATTGGTTGTAGAAAATACTAAAAAAAACAATTTGCAACGGAAATCTGCTACCGTCTATTGCCGTCGCAAATTTCACTACAAAAATATTCGGCATTTGCGACGAAAATTTGCGACGGTAATTTTCCATAGCAAATTTGCGACGGATCTGCAACGGTTTTGCGACGGATAAAGACATTTTTAATAATTTTAATATATACTCTCTTCATCCTAAATTAATATGCTTACTTTCTATTTTATAATAATTAAAAATATAATTATTTTTATTATAAATATAAATTTATACATTATTTGTTTATCATCCTATTATTTTAATATAAGATATATTTAATAAGTAACATTATCATGCTAAATAACTTATGAAAATTATGTTAAAAAAAACTTATGAAAATGGAGAATGAAGCCATCAAATTTAAGACGGTAGGGGTATTTAATATGAACAGACTGAATTAAGTGTTGTTTGGTTATTGATAATTTAAATATATCTTAGCATCGCTTCCAGCTAAACAGAGAATTAAAGCTTTACTCAAAACTTGCAAAAAAATGGCAATAGCAGTTTCAAATATGGTGCGGTAAAGTGCAGATGAAGACAATAGAAGCGGTTTCGCTAGCAAACACTCGCACACCATAATTAAAAAAAAAAAACCAGCCCATCCTGCAAAAAACGGCTTATCCATTTTTAGCTTCTTCTTCCATCTGCCGCCACTTTCTCCTCCTTTCCAATTGGTAAAAACTAGGGTTACTAATTGCTAAGAAGAAGAATAAGAAGAATTGCTAAAAACTGTTCTCAATTTGGTAAATATTATCAGTCAATTTCTACTTCTAGGGTTTCTAATCTCTCCATTGCTACGCTTATCTTCTTCTTATTCTCGCATTGACCTCTTCTTTACACGAGCATTGCTTCGAGATCGACAATTTCCTTTTTCATGCTGATTCGAGTTCGCCGATTTATGTCTCATTTGAAGTGTTTCATTTCGGTTGATTTTTTGAGATTTTTTCTTTGTACAGATTCGAGGTGAACTCTCTCTCTCTCTCTCTCTCTTTTATTTATTTCTGTACTCAATTTTATGGTTTTGAGTGCTTTATTTAGTAGTCATTTTCTTAACTAATTTAGCTGAATGTGATCTTTAGATTGTGTGTTATTTGTGTCGTTTTGTGATTTCAATTTTTTTTTTGTTTCTTATTTTTATAGAATTATTGATGGATTTGAATTGCATGGCGTTTGAACCTGTATGAGATTGTGGAATTTGTCTAATTTTGTCGTTCTAATTGTTTATTTGTAATCATTTGGCATTCTAGTTTTCTTTTCTAGTATAGTTTTATTATATTTTTTTAGTTAGTCACTCTGCTAGTAGGATTGAGTTTTGGTAGTTTCTTTACGGCATATGTTGGGATAAGTTAGCATCAGGTTGCTTGGATACTTTGTTTGTGATAGCTGATTTACATTGGTTACTGCAGTGTACAGATACCTCAATAGTTGTTAGTATCAATGGTATGCTCGCTTGGAAGTGGGAGAATGGCCGTCATGGCTAGGCTTCTGGCTGCAGGAAGTTTGTCACAAACTATAGGAGGTGATGTGACCTATCTTATTTTTGACTTTCAAGATACTTTTAAAATTTTAAGTGAGTTTAACTGTAGATGTTATATGCTATTATTTAAAAAAAATTAATTTGATTAAATTTTAGATTTTAAGTTATATTTTATTGGTTGTTTTTGATGTTGCATTCTTAAATTTATTGCAGAGGAAATTATCCAACAGAAATTTGCTGCTCAATGCATTTATAGAGAACTTCATGAGGCAGATGAAGCAAATTTGCTTGATGAAGAAGGTAACATTCTTATTATCTAATTTTCTATATAGAAGTTTTAATAATAATTGCTGGGACCTTTATTAGAAAAATGCTATGGACTAGGAAGATGAATGCCTTTGGTATTTTGGGATTGGGAGATCTAGTGTCCAAGACGAGCAAAGCTTTTAAGTCTTCGTGATGCATTGTGTTTCATATGGATAAGTGTATGCCCAATGGCCTTGCTCAAACAGGAATGAAAATTTAAGTAGAAGCATGGGAGCATTATCAAGTTTTAATGTTTTTGTTTTAAAGAACATGCATAATCTGCGATTCTAAGTGTTGATTTTGCTGCATTTTATTATTTATAGAGAATTTTTAATTTTTATCTTAGGTGTTCTTTAAATGCTTGATGATTTCCTTTTGCAGATATGCATATTTTTGGTTTGAAACCTATGACTGATCCTTTGGATCTGGTAAGTAATCCAATCAAGTATTTTATGTTAATGATAACATCTTAATCATTCAGGTTGTTATGGTTTCCAATATATATCTTTGTGGATCCTTTTGCTCCTTCATATTGGATTTTTGTGGCAATAGTTCAAAGACTAGAAGGAAATTCTGATTTTCCCTTAAATTCAAGCCAATGGTACACTGGTTGTAGAAGAATAAGGCCTCTAAAACTCTATAGTCTTATCTGCATGGATGTCTCTAGTTCTCTACAATACTTTCTACTCACTATCCCTTCATGTATGAAATGCCATCCAGTGCATGTTTTCTTCTGTCTTTTTTGTGTTATGATATTTCATTGCACTTTGTTTGGTGATCAGAATGCATAACTTCCATCACAAAAAAAGGTAGAATTAAATGTTTTTGAGCAATTGGAGCATAAATACTGAAGCAAACCAGTTCAACAATTGAGGACATGTATTTGGGATGTTGAGTTGGTGAAGGCTGAGAGGCACTTTCATACTTTTGTTGGGCGTTTTTCTTGCTGCAATTTGTGAAGGGTGAATTAAAAAGAACTTACAGCTTTCTGGATGCAGTGAACTATGTGCAATGCATGTATGAGGAAGATGCGAAGTAGAGTGACTGTGCTGCAACATGTGAGGAATGGCTGTTTACTGTGCAGTATCTTTACAATTAAGGAGACTCGGTGGAGATGATATATAATCTGATTATGAATGTTAATGCAGCAACTGATAGCTTATATCTGTAGACCCTTTTCTTTTGGTGTCAATTGGGCATGGCAGCATCACCCAAAATACAAGGGAATCCATTCTGTTTGGAGTACAGTAACTGCTTTTAACTTTAAGTTTGGTTAAGATACTGAGTGCAGTTCTATATCTCTTCCTTCACTGTTCTTTTCTCATAAAATTTTTTTGATTTTGTATGTTTTTATTTCCACATGTGCATCTATGCACAAACATTGACTGTACATAATTTTTCTGATTCTATAATATCTTCATGAAGGTATGCTGTAATGCTTGCAAGAAACCACTGAAGACCAGTCAGTATGCAGCTCATGCAGGTTTTGAGGTTTTTTTTTAAATCTATTTATTTATTTATTGTGTTTCTATCCATGTCATCTTGTCTTTTAATTTCTTGTTGCTCTTGTGCAAACTAGAGTTGATGTGGCTTACAATTTACAATTAGGCCAAAAGCCTTGGTGAAAATACAAGTGAAAAATATTATTAACTTATTGAAAATGTGAGAAGAAATGATGCAGATAAAATGTTTGTATTTATCTGTACAAGGTGTCCTTTTCTTGCTTTTGGGTTGGTCTGTTGTACTATTATCTCATCATATGTGTTATTGGATTATCCTGTCACTGTATATATAATTGAAGTAACATAACATCCAATGGCAGCCATTGGTTTCACCAATTGACTCATCTTGACTTTATCATGGACTCATTATTTTTATTGCTACAATCTATCATATTGATAATCTCCTACATGCAAAAATTGTATTTTTTTTTGTGAATAGGGAACATAATATTATTTTCTGTTATTGCTGCCTCCAAAAAAATGCAAGTTAGAACTTCCTGTGGATCTCTTAAACATTCGTGTTCAGAAATTATTCCAAACTCTAAACAGTCCTAAATTCAAGATGTGTTCATCACTTAACTCTGAGTTTAAATGACTCTAAACAGTCCTAAATTCATGAAGTCAACTGAGTTGCAATTTCCTTTGGATAATAAGGATTTGAGTGCTGAATGCAAAGATTTGTGCCAGAAACTGCTGCGTCGTAATCGAGGTATTGCGTCAATGTAACTTGAATTTGGAAATCTTTGTAGTCACAAAGTGAAAAATGTACAGATATTTGTGTCCGCAAATCCATGCATATATGTATGCTTTTGTGTGATCACACAATGTCCACTAGCTTATTAGTGGGTGACAAATATTTGCTACATATGTTTATTTGCAGAATTGAGAGCTTGATAGATGCTGAAGTGATAGAATAAACATTGCATTTGCAAAGTCTTTTAAAAACTTCCTGTTAGTATAAACCATGTTCTGTTATAGGTCCAATTTTATTTGTAAAATACTTTTTCTCTTTAATAAGATAATGGGTGTAGTAATTTGATTTTTACTTAAGAAAATTAGATCAACTACCAATTTGCAGTAGGGATAAATACTGAAATGGAAAAGTGATAAATGTATCCTTATGCTTGTCATTGGTTAAACTTGAAGAAAAGGTAAGGAACATTTTTTAATCTATAAGAACATTTCTGTAATGTATGCTGATTGCTTATCATTTTTAATGAATTATTAATGTAAAAGAGGCAGACAAGTCATTGAGGAGCAAAAGCTGCACCAAGGTAATTTTAGTTAATTTATGTAAATTAGCTCAACTTTCTTATTCTTTTTATAAAAAATCATCATTTAAATAATCAAATATTGTTAGAATACCTGTTGATTATCACTAATTATTATCTTTTAAGACTTTTAGTTGTTGCATTGAGCTATTCGAGTAGCAATTAGTTCGTATGTGATGAGAAGCATAAGCAAAATTATTGATATGTTCTAATAAAATAAAATTTCTATTTCTTCTGGTTGCAGGCAACGGCGCCAGCGGTTCAGACAATAGTTGATGTGAATGAATTAGCAAAGTCAATGCAAAGAGAGCTAGAAAACCTGCACCCGACGACAAACAGCTTGTGTATATACAAAATTCCTGAGCAGCTACACGAGTTGAATGAAAAAGCCTACACACCACGGTTAGTATTACTTTGTTAACGTGTATCATATTATTCTTTTCATTTACTCTTTTTAATATTATTTGTAGGTTAATAATGATGATGCAAGTCATGATTCAATGGAAAATGATAATTGAAGATCTATATTATTATTTTCAAGATATATTATTTATAGTAGTGTTTTTAACACTTGTATAGTTAAATTGTAAAATATTTTATTCTATTGAAGATTAATAAAAGAATTATTTTTATCAATGTAATTAGTGTTTTTTTAGATTGTGTTTAAATGTTCCAAATGTATTTATAAAGTTCTCATAAAATTAATTGATAATACAAATAGTTTCAATAAAAATCAATATTAAATTACTATGGATTTGCTACGAATCTGCGACGGATATTTGAAATCTATAACGGAATCTGCGACAGATACTGCGAATCTGTGACGGAATCTGCAACGAATTTGTGACAGAAATCTGTGACGGAATCTGCGATGAAAATATGTGACGGAATCTGCGACGGCTGCCCTTTACCTGCAAAAATTTAAGCGCGAGATTTGCAACCGCCGAGTGGTTGCAAATCCGTCGCAATCTGCGATGGCCTGTCGCAAAATTGAAAATTGCGACTCCTTTTTTATTAACGGATCGTATCCGTCGCAGATCGGTCGCAGATCGGTCGCAAGACTTGATTTGCGACGGATCTGCGATGGATTCTGTCCGTTGCAGATAGCGTGTTTTTTTGTAGTGTTTGAAGAAAGGAAGATGAAGAAAATGAGAAAGATGGTAGAAGTGGTGGTGATTGACGTGGATGATGATGAAAGAAGAGGAGAAAAATTTTTACACACATACACATATTTATATATCTATGGATTAATCAAGTGAGGACATGTTCACAATAGCTATGGTGCACCCTCACATTTAACCTTTAATTCTAATTCAATTTGTAATATCGTAAAACCGTAAAAATAATTTCTTCCATAAATTTTAAAATCTACTATTCACTATTTTCTACTTATAGTATTTATACAAGTTACTTTTATCACTATACACTATCAATTATCAATATTAGTTAAAAAGTTTCCTATTTAAAATTTTGAACATTACATCATCTACCAAAAACTTTTGCATTAGTGAAAGCTTGATCTTCCCTAACTCATTTCAAACATATTTTTTAGAAGAATAAGGCTATAAATACACCACCAACCATCATTTCTTACATTCTTTGAGCATTTATTATCCAAAGCTCTTGCAAATTTAATTCTCAATTGTCTTGTACTCAATATTTCATTTATTATTCATAGTGTTGGATGTGAACATTACATACCATTGTAGCGAATTGGTTAAAAAGTGAGCCAAAGGAAAAAAAACTCTTATTGGATTGTGAGGATTTCTTAAACTATTATAAAAGTTCGCTGTGAGCTTATAAAATACTAAGTTAAGGTTGAACTTATAAAAACCTAAGATAGTGAAATACTTAACTTATGGTTGAAGAGTGGATGTAGGATTAGTTTAAGGAAAAGGTCCAATTTGGACACTATACTATAGCGATTGGACTAATATAGACCCTAAACATTTTTTTAAACCAAAATGAAACTTGTTCTTTCTAAAATGACTCAAATCCACCCTTTTTTAAAGGTGAGACTAAAGGAGGCTAACGGATGATCATCTGGCACGCGTGGAACCCATACCACAGAGGTTTTATACGTTGACTGAGTAGCCTACGTGTTCTCAAAGCCTTTCTTAACTGAAAGATAATAACATGCAAAACCCCTAAATTGAAAAATCTAGGTTTTTCCCACCAGAAATTGTTAATCATTGAATATGGAGTATATCGATCTCTTCCTCCTCATCTTCGAATACAAAGATCGAATGAATTGAAGCTTTTAGGATATAGTTTGTTAAAAAATATTATATAGTTGAAGAATGGATTGTTCTTCCTCATCGGTATCAAATGCAAATCAAAGCCATCGAATACAATATGGAGATCGTTTATGCAAATGTGGCGTTCGAGAGGTTTTGTTCACTTCATGGACAGACTTCAATCCTGGAAGAAGACTCTATGGATGCCAAAAATATAATGTAAGTAATTAAACATCTCAATTTCTGATAATATAAGGTTTGTGTTTATGTTGCAAATCATTAAAAAAATTTATTCTAAATTGCAGCCACCCATATGTCGCGGATGTAAGCATTTTAAGTGGGTTGATCAAAAGTTTTCTAATAGAGCAATAGAAGTGATTTTGGATTTAGTTAAGTTAAATTGTTTTAAATTAGATAATATAGGTTGGAATATATGAACTTAGCAGTGAATGCATCTGGTTCCACAATTTGGCTTTTTAGGTTTGCTCCCTTTTTGGCACTTGGGATATCAGTAAAAAGTAATGTAATTTTTGCCTCTCTAATGAACACTAAATTGCTTCATTTTGCATCCATTTGAGTTATGTTTATCAAGTAAATTATGTATTACAAGATGCTCAACTGAAATGAAACTAAGATATATCCATTTACAGTCTAAATGATACACAAAACCTGTAAATTGAAAAAGTAGAAACATTGTGTAAAATTGCCCAAATGATACATAAAAAAAGGAAAAAAAAACAACTCTCATAGATTTACAATAGCCCAATATATCATTTGCATTAATTGTAAGAGCATGGCTTACAAAATATTGTCTAGCTCGATAAACAATACATTACAACCAATCATTCATTTGCCTAAAACCAAAAAGAAAAATTTGTTTTGATTTTTGAAATATAGCTAAACATTGGCTGCTTTGTAACTATTGTAACAGAGCTTAATTTCACTTTTCATTCTGTTTAAATCCAAAACAGAATTCATTAAAACAAAAGCAATAAATAATATATCCCAAAATCTTCAAAAAAGAACAGACAACTAAAAATATCTTCAATTAAAACTAGAATTTATAGTCCTTTTCAAGCTACCAATTCTAAATTCTCTTTGTGCTTCCAAGCTTCTCGTTGTTTGGCAAGGTTGACCCTTCCATTGGAGACCAGTTGCTTTGAATGAAAGGTCCATGTGTTGAGATACAGATGCACCATCCCCTCTAAAAGCTATCTTCCTTATTCTTGTGTTGTTGTTCTCATTGAAAGCCCTAGCATGCCTAATATTTTGCTCATTAGGTATTGGATACCTTATATGAGGATTAGGGCATTCACTATTCAAGTTAACACCATTTGCACATTCCAGAGTTGAAATAGTTCTTCGTGTTTGCATACCAAACTGCAGAAATATCAATTTATTAATTCGTACCAAATTAAAGGGCATAATTAGCAATCCACGACAAATGAAATCACATACTTACAATTTGTTACATTTGGTGTTAAAAATAAGTGTGATTGTCTTGTTACAAAGAAGTGATACATGTCAAACACATTCCCTTCTCATATAGATTATGTATAAATTAAAGTTCCATGTTATGACATATTACAGTGAATGTTACATCAAGTGTTTGAATAGGTTCATGTAACTTAATATGTCAGCATACACAACATGAGAAATCGAGGGTTAATTAAGCATACACAACCCCTCCATTTAGATTGAATACAATACAAGAACATTATTCTCCTCTTCATATGCATTTTCTCCAGCAACATTGAGGCGTCCAAGCTAAGATAACTACACCTAAGCAAATTGTTTGGGGGAAATGTTGCAATATAAAATATCACTGGTTAATCAAGGATAATAATTTCACTAGTAACATCATAATATTATTGTCAGTGAGGATTTTCACCCCACTCCTATGTGAAATGATTCTTGCAACTTCGGCACTGTTAAGCTCGAGGCCTTAGAGAACACGGGTCTAAACTTGAAGAAAATGGAGTCGCCACCCGAATGGGCTAGAAAAAAGAAATGGGTAGATGACTCAATTCCTAAGAAATCCCCAACCTCCTAATGAGTCTGGAAAGTTGGGTATGCGTGGGAAAGGTGAGAATGATCCAGCACCCCACAGCGTCCGGTTCATTAGAATCGGATGCCTTTTTAGGTCTAAATATTATAAAATTCTTAGTTAATATGATATTATCCATACTACATACGAATATTAAAATAAAACATCATTGTATTAAAATTAAAAATAATATTCGAAATAAAATAATAAACGGGCACCCATACGAGATGGAAACGCACCCTTACAACCATATCCAATGTCTAAAACAAAATAAATATAATACCCACCAAAAGGTGAAAACTTATCCTTTTATATTAATCTAAAACTCAAAATAACTTAAATTACATGAAACTTAAATAATGAGGCACCCATAAGTTGAAACATACCTCTTACATTTTGAATCTAAGATAAACCAATAATAAAAAGACATTCAGTCATCCAAAAACAAAAGTAAACCATTCATTACAAATCATCCATCAAACGATTCATCAATCATAAGCACAATAAACTAAATAATCAAAATTAGGGTTCAAGCTTAAATTAATTATTAAATTTATGAAATTATGGTTTAAACCTCAAATTAGGGGTTGTAAGATTCTAAATGCAAAAGTAGGGTTTTGGGATGGAAAACTAGGGTTACAGTTTAGAAATTATGATTAGGGTTTTGGTTTTTAGGAAGGCAAAGTTACTATCTTGGTTTGAGAAAATAAAATTTAGGGTTTTTATAAATACAGATCTAGGGTTTTTTGAAAAATAGGATTAGGGTTTCAAAGTTTTGAAAATTGGAATTAGGTTTTAGGATTTAAAAATTAGTTTTGGAATTTTAGGATTTAAAAACTGACTTAGGGTTTTGAAGTTTTAAGAAATAGGTTACTGGGTCATTAGGGTTTTAAAGATTATTTAATTACTGTGACATTTAAACCTTAGTTTAAACAATTGTCTTGAAATTCAATTAAATAGTTTAATGGACAATAAACACAATGTCACAGAAATCAATTAAAACTAATATGAATCATGTTTAATTAGGTGGGTTATGGAGTCATGCTTCAAGTAAAGCTATTAGATATTTTTTTTTATCAAAATGCAGGAAAGAATAATTCAATGAAACAATTATGGATGAGTTACTGTAAATGATAAAAAAAGATTTAGATGATGAGTTTCAAACCTCCGTTGTTGGTTCCACTGATATTTCACGTTGATCAAGCCTTGTGTTTGTATCAGTAGTGAAATCTTGATTGAACAAGATGAAAACAGATGTCTACTGCCTTCTTGGTTTGATGGTTTGATGTCTCTACTCACTCAAACTTTGATACTGTTAGGGTTTAATGCATGCTGTTTTGGTCATTTTTCTTCCTTGATAGTTCTTGCTTCCTCTGTGCTGGTCTTTTTAACCTATATTTATAAGACAAGATTATGTTAAACTTCGTAAACCAGTATCAGTTTTTTGATTAAACACGATTTTCTGAGGCATATCGAATTAAAATAATTTAAATTCGAAGCAAAATCTGACCATATCAAACTAAAAACATCTTAATCCATCATGGACTAGTGTCCATATCGATCTGGGCAAGTCCCAGTTCGATATGGATGTCCATATTGAACTCGACATGCCCTAGTTCAATATTGAACTAGGTGAGTCCCAGTTTGATATGGATGTCCATATCAAACTCGGTATGCCCCAGTTCGATATGGACATGGCAAGTCCTAGTTCGACATGGATGCCCATATCGAACTGGATAGGCCCAATTAGACATGCATGATCCATTATCGAATCAAAATGACTTTCAGACTATTTTTAGATTTAAAAACTCTCTTTCGGACCGTTTTAAATTTTTAAAAACTAAACCGGACTCATTTGGGCCTTATAAAAATTGGACCAATCAAGATAAAAGCTTAAAATAGATTTAAGCCATTCAGAATGGATCGATAAGTACTTAGGTCATCTTTAATTATGCCGAATGACAATAACAATCGTGTGAGGTTTTGAAAATAAAATTCTGGCTCTTATAATAGAAAGATCAAATGACAAAAGGATGAAATGATAAAATCATTAGTGGGTTCTATTTCTAATCCATTTAATACAAGAATTCAAAAATCTCTAATTTCAAGTCAAACTGAAGAAGCTAATGATGAAGATATTAATGAGATTTATATAGAACCTAATGAAGGTGATGTTGTAGCACATGAAAAATCTAATAAGGAAGAAGCTTGGAATGAGATTCATAATGAGCCTATGAGTGAAGATGTTGATGTAACAAATGACACTTTTAGAGAGGAATATAATGAAGACCATCCTATTTCTATAGATGATAATCTTGGTGATGGATGTGTTAATGAAGAAAATACTAAAAGTATGCTTAATCTTGATAAAGATATTGAAGTAAACCATGATCCAAGGTTGTGGGGAAATATTAATGACACTAAGAGAATTTTATTAGTTAAAAAGGGTCCAATTAAGATCTTTAAAAAGAACGATGAGTTTCCAAAAGAAACAAATCATGGGAGGCATTTTTCTTCTAAGTTTTATACTTGTAATCTTTCAAATGGTGAGAAGCAAGAAAGAAAGTGGCTTGTGTATTCAAATGAGTTGGATAAGGTTTTTTTTGTTGCAAATTATTCAAACATAAATCAATGTTAACTAGTTTGGCCGAAGAAGGAACTAGTGATTGGCATAACCTTTCCACAAAGCTTAGAGAACATGAAAGGAATCTAAAACACAACCACAATGTTGTGAAGTGGGTGGACTTGCAAAAGGGACTCAAATAAAAAGTAACAATTGACAAAGAAATGGAAGCACTAATTGACAAAGAGAGAAATCATTACAAGATGATACTAGTTCAAATAATTGCGGTTGTAAAGACTCTTTCTCAAAATAATTTGCCATTTCGCGGAACTAATGAGAAGAATAATGGGCTTTTTTGTCAACTTGTTGAATTTCTTGCAGACTTTGATCCTATCATGAAAGATCACCTTCGACTTATGGTGGATAAAGAAATTCACACTCATTATCTTAGCCATAAAATTTAAAATCATTTGATTAGCTTGTTGGCAAATGAGATTAAAAAAGAAATTCTCAAAAAGATTTTAAAGGCAAAGTACTTTTCTATCATCCATGATTGTACTCCAGCTCTAAGTCATGAAGAGCAAATGTCAATTATCATAAGATGTGTGGATGTTGAGGATGCAAGTAGAGTTAAGGTGGATTAGTTCTTTCTTGGGTTTATACAAGTTGATGAC
Organism: Garcia nutans; assembly: GCA_947685225.1. Taxonomy (NCBI): domain Eukaryota; kingdom Viridiplantae; phylum Streptophyta; class Magnoliopsida; order Malpighiales; family Euphorbiaceae; genus Garcia; species Garcia nutans. Next base: position 15,924,551 of record CANTUV010000041.1, read on the forward strand.
ACATCGGGGCTTGGACTTTTCAAATGTCTTGAGAATATTTTGGTAGATTTTAAACTCAACATTGATGATATAAGAGGACAAGGTTATGGCGATGGCTCAAATATGAAAGGTAAGCATCAAGGTGTTCAAAAACAGATTACTTGATGTAAATCCTAGAGCATTTTATATTTCATGTGGATGTCATAGCTTAAAACTTGCACGATGTGATATGGTAAGATCTTGTGTGAAGGCAAGAATTTTTTTGCATATGTGCAAAGGATTTATACTTTGTTTTCACGTTCAACACAATGGTGGGATATTCTTAAAAAATATGTGAAGGGTTTGTCACCAAAACCATTATTGAAAAACTCATTAGGAAAGTCATATTGAGAGTGTTAAAGCAATAAAAAGTCAAGCACCAGAATTAAGAGATGCTTTAATTAAAATTGCAAATAGTTCTAAAGATGATGTTATGATGTCAGAAGCTAAATGCTTGTGCAAAAATACTTTAGAGGATTTTGAGTTCTTGATTAACTTATGTATTTGGTACAAAATCTTAGATAAAGTTAATTAGGCCAGCAAAGAACTTTAAAAAGAGGAGATGAATCTTGAGAAGGCAACTTCAAATATAAAAGAGCTCATTTTATTCTTTGAAAGCTTAGAGAAGATGGTTTCTCGAACTTGATGGAGGAAGGCAAAGAGCTAGTAGAAAAAGTTAGTATTGATCCAGTATTTGTAACAAGAAGAGTAGTTCGTAGAAAAAAGCATTTTGATGAGGATGTGGGAGAGGATGCCAATGGAAGTCAATCACAAGAAGATACTTTTAGAATTACCTACTTTCTTCACATTATAGATCAAGCTCTTACATCACTTAAGGATCGGTTTGAGCAATTTGAACTTTATAAAGCAACATTTGGATTTTTATTAAATGGAAAGTTCAAACATTTTAGTGATGAAGAATTAATTAAACATTGCAATCAACTACAAAGTTTCTTGGAATATAATGAACATTATGATATTTATTGGAATGAGTTATTCCAGGAGCATAAACATTTGAAGACATTATTGCCGAAGGAAAAAAACAAAGGCGATTGACATCCTAAATTTTATAAAATCTTATTGGGAAGCTGGTGGTTTTCAAGCAGTATGAGTTGCATATCGAATTTTGTTAACTATACCAGTTACAGTAGCTTCAGCAGAAATAAGTTTCTCTAAGTTGAAGTTAATAAAAATGTATCTTTGAACTACCATATCACAAGAGAGATTAAATAGATTAGCTATGATCTCAATTGAAAATGAGTAGTTAGATAAGTTAAACTGTGATGATTTAATTGAAGAATTTGCTTCAAAAAATGCTAGAATAATTAATTTATTTCAAGTCGATAGTGCTAATAATAAAGTACCGTAATCAAGTTTTTTTTCTATGTAATTAAAGCTAAAAATAGAATAAATTTTTGATTTTGCATTTTTTTTAACTTTGTTAATTTTTTAATATTTAAGACTAATGGGGCAACCGAAATTTAAGTTGTCTAGGGCAACTCAAACTTCAGGGTCGGCCCTGGCTGCAAAGAATGCTCATATATTACAATGTATGACTGTTTGTGGTACCATTTTGAGAATTGAGACATTGGCTCCACCTTTGCATGGCAGAGAGCAAATATGGCATGAGCACATGGAATTCCACTAAGTTCCCAAGCCCAACAGGTGCATAACTTCCTATCTATGAATACTGAATGTCTATCTTGACCATCTCCTATCTCATAGCCATTAGCCTCATTACAAAGCACGCTGCAACCAAAAGCAAGTGCCTTATTCTGCTAAAAAAAATTCTAAAATTGCTAAACTCCACTCTGATTGCCATTGCTCAATCTTAGTTTTGTTAGTTGCTATCCTATTCATTAACAATACTCTCATCTCATCAAGCATAGCAACAATTGGCTTATGTCTTGCATCTACTATAGTCCCATTGTATGTCTCACGCATGTTGTTGTCTACAACATCACAACAATAGCTATTACTAAAATAAGCCCTGCACCAAGTGGCTGGGCCATACTGTAAAAGATCCTCTATAGCTCTCTGATTAATCTCACTTAAGCATTTCAAATTATCTTTAAACTCCTCTTCAAATGTACTTTAAGCACAAATCTAAAACTTCTTTGTTAGCTCTCCACCAAGCCATTTCTTACTCCAATTGGCATGGATGTGTCGAGCACAAAATTTATGCTCAACTTCAGGCAATATATCCAACACAGCTTGCAAAAGGCCCCTCATAAACATGTAAATTCAAATATTAAATGCAAGTTAAATATGAATATAAATGAACCATTTTAAACAATGAAGAAAAAATCACTTTTTGCATGTCTGAGATGATTATAATATGATGTCCATTTGATAAGTCAAGCTTCTTCACAACCCAATAAAGAAACCATCTCCAATTCACTTTGTTCTCTTTTCCTACTACTGCCTAAGCAATTGGGTAGATTTGATCAGCTGCATCCTTTCTAATAACCACCAAGATCTGTCCCTTCACAATTCCCTTCAAGAAGCAACTATCTAAGCCAATTATTGGCCTACATCCAGCCTTCCAATCTTGCTTCAAATCATCAAAATACACAAACACCCTTTTGAATTTCCTTTTCACCTCCCTTAATGCATCCTTGTCCAAATCAATTTCAAACTTGTTTCCAGGATTATATCTCTTTACAGCAATAATATAAGCTTCTAAATATCCAAATTCAGCTTTGTATGAGCCATCTAGGCCATTCAATATAATTCTCCTTGCTCTCTTCACTTTAGACAATGACATCTTTAATCTCATATGTTCTTCTGCATACTTTAGTAACTCCTTAACTTTAGTTTTTTGGATTTGTGTACAAGATGGTTTTGAATTGGGATGTCAAAAAACAAGAAGTAGCTCTTGAGTTTTCAAAAATTCTATAGCAATTGTGTTCAGGAATGAGGGTTTTGACACATAATCCTAGATTTTTCCCCTCTTGTGATACAAACAACAAGAATGGACATCCTACCTTCTTACACTTAGCTCTAATAACATCCATCATCTGGGTAATTCCATTATCATTCTCTACCAAAAATAATCCTTCATGAAATGGTTGTCCAAGCTTCAAAACATACAGTTTACCTACATGATCAAACCCTAAGTCTAGTTTAAACTTGTTCTTTAAGTCTAGATAGTTCAGAAAATCTATATCAAAATCATTCACAACATCAGTCTTATCATCCATATATGCTATATGAGGAGACCACACCCATCTACCACCGTAGTGGAATACCAATTTCACTGTCTCCATCGATTAAAAAAACTGAAATTCTAATTCATGTGTCGGAATAACTAATAGAAATAAAAACCAAAATAGACACCTAGTGACAGTAACGAGAAAGAAGACAACAACGGTGGCCGATGTTTATAAGAGCAGTTGGAGGATTACCATGAAATAGAGCAAGATTGAGAGTTTAGGGTCCAAAATGAGTTTTTAGTGGGAAAAACCTAGATTGATAATTTAGGAGTTTGAGAACACGTAGGCTGCTTAGTCAGCATACAAACCCTCTGTGGTGTGGGTCCCACGCGTGTCAGATGATCATCTGTCAGCCTCTGTTAGTGTCACCATTAAAAAATGGTAGATTTGAGTCATTTTAGAAAGAACAAGTTCCATTTTGGTTCAAAAAATATTTAGGGTCCAGATCAGTCCAATCGCTATAGTATAGCATCCAAATTGGATTTTTGTTCATTAGTTTAATTTGAACCACTATAAATTCTTTGTATTCTATCTTCTTATTCCTATATATTTGATTTTGCGAAGAATTTTTTATTTAGCCTTCAGAATAGAAAAACACTAACTCATTCCCTATCTTGGCTGACTAAAGGGACAATGGGAGGAGCTTGTAAGGCAAGATCTATTTCTTTAAGTTTTTGGATTGATTATTTTGTTCTATTTTTTAGAGATTCATTAATGTTTTGATTAAGATTTGGGTTCTGGGTATGAGATATATCTTGAGTTTTTAATATGTATGAGTTTTCCATTTTAGGAATTCATTTCTATCTCAATATTTTTTTTTCATTTTTGTTTTGTTTTTTACAAATTCATTTTTATTAGTCCATTATATTGCTTAATGTTGAGTTTACAAGAGAAAATCATCATAAAAGCAACATATAACTCGAACTAAAAGGAATTTTATCAATTTATGCTTTATGTTTTTCTTTGGTTTTGAGAATTTGTGTGATATTATGCTTTTGTTTCTCTAAAGAAAATGTGTAATCAATTTGCACAGTAATTAGGATTGTACACGGGTAAGGTTCGGTCGATTTTAGAGTATTTTTGAAACCGTTAATCAAAATATCTATCCAAAATTGAATGAATAAACATGAAATAATTTAATCAAAAATAATTTTATAAACAAACTAAAATGAAATTTAATAGGATAGAAGACAAAAGAGAAAAAAATAACCATAACCTTAACTTGCATGCAAAGTTAAAGAAATGGAAAATCAAAGGACAATTAGAATTTAGAATCCACGGAGAAAGAAAAAGAAATAAAAGAGAAAGAGGATGATAATAAATGGAAATAAGTTGGTGATTAAACTCTATTGGGTTGTTCACAGTTCTTCAGTAATTGACAGCAAATAGAAAGACTGAGAGATGGAGAGAAGTGGTTGAGTTTAAGAGAAAGGAAAAAAAAACTTGGTGGCCGAAGGATGAAATATTTTGTAACCCTAGCTCAATAAAGATGCTAATATAAGCATCTGAAACGATAGGAAATGAGATGTAATGTACAATATATTTTCAAAATAATATGAATGCGTTATATTGTTACTTCTTTTTTTATTTATTTTTTTCAATCGTAATAATGAAGTCCATTATCTTTCCTTGTTTTTGGTATATTGCAATTAATATGAAATCTTGGATTTGAAAAGACTTCCTTTAATTGTATCAAATAATTTAATGCATTGATTTAGGAAATCTTTAAATTTATTTATTGGTAATATTGTAATATTCAAATTCCTTAAAATAAAATTTCAAAGAATATAAATTCATTTTCTTCCTCACTAAATATATATATAAGTGAATTTCCCCTTAAAAAAAAAGGTTTAAATAACCATTTTAGATATAACAAATTAACAATAGTGAGCTGTATAATTATTTAGATATTAGACTAATCTTATTCAAATATCAATATTATAATAAATTTTAAACTCTATATTATATAATCTCTCTCATAACTTTTATGACTTTAACTCAATTATAACTAAATCAAAACAATAAACAAATTACTAGCATTATATTTTTTCTAAGAAATTATTACGTAATAATTTTAATATACTTTATGGAAACAACAAGCACATTATATATTTATATTTCTGAAAATAATTGATTTTTTTAAATCACATGATTCAATATATATATATATAATATAAAACTTGTCATAATCAATGTTGTGCCATTGGCTCAGTGTGTGTGAATAAAAGTATATATATCGAGAGATGCAATTATCGGTCGGTTTTAGGTTTATACGAAAATATAAATTCTAAACCGATCGACCACTTAAATTGATAATTTTTTAAAATATGCATCAATTTCGATCACAACATATATTATAAATTGATCGAACCCAACAAGAACCATTTGGTTTGGTTGAATTCAGTTGATTTTTTATTTTCTACACACTTCTAACAATAATAGTCGGTTGAGGAGTGTAATCTACACAGTCACCTTTATATGCATCGATTACACATTTCAGTTTGTTGTATATATTAAATTATTTAGTTGATAGTGGCAAAACATTTTACAATGTTAAACCAAAAGAGGCTGAACGATTAAAATATTCAACTACTATTAGTTGATCGATGTAAAATGTGTGAATCATTTTTATTGTTCTTCATTAGATTATAGTATTTTTAAAATTACTCTCTATTCTATCATTTTATTTTACCATGCATGAAACATGGTAAACCCTTATGCATTCTACCTATAGCATCAAACGATATCGTCGTACCCATAAACATGCTGAAATAATTATTAAACAACTTGTACCAAGAACTACTACAAAAATATATCGAACAACTACACATTTAGCATAATATTTGATTTGTATGGATAGCTTTCTTTAGTGCTAATACTAATTTGTATAGATGACTTTTATTAGTGTTGGTATTAATTTGTATAGATGACTTTTATTAGCGTTCATACAAATTTATATGATGGCTTTTGTTAGTGTTGGTATAATTTATATAGATGCTTTTATCTATTATTGTTTCGGTATTTATACATATAAATAAATCCTCTTAGGTCATGGTTATCTCTCTCTCTCTTTACTTTTTATTTATATTACATGCAAATATTTTTTTTTTCTTTTTAAGCTGGACAGATAGGATAAAAGAATGCATGTTCGATAATTAATGTGAAACCTAACATAATATTCAACCAACATTTACCAAATGTCCCAAATGTTCCACTACATGTAGTTGTATACATTATTCTATGCAATTGTTTTTGTTCGAATATATATGTGATTACAAATGGCGGTTCGCTGAATGAATGTATAATAAAGTACATCAAATAGAAAAATAAACTTTTGAAATTACGTAATAAAATATATCAAATATATCAACAAACTTTTGAAATTGCATAATAAAGTACAGCAATAGAACAATAAACCTTTGAAATTACATAATAATATACATCAAATAGAGCAACAACACAAATTTCATCAGTAAAATTAACTAATTACATCCAACTTTTAATGATCATCATTAGAAAGTAGTCTTTTTCCTCTTAAAGAGAATGAGCATGAATACTTTCTAGTTTCAATAGACTTCTTCTTATAATTTTTCTTCTCTATTACTTCTATTTTAGAGAAGGCTTATGATAGAGTTCTAGATAAGTTTTGTAGTGAGTCCTAGAGTGCAGGAGGATATTTATAAAATATATTTAATTCTTAAAGAATATGTATGATGGAACTATCACTAGTGTCCATATTGTTGGAGGGAATACTAAGGATTTTTCTGTTTTTATTGCATTATTCCAATGTTCAGCTTTGAGCCATTTATCTCTTTGTCTTAGTCATTGATAAGCTAATAAGGCATATACAAGATGACATCCTTTGGTTATGATATTTGCATATGATATTATGTTAATAGATGAGACACAAGCATGAGTATGTTGAAAGTTGGAGTTGTGAAAAAATACTTTAAAATTTAAGGGTTTTAAGTTAAGTAGAACTAAGATTGAGTATATACATTATATATTTAGTAATACGAATGGAGAGGGAGATGAAGTTATTTTGGATGGAATGACAGTACCTTATAACACTCATTTTAAGTACTTTAGCACTATTCTTTAAGAGGATGAGGGTTGCAAAAAAGATGTTAGCCGTAAGATTAAAGCTGGTTGAATAAAGTGAATAAGTGTTATAAACCAAAAAATACAAGTTAAATTGAAAGAAAAGTTCTACCGCATTGCAATATGGCTTTCTATGATGTATATAGTGAGTGTTAGACAGTGAAAGAACAATACATGAATAAGATGCATATTGCAGAAATGAAAATGATAAGATGGATGTGTGGATACCTTAGGATAGATAGAATATGCCATGAGTGCATTAGAGAAAAGGTGGAGGTAACGTCTATTGAGTGTAAGATAAGAGAACATATATTAAGGTAGTTTGACCATGCGAAATGAAGATCTAGTAAATATAGCTAGAAAAGGCAATGATAAACCTAAACTAATTTGGACAAAAGTGGTCCAAAATGATCTTACGACATTATATTTGTCGAAAGATATAACCCTAAATCGCGTTGAGTAGAAAAAGAGAATCTATATAGTCGACTCCACTTAACTTGAGATTAAGGCTTTGTTGAGTTGAGTTGAGTATTACTTCTATTTTGACAACTCTTCTTCACTAATCTTTTAGCAATCTCACGAGCCCATTTAATTATATCATCTCACGAGCCCATTTAATTATATCATATTTATTTTGAAATATCTGCAAATAATTGTGCAACCTAATAATTATACATTTTTAGAATTGAAAACTAACTAGTTATTGTAAAATATTATATGTATTGAACATATCACTTCATTGGTAAAATGACTTTATAATCTATAACACTTGCTACCTCTTTCCATCATCGTTAGCAATATTAGAATGGCTCGATGCAATAACCTGTTGCAATGTAAATAATGCTCAAAAATCTTTTTTTCATTTAATTTTATCTAGTACACATATTTTGATATGAATTTGTCAAACATTAATCACAATTGACATGCATGAACAATTAAAAACAATTTTTGTTTAGTGAGAGAAAACTATATAAAACTAATATTACGTCACATTAAGTTGAATAATAAAATAAATTCAGCAAACTAGAGGTGATTTAGTTATAGTTAACTGAAATGAAGTTCAACATCTACATTTATTTAGTCACATTTCGATGAAAACCTAATATATTCAACAATATATAGTTAATTAAATTTGATTGCTCAATCCCTTTTGACCGAACTAGTTTGGTATTAGAATCGCTTAACCTTATGTATGTTGTTTTAAACTATTAAATACTTACCTTAAACTCTTCAGCAGACTCATAATCCATGTCCTTGTTCTTGTTTTAGCTTTAAATATTAAAGCAGTATAAAGTAGTTGGAGTGGGAGGGTAAAAATCATTTAAGAGTTAGAAAAGTAAAAACGATAGAAGTGAAAAAAATTGAAAAGCTTTTAGTGTTTATGATGGGGTGCATATAATAATTTGAGTGGATGAGTATGAACAAAAAAAAAGGTAAAATAGTAAATATTGTAATTCATTATATCATTTAATGTAATTTTGTTTGATGGTATTTTAGAGAAAATAAATGGGGAGTATACTTGTGTTTTTATATGGTGTAAATATCTCTGCTTTTTTTACCAGTCGTCCTCAGTTTGGAACAAACAAAAAAGAACAAATGAATCACTTGCGCTGAATTCATTTATAAACTGGTTTCCTATCCATGAAGAGTTGGAATATTTTTTTTAAAATTTTAAATAATAATTATAACATGTTAATATTATGTCAAATTAATAATGGTTATTTAGTTTTCAAATAAAAGTAAACCTAATAAATAAAATATTTAAATTTTCACTAAAATCTATTTATCTATATAAAAACGGAGGATTTTGGAGTCCATTCTTGCTGCCATGTCAGTAATTTTCCAAAATAAAAGTTATTCCGCATTTTTCGTTTATTCTAAACTATTCAGTCGCATCTCTTTTCCGTTTAAAGCTGAGAATTTAAACCGTTCTTTGTAGTTGGCTTCCATTAGGACCCCATAAAACTGAAACGGAATGACAGTTTCAGAGTGGTCCGAGAGATCATCAGAGAATTTCATGAAAGTAATATCCACAACCTTAAGAATTAAACAAAGAATCTGAGGTCCATTGATATTGATTCATTGGGGAATCATACTCGATTGATTTGAGGTATTTTAAGGATAGTTTTTGGATTTGTTTGGGTTTTGATGTTGATTCATCGGGGGAAATCATAACTGATTGATTTGAGATATTTGAGATAGTTTTTTGATACATTGTGTTTTTGGGATAGTATTCTAGGGATGTTGATCTTTGTAGTTTTTCGATTTACATGTAAGGATACACTTTGTGTCTTGCTCAATAAAAGATTCCCTACGTTGTTGCTTGATGAAAAATCATATTATATTTCTTTATTTTTCATATATTAAATAGATAAGAGTGTGCATTATTTATACTGTCTTTTTTGGAATGGTTCTAGGAGAGTAGATACCATAAATCCAAACAATAATGTCTTCCAAAAGTACTTGTAGGAAGTTTTTTCTATCTGACATCATAATTTTTTTACTTTTTTCAGCAGGCGCAAGTTATAATCTGCAGGTATTTTACCCAATCTTTTTCTAAATTCTGTTATTGCCCAAAGACATGTTTAAAGCATTGTAATTAAATACTCCCTCGATTTGAAACCTAAAAATAAAAGCTAATTCATCTAATCCCATAACAAGTCCCAGATAATCTAAACCTAATCTCATAGTGTCTACAAGGATTGTCTGCCTTTTTCTCAACCTAATCCCAGCGGGCTCATTATTATTACCAACAGATTCGTAGGTAGCTTCAAACGAGTACACTACTTGCTGTAGGAATCATTTATATTCTCCAACACTAGCATGTGCAATGGTAGCTCATCAGTCTCAACTGATGAGTTCGTCAATATTCAAACACTAAAGTTAGATAAACCAAATTTTTTTACGTAGCTTTTTTACATTTTAGTATATCAAGAGTTCATTTCTAAGTTATATTTTGTCCATTTAGTCTGTAATAAGTTCGAATATACTCTAGTCAAGGTTTAAATCCATCCTTTGTCCATTATCACGATATTTACCAAGTTTTTTAAAAACTTTTTAAATTAGCTGGCTTTATTATTAAGTAGATGTCTATAAACCTTTCTAAATCCAAATGTTCACAATTAATTATTAGACTAATAAATGTATTTTAAACTTGTAGTGATTAATTGTTACTGTAAACTTTTCATATTCTATAACCAACTCATATATATTTTTTATGAACATTAATTTGAAAGTGAATAGTAATTTAAAAAATATAAATAGATTAAAAATCACAACAAACTAAATTTATATAATTTTGTTTCATGTAATTTAATATAGTGTCAAATTTTATTGTGTAGGTAAATAAATACGAAAATTATAATAGAATGCAAAACATATACATAGAAAACACAAATTCAAAAGTCATCCAAAATACAACACATTAATAAAATTATATTTAATTTTAAATGGACTTGAAGATAAAGAAGTACATTTATAATAAAAAAGATAATGGGGAATATTTATTTCTTATGAGGAAGAAGAGATTTCAAAAAATTGATATGCTATAAGAGAAAACAGAAGGATGTATTTCTCTTAACATCAATGAATTTTTAGACAATCTATAATCACAACAAAAAAAAAATGCAAAATCAAATCGGCATCATCTTGGAATTTCGGGTTTGGCAGTTTTGAGTCAAAATACTTAATTATACTATATATAAGCAAATGTCATTTAAAGTTTTTGTGATATCAAATAATGAAAATTAAAAATTAAACAAAAAATCCACCAAAAATAAAATATTGAAAAATATCTTTGGTATTATTTTTAAATTATTACTTGATTATTTGTGAAATTCAAAAGACAATTTTATGAATTTTAATATAAATGTAAACAAATGTTTGATTTGATTAATTAAATTGAAAAATATTACACGTTGAATTTATAGTTTATAAGATGATTTAAAGTATTTCAAAATTCATTTGACTATAATTTATTTGATTATATAAATGTAAAACTTGAATCCCAAAATTACATTATTTATTAAATGAATTATGAAAATTCTATATTTATTGATTATTCAAATTTTGATGAATTGTGAAAAAAAATTATGAAAATGATAATTTGAAATGAATTTTTTAAAGGATTGATGGAAATGTTATTATATTTTAATATCCTATATAGTTCTTCATTTATAATATTGAGTTTGGTACTATTGAGTTATTATATAGACAATTATGAATAAGTCATGATGTGATTATTTTATTTATGCATAAGGCAATATAATATAGTATCGCGATGCTACTGCGTCGAAACATTACGATGTCGAGGAGATCTGTGATATGATATTTATATGCTTTCAAACGAGATACTCTAGTATCACGATACTTTGTTTCTGGTGTCGAGACCTACATACTTTAACATCTAGGTTTGTTTAGGTAGTGATGCTATCTATTGAGAGTTCAAGTACGAGTTCTACTATTTGATTCGCCTACCTGAAAGACAAAGAGAATGATCGAGCTTTAGTAGAGAGACTTCGATGCTTAAATTAGCTCAGTTCATTTGCAAATAAGAGAACCTAGAGGATGAAAAAATATCTTTCACTAATGAGGATTCACCCCTATTTATAGTTGAAGAGTGAGAAAACGATTTCTGAATGTGACAACAAAAATTACAGATGCGTCAGTGCCGTATGACAGCCGCGTCAGATATCTATCCTTATTTGGTGAAGAGTCAAGTTTGTATTGCTTATATCTTTGATAACTCAGGAGCCTGATTTTATGTCCTCCAGAGAGCTCTTTAATATTAATTGGTCCATCACGAGAAGCTGGTAGGTCGCTTGTGGGTTTGGTTCCGGGCTTGGTATCGAGCTCAGTTACTAGGGTATCAGTAGTCCTCCCTAGCCATGAAATTGATGTTAGGCTAGGACGTGTCTAATGCTTGTAATGAAAGATTCAGTCAAGTGAAGGATTCAGTCAAGTGGGAGTCTTCCATGAAAGATGAAATGGACTCACTAATGTCAAATCAGACATGGGAATTAGCTGAACTACCACAAGGCAAGAAAGCACTCCACAACAAGTGGATTTACAGGATCAAAGAAGAGCATGATGGGAGTAGACGCTACAAAGCAAGATTAGTTGTAAAAGGTTTTCAGCAAAAGGAAGGTGTTGACTATACTGAAATTTTTTCTCCAGTCGTGAAGCTTACGACAATCAGACTGGTGTTGAAAATAGTAGCTACAGAGAATTTACATCTTGAACAGTTAGATGTAAAGAAAACTTTTCTTCATGGAGATTTGGAGGAAGAGATCTACATGAAGCAGCCAGAAGGCTTCATTAAGGCAGGCAAGAAAAATCTGGTGTGCAGGTTGAAGAAAAGTTTGTATGGTTTGAAACAAGCTCCTAGACAGTGGTACATGAAGTTTGATAGCTTTATGGGCAGCAGCGGTTTTACAAGATGCCAAGTAGATCATTGTTGCTACATTAAAAAGTTTGACAGTAGCTTTATTATTTTATTGTTATACGTTGATGACATGCTCGTTGCAGGTTCAAACATGCAAGAGATTAAAAATTTAAAGCAGAAATTGTCAAAGCAGTTTGCAATGAAAGATCTGGGTGCTGCAAAGCAGATTCTTGGAATGAGGATAAAGAGAGACACGAAGTCGGGGACTTTGATGTTGTCACAGGCTGAGTACATCACCAAAGTACTAGCCAGATTCAACATGTAAGATGCTAAACCAGTAAGCACACCTTTAGGTGTTCATTTCAGACTCTCCAAAGAACAGTCACCGAAGATGGAGGAGGAACGTGCACACATGGCAAAGGTGCCGTATGCCTCAACAATTGGGAGTTTGATGTATGCCATGGTTTGTACCAGGCCAGATATTGCTCAAGCAGTTGGAGCTGTTAGCAGGTACATGAATAATCCAGGCAAAGTACACTGGGAAGCAGTCAAGTGGATCCTCATATATCTTCGAGGTACCACAGATAAGACACTTTGTTTTCAAGGTGGAGATACGACACTAGCAGACTATGTGGATGCTGACTTAGCCGTAAATGTTGACGTTAGAAAGAGCACTACAGGGTATGTCTATACTCTAGGAGGTACCGCAGTGAGCTGGGTCTCTCAACTACAGAAGATAGTTGCTCTCTCCATAACTGAAGCAGAATATGTCGCTATCACGAAAGCCAGCAAGGAGATGATATGGCTCCAAAGTTTCTTGGAAGAACTAGGCAAGAAACAAGAAAATAATGTTTTGCATTGCGACAGTCAAAGTGTCATACATTTAGTGAAGAATCCGTCTTTTCATGTCAGAATGAAGCACATGCAGTTGCGATATCACTTTATCTGGTCACTTCTGGAAGATGGGATTTTGAAGCTTGAGAAGATCAGTGGAATTCAAAATCCAGCAGACATGTTAACAAAGACAGTGTCGACTGATAAACTGAAGTTGTGTTCAGCTTCAGTTGGCCTGCAGTAGAAGTAGATTGTAGAAGAGCTGTTGCATAGATCGAGGTGTGAAGACAGATTGAAATCAGTCAAGTGAGAGATTGTTAATAAAATGTTACTAACCATAAAATGGAGTTGTAACTTTTTGAGTCAAAAATAGAAGTGCCTAACTTAGTATTTTTTGGTCAAAAATGGAGATGTCTAACTTAAGTGATGATGGTCAAAAATGGAGGTGCCTAACTTAAGTGATGATGGTAAAAAATGGAGGTGCCTAACTTAAGTGATGGTGGTAAAAAATGGAGGTGCCTAACTTAGGTAAAAGAGATGCCTAACCTTTGACAAATCTCACGAACCATTATGTTCACATGTTATAATTTTCCTATATAAATGGCCCTTTGGCCATTGTTATGAATGAGAGAAAATTAGAGAGAATAGAAAGAAAATTAATAGAGAGGAAGATCATAACGAGTCTAGCAAAAATTAAGTCAAGTAATTTTTGTGCTCTTGATCACGTCTATTAGGGAATTTCTTTAAAAGAATTTATGTTAAAATTCTTGGGGATAATTGGGTGTGAGGTGTGAGTGTTTATAAACATGGTGTATTTTTCTCCTTAATAGAAGTCTGCAGCATCTCCGGAGACGTAGGCATAATTGGCCGAACTTCGTTATCAAATTGCGTGTTACTATTCCGCATTTATTTTTCGCTTTCCTACTAATCTGGTTTAAGGGAAATAAAGTGATAATATTTATTTCCCAACATATATGTACCTGTGGGTTGGTGGAGCCATTGTATTCTTTAAATTTGGTGACATAGAAGGTTGAGTACACATCATTAAGTATTTCTTTTGACAGTGGAGAGCGGATGGTGGTATCACATTGCAACACATTCTTCTTCCACATGCGTTTAATACGCTTATCTATCAGAGTGTTATGATTCTCCTCAGTGATTACAATCAGAGTGTTAAGATCCTCCTCAGTGATTACAACACCCTTATTTCTTAGTTCAGTCATGCGGTCTATGGTATGGGAAATGGAGGGCTTCGAGGTGAAGAACCTTTGTCTGGTCTTAGGCTCATGCTCAAGGGGGTCTATTCTCTCTAGGTGAGGGGGGTTTAGTTCGTTTGGGCGGGTTATCTGGTATTAGGGTGGTGGGGGTGGTGGTGTTTGTGAGTTTGGTTGGTGTGGCAATTATGGTGGTGGCGCTCCATTACTCTTTTGTCTTATAACACAAATGAAATCTCTAAGGGTGGTTATTAGCTCTTGGGTTGTTTGCTTGGTAAGGCCCGGCAACTGTAGGGTTGAAGAAGCTATCTAGACCAAAGGTGTGTAGAGAGTAGAGGGTCCTGGTGCCAAGGGTCCGATTGGTGGATAAGGGTTTGAGTTAGATATGAGGTTTTGTGTGGTGTTAAGGTATTGAGGCGTGTATTGGGCTAATCTATTGCGGGGTGTATAGGTGTTGTTCTATGGGTCACAAGGCAAATCTTGGGCCCTGTTGTCCATTTTTGGAGAATAGCTTGTCCACGCTCATCGTACCACTGATGATAAGTGAACCTTAGTTGTCTCTTGAGAGTTTATGTTTGGATTCTATTGTTCAGTCCGCTTACCTGCAAGACAAAGAGAAGGATCAGACTCCAGTATGAAGACTCTGATGCTTAAGTTAACTCGGTTCGTCTGCAAATAAGAAAACCTAAAAAATGGAAAAAAAAAATTCCTTACCTGTGGAGATTCACCCTTCTTTATAGTTAAAGGATGATGAGACAACTTCTAAATATGCCAGCGAAAATTACGAATGCGTTAGTGTCGTATGGTAGCTATGTAAAAAATTTGTCCTTGCTCGATGAAGAGCCAAGTTTGCACTGCTTATTTCTTCGATAGCTCGGGAGCCCGATTTTGTGTCATCTGGAGAACTCATCCTGTTAATTGGTCCATCACAAGAAGCGGGTAGGTCGCCCATGGGTCCGATTTCGGGCTTGGCATCGGTCTCGGTAGCTAAGGTATCAAGTATTTATGTAAATGTCCCATGATTAAATACTTAATTATATTTTAAAGGCAACCATAGACAAATTTACCATCGAAAAACTGTCAAAAAAGTTTCACGCTATAATCCTGTCATACCCAACATACTGTGGCAATCTTGCATATGAAATCTGAAAAAACGAAGGTGGCCCAGCTAAATTTTCAATACAAGATGAATAAAATGGCATTATAATCACAAAAAAATAAAAATAAAAATTCAAATAACTACATGAATTCAAAAGAGCCATCAAAATATCCAACATGTATCATATTTCTAAAGAAAATGCTGTTGAGATATTGGAATTAATTTTAAAAAGAAGTTCACTTCAAAAGCATGGAAGCGGATAAAAATACACCAAATGCCCAAAGCATACAAAATTTGAAGTGATCAGGCTTTTGTAAATTTTGAAGCAAGAAGAATTACAATAATTCATCTTCAAGAAATAATGAACACGTGCATATTCCTGTCAAAAGAAGCCAGCAGATCTGCAAAGAATGAGAAAATAAAACATTAGTGCTTTGTACAGTGATTGATGCCATATGCAGATTACCTGCTTTCTTTATTACTTATATCAGTCTGATTCCTACTTACCAAGCTACTTACCAAGCTACACACCAAATCAGTATCTATGTCAAGATAAGCTCAATAAAAGAGGTCGTAGCTCATACTAGTGCAATATATGTGATTTGCTTAATTTGAAGTTAAAATATTTTATTTACACCGCTGCATGTGCTCTACATTGCAGGAGGCCCTTAATAGCTCAACAAGAACTTATCCAAACTTATAAAAATGAACATTAATACATGTAAATTTTTTAAATAAAAAATGGTTATCACCAAAAATTAAGAGAAGCTATTAAAAAGTCAAAATTTCAAAATATATATTAAACAAACTAAATTTATAAAATCTACAAAAGCACCCTCGATGAAGTTCAAAGAAAAAAGTGATGCACAATGAAATAAATAGAAAGACAATAAATTCCTTGTATGTTATAATTTGTTAAATTTTTCTCTCAAAAAGTCTTGCAATTCTGTTTTTGAAAAAAGTTAACCCAAAAACAAAGAATCCAAAAAAAAAATACCTAGTTTATCAAACAATTGTAAACCCTTTTCTAGGGATTGATGCAGATTGCTAGAGAATAATATTTGCTTAATTTTCTCAAGTGACATGCATACCATTGCATAACCTGAAAATTATATATTGATGGTCAAACAGCTGAAAATTTCCAAGGAATGAAAGGGAGAGAGGATCAAAAACAGCATTTGTACAATCATACCTGAACCATGCCACATTAAAATTTTCTCTCACCTCCACCTCCCTTCCTTTTCTTCCTTGTAAATTTTGAAACGAAGTCATTTAGAATATAAATCAACATTCTTGAGCATACTTGAGGCAATTCCTATCAGTAACAGGTTTCTATTATAATATGAAGTATTTGTTATCAGTAACAGGTTTCTATTATAACAGGTTTCCATTCTAATATCAGGTAACATGAAGTTTCATACCTTTGAAGTATTAGTTATCTCATGTCTTCTACTGGCGTTCTTCCTGTAAGAGACAATTGGCCTGAAAAACTATTTAGATTACTTAGATTAACTAACCAGTACTACAATCATTTTGACAATTTTGTGAAGTATGATAAGGTGCATATCAGCCATGTAGGCTCATAAGGAACAATTTATAGTAGAGACAGGATATTTTCATCCTAATCAATATATTGAAGTCAGCCTCAAGAAAAGCTTGAGAGAGAAATCAATAAAAATGGGCACTAACAGAACAATTTCTAACATCTTAAATAAATGAATTTATATATGATTATTTTTTTTGTATTAGCTACTAAAATACAAAGTTCTCTACATATTAAACTCTATATATTATTTCTTATGTGATACTAAAAAAATGATAGGAATTATCAGATTCCTAAACTTCTAACAATGCTTCAAATTTCCACGGAACAATAAAGAAGTAAAATTCATCGATCTTCCTAATAATACAGCTAAAAGAAAATCTTTGGGAATATATATGAATGTTGTTTATTATCACAATGCTCTTTCTTCATCCCTCCTCTTTCAGTAAAAAGTACTCATCTTTACTTCTTTATTTTTATATTCACCATTTATCATTATTTTTAGGGTTTAGCAACATATTTGAATTTGATCCAGACAACAATAATTATTAGCGAAGAATCCAAGCCTATACAAACATGCTTTAATTCCGTGCTTCAATCAATGTGTTATCTTGCTTTTTTTTTTTTGCTTAATTTATTGGTACATAAGAAATTCAAGTATCTGAAACTAATATTTATTTGCCCAAAACTAAATCAGCATGTATTAAGATAAGTAGCATTTCTTGTGAAGAAACCTTTGAAATCATAACCAAATACTAGCCAGTTATACCAGCAAATTGAAATTTGATGATTTCATGCATCTATTATATCAGTTTCTAATTAGTAGTTTTAGTACTGTTGATCTTCGTGAAGGTAATTTTTTTATTGCTATTCTTTTTCTTCTATATCGCTATTACTTTCCATTTAAAATAATTTATATTCTATAATTTGTTCAATCTATAGTGCTTTATTTTATGCCCATTACATATGTGCTTAATAAGCTTTAACCTATTGCTAACACTACATATGTGCTTAATAATAACAGTAATAGTAGTAGTAGTAGTAATAATAATAATAACAATAATAATAAATGTGTAGTTTAAAGAATAATAAAAATATGCGTGTTTCTGTTAGTTCTCCCTCCTTGTCCATATATTCATATATATTGTAGATATATTTCTTCTTTCTAGATAATTTTTTTCCTAAATATTGTATTCTGTCTAAAAGATTTCGGTTCTACACATACAAACAGGCTACAACTTTGAAGACAAAATTTATAGGTTCTGAAAAAGCTTTCATTTCACTATTGTACAAATACTCTTACCTAATAGTGTATTTCAATACTTAAATCTAAAGCACTAATAAATAATATGCAAAATACATAGTTTGAATAATTTTGCAAGAAAAATAGAAATTTGGCCACAAAATGTGCTAGAGAATGTCCAATAAAATGGAAAACTGACATAAATGTTTTAGAATTTCTATATGAAAATAATGCAGAAATTTTTGTTTTTGATTTATTGTTACTTCTAATAGTGATAGAACTAACAATTTTCGTTACAATCTAATACTAAAAGAACAAGAATTGATTTTAATTATAATACTACATATCATCCTTGCTTCTTCTTTCTCAATGCTTCTTTTAGTCTCCTGACCTTTTTCAATTTTTTTCGTGGTTGGTTCTTTTAATATCGTTTTTCTTAAGAGTGTCGCTTTGTAATTTATATTTTATGAAACATTGGCATTCAAGCAGGTCTTTGTTAGCTGTACCACCCTTACTTCTATTAATATAATTTTGGCTCATTTAAAAAAAAAATCTTTAATTTTTTATGATTTTATATCAAATTAGGTAATATGTGGTATTTTTTTTTGGTAAATTTGGCTCTGATTTATACTCAATTGGAGACCTCTCAACCTGAGACGATTCCATTACTAATAAACCAATGTCTCATTGGTGAGCTTTTTTTTTTTTTTTCCCGAAATGGAGCAGCTACTAGCTATTTTTGTTGGGCTTTCCATTGTAAGCTTCAAAGGTGAGGATTCATATTATTACCAGAATGCTTTCTTTTTAATAAATTTAATTTTTTCTTTTTTTCCCCACTTTTTTTCCAATTTTATCAAATATCCCAAGAGGACACTGCTTGTTTTAGGATTGCTCAGCATGGAAAATAATGCACTGGAATATTTGATCTTATCTACATATTTTTTAATCCAAGAATTTTGGCGGATGAATGACTTTTTTTTTTGGAATATATTGCCAGCTTTCTCAAGAGCTTTATATTTTATCAATTATATACTTAATTTTCACCAATTACTAATTTTCATGCCTTAAATTATATACTAAAAAAAATTAATACAGAAACTTTGCCAAAGGAAGCATTTTGGTATGCAAACAAGAAGATTTAGAGAAAAAAAAGTTGCAGTGGGAAGGGAACACAGGGACTCTTGCATGTCAAAATAAAACAGAAAGCTCCATGGGTTCAGCAGTAGACTCGAAATAATTGGCATATACTCACATAAGCAACATAGAACTTTCAGGTCTCAATATTGGCTTTACAATCAATGGCCCACACTTAAACCCAACAGTAAAGCAGTAAAGGTTATAGAGTTTGACGAAGTGAAGTTAAAAAGAGCAAGATCAGTTTATCTATTGAGAGAGAGAGAGAGAGTACCTATTATAATTAGACTGCAGTCAAGGGGGAGAGATTGCTTTATAACCTTCCTTTTCAAGATTCTTGGCAATAGATATATCCCCCGTCTTTACGATTCTCCCATTATCCTAAATTACCACAGAAATAAAATAAAGACAAATTCAATATGGAGACAGTATGCTCTGAGAGATATTGGATAAGGAAGATAAGAACTTATTTAGGGCCCTAACCATATCTTGTTATGTCAGTGTATAATATTCTTTCCAATTATTTATCAATAAGCCAATTTTAATAATACCAATATCAAACCTTAAACCAGACATACCATAAAATTTTACTCATTACATTCAGTAAAATTATTTATATAGAGAAATTTCAAATTATGTTACTCCATTTACTAGAGATTTTTGCTCTAAAAGAGGAAAGAGCAGCAATAACTTAATAAATTACATAGGTCAAGATTGGCTTTGGGTTATGTAAAGATATAGGAAATATTTAGGAAGATTTGTTGCTTGTGTTTTAGGGATTTAGAAATCCAATTTTCTAAATTAGATATAGAGCTGTGTATATATATATATTAGTGTATATTGAGAAAGATAAGAAATCAAAAACCCTATTGTTTTACACGGTATCAGAGCATAGAGTTTGAAACCAGGCTTTTCTCTCTTTCCTTCCTCCTCCTCTCTTTCCAGACCTGCGAAACTTCCTTCTTGGCTTCTTTAAAAAGAAAGAAGCCACTGGTTCTTCAAATCACCATTACAGGTGATTTTTTCCTCTCACCGCCCAACTCAGAAGAACTACGCCCAAAGTCCGGCCGATCCCTAGAGTCTGGACATCAAAGGAGCTATGCGTGGACCTCATGTGCCAAACAGAACTCCAGCAACCTTCTTCACACGCCGGAGCGTGACAACGCATATGGCAACATCAGTCCCTCCGATCTTCTCCAGTGCTGCAACTCCATTTCCAGCAAGGTTCCAGCCTCACCCAGCCCTTCCACTGTCGTTATAGGGTCCCTCTTCAAGTTTTTGTTGGTTTGGAACCTACTGTCTATTTGAAACAGATTCAAAAGGTGTCGTTTTTGCTATCTCCATAATGGCTAAAGCCTCAAAAAACCCAGGTGTTATTCGTTCTCTCTTTTCCTTTAATTTTCCAGCTATTACTACTATTAAACTTGATAGTAAAAATTATATTTTATAGGCTGCTTCTATTGAACTTTGGTTTATGGGAAAAGGATATGAAAATCACCTGGAGAAAAATAATTCGGATATTCATGAAAAGAATACGGCTGCTTGACTTAAAACTGATTCTCAATTATGTAGTCTTTTATAGCATTCACTAGAACCCAAACTTTTTAGTTTGTTTCAATCTTATAAAACCTGTTATAAAGTATGGACAAAAACTAAAGCTAATGATATGCAAAAAATCTAAAAATTAGTATATGATATTGTCCACCTTCAACAAAATTAAAAAGATACAGCTGGTTATCTAGAACAAGTTGAAAGACTTAGGGATGAGTTCAATTCTCTCCTACCATTACTACTTAACAAAAGCAAAGAAACAATATTTTATGGTTCTCGGCCTAATAGGACTTGGATCATACTTAAACCTTGTGAGAGATCATATATTAACAAGTCCTACCATCCCTTCATTGGATGATGTGTTTGCTATGAGTATTTCTTCACATTCTACATCTAGTGAGACAAAATCATCTATTTTGGCGGTTTAGAGTAAATCCGAGAATTTCCAAAACAGGACAAGAAGAACACATTATACCTATTGTGATAAGGGTGGTCATACCGAGAAAATTGTTGGGCCTGGCATAGTTGACCACCAAGAAGCAATCAATCTAGCAATAATCATCCTACAACCTTTATTGCTCAAACTCAAGGAGATTGCTTACTCTTTTTACCTGATGAAGGCATCCAAGATTCTAATTCCATCACATTGATTAGAGCAAATTACAATGATTATCTACAACATCAAACTACAAAATAATATGGAGGCTCCCACTCTAGTAAATCTTTTGCCTGTCTTACTAGAAGTTCTCCTTTTGGACTCTTGATCAGTGTTTTAAATATCGGCCGTTTCGTATCGGAACGGCCGATATTTAACGGAATTTGAAGGTGCCGATCCGAATTTGGCCGTTATATTAATGGGATTTTCCAAAGGCTAAAAATCACAACGAATCGTCTCCAAAACGCATTGAAACGGTGAATCGGCCAATATGGGACGATTCATTTTGTCGAATCGGCGATGGACGGAGGTTGGAGGCAGAGTAGGCTGCGAAATTGAAAGGAGGAGAGGAAGAAGGAAAGGACGGTTTTGGTTTAGAGGTTGAAGGAAAAAAAAAGAAGAATAGGAACTAGGTTATGTGAAGTTGGTCTTGGTTTAACGTTGAACTGTTGAAGAAGAAGGAGGAGGAGAAGAAGAAGAACTGGCTTTTGGTTTTGGCGTTATTTGAAGCTTGAAGAAGAAGAAGTAATTATTTATTTAATCAATAAATAAAAAAAAAGTTAAAATTTTCGGGTTAATAAAAAAAATAAGCAGCTGTCTCTTGGTGGTTGTTTTCAACCCTTATTCATATATACCGTATGGTTCATTTTTTGGCAATAAAATGACCCAACAAAAAAAAATTTAAACAATTAAAAAAATAAAAAATTAATTAAAAATAAAAATTAAATTAGAGAAATGTTGTGGTAGCTGTTATTTTATTTCATTATTATATAAAGTAATGACTATTGTAATTTGAATTGGATTATTTTTTCTTTTATTATTAATTGTATTATTATTACTATTAATTTAGTGATGTTATTACTTAAAAAATATGATATGTATTTAA
Organism: Garcia nutans; assembly: GCA_947685225.1. Lineage (NCBI taxonomy): Eukaryota > Viridiplantae > Streptophyta > Magnoliopsida > Malpighiales > Euphorbiaceae > Garcia > Garcia nutans. The sequence goes on from CANTUV010000041.1 coordinate 15,947,427, forward strand.
TTGTTATTAAAAATTATTTAATTATTTTGTATCATTGTATTTAAATAATTTTTGATAATAATTCCATCTTTATTGTTATTATAGATCAATTTTAACATACTTTATTAATTTATATTTTGTAAAAAATATTTATTTTTAATTTATTTCATCCGATTCATTCCGTTTCACTGAGTCCGTTACTTGATTCATCCGATTCCGCGATTTCAACTACATTCACAGTAGCGGTAGCCATTTCATACTGATTCAGTCCGATTCCATTTCATCGCGATCGATTCCGATTCCGCGATTTAAAACCATGCTCTTGATTCTAAACTCCAATGCATCTGATCATATCTCTAGTAATAAAAGCTACTTCTCTACTCTCACTACTCTCACTTCTCTATTAATGGTTCACAAATTGCAGTTAAAGGCATATAGTATGTCCAACTTTCCCCGTCAATCCCTTTGACAAATGTCCTATTTGCTCCCGAGTGCCCATATAATCTTGTTTCAATTAGCAAATTAACAAAAAGCCTCCATTGTTCTATTACCTTTGCAACTAATTCTGTTATTGTGCAAGACTGGAGTACGGGGAGAACGATTGGAACAAGACGTGTGTCATAAGGCTTGTTCAATCTCTACCATCCAAATGCGCTAATTGCCTTCTCTTCTACCTTGACCATCGAACTTTTTCACCAATACCTTAGTCATTCGAATCTTCATAAACTTCAAAAACTTGTTTTCAGTCTTTCCATTTTATCTTCCATAGAGAGTAATGTTAACTTAGGAAACAAACTCGTAGTTCATTTCCCAAACAAGTCAATAATAGGGCTACATATATGTTTGATTTAGTTCACTCAGACATATGGGGTCTGAGTCAATTTAGTACAACTATGGAATTTCAATATATTGTTACATTTATTAATAACTTTTTCCATTGCACATAGGTATATGTAATGAAAAATTGTTCTGATTTGTTTCCTATATTTCAAAAATTCTTCACTAAAATCCAAAATCAATTCAATGTGTCAATAAAAACTTTGTGAAGTGATAATGGAAAGGAATATTCATCCTATTCACAAATTTTTTTTGTCCTTGCAGGGAATCACATAACAAAGCTCTTGGGTCTATACACCCCCACAGAATGGAGTTGTAGAACATAAAAATGGACATCTCATTGAAACCACTAGCACTCTTCTTATTCACCGTAGTGTTCCACTTCGTTTGTGGGGGAATGTTATTCTTAATGCTTGCTATTTAATTAATCGAATGCCTTTTATTCTGCACCATCAAAGTCCTCAAATTTATTTTCTAATGAAGATCCTTGTCACTTACCGTTGTGGGTTTTTTGTTGTACTTGCTTCATTCATGATCATACTCTAGGAAAAGATAAACTCAAACTCAAATCCATCAAGTGTATATTCCTGGGGTATTCACATCTCCATAAGGGTTACAAATGTTATGACCCCACAAAGCAAAAGTATTTCATTTCGATAGATGTAACCTTCTTTGAGTCCTCACCATATTTTTCACTCAAAAGTGAAAACACCAAACTCATTTCTGATGTTCTAACTATTTCGAGTCTTACATAGAACGACTCCTCTACACAAACTCCTCTCCAAGTTTACTCACGTCGTTTCCCCAATCAAGTTTATTCTAAAAATCACAGTTTATGTTCTCTTGATACAGGTACATTATCAACCATTAATGACTCACTTCTAGCTCCATCATCACAGTCCCCTACTCCCGTCGTTCTTGTGCTAGACACAGAAGTAGCTACTCCTCCCATTGTCATTCACAAAGATAATCGTTCTACTCGAAACCCGTATACAATTTATAATTTTCTAAGTTCTCATCAATTGGCTCCTTCCTATAATGCTTTTATCTCTACCTGGTCTAATGTCACTATATCCAAGACTGTTAGTGAATCATTAAGACATCCAGGGTGACGAGATGCAATGATATAAGGAATGACCGCACTACATAGCAATGAAACTTGGGAAATAATTCCGTTACTAAAGAAAAAACTACAGTTGGGTGCAAGTAGGCATTTACTATAAAGGTTAAACCTGATGGACAAATTGATCACGTCTTGTGACCAAAAGATATACTTAGATTTATGGCATTGATTATTACAATGATACTTTCTCACCAGTGGCCAAAAGTTCTTCAGATCCCCTTTATCTCCTTGGTAGCCATGCATCAATGGACTCTCCATCATCCTGACATTCAAAATACCTTTCTTCACGGAGAATTAACTGAGGAAATTTATATGAAGCAACCTTCTAGATTATTGCTCAAGGGGAGTATGCAGTGGTTTGTCAATTGCAGCAGCTATCATATGGCTTGAAACAATATCTGAGAGCATAATTTGGACGCTTTAGCTCAATAATCCAGGAATTTGGCATGACTCGATGTCAATCCGATCATTCAGTGTTCTTTCGACGTAGTGATCATGGGAGATCTATCTACTTGATTGTTTATATGGATGACATTGTCATAATGGGAGATGATCAAGATGAGATCTCTTAGTTGAAAGAACATATATGCAATCATTTTTCATACTAAAGATATGGGAAAATTGAAGTACTTTCTCGGCATTGAAGTAGCACAATAAAAAATAGAGATCGTGATATCGCAAAGAAAGTATGTGTTGGACCTATTAGAAGAAATATGTATATTAGATTGTAAACCCATAGATACTTCCATGGATCCAAATGTTAAACTTGTTCCAAGACAAGGGGAGTCATTGGAAGACCCCAAAAAATATCAAAGGTTATTTGGAAGGTTGAACTATTTTATACCTACACGACCGGATATTTCTTTTGTGGTCAATGTGATAAGCCAGTTTCTTCAAGCTCCATATAAAGAGCACTGGGACGCAGTGATATGAATTCTCAGATACCTTAAAGGGGCCACAACACAAGGATTATTATATGAGAATAAGGGTCATTATCAGATTACTGGGTATTATGATGTTGATTGAACAACCTCTCCTTCAAATAAGCAATCTACTTCGGGATGTTGTGTTCTGATTAGAGGTAATTTGATTGTTTGGAAAAGTAAAAAGCAAGAAGTGGTCACCAAATTAAGTGTTGAGGGAGAATACCAAGCCATGGCTCTAGTAACCTGTGAACTTATCTGGTTGAAACAACTCTTTCAAGAATTGAATTGGAAAGAAGTTTGAAGCAAGAAGATGACATGTGACAATCAGGCTGCGCTTCACATTGCATCTAATCCAGCATTTCATAAGAGAACCAAATATATAGAAGTTAATTGTCACTTTGTCAGACAGAAGATAAAAAGTCAGAAAGTATTACCATAAAGTTCGTCAATTCAAATGATCAGCTAATAGATATATTCACAAAATCTCTTAGAGGGCCATGAATCAAATATATCTATAACAAGCTTGGAGCATACAATTTGTACACTCCAGCTTAAGGGATAGTGTAAAGATATAGGAAATATTTAGGAAGATTTGTTGTTGTTATATAGGATGTGTTTTAGGGATTTAGAAATCCAATTTCCTAAATTAGATGTAGAGATGTCTATATATATATCTTAATGTATATTGAGACAGACAAGAAATAAAAAACCCTATTGTTTTACAGGTTAAATGGGTCAGATTTAGCAGGTTGTGCTGTATCAATCCAATATCAACAATATATTAAATGGCAACACATTACTGTACTATGTTACTTAATAAATGAGTGTTCATATTCAGATTTTTGATAATTTATCAATTGTGAAGTATTTGTATTGATCCTCATCTTATTATACTTGTCCGTTGATATAACAAGAGCACAACTTGCCACCCAAATATCACTATTATGTCTTATCCACCACATGGTAGCCAATATTAAGACATTTAACCTAACATATTCATTAGAAATCACAAATGATGCAAAAGTTCAGGGAGTAAACTTCTTTTCCATGATTTGCATCCCTAACCGGTGATATTAAAGATCTTCCAAAGGCTTACCATGATGTGGATGTACGTGGGCTGAATGAATTCCAAAAGTCGTAGATAATACGTAATCATCAAAACAGAGTTCTTTGGAGTCAAGATCCCCTTCACTGCTTTTGCAACGTCTTTGAGCGCATCAATATCCAACCCTGAATCGATTTCATCTAACATGGCTAAATCTGCACCTAGAACCTGCAATTTAAAGAAGTACAATATTATCACAAGCATTTTTTTGAAAATGAAACGGATACATTCCAAATCCAAGAAAATATCATGAAATATTTATTGATCACGAACCAGTATAATAAAATTTATCAACTTTGAAGGCTCATCATAAAATGCAACATAGGTCATGAAGGATATTTACCACCCTATCCCAAAGGATATGCGTCATCCTACCCCAACAATGAGGAAAAATAATCATGAAGAAAGTAAATGATTACTGGTTAGGCTCGTAACCATTCAATTCAAAGACATACTTTACAATTATAAATAATCCTGGAATGACAAACGTCCAATAAGCAATCTGCTCTATGAGATCCCTGTTTGATTGTTCCCTCCTTTATCCTTTTTGTGCAAGTTAATAATTAGAAGTAGAACTAAGAACTTAGCAAGATAGTTTGAGACCATGACTGCAATGCCACATCTACAGGAAGCCTTTACCTTACAGTACACTGGTTATGAGCTGCACTGAAGCTCCAATTTAGTCACAGAAACTCTATGTTCCAGAAGAGAACTATTCGAAACAGAAAAGAAAAAAAAGGGGGGCAAAAGCTGAAGTCCTGAAATATAACTCAGCAAAAGGACTTCACAAGAAAAGAGATTATTTTGTTGTGCTATTGTCATAAAAAATTTTAGAATGCATGGAACTCTACAGATAGGGAATATATATTGATACAACTTCAAGAAAAATATGGACCCCATTTTAGAAAACCTCCTCCATGATGCAGTAAAACCATATTAAAATTGTATTATTTAGGAAACTCTAACAAATTGAGGAGGAAAAGAAAAGAAAGAAAAATAAAAAAGTGATGAGGTGTCAGTTTCTTAGAATCAGAAGTAAATTGAAAGCAACTTGTTTATAAGCTAAGCAGAAAGGTCAGAGTCCTTTAAACCAATGCATTTATTATTAGAAACACGCAGCTTTAGTTTTGAATTTTCAGAATCAACTAAACTATGTAACAAATTCTTGCAAAACACATCTTCCAATTGGAAAGTAACCAGTACTTCAAATTTAATAAATAATTTATGTGCTGTTACAGGATCATATTCATAAAAATGCCAAATAGTCATAAAGCACCAAAGTTGTACCACTAGTTGTGTGTTCCAGTTCAACACAATAGAAATGAGGCTCCATCTTTCTCGTATATTTTCAAGATTAACTTGACAACATATAAAAAAAGGCAACTTGGTGCACGAACGCTCCTACAATGCATGAGGTTCGAGAAAGGGTCTATATGAGGTCTATTGTACAACTTTTTCAAACTATCGTTGAGCCTGATATTAATCTAGTTTGAGTCAGCTGAATGGATTTGTCTCCATTTCACTCTATTTTGAGATACATCTGTAGAAAGGTCTACTGCTGCTAAACCATTATTCATTACCTCTAGTTCTACCCTTTATCCTCCTTACTTTGGACAATGATACAAGGGATTAAGATATTCAAGATTGCAAGATACCAGTTAGGTATCATATGCTGTGAAGCAGCTTAAGAATTATACTATAATAATAATAATGTCTTGGCATTTGCATATTTCACACTATATTTCCAACACCTTCAACTGAAATTTTCTTGGGCTTGGTCCTAGATTAACTGCTTCATAAGTAAATCCAAAAGGGTATGCTTGAGCACAGTAAGACTTAGATCATGGACCTGTCATTTCCTTCTCCCCAAACAAAAATAAAACTTCACAAGCTAATGAGATATTAAGCCATTAAGATGAAGTGTAAAACTCCAAGGTGATTGTTAGAATACCTTTGTGGTCCATATCTATTCTAGTTGTGATAGCTGAATTTATCAAAAGAATCATAGAGGTCTAGAGCTTTCTCTTAATGAAGTCCAAGGTTTAAAACTCCATTTGATGAGCCTAAGATCAAAACTCCCTTTGATGAGCTTAATGTTAGAATACCTTTGTGAGCCATATCTATTATAGATATGATGGCTGATTTTTATTATTTTAGTTTCTCATATTTCCTATTTTAATTAATTAGGGTTTCTATTTACTTTTGGGTTATTTCCTAAAATAGATTTATTTATTTAGGAGACCTAAAATATAGTTTAGGAAGTTTAGAATATGACTTTCCTATTTTTGCAATAAGAATTATCCTATTTAAAGGACTTTATGAACAATAAAAATCTAAGCAGAATTTGTCAAACGAATCAGAGGTCTAGAGCTCTCTCTTAACGAGGTACAAGGTTTAAATGTCCCTTTCATGAGCTTAAGGTCAAAGCTTCATTTGATGAGCTTAAGGTCAAAGCTCCCTTTGATGAGCTTAAAGTAAAAGCTCCTGTTAATGAGCTTAACTAAGAAAAAAGTAAATTGAATTGAATTTTCTAGTCAATCGCCCTGTGATACGGTCCTGGTCTAGAAAATATAACAATTTGGTATCAAAGCCTAACACAATGAGTGATTCTTCCAAAAACAACAACAAATTATCAAGGGTAGAAATGGCAAAATGGAGGCCGAAGGGTTTGTCTTAAAATTGTAATGAACTGAGCATAGCTGCGCATCAGTGTAAGAAGCTATTTTGGCCAGAGTTGGAAGACATTCATGAATCAGACACAAAGGAGAAATAAGTGACGGAACCCAAAATCTTGGGGGAGTGTCAATCTTTTTCAAAACTTATTTATCCAAATTTTAAGCTTGAGGATTATCTCTTTCTTCAGGAGGGGAGTAATGTTAGAATACCTTTGTGGGCCATACCTTTTCTAGAAGTGATGATTGATTTTTATTATTTTAGTTTATTGTATTTCCTATTTTAATCAATTAGGGTTCCTATTTACTATTAGGTTATTTCCTATTTAATGTTGGGTTATTTCCTATGATAGATTTATTTATATAGGAAACAAAATATAGTTTAGGAAGTTTAGAATATGACTTTCCTATTTTTGTAATAAGACTTATCTTATTTAAAGGACTTTATGAATAATAAAAATCTAAGTAAAATTTATCAAACGAATCATAGAGGTCCGGAGCTCTCTCTTAACGAGGTCCAAGGTTTAGCTTAAGGTCAAAGCTCTCTTTGATGAGCTTAACTAAAGAAAAGTTAATTGAATTGAATTTCCTAGTCAATCGCCCTGTGATATAATACTGGTCTAGGGAATATAATAGTGATGTTCATTATTACTATGGTTACATAAGCTAATCATAGAAACTATCTATTAATACTGTTTGCTATTCATCCATTACCAAAATAATACTCGGTACATAGAACCGCACAAAAACAAAGAGATAAGACATTACTGCAAGTTGTAAAATCTCATTGCGCTTCCTTTCACCACCACTGAATCCTTCATTAACATTTTTGTTAAGAAAGTCGCTCTTCATGTTTAAAACCTCAAGTTTTGGAAACAAGTAAGCATAGAACTGCAATGGAAAAATTAATTATTAGTAATTCATCACCTCACATTCTCTATCGGCCAAACTCAAATTAATGAGATTTCCAAGTAGAATGCAAAATGCATACCAAGTAAAGATTCAGTTATGAACCAAACAACAGAAAATTCATTTTACAGATTTTATAGAATATAGTTTCCCTTGCAGGCTTTTTCTCCAAAATATCAAAGAATTATAGTACCAAGAAAATTCTAGGTATGCCCTTATCTTGGCTCAAATTTTTATGAGCCAAATCATATTATCATCTTGAAACTTGAAATTAATGATCTCAAAAAATACAAAACCAAGATAGGAGATAGAGTAAAGCATTATTCAGTTCAAGCTGAAAACTGAACCAAGTCAACATCTTTCATTTTTTGGTTTGTTTTCTTTTGACCATAAAAACTAAATCAAACATTTATATACATTGGGATTAACTATATTTATGTATAGTATTGAAAAAACTAATCGACTGAACTAGATTATAACAATTTCATTTTGGTATGGTTGTTACAACAATTAAGTTTGGTTCGGTTCTGTTTTCAATATATTTTGGTTCTTCCGGTTTTGCTCAATTTCAAACTAAACTGAACTAGACGGATGGATGCTCAGCCCTAACATGAGACTAATCCATTCAACAATGTCATTCATGAGGTAGTTATGTAATTTTCCCAAACAAAAATCTTTATAATTTTTCCCAAAATAAAATAAGGTAGCATATCTTACATTTCCTTCATGAAGACATTTAGAGTTTGCCCAAGTGTAATAACAATGAAGCTTTTGAGCAGTACAAACAAGCAAAAAAAGATGCTAAAAAGACAGTTAGTCAAGCAAGAGCACAATCTTTAGAGAGTTTGTATGAGAAACTTGGAACAAAGGAAGGAAAAAAAGTTATCTATAAATTGGCTAAAATAAGAGAAAAGAAATGTCGTGATTTAAACTAAGTTAAATACATTAAAAAAGAGAATAAGGTTCTGGTTCAAGAAGAGAATATTAAGGAACGATGGAGAAGCTATTTTGAGAAACTTCTTAATGGTAACCATAGTGATAACATTGAGGGTTTAGACGTTAGGCCGGAGAAAAATGTGAAATACACTAGACGGATTGGATTTTCGGAAGTTAAAGAAGCTTTGAAGAGGATGAAAGTTGGTAAAGCCTGTGAACCAGATGAGATACCTATTGAGGTTTGGAAATATTTGGGAGATACAGGAGTTACATGGTTGACATCTTTGTTCAATAAGATCTTAAGTACAAAGAAAATGCTTAAGGAATGGAGACAAAGTAATTTGATACATTTTTTTAAGAATAAAGGAGATATTCAGAATTGCTCAAATTATAGAGGTATAAAGCTTATGAGTCATACTATGAAATTGTGGGAAAGAGTTGTGGAACACCGTTTGCGGTTAGATACTTGTATCTCCTCAAATCAGTTTGGCTTTATGCCTGGTCGATCAACTATGCAAGCTATTTTTCTTATAAGAGATTTGATGGAAAAGTATAGAGAGATGAAAGACTTACATATAGTTTTTATTGACTTGGAAAAGGCGTATGATAGAGTCCCTAGAGAAGTTTTATGGTGGGCCCTAGAGTGTAGGAAAATATCTATACGATATATCCAAGTCTTGAAGGATATATATGAGGGAGCTATCACCAGTGTCCGCACTGTGGGAGAGGATACTAAGGATTTTTCCGTTTCTATTGGATTACACTAAGGTTCAGCTTTGAGCCCTTATCTTTTCGCCTTGGTCATGGATGAGCTAACAAGGCATATACAGGATGACATCCCTTGGTGTATATGTTTGCAGATGATATTGTATTAATAGATGAGACTCAAGCAGGGGTAAGTCAAAAGTTGGAGTTATGGAGAAACACTTTGGAATATAAGAGTTTTAAGCTAAGTAGGACTAAGACTGAATATATGCATTGTAGATTTAATAGCGATAATAGAAAAAGAGGTAAAATTATTTTAGATGGAATAGCAGTACCTCATAGTACTTATTTTAGATACCTTGGCTCTATTCTTCAAGAAGATGGGGGTTGTGAAGAAGATGTAAATCATAGGATTAAAGCTGGTTGGATGAAGTGGAGGGGTGCTACAGGAGTTTTATGTGATCAAAAAATGCCAATTAAATTAAAAGAAAAATTTTACCGCACTGTAATAAGGCCTGCGATGATGTAAGGTAGTGAGTGTTGGGCAGTAAAAGGATAACACATGAGTAAAATGCATGGTGCGGAAATGAGAATGATAAGATGTATGTGTGGTCATACTAGGATGGATAGAATCCGCAATGAATGCATTAGAGAAAAAGTGAGAGTAACATCTATTGAGAAAAAGATAAGAGAGCATAAATTGAGATGGTTTGACCATGTGAAATGAAGACCTAGCGATACGCCGGTTAGAAAAACCGAACAAGGTATAGTAGATATAGCTGAGAGAGGCAGAGGTAGGCCTAAACTGACTTGGTCAAAAGTGGTCCAAAATGATTTTATGATATTACATCTATCAGAAAAGATAACCTTAAATCCTATTGAGTGAAAAAGAAGAATCCATATAGCCGACCCCAATTGACTTGGGATTAAGGCTTTGTTGTTGTTGTTGTTGTTGTTGTTGTTGTTAGTAGATTACTGAAAAAAGTGATTACTGGAAATTTATTTTACAGAGAAATATTACCATGAATATATTTTACTGTAAAATATTATATTACCATATTTGGAAAATATAATAAAATACTGAAAAAGTGGATTGAAAAAAATGTTAACTTGTTTGGTTACAATCCAACTTTACTGGAAAAGTTTAAACAATGCCTAAACCATCCTTATGACATTTCTTTCTTATCTTACCATATCTTAAAACATCGATACAATGGTATTTTGACATGAGACCGTATAATCTCATTCCTTGGTAAAATAATTTTCCCTACTCCCTCTTAGATAAAATATTTTACCAATTGGTTAATAAAGTTTAATGGGCACAATATTTTATTTTACATGGATTATTTGTAAACAAACATGGTATTCTTGGTCAAAGAGAATTATTTTGTCAAATTTTCCGGAATTATGATACAACCAAATGCTCTATTAATTTTGACTCATCATGCTTATTCTAAAAATAACACAATCTACCTCACCATAGAAAGTAAAATAAAATAAAAACATAAAATAGTGGTTATTATTAAAATTGAGAAGGAAAAGAATCAACACTGTCCTGTATGATGCTATAAGATTAACATAATATTGCTGAAACTCCTGCCTTATTAACATTGCATTTTAACACAAATATGGAGTACAAAAACAAACACTTGAAGAAATAAAAAAAAAATGAAGTAAAATGCTACTATGCCAAAACCATATATTATGCTAGCAGCATGTCACTCATAGTTGTACCTCTATCGGTCCAAGCTCTGGCAGACCAAGTTTTCTTCTTTGAGCATTATATGCCATATTAAGAAAGTCAATATTGCTCACACCTGGGATCTCAACTGGGGATTGGAAGCTCATAAAAAGCCCAGCAAGAGACCTTTCCTCTGGTTCCATATCAAGCAAATTCTCCCCTTTAAACACAACACTGCCTCCAGTCACTTCATAATCTGAATGACCAACAAGAACCTGTTCGAGGCTCCATTGAGACTTTTAAACAAGAAAACAATCCAATCCATTCACAATAATAAAATAGAGAAAATAATTAAATCCCCCCTGACTATTGGCCTATTAGAGACCCAAGTTTCTACTTTTCAAAACCATATTATATGGTCAGAGAAATTTAACAATGTATGTTTTGTCATGCCTCCACTAACTAACTGTTAATGTAGTAATTGAGTAGAGTAATTTTATTAACTTGGCTTTTAAAGGGAATGACTATTAGTCCTCTATGTACTTCTTAGAACCTTTAGATTGTAGCTATACTTCTATATTGGAAGTAAAATTACAGCCCACAATTACACAGTGCATGTACCTCATCAGTGCAGAATTCCTTCCATTTAATCAAATAAAAAAAATATATTTTACAACTTAAGTTCAAATAAATAGATAAATAAATAAATAAAATATATCTAGTAGTTGATAATGTTTAAGATAGAAAACAAAGCACCAAACCTTGGAAAATGTACTCTTCCCGGAACCATTCTTTCCCATTACAGCATGAATCTAATAAGAAAATTGAAAGAAAAATATTACTTCTTAATTGAATATTCTAAACCAAACCAAACCAATCGATTAACACAAAAAACAATAAATATATTTTTTAGGTTTTAATTTAGCATTTAACCTCTCCTTCATGGACAACAAGATTTACGCCCTTGAGAATCTCCTGCTTCGATTCCGCAATAATTGCTGTTAAATCATTGACCACGAGTAGCGGTTTCTTCTCAGAATCGCGGCAGTCGGAACCAGTGGAATCAACAGCGGTGGAGAGGGTGGCGATGGTTGGAGTGGTGAAAAAGGAGAGAGGAAGTGGCATGATGAGTAAATAAATGAAGATTAGGGGAAGATGTGAATTTAGAAGGAAGAGGAGAACAAAGGAGTGGTGAAGTAGGAGAAGAAAGGGGAAAATTGAGTCGAAGGGAAGCCATTTTGGAGGCAAAAGTAGCTCTCAATATCTGATTCAAAGCTTGTACTGAGACTGATATTCAACGGCTGCAGCGGCCACTAATGTGAAATTTTCAATCATTGAAATTTTCAATCATGGCAAAATCTCTTATTTTCTTATTTGAGTTTACTTAGATTAATAGAGAATATTTTTTTCTCTCCTCAAGTCACACATCTTCTGCTGTTTGCAAAATTTGTGTGGCAGCCTTAATCCTTTTAGCTCCATTAGCTATTATGGCTTTTATGGACTCCTCTCAAGATCACAATCAGAAGATTGGCTCTCCTTGAGATCATTTGTAGCAGTTTTTCGGAGTTCAATTAACTGCTTCTTAGAGATGTTGGGTTATATTTTATTTATATTTATGTGCTTTTATATGGAGACCTTTGTACTTGTTTTATTGTGGAGATTCATCTTCTCCTCTTGACTCTCTAATGATATTTCCAACTTTTTAATTAAAAAATTATATAATTATTTGAATTTAGAGTGGTGATATTGACAGAGCCTGAATTCTTAAACTTAAACTATTAGTAAAATACAAGCATATAATCTCTTCCATGCTGCGCTGCAATTTATAATATTTTACATTAATGTTAAATGAAGAAATAATTCAAGTATTAATATACTGAATATAAAAAAAATAATATTATACTTATAAATATTAATAATATTAAAAATTTTCATATTCATATATTATAAAAATATTTATATTTTTAATTTTATTATTTTAATTGAAAAGAAAATTTTTAAAAATAATTGAATTTAGTAATTTAAAAATAAAAAAAAGTCAAAATTTATTTCTCCTTATTTTTTATATATAAAAGAAAATTTATAAATTTATCTTAAAATGATATAAGTAAAAAAACAAAATATAAAAGTAGTAGAAAAACAAATAAATATATTAAGATTTAAATTAAGTTAATTGGTATTATTATTTTTTTTTTGGTGATAAAAGCTTTATAAGAGAAGAGATAGAGATTTTAAAACCATTTTTTGATACTCATAAAGATGTTTATATCTATAAGACGATATATGAAAGAATAAAATGGCTAATTTTATTATCAAATCTCATAATTGGGTTTTTATTTTTTTTATTTGTCTTTTTCAAGTATTTTTTAGAGTATCCAATCTTAATTATTTACAAATTTAAAATTTTACAATATTTAAATCTCAAATAAATAAGTACTTATATAAATATTGGATATTAGAACTATAATTTAAATTACTAAAAATATTTCTTTATAAGAATTACTTTTATCAACAACTCCCCTAAAACTATTTAAAAAAAAAAGCTCTTTTAATACTAATAAAATGTCGATTATTAATGAATTTAACATCTTATAGTCAATCAGTTAACTTCTGTTTTAATTTTTCAATTCTTTTTATCGCCATTTTGATTTTCAAACAAATAATATTTATTATTATTTTTAGGCAAACTTCTCTTACTAAATAACAACAATGCTAAAAATTTATATTATTTTAATAAAAATAAATAATAGCAACATATAATAAAAACAATAATAAATTAGCACTTTACCTTAACATATTGAAATATTAACAAATGATCTTTAAAAAATAGAATTAAATTTCACAATGTTTTTAAGATAATTAAATTTATATCACCGATTTAAAATTGATATCATCAATTTAAAAGTTAAAATAAAATAATAATAATAATAATAAATTAAAAATTACTATTTTTTAAAAATTATAAATTACAAAGTCAACTAAAAATTAAAATTAAAATTTGAGAAGTCATTTTTTTAAAACATTTATAATAATAATAATAATAATAATAGTGCATGAATTAAAAACTATATTTAAGTAATTAGATTTTTTATTTTAATTAATAAAAAAATAAAATAAACAAAAAAGCGAAAAACATTAAAAAAAAAAGGGGGGGAGAAAGGCAATACAAAATGTTATAAAATATAAGATAAAAATGTAAATAATGATTCTGATAAAAAAAAAAGGTAAAATAGTGGGTGCAAAAAAAACAAAAGCAAAAAAAAAAAAAAAAACATAATGCTAAGCTCCAGAACTAAAAGTTAAAAAAGGGCAAGGGTTGGTAAAGAACTAAAAATATATGATTTTTTAAAAAATATACTGTTTATTCTTATAGCACTTTTAGTATATACTAGAATAATGTCCTGGCTTCGCTTTGAAAATATGCAGATTTTATTTTATTTCATAAGATAATTTTAGTCATTTAGTTACACAGATAAATAGTTAAAATATATTATAACAGTTATGAGTAAAATTGAAGAGTAAAAAAAATATGCAAGAAGTGGGTGTCAAGAGCGATTACGAAATCTTTGAAATTATATGAGCAAGAGAATAGAGTTTCATTTTTCAATTGTCATCTTCACTGTACCAAAAAATCACAAAAAATATTTGTAAATAAATAAGTAATGATCTACTTAAGATATATAAAATTAAGTATCTAATTTCATGGTTAAAAGATTAGGCAAGAAATCTTACTCAATGCGGTTTTTTTTTTTTTTTTTTTGCAGGTGTTTCAACTTGATCAGTTTCAGTTATATAATGTGAAAAGCTTCCAGATCCCATTGCACCTTCAGGAGTAAAATTTAAAGTTGTTCAGATATGGCTAGAAGGAATTGTTGATGAAGAACATAAAAATAGCTGAGATGGACACATAAAGGTTAGACTAGGAGTTTGTTTTCTTGGAGTCAGTGAATCATCCTGAAAAATATGAATCACTTTGAATGATATTTCAAACAAATCCTGAATTCGATCGTTGAGCATAAGTTGAAATATTTTTTCAAGGCCTCACATCTTAGATACCATGGGAGGTGCGTAACTATGATATTGAGCTATAGATACAAAGGCACTGGCAGGAAGGCCGACTAAACCTGTAACAAGATGACCAAATAAAATGCATGGAACACTGTCGGTTTCATCTTCTATGATGATAGTAAGTTTGCACCTACAAAATATTATTTTAAAAAATGGTTCATTCAAAAAAAGCAAGTGATAACGTTAGTAATAAACAGTTATTAATAACGTACAAAGGTATAGGAAGTTCATCAAGATCTCTATAATTCTTGCAAATTATTCATGAATCATATTGTTGAACACTAATTTTGCATCGTGGACTTGCCCTGTACCACCAACCGCTGGAAGCATCTATCTCTTTTATAACGGCCTTACATGTATATTTCAATTCCTTATAAAAAAATATATATTTTTTAGTAAATATTTTTATCGTAGAATGCAATAGTAAAATGGTTCAAATTTAGTAAAATAAATGTATAACAATACATTATCTGTATGTATGTCAATCTACAACAATTCTGATACAATTTTTCGATTAGCATGTTTCCAACTTCTGATACCACTTGATATTTCGGATTCTTTTTCTACCTTAGTTAATTGAGTTAGTTGGTTCGACAAGCTATTACAAATTGCAAAATTACAAAATATTTTTTAACTATTTATATTAAATAAAAATACTTAAAATAACAAAATATATCTAACCTTTTGAAGAGTTCTTCAACCTCCATTTATATATGTCTGGATTTATATGTCTTTGTTGCACTTGAACTGGTCAAATTTACCTTTCCTGCATAATAACATTGAAATTATTAGAATTTGCATATAAAGAATCAATGAGAATAACAATATATTTTTGCCAATAATATAAATAATAATAAGGATAATAACACTGATGAACAATCATATAACAACAATAGCAATTTAATATAATTACCACTGAAACTCTTGACTGTCATCCCCGCAAAAGCAATTATGACTGGCACAGTTTCAGTTGGTTTAAAACCTCTTCTTTTGGGAATTCAATTGCCTTTTTTTTTTCCCATAGAGCAACTTCTAATTTTTCACCCATGTATTAAATAAACTCGAAGTTCAATATTTTTCCTAATACATAACAAAACTTACCGTGATTTATAAATAAATACCTGACATTTTGAAGATAAATGTTTCTTTTGTATTTCAAAATGTTGCGCACGTTGACTAAAATTGCATTCTCGATGATAATGAGTTGCCCAAGCACAACTATTATAATATCAAAATTTAATTATATGAATAATGGAACAATATATACATATATACATAATTTTTTTTAAAGTACCACATAAATAGTCATTTTTCCCATCTCACTATTTTAGATCTTCAAATTCCAAGAAATTGAATTTATCGAATGGAATTTGATAATTATTATCATCAATTTGTCTAATTGTTGCATTAGGAAGTAATCGAATACAAAATTGATGATCACTTATCCTATAATTTCTTTGACATTTTTCTATCTCAGATCCCGAAATGTAATAAATGTTTCCTTCTATAATTTGAGATCAAAATTTCATGGCTAATTTTGCATGAATCAATGCTTGAATAGTGTCTCCCTGCAAACTAAAATTAAAACAAACATATTAAAAAAATTAACATAATTCAGGTGATTTTAAATTTTATAAAAAAAAACATACATTTTCATCAATGTGAAGAAATTCAAAATTCGTAGGTTGGCCAGGATTATATTGGGAAACAAAATCCCAGGTCCTAGCTACTCGCACTCTCAGCTTGATATTCTTGCCATCTTTAGTTATGCGTTCAATAGGCATGCAAACCATGGTGAATAATTACATATTGACCATAAAATCACTTAATATATACATTAATGCAAGTATTTAATATATATAATAACAATTTTTAAAAAATATATATCAATATAATACGAATCTATATCTTCAAAAATTTTATGATATACAACATTCTAAAAATTCTTTATTTACATCGGAATTATTTTTATCTATAAAAATACTAACTCCATTTTTATTTGTAAATCTTGACAAAGCAACATATAATTGATCATGTGTAAATATGGGTCTATCTAAATATATTCCTATATTTTTAAGTGCTTGACCTTGACTTTTATTTATTGTCATAGAACAATAAACTTTCAAAGGGAATTGCCTCTTTTTCGAAGTGAATGGCCATTTTTTTTCACTTGCCGATAAAAATTATTCACGGTATATAAACTTTTTCTCTAGGATAGGAACATGTTATTATTTGCCCTTCGATTATTTTACTCCCTAAATGAACAACAACCAAACATGTACCATTGTAAAGACCTATTGAAGGATTGAGATTCCGCAATAACATTATTAGAGTATATATTTTTAAACATAATTCATATTGTGAAAAATTGTTGAAATTTAAAGAATTAAGAAATTCTATAGGATAAAGTAATTCTAATTCTTCTATATTGATAGCTGAAGTACATATTGAATCATAACTATAATAAATAACTTCTTTTTTGGGAACTAAATCTATCATGGCATTATTAATTTTGTCAACCACTTCATTCCTTGGCAAAACAATAACTCTTTCTTTGAGATACTCTCTGGAAGAATAATTATTCAAAAAAAAGGGATATGTACATTCAATAATTTTTTTACTGGATCGCAAGAGTTACTAATTAAAAATTCTGAAGGTATTTTTATCCAATTATTTTCATCATCAAACAAATCAATTTCAACATTTGCACTTTTCCATCTCAAACATCCAACAACCAATTTGTGAAAACAAATTAACTCTGATGAATTTCCCTCATTTTCACCTTGTTGCAATCTCATATTAGTTTTTAATTTGTACAAAATAAATGCTTTCCACATATATGATCGTGTTATTAAAGTATTTAAAATATCTTCTTTAGTACCTTGGGGTACTACTAGCAAAATTTAACGGAAATCTCCACCAAGCACTATTGTCTTACCACCAAAAATTTTATCCGTGACATCAAAATTAGTCATAGATAATATATCTCTCATTGATCGATCAACGGCTTCAAAACAATATCGGTGGTTCATTGGAGTTTCATCCCAAATAACTAATGAACATTCCTTAATCAGATAAGTCAAATGTGTTCCTTTCTTTATATCACATAAATAATTCTCATCTAAGTTAATCGGTATCTTAAATCTAAAATACGTTGTCCTACAGCCTAGCAATAATAAAGCAGAAATTCCCGATGAAGCAACCACTAAAATAATTTTACCATCAGGTCTAAGTCTTTTAATTATTGTTTCATAAAAGTAAGTCTTACTTGTTGCACCATGACCATAAACAAAAAAATCTACCTTTATCATATATTACAGACTGTATAATAGCATCATAAATCTCTTTTTGTTCAACATTTAATTTCTTGACCATATCATCACGTTCTATTTTCAGTTGCTCAAAATCATAAGATAATTCTTCCATAATTGATCTATTAGTAAAATCATTTGAATATAAATTATCTAGAATTGATATATTAAAATCGATCAAAGAAAAACCATTTTTATTAAGCTATTTTCTAACTCTAATAATGCAAACTTTCTCAATCGATCGTCTGGTATAGATAAACTCATTGGCGCAAATTGTCTTCTAAAAGTATATTCTATATCTTCTGCAAAATGTCTTCAAAATGTATTAAATAATTTATTTGGGTCAGTAACATCATAGAAAGTTAATAGAACTACAAATAAATGTCTTAATTGATTTGCTCATGCCCAAACAGTCGCCTCTTTTAAAGCATCAATTCATTCTCAGTCATCTCCCAATAATCCATATGCATTGCAAGCTAATTTAAATGAGTCATACAAAACACCATCAACAGTTCTAATCTCATCAAAACTCCTTGGTCCTCTAACAACATTCAAAAACATCCGTGGAAAATATAATTCACCCAAATTTGGATGAACAAATGAAATTCTCCCAATAGTTTTTCCTCTTTTCCGTCTATGCCAACTTCTATTTTTTATATCCCAAGTCCATTTTGTAAGAAATTCAACATATGTTAATGGATGTGCATCCTCAAATAGATTATTTGCATGAAACCATTCTGTCATCATTGTTTTTTTTTTTTTTTGCGATTTAGGATCATTTACTATATAACTTATATCACAATTATTGTTAAAAAATATATTATTCATATTCGGTAAATGAACAACCAATCTTTCAACAGCTGGATCTCTGTAATGTATGGGAAATTCAAATAGCCTCCATGTTGCTTCGCAAGGCGAAATATAACGGCAATATAAAAATCTTTAATTTCATCTCATTTTATTCCATTATCACTCTTATCGTGACTTATTTTTTCTTTATAACTTTCAATTCTTGCACGTATTCTGTCAGAATCTTTATTAATATATTTAAAAAGATATTTTATCAAAGTAGAATAACAACAAAATTAGATATTTAAATATGCTTCATATTGAATCAGTAATTCTATTATACGGAACAATAAAATGATTATCAATTTTTATACTATTCTTTTCAACATAATGATTGTCATCTCTTCCTCTATAAGTTGCAAAACCATTTGAATCTATCACAATCTTAGTTTAAAATTTTTTCGAAAAATATCTCTTACAACGTCCATTATGCATACATGGAGAATCCAGTTTCATTGAACCACATAGACCATGCATCATAAATTTAGACACCAATTCATAACATAAAGGATTAATTTTTTGTTTGGCAATTCAACACAAATTATTTGGTCAATTTCTACAACATTCAGATTTTTTAAATCACGTTCCAACCAAACCAAAACATGTATATGAGATAATCCTCTCTTTTGAAACTCTACAATGTATAGAATTGCATTAATTTTTTTTTTTGAAAAAACCTCTTTGTTTAATATTTTCAACTAAGTCGTCAACTTTCATCTTAAAAACATGACTTACAATATCAAGTCTATCTTTAGGTCTTTAACCAATGATCATTCCAATCCTATTACAAACTTCAGCCCAATGAGGATTGCAGGTAAACATAATAAATAGATATGAATTTTCATAAAATTTGCATATAGCCATTGCATCATGGTAATGCTCCACCATATATCATGGACTACGTTTATAAGAAGATGGTAAAATTATACTTTTTCCAATGTTATTTCCATCACGATCACCATGGTAAAATGCATCTCAAATTCCTAAAAAAATTTCAGATCTCAATGACTTTTGATTTCTTCGAATGTAATCTAACCTCTCTTGTTCAACACATGTGAATGCATCAACTATAAATTATTGAAGAAGACGTCCACCTCTTAAAAGAGTAGATTTATCATCTATACGTTGTTGCAACATGAGAGTGTAGTACTCTCTCATTGTAACAAATTTTCTTTTCAATCTTTTTCCATTATTAGTCAAAACATATGGTATATCAATATGAAAACCATCTTCACCGTAAGGAAACAAAATTGGATAAAGCATTGACATTAGACTTGGATACAAATTACAAATTCATTTTAATCTCCCATCCTTATGCTCAATTATGATATCTTTATTCTTGTCATAAAGTCTAAAATCCGCAACTAATAAACCTGCAATTTCTGAACAAACAGGAGCATTGTATTGAAGTCTATCTTCTATTCTTTTTTAACCAACTTAAGACATAATGGCAACAAATCATCTTCTTTGAATCGATCTCTTGCCATTCGAAAGGATTTAGCAATGTTATTATGCTTATCAAACATCTTAGTCAATCTTTCAATAGTGTGCTCATCAATGATCTTGTCAGAATCATCACTAATAAAAGCAAAAATTCTATTTTTTATTTTATTTTCAATATCAAAGACATACAATTGAGCAAATTTGGGCTTTTCATTTTTGAGAGGCAACAAAGAATCCATTAAATGATGTTTTTTACCGCAAAGTCTCATATAAAGAGACAACCTTGTAATGCAAAATACAGAAATAATCAAGAGTAATAAATTACATTTAAGATGCAGTGTTTATAAAAGGGAAGAAGCATCACAACCACTGTCAATTTTTTTAAATTTAACTAAATAAAATACTAATTTGCAGAGGACAAAGATCTGAAAGATGGGGAAGGTGTATGGAGAGGCTTTTGAATTTTCTTGGGTTTGCATCATTGGGTATCATCTAAAATAGTCCAGGGTAAAAACAGAAGTAGGCTTGATGCTACAGATGATTGTTTTTTGCTTGTGGTGCTTATTGGTAATGATTATAGGTGCTGTAGTTTTTTGACTTCGATTTGTTGGGTATCTATGTTACTCTGGTCCTTTTATTTTATTTTTTTAAGTATGATGATCCTTTTGTTGTTAGTTGAAATTCTTTTTCATGAGTGTACAACTAAGAGGAAATAATTATTAGAGTTTTTAATGTATCCCCTATTTTGTATGCATAATTAATTTCTCATCCCAATGGACTTCCTAGCATCTAATTAAAATAATTATATCTAATGGGACAAAATAGAAAGAAGATGGTGTTTTTTATTTTAATGGCTATACAACTAAGAGAAAGTAATTATTATAGTTTTTAATTTGTCCCCTATATGCATAATTAATTCCTCATCCCAATGAACCCCTATCATTAAAAATTATATAAATAGATATCTAATGGGGCAAAATAGAAAGAAGGAAGTGATTTTTACTGCGCATCTACAGTAATCCACCTTCTTCTCTAAATTATTAAAAAAATAATAGAGTCAACCTAAGTTAATCCAAATTAGTACCTAAAAATGACTGCAAGAGTGAAACTGAAAACTTGTATGAGGTTGGTAATGATCGAAGAAAGATTTGGAAAATTGTAATTGATTCCTACAAGAAAATATTATAATAATTTTAAGGACCATATTATATGATAAGAAAATATAATAGTTGAATAAGTCAAATTTAAAGAATAAATAGAATTTTAAAAATAATTCAAAAAAATATTTGTCGAATAATAGGAAATTAAAACATAGAAAAAAATTAGGAATTTTATAATGGTAATAAAGCATAAACAATTAAAGGCACATATAAAGAGACAACCTTGTAATGCAGAATACAAAAATAATCAAGAGTAATGAATTGCATTTAAGATGTAGTGTTTATAGAAGAGTAAAAGCTTCAGCCAAGGCCAATTTTTTTAAAATTTAACTAAATAAAATACTAATTTGCAGAGGACAAAGATCTAATGGATGGGGAAGGTATATGGAGAGGCTTTTGAATTGTCTTGGGCTTGCATCGTTGGGTATTATCATCAAATAGGCCAGGGTAAAAATAGAAGTAGGTTTCATATTGCAGATGATTTTTTTTTTGCTTCTGGTGCTTATTGGTAATGATTATAGGTGCTTTAGTTTTTTGACTTTGATTTGTTGGGTACCTATGTTACTTTGATCCTTTTATATTGATTTTTTTAAGTATGATGGTCTTTTTGTTATTAGTTGATATTCTTTTGCATGGTTATAGAATTAAGAAGAAATAATTATTCGAGTTTTTAATATATCCCCTATTTTATATGCATAATTAAATTTCTCATTCCAAATGACCCCTAGCATCTAATAAAAGTAATTATATCTAATATGACAAAATAGAAAGAATGAAGTGTTTTTTATTTTCACGGCTATAAAACTAAGAGAAAGTAATAATTATAGTTTTTAAATTGTCCCCTATATGCATAATTAATTCCTCAGCCCAATGGACCCCTAGCATCTAATAAAAATATAGAAATAGATATCTAATACAACAAAATAGGAGAAAGGAGGTGATTTTTTCTGCTCATCTACAATAATCTACCTTCTTCTTTAAATTATTAAAAAATAATAGATTCAACCTAAGTTAATCCAAGTTAGTACCTGAAAATGACTGCAAGAGTGAAACTGAAAACTTATGTGAGGTTGCTAATGACTGAAGAAAGATTTGGAGAACTGTAATTAATCCCTGCAAGAAATATTATAAAAATTTTTAAGACCATATTATATGATAAGAAAATATAATAATTGAATAAGTCAAATTTAATGAATAAACAAAATTTTAAAAAAAATTCAAAAAAATAGTTGTGGGATAATAGAAAATTAAAAAATAGAAAAAAAAATTAGGAATTTTATAATGGCAATAAAACATAATACAACTAAAAGCACATATAAAAAGACAACATTGTAATGCATAATACATAAATAATCAAGAGTAATGAATAACATTTAGATGCAGTGTTTATAGAAGGATAGAGCTTCACAACCAATGTCAATTTTTTTAAATTTAACTAAATAAAATATTAATTGGCAGAGGAAAAAGATCTGAAGGATGGGGAAGGTATATGGAGAAGCTTTTGAATTTTCTTGGGCATGTATCACTAGGTATTATCCACAAATAGGCCAGGATAAAAATAGAAGTAGGTTTCATATTGCAGATAATTTTTATTTTTTTGCTTATGGTGCTTATTGTTAATGATTATAGGTGCTTTAGTTTTTTGACTTTGATTTGTTAGGTACCTATGTTACTTTGATCCTTTTATTTTGTTTTTTTAAGTACGATGGTCTTTTTGTTGTTAGTTGATATCCTTTTGCATGGTTCTAGAATTAAGAGGAAATAATTATTCGAGTTTTTAATGTATCCCCTATTTTAGATGCATAATTAAATTTCTCATTCCAATGGATCCCTAGCATCTAATAAAAGTAATTATATCTAATATGACAAAATAGAAAGAAGGAGGTGTTTTTTATTTTCACAGCTATACAACTAAGAGAAAGTAATTATTATAGTTTTTAAATTGTCCCCTATATGCATAATTAATTCCTCAGCCCAATGGACTCCTAACATCTAATAAAAATATAGAAATAGATATCTAATACAACAAAATAGGAGAAAGGAGGTGATTTTTTCTGCTCATCTACAATAATCTACCTTCTTCTTTAAATTATTAAAAAAAATAATAGATTCAACCTAAGTTAATCCAAGTTAGTACCTGAAAATGAGTGCAAGGGTGAAACTGAAAACTTATGTGAGGCTGCTAATGACTGAAGAAAGATTTGGAGAACTGTAATTAATCCCTGCAAGAAATATTATAATAATTTTAAGGACATATTATTTGGTAAGAAAATATAATAATTGAATAAGTCAAATTTAATGAATAAACAAAATTTTTAAAAAATTCAAAAAAATATTTGTGGGATTATAGAAAATTAAAACATAGAAAAAAATTAGAAATTTTATAATGGCAAAACATAATACAATTAAAAGCACATATAAAAAGACAACCTTGCAATGCATAATATATAAAAAATCAAGACTAATGAATAACATTTAGATGCAATGTTTATAGAAGGATAGAGCTTCACAACCAACGTCAATTTTATTAAATTTAACTAAATAAAATACTAATTTGCAGAGGACAAAGATCTGAAGGATGGGGAAGGTATATGGAGAGGCTTTTGATTTTTCTTGGACTTGCATCATTGGGTATTATCCGCAAATAGGCGAGGGTAAAAATAGAAGTAGGTTTCATATTTCATATGATTTTTTTTGCTTCTGGTGCTTATTGGTAATGATTATAGATGCTTGAGTTTTTTGACTTTGATTTGTTGGGTACCTTTGTTACTTTGATCCTTTTATTTTGTTTTTTTAAGTATGATGGTCTTTTTGTTATTAGTTGATATACTTTTTCATGGTTATAGAATTAAGAAGAAATAATTATTCGAGTTTTTAATGTATCCCCTATTTTATATGCATAATTAAATTTCTCATTCTAATGGACTCCTAGCATCTAATAAAAAGTAATTATATCTAATATGACAAAATAGAAAGAAGGAGGTATTTTTTTATTTTCACGGCTATATAACTAAGAAAAAGTAATTATTATAGTTTTTAAATTGTCCCCTATATGCATAATTAATTCCTCACCCCAATGGACCCCTAGCATCTAATAAAAATATAGAAATAGATATCTAATATAACAAAATAGGAGAAAGGAGGTGATTTTTTCTGCTCATCTACAATAATCTACCTTCTTCTTTAAATTATTAAAAAAAAAATAATAGATTCAACCTAAGTTAATCCAAGTTAGTACCTAAAAATGACTGCAAGAGTGAAACTGAAAACTTATGTGAGGTTGCTAATGACTGAAGAAAGATTTGGAGAACTGTAATTAATCCCTGCAAGAAATATTATAATAATTTTGCAAGAAATATTATAATAATTTTAAGGACCATATTATATGGTAGGAAAATATAATAATTGAATAAGTCAAATTTATTGAATAAAAATTTTTTTTTAAAAATTCAAAAAAATATTTGTGGGATAATAGAAAATTACTACATAGAAAAAAAGTTAGGAATTTTATAATGGCAATAAAACATAATACAATTAAAAGCACATATAAAAAGACAACATTGTAATGCATAATACATAAATAATCAAGAGTAATGAATAACATTTAGATGCAGCGTTTATAGAAGGATAGAGATTTACAACCAATGTCAATTTTTTTAAATTTAACTAAATAAAATACTAATTTGCAGAGGACAAAGATCTAAAGGATGGGGAAGGTATATGGAGAGGCTTTTGAATTTCCTTGGGCTTGCATCACTGGGTATTATCCGCAAATAGGCAAGGGTAAAATTAGAAGTAGGTTTCATATTGCAGATGATTTTTTTTTCTTCTGGTGCTTATTGGTAATGATTATAGGTGCTTTAGTTTTTTGACTTTGATTTGTTGGGTACCTATGTTACTTTGAACCTTTTATTTTGTTTTTTTAAGTATGATGGTCTTTTTGTTGTTAATTGATATTCTTTTGCATGGTTGTAGAATTAAGAAGAAATAATTATTCGAGTTTTTAATGTATCCCCTATTTTATATGCATAATTAAATTTCTCATTCCAATGGACCCCTAGCATCTAATAAAAGTAATTATATCTAATATGACAAAATAGAAAGAAGGCGGTGTTTTTTATTTTCACGGCTATAAACTAAGAGAAAGTAATTATTATAGTTTTTAAATTGTCCCCTATATGCATAATTAATTCCTCAGCCCAATGGACCCCTAGCATCTAATAAAAATATAGAAATAGATATCTAACACACCAAAATTGGAGAAAGGAGGTGATTTTTTCTGCTCATCTACAATAATCTACGTTCTTCTTTAAATTATTAAAAAAATAATAGATTCAACCTAAGTTAATCCAAGTTAGTACCTGGAAATTACTGCAAGAGTGAAACTGAAAACTTTTGTGAGGCTGCTAATGGCTGAAGAAAGATTTGGAGAACTGTAATTAATCCCTGCAAGAAATATTATAATAATTTTAAGGACCATATTATATGTTAAGAAAATATAATAATTGAATAAGTCAAATTTAATGAATAAACAAAATTTTAAAAAAAATTCAAAAAAATAATTGTGGGATAATAGAAAATTAAAACATAGAAAAAAAATTAGGAATTTTATAATGGCAATAAAACATAATACAATTAAAAGAACATATAAAAAGACAACCTTGTAATGCATAATACATAAATAATCAAGAGTAATGAATAACATTTAGATGCAACGTTTATAGAAGGATAGAGCTTCACAACCAATGTCAATTTTTTTAAATTTAACTAAATAAAATACTAATTTGCAGAGGACAAAGATCTGAAGGATGGGGAAGATATATGGAGAGGCTTTTGAATTTTCATGGGCTTGCATAACTGGGTATTATCCACAAATAGGCCAGGGTAAAAATAGAAGTAGGTTTCATATTGCAGATGATTTTTTTTTTTTTTGCTTCTGGTGCTTATTGGTAATGATTATAGGTGCTTTAGTTTTTTGACTTTGATTTGTTGGGTACCTATGTTACTTTGATCCTTTTATTTTGTTTTTTAAGTATGATGGTCTTTTTGTTGTTAGTTGATATTCTTTTGCATGGTTGTAGAATTAAGAAGAAATAATTATTCGAGTTTTTAATATATTCCCTATTTTATATGCATAATTAAATTTCTCATTCCAATGGACCCCTAGCATCTAGTAAAAGTAATTATATCTAATATGACAAAATAGAAAGAAGGAGGTGTTTTTTATTTTCACGGCTATACAACTGAGAGAAAGTAATTATTATAGTTTTTAAATTGTCCCCTATATGCATAATTAATTCCTCAGCCCAATGGACCCCTAGCGTCTAATAAAAATATAGAAATAGATATCTAACACAATAAAATAGGAGAAATGAGGTGATTTTTTCTGCCCATCTACAATAATCTACCTTCTTATTTAAATTATTAAAAAAATAATAGATTCAACCTAAAATAATCCAAGTTAGTACTTGAAAATGACTGCAATAGTGAAACTGAAAACTTATGTGAGGTTGCTAATGACTGAAGAAAGATTTGGAGAACTTTAATTAATCCCTGCAAAAAATATTATAATAATTTTAAGGACCATATTATATGGTAAGAAAATATAATATTTGAATAAGTCAAATTTAATGAATAAACAAAATTTTAAAAAAAATTCAAAAAAATATTTGTGCGATAATAGAAAATTAAAACATAGAAAAAAATTTAGGAATTTTATAATGGCAATAAAACATAATTCAATTAAAAGGACATATAAAAAGACAACCTTGTAATGGATAATACATCAATAATCAAGAGTAATGAATAACATTTAGATGCAGTGTTTATAGAAGGATAGGCTTCACAAACACTGTCAATTTTTTTAAATTTAACTAAATAAAATACTAATTTGCAGAGGACAAAGATCTGAAGGATGGGGAAGGTATATGGAGAGGCTTTTGAATTTTCTTGGGTTTGCATCACTGGGTATTATCCGCAAATAGGCCAGGGTAAAATTAGAAGTAGGTTTCATATTGCAGATGATTTTTTTTTTTTGCTTCTGGTGCTTATTGGTAATGTTTATAGGTGCTTTAGTTTTTTGACTTTGATTTGTTGGGTACCTATGTTACTTTGATCCTTTTATTTTGTTTTTTTAAGTATGATGGTCTTTTTGTTGTTAATTGATATTCTTTTGCATGGTTGTAGAATTAAGAAGAAATAATTATTCGAGTTTTTAATGTATCCCCTATTTTATATGCATAATTAAATTTCTCATTCCAATGGACCCCTAGCATCTAATAAAAGTAATTATATCTAATATGACAAAATAGAAAGAAGGCGGTGTTTTTTATTTTCACGGCTATAAACTAAGAGAAAGTAATTATTATAGTTTTTAAATTGTCCCCTATATGCATAATTAATTCATCAGCCCAATGGACCCCTAGCATCTAATAAAAATATAGAAATAGATATCTAATACATCAAAATAGGAGAAAGGAGGTGATTTTTTATGCTCATCTACAATAATCTACCTTCTTCTTTAAATTATTAAAAAAATAATAGATTCAACCTAAGTTAATCCAAGTTAGTACATGAAAATGACTGCAAGAGTGAAACTGAAAACTTATGTGAGGCTGCTAATGACTGAAGAAAGATTTGGAGAACTGTAATTAATCCCTGCAAGAAATATTATAATAATTTTAAGGACCATATTATATGGTAAAATATTATAATAATTGAATAAGTCAAATTTAATGAATAAACAAAATTTTAAAAAAAATTCAAAAAAATATTTGTTGGATAATGAAAAATTAAAACTTAGAAAAAAATTTGGAATTTTATAATGGCAATAAAACATAATACAATTAAAAGCACATGTAAAAAGACAACCTTGCAATGCATAATACATAAATAATTAAGAGTAATGAATAACATTTAGATGCAGTGTTTATAGAAAGATAGAGCTTCACAACCAATGTCAATTTTTTTAAATTTAACTAAATAAAATACTAATTTGCAGAGGACAAAGATCTGAAGGATGGGGAAGGTATATGGAGAGGCTTTTGAATTTTCTTGGGCTTGCATCACTGGGTATTATCCGCAAATAGGCCAGGGTAAAAATCGAAGTAGGTTTCATATTGCAGATAATTTTTTTTTTGCGTCTAGTGCTTATTGGTAATGATTATAGGTGCTTTAGTTTTTTGACTTTGATTTGTTGGGTACCTATGTTACTTTGATCCTTTTATTTTGTTTTTTTAAGTATGATGGTCTTTTTGTTGTTAGTTGATATTCTTTTGCATGGTTATAGAATTAAGAAGAAATAATTATTCGAGTTTTTAATGTATCCCGTATTTTATATGCATAATTAAATTTCTCATTCCAATGGACCCCTAGCATCTAATAAAAGTAATTATATCTAATATGACAAAATAGATAGAAGGAGGTGTTTTTTATTTTCACGGCTATACAACTAAGAGAAAGTAATTATTATAGTTTTTAAATTGTCCCCTATATGCATAATTAATTCCTCAGCTCAATGGACCCCTAGCATCTAATAAAAATATAGAAATAGATATCTAATACAACTAGGGGTGTAAACAAGCCAAGCCGAGCCGAGTTTTGACATGCTCAGGCTCGGTTCGACACATAAAATTTGAGCTCGAGCTCGGTTCGAGCCGAGCTCGAGCTTGGTTTATTCGAATATTGACAAGCTCGAGCTTAGCTTGGCTCGACTCGTGTTTAGCTTCATTAATACGATAAACGAGCCAAGCTCGAGCTCGAGCTCGATTTCGAGCTCATTTTCAATTTCGAGCTCGAGCTCGAGCTCGAGCTCGTTCAGATAGCTAGATATATGATAAAATTGAAAGAAAAAAAACTATCATTATACTTCACAATTATAGTCAAAATTAAAAATCAAACATTCATTATAAAAGATATAGAGGTAAATCTAAATAGAAAGAAAAAGAACAATAAATAATCTCCAAGATAATTATCCAAATAAATCAAATAAGTAATAAATTCAACTTGAACAACTCCATCTGACATATGACATCAGATTGGTTTTGAGTTCAACTGTTGCAACTCCTACATAAATAAAATTAAAAAAATCAAATAACAATTTCAAATATACAAATAGTTTTGATATGTAAACTCACAAAAAATTATAAAGCTAAAATAATACCTTATAAATGGATAATACGATCAAGGTATAATATACTCTTGAATGTCCTTAGCGGTGCTTTCCTATAAATATTAAGAAAAAAAAGAGTTAACTATAATTATATAATAAAAATCATAACTTTCATTGTTCTTTTCTTTAATAAAAATGGAACATACTAACCTTTTTCTTGATTTTTAATCCATAGTAAGCTCGAAACCAATCTTCTCCACAAAGTAATTTTTGCACTGTATCCGTTCCAAGAGATGCACAATGTGAATCTATAACTCTACCCCCAGCACTGAAAGTTGCTTTAGAAGCCACTGTTGTGATAGGAATCGACAATATATCACTTGCCATTCTCGATAAAATCTTATACTTCAATTTATTTGCACTCCACCATTCCAAGGCATCAAATGCCTCATCATTTTCGCAAACATGAATACCTTCTTCCAAATAAATATCTAGTTCTGATTTAGCATGCTCAACCACAGCATCACCAGATCTTATAAGACGAAAAAAATCTGATTTTCTACCTTTCCCTTTATCAAAACTAGCAACGCTTGAACCTTTTTTTCCAAGTTCATTTCTGGATTCCTTATTAGCATTTTCTGTTCTATAAGCCTCAACATATTCTTTGTAGAGCAAATGTAAAGACTCACTAACTGTTGAAATATGCTCAAAAGAATCAACTCTACTATATATGAGAAGAAAATAAATCTCAATTGATTTCATCTTACTCCTTGGATCCATAACAGCTGCCAATGCTATTAATAAATTACAATCACCCTAATATTTATCAAAATTTTCCTTCATCTTCTTCACCATGTTTTTCATAGCTTCATCATCAGATGCATATATTTCATTAAATTTTCTTTTTATATTATAAAGTTCAAGAAGAAATAAATTTGAAGTTGGATATTCACTTCCTGAAATTATATTAGTGACCTCATAAAATTCTTCCAAAAATACACAAACTTCCTTAACCTTCTTCCAATCTAATTCACTAGGCAAACTACGATAACTTGAATCTTTTATTTGATACTAAGGAAAGACATCTTTATACTCCAAAGCAACAATAAGCATTAAATATGTTGCATTCCATCTTGTGCTAACATCCAAAATGAGCTTTTTTAAAGGTAATTTTAATTGTTTCACAATTTCACTGAACATTCGAAGATGAGCTTCTGACGCAGTAATATGTTTTACACTCTCACGAACATTGTGTATTATATCTTGAATCTCAGACAAACCATCTTGAACCAGTAAATTCAAAATATGTGCACAACATTGCACATGAAACAACTTGCCATAAAGAAAAGGCGGTAATGATGAAGAGAAAGACAAATTTTCTTTTAACATCCTAATAGCAACATCATTATAAGTAGCATTATCTACAGTTACTGTCCACACCTTATTTTCTATCTCCCATTCTTGAAAACACTTTTGCAATGCATCACATACAATAATTCCATTATGAGGTGGTGGAATATCACAAAAGTTCAATGTGCGTTTTTGCAACTTAAAATCAGAATCCACAAAATGAGCAGTAACAACCATATATGATATCTTTTGGGCATCAGATTTCCACATATCTGTGGTCACACTAATCCTAGGGACACCAGCAAGTACTGCCTTGATTTTCTTTTTCTCTATATCATAACTACTATCAATATCTTTTCTTAATGTTGCTCAGCTAATTTTTTAAAAACTTGGATTTGCGTATTTCATTAACAAATTAAATATCTCATATTCCACAAAGTTAAAAGGTAACTCATGCACAAGAATCATATGAGAAAACACTTCTCTAATTTTTGCAAGATTATACGTGAAATTCTCCAATGCAGCTATACTTTCTGTCTCATTTATGCGGTTGGTGATGTTAATCTGTTGTTGCCCATTTAGATTTATCACCCTTTGCATACAACACTTCAAGTGCCTCAAAAATTGTGTGGTTGCACCAGTCTTGTTCAAAGCAAGCCGATGTTTACAATGAATACATTCAGCTTTCATTGTCCCATTCGGAAGCATCACCTCTTTGAATTCATTCCATACTTTTGAAGTCTTCTTCCTTTTCTTTGGAGCAAATGGATTATCGTCTTCTTCAACATTTTCCACATCAATAATGGATTCCACACTTTCATTAGTATTAGATATAAAAACAGGTGAATCATTCGAATTCGGAGATGAATCTTCAGTGGAATTTAAATTTGCAGAATTTGTAATAGACATATCCTGAAAAGGAAAAAGATAACTTTTAGAACCATAAACATTGAATCAAGAAGTAAGTCAATTAAGAAATTAAATTACTGATAATTATAAGAATATAAACACGTAACACATATAAGATCACCACAGTAGAGAAAATAGCACTCGATAAACTCCTCAAGCAATATGTTATTTCTTCTGGTATAACTATTGCCAGCAATTCAATTGCCTTGCAAGTTTAAATGAAGACTCCAACATTATACAACAACTAGCACAACATATGCTAATTAATGTTACAGATGTAGATAAGGTTTGGAAGCATTATCCACTGCACTGGCATTATTAGCAGAGACATCATTCTCATCATCATCACCCTGATGAATTTTAGCTATCTCAGCATGTGCTCTTTCCATGATATGCCTTTTATGCATTTCTAAATCCCTATGGAAATCCATTCTCATCTTCTCAAGTTCCAACATCTGCAGTCTTTTATTATTCTCAATCTTCTCATATATCTCACTAAATTTCTGAATAGAATCTGCAAGTAATCTAAATGAAGATCCTTCATTGTGTTCCCTTCCAGACTTTCTCTTCTTGGGTGGTAGTCCATCTGAATCATCTTCCCCATCAGCTAACTCAGAATTACCTGGACTATCTCTCATCTCATCAAGCCCATTTGCATGGTTTAGATACACTCTGGGGTTCATGAAAACATACTCGCCCTATATTATATACCCGCATGAGAGTCCCCCTTGCTGTGCAGATGTTGACATTAGCAAATCCATCGGCTCGACACATAAACCCTATTGCTAGTATGTTATATAAGCATCTAAGCATCACAGCATCGCATTATCATTAATCTAAGCATCACAGGTCACATTTCATTGAACATCTAAGCATTACATTATATTGAAATTAAAAAAAAAACAAATGAACAACCTAAGAGTGAGAGGCTGCCATGGTCTTGTCGGTGACCGGTGGTCGAAGCTCCCTCGTCGGTCTGCTGTGTGAATGTCTTGCGAGAAAGAGACAGAGATCGAGACAGAGATAGAGACAGATACAGAGGCAGTGAGCGAAACAGAGAGCGAAATGGTGGTCGGAGCTCCCTCGTCGGCCTGCTGTGTGAATGGCTTACGAGACAGAGAGGTAGATCGAGATAGAGAGAAAGACAGAGAGCGAGGTAGTAAAGAGACAGTGAGGTAGATCGAGATCGAGACAGAGACAGAGACAGAGATGGTGGTCGGATCTCCCTCGTCAGCCTGCTATGTGAATGGCTTGCGAGACAGAGAGGTAGATCGAGATGAGACAGAGACAGAGACAGAGAGGTAGATCGAGACCGTGAGAGCTGGGATGGATATGGTGAGAGCTGCGATATGGTGAGAGCTGCGAAAAGGAGAGGTGAGGTGATGAGAAAGGGGGGTAATCGTAAAGAGAAAGAGTGTAAACAAGATCTATTTTAAGGTTTTTTATTTTTGGACCAAAAATTTCATTTTATACTAAAAATATTAAATTTAAAAAAATTAATTAAATTATATCTATTATTTATTATTGTTAAAAATATATATGTATTATATTTTATTTTTATCATATATATTATAGTAAAAATAATATATTATATATTAAGTAATATTTATATTACAGTATATATATGTATACATGTATTATATATAATATATATGGTATATATATACTTTATTTTTTTTCAAAAATTATAAAAAAGAATATAGCATATATTAAGTAGTATATATATTATAAAGTTTATTGTACTATGTATATTATTATTAATAATATAGCATATATTAATTAGTAAAATTTCTGCTATTATTTCTCTTTTAATCTCTATATTATTATTATTAAATATATATATATTAATATATATGTATTATATTTTATTTTTACCATATATATTATAGTGAAAAATAGTATATTATATATTAAGTAGTATTTATATTATAGTATATAAATGTATATATTTTTTACTACCATTTAGTATTGCTCTATATATTGTATATTTTTATTTTTACTGTATACATATAATATATCATTTAGCATAGCTCTATATATTATATATTATTATCTTTATTGTACACATATAATATATAGTGCTTAACATACATATACTATATATAATATATAGTACTTAATATATATATATATGGTAAAAATAAAATATAATACATATATATGTTTTACACTAGATATACTATTCATATTATATATATATGGTGTATATATATATTATATATATAGTAAAAATAATAATATACAATATATTATAATGTATAATGAAAATAATCGGTAATACATAATATATATATATAATATTGTAGTACATAACATATACATATTCTACATATAATATATAGTATATATAGTGTAAAACATGCATATATAATATATAATATAACATATACATGTATCACATATAATATACATATATATATATGGTATATATATACACTTTATTTTTACATATATATGCTTTATTTTTATCAAATATTATAGAAAATAGCATAGCATATATTAAGTAGTATATATATTATATAGTTTATTGTACTATCTATAATATATATAATATCATTTTATACTGATGTTCTTATATTAACTATAATCAACTTTATAACATTAATCATTTTATTTTATATACAATATATATAATTAATCTTAAGTATCAATTATATCGTATATACAATTCAATTTTTCTTATATTAAGTATATATATTAATAATTATTATAATTTGTGATATAAGTTCTTAAAAATATAAGACTAATAGTAATAATAAATATAATATACTAATATATATATAATATATATTTTTAATATAACCTAATAAACGAGCTAGCTCACGAGCTTAGCTCGCGAGCTTCTTACATGAGCTAGCTCGCGAGCCTAACGAGTCAAGTATCTATGAGCTTGGGCTTGGCTCATTTAGTAAACGAGTAGCTTGAGCTCGGCTTGTTTTTAAACGAGCTCAAGCCTGAACGAGCTTTTACCGAGCCGAGACTCAAGCCGAACTAGAGTAGCTTGGCTCATTTACAGCCCTAAATACAACAAAATAGGAGAAAGGAGGTTATTTTTTCTGCTCATCTACAATAATCTACCTTTTTCTTTAAATTATTAAAAAAATAATATATTCAACCTAAGTTAATCCAAGTTAGTACCTAAAAATGACTGCAAGAGTGAAATTGAAAACTTATGTGAGGTTGCTAATGACTGAAGAAAGATTTGGAGAACTGTAATTAATCCCTGCAAGAAATATTATAATAATTTTAAGGACCATATTATATGGTAAGAAAATATAATAATTGAATAAGTCAAATTTAATGAATAAACAAAATTTTAAAAAAAATTCAAAAAAATATTTGTGGGATAATAGAAAATTAAAACATAGAAAAAAATTAGGAATTTTATAATGGCAATAAAACATAATACAATTAAAAGCACATATAAAAAGACAACATTGTAATGCATAATACATAAAATAATCAAGAGTAATGAATAACATTTAGATGCAGTGTTTATAGAAGGATAGAGCTTCACAACCAATGTCAATTTTTTTAAATTAACTAAATAAAATACTAATTTGTAGAGGACAAAGATCTGAACGATGGGGAAGGTATATGGAGAGGCTTTTGAATTTTCTTGGGCTTACATCACTGGGTATTATCCGCAAATAGGCCAGGGTAAAAATAGAAGTAGGTTTCATATTGCAGATGATTTTTTTTTTTTGCTTCTAGTGCTTATTGGTAATGATTATAGGTGCTTTAGTTTTTTTTGACTTTGATTTGTTGGGTACCTATGTTACTTTGATCATTTTATTTTATTTTTTTTAAGTATGATGGTCTTTTTGTTGTTAGTTGATATTCTTTTGCATGGTTATAGAATTAAGAAGAAATAATTATTCGAGTTTTTAATGTATCCCCTATTTTATATGCATAATTAAATTCCTCATTCCAATGGACCCCTAGCATCTAATAAAAGTAATTATATATAATATGACAAAATAGAAAGAAGGAGGTGTTTTTATTTTCACGGCTATACACTAAGAGAAAGTAATTATTATAGTTTTTAAATTGTCCCCTATATGCATAATTAATTCCTCATCCCTATGTGTAATACCCTTATACCCAATATACATACACTACATACACCCAAAATATGTAATATATGAATATTTGTTACAAGAATATCATAACCCATTTTAACTAAATAAATCTTCACTTATAAAATCTATATAAACTTAAATCATTTAACTGATATCATATAAATAACAAATGAAATATTACTTGCTAAAACACATATATAACTTCATTACCAAAGATTTATCCAAAACATTTTTGATAGTTTACGGAATATACATATATACATCAAAATATAACATAATATACATGAAATCAATATGTACAAAAATATAAAATATATACATGTCGACAGTTTATCTCTGATCTTGATGTCCAACAATCAATTCTGCACTCAAGATCTCAAGCCTAGACTCGACTCGGTCTAGACGAACTCTCCGGCTCAACAGGATCTACCCTGTCACCTGCGCGATGAATCACAATCGCGCTAAGCCAAAAGCCTAGTGATACAAACTTTGATAACAATATAGTTCAAATGCAATGCCAATGTACAATACATAAGGATATTATATGTCATAACATTATATCTTAATATATTGCTCAACTATTCCACAATTCATAATTCACGTAAAAATAAACACAAGCATGGGCCTAAAAGAATCTAATATGCTATTCAAATCCCAGAGTTACTACTTTGGTCCAAGATGACACCATATGTCTAGCCTCGAAGGCAAATCATAATCACAATGAGGATTACCTCATATATAACATCCCAACTAGGCTTCAAGGATTAGGCCCAACCCAGCTTCAAGGGTCTGTATAAATCATAGCATATTACTCATGCACCAATAATATAGTAAGTAACTTAACACATTTTCCAACCAAATGTGTTAAGTCCTAATGTCATGTAAATATAAGCAATTATTCAAAGTTTGTACTTACCTCTAAAAGCAACAAACACCACTTTCAACCTCCTCTTCCAAGATATCTCTCAACACTTGGACTGGAGTAACTCAAGTCTCTTCAAAGCCTAAACCAAATGTGATTATAAATAATCACTTAGTGATACACTTATAGGTATAAACAAAACCTCTCAACACAAGGATAAGATACACAAAGGAAAATAATAAAAAGAACTATCTAGGGCAAACTCTACACATAACACGCTCAACAACATGGGCGTGTCAATGACCGTGCCCTAAACCCACAACACAGAAGCTTTGACATGCTCAGTGACATAGGCGTGTCAATGACCGAGTCCTAAGCTCTGTATTACAGCAGATAAGACACGTCCAGAGACATGGGCGTGTCCCTGCCCGTGCCAAAACTCCTACAACACAGTAGATGTGATACGCTCAGTGACATGGGCGTGTCATTGCACGTGTCACCAACACTGAAAATAGAACCATCTACACACCTAAAGACATGGCCGTGTCACCGGGTGTGTCAGGCCAAAAATCATAATATCAACTTATAATTGTCATATCCAAAATTATCTTTCTTTATCCTTTTTTAACTCTATTCAAACCCAACTAAATTCATCATTATACCATAAAATACTTGTATAAACATCAAATCAACTCAATTAAAAGCAAAAGTACATAATTACAACCATGACTTCACAACTCAAAAGTTACACAACCCAAAACTCTTATTCTCTTCACTAAACTTAACCATATCCTCAATCCAACCCTAATTTCATAGTTAACTAGCCAAAAGAACTTCAAACATACCATTATCAACCATTAACACATGCTACACCAAACATCCAATTAACACATATACAAACTTCCATAGAAAATCAAGAAAATAAGTTGAAAACTTACCAAATATGGAGAAAATCCTCAAAACTCCAACTTGAAAAATTGAAATCTTTCAATTACTTGAGTTAGCAAGAAGCAAATTTCTCTTTTCCTTTGATGGAGGTAGCCGGCTTCAATGGAGAAAGAAGAAGATGAAGATAATCACCAACTCCTCTTTATCCATCTAATCTCCTTTATAACTACACAATTATCCAACTTTCACTCTCCACCAAGTAAAAATATATTACTTAATTAATACATAAAAATCATCTTCCACTAATTACTTAATTAATATTTTAATAATTAAAATAACATTTGACCGATATAAAAATGTTGACTTGTATATATTATATATATCTACATATATATATATATCATATACACATTTTTCCTTTTTTTCACTCAATTATATATATATATATATAATTTTAAATTATTTAAATAATTTTTAAAAATTAATATTTTTAAAATTTTGGGATATTACACTATGGACCCCTAGCATCTAATAAAAATATAGAAATAGATATCTAATGGGGCAAAATAGGAAGAGGAGGTGATTTTTTCTGCTCATCTACAATAATCTACCTTCTTCTTTAAATTATTTAAAA
This sequence comes from Garcia nutans, assembly GCA_947685225.1. NCBI lineage: Eukaryota > Viridiplantae > Streptophyta > Magnoliopsida > Malpighiales > Euphorbiaceae > Garcia > Garcia nutans. The sequence goes on from CANTUV010000041.1 coordinate 15,985,966, forward strand.
AAATAGATTCAACCTAAATTAATCCAAATTAGTACCTAAAAATGACTGCAAGAGTGAAACTGAAAACTTGTGTGAAGTTGCTAATTAGGGCTGTGCGGGACCGGTTTTGGTACCGGTCCCTTGAAGGAACGGTAACTGTAACCAAATGACCGGTTCTTATTTTTTGAGGAACCGGTACCAGAACCGTTGGTACCTAGAACCGGTACCGGTACTGTTCCAGTTACCGTTCCGGTTCTGGTACCAGTTCCAGGTGCTAACAGTACCGGTTCTTCAGGTACGGTTCTGGTACCGGTTCTGGAAAAAGAACCGGACTTTGTATAATCAATCCAATTATAAAAAAAACCTATGAAATCACCATCATTAAATCAAATCTATATTTATAAAAAATCATTCCAAAATTAACATTTTCCTCAAAAAAAAAAATCATTCCAAAACTAACATAATAAAACCAACTTAAACATAGTATATATGAAAAAATTACTTATGTTCTCAAGCAACATAATTAAATTGTTAAAATAGTTCTCAAGCACCACCATCAAGAAGTTCCAAAAGCTCCATTAAGGAACTTAAGTTTAAAGAAAATAAGTTTGACCTAAAAGTTTAGTTGTTTAATGTTTATAAGTGGTTTTGTTTTTTTAGAGAAACCGGTTCCTTTTTCCAGTTCCGGTTCGGTACCGGTTCCAGTACCGATTCTGATCAGGTTCTAGCAGAGGAACTGGAACTGGTACCAAAAATTATAATTTTCGGTACCGGTACCGGACCGGTTCCAAAATAACCAGTTCTTTTTCAGGTCCAGTACCGATTTCGGTCCGGTTCCCGGTTCTGGGCCGGTTCCAGGAGTAACTATGCACAGCCCTATTGCTAATGACTGAAGAAAGATTTGGAGAACTGTAATTGATTCCTACAAGAAAATATTATAATAATTTTAAGGACCATATTATATGGTAAGAAAATATAATAGTTGAATAAGTCAAATTTAATGAATAAATAGAATTTTAAAAATAATTCAAAAAAATATTTGAGGGATAATAGGAAATTAAAACATAGAAAAAAATTAGAAATTTTATAATGGCAATAAAACATAATACAATTAAAAGCACATATAAAGAGACAATCTTGTAATACAGAGTACATAAATAATCAAGAGTAATGAATTGCATTTAAGATACAATGTTTATTGAAGGGTAGAAGCTTTACAACCAAGGTCAATTTTCTTTAAATTTAACTAAATAAAATACTAATTTGTAGAGGATAAAATTCTAAAAGATGGGGAAGGTGTATGGAATGACTTTTGAATTTTCTTGGCTTGAATCATTGGGTATCATCTGCAAATAGTCCAGGGTAAAAATAGAAGTAGTTTTGATACTGCAGATGATTTTTTTTTTGCTTATGGTGCTCATTGGTAATAATTATAGGTGCTGCAAATTTTTTTACTTTGATTTGTTGGGCACCTGTGTTACTTTGGTCCTTTTATTTTATTTTTTTTAAGTATGATGGTCCTTTTGTTGTTAGTTGATTTTCTTTTTCATGGGTATACAACTAAGAGAAAATAATTATTAAAGTTTTTAATGTATCCCAAATTTTATATGCATAATTAATTTCTCATCCCAATGGATCCCCTAACATCTAATAAAAATAATTATATCTAATGGGACAAAATAGAAAGAAGGAGGTGTTTTTTATTTTCACGGCTACACAACTAAGAGAAAGTAATTATTATACTTTTTATTTTGTCCCCTATATGCACAATTAATTTCTCATCCCAATGGACCCCTATCATCTAATGAAAATATAGAAATAGATATCTGATGGGGCAAAATAGGAAGAATGAGGTGATTTTTATACTCATCTACAGTACTTTACATTCTTCTTTAAATTATAGAAATAGATGATATATAATTTTATTGCCATTTGAGCTAACAAAATTGCTATTCTAATTAAATACTCCTAAAATAATTTTCAAAGAATTAAAGAGCAATGGGCTCTATTTTTTGTCTTTTGAACGAAAATCAAATTAGGACTTTTGTGACTCTACTTATTGGGTTTGTAATTATTATTATTATTATTATTATTATTATTATTATTATTATTATTATTATTATTATTATTATTATTATTATTATTATTATTATTATAGCGTTTATGGAGCTTTGATGCCTAATAAGTAGTTTTTGAGGAGTTAATTGATTCCTTAACAATATTTGTTGTCTTTTTTTTTTTTTCCAAAATACAAAAAAAACTTAAACTTCACACTTTTTTTCAAATATATCATAAACTTTTTTTTTTTTACAAAACCATGTATAAATTTTATTTTTTTAAATATAACTTTTCACCGAATAGGAGTAAAGGGACAAGATAAGATGTTAATGTGTTAGTTGTTATTTAATTATTTTTATTTCTTAACGGGCATTACTTTTTTGATCGAAAAAGTAACACCTATTAATAAAGTGAAAAAAATATATTGTTTGTGATGTGTCACTATCGTCTCTCCCGATAGTAACGCCCATCACTTTTTAAAATCAAAAGGTTATGGGGATAAAAGTGGTCCCGAAAACATTTTACTGTCTTCCCTTTCTTAACCCTAGCATCTATAAAAGACAAGGAATAAAAAAATTACAGATAAAGAAAGAGAAGAGAGCAGGCTCTGGTCCTTTGGGTTGGCTTGTTGGTGTGTAATGTGAACGTGATTTGATTTTGGTTACTTTCACGTTCATTATAAGAGGTCAATTTAGTATTTTCACTATGGGAACATATTATAACATAAAATACTAATGTGGTGGTGTGTTGAAATTGGTTGGGTCAAAGTTAACATACGTGGGAGGGATTATAAAATAATTTAATAATTGTGATGTTGATACTACTAGTTTCTTTGAGTTGTGTAATAATGTTAGGAGGATATGTTATAGTGTTAATAAGATGTTCTATAAGATTGAGGGCTTGAGATGATTTGAATGATATGTGGAGTATTAATTAATCGATTTAAGATGGAATGTACTTATGGAGCTAAATGGTTGTTTAAGGTATATAAGTTAGAAAAAGGAATGATGAACTATTTGTTAATTGTGGTTTAAATGGATTAAATTTAAAGTTGATATTAATTGTAGTGAAAATTATTAAATTATATTATTATGGAGTACGTATTCAAGAATCTGAGAATGCAAGAGAAAAGAAAATGTAATTGAAGGAAGATTAAAGTGGAATATATATATATATATCTAATCATTACTTGGAGAATTGAAGCATGAATTATTTGCTTATGGGTCGAAATGTATACAAATTTAGATAACTATTATATATTATATATATATAAATGAGATAATGTTGGTTTAAATGTGTTATGTCTAAAGTTAAATGTAATATCGATTATAGTACTATATAGTTAAGATATGTATAAGCAAAGGATTAGAGGAAAGAGAAAGAAAATGTCATTGAATGAGAACTGAAGGTAGGTGAAGAGTGTTATTTAATTTAATGGAAGTTAATATGAATGTATTGGATTATATCTTGTTGATTTGCTTGTGAAAATTTAAAATTTAATTTTATTAATATGTTGATATATTAAATATTATTCATTTGATTTAGATGGATGGAATTAATAGTGATATGTTAAGAAAATTTTGATAATATTTGTAATCATTGGTGAAATGGTTCTAAGATTATTGTGTGACCAATTTAATTGGTGATAAGACTTAGAAGTGGGGAAGAGTTGAGAAAAATATATTGATATATGCAAGTGGATGTACAAAATGGATGTATAGCTAGAAGAGGGATAAATATTAATTATATGTGACTAATATAGTATTATAACATTTTAAGGAAGATGTAAATTTAATAATTGAGGTAGGGAAGATGATAAAATGATGATTAGACAATGATTTGAAATAGTTTGAAAAAAAAATTGAGACAGAAAAGTCCAATTTTAAGATTAATGGAAATTGAGGTTTGAATTTGATGGTAATTTGTGAAAATTGATATTAACTATTTAATTCAATAAGTGAGTATAATATTGACTTACTGAGTGTATATATACATTTGATAGTGTATAAATTAATAGATCTACAACTTATTTATGCCTACATGGGTGTTTAAGAGAGAAATGAAAAAAAAAAATTAAGTGAGACTAAGTAAATACCTGTTAGGAGTGTAAATTTATATATTGTGTTGGCAAATAAGATGAAAATAGAGATGATTGGATTCACATGAGTGTGTATATAGAGAAAATATGAGTGTGATATGAATTGGTGAAATAATTTATTTAAGGTAGAAGAGATTTATTATACATAGGCTAATCAACTAAATTGATACGCATGTGTCTATGAATTTTATATGAGAATGACAGTAGAGGTTCAAATCACATGGCCTGTAATATTTTCTAACCCAGGTGTGTTTGATGGATGAAACTTAATCTAGATTATACAATACAAAGGATTTGGTGGTGCTTCTTAATAATTTATTTATAGAGTAATTGAAATGTAACTGATGGTTTTGATTCAAAAGAATCATAAGTAAAGTAAAATATGGTACCGATTGTTAATATATATTGTTAAAATATGTATATTCTTGAGTTTGCAAGGAAAAAAAATTACTAGAGTAAGTAAATGAAAGTTATGGTGGAATAACCAATGTTTAATAGAAAGGTTGATGTTTAGTTTAATTGAACTTAGTAGTTATGTTTTGAATTTTTCTTAATTGATTTACTAATGAAAAACAATAAATAATAATAATTTTAATTAAAATTAAATGTAATAGTGATTTTGGAGTATAAGAAATTATTTTCTTGGTTGAAATGAACAAATTAGTAGTGAATTAGCTGAGGGAAGGCTGTTATAAGATATTGAAAAAGAGTTACTCTATTGGTAAGCAAAATTTAGGAAGATGGAAAATTTGAGAAAATTATTGATAAATTGTATGGGTAGATAATAAGTGTAAGTGATTAGTGAATGTTAAAATATTATTTAAGGAAAAGATAAGTGCTATTAAATAAAACTTGAAGTGGAAAAGACTAATTTGAATAAGAAAAATTAGTATTTAATTAAATGAAACTTAATATAAGTATATCGATATAAGTTTATTGGTTTGCTTATGAAAGTTTAAACTTGAAATTGATTGTAATTTTTAGAGAGTTGGACATTATTTATTTGATTTAAGTAGGAGAAATTGATAAAAACTTGTTGAATAAATTTTGGTATAATTTATAATTATTGGTAAATGGATTCTAAGATTGGAATGAGATTAATTTATTACATAATAAATGATGAGAATTTATAATTAGTAAATTATGGATTGTTTTTCTTTAGAAAAAATATATAATAAATAAACAAGACATTTGGAAATCAATGAAAGAAAATGGATAGAATGATAAGTTATTAGTGACTTAAAATTATCTAAAAAGAGAGATAAAGAAAATAAAGAGGAGAAGAGTAGAAATAACTTAATGATAGAATTAAATATTAAAAATAGTATATATATATATATATACTGTATACCTATGGTGTACGTAATAGCAATATTATGTGGTAAATTAAGTAATTTTGTAAATTATATATAGGAGTAAGAAGTTAAAATACATTAATTAGTAATAGTTAAAAGAAAGAAGTGATTATATGCAACGAGAACATGATGAAGATCAAAATTAGTATGTTAGATTAATATTAAAGTTAAAAGAAAGATATTTAGATCTTGATTTTACAGTGTAATGAGATTTACCAATGAAATTAATGCAAGATTAACTTATTAAATTGAGAAATTTTGATAAAAACAAAGGTTTGGTGAGACATTTGATAAATGTATTTGAACATATAGAGTGGGTAAATGTATTAGAAGAATAGACAAATGTATTGAATATATCTGCTGATGTTATGAATTTTAAGTTTGTAGAGTAAGAAGTAATAATTATTAACCATTAAAAGTGTTGAGAAGTGTGTTGTGAAAAGGTGATAAGATATGAAGAAAGAGTTAGTAAAGTGTGAGGAGACTGTCTGCAAAAGGTATATAATATTGAATTTTTAAGTAAAAGGGAGGAATATAAAATCTTATAAGTTAAATGAGAAGATTCATAAGGGGGAGAGTTGAAATTGGTGTTGGTGTTAATAGTATTTATTTATTGTGATAGGTAATTTCGAGGACGGAGTTATTTAAGGGGGAGAGAATTATAACATCCGTGAATTTATAAAAATTAAATTAAATGATTTAAATAAATAATTTAAATGAAAAAAATTGAAGGATTAGAAGTGAGAAAGTAAATTGTATATATGAAATATATATAACATATACAAAAGTCAACATTTAAAGAAGAAAGCCAAAAATCAAATGAAAAAATTATAAATATACTTTGTAAAATTAAAATTAATTAAATAATTTAAAAATAAATTATTTATGGATGGAAGACAAAAATTATCATTTTTAAAATAAATAAATAGTTAAAATAATTAAATAATATATATGTGGTATTAAGTGAAGAAAGAGAAAAATTAAAAATCAAATTAAAAAATCTTCTTCTTCTCTTCTTCTTCTTTATGTCGTGACCTCCATTTCTCTTGGGAGGGTGATTTTTCTTCTTCCAATTGTTCACTTTGGCTAGGATTTTCAAGGGATTAAGTGGAGCTTTTGTGATTTCTCCATCATTGGTAAGCTTTCTTACCAAATTTTCAAGTTCTATGGAAAGATATGAATATGTGAAGTTTGGTTTAGGGTATGTGTGTTATAATTGCTTGAATGGGTATGTATGATGCTATTTTGGCTAGCATATAATGATTTTCAAGTTAGATGGAAGAAAAGATTAAGTTTTCATTGAGTTTGGATGAAGAAGATGGTTTAGGGTTATGTTTAATTTGGACTTTTTTAATTATGTGTTTTAATTATTCAAATGGATTCAAAAGATGTTATTTTGATGCATAAACAAGGATTTTAAAGTCAAATGAAGGATTTAATTAAGTTTGGTTAGAGATTGGGGAAGGTAGTATTGAATTTAGTGTTGTGAAAGAGAGTTTTTAAAGTATAGATATTAATTTGATTTTAATATATAAACTATGTTATTAAATGATGTAAATGGTGGAAATAAGCTTGGATTAACATTTGGAATATGATGGAATGAAGAATTGGAAATGAAGAAGTTATGGCACATTTTAGGGTTTAATAAAGAATATTGAATTGGATTGCTTAAAACATGTTATAATATGTTTTTAATGATAAAAATAAACTTAAAACACCAATTAAAATGGATTAAAATAAAATTTCAATGTTAAAATAAGGAAAGGCAAAATTTTGGGATATTAGTAGAAATGTGGTTAATTATTTATATTTGAAATTCCTTGAAATATGATGCTAAATAATTATATTTACTCATATTTTGGATAGGCACTAAGTGGAAGCATTTTGCCCAATCCTAGTATTGAAGGACATTTAGAAGTGAAGGATAAAGAATAAATTTAGCCTGAGTTTGAGTGTTAAATTAAGGTACGTACATATTTTTGATAATTTAAAGGTATTTGCATTTAATGTGGCTTAACATATTTTGGATAGAAAATGTGTTAAGCTACTTGACTATTTGAACATTCATATACATTGTGATATGACATGTGAATTGATGAATATGCATTATGTACATTGTGAAAAGTCATTATTAATGGCTAACATGAATGAACTGTGGTTCATATGAAAAATAACCCAAAAATATTTGGGTAATATGATTGTAATGCTAAATGGCATACATTATGATAAAGTGATGAGATATAAAGAATTGAAGTGATTTGGCATTGTGATGAATGAGAAAAATGAGAAAATAGGCAATGAGATAAGAAAAATTGATTATGAGAAATATGTACTATTTGTATGTTGCTTAGTATATTATTCAATTTCCAAAGTTCTATATAGTAGCATGCCTATGAGATTATTCTCATCATTTTCCTTCGGGGCTAGATGCTGGGCATCACTAATATATTATTTTACCTTCGGGCTAGACGTTGGGTGTTACTATGATTTGCCTTTGGCCTAGACGTTGGGCGTCACTTACCTTCAGGCTAGACACTGGATGTCAAAGTAAACCAAAATAGTAACTCTGAGATTTGAATAATATACTAGGTTAGTTGGGCCCAATGCTTATGTATGTATTAATGTGATTTGTATAAAGAATGATAAATGTGAAATAGAGTGGAATTGCATATTACATTGTGAAAAGTCATAATACAACATAATGCATTATCTTTCTTTTAAAGTTTCATTATTATTAAAGTATGTACTACTAGGCTTTTAGCTTAGCGTGATTAAAATTTATCATGTAGGTGACAGGGTCGCCAATAGATCTAGAGAGTTCATATTGACCTGGTTAGGTCTATACTTGAGGTTGATAGTGTTTGAAGTGAGTTTGCTGCCACAAAATCAGAGCTAGCTGCTATCATGTATACATTTTATTTTTTAAAAAAAAACATGACATAATTATGTATAATATGTTTACATATTTGAGAGTATTCTAAACTATAAAGAGTTTTGGACATAATTTTGTAATATGGGATTGTGTAAATGTTTATATATATATATATGTACATATTTGAGTGTTTTTGTGAATAATTGGAGAATTATTGGATTTACTATCGCTGGAAGTGCGTTTTTCCGTAGGTTGAGAAATGTTAAAATTTTTGGGATATTCAAATTACAGACAAAACTCTAACGAATTTTTTTCAGATATTTTTCTATAAAATACTTATTTTGGGTACCTAGAACTAATAAAGAATATTTTATTTATTTATTAAAAATATATTTTAATTTTTGGGAATACGAGAATGTCTATTAAAACAGAATAATGACATTCTTATACTGTGTATGTATATTTTATATATACTGGGTGTATATATTATATGTATATATGTTATAAGGGTGTTATAAATAAATTATATCAAGATGCATGTGAATTAACGTATATAGAATTTCCTTTAAAATGGATTTGGAATAAGAAAGACAAAATATGGCATCGAAGAAAAATAAGATATTGTAATGGTAGAATAACATATGTAAATCATAATGCAGGAGAATTATATTATCTATGAATTTTACTAAATACTATAAGATAATCTACCAGTTACGATGAAATTAAAACAGTTGGCTCTATTTGTTATCCAACATTTAAAGCAGCATATGATGCTTTAGGACTAATTGGTAATGTTAAAGAATGGTATAAAGCATTGAATGAAGCGTCTTAGTGGGCAACATCATCACAATTAAGACAATTATTTATAATATTAATTCTTTATTGTGAAGTTACAAATCCAGTTAAATTATTTGATAGCTATTGGAAAATATTGGGAGATGATATTATATATAAATTACAACAAATGTTACATGTACCTAATCTATACATATCTAAACTTTAGCTAAATATTATATTTTACATCAATTAGAACTATAATTTAAATAACTCTTCTTCATTGGAAAATTTTGAATTACCAATGCCAGATATAGAAAATACACAACAATTTTATAATAAATTATTACAAAAAGAACTAAACTATAATATAATAGAACTTAAAAACAAATTTGAGAAACAATTTAAATGCCTCAATAAGAAACAATTAGAAATATATAATGCAGTTATAAATGCAGTTGACAAAAATACAAGCAAACTATTCTTTGTCTATAGGTGTGAAGGAACTGGAAAAACATTTTTAGATGAAATATTAATAAAAAAAATTATAATTTGAATATAAAATTGTATTAGATGTAGCTTCATATGGAATCGCATCTTTATTCTTACCTAGTGAAAGAAGAGCATATTTAAAATTTAAAATTTCATTAAATATTAATGAATGTTCTACATGTGAAATTAAAAAAGGAACCCAATTAGCTATGTTACTACAAGATACAAATTTAATAGTATGGAATGGAGCACCAATGAATCATAGATATTGTTTTGAAGCTTTTCATAAATCATTACAAGATATCATGACTAATGAAAATAATAATTGTAAAAATAAACTATTTGGTGGAAAAATAATACTATTAGGTGGAGATTTTTGACAAATTTTACTTGTCATAATATACGGTGACAAAAATGATATTATTAATGCATCAATAACCAAATCAGAATTGTGGAAGCATTTTAAGCTTTATAAATTAACAAAAAATATGAGATTAAAAAGTACAAATGCAACTAAAAAAGAACTTAAAATTATATCAAAATTTAATACTTGGACATTAAATATTGGAAATGGTGACTGTTATAGAATTTAGCATAAAATAAATTATTAATTACTATTATATTAAATATAATTTTAAGGAACAAATATTCAAGCAATCATATGGAAGAATGAAATTCCTTTCTTTCATAATTTGTTGCAAGAGAATAAAGTTTATATGATTTTCGGTTTCAATGTCACTGATCCAAGAAAGTCTCATTGCATTTCAGAACTACCTTGCATAATACAAATCACTAGAATAATTTGTATTTTCCATATACAATAGGGTTTTGAAATAATTTCCTTTCAAAAATTTTGCTTCGTGGAATATGATATGTTGTGATCAAGATTAAATAATGATCTCTATTTGACAGGTAAACAAAAATTTAGAGTAATGTATCAATATTACTTAACTTTTATTACTACTTAACGAAAATTTATTGCTTTGTAGATATCATTAGACAGTTAGTCAAAATGAGCGCTGCCACAACTACATAGATAAAAAAGCAACAAACAGTGAAAAGGAAATTAATGATTAGAAATATCAGGTATATACAAAAAATTAATAATATTATGTATATCTTTTAATTTGTAGGTACATATTTAAATACATATAACACATGTATAAATACAAATTATATCAAACATATTTTCAAATATTTGAATTCATTACTCACATGGGAGAACAAGTCTTAGTTACATTATGTGGTGATATGGCCGAAAAATTCAATGAGCAAGAAATACACACTCAACAAGACAAAGGCCCTGTGATCATCATCGTAGCAACCATCATTATTAGAGAGTACAGAGGTAATTAAATACCCATAAAAATAACCTCATTTACAAATTATCTACTAAACTAAATTATTATAACAATGTAACTAATATTGCAGATGCTCTATCGTTGTCCGGCTGTTCATCAATGAAATATTTCATCAATCTTAAAATACAGAAAATTGCTTAACTACAAAAACCATTATGTACAACTTTATTATGATATTTAAAAATTATAGTTATTAATTTTACTAAAGAAATAAAAAATTCATACTCTCGACATTAGAAAATGGAATCGCAAGGATCACACAATCTTTTACATCGGTAACCAGCCCTGAAGAACAAGCTGCAGTAAATCGGAAAACATTGGAAGAATTATATCAACTAGATGTTCACGATCATAAGGTATACTTAACCTATATCTGCATGCACATAAAAGTATATACTACCATATAAATTATAAAATAATAAAATATGTTTTAATATGATGCATCAACAGGCTGGTGGTACAGAGCTTGCCCTACCTACCACAGTGGAATGAGAACATATAGTGACAAGATGTGGTACAATAAATGTGGCCAAATGCAAGCAACTCCAATTCTATGGTAAACTCTTAAAACTATTAAATAATCAAAATTATTACACTTGATTACAAAAATTTATCTATATACAGGGACATGTTGAATACAATTGTACAATATGATACTGGCAGTGAATGTTTTATAATGTTTGAAAAAATTGCATTAGAACTAATTGGAATTCCAATTCAGTGCCTACTTCTAAGTACAATTGCCCAACAATCAGAATAACGTCTTACTCCCCCACCCGAATGTTAAATCAATAGACTGGCTTTAAAATTTTTTTTCAAATAACCATATTCATGCAGGATGACAATCCAACGGCAATAATATTCAGAGTCACAAATATCTTTCCAGATGATGAAGCAATAGAAACAAGCATATCGGTCGATTCATCCTCATCATTTTATTTGCAAGAATCCATAGTAACCACATTTGATGCCCATTCATCAAAAGAAAGTCCTCCCTCAAAAAAAATAAAAAACCATATAAGTATAAAAATTATTATATCATATTCTTCATCCATTTTTAACAATATATAAATTATATTTACAGTATAATTTTTTTATGTAGAGTTGATATTCATGAGAAAGAGAAACAAGACTAAAGCCAAGAAGCACATCTTTATGTAAAACTAATATCTTTTTAGTGTAAAAAAATAAAATAATTATTGTTATATCTTTTTTGTGTAAACAACTATTGAAAAGAGTATTATACTCTTTTAATGTAAAAATATATATATAGGTATCAAATAATGATACAACTTTAGTTTTTTTTATATACATTTCTTATATAAAATAATATATATTTAATTACCAAAACTCTAATTTTATTTATTTCATATTTCAAATTACAATTTTTTTTCTACGGGTACCATTCTAGTTTTGCATTAATGCACTGCTATTGTTGCCAGTGGCAAAACTAGAAATTCACTGGGGATAAAAATTTCACAGAAAAAAATTTCAGAATAGTTCATCATAAAATTAAATATTTAATATTACAGTAGTTCAAAATTAATTTATATTATTAGATTGACTATGCCTAAAATATAGTAATTGTATCTTACAAGTTTGTATATTTTGAAAGCGTTGTATAATAGCTTCATTTTTAATTTTTAAGAAAATATCTTTTTTCACATAATACATCGAGTAGTCTGTCAGAAAATCATCTCCCATCCTATTGTGTAAATTTATCTTAATAATGTTCATTACTGAAAAAACTCTCCCAACAGTTGCAGTTGCAGCATGTAAGACTAAAGCCAACTTGATTAGCAGATATACCAAAGAAAATATAGTGTCATAACATGTCTCAACCATTTTCTGAGCAATAACTCCAATGTCATCAAAATTAGAGAAAGCTACATTCCTTATTACATCAACAATGTAGGTATTAAGTTGATCTTCAAGTATCATCCGATCGATGATGGAGAAATCATATGGATATAGTTCAGCATGATGAAGTAATTTGGATAATTCAAAATTGGAGAATGAGTTTTTAGGAGAAAGACAAATAATACATAAAAGTAATTTTTATTTCTTGAGCAATAAAATCAATAACCCAAAATTGAATGAACGATAATTAGGTTGTAGAAGAATAAATAGTTAAGTATGATAATATGAAGATAAAAGAGTACCTACCAAAATATTTTTACTCAAAAGTGGTGGTAATAAGTGATAGAAACACCAGCACGCTTGGAACGCAGATAACCTACATTATCTTCCATATTAGGCACCATGATATCACGATCTATACAAAATTTATTAACAACTTCTAATAATCCATCTCATCCATTCTCCCTGAAGCTTTGCAAATCTTGTTTAATAGTTGCAATCAAATGAATCGCATTACTAATATTTTGATCCTTCTTTTATAAAACTTGGGATAAATCATTTGGCATACCTAGAAGTTTCCTCATTAAGAAAGCAATAAAAATAAATTCATACCTTTCCATTTTATCAATCAAGCCCACAACTGCCCCTTGATTTCTTTATTCAGCACCATCCTCATAAATGTTCACAAGAACCTCTTTCATTGGTGACCACATAGAGAGAAGGCAGACAATTATTTTATAATGAGAACCCCAGCATGTGTCTCCAAGTCGAGTTAAATTTATTTCTTGATGCAAGCCTCTTCCACTTTGAATATCACCTCTCTCTAGGCGTTGAACTACTTCATCTTGTTGTTTTTGATGGAGAGCATCCCTTCTTTTTATATGAAGCTCCAACAATATTCACAATCATTGCAACATAATAAAAAAATTGCTCACAAATCTATTGCTCCCTGTTGTTGCAATAAGCACCAATTGGAATTAATGAGCAAAATAATGAATGTACATTGTTGAGAAATTTTCATTTAACATAAGGGTCTTTAACCCATTGAATTCACCTCGCATATTAGAAGCTCCATCATAACCTTGACCTCTAACTCTACTTAGAGACAACCCATGTTTGGCTAAGAAGTCATTAAGTGCACTTTTAAAAGATAAAGCAAATGTGTCACTCACATGTACCACTCCAATTAATCGCTCAACCACTTGTCCTAACTTGTTAGCATATCTCAATACTACAACCATTTTCTCTTTTACTGAATTATCTTGAGCCTCAACAATTAATAGAGAGTAAAAATCATCACCAATATCCTTAATAATAGCTAGTGTCGTCTCTAAAGTATAAGCACTAACTATTTATTTTTGGATATGTGGAGAAGTGAGTTGATTATTTTTAGGAGCATTTGAATTAACTACATTCCCAACTTCAATACTGTGTTGACTGTACCAATTGAGAAGTTCAAGAAAATTACCCCAGCTAAGTGAGTTTTTCGACTCATCATTTTCCTGAAAAAGCCAACCTATTTGCTAAAAGAAAACGAATACAGTCAACAACAGATGTCAAACGTGTCCGGTAATAAGCCTCTTGCTCTTGGCTGTGAGAATATAGGAGATGAGATACACTTTATCTTTGATTTTTGAAACTAACATATAACATTCTAGCATTATTATATGGACTGCTTAGACCGACAACATGTTCATTAAACTTTTCTATAGCTTTTTTCTACTTGTGAAATTTGACTTCTATAAATACATTATCCACCCGCTTAGATCCTCTATTTGAACTAAAAAGATAACACCATAAATAAAATATTTCATCTTTGGAAACACTATATTCCAACCACTCAAATTTAGAGAACCAAACATCTCTAAAACTCCTCATAATTTTTTCAAATTTTGTTTGAGGAAAATTGCGGCCATATGGTTGGCAAGGTCCTTTAGCCACATATTGTCTTCTAACATCATCCCTAGTTCCAACATCAAATTCGTCAATTGGTTTATGCAATACTGCATCACCCACAATATCACCAAAACTACACTCCGGATGCCCTATTGTATCATTAGTTTTTCTAACACTTGTATGACTACTAAATGTCTTGATTGGTGTCGGAGTCGAAATATTTGAAGAATCTCCATGTTATTTCGCAATCTCCTTAGTCTTTATCATAAATTTATATTCAATTTTTATTCTAAATATAATTAGTTTACTTTTGGTTAACTTTAGAGTTTAGTTCATATTTTTCATTTTATAAGTATTTTATATTAAAGTTATACTTAGTTTATATTCAATTTATATTTAACTATTAATTATTTTATATTCACAATATAAACTAATTTGTTTAGGTTCAATTTATAATTGGTTAAGTTTATTAAGTAGTTAATTTATAAATTTATAGTTCAAATGTTATTAAACTAATCACAATTCATATTTAAATTTTATTAACCTAATTACACTTTATATTAAATTTTTTATATTCAACATTTTAATTTATAATTATAATTAATTTAACCTAAAATCCAAAACACTAAATCAATTCATTATTCAACTAATCACAATACAAACTATTTTAAATAAATTATTATGCTTGGTTAATCTCAAAATAAATCAAATTTTATAATAAAAAATAAAATCCTAAAATTCACCTAAAACCCTAACCACAAACAACATAAATTAATTCAACATAATCACATCAAAAATCATTTGACATAAATCAAAATAATTATTTGAGCTTCAAACAAACTATATTTTTTATTTAAAAAAAATCCTTAATTTTTATCTAAACCTAATCTCAAACAAAACAACCCATAAATCAATTTAAAAAAAATAAAAATAAATACTTTTTGAAGTCGGTCGGCCGGTGATGTTAGTTCTCTGGTGTCGTGCATCGCTGGCGATCCCAACTGTCCACCAACCCCTACCAGTAGTCGCTCGTCCCTCTCCCTCCCTCTTGGGTCTCTGCTTCTCTTGATCACCAGGCAGAGCAACTCCTCCTTTTGTTTTAAATCCGTTATGAGTAAAACAGCGTCATCTCACTCTGAGTGAAACGATGCCGTTTCACTCATAACGGATTTAAAAAATATATAAAATCCATGGCTGAAACGATACCGTTTTAGCCAGGGGCATTTTTGTAAAAAAAGAAAAGCGTGAGGGGTCATCTTCAACCCCTCACGCACACCGCCTCAGCAATGAGCAGGGGGCGTTCGTCTTTGGTCAGCCCTGCTGCCATTATCGGTAGCCAGAAGCACATCCCCCTATATGTGCTTCTAGGCACCGACGAGGGGGGATTGCCCCCAACCCCAACATGATCCCGCTATGTCCGTCTCTGACTGTTGCCTTCTGACTTATACCTAATGCGAGCTCAATCTCTCACTCGGCAGCATAACCCGAATTCCTTGTGAAATATTTTAGTGTTATTGTTATATAAAATATCATATATATATATATATAATAATGTTCATGACGGTTGAAATCTCAAACCTTTTTGAATTGTGTTTAACCTGCTAAACTAGTTAATGTCCGTGTAATTAATTTTATATTTTATTAAATTTTTAAACAATAATTTTTATGCTATTTAAATTGCTCAATTTATTATGTTAAAAGATAATAATAATAAACGTAAAATATAAAAGCCTGAATATCATACATGGGAATGGGATGCATCATGTCCTTGCGCAGATAACCAAACCATGAGTTAAAAGTCACAGATGAAATAAGATTTGGCTTTGATATTAAATAACAAATATTTGAGTTTAACTTCACTTTAAAAACCTATTTCATTATCCAAATTCTTATAAACACCATCCTATACCTCTTCGCTAGGTTTTCAAGTATATATAAACATATGGATGCAAAGAATAAAAATTGAAATCAAACTTATATATATATATATATATATATATAATCAATACTTTTATAAAATTTTAAAAAAAAATATCAACTAGGCCTGCGAGATTAAATTTTTATTATATAAGTTTACAAGTTGATTAAAATTTATTTAATTATTTATCAGAAAAATTTAATCTTCAATATTATTTTAATTGCTTTTAAAATTATATAAATATAAATTATAATGATATAAATACTTTAATTACTTAATGCATAAATTTATGTTTGTAACATATTTTGTTCATTCGCAAATAAGCATATATGTTAGTTAATAGATTAATAAATATTTGTTTCTTTTACTCCATTATTAATAGATTATAATATTATAGAGTTTGGTTATTTTCATTATTAGTCAACAGATTTTGAATCTTGGAGAGCTTGCTATTAATTCAAAATTTTATTATATTATATATTGCGTTTTTCCTATATTAGATATTAATATATGTTTATTATTATTATTTTCTTTTGTGTTTAGCTAATGCGTGAAGCAATATGGAATAAAATAGAATTAATGAAATATGTAAAATTATTTCAGTAGATGCACTTGTAAAAGGTCAATAAGAATGAAGCATTATTATTTTGATTATTCAAAACAGTCAAGTATTATTTTCTGCGAATGGCCAAGAAAATTATGCAAATTATTTTGATTGATGGCAAGGTTTGTATTGTTTTAATTCTTAAATTTATTATTTTTATTCGATTTTACCCATTCATGAACATTTTCTATTGTGATATGATAAAAAAAATCAAAATCTAAATAGTCAACAATATGGTGAAAAATATATCTAACTGCTTACTAAATAAACTACTCCTTATTTGTATCTCTGACAGATTTAACTAATAATAGAGAAATATGTAGAAGTACAATACCATAATATATGGTATCTCAATAATAATATCCATACAATTATAGCTTTTAATTTGTATTTATAATATTTGTTGTTCGTAAAGATTAACTAAAAACTCCATTTATCTTAAATTTTTATGAAACTATATATTATTTATGCTGAAAAAAATTCAATGTGTGGATACACACATATAAATTAAATATGTAATATTATCTTAAACTATATATAGTTCATTTACTTATAATTTATAAAGTTTAATATTAATATTGTGAATTAACATATAGATATTATACGATAATTTTTTTTTTCATTTTATGAGTAAAATTAAAAAATTATATATATATATATATATATGTTATGAATAAATAATAAAATTGATGTCTATAACTCGTCTTTATTAGAGATAATCCACCTAACCAACTTTCTATTATATCTTCTTCTATATCTTTGTATTTTAAATTCAAATGTATTTGTTTGTTACAAATATCTTTCATTTGTATATTGTTTATATAACCTTGTAAACTTTGTATCGTCAAAAAAGGTGGCTTAATTTCAAACTTGTTGAAATTTAAAATATATATATATATATATATATATTAGTTATGCATTTCTTCAAATCCCACATCGGTTTTGGCAAGAAAATGAGTTAGGAAATTGATCTATAAAAGGAGCCTAGCTTCTTCAGTTTCAAGATGTCCCAACTTGTCCTGAATTTGTATATTCGACAAGTTTTCTCTTCTCTCTCTTTTGTAATATTTCTTTAAGTGAAATATAATTTGGTAGTGTCCGAGGACGTAAGCATAATTGGCTGAACCTCGTTAAATTTTAGTGTCTCTCTCTTTTATTTATTTAATAGCTATTTGTTGGGAAAAACTCTGTTTTAGTGGTTATTGTGAAAAGGGATTACATGTCTAGGTAAATTCTGTCAAACGACACGTAAGTCTAAGGAAAGTGGGTTTTAAGTGAGACCGCTTGTGACTCCTCCACTTTTCTGGGAATTTACCTGGTGTAGTTTTTATCACAGTAATTCACAAATTATTTTTTTTAATTCGATGGAAAAAGCCCAATTTCCACAACAATTGGTATCAGAGCCGAGGATTTGAAGTATTCACTGTGGTTGCAGCTAAGTCTGATCTTCCACATAAAAAAAGGATCCTTGGTTTTGTTTCCACATTTTTTTGAAAATTTTATTTTATAGCTATTAAATAAATATCTGTAGCAGAAATGGCAGACGACAAGAAAAATACCACACCTGTTACTGCGACATCGTCTTCATCAACCTTAGTGAGGAATGCCGTTACAAATGCAAGATTTGTAGTGGAGATTTTCGATGGCACTGGTCATTTCGGCATGTGGCAAAGCGAACTTCTAGACGCTCTCTTTCAGCAAGGTCTAGATGTTGCAATTGAAGAGGAGAAACCCCAAGAAATGGAGGAGATAGAGTGGAAAACTGTCAATCGGTTGGCATGTGGTACAATTCGATCATGTCTTTCCAGAGAACAAAAGTATGCTTTCTCGAAAGAGACTTCGGCACATAAATTGTGGAGCGCTTTGGAAGAAAAATTTATGAACAAAAATAATCAGAATCAGTTGTTCATGAAGAAGAAATTGTTTCGCTTCAATTATGTTCCTGGTACCACTATGAATGAACACATCACAACCTTCAACAAGTTGGTGGCTGATTTATTCAATTTGGATGTGATTTATTCAGATGAAGATCTGGCTGTATTAATGTTGGCATCACTTCCTGAGGAGTTTGAGCATCTTGAAACAACGCTACTCCATAGAAGTAGGAAAGTAACTTTCAGTGCAGTTTGTGCTGACTTATACAGCTATGAGTTGAGAAAGAAAGAGAAGAAGGAGAGAACAAGTGAAGCACAAGCTCTGGTGATTGGAGGCCGTTCACAAAGCCGGAAGAAGGGAGGAAAGAAAAGTAGATCTCACTCGAAAGCCAGAGTTGAAAAAGATGAATGTGCCTTTTGTCATGAGAAAGGTCACTGGAAAAAGGATTGTCCGAAGCTTAAAGCTAAGGGCAAAAATGTTGTTGATTCAAATGTAGCTGAATGTGAAGATTCAGAATCATCCTTCTCATTAGTTGTCATGACATCTACAGATGCTTCTTTAGCATGTTCAACAAGTTCTTCTAATGCATGACTGTTAGATTCCGGATGCAGTCATCATATGAGTCCCAATCGGGAATTATTTTTTGATTTTAAAGAACTTGATAATGAAGTTGTCTACACAGCAAATGACAATCCTTGCTTTACCGAAGGACCTCATTTCAGTTGGAGTCCTTGAATCTAAAGGGCTTAAGATTGTTGCAGAAAATGGGGTTATGAGGGTCATCTCTGGTGTAATTGTGATTTTGAAAGGATTACGTAGAAGGAATAATTTGTATTACTATCAAGGTAATGCAATTATATAATCAATAGCGGCAGCAGTTTCTGGTGATGATAAAGATCTGGAGGTGACCAGATTATGGCACATGCGCTTGGGACATGCAGGTGAAAAATCCTTGAAAAGTTTGGCCGATCAAGGATTATTGAAGAATGTGAAAACCTGCAAGTTAGTTTTTTGTGAGCATTGCATCAAAGGGAAGTAGACAAGAGTGAAATTCGGTACTGCTATCCATGATACCAAGGGTACTCTGGATTATGTTCACTCGGATGTATGAGGGCCTTCTAAAACTCATTCTTTAGGAGGCAAACACTATTTTGTTACCTTTATTGATGACTACTCTCAAAGAGTTTGGGTGTATACTTTGAAGTCGAAAGATGAAGTGCTGACAATTTTTCTCACATGGAAAAAATTAGTGGAGACTCAAACTGGCAGACGAATTAAATGTCTTCGAACAGACAATGGAGGAGAATTCAAAAGTGATTCATTTATGAAAGTTTGCGAAGATGAAGGTATTGTTCGACACTTCACAGTTAGACATACACCACAACAGAATGGGGTGGCAGAACACATGAACCGAACATTTCTGGAGAAAGTTCGGTGTATGTTGTCTAATGCTGGGTTAGACAAGAAATTTTGGGCTGAGGCTTTGACATATGCATGCCATCTCATTAATCAATTACCGTCAACTGCTATTGGTGGTAAAACACCTATAGAAGTATGGTCTGGAAAACCTGCTAAAGATTATGATTCCTTACGTGTTTTTTGTTCCACTGCATATTATCACGTTAAGGAATCAAAGCTGGATCCAAGAGCAAAAGAAGCCATTTTTATGGGGATAACTGCGGGAGTTAAAGGTTATCGACTATGGTGTCCAGAAATAAAGAAGATAATATTTAGCAGAGATGTCACTTTTAATGAATCTACCATGTTGAAAAAGGTGGCAATGGAGCAGTCAGATGGTACTCCGCAACAGGTGGAGGATACTCCAAAGGAGGTGGAGTTTGGTAGAAAAATTCGAGTAGCAGATTTTAAAGCTGCAGACACTCCTGAGGTAGAAGGAGAGTCAGATGAAGAAGAGGTTCAAATCCAAGAATCTACAGAGCAACATGAATCAATTGCACTTGGTAGGCCAAGAAGAAATATAAGAAAGCCTGCTCGTTTTGACGATATGGTGGCCTTCGCATCTTCAATTGCAGATGATAGCATTCCGTCCACTTTTAGTGAAGCTGTCCAAAGTTCAGAAGAAGTAAAGTGGAGGAAAGCTATGGATGATGAAATGCAATCCCTTCACAAGAATCAGACATGGAAGCTAGCAATTCTACCGAAGGGAAAGAAGGCAATTGGTTGCAAATGGGTATATGCAAAGAAAGATGGGTTTCCTGACAGAGATAGTGTTCACTTCAAAGCAAGATTGGTAGCTAAAGGCTATGCTCAGACGGAGGGAATTAATTATAATGAAGTGTTTTCTCCAGTTGTAAAACATTCATCCATTCGAATTTTGTTGGCTTTGGTGGCACAGTTTAATTTGGAACTAGTTCAATTGGATGTAAAAACTGCATTTTTACATGGAGATCTGGAAGAGGAAATCTATATGACTCAGCCAGAGGGATTCAAAGTTGCTGGAAAAGAGAGTATGGTATGCAAACTTAGAAAATCGCTTTTATGGATTGAAGCAGTCTCCGAGGCAGTGGTACAAGCGATTTGATAAGTTTATGCAAGGGCAGAAGTACACAAGGAGCAAATACGATCATTGTGTGTATTTGCGCAAGCTACAAGACGGCTCTTTCATTGATCTTCTTCTTTATGTTGATGATATGCTGATAGCTTCAAAGAATAAAGTAGAAATTGAGAAGTTGAAGAATCAATTGAATCAAGAATTTGAAATGAAAGATCTGGGCGAAGCAAAGAAGATTCTTGGAATGGAGATATTCAGAGATAGGAAATTGGGGAGACTTTGTCTGTCTCAGAAGCAATATCTAAGAAAGGTACTAAAGCATTTTGGTATGGACGACAAGACTAAACCTGTTAGTACACCTCTTTCTCCTCATTTCAAACTCAGTGCAGCTCAATCGCCGAAGAATGATGCATAACGGGAATACATGTCAAAGGTTCCCTATGCAAATGCCGTTGGTAGCTTGATGTATGCTATGGTGTGTACGAGGCATGACATTTCACAGGCAGTTGGAGTTGTGAGCAGGTACATGCATGATCCTGGCAAGAAGCATTGGCAAGCTGTGAAATGGATTCTACGGTATCTTCTGAACACCGTGGATGTTGGATTAGTTTTTGAGCAGGATAAGAAAAGTGGTCAATGCATAGTCGGATATTGTGATTCTGATTATGCTGGAGATTTGGATAAACGTCGATCAACTACTGGTTATTTGTTCACTCTTGCGAAAGCATCAGTTAGTTGGAAGTCTACTTTACAGTCAACAGTGGCTTTGTCTACAACAGAGGCAGACTATATGGCAGTGACAGAGGCTGTTAAGGAGGCAATTTGGCTTCAAGGGTTGCTTGGTGAATTGGGAATTAGGCAGAACACTATTGTTGTGCATTGTGATAGCCAAAGTGCTATCCATTTGGCAAAGAACCAAGTTTATCATGCAAGGACGAAGCATATCGACGTTCGCTTTCATTTTGTCAGAGAAATTCTGGAGGAAGGTCAAATTCAACTCCAGAAGATTCAGACTGCTGAGAATCCTGCTGATATGTTATCAAAGGTGGTGACAGCTGTCAAGTTCAAACATTGTTTGGACTTGATCAACATTGTTAAAAATTGAATTGGCGCTGCAAAGCGCATTTGAAGACACTACGACTTTGCGAGAGAGAACAAAAGTATGTAGTTGTGAAATATTCGCCAAGGTGGAGATTGTCAAAAAGGGTGGCTTAATTTCAAACTTGTTGAAATTTAAAATATATATATATATATATTAGTTATGCATTTCTTCAAATCCCACATCGGTTTTGGCAAGGAAATGAGTTAGGAAATTGATCTATAAAAGGAGCCTAGCTCCTTCAGTTTCAAGATGTCTCAACTTGTCCTGAATTTGTATATTCGACAAGTTTTCTCTTCTCTCTCTTTTGTAATATTTCTTTAAGTGAAATATAATTTGGTAGTGTCCGAGGATGTAGGCATAATTGGTCGAACCTCGTTAAATTTTGGTGTCTCTCTCTTTTATTTATTTAATAGCTATTTGTTGGGCAAAACTCTGTTTTGGTGGTTATTATGAAAAAGGATTACATGTCTAGGTAAATTCTGTCAAACGACGCGTAAGTCTAAGGAAAGTGGGTTTTAAGTGAGACCGCTTGTGACTCCTCCACTTTTCTGGAAATTTACCTGGTGTAGTTTTTATCACAGTAATTCACAAATTATTTTTTTTAATTCGGTGGAAAAAGCCCAATTTCCACAACATGTACATGATGTGGTGTATTGTTTATATAACTCTGTACATGATGTAAGTCTTATTATTCAATACAACAATTGTTCACTATTTTTCCTTTTATGGTATCAGAGCCTTACGGCTTTAACAAGCAATCTTAATCTTCATCAATGGTGGATGATAGTTCCTCCAAAACTACAATTGCCAATACACCTCAAATAACTTCCACCACTATCCCTATTACTGGAAAGGATATTCTTATCTCCATCAATGCAGCCACCCAGGTCCTTTTGAAACTCACACCGTCAAACTACCTATCTTGGCGAGCATAATTCATGGCATTGCTTACTGGCTTTGCCCTTACAGGGTATGTTAATGGTGAAAAAACCTGTCCATTTGCCACCATCATTGTCAACAATTCTCCTCAACCAAATCATGCTCACGTAATCTAGCTTTGTGAGGATAGCCTTACCCTTCATGCTATTCTAGCCTCCCTATCTAAAACCAAGGTCTCATTGGTATCCTCCGCTCGCACCTCCTTTGAAGCCTAGCAGAAATTGAGTTAACTTTATGCAAATAAATCGTGTTCGCGCATCATACAACTTAAAGAACAATTGTGTCTTGGTTGAGGAGACAAATCCATTGCTGAAAATCTTCAGTTAATCAAGGCTATTCATGATGAATTAGCACTTATTGATACTCCATTATCAGACGATGACTTAACCATCCATATTCTTAATGGCATTGGCACTAATTTTGAGGAACTTACAGTAGTTATAAGAGCCCATGATGCACCCATCTCCTTTGAGGAATTGCACGATAATCTTATTGATCATGATAAATTCCTAAAATGACAAAAACTCCTTGATACATTTCCAGTTACAGCCAAATTTTGCAAGATGCAATGGTAATTCATGAAACTTCGCAAACCAGGAAAATTCAGACTTTCACAAGATCTTTCAACAATAGGTATAGAGAAGCAACCAATCGCCAATTCCGTGACTGTTCATCAATGACTAGACCATTTATCCAGTGTTAGTTTTGCGATAAAACTAGTCATATTGCAAAGAATTGCCTCAAAATTAAGCCTTCAAGCTCCTCACCTACAACCAACACAACAGTTGGTAAGAGTGGTATTCAAAACTGGTTGATTGACAGTGGAGCCTCTCGTCACGTCATAAGTGACCTCAACAATCTCTCACTTCATTAAGAATATAACAGCCCAGGTGAAGTTCTGATTAGAGACAGATTAGGTTTGCCTATTACACACATGGGTCACACAAATCTACCTCTCTTCTTTTAAACTATCCAATGTTCTTTGTGATTAAACTATAAATAGCAACCTTATTTCTGTTTCTAAATTTTACAAAACTAATCAAATTTCTGTTGAATTTTTTCCATCATTTTTTATTGTCAAGGATCTCACCACGGAGGCAAAACTTATTCAAAGGCAGGAACCATAATGGCGTTTATGAGTGGCCTAAGGACGGAGTCCCACAATCTTTACCTTTCGTTAAAGTTGCTATCACCACTCCTACCACCAATTGGCATCATCATTTAAGCCATCCCTCGGCCAAAGTTCTTCATTATCTAGATAACCAATCATCACTTTCTATCTTACATTAAATGTTTCAGTATAATTCTTGTCTTTGTAATAAAGTTAATAAGCTTCCATTTGGGGAGTCACCTATGTCGTCGTCTAGACCTCTAGAGCTATTTTTCACACCCCTACCCCTGGTTTGGTTTGGGAAAGACATGGTGCGATGGTCTTAAGGTTTGGGTCAACTTAAAGCCACCAGATACCATGAGGAACATTAGATCATATTCAAATTATTTAATGTTATTCTAGAAACATATATTTATTAATACAATCTCACTTGTACCTAAAGTCTTACAGACACAAGTACTTTTTCATTATTACTCTGTATCCAATGGAGCACTATAGAATAGAACTATGTTCGGACTTTATTTATTATTACATGATCTGCTTCTAGTACTAATCAACATAGTGAGTAGGTGATGAAGAATAATGATGAGAAAGTCACACACACACTATTTATTAAATCCAAAACATATATATAAGATACAATGACAACAGCTAAAGATAACAGCTGCGAAGAGATAGAAACTGAATTACAAAAATAAGAAGATATATACAGCTAATATCTACATAATACCAAACTGCAGTTACAACAAAATTCAGTTTTGAGCTTTATCCTTATCATGCCCCCGCAAGATGGATGGCCGAGAGGACATGCCAATCTTGAGCCTGAGAGTGTGAAACTGAGTACGTGGTAAAGGCTTTGTGAGTGCATCAGCAAGTTGGTCAGTGGAAGACACATGAGAAACACGTAACGCACCTTGTTGTACTTGTTCACGAATGAAATGAAAGTCCAGAGCAACGTGTTTCATGCAAGAATGAAAGATAGGATTGGAACATAAGTTCATGGCACCGATATTATCACAGTAGATAACTGGAATTTGGGATAGAGTGATCCCTAACTTAGTAAACAACGAACAGACCCAACGAAGTTCAACTGAGGTAGTGGCCACTGATCTATATTCAGCCTCAGTAGAGGACCGTGCTACGGTACGTTGCTTTTTAGAGCTCCATGAAATTGGAGAGCGACCAAGATAGATAATGTAGGCACCAGTGGAGGTATAATCATCTTTGTTATTCGCCCAGTCGGCATCTGAAAATGCATAAAGGGAGAGAGATTGCTGACGATGAAGAAGTATGCCAAAGTCCATAGTGCCACATAGATAACGAAGTAGTCATTTTGTAGCAGCCCAATGTTCACTAGTAGGCTTGTGCATATACTGAGACAATTTGTTGACAGCAAAAGCAACATCAGGTCGTGTTAGAGACAAATATTGTAGACTCCCAATAACAGCACGAAACTCAGTCGGATCAGAGAGACACGCACCAGACATGAGAGTGAGTTGGGTATCAGCTGCAAGGGGAGTAGAGACAAGTTTAGCTTCTACCATATTAGTCCATAGCAGAAGATCCTTGATATATTGTCTTTGAGAAATAAATAACCCATTAGGATGTGGCAACACTTCGACCCCAAGAAAATAATGCAAGTTGCCAAGATCCTTCAAGGAGAAACGTTGAGCAAGCGTGGCAATAAATTGTTGAATAACTGTAGAGTTATTACCAGTAATTACCAAATCATCGACATATACCAGGATATAAATGGAGACAGTAGAAGATCTGAAAATAAAAAGTGAGGCATCCGCAACAGAATTGAAAAATCCAGAATAAAGTAAAAACTGACGTAGCTCATGGTACCACGCACGTGGTGCTTGTTTAAGACCATAAATAGCTTTGTGAAGCTTACATACATGCTGGGGATGAGTATGATCAATGAAGCCAGGTGGTTGCTTCATATATACATCATCAGTGAGAGACCCTTGAAGAAAGGCGTTATTCACATCCAATTGCCGAAGACACCAATCACGGCTGACTGCTATACTGAGGATAAGACGGAATATTATTGGCTTCACAACAGGACTGAAAGTGTCATGATAGTCAATTCCCGAACGTTGTTGAAATCCCTTGGCAATGAGCCGAGCTTTGTACCTGTCAATAGAGCCATTTGAGAGATATTTAGTACGAAAAATCCACTTGCAATCAACAATGTTTTGTGTAGGTGAGGATGGAATTAATTCCCAAGTCCCATTACAAACTAAGGCATCATATTCCTCAGACATTGCAGCACGCCATTTGGGATCTTGCATGGCCTGATTGAGAGTTGTAGGTGGCAAATCAGAATGTGAATGAAGTTGGGCAGTAAGGTTGAGTTTATTGATGGGTTTTGATATATTATTTTTAGAACGGGTGATAATGATGCGTGGTGGAGTTGGGGATGATGAATCTGAAACTGGTTCGGTGTCGGATGATGTAGAATCATGAGCATGGTCATGGATGGGTGAAATGGGTGGACAAGCTTGCTGCAAAGGATCAGTTAGTGAAGTGGAGGCAGAAGTTGCTGCTGATGTGTTGAGTGGCAGCAAACTTACGGCTGATGG
This sequence comes from Garcia nutans, assembly GCA_947685225.1. NCBI lineage: Eukaryota > Viridiplantae > Streptophyta > Magnoliopsida > Malpighiales > Euphorbiaceae > Garcia > Garcia nutans. Next base: position 16,013,360 of record CANTUV010000041.1, read on the forward strand.
TGTCGGCAAATCTGCAGTTGATGAGGTGGATGGCGGCAAGAATGAGATGGTAGAAGACCAGTCATCTACAGTGTCAGAAGTGGGTCGGTCAAGATGGGGTTGTAGAGAAAAGGAAAGATGGACTCTACAAACATAACATGCCTAGAAGTGTATATCTTTTTGCAATGGGGATCATAACAAAGATATGCACTTTGGGTGGGTGAGTAGCCAACGAAAACACATGGGGCTGAACGTGGTGCAAGTTTGTGTGGCGAATAGGGACGTAACCAAGGATAGCAAAGACATCCAAAGCTACGGAGCTTGGAGTAATTAGGATGATGACCAAAAAGCTTGACATAAGGTGATGAGTAGTCGAGTGTTGGCGTTGGCATATGATTGATTAGATAAACAGCGGTGGCGAAAGCATAAGACCAATAAGATAAAGGAATAGAAGCATGGGTGAGAAGAGACAAGCCAGTTTCAATAATGTGATGATGTCGGCGCTCAGAAAAACCATTGTGTTCAGGTGTGTGAGGAGGTGATGTGAGATGAGATATTCCACTGGTTGCTAGAAAAGGAGCAAGAGCCTGATATTCTCCACCATTATCAGAATATAGTGTTTTTATTTTCAATGAAAAATAATTTTCAACAAGGGCTTTAAATTTGATAAACACATCGTGAACTTGTGATTTTTGTTTAAGATGATATAGCCAAAGATATTTCGTAAAATGGTCAACATAAATCACATAATACTTGAAACCATCAGTGGATTGAATTGGAGAAGTCCATACATCTAAAAAAATGATTTCTAAAGGATTTGAACTAATGAGAGTTGAAAAGGAGAATGGTAGTTTATGACTTTTATTACGCAGACAAGAATTACAAAATTCAGTAGAAGACGGTGAACGAATGACTTCTAAATGAAAATTAGAAACTATATGTTGATAAATTTAAGTGGAAGGATGACCTAGCCGGTGATGCCACACCGAGGATGTAGTTTTGACACTGGAGAAAGCTAAAATTGGAGCAGCTTGGGTAGATGACGCCGACCACTCATACACACCACCATTACTTCGACCTCGTTGAAGAAATTTCCCCGTACGGAGATCCTTCACAAAAAAAATCATGTAAGAATTCAATAGATGTGTTATTGGTGCGGCAAAATTGAGAAATAGAAATTAAGTTTCGTTGGATTTGTGGTACATATAAAACATTGTTTAAAGTAAATTTATGTGTAGGAGTGACAAGTGAATGAGAACCAGTATGTGTAATTGGCAGTCCTGTGCCGTCACCAATTACAATATCATCAGGACCATCATACGGAATATGGAGAGAGAGATTTGCAATGTCAGCAGTGACATGATGAGAAGCACCACTGTCTAGAAGCCAATTCTGATTTGAAGATCTATTAATTGTGGTTGTATGAGCCTGTGGTTGCCATGGAGGTGCTTGGGAGGTTCTCAGCTGTTGGGATGCTGGTAAATTTTTTTTAAATTCTGAGCATTGCATGACAGTATGTCCTTTGGTACCACACCACTGACATTTACCAAGGTAAGGTCGTGGTGGAGGGCAATTGGAGTTGTTGGTTGAATTTGTGTGGTTGAAAGAAGGGGAAGACGAAGAGAACCAGGTTTGGGTTCGTGGAGGTTGGCGTTGATGATAATTTCTGGACTGAGTCAGGTTGACTGTGACTGGAAAGGTTGAGGAATCTGTATTTTGAGTGCGCAGAGAAAGCTCTTTGTTGATGAGTTTCTCATGAAGTTCATTGAAAGAGATTGGTGTATCACGCCCATTGACAACCTCGATGATGGATTTATATTCCTCATCAAGTCCATTAAGAATCGTTTCAATGATATCTTCAGGATCCATGGGTTTTCCAAGGGCAGCTAGTTCATCAGCTCGTGTTTTGATGAACTGCATATAATCAGTAATAGATCGTGTGCCCTTGCTGATATGTTTGAGTTGTTATTTGATTTGTTTAATGTGTCCACGGGTGGGTTTTACATAGGTATTGGCTAAAACTTGCCAAGCTTCAGTTGAAGTTTTAGATTGATTTATCAAAGGAACAAGGGTTTGAGTAATAGAACCAACAAGAGCACTAAAAATCATTTTATCTTGCCGAAACCATGTGAGATATGCTGGATTGGGGGTTGTTTTACTGTCAGCTGTGATTGTAGGTAAAGGAGCAGGATAAGATCCATCAATGAATTTGTACAGATCATATCCAATTAGTAGAGATTCCATTTGAAGCTTCCATGATAGGTAATTGGTAGAGGTAAGTTTGATAGCATTGGTAATGTTGATGACAGTGAGAGGCTGATCTGGTTGTTGTGTATTAGGAATGGTAACTTGATTACTTGTCATGGATTTCAGCAACAAAAATAGATAGGAAAAAGAAGAAAAAATTTAGGATCAGAGTGCTCTGATACCATGAAGAATAATGATGAGAAAGTCACACACACACTATTCATTAAATCCAAAACATATATATAAGAAACAATGACAATAGCCAAAGATAATAGCTGCGAAGAGATAGAAACTGAATTACAAAAATAAGAAGATATATACAACTAATATCTACATAATACCAAACCGCAGTTACAACAAAATTCAGTTATGAGCTTTATCCTTATCAGGTGAGAAGTAGGAATCCAAGCGCTCCAACTTGTAGATCACTAATCTAAAAAAAAAAATTGGTGACAAGGAGTGAGTTGTCAACACAGTGAATCATAATCTAGCATGCGATTAGGTGAGTTAATAAATAAAATAACTTAAACAGAGGCACAATTATAGTGAGTGAGAAAGGGAGTAATCAACGGATCATAAATAAATCTTACTAGATTCAGAAATTCATAGAATGAATATAGGTAATATATAACCATGGTTATAAACAGATACATATTATGATATTCAGAACAGAGTGGTCATTGGTTGTATATTAGGGCGATAACTTCCCTTTTTTTACACGTAACAAAACATCAATGTACACTATTCAGTTGTTTAACTCTCACCAGAGTTGGGTCATGTCACAATGGTGGAGCTCAAATAATAAACTTAATAAGTAATCTAATTAAGATAATCAGAAAAAAAAAATTAACTATAGATTTCAAATAAATAAAAAAAATCAGAGTCGATAATAATAGCTCAATTATAACTCAAAAGAGTAATCAAAAAATCATTAAAATAATATAAACAAAATGAATGGTTAAGCAATAAATAAATAATTAGAAGCAAATATTTGAATGAATTAATTAATCAAAAACAAAAGGCTCTTTAAGAAACTAAATACAAACCATGATAACATAAACTAAGGTGCCTATAAAGTAAGATACTACTTAATCAGAGTTAAGCATTGCAGTTCAAAACAAACCGAGTCAAAAATCACATTATATTATCACTCATCTGTAACCTCCTAAGGTGCTTTACCCTTTAAACTAGAAGGTTCTCCTGTTACCCCTTGTAATATCCTGATTTTTGATGTACTTTGAAATAGTAATTATGGAAGAGTATATTGGTGTAATAGGTAGAGAAAAAAATGAGACGGATGTATATGATAGATGTAATATATATGTATATGCTATATATACTTGAAATATAACTGAAATAAACATGGCATATATAAGACATATATATACCCAACATATACACCACATATACATGAGGTATTCATTGTAGGAAAAGTTAATAATAATAATAATAATAATAATAATAATAATAATAATAATAATAATAATAATAATAATAATAATAATAATAATAAAGAGAAGGAGACAAAGTTAAAAGATGGAAGAAGATGGTTGGTGGAAAATTTAGGTAGAAAATTGGTTTTATTATTTTATATATATAAGAGATAAAGATTGGAAAAGAAGAAGCATATTTCTCCTTCTTTCTTTCTTCTTCTTCTTTGAATGTGGTAATTGAGAGAGGGTGAGTAGAATGTTCATATACACACCAAATTCTTAAGAGTTTTAAGAGATTTGAAGGTGGAGATTGAATATTTGACAAAGAATTCAAGTAAGTGCTCTTTTCCTTGAGAAGATTTTTATGGATTTTAAGTATATATATATATATGTGTGTGATGTGATTAGTGAGAGAAAGTGATGATTAATTGAATAAGATGATAACTATGGTAGGTGGAGTATATATAAACGTTGAATTGATGCATAGATGAAGTAAATATGGTTAGATGTTGAGGATGATGATGGGTAGTTGGAATTGAGGAAATGAGTAAGGGTTTTGTAGAAATGAGTTGTGAATTGAGTAAATTGATATATGGATGATTGTATCAATGAATTATATGATAATTATTATTATGATTTTGTGTTTAGGCTAAGGGGGATCAAGAGAAGAAGAGTAAACTTGGATTGACTAAGGTTTGTACATATAATTTCTTTGGATTGCACATATAATCTTTTGATTATTACATATGTTTTTGAGTAAGTATATACTTGGATTATATTCTTATTTTTGGTTTACATCATTCTAAGTTGATAGGTCTGTGTTCTGTTGATAAATATGGTATAAAAAGTGGTTTTGAGATGCCATGGGTATGGCTATTGGGTGCCAAATTTGTACTTCAATTTAGATTTTATACCCATAAATTTAGCCTGATAGGGGCAGTGACACACCCATGTCACTGGGCATGTCGTAGATGTTATTTTTCAATATAAATGACAGGGACAGTGACACGTCCATATCACTGGCATGTCAAAGCTTCTGTAAAGTGGATAATTGACACGGTTAGTGACATACGCATGTCTTTGGGCTTGTCAATTAAAGAATTTTACCCAAAATAGTTCTTTTCCTTATCTTTCATCCGTGATTCATGGCTTGCATTGCTATATCTTTATATATATTGAATTAAAAATATATATGTGATTATAAAGTGAATAAATATTGATAAAATACATTGATTATGCAAAATGTTGGTATGTTGATGAGTCATATGGTGAGTGCGGCTCATGATTGCATGATGAAAATATGAAATGAGAAATGTGGTTGGATATCAAGTGGAAATTATAAATGTATAATGAATATAATAAAAATGAGATGAATATAATTTTATTGTTAGTTTGAAAACTTAATATAATCTCAGTTAATGAGAAACTCCAAAGTATGTAATATTGAATTAAGTGTTATGAGTTAAAAAGGAAAGAAAGGATTTGAGTTGTATAATTGAGATATACAGATTGATGTTATTAATATCTTGGTATAAAACATGCCATGATGATATTGAAATACTTTATAAATGAGTTGTACTATAATATTAGCAATTTAATGTGAAATATGTATATTAAGTGTGGTGCAATGTGAATAAGCTATAGAATTATAGCAAGTGATAATGTTATATAAAAACTGAGAAGCAATGAAATGTGTATTGATAATTGTTTTGTGTTTTGTGCGAGGTACGGTCTTGGCCTTTGAGAAGACATGCTATTGTTGTGATAATCATGTAATGTAAAATGTGGATGTGATATTTGTTAAAGATATGTGAAGTGCAAGTTGTGCACTAAAATGTGAATGTAAACCACATTGGCATTATATATGATGATGGTTGATGGAAACCACGATACGAGTTGAGATGTGAAAATAAGTTAAAAAATAAATGTGTATTATGTGTACCTTATATAATATCTAGTTATTAGAAAATTGTATTTGGTAGTTATCATGTCATACAATTAAATATTTAATCAAAGAATATTTAAAATTATCAAATATCATTTTTAATAACTAATGTTTCCAAAATCATTAAGCTTTTCATTTGATTACATATATGTAATTATATATTGTCTTTCCAAAATTCACATATATATATATATACATATGATCAAAATAAAACATAATAAAATTGTACATGCATGCACCACCTTCTAGCTGGTTTCAAAATACTTTTACTCTTCCCGCGGCACAACTGTTTGACTTTCAGATCGATAATCTACTCACCTATGCGATTCACACAACCGCGACGTGCTATTGTGGTGATAATCATGTAATGTAAAATGTGGATGTGATATTTGTTAAAGATATGTGAAGTGCAAGTTGTGCACTAAAATGTGAATGTAAGCCACATTGGCATTATATATGATGATGGTTGATGAAAACCATGATATGAGTTGAGATGTGAAAATATGTTGAAAAATAAATGTTGAAAAATAAATAAAATAAATGGAAACCATCAAATCACTTAACTTTTCATGCATGTTGCTAATTTCTCCTTCCCGAAATCTCATTTTATTATTTACTACTTATTAGTTTATTTTTATTTTTATATTTTATATTTTATCCTTTGTATATATTGCATGTAATTTACATTCCCAAAGTCTATTTCTTATCATTTAATTGCATTCATTATTTAGTTTTACTTTATTTACCATATATCAGATTATAATCATCATATCCTAAGAACTATTTTTTTTTTGTTCCTTCGTTCTAAGGTACACGTATATACATAGGCATGTTTGTAAATCAAATAATTCTTTTGGTATGTTTATCCCTTATTTATATGTCAACTAAATCATATTTTATTAACTAAATCATATTTTATCTTTCTATTCCTAAATACACACATAAATACGTATACTTCGATATAATTCCATTGTCTTAGTAACCACATATATACATGATTACATGTAAACCGTAACACATATATATTTAGAGTTAACCTTAGTATTTATTATTATTATTATTATTATTATTATTATTATTATTATTATTATTATTATTATTATTATTATTTAGTTACTATTTTTTTAACCATCAATTAGCTAGCTACCATTATATATATAGGTCCCATATTATTTATTTTAAATAAAATATATTTTATATGTGATTCTAATCTTATAAATATTGTTATGCTTAAACTTCCTTTTCAATCAAAGCTTAACAAATTTCAAAATTCAACTAAAAATTCTGCTTAAATTAATGATTATATATATGTATATACATATACATATATGCTGTAATTTTTAACTCATGGCAAAAATTTTCTCTTTTCAAATCAAGAATTCATTATCACAAACAATTTAATTAATTAGCATATTTCTTTAATTTATCCTACTTAATTTTCAAGCTAAATCTTATAAATTAATCATAGAATTGCTTCCTTAAATAATAATTTAATTTAATTATTACTATGTTATATTTGATAAGATACGATAAATACTAGAATTAGAGCAACGGAAGCGTAATTTAATTAATAGCTAATTGTGGTAAATTTCAAAAATTTTCACTATTAGTTTATTAATTAAATATCATTTGTTAACTTTTATCACTAGAATTGAACTTTTTAATTCTAAGTTCTAATTTTAGAATTTAACAAAACATCCAAATAAGTAAAATCTAATTGATTTACAAAATACCAAATATACATAGGAGGAGATATTAGAAATTACCTCTTGAAGACTAGATGTTTCCACAATTCCTCCAAACCACCCAAATGTGTGGCCTCTAGATATCTCACACCAACTCCTTTGATCTATATCTTACAAGCTCCAAAGATTAAATCTTGATTTATTGTTATTGCCCAAAACCAAGATTAAAACTCTAGTATAGATGATATGTAGAGATTTAATTTCAAGAACTCTTTCTTGAAAAAATGGACTTAAAAGAAAAATAAAATAAAAATATTATTTTTTTTTTCTTCTTCTTCACTTCACGTTGAAAGAGATGAAAGAACCTCTCTTGTATCAAACCAACCTTGAATGAATGCCTCTTTTTAAAAAACATTAAATGAGATCACATCTCAATTATATTTTTAACAAGTGGTTTTATTATTTTTCTTTACATAAAGGAAAAACAAATCATATGATTCATATCCACCAATTTAATAAAATAATACTCCACTAATTAAAGTATCCACCAATTTAATAAAATAATACTCCACTAATTAAAGTAGTCACTCACCCATTAAAATGGTCTTCCACTCATAAAAGAAAAAGAAAAAGAAATTAAATAATTAAATAATTAATTAACTTTTAATTAAATAAATAAATAATTAAATTTATTATTTTAAGTCCAAAAATTAATATACATAACATGTATCATATACAAGTATTGTAATTAATTTTTACTCTACATGGATTAAATATTTAAGACATGCTAGGGTCTTTATAATCTCATTACAAATTTAATCCAATTAATTTTGATTAATTAATTAAACATTTTAATTAATTATCAAAATAATATTTACTAGATCATTTAGAGTTGTATTGTGTGTGACTCTCTAGGTTCATGTTTAATTAGCAATGAGATACAATATCAACTCTTGATAATTGCGAGAAAATATTTTCTCTCCAAAAGATTATCCCAATTATCTTTCGGTCTCATAAATCATAGTCAGTGTCTAGCATAACATGCACTATAATTACCTAATTAAAAATGAATATCTTTAACCTGTCAAGTTAAATGGGATATTCGAACCAAATTATCATATTAATGATTAATCCCTTTATAAAGATCCCGAATTAATTCAAGGTCATGATTTTCTCAAACCCGAATATATACTATACTTCTATCATGGTTCTAATTCTTAATAAAATTGATTTTTACTAAAAACACTTCTCTTAGTAAATATCTCACCGCCTTGGCCAAGGACTTCTTTATTAAGAATAACCAAATTGTATAGGATCTTATCCTTGTTTACTCAAGGTATAAATTCCATTTTGGCGGATTATTTATTTCCTACATATAAATAATTAAAACCACCACATGCCCATATACACATACATTGTACATGTATGGAAGTAGTAACAAATTTTAATTATGTATATGTGAAATATAATATCCCCTCAGGTCTAAGGATTAATTCATTTATGATCAAGATAATTAATAATTGACAAGCAGTAAAACTTCATGTTATTATTATCCTGCGTCACATGTTCAACCTACTCATCACTATGAGTGTTCACATATTTATTTAGAATCTTTATTCAAGTAGCATAGGACTCACTACTTCCATATCATTAATATCTCATATTAATCTTGGAAATAAACAGAGGTGATGGTCTTTTGGATAAATTACGCTCAAATAAAATATCCTACGACCATGAACATTTAAAGTATTTGTACTAGAAAATTTGTCACTCATATTTATAACACTTATAAATAAATTCTCTAACAAATTACTTATGAGCTTATATTCTATAAAATAAATAAATATTTATTTAATAATTAAATAAATATCTAATTAAAAGAATATAATTTTATGCCATTAAGGGATATAATTTACAATTACATTATAGATATGACTCTAGAGCATATCTTAATTCTAACAATCTCCCACTTGCACTAGAGCCATTCTTTACAATATCTTAGACCCATCTTCTCAAGATGTATATCCAATTGACGTTGTGTCATAGCTTTAGTCATGGGATCAGCCACGTTTTCTGCTGACAATACTTTCTGCACTGCTACATATCCTTTGCTAATTATTTCTCTAATAATATGATACCGTCTTTCAATGTGTTTAGATTTTTGATGATACCTTGGTTCTTTTGCCTGAGCAATAGCTCCATTATTGTCACAATACAATGTAACAGGTGATTCTATGGATGGAACCACTCCAAGTTCAGTTACGAACTTTTTAATCCAAACAGCTTCTTTTGCAGCATCTGATGCAGCAACATATTCAGCTTCTGTAGTGGAGTCTGCAGTTGTACTTTGTTTAGAACTCTTCCAACTTACTGCTCCTCCATTACAAATAAAAACAAATCCTGAGATAGACTTTCTATCATCCACATCTGATTGAAAATCAGAATCAGTAAAACCATCAAGTTTAAGATCACATCCTCCATATGTTAAAACTAAATCCTTAGTTCTTCTCAAGTACTTTAGGATTACTTTAACTGCCATCCAATGTTCCAAACCTGGATTGGATTGAAATCTGCTAGTCATACTAACAGCATAAGCAATATCCGGCCTAGTACACAACATTGCATACATTAGACTTCCTATAGCCGAAGCATAAGGAACTTTGGCCATTTTTTCTCTATCTTCTGGAGTCTTGGGAGACATTTCCTTTGAAAGATGGATACCATACCTAACTGGCAACAATCCTTTCTTGGAATCTTGCATGTTGAACCTCTTCAACACCCTTTCCAAATATTGACTTTGGGAGAGCCCTATTAATCTCTTAGATCTATTTCTATAGATTCTAATACCAAGAATATAGATTGCTTCTCCTAAGTCTTTCATAGAGAATGTATTTGATAACCATAGTTTTACATCAGTAAGCATACCAACATCATTTCCAATTAAAAGGATGTCATCCACATACAAAACTAAGAAAGTGAGTGCACTCCCACTAACCTTTTTGTATACACATGGTTCATCTTCATTTTTGATAAAACTATAACTCTTTACAGCTTCATCAAAACGATGATTCCAACTCCTCGAAGCTTGCTTAAGACCATAAATGGACCTCTTAAGCTTACACACTTTAGTACTATCCGTAGATTCAAAACCTTTTGGTTGTATCATGAATATATTTTCTTCAATATATCCATTAAGAAAAGCAGTTTTGACATCCATTTGCCAAACCTCATAATCATAGTGTGCGGCTAAGGCAAGTAAAATTCTAATGGATTTAAGCATGGCAACAGGTGAAAAAGTCTCTTCATAGTCAATTCCTTCTCTTTGACTATAACCTTTAGCCACCAACCTTGCTTTAAAGGTTTCAACCTTTCCATCTGCACCAATCTTTCTCTTGAAGATCCATTTATTTCCTATAGGTACAATACCTTCAGGTGGATCCACAAGTTCCCAGACTTGGTTTGCATACATGGAATCCATTTCAACTTTCATTGCCTCTTTCCATTTAGAAGAGTCTATATCTAATATAGCTTCTTCATATGTAGCAGGATCAATTGTATGATCAACTTGTGCATGAATAAATAACTCTTTCTTATCAAGCAACAAGTCTAATCTCTCTGGTGGATGAGAAATTCTGCTAGATTTTCGAGGTATTGATGTAGATACATCATTAATTGGTTGGTATATTTCTTGTGGTTGATCAATTTGCATATGATCATTTTGTTGGATATCTTTAGATGATACCTCATCTAATTCTATCTTCCTTACTTTGCCACTTTCTTGAAGAAACTCTTTCTCAAGAAAAATAACATCTCTACTAATTACAAAACTTTGATCTTCTGGAAGATAGAAAATAAATCCTAAACTACCTTTAGGAAATCCAACAAACCTTCCTTTAATAGATCTAGGTTCTAACTTATCGGATTTTACCTTCTTAATATAAGATGGACATCCCCAAATCTTAATGTGCTTAAGACTTGGTGTCTTACCATTCCATATCTCATAGGAAGTGGTTGGAACAGATTTAGATGGAACTCTATTAAGGATATAACATGCAGTCTGGAGTGCATATCCCCATAAAGAATTAGGCAAATCAGTATAACTCATCATAGAACGAACCATGTCCATTAAAGTTCGATTTCTCCTTTCAGACACTCCATTTAATTGAGGTGTCCCTGGAGGTGTTAATTGTGATACAATGCCATTTTCTTTGAGAAAAAGATTAAACTCATTAGATAGATATTCTCCACCATGATCTGATCGTAGAGTTTTAATTCTTTTACCCAAATGATTTTCTACTTCATTTTTAAACTCCTTAAATTTCTCAAAAGATTCATGTTTATGCTTCAAAAGATAAACATAACCAAATCTAGAGAAATCATCTGTAAAAGTGATGAAGTATGAAAAACCTCCTCTAGCCATTATACTTAATGGACCACATACATCACTATGTATGAGTTCTAAAACTTCTTTGGCCCTTTCCTTTTGTCCAACAAAAGGTGATCTAGTCATTTTTCCTTGAAGACATGATTCACAAGTCGGAATAGAATTTTGATCCAAAGGATCTAAAATTCCTAACCTTTCCAACTTAGTGATTCTATCCTCTCCAATATGACCTAGTCTTAAATGCCATAAGTGTTTTAGACTAGATTTATTTTTATGAATAACATTTATATGTGTGGCATTGTGTGGAACAATTTTATTATTACAACTACCATTATTATCCAAATAATAAAGGCCATCTATAATATAACCAGTGCCTATTATATTATTACAATAATATATTAAACAAGAATCTCTTTTAAAATAGAGTTCATAACCCATACTAGTCAAACTAGAAATAGAGATAATGTTTTTATAAGCATTAGGTACATATAAAACATCATGTAATAATAAAATATGACTTCTTAAGTCAATTGAGGTAGATCCAATAGCTTTGGCTGCAACACTTGCTCCATTACCAAGCTTTAAAATTACCTCATCCTGTTCCAAAGGCTCACTGCTTACTAGATCCTGCAAAGATGCACAAATGTGATTACTTGCACCTGAGTCAAGAATCCAAGCAATAGATGAGTTATTAGAAGGATTAGAATAATAGAACATACCTTCCGAAGGCTTGTTCTTGCCCTTTATTGACTCCAAGTACTTAGGGCAATTTCTCTTCCAATGGCCTTCTTCCTTACAATGGAAACATTTTCCTTTGTCATTAGAACTGGATGCCTTATTTGATTTTGGTTTAGAAACTCCGCCACTTGGTTTAAGTTTGGAAGCTTTCTTCTTCTTTCCCTTTTTCTTCTTAGTCTTACTAGAAGAAGTGGTAGAAGCAACAACTAAAACTTCTTTATCCTTACTATTTTTAAAGGTATTTTGTTCGGTGACAAGCATATTAAGGAGACTAGCTAATGTGCAGTCAATTTTGTTCATATAAAAATTAGATATGAACCTACCATATGAATCAGGAAGGGATGAGAGGATCAAATCAATTTGGAGATGTTGATCAATTCCAAAGTCTAAACTTTCTAGACTTTCAATGAGTCGAATCATTTTATGAACATGTTCTCCAACATCCATACCTTCCTTCATGGTAGAACGAAATAATTCCTTAGATATCTCATATCTAACATTCCTACTTGTCTCACCATATAATTCTTCCAAGTGCATAATAATTTCCTGAGCATTAGAATAATTTTCATGTTGCTTCTGCAAATCTCTATTCATAGAAGCAAGCATATACATTCTAGCTTGCTCATCATCCAATTTCCACTTTCTCCAAGTCTCAATTTCTTCTTCTGAAGCTCCTTCAGATAAACTTGGAATAGGAGAATCAATCACATACTTTATGCGATCAGAAATCAAGATGATTTTAATGTTTCTTAACCAATCATTGTAATTAGGGCCCGTGAGCATGTTTTTATCAAGAATGCTTGTGAGTGGATTTGAGTTTTTCATTTTATTAGAGATTTAAGACACTGCAGAAAATAAAGTAAATTATTAGAATCATGTAATGTAAAACTATCATAATGATTTGGTCTTTAATCAATTATGATCATCCCACTATTTATTTCAAATTTCACACTTCCAAGTGAAAAACGGAAATCTTTATAAGGATAGATTTCTAGTGGGTGATTAAACTAGTAACTTTTACCTATTAGCCAGTTTTATTAATTAGTAACTCTTACTAATTATTAACTTCCTCTAATATCACATCTCATGTGAAACTTAATCATTTCTGCTCCTAATATTACGGGCCTCAGGTGCCTAGTGCCATTCTTAGCCTTTTATATTAGTTAAGTCTATAACCACTAAATCAGCATACATATGGATTTAAACATTAAGAAACTCAGGTGCCCATTGCCGTTCTTGTAAAATAATGTATCCATATATTCACATCATCTCATGATTAACAATTAATTTCAAAATCTCTTAATTAATAAATCACTCCTATGTGTCCATAGCCAATGAAAAATTAATTAAAATTTTAAATTCATTGCTTTAGTGGAGAGCTACTAGACTTAATTTTTAATTGGAAGATTTTTGGGCAATATTTTTAATTAAGTGATTAATTAACTTTTAATCAATTATTTAATTAATACTTATTAGTCTCACTTTGCACATTCACCATTTTACATGCATCATATACATTGAAGAATGGAAAAAATATAAAAGGTATGATCATGGACTACTATGATTTCCATATTCTTAGCCGGAAAGAATATAGTGATAAATGAATTTATGCATGAATGCATTAAATTACAAATTAGAATTAAAATAAATAAATAAATTACAAAGTCTTCAACACTTGAAGTCCTTGCTTCCACTAGGCATATTTGTGAAATTTGGTCTCCCTCCATCTTTGATAAATACATTTTACTCATACAATTAATTTTACAAAAGCCTATAAAGGGAATAAAATAAATCTTATTTTCTAATTAATAATTACATTCCATCAAAAGAATAATTATTACAAAATCATCAAATCAAATATATACATTCATCACATGTATGTATAAAAATGATCCTAAGTCCATGATCATCCATTATGCCTTTCACATCCATAAATAAATAAATAACAACTAAAAGTTTATTATTTTATTTTTGGACCATATGGAACACTTCCATAAACCAATTGTATATCTTATATACAATTTTTATTTAAATTAAATATCACATATTTAATTTTAATTTCCCAAATATCAAATATTTAAGAATTACTACACTTCTTAAATTTTATATATATATTCAAAAATTAATTTAGCATATCACATACACTAAATAAAATTATTAAATATTATAAAATTAAGAATTTGGCCATAAAATTAGATCTTGCAAATCAATTAGCCGGCTCTGATACCACTGATAAGATGCGATAAATACTAGAATTAGAGCAATGGAAGCGTAATTTAATTAATAGCTAATTGTGGTAAATTTCAAAAATTTTCACAATTAGTTTATTAATTAAATATCATTTGTTAACTTTTAACACTAGAATTGAACTTTTCAATTCTAAGTTCTAATTTTAGAATTTAACAAAACATCCAAATAAGTAAAATCTAATTGATTTACAAAATACCAAATATACATAGGAGGAGATATTAGAAATTACCTCTTGAAGACTAGATGTTTCCACAATTCCTCCAAACCACCCAAATGTGTGGCCTCTAGATATCTCACACCAACTCCTTTGATCTATATCTTACAAGCTCCAAAGATTAAATCTTGATTTATTGTTATTGCCCAAAACCAAGATTAAAACTCTAGTATAGATGATATGTAGAGATTTAATTTCAAGAACTCTTTCTTGAAAAAATGGACTTAAAAGAAAAATAAAATAAAAATATTATTTTTTTTTCTTCTTCTTCACTTCACGTTGAAAGAGATGAAAGAACCTCTCTTGTATCAAACCAACCTTGAATGAATGCCTCTTTTTAAAAAACATTAAATGAGATCACATCTCAATTATATTTTTAACAAGTGGTTTTATTATTTTTCTTTACATAAAGGAAAAACAAATCATATGATTCATATCCACCAATTTAATAAAATAATACTCCACTAATTAAAGTATCCACCAATTTAATAAAATAATACTCCACTAATTAAAGTAGTCACTCACCCATTAAAATGGTCTTCCACTTATAAAAGAAAAAGAAAAAGAAATTAAATAATTAATTAACTTTTAATTAAATAAATAAATAATTAAATTTATTATTTTAAGTCCAAAAATTAATATACATAACATGTATCATATACAAGTATTGTAATTAATTTTTACTCTACATGGATTAAATATTTAAGACATGCTAGGGTCTTTATAATCTCATTACAAATTTAATCCAATTAATTTTGATTAATTAATTAAACATTTTAATTAATTATCAAAATAATATTTACTAGATCATTTAGAGTTGTATTGTGTGTGACTCTCTAGGTTCATGTTTAATTAGCAATGAGATACAATATCAACTCTTGATAATTGCGAGAAAATATTTTCTCTCCAAAAGATTATCCCAATTATCTTTCGGTCTCATAAATCATAGTCAGTGTCTAGCATAACATGCACTATAATTACCTAATTAAAAATGAATATCTTTAACCTGTCAAGTTAAATGGGATATTCGAACCAAATTATCATATTAATGATTAATCCCTTTATAAAGATCCCGAATTAATTCAAGGTCATGATTTTCTCAAACCCGAATATATACTAT
Organism: Garcia nutans; assembly: GCA_947685225.1. NCBI lineage: Eukaryota > Viridiplantae > Streptophyta > Magnoliopsida > Malpighiales > Euphorbiaceae > Garcia > Garcia nutans. Next base: position 16,029,355 of record CANTUV010000041.1, read on the forward strand.
ACTTCTATCATGGTTCTAATTCTTAATAAAATTGATTTTTACTAAAAACACTTCTCTTAGTAAATATCTCACCGCCTTGGCCAAGGACTTCTTTATTAAGAATAACCAAATTGTATAGGATCTTATCCTTGTTTACTCAAGGTATAAATTCCATTTTGGCGGATTATTTATTTCCTACATATAAATAATTAAAACCACCACATGCCCATATACACATACATTGTACATGTATGGAAGCAGTAACAAATTTTAATTATGTATATGTGAAATATAATATCCCCTCAGGTCTAAGGATTAATTCATTTATGATCAAGATAATTAATAATTGACAAGCAGTAAAACTTCATGTTATTATTATCCTGCGTCACATGTTCAACCTACTCATCACTATGAGTGTTCACATATTTATTTAGAATCTTTATTCAAGTAGCATAGGACTCACTACTTCCATATCATTAATATCTCATATTAATCTTGGAAATAAACAGAGGTGATGGTCTTTTGGATAAATTACGCTCAAATAAAATATCCTACGACCATGAACATTTAAAGTATTTGTACTAGAAAATTTGTCACTCATATTTATAACACTTATAAATAAATTCTCTAACAAATTACTTATGAGCTTATATTCTATAAAATAAATAAATATTTATTTAATAATTAAATAAATATCTAATTAAAAGAATATAATTTTATGCCATTAAGGGATATAATTTACAATTACATTATAGATATGACTCTAGAGCATATCCTAATTCTAACAATATTGAGCTTAAATTAAAGCAGAAATACTTCATTAAAAACTCTTTTTGCTTAATTCTATATAAAAATTAAAATTAACACATGCTGTATTTTTTTTAATTCCCTCTACTTATTTCCTAAATCAAGAATTTTAATATTTGTAGTAATTAAACTTGGTTAACAACATTTGCAGCATATTTAAATTTTCAAATGAATTTCATAAGGAAATAATCTTTAAAAATTTCTTTTCCTAATTCCACATGGCATCCGATTTTTACTTCGACAACAATAATAACATTAGCCATGGCAAATAACCAACATCTTCTTTCCTCTTTCTTCAAATCACAAATGCACCGATCCAAATGCTTTGATTGGTTATTGTTTGGTTAATTTTTAAAGTCTTGATTTGGTGTTGAGTTTAAAGAAACATAAACAATAGCTTTCTTTTTCTCTCCTTCTTCCTTTCTGGTTTTTATATTAAGTGAATTTTTGGTGATGATAAGAGAGTTTCTAAGGTTTTATTTGTCAATTCTTTAGCTTCTCATCTTAACATTTTTCATCCATGCTATTATATATATATATATATATATATTTGCTAACTAACCCACTTTTCTTCCTTCCATCATATACGTGGAGATGGCTAATAACATTATTTTTTTTACTTTTTTTTTATAAGTTATTGTAATACCCTTATATATATACACCATATATATATATATATAATACATATATAGAATATAATAATGCTACAATAGTCTATTAAGAAACACTCACATTTAATATCGAAATAACTGTTTTTCAAAAGTTTTAATATTGTAAGCATATAAATATATGCATCTAACAATTAAATAAATCTATTTAAAATATAGTTTTGATTAATTTACATAAAAATATCTGGGGGAATTTCACCACAGTTCCATCTATAAATTAAATTAAACCCAAATTTTCATATAGCACAACCTACATTAAAAATACTCCCAAAATTCCAAATTTCTCAAATCTACCATTACTCCAGTTTATATCCAAATTTATAATAAAAATAAATATTGTACAGTTTACATATTTACAAAGCATTACAAAATCCTTTTTACCAAAACACATTTGTATTTAATGATTATAATATGCAAAACCAAAATGGTTGGATGCAAAAATATACATGCAATGCAGTACCGAAAAAATGGGCCTCGTGGCAAGTTACTCTGACTTCAATACTGACTTCAACCCTAGACCTGCTCAGATCTGTAAGAGCTTTCTTTCTCTATCTTATCACTTACACGATAACATTTAATCGCTCTAAGCTAATAGTTTAGTGGTACATACTTTGACAACATAATATCTTTAAAACAAAGTATTTCCTTTATAGCATAAAATACATTTATCTTAAATTGGAATGCAATGTACAACTAACCATTTATTATCTCATAATTCTTAAAAATATATTATAATTAAGCACATGGGACTCAAATAAATCTCTATATAAAGTTATAGAAAAATTGATTTAGCCTATTATGACCCAAAGGTCTCAACGTTGGAGACTGAGTGCCAAGTGATCCCAGTGCATCTCACCTAAAGACGTATAAATAATATCTCATTGACACTAAAGTGTCATGATACCAGTGTATCTCATCCGAAAGCATAATAATAAATGTGATATGAGTGTTTGAAGATATATATAACGTTATTACATATCGTTGGCATGCTAACTCAAAAGTGTTAAATTTAATATTTGAAAACAAGAAATTGTGTAGGGCAACCAATCAAAATAACATCACATCACATTTTCACATTCTCATCTCATTTATCAATTTCTCATATTTTTCACATAGTCATCATATTCCATAATTACATTCTCAATGCACATTATTTCCCATAATAATAACATGCCTCATTTAAAATGTTTTAAATCACCACAACATAATGGTTTAAAAATTCAAAGCAATCCTCAAATCACATTTTTGTTAAAATTTATTGAATTTACAAATAATTTCATTTAAAAGTAAGGCAACAACCTTTTGAAAATTCAATGTAGCTTATGTCAAACATGAATATTTTAACTAAATATTTTCAAAGTATGTACAAACCTTTCTTAGCTTCAAAATCAACTCAATAGCACCTTAAAAAGCTTAAAAAAGAAGAAGCTTACTTGAATTATTCGTTTTTCTTCAAACCCCACTTGAAACACTTGAGTTTTTAGTGAAAATTGATATATTTAAGAACAAATGTTTCCTCCCCTTTCAATCTCTAAAATTCGGATGGTGAAGAAAGAAGAGGATGATGCTTTTTAATTAATTTCCATCTCTGTCCACCTTTTATACTTAAATAATTAAATATAATTTGTTCTTTAATTCCCGACCATAAATAATTTTCTTCTTACCTTTGACTTTTTTTTTTTTTAACTTTTCCAACTTAAATATGTATATATGTATGTGTATATATCATGCATGATTGTGTATATTCTAAATATATCTCTTCCAATATATTTAGTTATTTCCTTGTATTAATTATTTTTATATATACTAAAATTATGGATATTACAATTATTCTTATCACCATAACTACCTACCCATTAGATAATGATGATGTTCCCCCTTCTAGCCACTTGCTTATCTTTAAATTGCCAACTCGCCTATACACTTTCCTTTCATTCACTCGTAAAAGATGAGCACTTCATCTTTAATTTGGTTTATTATTTTTTATTCTTATAATGATTGCTTCCATAATTTGCCACTAGCCCACTTATCAACTTCTTCACTTTAAGAATGACTAATATTATCCTAACATTTATATTTTTTCTTTTTTTATTTATATTCTAATAATAATGAGCTATTCTTATCATCATAACCTCCTACCAACTAGATGATGATGATGTTACCTAATACTAGCCACTTATTTCTTAATTTAGATTTATACATACATGTATTATGGTTAGCGTTTGGCAATTATAATGGTCTTTATTTTATTTATTTTTTTTAACTTCCAATTTTAGTTATTTATACAATTAAGAATTAATCTAACATTTTATAATATCTTAATTCTAACTAAATTATTGATTTAATTCCAGTTTATGCCAAATTTACACATATATATGCGTTTATATTGAATATATATATATATATATATATTCATAACTTAAATTCATATAAACCTTGGATTTTAATGATGGTTAAATTTTAAAGTAACTATTATTACTAGCTTATATTATTCTATTCTTTCAATTTTATTAATTCAACTTTAAATAACCATTATTTAGGTAGGGTATTATATCTTTTCCTCCTTATAGAAAATTCATCCTCAAATCTTGTGGAGGTAGTTATTTAATTGCAGAACAGAGTTGAATACAGACATCGCATTTCTACTTCTATTTTCCAAGTATATTCCTCTGTAGTCTAGCTACACCACATTAATCTTACCATAGGAATATCTTTATTCCGTAGTCTTCTAATCTAATTATCAACTATAGCTACAAGGGTTTCTTTATATGACAAATCAGACTGTAACTACAGAATAGGCTCTTATAAAATATGACTTAGATCAGATATATAAATTCGTAACATGAAAATATGGAATACAGGATGTATGTGTTCTAAGTTAGATGGTAAAGCTAGTCAATAGGAAACTCCATCGACTCTTTCCAATATCTCTATCGAGGTGATATTTTATCTCTTTTTTTGAATCTCATTATTCCTTTCATTGGTGAAACTTTTAGAAATACTTGGTCACCTATAGAAAATTGAACATCTTTTCATTTAGGATTCTTATAGCTCCGCTGTCTACTGAAGGTTGTCTTTAATCTTTCTTGGATTAGTGGTACTTTTGTATAGTGCACTAGACTAGTTCTGGTCCTTCAATATTTCTCTCAACTTTGTCGCTCCTACACAGTGGTGATCTACATTTTCTTCTATACAGAGCTTTATAGAAAGCCATCTATATGATAGAATGATAACTGTTATTGTAAGCAAATTCTATCAATGGTAGGTGTTGGTCCCAAAATCAAGAATAGACATCCTTAACATATCTTCCGATGTTTGAATAATGCATTTAGATTGTCTGTCAATTTGTGGATAAAAGGCAATGCTAAAATTCAGTCGAGTGCCTAATGCTTCTTGAAACTTCTACCAAAATCTAGAGGTGAATTGTGAACCTCTATTAGAAATAATAGAGATTGACACTCTAGATGAAGTAATTATCTTATTGAGCTATAACTGAGTATAATAAGTAGTATAAGTCATCTTGACTGGCAGAAAATATGCTGACTTGGTAAGTTAATCCACTATCACCTCGATAGAGTTATATCTAGTAGTTGTGTGAGGTAATCCAATGACAAAGTCCATCATAACTCACTCCTATTTTTATTCTAGTAATAGTAATTCTTGTAATAATTAACCTTGGATGTTTCTGATGTTCAATCATCACTTGTTGAAAAGTTAAACATTTAGTTACAAATTTAGCAATCTCCTTCTTCATGCTCGGCCACCAATAATGTATCTTAAGATCACAATACATTTTGGTGACTCCTGGATGTATATTGTATTTGGCATAATGAGCCTCCTTCAGTACTGTGAGCAGGGATTTTCACCCCCACTTCCGGTGGAATGGTTCTTGCAATTTTGACACTATTAGGTTCTGAGCTTTAGAGAACATGAGCCTAAACTCGTTGAGCAGAAGTCTTCACTCGAACAATCCGGGAAGAAAATAGAAGGGGTGGACGACTCAATTTATAAGGAATTTCCAACCCCTGCTGGGTTCGGAAAGTTGAGTATGCATGGGGAAGGTGAGAAGTAGCCCAACACTCCCTCTTAATGCCCGATTCATTAGAACGGACCTCCTTTTCAGGTCTAAATATTATTAAATTTTTATCTTATTATAACATTATTCATACTAAAAAGATTTTTAAAATAAACCAATAGCATATTATAAATCAAACAATTAAACAAAATGAGCATCCATATAAAATGAAAACATGACCTGATAATATCCAAAATCCTTAACTAAAGCAAAATAAATAAACTAAGATAGAACAGTCCTAAAAGAGTAGAAATATGTCACTTACAATTATCTTAAGAATAAATTAAAAAAATAATTTAAATAAAAAAGGCACCCACAAGTGAAAATATGCATTTTACATTAATTCTCCACAAATCAATTAAGCATTAAGAATTAAATGATAACCATTCATATTCTAGTCATAAACATATCAAAATAGCAAAGTAATAGCACATAAAACAAATTATGTTAAAGAGAAACAACACAACACCAAATTGAATAATTCCTAAATATAGTAGCAAATAAAATAAACTCTTTTATTATTTATAAAAAGACAATGCCTAGTTTATAGAAACATTTTACTACTTGTCAAGTAATATTAATCAAGCCTTAGGAATCACTATTTCTTTAGCTAAATGTGTCTTCCCTTGCCCATTTAGGATATGTTTACATAGATATTTTAGGTCAAAACTTAGAATAGGCATTTTCTTACCCCTATTAGGGTAGGTTTATATAAACATCTTAGGTCAAATCTAGATTGGTCCTTCCTTACCTCATTAGGGTGGTTTACATAGATATTTTAGGGAAAAAACCTAGAATAGGCCTTTCCTCACCCACTTAGAGTCATTTTATATAAACATCTTAGGTTAACCTTGGATGGATCTTCCCTTTCTCCATTAGGACAAGTTTACATAGACATTTTAGAGTAAAAACCTAGAATGGGTCTTCCCTCACCCATTTAGGTTGGTTTACATAGATATTTTAGGTCAAAACCTAGAATAGGCCTTTCATACCCTTTTTAAGGTAGGTTTGCATAGATATTTTAAATCAAGACTAGATGGACCTTTCCTTCCCCTTGTTAGGATAGGTTTAGATATTCTAAGACAACCTTGGAATGAGCAATTCCAATCATCCTAGAGTGAACAATCATCTCATTATATGACATAACATGGTATCTTGCATCAAAGTCATCGTATTCACAACATCATGGTTGCTTTTCAAACAAAGAAACCATTATGTGAGGCTGCTGTGAACTTCTAATTTTGCACATATATTAAAGTGCATGTTACTACAATTCCAACAAAATTAGAATCGCACAAATTAAAATTTGAAAGGCCCCAATATGCCTAGAATAGCCCCGAGAATCCTCGATTTTGGACTTGAGAAAAAATCCTCAATTTTTACCGCTAAAGGAAAGCCCATAAAGCAACTTGAATTGCGCGAATCAAAGAACAAACGAGCTCAATATGGCAAAAATCATCTGACACCAGAGGGCATTTTTTTTATTTGATTTTTTCTAGCCTTTTCCACTATAAATAGTGGCATATTTTTTTAGTTAAAAAACAAAGGCAGGGAGGAGCCAGTTGCTCTCAAAATTGCTCCAAAAATACTGAAAATTTACCCAATTTTTCCAAAAATAAAATAAAAATTCTAAAAATTATATTTTTCATCAAGAAAATCAATTTTCCAAATTAATTTCTCCCAATTAAATTTTGTTTCATAGATTTCTTTTCTTCAAAATAAATTAAGAAATTTCATCAATCCAAAGCTGCATAAAGGAGTGGAAAAAACACTTTAAGCTTTAAGTCAAGCAAAAGGAAGTCTCCAAAGAGGTAAATTTCCTAATCTTTTCTCTTTTCATTTCGGTAATAAGACCAACTAAAATCAATTAATCAAGTCATTTGTAATTAATGGCACAAACTATTATGACTTTGAATTTTATTCAAATGGGATAAGTAGATAAACTTAAAATACCACTCAAGGTGGCGAGCTCTCACTTAAAAAATCACAACCGGTTCCTTCTAATTGAATTTATATTATTATTTTTATCCTTTTTGCGATTTTGATTATATTGCAAATTGGATGGATTTGTGTTGATTGTCATTATTATTATTATTTGCTTTCTTAATCGTTGAAGATTTATGCTTGACCTAGTATCCATAAGAGCTAGAGTCAATGGTCCCCTGTGAATGAAATTTTAGAGTTATAATAATTTATGTTTACTATAATTGTGTATGTTATGTGATTATTTGCTCATGCATAATTAATTGGCATTCACATTTATTTCTATCGTATGCATTGAAAAATCCTTTTTAATCACAAAAGTTAAAAGTATTCAAAGAAAAAAAATCCTTTTATTAAAACTCACTTAAAAACTTAGTCTGAAATATATTGTGATTGGTTTCATACTAGCATCTTTTTAGATAAAAATTAACCATATCTAATAGAGTCATTTAAATGAGTTTTTTCTTAAATTTTCCTAAAATAAAATAAATTAAGTTTGCAATTCTCTAATTTTCGGCTTTCAAAATAAAAGTCACTTCCTTTTTTTTCATAACAAAGGAGAGTAAAATATTTTCTTAAAATAGAAAAATTCATTTTCTTAAACTCATGCTTATCAAACTGACTGGAGATTGTATACGGTGGTATCACGTGAGATTTAGCTTAAATAAACATTTCTCTCAAATTCTCGAGCGAGCCAAATCGGTGCTCAGATATGACCTCATAACCACTAGTATGGAGATTATATGTAATCCATAATACTGACACATGGTCATTTAATCTTAAGGCATGAGAGTATAAATTCTATATGATTACCATATAATTAAACGTTACCGTTTAATATTAATCAAGGTACTTTATAATTCATATGACTTTCATAACAATTAGACATAGCTATGTGAATTTGCCAATGACATTATTTACACAATATGTGTATCATACTAGTGTAACAAAGTCGCAAATTATTACACACTCTAGTTTGCTATTATATATGAAAACCATAATGACTATACATTGGCATGTCAGTTTAAAACACAACTATGTTATTGCCATCCACAATGCACTGCATCAAGGAAAAAAAAGTAAATGTGTTCACCAAATGAACATTATTTTTGCATTTGCATTCAACAAAGACCTAAATGCATAGCATTTAGCAATATAAAATCTAATGGGAAAATTTTCAACTTACCTTTCCGAGTAGAAAATTCTGGTATTACTTCGAAGGAACGAAAAAAATTTAGTTGGCTTCAATGTGACTTCAAAAGAACAAAAGAATACAATTGACTTCGATATGACTTTAAAAGAACAAATGAATGCAATTGACTTTGATAACTTATATCCGAGAGTGACAATGTAGCAAAAATATATATTTGATTGATAAAAATCTAGCATAAATACAAGAGAGCAAATAGTGAAGACATATCTCTATTTGAAAGCAAATAAGAACAAGAGAGACAAAACTAGTGAACTGAGCTAATAAACTAATTTAATAGTTTTTTTTAAACGTCAAAGGATAAAAATGTCCAAATAGGTCTAATTAAGGAGTGCATGATATATAACTGACTAAAACATGAACGGTAAATTTCCTTTTTTAAATTGCTATGTATTTATAAAAAAAAAAAAACATGTATTTTATGGGTGCCCTTTATTACAAAGAGTACCATAACAATTTTTAGTTAAAATTTAATCTATTTTGAAAATAAGATAAGTTACAATAATCAATAACACCGATGCCGATGATTTAATAGGATTGTTGATGGTTCAGTTAACTGAGTCATGAAGAAGGAAAAAAATAACCTAATTGTCCATTTCAGTTTTGAAAAATCTAAAATATAAATATAATCATAAATAAATGATTAATCGATAATCGGTTAACTATATAAAATGGACAGTTAATCTATATTTTCGGCTTTTAACTATTACACTATATGCATAAAAAAAATCTAAAATTTAACAAATTTTATACAGATAACTAAAAAATTTTAAATATATATCTAACTAGAATAATAAATCTTAAACATAAATATACAATTAACATATAAAATCCATATTTTAAATCAAAATATAACCTATTAAAATAATTTAATATATATAATTTATAATAAATTATATAGAATTATATATAGAATTTAAAATTTATATACATTTTTTAAATAAAACACACTAATTTCATTAAAAGAATCGAACAATACAATCATGAATTACATCCCAAATTTGGAAATGAGCATAAGATATAGAAGCCTTTGCAAGACAATGTGCTTTCTACATTAGCTTGTTTCCTAACCCAAATCAAAGAAATATTATTCCTTGTTTTCAATAAAACTTTGCAATCTTGAATAATCAAACCATACTCAGAGAAGTCATCACACTATGCATGAATTGCTTGCACCACCCCTAAGGCATCACATGCTATGATACCTGGATCTTGAAGATTATCGATTACCGAAGAGAGAGCATTGCGAATAGCTAAAGCTTCAAGAATATGAGGTTGCAAAATTCCAGCATAATGACTTGTGATTGCACTAATAAAATGCTTTTCTGTTGCTCTACATAATACACCAAAACCACCCATTTTCTGAGTTTCAAAAACAGCAGCGTCAGTAGAACAAAACCAAGAATAATTATTATTATTAGAAGATTGACTGTCACTGTGTTGTCCTCTATGCAAAATTGACCGCAATGTATTTCTTTAGTGAGCAACTATCCACCCATGATGTAAATGAAGTGTTTCATTAAAGAGTAAAGGCTAAATATATACGTAGCCTTCTGAACTTGCAGTCTTTAGTCATTTTGCTTCTTAAACTTTTAATTTAATCATATAATCTCGTAAACTCGTATTTTTTTAACTTATAAATATAAACTCGCTGAGTCACTGAGATATCTATTTAGAATAAAATATATAAATACAAGCGGCAAAGTGACCAATATTCATTAATGTCTGTTAATAAAAAAAATAGACAAATACAGAGGGTAAAGTGGTTAAAATAAAAATTTAGAGGACAAAGTGATTAAACGATACAAGTTTAGAAGGTTACATATGTATTTGGCCAAGAATAAATAAGAAGACTTTGAAGTCTTTTTCCACACCACAAAGTTTCTATTTTCCCATATTGACCAAACTATAACACAAAATTCCTCCAATTTATTTTTGGCAATTTATATGCATATATATAATTTATAAAATTTATAAATTACATATATAATTATATATGTAAATATATAAAATATTTGCATATACATAATTATATATATAATATATGAGTATATACAATAAATATATAAATTTATAAAATTTATATTTATATACATAAATTTTTTGATTTAGTTAACCGAATCGAATGGTTATTTGAAAATAAAAATCTAAATCTAAACTTAAACCAATAATTTAAAATATCAAAAATTAAAAGCCTAAATTATAATTTCAGTTGATTATAATTTTTGGTTTGATTTGACCAATTTTAGTCTATTTTTTATTTAATTGGATTTTTTATCAGCCAATAATTTAATACACATGTTGATTATTTAACTAAATATTAGTGTTTTAAAATTGAACTAAATCAGCTGGTCGGACTATTTAACCAGAAACCAGAGATTTGTTTAGTTTTAAAAAATTTAAAAATTAAATTTATTGAAAACTTGTAAAAACCGGTTGATTTGGACTAAACTAGTCCGAGTCAAACTGAATCAGTTTTTGAATTATAAATAATTTTATACAAAAATTGAAAAAAAAAATTATAGATTCATTTTTTATATGTATTAAATTAATATGTGATATTTTAAATTGATGAAGTATATTTTTTATTATTTTTAAATTTTTATGATATCTATATTAATATTTACAGATAAAAAAATTATAATATTTTTATATTATTAAATTCATGTCAAATCATGAACCAATTGTCCATGCAAATTTTAAAAACATTATTAAATATAACTGCAGCCCGTCAATGGCAATTAGTGCATTTTTCGCCTATACATTTTCTCACCAATCTTTCGTCTCTCATTTTCATTGTTAATTCAGGTTTGAGCTCTAACCGTTGATACTTGTTAAACTTTCCCTAACTCTGTTGCGATTTTTTAACTGCTTATGCCTTTTCATTTTCTGGGCACTTGAATAAGAGAAAAGTTAGGGATACGAGCTTCACAACTTCTGTTATGAATCAGGAACTGATACCTTTTAGTTGATGCATAGTAACTGATGGTGTTCTGAAAATGTGGATCAACTATTTACTACTTAAAGAGTTTGAGTAATTTTTTTCTAAAAATTTGCCGGCCATGTTTATCCACAGTATTAGTATTGTTTTCGGGGGTGGGGGGTGTTGGGGGGTTTTGTCCCCTCCCATCCCATATGTCCATATACATACATATAAATATATGTATAAATATATAAATTATATAAGTTATGATTTATTTGCTCCCCTTCCATCCCATATGTCCATATACATACATTTAAATATATGTATAAATATATAAATTATACTTATAAATATAATTATATTATATAATTATAATTTATATATATAATTAACATAATTATAATTTATATATATAATTTACATTATTATAATTATTAAAATATAATTTATTTACCACATATTTTTTATATATAATTAACATAATTATAATTTATATTGTAATTTATATATATAATTTATAAATATAATTTATAGTTATATAACGTATATAATTTATGTAAATTATATATAAATATATATAATTATATATATAAATTATTGACTTTTTTGCACAATATTTTTTTTGTTTTTAATTAGTAAATATTTAGAATTTTTTATTACATATTTAGATTAATGTTAAAATTCTATAATTTGATTATAAAGTGGGTAAAATTAATATTCTCCTATAAAATAGTATTTTTATAAAATTTAATTTAATAAAATTTTCTAAATAAGTTAATATATCTAAAAATTAAATAGAAGACATGTAAAAAGTGTAATAAATTTTTAGAATTTAATAGATAATATAAAATAAAAAAATTTAAAATTTACTATAATATTAAATATTTAATTTTATTTTAAATTTACCGGTAATTTATCTTACTTTGAAAAATTTGACCCCCTTCGTATAATTTATGGTTCCGTCACTGGTTTTCGGTTATGCCATTTTGTGTTGTAATGTTGATGCTTGGTTTCATGCTGTTCTGGTTTGTTAGTTATAGCAAAGGAGTGAAAATTTAGGTGTAATGCATGTCTTCTGCCTTCAAATGTTTTAGATCTACAATAAAAGGAAGTGTGTTTGTGGATAAGATTGATCAAGTTACCAGTTGAGAAGGTATGTTGTAGGTGTTCTTAACGGTATCGATTCTGCTTGTGTACTCTTGTTAATAAGATTAATTTAGTGTTAAATAAACTTTTTTATGGGCTGCATGTATAACTGGAAATGATTGGTTGATTTGCTGTCTCGTACGTGCAATTTTATATATAATTACACAGATTAATGTGCAGTAAAAGATGGATGAGATTAATTATCATTGCATTTTTTTATAATTTGTAGCAAGATTATTAGTTGTATATCATATACAGTCACATGATATCTCTATTGTCCTTAGTATAGCAATAAACCCTATGAACTCAGTGGTTTTAAATATGAGCCATTACATTGCATATCAATCAGAGTTTTAATTTAATAATGTTTTGTTCTTTCCTAACAGAATTTTTATCCAACTGATGCCTTATTTTTGTTTCTCTATGGGTGATTCACCAATTAAATCAGCCATTTCTCATTTTCACCAATTGTTAACATAATACCTTGCATAATTTGCGATAATTCCTTGTCTGCCACACACAAGTGCACCTGCACCAAAACCATGACAGGTGAGATTAAACCTTGATAAACTCACACTTCTGTGTCAAACAGCACTCAGGTTCGTAGTAAAAGCCTTGAATATTGTCAATGGATGGGAAGTTATTCTAATTATAACAGATATTGTATTCATTTTGTATGTTGTATTCATTTTATTTATCATATGAACTTTTCGATACCTGAAGGAATGAATACGTTGTTAAGTTTTTTCTTGCCTGTCCTTTAATAATAGAGTTCCACTTATTTATCAGTCGATGTAGGCTGGTCAATCCTACTTTGTGCTATTACCAAGACTTAAACAAACTCTTATTGCTTTTGATGGAGAGGACTTGAAGTTTCACCAATCACACATCTATTTGCCTTGGAGAATGTTTTTCTTCCTTGCCTGTCATTATATTACTGAAGGATGAACTGCTAGACTCTTTTCATTTGATCCATAAGGTTACAATATTGTTTGTTATGCGAATTCAAAATGACATAAATAATCATTTTGTGTTTACATGCAGTATAATATAATTTGCACCTGCATTAATTTTCTAGTGGGTGTGTTCCCAATACCTTTCTTTCCTTCATGGTTCTTTCATTATTTTCAATACTATTATGGTGAAATCTTAGTTCAGTTGCGACTGAAATTGGATAGTTCTTAACCCCATTCCTAATTTATTAATGTCATTATGGTTATAAGTTCGAAGTAGAACTGCAACTTGGTTTAGGTTGGTACTCTGGATGGCTTTTGTAATTGTTTTGTTTTACCCTTTTATAATTGCTCCAAATGATGAAATATCTTAAATTTGGTCGTGTACTTTGTTGGTCGCCTTATTATTGTTGAATTAATATGGAAAGATTAGAAAACTTGCTTATGCTCAGAGTATTAATTTCATATTAAAGAGAAGTTCATTTGCTAATTTGAACTGCTCTTGAATTTCAGAAAGACAGAACTATTATGGATCAGCTTGATGGTCCTGCATCTCTCATGATAGTTTCAGATCTTGATTTTACAATGGTAATCTGTTGGCTGCTCGTTCATAGTGTTCTAGATGTCATCCTCCAGTTATTTTATTTGTTTAATTGCTTGTGATTGCAGGTTGACCATCATGACCCAGAGAATCTTTCTCTTCTTAGATTTAATGCTCTATGGGAAGCCTATTACCGTACACATTAGTTGCTTGTTTTCTCTACTGGCAGGTCACCGACAATGTATAAACAGTTACAGAATGAGAAACCATTGTTGACCCCTGATATAACCATTACGTCTGATGGAACTGAGATTTTTTACGGTGAGTCAATGGTAAGATATCATGGCTGGGAACAATATCTGAATCATAGGTGGAACAGAGAGTTAGTTATCAAGGAAACAATGATGTTTCTTGATTTTACTCCTCAGGTGTGTTATGCAGCTACTTGGCATTAATTTGTTGGATGTCTGATTCTTTCATCTAGATTATTGGCTGATGAATTTTATTTTTTTATTATATGAGTTGTGTGTAAATAAGCACAAAAATGTATTACATGCGCAATATATATATATATATATATATATATTGCATTATAGATTCATTCTGTTGAATTTTAATAGATTTCTGCAGGAAGAAACAGAGCAACGGCATCACAAAGTGAGCTTTTTTGTGTAAAAGCTCTTTCAGGTCTTCTACAGAAATGTGGTGTAAGATAGTACTTTGTTGATATAAATCTTAGGACTTTGGATGATTATCTAAATAGGTCTAATTGCACATTCAGCACTTACAAATATTGTGCTTCTTTTTTCCCCTCATTGATTGTGATATCTCATTGACCAGTTAGATGTGAAAGTAATATACAGTAATGGGACAGCTTTGGATATATTACCAAAACGTGCTGGCAAAGGGCAGGCTCTTCTGTATTTGCTTGAAAATTTTAAAGCTAATGGAAAAATGCCGATCAGTACTCTTGTATGTGGTGACTCCGGTAATGATGTTGAACTGTTCAGCATTCTGAAGTACATGGTGTGATGGTTTGTGTCTTCATAATCGGTTTTTATTTGCTGCTAAACTGTTCTGGAACCATTAGGCTTATAAGTTAAATGATTTCTTAGAGTATTCACTTGCATTTTCAATATGCAGGTCAGCAATGCACAGGAAGAGTTATTACAGTGGCATGCACAAAATGCTAAGAACAATCGTAATATATTTCACTCAACTGAGAGATGTGCAGCTGGGATCATACAAGCCATTGGTAGTTTTAGACTAGGTCCAACTATTTCTCCAAGAGATATTAGAGATTTTCAAAAGTGAAAAGCAGAAATTATCAGTCCTGGTCATGAAGTTGTGAAGTTTTATTTGTTTTATGAGCGATGGCGGCGTGCTGAAGTTGAGAACTCCAATGAATATATGCAATATTTAAAACTAATACTTGTATGTCTGACAGAGATCCTATTTCTTTGAAAACGGAATTCAAATAACCTTTTCATTTTGGTAGATGTTCTGTTAGATTCAGGATTTTAATGTCTGTGATTGTAAGGATATTGTCTGAATTAAATGTGTATAAAAAAGAGTTGTTGGACTAATAATGGCAGTCTGGATTGTGGAGAAGAGAGAAGATGTCGTGACTTTTTGTTAACAAAATGAATGCTGTAGTTCAAGGATCACGGGAGAGGATTTGTGCAGTTGATATCAGTTGTTATGCTATCACTCTGTGGAGTTAGGTTATGCTCCTATGACTCTGTGGAGTTAGGTTCACATTCTAATCCTTTTATCAATCTGTAGCTCTTTTGAATAGTTAGTAATTAGCATTCAAGATAATTTCTTAGCATTCAAATCTTATTATGCTTGTTCCTGGGTATGCTGAAAATAGAAATTTGCATCTAAAGCATGTTAATGATGGAGCTTCACATGAACTACCTGTCTTTTTTTGTCTTTTCATCTGAATTATGTGAGGTTTGTAAAGTTCGATGGCGCAACTATAGAAATTTTTCTGGCCAAGTACTGATATGTGATTATGTGCTTTCTTTTTCTCTCCAGTTTCCATCAGGTACTTATGTCCATCCCTCAGGAGTGGAGCAGCCCATCAACTATTGCATAGATGCAATGACAAGGCTTTATGGGGATAAGGAAGGAAAGCAATATCGTGTTTGGGTGGATCTAGTCTCTTCAGCTCAAGTAGACACTGACATGTGGCATGTGAAGTTTTATAAATGGGAATCATCCGGTGAGGTTTGTTTCATCTGATGTTATGGTTTATTTTAGTCTTTGCTTATGTAACAACAACAAGGTTCTTACATATTATAGGGAGATGATGATGATGAAGAAGAAGAAGAAGAAGAACAGAGAGAAACACAGAGAATAGAAGAGAAAATATTAGATACTTTATTCATATCATCAAATCTGTCATACATTCCTATTTAGTAGCAATTTCAGCTAAAAGACAAAGCGATAGAGTGTATTCACATCCTACTGCCGCCTACACAATCCATTATTCCCTAATCATTTGCTAACCTCAATTTCCTAACTAACCAATTATTGAGTACCAGCAGCTCACACTACTGCCCAATCATCAATTTCCTACAGAGCCTCTTGCATAATTCCTCTTTTTACCCTTCTCTAGCTTATGATATGTAACAATTCCTGCCCCTTTAAGCTATTTTTGTCTCTAAGAATGCATAGCTTCAGGAAATTATTTAGAGATAAAGCTCAAATCCTCCCATGTAGCATCCAGAGTTGCTAAGTTGACACATTTCACTAGAACTTGTTGAATATGTTGATTGCGTCTAACTCTGGAATTAAGAAATTTTTCTGGTCCAACCACTTGTTCTTCCTCCTGAAACACTGGCATTGTTGCAATAGGTACTTTAGCATCTCCTATCTTCTTCTTAGGTAGATAGACATGAAAAACTGGTAGCCTTACTGCCCCACCCTTTATTTACTTAAAAGGGTGATTTTGCTGATAATTTCAAATGCTTCCTCAAAGCCACTGATGTTTGGCGATATAGCTGAAACTTTAAGTATACTTTATTTCCTACTTAAAAAGCTCATGTCAGTTCTTTTTGCATCTACATAGCCCTTCATTCTTTACTCCAATTTAATTTAGGTCTACCCCTATCTCTCTTAGCTATTTCTACTTTCACTTGTTCAATTTTTCTAACCGGTGCATCACTAGATATATATTTCACATGATCAAACCATCTCAATCTATGTTCTCTTATCTTATCCTCGATAGATGCTACTCCCACTTTTTCTCTAATGTATTCATTACAGATTTTATCCATCCTAGTGTCTACACATCCATCTTATCATTCTCATTTCTGCAACATGCATCTTACTTATGTGTTCCCTTTTCACTGCCTAACATTCCCTACCATATATCATCGCAGGCCGTATTGCAGTATAGTAGAACTTTCTTTTCAATTCAATTGACATTTTTCGATCGCATAATACTCCTACAGCACCTCTCCACTTCATTCAATCAGCTTTAATCATTTGACTTACATATTCTTCACAACTCCATCGTCTTGAATAATAGAGTTAAGAAACTTAAAATGAGTACTATCTGGTACTGCCACTCCATCTAAAAAAACCGTGCATCCTCCTCTACTCGCGTTATCAAATCTACGATACATATACTCAGCCTTAGTTATGCTAAACTTAAAACCCTTTTATTCCAAAGTAATTCTCCATAATTTCAACTTTTGACTTACTCCTACTTGAATCTCATCTATTAATAAAATATCATCTACAAACATCACACATCAAGAGATATCATTTTATATATGCCTTGTTAGTTCATCCATGATCAGGGTAAAGAGATAAGGGCTCAAAGCTGAATTTTTGTGTAATCCAATAGAAACAGAAAAATCCCTAGCATCCTCTCCAACAGTGCGAAGACAAGTGATAGCTCCATCATACATATCCTTTAAGACTTGGATATATCTTATAGATATCTTTCTACATTCCAAGACCCACCATAAAACTTCTCTAAGAACTCTTTCGTAAGCCTTCTCTAAGTTAATGAAAACCATATGTAAATCCTTTTTCATCTATTTATAATTTTCTATCAAATTTCTAATAAAAAAGATAGCTTCCATAGTTGATCATCCAGGCATAAGACCCAACTAGTTTAGGGAGATACAAGTGTCTAAATGTAAACGATATTCTACAACTCTCCCAAAGTTTCATGACGTGGCTCATAAGTTTTATGCCTATGTAATTTGAATAATTTTGAATATTACCTTTATTCTTAAAAATAGGTATCAAGATGCTTTGTCTCCATTCATCATGCATTTTCTTTATACTTAAGATCTTATTAAATAAAATTGTCAGCCACACAACTCCTATATCTCCTAAACATTTTTACACCTTAATAGGTATTCCATTCGGTCCATAAGTTTTACCGATTTTCATTCTTTTCAAAGCTTCATTTACTTTAGAAAATATAATCTGTCTAGTATACTTCATATTTCTCTCAGCTATGTCTTCCACACCCTCAATATTTTCACTACAGTCACCATTAAGGAGATCCTCAAAATAGCTTCTCCATCTTTCCTTGATATCTTGTTCTTGGACCAAAACTCTATTCTCTTCATCTTTAATTTACTTGGTTTAATTCCCGATATTTAAGTCCCAGTATTTTGCTTTCTCTTATTTTAGCCAATTTATAAATCGTCTTTTCTCCTTCCTTAGTTCTAAGTTTTTCATACATCCAAAGATTATGCTCTTGCTTGCCTAAATACTTTTTAACATCATTTTTTACTTGTTTCTAATGCTCAAAAGCAACATTATCACTACACTTTACCAAACTCTTATATCAATCTCTTTTACTTTTAACTGCTTTTTACACTTCTTCATTCCACAAGACTCCTTCAAGGGATGCCCACACCCTTTTAAAGGTCACTATATGGGATTCTCTGTTTATAAAGTATGTATTTGTCAAAATCAAACTGTAAATTATAGCAAAATCAAGAATAGCCATGCCATCATCATTCCTAGCTCTGAAATCATAACCTCCATGCACATCCTTAAAGCTTACTTTGTCTTTTCCTACATATCCATTTAAATCTCCTCCTATAAAAATATTTAGTTGAGATCCCTTGCATATACTCATCCATATCCTCCCAAAATTTTTGTTTGTTCTCCCCATCTAAACCAACTTGAGAGGCATATGCACTAACTATATTGATAGTCTCCTTCTATAGCACAAGTTTTACTGAAATGATCCTATCACCTACTCTTTTCACTGCTACAACCGTCTCCTTTAGATTTCGATCCAAAATTATACATACTCAATTTTTATTTTTATCTGTTTCTATATACCACACCTTATACCCTGTGTTTTCATCTTCTTTACTCTTTTCTTCAACACATTTAGTCTCTTGAATGCAAGCAATACCGATTTTCCTCTTCTCCATAGTATCTGCATGTTCTCTCAACTTACCTGAAAGACATCCAATATTTCAAGTTATTATTTTAATCCTACTTTCCACCTGTTCTTTCTTATGCCTCTTTCTGTAGAAATTTTTACTATTATCTTAATATGTATCTTTCGTATTATTCATATTATGAACTAACTTTTTTATTCACACTTGTCCTTGATGTGAGAACCCTTGTTTATTTAGCACCACATTTGGGCGCCGAAATGCAGTGTCGTATTCGAAGAATGCACTACACCCTTGCTTATTTCTCACTACGCTCGAATTTCGATGCAGAGCATCGCAAGTAGAGGACGCTTCAACGATAATATTATTAGAATCCATATCATGAGATGTGATAAAATTTTACTCTGGCTGTCACCTACCGCAACCCTCTTCCTTTGCCTGGGCTTGGAACTGACTATGCACAAGAAACTTATGTATAGGTAGAGTTGCTTAAAGAGGCTTGCCTAAACTTAATAAAATAAAAAATTATGGTGAGAAATAAACATATCTTTAGAATGTTATATATGTTAAATTGTAGAGAACGAGATGCTATAAATGCAAGTACAAAGCATTTCTGCTGAAATAAATGTGAGCTGTAGTCATTTACATTTGTACAAACAAATAGGTTACTCTTTCCATGATAAGAGGATGATTAGCTGAGTGAAGACAAACAACTTTTACAAGTTTCATTCTTGCATCACTTGGACTGTTTCTGGCATACAACTGTAATATGCTGTTGCATTTGGATTTACGTCATGGTTATCAAATTTCTTCAGTCTCTCTGGGAAAAGACAGTAAAAAGAAACTGCATACAATCTATTGCCTCCCTTAACCCTTGCAAAACAAGAAGCCTTGTGCAGAAGACATGCCAAGTTGTCATAGTTATTTACATATTAAAGTGGGATTTTATTATTTGGATAATCTAGCACTGCATATACTAGATGCTATTATAGATGGTTGAGGTAGTTATTTAAATTTCGTTCTTGCCCAAATTTAGCTTTCTGAATATTACATCCCATTTTTTTTTTTTTTTGCTTTGATATTTGACCTTGGTTGAATTATTACTGTTAATATGGGGGAGGAGCGGCATTGTTGTTTGACCACAGTTTTGCTTAGTTCAAAGGTATAATTAGATATTGGCCGTTCCCATTTTTCTGAGTGTCATTTCCTTTATTGATCTGCTTGTGGATGGTTATGATAAATGTCAAATTCCATTTATTATCTGACAATGGGAATGGGCAGGCCAAGGAACCACATGGTTTTACATGGATCCACATACATCAGACATAGTTGGATGGCTCGGAACAAAAAGACCAAACAACTTGGCTATTTTAGGGTTCAATCCAAACCAGGTTTGATTTCTTTTATTTTTATCAGATATATTCATGTTTATTTTGATCAAATAATCACTTGATTGGTTGGTTCAATGCCAAAGTTTAGAATGAGGTATATAAAAGAGAAGAGTGAATTGTATGACTTCAATAATGAGGATAGGAACCCTGTATAGTAAAATACTAATAGCTCCACTTTTTGTTACTTGTTCATCTCTGATAATCTAAAAGCTATTTGGTACAAGTTTTACACCATTTGGCGGGTTGTAATGTGTTGCAACTTGAGAAATTTATATGTGATTACACTTCAAATATGCAAATATCATGAGTAAATGTATGATTTTTTTTATAGCTTCTAATTCTATGTATACAAATTCACATATGAGGAAACCATTTCAACCGATAAAAGCATATGGTTATATTTATTATTTACAAGTAATGGCCTCTAACTTCACTTATTGAACAATACTTTTTGTTTCAAACATGTCCTTAACCTAGAGGCAAGTTCCGATATCTTCTCGAAGTGGTAATTTCCAATATAATGATTTTTGCCTGTATATGTTACAGGCAGTAGACGTAAATCTCACTAAGATTACTAGTAGCAATGAAGTCCAAGCTCTCAGGGATAGGCTATCATTTTCCTCATTCCAGCAAGTACCTTGCCCCAGAAGTGCTCC
Organism: Garcia nutans; assembly: GCA_947685225.1. Taxonomy (NCBI): domain Eukaryota; kingdom Viridiplantae; phylum Streptophyta; class Magnoliopsida; order Malpighiales; family Euphorbiaceae; genus Garcia; species Garcia nutans. The sequence goes on from CANTUV010000041.1 coordinate 16,051,074, forward strand.
ATCTTGCAAAGAGAGGAGTTATATACATGGAGAATTTGCCCTCATTCCAGGCTTTTTCTAAGATGCAATCTTTAACATATCTAGAAACGATATTTGGATCATTTCAGCATAAGATCTCACACTTAACAGTCAATGGTGTAAGTACATCATTTCATTGCGCGATTGTACTATGATATGACCAAAGCCTTTGATTGAAAGCAGCCTATACTAGGCCTTTGGTTTGGTTTTCTAAAACTTGTTTTCTCTTCCTTTTATTCTAACTATATGTATCTAAATGTGACATTTACAAAACTTTAAAAATATATATATATTTCAAAAATATTAAAAAAAATTACACATTTAGAAAAAAATTAAAGCAAAATTTTAAAAATATCTTGTCAAAATAATTTTTTTAAAAAAAATATATCTTCGACTATAATCAATATTTATTTTAATTTTGATATTTTTTTTAAACTTCACTATTAAATAAAAATATTCTAATAAAATAATAATAAATATTTTAAATTATATTTTTAGCATATAAAATTTATTATTTCTTATAAAAAATTTAATTTACAAAAAATAAATTAACACAAAATAATAAAAAGAGCAAAATATATAAAAATATATTAATAAAAATTATTAAATTTATTTTTAAATAAATTTTATATATTATACAAATAAAAAAGTTAAAAAAAGATTTCATTATGTAGATATTTGGTAGATATTGTATATATGTTATGTATTTATTTATGTAGTATATATTTTATGTAGATATTGTAACGTTATTGTGTGAATATAAAATTAAAAAATAAAGTTAAATATTAAAAACAACATGTAGATATTTGATAGATATTCGTCAAATATTTGATAAATATTTAGTAGATATAATAAATATTTAGTAGATGTTTAATGTATACTGTATATATGTTATTATTTGTTGTGTGTGCATTTTATATATATTGTGTATATTTTTATTTTTTTGTATGTATATTGAGAATATGACCTCAAAAAAAATTATTTATGAATAAATAAATGTAAATATAAATAAAAAATAAAAATTACTTATTAAAAAATAAAAATGAAAAAAAGAAATGTGCGCCAACCCTTTTGAAAAAAAAAAACTTATGTAGCCCTAAAAAATGTAAAAAGAGAAAATTATGCGTAAATAGCGTAATTTCTCCATTTGTTTAGGACCCCACTTCTAACTCTTTGTATCGGTGACATTGAAGTTTGAGACCTAAAAAAAATTGACGGATTGCTGGAAAAATAACTTTGAAAAAGTGTAAATTTGAATTTAAGTGTAGTATTTTTAAAATTTTTTAAAGTTTAATCACATAAAAATCACTTACTTGATAGCAGCATGTACCAAGCCTTTGGTTTAGTTTTCTAAATTTTGGTTTCCCTTACTTTACATATTGTTCATTTTAATAGAATTGGAAAGAAAGTAAAGTAAACGAAGACAAGCATACATACTCCATATATATGATCTTTGTGTGCTAAAGGACATTTAAGCTAAGAATATACAAAAGCATTCTTAGCCTGCATCAAACGTCAAATTTTTAGGGCTTAGAGAAGTTAATCGTAATCATAAAATCATTTAGGGCAAAATCCTAGAGGGAATGAATAGAATTTTGAATATTTTAAATAGTTTTCATCCAAATAAATAAAATAAGTAATGATTAAACAATAAATTTAAATAGAGTAAAGACATAATGAATTTAGCCAAATTTTCATAGTGGTTCGAAACAAAATGCTTCTCTTACGTCCACTTTCTCATATCACCACTTGGAGTTTCACTAATTTAAAATCGGAATTACGACAAACCTTTATACTAGCTAGAATAGGGGAATCTTGCCCTTTAAAATAGTTTGAATATGGGATTTAGCTCTTAGACTTCGAGATTGCAACAATTAGTTTTACTTCAAGATATTGCCCTTAGTTTGAGTTTGGAATTTCACTCTTAGTTTGGCCTTAGGATTTCACTCTTAGTTTGACTTCAAAATTTTATCTTAGATTGACTCCAAGATTTCAACTTTAACGATATGTTAGCCAAATCTTTGGCCTCCTAAACTCTATTTTGATTTTAGATAATCAAATTGAATAGAACTAATATTACTATCAAGGAACATTGTGTATGAATTGTGTAAAACTTAAAAAATTATTAAAGTGAGCTTTCTCCAGTTCAGACTATCACTGGACCGATCGGACCACAAGCAAAATTTATGAACCAAAATGGCATAGTAAGGATCCCTACTAGCGTCGTTCCCAATTCTTAATGGAGCACCAAATACTACTCGAACCACATTTAGTCTGATTGGGAAGCAATTGAGGAAAAGATGAATTCATTCAATAAGGTTCCCATCGAACTTTCACTCCCAAAACTTCAACGAGACACTAAAGTCTGTCCGAACCAAAGTATAGCACGACCGAACCAAGGCTAAGTAAAAGTTGCCAAAAGTTCCTGCAAGGTTCCTGCTAAGTGTCACAGCCAAATTTTCAATGGAACACAAGGGCTAATCGGACCAAGACATTAGTTCGTTAGGCACATTTGAATCAGTTAGAGAAGATGCAACTGCAAATTGAGCAACCAATGAGAAAGTGACACGTAGCAAAGTCAAAAAGAGCAAAATTCTAAAATTTCAAACATTTCGACTGAGCCAAAGGAAAGTCCGACCGAACTAGGTTTATAGGGTAGTTAAATTTTGACCATAATTTGTCAACAAATTAAAGATTGCCACGTGTACTAGCCGTTAGAAGAATATTAGACACAAACTTAATTATTTCGACCGAAACAATCCTAGTCCACCTATAATCTCAACTTCCCAACTGGACCTAAGGCAATTTGGCAGAAAAAGTCCTCTCACAATTGTTTAGTGCAAAAAATTTTGGTTGGTGAAGCTTAGATCTTCTAGCCATCTTCTCCAATAACTCTTTGGACTTTAGTTGCTATTAATGATTTATTTGGACTCTTCTAGCCTCACCAATGTTCATTTTTTATAACTTTTGTGAATCATATAGCTAAAATCTTGCAAATTAATTTCTTGAATTGCCTTGCACTTAATTTTTACATTTATTATTCTTGAGTGTTGGATATGAGTATTAAACACCATAGTTGTGAGTTAGTTAAAGAGTGAGCTAAAAGAAAACTCTTATTAGGTTGTGAAGATTCTCGAATCTTATAAAAATTTAGTGTGGGCTTGCAAAATATTAAGTTAAAGTTAAACTTGTAAAACCCAAAGTTAGTGGAATACTCAACTTGTGATTGAAGAGTGGACATAGGAATGTTTAATCCAAACCACTATAAATCTTGTGTATTTACTCTTTCTTCTATACTCCTTTAATTTCTTGCAAAGAATTTTAATGCTATCCTTAAAACCCTAAAACCACCAATCTAACAACCCCCCCCCCCCCCCTCTTCTCTCTTGCCCGTCTTAGTTGCCAACAAGAGGCTACAATTGGTATCAGAGTCTCAACTAATCTCTTTTAGCTTAATTGCAAGATTAAAATCCAATGGCAGTCATTCCTCCAACCTCCATTTCCTCTACTTCTACAATAACAACTCAAAAAAACTCAACCACTTAAAGTAAACTCAGCCCTCATCTTAGACCATATTTAGATGAAATCAATTATTCTATGTGGAAATACAAAAAGTACATGTTCCTTGATAGTGACGAGATTGAGTTATGAAAATGTATCACGATCGAGTGGAAACCCCCCACTCAAGAAGTAGATGGAGTTCAAGTGTTAATTCCTAGAGCATAAGAAAGGGTTCTCTATAAAAAACAATCATACTTACTCCATCTTGGTCAAATCTATGTCAAGATAAGAATTGGATAGAGTTCAACATAATACAAGTGTATATGGCATAACATCCTTATATCTTATATACATAGAGTACATATAAAGAGTACAAGAATGCTAATGTAGTTAATCGTAAAATCATACTTTTAATACCTTAATATCAATATAAATGTTTTATCAAAAGTTTAAATATTGTAAGCATATAAATATATATATAGCAAATAAATAAATCTATTTGAAACTTGGACTGATTTAATTACGTAAAAATTTCTGCAAAAATTTTGCCAGAATTCCGTTTAAACATTCAATAATCTCAAAATCCAAAATACACATGTAAAGGAAAATACTCCCAAAAACTTCATGTTCACCAAATCCACCTCTTCATCACATCCAAAATTTTAATAACTAAAAATAATGTACATCATAGGTATATATATATACATAATATTTGAAAATTTGTTTGATATACATATGTTATGATTGTAATGTGCAAAACCAAAATGTATAGAAAACAAAATTATACATATATGCAACACAGGATCAATCTTGTGGCAAGAACACTAAATTCAAAGTAAATCTCGAATCCTAAACCTGCTCAAGTCTATCAGAGCTTCTCTCTCAGAGACCATGTCACCTGCTCGATAAAATTAAATCGTGCTAAGCCAAAAGTTTAGTGGTACATACTTTGATAACATAAAAATATTAATTTAGAACAATGAATTTCCTTTACAACATAAAATATTCATCACAATAAAAAAATGCAATGCTTAATCAATTCTTATAATCTCATAAAATATATATATAAATAACACCACAACATACATTGGACCCAACCAATCCTTATACAATATTTAGATTCTAGAAAAATTGATTTGGACTATAACGACCCAAAGGCCTAACACCGAAGGTCAAGTGTCATGTGATACTAGTGTATCACTCTCACCCAAAGGTCATCTCCTCAATAACAAAATGTCTGACACCAGTATGTCTCATCCGAATGAGTAATAATAAATGTGATACCAGTGCATCTCGTCCAAAGATGTATAAAATGTCATGACATATCGTTGGCATGCCAACTCGATGGTACCAAACTCAAGATTCTAGAACAAGTAATTAGGTAGAGCTAATAATCACACAATGTCATATTACATTTCATATTATCATCTCAATTCATCATTTTTCCACAATTTCCACATTTTATCACATTCCATAATCATTTTCACATTGCACATTACATCAAATATCAATAATGTGTTTCATCCAAGACATGACCAATCACCATATCACAATGATTTAATGCTTAATGCAACATTCAATCATATTTATGAAACAATCCATAAGTTATATGAACATATTCAATTCTTTCCTCATTTAGCTCCATGTTCAATTTTTTCTGAAATAATTTAAGTAATCGAATCTATCACAATTAATTTAAATATTATAATTTAATAAACTAAGCATAAACAATCAAATAAAATTCAAATAATAACAAATTATCAAATATACAAGCACTAACCTCTTCAAAATAATTTTTTCCTTTCTCTTTTCTTCTTATCCTATGTGTTATAGTAATTTTCTTGAATAATCATGTATAAAATAACTAAATCCTATGAAAATCATAAATTATTTCTAAAGTTTCCATAGTTTTCATGCAGAAAGTAAAAGAAGAAGAAAGAAAGGACAAGAATATGGTGATGATGATGGTGGGCTTGGATTTGAAGAAGGAAGAAGAAGAAGTCAAATTGGTTTTTTATATTATCTAGTTTTTTATTCTACGTTTTGCATATAACTTAAATTCAATACACAACCTTTTTTTAATTAATTTTAATCTAATTTTTAATTCCGTAAAATCATAAAAATGATCGTCTAAATTATTTTAAAACTTTATTATCCATATTTCATAAATCAATTATAATAGAATTTAATTTTAGGACTGCAAAGGTATTTTTATAATTTTTATCACTTTAAAATTCTTCATCAGTAATACCAAATAAATCTATACCTATATTTAATTTTTGACTTTTTAAGGTTTATCCAACCTTATTTCTACTAATTTTAAATACTCGAGTCACACATAATCTCATACACAATCCAGTATATGCTTATGTGCACACATAATACAGTAAATCATTGCTTAAAATTTTCAGAAATGACATTGGGTATAAGCATTAAACACTGTAGTTGTAATTTTGGTTAGAGAGTAAGTTAAGAAAAAATTCTTGTTGGTTTGTGAGGATTCTCAAATCTTGTAAAAGTTCAATATAAGTTTGCAAAATACTAAGTTAAGGTTGAACTTGTAAAAATCCAAAGTTAATACAATGCTCATTATGGTTGAGGAGTGGATGTATGATTATTTAATTTGAACCATTATAAATCTTGTGTGTTCACTCTTTTTTCTATGTTCTTTTAATTTCTTGCAAAGAATTTTAATTCTAGCCTTAAAATCATCAAAACATCAATTTACTTCCTCTCTTAGTTGCCTACAAGAGACAACACAATACAACAACCTACGTATAAAAAGATTTATAGTGTCTTAAGATTACTGCAGCACATAATTTCAAGAAGATAAGGATGAAATTCCTCAAGCTTTTACAAGAGAACACATAAAAAGATTTATAGTGTCTTAATATTATTGCAAAACAAACTTTCAAGAAGATACGGATGAAATTCCTCAAGCTTTTTATAAGAGAACACTCAATACTCAGTTAAGTATTCTACGGGTAACATAATATTCTCAAATAAATTTCATAGTAGGAGTGAAAAGCACTTAAAGAATTGTAAGTTCCTTTTCAGATTTTTCCAATGGCCAAAAAGTCTATTTTCTTTTTGAAGATCCATCCTTTTATAGCCTTGTCCTTGTGGATTCAAAATCTTTATTTTTTTTTATAAACTAAAGGGATAGCTAATGATTAAAAAAACTTGTCTGGATTTTGTCCGTGACAACTAGTAATGTTTGTTCCATTTTTTGTGACATGTAATACTTCCTTAGATGTACCTTGCACTTTTCCTTTAGGAAAAAAAATATATTAATAGTGTTTGTACTTTTTATCTTTTTTTCTATTTTGGTGTTTGAAAAATTTGTGTTTCAGTTTAGTGTCCAAATTTCATAAAAATAGCTTTGTTTCAATTGCTATGGCTTCATTTCAATTGCTATGGTAGCTTTATCCATATTGGAGTATGGATTGGACATAGTGGGACCTGTTTTAACCATAAAAAAAATACCAGTCATTTGATAAATTTTTACATGACAAAGATGTCCTTTATTTTAGAAATCCTATTTTGTTTGATGAATTAGGAATTTAGGGTTTAATCAACAAAGGAAAGCTAAAACTATCGAAGGAGGAGGAGATGGATGATACCCCCATTGATATTTCCTTTGTTGTTATTGTCGCTATGTATAACAAGTATTCAAATCGCAACATTCAAATGAGCATTACGATGGTAGTCGTTAAAGCCAATTCTAAATGGTGACGGATACTACACAGTAGTCGTTAACTGATAAATTAATTTATGAAAAGAAAAATATGTATTTTAAATGTTGCGGTGGATGACAAAATTTCATCAAAAAATTAAATTCATATATAGATATATTTATTTAAACATTTAGAGAGATTGATCAGAACCGTGCTAATTTGTGACAGATTTTACATCCCCATCATTAACTAATAAATAAATTTATGCAAAAGAAATATTCAGTTTAAATCATGCAATGGATTGCAAGGATCCGTCTCTAATTGCAACCAATGGAGAAATAGATATTTAAAAAATTTAGTGACGAATCGCTCAAAGCCATTCCAATCAGTGACGGATATTACATGACTGTCATTAAATGTTAAATTAATTTGTGAAAACGAAAATATTCAGTTTAAACCTTGCAACAGATTGCTAACGTCTATTCGTAATTGCAATGAATTTTAAAAAGGGTTCCGTTAATAAAGGATTTGAGATCTGAAAATGCAAATATTTATATAGATGTTAATTGAGCATACTCATCATACTCAAAACTAATAAAAACTTAATTCAAAGTATAAATATTGCATATATATATATATATATGTAGTAGAAAAGAAGATGGGTACAGGCAAGGATTTTAAAATAAAAAAACAAATGGAATAAGGGCTTTAACATGCTTGGGGAAGTCATCAAACTTGGAAAGGTACCATCTCCGAGTGGCATAACTCCTTCCCATCAAATACAAAGTGGTTCCAATTGTGAAGGAAAAGGAATACATAGTTTGTGAAATGAAAGAAATGCCCCAAAATATTAAAATTTCAAACAAATAGTGAGGGCAAATCACTACATCAAATAACCCACCTCTTGGAATCTTATATTCCTTATCAGTATTGTTGCTTCTCAGCTTGGAAAGTAAATAATGGTGATATAAGTTACCACTAATTCCTATAAGAAATAAAGCAATTCCAAGATACTTGAAATCAATCGGCGGCGGCTCAGGATACCCTTGTGTTAGGTGTTGTGCATATATCATTGTTGCTGTTGATGTGAAGTAACTTAGACTTATAAGAATTGCACTATCAACATCCATACCTCCACTGAATTGGTGAATGAATATCACCTGATAATATCATTAATTGTAACCACAAAATGTTTCTGATTATATATGGATTCCAATTTGTTTTTCTAGGGAGAAATCCCAAAACCCCAACATCATCCCAAATTCAAATACCCATTTGTTTCAAAGAAGTAATTATCCAAATGAAGTCATAAAAATCTAATTGACCAAAACAATATATTAAAATAGGAGAAAGAGAGAAGAAATTTACCTCAAAAATTCTTTTGAAGAAATGAATGGTAAGAGCAGATCTGACGAAGAAAAACTTAAGACTCTCATACGGAAAAAGGGCAAAGGAAGCAGCTCCGGCAAGAAAAGCTGGAGAATAAAGAAGAAGCATTCCATTTCTACTGGAAAGTGTAATTTTATTATCATTATTATTATTAACTTTCCAGAATTTGGAATAGTTAAGGTGTTTTCCTCTAATCTCTGAGAAGCCAGCATTTGCTAATGAAACTAAGCTAACCACAGACATGGCCGAAACGAACAAATTAGAAGCAGCAGCTGGAAAAATTAATGATTCCATCGCTCACAGTACTACTATCAGATGGATATATGAGACTGTTTATAAATAATATTTTCTCCTTCGAATTGTATTTTATTATTGGGAAGTGTATCTCATATATATGATTCTTTACTGAAAAAAAAAATTGAAATGATAAATGGCATTTTTAATATGTGGGGACATAATAAATTGTATAAATCCGTTAAATGTCAATTCAAACGCTTGATAAATATTTTTTTTTTTTATTAATGTCCCAATCCATTTGCCCTTTTTCAATTTCCACCGACTAAATTTTATACTTATCAAAATTTCATTTATTGTTCTTTCGTTTTCTGAGAAAAATTTTCACCCATTACTCTAAAATAAAAAAATCGCTGATTGGCCCAAAATTAACACGTTTGATTCTAATCCACGCCATTAAGTGTTGACATCTCTAAGGTCTTTTTTTTTTTTTTGGTTCACGCTTTGCCCGTTGAGTTACGTTTTGATTTTGACATTTGAGTACAAAAGTTCTATAATTAGATAAAATTGAAGACGAAGTGTATTTTATTTGAGCGGATAGAAATAGTGTTCAATTTGAATTCGAAAAATAGCATCAAGTTTAATTTTGGCACTACTAGAGATCTTAATTTTAATCAAATTTTCATTCTAAATCTCAAATAAATATTCTAATAAAATAAAATTTAACTTGGTTAGCGTTAAACAATCAAGTTATAATTTGACGGCCATAAATGTTAAAATTATATAAAATATTAATTCTACGTGTGGGCTAAATATGTAAATATTATTGCATACGTCAGTTAAATTAAATAGTCAATTTAAAGTAATGATTAAATTATGATTATTGACTATTGAAGTGTCAAATTATTATAGGAAATAAGTATAGAGACTAATTAGAGGTTTTTATTTTGTTCAATGACCAAAACAGAAATTAACCTTAAAATAATGTTATAAAATGGTCGTAGTCTCTAGGAAAACTGAGCGAGATAGAACACTACGTTCATTGGGTATTGTTTATGCTATTCTCGTTGGATAATCTCTGAAAGGTCACAAACCCCCAATTCATTGCTTACGGAATCAACAATCGATGATGTCAGGTACACATCTCCTGTTCTTGTAATTTAATTTAATAATCTAGTGATCTCAGCATGTTCTAGGGTTTTAGGAAATTAATAATCAGACTTTGAATTTTCTTATTGCTGTATTTTTCTGGAATTAAACACTGTTTTCATTTAATTTTTCAAATAATTTAAAAAAATAAATAAATAAAATTTTTTTTAGAAATGTTCTTCGTTTTTCTTGAAGAACAGTTTCGAAATTGTTGGGCTAGGTAATTTTGGGTGGTTTTTTTATCAGATTTGGACCGACGGTGGCGTAAGGGAGAGTTAACACCCTCATAAGGTGGTCACCGGCGGTGGAGAACGGTGGGAGGGCGCTGCGATTTCCAGAAAATCGATTTTGCGATTTTGAGATTTTCAGGTGATTCATCGCCGTTCATCGTCGATAAGGGATGGCCGGAGGTTGCTCGGTGGTCGAGCAACCATCTGGAGGTTGTTACCGGCGGCGAGCGGCTCTGGATCGAGACTATAAGTGAGGTGGCGGCCATGGCGATCTGCTAATCGCGTGAGATGGCCCAGCACAAAACGGCACCGTTTTGTGCCAAAGCGCTGCGTTTGGAGACCAGCTGATTGTGTGAGATGGCCCAGCACAAAACAGCACCGTTTTGTGCCAAAGCGCTGCTTTTGGAGACTAGGCCGAGTGCGCTCTGTTCTGGGCCACGCGTTTCTGGACCGGACAGGCCCATTTGGTCAGGGCCTGTCTATTTGGAAAATCTCAAATAGACCCTCCAATTTTTTAATAATTCAATTTTGACCTAAAAATTTATATAATTACTGTTTTCACCCACAGAACTTTTAATTTATTTGATTTTAGCCCAAATTTCTCCTGTTTATTTATTTTTGGCCCAATTTTGCAATTTAGTCACTAAATTAGGTTTCTTAGGAACTAAATTGTAATTTTTCAGGGGCGTTTTAATTAATTAATTAAATTTTTTTAAAATTGTAATATTTGGTTTTAATTGTAATTTGAGAATTTTATTTTATTAAATTGAGTTTAAATTTTGGTATTTTAGTCATGATTGTGTCTGATATTTTTTTAATAATAAATTAATTGAAGCAAAAAGTCACCAAAGTGATCTCTATTGTGTAAATTGATTTATTTGGGATATTAGACAGGTGTATTAAAATTCATTGCGGGTAGTAAACCGGCTCAAAAGAAGGTTACTATCTGGCTGAATTGAGAATACATGTGTGGTGATAAAAATATGTGATAATTATTATGTTTTCCATCCATGTGGATAATAAATCGGCCCAAAAAAGGTTTAATATTTGACCGGACTGAATTGTCAATATTTGACTGCTGCATTGAGATGCCAATTATAGTTAATATTTTATGTCTAAAGATAAAAATATTAATATTGTGCTGGTATATTGTTTCCATTATTTGAACTCTATTATTGTTTGTTTCATTTATTTTGTGGATAGTGAGCTTATGTTAATTTTTTGTTATTTTCTATGATACCAGCTAGCATGCCATATAATCCTAACACTATCCTATGCTTGAGGGGTCAAATTTTGGTTCATGGAAATCAAGCATGATGATATATCTGGGTTGTATGGACTTAGACCTTGCGTTCAGGATGGACGAACCTGCTCCTCCTACTGAAGAGAGCACAAATGCTCAGAGGGTTCAGCATGAGAAGTGGGAGCGTTTTAACCGCTTAGGTTTTATGATCATGCAGCAGGGAATCCCAAAGAATATTCGAAGAGCCATTTATGCTGAGGAAAGTAATGCTAAAAACTATCTTGCTAAGCTGGAGAATGTCTATGTCAAGAATGACAAGGCCGAAGTGGGGACGCTTTTAGCAAAACTCACCTCCATAAGGTATGCTGGCGATGGTAGTGTCAGGGAGCATATACTGAGCATGTCCCGAATAGCCAAGAGACTAAAGGTCCTGGATTTGGTTTTACTAGATGATCTGTTAGTCCATCTAGCTTTGAATTCTCTTCCACCACAGTATGGGCAGATCAGGACTTCATACAACTGCCAGCCGAGCAAATGGACTCTTAACAAGCTCATTGTTCATTGTGTGGATGAGGAGGAAAAGATGTTGGCTACTAAGAGGGAAAGTTCTCATCTGGTCTCTTCAGCAGATAAGGGCAAGAACAAGAAAAGAAAGAAGACTGCTGATAAGGGTCCTGTGCAAAAAAAGCCTAAGAAATTAAAATGCTTCTTTTGCAGCAAGTCTGGACCCGTAAAGAAGGACTATCCTAAATATGCCACATGGCGTGTCAGGAAGGGTAAGTACCTTGTTTTAGTCTGTTCTGAAGTTAATTTAACTTCAGCTCCTAGAAACACTTATTGGATGAATTTTGGTGCTACCGCTCACATAAGTGTTTCATTGCAGGGTTGCCTGAGCTACCGAAAGCCAACTGACGGTGAAAGATACGTCTTTGTGGGAACTGGCGAGCTGGTGGAAGTGGAGGCAATTGGGCATATTAGATTGTGTTTAAGAACTGGATGTTTTTTGGATCTTGTAGATACTTTTGTTATTCCGACATTTAGACGAAATTTAATTTCTTTTTCTTATTTGGACAAATATGGTTTTACTTGTTCATTTGGAGACAGTTCATTTACTTTATCTATGGATTCAAAAAATTTTGGTACTGGCTTCTTGAATGCATGTGATAATCTATATATGTTGGATATTAATGCTTCTTATAATGAAACACTACAAGTTAGTACTATAGGTACTAAAAGGAAGCTAAATATGGATAACTCAGTTGAACTTTGGCACAGACGTTTGGGTCACATATCCAAATCTAGAATAGAATGTCTTTTGTCAGATGGTATCCTAGACACACTTGATTACACAGATTTGGACTTCTGTGTTGAGTGTATTAAAGGTAAACAGACTAAACAAAAGAGATTTGGTACCAACAGATCATCAAACATCTTAGAATTGATACATACGAACATCTGCGGTCCATTCCCTACAGCAACAAGGAATGGCCAAAGATACTTCATATCATTCATAGACGATTACTCACGTTATGGGCACCTATATCTCATTCATGAGAAATCAGAGTCTATAGACGTTTTCAAATCTTTTAAGGTCGAAGTTGAAAACCAACTCGGAAAGAAGATTAAATGCATTAGATCTGACCGTGGTGGTGAGTACTATGGCAGATATGACGGTTCAGGTGAACAACGTCCAGGACCATTTACTATTTTCCTATAGGACTGTGATATAGTCCCTCAATACACAATGCCTGGTACACCCAGTATGAATGGTGTATCTGAAAGGCGTAACGAGACTCTTATGGATATGGTAAGGAGTATGATTAATCATTCTTCCTTGCCTGAGTCTCTGTGGGGAGAAGCATTGAAAATAGTAGCTTATCTTCTTAACAGAGTACCAACTAAAGTAGCTGCAAAAACACCTTATGAGCTTTGGACTGGATGCAAGCCCAGTCGAAAGCACCTTCATGTTTGGGGATGTCCTGCTGAGGCTAGGCCTTATAGGCCCAATGAAACTAAATTAGACTCCAAAACTATTAGCAGCTACTTTATTGGCTATTCTGAGTAATCACGGGGTTATAAGTTTTATAATCCTACTACTAGAACTATTTTTTAGATGGGAATTGCAAAATTTTTTGAGGATGTTGAGTTTGGGGGGAGAATTAAGGTTAGAAACATTGTCTTTGAGGAGGGATCGAGTCAGGAACACTCAGTGTCGATTCCCATCATTGCTCCTAGCAGTGTTCAGGTTCCTACGCCTGTCACTATTCCAGAAGCAAATCAAGTTCCAATACAAGACAATGTTAAACAACTTTCCCATCAGGATAAAGAAGTCATTCTTCCTTAAGAACAAGCTTAACAACCTCAAGAATTTGAGCCAGAACCTGTGCCTTTAAGGAGGTCCACTAGAGAGAAAAGAAATGTTATTTCAAATGATTATGTAGTATATCTTCAGGAACATGAGGACACTGTAGACATGGTGGAAGATGATCCAATCAGCTTTTATCATGTCATGTAGGATTCCAACTCTCACAAGTGGATTGAGGCAATGGGTGAAGAATATAAATCTATGCAAGACAATCAAGTTTGGGATCTTATCCCATTACCTAAAGGAAAGAAACCTATTGGTTGCAAATGGATATTTAAGACTAAGAGGGATTCTAATGGTAATGTGGAAAGATATAAGGCTCATCTTGCAGTTAAAGGCTTCACTCAGAAAGAAGGGATTGACTATAAAGAGACCTTCTCTCCGATTTCATCGAATGACTCTTTTAGGACAATCATGGCTTTAGTTGCACATTTTGATCTTGAGTTATATCAAATGGATGTGAAGACTACATTTCTCAATGGAGACATTGATGAAACCATCTATATGGTGTAGCCAAAAAATTTTGTGTTTGGAGACCCAAAGCGACTGGTATACAGATTAAAGAAATCCATTTATGGACTCAAGCAAGCTTCTCGTCAGTGGCACTTCAAGTTCCATGAAGCAGTTGTCTCTTTTGATTTTGAGACAAATGCTGTGGAAGATTGTGTGTATCACAAGTTCAGTGGGAGTAGGTTTATCTTTTTTGTCTTATATGTGGATGACATACTGCTTGCTACTAACTGTAAGGACTTGCTGCATGAGACCAAAGTCTTTCTCTCAAAACACTTTGAGATGAAAGATTTAGGTGAAGCTTCTTTTGTATTAGGGATTCAAATACATCGAGACCGTACTCGAGGTATTCTTGGATTATCACAAAAGGGCTATATTGAGAAAGTGCTCAAGAGATTTAGTATGCACAATAGTAGACCAATTGATACCCCAGTCGCTAAAGGAGATAAATTCAGTCTTGATTAGTGTCCAAAGGGTGAACTTGAGATTCAGGAGATGCAGAATATTCCTTATGCGTCAGCAGTTGGGAGTCTGATGTATGCTCAAGTTTGTACTCATCTAGATATTTCATTCATAGTTGGCATGTTAGGGCGATATCTCAGGAATCCAGGAATGGAACATTGGAAAGCAGCCAAAAGAGTCTTGAGATATCTTCAGAGAACAAAGGGACATATGCTCAAGTACAGGAGATCAGATCAGCTTCAGATCATTGGGTATACTGATTATGATTTTGCTAGATGCCAAGACAGTAGAAAATCCAATGCAGGCTACATATATCTCTTGGCTGATGGTGCTATTTCTTGAAAGAGTACAAAATAAACACTTGTAGCTACCTCCACCATGGAAGCAGAATTTGTATCAAGCTACGAGGCATCCAATCAGGCAATCTTGCTGAGAAACTTTGTCACAGGGCTGCGCATTGTGAGTGGCATTAAAAGGCCATTGAAGTTATACTGTGACAATAACTCAGCAGTTTTATTCTCCAACAACAATAGAAGCTCTTCTAGATTGAAAAATATCGGGATTAAGTTTCTGGCTGTGAGGGAGAGGGTAAAGAGTGGACAGATATCCATAGAGCATATTGGAACGAACTCCATGATTGTGGATCCACTCACTAAGGCAGTGATACTGAAAGTTTTTCATGAGTACACTGCTTATATGGGTATCACATTATTTGAGACTATTTAGTTTCAGTGAGAGTTTGTATATTGTGTTTGCATTATGTTTTATGTATGCTCTGTTTGGCATTGGATATATTTTGTAAAGTACATTCAGTTTCTGCAGAAAAAATGATATTTTTCACTTTATTATGTGTTTTACACTCTGTATTATATTTATGTTTGATTTCACTTAAGGTTGACCAGTTGGAAACAGACATGGTTGGATCATATTGCATGTAGTTTCCATGCTACACTCTTATAATTGATCTATGTCGTTTGAGAGTGTTGGTAATGTGACTGATGGTGGCTTGAGTCACGATGAATGTAGCAACTGGCCCTTCAATTCTTTATCAATATGATCAATGGACGAGATTGTTTGGGACACCTTGAGTATGACTGCATTATTTTGAGCTCGTTAAGGTGTGTGCATTTTATTTTACATATGTTAGCCCAAGTGAAATATTGTTAGAATTATATGGAATATTAATTCTATGTGTGGGATAAATATGTAAATATTATTGCATACGGCAGTCAAATTAAATAGTCAATTTAAAGTAATGATCAAATTATGATTATTACTATTGATGTGTCAAATTATTATAGGAAATAAAGTGCAGAGACCAATTAGAGGTTTCTATTTTGTTCGAGGACCAAAATAGAAATTAACCTTAAAATAATGTTATAAAATGGTCGTAGTCTCTAGGAAAACTGAGCGAGATAGAACACTATGTTCATTGGGTATTGTTTCTGCTATTCTCATTGGATAATCTTTGGAAGATCACAAACCACCAATTCATTGCTTACGGAATCAACAATCGATGATGTCATGTACACATCTTATGTTCTTGCAATTTAATTTAATAATCTAGTGATCTAAGCATGTTCTAGGGTTTTAGAAAATTATTTTTTATCCCTTTCAATAAAAATATATTATTACTGTTTATATCTCAAATTTAAATATTAAGTGTTTTAATTTTTTATATATAATTAATTAAAAAAACTTAATAAGATTTAATTATCATAAAAATAAATTTACATTTTTATTCATATCAAATATAAATCTCCTGCAAACTCGGATATGTTTGAATTCAAGATTGAGTGAATAAATTATTATACATAATATGAAATTTATTTAATATTACATAAATTTAAAAATTAAATTAATATATTTATCATATGCCGTTCTCACCTTTTTTTTTTTTTTGTATATTTGGGTTTTACATTTTAATAATTCATTTTAGTAAATTTATAGCGAAAAAATGACTTTTGAGCGGGCTGCAGTGGCATCAGTTCCTCCTCCTTTTCATGTATCTCCACTTATGTAATAGCACATGGCAGCAAATGAGGTAACTAAATTCCAATATGAAAGTAAGAATTCCATGAAACAGAAGCATTGAAGCATAATCCAACATTTGCCATGAAACAAAGTAGAAACCGCATTTTGTTTACCCTTTAAAAAAAATAGTGGTTTAGTAAATTTATATTTGTATAGTAATTTTATTAAATTGTCTATTTGTATAGTAATTTTATATTTTTTTTTTCTTTGTATGTTATTTATGTAAATCTCCCTACTATTTAACTCAAGAAAAATTACACAAATAACGTAAAAAATTTTAATTTTCAAAAACATTACTAAAAAAAATTTAAAAATACTTTTCATCCCGTTTAAATCGTCACTTTTATAAAAAAAAAAAATTAAATAGCAAATACGCAATCATATCCAATAATTCATATATAGAACTGTAATTATATTATTCATAAAATATACATCTCTATTTACTATTTATTGATTGTGATAGTAATGAAAATTAAATCTTAATTTGTTATTCTTTTATAATTTTTCTTATTAATTTATATTTTTACTATATCAAATTAAACTCGGTTTTCTTCTAAAGTTTTCTAGAATACTTAGTAATGAAGAATCATTAACTTATTCAAATTGAATTTGAATTAGTAAAAGAAGTTTTCAAATTGAATTTGAATTAGTTAAGAAGGTTATCAAGTTGAATTTAAATTAGTTAAGGAGGTTATCAAATTGAATTTGATAGCACATATACCTCCTTCACTCAACTATAAATATGACCTAGGGCCATTTGTTTAAAGGTGTGATGAGAGTTTATTGAGAGACTAAAAAGAGATATAGAGTGGTGTGTAGTAAGGTTGTAAGTGAAAAAAATTTGAACGGGTTAGCTTTAACAAGATAATGCATAACATGTTTGAATGTAAAATTTTTATCTATAAATCTTGTAATTTATGTTTTGTCAATTAATAAAATTTCAACCATTCATTATTAAATTTGCTCTATCTTAGGCAATTAAAATTCAATTTAATTACCAACTTCTGGTATCATAGCTAAAGTTAGATCGAGATGACTTCAAGTTCAACATTTGGAGTTTAAGTGAAATCAATAATTTTCAAGTTTGATGAGAAAAGTAATTTTGCAATGTGAAAACATTTAATGTAGTTGTGCTTAAAAAGCAATAGTTATGGCAAAATTTTAGAAAATATATTGTTGAAAAGAAAAAGCCATCAGTTGAAGAATTACAATAATTGGATCGTGATCGTTCGTTAAATGAGAAGGCTTTATTTCTAATCTGTCAGTATGTGGAGCTATCAATCTTGGAGAGAATATTCCATGCAAAAACAGCAAAGGAAACTTGGAGTATTTTGCTCAAAACATATGAAGCTACAGATCCAGTCAAATAGATAAGGTTGTAAGGATTAAAAAGACAGTTTGAGCTTATGGAAAAAGGCAAAGATGAAAGTATTCATGATTATTTCTCAAGAATGGAGAAACTAGTCAACGAAATAAAAAATAATGGTGATCAAATAAAAGAGAGAGATATCATGGAGAAAATCTTACGATTGTTGTCCAATCACTTTGATTATGTGCTAACAGAAATTGAAGAGTCCAAAAACTTAGACACCATGGCTCTTAATGATTTACAAGACTCTTTGGAGTCATGTGAGATGTGGATGAATGAAAGGTCACCAAGAACAATAGAACAAGCTTTAAAGGCTCAAATGAATCTAAAGAATGATAAGAAAATGTCCAGACCAGAGTATAATCAAAGATGTTCTAATTTCAGAGGCAGCGGAGGTAGAAATTTCAGAACTACTTCTAGACAATGAGCAAAAGAACATGAATCCCAATAAGATAAATCCAATATTCAATGTTATACATGTAAAAAGTATGGTCATTATCAATTTGAGTGCAAGTCACACATTCATTTCCATAATTATAAAAAAAATATGATCATTATGGTAGAGAATATGGTACTAAAAGATCATACCATAAAGACAATCATGTTGAGACAACTCAAAATGATGATGCAGAAACGTTGTTGGTGGCTATTTATGAAACTGGTAGTAATAACAATTATCAGTGATTGATAGACTCGGGTTGCAGTAATCATCTAAGTGGAAACAAGTTATAAGGAAGTTTTCTCCGAGTTAGATGAATCTTTTCACTCTTCTGCGAAACTTGATGACAACTACCAAGTTCCATTAATAGAAAAAGGAAGGATTGCTATCAAAACGAAGAATGGGTCTTCAGAATATATTTATGAAGTCTATTATGCTTCTACTATTTGTCAAAACTTATTAAGCATTCGACAACTGGCAGAAAAAAGGTTATGACTTATGTTTCAATAAGTACGGGTGCACTGTAAATGATGCAAGGAAAAGGAATGATACTAACGACAAAGATGTCATCCAATCGTCTATTTCTAATGCACATCAACCATGATAATGCCTCTTATTTTAATTTGATAGTTATTAATGATAGTAGCTATGAAATATGCAGCTTGGGCATTTGAATTTTGGAAGCATCGAATTTCTTGCAAACATAGAGTGAGTTTCAGTTTTGCCAACTATTCAAGTTCCTAACCAAGTTTGTAATCATTGTATTTTAGGAAAGAAGCACAAAGATTCATTTCCTACAAAGCAGACATGGAGAGCTAAAAGACCACTAAAGCTTATGCATTCAGACTTATGATATACGGAGGTTCCATCTAATGGAGGTAACAAATACTTCATTACTTTTATCGATGATTTTAGTAGAAATGCATGGGTATATTTTTTGAAGCTTGATGCATGTGAAGTACTTGAAAATTTTGTGGCATGTGTTGAAAAGCAAAGTGGTTATCAACTTAAATTTTTAATAACGGATAGAGGCATAAAATATACTATTTGTGATGATTTCCTAAGAAAACATGGAGTTAAACATCAAGTAATAGCGAGGTACGCTCCTCAACAAAATGGAGTAGCAGAAAGAAAGAACAAAACTATCATGGATATAATGAGAAGCATGTTGCATTACAAGGAATTACTTAAAAGTTTTTGGGTTGAGGTCGCGGCTTGTGCAATTTATATTTTAAACAGATGTCCCATCAAAAGTGTTCGTGATAAAACCCCACAAGAAGCATGAGTGGAAGGAAGCCCAATTTGAGCCATCTAAGGGTGTTTGGTTGCATTGCTTATTCACATATACCATATGAGTTAAGAAAGAAGCTTGATCATAAGGCAAAAAAAAAAACATATTTTCATTGGTTATAGCTTGGAAATGGAGGGATACAAGGTATACAATCCAAAGACTCAAAAGATGATGATTAGCCGTAATGTTACTTTTGATGAAGATGGAAATGAGAAGAGTCAGAAAAAGAAAAGAGATTGTTACCAGTACCGATATTCATTAACAATGAAATGGAAACAAGAAATCACACTGATGAGCATACTCCACCAGATTTTAAAGAGCAGCAGATTGATCAACCTAAAGTTTCGTCTCCTCCTGTACTTAGACGCTCGCAATGTGATCGACATCCGCCAGCCTATTTAAGAGATTATGAAGTTGGTAATGATCTTGGTGATGATGAAGTTGTTGTTCATTATGCTTTCTTTGCATATTATGATCCAGTGATTTTCGAAGAGCAGCTAATGATGATCGGTGGATCAAAGCAATGAATAAAGAAATACATGCCATCGAAAAGAACAATACATGAAAATTAACTACTTTACCAAAAGGAAAAAATCCAATTGGAGTCAAATGGATCTACAAAATAAAGTACAAGCCTACGGAGGATGCTTAATGAGTTGCAGCATCAACAAGATGGTTCAATGATAGTTTATTGTGATAACAAAATTAGCAATCGCCTTAACGAAGAATTTAGTGTTTTATGGTTGCAACAAGCATAGACATTAAACATCACTGCATTTAAGACTTGGTAAAACATAAAGAGATCGTAGTCCAGTATTGTCCATTTGAAGATCAAATTGCAGATATTTTCACGAAGCTACTCAAAGTTGATATATTTTTCAAAATGAAGAAAAAGCTCAGAATAACCAAACCAAATTTAAGAGAGGATGTTAGAAATTAAACTTGGTTTCCTTCTAGAGTTTCTATAATACTTAGTAGTGAAGAATCATTAACTTATTCAAATTGAATTTGAATTAGTAAATGAAGTTTTCAAATTGAATTTAAATTAGAAAAGGAGGTTATCAAGTTGAATTTGAATTAGTTAAGGAAGTTATCAAATTCCATAAACCTCATCAACACAACTATAAATATGATGTAGGGCCATTTGTTTAAAGGTGTGATGAGAGTTTAATGAGAGACTATAAAGTGAGATAGAGTGATGAGTGATAAGGCTATAAGTGAAAACATTTAAGAGAGGTAGCTTCAACAATCTAATGCATAATGTGTTTGAGTATAAAATTAATATCTCTAATTCTTGTAATTTGTATTTTGTCAATTAATAAAATTTTGATTATTTATTATTAAATTTGCTCTATCTTAGGAAATTAAAAATTCAATTTAATTGCCGTTATTTACTATGCAAAATTAAAATATATTAATAAGTGTCAAATTTATTATTTTAAAATATAAAAATATTTTGCAAAAATTATGATAAATAAAAATTTTAGAAATATATATCCAATAAAAATAAGCCCCCACTAACATTAAATCTTATGTCCACGCCTATATATATATAACATATAATATGTTATATGTTGCATAAAATATGTTATGCATTATATATGTTATATATAATATGTGATAAATGTGATAAATCACATATTAAGAAATATATAATTTGATAAATATTAATAATATATACAACATATATCATTATATATGACATATATATATCTCATATATATATATATGTATATTACATATAATAAGTTATATATTATATATTATATATAATATATTAAATATGATGTTTATATATCATATGTTGTATATAATTTGTTATATATTATATACGTTGTCTATAATTTATCAAATATGATAAAAATCTAAAAAAAATTTAAAAAAAATTTCTTTTAAAGTATTTTATCGAATATATAAAATGTATTATATTTAAAAAAATCTCAATCATTATAGTTGAAATCTAAAAATAATTAAAATAAAAAAATTAAAGGATTTATAAAAAAAAATAAATTTAAAATAAAAATCCATACTAGATTCATATTTCTTATTCACTTTGATAAAATAAAATAAATAAATAAATAAATAAAACACAAATCGGAGATAATAAAGAAAAGAGGCGTCTATGGTAAAGAAGCAGAATTGGCGGCAAACAATATAAATGCAGTGGTGCGGTGTAAAAAAAAAAGGAGTACAAAATTGAATAAAAAGGAAGAGGAAAAAGGAAAAAAAAGAAAAGAAAATGAAATTGTATTTTGAAAAAGAAAATTGACAGAAATGTAAAGTCCAAAAAGTAAAAAGTTAAAAAATTAAATATATATATATATATATATACCAACAATAAAAATAAAAAAAAATAATAAATAATAAATAGTGTAATTTTCTCGTTTGACTCGTGCAAATTGGCTTATTAATCGTAGAACTGATTGACCCATCATCATTTCAATATGGAAAAATTGCACAACTAACTTAAAAGACAAGTTTTATTTTAAAAAATGTTGCACCATCAAAAACAAAATTTTCAAAAAAAAAAAAATACTAAAACTAATATATTTTTTAAAAAATATATCTCACTTCTTTTTAAACTAAGATTTTTTTTTTAAAATATCACATATCGCATTTCAAGCAATATTTTACTACAATTTTTTTTAAATTTATTATTAAATAAATATATTCTAATAAAATAATTAATTTTAAAATTTTAAAATATATTTTCAACTAATAAAATATATCAATTTTTATAAAAAAAATTAATTTTAATTACAAATAACAAAAAACACTCAAAAAATTTTAAAAAATAAAAATATATAAAAATAGATTAATAAGAATTATAAATATAAAAAAAGTAAAAAAAAATATTATTTTATTATATAGATACTGTATATATGTTATTTAGAAGTTGTAGATGTTGTAGATGTTATGTTTATATTATATTTTTATTGTATATATTATGTGTATGTTGAATACATATTATATGAATTTTGTATGTATATAAAATTTAAAAATAAGTTAAAAAAATATTAATTAAATTATGTAAATATTATATAGATGGTGTGTATATATTAATTTTATTTTTTATATGTATTTTATATATGTTATATATATTTTTATTTCTTTCTATACATATTAATAATATAACAATAAAAAATAATATTACAAATAAAAAACTAAAAATAAAAAATAAAAAAATACAATGATTTTTAAGTAAAAATAATGAAAAAAAGAGAGCAAAAACTGTATTTATGAAAAAAAAAAAAAGTTAGGGGCCCTTATATCTGTTATGGGCAACCTTTTTTCAATATGTAAGCAACCTTCAATGCTCAACTTGCAAGCAGTTACACCTAAGTACTAATTTCCTCCATATAATAATTTTATATTAATTGAAAATATAATAGAAACAATCTTTAAACAATCAGTTTCCCACATAAATTAACAATAAAAAAAAATTTAAATGTATCATAAATTTAAGTTTTTACCACAAAAAGTTAGATCTCACATTTTTACACAAAAAAAATATTACTTCTAAAATTCTTGTTACCTATTTATTCTATTATCTTTAAAATCTAAAACTATTTTTATATTATTTGTTAAATGAATTATAATCAAATTTATTTTACCCTATTTTATTAAATTCCATATATAATTTATATTTGTTTACCTTTACCAACTCAAAAGTTTAGCCCTATACGGTAAATTAGGTTAATTTTTATTCACCGTCATTAAAAAATTGATCAATATCCATTGTCGTCTTTCAAATTCAATTTTTGCATTAGCCATTCCTCAAATTCACATGGTAGTCTTTGTGCCATTAAAATCGTTAACTGTAAGTAGCATGGTGTTAATGTTAGTATGTCACATCAGTACATATACTGACATGACACATTATTAATATACTACATCAACATATGTGCCGACTTACTGTCATATCAGAATGTCATGTTAACACTTTAATTTTTTAAAAACATTAGTAATAAGTGATTTTTACTTATCTTTTAAAAATTGACTAACATTCATTGTCCTTTAAGAATTAATCGATATATATTATTATGCTTATAGTTTATTTTTTATCCAAATTAGTCAATTTTTAATCAGTAACTATTCAAACTAAAAGTTTTACCATCTGAACAATATTTTAATTTTGTTAAAATAATTATTTTATATGTATTTTGAATTATATCAACCAAATATTTAAATATAAAATATTCAATAAATAAATAATCATATAATTTATTATTAGTTTTAAATAATAATTAGTATTAAAATTATTATCAAAATATTATTTAGTATAAAATGCTTTTAAATATATTTGTTTCTTATATAAATAGATAAAAATATTATTTTTAATGTATAATTGGAAAAAAAATCAGTGTCAACATGTATTTTTACATAAACTTATACTATGTTTGGATGAACTTAGTTGCAAGTTCATGTAAGGAGAGAAAGGGAAAGGGAAGTTAAACATTTAACTTTGTTTGAGAAAAAGATAAATACACATTTATTAAAGGAAGAGTAATGTATATTAAAATTATAAAAATATTAGTCATGTTATAAAATAAAAATCTAATTTAAAAGGATAAAAAAGACAATTCATTATTTTTTATAACTTATTAATTTATTTCTCATGCCTTAAGTCTCAAATTAAGATGTAAAAAAAATTCACTGTTTCAAGATAAAACTTATCCTTCATTCCCCTTTCATTTAATTTATGCACTCCTTCCCAACAAATGTGAAAGTCTTATACCTTCTATTTTCCTTCCTTAACCCCTCAATCCAAACAAAGTGTAACTAACTAAACAATTAACGATAATTAACTTTTGCATTAAAAGATAACTAGTTTTTCAGTTTATAAAACTTTAAATGTATAAATAAATTTAAAAAAAAAACTTTAAAAACTAATCCATACTTTCACATAAATTTCAAAAACATTTTTGCACCTTCTCCCTTTTTATATTTTTATCTATATTCCTACAATAGAAAACGAATTTCTATAAAATAGTTTCCATAATATAATTAGTTTAATATACTCATTTACTATAATGTAGTTATTCATTTTATCTATTTATATCGCAACGAATTCAAGAAACCATCACTTTTGCCATAGATCGGATTATATTCTATTTAATACATTATGATCAATATGAATGAATATATCGGCAAAAAAAAAAAATGGCGCATTTATCGATGGATGAGGATGAGCAGCTTTAACATGACATCGATAACAAGGAACACTGTTTCCATCCACATTATGTTTCAAAGTACTTGTAATCTTCTATTTTAGTTGCAGAGTTTATAGTTACCCCGTTGGTAGTGAGAAAAGTAGGTGGTAAGTATAAACTAGGTGTGCAACCAACGGGTCCGGATTAATGGAGACGAAGCTCCAAATATCAAATGGACAATAAAAAAAATAAAAAAAAAATAAAATCTCACTGTTTTACTCAGGGTGATGCATCAAAGGCCACAGCTGTCCCTAAAAGTTTTTTTATTTTGAACATGACCTGGCATTCTAGGACAATAGCACTAATTTTGTGCGCCGCAAGGCCTCTTGCTTGCATATGCCAAGGACTTGTAAGCATAACACAATGAATCCATCATTTAAACTTGGGGAAATATTGACGAATAATCCCACACAAAAATAATAAAATTGAAAACAAAGGAAGAAAGCGAGCATAAAGAAATAAAATTGGTTTTGTATTAAGCACATATCCTGGAAGAGCCAGAAATTAGTAACCAAATAACAAATTATACAGGAACCTGAAACCGTTCTCTAATATCAACTGCCCACTAATAAAAGTCCTCTAATGGATGATTGGGAAAAGACTAAAAAATAAATTAAAAATAATAAAAAGAAACAATCAAGTACACACACCTATACCTTCTATACATCCCCCGCAACAAAATCTTATGTACTAA
Source organism: Garcia nutans (assembly GCA_947685225.1). Classification (NCBI taxonomy): domain Eukaryota; kingdom Viridiplantae; phylum Streptophyta; class Magnoliopsida; order Malpighiales; family Euphorbiaceae; genus Garcia; species Garcia nutans. The sequence goes on from CANTUV010000041.1 coordinate 16,076,892, forward strand.
ATTACAATGGAATTTTAAGGATCAAACATCTATTATACCTGATACAGGCGCAAGAGAGAAGTCAAAACTATCAGAGGTCTTTTTCCCATTAAGTCCTCCGCACTACATGAAAGAATTACACTTCTAACAGAACTAATAATTCGCTTTCAACGCAGTGCTTCTCTCATTTTACAACAGTGCAAATGCCACCAGGATACTGGATATACCTGATGAACTGTTTTCAACTCATCATTCTTTCCTAATTGTAGATTTTCACTGGCTTCTCAAATGTGTGCCGGTTCTGCAAAATCAATATAAGAAAGGAATAATAAGCATGTGTGCATTTGGTGGTCCTTGCACCGTACCATTATCATCTTAACTTAATGCTGTTACCCCAAAATCTTTTTAACAGAAAAAATGAGCCGAATTGTAAAAATTTAGTTATTTAGGTATAATCAATTTTTGATTCGGTTCAATTTGGTTTGGCTAGTAATATATAAACTTTTCGGTATTCGGTGTTCAGCTTGGTTAGTTCTATAATAATATAAAAACTAACTAATTTATTATATATACAAATTTACTGTCCTTTTTATATTATAATTAAATATTCCATTAATAATATAGATGAAAACTTTACAATTTAATTAACATAACATTTAATAACAATCATTATATATGTGTGTGTTGCCTTAGCATATGCTTTTTTGTAAATAATATAACTTAAAAATGATACTTTCTATCTTAATTCCTGGTAATATTTTGAATCATTTGTTATATGAAGTTAGAAAGTCTTACAATATAATTAATGTTATAAATTCATTGATTATTTTGGGATTAGTGTCATTGAAAATATATTTTAGGCTATTTTTATTTAGATAGTGATATTTCTTAATATTAAATATTAACATGTTGACTTAGCTATAGTTTCTAATAATATTACTAAATAACTAGTTTTTATATATTTATGCATCAGTATATATGGCAATTGAGCCGTATCATGTCGACTCGATCTAGATTTATTGTGTCTGCCGTAATGCTCGGCTATAAAAATTAATCGTGCAATATTAGACTATGTTGTACAGTGCTAAATATTGAACTAGTCAGATTTTTTTAGCACAAAGTTTACTACTATTTTTTTAAAATAAATTATATATAAAACTTGATAAAAAAATAAAAAATATTAATTGATAAAAAATATAATTATATATAAAAATTGATAAAAAAAAATAAAAATAAAATATAATTTATGTGGTTTGGCATAAAAAGGCTTGCATCCACAAAGAAAGGAAAAATGTTATTTGTTTATTTATTTATCAAAATATTACAAATATAATAAATAAGTTATATAAAAAATTTTAAACAATTTAGACTATATTTTCATCCTCATCAAAAGAGAACATATCTGAATGGAGAAGATTTAGTTTGTGTTATATCTTATGTTGGTTGATTTATCTGATTATCATATAATAAATATAATTTATATAATTTATCATTAATTTCAACCATAAAACTATAGATGACAATTAGGCTGAGTCGGCATATCCATCATGCTTGTGATTTTTTTATGTCGTGCCATGCTGGCCTAAAAATTAATAGTCTCTTGTTGAGTCATGCTGAAATTTTAAAAGTAACGGTCTAACTCGATCCATTACCTTATACATAATCATGTCGTGTGGTGCTCGGCTGCCCGACTCAATTGAAAAATATATGAATTTACTTATTTTGAAAAAGTATTAATTAATTGATTTGGAAAGTTTTACTATTACATGTTAGAGAAAATTCAGTTAACCGAAATAATTGATTAACTGGATTGAAATATTTTGATTCGGTTAAAATTCAGTTCTTTAAAACATTCAATTTAGTTCGATTGCTTTTTATAAAATTTCAAAAATTTAAGTTATTTCATATTTTGGTTTGGTTCGATTTTGGTTAACCGAATGTGCACCCCTACTAAGTACCATGATTAAAAAAAAATTTGATCCCTCCAATAATTGTTTGTTTTATCAATTTTTTTAAAGATATAACTAAAACAAAATGTAACTTTTTATTATTAAACAATGAATGTAAGTAGTAAAAACAGAAAATATAAATCCATAACTAATAAAGTACTCTGAATATGTAGATAAAACTAAGTTGCCCGATCATAGCCAATTCACTTCTATAATTTTGTTACATACGTGAAAATTATCAATGTGCCTTATTGGTATTAATTATGTATCTGGTAAATAAATTACTCAAGCTTTTACGGCAAAATTCAAATCCAACAACTCACCTTATTTGAGAAAATAAGAGCTTAAATTTTATAATGCAATTCAATTAAATTGTATTTTCAAACTTGGTTAATACAAGGCCATAAAAATATCAATATGAGTTATCTTGATGTGAACAACAAAGTAAATAACAAAATATATATTGAGAAAAATAAAAAAAAATAAATGGAAAATAAAAAGAGTAAGAATAAATATTTTAATTTTGGTTTAGCATAAGCCTACGTCCATTGGTGAAGAAGAGCAAAATTCTCTAAAAACTGAAAAGGTATAAAATAAAAGAGAACACTCAAAATTTTTAACTCAATTACATTCAAAGCCTCACACAATCTCATATAATATAAGGCTCGCCTAGTGACAAAAGGGTATACACAACAGGAAAGTGTTGATTATGAAAAAACCTTTTCCCATGTTGTAAGATTTACCTCAATATGTGTCATCTTGGCTATTGTAGCAAGTATAGATCTTGAATTACATCAAATGAATGTAAAGACTATTTTCCTCAATAGAGAATTAGAAGAAAAAATTTATATGGAACAACTACGAGTTTCATTGAAAAGGGCCAAGAAGATAAAGTGTGTCGATTAAAATCAATTTATGGCCTTAAGCAGTCTTCTAAATAGTGGTACATTAAATTTCACAATGCTATAATAACATATGACTTTGTTATATTAGATGAAGATTACTGTGTATATGTTAAAACATTCAAAGATAAATTTGTTATCTTGTCATTATACATAGATGATAAATTAATAGCCAGGAATGATAAAGACTTTGTTGTCTTTGTCAAAGATTGGTTATCATCCAATTTTGAAATGAAAGATACGGGTGAAGCTGCATATATTCTTGAAGTTAAAATTTCAAGAGGTCGTTTAAAGAAATTATTATCTCTATCATAAGAGCCATATATAAAGAAAAATTTTGAACGATTTAATATGTAAAATTGCAAACCCATAGATACCCCTATTGCAAGGAATGAGGCGTTGAGTTGTAAACAATGTCTTGAGACTCTAGAAGAGAAAGATAAAATGAAAAGGGTTCCATATTTTAGTGTTATTGAAAGTCTAATGCATGCAATGATGTGTATAAGACCTGATATTTATTTTGCCGTTGGAATTATAAGCAGATATCAATCCAATCCGGGACAAGCACATTGGTCAGCCGTTAAAAGAATTCTAAGGTATCTGAAAGATAGTGTTGATTATGAGTTATACTATCAAGAAAGTGATATGCATATTGAAGGCTACACAGATGAATTTCCTTGTCCTTCTCTGCTTCTCTTAGGAAATGAAATTTTACTTTAATATGCTTGGTCTTGCCATGATAAACTGGATTATTTGCAATTGCAATGACATATTTGTTGTTAACAAAGGTTGGAGTTGACTGTGATTGTTGAATACCAAGGTTGGACATTATCTTCCTAAGCCAAATGGCTTGATTTGCTACAGTTGCTGCTGCTATATACTCAGTCTCAGCAGATGACTGAGCCACAACTTCCTGTTTCTTGGATTTCCAAGAAAAAACACCCGAGCAAAATGAGAAGACAAAACCAGAGGTGCTTCTTGAATTATCAACACATCCAGCCCAGTCACTATCTAAAAACCCACCATTTTATCACTTTTTTCTTTTGAAAACAAAAACCCAAAATCAGCAGTTCCTTTCAAGTACATAAGCACCCTTTTTGCTACAAAAAATGCTTCTGACTTGGAGATTGCATAAATCTAGAAAGCAAGCTTACTGAGTACATAATATCAGGTCTGGTTGTTGTCAGATACAATAAATTCCCAATAAAAATCTTGTACATGCTTGCATTAATTTTTTCGGCTTCATCATTCACAGACAACTTTTCATTCACAGACAAAAGTGTTGTTATAGACTTGCATTTGTCCATTTTGAACTCCTTCAAAATGTCCAATGCATATTTCTTTTGTGAGATAAATAAGCTTCCAGGGCGTTGTTGAACTTCAATTCCAATAAACTAAAACATCTCACCAAAATCAAACATATCAAAAATCTCTTTCATCATCTGTTTAAATTTCTCCACCTCCTTTATATCTCCTCCTGTTACAAGGAGATCATCCATATAAATAGAGACTATTAGTTGGTTGTCATTTTCAGAAATCTTCGTATACAGGGTCATCTCCATTTCACTTATTTTGAAGCCATGGCTGATAAAATGAGAATCAATTATTATGTACCAAGCTCTAGGAGCCTGTTTTAGGCCATACAAGGCCTTCTTAAGCTGTACACTTTATCCTCTTCTTCTAAAATTTCAAATCCTTGAGGTTATTCAATGTAAATTTCTTCCAACAAGTGCCCATTGAGAAAGGCAGACCTCAAATCTAAATGAAATACCTTCCAACCTTCCTTTGCTGCCAATGCCAACAAAAATCTGATTGTGTCCATCCTAGCCACATGTGCAAATGTGTCTCCATAATCAATCCCTTAAAGTTGAGCATAACCCTTCACCACTAATCTTGCTTTAAATTTAAAGATTGACCCATCTGAATTGTATTTGGTTCTGTAGACCCACTTAATTCCAATCACATTTCTATTTGTTGTCCTAGGTGTGAGCTCCCAAGTTTCATTTTTATTAATCATATCAATCTCCTCCTTCATAGCAAGCTGCCATTCTTCAAACTTGGAAGCTTCTTCATAGCTTATAGGTTCAACAATTGCTAACATTCATTTTTCATAAATTTCAGTTAATGGCTTGGTTTTAAGAGCAGGTGCATCAACAGTAGGATCTTTTGAGAAATCATATCCATCCTGCTCACTTACTCTTCCCTCAATCAGATTGGAGCTTGAAGCTTCACCATCTACCACTTGCTCATAATTTTTCACTTCTACCTTATTTTTGTCCCAATTCCAGAAAGCCTGCTCATCAACCTTGACATCCCAACTTACAATTACTTTTCTAATTTGAACAATAAAAATTTTGTATCCCTTGGCTTGTGCTGCATAACCCAAGAAGATACCAACTTGTGCTTTATCATCCAACTTTCCTCTCTTTACAGATGGAACATGAGTATAACACATTGACCTAAAAACTTTCAGATAATTTGCAGAGGGTTTGGAGTTGCTCCAAGCTTCAATTAGAGTCTTACCCTTTAAAGACCTTGTTGGCAACCTAATTAGCAAGTAAACAGCTGCATAAACAGCTTCTGCCCAGAAACATTTTGGTAAATTTTTTTCAACCATCATAAACCTAGCCATCTCCATCACAGTTTTATTCTTCCTCTCTGAAACTCCATTTTGTTCAGGTGAATAACTAATTGTAAATTGTTGAATTATCCCATGCTCTTCACAAAATTTCTTGAAATTAAAAGGTGCATATTCACTCCCATTATCATACCTCAAGCAAAGAACTTTACTGTCACATTGCTTCTCAACAAGGGCTTTAAATTTTTTAAACACAGACAACACCTGAGCTTTGCTGGACAAGAAGTACACCTATGAAATCCTTGAAAAATCATCTATGAACAGTATAAAATTTTTGTTTTTGCTAAGAGATTCAACACTCATCGGACCTCAAACATTAGTATGGATGAGTTCTAGCTTCTTTTTGGCTCTTTGAATCCCAGATGTAGGAAAGCTTGTTCTTTGCAATTTTCCTACTTGACAAGCACTACAAACACCATAAACATCTGATAAAGGTGGTAATTCAATAACCATATTGTTTCTCTGCATATATTTTAGAGAATCAATATGATAGTGACCAAATCTATTGTGCCATATCTTTGTTTCTTCTAACTTCATGATTAATGCATGCTGGGATACATAATTTAGACAAAGCTTATGGCTATTTTGATCATTCTTTACTCTTGCCACTTCAACATTGTTAGCATCAAAAATAAAACAATGGTTATCCTTGAATAAGATGGAATAACCTTTATTTTGCATTTGAGGAACACTAAGTAAATTTTGCCCTAAGCAAGGAATAGATAAAACATCAGTTAAGATTTTGATACCTTGCTTGGTCTATACTTGAATTGTTCCTTTGCCTTTAGCTTTCACCACTTTCCCATTGCCAAGAGTTACGTCAGTTCTGAAGCTCCTATTAAGGCTGCAAAATAAGCTATGTTCCCTGGTCATATGACTTGTACACCCACTATCAATGTACCATTCATTGATTTCAGATGCTGGCTTGGCTTGAGTCATCATGATCAAATGGTTTTCTTGCTGAGTTTTATTTTCAACAAAGTTTGCTTGCTGCTGAAATTGCTTAGGCTGTTGATTTCTAGGTTGTTGTTGAGTTGACTGATTTTTCTTTTTCCAAAAAACCTTCTCTACATGCCCATACTTCTTACATACCTTGCATTGAACATTCTTCCAGCATCTATTCTCAGGATGATTTATTTTGTTACAAAATTTACACAGAGGAAACTTATTTTTCTTTGATGAGTCTTTGCTGCTTTCATTTTGTTTCCCCTTGTTTGCAAATACATTGCCTTCTAGTTGAGTTGAGATTAAATGTTTTAATTTTGTTTTTCTTGAAAAGCATTCTGTAGCTAAATTAATAAGCAAGCTACAAGCTCAAGAACAAAGGGCTAGAAATCAACAGCCTAAGCAAACCTTCTCTACATGCCCATACTGTTAGGAAATTAAGGAGATCACTGCAAACAAAAACACGCAGCGGAAAAATATTTGATCTCTGATTTCCCACCAGGATCCATGCTGTTCGTTTAATTCGACAAAAGTGTTCAAAGAACTAACCTGTTGATGATTCGAAATCACAGTTTTGAAGAGATGCCTCGATCGCGAAACACCCTCTATCGCGTATCCACACGAATGCTACCGTTTGGAGTGCTAGCTCTCTGCAACAGCGAAGGCTGGAAAAACGTTTTCTCTAAAAACGTATTAGGGTTACCTTTTTCGTTCCTCTTTGTTTTTATTGTTACCTCTGAGAAGACTTAACGTCTGGAGTGAATATAATCACTCCAGAATCCAATTCAAAATTGGATACGGAAAGTCAAATTCAGAATCCAAGTCTAATTAGGATTCTGAATATATTATCTAATAATATATATATAAAAACGAAAATAATAATAATAATAAATATTAATATCTAATATTAATATTATTAATATTATATCCAGCCCAAAACGCATTCTTGTGTGTGACCCGATAGGCCCATATTAATTGGCAGTCAATTTAATCTCTATTAAATCAACAAGTCATAATTGGCCTCTAGCAAGGCGTTACAACTACCCAATTAATATAAGGAATGTCCAATTTGCCTAATAATAGTATATGCATTAATCCCTTTGTCACACGATATCTAGCTTGAACATAAGTCATGGTCAACGTCATACTTATATTGTCCAAACTTATGATTACTCGATCTCCAAGTAGACTGATAAAAACAAATGAAATTGATCACATTATCAATTCATTTGAGCACGGCCATGCATTTCACAGTCTCACTTATCGAGGGGCCCAAAAGATATCTCTCTCAAAGAGAGGGACAAATTCTATCTTGATTGTTCATTATCCTCTACATAATTTCTATCATATATGAACATAACCTTTATTACTATCCAGTTACGGATAATGTTTGATCATGTCAAAATATAATAGTCCTTATATTGGAAACTATGACAATCTCAAGTCAAAGAATTATTACATAACTATCATGAGATTTACTTATGACACTAACCCATGTAGTAATCTCATGATGGGTCTATCCAATACATTGTTCTCTAACAAGTATTTATGAAATTGATTTGTATCACTATACACATAACCATCTGATGATCATCAAATCAATGTTCATACTGGTTAAGAATTATTTATTTTTTTTTATCTCTATAACAATAATAAACCAGGGACAAATATCAAAATTGTGTAACATGCAAACAACAATAATGATAATAAAACCTCATTTATTAATAATGAATGTATAACATAAAGATCCAAACAAATGGCCTAGGGCACATACACTAACACATACTTCTTACATACCTTGCATTGAATATTCTTCCAGTATCTATTCTCAAGATGATTTATTTTGTTATAGAATTTACATGGAGGAAACTTGTTTTTCTTTGATGAGTCTTTGCTGCTTTCATTTTGTTTCCCCTTGTTTGCAGATACATTGCCTTCTAGTTGAGTTGAGATTAAATGTTTTAATTTTGTTTTGCTTGAAAAGCATTCTCCACCACTCTATCACTTCTCATACCGACCCTTTGTTCTTGAGCTTGTAGCTTGCTTATTAATTTAGCTACAGTAAGCTTTTCTAAGTCACAAGTCTCCTCTATGACAGAAAACTTTGATTCAAATTTTTTTGAAAGGCTGATCATCATTTTCTCAACAATCTTTTAATCCTTGAAATCATCTCCAAGCAATCTTATCTGATTCACAAGGTTCATGACTCTAGTAGAATAATATTTAATAGTTTCATTGTCCTGCATTTTTAATAATTCAAATTCTCTTTTTAGAGTTAGAAGCTTGACTCCCCTCACCTTTGCACTTCCAGCATATTCCTCCTTAAGATAATCCCAGGCCCTTTTGGCAGTTTTGAAAGCCATAAGCCTTGGAAATATTTCTTTAGACACAGCTGAGTGAAGAAATGATAGTGCTTTGAAATTCTTCATTGAAGCTTCAGATTCTCTCTTCAATTGCTGCATAGTTGGATCCTCTGGAAGTGGAGTTTTTTTTTTTATACTCCACTTCAATGGTAGACCAAAGGTCATATGCAAGAAGATATGCTTCCATTCTTGCTGCCCAATAATCATAGTTATCTCCTTTGAAAATTGGAGGAGCGGGTAGCGTCACATGTGAAGCCATTTTTCACTGGTTTTAGATGGTTAATGAAGCAAAAGCTACAACTACTTACTCACAGGCCCTTTAAGACAGAAGCCGTGATATCACTGTTGCAAGAAGCAAACAGTAACAAACTTCAACAAAGAACCAAAAACAGAGAAAAATGAAAGGAAAACAGAGGATGGATGGCTAAAATCAAAATCTGATATTTCATTCCTTACATTTATAGATATATTTTACAAAAAGATTTTGTCATTAGGTAAACAACCTTACCTAATGTCTATACACAGATATGGCTTCGATAACACAGTCATTTCCAGTTAGCTAAACATTCAAAATAAGGACTACCACTCATATCAGCCCTAACAAAATTTCTTGGTTGACTAAAGCAAACTTTGATCCTTGTTCAAAGTAAAACACATGGGTCAACAGATTATTGATAAAAAAAAACTAATAAAATTGAGATTTAGGAATTGCAGTGAATATAAGTTTGGATACAATAAATATAATTTAGCTGGTAAAAATATAACTAAATTATTCTAAGAATACTACAGCATAAAACATGACAAATTTTCAACCCATTTTTAGTCAATATGTATTTTCATTGAATAAAATTCTCAAGTAGAGTTATGAAATTGCTAGTTTCATAAACGAGATGAAAACGAGATGAGAGTCTCTAGTAAACCAAGCATATTGCATTCTATAAATTTAAATTTTATTCCAAGAACAAAAAGTTCATTACAAAATCATTCAATTGCAAAGGATATTTGGAATTAAGAATGTGATATAATATGTGCATAAAGCAATTCATTCCATGTATCAGGCAGGCCTGGAACACACCAATGAAGACAATCTGCATATTTAGCTGGATCAGCCTTCTGCTTTTGCCTAAGTGATTTACTACCTTTGCTGTTGTAAAAAGAGGGATGTCCATCTTTCCTGTACTCTGAAAGCCTTGTTATGTTCTGAAAATGAACTCCTACTTTCATTGATCCAATCACTTTTTCAGTAATTCCAAATATCTTCCAGTCTATATTGACATCCAATGGCATGAATGTCTTTGGAATTGGTAAAGTCTCGCTAGCACAGTTAACCCCATGTGGGTTGTTCCAGTATGAGCTCCTATACACATTATTTGCGCCCAAGTTGTTAATTAATAGATATAGCTAAATATCATCGAGCACGTAGATTAGCTGGTAAGGGACTGTTCTAATTATGTAGTTTCAGACATTATGCTATAAGCAGCAGAGAGATGATCTCATACCTGTCATGATTCGGAGTTGCAGTGCTAAAGAAAATTGTGGTGCGTTTGGGATCAATATTTTCCTCTATCCATTTAGCCCATTTCTTCAGAACCTTTTCAAATATTACATGTGTTTCGATCTCAATATACTTTGTAGCCCCTTCTTCAAATGATCCTTGCCTTGTTAGGACAATAAAAGTTTGAGGCCCAACAGAAAATTATGTTCATAAAGGAAAAGAACAAGAAGCGCAATTATAACTTAGAATACTCTCACAGTGGGGTGCTTGGTCCACCAGGTATATGAGTTAAAGATTAGATAGTCAGCATCTCTCCAGTTATTTCCATGTTTTGCAATTGCTTCAGGCATTATTGTAGCCACCGTTTTGCCATCCCTCTTATTTGCAGGGTCTACATTGGACTCCACTAGATATGGTGCCCAGTAAAATTCTATTGTAACATTATATTTCTGTAAATTATCGTATATAACAATAAATCATGTGAGTTAACTCGTGCCAAAAGTTCAAAAAAAGTTAAAAAGTGTTATTGTGGTGCCACTGCATTAGTAACCCAACCAATATATATTATGATCCTTCCCATTTCTTGATATAAATTAAAATTTAATGATCATGCTGAAATTTATAAAAAAAAATAGACTATGAATTTAAGCTATGTGGCCAGTATGAATCACCAAAAACTAAAAGAATGGAGAGAGACCTTAATTGTAAAGACTTGGGGGTAGCCTGAATAGTCCACCCTCTTCTTGCTTGGTGAAACAGCAGATTGAACCAAACAAACCAAAGATTGCCACTGGTTAATATGTATAGAGTCTCCAACAAACATAAGCTTCTTTCCCTTGAGCTTGTTGAGCAACCGTTTTGCCTTAAACCTTAATTCAAGATTCAAGAATATAATTATGGTTTAGAAATATTAAACTATATAAAAAAATGGTAACAAGTTAACCATATATTTTTACTTACTTGGGAAAAGAACAATCTCTTGGTTGCCATCTCCAGTGCAGATACAGTGAATCAGGCCTTCCATTGTTCTTGCAGGCTGACCACTGTGAAAGAAACTTACCACATTCACCTTCTGTGTACAAGGGAAGGGATGTGTCTTGTTATCCAAAACCCAGTCTCCTGTGAAAATATCACAGGATTCTTGTACAATTTTTTGGTGACTGGGGTTTAAAAATATCAACAAAAATGCTACTACAACGAGAATTGAACTGACAAGGCTTTTCTGGCTGGGATCAACATGCTTCATTGTGACTGTTGTTAATAGAAGGATGTATCAAACTTGGAACTCTTTTCACTGCTATGGGGCAGTCTGTTGAGGTGAAAATTGAAACCTCTAACCTAACGCTGAGCCACTGGCCTTTCAATGTGTAAGAGATGCAAATCATGATATAAAAACAAAGAGAATTGCATATCTTTTTTTTTCTTTTTAATTTTTAATTGATATATGGTCATGTATGAATCTGCAGCATAATTAAATAGCCCTGAATCTTTGCCATGACTTTTGGGATTATATATCACTTCTTTTATTTTAAGTTGAAGCATGCAAATCATGAGCTAATTTGTCTATTAAGACTAAAAGTTTTAGTTAGCATGTGTGCCAATTTGTATTTTATAGTATTTGATTAATTGAAGATGAAATGCTCCCAACCCATTATCACTAATTTTAAGGATATGATTTAATTATTTTATTTGTTCATATATGACTCAACTTATTAGTGAAAAATCAAATTAAGAGGTGACTTGACTTTAACTTTACTAATGTAAAATCGCAGCAGAATTTATTATATGAATTCAACAGGTATTTAAGAATAATCAGCAAGAAACAAAAATTCATAATTTTCTCCAAATTGTATGAGTAATTACTAATTAGGCTGCAAAAAATTATGTGGACAACAAATAAATTCAGTATTTAACCGAAACCAAAAGAATTAAATTCGATGTTAATGTACAAAAATTTCATTCTAATATCCAAATAATAACTTCAAAAACAGAGATTATTCAGGGAAAAAAACACTGTTTAAAACCATAGATTTTAAAAGAAAAGTTGAATATAACATTACCCACCAAGAATCAACCCGCGAGTCCCTTCCTATCCCTAAAAAAAAATTATTGTTCATATTTTCTGTCCAATATGCTTTTCTTCGATCAGGTTTAGAATACTCAAAGCTCTTGGCTTTATGAAATTTTCTTTGGATTTCTCAGGAACCAAACGAAGGGTTTCAATGAAATTATCATAACAGCTACTAGCATTTGCGGACATTTTGATAATTGAGAAACACGGACATTAAGGTAAAAATCAATTCTATTCGATCCAAAACAAATAAAGACTCTGATTTTTGTCCCGTCTTCGCCTGGCAGATGAGTAAAGGATAAAACGACATCATATCAGAGAATCAGATGCTCTTGTCCAAAATTTTGAAGTCCCTATAAGCGCGTTTTGCAATTGTCCTTTTATTTGATTTTCGCCCCTACTCTGTATACTTTTCAAATTTCTTCCAAACTGAAAGGTGATTAAGAATCATTTAAAAGGTCTATTATGAACCGAACCGAATCAAATTGGAACCATTTTCTTCGGTTCTAAACCGAACTGAAAAAATATCAAAGTTTTAATGAATCGAAATTAGTTTCAAATAGAAATTGGCAGTTCTTAATTTGATTAAGGTTTTTTAACTTTTTAAAAAACCCAAAACCGATGATTTTGGAATTGAAATGGAAACATCATCAGAATTGAATTCACGACAATTAAAAAGTTAATATATTTAACATAAAATAAAAAGAATCAAATCAGATGTTGGTTTATAAAGTAAAGTCAATATATAATTATATATGGCTTGAGAATCCCTTGATAATATAAATTAAAATTTAATTTGACAAGTTAATTCCAATGTTCATATACGATTGATTAATTAATTAATTATGGCATTAAACACAAGAAAGGAAGAACATAATATAAAGTCAAAAGATAATTAAGAATGATTAAGATGAGAATAGAATTCATTTTCTTTAATTGTCACGATGAATAGTTTCTAATTTGAATGTAAAATTTCTATTGACAATAATTAAATTCAGTATTGAACACAAAAAAAAAAAATAATAAATCAAATTTTTAATTTTCAAAATTTAGTCAATATATATCTTAAAGGTCTCAATAATAGAAATTAAAATGTCCATTCACAACACAATAGTGATTTACTATTGGGTTCATCATTTTGGTAATATTAATTAATTAATTTGTGGTAATACTACTCAAAGGAAAGAAGAGCAAGGAGATTCCAAGTGTTCTGGTGGAGAAATAAAAATTAAGACCTATAAATGAAAAAAAAAATTCATTAACTCATTAGCTTATAATTTTTTAAAAGTATAATTAAAGTCAAATTCATAGGTATGCTTCTTCACTTTAGTTTAATAACATAAATTAACAAATTTATTTAAATATTAAAAAGTTTCATAATTTTAACAAATTTCATCTAATCATCCTAAAACATTTTAAAATGGTATTCAAAACAACATCCTCATCTTTAAATTTTAAAGTTATTTTATATTCAGAACTCAAACTTGATATTTTTAATTAAGGAAAAAACGATTCATATTATCTCATCGCATTTCACTCATTAAGAATAAACAACATTGCCTTAATAAGAGGATTAATTAAGATGTAAAATTTCATCAAACCAAAAGATCATAAAACTCAATGAATTTAAAAGAGAAAGTTGAAAATATAATTATCCTTTGCATTGAGAAGATCATTTCAGTATTAATTAGTTTCATAGTTTAATTTGGTAGTATTAATCAATTAAGAAGTAAAATTCCACCTTACAAGAGGGTTTATTAAGATGTAAAACTTCACCTAACTAGAGATCATAAATTCAAAAATTCAAAAGTAAAAGTTTAAAATAATATTAGCCTCCAAGAATGCTAGCTCCTCTTTAGTTTTAATTATGAATTTTCCTTGAATCCGCAAAAGCCAAAACCAAAGTGTCAAACAAACGCATCAGATAAGCACAGCATAAAACGACAGGGTTTTAGAGAGCAACTTTTAAGTTATATAATTGAACTCTTTTAACTTTACAAATTTAATTCATTGATAGGTTAATTAAATTATTAGTAGTTTACTAAATTTATAAAATATAAATATCTAATCTATTTAATATTTAATTTTTTTAAAACAGAATATAATTGAAAAAAAATTATATTTGTTTTTTTTTAATAAATTTATATTTGTTGAGTCTATTGAATATGTGATCTTATATATTTGTTTTGAAGGATTTTAACATAATTCAATCATTATTATGATCTTAAATATCCAATTGCCAGTGCTATATACGTATAAACTTATAAAGAAAGCATTGTTTTCTTGTTTTAAAAGAATTATTTCAATGTGTTAGAATTTTCGAAAAAAAAAAGTGTTATTGAAGTCATATAAACCTAAAATTATTTTTGAGAAGAATTCATTTAACAAAAATTATTTTTGAGAAAAATGCATATATAATAATGAAATAATAAATGTATAAATAAGAGGAAAATTTGGAATAAAAACAGTATTGATCAAATGAAAGCAAAGACTCCATTCAACGATGGAATGATGCAATTTTATTGGATTAGCAATTCAGGGATTTTAAATTTTAATGAGGCTTATCAAAGCAGCAAATTGACCATATAAAATTTTGCATTATTTCAATTGAAAATTAGGAGCAAATTTAAAAAAAAAATTGAATATCTTTGGAATATTTTTTTATATTTTTTTAAAAAAATCTCTTAAATACATGATCCTAATAACATAATATATCTGATACAATATATATAATGTGAATTAATAGTTTTAAATAATTTTAATCAAATTATTATTTCATATTAAATACTCTTAAAAGTGTTTGATTCATTTATAAATAAACAAATATCATTTCAGTGTATAATTGAGCAAAAAATTCATGCTTTCGTATAAATTTAAGAGGCATACTTATATATTTTAATGAAAAACTAAGTACACAATCAGCGAAAGTTAGTTTTTCGTTAAGGGAGCTAATTTGTTAGATTTTTAAAATTTTAAGTGTATAAATAAATTTAAATAAATTTTAAAAGTCAATTTCTATCGCCACGCAAATCTCAAAGGCATTTTTACACCTTCGTTTTAAATTAATTATATAAAAAAATATAATTTTATATAATATTTAAATGTATTTTTGATATTACTTTCATGGATGAAATTTGAATCTTATGGTTACATCTTTTTGTTTTCATCATGATCTTATGGTTATATCTTTTTGTTTTCATCATGATCTTATGGTTATATCTTACACTTTGCTAAGACACTAATTTTAACTAAATCTTATAAAAATTAAATTTATCAAACATTATTATATAAAAACTCTACAAATAATTATAAATGGTACAAGAATTTCTCAAATCCGTGTACAATGCAATTTTGTAGTTTTCAATGCTGGGTTTTCAAACTGTTTGATAAAATGCAAGAAAGAAATAATAAATATAAAATTTTGAGCACATTTACAGATGATCTAACCACGCTCTATCATATAAATAATACATAATTACAATATCATCTATGTATTGGACTCAAGAATGTGTTATAATGTGTATGTAGAGTAACTCATTCCAGGTATCAGGAACTCCAGGGAGACACCATTGAAGACAATCTGCATATATGGCGGGATTAGACTTCTGCTCTGAAGCGAGTAATTTACCACCATGAGAGGTGTAAATAGAGGTATGCCCATCTTTTCTATACTCTGAGAGAGTTGTTATGTTGAGGAAGTTAACTGATATTTTCATTGATTGGATCACATTTGTTGTAATTGCGAAAACTTGTCTGTCAGCTTACATCCACGGGCGTGGACTTTAGAATTGGAATTGTCTCCTTAGCACAATTGATCCCATCTGGGCTATTCCAGTCTGAGCTCCTATAAAAAATAAAAGGAAGTTTTGGGGTTGATAGAACTTCTTTTTAATTTTGCTGAATTAGTTTGTTTAAAACATTAATTTGCAGTTGTTATTTCTAAAGATTTACACAATAGTTGAACTTTGAGGAGTTGTTGAGTCTTCTTTTGTAAAAAGATTAAACTAAACTTCAGGTTCTAGCAGTTTTAACCAAAAGTGAGTGCTTTAACTTTTTTGCAAAACCAATTATTTTTAGCAAACAATACAAAAGGTTAAGTTTTGGTCTTTTTGTATATATACCGGAGATGTTGAGGAAACATTGCTGCTAAAGAAAACAGAGGTATGATTAGGATCAACATTTTTCTCTACCCACTTGGCCCATGTCCTCAGAACTCTCTCATAATCTATATGCCGTTTGATCTCATTATACTTTGTGGCCCCTTCATCGAACGATCCTTTTCTTTACATTAATCTCAAGCAAATAGCACCCTTATGACCCTATAAGATAAGTACCCTATAAATAATTACAGAAAAGTAAAGCTAAATAGAACTTACAATACTTTGATAGTGGGATACTTAAGCCATCAGGTTTATGTGTTAAAGATTAGATAGTTCACATCTTTCCAGTTATCTACATGCTTGGATATTGATTCAGGCATTATTATAGAGTCTGATTTGCCATCCCTCATTGTTGGAGGGTCTGCATTGGACTCAACTAGAAATGGCGCCCAGTAAAACTCCAAAGTAGCATTATAGTCCTACAAAAATCAAATAAACATGATAATTTAGTCTTAAGCAAGTGTATAGATACCTGATATAAGCTACATATATACCTGCTGTAAGCTACATGATAAAATAGTCTCACACTCTTGCAAGGGAATGGATGGCTAATTAAAGATATAACATGTCTAGTCTGTATATATGTACAGTGCAAAATTAAAAATCTGAGGATGAAAGCAAACTGGCTAAGAAAAGACTGTCATTGCTTGAATAGTTCAATCCAATACAAGTGCAGAATTTAATCGAAACTTATACACACACACACACACCATTTGAAGGTAACAGTAAAATAGTAAATTTGGAAACATGAAAGAAAAAAGTGCCCGTAATTGAATTTCTTCTCCTTTTCTGGGTATATGAATACAATTTATGAATTCTAAATTGTTATAGGACAAAAATACCTGAATCTTGAAGACTGTGATATAGTTTGAGTAGTCCAATTTTTTCTTCCTTGGTGGAATGACAGATTGAACCATACAAATCAAAGATTGCCACTGGTTCTCCAACGAATCTCCAACAAACATAAGCCTCTTTCCCCTGAGTTTCTCTAGCAGCAGCTTTGCCTCAAACCTTAATACCCCAAAATTAATACAAATATGTCAGCTCCTGAAACCAACAGTGAATCTAATAATTTAACTGTTAATCGATTACTAACTACTTACTTGGGCAAAGAACAGTCTCTGGGCTGCCATCTCCAGTTCTGATATAAAGAATCTTGTCTTCCATTCCTTAAACAGGTCACCCATTCAGAGAGAAACTCACATTCATCTTCTTTATACAAAGGATATGATCTGTTATCCAAAACCCACTCTTCTGTGAAAATATCACAGACTTCCAGTGGCACTACATTCTTTACATTTTCTTCGTCTAACTTTTCAACAAATGGAACCTTCATTTTCTCACTCCCTTCAATGGTTTCTTGATCGTGGACTTTCTTGGAATTGAATGGTATTTCTTGGAGTTTAGGTGTTGAAAATTTGAACGCAATGAACTTAATGTTTTCATTAAACAAAAAGAATCCAAGGAAAGATATCAAGAAAATTGATAAAACTACTAAAACTGGAATGGAGTGGCATTTCTGGCTGCTGCCAAAATTCTTCATTGTGGTATTAGTGTTTTCTAAGAAAGGCATTAGTGTTTTCTAAGAAACTAAGTGCAATAGATCCAGATAATATACATAAAAGATCTATTTTTCCAACTCATTTTATGAAATTGCAGGATCACTATATGAAGAAGTGAAGAATTTTGTTACTTCAACTGCTCCAAAGTCTTTTATAATGGTTCTTGTTATATTCTTATATTTAATTCTGTACTTATCAGGAGTCCTCTTTAAAATTTGTATAGTTTCCCATCATGTGAAAGTTACGAGGATTGAATATAAATAGAAAAATAAACAAATTAGAGGACAAGTAGCAATAAACTAGAAAAAATTGGAAATGAAACGAAAGAATAATATAATAATAACTCAACATTTTCTTTGAAGTACCTTTCTATTTTATTAAAACTTGTACAGCAAATATGTAATAATTGAAACATTCAATTAGCAAAGAAATTAACATTAATTTAACCAAAGAAAAAAATTATGATTCAAGAAAAAGAGATAATACGTGTATAGAGCAACTCATTCCATATATCAGGCAACCCTGGAAGACACCAATGCAGACAATCAGCATATTTGGCTGGATCAGACTTTTGCTCCGGCGATAGTAACTTGCCATCAACTGCTGTATAAATAGAGGTATGTGCATCTTTCCGGTATTCAGATAATGACGTTATGTTAAGGAAATAAACAGGTACTTTCATGGATTGAGTCACATTCAGTGCAATCTTAAAAAGCTGATGATTGATGCCTACTTCCAATGGCTTAGTCCTGTTTAAAATTGGGGTAGTCTCCTTAGCACATTTGACCCCATCAGGATTGTCCCAGTCCAAGCTCCTACATATTTGCATATTCAAGTTGATGATCCATTTCAATATTGTAACAAAATAATCATTGCTATCTCATTAAGGAACAAGGAAAAAGAAGTTTATATTGTTTTACTTTATATGAGTAGGAGACATGCTGCTGAAGAAAACAGAAGTTTGCTTAGGATTAACTTTTTCTTCCACCCATTTAGCCCATGTCCTCAAAGCTCTTTCATATGCTACTGGCAACTCAATTTCATCATACTCCATTGCTTCATCATCCAATGATCCTCGTCTTTTCCATCAACTCCATTAGAAATGAATTAATCAATCTCTTGATCATGCTATAATATATATATATATATATATGAATCTTTAAATAATTAACCATAATTCAATCCTATAATTGATTAAAAAGGGAAAAAAAATAGCGGTGGATACTTACAATACTTTAGTAAAAAGAGAAGTCATCCACCAAATATAAGAGTCAAATATAAGGAAATCAACATCTTTCCAATGAAGACCATGTTTAGAGATTGATTCAGCCATTATCATACGATCAGATTGCCCATTCCTATTTGCTAAGCTGTCCGAATTTGACTCTACTAAAAATGGTGCCCAGTAAAACTCTATGCTTGCATTGTAATCCTGCATTTTCAAAAATATTTAATAATAGTAATTTATATATTACTCTAGTGTCAAAAAAGTAATTGACTCAAGGACATATTAATTAAAGAATTCCCACAAATAATCTGTACTAGATCAAATTGTACCAGAAATAACGTGCACCATCAGATCAATGGGTCCCAATAATTTAAGGGTTCATCATTCCTTAATTTCCATGTCCTTGTTTAGTTAGTTGTTTTTGTGCCTTGTAAAGGTGAGTTAACTCTTAATGGCTTGTGTTAATGTTAATCAGCCTAAGCTTCAAAAGGCATGCCAAAGCAAAATCCTCAATTTCTTCTAACTGATTAGACTCTCCTAAAAACTTTTCAGTGCCATTGAGCTAAAAGTAAATTAGTTTAAATTAATCCTTAAATTTTGATGCTTGTTTAGAAGAGTAGTACTGGGATCAGACTATTGTATTCCATCTTACATCTAAATGTGTAAAAGTCAATTCAATAACAATGAGAATAAATAAGAAAAACTTACCTCGATTTTGAAGGCAGTGAGTGAACTTGAATAGCTAATTAAGCTCTTCTTCTGTGGAGGAACAACAGATTGAACCAAACAGATCATGGATTCCCATTGTTGATGATTCAATGAATCTCCAACAAACATTAGCCTTTTTCCTTGAAGTTTCTTGAGAAAATATTTTGCATTAAACCTTAATAAATTTAAAAAAAAAAAAAATTATCCCCATATTAATCATTATTATATTTCTCTTAATTAAGACAAAATTAACTACATATTTCAAAAAAAAAAAAAACTTACTTGGGTAAATGGCAATCTCTAGGCTGCCATCTCCAGTTCTGATACAAAGAATCCGTTCTTCCATTTCTGAGACAAGTCATTGAATCTGAAATAAACTCGCATTCTTTTTCTTTATATAAAGGATAAGTATGGTTATCAAGAACCCATTCTCCTATGAAGATATCACAGTCTTCTGGTGGCAACACAGTCTCTACTTCTTCTTCTTTGAATTTTTGATGTTTATCATCATCAATCTTGCCATTTTCTTGAACTACTGGACTAATATTGCTGAAACTGGAAGATTCTTGTACGGTTTCTTTGAATCTTGGAAATGGGAGTGAAATGACACTATAATGTTCATTAAAAAGAAAATAACCGAAGAGAAACACAGAAAATACTAATAAGATTGGTAGATAAGTGCTTCTACGGCTAATACTACTTCCATTATTCTTCATTGTTAATATTTTGATGGAAGTGATTTTTTAGTTCTTTTAAGAGCTGAATTTGCGGTGGATATGGATGGTTTTGCCCGTATTTGAATTAATACATTATTGCAATAAATATATAATTTTGTTTTTTATCTATTTATTTATTTATTTATTTTCGTTTTTTACCTTTCTCTAGAGTAAAGCAATTGCATTACAGATTATGTAAAACAAAAGATTTTTAAAACGTTCCTTTGTATTTTAATAAGATTTTTCAGATTTTGTTCAGAGTGATGAATATTATTATATACATTAATGTGTTAGTTAATTGACTAGATGCATCAAAATCAATATTTATGGCCCAAATAATTGACTTTTTATATGTCATTTCTCGAAGATTAACAGGAGTATTATTGAAGCTAACCAATTCTTTTATCCCTTAGAAAATAGCCATTTAGTTAATTAGACTTAAAGGGTTAAGTTGAAAGTTTGTTAGTGAAGCGGAAAATAATTAAATAAGAGAGGACTTGTCTTGAAAATTAATAGATCTTATATTTAAATGTTAATAAAATTAAATTTATTAAAAAAAATAAAAAAAAGATGAGTTATTATTGTTATGTTTAATTTGATTGGCTATAACTAAAAGTATATATTTTTTTATTACAAGATAAAATCTAAATTAGCACAATAGCTAACTTCAAATATGAAATGATTAATATGATATTTTGAAAATATCTAATTTGATTGCCTATAACTAAATTATTTGAGTATGGACTCAAAATTGAGATATAAGCTTGAAAATAACACACACTTCTGATTATTAAATCACATCTTAATGGTTAAGTATCAGTATTAATTATCATTAAAGAATAGATAATAGATAATTAAATTAAAAATAATATATAATTAGAAAATAAATTAAAGAAACAATATATAATTAAAAACTATATGTATAATTAAGGAATTTTAGTAGGGTTACAACGCGATGAAATTTTAATTAGTTAGGCTGCAATTAAATTAAAATCAATTAAAAGATAATTAAAAAGAAAAGAAAGAAAATTTAAATGCTTATTGGTGGTGATACCTAATAACAAAATTAAGAAGCAAGCAGAGCTGCCGACAATAAGTTTTCCACAAGAGAGAGAGAGAATTAGAAGGTGTACTGAGAAATGTGATGGATTGGTTGCCCCCTATTCTATTGAAGCACCCAAATAGCATTATTGTGGACGTGATAACTTGTGTATCTTGAAAGCAACTACACATGCAGCCTTTCTTTGTGTTTTACTTGTTCTATTTCTTTCTAATTGTTACCCCTTTTTTTTTTTTCATTTTTCAACATTAATTTGAAAGAAGAATTTTAAAATATGAGTTCAAACATATAATTAATTGAGGTAAACTATATAAATTTACTTTTTTCCGCTTAAAACAATTATAAATTATTTTTCAAAGAGATATAAAGCCATAAGATATATTCTAACCACTCCTATCATTACCCTTATAATGTTATTATATGTTTCATTATAAGAATCCTTTGAATTGCTTATGATGATTCATTTGTAGAGAAATATAACCAAGGGCAGATCTATAGCCAATTGAGTGGGAGCATGTGACCCACTTAGTTTTTAATATTTGCAAAACTTCCCTTATTATTATTATTATTATTTTTAATTTGAAGTTGTTGCCACCATTAAAATTTATTAATGTGAACCGTTAGCTAATTTTTGGTGTGTCCTGAAGGAGTTTTTAGTCTTCAAGTTGTTATTTATGTAACAAGTAGCTAATTAGTTAAGAGTAGTTAGTTACTGATGTCATGAAAATGTTCATCACCTTACAATTGATTAGCATGTGCAACATTCATTCTGGGTCTATTTTGATTGAAATAAACAGAGGGATAACTATGCTTTTTATAGCATCTATCCACAATATCTCCTGCCAATCCATAAAAGGCACAAATAGACTTCTTTTCTTCAAAATTAAGTTTTATATTATAGAAACTAGCAACAGTCTTGAGATTAAGAAAAACCACCATAATTAGTAGATTTAGCAAGACAAACAACAGGTTTTGATTCAGTAACAGTAGCCCTAGGAATAGAGATTTGCCTTTCGTGTTGAATAATAAGAGAGAAAACTCAATTCATTGAAGGCAATGGCTCCATTAATAAAATCTGAGTTTTGACTGTAGTGTAATTATCATTTAAACCTCTCAAGAACTTGATCAGAAACTTGATATCCTCGAATAACATCCAGAACATTGCAACTACAAGCTGGCATACAGAAACAGCTTGGCATAGTCCTGAGTGAGATTAATTCACCCCACAATGTTCTAAGTTTTGTGTAATACTCTGTAAGAGTAAGATCACCTTACATAAAAGTTGTAATTTCTTGTTGAATTTCAGAGATACGAATTGAATCCTTTTGCAAAAAATGATCATAGAGATCCTTCCAGATATCACTAGTTGTCTCAATACAATTGATATTTGCAGCAATTGATGGCACAAGAGAGCTGGAAATCCACTGCATCACCATTATGTTACAACATATCCAAACAGAAAACATAGCATTTGAGGATTTTGGTTATTTAATGGTTCCATCAATGAATTGTATTTTACTTTTAGAGATCAAAGCTCGTTTCATGGAATGAGCCCAAGATTGATAGTTCACTCCATTCATGAGCTGAGAAACTAAGAATGAAGGATTTTCTGTTGGATGAAAAAAATAACAACTATTCTGTTCCTTACCAGTTTGTTTTATCAGAATCTTTAGCCATGGATGAGAGAAAGAAGCTCGAATCAATCCAGAATAAAAATGAACAAAGAAGAAAACAAACCCTAGCTAGGTTGTAGAAAGAGAAAGAAAGAAGAAGAAGAAAGCTAAAGTAAGTGAGAGAAAAAGAACTCACGAGAAAAGTTTGCGCTGTTGCTTTGATACCATGCGGCAGTAGCAAAAATGGAGTGAAAAGTGTTGTTATTTATTACTGTAGCAAATGTCTCTGTATACAAGAGTAACAATAGAAGTCAAACTGACAGAAGAAAATTATGACATTAGTAACGAACTAATCTAACTAATTAGTTACTTGTTACATAAATAACAACTGGAAGACTAAAAACTGCTTCATGTCCCCCGTTTTATTTAATTTTTAATTTTTTTGTATTACATATTTATTTTAAAATATTATATCTATTTTATTTTGTTTTTATTCAAATTATTGATATGTCCATATTAGTTATTTTTAAGTTTTGATTTTAAAGTGTTGCTTCTAAGCAAGGATCGATTCATTTAATAATTTTTTTTACCAAATACAAAATTCATTTTAGATTTTATATTTTAATTTGTTAACCAACAACATATTTATAAACTTTGTCAATTTTAATAGAACTCAACTCATTAAATTTATAAAATTAGTGAATATAATTTTAGATAAATGTGTATTGATATAGTCTAAATTTATAATTTATAAAGATTGATTCATATTTAAAAATAATAATTTTAGTATAATGGTGATTTACTTGATCAAATTTCTGTCTTCACCTAAATATAACAAAAAAAAAATTATACTCTCTTTATTTGACAGACAGTGTCACTTTTACAAAAAAAAAATATTTTTCTTAAATTATTACTTTATATAATCAATTATGTCATTATAATCAGGTACGGATCCAGTAATAATAAATAGGGAAGATCAAACTTATATATGTACTATATTATAAATTTGAGGGGCATAAAACTATAAAATATATTATATATTAATATATATATATATATGTGTGAAAAAAAAGAGAGAGGCCAGGGCCTCTCATCAACAACATATTTTTGTCCCTGTTTATAATTAATGATTTACTTAATAAAATGAAAATATAATATTAATAAATTAATAAAGAGTATTTTAATTTATTTAAAATAATTTTATATAATAATTAAAATTTTATAAATTATTTAATATATACACATCAACTAATATGAACACTTTTAACGGGAGAAGTTGACATTGCATAGAAAGTCAAGTATTTATTTGGAAATTAATTAAGAAAATATCCTAAAAGAAAACGCTAATAAATTTTAGGCTCCATTAATCTTAAATAGATCGATTAAGATAAAAATACCCTTTTATCCTAAAAGAACTATTTTTTTTTTCTTCATTCTCTTCATTCTCTCTCTTTTTCTCATGCCACATTCTTCCTCTTTCTCTAATTTTTCTTTTTTCATCATCTTTCCTCTTCTCTCATGCTCTAAATCCATTAACAATTATTTTCTCTTCTTTTTGTCTTACAAAAAATCCAAACTTTCTATCAAGAAGAAGTTTTCTTTGGATTAATAGTTTCAAAAGAGAAAGAAGATGATTTCATTATGTTAATAAAGAAGATGATTTCATTATGTTAATCAAATTAAAAATCGATTTTGCAGTAAAATATCGTCCAAAATTTTAGTTGTCATCGGAGTTTTAATTGTTCGAAGAGAAGCACCTTCTCTTTTCTCTCTCTCTCTTTATTACTCCTCTTTCTTTTATCTTTCTCTCTCTCTCTCTCTCTTTCATCATTTTTTCATCCTCTCTCATACCCTAAATCCATTTACAATAATTTGTTCTCCTCTTTTTTCTCCTACAAAAAATCTTAACTCTTTCAAAGAATGATATTTTTTTCGAGTTAGTCGTTTTAAAAGAGAAAGAATGTGATTTCATTGGGTTAATATATTTTATTGTCAAAAATTTCAATTCTCGCTGGAGTTTTAATTAAAGCTTAATCTAACTCTATTTATCGAGGTTAGTACAAAAATATATATAGTTTGATATGTATCGATATACTTCAATTTCGAGTATGTTTTGGGTCAATATGGGTTGATATGAAATTATTATAGATTGATATGGGTTAATATGATTTGATATGTATTTATTAAAGATTGATATGAATTTGATATGTATTGATATGTGTTTGTTAAGGTTGATATAGATTGATATGAGTTAATATAGATTGATATGAGCGATATATGTGTTAAGGAATTATATTAGATTGAATCATTTTCTGTTCTAAATAGCATTTAAGTGTATTAAACAATTTAAAATTATGTATTTGTATGTTGATATATATTAATTTGAGTTGATATGGGTTGATATGTCTTGCTATAAGTTGATATGTCTTGATATTGAGTGATATGTCTTAATATGGATTGATATGAGGTGATATGTCTTGACATAGGGTAATATTTCTTGATATGACTTGATATGAGGTAATATGTCTTGATATAGGTTAATATGTCTTAATATGGCTTGATATAGGACTTCTCAAATACATAACATTTGACTTCTATATGTTGTTTAAATATTTTAAACAGTAAATAAAAGTGTTTTGTTAACTGATATGTGTTGATCTTTGATGATATGGGTTAATATGTATTGATATGGGTTGATATGTCTTGATATGGGCCTTCTAAAATATATAGCATTTTACTTCTATATGTTGTTTAGGTGTTTTAGGCAATAAATAAAAGTATTTTGTTAATTGATATATGTTGATTTTTGATGATCTGGGTTGATATGGTTTGATATAGGACTTCTAAAATATATAGCATTTAACTCCTATATGTTATTTAGATGTTTTAGACTGTAAATAAAAATATTTTTTTATTCACTGATGGTGATTGATCTTTCCTGATGTTTGTTAATATTTTTTAAATGAGTTTTTTAATACTTAAACGTTATTGCATAATGGATTATGTGATGTTCATTGCTAAGTTCATCGAGTATTTTATGACAAAATGCCTAAATTTTCAGCATCACACACAACAGCTTATGGATAGATTCAGATACAACACAACAGTTAATCTATGGGTCCATGCTTCAAATAAGAGAGAGGGCACCATTATAGTGACGATGATGATGATGATGTCAAGTATTTTTTGTGAGCCACTAAGGATGTCAAAATTTAGATTGTGAATATGTAAATTTGTTGATTTAGATACTGAATTATATAAATCATAATTCTAGTTTATTATTTATTTATATGTTCAATCATATAGTTGATCTATGTGCTGCGAATTTATTGAGTGTGTGTTTGTTGGAGTGTTAGATGTGTATATGTGTTACAGGGTGAATAGATATACTTTAAATGAATATTGATATTAGAAATGAGATGGATATATTACAGGTTAAGGAAATTTATTGAAATAGATGTTTGATTTTCTTTAAAGTATTTAATTACTATTCATAGATTGTTTTAGATGGATGGATATTGTATAATTTATTAGGCAGAGATTTTATAGGTTAAACCGTTTGTGTGATTGTTGAGCATTATATAATTTGTAGCAATTGAGATTTTACACATATCAATCAAGACATATCATTCAATATCAACACATATCACCTCATACCACTTGTATAATAGCTCATATCAATTAATGCCAACACATATCAATACATATTACCCTATATCATTTGTTTAGTAACTATTTTCTATTCATATCAAGACATATCATTCCATATCATCTCATATCAACACATATCAATATATATCATCACATATCACTTATATAATAACTCATATCAATCAATATCAACACATATCAATACATATCATCTTATATCATTTGTTTAGTAAATATTTTCTATCCATATCAAGACATATCATCCCATAACAAGATAAATCATCCCCATATCAATACATATCAATACATATCATCCCATATCGCTTGTATAATAACTCGTATCAATCAATATCAATACATATCAATACGTATCATCCTATATCATTTGTTTAGTAACTATTTTCTATCCATATCAAGATATATCAAGACAAATCATCTCATATCAACACATATCATCCCATATCACTTGTATAATAACTCATATCAATCAATATTGACATCTATCAATACATATTATCACATACCATTTGTTTAATAACCATTTTCTATCTATATCAAGACATAGCATCCCATATCAACATATAACAATACATATCATCCCATATCATTTGTTTAATAACTATGTTCATTGCCAAGTTTATTGAGTATTTTATGACGAAAGAGCTAATTTTTCAGCACTATATACATTTCATCTATGCTTTAAAAGAAATATAAGATAGAATTGCATTAATAAAAAAAATAAATGAACACATCATATAAGAATTTAATTACACCAATATATAGGCCAATAACAATATTCCTTGATAATAGGTAATAATAGCAATATATTATCTTTAATAATACACTACACCAGCTTTAAGAGAAAACTCACTAACAAAGAAAAAATACACTATTATCATTATTTCTTCATGGTCATATAAGAGAAGATAGGTAACCCTACATTAGCTATTACAACATCAATAAAGAAAATTTTACCCAACTCACGCATTGCATTTATCTTCTCTAACTCTCTCTTATCATTCTCCAATCTATCCACTTTTCTCAATAGAGCATTGATGATGTTTGTAGCTCGTTCAAGATTTTTTAGATCAACCCAAATAAAAAATTTACATTTTTTCGGCGAGTCTATTTTTTCAAATGATAAAATCTATTATTTAACAATAATAATGTAAGTACACAATATCCAAATACAATAACCTAAAACAAATCAAAATTCTAACATACCCCATAGTTACTGCAACCATAAAAATATCTCCCTGGATTATCTTCTGTCCATGACACTCGAAGGGGTAAAATCTCACCGCATTCGCAAATTGGAGTATTATATTCAGAATATTCGATTTGAGATGCAAGTGACGTTTTTCATATTTGAGTAAGAATAAATAATTCATATGGTTTCAAATATGCAATTTTAGCACACCTAAATACCATTTAGAATAGAAAATGATTCAATATAATCTAATCTTTTAACATACATATCACCTATATCAATTCATATCAACCAATATCAACTAGTATCAACATACAAATATGTAATTTTAGAGTTTTTAGTATACATAAATACTATTTAGAACAAAAAATGAATCAATTCAATCTAACAGAAAAACAAAAATGATTCATTTTAATAGAAAAACAACATATGATACACAAATGATTCATTTTTAGTTGTAATATATCAAAACATATCAACTCATATCATCAAAGATCAATACATATCAGTCAACAAAAAACTTTTATTTACTATCTAAAACATATAAACAAAATATAGAAGTCGAATGCTATGTATTTTAGAAGTCTCATATTAAGTCATATCAAGACATATCACCCCATATCAAGATATATCACCCTATATCAACTCATATCAAGACATGTCACCCCATATCAGAATATATCAAGCCATATCACCTCATATCAATCCATATCATCACATATCAACCCATATCAAGACATATCACCCCATATCAAGACATATCAACCCATATTAAGTCATATAAAGACATATCAACTCATATCAACTCAAATCGATCTATATTAATATACAAATACATAATTTTAGATTGTTTAATACACTTAAATGCTATTTAGAATATAAAATGATTCAATCTAATATAATCCCTTAATATACATATCACACATATCAATTCATATTAACCCATATTAATCTATATCAACCTATATCAATCTTAACAAACACATATCAATACATATCAAATCCATATCAATCTTTAATAAAATACATATCAAATCATATTAATCCATATCAACCCACAATAATTTTATATTAACGCATATTGACCCAAAACATACTCGAAATTAAAGTATATCGACATATATCAAACTATATATATTTTTGTACTAACTTCGATAAATAGGGTTAGATTAATCTTTGATTAAAACTCTAGCGAGAATCAAAATTTTTGGAGATAAATTTTTACAGTAAAATAGATTAACCTAATAAAATCACCTTCTTTCTCTTTTAAAATAACTAACTCAAAAAAAACTTCATTCTTTTATGAGAGTTAAGATTTTTTATAGGAGAAAAAAGAGGAAAAAATTATTGTAAATGGATTTAGGGCATGAAAGAGAATGAAAAAAGGATTAAAAAAGAGAGAAAGATGAAGAAGGAAGCGTGAGAAAGAGAGAGAGAAAAAAGAAGAAGAAGAAAAGATGTTTCTTTTAGATCGATTAAAACTCCGATGAGACTAAAATTTTAGACAATATTTTACTGCAAAATCGATTTTTAAATCGATTAACATAGTAAAATCACTTTTTTTCTCTTTTGAAACTATTAATCCAAGGAAAACTCCTTCTTGATAGAGAGTTTGAATTTTAGAATATGAGAAAGGAGGAAAGATGATGAAAAAAAGAAAAACAGAGAAAGAGAAAGGAGGAGGAATGAGAAAAAAAAAGAGAAGGGAGAAAAAGAAAAGATAGTTCTTTTAGGATAAATGACATTTTTATCTTAATTGGTCTATTTAAGATTAGTGGAGTTTAAATTTATTAGTATTTTTTTAGAATATTTTTTTAATTAATTTCTTAATTATTTTTACTGAGAAAAAAGATTAAGTATTTAACTCCAAAATTCATTAAAGAACAAAAACATTAATAGTGATTTGTACAAAACATATGCATATGTTTGCCTCGTCTGTCGGATAAATAAATTTTTTATTATAAATAAGAAATTATTATTTTGATATACGTGACTTTTTTATTTTATTTTTTATGATGGCAGTAATGAAAATAGTTTCACTTTTTTATATTTTATTGTTTTCTCAAATAAAATATATCAGGCATTGCAAACATTTTTTCTGAAAATAAAAATTAGCATTCACACTGATATTTTCATCAGACTTAAGTATTTACATTGATATTTACATCAAATTTAAATATTTTAAGGATAATTCATTTAAATCTATATTATATATATAATTAAGGAAATTAAAAGTGTTTAGAGGATGCCATATCATCAATTTTTGAAAAAAATATTATTTCAATTTTTAATTAAATTTTTATTTAATTTGATAACTTATTTAAAATTTAAAATTTAATAATTAATAAATTATACTTATTACTTTTAATCTTCTATTAAATAGTTACACATTACTGTAATTTTATATTATTAAATTACATAATAACTTTTATTATCATTATAAATTTTTTACTCGCATTCTTCTTTTTATTTAAAAAAAATTACTTGAATTTATATTTTTCTCATTTTTCTCCTTTTTTTTTTATAGATTTTTGTGGTTTTTTCATAACAAAATTATATGTATATATTTTATTTTTGATTAGTGAAAATGCCAAATTATGAAACTGTAATAAAATTTGAAATAAATATTTTATTTTATATTTTTTATAAAATAATTTACTATTAATTTATATAAAAATTATTTTATATTTATTTATTATTAATTATATTTATTTGTATTTTATTATTCTCATTATCAACTCACATTTTTCTTTCTATTTGAAAAAGATTACTTCAATTTTTATTTTTCCTTTTTTTCTCCTTTTTTTAATAGAATTTGCGAATTTTTTTATATCAAAGCTGTATTTATAGATTTTATTTTTTATTAGTGAAAGTGTCAAGTCATGAAACTATTACAAAAGTTAAAATAAATATTTTATTTTATATTTTTTTATAAAATATTTTATTATAAATATATATAAAAATTATGTTATATTTATTTATTATTTATTTTATTTATTTGTATTTTATTATTTTTATTACTGTGCAATGCACAGGCAAATGACTAGTGAACATATATTATTTAAATTTTTTTTATTAATCACATATAAAAAAATGAGAACATCTAAAATTTAAATATAAAAATTTAATAGCAAATAATAGATGCTTCTGATCATAAGGCTATATTTTGGTAATTATATAATACTTAAGTTATTAAGTACATTTATGGTGAAAAATATATATTGATAATAATTATCAAATAATATTGACACATTATAATTTTGGAATATCAAACTTATTAATTAAATTAAGCTTTATTATATAATGATTGGTGGCATGAGTTTAATGTATAATATGTTACTGCAATTATTGTTTATCACATTTAGAAAAATAATATGTCAAAATATGATCAAATAAGCTATTTTTATTTCATTTAACAGAATTTTAAAAAAAATTGATGGATTGTAAAAATAAAAAATAAGTTATAAGAATATATTTGTTATTAGGAAAATTTATTAAGAGTATATTTAAAAAATAAAATTTTAAAATTACAATGTTAAATTAATAATTTGAAAAAAAAAATTCATGATTTGATAATCATAAAATAAAGAAAAAATTACACCGTCCACCATTTTTTATAATTTTTTTTATTTTTACTAGAAATATTTATGTCATTTTTAATAAACTCATAATAAATTATATAAATTCATAATAAATCTATAATAAACTCATAACAAACTCATAATAAATCATATAAATATGGTATATTTGTATACTAATTATAAATCCTTATAAATTTGAACATATTTTAAAAAATATGATAAATTTAATTTTTTTTTATTTTTTCTTATATTTTTATAAAAACCCTTAAGACAAAACCATCAAACAATCAAAGCTAAATATAAAATAATAGTCCAAGTTTATTTTAAATTCATATACTTTGTTGGGAGTAAATTACACCCGTCGTCCCTTAAGAATTGACTAACTCACTTTATCGTTTCTTAAGTTTAAATTTTACATCTATCGTCCCTTATATTTAAAGTTTTTTAATACCGTAGTCCGCGACCCATTTTGCCGTTTTCTCCATTAACGGCAAATATATGTGACACTATTATTTTGCCACATAGATTGCCACGAGGTCACCATATTATTTTTTATTATGATATCACCATTTGTGGGGTATTTAAACTCGCCATCTTCTGTTATTTTCAACATCTTCACATTTTTATTTCTTTTCTCTTCATTGATTTGTTCTTCTTATAGTGGGTACTTTCAATATCTTTTTACATTCCCATTTTTGTTGTTCTTCAATCTGTATTATATTCGATTTATTTTGTGTTTTTCCACTCTGTAATTCGATTTTGATTTTGTTATTTTTTTTCTTTTGCTATTTATTTTCTCTGAAACCATAGTTCTTATTCATTCTTCTTCATATCTAAGAAATAGCAGACGCATCCAATTTTAAATCTTCAGAATATTGTGCTTCGATTTGTAAACGCGGTAAAATTGCCCCCCCCCCCCCCCCCCCCCCCCCCCCCCCCTTTGAGTCTCCTGAACAAAAGATAACCCAGGAGGCATTTCTATGGCTGAGCCAACTATAGGGTATGTAGAAAATTGGACATTCTTTTTGTTAAACATATTTTTGGATATTATTCAATAATGGGTTTTCATCATTTGGGCAAATATACTGTTAAAGGAAATTGCAGATTTTTTGTATGAATTGATCTTAAGAACCTTGAACGTGCTACAAACATCATTAATGTACTATTAATGAAAGTGGATAGACTAATGAAGGAGAAGAGAGTTTTAGAGAAGACGATTGCAGTTGTTAGGTTTGGTAGGATTATGTTTATGGGTGCAATACTTGCTACTATAAGGATATCTATCTGCTCATCCTTTATGACCATGAAGAAACACTAATTATAGTATTTTTTTTTAATAGATTTTTACTCAAGCTAGTATAGTGTGCTATTGCAATAAAAATTGATGTACTAAAAATTATTTCATCAATGAAATTGTTATGTTTAGTATACTAGTGTACTTAAAACTGTTATGTTTAGTTCATTTTGAATTTATTTTTACATAACTAATATCTACAAAAATTGTCATTAACAATAATCTATGATTTCTTCTCCACATCTTCTAAACATTTCTATAACCAATTAGGATATGTGGCCCTAGCATAAACTTAAAGTAGGTCCTTATATTCTTTTCTTCTAAATGTGGCTCTCATGTTTATATACAAGTGCCTCACTAACATGCGATGTTCAAAATTTAGAAATAATTATGAAATTGCATTCACCAAACCTTATAAAAAAATTAATTTTCATTAGTGCTAATATTAAAATTTATTAAGTCAATTACCATACAAAAGATAAGGTTAAGTTGTACAAAGATATATTTTGTCTGTTTTTGATATAAATGTCCATTAATGGGAGCTGTGCATAGATAAGTCTTCCATCAAGTTGCTTAGAAACCAGCCATAGTTTTATGTGTATTTCTCATTTTCTAACTCCACCGTATACTCCTGAACATAATGCTAGTGCCGAACGATGGCATCGACATATTGTGGAAACAGGGCTCACCTTATTACATTTGGCAAACCTTCCTTTAAGTTTTTGGTCTTATGCGTTTCAGGCAGCCACGTATTTGATAAATCGGTTACCCACTGCTGTTTTACAAAACAGATCTCCATTCTTTTGTTTGCATCATCGTGAACCTAATTATTCAAAATTGAGAGTCTTTGGGTGTTTGTGTTATCCTTGGCTTCGCCCTTATAACTCTAATAAGCTTCAACCACGATCTACTCCTTGTGTGTTTGTTGGTTATTCTTAAAATCAAAGTGCATATCGTTGTCTTGATCCTCGCACTAATAAGCTCTATGTTACTAGACACGTTGATTTTGTCAAGCATGAGTTTCCGTATACTGCTCTTTTTCCTACTGCAGAACGTCCGAATGAAACCACTCTTGATACTTGGTCGCCATCTCATTTTCTTGTTCCCCATAATCCTTCTCTGCAGGTTACTTCGCAAACACCATCTGATGTTTCCTCTCCAATAGCGATCTCTACTGTACATTCTTCGTCCTCTGCTGCCATCAATGAACCGATTGATACAGGTATTGATTTTGTCCTTCCTTCAGATTCTGCTATACCTCTTAATATTGATGTACAGACTGTTGTTTTGCCTCCGTCTAGTACATTGGGACCCAATTCATCCTCTACTCACCCGATGGTCACCAGAAGTAAAAAAAATATTTTTAAGCCCATTAATAGGCTTTGTTTGTCTACCGAGGCAGCTTTGAAACCTTCAGTTCCCAAAACTGTTATACAGGCTCTCAAAGATCCTAAATGGCGCAAGGCCATGGATGAGGAATATGATGCTTTAATTAAGCAAGGGACTTGGACTCTGGTTCCACCAACAGATGACATGAATCTTGTGAGTTGTAAATGGCTGTTTCATGTGAAACATGATTCTGCAGGTACACCAGTTCAGTTCAAAGCTAGGTTGGTTGCTCGCGGATTTACGCAACGACCAGGAGTGGATTTTGATGAAACGTTCTCTCCTGTGGCTAAACATCCTACGATTCGTGTGGTTTTGGCACTAGCAGTCACTCAGGGGTGGAAATTGCGACAGGTTGATGTCAACAATGCTTTCTTGCACGGTAGATTGACCGAAAATGTATTCATGGAGCAACCAAAAGGATACGTTGATGAATCACAGCCTCATTTTGTTTGTCGTTTGAACAAATCACTGTATGGGCTTAAGCAGGCTCCGCGAATGTGGTATCATGAACTTAAATCTTTTCTCATTTCTGTTGGTTTTAAGCAATCTCAGTCGGATAACTGTTTGTTTGTTCGGTCCACTAGAAAAGATCTTATATATCTTCTTGTTTACGTTGATGATATCATTGTTACTGGTAGTGATTCTTTGCAAGTTGGGGAGTTTATTCAAGCTCTTAGTTGTCGATTTTCAATTAAAGATTTGGGTGATCTTCATTATTTCCTTGGCGTTGAGGTTGTTCAGACTGCCGGTGGGTTGTTTTTTACTCAACAGAATTATCTACGAGAACTTCTTGAAAAGGTTCTTATGGATGGGGCGAAATCGGTTTCCACACCTATGTCACCATCAATTTCACTGCATTCTGAAGATTCTGCTCATTATGATGAGCCAACTGTTTATCGCACATTGCTTGGGGGGTTACAGTATTTGCTTTTAACTAGACCTGATATTGCTTTTGTGGTCAATAAGTTATCTCAGTTTACTGCTCGGCCTACGGTAAATCATTGGACGGCTGCGAAGAGATTGCTTCGTTATCTAATTGGCACCTATGATCATGGGTTGTTTCTTTCTAAAGATTCCATGACTACTTTACATGCTTTTTCGGATGCTAATTGGGCAGGTAATTGTGATGATCGTACGTCTACAAGTGCTCATATTATCTATCTTGGAAAGAATCTGGTGGCATGGTCATCTAAGAAACAACGAACAGTTGCGCGATCATCTACTGAAGCTGAGTATCGTTCTGTTGCTGCTACTTCAGCTGACTTACTTTGGGTACAGAATTTGTTGACTGAACTTTCCGTTGTACCTCAGTCTTTGCCGGTCATATATTGTGATAATTTGGGTGCAACTTATGTTGCCGCAAATCCAGTTTTACATTCTCGCATGAAACATATAGCTATTGATTATCATTTTGTTCGAACACAGGTTCAGCAAGGCAAACTCAGAGTTGTACATGTGTCTTCACAAGATCAGCTTGCAGATTTATTGACAAAGGCTCTGCCTAGTATTGCGTTTCTCAAGTTAAGGTCCAAGATTGGCATTGTCTCGCGCCCTGCCATCTTGCGGGGTGTATTAGATAACACTTATCTTAACAGAATGTAGTTGTGATATATATTTGTATAAGGTCTGTAGATAACCTAATCCCTATAATTTCTATTCTGTTAGGGGTCTATTATTTGTATATAAGCTGTACAATCTCTAATGAATATTAAGCAAGTCTTCTGTTTTACATAAACTGTTATAATAAATGTTTGATAGATATTGTATGTATGTTATGTATTTATTATATATATATTGATTGTATTTTATATAGATACTATGTGCATATTATGTGAATATTGTATGGATATTATGAGAATAAAAGATTAAAAAATTAAATTAAAAATATTTTTTAAATATTTGATAGATATTTAATAAATATTTAGTAAATGTGATAAATATTTTTTTATTTTGTTGTGTTTTTTTATATATATTGTATATATATATTAATTTTTTATGTGTATATTAATAATATGACATTAAAAATTATTTTTTAATAAAACAACATAAATAAAAACTAAAAAATTAAAATGGACAAAAATAAAAAAAATCACCATTTTAAAAAAAAAATGTAAGAAAATTGGGACGCGAGTACTGCTTTAAAAACAAAAACTTTTTGCAGTAAAAGTGAAAAGCGCACCAATTAATGCGATGCTAAGTGTAAATTCCTCAATAAAATTCTCCCAGGTTTTGTTGGACCAATAGCCCATTTATAAAATCAAAGTTTACAGGCCCTAAAAAAATAAAAATACTTTAAAAAATATTTTTTTTATTTTAAAAATATTATTTTTCAACTTTTAATTTCAAATATATATATATTTAGCATGCATTTAGTATATTAAAAATATGCTCAATTTTTAAAAATATATATTTAGTGTATATTTGGTATATTAAAGGTATACTAATGAATAGATACTTTTTTAAAAAAAAGTTTAAAAATGGGCTATACAATATAATTTCCTCTAGTTTACAAAAAATTAAATCAATCTATAAGTTAATAACAGAGACAACGTGTAATAGTTACTTATGAATACCAAATTCGTAGGCTACTTGGCCCTTGCAAAAAACAGAGGACGAACTGCAAAATTTAGGAGTTGTATCCAAAATCGCACAACCCACATCAAACTAATGTTGAGTTGCTTTGGCTGCCATTAAGCTAAGTAAATTTTCCCTTCCTCTGCGAAAAAGATTTCTTTGAAAAACAAAAATCTGAAACCTGTGAATCATACAGCATCAACACTTTCTTACGAGAAGTAAAATTCTAAAAGGGGATCAAGACTGAGAAATAATAAGTGTGTGTAGAAGTTCATTCCAAGCATCAGGTAGCCCAGGTAGACACCAATGTATACAATCTGCAAACATTGCTGGGTTAGTTTGCTGGTCTGGCAAGAGCAGCTGGCCTTGGCGGGTAGTGTATACCGATGTATGTGCATCTTTTCTGTACTCTGATAGTGCTGTAATGTTGAGCAGGTAAATAGGCACTTTGGTTGATTGAGTTACATTCGCTGCAATAACAAACAAGCGATGATCAGTACCTACATTAAATGGTGCATTCATGGGAGTAGTCTCCTTAGCACATTTCATCCCTTGAGGATTATTCCAATCTGAGCTCCTGTAATCATTTATGGATGCATACAAAATCAAGATAAGTATACATATGTCCTTCAAACTATACTACGATCTATATTCTAAGGTTTGTAGTTAACAGTATCAAGTAATCTACAAATCGAATTTCAATTTGTATCAACAAAATCAAGAAAAGCATTGCAAGATGTGTAGCTTACAATATCAAGTGATATACAAAATGATTTCAGTTTATATTGATAAATTCAAGACAAGTGTTATAAGGTTTGTAGCTTACAATATCAAGTAATCTACAAACCAAATTTCAATTTGAATCCAAATCAATGCAAGCATTGTGAGGTGTGGAGCTTACTTGATATGTAGAGGAGACATGCTCATGAAGTAAATAGAAGTGAGATTAGTATATACATTTTCCTCAACCCACTTAGCCAATGTCCTAAGAACTCTTCCATAAGCTATCGTCCTTTCAATCTCTTCAAATTCTACATTGCCTTCATTGAATGTCCCTTGCTTTCTTTATTTCCATTAACCCCACAAGCAAAACAAATAAACTTCACAGAAATTGTTTTCTGTATAATATAAAGAACTTTGGAAGGAGAGCCTTGGCGCAGCAGTAAGTACTGTCGCCGTGTGACCTGAGGTCACGGGTTCGAGTCGTGGAAACGGCCTCTTGCAATTAATTGCAAGGGAAGGCCGCGTACAAAGACCCAATGGGTCCGACCCTTCCTCGGACCCCGCTCATTGCGGGAGCATTCGTGCACTATAAGAACTTTGAAGCTCGAGTTTAAGTTGTTAATTAACTTACAAGACTTTCATGTTAGGATAGTTCATCCACCAAATGTACGTGTTAAAGATCAAATAGTCCACACCCTTCCACTCGTCTCCAAGTTTTTCTTTATCGATTCAGGCATGATTATACGGTCTAATATTCCGTGTTTCTGTGGATCGTCCGAATTCGACTCGACCAAAAATGGAGCCCAATAAAACTCTATTGTAGCATTAAAGTCCTAAATTAACATTACAAGTAACTACACTTGCTGGTTTCAACAGACAACAGAAAAGTTGTACAATAAAACTAACAGAGATGGGTTCCATTCTTTAACAAGACAAAAAGTGGTACTTGTTATTGAAAAAAATGTGTACCTGAATTTTGAAAATAGTAGAAGATCCTGAGTCAGTCATGCTCTTCTAGCCTGGAGAAATGGCAGATTGAACCAGACAAACCATGGATTCCCACTGATTTCTATTTAAAGAATCTCCAACAAACATAAGCCTTTTATCACGAAGTTTCTCCAACAACAATCTTGGTTTAAACCTTTAATCAAACACATGGCAGAGAAATCATTAACAGAGGGAAAAAAATGCAAAGCCAAAGCATAATTGACAAAAATTACCAGAATTTAAAACACAAACCACTTACTTAGGCAAAGAACAATCTCTGGGTTGCCATCTCCAATTCTGGTATAAGAATCGTGCCTTCCATTTCTCATACAAGTAACTTGCCTTGAGAGAAACTCACACTCTTCTTCTTTGTAAAGTGGATGAGTCACATCGTCAAAAACCCAATTGCCAGTGTAAAAATTGCAGCTTTTGGGAAGCAATATAACTTCTGGGTCATAATATTTTTCATGGATTTCTGGAAATTTAATTCCTGATGAGAAAAAAGACGCTGCTATTGACTTGAAGTTTTCCCTATACATAAACTCTATAAACAACAAGATCAAAAAACCATAAATAGCATGGAGTAATTACTCCATTTATGGTTGAATCTAGACAAAAGTTTCATTGATTGAGATGGCTAAAAAAATGCAGGAGAGAAAAGCAAACTAGCAAGTGATGAGATAGGAGTAGAAAAGGCATAGACGTATAGGGAATTAATGAACTGAACGGGACTCACTTATTTGATTTTTAAAGAAAAGGGTAAATCAAATCAATAAAATCCATATTCGACCACTAAACTATGATGCATGTGTTATAGACATAGTATGTGCGACCATGACCGTGAACATCCATGGCAGTGAAGGTCCACAGAGTTAGAGGACTCGATCCTTCTTTGCCCTACTTCAGTTCTAATAATATCAATGGTAAAGACAATAAATAATATAAATATAAGTTTGACAATTTAATATATTATCATAAACAAAATGAATTCTAAATTTATTATTTATAAAACTTTATTCATTAAATTATTTTAAAATATTTTTTGATATTTTATATTTATCATTATGCTATATTTCAATATACAAATATTTTGAATTATTGATATAAAATATATCCTTTATATAAATCTATACATGAAATTATAATCTTAGTTTTTATAAAGAATATATATAAAGAAAAATATATAAGAAATGTGCTTTCACTTTAATAATACTTTATAGCTAATGAATCTAATATAAAATTTTAAATTTAAATTATTTTTATTACTATTAAATTTATTTTTTATTAACAACGAATTAAATATTTAGAATGATATCTGATTTAGTGATACGATGAATCATATAATTTTTATGATAATTAAATATTTAATGTATAGTAAGCAAAGGAATCCTTATTTTATTATCATGTAGTTTATGTTTTTAATCACTTTCTTGGGGATGGAGAAGGTGTTGTTCTTTGACCGCTTGAATTCTGTTGAAACTTGAAAGGTTTTATTAGCATTTGTATAACTTTATTTTCATGGATTATGCATTAATATCATGATTAGACTATGAGGAATCTTTTAAAAAAAAAAGCCAATTTTCACTATGGCCACTCACTCAATAAATTTTAAAAAATTAATCAATCTCTCTCTTTTGTCTATATAATTAATCTAAAATTTCTTTTTATTAGTGGCCTAACAAGCATAAGAATATGAGTTACATGAAAAAGAATAATTTTTTTTTTACATCATTTGCTCTTTAAATTTAATTGAATTTTGTAGTGACAACGACAAAAATATTAAAAAAAAAGAAAATTTTCAATGGTTGTTCTTAATATATATTATATTTCTTAAAATATTGTTGTAACTTAAAAATTCCTTGAATGTAAATCACATCAATATTTATTTATATCAAATTCAATTAGTTAAATTCATCATATAAAAATTATGTACAAAAACACTATGTGATATATAAATAAAATGTATAGAAACTTAAAACAAATCAATTTTATATAAAAATGAGAATTTAAACTTATTTATAATATAATTATTTTTGCTCTCTATTTATATGCTAATTTTTGTGCATTATTACAACATCTAAAGGGCAATAATTTTCAAAAAAAAAAAAAAAACATCTAAAGGGCAATGTAGTTTGTACACACTAAGCAGATAGCATATAACTAAAATGGTAACCTAACTTAATAATAAATCCAAAATCCCTAATTCCTTAAAGCAAAAGATGCTAACTTTAAAAGTATGATTGGCTACCTATCTATGATAGCCTCGTTGAGAATTGTTTTAACGGCTATAGCTAATTGTGTTTTTTCTTTGTTAATAACTTGTAGTAAATAAAGATAAAAGATTTTTCTCTCTACTTCTTTGAAAAGTCTTGTCCTCTCTTTAATAGAGACGGATTTTATTTTTTCTTATCCTAAGAACTAAAATTGTTGGAGGTCAAAAAATCCTGAACCTTTTTTTTTATTTTGTTCTCAGTGATATAAGAAAGGGGTGAACCCTGACCGGTTGGAGTTTTATTTTTTATGGATGTTACTGAAATCTTCACTCTATCCTTGTATCTTTCTTTATCTTTTGCCATTAGTGTAGGGTGTTTCTCAAAACTTAAAAGCTGATCAAAACTGATTATAAGCAGTTTTTAGATTATAAGTTATTTATTTAAGTGTTTCTGAAAACTTAAATAGTAGATTATAATCTGATTTTAATCAGTTTTTTAAAAGTTGAGTTTTGCTACTTTTTTTTAAGCACTTATTTTTTAAGCAGTTTTGACTAAGTAAAAGACCATATTATCCCTATCTAATCTTCAATATTCTAAATTTGCTCACCCTATACACTTTAGTTCCCATCAAAATTCTTTTATTTTTAGGATTCTAATTAATATTTTTAGGATTCTAATTAATTTGGTAATATTTACATGATAGTTTTTTATTTATATAATTTATTGATAATATCATTATTATTATTATTATTATTATTATTATTATTATTATTACAAAATAAATTTTGAATTGACATTTAAAAAATTATTTTTATACAATAAATAAACTCAGGGACAGTTTGGTCATTTTGACAATTTCTATAATTAAAAACTGATTTTACAGAAACACTTAACTGATTATAAACTGATTATCAGCTGATTATTAATTAGTTTACAGAAACGCTTAACTGCTTATTTTTAATCTGATTATAATCTAAAAATCACTTATTCACAATAAGCTGAAAAATTTCAGTTTTGAGAAACACCCTCGAACCTGTGTTGGAGTTTGATGGCTCGGTCCAAGAGTTTATCTTTCTTTGTCTTTAGAGGAATTTATATCATCTGTCTATTTTTCAATTTTCCTTTTGAAATATACTATATAATTTTACTATATAATTTTTTTAATTATACAACTTTTTTTATTTTTATATTTTATTATATTTTTTATTTTTATCTTTAGCTCTTTAATAGTGTTAGGTCTCCCATATAAAATCTTCAACTTTTTTTAATGTTAATTTTTGCTTATTTTATTTTATTTTTTATTTTTTCAAATTTTTTTATGTTCAACATTTTTTTATGTTATTTTATTCAAAAATATTTTTATATACCATATTGTTATAAATATACAACATATAAAATACATTTATAATATATCAATATATCTACTATATATCTATTATATATCAACACTGTATTAACACTATATCAATATTATTATTTTATATTCTTTTAATACATATAACTATAATATATCAATAATACATATAACTATAATATATCAATAATTTTACTTACGTACAATATTTATAATGCATCTATAATATATAAATAATTTTACTATATATTTTTTTAAAATATATAATATATCTATAATACATATATAATATATTAAAAATACATCTATAATTTTATTTATATTATAATAAATAAAATTGATATAATATAAATAAAAAATTTTATTTATATATAATATGTGGTGGATTGCTTCTCCTCCCAAATCAGCCCTTGGCCGAGTTCGACGTTTTGTTTCACAAAGTATTATATACTCTGTTTGGGGAGCATTATGCCACTGCACTTGGGGAGAAGAAACTTTCTATTTCTCTCGGGTTTATGCTAATATTACTTCCTCTATTCTCAGTTGGGGATTGGTAATTCTACTACTAAATTTGCTAAACCCATTTCCCGTTTCAAAGATTTTTTACCGAATAATTTTGGTTTGTCAAACCTGAAGCCTATGATTGTTAAATGGATTAGTCAGCCAGCAGGTTCGGTAAAGCTCAATATTGATGCTTCATACACTAAAATTCTTTCAGCAGGTGGTGCAGTACTCAGGAACAATTCCGGCCATTTTATTTTTGGCCTTTCTTTTGTGTTTTCCGCTGCAGATGCTTTTCATGCGGAGCTTCAAGCCATTCAGATTAGTACACAATGGTGTATTTCAGCTGGATATCAAGGTGTTTTGGTAGAGGTTGACTCGAAGATCTCAGCTGATCTAATCAATTCTTCTCAAATTCTCCATCCCTCTTCTCTGGCAGGCTGCACCAAACGACTTTTTCAAGACAACAACTTTTCCATCAATCATATCTATAGGGAAGCAAATCAATCAGCTCATTTCTTTGCCCTCTATGGTAGGCTCAACAACAGAAACTGTATTTTTTCATCTTTTGATTCTTTGTCTAATTTCTTAAAGGCATCATTATCTCTGATTATATGGGACCATTCATTCGTTATCATTAATAATAATAAAATCAGGGTGGCTATTTGCTTAAAAAAAATACATCTATAATTTTATTATGTATTCTTTTTATATACACAAAACATATATAATATATCTACAATATATCTCAATAATTTTATTATATATTTTTTTATATATACAAAAAATCTATAATACATATATAATACATCAAATTTATATTTGATTGAAAATTTGATGTGCTGACAAGAACTCGAACCACAGTGAAAGCATTGGAAAGCAAACTCGATACTCTCGTTTGGAAAAGTAATTTCATGGATTTTTTATGAAACTCATTAATAGCATATCCATGAATTGCAATTGACCATGAAACTATGTTATTCTGAGACAATTTATTGAACAGCTTCTCCACATCTACAATTCTACTGTATTTAAAGCAATTGCTTAGTAGTTTTGTGAAGTTATACGAATCAATCCTAGAACATATATGTTGGCATGAAGTAGACAAATTATTAGTATTGAAAACAACAAATGAGTTTCTCTTAATTTGCCTCAAAAACAATAAAATTCTTGTAGAAAATTTGACATTCAAGTTCAAACCATCCATACGCATGATGCCAATGGCGA
This sequence comes from Garcia nutans, assembly GCA_947685225.1. Lineage (NCBI taxonomy): Eukaryota > Viridiplantae > Streptophyta > Magnoliopsida > Malpighiales > Euphorbiaceae > Garcia > Garcia nutans. The sequence goes on from CANTUV010000041.1 coordinate 16,120,985, forward strand.
TGAACACATCCAGCGAAGCCAATAGCAATCAGCACTCCAGCTATAGTCTTAGAGGCGATGGCAAAAATCTAATGTCCAAAATAGATCTGACAAAGATGAAGATGGAGATGGAGAGAAAAGCGTGACTTTTTATTTTTGATATTTGATTGTCATTTGATGATAATGATGATGATGATGATGAAGGAGAAGAAGGATGAGGATGATGATGATGATGAAGAAGGAGAAGAAGGATGAGGATGACGATGATGAACAAGCAGATCAATGATGCAGACGCATCAGTTAACGGCGCTCAAATGAAAGGATAAGAATAAGGAGATGAAGAAATAACGTGTCATATTTTTGTGGATAACTTTTCTAGAGTAAAAACATACGTAATTTTGTAAATTGTTATGTTTTTTGAGTTAGTTTTGTAGAAAGCTCTTATCTTTTGTCATGAGATGATGCTGTGTTGGAGTTTGATGGGCCCAGTCCAAGAGCAAGAGAGAGCAGACTTGAGCTTTAATCTTCAAGAGGGGCCAAATTGTTCGTGGTGCATTCACTGTAAATATAATTATTCACTGTAACAATTTTTATGCTGAATGATTATAGCAATTTAATAAAAATAATTACTAAGTTACAATTTTTATACTACTTATATTTCATTAAGAAATTTTATAAGATGATTAAAGATTATTATAGATTATAAATTAAGTAATTTGTTTTTATTTCAATTTAATTTTTTAAAAAAAATTGATGATTTTAATGCAAATGCAATGCAAACTTAATTGTAATTTTTTTTCTTTTTTTTTTTGAATAGAAATAGAAGCTAAAGATCCCCAAGAAATGTAGACCAACTTTCGGGCTGTAACACTTATTTTTCCATTGCTCTTATTCACAAACTAGTCGTACACCAGCACTATTCGCGGATTTTATTTTATTTTTTGTATAGTTATATTATTTATTTTATTTTATATTTTAATTATTTATTATAATTATTATATATTATGTTATGTTTAATTTTTTATAAAAATATTTTTAAAGACCTAAAAAATTTATTTGTGTCATATTCTTTTTTAGTATAAATTTTCATTAATTTAATTTAATTTATAAAAATTCTTGAATATAAATTTATGTTATGCAAAGTAATTTTTAAAAAAAACTTTTTAAATATAATTTTTATAGTATTGTTATTGTATTATCAATTTAACCATAATATTTTATACATAACACTAAATTTTATGGTTGAATTAAATTTTTAAATATATGGACTTATTTTTTTATTTAAAGACAACATAATAATTGTATGATGTTAGCATTAATTAATTAATTTTTTTAAAAAAAGATGTTAGTATTAATTTATTAGTAGATGGTTTTTTAGTATTAGTAATGTAATTTTTGTTAATGTTAATTCCAATGTTAATTTATATATAAAATGGAGGTGGAAAGGAAGACAAACAATTTTAGGTGTTTGGATTCATTGGATGATTCTAATTATAGTGGAACAGTGTTCATCTTCTAATCATGCTTAGGTTTTTGGACAATAATTCCTATGATATTTCTTTAAAAGACCCAAAGAGGTGCAACCAGTAATTTTAACCAATATAATTTCAAAAAATTTATTTTCTGTTATGAGATATGTGGATGACTACTTAATTGAATTAATCTTATCCTATCAGGATTATGATTAACTTTATTCTATTCAGATTAAAATTAACTTCATAGTCTTTTGTTCTTATTAAAAGTCTATTTACACCACTATATATACCTCATTATGAGTGATATATATGATATAATTCATAATAAAGAGATTCCTCAGATTTATCATTCTCTATATATTTTCTCTTTTCTTTTATTTATAACAAGTTATCAGCACGATTGTCTCTACAAGTTATAATAATGAAGGAAGAAAGATTTATTTTGTCTAATTTATAAGAGAATTTTTATTCTATCTCTTAAATCAAGGTATACTTCTATATTTAATTTATATTTTTTTGATGATTTGACATAATAAATTTTGGCTAGATTGTAATATAGAATTTTATCTATAAATGGTATTAGAGCTCCTCATGTTTAATCATTATTTTTTTTATTATGTGATTATTATTAAAAAGGTTAATGTTAAAGTAAAAGGTTAAAGAGTAATTTGTAAGAAATATAAAAGAAAAATAATCTCTAAATATAGATTGCAAAATAGCTAGGATGATGGAGACAAGTATGCTAAATACAAATCATAGAAGAAATGAACTGAAATTTGAATAATTAAGGTTGCAATTATATAAATTGCAGGGAGCTTGATTTCTAGATATATGACAATCCATACTTATATCATATGAATAATTAGGTTAAGGAAAATGTTAATTTGAAACTTAAATAGTCCTTGAATAATAGATATAGTATTTTGTTGCGTGTTTCTTTGCAAATTAATTCTTAATTATTCAAGCTTTAAGTTTTAAAAATGCAAGAGAGTTGTAAACTTTGAATTCATAAAATATGCAATGTCATATAATTATATCTATTGATAAAAAGGTAAAAAAAAAAAATTCACAGGTCACAAATTGAAAAATTTTTTAATAAATACATAACTTAATGTACAGTAACAGTAAACAAGGTTGATAAAAATAAATAGGCGGAGTAACAGTAATCCATAGTTGGCCAAGAAAATTTGATTCCATATAAGTGGAGTTTATTAAGTACAGTAGCAACACTTTCAATAAAATCTTAATCTAATTTAAAATGCAAATATTATAATGATTATAGTTATTTCATGACAATGTCTTTGGTGAATTTCTTTTTTACCAATATTTTTTATGCAAGTGTCAATATTTTTTGATGCTAATAATAATATTCTATAGCATTATTTATATTATGATTAAATGATTTGACATGATGACTTATAATTTTAGAGTTATGATATTTAATTCTAATTCTAATTTTTAATTTTTAGCTCTATAAAATATTTAATTTATAATTTTTTTAATTTGATATATTTACAATATTAAATCTTATAAAACTTGAATTTATTATCCTTGATATTTTTTAAAGAAATTATTTGTTATGGGTATTTGATAATGAAATTCACATTGATATTGTGAATCTTAGAGATATTTAAAAAGAAAATCTAGCATCACTGCAGGATCGCTTAGAGGTAATAATTTTTTTTTTATTACTCAAATGAGAAATTAAAAATTGATTGTCTAATTATTAATTTATTACACTCTTTTGATGAATATTAAATTTTGTATGCCTCAAATGTGCTCCTACAGTAGCAATATTAAGAGCATAGATTTACAAATATTTTGAACTAAGTTTTTTGTTTACCTGTAGCTAAATAAAATTCTTAGCTTTTGATGAAAAATCATCAAACTTGTCATATTAGCTCAATACCATTCCGTGAAGTGAATGTGACATTTTCTCATGGTTGTGGACGAGATCATGATAAAAAAGGCCACGGTCAAAATTTTTTCCTTGCTATTTTTAAAAGCAAAAATACTAACTTAATATCATTCCCTGAAGTAAATGTAATATTTTATTTTCAAGACCATGAATGAGATTTTGATAAAAAGGATCATGGCGAAAAAATTTTTCTTTACCAATTTTGAAAATAAAAGTGCTAAAAAGATATATATTAACACAATTCTCATAATTCTTTATGATTTAAAAATATTTGTTATAGTTAACATTAGTAGAAATTAATGTTAAAATAATATCTAATTCTGCAAATATGGTTGAAGACTTCAGAAGAGTCCACCTTATATTCTGAATTTTAACATTTTAAATTTGAGAAAAATGATATTTCGATGGTGCATTGTAGATCTTGAAGAAATTTACTAAGTTTCAAAGAATACTTCATAATGAATATCCTATTGAAATAAAGTGAGAGAGATATTAAATTTTTATATGTTAACTCTACGAATTTGAACTAGAAGTTCATAGTTAAGAAATTCTAAATTTCTTAACTGAATTATACTTTATAAAAATAAAGATGGTTGAGTTACACTATATGCACCGAAAGTGCATAAATTCTAAAATTTTTATTCTTTGGTATGACCTTGTTAGTGTTGGGATTTAATCTCCAATCTCGTATGAAATTAAATAATTAATATTTAGAACTTGATCTTTTGACATCTCCAGAAATAAAATTATAACGATAAAATTATAATATATGCCAGAAAAATTAGACACAATAATTTACATGGGAAACCCCGCTAAAAATTAGAGGTAAAAACTACGGGACAAAAATTCTAAATTAATTTTCTACTATAAAAATAGTAGATATTCAAAGAGATTATTATAAAAATAGTGGCACTCAAAGTGTTTCCCAAAAAACACCTAAAATTTATAAACCTCACTATTTTTCTCTCTTTCCCAATTTTAGGAACCCTTTCCTAAAATTAAAACTCTTCACAGAATTTCTTTCTGCGGCATCTGTTATAGATAACTAATTAATCTGTATTACTTTTTCTCTTTTCATTTACATTTATATAAGAAAAATGTAACCTAAAATTAGTTAAAGTTGTAAACTAAACTAACTAATTTCTAACCATAAAAGTAATAACCATCAATTCCTACGGTTATTACCATTTCTTTTCTTTTTTTAATTCTTCAATAGCTAAAATTAGCTATTAATTTCTGATATGTGCCAATTTGAATGGGCACCACTCAACAAATCTCCCCCTGCATATTCAAGTGGGACTGTCCATCCCTGCCGCTTTAACGCACTGCTCGAACTTCTCTTTTAGAACGACATTCGTCAATATATCAGCAGCATTTTTATCTGTATGAATCTTCTGCAACTTGAACGCTTTTTCTTCAATGGAAAGTCTTAGTCAATGATACCTTACATCAATGTGTGTTTGTCCGTGCATGATACATAGTATTCTTGCTTAAGTCTAACGCACTTTGACTATCACAATAGACTATATATTCTTCCTGCTGCACATCCAATTCTTGAAAGAATCGCTTTAACCAAAGCATTTCTTTTCCAGCTTCCGTTGCTGCAACGTACTCCGCTTCAGTCGTTGACAATGAAATACACTTTTGTAATCTCGACTGCCAAGAGATAGCTCCCCCTGAGAATGTAAATAAGTAACCTGATGTAGATTTTCTTTCATCAAGGTCACCTGCCATATCTGCATCTGTATACCCAACAAGTGCAGATTTTTCACCTCCAAAAGTTAAACATAACTTTGAGGTTCCTCTCAGATATCTGAAAATCCACTTTACTGCTTCCCAATATGTCTTATGGGGATTTGATAAATATCGGCTCACAACGCCAACTGCATGAGCGATATCTGGTCTTGTACACACCATTGCGTACATCAAACTCCCGACCGCTGAAGAATATGGAACATTTGACATTTCTTCTCTTTCTTTCTCCGTTAATGGGTTGGATTTCTTCCTTAATTTAAAGTGAGCGGCAAGTGGAGTGCTAACTGGTTTAGCATTTTTCAAATTGAATCTCTCTAAAATTTGTTCAATATAATTCTCCTGTGATAACCATAACCTGTAGGACTTACGATCTCGGATAATTTCCATTCCGAGAATTCGCCTTGCCGATCCCAAATCCTTCATGTCAAATGCCTTTGACAAATCACCCTTCAACTTGCTAATCATGTTTGCATCTGGTCCAACGATTAGCATATCATCAACATATAAGAGAAGAATGATAAATTTACCATCAGGGAATTTCTGGACATATACATAAGGATCTGCCTCTGTCCTTTTGTATCCTTGATTCATCATGAAAGAATCAAACTTTTTATACCATTGTCGTGGGACTTGTTTCGACCCGTACAAGCTCTTCTTTAAGCGACAAATCATGTCCTCTTTTTCTTTGATCTTGAAACCTTCTGGTTGTTCCATATAGATCTCTTCTTCTAAGTTCCCATGCAAGAATGCGGTCTTTACATCAAGCTGCTCCAGTTCAAGGTTTAGGCTAGCTACTAAACCTAGCACAACTCGAATAGAACTCATTTTCACAACTGGTGAAAAAATTTCATCAAAGTCAATACCTTTCTTTTGAGTAAAGCCTTTGACGATCAATCGAGCTTTGTATCTAACTAGGTTGCCATCATCTTTCTTCAGTTTAAATACCCATTTGTTCTTGAGTATTCTCCTTCCTTTTGGAAGTTTTACCAGCTCATACGTGTCATTCTTCTTCAAAGAATTCATCTCTTCTTGCATGGCCTTTATCCAGCAATCTTTATCTTTGCATGATTGTACATCTTGGAAGCTCTCTGGCTCCCCCTCATAAGTAATTAAAATATAATCAGAACTAGAATACCTTGTAGATGGTTGGCGTTCTCTAGTTGACCTTCTCAACTGAGGTTCAACTTCATCTGGTGGGATAGGGTTCTCTGGCTCCCCTTGCTCAACACCATCTGTATCATCATCTACAATCCTCTCTTGATCCCCTACTATTGGCTCTTCTTCTGTTTCTTGTTCTGATTCTGGGATTCCTTCTTCTGTGGCATCATTTGTAGGAATGCTTTTTGGTGTAATATCTACAACAATATCACTTGTAGATCTTTCACCAACAGTATCTTCCACGATCTCATTCTCGTGGAATACTACGTCTCTGCTCCGGATAACTTTCTTCTTTACTGGATCCCATAACCTGTAGCCAAACTCTTCATCTCCATAACCAACAAAAGTGCATGGAACTGATTTGTAATCAAGCTTTGATCTCTGTTCTTTTGGAACATGCATAAATGCTTTACAACCAAATACCCTCAAGTGAGAGTATGAGACATTTCTACCTGTCCAGACCTTCTCTGGGATATCAAAGTCCAAAGGTACTGAATGTAGTCGATTGATTACATAAACAGCAGTATTGGCAGCTTCTCCCCAAAATGACTTAGGTAGGTTTGCCATTTTGAGCATGGATCTAACTCTTTCAATAATGGTGCGATTCATCCGTTCAGTAATGCCGTTGTGCTGAGGTGTACCAGGAACTGTCTTTTTATACCTGATACCATGCTGACTGCAATAATCTCTAAACTCTTTAGAGATATATTCACCACCATTATCTGTGCGCAAACACTTCAATGCTACTCCAGTCTCTCTTTCCACCATTGCATGGAATTGTTGAAAGTGCTTGAATACTTGGTCTTTGGTGCGTAACAAGTATATCCATGTTTTCCTTGAGAAATCATCTATAAAGGTAAGAAAGTATATATTTTCTCCATGAGATTCTACCTCCATGGGACCACATACATCAGAGTGTACCAACTCTAACTTGTTGTCTCTTCGTTTAGAGCTTTTTCGAAATGAGACACGATGTTGCTTCCTAAATAAACAGTGATCACAAGGGTTTATTTTCTCCTTGGCTAAAGGAATGAGGGACTTCTTAGCCAGCATATTCAACCCCTTTTCACTAACATATGCCAGTCGCTTATGCCATAAATTTGGTGAAGCATCATCTTCAACTGTATTCAGTTGACCCGCACATATTGTTACGTGCATCTTATACAACGAGCAACATAATTTTCCTCTGGCTACCACCAAAGATCCTTTGGTGAGTTTCCAGCTACCATCACATGTATGTTGGTGATAACCTTCCTTGTCTAATACACCAACAGACAATAGGTTCAACCGAAGATCAGGAACATGTCTCACATTATTAAGTGTTAATGTGCTCCCGACACTTGTCCTTATGCAGATTTCACCAACTCCTACCATTTGCGAGACACTTTTATTTTCCATTTTAATAGTGCCAAAATCTCCAGCTTTATAAGTGGAGAAGTATTTCCTTTTTGGAACACAATGGTATGAAGCACCCGAATCTACTATCCACTCGGTATCTGCATCTCCAACATGATAGCAATCTGCATCGTGAGAGACCAAAGTCACCTCACCATCCTCTGCTAAGACTGTAGCAGACGTGTTTCTGTCATTATTCTGACTTCGGTTTACATTCTCCTGTTTAAGAAAACGACAATTTCTTTTGAGATGACCCTCCTTACCACAATGGTAACACTTTCTTTTCTTTTTAGATTTGGATCTATCTATGGATTTTCCATTTCCTTGACCTCTACTTTTGCTCCGTCCCCTATTTTCTGTGACAAAGGCTTGTGAACTGGTACTAGCAATGTCTCTTCTTCGTAATTCTTCATTGAGTAATCTATTCTTTACTGTAGACATTGTGACCACACCACTTGGAGCTGAGTTACTCAATGATACCACAAGTGTATCCCAACTATCCGGTAGAGATCCTAACAACAGGCATGCTTGCATTTCATCATCTAAGGACATACCGCTAACTGCTAATTCAGTTATGAGTCCTTCAAAATCATTTAGGTGTTGTGTAACTGATCGTCCCTCTGACAATTTTAAATTCATGATTTTACGAATCATGAATACTTTTCCTTGTGCATTTGTAGCCTCATACATACTCTCTAGTTTCTTCCAGAGAACTTGGGGATCTTTTTCAATTCTCACATGGTTGTATAGGCTAGCATCTATCCATTGGCGTATAGTACCCAATGTCTGCTTCTTTAATTTCTCCCATTGTTTGTCTTTCATTTCTTCTGGCTTCGCACTGTCACCTTCAATTGGATCATATAGATCTTTGCAATTGAGGTAGTCCTCCATTCTGGATTTTCACATTGAATAATTCGAATCCGTCAATTTGATCATTGCCCCATCGTTAGCCATATTGAATTCTGTATTTAAAAAAATTTTACTATTCACATGAATAATAATTTGACAGAATTTACCACCAAAGGCTTTGATACCAGTTGTTGGGATTTAATCTCCAATCCCTTATGAAAATAAATAATTAATATTTAGAACTTGATCTTTTGACACCTCCAGAAATAAAATTATAACGATAAAATTATAATAAATGCCAGAAAAATTAGACACAATAATTTACATGGGAAACCCCGCTAAAAATTAGAGGTAAAAACCACGGGACAAAAATTCTAAATTAATTTTCTACTATAAAAATAGTAGATATTCAAAGAGATTATTATAAAAATAGTGGCACTCAAAGTGTTTCCCAAAAAACACCTAAAATTTATAAACCTCACTATTTTTCTCTCTTTCCCAATTTTAGGAACCCTTTCCTAAAATTAAAACTCTTCACAGAATTTCTTTCTGCGGCATCTGTTACAGATAACTAATTAATCTGTATTACTTTTTCTCTTTTCATTTACATTTATATAAGAAAAATGTAACCTAAAATTAGTTAAAGTTGTAAACTAAATTAACTAATTTCTAACCATAAAAGTAATAACCATCAATTCCTACGGTTATTACCATTTCTTTTTTTTTTTTTAATTCTTCAATATTAATTTCTGATATGTGCCAATTTGAATGGGCACCACTCAACAGTTAGTCATCTATATTCAAATATGATACAATGTATTATTGAGAATATAAATGGATATCCACTAAAGAAATCAAAAAATTCTTTTATTTAATAATTATTTTTGTACTTCTTGTGCTCAAGGTAAATCAATTACCTTCACCATTTAAATTACATTTAGAGTCCTCTGAATTTCTTACAAAAAAAATTTCTCACAAAAAAAATATATGCATGGAGATATTTATGACCCTATCCATCAATCTTGTAGGCCATTTAGATATATTTGATTTTAATTAGTGCTTCAACTCGATAATCACATGTTTATATGTTATTAACTCATAATACTGCTTTTGCTAAATTTCTTACTTAAATTATAAAGTTAATGTCAATATTTCTTGATTATCATATCAAGACAATTTATTTGAATAATGAATATGAATTCACTTGAAAATTATTTTATGATTATATTACCATTGAACATTTTATTGCATATATTCATACTCAAAATGGTTTAGTTGAATAATTATTTATTAATATTTTACAATCAATTATTATTCTTATGCTTATAAAATTAAAACTTTTCATATACGCTTGGATACATATTATTATTTATATTGCACCTTTAATTTGTATTTGATTGTCTGCATATCACAAGTTTTTTATTTTTCAACTTGTGTTTATTTGACTTAATATGTCTTATTTAGAATTAGTAATATTAAAATTTAATGTTCAGTGTATATATTCTTTTTCCATCCCCTTAAAGATATAAATTGGATTATCAATATTATTTTGATATCCATGTAGATTTTGATTGTCTACATTAGATATTATAGACCTTTTGTTGGAAAATAAATATTATCACTCTATTTTTCTTAAATTAGATTAGTAGGAAAGCGAAAATAAATGCGAAATAGTAACACACAATTTGATAACGGAGTTCGACCAATTATGTCTACGTCTCTGGAGCTGCTGCAGACTTCTATTAAGTAGAAAAATATACCGTGTTTATAAACACTCACACCTCACACCCAATTATCCCCAAGAAATTTTAGCAGAAATTCTCTTAAAGAAATTTTCTAATAGATGTGATCAAGAGCACAAAAATTGCTTGACTTAATTTTTGTTAGACCCGCTCTGATCTTCCTCTCTATTAATTTTTTTTTTCTATTGTCTCTAATTTCCTCTTTTTTCTATAACAATGGCCAAAGGGCCATTTATATAGGAAAATTATAACATGTGTACATAATGGTTGGTGAGATTTATCAAAGGTTAGACATCTCTTTTACCTAAGTTAGGTACCTCCATTTTTTACCACCATCACTTAAGTTAGGCACCTTCATTTTGGACCAAAAATGCCTATGTTAGGCACCTCTATTTTTGACTCAAAAATTACAATTTCATTTTATGGTTAGTAACATTTTATTAACAATCTCACTTGAAGACTGATTTCAATCTGTCTTCACACATCGATCTATGTAACAGCTCTTCTACGATCTACTTCTACTGTAGGCCAACTGAAGCTGAACACAGCTTCAGTTTATCAGTCAACACCGTCTTTGTTAACATGTCTGCTGGATTTTGAGTTACACTGATCTTCTCTAGTTTTAAAATCTCATCTTCCAGAAGTGACTAGATAAAGTGATATTGCAACTGTATGTGCTTCGTTATGGCATGAAAAGATGAATTCTTCGCTAGATGTATGACACTTTGATTGTCGCAATGCAAAATATTATTTTCTTGTTTCTTGCCTAGTTCTTCCAAGAAACTTTGGAGCTAGATCATCTCCTTGCTGGCTTTCATGACGGCGACATATTTTGCTTCAGTTGTGGAGAGAGCAACTATCTTATGTAGTTGAGAGACCCAGCTCATTGCGGTACCTCCTAGAGTATAGACATACCCTGTAGTGTTCTTTCTGACGTTAACATTTTCGGGCTAAGTCAGCATCCACATAGCCTGCTAGTGTCGTATCTCCACCTTGAAAACAAAGTGCCTTATCTGTGGTACCTCGAAGATATCTGAGGATCCACTTGACTGCTTTTTTAGTGTACCTTGTCTGGATTATTCATGTACCTACTAACAGCTTCCACTGCTTGAGCAATATCTGGCCTGGTACAAACCATGGCATACATCAAATTTCCAATTGTTGAGGCATACGACACCTTTGCCATGTGTGCACATTCCTCCTCCATCTTTGGTGACTGTTCTTTGGAGAGTCTGAAATGAACACCTAAAGGTGTGTTCACTGGTTTAGCATCTTGCATGTTGAATCTAGCTAGTACTTTGGTGATGTACTCAGCCTGTGATAACATCAAAGTCCCCGACTTCATGTCTCTCTTGATCATCATTCCAAGAATCTGCTTTGCAGCATCTAGATCTTTCATTGCAAACTGATTTGACAATTTCTGCTTTAAATTTTTAATCTCTTGCATGTCTGAACCTGCAATGAGCATGTCATCAACGTATAACAATAAAATAATAAAGCTACCGTCAAACTTCTTAATATAGCAATAATGATCTGCTTGGCATCTTGTGAAGTCGCTACTGCACATAAAGCTATCAAACTTCATGTACCACTCTTCTTCAACCTGCACACTATGTTTTTCTTGTCTGCCTTAATGAAGCCTTCTGGTTGCTTCATGTACATCTCTTCCTCCAAATATCCATGAAGGAATGTTGTCTTTACATCTAATTGTTCAAGATGTAAATTCTCTATAGCTGCTATTTTCAACACCAGTCTGATTGTCGTAAGCTTCATGACTAGAGAAAAAATTTTAGTATAGTCAACACCTTCCTTTTGCTGAAAACCTTTTACAACCAATCTTGCTTTGTAGCATCTACTCCCATCATGCTCTTCTTTGATCATGTAAATCCACTTATTATGGAGTGCTTTCTTCCTTGTGGTAGTTCAACTAATTTCTATATCTGATTTGACATGAGTGAGTCCATCTCATCTTTCATAGCAGACTCCCACTTTACTAAATCCTCCACTTGCATTACTTCATTATAGCACTCTGGTTCACCATTGTCTGTCAGCAATAAGTAATGCAAAGAAGGCGAGTAACATTGGGTTGGTCTAGAAATTCTGGAGGAGCGTCTCAATTTCGGCGTGCTTGGCTCCTCTACTTCAGGACTATTCTGAACATCATTTTCAGAAATATCCTCGAACTCAGTAAATTCTTTATTTACAGCATCTATCTTGGAGCTGCTTGATTCTGCTGTTAGCCTATTCTTGTACATCACATTCTCATTAAATATGACATCTCGGCTTCTTACGATTTTCTAATTTTTATAATCCCAAAATTGGTAACCGAACTCATCACCACCAAATCCAACAAAGACACATTTTTTAGACTTTGGCATCAAGTTTACTTCTTCAAGTAGAATCTATATGTATGTAAGAGATACAACCAAACACTCTTAAGTGTAAAAGGTTTAGCTATTTTTTGTTCCATGCCTCCTCTGGTATTTCACTATCCAGAGGTACTAAAGGCCCATAGTTGATCAGGTGGGCCTATTGATAGATTCTGCCCATAAATTCTTGGGCAAGTCGGCATGCATCCTCATGCTTCTGGCATGTTCATTCAAAGTTCTGTTAATGTGTTTAGCTACGCCGTTTTGCTGTGGTGTCATAGAAACTATTTTTTCCATCTTGATTTTGCTGCTTGCGCAAAATTCTCTAAATCTTCTATCTTTGTACTCTCCTCCATTGTCAGACCTCAATCGCTTGACTTTCAAGCCAATTTCATTTTTCACCATGGCTTTTCATTTTCTAAATGTATCAATGACTTCTGATTTTTTCTTCAGAAAATACACCCATACCTTTCTCGTTGAATCATCAATAAATGTGATGTAATACAATGAGCCTGCAAGAGAAGGAACTGGAGATTGTCCCCATACATCGGTATATACTAACTCGAGCTTTTCTTCCTAGGGTGTCTTGCCAGTTTTTATGAAACTGACTTTCTTTTATTTCCTAAAAATACAGTCTTCACATAGACTGATATCTACACTTTTAAGTTCTGGCAACTTTCCCCTTGATAGAAGTGCCTTCATCCCTTGCTCATATGGCTAAGTCTCTAGTGTCATAGATTTGAATTAGCATCCGCTACTGTGATGATGTTCTCTATGTTTGAGGTTACATAGAGAGTACCGGTCTTCTTACCATGAGCAATGACAAGTGCTCCTTTGGTCGTACAATTCCTTTCTTCATTAAGTTGTCTCACAGAGATCGAATTCCTTTTGAGACCAGGAATATGTCTCACTCCTTGCAACTTCCAGGCAGTCCCATTTGGCAACTTTAATTTGACATCTCCTTTTCCCATGATCTTTAAGATTTCATCATTGGCTAGATAAACCTTCCCGAAATCACCACTGATATAGTTCTCCATGATTTCTCGGCATGAACTGAAGTGAAAAGATGCCCCTGAATTCAAGATCCATGATTCAATCGGACTGTTAATGCTTAGAATTATAGCATTGCCTGCATCCTTGGTCACGTTTACAGATTCTTGTGCACCGGTATCTTTCTTCAGAGCTCGGCAATCCTTCTTAAAGTGATCATTCTTGCCACAATTATAACACTTAAAATCTTTCTTCCCTGAAATAGATTTGCCCCTTCTAAATCTTAATCTACCAGAGTCTGAATTTCTGTCTGAAGTTCTCCCTCTAGACTCTGTGTGTAGAGCTGAAGAGGTTGATGCTTCTCCTGATTCTCTTTGCCGAATTTTTTCACTCAATATAAGATCTCGTACATCTTTAAATTTTAATTTTGTATTTTTCGATGAACTGCTGACTGTTGTAACGGTAGCACTCTAACTGTCTGGTAGAGATGATAAAAGAATTAAAGCCCGAACTTCATCATCGAATTCAATTTCCACTGAACTCAACTAGGTTGTGATTGTATTGAGTTCATTCAGACGTTGGGCCACCGATGCCTTTTCTGCCATTCATAAATTAAATAACTGCCTCATCAAGTGAACTTTATTTGCGGCCGATGACTTTTCATATATGCTAGAGAGAGTCACCATAAGACCCGCCGTGGTCTTTTCCTTGGCTATGTTGAAAGCAACATTACGGGATAATGTTAATCTAATAACTCCAAGGGCTTGTCTGTCGAGAAGGTTCCGATCTTCTTCTTTCATGCCTTCTGGTTTCGTTTGTGAAAGAGGTTGATACAGCTTTTTCTTATACAGATAATCTTCAATTTGCATCTTTCAAAAGCCAAAGTCCGCACCATCAAACTTTTCAATTCTCACTTTTTCTTCGTCTGCGGCCATCGCTCCCACTCGAATCTGGATTTTTTTAAAAATTTTTGACAGTGAATAGTACCCTCATATAGATGAATAGTACTTCAGCAGGATTCCGAACCTTGGCTCTGATACTAGTTGTTGGAAAATAAATATTATCACTCTATTTTTCTTAAACCAGATTAGTAGAAAAGCGAAAATAAATGCAGAATAGTAACACACAATTTGATAACGGAGTTCGGCCAATTATGCCTACGTCTCCGGAGCTGCTGCAGACTTCTATTAAGGAGGAAAATATACCGTATTTACAAACACTCACACCTAATATCCAATTATCCCCAAGAAATTTTAACAGAAATTCTCTTAAAGAAATTTTCTAATAGACGTGATCAAGAGCACAAAAATTACTTGACTTAATTTTTGCTAGACCCGGTTTGATCTTTCGCTTTATTAATTTTTTTCTATTCTCTCTAATTTTCTCTTTTCTCTATAATAATGGCTAAAATGCCATTTATATAGGAAAATTATAACATGTGTACATAATGGTTGGTGAGACTTGTCAAAGGTTAGGCATCTCTTTTACCTAAGTTAGATACCTCCATTTTTTACCAACATCACTTAAGTTAGACACCTCCATTTTGGACCAAAAATATCTAAGTTAGGCACATCTATTTTTGACTCAAAAATTACAATTCCATTTTATGGTTAGTAACATTTTATTAACACCTTTACCTATAAATTTTCTAGAGCAAGATTTTTAGTAAACTGTTTTTTCTACCATTAGGGGAAGATAAAAAGTAAAGGGCTAAAAGTAAAAGATATTAGTTGAAATATGCCAACTTTGTCCAATCTTGATACATGTACAAATAAATGTGAACTGAAAGTTCAAAAACTAATTCGTTTGCAGAATATTATAAAATCAGTTACCAGATATCTTACAGATACTTAAAATGTATCTAAATCATATGTTCCAACTGCGAATACTCCTACTTGATTAATTGTCCCTGTAGGACATCTTATTAATATGGCAGCCAATGAATCTAATATACGCCTAAAGCGTGGTGGACTACTTGGTTCAAAATATTATTTTTTAAAGAAGGAGAAATAAATAATTTCAAAATGATACTCCTAAAGAGGTCAAAAGCAATATAGATCAACAACCACATATTTCTAGAGAAGTAACCCCAGAAGTGGTTTCGGTACCAAAAATTTTTGAGATCTCATTAAAATCCAGAAAATATGTGAGAAGTGGGTGAAATTATTGTTGATAATATATTTGCATATATTGCTGCTGAAATTATTGAAATATACTTGAGACTAAAAATTATTAGAATTATCGACGTTGAAGTAATTGGCCAAAATGAAAAGTAATCAAGGCTGAGCTACATTCAGTTGTAAAACATACAATATTTGGACCAGTAGCCCAGACACCAGAAGATGTTAGACCCATGAGATATTATATGTAAAAAAAATAAATCAAATAAGATTATGAAAAAGTATATATCCTCTATTATGAATGCAATTACTCTTAAATTTAGTTTTGCAGTCCCTGAAGGGCTCGACATTATATTATAATAATTTGCTTATATTACTCTTAAGAGAAATGAGTTAAAATTGAAAATACAAGTTACAACTTGTGGCATGATAATTCTCACAAAGACCTTGTATAGATTATGATGAGATATATTTCTCTATCAGGGATTTTATTACCTTTAGATTTTTGACATGTTTGGTAATCTCTGAAAGGTTCAATATATATTTGATAGATGTTGTGTTAATTTACTTATATGGTTCATTAGATAATGATATATATATGATAATCCTTAAAAGATTCAAGACACATGAAGCATTAAAATGCCTGAAGCATATAATACATTGATAGATGTATTATATTAAACTTCAGAGATCCTTGTATGGGCTAAAACAATCTGGGTGAATGTAGTACAATCACCTCACTGAATACTTAGTGAATAATGAATATGAAAATAATTCCATTTGCCCATGTGTTTTTATCTAGAAGATAAATTCAAAATTTATTATAGTTACAGTTTATATTTATGAATTAAATATAGTGAGAACTCCAGAAGAGATTTTAATTACTGTAAATTATTTAAAGAATGATTTTAAAATAAAGGATCTTGGAAGAATATAATTTTATCTTGAATTTCAAGTTGAGTATTTGTCAAATAAAATTCTTGTATATTAAATATTATATATTAAACTTGAAATAATTTTATATGGATAAATTTTATCCATCATGTACTCCAATAGTTATTCATTCTCTTGATGTAAAAAGAGATTATTTTCACCCACAAAAAGATAATAAAGAGATTATTGGTCCCGAAGTACCATATCTCAATGCAATATGGACGATTTTATATCTTACTAACAATAAAAGACCAGATATTATTTTTGCAGTTAACTTATTTGGAAGATTTAGATCTATACCAACTAGAAATCATTGAAATGGAGTGAAACAAGTTCTATGCTATCTATATGGCACATCTGATATGGGTTACACCTTCACATATAATAATATTAATATTTCATGGTTATATATGAAGCATACAATCACTACTACTTCACTAAATCATTTAGAGATATTAGTCATTCATGAAACTAATCGTGATGTGTATGGTTGATAACCATAATCAAATATATTAGAGGAGCTTGTGGATTATCTATAGAAATCAACAAACCAACCATATTGCACGAAGATAATGTATCATGGATTGCACAAATCGAATGAGGCTACACAAGGGTGACAAAACTAAACATATATCACCAAAGGTCTCTTATACACAAGAAAGAATGAAAAAATAAAAAGCCGATATTTGTAAAGTTCATTCAAGTGAAAATTTAGTAGATTTATTCACAAAGACACTGCCGACATCAGTCCTCAAAAGATATGTATACAATATTAGGATGCATTCACTTAAAATATTTTAGTTGAATGTATTTTTAAGGAGAAGTTACCTATGAATAGTATACTCTTTTTTTTTGCTAAGTTTTTATCCCACTTAATTTTTGTAGCAAGGTTTTAACGAGGCATATTCATAGGGTTAGTCATCCAATGAGAAGTGTTATGAGATATGTGGATGACTACTTAATTGGATTAATCTTATTTTATCAGGATTATGATTAACTTTATTTTATTTAGATTAAGATTAACTTCATAGTCTTTTGCTCTTATCAAAAGTCTATTTACACCACTATATATCCTATTATGGGTGATATATATGATATAATTCATAATAAAGAGATTCCTCAGATTTATCATTCTCTATATATCTTCTCTCTTCTTTTATTCACAATATTTCTGAAATTATTAGGACAACTCTTACAATTAATCCTAATTGATTATAACTCTTAATTTATATTGCAGAATTCAACTATTCGATGAATGTAGGCCTTGACTCATACCAAAATTGACGAATAGAATAGATTTTTTGATTTTAATGTTGATATATAATAAAATTCAAACTCTTTTAGTAATAAATTTTCAGTTTAATGATACTAAAATTATTTTAGATTTTCAAATTTTGAGATTTATAAAAAAAGGATCAAACTAAAAAATATTTATATATTAAAATCTTTTTTATTTGTAAAATTATATATACATATTCCTATGCTCTAAATTGATAGAGACATTATTTTTTCATTGTTTCAAATTATAATTCATTTAATATTTTAATAAAATAGTTAATGTATTAAGTTTTTATTATTCAATAAATATTACTAATTAAAAATATTTAATAATTATGTCTTATATTTAAATGAGTATATAACAAAAATATAAATAAAATTTTATATTTTTAACTAAAATAACTATTTTTAATTTTTATAAAATAAAAAAGTATGTGACTACCAATCAATTGCTATTGCTTATTCTTTCACCAACCTCTTCTTAATATTTGTTTTAAAAAAACCTCTTCTATAATAGAGATTGATTAGTTAATTATGTAATGATAACAGTCCTAAATTTAATAAGGGTTTTTTTTTTCAAAAATGCCTTAAAAATAAAAATATTTTAAAAAATATAATATTTTTTTCAATTTCAAAAATACACAATTTTTTTATTATTTAATTTCAAAAAATATTTATTTTTAGAGGTATATTTTTAGTATATATTTAGTATACTAAAAGTATACTCAATTTTCAAAGATATACATTAAGTATACATTTAATATATCAAAAATATACAAAAAAAATAAGGTATTTAAAAAAAAGTTAAAAATATACTATACAATGTAATTTCCTCATTTATTAATGTGTATTTTAACTCAAGTTTGAATTGAGGGAGTTGTTTAAGAGTAAAAAATTAAAATTCAATATCCTTGATATCAAAATAAAATTCAATTAGAATATATAAGGTGAAGAGATACATTTAGAGTTTAAAATTCACCAGATATCCTTAAAGACATGTCTGTATGTTTACATAGTTTTTTTAATCTCCAATGATTATCACTACTTGTGACAGAGAAATTGGTATCACTATCTTCACATAAAACTCCACCACAGCCACCATTTCAACTTTCAAGCAACCGAAACTCCCCTAGAAGCTTCCTCTTCTCCCTCTTATAAGTTCCCTTTGTTTCTCTTTGTATTTGTCTTAATTTATACCTGTTACTTTTTATTTCTTACTATGTTTTATGCTCTGTTTTTCATACATCTTTGTTTTAATTTCAAAGCTTCTTTATCTTCCTCTTGTCAACTCTCTTTCCAAGTCCCAGTTCAGCTCCACTCATCACCTCGTTAAATCCACCTCCACCAGCTCTCCTATCCGTTTCTACCACTACAACCACCAGAGTCGTAATCTCCAAAATCAGCAGCATTGCCAAGTCTGACTTCCTCTGTCTCGAGGTAATGATTACATTCTTACACTCTCAACTCTCACCCTCCACAACATGTCTCTCTTTATCTTGACACCGGCAGAGACCTTGTTTGGTTTCCTGGCCAGCCTTTTGAATGTATTCTTTATGAAGATAAAGTAGAAAATACCACTAATTCATCACTGTCGCCAAAATTTTCCGCCACCACAAAAACTGTCCCCTGTAAGTACTCTGCATATTCCGCTGCCCACTATAATACCCCCACGTCTAATCTCTGCGCTGTTGCTAATTGTCCATTAGAGTCAATCGAAACTTACGGCATTCTACTGCATTTATCTCAGCTTTTACACTTCTGAACAAATCTAATCTCTTTGCAAGAGAGGTTCTTTGGTTCATCACTGCTAGATCCTCATTCAACGATGAAGACAATTGATTTTTCTGAAACATGAAAATGTCCACAAGTAATAATAATCACTCAGCTCTCACACATTTTATGAAAAAAAAAGAGAAGAGGATGGAGTTTTCACCTCCTTCCGTCCCAAGTCTGCAAAGAACTGATCAAGTAAACTGCGTTTCGCTTCCCGCACTTCACAATACACAACAGATTTTGGGATGGAGTTTCTCAAAGTTGCACAAATCATGTTAACGTAGGACAAGACATTACTTCCTATTTGTTGAGAATAATAGAAGAACAAATATCATTTCAAAATTTAGTAGCATGAATTCAGAGAAATTTATAGAACTTATACATACTTGTGAAAGCCGTTGAATGCATCGAGTCTAAAGTAATTGTTCAGATATGTTTAAACTTTTAATGGAACTAATATCTGCATCTATTTATTTATTTATTGCAAGTTTGAGCGAGTGAGCTTGGATTTTCCATTGAAAAAAAGTTTCATCATAACAACTAACCTGAGCTATAAGTCCCAGTTTGTCATAAGTAAGCTCACAGTTGGTCAGGTCACCATTGTAAAACTCCTAGGCAAAGTGATGAACATAAATATAAAAATTCAGATACTACTATTAGAATTCCAGCAATCAATAATACCATGATGGCAAAACATTTATAAAGAAGTAATGCAGAAAACTCTAAAAAGTATAATTTAGCTCAGCAGCCATTTGAAATCAGTTCTAACTTCCTCTGGCCACATCAAGTTCTGCAAATCCCAGCACCCGAATGTCTTTCAACAACAACATACCATTTTAAAATTTTAAAGCACCTTCAAAAAATTATGCCCAACTTAGAGTGATCAAATATTGAGCGTCATTAAAATGAAAACTAAAACCCCTTGCATATCAAGATGCACTGACAAAAGAAGCAAGCTTGAAAAGATCCAATAGGCTAAGTTATTAAAGGATATCCATCGTGGAGTCTTGAAAAGTAAAAAAGAAACATGTTTGCAGAAGCAAAAACACCAGAATATAAGCATTTGGCACCACCCAACAAACCATGAAGATGAAGAATCACCATTTTCAAACCAAAATCCCAAAAGAACACAAATTTTGAACTGTAACCTTGAAAGTTTTAACTCCATTCTCAAGTAGAAAATTAAAAGATTGAAATTTTTCCACTGCGACAACATAGAAATATAGAATATGTGTTATTACCTCTCCCCTGCCCGGCCTAGCACCTGTATTGCGGTCAATAACAACTTAGCCAATTACAATAAGATCGACATTAATCTTTTCCTGACAAGAACTGGGCTATGGATGAACCTGTGAAGCTATGACTGTTTTGATCTGAAGCCAAGGCATTATGCGAGGAGTGAAAAAGGTTTCTGAGTTTAGGTGCAAAGTGGGGTTTTCTGATATCTATTTCAAGAATCTTCTCACTCTTCTTATCATCCATAGTTCCAGTTCTTGTCGAAGGCACTCTTTGCTCCCGTGCTCTTTCATCCATCCTACCAGTTAAAGGATAAGTGCACTATGACTTCATCACTAATTGCCCTGTCATTAGATTTTGATCTAGTCCTCTGCATATTTGAAAGGGATGTATCAGGCATTGATAATAACATTTATATAATTTTTCAAAGACACCCAGCAAGAAAAACAAAGATATCTTCAGCATTGATGACTGCCCATATTTCCCACTCTTATTGGCAAATATTAGTGGTAGAATACATTAGCGGACGTATCAAATAACAAATATATTAGTGGCAGAATATACTACAAATTAGATATAAATTTCTTTTAAAAGAGAAAATTTTATTCAAATAAATCCTTATGAATAGCATCAACAACTGAAATTTTAATAAAATCAATACCCAATTTATAATCACAACAGTGCAAACAAAAAAAAAAAAGAAGGAAAGAAGGAAAGAAGGAAAACTAACTAATATGCAATCTGAAATAAAGAAATTGCAGCAACTAAAGCCATCATGTGCCTGCACAATCTTGAGGCAGGCGAGGCATAAGATCTCAAGTTCGTTACTTCTACCCACATTTAGACTTTCAAGCCATTCATTGGATATCTGCACTTTCTGACAGTGGCAGAATCATGACGCAGATGAAGGGATTAAAATTTTAAAATAAAAAAAATTATATTTAATATATAAAGTTATTGGGAATAAATTTAAAATAAAATTATTTTCATTTAACATTATAGTTATATAATAATTAAATTTTTAATAAATTTTAATTAATAATATTAAAATTATAGACAACTATAAGTGTAACTTTTAAAGAGTAAAGTTAATAAAAAATAAAAAAAAATAAGATTAATCGATTGTCTTTAAATTTTTTCTCAATTGTTATAGAATCTGTTTGTCTCCTTTTAATTCAAGATTTACAGTTGAGGGAGGTAATCGATTCTATTTTTCGGTCTTAGTTGATAATTGTAATCTTTTTTTAGATGAGCTAGATCGTATTTTTTATTCTTTTGTTAAAAGATCAGCGAATCAAATTGCTCATATGATAGCTAGGGAGTTGGTTTTATGTCTAATTTTTTATATGATAGCTAGGGCAGTTGGTTCTATGTCTAATTTTTTATGGGGGTATGCTCTCCATCTTTTCTGTATGAAGTTTCAGAGTTTGATTGCAATAATATGCGCTAGGTGCAAGTTTCATTTCAAAAAAAAAAGAATTAAAAAAATGAAAAAAAAAATAGAGAACATGAAATAAATATGCATTAAGCAAAAGGAGTTGCGCGCTGCTTATAGAAATTGCATATGGTGTGGTGGAACAATCATTTTAATGAATTTATTAATGAAACAATGCATTAAGCCCATTGTGTTTTATTGTTATTTTACTATATATTTTGCAAGGAAGCAAATTTCGGAGCCCATTATATTTTATTGCTCTTTTTTTATATGCAGAGAGAAAGAGAATAAAATATGAGAGTAATAATAAATAAGAAAGAAAAGTGGTCCTCCTCTTCTATTTGCTGTCACTGTCCACTGCCCTTTTTGTCACAACTCTCTCTCTCTCTCTCTGTCGTTTTTGTTTAAAAACAATTAACCAAAGCTCCTCCTTCCTTCATGTGCATCTGCAATTGCAGCCAGAGACTTCATCGATGGCAATAAGCTACCCCCTAAGAGCTTCTTGCCGTCAACTAGGGGGACCCCTCACGACCCCTTAATTTCGCCTCTATTTTCTGACCTTGTTTTCGAATAGCCCCAGCAATTTTATCTTCTCTATTAATTGAATTATGAAAATAATGCTTGTCCGTCGTACCACTATCTAAATCCGCTTCGTTGGCTTCGTGGGGGAGCAAATGAGAGAGAAATGTATTGTGAAGAACAGTCAGAACTAATTTGAAGCGTTTATACATTAATAGAGAAGATAAAGATAAAGATATTGTGAAGAAAACGGTTCCTAGAAGACAGAGAACGGTTATGAAGAAAACGGAGAGAGTAATTGAGAAATTGGAAAAATAAAGATATTGTGAAATAGCTATTTTTAGATGTGTATATATATATATATATATATATATATATATTTAGAATGCAGATGAGGCACTAAATCACCATTCATCAGAAAATATAGAGTGGCTTCCATTTGGTAAAATTGCTGACATGGCAGCTCAAAAATGAATTGTAAATCCTTAGCTTTTATATATTAGATATTGATGGAGGTAAGAAGTCACATAAAAGGATTCAATATCTTTTTTTTTTTTAATTTGAAAATTCAATATCTAATTAGTTTGCGATCAATTTCAATATATACAGTCAATATATAATACAAAAGGAGATATTATGTGCGAAGTGCCGAGTATTTAAGAGCCCATGTCCTAGTCTCTTCTCATTCGGCGAGAAGTTTTCTCGAAGAGTAGTTGTCTCTCCATCTTCTTGCAAAGTCCTCCTCCTTTATTTTGACACGGATCATACTAGCCCTAGATCCTTCATTCTTTGTGGTTTTTCAACATGATAACTATGTCTTTGCTTTTGTTCTTCTCTTTATAGCTTTCTTTCATGAAACAATATGTATACCTATGTCCACTGACGAAACCTGAAAAAAATAATAAAAAGGATAAAATTTTTTAGTAAAAAAATAATAAGCGAATAAAAGATAAAAATTAAATATTTAATATTATAGTAAAATTTATATTTTTATTATTTTATATTATTTATTAAATTTTTTATATATTTTTTTATTTTTATTTTCAAATTTATTAATTTATTAAATTAAAATTTTAAAATTACTATTTTAAATAAAAACATTAGTTTTACTCCATTCATAATCAAATTACAAAATTCTAATATTAATCTAAATGCCTAATCATAAAATTTTAAATATCTATTAATTAAAAAAAGAAATATACTATAAATTATATATTTATACATAAAAAATTATTATACAATTATATATAAATGTATATAATTATAAATATGTATAATTATAATTATATAAATTATATATTTATACATTAAAAATCCAATAATTTATATATATAAATATATAATTTATATAATTATAATTATATATATTTATAATTATATACATTAATATATAATTATATAATAATTTATATAGTTATAATCATAAATATATATATATATATTTATATATATAAATATATAATTTACATAATTATAATTATATATATATATATATTTATAATTACATATATTTATATATAATTATATAATAATTTATATATATTTTGGTTCCTTTAGATATGGGTTTGAGCTCATTTTCCCAAGTTGATTTTTCTGTTGATGCTAAAAGAAGAAGGCTATACAGCTTTTTCTAAAGCTTCATCGGACTAGCGTAGTCCCAATGTTTTTGGTGAGCTTCTCTTTTTTTGGTTCATTTTTGTAGAGTGTTTAAATCTCTCTTTCCCTCAACTTATTCTATATCTAAAATTGTTTGTGACGATAAAATGATTAAGGTTTTCACATTCCTTTTGATCAATCGCTGCCTGTTTTTCTAGCAGCTCCAAGACTCTGTTTCTTGCATTGTTCAATAGCCAAGTCTTGGTTTACCGTTGGCCTTTGCTTGAAGGGATGCTCGATTTGATCTCTAGCGCTTCTACTATTTCGGGGATGTTTGCTTGCATGTTCTGTTTATTGTTTCAGTTTGTTTTTATTTTTGTTGTTTTTATTTATTTTTCCAGCATATTATTTTTAGTTCGTGTTCTTGATGTAATATTCTGTTTTTAATTTTTTATATATTAATTATACATTAATATAATTAAATAATATTAATTGATTTATATATATATATTAGAAATTTTAAAAGTTTTAAAAAATGACTCTTAGCTTTTATAATAGATTAATTATAAATTAAATAATTTGTTTATAAAAATGATTAAATAAAAAAAATAAAAAAAATAAAAATGATTAGTTTATATATTTTTAAAAATTTAAAAATTAAACTCTAAAATATTTAACTTTTGACATTCCTAATAAATTAATTATACATTAATAATTTATTTAAATAATTTATTTATTTAATTATTAATTAATTTATAATAATAATTAATTTATATTTTTTTAAAAAATAAAATTTAAATAATGATTTTTAATCTTTTAATAAATTAATTATATGTTGATAATTTATGTAATGATAATATTTATGTTAATAATAATTTCAATATCACATTTTCCTCCCTATTTGAAAAAAAATTGCTTGAATTTCAATTTTTTTTATTTTTATGAAATTCATGATTTTTTATAGTAATGTGTAGACTTTATTTTTTATTAGTAAAAGTGTTAAGTTATAAAATAAAAATGTTATATTTACTCACTCGTATTATTTTAATAAATTTTTTATAAAAATTGAAATAAATATTTTATTTTTTTTATTTTTTATAATATAATTTATTATTAATTTATATATAAATTAATTTATATTTATTTGTATTTTGTTATTTCCATTACTGTGTGGATACTTATGGGATTATATATATATATATATATAAGCAGAGGTTTCTTCTTTATCATAATACCAAGAAACATGTCTTCATGTTGATGTTATAGTGCTATGATATTATATTAAAATATGACAAACTTAAATATTGAAACTTATTAAAAATAATATCCATTAATGTGTTAAGTTTAATATTTACTTATAATTTTTTAAAATATTTTATTATTATTTTATATATGATCAGTTCCTAATAATTTAAGAATTGGCGCTTTTTTACCGAGTTTTAATCAGAATTTTTTATTTAACTCATATTTAATAAAATGTTTCTAAAAATATTTTAATATATATAAACTATTATTAATATTTTATTAAATTTAAATGTTTCCTTTTGATGATTTTAAATATAATATAAAAAATATATTTATTTTTTATTATATATGTTTCAACTGATAAATTTTAAAACTTAAAAAAATAAAATAATGTAAAATAAATTTAATTTTTAATTAGATGATTCACGTAAACTCTACTTTTGATAGAGATATAATTACCTCACAATTTTGCTAATCATCTTTTATCTTCAGTTTTATCATATCACTCGTAACAAATTATGCAATCGACTTTTAATCTCAATTTTTATTATTTCCCTCATAACCAATTATGAAATCAAACTAATAATATTAACATAATAATTTAAACAAGAAATCAATAGCTAGTGGATATATGGAAAATTAAGTATATGAAAGGTCTAATTAATACAAGTTTCTTTTGTTACTTTTTTTTTTCTGTTTTCCAAATTTGCATTAATTATACAATTCAAATAAGTGTATTAACTAGTTCAATTTCCTTTTCCAAGCTTAGGCTTGTTCTTGCTTCCAGTTGACACAATTTTTTCATGCCTAATAAAGTAAGGATAAACGAAGTTCCAAAACAAAAAAGAAAAAAAAAATGGTGTGGTGATGTGAACCTAAAATTCAAGCTATAAAAAGCTAAAAAAAAGGAAAAGAAATGTGTGGAAAAATTACAAGAAGAACACGTTTAAAAAAGAAAGAAAAAATTTTACTTATGATGAACCTTCAAAGGTCAGGAGCGATTATGACTGATAATTCTTGCATATATGAACTCATTCCATGTATCAGGCAATCCTGGAAGACACCAATGAATACAGTCGGCATAAGTTGTTGGATTAGCCTGCTGCTCTGGTGTTAGCATCTTGCCTTGTCGAATAGTATAAACTGAAGTATGTGCATCTTTTCTATATTCAGAAAGAGTTGTGATATTGATAAAATGTACAGGCACTTTCATTGATTTTGTCACTTTTGATGCTATAACAAGTAGTCTACGATCAGTTCCCACATTCAAACGCCTTGTCGTATTAAGAACAGGAATTGTTTCCTTTGCACATTTTATTCCATCAGGATTGTTCCAATCCAAACTCTTATATAATTTAAAAAAAAAAGAAGGAAAATTCAATCATTTCGAATATAATGATGATTAGTGGGTTACCCATTAAAGATTATGTAGATTAATATGACAAATCATGCTAATTAATACTAATCACAGAACCACTATCAACCACCAATAATCACCTAATATACCTAATGACATAATGCCACAAATTTTGGCTGAGATTAAGTATGGTCAAGGCTAATTATAATGTTAAAACATATATAAATCATGTGATTAATTAAACAAATTAAAAAGAATTAATCAAATCATTATGAGAGATATATTAAGATGTGAACATTACTTGATGTGGAGAGGAGACATGCTAGTAAAGAAGACTGTAGTGCGATTACTGTCAATATTTTCATCCACCCACTTAGACCATGTATTCAACACTCTCTTATAAGCTACTGGCCGTTCGATCTCATCATACTCTGTAGACCCTTCATCGAACGATCCACGTCTGTTAATCAATTATTAATAAATTAAACTAATTATTTTGTCAAAAATTTTAATCAATTTATTAGAAGATTATATAATTAATTATACTTACAGAATTTTCATGTTAGCAGTGTTCATCCACCAAATGTAACTGTTAAAAATCAAGAAATCAACATTTTTCCAATGAACTCCATGTTTATTGATTGATTCTGGCATGATTATCCTATTTAAGATACTGTGCATGTTTGCATCATCAGAATTTGACTCCACTATAAACGGGGCCCAGTAGAATTCTATTGTGGTATTATAATCCTAAAAAAAATAATAAAACCAATAAATACATATTAAAATCACGGTCCACATATATTATAAAAAATAAAATAAAAATGTCAACAAATTTTATAATATTATTGCATGGATTGGCCAACCATAGTCTTAGTTATATTAGGTACAGTTGGTACAATTATTTTCGGTTCACCTATTAATACATTTCTTATAATAACATAAAAACTTTAAATAATTTTATAAAATTCCATTTAGCAGTATCCTCATCTCCATTCTACTAGTGAAAACTTAAGAATTTGGCAAAACTCTATTTTAGACTAATCACTCAAAAGAAAAGTTAGAAAAGGTAAATAAATATTCATTAATTTCTTGATTAAGTGCAACAAGAGTACACTTATAAGTATTAGATATTTTTTTTCTAAAAATATTGGGGACGGAAATAAATAAGCCAAAGCAGAAACAGAGGAAAAAAGATTAAAAAATAATGATACCTCCATTGCGAAAATAGCAAGAGAACCTTCCTTCCTCCATGTCTTCCTACCACCAGGAATTGCAGAATTAACCAAACAAACCATTGATTCCCATTGATTTCTATTTAATGAATCTCCAACAAACATTAGCCTTTTGTTCCTTAGCTTTTTTAGCATTAGCTTTGGATTGTACCTTTTTTAAAACACATAAAAAGAAAAAAAAAATTAATTGAAACCCAATTCAACAAAATACACACACAAGTGACATATAGACAAATAAAATTTTGAATTTTTTGCATACTTTGGTAAAGAACAGTCTCTTGGTTGCCATCTCCAATTCTGATATAGAGAATCTTTTCTACCGTTTCTAAGACAAGTCACTTGAGCTGTAAGGAACTCACATTCATCTTCTTTATACAGAGGCCTTGTCTCATTATCAAAAACCCATTGCCCTTTAAAAATATCACATTCTTCTGGTGGCAATTCAATATCCTCTTCTTCATCATCTTCATCGATTACTGGTAATTCAATCTTCTGTTCATCTTCTTTACTAGTAGCACTAATGGATTTGGCGGGATTTTCGTCAGAATCTAGATTATGGTCTTCTTCATCTCGAGCTGCTTCAAGAGAAGTTCTTGAACTGATGGAAGAAACAGAGGTTCCATGATCGTTCTTGATGGTTTCTTGAACTGGGTTTTCTTGTTCTTGAAATTCTTGAGATTTAGGCCAAGAAAATGGGAATTCAGCCATGGATTTAACATCCTCATTGTACATGAAAACCCCAAATAGAAAAACAGAGAAAACCACAACGAAAACAGAGAGATTATTGTTCTTCTTGTGCTTCATGGCCAGAGTTACAGAGGAAAGGAGAGGACTTGTTTTTCTTCTTGATGGCTGCATGAGACAAGCAATTGAGATGAGGGAATAGAAGGGAGAGATATGGAAATATAAAAGAACAACATTGAGCAAGATTAAGATAGAGAAAAAGACAGAAACTTAACAATGAAATTTGGGGATTTTTTCAAATTGGGATTTGGTGAGATGGGTTTTTCTTCAAGAAACTGCAGGGCAAGGCTTTCAGGTGGAGGGAGAGTTGTCTTTCTCAATTTTTTATTTTTTATTTCTTTTAAAATCTTTTTTGTTCTAACAGTATTATAAAGAAAGAGAGGAGTGATTTCAAAGTTTTTATTAGCCTAGTTGGTCTTAATCTAAGAAAATGTTAGAACAAAAAGGATGGTGTGGCTGATCAAAGGTTATTTTCTACTATATTTTTGTACACCAAACAGTGGGATTAAAAAATCAATCTCTAAAGTATGTTGATCAAACGGTTAAGAGATTATCTTAAAGGGACCCATTTTTCAAAATAATAATAATAATAATGCAATTTAGAATTTTTTTGAACACTAATGTAATTTAGATGGGATAATGTAAATTAAATAGCTTTAATGTATGTGATTTTGTCTATCTTATACTATTCATCCCAACAAAATTAGTCAAAAGCAATTTTTTTTAATTTGTTTTATTTTATTTATAAAATTTATCGAAGAATTAAAAATTAAATTGTCAGGATTAAGTTAATTAATATATCGAAGAATTTCATTAATTAATTGATTGAGTTACATTTTAATTCTGAAATCAAAAGAATTCGAAACTACATTTGAGAGACTTTGATGTTTAACATTTTTTTCCTTCCAAAAAGGGGAAAGGGGAAATTAAAAATTTTAACTATTTAATAGATTGCATTTTATTTGGATAAGTACCTTTTTTTTATAAAAAAATCAATTTACCTCAGTTTGCAATTTTTATATCCTTAAAAAATGATTTAATATTATTAAATTTAAATTAATCATTTTTTGTTATTGATATTTAACTTTTTGGAATTTCTATTTGCTAGCTAGAAATAATTAATCAAAATTGTTAAATAGATTAGAACTTCACTTAATTATTTTGAATAATCCAATAGAAGATATAGGATTTTAATTAGTGTGAACTTTATGGGTGAAGAACATATAATAATAAATATAATAAAAGTTGGTCAAAAGATTCAAAACTCACCCAATCATCACTTCAAATGTCAATGTTTAAAGTTGGTGCAAGTTAATGATCTTTCTTATTAATTACAAGCTCTAAACTTTAAAGCTTCTGTACCCTTATTTTACCTATTTGATGAAATGCATGTTATGTGATCCTTCTTTATCCCCAACAACTACCAAAGTAGATGTTTAGTTTTGATGCATTGTTAAGGCTCTGTTGTTAATGATGATTATTTTGTATTAATTAGAGATAGCCAATTGATTATAAACCCATTTGCAAATCATTAGTAACTTTACGTTTGAGAAAAGTAAAGCCTAAGAAAACCCTTTTTATTTTATTTTATTTTATGTAGTAGCTAATAAGTACACCAATAATTATCATACTCTTCTGTACTTTAATCACTTTGATATCTTTTGGTTGCTATATCCCTTTTTTTACAAGTTAAGGCAGCTCTACATTTTACATATACAACCACACACCAAGCTTTCCTTCAACAGAGACTTTAACATTACAGTCTCTTTCTGATTCTTCATAGCTACCCATTTCTCCATCTGTTATTATTAATTGGACAGAATTTAGATTCTGTTTCGCTATTTAGAAGTTAGATTCCATCTTTTAAATAATAATAATAATAATAATAATAATAATAATAATAATAATAATAATAATAATAATAATAATAATATCTTTACAAATTAAGCGAATACTTAATATGTAAATAAATCTTAAAGTTATCATTTCCAATTGCATTTCTCTTTATTTTTTTATTTTTCAATTTTTCATCTCATATTAGGACTTTATTCAAGTTAAAATATACAACAATAATTAAATTAATGAATAAGGCAAAATTTAAGGACATTAACTCATATTTCTAGACCTATACTTTAACTACATTTTATATTTCTTTATTTCATACTCAGCTTTCTACAACTTCTTCTACATTTAATGGGTCAGATTGTATCCAACGTCTCTTGTTATTTATTTATTTTGTATCTCTCCTATCTCAGTTACTTATATATATATACATATATATATATGCATATATATATATATATATTGGAATTAGCTGCTTAATTTAAGGTTCCTAATTAGGAGTCTATCACGTAATTATAGGAATTCTCCATTGTTAAGAGCTATAAATATATTTTTTTTTATTTCTTATAAGGATTAGTTTGCTTCCATATTAACTCTGTTTTAGGAGGATTTTTTTTTCTTATTCTTGGATATGTAAAATGCATATAAATATCACCTATATCAATGAAGAAAAAGATAGCTGTTTTTCAATCTTTATCGTGCGGTTCAATCTAATTTTGAATTCGTTCTTGAAACTACCACAATATTCAACATTGTATTTTTCAGTTTCTTGAACCCTTTTGTTTTTTCGAAATTGTATCTTGAAGTCACCATATTCATCCTCTTTTGAATCAAAATGGAAGAGCAAAACACCATTATTCCAACTTTACAAAAAAAACTCAAACACCATCGATTATCATTCACAAAGACAATTTTGCATTCCCTATCAATATTATACTTGATGAAACAAACTACCCCATTATGGTCTCAACCAATGGAGATGTGCACTGGGTCTCGTAATAAGGCTGGATATTTCACTGGCGAAACAAAGAAGCCGTCACATGAAGATCTGAGTTATGGAACATCGATCCCTAAAAACCATAAAGTAAAGAGTTGGCTTATTGATTCAATGACTCCATCGTTGATGCATCGATTCATTCATCTTCCTGCAGGCAAGGAGATTTGGGATGTAGTAGCAAAGACATTTTACGACAGATCTTATGAGACTTATCTCTTTGAATTGAACCAGAAATCCTTCTCTACCAAACAAAATGGTATATTACTATCGACGTATTATAATGAACTTGTTGCTAATTTTCAAGAAATAGATCATAAAATGACGTCTTAAGAAGAAACTGTTGATGGGGTGATACGATTACACTCCACAATGGCTAGACTTCAGGTACATCTTTTTTTGAGTGAACTTGATCCTAAATTTTATCAAGTTCATGAAGAAATCCTACGAAAAGACCCTAAACTTGATCTCAAAAGTTCTTATGCATATGTGAGAAGAGAATACCAGCAAAGACAAACAATGGGAAGTTATCGGCCTATTCCTGAAAGCTCAGCTATGGTGACCAAACAAGGGTCATCATTCAGATAAATGAAAAATCGAAATACTAACACTAACAATTTTGTATGTAGTCATTGTGGTGAGATAGGACATTCAAAATAGAGATATTATGAAATTATTGGTTACCTTGAATGGTAGGACTTCTCAAAAAGGACAAAGAAGAAACTTGTAGGAAAGGCAACGACATCAAACACAACAGAAGTCTAACGAAATATGGGGAACAATCATAACCAAATGGTAATGTCATTCACTCAAAATGGAAAAAGAAAAATTGTTCTTGCATGTCTAACAAGTAGTGAAAAAAAATCAAGAAATAGTTTAGTTATGACATCAAAGATTAGGGCATCTTTCTTTTAGCTATCTTCAGAAATTGGAACCACATATACTTTCGAATTTAGATATTTCAGATTTTCATTGTGATATTTGTGAACTAGCTAAAAGCCATCGTATTGCTTATTCACCTGGCTTGAATAAACGTTCTGTATCTTTTATGGTTCTACATTTTGATGTTTGGAGGCCTGTAAAGTTTTCTTCTATTTCTAAGGCATGCTATATTGTTACATTCATTGATGAATGCACTAGGATGACTTGGGTATCCTTGCTTTATAACAAAAGTGATTTTTCTACAAAAATTCAAGAAATTCATAATGTGGTGAGTACACAATATTAAATGCTAATTCTTGTTTGGCAAACTAATAATGCGATGGAGTTTTTAAATACAGCTTGTGGAAAGTTTCTAAAAGAACGAGGGATTCGATATCATACTTTCAATACCTAGGCTCCACAACAAAATGGCCTAAAATAGAGGAAGAATGGTCATATCACGGAAATTGTTTGTGCCTCCCTTTTTGGCATGGACATGCCTCACTTCTACTGGAGAGAAGCGATGAAGTCTGCAGTTTATTTGATTAATCAGGTTCCCTCTCGAGTAATCACACTCCTCAACAAAAAATGAAGCAGTTTTTCTCCTTGCCACCCAAATCTGGAAGCAAGGATTTTTGGGTCTATGTACATATTTCTAAAGATTTACGGAATAAATTTGAGGAATAAACATGATCCTTATGCTAAAAAATGTGTATTTGTTGGTTTTAGAAGGGATACTAATGTTATGATCCATACACAAAAAGATTACATGTAACCTTTGATGTATGTTTTCGTGAATTCAAATCATACTACACGAAGAAAGATACAGCTTTTGAATATCAGGGTGAGAAAATAATTGAAGAACATGTGGCATATTTTTTGAAATAGAAAAGATGAGTGAAAAGATCTAATATGAAAATCAGGATGTTCCATTGGAAAAAAGTAATGAGGGTGATGAAGAGATAGTGATTACTTCTGGAGAATTACAAACAATGCCTGAAGTGGAAGAGTTGCCCACGATAACACCATTGAACGAAGAATCGAATCGGAGTCATCCTGGAAACCAATGCTTCTACTCAAGTAAACCCAAATTATGTTCTTGATGAGTCCAATGTTCTTTCTCATAATTTATTTTCTAAATATTCCCAAAGATCAAATAAAGATATACCAAAGAAATAATATGAACTGGACCTTAAAGCAAATATTAGGTACCCAATTAGCAACTATCTCTCTACCCATAAATTGTCTGAATCATATGCACTTACTATTAATTAATTATCCAAAGTATGTATTCCTAGTAATGTGTAAGAAGCGTTAGCAGATCCTAAGTGGAAAAAGGCGATAAATGAATAAATGGAGGCCTTACAAAATAATTCAACATGGGAACTTGTTCAATTACCTGAAGGAAAAAAAAATAGTTGGTTGTAAATGGGTTCATACTATGAAACTCTAGGCAGATAGAAGTATTAATAGATACAAGTCAAGATTGGTCCTAGAGGGATATAATAGATACAAGTCAAGATTGGTCCTAGAGGGATATACACAAAAGTTTGGAGTGGATTATCAAGAAGCTTTTACACTGGTAGCCAAATATAACACAATTCAAATTTTTTATTTTTATAGCAAAAAATCAAGGTTGTCTTCTGAAATAGTTTGATATTAAAAATGTCTTTTTTAATAGAGATTTAGAAAAAGAGGTCTATATGGAGTTACCACCAATATTTGAACATAATGTTGTAGGAAAAGTTTGCAAACTAAAAAAGTCTCTACATTAGCCCAAACACTCATCAAAAGCTTGGTTTGGGAGGTTTTCATCAACAATGAAGAAATTCAGTTATAAATAGAGTAATGCAGATCATACATTATTAAACACAAAAGAAGGGAAGGTAACAGTTTTAGTTGTGTATGTTGATGGGGTGGAGGCAGGAGGGTCTTGGGGGGCAATGAACCCCCTCCCCTCCTCCCCTTCATTATATATATATATATAATTATAAATACATATATAATTATAATTATAATTATATAAATTACATATTTATATATAAAATCATTATATAATTATATATAATTATAATTATATTTATTTTTATATAAATTATATATTTATATATATAAATTATTGGATTTTTTAAATATAAATATATATAATGTGTATATATATATATATTATTGGCTTTTTTGTATTCCATATGATTCTTTTTTTTAAATTAGTAGATATTTAAAATTTTATGATTTTGTGTTTAGATTAATATTAGAATTTTGCAATTTGACTATGAATTGGTAAAATTAATGTTCTCATTTAAAGCAATATTTTTATAAAATTTAATTTAATAAAATTATTTAAATAAATTAATAAATTGAAGAATTAAAATAAAAATATATGTAAAAATTTAGTAAATAATATAAAACAATAAAAATTTAAATTCTACTATAATATTAAATATTAAATATTTATCTTCTATTAGCCTGCAATTTTTTTATTTTGCTTGAAAAATTTATCCTCCTTTCATTCAAGCTCTGGTTCCGCCACATGCCGGTGGACATACTCACAAAAGCAATTTCTCGAAAAGCATTCCATGATATGGTGAACAAGTTAGGCACTATAGACAGTGGCGGAACCAGGACAAAGATGAAGGGGGGCAAAATTTTCAAGCAAAAGAAATTACGGACGAATTTATATTCAATTTTATTTTTATATTAAATAATTAAATAATGAAATTTTTATTTCAATATATAAATACTATAAATTATATAAATATAAAATTAATTATAGTTTTATATTATATAAATATAAGTATATTAATTATATATGTATATAAATACACACTTTTTTATAAAAAAATATATAAATATATAAATATATATATGTATATGTACATAGGAGCCAAGGGGGGTAATAGACCCCCCCCCCCCCCCTATTTTCGTCCCTGACTATAGATATTTATGCTTCAACTTGAGAGGAAGTGTTGGAATTAGCTGCTTAATTTAAGGTTCCTGATTAGGAGTCTGTCATGTAATCATAGGGATTTTCTCCGCTGTTAAGGGTTGTAAATATTTTTATTTCTTACACAGGATTAGTTTGTTTCCATATTAGTTATTTTAGAAGGATTATTTCTTATTCTTGGATATGCAAAATGTATATAAATATCACCTATATCAATAAAGAAAAGATATATGTTTTTCAATCTTTATCGTGCAATTATATATACAGTGTTAAATTTTTCATATTAATTCTTTTTTGTTAATATGAATTTGGAGAGCTAATCCTAAAAACTAGCTATTAAAGTTGAGGAGTTCATTTCTATATTAACTAGTTTATATGCTCATATTTCTTAGATATCATATTCTCTATACTTCATCATATTATATAGTAGTTGAATACTCCTATCTCAAGCATTAATTACCCTGTTGACATTTAATAAACTACACAATAGCAACTGCTTGGGCCACCTAGATATTAAGTCCTATTGGCTATTTCAATAATCATTATTTGGATCATCCAAATATGGAAAAGGGTATATGCTCCGATAACTTATTAAAAATTTCATATTAATTTTTTCATGTTAAAATAAATTTGGAAAATCAACTTTAAAATATAGCTATTAAAGTTAGAGAGCTCATCTATATGAATTATGTCATATTATTATATTTCTTAGATGTGAAATTCTCCACACTTTATTATACATACATATATATATATATATATATATATATATTAGTTACTTATATTAGTTTGGAAAAAGACATGAGAGTTAAAGTTTCTTATAATTTTTTCACTAAGTCAATTGCACCACTTTACTTGATTTCTTTGCTAGAGAAGTGTATCTCTCCAAGAAAGTATTTATTTTAACCAGCTTATAAGTTCTAAATTTAAACATATGTATTTATTTAAATAATTTTATAAATTTATAAGCTAAAAAAAACAAGTTAGGAAATACTAATTTATTATTTTGATGTTTGTAAGTACTTAATTTATAAGCTAATCTGATCTAATAATTTACTTTGTTATCTCTATTTTTTTAATAAATACTCTTAGTAATATTAATGTTCTGAATAGAAATATTCAAATACTTTTCTGCTTCATGCCGTAAGCCCACAAATATGGTTTACAACGATGAAATTTAAATCTAAATAAGATATTATTTGAAGATTTTTTTTTTAGCAATAAGAAGATAATATTAAAAATCAACCCATAGTACATTAAACTCTACCCACCACAGGTAAAAAGGGTGGTAAAGCGCAGAAAGTATGCCAGCTAGATCGCCAATTCGAACTCCGATTTAAACAATACCTCTAACGCTTAATAACACTGAATGTACCATGTGTAGAGCCTCACTATAAGCTCATATTGAAGAGGGGGTCTTGATGGTGAATTATTGAGCTAGCCCTCTTAGAGTTTTACCTTAGTGGTCGGGCTCCGCCTCAAAGAGATGGTCGAGCTCCGTCAAGGGTTCCTCCTTACCAAAAAAAACTCTCCATCTGGGTGTGGTAAATTAGATAAAGATATTCACCAACAAGAACAAGCAGAGGCAATACAATATGTAAAAGAAGAACCCAATAAAGTAAGGGACATTTTGACATAACACAAACACGTGCCAGATAAAAGATTAATTGGCCGATAAACCTCTAGTGCTTAAAAAGATAAAGAAAATCAAACTCATAAATACAGTGCTAGGAATCAGGAATAAGAAAGATTCTGAGTGAGAGTCATAGATTATTTACAAATTGAAACTCTATAGAAAAATTGAGAAGATGAAGAACATCCTTCTTAAGAGAACAAGGTCTAACCAAAACCGAATACCAGAGAGCCATCAAAACCCAAGCTACCTCCAATGCTTTCTTTATGAATAAAGAGAAAAAAAAAGAGAGTTTTGTTTCTGCTTTCCTTGATACTTCAAAACTATACCAAACCAATTAGAGCATTGGTATCAAAACAGAAGGAGCCATCAAAGGGCTAGATCGGGAAACTAAACAAGCCAATCCTCAAATTATTGAAGAAAATCTGAAATAAAAGCAAGAGAGAACAAAAACCTCAAAGAAAGGAGGTAGATCTAGAGCAACCCAAACAATAACTTTCACAAAGAGAAGAAAACAGCGCAGAGTAACTACAAACACTCCCAATTTTATTCTATAAAGAATTCAGTGACTACATTTCTTTTATTAGTTTTTTTAACATTAGAAGAAAGGAAGATCCAAATCTAAATTTGAATCTGTTACTTAGACAAATTCATTATCAGTTATCACTAAGTTGTACATGGAAGTGCAAGATTGAGGTTCATTATGTAGGCAATAATGAATATATATATATATATATATATATATATATATCAAGCTTAGAAATATAAATGTGTTAAAAAAACAAAAGTTAATAAAAGCAACTCACACTATAAAGTACCTATATATATATATATATATATATATATCAAACTTAGGAAAATAAATGTGTGTGTGTAGCTTGAGTTTCAATTATAGGTCAAGCACCAAATACATAGTTAAAATATTCAATATTATATTTCATGTATTAAAAACTTCAAAATGATTGAATATTTCATTCACTGATTAAAAATAAAACAAGACATTTTTTTAAAAAATATCAATCCAAGAAAAAAAAATGACCAAAACAAGCCAACAACTGAAAAGGGAATACCAAAAATATATTTGAGAAGTAATAAAAGAACAAAATATTAAAAAAGAAAAGAATGCGGAAAAGAAATATATTAAAATTAATAAAAAGTCTAGCTAGATATTATCCTGTACTTATCAAGTGGATCTTTGAAGAGGATAGGTTCATGATAGACTCTCCAAGCATAGTCCTCAAAAGAAAATGAGCTAAACAGTCTTTCTTCTTTATCACCATGGTTTTGTTGATCTTCATCATCATTATCATCTTCTTCTTCTTCTCTAACTAAACTTCCATTGTCGTCACCATCGCCATCACATACAACCGGCTTAGGAAGAAGAGGAAACACTCTGCTTTCTGGGGGAAGAGTTATAAGTAATGTCATTGATATGCATTTTGAAATACTCTTACTATCTCCAGTACATGCCAATGGTCTTCCCCTTACTTTCTTCAACTTTCCATTACTCCACACCTATCATTTTTTAAACACCCAAATTAGAAAATCAATTGTTTTTAAGATAAAATTAAATAATATTTTCACCTATAAATACCAAATTCATTCTTATATTTTTACATTATAGTCTTGAGATCAATCGTGCCTTGGTGTGTGTTTGCCATTGGCACTCCAACTACTTTTAGTGTAACATATATATTATATATATACATATATAGATGAATGTATGTACACACAAATAAACCTATTTCATATTCAAGCACAGACCTAAGAGATCACCTTTAATTTATAAAATAAGAAATTGCAAAATAAGATGGATCCAACCCGTAAAAAATATAGGAGTTTTCTGAATTTAAATAGGCTCATAATAACCAATCTGAAGCTATCCTGCAGTATCAATATCTGATTATATTTGAAAAAAAAACACTTTGGGACATGTTTCCTCGTTAAAATGGAGATCCCCTGAGTCTCAAAGAGACAGACAGGTGGGTCTCTTACTTATTTATTGTCTATATTTTTCAAGCGCCAAAAACATTGCATTGCTTCCAACAGTACCAAACACCTATAATCATTTGGCACTGAAAGTCTTAACTCATATGCCGATAAAGCTGGTGCCTGGTGGTGGTGTGGGACTTGGGAGCAAAGATGCCATGTTTTTTGGGTCCGATAGCTATAGCGGTCGACCCATCTAGATACGTAGATTTTTTTTTTTTTTAAATTCTTAACAAAAGATAAAAATTAATATATATATATTTTTTATTAAAAGTATAAATTTATATCTATTTTTTTTATTACACTTTAGTTCTTTACTTTAACATCGCATATATTTATTAAATATTTTTAATAAATAAAATTATTTATGAATATAATAAAAATTTAATACATTAAAAAAATAAGAATAAATGAATTATTAAAAAAAAAGTGTATATCAATTTGGAATGAAGGTTATGGAATCTGGGAGAACACTTAACTATGCTTTAAAACCAAACTTATGTTTTATTTTATGATCCAAAGTATATAATAAATGCAGAAATATATATGTAAGGTATGGGAAATTTTATCCGAATTTTTTTTTTCGAATGATGGTAAAGTAGAAAACTACTTTATTTTATTGTTTCCTAATTAGAGGTATTTTCATGACAGTAAACAGTATTGTAAATTAATTCAATAAGCACTTCACTCAAATATATCTAACAATAAATTACCACAAACTGTGGAAGGTTAAAAATTAAACAGGTTAAAAAATCAAAAACTCACCTGAGCAATGTCGCCTACAGTAACCATAACCGAGTCCACTTGCGGCATGACAGCAACCCAACCAGAATCCGCAAGTAACGAATACTTCTGGATCCGGATTTGATACTGTAACCCGATTACATATGGATAAAACCCGCTCGATATAGCAGGTTTATCCTCATATGAACCCTCATTCACCAACATCAATGAACACATACGGGTCGGATCGTCCTTTAATGGGTTCTCAAACCCGATTGCACCAGAAAGCATTTCAATCATCTCCAGCCCAACTTTTTCTAAAGCGTGAGTTAACTCAC
Organism: Garcia nutans; assembly: GCA_947685225.1. Taxonomy (NCBI): domain Eukaryota; kingdom Viridiplantae; phylum Streptophyta; class Magnoliopsida; order Malpighiales; family Euphorbiaceae; genus Garcia; species Garcia nutans. Next base: position 16,161,470 of record CANTUV010000041.1, read on the forward strand.
GTAAAAAAGATAAATTCAACTCCGTTGACTCAGTTGAACACTCTGCGTCTAGCCAAAACGACTCGCCGTTTCCATCTTCATCGTCAAAACCTAGAGGCCAGTTCTTCGGGAAACACGATTCCTTTTGATCTCTAGTGAGTTCAAAGAGAGAGAGTGATTCCGACTCGGACGAGGTTGCGAGTTGAGAAGGTATATTATGGTCAGTGAGTTGTAAAAAGCCGAGTTGAGAAGAGGCGGTGAGAAGAAGATCAGAAACGTTTGGGTCAGAGAGGGAGATGACAGGCGGAGAGGCGGGAGCAGTAGAACGGCGAGTAGGAAGGGAAAGGGCAGGAGGAAGGCGGTGGAAAAGACGGGAGAGGGCGTCCACGGCGGCGGATGACGTAAGATGATGGCTATTTGGTTGGGATGACGGCGTTGGTGGTGGAGCTGAGGTGGCGCTATACATGTTTGACAGATGCTGCTGTTGCTTGGGAGCTGAAGAAGCCATGAGATAGGTGAAAGCGAGAGAAATGGACAGGCACACAGTGTATCATAGTTGCGCGTGTGCATTATATAATGAGTCCTTGGGTGTCACACGTGTGTATTAAAATTTTAGACTTCACACGCGTAGAATATAAATTTATATATATAATGCAAAATGTATATTCATATATCACACAAATTATATAATATGAGTTGCCAAAAGAACAGTTAAAAAAAATAGAGTTTTTTTTTTGTCAGAAAAAATATATAGAGAGAGTTGTCGAAGGAGAAAATGTTCACTAAAAAATTTTGTTGGATTGGCCACATTGAATTTAATTTGAGATATTATTGTTAAGATAGTATTTACAAATATTTCAAATTAGGGAATAATCCAAATTATATTAGAAATTTAGCATGATTGATAAGAAATCCAGTTTTCTTTTTTTTTTTTTAAGTTTATCAATAGCTTTTAATTTTATACAATAAGAGAAATTATTTTCTAAATTTTTTAATCTTGGTATGATTTTATATACATACACACATATTTATCATTAATTAAATTAGAATATCATATTTAATACAGGATATAAAAATTTAATTTGTGATACCATAGAGTTTCAAAATTCTAAAAAGTAAGGAAAAATTTTGGCAGTATGACAGAAAATAGTTAATATAATCCTAACTTGAAAGTTCTATTAATTTGAAATCACATTATCAAATATCTTCTAAATCCCACTTATCTTTTTAAACAAAAGGAAATATAGAGTTAGGAGATAAGTTT